>OX335687.1:2362500-5342500 GCA_946894065.1 Acleris literana
GCGTGGCGTCCCAGTGGCCGGCGCGCAAGAACAAGCTGCGCGCGCGCAACACGCGCCTGCGCGAGCCGCCCTTCGACCACGTGCGCAACCAGGCGCACATCAGCGCGCTCGCTCGCACACAGGTAACTACATCACGTACCTGCCGGGGGGCGCGGCGTCCCAGTGGCCGGCGCGCAAGAACAAGCTGCGCGCGCGCAACACGCGCCTGCGCGAGCCGCCCTTCGACCACGTGCGCAACCAGGCGCACATCAGCGCACTCGCTCGCACACAGGTAACAGATTTTCATTAAAAAAAAACTTCTCGCATACTATAAACCGATATCGTTAACCGTATCAGAATACCACCTGTAGAGTAAACGAAACGTGAAAACAGTTCTATAATGAGCGTTGTCATGGTAATTACAGTTCGTTTATAATTATTTCAGCATTTTTATTACCATTTGGTGATAATCTGACATCGCAATTTGTATGTTATAAGGTCAAAAACTGTTTTTATGACAATTTAAATGTGTAAAAATACGAATATTTCATTAATTGCCATAACAGGAGCTTAAAAACAGATAATATTTAAGAAAAGATCAATAAAATGGTTCGGCTGTTTTGCAATATGGCAATATGGAGGCGCCAGAAATAGAGCTTGATGAAAAAAACACAAATTTTTTGACTTTATGGTCAGAAATAAGTATTTAAAAAAAATGTTCCATTGTATATTCCAAAATATGAAATTATTATGCTTAAAAAAGATCATTATAATTATTTAATAATCACGAAGAAACAATAATAGTTATTTACGCAAATTTGTATGTACTCGGAACGGTACATAATTAGGTCTTAGGTTAGTCGTGCCTATGATCAAAGTGTACGGCTAATACGGCTATGCGCCTTGCATTCTCAACTGGAACAGTTGCATAAATGACTATTATGCAACTGATACATAATGAGGGGCCTTAAAATACGAGTGTGGTTTTATAAAACGAGCGTCAGCGAGTTTCATAATAGGATCGCACCACACGAGTGTTTTAAGGCCTAATTATGTACAGTTGCATACACTACTTTATCTACCCACATATCATAAGCCTCCATGATGCATTCAGGAGCCGCATATTAAATTTTAACCGGTAATGGTGGTAATGAAAAGTTTGAATAGTTTTCTGGCAGCTGTCATAGTTTTTTTGTAAATTCAGTGACAAACTATAGTCGGCTCCAACTATCATATCGTTCGATATCTTACTTACGCGCGAGACTTGTCAAATTTGTATGCAAATTGACAATTCATTTCGAACTAAACGTCATCTCGACTGATATTAGAATAGAGGTCAAATCAAATTTATTTGTTTTTTCAGAGATGTTCGAAATTTGAATGTCATAAGAACATCGAAATTGATGTTCTTAAGAATCCATAAGATTACTGCCGCAGATAAAAATTTGCTCTAACAACAGAGTTGATTATTATGCTGGTCATAATTTGCGGTTTCTGAACGCAGCATAGAGGGTTTATGATATGAGTGTAGATAAAATCACATATTTAAATAAAATTAGTCTAAATTTAATAAATTCGGAATATAAATAATTCCTTAATACTGCTCTTAAGTTAATTTGCCATTTTATTTCGGTTATGAATGCAAAATGTTAAAAAAAAGTAAAACTATTTGAGACACTTTTGAAACCGCTGTAAACGCCGTGTAGTCTATGACATTTTAAAAAGTAAAATGAAACTTGGGAGAACTTTTTACGAGTATTTGGGTGTTTCGAGTTGGTTTCCGTCGTCGCAACATAAGTTTAAAAAAACTGTGAAGTTAACTTATTTTTAATATAATCACCCGGCAAGTGGACATCAATTAAAAACATAGTTAACCATAGACATATGTTTTGTTAATAATTGTCAGTTTCATGTTTCCCGCTCATTTATGCTCACATCGTAACCCACGCCACTCGCCTTTTTTGACCTCGCTTATACAATTATTAAATAAACTATTATTATGGCATCGATGATTTTCAAAGTATGTCGCTATAGTACAGACGGTCTCCGCTCTGAATTTATATTTAGAAATTCAATAGCCGACATTATGAAATCGCACACAGGGTTTCGTGAAAAAACCAAGATTTGCATCGCGTCACATATTATCGCATCGCTTTTTTTTTAAAGGCCGACATCTGCCTGCGTTTTCTCTCCTTGTGTTGCGAATGATGTATCAGGTGACTCGCTGATTCGTTTGCATCTTACAGCAGTAAATAATCACCCGTTTTGTGTGGTTACATCGATGATTTCGTTGTTCAGGATGCGAGTGTGAACGGCAAGATCGGCGTGGACGGCATGAGCGTGTCGACGGAGAAGGAGCCCGCGGAGTACTCGCTGGTGGCCGCGGCGTCGCCGGCGCCCGGCGCGGGGCCCGACGCCAGCCCGCTCATGACGTGGGGCCGCATCGAGGGCACGCCCTTCCGCCTCGACGGGGGGGACACGCCGCTACCAGCGTGAGTATCCACCGTTTCACCCACACAGCCTTTACATTCAACCTTTTAAACGCTAAAGTCATTAAGCGGGCGTCAACATGATTTATTTTACGTTTCATCCACTTTGCGTCTAAAAGTTGTCACATTACGAGGGCTGCCTTTTAAGTTCTGTCGTTTGCAAAACTCCCGTTATTATTAAAAAAAAAACTAGTATCATCTTAAAATATTTGAATTTTAAATTCAAAAACAAAAGAATGTCTCGAGATCGGCCGATTCGTTTTAGTACAGCGTCGGTTCAAAGTTGACAAGTCGGTTGTGAAAATGGAAATTTCGAAGGAAAATTTACGTGCAATAATATTTTACAACTTTAAAAGGGGTTTAACGCGTCTTCAGTGCTTTGAAGAGCTGACTACGGTTTTTAAAAATGAAGCACCATGCATCCGGACTGTGGAACGTTGGTATTTGAAATTTCAACATGGTTGCTCTAGTCTTAGTGATAGGCATCGTGAAGGCCGACCAAAAACAGCTGTAACCCAGGAAAACATTGATGCTGTACGGCAACTGATCGTCGAAGATCGCCATGCGACATACCGCGAGATAGAAGCTTCATTAAGCATTTCAGGGACCAGTGTTCAAAATATATTGCATGATCACTTAGGTGTAAAAAAATTGATCTCACGCTGGATACCACATTTACTTAGTGAAGACCAAAAAACGGCTCGCGCTAGATGGTGCCGCAAACTCTGCGGCAATTCAACCGAGGAGACTCTAAACACGTTTATGACATTATCAGTGGTGACGAATCTTGGATATATGCCTACGATCCGGATTCTAAACAGCAGTCGACTGTTTGGGTGTTTCAAGATGAGCCAAAACCGACCAAACTAATACGCTCACGGAGCACTTCGAAAAAAATGGTCGCCACGTTTGTAGCGAAAAGTGGCCACGTTGCGACCATCGTGCTCGAAGATCGTAAAACAGTTAATGCTGACTGGTATACCACTGTTTGTTTACCAGAAGTTATCGGCGAGTTCCGAAAAAATAACCCACGACGTCGTATAGTACTACACCACGATAATGCTAGCTCGCAAACCGCCCGGCAGACAATTGCGTTTTTAAAAGAACAAAACGTCAAAAATTTGGATCACCCGCCGTACAGTCTAGACTTAAGCCCTAATGACTTCTTCACTTTTCCAAAAATCAAGCAACGACTTCGTGGTCAACGGTACCGGACGCCTGAAGAAGCGGTTGAGGCATACAAAACGGCCATTTTGGAGACCCCGACTTCAGAATGGAATAAGTGTTTCGAAAACTGGTTCGATCGAATGAAAAAGTGTATTACATATCACGGTGATTACTTTGAAAAACAATAAATACCATTTAATACTTAAATTGTCTTTAGTTTTTTCAAACGACAGAACTTAAAAGGCACCCCTCGTATGGCGTTCAGAAGGCATCGATAACCATAAACATAATCGTAGCTCTTTGCGGAACTTTTACCTTACAGTATGTATGTATGTAAATACTTTATTGTACAAACGGGAAAATAACAAACAACAAAATAGACAGAAACACAAAAGGTATGTACAAAGGCGAACTTATCCCTTTAAGGGATCTCTTCCAGTTAACCTTTGAGCGATTGGGAAAAGTTTGAAAAAATAAATAGCCAAACGTACAACAATGAAAGGGACTAGATGTTTCATAATTACGTTAATATTAAATAACCAATTTAAAGTTCTAAGAATAAATAAATAAATATGAGCTAGATCTTAGTTAAATAATTTAATACTAAACTAACTTATTGCGACGGTATTTCCGGCCCGCTACGACTTATCTAGTATCCTACTTAAGCAAAGTGCTCGCGAACGCGAAGCGGTGCTATTTTTTGACAGCTCATAGCAAGGCAATGCGACGCGACTGCTGTCCTGCTGGAGATCGCGTCGCGACGCGAAGCCCAATTCAGTTGTTGTTTGTAATTTTTTCATATACATTAAATTGTTGATAAATATTAAATTTAGAAATGATTCATGAAATTTACGCAGGTACATACACAAATAAATATTGCAGTATTTTTACTTAAGTAATCTAAGTCCTCATTTATAGCCACTTCGTTTGAAGTGATAATAACTGAAGAAGTTTTTTATTTATTTTATCCTACAACTAAGGCTGGTCCTGCTCTGTATTTATATAGCCGACATTTTGAAATCGCACTCAAGTTCGCGTGAAAAAAACAATATTCGCGTCGTATCGCATCGCGCGTATTTGCGATTGATCATGTTAGAGAACATCGAGACACGAGCATATTACTGCCTGCCATCGCTCTCCTTGTGTTGCGAATGACGTATCGGGTGACCCGCTGATTGGTTTGCCATAGCATTGCGTAGCATGTACTAAGCACCCGGTGTGCGGGCAGGCTCGGCGCGGGCGCGGCGTACCGCATGCTGGAGGGCGGCGCGCGCGAGCGCCTGGCGCTGCAGCTGGCCGAGCAGGCCGCCCGCCGCCGCCGCGCGCCCAGCCCCGCGCGCGCCGCCACGCCCAGGTAACACACACAGAGTAAACACAAACACTCGCAGGAGATCTAATCTAACACAAATATTTCAATTTCGAATTTCGAATATTGTACTTTTTATAGGAATCCAATCATAGAGCGAACTCCAATTTTCATACATTCTTTTTCTCCCACGTGCTCGGAAATATTAATCTTACTGTTATAAAATCAGTCCGCGAAGTTCCGAGTTCCGGGTCCAGCAAAATTTAAAATAAAAGTTATTATTTACCAACGTTTCATTACATATCTACATACCTGTAGCCCGTTTCACGAAGCTACAGTTACAAAGGGGTTTGGGTAAAAGTGTTGTCATTTGTAAAAGTCAAGGTGAGCGGCCATTCGTAAAAATGTTTAACTATGATAGAAATTAACAATAAAAATATTTTGTTATGTAATCTCAAGTGCATCGGAGCCAAAATATTTAAATATTCATACTTGGGCGTACTTTTGTCTTAAAAACTGTATACTTAAATCTTTAAAATCTCCGCTCCGATATTATTTAACGCCATAAATTATATATATCTATGTGTATTTAGAGGTCCTCTAGATAACTATGTAAATGTCATCCGGAGCCGCAGAAAAAATAAAAACACAATATTCTTCAAACAAATTTACCCAATGCCCTTTACTTTTTAAACTTTGTTTAACCCTTGATCCTTTACTTATTTAAATCCTAAATAATCGTTCAGAATGAAAAATGATTAAAGAAACCTAAAGATGACTTTTAAATACATATTGAATGATACTCCATTTGTCATAGTTCGTTGACTTAATTATCTTTTCTTTCCATATCTTTAGTGAAACTCACAAGGTTAAAACAAATCGATTGACATAAGAATCATCATAATCGGTCCACGCGTTTAGTTTAGTGCCACAAAGGAACAAACATACATATATAGGCTGATAAACACATTACCCTCCTCCTTTGGCAGTTGGGTAAAAAATATAAATACACGCGTAATGCTTTTCTCCTAAATACACCTTTATTATTTACATCATGGTAGATTATCGCGCTATCAAGGCTAACAATTTTTTTTTTTGCTGTTTCATGATAAAGCGAAGTATTGAACGTGATTATGTGATTTGATTACCCCTTGTCCTTGATAGTTCGAAATGTGTATTTACCTACATACAGGATGTCCCAGAAACCGACGTCAACCCGCCTAGGGCTGAATGAGCAGCTAAAAAGCTATCGATTTAACCCCTATGTATGTTCAGCGATTTTTACTAGTTTCGGAGATATTAGATCTTAATTTTTGTAATTTGCCCTTGTAAAAAACTTCGCTGATTCGTAAGGACTCTAATTATGTAAGATACCACTGAAAATCATATGAAACGAAACATAAAATTAATGATTTTCCGTGACATGGACATAAGGCAAAAATATTAAACACAGTCCCAAAATTTCCTTGAAAAAAAAGAAAATTTTCGCCATCGTCAACATTACTCATAATTTTATTTAAGTACACTCGAAACAGGTACGATTTAGTATAATTAACTGAAATCACAAATCACAATCAACAATCACAAATATAAACGTTATAAATACGTTGTTTAAATTATAACATTTATTACGCTTTTATATTATTT
Source organism: Acleris literana (assembly GCA_946894065.1). Lineage (NCBI taxonomy): Eukaryota > Metazoa > Arthropoda > Insecta > Lepidoptera > Tortricidae > Acleris > Acleris literana. The sequence goes on from OX335687.1 coordinate 2,369,089, forward strand.
CGGCAATTTATTTTGTTTATGGACGCAAAAAAAGTTTCTGTAAAAAAAGTCAAACTATTTGATACACTGTTAAATACGCTGTAAACTCTGTTTCAAAAGGTTTAACTTTTTTTGTCTATGACATTTAAAAATTAAATATACAAGGAAGAATTTTGATTGCACGAGTCTTGGATGTTTGGACTTGGAGATAGTTATCGAAGACCAAACAAAGTTTAAAAATCAGAGGCCCGTTTCACGAAGCTACAAGTTACAAATTATAAGCGGAAGTCTCTTACTAACTCCTTTTGCTAGAAAGAGAGTTCCGCTTGTAATTTGTAACTCGTAGCTTCGTGAAACGGGCCACAGGTATAGTCCATTCGCTTAGATAGTGTCGCTACACTCGCACGTACTTGTGGTTATTGTAATAAAATACAAATATAATTCGACATAAACTGCCAAATTCACGTGAGGCGTAATACCCGCAAGTGAATTTAGCAGTTTACATCGGAATATATTCGTATTTTATTACAATAACCACAAGTACGTGCGAGTGTAGCGACACTATCTAAGCGAATGGACTATATGTAAATATGTAATGTAACGTTGGTAACTAATAACTTTTTCTTAAATTTGGATGGACCTTGAACTCAGAACTTCGCAGGCTGATTTTATTACAGTAAGATTAACGTTTCATGTTCAGTGGTATCTTACATAATTAGAATCCTTTTTTATAATAAGTTAATAAGTTTTTTACAAGGGCAAATTACAAAAATTAAGATTAAAATCTATAGGTAGTAATTATATTTTGCAAGCATCTTTAGCATAATGAAATTGTTAGTTATTTAGTTATTTTTTTTTTTTTCAAGGTAATATGTATATCTTCTGAGCAACAGAAATGTAATTTATATTATAAGCGGAAACTGTTTTGGCTGATGTACTTTTTGAATTTGATTGTTTCTTAATGTGTTATATATTGCTGTTTGTTTCCCAAATAAATAAATAAATAAATAAAAATGACCAATATCTCCGAGACTAGTAAAAATCGCTGAACATACATAGGGGTTAAATCGATAGCTTTTTAGCAGGGATCGTATACCGGTATTATTTTCATACAAAAAAACCGGTATTCAATTTCGGTATCTCGCTTATTATTGAATATTTTTGCTGTTCAATGTTATATAATAGAATAGTGTTATAACCTAAATTACAGTCGAAAATATCAAGGAAATGATGCAAATTAAGGAAGATATTTCAATTTTAATTAATACCGGTATTGATCCCTGGTTTTCAGCTGCTCTATCAGCCCTAGGCGGGTTGACGTCGGTTTCTGGGACACCCTGTATATTCGTTATGCGTATACGTTGTATTATTAGCAGTGATCGGAATAGGTAGAGCTAATTTGCCTAAACTTGACGCATATTCATTCATGCGTGAGAGAGATGGGAATACATTATTGAATGAACATGCATCAAGTTTAGGCAAATTAGCTCACCTATTTCCGATCACTGATTATTAGTACCCTTAAAAAAATATCGAAGTTCGTTTTCGTATTCCGGCCGATTATGATCTAACCTAACCCACTAGTTAATAGTGACTCTGCCTACGAAGCTAGCGGCCCCGGGCTCGATTCCCGGTATGGGCAAATATTTGTGTGATGAGCGCGAATATTTGCGAGTCCTGGATGTTTTCTGTGTTTTTCTCTATCTAACTATTTTTATCATTGTCTAGTCTAGTACCTTAACACAAGCCTAGAGCTTAGTTTGGGGCTAGGTCAATTTGTTTTACATTGTCCCCTAGTTTACTATTTTGAAAGAAGTTGTGTAAATCACGGAGCTAGTAGTTAAACGCTTGCAAATATTACGGCCACACATTACCAGTTGCTGTTGTTTGACAAATGGCACCTTCAGAACAATAGTGACCTAATTCAAAATTTTCACTTCCATACTTCAAGTCATAAATAATGATGGGCAAATTGGCCCATATAACCAATACAAGTCTCATGTATTCCACGTGAAAGCTAGTTACATAAGCTTCATGTTCTAATACGGGGACAAACTACAACAACCCCGGAGAAGAGAGTTATCAGCCTGCAAATATTCACACACACACACAACGTTTATTACTACACTAGCTGTGCCCCGCATGCGTTGCTATTTCCCCTATATCCGACTCACGCTTGCCCGATTTTTTTACACTAAACTATTCCTCGTGAAACTGGCTATCATGTACAAAAAGATTTATTCCAATCCGACGGGTAGTTCCAGAGATTACCCCGTTAAAACAAACACACACGCACTTATAACACCCCTCTTTTTGGCGTCGGAGGTTAATATATCTCGATTCTCCCAGCCTTCACAGTCGAGTCGTCATAATAACAATTACAGCAAATAGTGGGATCAATAAGCCTACATACGTTATAATTCTATTGGTGATTGGGCTGGGTTCCATACATTTTTGCCCATCATTCTTTATTATTATAGAGACCTAACTCTAAATTTAAAATTTCTGAATTAGGTCACTATTGTTCTGAAGGTGCGAAATATTTTCGATGAATCTCATTCTCACATAATATGTTTATTTAAAGTTTCAGATCAAACACAGAGCGCCTAGCGAGCATGTCGCCCGCCGCACGATTATTAGCAACCAAGCATTTACTCTCTCCAAGATTAAAACTAACTCCCAACGACATGGGTATCCTGGCTCACACGGCAACACCGAAGCGGACCCCCACCCCGCGGCGCCGGCCGCTGGTGGCAACACCCAACTTTAAAAAGACACCGGCCGCCATAGACAGTGCCACAGATAACGAAAATACCCTAACTGACAACCTCCTTCAAATAAATGTGGGAAAACGGTCGCGAGTTACAGCGCAAGATTTTTTCAAATAAGGAACGTTTTGTAGGTAGTTAATTTATTGTTATTAATAGAAATATCGTTAGAGTTTACGATCAAAGTCTAACTTTACAGATTTACAAGGTTTGTTAGCATGTAAAATGTAAGAAAAAGTTTGTAAATGACTAAATGGATTAATTTTCTCGGAAAAAAGAATTATAATATTAAATATATTTTCCTAAAAGTCGTTTCTTTGAATGCCGGCGACACGCCAGAGGGCCCTGCCAAGATGCATTACGCTAACTAGCGTTTCTATTCTATAGCGTCACTGGTAGATGACGTGATACAAAAAGTCACGTGATCTACCAGTGACGCGGTTGGTTTAAAAACGAATCGAATAGAAACGATAGTTAGTCCAATGCATCTTAGTTCTCAGTTAGTTCAAACTTCATTCAGAGTTCGGAGGCAGAAAACGTGTACAGTCAAGGACTTTAATTGTTATGCCACTATGGAACCCTGTCGCATAACGTTAATCATTCATTTAAGCGTAATTTCTATCATGTCGTTTGACGCTGTCATTATGACAGGGTTCCATAGTGGCATAATAATTAAAGTCCCTGACTGTACCTATAATATTATCGTTTTCGCTGATTATCAACACTGCTAAGCTGTTTATAACCTTTTTATATCAATTATAAATTGTCAGTTTTGATAAATTCGCACCTTCAGAACAATAGTGACCTAATTGAGAAATTTTAAATTTCGAGGTAGGTCTCTATGATAATAAATTTATGACTCGAAGTATGAAAGCACAAATTTTGACTTAGGTCATTATTGTTCTAAAGGTGCGAATTGTAAAATGCATTATTATCGCATTTCGATAACGACGGTGAAAGTAGATTAAAATATTACTTATCGACTGCAATAATTATGTTTTATTATTAACTTATGCCCGCGACTTCGTCCGCGTTTACTACCAATATGTCCAGGGGCGTAATATGGTGCGTTTAGCGCGTGACAAAATGTGGATAAAGCATCCGTCACTTTCGTACTATACAGGGTGTAATCGTTAACCTTTTGAACGCCATACGTCGAACACATAATGTGCCACCCACACGCCAAACATGCTTGCTATGCTATGCAAATTACACCTTATTGCTACTAAACAAAGTCTCTTTTAATCTTGAACTCTTGTCGGCTGTCGCCGACGTGGCGTCAGTGGCACGACTTTTAATTGACGGCCAGAGCCGACTGTGGCGTTGAAAAGGTTAAGTGTGTCCAGGCGATTATTCCGTAAATATAACAGATATCGGAAAATTTAAACTGATATCGAAAGTACTTTACCCAATGAGCAAAATCACATCACTAACTTTTTTTTAATAAAACCAGAAATATCCCAAATATTAACTTAAAACCCTCCCATACATTTAGTACGCCATTCGTTGAGGCTTCAGTTTAAAAGGCCTAGTTATTTCACCATTATCATATGTTTTTTTTTTATTTATCACAGTTTATTCGTGTAAATTACGAATCTTAAACGGTTTTATCTGCAGAGATTGGCAAAATTTATTTGAATGACGAATAACGAATAAGAATAACCAAATTATTCGCGAATAATTTATTCGTTGAATGAATTGCGACGTATTATTATTATGTTTACTGAAACTGAAATACCTGCTTCATTTTTCTCTAATAAATTAATAAATTATTCGTTATTCGAAAAGTAGTCAAATGATTCATTCGTGGATAATTTATTCGCGAATAAATCATTCGCAAATAAATTATTCGACGAATAAATTATTCGCGAATAAAAATATTACGAATTATTTTTTATTCGAATAATTATTCGAATTAATAATCATTCGAGAATTTAATTCGTTATTCGCGAATAAATTGGTTATTCTTATTCGTTATTCGTCATTCGATTAAATTTTGCCCATCTCTGCAGATAAAACTGTTTAAGATTCATAATTTACACGAATAAACTGTGATGAATAAAAAAAAACATGAATCATATGATAATGGTGAAATGCCTAGGCCTTTTAAACTAATGCCTCTCAAGTCTCAACGAACGGCGTACTAAATGTATGGGAGGGTTTTAAGTTAATATTTGGCATATTTCTGGTTTAATTAAAACAAAGTTAGTGATGTGATTTTACTCATTGGGTAACGTACTTTCGATATCAGTTTAAAGTTCTCTGATATCTGTTATATTTACGGAATAATCGCCTGGACACACTTAACCTTTTGAACGCCGAATACAAAATGTGCCACCCACACGCCAAACATGTTTGCTACGCTATGCAAATTACACCTTATTGGTACCAAACAAAGTCTCTTTTAATCTTGACCTCTTGTCGGCTGTAGCCGACGTGGCGTCAGTGGCACGACTTTTAGTTGACGGCCAGAGCCGACTGTGGCGTTGAACAGGTCCATTACACCTCAATTACACCTGTATACGTGTCAGAAAATGACGGTTGCTACGATTAGGCCCGCATGGATCAAAAATAGTCTTACATAATTTTGTGATTTTGCAATGAATTCCGATGCGATACATAAAAAATCTAAATAATTATTATGACCTATATAAACGACCACCTGCACCCTATTTCACCATACCGACACTGACAGGCGACAGGTGACATTTCAGTGTAAATAACGCAGCTTATATGAAACCCAGTCATGTATCGGCGTGTGACTTTGCAATACCAAATTGTCACCTGTCATGGGTCATTGTCAAGATGGTGAAATATGGGGCTGATGGTTAGTGGGATCTTAGACCCATAGACATTTGTATTCTCAAGACGAGTCTTAAGAGTGCAATCCTAAGACTGCGTTGCCCATCCTGAAGAATAAAATTAAATGCCTCTAGGTATGCTAGTAATCTTTGTCTTATCCCCACACCGCAACACAACAATGCAAACACTGCTGCTTAGAGGTAGGTTAAAGGATAAATAAATAAATATCAGGTGACAATGTCACACCAATTGACCTAGTCCCAAACTAAACTCTAGGCTTGTACTATGGGTACTACAACGATATAAATACTTATATAGTGAAATATATACTTAAATACATAGAAAACATCCATGACTCAGGGACAAATATTCGTGCTCATCACACAAATATCTGCCCTTACCGGGATTTGAACCCAGGAGCGCTAGCTTCGTAGGCAGGATCACTACCAACTAGGCCAGCGCGTCGTCAAATGGTGGTAGTGTTTCGTACGGACCCTGCACAAGGTCCGTATGCCCTCCTTAGAAAAAAGGGCGTATGTCTCATAGAACCACGCATGTATTAGTGACCTTATTTGATTTTGCTTAAGGTTTAATTTACTTTGACTAACAAATTACGCATGCGTTCTTTTTATTTAGGAGCGCGGTATTATCCTCGTAAGGCCCACCATACAACAAACAGGGAGTTTGTTGTAAGTGGGATTTTGAATCTACCATTAACGAAATAAAGTTCAATTACGTTTGTTCGATAAAGCCATTTTCAGTTTATGAAGAAAGGAAAATAAACTTTATTCTCATAGTTATACAGTTCAAATTAAATTGCCTTGATACTGTACATCCTATTGCACACTGGGCCTTACGAGTTAATATGTGACGTTATCTATGAAAAGGGACCTTATTGTCGATGGCGCTTCCGCCATTATTAAAGATGCTCCGATATAAATACAACGTCGCGTGACGCAGTGAGGCGTAAGCGCCATCGACAATAAGGTCCCTTTACATAGATAATGGCACATATTATTTTTTGCACATTTTTGATGTGTGTATTTGACGAGGATGACGAATGACGACACGTTACCTAGTTGGTAATGACCCTGCCTACGAGGCTAGGTCCCGGGTTCGATACCCAGTATAGGCAAATTTTGGGTGTCCCTCACAATCCCTAACAACGTTTGTCCTAACACATCGTTTGTCCGAATTTTCATTTGCCCTAAACTGGTTTTCAGATGAGTCAGGCAACTTTTTAAGTTTTCCAATTATATCTTCGGTTCGGTTAGGTTAGGGTTATAACAATACTAAAAAGTTTTAAAATTTAAGCGGAAATGGCGTTAGGATAAATGAAAATTCGGACAAACGATGCATTAGGACAAATGACGATTAGGGCTTCCATAGGAGAACCGCAAATATTTTTTATGTACGGTTTTCTTTTAAAATGGAAAATACCACGCTCCGGGATACATTAGAGGGCGCGGGGGGGCGACGTTCGCCCCGGAAGGGGGGGGGGAGAGTAGAAAAAATTTAACTTTGATCTATAACCTTTTTGCTTAGGAAGGCAGTATTTTACTCTGTAATTTAATTAGCTTTAACGTATTATCGTATTATCAACGTTAAGATAATACCTAATTATTTACTATATATTTGTGTACATATTTGAATGTATTTTTTTATACTTAGGTTTTATTGGTTAGTTTAATTTTTATGCTCTTTTTCTAAATATATTTGTACACTTACCTACTCGATGCACAACCTTTCACTTTTCTCAATCTCTCAAGGGTTAGCCGGAAGAGATCCCTTTAAGGGATAAGTTCGCCTTTGTATAGTTCAGGTAATATGAATTGGCCATCTGTTACTAAGATCTTTTTCTTAATATGAATCAATAGGTAATCGTAAAACTGCCCTCGTTCTCCAAACAGCACAGTGGGTTTGTGGCAACACTGGCGCATCTTATGTTTATGTAGAGATTTAGATAATTCTCTATGGTCACATGGCAGACACTCTTTACGATTACTAGACACTAACAAACATTATCTTTTTCTCCCATCTGTATTTCTTGTTACTTGAAGAATAAAAAGTCAAGTCCGTTATTTGTATTACTTGTGTTATTCATCTCATTAATTCGACGACTCCGTAGAAGAAGTGATCACGCATCCTAGGCCTACGCCGCTCGACCGGCAATAGCCCCACATGGCATGAGCCCAAATTGGTGACCCCGACGTGATTTACCACAAAATTGGTGCCTTCGGACGTTCGGAGCATCGAGTTTCTCGCTGAGTTGGACCTGAACCTGCTTCAAAAGATACCTAGAGCCTTGGAAATCAGTCATCAACGAATAATTTCAACACCGCGTCAGTAAGAAAAACCGGTTTGTACCAGTTCACGCCGATCCAGTAAATTTCGTTGAATTTTTTGTTCCTACGCATTCTAGAAGACCAAGATATAACTAATATTGCGATTTCCAGTGCCGATCTACATAATTTTCGTGATGATTTTCCGTGATTGCAGTGAAATTCAACACCGCGTTTTTATTTTGCGGAACATTGGTATTTATTAATTTTTTCCATTCATCCTTGTCTATTAACACAACTAGCGCCAGTGACTTTCTTTACTCGTGGTAACTTGCGGAACTATCGATAGTGCTGTGCTTAGTGAGATCGGAAGCGAATCGCATAGATTGTGCAGCGTGATCGTGTCGCGACATCTGACATTACGTCCGTTTAAACTTTCGTTCGGTTTTTCAACGTTCCAGCCACATCTCTAAACGTCAAACAGTGAACGTAAACAAAAGACTTTTATGGTTACGTTTTTCGTAATTTCTGTTAAGTATTAACGTAATTTGGGTGAATTAAGTTTAGCTTAAGTTTTATTATAGTTTTGCTACTGTTATTTCACCTTTGTTGGTAAGTTTTTGAACAAACTATTGTAAATTTCTACACATAACTTTAACAAAACAGTCAAACTTTGGCAAACTAACTTTGGTTCAGGTAATGTAGAACTAATATTTGCGAATACGAAAAATCCAAATGAAAGTGCACTAATACTAATACTAATTTTGCTACTTACAATATACTACTGAAATACACTATTAACACAAGCTGTTGTTGTTGGATATTTGTAATTGCTGATGTGTGTTTAAATTGTTTATTGGTACTGTGGTGCATAAAAATAAGGCTATATAAATAACTGTGTCTTATCTAAAAATATTTATAATTTTTGGATGTAACATTAACTAACTAATAACTAAAGTTTATATATGATTTGGTTCATGTATTGAATCTTGTTTTTATAGTTTAAATATTTGTGTGTCATTCTTATATGTACTTGCATATAGTGCATCGGTGTTACCATACCACTACAGTCACTCCACAATAATTATTTCTAACCTTTTTTTGATATTTTTGCATGCGGGTTTGTGTGTGATATTTTAAATTTACTAACTATGGCAGAGGAATTACAAGCTTTGGTTGAGCGCTTGCAAGCTGAAAATGCTGTCCTTCAGCGACAGCTGATTCAGAATCCAGAAGTATGCAGGGTTTCTCTTAAATTGCCAACATTTTGGCCTGATAAGCCTGCGGTGTGGTTCGCACAGGTGGAGGCTCAGTTTCAGATAGCTGGTATCACCGCTGACAATACAATGTTCAATTATGTCATCGCTCAGTTGGATCAGAAATTAGCTGGTGAAGTGGAAGACCTCATCACAAAGCCGCCAGTCAAAGGCCAACAATATTTGAAGCTGAAAGAGGAGCTTATCAGACGTTTGTCCATGTCCGAAGAGCAACGGGTTCGTCAGCTGATCAGTGAAGAGGAGCTTGGAGATAGACGCCCATCCCAGTTTCTCCGACATCTGCGCTCACTTGCTGGAGGTGCTCTATCGGATGAAAATATACTGCGCCAACTGTGGTTACGTCGACTTCCACAACATGTACAGGCCATTCTAGCTTCCCAGGCTGAACTTAGCCTAGATAAGCTAGCAGAACTTGCTGACAAAGTTATGGAGATCTCAAGCCCCAAGCAAGTGTTTTCTTGTGCACTTCCTGTAGCTTCACCTGTCAACCAGGATGCTTTGTTTCAGCGGATGGACAGACTAGAAAAACAAATTGCTGCTTTATCTGTCAGCGAGCGGCCCAGGCGCACACGCCATCGCTCTGTGTCGTCCAATCGCTCACGCTCACGTGCTTTTACACCGGTAAATGGTACTAAGGTATGTTGGTACCATAAAAAATTCAATGAGAAGGCAGTCAGGTGCGTAACCCCATGCAGCTGGAAACCCAGTGAGCAGGGAAACGAAGCCGACAATTAGTAGAGGCGGCTACTGATTGTATTTCTCCCGGCCGCCGAGTTTTTGTAACTGATCAGAAGTCTAAACACCAGTACCTAATCGATACCGGGTCAGACCTCTGTTGTTTCCCTCGCCGTCTCCTTAGGGGATGTTACAAAGCTACTGATTACGATCTGAGCGCTGCTAATGGCAGCTCAATTAGGACATACGGAAACATTTCCATGCACCTGGATTTAGGGTTGCGCCGGGATTTTCACTGGAACTTCGTGATCGCTGATGTTGCGACACCTATTATAGGATCCGATTTCCTTAGTTTTTACAACTTGTTACCTGATTGCCGTCAGCAGCGTCTGGTGGACGGCAGTACAAAACTATGCGTAGCAGTATCTTTTTCCGGAATTTCACAACCCAGCGTCAAAGCTGTAAATGTAGGTAGTTCCACCTTTTCAGATGTGCTAGCTGAGTTCCCTGAGGTCACTCGACCGCCAGGACTGCCTAGACTGGTCAAGCACAATACGGTGCATTACATCAAAACCTCCGATGGTCCACCCGTGTCTTGTCGTCCACGTAGACTAGCTCCACAGAAACTTGTCGCGGCTCAAAAGGAGTTTGAGGACATGGTCCTTTGCGGCACTGCAAGGCCATCGAAGAGTGCTTGGTCCTCGCCATTGCACATGACTCCTAAGAAGGATTCCTCCTGGCGTCCTTGCGGCGATTATCGCGCTTTGAACGCCAGGACGGTTCCTGATAAATATCCTGTTCGGCACATTAACGATTTCACACATAACCTCCAAGGATCTAGAGTATTTAGTACTTTGGATTTAGTAAAGGCTTACCATCAAATCCCCGTTTTCGTGGACGATATTCCGAAGACAGCCATCGTTACCCCGTTTGGCCTCTTCGAATTTCCATTCATGACCTTCGGTTTACGCAATGCTGGTCAAACCTTTCAGCGTTTCATCGATGAGGTCACACGGGGTCTCGATTATTGTTTTCCCTATATAGATGACATCCTCGTTTTCTCGCCTGACGAAGCCTCCCATAAGGAGCACCTTCGCGAATTATTTCAACGTTTTCAGGACTATGGGGTGGTGGTGAACCCTTCTAAATGTGTCCTTGGTGTAGAAAAAGTGATATTTCTTGGACATCTCATCACTGCCGACGGAATTCAACCTCCACAAGAACGAGTCAAGGCGTTGCTGGAGTACTCGCCCCCCGAAACAGTTCAAGGTATGAGGCGTTTTCTGGGCGTGCTGAACTATTATCGCCGTTTCATCCCTCAGGCGGCTAAGTTTCAAGCCCCTTTAATCAACGCAGTGGTGGCTACAAACAGCAAGGGTAACAAACCATTTCCATGGACTCCCGAGTTGCATACCGCATTTACCGAGTGTAGGCGGAGCCTCTCCGATGCTACGCTCCTGCATCATCCTGTGAGTGGCGCCCGCTTGGCTCTTTTCACGGACGCGTCCAGCGTTCATGTTGGCGCCTGTTTGCAGCAGGAGGTGAATGGTCTGTGGTGCCCATTAGCATTTTTTAGTAAAAAGCTGACTCCACGCCAGTCTGAATGGCCTGCCTATTACCGCGAGCTCTTAGCGGTGTACGAAAGCGTACAACATTTTCGTTACATCCTAGAGGTACAGCAGGCCACAATTTTCACAGATCATAAGCCGCTGTTGTACGCTTTCGTACAACGCCGAGAAAAGCTTCCGCCACCGCAGCTAAATCAGCTGTCTTTCATCAGCCAGTTCACCACAGACATTCAATACATCAGAGGAGAAGATAATGTCGTGGCCGACGCTATGTCACGGGTTGAGGCAATCTCGCTGGAACAGGAGTACGAATCACTTGCCCAAGCCCAAGAAACAGACTCGGACCTACCACAACTTTTGCTAGATACTTCCTGTCTTAAGCTTTCTAAAGTAGGCGTTCCTAGTACTGGCATCTCTTTGTACTGCGACGTTTCTACCGGAAGGGCTCGTCCTTATGTTCCACCCGATATGCGCCGCGCCATTTTCAATAAGCTCCATGGCCTAAGTCATCCAGGCGTTCGGGCAACTACTCGTTTAGTTACCGAGCGGTATGTTTGGCCATCTATTAACAAAGATTGCAGGGACTGGTCTCGTTCTTGCAATTCATGCCAGCGTAGTAAGATTACGAGACACAACACTGCTTCTTTAGGGAATTTCAACACTCCTAGCGGTCGCTTTATGCACATTCATATTGACATAATTGGACCCATGCCTCCTTGTAAAGGATACCGTTATTGCTTGACAGCAATAGACAGGGTTACCAGGTGGCCAGAAGTTTGGCCCATGCAGACTATCACCGCTGAGGAAGTTGCAGAAACCTTAACCAGGGAATGGATTTCTCGCTTTGGCATTCCAACAGTTATTACGACCGATCAAGGAGCCCAGTTTGAGTCAGATCTTTTTCGCCGATTGATGAAAACATTTGCCACTAAGCGAATTAGAACCACTTCATATCATCCCCAAGCGAATGGGATGATTGAACGCGTTCACCGACAGCTTAAGGCTTCATTGATGTGCCATGATGACACTTGGTTAAGTGCCCTACCTCTAGTACTTTTAGGCATGCGTTCTTCTTTCAAGGAGGACATTCAAGGCACGGTTGCGGAAATGCTGTATGGCGAAACTCTGCGTTTGCCAGGCGAACTCCTAATTTCTACGCAGACCGCTAATTCCTACGAAGATCCTGCTGATTTTGTTTCCCGTTTACGCCGGGTTATGGCCAACATACGTCCAGTGCCGGCGTCACGTCATTGCGAAACTTCATCATTTATTTTCAAGGAGTTAGCGAAAGCTACTCACGTATTTCTTCGTGAGGACTGTGTTCGACGCGCTTTACAAACACCTTATAGTGGTCCATACCAGGTTGTCGAACGGGCTAGCGACGGTAAAACCTTTACCATCCTCGCCAAAGGACGCCAGGTTACAGTTAGCGTCGATCGAATCAAACCGGCATTCGTAGATAACTCCAGCTCTGTGGAATCGCGATCGTCTTCGTTTTTTCCTCCCACAGCCCAGCGTACTACTACACCTGATGACCAGTCGAATCTTGCATCTGTACCCACACCCGCAGCTCACCTGGTACCTGGAACTGCAGTCGCCCCTGCGTGTCCAAAATCGACGACACCCCCTGTGTCTAAAACTCAAAAACCTTCATACATTACCCGATCTGGTAGACAGGTCAAGTTTAAAAGATTCGATTAGCACTTACCTTTTTCTACCTAATTAATATATTCATATTTTACCTTTAGTGTGAGCTTATATTTCTCCGTAGGGGGGTGGTGTGGCAACACTGGCGCATCTTATGTTTATGTAGAGATTTAGATAATTCTCTATGGTCACATGGCAGACACTCTTTACGATTACTAGACACTAACAAACATTATCTTTTTCTCCCATCTGTATTTCTTGTTACTTGAAGAATAAAAAGTCAAGTCCGTTATTTGTATTACTTGTGTTATTCATCTCATTAATTCGACGACTCCGTAGAAGAAGTGATCACGCATCCTAGGCCTACGCCGCTCGACCGGCAATAGCCCCACATGGCATGAGCCCAAAGGTTGTAAGGTTATGAAACTTCAGTCACGTTGTCCGGTACGTCTTAACGCAGAAAAAAAGATCGCAAAGTAGATTACGGATGGCAGATTCTTTTTTTTAAATCTTCATTGTATTGTTTTTGTTTTTGTACAATAAAGTGTTTACATTATTATCTAGCCACGATCAGAAAGGGATTAGAGGTGACAGTGTTACCATATACTGACGTCAACGTGAATATGAATTGACAGCTATTCCAATCCCAAACTAATCGCGGTTTCATAATACCTACTTGATATTAATGGCGGACGAGTTACCATAACAAGATTAAGGGTGCGGCTCCACTGAGGCGGAGACGAGCGGAGCGGAGCTGTGCCAATATTAACCAATATATGTTTGCCAATAAACATTTTGTTGGGTGTCGTTTTCCAATTTTTTCATTTTCCAACCCATTTGGGAATCGATTCGAAACGATATTGTATTGTTTGTTAAATTATCTAGATTGGTGCAGCCCGAAAAAAAGGTTAATTTTTACCCGACTGCCAAGGGAGGAGGGTAATGTTTTTGGCCTGTATGCATGAATGTTTGTATGTGAATCTTTGTTCCTTTGAACGGATGGCCCGATTTAGGTGGGGTTTAAATGTGAAATTGGCGAAAGTCAACCAATTTAAAACCTAGGCCACTATGGAACTATGTCATAGTGAGGTAATGATCCAAATCATAATAGACTTCTTAAGAATTGAATTAAAACGTTACTTTGGCATAGTTCCATAGTGGCCTATGAATCAAATTGGAAGATTGTACATGATATCTATCATTATACTGACAACATTATCTAAAGAGCAGTTGGATTTTAAAGCTTGCTTTTTTTAGATTTGTATACGTAGGCAGGGTGATTAGGTCTTTAAAAAAAAACTTTAATCTGGACTTAACGCATTTATTGATATGATTTACAGCGATATGAGCAATAAAATGTCAACTTTATAAAAAAACTCTATTCATAATTATAACATAATTACGTTATATGCTTGTCAATGATATAAAAATGGTCATAATACGAATTATTGCTTAAATACATTAATATATTTAACATCTCATTATAATGTCATGTTGCTCAATATATGTCAATTTAAGTACCTAGTATTAAATAAATAGCAATATTGAGGTACAATGTGATCTAGACACAGGTAACGGCTAACAGTATGATAGCTAGAAGGCCTAAAATAATTAACAACTGTATAATTAAAAATATATTATCACTTAATTGGCAAAAGGTTACGTCGTCAAATTACTCAATCTGCGGTACTGATACTCTTGGTAACAAATAGTTTTACAAGAATGGCACGAATATAATTTAAATCTCAAGACTGCAATATTACGATGGCAATCTCAAGACTGCAATCTTACGATGGCAATCTCAAGACTGCAATATTACGGAATGATACAAGTCGACTTAGCTCGTTTCAAAGGGTATCTATTATCCATCATGTACAGTAGTACTAGAATTATACTGTTTTTCACTCGAACCTCGGAAGACTTGCATCTACAGAATTTATTGGTATCTCTTTTTCGTTTGACAGTATGAGTTGTTTTGAAGGCATTGGTATACTTGCATTTCAAGTATGTGGAAAGATTAGTCGATTTCATTCGAGCCATTCCTAACATCAAGAATTTTAATTGTCAAGCCTCATGTAGAACCCTGTCACGATGACACTGTCAAGTTAGAGTAGGGAAAATAATGAGGAGTCTGCCATTGGTTTTCTGCGACAATGTTCAGAGACTTGACAACTAACAATTCAAGTCAATAACGTGCCTAATTCTTGTAAAAATGTATTTTTTTCTTCAACTGGCGAATTACCAAAACGCGCCTAAAACAATTTTATACCACGGCTCCGGTGGTTTCGGCTTGTTAAACTCCGAATTTGGCTTCGGCTCGGTGTCGTCCGTAGGGGACTCCTTGAATATATTAACGAGGGACGCCCTTATTCCGAATTTGAAGAAGGCAAGGTAGGGGCAGTACTTCATGAGGATGACGCTCCATTGGTAGTTGAGTTTGAAGTACAGTCGGCCGAGGTAGGTGGAGTGGAGCCAGAAGACTAGCGCGCTGAAGTTGACGTTGTACTTGGCCCAGAAGTCGAGGCGACTGTACTCGGGCGCGGAGTCCACGGTGGCGTAGTCGCGCAGACGCAGCAGGCGCGGCGCGCGCTCCGGGAGCCCCGCCAGCGCGGGCGGCTCCATTATGGTGGACGAGTCCACCCCTGCAGGAAAATAGTACATTATTGCCTAGGCCCGGAAAGTAGGGAATTGCCTGACGAGGTGGTGCTAAAATCCGAGTCAGGCAATCCCCGTTTCCGCCGAGTCATACATAATGGTTTCCTCAAACAATGCGAGCAAATGATACAAATACATAATTTACAAGTCCCTATTTGTTAAAAGCTTTCGACAAATTCAAAGATTACCTTTTTTGAAAACTACGAGTTTTAAGACAGTTTCACGCACAATGACCCGCCGCCGCCGCAGGCCCCCAAGTTGGGGTATGGGATATTTTTCTTGGAAGTAAATTTAAACCTACTTCTTTTTGTCGGATTGACTTGAAATTTGGCATACTTTACTTTTACATTCCGACGACAATACAATAATATGGCACCATCAAGCTGGTATGATGATGGAAGCGGAAGGTGGCCATACGTGGTGGTGGTATGGTATTTTTTTTAACTTAAGCTAAGTCGCGTCCCACTCCACCAAGATCTACGTCATAGGGACATAGACTAACCAAAAACCGCCAACAGTCTGCCGCTAAAATAAGTCGCTCCAATTAATTTCAAAGCAAGAACTGCTCTCCCAAACGCAGACGACCAGTGTTTAAATTTTAAACGTGTCCTCTCACCTGTATCCTCCGGCTTCCCGTTCAGCTGTTTCCTTATCTTCTTCAGAAGCTTCTGCCTATCATCCTCGGAGTATATGTACCCTGGCACCTCCGACAGGTGTTTGCAGAAGTACAGGGCAGCCTCCACGTTGATCGTGGGGTTGATGAACCACATGGACTCGAGCATTGTCCGGGCCATGTACTCGAAGTGTTCTGGAACATTCTCGAGGCATGGCGTGTAGACTCGCTCCAGAATTATTTGACAGACCTCTCGGGTCTCTTCTACTGTCTTGCGGCAGAGGTTGTACCTGGAAGACAAGGTTTTTTATAAGGCTGTCCATCTGCCAAGTGTGAAATGTATTTTGCCGAAGTTAGAGTAGACAATGTCTGTATACCCATCTGTATTTTGTTTCAGAGGATTAATTGTGAAAATTTCCATACAAAATGCGATATTGTTTCTCTCCCCTTTAACCTAGTCCGATTTTTACGTTTTTTTTAATATGTTGTATTGTATAGATGAATTACCGAGAGCGTGGAATTGCGTATGTAGTGGTTGTACCGTTCGCATGAGAAGGAAAACCATGCAGGTTTTTTCTTAATTTAATGAGATTACCCTAAACAAGTCGAATAAGTATGTCCTTTTTTTGCTTTTAGTCGCTATCATTTCCTAAATTTTCAACTTTAAGGTTATTGCTTATATTATGCTATATGCTTATGGGACATATGAAAATTATATAAAGTTCTCCTGATGACTTCTTGATTAAATCATCTACTGCCGTCGGACAAGTAGGTACGTAATTTTTTCTTACTCGGAGAGGGGATTTTTTTCGTTGCTTTGAATTTGTCACTCTTAATCTCAGTCATAATTTTATAAATAGTCGAGAGAGAAACACCTGAAGTTTTTTCAATTAATTGGGCAGCGGCGCAAGGCGAATTAATTTTTTTCATTTTTTAGGCTTCAAAATATTTATGACGTTACTTTGACTCTCAATCGGACCAAAATTACTGCTACTTTCTGCCATAATTTCTGAAAACTGTGTAACTTACAGTCGTACATGCCCAGTCCAAATAATTCTGAAAATTGCGATAATACAATAAAATAAGACGTATATTTAAGTGCATTGTAAAAAGTATTTAGAATTTGACACTGACATTATTTTTGTACTTACTCTTTAATATATAACAATACTCTTTTTATGCTGATGGTATGAGAAGTAGAGGAAATTTAATTATAGAATGCCTGTAAACACATATTACCACTACATATGCAATTCCACGCTCTCGGTAATTCATCTATACTTAGATATTATGAAAAACTAGGTCTGTACGTTTTCCTTTCCGAGAAAATGTTTCTTCGAAAGAAACAATAAAAAAAAAGGATCCTTGCAAACCTACTTTTAAATAATAACTACAACATATTCGAAAATCGTGGAAATCGGACTTGATTTAGGGGTCGAGAAACGTGTTCGCCCGGAGCTAATTTCGTATGTTTTTTTTCACAGCTACGCGATTGAAGCGTTGGTTCACAATACTCTTACGGTCCCACCCCCACCCAATACAAGCGATCAACATTTTTTCTACTAAATATTCTATGAAAAGAAGGATTGTCCACAGTGGTCGGTATAGTAAAACTGACTAGGACGAGATGATATCGGGCTACCTATGGAGTCTTAACCTCGTAAGGCCCAGTGAGCAATACAATGTACATAATCAAGGCAATTTAATTTGAACTGTCTTGCAATGGGAATAAGGTTTATTTTTCTATCTTCATAAACGAAAAATAGCATTATCGAACAAACGTAATTGAACTTTATTCCCTTGATGGTAGATTCAAAGTCCCACTCACAAAAAACTCCCTATTTGTAGTATGGTGGGCCTTACAAGGTTAACTAACCTAACAAAAACTATACCCAATGACGTCTGGCTCCATAAGCTATTGTGTCCTGGTGCATGGCCTGGTGGGTTTTGAAACCCAAGAAAATAATACAGTCTCAAGATTGTAAACCCTGGCCATTGGCTACCCTGATGAGGTCGATAATAGAATGTCTCTATGCTAGTAATATTACCGGGTGTACATACTACCTCCAGACCCATCATTGGCCCCATAACATCTCGACCTGGACCTCGCCGTTAATAATAAGCTAGCTGTTCCCACACCGCAAACGATTCTCCTCAAACGATCCGAAACGGTTCCTTCCAACGTTTCGAATAACTCGTCTCTGTAGAGAGTCGAAGGGACTCAGATCTCACCTGTCCTCTAGCCCGATCATGTACCCAATGACGCTCCAGAAGTGGTTGTACGCTTCCCAGTCGCCCTCCTGCAGCGGGCGGACTCCGAACTTATCCGGCTTCAGCATCACAAAGCCCACAAAGCCGAACTGTGTGAGTGCGATGTCCCGCTGAGAGACCACGCCGTTGCCCTGCAGCTTGGCCGCCAGCCCGGCGCGCAAGTGCCGGCTGCGGACTGCCAGCAGGGACTTCCAGGACCTGGTGATGGAATAGTGTTTTTACGGCATGGATACGGCGAAGCATACAGGCCACTTGATTGGTAAGTAGGATCTGTGACCCATGGACATTTCATCGGTTGTCTTATCCCCACACTGGAACACAATGCAAATACTACTTGTCGGTAGGTTAATGATGAATGGAGGTTGATGATGGTCGTGATCATTATAATGGAACAGCAATGGGACCTCTAAAATTAGATGCACATAACTGGTGGTAAAGCTGCTAGATTTAGCCGTCTTTCTTTTTTTCTTTTCGTCGTTACTCACGTACTGCCAGGTCGGAGCTCGTGCTCGAACCGTGTAAGATGGTGGCGAGGTAGGTCTTGTAGCTGTTATACAGCGAGCTCGACCAACGCGAGCCCACCAGCACGCGCAGGATGGACACTTGGACAGCAGAGCCAGCAACCCCTGCAGTATGTACTCACGTGCTGCCAGGTCGGAGCTCGTGCTCGAACCAGCTGTTCGTGTGCAAGATGGTGGCGAGGTAACGCTTGTAGCTGGTATACAGCGAGCTCGAGCGGCGCGAGCCCACCAGCACGCGCAGGATGGACGGCACGGCCAGCACGGCTAGTAGCCCCTGCATCATGGACGTCGTCAGCGCGAAGCAGTTGTCCCAGTAGAAGCGGCGGCCTCTGCAGAAAAAAAACGTTTTTATTTTTAATTATTATGGAAATGGAACTAGCGGACGCCCGCAACTTTGTATGCCTAGAATTAGTTACCCGCTACTCCCCCCTATTTCTTCCCATTGATTGGGGGTAAATTTTCGGAAAATCCTTCCTTAGTGCACCCCTGGACCTCATAAGGAACCTACGTGCCAAATTTAGAATCTCTAGACCCAGCGGTTTGGGCTGTGCGTCGATATTCAGTCAGTTTCTTCTTTTATATATTTATATGACACTGTTTTCAATTAAAAAAAAAAAGTGTTTACAGAGGTCTTACAGAATAGTTTTGACTTGTGTGCTTAGCATGAACTACGACTATGTATCATTATTATAATAGACCGAGAGATCATCTCCCGTGTCGCTATAGCCTAACGCACTCGCTATCGCAATCGGCTTCAAAGCGGAATAATTGTTTTCATTTCGTATGCAGACTGGCCTTCGGACTGTCAAAACGAAAACGATTGCGATTGCGAGTGCGTTAGGCAATAAGCCCTCTGAGGGCCCTGCCAAGATGCACTACGCTAACTAACGTTTCTATTCGATTCGTTTTTAAACCAATCGCGTCACTGGTAGGCCACGTGTCTTTTCGTATCACGTCACTGGTAGACCACGTGACTTTTCGTATCACGTCATCTTCCAGTGACGCGATTGGTTTAAAAACGAATCGAATAGAAACGTTAGTTAGCGTAGTGCATCTTGTCTGAGCCCTCTGGTCTATAACTTACTACGAGTATCAAAAGTCATCAACTTATCACGATTAGGTATCTAATGCATTGCAATGTGGACATAGTGAAAAAAGGGTATAAGTCGATAAACTCGTAATAAAGAAGGTTATATAAATAAACAGTGTATACTAGACTTCAGCCCTTTTTCACTTGGACTAGGACCCCTTAACTGCCACTATAGAATGGGCATAAAGCATAAGGGCGCACCCACGTCTTCCTGACATATACTTCAAGCAGTTCTGTTTTATTTAGCACCGTAATCTGGAAAAGGAACGCAAAACTAACCAAGGACCGCTTGATAGAATTTGCTGCGGGCCCGGCATTGGTCTAATCCGGTAATGATTGTACATAAGTAGTATTCCGTGAATCATATTTACCTATACATATAAGCACCATAATGAGGCTTCTACCTATTACATAATATTAATATGAACTTGTTCTTGGCCGGTATAATTTAACTGGTATTCGCATCCGTGTCAAAACATCTGAACAATTTACTCGTAAATAAAGGAGAATGGGGAAATTCGCCTATCGGCGGCCACTGATGAAATTAGTGTCATATGAGAGCTCTGATATTAAGGAATACTTTTTGTAAAGAACTTTTATTTGTATCTCTTTTAAAAAATGAATTATTTAAACTTAAGTCCGAATTCGATCAAGACATTCAAGAAGATATTTTGTTACCAGTATCAGATTTATTATACACCGTGACTTATGATTTGTATACTTATTATATCTGTAAGTTGTACTTTATTGCCTAATAGTAAATAAATCACTAATAAATAAAAATTTGAGATGTTAGATCATCAATATATGTTGAGATTTCCCTTCTTTCCTAAACATTTGATATATTGATGATCTAACATCTAATCGGGAAAACTACGCAAAGTATTGTAGAAGAAAATCATCTTTTATTCTGTTTACAATTAAGTCACGGTAATGAAACTTTTACCAAGTAACAGTAGGACTATACCACATCGTCAGATAAAAAAAATATCCTTGGCCGCTCATAGACCAAGTTCCATATAGATTTGCCCATTCTCCTTTGTAAAAGCTTGATATCACGACTACCTAGGTATAGTATAAACAATACCCGACGAACTTGTTTTGACGGAGCTTGAAGATCACATAAGTATAGTTATGTGTGTTAGTAGTTACACACTTCGGCATGGATAAGACCTAACACACCGGCCACATGATGGTTTGGGCAGACAAGCGTTGGCTTCTCAGCCAGCCCATGCTGAGTTGGGACCGTTTTCGCAACAATCATCGCTATAGCATTTCGTCTCTTTTCCATTTCCTTCTTTTTAAATGTTTTTTTTTCGTGTGTTCTTGTTATGTTTAAATGTTTTTCTTTTTCCATTCTCAAGACTACAATATCTAGACTGCAATCCTAAGACCGGGAATGCGTTGCCAACCCTGAGGACTGCGATGGAGTCCACTATGCTAGTAATTTCACCGGTTGTCTTATCTCCATATCGGATCTTAACTTAACATAAGGAAAGGCCACGCTGTTGCTGTATTTAATTTAAATCAATAGCAATACCTAGTCAATCATGTTAACAAATCAATCTTCAACGTAGTAAGTATTTTTACGTTTCAGTGTTTTACAAGGTTTTTATTAACCTGCAATATATGTATAGGTTATAGGTTGTGGCGGGCTGTTTTCCGCAACTCGACGACTTAAATGTGCGCCTATTTTGCGTGAGAGGGTTGGTGACACTACTCCTGCCAACCCAGTTCCACCAGGAAGCCTAGCAGACCCTTGACGTTGCCGACGACTTCTGGTAGCGACCTTGGTACCAGTCCGAGGTGTCGCGCCCGGTATGTTGCCACCTCTGAGCACTCCATGATGACGGGGGCCGCGGTTTCTTCCGCTGTCATGCAGGCTCTGCACAGGGGGCTGTCTGTAACACCTAAAGTGTGGAAGTGTTTGTTGAATAGGGCATGGCCGGTTATTGCCCCAGTTACGAGTCTAAGTTGAGTCCTTTTCAACTTCCGTAGTTTCCGTGACAATCCGGGATTTATTGTCGGGATTGCAATATATGTATGTGAGTGAGCATTTATGTTCGGGTCAAAATTTGCAAGTCAATTTTGAATCAGTTCCTGTTCATGGAATGGGCAGAAATTTGGACCACATAATATAACGAAAACCTGATGACAACGTAATATTATGGTATCTAAGAGTTGATCTGATGATGGAGTCGGGAAGTCAGGATCTCCGCTATAGTTATCTTATCTTACAGATGGATTCTTTCGGATAAACTTCGACCCAATTGGATCTTTTGTGCAATTACCCTCTTACACACTCAGCTGTTCCAATGTCAGGTTTTTTTTTGTTGACCGCGGGGGTTCGAACACGGTACCTTACGATCACGAGTCGATGCCCTAAGCCACTAAGCCACCGACGCTCATAAGTTAGGTACCTAACATAGAACCACCGTGGCGGGACTCGTTAGTTAGGTTGATAAAGCATATTATGATTTTGCAAAAACAGTCGGCAGCAAAAGCTTGTCCCGAAAATGAAAATTTTGACAGAAACTTATTTTCTTATAAAAAATACTTTTAGTCACCCGTGTGGTTGCCGGTTTAGAACCTGCCACTCCATTTTCCTGTGGACATCGTAAGAAACGACTAAGGGATAAGGGATTACAGGCTTGTAGTATTGTTAGACGATCGGTTTGCAACCTGTCACTAATATACACATGGTAAACATCTAGCCTGTTGTGCAAAATGTGGTTATAGAATTAACAACAAATTTGTTGGTAATTCTGTAGCTCTACCTACCCCACTCTGGGATGAAGGCGTGACGGGATGTATGCAATGATATTTTATATTAAGATACGTCATCTGCGCGCAAAAGCGTTCCTCGAAAAGGAAGGTAATTGCCTTACTATCGTTCAGTCGCGCCGTGGCCGCTGACACGCACGCGTCAAAAACAGTAAAGTTTTATTACCGAAATGCAACAAATATAAGTCATAAAAATGCCGTCTTATGTTTTTCGAGGCTGCCGAAATTATACTGTAACTAAAAAAGGAAGAAAGGATGTCTCATTTCATTCGTAAAGACCGTAAATATTTTTTACATTTTATTTTACATCGCCATACTTTGTTTAATTTGCACCGGTGGCGTCACTGTCACCTGTGAAACATGAGATACACAATTAGATATCGTATGAGTGCGATAAAGACGGGTAGCTATATGGCAGCCATGAGCGGGCACGCCGCGTCATTCGGGTACGCAATTTGAAACAACTATTAATCTCTTTCTAACAATAGCGTTCGCTACGAATTGCCGTCTTTGTCTGTAGAAATATGGCAACGTAGCAACTGTCAGTAATTGGCGACGGTTTTCGAATGCGTTTAGTATGAGCATAACGTATCTAAATATAAAATATCATTGTATGTATGTATACTTTTAGTCACTGTATGGAATAGTAGGGAGCGGTTTGTTTATATCTTTCAGCCTTTTCTATTGATTAGTTATCTCTAACCCCCGATGCCAAAAGAGGGGGTGTTATAAGATAAGTTTAACGTGTGTATCCGTCTATCCGTCTGTGGCATCGTAACTCCCAAATGGATGAACCGATTTTGATATAGTTTTATTTAATAGAAAGCTAGTTTCACTGGGGTGGTTCTTAGCTAGGTTTGCTTAAAATCGGTCGGGCCATTTAAGAGTTATCAACAGAGCTCGGAATGTTCGTGGTACTTTTCAATAACGCTAGTGAGTTCTCATTTATCGACTTCCGATGTCATATATATCGATACAATACAATACAGAACACAAAATTCAAAAGAAGATTAAAGGTAGAGGTAAACAACAGGCGGTCTTACGGCTAAAGAGCGATCTTTTCCAAATAACCTTTAGGCAGCTGATATTTTAAATCGACACATGCAATTAAATATAAAAGTTATTTGAAAAAAAATACATCTCATTAAATCAGTTCTAAATACGGCTAAAAATATCTATTACTAATCAATTTCAGCCTTTTTAATTTCATGTTCAAACTACTTGCTAATGCTAACAAGTGTCCTATTTTTTTTCATTTTATTATCTGGTTACCCGCATGATACGATAAGTTGCTAACAATTAGAAGTTTAATATATCGATATTGAAAGTCGATAAATGAGATATTACTACGACAGTCCAAAAGTGCCACAAAAATTCCGGCCTCTGGTTATCAGCGTTAAAAGTAGTTTTACGCAACAGGTCGGGAGTTAATTTTGATATATTTAATTGAATTATAATCACATGGATTCGTGCGTGTGAATGCGGATGCGATAATTTTGATGTATTTAATTGAATTATTATCACAGTGCAGTCATGTGAATGCGGATGCATATGTGATAAGGAAGCATTTCATATGCTTATGTTGTAGATAATATCTGGATACAGATATTGCAAAATATTTTATGAATTTGACTATACTTGTTTGCTAAATGTCTTACACATACATACATAATCTCACGCCTTCGTTCCCAGAGTGGGGTAGGCAGAGCTACAGAATTACAAACATCTCTAAAAACTTGTTGATAATTCTATAACCACAATTTGCACAATTAGGCTAAGATGTTTACCAGCGTATTAGTGACAGGTTGCAAGCCCATCGCCTAACAGTACTACAAGCCTTTATTCCCTTAGTCGTCTCTTACGACATCCACGGGAAGACATGGAGTGGCATTATTCTAACTCGGCAACCACACGAGGCTAAATGTCTTTTAAATGTAAAATCATGTAAAATAGATGCCAATCTACCGAATCTGCATGGTTTACGAGTAGTGTTACCACGTGAATGGTTTAAGCAGATTATTCTTCGTAATCGATGCTGAAATCAACCCAACACAAGAGCCAGGATGTCAGACGGAAACTGACGTAAGTAGGGGAGCGGGGGGCTTGTATGTATTAACAAAATTCAAACTTCATTCCGAGAAAAATTGAAATTGAATTGAAATTCAAACTTCTGTGTATATCTTCTAAAGTTCTAAACTTAATGTTAGTATTTAAGTACCTACATGACGGCAAATTATTCATCTTCCATATTTAAATCCAAAATGCCATTTGAATTGCTCGGTTTAGCAGAACGAAGCAGTTTTTAAAAAGTCAGCAGTTAATACTTACCCCGTGGTGGGGGCAAATATTAACAATAAAGGGGTAAGAATTAACATTGATTTGCTGTTAAAAATAATGATTTAAATAAAAAAGTTAACAGTATTTATCTTTATAATAATAAATTTCTTCATTATTAATGTATGTATGTATGTGTATGTTTGCAGTTCAGAAAAAAACAAACAAAATGAGATCTTCTCTGCTTTACATGTCATAGTACTTAGTTACCTGCACCTATGGATTCTGGTGGACCGTTAACAAGAAACAGTGAGTTGTACGGTTGTACCTTGTCCTCGGAAAGACGAACATGGGTGGAATAGTATTG
This sequence comes from Acleris literana, assembly GCA_946894065.1. Lineage (NCBI taxonomy): Eukaryota > Metazoa > Arthropoda > Insecta > Lepidoptera > Tortricidae > Acleris > Acleris literana. Next base: position 2,394,662 of record OX335687.1, read on the forward strand.
CCAAATGCATTTACCGCAGCCGCTAGAGTGATCAAAGTACCTCTTTCACAGGTTAATATTTGCTCCACGCATTTGGTTAATACTAGCCCCAGAGGTACTTCTCAAATCTAAAAATGTGCAAAAAAATAACTTTGCATAAATTTAAAAAAACAACATTCGATATACATGAACCCTTAATCACGAAACTAGTGCATTAGGGTCATTATTCGAGCGTTTCAACCGCCTCACTTTTGTGGACATATTTTTGAAGAATTCGCCTGATATTTTGATGCCGTTTTTGGATATTTGTTAGATGTCCGGTAAACTTAGATACCTAACCAGAAACGAAAACGAAATCTGCACTCACTTCTACAAAAATGTGACCACGAAAGTGATTCGGAACAAACGCCCAAATAATGACCCATTAAAGCTCAAATCAAAAATATCACGACGTTAGAATATTCGCTATCCAGTATTTTTACACCCATGTGCCACATCTACACCACACGGGGGCCGGCGGGCAGCTGGCGTGCTGTGACTTGTTCGTTAGCATCGTCCGAAGTTATGACCTTTAAGTTGGCACTATATTGTACAGTATAGTTTAATCCCCTACATCAATAATTCAAAGTCGTTTTGTTGGAACCTTATGGCTCCGCGCGCCGCGGTATTCTATCGCAAGTCCGAAGTATTTTTTAGGGGCAGATATTTGGGTTTAGTACCGTTTGGTAACCAAAATTTCGTAACCACCTTTAAATTTAATGTAATTCTGTACCTGGTTACGAAATTTTAGTTACCAAACGGTACTAAACCGATATTTGTGTGATGAGCGCGATTATTTGTTTCTGAATCATGGATGTTTTCTATGTATTTAAGTATATATTTATCTATATATAAGTATTTATAATAATACTCATAGTACAAGCCTAGAGCTTAATTTGGGACTAGGTCAATTGGTGTGGCATTGTTCCCTTTTTTTTTTTCATTATTTATGTCATGTAGAAGGCAAACAAGCACACAGGCAAAAAAAAATGCGGATCTGCGGCCCGTAGATATTTGCATTCTCAAAGCTATTTACAATGTAAAGATTTCTATCCTAAGACCGCAAATGCGTTGCCAACCCTGAGGACTAAGATGGAATACCTCAATGCTACTACTTTGAACTGCTGGTCTTATCCCCACTCCCGAACACAGCAATGCGGATGCTGCTTCACGGTGGGTTTAAGGACTAGATAGTGTAGATTGTAGATCCGAACGAACCCAGCACAAGGTCCTACCACCACCTACAAGCTAATTTAGTTTTCTGTTTTATTTATCTGAAAAACCATAAGTTTGATTTTTAACCATTATCTTTTCAAAATGTTTAAAGAAGCTGTAGGTTAGGTTAGGTTTGTTTTATGACAATCTAGGAAAATAAAAGGGTTTCAGACAAAAACACTACATTATGAAAAAAAAAAAAACTTTCCTACTAGGTAGTCATGTGCATAAACAACTTTAAATACCTACAATGGATGTGAATGAAACTACTAATTTCTGAACGATAACTTAATGAACAGATGTTAGATGACACAGCATTTTCAACGGTGGGAGGACCACCATGGCGTTCCTACCTCAGTTACGATGACTTTCAAAATAACATAAACAATTGGCTTACATCTACATAATTTACCGCAAATGCAAACACAAAATCTTTTTGACTTTGATTGAAGCAAATTTTGATAAGTCATCAATTTTTTTTAGATAGTTATAAGTAGCAAATTTATTCGGAAAAACCGGGCAAGAGCATGTCTGACCATGCTCAGTGTAGGGTTCCGAAGCCGTTAATACACAAAAACTATCTCAAAAAACCACAAGTATGAAGTATTCTCTATTTAGGTAAAGTTATTTGGTGCTATCTTAGGTCATTTTAAATAGTAGGTATTAACACTTTAGTCACCTGTATCTCAGGAACCAATCAAGTCTACTTAGTCGTCATAGTTTTCTTTTAAAGGCCCAGCCACACCGCTTGCGTGACGTGCACGTGCACGTGCGCGTTCGCTTTTCACTGCGTTGTATAAGTAGTATGAATTCTCATTACGACATGTCACTATACAAAGTAGTGGAAAGCGAACATGCACGTCACTCAAGCGGTGTGGCTGGGCCTTAAAATTCGTTATATGTGCTTTCATTTAAGATATTTTTCAGATTTTTAGTATTTGTAGTTTTGGCTGTCGGTAGGGGGGGCACATGACCCTAACAAAATAAATTTTTCGCCTTAAAATCTGCAAGTAAATTTCGACCCAGTTCCCGTTAATGGAATGGGCTGAAATTTTGACCACGTATGTAAACCCGCTGACAATGCAACATTATGCTATCAAAGAGCTGACCTGATGATGGAGTTGGAAGGTGGCGACAGGATCTCCGCTATACTGCTGCGCTTACCTTATTGAAGAGGCAGGCATAGGTAAAATTATACTTTGTGCATTACCATATTCACAAAATATGCCATACAATTATAATAATAAAATAGCATACTTAAATTCTTTAATGTATAATGCTATATGTCATAATAGTAAATATCATTTCTTCGACTTAAATAAATTTATTAAGCACCTCACGCTAACATCTGAAAAAATTCATTTGCCAAAGAAATATATTTTGACTTTGGTAGAACTTTTGGCTTTTAATATAGAACCAAATAGATATAACAGTGGTACAAATTCCATTCCTAATCATTTAAACTAAAGTATAGGACAGCGGAAACACCTTTGAGTATAAATATAGTTCATCAAAATATTCAAGGGTTTTCCAGCAAAGAATTAGAAGTAGGATTATTTTTAGATACTGAGAATGTACACATTATGTGTATTACTGAACATTGGCTTAGACCAGATCAATTAATTTTTGATTTCGTTAATTTTAAATTAGTTAGTTTTTTTGCCAGAAAATCCGCCATTCATGGTGGTTCGTTAATAATTGTTAAAAGTACCATTAAATCCAAAGAAAGGAAAGATATTGTTAGGCTATCCATAGAGAGGCTTGTAGAAATCTCATGCATAGAATTAGAAAATTACATAATTATCTGTGTTTACAGACCACCGTCAGCTGATTTTAGCACATTTGAATCCAGTATGGAAAATGTGTTAAAATTAGTATGTAAAACCCAAAAGCATGTTATTGTCTGTGGAGATTTTAATGTTAATTTACTGGAATCTTCAAATAATACTATTAGGATCTTAAGTTTATTTAAATCTTTTAACTTAGGTAATTTGTTCTTTGAACCTACACGGATAGGAGTTTCAAGTGCTACCTGTTTAGACAATATTTATTGTAATTGCGAGTGTTTGAATAAGGAAATATTTAATTGCTTTAATTCTGATCATAGTGGCCAGAAGGCTTCTTTTTTAAATGATTTTCATCAAGAACCGCAGGCAATAACATACAGACCCATAACTAGCAATCGTTTAGAATTATTCAAAAATAAAGTTGAGAGCAATCTCTGTGGGTTATCCTTTTCAAATAATGATTCAAATAGTATTTATAAAGATTTGTTTGATGTAATTCTTCATCAATTTAACAACAATTTTAAGATGAAAACTGTTTCTGGGTCAAAAACTAAGTTTAGTGAATGGGCTACTGTAGGCATCCATAGAAGTAGAAATAGGCTTTATGAACTATATAGAGAGAGGGAGGAGAACAAGAATGCTGACTTCTTAGTTTACGTTATAGTACATTGTTGCCTAGGCGCGGAAAGTAAGGGATTTCCTGACGAGGTGGTTAGCGGGCCGAGCAACAGCGAGGCCTGCTAAAATACGAGTCAGGAAATCCTCGTTTCCGCCGAGGCATACATAATGCTTTTCTCAAACAATGCTTGGAAATTATACAAATACATGACTATATTTTTTTTAAAAAACCTTTGACAAATTCGGAGAGGATGTCTGTTTGCGTCATACGAGTATTAGTTAAGATAGTTTCACGCACAACGAGCCGCCGCCCGCCGCCGCAGAGCCCCGCCGCGCCGCCGCCCCTCACTGCGCCCCCACAAGTTGGGTGTACGCGATTTTTTTCATGGTCCTTTCGATTTTATACGCAATAGAGAACACTTTTGAAAAAACAATATGGCCATGGACGGAAAGTGTTTTCATATGTTTTTTTTACTCCTAGGAGTAAAAAGAGGCATTTTCCGTCCATGTATTTCAATCGGAAAACCGTTATTTCCGAGCATGTTTGAGAAAAGAATTATTCGAGGACCTTCAAGCGAATTTGCTTAACTGCTAAGTCAAACTTTTTAAGTCTTAAACTCAAAGCTTCTGATAATAAGGTAAAAACGGCGTGGAAAATTATAAATAGAGAAACGGGTAAATCTAAAACTCGTGATAATCAAGTCACCCTAAACAAGGGTGACAAACAAATCACGTCAAACAAAGACGTGGCCTTAGCGTTCGAAGATTATTTCTCCACTATAGCTATTAATACAACGAAATGTCTTCAATCATCTGCGATTGTAGCTCAAAAACTACTTTGTGCTAATGTTACTAAATGTAATGTAACCTTTGATTTTAGCCATGTAGATTCAATTTCTATTGTTAAGGTATTTAAATCGCTCAGTTTAAAAAAAACTGAGGATTTATGGGGAGCGTCAGTTAAAGTGATCCATCATGTCATAGATATAATTGCACCTCACTTAGCTTTAATCTACAATAATTGCATTTCAGAGGGGGTTTTTCCAAATCTTATGAAATATAGTAAAGTCATACCACTTTTTAAATCGGGCGACATGTGTGATTTAACGAATTTCCGTCCCATTTCTATTCTACCGGTTTTAAGTAAAGTTTTTGAGAAGTTAATGTTAAAAGATATGTTAGGTCACTTCAATAGAAATAAACTGCTTAACAGTAATCAGTTCGGCTTCACCAGAGGACGATCCACAACTGATGCAGCATCTGTACTCATTAAATATATATACAATATTTGGGAGAAATCCTGTGATGCAATAGGAATTTTTTGTGACCTTTCCAAAGCTTTCGATTGCGTAGATCATGCGACTCTTATATTAAAATTAGAACATTATGGTCTGTCAAATAATTCTCTAAATCTTATGTCTTCATATCTTAGCGATAGAACACAAACGGTTGTTGTAAACCAAACACAGTCCATTGGAGCAACTGTTAAATTAGGTGTGCCTCAGGGCTCTATATTAGGTCCTTTCTTATTTCTGGTCTATATAAATGACTTACCACCCACGGTAGATAACCTTTGTGATATTGTGCTATTTGCTGATGATACTTCATTAATTTTCAAGGTGGACCGAAAATCCGTCGATTACAGTAGGATAAACGCCACGCTGGTTAAAGTACTTAATTGGTTTACTATTAACAATTTGCTACTTAACGCTAAGAAAACTAAATGTGTTAGGTTCGTTTTGCCTAATGTTAGACCGGTAAAATCTAGTATATTTCTAAATGATGTGTGTTTGGAGATGGTGGACAAGGCGCTTTTCTTAGGGATAACTATAGACAAAAACTTGCAATGGAGTCCCCATATAGCAGTACTAGCAGGTAAATTAAGTTCGGCAGCTTATGCTGTTAGGAAAATCAGGCAACTTACCAATGTTGAGACAGCTCGCTTAGTTTATTATAGTTATTTTCATAGTGTTATGTCGTACGGTATTCTGGTTTGGGGAAAAGCTGCTGACATACAGACTATATTCGTGTTACAAAAAAGAGCCATTCGTTCCATATATAACCTAAACTCCCGTGATTCCTTAAGATTACTATTTAAAGAAATTAGTATTTTGACAGTAGCGTCACAATTTATTTATGAGAATATTATTTATGTCATTAAAAATCAAGACTCTTTTGTTAAGAATTGTGATATACATAATTTGAATACAAGAAATAAAAATAAAATTGCTATTAAAAAATTTCGTGTCCGTAAGGTATATAAATCATTTGTTGGTCAATGCATTCATTTCTATAATAAATTACCTGACGAAGTTTTAAAGTTATCATTTCCAGCACTTAAAAATTACTTGAAAAAGTCGTTGATGTCGAAAGCTTATTATAGGGTCGAGGACTATCTAACAGATAAAAATGCTTGGCCTAAATTAAACACCTAAATAACTTAGTAATAGCTTAGTCAGGAAAATATCTAAACATTGTAGGTATAATTATTGTCTAGGGGACACGGTTTCTGTAGGAGAATGTATCAAAACTATGTGGTTGTTTTGCACCGTCATGGGTAAGTATATGTATACTATTATTATTACAATTTAAGAGTTCATCTGAACATACTGAGTTTTGACACATTTTCCTGCTCAACTACGCATGATATATATATTTTAATGTTAAATTCATTGTTTTATATAATGCTAGGTTAAGTTCTATAATTGTATAAGTAATTTTAAAAAAAAACGACTGACTGTTGAGTTTCTTGCGGCGTTTCTTCTCAGCAGTGGTCTCTTGCGAAGCGCTGGTAGATTTTTGACGTGTAAAAGTGCCCGTGCGGCCTACTTACTGAATAAACATCTTTTATCTTTTATCTTTTTTTATCAAAAAAGACTGAAGATTTGTGGGGCACATCAGTTAAGGTACTCTTTCATATCATAGATGTAATTGCACCCCATCTAGCATTAATCTACAATAATTGCATATCAGAGGGGGTCTTTCCAGATCTCATGAAATATAGTAAAGTAATACCTCTTTTTAAATCGGGCGAGATGAGTGATATAACGAACTTCCGTCCCATTTCCATACTACCAGTTTTAAGTAAAGTCTTTGAGAAAGTAATGCTAAAGGATATGTTAGGTCACTTTAACAGAAATAAACTACTTAACAATAACCAGTTTGGCTTTACCAGAGGTCGATCAACAATTGATGCGGCATCTGTACTCATTAAACATATATATAACAGTTGGGAGAAATCTTGCGATGCAGTAGGAATATTTTGTGATCTTTCTAAAGCTTTTGATTGCGTGGATCATACGACCCTTATTTTAAAATTAGAACATTATGGATTGTCTAACAAAGCTTTAAGCCTTATGTCTTCTTATCTAAGTGATAGAACTCAAACAGTTGTTGTAAACAAAACGCAATCTGTTGGAGCTACATTGAAAATAGGTGTGCCTCAAGGCTCTATTTTAGGTCCTTTTTTATTTTTGGTTTACATAAATGACTTGCCACCAACAGTAGATAAACTTTGTGATATTGTACTTTTTGCTGATGATACTTCACTAATTTTCAAGGTAGATAGAAAATCCGTAGACTACAGTAGGATTAACACCACACTAGTTAAAGTACTTAATTGGTTTACTAGCAACAATTTGCTACTAAATGCTAAGAAAACGAAATGTGTTAGGTTCGCTTTGCCTAATGTTAAACCGGTACATTCTAGTATTTTTCTAAATGACGAGTGTTTGCAAATGGTAGATAAGGCAATTTTCTTAGGCATAACATTAGATAAATATTTGCAATGGAGTCCCCATATAGCTGTACTGGCAGGTAAACTAAGTTCGGCAGCTTACGCCGTTAGGAAAATTAGACAACTAACCAATGTTGAGACAGCTCGCTTAGTCTATTATAGTTATTTCCATAGTGTCATGTCGTACGGTATTCTGGTTTGGGGTAAGGCAGCTGACATACAAACTATATTTGTGTTACAAAAAAGGGCCATTCGTTCTATTTACAACTTAAACTCCCGTGACTCTTTAAGAGAACTTTTTAAAGAAATTAATATCTTGACTGTAGCGTCTCAATTTATTTATGAGAATATTATTTACGTTATTAGAAATTTAGATTCTTTCACCAAAAATTGTGATATACATAATTTAAATACCACAAATAAAAATAAAATCGCTATCCGAAAATTCCGCGTCCGTAAAGTATATAAATCATTTGTTGGTCAATGCATTCATTTCTATAATAAATTACCTGACGAAGTTTTAAAGTTACCCTTTCCAGCACTTAAAAGTTACTTGAAAAGGTCGTTAATGTCTAAAGCGTATTATAGGATCGAGGACTATCTAACAGACAAAAATGCATGGCCTAAATCCGAAACTTAGTCAATAATAATTTATTCAAATGCAAAATCTTTATCTTGTCTAGGGGACACCGTTGATGTAGGAAAACATATCGAAACTTTTATGTGGTCGTCTCGCACCATCTTATATACACATAAGTATGTGTTTTTTTTTTCTCTATCTCTCCCGTAAGATTCTTAATTGCCATGTTTTCCTGCTGAACTACGCATGTTATTTAATACTATATTTAATTTAATATTTATAGCTTTATATAATGCTAGACTAAGTAGTACCATTGTAATAAGAAATATGTTTAAAAAATGACTGACTGCTGAGTTTCTTGCGGCGTTTCTTCTTGGCAGTGGTCTTCTCTTGGGGAGCGCTGGTAGATTCTTGACGTGTAAAAGTGCCCGTGCGGCCTACTTACTGAATAAATTTCTTTTATCTTTTTTTATCTTTTTTAACTGTTGTCACACACGGTTGGAACTCAAAGCTCGTCCCTAAAATGATTTTTTTGTCGTAAACTTATTTTCGTGTGGTTGCTGGGTTAGAATAGTGCCTTTATGTCTTCCCGTGGATGTCGTAACTAACTACCTCACTCACTAATACACTGGTAAACATCTTAGCCTGATTGTGCAAAATGTCGTTACAGAATTATCAACACCTTTTAAAAGTTGTTGGTAATTCTGTAGGTCTACCCCACTCCGGGAATGAAGGCGTGAGTTTATGTATGTATGTAACTTATTTCAAGAAGAATAAGTTCCAGGAACAAGTATGATATCAGCACGCTGATCTAACCGTGCTAGCCGGGCGCAGGCGCAGCATGCTAATACGATAGCCCTCTAAGGCTGCCTGTCCGTCCACTAGAGCGGAGCGAGGCAGCGGAGCGGTGAGCGAGGAAAAGATCCACCAATAGGAATACTTTATTTTCCTAGCCTGGCTCAGCGCAGCTCTCCTAAGTATGTTTACCTTTTTTGGTCTCGATAATTAGACTGCAAAAAACTAGCGCGCGTAGAGAAGGTACAGCCAAAGATTTAAATTTGTGACCCACCTTAGGACCAAATTAATATTTCAACTTGTTGCTGTTAAAATTACCCTTTAATTGATTTTTCGTTTTAACAAGGCTGTATGATACCTGTCGGTATTTATGTACCTATGCGTTTTATTTTTATTATTATTTTCCCATTTATTTTTCCGCTATAAGTATTATGTAAATAGTTTACACGTATATTATACGAGTAAAAGTCGATTCACAAGAGCTGGTGTAAGTAGGGTAGGTTGGCTCCAAAGAAACACCGATTACTTGGTATAACTATAATGCGTCAGTAATTAACCATACAGCAGCATGAGCGCGACAATAACATTAAGCAATGATAGCGGTAGCGGAAGGTAAGCTTAGTTAGCGCAGAGCGACGTGCATTCAGTAGCGAACGGAATTCCACACTGGCGCCGAGCGCGGGCGCAGGCGCCGCGCCGGGCTGCGGTGACGTCACGCGATCGTTATCTCCACGCAGGCGGCGCTGGTTCACTGGGGCTATTGTCGACACGGATAAATAATTATGTTTTAAACGAGGTAAGTTTATATTTGTTAATATGCAAAAATAACATGTACTTATATTAAACTATATATATATTTGTGTTTTAAATGTACTGTAGTTAATTCTTGTTACTATTTATAAGTAGTATGTTTAGTAGTATGTTAGTAGTATGTTTAGTGTTGTTTACTTTACATGTTAATTATATATTTATATTGTTGAATATATTCATGTTTAGATATTATAATATATACGTATGTTTATTTATATTGGAGTATATGTGTATAAATGTATTGTGGTTCCACCACATCACTCCCCTCCAGAGACCGTCTACGGGCGATAATAGTCTGGGAATCTGACCCGCCGGCCTGATCTAGTGATCTTTATATTACTTCCCTCCTTCTGTCTTTCTGTTTTGGTGTCCTTGAGTTCTACCTGTGTTGACCCTGTTTTTGTAGCGACTTCATGTTTTTCGTCTCCTTCGAGTATGTAAGCCGGTTTCAAGCGGTCTATGGACACGGTAACTGTTTTTCCTTTAATTTTCAGTTTGAATGTCTTCTCGCCTCGTTCCAGAACTGCATGTGGCCCTGTGTAAGCTGGCGTTAGTGGACTGCGCACAGCGTCTTCTCTGAGAAAGACATGGCTGGCGGACTTTAGGTCCTTAAATACAAACGTTTTCTTCTGGCCGTGCCTTGACGTAGGTATGGGTTGAAGTTGCTGGGTGATGGAACGCAAGCGTGCAGTGAAATCGGTGAAGTCGCTTGTTGTTTCTCCAGTGCTTTGGAAAAATTCCCCTGGGAGCCTCAGCGGTTCCCCGTACACCATCTCCGCGGAAGTAGTTTGCATATCTTCCTTGAACGCGCTTCTTACTCCAAGTAGGACTAGTGGTAGAGCTTCTGTCCAGCTTGCTTGTTCGTGGCAAACAATGGCAGCTTTCAGCTGTCTGTGGAACCTTTCTATTAGTCCATTGCAGGCAGGATGATACGCTGTGGTACATCGATGCACGAATCCCACTATTTTGGAGAGATATTTGAAGAGGGCCGATTCAAATTGGCTTCCCCGGTCTGTTACAATACTCACTGGGCAACCGAACCGAGATATCCATATGGTGAGAAGGGCCTTTGCTACGGTCTCCGCACGAATGTCCATAATAGGTATCGCCTCGGGCCACCGTGTAAAACGATCTATCGCTGTAAGGCAGTAGCGATAGCCATGCGAAGGAGGCATTGGTCCAATTAAATCTATGTGGACATGCGAAAATCTGGCGTTGGGTAATTTGTATGTACCCAATGGTGCTTTAACGTGCCGGGTGACCTTCGAACGCTGACAGGCTGAGCATGATTGCGCCCAATTACGACAGTCTTTTCTTATATTTGGCCAAACAAAACGTTCCGCTACGAGTTTCGCTGAAGCCTTAATTCCTGGGTGACTGAGCGAGTGTAGGCTGCTAAAAACTTGACGTCGAAAACTGGGTGTTACATAGGGTCTGAGTTTGGCAGTGCTATCATCGCAGTATAGCTCAGCAGTTGTCCCAGGAATTGACATCTTTCTGAGGGTGATGTTGTAAGTCGTGGCACCGCTAACAATCTGTTTTAGCTCTTCATCTTCTCCTTGAGACTTTGCTAATTCCAGTAAATCAACTGGCTTCTCTAGTTCCTCTATTCTTGATAATGTATCGGCAACGACGTTCTTTATCCCTGATATGTGTCGGATATCTGTCGTGTATTGCGAAATGAGATCAAGGTGACGAAACTGCCTCGGTGAGCAGTTGGACTTGTTAGATGAGAAGGCGAAGCAAAGGGGTTTATGGTCCGTGAAGATTGTGAATACTCGCGCTTCTAGCATATGCCTAAAGTATTTAATGGCGTTATAAATTGCCAGCAGCTCCCGATCATAGGGTGAGTACTTTTGTTGGGCAGCACTTAATTTTTTTGAATAAAAGGCTAGTGGTTCCCATGTGTCTTGGTCTTCTCTCTTCTGCTGCACGACTGCGCCCATGGCTGTATTAGATGCATCCGTCACAAGGGCGAGTTGTGAATTGCAGTATGGGTGAGCTAAAAGAGTTGCTGTGCATAAACTTGATTTGCAATTGTTAAAAGCTTCCAGATATTGGTCCTTTAAGTCAACAGGGTGTGATCCCTTTACAGAGCCTGTCAGCAATTTGTGTAAAGGGGTTTGAATTTGTGCTGCGTTTGGGATGAACCGGCGGTAAAAATTTATCATTCCTAGGAATCTTCGTAATTCTTTTACAGTTTTGGGGGCTGGAAATGATTGAAGGGCTTCCACCTTGTCTTCTAGCGGTTTTGTACCCTCTGCCGAAATGTGATATCCTAAGAATTTAACTTCCGGCACTCCAAATACACATTTTGAAGGGTTGACGACGACACCGTATTCCTTAAGTTTTGTGAATAATTGCCGTAGATGTTCTTCGTGAGTTTCTTCATCCTTGGAGAAAACGAGGAAATCATCCAAGTACGCGAACACGAACTCCATTCCCCTTGTGACCTCATCCACAAAACGTTGAAAAGTTTGACCGGCGTTTCTGAGGCCAAAGGTCATATAGGGAAATTCATATAACCCAAATGGTGTCGCGATTGCAGTTTTTGCGATGTCGTCAGGGTTAACCGGGATCTGGTTATAAGCTTTGACAAGGTCAATTGTCGAGAAAGTTTTGCAACCAGCCAGATTATGTGCGAAATCATGGATGTGCCGAATTGGGTATCGGTCTGGAACCGTCCGTGCATTTAGTTGCCGGTAGTCGCCGCACGGCCTCCAGCTGTTGTCTTTCTTGGGCGCTAGGTGGAGGGGAGACGACCAGGGGCTCAATGACGGCCGGGCAGTTCCACTCTTGAGCATGGAATTAAATTCCTCCTTTGCAATCCTTAATTTGTCCGACGCTAGTCTTCTAGGCCTGCAGTAGATCGGAGGACCGTCCGTTGTTTTAATAAAGTGCACGGTGTCGTGATTTACCTCGCGATGAATACCCGGGGGGCGCGTTATCTCGGGAAAGTCTCTTAAGATGGCGTTATATCTCGAATCTCCGTACAGTGTCTTGATTGAGAGCAATTCGTCCCCTGTAGCCACAGATATTACCGATGTTGTGAGTGATGTCGTACTATCTAATAGGCGCTGATGCCGGCAGTCGACGATTAAATTATAAAACGACAAGAAGTCGACGCCGATGATAGCTTTTGTGACATCTGCCACCACAAACCGCCAGCTGAACTCCCGGCGTAGACCAAGGTTAAGATTCAGTTGAGCATGCCCATAAGTGTTGATGATTGATCCATTAGCTGCATAGAGCTGGTAGTTAGTCTGGGGCCTATATTCGCGTAATGCCGATCGTGGGAATACACAAAGATCGCTCCCAGTATCAATTAGAAATTGCATTTTCGAACGACGATCTGTGACAAACAAGCGACTGGAGCGGGGGCAATCGTTGGTCGCCATTACCGATTGCCCTGTCCGTTTCCCGAACCGAAATCGCACGGCTTGATACATCTCGTTGATCGCGCTTGAAACTTGGAATGGTACCAACATATGGGATACTTGCGATAACTCGATTGCGACCGGCTATTGCTTCGACCTTGATGACCACCGCTGCGTCCGCGGCTTCGTTGATCGCCACGTCTGAATTTAGAGCGAGATCTAGTTTGCATTTCCGTGGTAAGTACCTGCATTTGCTTGGTGAGCTCAGCAATCTGGTGAGCCATGGCATCCATCGTCGAACTGTTGGAAGTGCTAGCTACCTGAGCGCTGCCTGGTACGATATCCCAGACCCGATCTGCCAGATCTGCCAGCTCATCGAGTGTTAATGACGGCTGAGACGCTATAATGGACTGTAAATTTACGGGCAAGCGGCTGGCCCAAATGGTCTTCAATAAGTCCTCTGGAACCGAAGGGCCCGCCTTGTGTCGAAGGTGCCGGAGAAACTGGGACGGCTTCCGGTCACCTAACTCCTCGTGGTTCAGCAGATTCTGCAAGTCCTTTTCCCTGGAAGCTGACAAGCGTTTAATCAGCTCAGTTTTTAATTTGTCATATTTGTTATTCGCAGGTGGTGAGATAATAATATCCTTTATTTCCGCCGCATACTGATGCTCAAGTTGTGATAAAACGTAATAAAATTTCGTAGAATCTGATGTAATATTAGACAGCGCAAACTGCCCTTCTACTTGAGCAAACCAGACGGCAGGCTCTTGAGGCCAAAATGGCGGAATCTTAACTCCGACACGGAACGTGTCGGCTCCATTGGAAAAGCACCCCGTACCGTTATGTTCCCGAGCGGCTACGGACTTGGTATCGACAACTCTGTCTTTTTCTTCATTATCCGACATTATATAAAATGCTCACTGCACTTACGTTTTATCCACGGGTCACCTTTATTATCCGGACTTACTGAAGGCTGCGTCGAATGTTCGCAGTAGGGGTCACCAGTGTAAGTAGGGTAGGTTGGCTCCAAAGAAACACCGATTACTTGGTATAACTATAATGCGTCAGTAATTAACCATACAGCAGCATGAGCGCGACAATAACATTAAGCAATGATAGCGGTAGCGGAAGGTAAGCTTAGTTAGCGCAGAGCGACGTGCATTCAGTAGCGAACGGAATTCCACACTGGCGCCGAGCGCGGGCGCAGGCGCCGCGCCGGGCTGCGGTGACGTCACGCGATCGTTATCTCCACGCAGGCGGCGCTGGTTCACTGGGGCTATTGTCGACACGGATAAATAATTATGTTTTAAACGAGGTAAGTTTATATTTGTTAATATGCAAAAATAACATGTACTTATATTAAACTATATATATATTTGTGTTTTAAATGTACTGTAGTTAATTCTTGTTACTATTTATAAGTAGTATGTTTAGTAGTATGTTAGTAGTATGTTTAGTGTTGTTTACTTTACATGTTAATTATATATTTATATTGTTGAATATATTCATGTTTAGATATTATAATATATACGTATGTTTATTTATATTGGAGTATATGTGTATAAATGTATTGTGGTTCCACCACACTGGTACGAATGGATTGAATGAGTGAACGAAAGTATACAGGTGTGTAAAATAGTAACAGATTTTCGGTTTTAAATTCGAACATCGGTTCAAAGGACGGCACTCACACAGTGATAGGTGACATTACTTTGTCATTCCATTCGTGCCAGCTCTAGTGAATCGACCTAGTACGCCACTGCCGGTACTGGCTGAAAATCAGCGCTGTAGGTACGTAAGTAGTGTAGATGTCTGAAGCCTCAGCATTTTGCAGAGCCAGTGTCCGTTTCACTGCCGCGAGGACACACATTGCGTGCTAACCCGCTACCTTCACTGTTTTCTTTAATCATTTGTATATTTGTGTGTCTGGAATAAATGTATTTCTTTTTCTTCTTCTTCTAAAGTAAATCTGACATTCTAAAACGATAAGGTTGAGTTTCCTACATGTTTCAAATGACAAGGCATCTTTCATTACAAGGACGACTATAAGATTTCTTTTGAAATGGGTCCTAATGTCCTAAGATTACATTCGTAACCGTACTATACTTACGTGTTGAACTTCTTCTCGTCGAACCATTTCGGCAGCTCGAGGTCCAACTCCTCGGGCTTCACGGAGTCGGAGGGCGCGTCCAGGGCCTCTTGCGTGAGCAGCCCGTTGACCACCTCTTGCACTGCAACCAGACAAGCTACGGTCAATACCTCGCAGTTATGGCCTGGCCACGACATTGCGCGAATTGCGGCGCGGCGAGCGTTTTCTGAATTCATTGCACGGTTGAGACGCGCAACGTTCTGCAGTTAGTTGGCATCACACGCAATGTATTAGGAAATCGCTTGCCGCGCCGCAATTCGCGCCGCAATTCGCGCCGCAATTCGCGCCGCAATTCGCGCCGCAATTCGCGCAATGTCGTGGCCAGGCCGTTATGATAAAAACCGTACAAATCACTAATCATTTGTGGAGAGAATACGGTATCCTTTCATTTGGGCCAAAAACGTTTCCCAAACTGATTCATTTCCCAAAAATATCATACGGGCAAACGCTTTTTTTTTCCGAAACTGTAAATATTTCAGGTTTTATTTCAGGACCATCTTGGAGAACCCTATAGGTTAGGTTAGGGAAGTTGTATACAAATCCTGAAATATTCACAGTTTCGGAAAAAAAGCGTTTTCGACCATATTCTATTTTTGGGAAATGAATCAGTTTGGGGTTTGTTTAAACGTTTTTGTGCCAAACAAGGGTAATCCAGAGAAAACATCACTAATTTGAAATTCTTTCTCGGTTTCAAAGGTAGGTTTTTTGGACATAAATAAGGTGGAGACGGGTCACTAGTACCTATTACATAAATATAATGTAGGTCAGTAATTACTCGTACACATCTAAAAATGGAATAGGTACCTAGTTATTGGTTATTAAATAAGGACTTAATTACTCCTTTGTATAACGAATTAGAACCATTAATATTGTAGGTTTTAACCGTATTATGGTCGCCTTTATCGCGGTGGATAAAGCATCTTTCGCACTTACAGACTGGTCGGAAAGTGACAGATGTTTTGTCCACGCTTATCCACATCGATAAACACGACCATAATAGGCCCGCTGCTACATCGCCCAACCATGAACGTTCTAAATATTGATAATGTTGAGAACAGGAAAACCACGGAATAGAAAAAACAGTGGAAGTGGCATGAGCTTCGCTTAGCATCAGACCTGTTGACGCCAATACTCAAACTATCATAAAAACAACACGCCACCATGGAAAATGTTTTCGGTGCGGCTATCGTTTTTAAAAATAAATACAAAGAGAAATATAAACATTTATTCGAGGTTTTTTTTTTACATGCCAAAATAGCACATGCATGCTGCTAGATTTATTTCCTTTTCTAATGTCGAAACAAGCGATCGCGGCAAAAATATGGTAGGTTGCGCGGAACTCCGCATAACCAACAACCATGCCACGCGTTACACGCCCTCTTGACACTTCTACAGTTTTTTCTGTTCTGCGAGGAAAACAAATAATGCTGAACTATTTGTTGCGTGTGCAGGAATGGTAATAACAGCATTGTTTCACTGCTATCAACATTATTAATATTCAGATACTTTATGGTTATGCAATGTGTCAAATGCCTAGTTTACTAATTTTCGAGTTACACTGTCTTAATTGAATTAGGTCCTTAACCATATAACTACAATACTTTCGAAATTCACCCAATGCGACACCTGCTTTGTAAAAATAGGGTGTATCCTAATTATAATTATTTTTACACACTTTTATACCAACGTATCGTCGCTGTGTCGTTCATTTAACCAGTTTCCTGCCAATTAATGAACTTTTTGCGGTACCCTGTATATTTTTTTTAAAAATATTATTACATACATAGACCAACATTATCACGTTAACGAACAACGTTCTATTTCGACCTCCAGCTCGTAGAAACAATCGATTGCTGAAATTAATTATGCACGATACCACTCTAAGAATCGAAATTTGTTAGCTCAATCCCTTTCTATTGTTACGAATGTGTGTGAAAGGGTCAGAGCATCCCTAGTTTCGAGTTTCGGCTTAATACTGAGAAACGTGAATCAATACAAAAAACTGCAACATATAAGGTACCTACATGACACAAGGGGCCTGTTTATCAAAAGCTTGTAACTTGTAATACAAGTGAAAGTCTCTTTTTACAAGACTGCCAAAAAAAGGAGTGTAATTTTTTCAGGGTTCATGTAGGTAGGTATGTATGTATGTATGATTCTTTATTCGACCATAACTTCTAAACGCCTGAGCCGATTTCGATGTGTGTGGTATCGTTAGAATCCTTTCATCTTCCTGGGTGACGTAGGATACCTAAACTGTTAAAATCTAAATAAGAAGAATGGCGAAATGTAAATTATTTATGTAAAAAAAGTCTTCTAATTATTACAATATGGGTATCATTTGAAAGGTCTTAATGTGACCATTTCAAATATATACAAATATAGTAGCATTAATAAACGGGTTTACCTGTAAAACGTGATAAATACTAGAAAATGAATACCTACATTGATTACTTCAAGCACATATTCAAGCACATAAAAAATCAAGTTGGGTTGTTTAAAAGCACATTTTTACCCAAACTAGGCTTTGCAAGGCACTAAAGTTTTTTAATACATATTGTTGAAACGAGACTTCCACTTGTAATACAAGTTACAAGCTTTTCATAAACATGACCAAGGACATCCCTTGTTGGTGTGTAGTGGCCGTAGTGGGAAACCAAATCAACTCCGGCCCGAATTGACAGTATTGACACTCAAAATCACGGCTGTTAATCTCTTAAAAACGGCGGTCGGTCGGAAGAACGAGCGAAATCGCAGCGACGAGTTTAAGTAGTCCCGTCCAAGCAATAAAACACATATGCATGCGTGCATTCTCAATTAGGCCGTATACGTATGATAAGCCATGCTGCCAAATTGAAAATACACGTGCTAATATGTGTTTTGTTCGCTCGGACGGGACTACTTAAGGCCCAGCCATACCGGATGCGTGCGCGTAGACGTGACGTGCGCGTGCGCTTTCCACTGCGTTGTATAGTGACATTTCGTATGATAATTCATACTAGGTATACACCGCAGTGGAAAGCGCACGTGCACGTCACGTCTACGCGCACGCATCCGGTGTGGCTGGGCCTTTAAATTCACCGCTGCCGCTGCGATTTCGCTCGTTCGTTCGTCCGACCGACCGCCGTTTTTGAGAGAATCACACGCCAGGATTCAGAATTGACACAAACATCGAAAGAATCCTCTCATAAATATGTTACGAAGTTCGTATTTGACTGGAATAAGGTGAATTGGGACATATTTTTGAGATGTTGCGTTCTCCCATATTTTTACACTTGACTGTACTTGTGTGTGCCAGAAAGTTTTTTTTTATTAGAAAGCGATGAAAGGCCAAAACGTATTATTAGTTTAGAACACGGGTTGGAAACCATTAAACAGGCAAGAGTCAGATATTGGCAAATGAAGGGAAGGGGGGCCGCAATCATTCGTTTTTAGATTAGTTCTGATCCCTTATAGAATCACTCGTGCGTCTTTCTGTCCGTCTGTCCGTCACTGCCAATTTACTCCGAAACTATAGGACCGATTGAGTTGAAACTTGGTGCACATAATATGTAAATTGATGACCCAAACACAAATGTGGAAAGTAAATATTATTATTTTTTAAATAAGGGTCATTTTCGTAGGACAAATTAGGAAATTAAAAAACCAAAAAAGTCTGTGTCATATATAAAATGAATGAGGATCTCAAATATATTTTGTTACTATTGTAAAATAAATAGTTTTGATTTTATTCACGAAAGAAACACAACACAAACACATACAAGAAAACCAATAAGAATTCTATAAAAATAAAAATAAATACCTTTGTACGGAACCCTCTCTACGCGAGTTCAACTCGCACTTGGCCAGTTTTTTTTAATAGGTTTAATATTTTTCAACGTTCATTTTATTTATTTCACTTACTGCGTTGCGATATATTGCAAAATATCAAAATAATGTAGGACTTTTTGCTATCCTTAGACATTTTTTATGTGTAGTGTAGGTATATCAATGATATTAAAATGAGAAACACGAAATATTACATTTCATTTCTATTTAATTGCTGGCAAAAAAATAAGAAAACCGGTCAAGAGCATGTTGGACCATGTCAGTGTAGGGTTCCGAAGCCGTTACTACAAACAGAAAAAAGTGCACCAGCAAAAGAGCGTATCTTCATGGTGCTTACGTTTTTTTGTTGAGAAGCGCAGTTTTTCGGCAATAGCTTAAAAACGGTACTTATGTGCGATCATATTAAAAATAATTTTCGTTGTAAGTATTTATTAAGTTTTGTGATCTTTTTCATATTTTTTGGACATACGGCTTAATAGATAAAGGGGAGGGAACACAATTTCTGCAACTTCCGGAGCGATTATTTCCGAAAATGTTCACCAAATCAAAAAAACTGCTGAGGAACCTTAAAGTGTTTTTAAAAGAACTGTCGAAATATGTGCCCCACGATGATTTATGCTTAAAATATTTTTATCTACCTACACACATATCATAAGTCCTCTATTATGCGTTCAAAACCCGTAGGCAATGACCAGCATTACCTGTGGTAGTAGGTGACAGCGATGACAGCTGTTATTATTATTATTAATCATTTATTCAAGAAAAAATCTCTAAAACATATGGCTAATTTATATTCATGCTATTATATTTAGAGACCTATAAATACCCACCATCTATATTCTCACTGATCCTGCTCACAATTATCTAATAATATCTTACTGACACTTTTCTTAAACCTACTCGTTTTAACTTTTTCCACAAACAATTTTCCGGGCAAGGAGTTTCATATTTTAGGGATTAGATATTCAAATGTACGTTTTCCATAATAATTGACAGGGCTAAACATATCGGCAAATAACTTTGGTTTTCTCCTTGTGACTGTGTTTTTGTCTATTTTATGTAAAAAGGGGTCTGTATTGTAATTGTGAGAGGCTATTATTAATTGAATTTTTCATTAACAGGTAATATGTTACATATTTTAAACAGTTTTTCATAATTCTTATTACACGACTGTTTCTGTTTATGGCCCACTAATAGCTTTAGGTATCTTATTTGTAACATTTTGACCATATCTAATTGTGTTTTAAATGTACGCCCGTATGCTATTAATCCATATTCTATGTGCGGTTCTACTAGGGCACAGTATGAATGAATTATGTCATTGTGACAGCTCTTTGCGCTCTCTGAGCGTTTTTCTGTTCGTTTCGATATATTTAAGATGACGCTTTGTCTTGCACTTACTCTATTCGTTTAGATAAACCACGTGGTCAATTTTTCCCCCATACATTTCAAGACGATAGAACAGAAAAACGATACCGGCGTTGGCATCTTGTCTAGGCCTACAGTACAGAGTACGTAAAGTTTTGCGGTTGACATATTTTTTAAGTAATAGTTAATTGTGGAAGATGTTCCAAATTTGGATCTCATTACCTTACAATATTCGGTAACGTAGATAATTTCAAAACTACGTTACAGCTGTCATCGCGGTCACCTACTACCACAGGTAAGGTAATGCTGATCATTTGCCTTTCAGCTTCTCAAACCATCTTAGAGTACTTATACTATGTGTGTAGATAAAGTATTTTACGCGACTCTGCGTAATTGGCATTACGCAGCCGGCACGTAAAGTATTATTTTTCATCTTCTGTTACATGTAGTGAGTGCCCCCCTAGAAATATTTATTAACCAAACTAAGTAGCGGTTTCTACAGGACACCTATACTCCAAATTTCATCAATGTACCTACTTATTGTAGTTTTTGAGTTAAATGCCTGTGACATACGGACGGACGGACAGACATGACAAAACTAAGGTTGCCGTTTTTGCGATTTTGGCTACGGAACCCTAAAAAAGCAGACAGTCACAGGCCGCAAGGCCGTGGGTTGCCGAGAGCTGGTTTAGACGCTCTGTGCGTGCGCATGCATGCAGATGCAAGAATCAAAAAAAAATAACCTTGCTTGTGTTCTACATAAACATTTTGAATCTATAACTGAGGTGTGTAGCGTTTATGTTTAGCTATAGGTATATATGAATGTAAGATATATATGTGGGTACGTGCCCGTAGCCACTGAGTTCTAAAGTTGCTGCGTAAGAATCACATCAACAAGTAAGCAATTACACGGTTTAGCGCAAAAAATACTTGCCGTTGTAAAACAAGAAAAAACAATGACTGTGTAGGTATTACCATTTCATTGGTGTCAGTCTATAATTGACTTTAAATGTTATGTTATTAACTAGATAGATAATAAGGGGTATAAAGTAATCACGTGTCGTAGTCGTTAGTCCTTTATCAACAGATAGGTAACCTGTTCCATTTCGTAATAATGTCTTATCAAAGTTTGAGGCAAAGACTCCTACGAGGGCTGGCTGATAAGTTTCCGAAATGAAAGATTTAAAAAATAAAAAATAAAAAAGTAGTAATGTCATTCTAATCTCCTGACTTTTACGTAAATACGAAGGTAATATTAAGATATTAACATTAAAAAAAATAGCGATCCAAAGAAAAGCTGTTTTCATTTTCGTGAACATGGAAAAATCTGCGGTGCGTGCTGTGATTAAGTTTTATGTTTTGAAAGGCAAAACCGCAACTCAGATAAAAACCAAACTGGACCGCGTATTGGGGTATCCGTCACCATCTTTAAGTACAGTTCACACTTGGGTTTCCGACTTCAGACGCGGTCGGCAGAGCTGTATAAAGATGCTCCCCGCAGCGGACGGCCTAATGAGGTATCGACTCCAGAAATGATCAATAAAATAATATAAATTTTATTAGATGATAGCCCTGTGAAGTTGGTGGAAATAGCAGAAATAGTAAACATTTCAAAAGAATGTGTTTTCAACATTTTGCACCAATATTTGGAAATGAACAAGCTTTGTGCTTGTTGGGTGCCGCGTCTGTTGAATTGAAAGACGAGCAAAAACAACAACGCAAGGAAGTTTCGGAGGAATGTTTAGAGTAGTTCAGGCGTAATCCTAACGAGTTTTTACGTCCATAAATAATAGTTGACGAGACGTGGATCCACCACTACACACCGGAGACAAAAGAACAATCTAGACAGTGAACGAATCGGGGTGAGCCCGCCCCAAAGAAGGCAAAAACGATTTTGTCCGCCGGTAAAGTAATGGCGACCGTATTCTGGGATTCCAAAGGAGTAATTTTTGTAGATTATCTCCAAAAAGGAAGAACGATAAACGCCCAATATTATGCTCATCTGCTTCAAAATCTCAGTGACGCAATAAAAGAGAAAAGGCCTCACTTGCACAAGAAGAAAATTTTACTGCACCAAGACAACGCCCCTTTTCACACGGCTAAAGTCGCAATGGCGATAATCGAGGAGTTGCACTTCGAATTGTTACCCCATCCCCCATATTCGCCGGATTTGGCCCCTTGCGACTTCCACCTGTTCCCAAATCTTAAAAATATGTATACCTACATAGAAGTATTTGGTTTTAGGATTACTATGCTGTGTGTTATGTAACTACAACTATTTATCTAATTAATCACATCTTTACATTGGGCATGTGATGCGGAGGAATGAGGAAAATATCGTCAGGAAAGTTTTGAGTATGAATGTGGATGGCTATACGAGTAGGGCAAGGCCAAAGAAACGATGAATGGACTGTGTGAAAGATGATATGGCTACAAAGGGAGTAACTACCGAGATGACGACTAATAGAGAAGTATGGAAGAAAAATTCATGTTGCGCCGACCTCATATAAGTTGGGATAAGGGCAGGAGCATGATGATGATGATGACTTTGGCCTGTCATTCTCGTAAACAAAAAACTAAAAAAAACTAAGTTTTTTTTTTACTTACGATTGTTTTTAAGTTAAGTAGGGACTTAAATGTATAATTTATCAATAGTATATATTAAAATAAATGTGTACCTACGATATAATAAAAAAACGTCATTAAAAGATAATGCATAGACAAGCATATATTTAACGAGAGAAAAGCCTCGTGTGGTTGCCGAGTTAGAATAGTGCCACTCCAAGTCTCCCCGTGGATGTCGTAAGAGACGACTAAGGGAATAAAAGCTTGTAGTACTGTTAGGCGATGGGCTTGCAACCTGTCACTAATACGCTGGTAAACATCTTAGCCTAATTGTGCAAATTGTGGTTATAGAATTATCAACAAGTTTTTAGAGATGTTTGTAATTCTGTAGCTCTGCCTACCCCACTCTGGGAACGAAGGCGTGAGATTATGTATGTGTGTATGTATGTAGAAAAACCCTTAACTATTACTGGAACTTAGGTCCCAAAATACTGCCCTGTGGAACACCTGACGTAATTTGTTACTCATCTATGAAATATGAAGACAGGATTTATATTTACTAACAGACGTGTACAAAGATTCAGTAACAGTTGCAATAGTGTTTAATGACTCGGCAAATTGATTTGTTGTTTACAACGAATGTTACTTCATAGTCACTTATGCGTTCGTGGCACGGTTATTGTTTGAGGTTTTTTTGTTGCTATAACATATCTCATTTATTATTAAATAACTTTACAGATGGGTGATGATTAGTTAACATTATTTATCTGGTATAATTAATATAATTAAATAATTACTTATCTTAACTGAAAATATAGGTGAAATATAGGTACCTATTACCTAAATATGTTTTGCTTCCGAAAATTATAACCGATAGATAAACTACGAATTTATGAGGTTCCTGAGGGCCCTGCAAAGATGCACTACGCTAACTAACGTTTCTATTCGATTCGTTTTTAACCAATCGCGTCACCGATAGACCACGTGACTTTTCGTATCACGTCATCTCCCAGTGACGCGATTGGTTTAAAAAAGAATCGAATAGAAACGTTAGTTAGCGTAGTGCATCTTTGCAGGGCCCCCTGATCTACGTAGCGATGATTGAAGCAGATCGAGTGGAGGCGTCGAGTTGTTTCAAAGTAACGCTAATAAAATAAGTAAACAAAGCTATATATTATATTACCCAAGATACCACAATAGTTACCTTATTTGTAATGTTTCGCCCGCGAACGTTGGCACTTAACGTCTTACTATTATGTCAATACTGGAAGTATTCACTTAGATAGAATGTGTGCTAATTGTTAAATGGGTAAGTATCTATTATTTTATTGAAACACCTTAACCTGGGTTACCTTAATAAATATATTTTAAAAAAACCCTGATCTAATCGCGGAACGGATCGGGGATGATATTTCTTTAAAAAAACGGCCAATTTTTATTAAACCTAGCTGAGAACCATCTATATTAAACTAACTTTCGTAAAGGGTTCCGTACCATTATCTATAAAAAATCACGTTTGATGCATGGGATCCCCCTTAAATATTTATTTTATTTTAATTTAATTATTTATTTTTATAGTGAATAAACAACTAAATATTCTGTGAATATTTCAAGTTATTAATATCGAGCAAAAAACGGCGAAAAAATGTCGTTTGTTGTATCGGAGCCCCCTTCAATATTTATTGTATGAGCCTGGTGACAGACAGACAGACGGACAGTGGAGTGTTAGTAATAGGGTCCCGTTTTTACCCTTGGGGTACGGAACCCTTATAAACAAATTATAAAAATAATGTCAACTTTAGTAAGCTGTCATGTCAGTCCTAGAAGCTGTTTGACAGAGATGACTGTTTACTACGGTTGATATTATTTTTATAATTTCATTCTTTTAAGTATTTTTGCAACATGTTGTAGAATACCAAGACGCCATGTACTCGATGATGTCACAACTATACATCAAATAATGCGAACTGGTTTTGGATATACGTATAATAATGTGTGTTTCTTCCTTATCATGGCCGTACGTAACATATACAAATATATGTGACGTTAAACAATACTGTTGGTATATTGGTTTAAGTTTATCTGCGGCGGACAAACGCAGTAGATCGACTTCTAAATATATACATATAGCAAAGGGAGCGAAGTCTTCTTAGATAATATTATCTATCAGAAAGGGAATGGAGGTTAAACGTCAATTTGACGAAAGTACCGTCAAGTCTGGCAACTTTGCCAACGTCAAGATCTATCCAAAGTTCAAGATGCTCTTTCTACAGACAAATATTACTTCAAACAGTTTCAAGTCGACTTGTAGTTATATAAATATGTCAAAAATTATTTCAATACCATTGGAAATGGAATAGGTATATGAAATGACGGTTACCAACCATACCGTGTCCAGACAAACGTAACGTAATGGCACCAGTGTTGGACACTTTAAGCTGACATGCACCAATAATCGACAGTTAACTCTTAATTCAAAGATCATTCGGTCTTAAATTGAATGTTACAAAACAAATGAATAACCCTTATCTTCTGTAAAATAAGAATCAGTGTCGATCATTGGTCCTTGTCGATTACTGGTTCCATTACGTTAAGTGAACACTTTTTTCAGTTATGTTATCCTCGTAAGGCCCAGTGTGCAATAGGATGTAAATAATCAAGGCAATTTAATTTGAACTGTGTTGCTATAAGAGTAAGGTTTATTTTCCTATGTTCATAAACTGAAAATGGCATTATCGGTCAATCGTAATTGAACTTTATTGCCTTGATGTTAGGTTCAAAGTCCCACTGACAAAATACTCCCTGTTTGCAGTATGGTGGGCCTTACAAGGTTATGATGAAGTTATGATCCGGTGGAAAAAGTCAATTTTTAATAATCCTATCCTAAAATAACCCACAACATTTTAAACTTTTTGTGTAGCTGGATTTGTAATAGTCTGCAAAATAAATTTATAGTTTTTTGGGTTCCGTACGTGAAAAGGAAAAAACGGAACCATTTTAGGATCACTTTGTTGTCCGTCTGTCCGTTTGTCTGTCAAGACCCTTTATATCGGGAACGCGTGCAGGTACCGACTTGAAATTAAAACCATAAATAGGTGGAAAACTGAAGTATGTGTTACAACTACATGCAAGAGGTCATTCTTGCATGTAGTTGTAACACATCTGTATAGACCGTTCGACATTCTATATTTGAAATTTGACGTAAATTCCATATTCGTTTTGTACACAACTACATACCTCTTGTCAGTCTACAGGACTACAGTCCCTTGAGGCTGTGAAAAAATCAAACTTCTAAGGTAACGTAAAACGAGATACGGCCGTTTATGCCGCAAAAAAGTCTATTAAGTCACTCTCAAGGGAATCAAAATTTATAGGATATTTTCCGTTGATCTAGAACTTTGAAATTTGGCAAGTAAATACCGTCTAATACTTTAAGTACCTAAAAAATCTGAAAGCTATACATTTTTAATTAAATCACAAAAAACAGGGCCTTTCTTTATGCAAGGAACGGCGGTCCAAATCTTGAATTGACTTAACCGTGTCATGTGGGGTATCGTATGAAAATCTTAAATACGGAACCCTCAGTGCGCGAGTCCAACTCGCACTTGACCGTTTATTGAATAATAGGGAGGGACGTTAGAGGTAATACTTTATATTTTTAGAAACTGTTTGTTTAATCAGCACTTCAAATTTCATGAAAACTTTAAAAATTTAATAGAGACGGCTTGCTTTTCTGATAGCCTACATGACCTTTTTGACTGCAATAAAAGGAATGCCACACTATACCAACCACCTTGTAAGTATGTAGACATTAATGAGATACGGGACCGAACATATACATATTAGTTATGAATTGTGATAGATACGCTGGCGTCGCGCGTCCCAGGGCCATACGGCCCGGCCCCTAAGTGACAATAGCTAACTAGTAAATACAACTTCTATTTTACTTGTCGCTCTGGTACAGACTAGTTAGAAAGAGATATCCGAACAACAAACAGGTTGGGGACAATGTCCAGGAAATGTAACAGGGAACTAGGGAAGAGATATGCCACCTGCCTACCGCGCTCGAGGTTTCGTTTTGTAATAGACACGGTTTGTAAGAACATGAGTTAAAGTAAGTGTAGTTACATGATTATAGCCGAATTTAATACAAATTGTAAAAAAAAAATAACAAAATATTATGACGACTCGTTGGCCTAGTTGGTAGTGACTCTGCCTACGAAGCTAGCGCTCGTGGGCTCAAATCCCGGTAAGGGCAGATATTTGTGTGATGAGACTGATGAGCGCGAATATTTGTTCCTGAGTCATGGATGTTTTCTATGTATTTAAGTATACATATATTTCTCTATATATAGTACATTGTTGCAGAGGATAGAAAGTACGCGATTTTTGGACGAGTCATATAGAGGGCCGAAACGTAGTTAAGGCCCTCTAGTATACGAGTCCATAAATTGCACTTTCTACCGAGGCAGACATAGTAAGTGCTGTTCACAACTACTGAGAGGAAATAAAATAAAAATTCATATTCAAAACTCAAATTTTAATTCATGTTAATATGACATCACCGCCAATTTTACCATAGATAACTTTTTTTTTATCTGGACCCCTATTCTCGTGGCACTCGAGATTAATAAACTAACATGCGAGATGAAGATGTCAACTCCATATAAAATTGTATTTGTTTCGCCATATCTCCCATGTAATTTCATCTCTAGTGGTTCGAGATTAGGGGCCAAGTTTGAATTACATTTAAAAAAAAAGCAGTGACATACTTTTTAGTCTGTGTATCTTTTAGCAAAAATACACCTAATATTTTACGACACAAAATGGTGTGTTCTGATTGGTCAATTTCAATTTTTCATTTTAAGAAGCTATGACACAAAAATTGATTGATTGATTTTCATTGGTTCTTAAAGTTGGACAACAATGTTCTCGACCAAGCAGCAAACACGCCGACAAAAACATTCTTGGTTTGTCCTTATAAGTGACGTTTCGTGACCCCAAACAAGACCACCTATGGCCATATTTCCGAGCATTGTTGTGAAAAGTACTTATATATCGTTGTCTAGTAGGTACCCATAGTACAAGCCTAGAGCTTAGTTTGGGACTAGGTCCATTGGTGTGACATTGTCCCCTGATATTTATTTATTTATTTATATGTACAGACCTACTCGATTAGGTAAATACATAAATAAAAATAAAATAAATATCAGGGGACAATGTTACACCAATTGACAACCATTAATATCTACTAAAGTAGTAAAATAAAATACCGTTTGTAGATTTTATACTGCTGATTACAGTAAAAATATTTTTGTTTTTTTTTATACAGTAGTTTTTTTTATATTTGGGAAAAACAGTAAAAAAGTTGGATTGTGAATGTTAGGAATACACTTATAGTGCCCTTAGTCCATTTATTACCATAGGAATTGAAAAAAATATACAACTGTCATGTCCATTTTTCATCTGTCTGACGGATTACTTGATTCTAACGACACGCTTTCGATTCTCGTAATACTATTGTTTTGATATACGCAATTAAAAATGAAAGAGACTAACGGATTTGTAAAAGCGGATAGCCGCAATCTGCCCAAAGTCGACGAATTCATGTTGTTACAGTTGTTATGGTTGACAAGTGACATGACATGACAGTCAGTTCTGATTCTGTTGAAAGTTACCTTTTTAATTTTATATCATGCTAAGATCACGACATCAGTATTCCTAACTTTGTATATACGGTCTTATTAACGACGAATTTAAGTTAAATAAAGAAAAACCAAGAAACACGGGTAGTCTAATTTTTAACCAGCTATCATAAACGCGAAAAACCAAAATGCTTTTTTTTTAATGTTGTCTATTGACCTAGTCCCAAACTAAGCTCTAGGCTTGTACAGTCAAGGTCAAAAATAAATATCCGCACAAAGTTGCAAAAATATGTACACATAGACCTTATTGCCATAGTAATAAGGTCTGTGTACATATTTAAGAGACTTTGTGGTGTATACATATTGGTGACCTTGACTGTACTATGGGTACCTACTAGACAACGTGTAAATGTAACAATGTAAATACTTATATATAACGAAATATATTCTTAAATACACAGAAAACATCCCTGACTCGGGAACAAATAGGTAGGTAGGTTTACTTACTTACCATGTTTTCATAAAAGTATTGATTTTTATATTTCGATGGAACTATAGATTTCTTTATGTTAGTTAAATATTTTGTTTTTGTATAACTGTTTGATTCCTAAAAAAAAACAAGCCTAACAAAAATGAAACGAGTAAAAACAAAAAAGTTCAAAATTTGTATAAGTAATTCTATTTCCGCTGAAACAATAAATAATAAAAATAAAATAAAATAGGTGTCGTTGTTTGCTCGACCATAACAATCGCTTATTTCTGGAACCGTAATAAGTAGACCCTATTTTTTTATACAGAGGGTAGGTACATAACAATGGCCGCTGTGGGAAACAACATATAATAATAGTAAAAAGTTAAAAATAAAAGTGACACTTCTATAGGTACCTACTCAGTAACAAAAAATCATACATACTACATTACATACATACTCGTAGAGATCACAAATATAACCAATGTGAAAAGCAAACACTGCACGGGTAGCACAAGTTGTATTTTCTCGCTTGTCGCTCAGTGCGTCTCTATCATTACAGACTAGATAGAAAGGGAGATCCGAGCGACAAACAAGTCGCGGACAACATGTGCTAGCCGTGCTGGGACACCTAGTCATCATCATCATCATCATGTCAGCCGAAAGACGTCCACTGCTGGACATAGGCCTCCCCCAAGGCTCTCCACTCAGACCGATCTTGTGCTTTTCGCATCCACCGCGTTCCCGCGATCTTTACAAGGTCGTCACTCCATCTTGTTGGAGGCCTACCTACAGCTCGTCTCCTGGTCCGCGGACGCCACTCAAGAACCTTCTGACCCCATCGGCCATCAGTCCTGCGAGCAATGTGCCCCGCCCACTGCCACTTAAGTTTGGTTATTCTTCGGGCTATGTCGGTAACCTTAGTTCTACTGCGGATATCATCATTTCTGATTCTATCACGCAGAGAAACCCCGAGCATAGCCCTCTGAGTGACTTTGAGCTTCCTTATAAGGCCCATTGTTAGCGCCCACGTCTCAGATCCGTAAGTCATCACTGGCAACAAACACTGGTCAAAGACTTTTGACTTCAGACACTGCGGTAATTTGGACGAAAAGGTGCTACGAAGCTTCCCGAACGCTGCCCATCCGAGTCGGATTCGACGAGTGACCTCTTTCTCAAAGTTGGACCTACCTAACTGGACCGTTTGTCCCAGGTAAATATAGTCGTCAACAACTTCGAGCGCAGAGCCTCCGACTATCACGGGAGTTGGCGCGACATGGACGTTGGACATGACTTTCGTCTTGTCCATGTTCATCCTCAAGCCAACTCGGTCGGAAACTCCACTGAGGTCAGCGAGCATTGCACTGAGGTCCTCCATGGTCTCAGCCATGACTACGATATCGTCAGCGAATCGAAGGTGAGTGATGTACTCGCCATTTATGTTGATGCCTCGTCCTTTCCAGTCCAGAACCTTAAAAGCATCCTCCAATGCAGCGGTGAACAGCTTCGGAGAGATCACATCTCCTTGTCTGACTCCCCGCTGCAGAGGAATAGGCTTCGAGCTATGGTCCTCTAGTCGGACGGACATAGTGGCGTTTTCGTACAGACACTTTAACACTTCGATATATCGGTAGTCAACTTGGCACGGCTGGAGAGACTGTAGTACAGCCCAGGTCTCGATCGAATCGAAGGCTTTCTCGTAGTCCACAAATGCAAGGCAAAGGGGGAGGTTATACTCTTCGGTCTTCTGTATAACCTGCCGCAACGCATGTATGTGGTCTAAGGTACTATAGCCTTTTCGGAAGCCGGCTTGTTCGGGAGGCTGAAAATCGTCAAACCTGCGCGCGAGACGATTTGTGATGACCCTCGAAAACAGCTTATAAATGTTATGTAGGGTATGCATATGACCTGATGTCTAGATTACGGGTAGTTATACATTTCTATAAATAAACAGTCTGCTTAGTATCTTGGACTTTCATTGACGTAACATTGGCGCAGTCGGTCATTAAAAATATAATTCGTGTTATATAAAGTGCACTACGTTCCGTTTACAATGCCTATCGGGAAAATAGAACCATTCCAAATAGAATCACAAAACTGGGATAATTACGTGCGTCGGGTTAAGCAATTTATCGCCTTAAATAGTATCACAGATCAACTCAAAGTGGCCACGTTGCTAACCTTAGTTGGTGGCGAGTGTTACAATCTACTTTGTGATTTGTGTTCGCCCGACAACCCGGAGGACAAAGAATTCGATGGACTCGTGACATTACTCAAGAATCATTTGGAGCCCGAAAGATCCGAGATAGCCGAGAGACATATTTTTCGGCAAAGGACACAACAGCATGGTGAAAGCATTCGTTTATACCTGCAAGGTCTCAAACATTTGGCTAAAACATGTAATTTTGGTTCAAACCTTGAAGAAAATTTACGAGATCAATTTGTCTCGGGATTATTTAGTGAGGAGATGCGTTCGAGATTATTTGCCGAGAAAAACATTGATTATAAAAGAGCCGTGGAGTTGGCCAGCGCGCTCGAGGCGGCGGAGCGGCACGCGACCACGGCCGGGGCTCCGGCCGGCGGCGCGCGCGCGGCGTCCGCGCCCGACGACGGGCTGCACCGGGTCGGCGCCGGCGGCGCGCGGCCGCGCGGGCTCGGCGCTGCCGCCCCCCGACCACCGTGCGCGCGCTGCGGAAAAGCGACTCATGCGCAGAACAAGTGCCGGTATAAAAACTTTACGTGTGATGCGTGTGGCTTAAAGGGTCACTTAAAAGTGATGTGTTTACGTAAAGGTGAGAGTGGTGAATTTGACAAAAAGGGATTTAAAGGTCAGTACTTTTTGAATAATAGTAGCGACTCGGAAAATAGTGAGTGTTATTTTTATAATTTAGTCACTAAAGGAGACTTTGACGGGCCTTACTACGCAAGTTTATGTGTAAACAATATTAACTGTAAATTTGAAATTGATACAGGGAGTAAAATTTCGGCAATATCTAAAAAGTTTTATGTCAAACATTTTATGAATATACCAATTAAGAAAAACGTGTTAATCTTAAAATCATACACGGGCGACACTATCGAAACGCTTGGGTACATGGAAGTAAACGTACAGTGTGGTCGCCGTTCTGCTATGCTTGAATTATATGTTATTGAGAACGGCGGGCCCCCGCTAATGGGACGCACTTGGATAAAAACATTAAAGTTAGCAATTGTTGAGTGCCATAATATAACAGAGGGCGATTCGATAGCGAGCTCGTTAAAAAAAGAATATCCGGAGGTTTTTGCGGAGGGTCTAGGCACATTTAAATCACAGATTCGTCTTTATCTCAAAGATGAAAAACCCATTTTTGTTAAAGCGCGTTCATTACCTTTGGCGTTGCGTAGCCGTGTCGAGAGCGAGCTCGATCGCTTGCAGCGGGAGGGAGTCATCTATAAGGTGGATAGATCTGATTATGGAACACCTATCGTGCCCGTTATTAAAGCGAATGGTGACATCCGCATATGCGGAGATTACAAAATCACGATAAATCCAATTCTCAAAGATTTTCATTACCCTCTTCCACGGATTGAAGAAATTTTCACAACGTTGAGGGGGGGTGAGCACTACACAAAACTGGATTTATCAAATGCGTTTCAACAGTGTATGTTAGAGGAAAACTCCCAGCCGATGACGGCTATAACTACTCATGTCGGAACTTTTGTGTACCGCCGGGTGCCTTTTGGTATTAAATGTATACCTGAAAATTTCCAAAAAATTATGGAGGAAACGTTAAGCGGGTTGGCATCTACGGCTGTGTTCGCGGATGACATTTGTGTCACTGGCAGAGATAGGGCAACGCATCTGACAAATTTAAGAGCGGTGTTGCAGAGACTTAAGGAAAATGGGCTTCGTATCAATTTCGACAAATGTAAGTTTTTTAAAGATAGCGTTACATACTTAGGATATAATATAGATAAACAAGGATTGCATACTGACTCGAATAAAATCAAAGCCATCGTTGCAGCACCACAGCCCACGAACGTTACTCAACTGAAAAGTTTTATGGGTTTGGTAAATTTTTATTCTAAATTCTGCTCGAACATGAGCGATATATTAAAACCTTTATATGATTTACTTAAAAAGGACGTTGAGTGGGTGTGGAGCGACAATTGTGAAGTGGCTTTCATTAAAATTAAAAAGGTACTTAGCAGCGCCCCAGTGCTGGCGCACTACAACCCAGCACTGCCGCTGATGCTGGCTGTCGACAGCAGCTCGTACGGGTTGGGCGCTGTGCTGACGCAGCGCGCCGCTGACGGCCGCGAGCGGCCAGTGAGCTACGCCTCGCGCACGCTCAACGCCGCTGAGCGCAACTACTCGCAGCTGGATAAGGAAGCCCTGGCGATTGTTTTTGGTGTAACTAAACATCATCAATTTTTATATGGGAGACGATTCGTGCTACGTAGCGACCATAAGCCGTTGAGTTATATCTTTGGAAAAAAAAAGGGCATTCCAGTAACAGCTGCGAGTAGGTTGCAACGCTACGCTGTAACTTTAAGCGCCTACGACTTTACTATAGAGTTCGTTACATCGTCACAAAACTGCCAGGCCGATGCGCTGTCCCGCCTCCCTCTGTGCTCGACGGGTACTCGAGTCAGAGGCGAGATCGAGACGTGCAGCTATTTGAATTTTGTTCAGGAGTGCTTTCCACTCAGTTTTAAAGACATCAAAACTGAGTCGGCAAAAGACCATACTCTGAGCAGAATTTATGGATATGTAATGTTTGGCTGGCCAAAGAACATTGATGTTAAAATCAGTAAAGCATATGTAAATCGTAAAGATAATATTCATATCGATCACGGATGTTTGTTATGGGGCTATAGAATTTTAGTACCTAGTTCTTTACAAACAGTAGTATTGAAAGAAATTCATGACGGGCATCCAGGAATTGTTAAAATGAAACAGATTGCCCGCAATTATGTTTGGTGGGAAACCCTGGATGCAGACATCGAGCGAGCGGCGCAAGAGTGCGCGGCGTGTCGCTCGGTGCGGCCGGCGCCGCCGCCGGCGCCGCTGCACACGTGGCCGTGGCCGACGGAGCCTTGGGCGCGGCTCAACGTCGATTTCTTGGGGCCGTTTAAAAACAAATACTATTTAGTCGTGATCGATGCTCATTCGAAATGGATCGAAGCAGAGAAAATTTGTAATACGTCCGCTTCAGCTGTAATAACATGCTTTAGAAAAATGTTTGCACGGTTTGGCTTACCCAAAAGGGTAATTAGTGACAACGGGCCCCCGTTCACCTCGGCCGAATTGGGATCATACTTGAAGCGGAACGGTATAAAGCACACACTCACGGCTCCGTATCATCCAGCGAGCAACGGTGCGGCAGAAAATGCCGTGCGTTCCGTGAAAAGGGCCTTAAAAAAAGCTAACGTGGAGGGGGAAGACGATGACACCGCCTTGAGTAGGTTCTTGTTTACCTATAGGAACACAGAGCACAGCACGACCGGACGCGAGCCGGCCGTGGCGCTGCTGGGGCGGCGGCTGCGTGGGCGCCTGGACCTGCTGCGGCCCGACGCAGCAGAGCTCGTGCGCGAGCGGCAGGCGGCCAGCGAACAGCGCCACGCCGCGCGGCCGCGCCACGTCACGCCCGGGGAGCCAGTTATCATAAGAGACTACTCCAAGGGAAACCGAAAATGGACCGAAGGGGTGGTCGTAGAACGCCCGAGCCCTGTTTCATATGAGGTTAGAACGGAGGACGGTCACTTGCATAAGAGGCACATAGATCAAATATTAAAACGATCTAACCGGTTCTCGTTATCAAAATTAGGAGAAAACGACGACTCAGTCTCTAAAGGAAATATTGGGTCTCAAAATAATATTGATGGTGGAGACACTCCAGCTGATGAATGGCAATTTGCAGAGGAGGGGCCAGAGCCACAATCATCTCCAGTTAAAAGCCCGATGCAAGCTTCGCCTCACAAGGGAACCCCACCGACCCCGCCGCTGGCGATCGAAGCTCGAACTCGGCGCCAAGCCGCTTTGCGCTGTTTACAAAAGTTCCATAAAAACAAATAGGTAATCAATGGCAATAGTCCTGCCACTCCGCAAATAACTTCATGTTTGATAGGTTAAAATATATTGTTGTTAAAAACATCTAACAACATTCACATGCATTGTATATTTATATATGTATATTGAAAAAAAAAAAAAAAGGTTAAATAATTGTCAAACAATAAAAAATATATCTTTGTTTTCATAGAATATAGAATATATATTTTTAAGACACCTTTGGTTTAAAAAGTACCTATAATTGTAATTAATGGTGGGGAAGGGAAAATATGATCTTGTGTAACTTAAATATAAACATGATTATGTCAAAGGTATTTAGTAAATAAGAGGGAGGTGTTATGTAGGGTATGCATATGACCTGATGTCTAGATTACGGGTAGTTATACATTTCTATAAATAAACAGTCTGCTTAGTATCTTGGACTTTCATTGACGTAACAATAAACATGGCTCAGAAGTGAGATGGGTCTATAGTTCTTCAAAAAAGTTTTATCACCTTTCTTGAAGAAGAGAACCACCACACT
Source organism: Acleris literana (assembly GCA_946894065.1). Lineage (NCBI taxonomy): Eukaryota > Metazoa > Arthropoda > Insecta > Lepidoptera > Tortricidae > Acleris > Acleris literana. The sequence goes on from OX335687.1 coordinate 2,430,197, forward strand.
TCTGTTCCATGCTTTCGGCGTTCTCCCTTCGTGGAGGACGGAGCTGAACAGCGTCTGAAGGGCCCTAAGACACCTAGTATGGAGAAACATGAAATAAAACATGAAATTAATGATTTTTCGTGACATGGACATAAGGGAAAGTTACAAAAATTCTGATTAAAATAATCAATATCTCCGAAACTAGTAACAGTCGCTGAACCTACCTAGGGGTTAAATCGATAGCTTTTTAGCTGCTCTATCAGCCCTTTCAGTTTTAACGTTGGTTTTAGGGACACCCAGTATAATGGAGTATACTCGTACTACACTTTTAAACCCTTTTTCACTTGATCTCTTATATCCTTTTTTACGCGGACCCCGCTATTCGCTATCGTCAATATCACTTTAATAACGTCGTATAACCGCCAGAGGTCAACATATGCACTGCGATGCTATTGAGATACGAACGACAGATAACATCGGATAACCAAGGAACTAGCGGCAACCTGAATCTATGATGAGATGGTGACTTAATGAGATCATTTCTAAGCGTTGTAGAGTAGTATTTTAACGACATACAACGCTGAACGGTGCCTTGTTCTATAAATAAATTCTTAGAATGAGTTATAAGTAAGATTATTTGGCCCTCACGCCAGGTGGGATGACGATCTGCGAAAGACTGCAGGCAGATGCTGGATGCGGCAAGCTGAGGACAGGGCGCTATGGCGCTCATTAGGGGAGGCCTATGTCCAGCAGTGGACTAATATAGGCTGATGCAGATAATGATGATGATGATGATCTGGAAGAGATCCCTTGAAGTAAAGGGATAATAAGTTTGCCTTTGTGCTACTTTTGTTTGTGTAATGCAGCTGTTTGAGTACAATAAACCCATCATTTTATCGAATTTTCTTCATCGATTGTATTAAATAATAAATAAATAAATATCAGGGGACAATGTCACACCAATTGACCTAGCTCTAGGCTTGTACAGTCAACAGCATAAATAAGTGATTATTTATGTACCTTGTCACTTTAACGTCGTGTTTGGAATGTCATACCAAACTGTGAAACGATTGAAAGCGACAAGGTACATAAATGATCACTTATTTATGCTGTTGACTGTACTATGGGTACTAGACAACGATATAAATACTTATATAGAGAAATATATAGGTACCAACCAACCAACCAACCACTACCAACTAGGCCAGGGGTGTTATTCTCTTAAAAACGGCGGTCGGTCGAACGAACGAGCGAAAGCGCAGCGGCGAGTTTAAGTAGTCCCATCCGAGCGAACAAAACACATTTTAGCGCGTGCATTCTCAATTACGTAGCCTTATACGTTCGAGAAGCCATGCTGCCAAATTGAATACACTCGTTGGACATTCACTCGTTCGTCCGTCCGTCCGTCGTTCTTGAGAGAATCACACCCCAGCGCGTCATTATTTCATTGGATTATTATCTGATGACGTTTTTAGGATATCGTTATCATTAATTACATAGATTAGGTTAAGTTAGAATTGTGCCTACCAAAAAAAAATGCGACGAGAAATACCTTTCGGTGAAATGAAAATTCTGCGCAATGATACGTTTGTAAGGTGTTTCAATAAAATAACCGTACCAATTTCACCAAACGATGTTAACCACTTAACAGACGCTTAGAGCGTTAACGGCTGTCAAAATGTATGAACTAACAGTCGATTAACATTGATTAAATTTAACGCCCGAGGGGCCGCTACCTCGATTACGAGTAGCCCGCAGAAAAACAGCAGACACTCATTGACTTTTGAAATCCTTGAAAAGACTTGAGATTGAGAACAAAAACCAGAAATGTTGCAGTGACTCGTATGCGCTGCAATCACGTAATACTCGTAACTGTTATAATTATAAGTCTATTAGCTGTATACGCAGTAACTGACAAGAGGGCCCTTCCAATATGCACTACGCTAACTAACGTTTCTATTCGTTTCGTTAAACCAATCGCGTCACAGATAGATGACGTGATACGAAAAGTGACGCGATTGGTTTAAAAACGAAACGAATAGAAACGCTAGTTAGCGCAATGCACCTTGGTAGGGCCCTCAGTTGCATAGCGACTTGCGAGAATGTAATTCTTATTGGATTGACGTAAACAGTCAGACGGTCGTGTCGAACACTTATGTCAATTCCATACACTTTGACAGTTTTCGAAAATCGTTTACGATAGCGTTATGCATCTTGTTTAGGGCCTAGGGCCTTTATTCTACGACGTTAAACAATATTGTTTTTGACTATGTTATCGTATGCACCGTTTTGATAGCTCTTATTTACTTCACAATAATGGTCGAGTTAAAAACAATACGATACCAGTCTAAAATAATATTGTTTAAAATCGCAGAATATAGCTACTGTCCACCCCACTCGTGTGACCTAGGCATAAGACAACTCAAAGCGAGATTTCAAGTTCAAAGTATCTAGATCTAGGTCGTATTGAAGAGACAGCTTGAGAAGTTCTCCCCAAGACCAGTTAACAAAGGCCTCGTCAGGAATGATTTGCATGCAGGGGCCCTAATATGGCTGCGTTTATCACGTGACAAATTTTGGATAAGGCATCCGTCACCTTCTGACACGTAAATAAGTACGAGAGTGAGGTTCTTGTCTAGCTGTCATTTTGAAAACATCAGTCTATTTATTTCATTTTTTGTAAATTACTTTATCGTTGATTTTGGTTCCCAAATCCAGGGCAACTTTTTGAAGTAACCTCCAACACTGACGAAGAATATGCATCAAATAAAAGAACAGTGAAAAGTTGATTCTGAATGAGCAAGCGGTCAAGAACACTCCAAGCCATTGAAGTGGATGCCCGCCATCTTCAATGGTGTGCCGACTGGGACTGGAAGACGCCGACGACAACGACGATTCACCGTACAATTGCTTATAACCAGTGATCGGAATAGGTAGAGTATATTTACTTAAAGTTCGCAAAAAGACATAATATAGAGTGGTTACAACCGGGTGAAATATTAATTTACTTTTATTGAATTCCGGATTTCCGGTATTTTTAATGCTGAATATATGTAATGTTTGTTCACGGTATGGGATATTTCATGTTAGTTTGTGATAAAAGGAGCCTGTAACTCATTCCTTATATCTAATTATGTAATGGGTGGAGTATATATTTACCTAAACTTAGTAAAACAGAGTCGTAAACTGGAGACTTCCTTGCGACTACATTTGCTATACCAGAAAAATACCGGAAATCCGGAATTCAATAAAAGTATTTTTTTTTATATATTATTGGTCTACAAACTGGATGATACAACAATAAAATTTTACAATTCAAAGCTTAAAACTACGCTACATATCTGTACATCCTAAAACAGTAGACACAGCATGCATTAAATATGCATTTCAACAGTACCTAGTAGGAACCCTAGGAACTAGTACATTTGTCTAAATAAAATAAAATAAAATAATAAAATAATGTAAAAAGTAAACAAAAATTACAACAAAAATTAAAATCAAGATTAATTACTGCTTCACTTGTGTTAATTTGAATTTGGCTGAGGCTAAAGAACTGCTATAAAGGTCAAACATGGACTTTAAGCTAGTATATGAGGCAAGCATCCTGAACAGAGGTGTCTACTCACGTCATTCTTGTCCGACCGTCAACAGGCAGTCAAATTGTCCGCAAACGGCAAAAGGATGCAGTCTATGACCGGAAGTGTGAGTCTAGGGATCCCTCAAGGATCTGCATTAGGAAACACACTATTCCTAATTTACATGAATGACCTTCCGACGGCCATTACAGCTGGCCTGTCAGTGCTCTTTGCGGACGACACGACTGTCGTGGTTAGTGCGCGCACGTATGAACAGCTCGGGGAGAAAATCCATGGTGCGTGCCAACAATTGCAAGCGTGGTTTTCGGCTAATGGTTTGATTTTAAACTTGTCGAAATCCAATACCATGGTTTTTTCAGGCCGAAGTATTTCCCTTCCTACGTGCGTGGCAAACAGTCCAATGCCGATATGCAATGAGTGTAGGTTCCTCGCCTTCACACTTGACTCTAATCTTAACTGGAAGTGCCATGTCGACAAACTGTGCGATAGACTGAGTGGTGCCGTTTTTGCGTTGCGTAAACTGAGGAGGCTTATTGCAAATGATGCATTAAAACAGGTGTACTTTGCACATTTTCACTCCCTAATGTCGTATGGCACGCTACTATGGGGAAACTCCACGGATGCCAACAGGGTGCTGCTTATGCAGAAGCGTGCCTTACGCACGTTAGCTGGGGTGAAACCTAGGCACTCTTGCAGGGGCCTTTTCGTAACGCACCGCATATTGACGCACTACTCAGTTTACATTTTCCAAATATTAATGTTCGTAAGAAATAATATTTCCTCGTTCGCACGCGTCAATATTCCTGGCAAGGAGCTCCGCCACACCGGGCGTTTGAGAACAGAGGCCCTACTTTGAAATTCGAAGTTCGAAGTTACGTTAGCTCCATCCCTGTCACTCGTCATTCGAGACTAAATCGAGAGAAAGGGATGAAGCTATCGTAACTTCGAACTTCGAATTTTAAAGTAGGGCCTAAGTTCCCCGTCGCATGGCACTTGCGGGTAAGAACCCGCGTGTCATCGGTCCCACGTACTATGAGCGTCTACCCGCCAAACTTAAAAATGTACATTCCGACGAAGCATTTAAACACCAGCTTAGAAACCTTTTACTGGATAATCCATTATACTCTGTGAATGAATATATGGAGCTAAAATTGTAAATTTATTTATTATTGTGTTGACAGTTATTAATTCTTGTATATTGACATCGGACGAGTGACCATTTATTTGATGTTTAATTGTTGTTGTTTTAATTAATTATTTTTGTATTCTTTGATTATTAGTGTTTATGTTTTGACGATCTCAATGTAATTTCGTATTTTTTGACATGCAATGCAACTTATATTGTAATATTACATTGATTAATAAATAAACTAAACTAAACTAAACATGTCTACCTATATTTGTGCGACAGAAAGGCAAAGAGAACGGCTTTCTGTTATGTAGACGACTGACTATATTTCACCCGGTTGTAACCACTCTATATTATGTTCTTTTGCGAACTTTAGGTAAATATACTCTACCTATTCCGATCACTGCTTATAAGTATATACTTGACATTGGCAAAATTACATAACTTGTAGACGCCATTAAAGTAAATAATAATAATAATAAAGTACGAGAGTGACGGATGCTGTATCCACATTTGACACGCGATATATACGCTGCCATACTAGGCCAGCTGGTATCAGGTCAAAAATGTCGGTGCCGGAAAATAATACAGTTCCTTCCTTGTTGACAGCTAGCAGAGGGCAAAATGACATTGTTATCAAGTGTACTGCCGTTTGGAGCAAAAAGGCGTATACGCATTTAAATTTTACACTCTTATACCGCCTTTTTCTTTTGGAGGGCATAGTCGATATGGCTACTCGTATGGAATACCATAATACTGGTAAAAACGGGGAAAATATCAAGGATGTGTTCATAGAAGTCAAAGACCGCGAAAACCTGTTTTTAACGTCTCATAATTCTCATATCATAACTTAACTTGTCCATAAAACTGTAATAAAATTGTTTGCCAGCATAATTTGACAACTAATCGTTTTATAGATCTCGCATTCCACAAAGGACAGGCGCTCGACTTTTCCCCAAGCAATAATAAATGAACAAGGCAATAGCGATAGCGATACCAATATTAGATTTTACCTTATTTTAGACTGAAATCTATCTCTGTGCCAAATTTCATCCAGATCCGTTCAGCCGTTCTGGCGTGATTGAGTTTAGAAACATCCAAACTTTCGCATGAAAAGATAAGAAGTTGGATACCTAATTATGATAGACTAGTAATTAAAAACTGAATACTTAAATCTTCAATATCTCCGCTCCGATATTATTTAACGCCATAAATTATATATACTCGTGTCTGTGTATTAAGAGGTCCTCAAAATAACGATGTAAAAATCATCAGTGGCTGCTGAAAAATAATTACAATATTCTTCATATAAGCTTACCCAATGCCCTTTTATCGCAATCGGTAGGTACAGTGGTTTAGCCGTGAACGTAACCGACAAAGTTACTTTCACCACTTTAATATTAAGTATGGAAGTATGTGTTGCTATACTTAGCAATTTTTCCATTATAAGCCCCTTATTGATGGTCGTTTGGAAACTTTCATGCCATGCTTGATGAAGGGAATAGACAAGATAACTCCGAACTTCTATTTTTAAAGGGTCCCTTGAACTTTACTTCTGCAAGACCAACTATCGTGTCGACTCTGCTCAATCTGTGCCAAATTTATACATCCGTTATATTCGCATTTAATTCACAAAACCGTAAAAAACCGGTTTGGTAACAAACAAGAAACGAGACAAGTGCGTGTTGGACTACCGCATCAAGGGATCCGTACCGCACGCTTGGCCGGTTTCTAATACTTGTTTTTGATTAGAGTTACTACTATAATCAAATCACACCAAATTTTACGCTTGTGTGTAACATGATAAATGACAAGGCTTGAAAACAGGTATATATACTCAAGTACATGTGCGAGTGCTAAAATATAAAATGACGTTTAATATACGACATTCTCTTACCACTTAAATCCATCTCGATGTTTATATTCTCGTTAACAGCATCCGCTTCGAAATAACCAGCTCACTCGGATCTCATATTAATCAAACGGGACACAATTGTAACTGCAAACGTTGTATTTTACTTTCACGTTTCTATACGTCTATGTTTACACAAACATTTGTTTTTAATAAAGATTTTCCCGTTTTCACATCTAAAAATACACTACGTATTTGTTTGTAAATAAAAAATCAGGGAAGCTGGGTACGTTTACTAAATATATTGATATTTATTTCGTGTTTTTTCAAGGGTACGCGTGTCGTACTTTATTTTTGTTTAGCGTGACGTCTTTCCCTTTGGTTGGCCGGAGGCACACTGATGCCACTCACGTCAGGTCAGGGCTGTGTGAGTGAGTCCGGTGAGGGAACCCGTTAGCCGTCCGTTACTCACCAAAGTGTCACACACACATGGCTGATACGTTTATATCCAGAATGTCACCGTATTTTCTAAATGGCATATTTGTTAGAATTACTTTTGACAGTTATGACGTATAATTTTGTTTTCAAAATGGAAGGCCTAACTAATGCAGCCAAGTATCGCAAGCTTTTCCTCGCTTTACTTTCCATTTTGTAAACAAGTAACTCTTTGATTTACTAGTTTACTATAGATACTCACGATTTCCAATTAAAAGTCTAATTTCACCAATCAATATAACAGGCTGTTTATTATAAAGTGAAACATAACAATCGCATGTTAGGTTGTTGGCGACATTAGTCATTAAATTCACTAGTAAAAAAGGTTTTTTTTATCGTACACCGTCCTAAAGAATTTTATTATCCTTGAATCCTGGTGACGGCACCACTTATTTTTCTCGAAGGACCAACCAGGACCAACGTTTTTTGATAAATTAATTGTTTATATGTGCTAAATATACATTTAAGTAAATCATCATCGTTATAAAACATCGATCCCTACAAAGCAGGTTAGCATAGTTTGGTACCAACGAGAATCGTCGCTTGGTTTTTGAACCCACACTGTATTTTAACTACCTACAAATAAGTGTAGTGCCTAATCTGTTTTTAATCGATAGTCATAATCTATAATAATCGGTATTTTATCTGCAAATTTATAGGATGACGTAAGCTGATGGCACATTGCGTCGATCGATTATGTCAACTCCATTCATGTAGAGTCGATTAAAAAAATTCAAAAATCAAAATATTTATTCAGTAAATTGGCCGCGTGAGGGCTCTTTTACACGTCGGTAATATAAAGTGAATCTACTAGCGCTTCGAACAAGACCATCACTGCGGAGAAGAAGCGCCGCAAGAAACTCCAGGGCCCGTATTATGGTCGCCTTTATCGCGGTGGATAAAGCTTCCGTCACTCTCGCACTTACATACTGGTCAGAAAGTGACAGATGTTTTATCTACGCTTATCTACGTCGATAAACACGACCATAATCGGCCCGCAGCAAAACGTCATTTTTTCAATCATAAATTACAATAATACTTTACTTGGTAAGTTACAAGGTAATAAATAAAAGCTTTCTAAAAGTCACACACACATGGCTGATACGTTTATATCCAGAATGTCACCGTATTTTCTAAATGGCATATTTGTTAGAATTACTTTTGACAGTTATGACGTATAATTTTGTTTTCAAAATGGAAGGCCTAACTAATGCAGCCAAGTATCGCAAGCTTTTCCTCGCTTTACTTTCCATTTTGTAAACAAGTAACTCTTTGATTTACTAGTTTACTATAGATACTCACGATTTCCAATTAAAAGTCTAATTTCACCAATCAATATAACAGGCTGTTTATTATAAAGTGAAACATAACAATCGCATGTTAGGTTGTTGGCGACATTAGTCATTAAATTCACTAGTAAAAAAGGTTTTTTTTATCGTACACCGTCCTAAAGAATTTTATTATCCTTGAATCCTGGTGACGGCACCACTTATTTTTCTCGAAGGACCAACCAGGACCAACGTTTTTTGATAAATTAATTGTTTATATGTGCTAAATATACATTTAAGTAAATCATCATCGTTATAAAACATCGATCCCTACAAAGCAGGTTAGCATAGTTTGGTACCAACGAGAATCGTCGCTTGGTTTTTGAACCCACACTGTATTTTAACTACCTACAAATAAGTGTAGTGCCTAATCTGTTTTTAATCGATAGTCATAATCTATAATAATCGGTATTTTATCTGCAAATTTATAGGATGACGTAAGCTGATGGCACATTGCGTCGATCGATTATGTCAACTCCATTCATGTAGAGTCGATTAAAAAAATTCAAAAATCAAAATATTTATTCAGTAAATTGGCCGCGTGAGGGCTCTTTTACACGTCGGTAATATAAAGTGAATCTACTAGCGCTTCGAACAAGACCATCACTGCGGAGAAGAAGCGCCGCAAGAAACTCCAGGGCCCGTATTATGGTCGCCTTTATCGCGGTGGATAAAGCTTCCGTCACTCTCGCACTTACATACTGGTCAGAAAGTGACAGATGTTTTATCTACGCTTATCTACGTCGATAAACACGACCATAATCGGCCCGCAGCAAAACGTCATTTTTTCAATCATAAATTACAATAATACTTTACTTGGTACGTTACAAGGTAATAAATAAAAGCTTTCTAAAAGTAACACAAATAAAATCATTACAAATGTTACTTAAAATGTGCTGCAGCGGACATTATACAGTGGAGTGGATACATACAGTGAGGCTGTAAAAACGGATAAAGGCACGGCACAGGGATCTATTATTGGCCCAACGGAATACTTCCTATATGTTAATGAAATGTGTAACATTATAACCGAGGGCTCTGTCTACCAGTACGAGGACGACACATGCATTATCACAGCCGACCGAGATATAGTTAGGGCCGAGAGCGTAATGCACACGAACTTTGACACTCTCTGTAAATGGGCGCATGATGTCGGGCTTGTTATTAACGCGCAAAAAACAAAAATAATGCATATTCGTGCGGCTCATACCAAAATAGCACACGAAGTTTCTGTAGTTGCCCATGAACACATTTGAACACCGTTACGTGTAACTGTGAAAAATATAAGTGGTAAAGGAACACATGTACCTTGGACTTATAATAGATCACAGGCTCAACTGGGGACCTCATGTTAACTACGTGAGCGACAAGCTGAGAGCTATCTTGAGTAGACTATGGGTACACTACATAATCTCGAAATATTTCTTTCCGAATTTGATAAACACGAATTTCAGAATTCCGATTTTGAAATTTCCGAATCATCACTATTCCGAATTTTAGTTTCACGAAGCATCACAATCACGAATTTTTTAAATTCCGTATGTTCACATTTCCGAATTATTAAAACCCCGAAAAATATTTTTCCGAATATCACAATTCCGAATATTCCTATTCCGAATCCCGAATATTCATTAAGTATTCCGAAATTTCTAAATAAGCGCCTGATAAAATATTGTAAAATACCTTGCAGGTATAATGTCCAACATGCATAATGCTCAAAAACTGTAAGAAATGTCCGACAAAGTCGATGGAGCTCCGCTTGTCGGAGCTCCTGTTCCGCGTAGTTAATTGATACAACTCTAACCTAACCTAACCTATCAAGGTGCGATTGACCTAATTTAGTAATGTGCTCGTCATCGCACCTAACTTTCGGTTCAAGTAGAATACTTTAATTCAATTCAAGTGGTTAGTGGTTTCATAATTCCGAATTTTACATTAACGATCTGGTTTTGGAAGTTTAGAATTCTAATATTCGGAATTATAATTTTCGTAAAAAAGAAAATTCGGAATTGTCAACATTCGTAAATATAATATTCGGAAAAACGTTTTCGTGATTTTAATATTCGGTAATACAAAGTTCGAGATTTTGATAATTCGGCCTTATATTTTTTCGGTAGGTAATGTAAAAATTCGGAATTATGAAATTCGGTATTTTCAAATTCCGAATTAAATAATTCGAGATTATAGGGTGTTCCCGCCCTGGGTACCTATGGTAGGACCTTTAAGACCTATATGGAAAAAATATACAACCTGCAAATTAGAATACTAAAAACAATACTGTAATATTAAAAAGCTTTTTCTTTATGAGTTTTTATTTTACTTTATGTAACAAACAATTCACAACTATTTGAATGCAGTAATCTACTTCCTGTACAAAAAAAGTTGAAACTAGCTGTCTTAATTGAAAAATAACACAATGTTACAAAACCCAAAGTTAAGGAAAGATGTATTAAATTAAGAAAGTTAACACCCCAAAGCCAATTTTGTTTACCTAAATATAATAACATATACTTACGGTGCTCGAAAACACTCATACTTAACTACTTCCAAAATAATAAACCAATTACCGGAACATGTACAAAACTTAAGTATATGTGAAAGGTTGTAAAATAAGTAAAATCTTGAAAATGCACTAAGTATCAAAACACTAAGGTAGGTATCTAAGCAGTTTTTTGATTACGTAAATATTTTCGGAAATAATCGCTCCGAAAGTTGCATAAATTGGTTCCTCCCTTTTATCTTTTAAAAAGTAAGTAAAAAAAATATGAAGAAAATTACAAAGAGAGGGCTTAATAAATAATTTCAACGAAAATTACTTTCAACATGATCGAATATAGCGTTTTTGAGTAATTGCCGAAAAACTGTACTTCTTAACAAAAGGACGTAAGTGCCATGAAGATACGCTTTTTTGCTGGTGCATTTTACCCCATCGTATTTTTGAGATAGATTTTTGTGTTTGGAATACTACACTGTGCAGGGAATTAAAAATTCCGAATTACATTTTTCCGAATATTCATTTGTCCGAATTTTCGTTTTTCCGAAAGCTGTGTTACGCTGGAGCTATTTTAGGTTAACTTTACAATATAATTACTATACATTGGTTAGGTAAGGTTTGATTTATAAGCGATATCAAAAAATAAAGTCTTCTATCAAAACATTTCATTCGGAATTATGACTCTTCGGAATTGTACCCACTGAGCATGGTCCGACATGCTCTTGCCCGGTTTTTTACCCGACTGTGGCGGAGGGTTATGTTTTTCACCGTCATGTATGTCCAGTTCTATGTTCCCCGCTACAGCAAAAACGGCTTGGACGATTTTGACAAATTCGTCTTCGCAGCGAGAGTGTCATAGGATACCTAAACTGTTAAAATTGAAATAACAAAAATGGCCAAATGACCATTATTAACATATGTAAGTATATCGACGACAGTATAAAAAATGCAGTCGGGTTTTTAAAGCTTGCTTTTCATAGAGGTAACGTAATGGCACCAGTGTTCGACACTTTAAGCTGGCATGCACCAATAATCGACACTTAACTCTTAATTCAAAGATCATAAGGTCATAAATTGAGTGTTACAAAACAAATGAATAACCCTTATCTTCTGTAAAATAAGAATCAGTGTCGATCATTGGTCCTTGTTGATTACTGGTTTCATTACGTTATTATTATTATAAGCTCCGGTTCCAGAGTTATCGTTCATGACGATCACTCGCACAGTTTCCATCTTGGCATTGTCATACAAATTCCATTGTAAATTCTGTATGAAAATACCTTGCGGTAGTTATTTTTAGATGCTGTGCAAATAAACACCCATAAAAATAATTATATGTAAAGCTACCCGTCAGTACTCCGGTCGTGTATCTGAAATTTGGAGACTTTACATTTCCAATTTAAATTGAATATACTTTAAGTCTCATAATTGCTCCTGGGACCTGTACATCCCTGTGACATTTAAATTAGTTAGCTTAAGTTTATCATAGTAATAAGTTACTCATATAAAAAAAAAGACTTCCTGTTGAGTTTCTTGCGGCGTTTCTTCTCAACAGAGACCCTTGGAAGCGCTGGTAGACTCAGACATGTAAAAGTGCCTACAGGGCCTACTTACAGAATAAATGAATTTGAATTTGAATTTGAATTTGGTCGTGTATTGTGTTGCCTGACGGCAGGAATTTTCCTGATATTATACAAATTTTAAGCATTTGTCGAGACCAAGATACAGCAAAAAAATATTTTTTTCATTATTTAATTCATTTACTTGACTTTAGCTTTTATAGGTTTTGTAGCTTGGCCCCAGCGGCACTTTAAAACTAATAATTAAGTCTTCATTTTTAAAATTCTATCGGAGGTTTATGTGTATAAATATGTATACTCCCCAAAGTCTCAAAAATATATACAGACCTTATTACTATGGCAATAAGGTTTATGTGTAGTGTAAGTACATATTTTTCGACCTTTGTGCGGATATTTATTTTTATCCTTGACTTGACTTGAAGACACTAAAATACGATAGGTATGGTCTCTAAATCACCAATATTTGAATACTTAGCTCGAGCACCACTCAAAAACTAGTAAACAATTTTTTATTTTTTTTATTTAAAACCGTAGGTAGGTACCTACTTATCTTAAAATATGTAAATAATTTATCTCGCTTATCTAAGGGGAGCCAAAACTACAAAATGTCCTCAATTCACGTAAATTTGTGCATAAAGTTGCGCGTCGCTAAAAATACCTAAGTACTAAGATTCAAAGTCAGGTATTTTGTCAGGACTTTCAAGTTTTTTATGTGGTAACCCTCGTGTATAACAATTAACAACGCCAGTTGTACGAGTGGGTGTACAACGCATCCGGCATGTAAAGGATATCAGAGTGGGTGCCAGCGACTCGGCAGGCGTTTCAAAGTTTCATATAAAAACCGGTTAGCGGCATCGAACGTATTGAAACGGTCAGAACCGCGCTGTTGAATTCTTATGATTTCCTAAATACACTTGAATATTTATATGAAAACACTAGCATATAGCCCGCGTCTCTGTCCGCGTAGAAGTGATCTATCGTCATTCCGTTGGGAACTATACTGGGGTCCTAGTAAAAAAAGTATAGGTCTTCTGAAGATCAAGTGAAAAAGGATTTAAGTCTAGTATGCTCCGTTCATGTATATACCTACCCTTTATACCTGACTGGCGAAGGAGGAGGGTAATGTGTTTAACATATGTATGTTTATTCCTTTGTTGCGCTCTAGAAACTATTATTATTATTTATTTATTTTAATGGCGTCTACAAGTTATGTAATTTTGCCAATGTCAAGTATATATAAGCAATTGTACGGTGAATCGTCGTTGTCGTCGGCGTCTTCCAGTCCCAGTCGGCATACCATTGAAGATGGCGGGCATCCACTTCAATGGCTTATTGGCTTGGAGTGTTCTTGACCGCTTGCTCATTCAGAATCAACTTTTCACTGATATTTTATTTGATGCATATTCTTCGTCAGTGTTGGAGGTTACTTCACAAAGTTGCCCTGGATTTGCGAACCAAAATCAACGATAAAGTAATTTACAAAAAATGAAATAAATAGACAGATGTTTTCAAAATGACAGCTAGACAAGAACTCTCCGCTCTAGAAACTAAACGCGTGAACCGATTTTGATAATTCTTATGTCAATTGATTTGTCTTAATCTTGTGTCACTAAAGATATGACAGTAATCAAAATTGAATATGGCGGCAGGCAGACGCCATATTGCAAAAAAGAAAAAAGTCGACGAACTGTGACAAGTAAGTTATCATTGAATAGGCACCTATTTAAAAAAAAATAGGTTTCTTTCATTATTTTTCATTTTGAATGATTATTTAGGATTAATAACGATTTAAAGTCGGTTAGCAACAGTCGGGTTTTTTGACGCTTGCTTTTTGTTAAGGTTATTTTTACGAGTTAAGTCGACTTATCCCTTTTTCACTAGGACCCCAGTTTTCCGGGATAAAAAATACCCTACGTCCTGTCCCGGGACTCAACTGAACCAATTTCAATGAAATTTTAATGTGATGAGATAGCTCCATATAAAATTTTATCAAAATCGGTTCAGCGGTTGAAAGCATAACAAACAGATAGTTACTTTCACATTTGTAATATAGTAAGCAATATGCCTTCAACTAAGTTAGTTGGGCAAAAAAAATTACCCCCACCAATAATCAACAGTTTTTGGGTAAAAATTAAATCATTTTGCCAATTTTCGCTCCAAACAACAGGACATCAACATATTTTCTATTGCCTTTTTTTGCTAAAAAATATTTAAAATCAAATACAACGCGTCTTACTCTAATTTTTTTGTAATATCATGAGATGATGAGACGTCCTTGCTGTCCACGGCAATTAAAATTACTTTTCCTGTCTGTATCAAAAATAATCAAAATGTTAGGGCACCATACTGCCCTCCTAAGGGAAAAAGGCACAAGTGCAATTAATTCATAGAAGCATATTAAACGCTCAAAGGTTTATAATAAGGTTGGAAGTGCAATACAATTCATCTAGTAGATGTGCCTTTTTTCCGTAGGAGGGCAGCATAAGTTACACATAATTATGTTATTTCTCTGAAAGTGCGCTTACACGGCGAATATTCTGATTAATAATTGTACGGATGTCTCGGCTCATCATTATATAAAACAAAAATTAAAAATTGTAAATTTCAAATCGATAACAACCCTGAACGATTTAATTATATGATTATTTCGATCGATACAATTAAATCGCTAAAAACCCTGTTCAGACTTACTTGTCTTATATAGTAAACAACTTTCTAACCTCAAAATGCAACATTTTTTGTATGAAACAGCTATTTTAAATAAAATAAAGCAATCACTGGCACCCGGCCATCACTTGGCCAATGTATTGTATTGGCCAAGTGATGTCCAACATGTTTTCGCAGTTTACTTTATTCACGATAAAAGAGCTGTTTTAGCCAAAAAAGTTTCATTTTGATGTTAGAAAGTTGTTTACCATATAAGACAAGTAAGGCTGAACAGGGTTTAGTTGCTGAATTACGCCGCTGCGACAAACATACAGGGGTGTTATTCTCTTTTAAACACTGCGTTCGGTCGGTCGAACGATTGAACGAGTGAACGTGGCGCAGCTTAGGGTAGGGGCACCAAAAGATGAACGACACCCAAAAGGTGAACACTCGATCGAAATAATCATATAATTAAATCGTGACAAATGTTACATAGTTCGGAATTTATTTTTCTTAAACAGCAACACTTTGCTTACACCTCCATTAAATCTTAACATAGTATTATATTCTTTTTGGCCGTGATCGGTCGTCGTTCTTGAGCTTCCCGCCGAAAACGTCGATAGTATGGGAAAATACATAAGGATAGTGCTCTCCAAATTTAAGCTTTTAATTACGTATAAAATTTTATAATTGACAGTCTTAGACGAATTTGCTTAGTATGTATTCTTGATTAATTACTCTTTTATTGGAGTTATAAGATATTTCTTTTTTTTTGTTAATTAACGAGAATAAGCCGTTCAAGTAATGGTTTCAAAAATGTATGCCTAAGCCAATACTTGAACGGTGTTCAGCTACTAGGCAAGGCGAGCTTTTTTTTAAAGCTTCTTAATAAATCGTACTGAAATGACAGATAGAAAGTTTAGAACTTAAAATGATCGTTAAATGCTCTTGTATTTTTAAACCAAAAGATGAACATAGCTTTTGATGTCTAAGCCAATGATTTTGGAGTTTCAATTACTATGAAAACTATCACTGTTCAATTAAAAATGTGTGCCTAATACTTGAACGAATTAAATTTACTAGTTCATGTTTTGGATTCTATTCCAATATGTGAACACTTAATTGATTTGGTTCGTTCATTTCATAAATTGTGTGTCCTAAAGTTGTCCTGAGTAAATTCAGTCGTTCAACTTTTAGGCATAGTTTTATAATATGAACACTACTAGTATTTATGGAAATGTTTACTAATATTATAAATGTGAAAGTAACTCTTTTTGTCGGTTTATCTGTTTGTCAAAAGATAAGTAAGTAGTTTTGCTAATGATTATTGATAAAAATACTAATTCGATGTTTTTATGACACATATAAGAATAAAAAATAGGAACCTCATGTACGTAAGTAATATTAAATAAATGTAAACAATTAAAAAAAAATTCGTTAACTTGCATTTTATTTCTAAAACTGCCTTAGAATTACAATGATATATACGTTATTTTAACCTCCTTCAAAAAAAAGCCTGGGTGCTGGTAAAACATTGTATAGGTATTAGGTACTCTTACACTGACAGAACCGTAAAAAGGGCCCGGATTAGTAGACATTTCGCCCTTTTACTTTCTCAACCTCTTATATAATCAAATATTTTGATAGGAAAGTAGTCTTTATAAACCTTGGAAAATGAGTGTTTTCTCTATCTAACTATTCGATCATATAAGTAAAGGGACCGAATGAAACTTCATTACGATTGCACAGAATAATATCAGACTAGGGGGGGGGGGTTTGGCAGGTCCCTAGACGGTGGAGCCAACATCCCGCGGAGGGGTCCTTGTACTATACATTATTCTGCGTTAAGGCCGTCAGAGGTCACCTTGATAGCAGTTCAAGGGTTGACCTTATTGGGGTTCAGGAGGTTTTCAGTGTTTTTTTTTAGTTGGATGGATTATTCTTGATGGTAGATTCAAAGTACCACTTATAAAAAACTCCTTGTTTGTAGTATGATGGCCCCGCGTAGAATTTGTTTCCCGTTACTCTCCCTATTCCCCTATCATCTCTATTATTTACGTAGTTAAACAATAAAATATTATGATTTTGATTTATTTCTTCCCGTTGGTGGTCGATTTTCAAAAAACTCTTTCTTTGTGCACCCCGAAGGTAAACAATAGTGCTTCTTATTTTTCGACTTTTGAAAAATAGTCGCGGCAACCCGCCATTCGCTTCTAATACCTTAAAAACGAACCTATGATTTTACTCTTTGATTTCGATTGTGCTTTAGGGGTCGCTACCACGTGCCAACGTTTGAACTTATTGAATGAAAAAAAAAAACGTCTTTTGAAAAATAGCCATGGTAACCCTCCAGACGCTTCTATTATCTAAAAAACGAACCCATGACATGTTTTTTTTACCATAACCCAAAAAAAATACGGTAGTATTAGCCTAGTTTATTTTTATTGAAAATAATAGTTACCTATGTTTAAGATTGTGAATTTAATAATTAAAAACAAAACATACAAATGTTAATTTTTCATTGGCAGGTAGCGACCCATAAATATTACTTTAAAAATGCGAAAAAAACGTGTGCCAAGCGATAAAATAAAATAAAAAAATTTAGGCCAAATAAGAAGCACCCTAGTAAACAAGGAATAATTGCCTTCAAATTCCAAGTCCCTAGGTCCAGCGCTTTAGGCTGTGAGTTGTCTGTTAGTCTGTCAGAGACGGAGCGTTTTCTATGAATATAAATTACGTGAGCTTACAGCACGTTGCATGCCGCGTTCATGGCGTCCAGACAGAAAATACTCCTTTATTTTTGAATGACGATAGCATACAACTTGCAATTCCACCTGCTGTAGACTTTTTGCAAAAAACTACTAAACAATGGAAACCCCTACGATTGGACTATTCTAATCGGTGTATTAGTAAACATTCGGCAGTCGCTTTGGTTTCTCGTACATTTCAGCCAGAACCTAACTGAGTACTGCTTTTGTTTTAAAATTTTAGAATGTTCTCGAAAACTATAATTTTGTTTCTACATATTCAGAGGTTCTGCTTTTGCGACTGGGTAAGTATAACGTAAAGTTTTTTTAGTTTTTGTTTTTTGTTGAATAATATGTATTGTATACACTTTCGTACTAGACACGTGTTGGTATAACTAAACCATTGAACATAGGTGCAAAAGTGTATGCTTATCTTTGTACTCGCCCGTAAACGATTACTAATAAATTAAAATAATATAATTAGTAATTATGTTGTCAGGTATCAGATTGGATGAGTCCAGTGCAAGATGAATTCGGAATTGTGTAAGTACTTAACGCCTTTAGTGTTGGCAGCGCGCCCGAATCAGATCGAAACGAAGATTTGACATACAAATGATAAAAATAGTTTAGTCTTAGTCTACTATCAGAATTAAATCAGTCAATTTAAAGTTATGGTGCAAGTCGGCCATAGAATAGTGTACATCGATGAATCCGAAATCAAGAATGTAATGTGCTACCCCACAACACATGCAAATGACAAAATACGAACAATTATTATGATAGATTGAACCGACTTCAATACACGTTTATATGTATATGAAATTCCAAAAAAAGACAAAGGTGATTTTTTTACAAGTTAAATGGAAATCGGTTGAATCGATTAAGAATTACCAGCTATAAAACGAACTTGTATGAAAGTCTGATACTTTCGATTGACAGCGCACGTATAGTCAAACAAATGGCTTTCTAGGCCACTATGGAACTACGTCAAAGTTAGGCCGTAAGTCAAAAATTAAAAAGTTTCTTAGGATTTAATTGATTTAATTGATTTTTTATTATTCCTAGAAATCCAATTTTTATTTAGGTGCGATAACGTGCCTAAAATTTCTCTATGTGAATTTAACCTGGGACTTTTCAAGTTGGTAGAACCATATCGCCTTTGACGCGTTATGAAATTGTTTTAAACTCGACCGCCATAAGGCTGCCTTTGCACTGAGGCGGAGACGAGCGGAGCGGAGCCGTGCCAATTAACCAATAGAATTTAAACTAATGTGCACAAGGCGCGCTCGACGTGACCGCATGCGCCTTCTATTGGCTAATATTGGCGCTGCTCCGCTCGTCTCCGCCTCAGTGGGAAGGCAGCCTTACTATCAAGTAAATAAGAGCTATCAAAACGTTGACAATACGGAAATACGTCAAATGCAATATAGCTTTTATCTACATCCATATCATAACTTCCCTACAATATGTTCAGAAGCGATAAGCAAATCGCCTATATTAAAAAACCTGTATCTGTGGTTGCATTTTAATTTTACATTAAAGTATAGTGCATCGTAATGTTTACATTAAAGTGTCGGTACCTAAACATTAAAGTATCGGTAATACTGTACCAGTAACTTAAAATTGCAAGCCATATCTGCACATTATAAATAAAGTTTGTTTTTTATTAGTTTTTTTTTTAATTTAAGCTTTGGTACTACAAACAAGTTAACAGTAACACTAACTTAATAAAAATACAGGCCATATCTGAACATATTATAGAAAACTTATGATATGCATGTAGATAAAGTTATGTATGCTGCTATACATAATTAGGCACCAGCCACATAAACTACTATAGCCTGTAGAATAGAGGCCCTGCAGTACCTATAACGTAAGAATACCCACAAATGAAAACATTGAGAGAACTATTGTTAACAGTAAAGACATTAACGGCCGAAGACTCGACGACACGAACCTAAAGCAGTTTGAAGACGAAGAGCTCCGAGCGGCGCCCACGGAACCTTTCCCCATGCCTCAGGACATGTTCCATATGCCTCAGGGCAAGACGTCCAGCGAGGGGAACCCTGACGAGGGCTACTCCGCACAAGGGTTGAAGACCAAGCTGCAGGTCACCCTGGCGAACGCGAAGACGGTGGCGGCGGCGCTGAGGGCTCAAATAATAGTCCTCACTACCCGAGAAACCGCGTTGAAGGAAGCCATCGCCAACGGAAGGTAGGCCTAGAACTTTTACCATTTTAGAAAACTGTACGAAGCCTTGCAAACGGTGCTTGCGTTTCTGTTTCCTACCGACTCGAAATGTAGGTCACGAACGTTAATTTTTGACCCATTTAAAACAAATATGCTTGAAGACGTCAATGTCATTCGAGATGACAAGTCATTTGTTTACGTATAGGAAACTGAACTTTATTGTTGTAGAATGTCTGATTGACTTTGGTCCTAAGGTGCGTCAGTCTTTGACTGTATGGAATAGACGTAATACCGTTCTTCCAGCGTGCGTTTCACTAGGCACTTTTTACCTCGTAAAGTGAAATGGTGGAACGAACTCCCTTCGGCGGTATTTCCAACCATATTGAGTTGCTGGCGTTTATGGGCGGTGGTGATTACTTCCAATCATTTAACCACCCTTACCATGAGTTACAATTAACTTACTTGCTAGCGAGTCGAAGCTCAATCCCTTGCAGACCTCGCAGTATTTTTATAGAGTGCGAAGGACAGGAGCATTCGACTTTGGTAAAATGTCACTAGTTTCTTCTTTCAGCTGACTAGGTCCAAGGATTACGGTGACAATACCGCGGCAACGATGTAACGAGTATATTAGATACTGTTGTACTCGACGCCACGCTGGCTTGAATATATTTCATTTAATGTATGATTTTGGGGTTACCTTTGTTTCGGCGAAATATGTTTGCCAAATTGTATGGTTTCCCAACCGTTTCATTTGCCAACCCAATTTTATTCCTGTAACTGTAAATATTTTAGTGGATCTTCGAAGTTTTTTTTTGCCTAATGTGTTGAGATATGAGTGTCGGTATAATAACCATCGCCACGTCAATCTCTTTTTAGGGTTCCGTACTGCAATAATAAAAAGGAAATCTTATGGGGACTCTATAGCGTCTCTCTGTTCTTTTGTAAATGTATGTCACAACAGTATGTCTCAGCAAGTATTTTGACCGCACAGTGTTTGTCACGCAGGTCTGGCGCGTCGTCCGTGACCGTGCACACCATGGACCGCTCCCCGCGCGCGTACATCATCAGGGACGGGAACTGGGCGCTATGCAATGGAGCCGTGCAGGCGCCCTTTGACGACCCTTACGCGAAAATGAACCCTGCCCCACGGTGCCTGGGGCTTGAGGTAAGATTTAAGCTTCACAAACACGGACAGTCCAAATTACTTTTGGACTGAACAAGAACTAAATGTGGTGTCTAATTGAAAGTAAATAGCTAAACATTACACAAGGGTAGTATGACGTAATATGCCGAGACTGACGCGTGGTGCGCATGCCCGGTTCGCGGAGGTCGGAGAACAAATACGGAGAGATTGTTTAATATTTTGTTTCGAGTACTAGGAGAAGATGAACCCAATATGGTGTCTGATCGAAAGTAAAAGTTACACAAGGGTAGTATGCCGAGACTGACGCGTGATGCGCATACCCGGTTCGCGGAGGTCAAGGGACAAATACGGAGAGATTGTTTAATATTTTGTTTCGGGTACTAGGAGAAGATGAATCAAATCTAGTGTCTGATTGAGAGTAAAAGTAACACAAGGGTAGACTGACACGTGATGCGCATACCCGGTTCGCGGAAGTCAAGGGATAAATACGGAGAGATAATATTTTGTTTCGGGTACTAGGAGAAGATGAATCAAATCTAGTGCCTGATTGAGAGTAGGTAAAAGTAACACAAGGGTAGTATGACGTAGTATTCGGAGGATGACGCGTGGTGCACATGTCCTGTTCGCGGAGGTCAGGGCGCAAATGACGAGAGATTGTTCAAATAAAATATATTGTTTCGGGTAATAGGAGAAGATAAACTAAATGTAATGTCTAATTGAAAGTTCAAGTTATACCGGTATAGCGTCTGAAAATTATCTTAAGCATGGGTTACGTAGGTTAGGTTAGGTTAGACCTGTGACCACTAAAAAATAATCTGAAAACAATAAGGTTTCAACAGAAATTAGTTTTTTATGAAATGAAAATTCTGCGAAGTGATACGTTCTATGAAATAAGTGTCTATAAAAAAAGGGTAAACCAACTTATAGCCTTATAGGAAACTCAACCTTATTGTTGTAGAATGTCATATTGACTTTGGACCTAAGGTGGGTCTCAAATTTAACTTCTTGACTGTACAATACTGTCAGATCTTGAGAAATCAGAAACGGGGAAGGGTTGTTTAATATTCTGCTCCAGATACTAGAAGATGAACGAAATGCGGTGCCTGGTTGAAGGTAAAAGTCAACAAGGGTAGATTAGATATGAGTATGACGTAGTAAGTAGACTGCGAAGAAGACTGCGAAAGCATAGTGCGCATGCCCAGTTCACGAAGCCATAGCGCAGCACGTGGGAAGGATGTTTAATATTTTGTTCTGGATACTAGGAGAAGATAAACCTAATGAACTGTCGATTGAAAGTGAAAGTCAACAAGGGTAGGTATGACGTAGTACGCCAAGACTGCGAGCATAGTGCGCATGCCCAGTTTACAAAGCCGTACCGCAAACGTGGAAGGCTTGTTTAATATAGTGATATGCGTACCTTTGTAAGGAACCCTCGGTGGGCGAGTCCGACTCGCACTTGTCCGGTGTTTTATATTTTTTTTAAATCATAGCAAAACGAGGGCGCGTCGATAGTATGAAATAACACCTTCCTTTGTCATGTCACAAAGAATAAATTAATTACAAAAAAGAAACAAAGATAACATTCCGCAAGACAGCCTAATGAATTGCTAGCCTGTTTAGCCCACAACACAAAAAAATTGTGTTTTTTTTTGTCTTCAACTTACAAACAGGCAGACGGCTATGTACATTGACATATTCAGATAAAGCTATTAACCTGATCGCTCATTTCTACCGACGCTGATAATTTAGCAGCAAATTAATAATAATTAGTGGCATTGGGCCGGTCATTTGTGCCGCAGAACCGATAATCGCTGGACTTATCCTATTCTTGAGTGGAGACCGCGAATCGGCAAACGTAGTGTAGGACGCCCTCAGACTAGGTGGAGCGACGATCTTCGAAAGGTGGCTGGCAAGAGCTGGATGAGAGTGCCCACGAATCGTGCTCGTTGGCGTGCAATGGGAGTAGGGCATGCTCCCGGGAAATCCCGGTTCTGTAATTCCCGGGAAATCCCGGGAATTTCACAGGTCCTAAAGAACCGGTACTGAAGATTACATCCCGGTTCTCCCGGTTCTTTCCATAAATACCAAACAAATATCGTGGCGCGTATCACATATATCCAATTCACACCTGAGCGACGAAGCCGGCACCAACATCCATCATATTTTGTGGCATATTTGCAATAATTAATCTCTAGATTTGTAAAAAGGAAGAACTTTCTAGTAAGTATTTTACTTAATCAAGATATGTTTTTGTTGAAGAAATCGTGCATGATTTTATTGCATATTTATTATATTTAAAGTTTCCAGTGTTTTTCAATCGTTTTTTGTCTCAAATGTCCATGATTGCGGTGATTTGAGGTAAAAAATAAAGAACCGGGAGAACCGGGAATCCCGGTACCGTCCCTGCTTAGAACCGGGAAATGGAACCGGGCCCGGTACTGCATGCCCTAAATGGGAGAGGCCTATGTCCAGCAGTGGACTAATATAGGCTGATGATGATGATGATGATTTAGGCTCAGGCATTGTACTGCGTTAGATACGTTCGACCTTGCCAAAACTGCGTCGAAATAGGCGACAAACGAGCAAGCTCTTTCCTCAAAGGTTGGCGGCAACGCATCTGCGATTACACTCCAGGGAACCCCTGGAAACGCCACCTGGACACCCTCAACACCCAGTTGGGGGTTTCCATGGACGGCGGTGACCACTTTCCATGAGGTGACCCGCTAGCTCGTTAGCTACCACTAGCATAATCAAGGCACATACACGTATAGCTTAGCAAAAAAGAGTTTGCCAAAAAGTGAGGGCGCTGTTAGGTGTGAAATTGGCAACATGATCCAGTGTTTTACCTAAATCTGATGCTTATAGCCTGGCCAAAAAGTCGAGCCAGTGGTGACAGCTGCAACTAAAAAAAATCCATACAAAATTGTTGCCATGTTTACGCATTTTACGTCAAAAATGTGACAGTTACGTAGAAAGTGGCGCCCTCATTTAATTTCTACTCTTTTTGGTCGCACTGTAATGTTATGGTTGCCACTTGACAAAATTACTTATAGTTCCACCAGTCACCCCGACGAACTCTATTTTGCCAATTTATAGATTATAGGCAATTACGTGCCAAGTTATAGGCTCAGCCGAATTTTCAAAGACCTACCGATGTACTCCTATGACCTCCCCTGTCCAATAAACGTACCTAATAATAGAATAGCCACACCCCTGAATATTAACGAAGACCTATCCACAGACGCCGTCCAAGCCAGACCCGTGCGTTTTCAACTCAGTGGTGAAGTACGAGACGGTGCCGATACGACGCCGGATAGAGTATGTCGAGGACGACTATCTGTGCTTGAAGAGCAGCTTCAACACCACCATAGAGCAGTATCTCAGCGTGCCCAGGAGGGTGGTCAACGACACTTGTAAAAACGGTAGGTTTACATTTCTTCTCCTTTTTAACCGACTTCAAAAAAAGGAGGAGGTTCTCAATTCGTCGGGTTTTTTTTTTTATGTATGTTCCCCGATTACTTGAAGACCACTGGACCGATATGAAAAAAATGTTCGTTGTTTGAATGGGTATACTTTCTAGTTGGTCCCATTGTCAACACGTCAGGAACTTATGATGGGATCTTGGAGAAATCAAGAGAACTCCTCACATATTATAGGCACACCTATAGCGATTTTGGTATTTTTCACTGTAACTCGTGCATTTGCTTTTGAAAAGTACTATATGGTGAAGTGGAACTGATGATGAAGACCACAGATTGCCACCGGAACTCCTTAACGGTACCTATTTCAAGGGTGGCGATAAGATATTTCAATTAAGGTAGTTGAGCGACTATGACGAAGCACATTTAGGTTTAAATATGCTATGACATTCCCGCGGCGTTATCTGCAGCGAGCTTGAAATGTTCTATAGTTTCTCATTAATATTTAGAAGTGGAGCTACGTAACAGCATAAATAGGATCACTAAAAAGTATAAAATAAAATAAATATTAAAAAAAACAAAAACCCGCCTTCAAAAATGCAAACCAACCAACTGAAGTCGGCGTCCCACAATATTTTAAACCAAAAGCCGAATGCAGTTGGACTGACCTACCATTTTAAAAGAAGTTATTTTTTGCATTTTTGAAGGCGGGTTTTTGTTTTTTATTCTCCAGTCTATAGGAGACCCTCTGCTGTGTAGGCATCCTCATTTGCACGCCACGCTCTCCGATCTTGGGCTATCTTCACAGGTTAACACTATACTAACTGACAATACTGACGACAACCCACAATCTAAACCGCTAAACCTAGGGAAATTTGGAGGGAATATTCCTAGGGGAGTAAAAAAGTCCTATGTACAGTCAAGGACTTTAATTGTTATGCCACTATGGAGCCCTGTCGTAATGACAGCGTCAAACCACATGACAAAAATTACGCTTAAATGAATGATTAACGTTATGCGACAGGGTTCCATAGTGGCATAACAATTAAAGTCCTTGACTGTACTAAGAAAGGATTTTCGGAAAATCGACTCCCAACGGGAAGAATCGAAGAAATCGAACCAACCAACCAACCAAAACAACTTCTTCCTAAAGAACGTGATTGCACGAGCAAGATTACGTTTAAATATAAGGATAACAGTGTTTGATAGGAGCCTTCCTCAGAGAAGGGACACTAACGTAGGAAATTAATGGCTTTCATTTGTCTGCCTTGTCTGACAAAGGCACTTAAGCAAGAATTTGTTTTTTTTTTAATTTTTGATATAAGTAGGTAAAGAGTAGATAAGGTGTCAAATACCTAATTACTTAATAGGTTAAGCCCCCTACGCATTATCCTTCCGTGCCATTCCTCCGGGCACGATGCACCACGCAAAACGATAGGGCGTAGGCTTGCTGGACGTCAATAATCACGGTAATAATAATAATAATTGACGTCCATCAAGCCTACGCACTATCGTTTTGCGTCGTGCATCGTGCCCGGAGGGGTGGCACGGAAGGATAATGCGTAGGGGGCTTTACTCATTTTATTATTTACCATAGTTAAATAATAGTACATTATTGCCTAGGCATGGAAGTAGGCAATTGCGGGCGGAGTATTGGATTAAACGGACGAGCTTGCGAGTCCGTTTAAAAATACGAAGCCCGCAATTGCTGTTCCTGCCGAGGCAAATATAGTGCTTTTCTCAAAAATCGCAAGAAAAAATTTGTGTTGGAGTCAAATCTTCATCGCTTGAACTCATTTTTTGAATTGAATACAAACAGAAACTTCATGTGAAAAAAACCTTCACTCCTTACCGCCTTTCTGTGTATGACAAGGAGAAACGCAATTGTTGTTTTAAAAAAAACATATGCTATTCCAGGCACAAATAAAAAAGTTATGTTTCGATTAAAATTTGGATGTATAAGACTTGTGCCCTCATTTTATTATGGCCCTTTTCACTTTTTAAAAAGTTACAAGCTAGATAGTAATGGAATTTGTATGCAACATTGCGGGCTTGTGTAGCGAGCACGCAATGTTTTTTTTTTTAATTTGAGAACTGTCAGTAAACTATGTACTTCGCGTCTCAATATGTAGATAGGAATGTCAACATTTCCGGACATTCTTGAGAAAAGGCTATTATTGTTATATCCAGGGGTAGTGCGGAGTCTGGAGGAGAACGTCGCGCAGTGCGGGCTTCGCGTCCTTACCGAGTATGCTTACTACCCGGGCCCGGGCGCGGCGCCCCCCAGCGAGTACTGCCCGGGGGGCACCTGCCCCCTACTCGCGGCGTGGCACGTCTCCAACATCACCATAGAGAACTTCGAGTTCCTCAAAGAAGAGCCGGGCTTCAAGAAGTTCTTCATCAAAAACGGATACGAGCACATCATCTGATTACAGTTATTAAATTTTGGCGTTGTTTATTTATGTGTGTTATTCCCTTTAAAACATTAATCAGGTTCGTATCGTTTTGAAGATAATCAAATATTAAATTTAATCTGTTAATCACGTTAAACTAGTGTAAAAGGCTCTTATATAATGTATTCCCGACGCCACTCTACAACACGAATGCCGATATTTAATCGTCGTCGGCTTAGATTTCGATTATCGTTGTTCCCCCGGGAACTTTAAAATGTTTCGGGGTGAAAAGTAGCCTACGTCACCTACGTGTTAATCCAGGGTATAAGTTATCTCCATTTTAAATTTCATCCAAATCCGTCCAGCCATTGCAGCTTGACGAAGCAACAAACACACACACAAACTTCCGCATTTATAATATTAGTAGGATGGAAACGGAATCAAGCTTAAATGAGGAATTTCAATTGTGACACGCTTTACTTTCGCACGAAAACTTAGGTACTAACTAAACCTATTTCGTCAATAACACTGCGGTCACATCTGTTTACGGATTCTGACTAATATTAGTGTTGAAATAGGTGCAGTCCGCGCGCGAGCTGCGAGTAATCGGGGATTGGGAAGAAGAAGGTTGTGTGCCGCGCCCGCCCATCGCCTCGTACCTAAAGCCCCCTACGCATTAGCCTTCCGTGCCATCCCTCCGGGCAAGATGCACGACGCAAAACGATAGTGTGTAGGCTTGCTGGACGTCAATAATCACGGTAATAATAATAATAATTGACGTCCAGCTATCCTACGCACTATCGTTTTGCGTCGTGCATCGTGCCCGGAGGAATGGCACGGAAGGATAATGCGTAGGGGGCTTAAGTACTCCGCCTCTCTCAGTACGAGGAGTTGGCCCGAGTTAGCCATATCGCCTTAGCTGGCTGTATCATTAACGTAATATTGACTAAATCCTGACGTCGCGGAAACGAAACAGAACAGAACCGATCGCAGATATTTTAATCAAAATTGAACTTTATCGCAATGCAGATTTCGTTATGTTTCGCTTTCGCTGAAGCCCGTAGATGTGGCCGCAGCGTAAGAAAGAATATTTCCACTTCGCGAATGCGATAGTTTTGCGTCGCAATGTTTACATAACAACTTCGCTAGACGTTCGTACATAAACACACGAAATAAATACGTGACGTTAGATGAATTCCGCATGTATTAGGTAACTAAGTATATTATTTCAAATACTACTGCTTACCGCTTAAATCCATCTCATAATCTGGTAAATATCTTCGTTATTCCAATAATTTAGGATCAAGTTGATTTTGAAGGCACTGAATAACACTTGAAGGAAGGTTTTTTTGCACTATTATTATTTACAATTGTTCAATTCAATTTAACTTTTAATTCAAATTGAATTGAACAATTGTTAAATCAATTGTGTATGTTTTGACAAGGGACAAGCTTTTTCCGACAGATCAGACAGCTGCAGTCTGCACGCACACTAACTGTCTTGACTTGTAGTGATGTGATTACTGGTATTTTACTTTTTTATCCACCTAGGAAGTAAAAACACATGTTTCTTATTAATAGTCTTACCTTTTATCATATCATAATTACAGGCATTATTTATTCCGATAAGATAGAATTGACTTCCCCGTTCCTGTCATCTATACAACTTTCATAGGTACCAAGTTCATAGCTCAAAAAATAATATTGATTGCCGTAAGAACGACGCGGGATCCGTGGGAACAATGAAGTATTTTTGGTATTGCCACTTTTTACCATTCCAAACATTGTATTGTAGTTCATTATGGTTTATGCGTTTTATATAACGCTATCTATTTAATTAAAATATAATATAACATAATTGGTATACGTTGTATCTTTAGTCTCTTTGTATTGTACCGTCTACTCTGGAGGGCTAGCACAAGTTGTCCGCGACGTCACAGGCGACGTGTGTGTCGCTCGGATCTCCCTTTCTGTGTAGTCTGTAACGATAGGGACGCACTAAGCGAGAAAATACAACTTGTGCTAGCCGTACTAACTAGGTTAAAATTGATCGCCAGTTCACCACCAACCTTTCAGGGGATATTTTGCTACTCGACAATAGATGGCAGTATTATGTATGAGATATTTTAGGCGTTTTATAGATAGGCTCTAACAGCGTTATACGATCTGTCAAAAAGTGGTTTGAATGGAGGTTAATTAATTTTATTTTAGTTTGTTGAACACTATAGATAGTCTATTTCACTGGTGTAAATAACTAGTATAATTATATTTAATTGAATGAATAGATGAAAACAAGATGAAATGTCACGTACCAGGACCCAACGTAAAAGGCAGGTTCTTCAATTAACCGTAACTTACTAACTAGTTATCGGCAACAGCTACATGTAAAATACTTATGTTTTTAGTTTTAGGAAGAACTGTTCACGCCCTAGCAAGGTTCGGAGACGAGCTGTATGTAGAATCGCTTGCTGACTGCGTACTTTTAAGAACTTTAAATGCCGCAGAATCTGCGTACGCCGTAGTAAAGTTCAACAAAAACTTCTTTTCGTATTTTAACTACAACTACTACTCGACTGAGGATAATGAAGGGCTCAAGTGTAAGATATCGATGAAATCTGCGCTGCACACCTTCAAGTCGCCGACGCATATGGACAAACAGGTGGAGAACTTGGAGATCAAGTTGGACCCTGAGTCCTGCAAGCTGATCTTCCAACTGAGGTGCAAGCATGGCATTGTGAAGACTCATTTTGTGTCTATTCTTGACTGCAAAGCTATGCAGGCTGTGTACACCAAAGACTTAGTGCCTAACAGGTAATCAAAGTTGTTGAATATCTAGGTTGTGAATTTTTGTACTATTCAGTTAGGTTTCATTATTATATTAATTATTTTATGTATGTAAAGGATTAGCCTAGTTTGGAGTCCACCAGATGCATGTAATGTCATTTTCTCAGTATATGTAATATTTTTTAATTATTCTTGCAAGGTTCCGTAGGACTATTCCAACAGAAGGGTAAATGCATGATTTTAAAATGTTAAAGGAATAAATCATTCTAAAAGTATTTTTGCTCCGTTTTATAAAAAAATGGATACTTAAACTACTATATCCAAAATAGTATTAAAACATTGTATTCCCTTGAATAAATGTAAATGACGCATTTACCCCTTAGTTGGAATAGCCTGTCTGACCTTATTTAAATGTATTCTCAGGAGCATTTTAAAATAAAGTTGCAAGAGACATTTAAAGGGTATATATTTAATGATTTTTTTCACTACAGGATAACATCACCGCAGAAGATACTCTCTGAAGCTTTGAGCAACTTCCAGAGCTCAGATGACCAGGTTACTCTGGAAGTCACGACCCAGAGTATGTTGCTTCGTAACTATATTGACACTCTTGGTGACCTTTCCAAAGTGATTCGGACACAAGTGACGTTGAAACCAGCAGAATTTGACAGTTACACAATAGGAGCGGACACAATGATAACATTTACTTTAAAAGAGTTCAAAGCATTATTGGCATTTGCCGAGGCATTGAATCTACCCATCCAAATACATTTTGAAACAACAGGACGCCCTGTTGTGTTCATAGTTCATAATGCGTCAACATTTGAGGCGCATTTTGTACTAGCTACTTCCAAAGCTGATAGCGGTTCACAGGTGACCACACAAAATACCACACATACGGAGAGAACTAAGAGAAAAGGTCCAAATACAAGTCATAGCTCAGCGAGAAAGAAACCAAATCTGAACAGTGATGTGTCTAAATGCCTAGATGAAGATTCTCACCTATTTAATTTTATTGACATACCAGAACCTATAGAAGCAAACCCTGATCTGGTTGCAGGGATAGGAAATAGTACAAATAACCACCGGTTGGTGAATGAAATGGATTGTGACGTGATTCCACCATCCCCTACAGCTAAAGCTTTTGTCAGAAGAGTTTTTAAAAGATGTTTTGAACAGACCATTGATCTCACCAATATACATGGTACTGTTCTGGCCGAGGACTCTGACCCTGACACTTGATAAAGGGTGGACCTAATTTCATGGATCCTGAAACCTTGGATGGTTGTTGTAATAACCAGTGAGTTGACTCAATGTTTGCAAAGATGAAATGTTTAATTACATTAATGCCTTGTTACGGGTGATATTTTCGTCATGTTTTAATATTTATTTCTATTAAATTATTACAAATAGAAAACCACCTTTTTTATGTTATACTGTTCACATGATACTTTCTATATTATTATCGGAAAATTGACTTAAAAAAAAACTATTATAAACTTTCATACATATATTATCTATTATTATTATGTCTTTCATATGTTGGTGGTGATGGTAGATTTAAAAAAGAGAATGTGAACTGGGTTCCTAGCGACAAAAAGGATACGTCGACCACAGAGTACCTTTTTTATATACTACGTCGACTCAACTTGTAACAAAGGGCGTAAATCACTTAAGTAAAGCTCCTCTTGCATGTAGTTGTAATGTAACACATCTGTATAGACCGTTCGACATTCTATATTTGAAATTGACGTAAATTCCATATAAGTTTTGTAGACAACTACATGCAAGAGGAGCTTTACTTAACTTTAACCTTTTCAACGCCATAGTTGGCTCTGGCCGTCAACTAAAAGTCGTGCCACTGACGCCACGTCGGCTACAGCCGACAAGAGTTCAAGATTAAAAGAGACTTTGTTTGGTAGCAATAAGGTATAATTTGCCGACGACAACGAAGATTCACCGTACAATTGCTTATATATACTTGACATTGGCAAAATTACATAACTTGTAGACGCCATTAAAATAAATAATAATAATAAGGTATAATTTGCATAGCATAGCAAAAATGTTTGGCGTGTGGGTGGCATATTTTGTATTCGACGTATGGCGTTAAAAAGGTTAACTTTTTTTACTTGATCATAAGAAAACTTTTGTCCAGTCAAGTTAAATAGTAGGAGGGTAATATGTTTTTGACCTGTATGTGTTGTACTTTGTTGCCATGTAAATTACATTTAGTCGCGCGTGTCGTGTCACAAAGAAGATAGGGTAAAACCCCTTTTGATTGGCACCCAAAAAACCGGACATTAGCACCAAATTTTTTGAAGGGGTATCCCCATCCCCACTGACGCGACAAGATTCAACGTACCCATAAATTGAGGGTGCCAAACCGGGTTGTTTACCCTACTTTTGAATAAAATCCGATAATAATGACAGATTAACCCTTTCAACGCAACAGTTTGCAAGTTACGTCACTGACTATCTACGCCGCGCCGGTTTAGTAGCGAGATGTCTATGTCTACTATCGCACTTAGTTGCAGTTTTTTACATTTTCATACAATAGGTAACACAACGCCCCATCTGACCCTGACATTTCTATTTCAAAATCAAATTAACCTTTTCAACGCAACAGTCGGCTCTGGCCGTCAACTAAAAGTCGTGCCACTGACGCCACGTCGGCTACAGCCGACAAGACTTCAAGATTAAAAGAGACTTTGTTTGGTAGCAATAAGATGTAATTTGC
Source organism: Acleris literana (assembly GCA_946894065.1). NCBI lineage: Eukaryota > Metazoa > Arthropoda > Insecta > Lepidoptera > Tortricidae > Acleris > Acleris literana. The sequence goes on from OX335687.1 coordinate 2,462,713, forward strand.
ATAGCATAGCAAACATGTTTGGCGTGTGGGTGGCACATTTTGTATTCGACATATGGCGTTCAAAAGGTTAACGGAGTCGACGGAGCTCCGCTTACGCGGAGCTCCTATTTCTGAGCGTTTTGGCCCTCCGGGCCTGCTGAAGTAACATAACCTAAACCTATCTCAAATTTATGTTGTGCCGTGGGGAATTCACTGCTAACAAAAAGTAGTCATAGCGCGATTACGTGTATGGAGGTTTTATAAAGTTGGCGTTACGCAACCTGTTGTATGAAAATGTATAAAAGTCAACCAAGTGCGATAGCAGACATCTCGCTACTAAGCCTCTTATAGTCGTACATTTAGGCGTCTAGGGTACGTAAAATTTAACTCTATTTGGTTCTAAAACAATGTAAAGGACCGACGCCACCCAAGCTTAAAATAAGCTGACGCAACGTTTATATGCAGTGACGTAACTGCTGCGTCAGTTCTTTAGTCTTTTCCGCTGGCCGGTGTTAACGTCTAAAAGAACGCTATGTAATCGAATTGAATAAATACGCAACTTTAGCGTATTTTAACATTTTTAACCTTTGGTATGGTCGATCTTTTAGCCGAAATACAACTGCGGTACACGCTAATGCTAAAGGCCCCCTTAAGTACATGTAGAGGCCGATCGGTTCAGGCCGAACTGCGTCAGTTCCACCTGACCGGATCGAGTGGCCATGGCCATACAGGTAAAAACCGGTGTGTTCAGGCCAAACTGCGTCAGTTACGCCTGACCGGATCGAGTGGCCATACATGTAAAGACCGATCAGTTTTTCCAACGGCCAATCGTTCAGCCGGCGGATGCGATTTGCCTTCAGGCCAAATCACCTACATATACACGATGCTATTTTGCATCCGGTCGGTTAGAACTGAAGGTAAAACTGATCATGTATGGAGTTCTGTCCGGTCAGGCAAATCGTTCAGGCGGACGGATGCGATTTGCCTTCGGGCCAAATTACACATACACGATGCTATCTTGCATCCGGTCAGTTAGAACTGAAGGCAAAACCGATCATGTATGGAGGCCTTACACTCTTGAGCCATGCGATCTACGCGTGTCACAGGCGTCATTTTCGGTGTGGGCCGCTGTGTCTACATATATTTTGATTCCACTTTTTAATTTGTAAAGTGGCTATCGCAAAAAAAGGGTTCCGTGCTCGTGACACCACTGCTATTCAACGGAGCCCTTATTTCTGGGCGGTTTGCCCTTCGAGCATCCAAAGATACTTTTACCTAACGAACCTGACCTACCTACTTTTGCGGGGTTTCCACTAGTGGTAAATGATTTCTGATGAAAGCAAATAGCAGTGGAACAAAAATAATGGGACTACGCCTAACCTAAAAAAGACCACCTGCCAGACAGCGCTTGGGGCTCTAGATGCACAACGCTGACGTAAGCGATATTCGAAAACTGACAAAATATATAGGACAATAAATGTAATGTCAAGGTTTTCATATAGACAGGGGCCCGTTCCAGAAAGCCGCTCTGCAACTCTGCACTCTGCACGATAATGCAAAGTGCAGAGTAAACATGTTCCAGAAAACACTCTGCGTAATTGGCAAACTCTGCAAAGATTCTGTTCCTAAAAGATACTTTGCAAATCCACACTTTGTATTTGACTCTGCCTCTTCAACTTTGCAATTGTGTTGTGGAACAGAAATACTTTGCTAATCCAAAAATCCACACTCTGCATTTACCTCTGCCTCTTCAACTCTGCAATAGCTTTGTGGAACAGAAATACGTTTGAAGAGTGGGATTTGTGGAGTGCAGAGTTGCAGAGTGGCTTACTGGAACGGGCCCCAGTTTTCTAAAATCGATAACGTTGACGTTATACATCTCTTCTAGGCCCCCGTTTCGATAGGTTGGAGGCCTAGGAGAATTAGGTACCTACTTAACCGTCAGATTAAAATTGCAAAGGGACATAGAAATGAAATTTCTCATTGTTTACTGCATTATTATTTTATAGTAAAAAATATACATACACAGGTAAAAATATTGTACACACGTTCCAAGCAGTATGCAAATGGGTTTTGCTTAGTTTCAACATACACCTAGTCACCAAAATCGACCTTATCTCCGCGGTTTTAGGAACACCAGCCAAAGTACGAAAATCGCGAAAGTAATGTAAATTATTTAACTTATGACTACACACAAAGATTTGGAGGCGACAAAGTACATATTTTAACTCCGGTCCTGGATTCGAGGGACTTCAAATCGTACATAACAATAAACATGACATCAATTTGTACCTGCAATTAACAAAGTTATTGTAAAAACATCATCCGTTTTTATATCTATGTTACATACGCTTCATATAAAGGTGTAAGGCATGGTTTCTATCGGTTGCACCCTGGTTAGACACTAATTAAGTTGAAGTAGAGGCAAAGCAGACTCGATACATTTCATAAATTTAGAGTATTTATTTAGAGAAAAATTAAATAGGCAATTTTACTAGTAAAATAAGCATTAAGCTATATCAAACTTCCTAACATCTTGCTGGTCGGACTACAGCGGTATTACTAGTATCCTACATTGCAAAATGAAATGGCAGTTTTCTCGTGGTCCTACCATATTTGCCCTACTGACTTTGGGCGGGGCTCCTATTTCTGGGCATCTGAAGAAACCTACAACTAGTATTTGGTGATCAAATCTAGGTGCACTTTTTGTGCAATAGGACAAATATAGTAGGACCACGAGAAAACGTGTAATGAAATATCGAAATCGGCTTTTTCATATTTTTTTGTTTAGATTTTTATAAAACGCTACAAGTTCCGTTACATGGTTGCTTGATCTTAAACGAGAGTGTAACAACACAATAAATAAACGTTGTTAAATCACTTCACATTTGGTTTCACTATGCAGAGATCAACAAGTATATGGAAGTAAAAGAACAAAATGCAGATTTATTTTTCTATAAAAAATTACAATACACATTTCATTATCATAATAATAGCTAGCTAACATGTCTTAAAAAAGATGAAAAAGACTTTGAATTCTATTTTAATTTATTATTTGATGTGGCAACTTTACCGTTTAATTACAATACCGTTTAATTACAATAAGTATTTATTTAAATCAATTTCAATATTGTCTCTGGCCCGGATGGCGGGGCGCACTGAGCCGCTGCGCTCGACACTATCAGCTTCACCAAACACTCACTATCCAACTAAACAATGGAAAAGGGCACTTTTATTTAGGAACAATCCTCTTGGCTCTTTCTTACACACTGTGCTACTTTTCTTTTAAACTCCGAATATGACTCTCTCCACTCTTTCTGTAAAAAGAAACAGAATGAGCACAAATCGACCATGGCGGTGTTTAGGGCATTTGGCCGGGCTGCGGTCGGTGTGGGTGCTGTCTGTGTGCTGCGGTTACTCAAGTGTCAAACGGCCCTTTTCCAACATACAGTACGCCATTTTATCCATATCCGTCATTCCTAAAAACAATCTTCTTGACTTTTCCTAACACATCTGGCAACTTTCTTTTTGAAATCCGAATATCGGTCTCTCCATTCTTTCTGTGGATGTAAAACAAACAAACAACAACAGTCAGTATTACATAAAAAAAACAATTTTGAAAAAGGTCTTGAGAATGGATGTTACAGAAGTTTCCCTGCGAACCTCTGGCAATCCCTAATTATGAAGACTATCAGTCTACCAGTAAAAAGTAATAGGATCTGAACTGAGAAAAATATTTGTTTCATAAAAAAAAACATTTCTGAATATTTAACGCAATAACAGGCAATGGGTATCAGATCATGATATAATAAAAACGTCCTAAACTATCCATGACAGTATTTGATTAAGAATTTTACTAAGTCATGCAACATAAGACACTGAGAAATAGTTTAAAATTAAATGACATGGCAGTTATGGTTATGGCAAGAACAATTTGTGTCGCAGGAGACCAAACATACATGCATCTAACTAAGGTAAAGACTTGGGAGTTAAGGACTGGTAAAATCTAGCAGAGGCTTGTATCAGATAGCCTGACACACCAGAAGCAGCAACAATAGCAAGGGATTAGTTTGCTTGTGTAGATCCCTTATTTAGTATTTTATTTTTGTGCGTGTGTAAAATAAAGTATCTACATAAATACATAGCAAAATAGCAACTATAAAAATCAGTTACTATTAAATATAAGGAAAAAACATGATTAGAAGGAAGCAAATGTTTCAGACTCTAAAGCAATTAGTATTGTTAAAATTACGTATCTAAATGCATAGAATATTTTTTAAATGGGAGAGAACATATATCTGTGTTGAACTATAATAAGAGCGTATGAAAGTGAGAGGGAAGTACAAACCCGAAGGTTTTTTTATGTGCTATTGCACTGTATCATTTGGTATTACACTTGTTTTTTCGACTCTCATCTCATGGAATGTATCACATCACAGAATTTTAATTTTATCAACTGGCTATTCTAGACGCAGACGTTTTGTGATAGTCACAAGTCTACCCCATTCTAGCCCACATAATTATTATTTAAGATAACCTGTATATGACAGGACTTCTGCAGAAAATAACTTTATAAAAATATCTGACACATCTCTATTACTAGCAGCATAAGAGCACGGATATTTTTGAGCCCAATGATCTATGCTGGGGCCCTTGGACACACAAGAACTTGGGGCCTGGAATCCGGATGCTCACTGATACTGTGCCCATCAATAATATTTGGAGAATAAATGTGAGGTAAATTGTCAGTCCTTTAGGGCCCCCTGAGGATGGGGGCACTGGGCACGGGCCCCCAGGTATTGATTATGCATGAGTGTACTAAGCCGGGATGAATATAATTATCGCTAAGCATAGGCGACTACCAGCTCAGGCTAATATGGACGCCAATCGAGGTCAGAGGCACCCAGCTAAGTCTAAATGTGACGTCGATCGGCGTCTGCAGCATGCAATTAAAGTTGAGTTAGTCAATGGCATCCAAGATGGAATTTTAGTAATGATAAAATGTTTTATTTTCTTAAACAGACTACAACTGAGTTTTTTAAAGGCAAAATAAAGAATATTATATAAACTTTAAAACAAGATTTAATTTTTAATAATAATCCATTAATTTGTTACTGAAAACATAACTTCAATTGGTATCCACAATATTGTGATAAGGTAAGTCTTCAGCAAAAAATGGGTTAAGTTGAATCCTGTACGTGCTGGGATCATGCACAGAGTCATGCAGACAAAGCTGGTGCAGCCCAGCCTTAAAAATCGATCCTAACTAGTGAGGAAGTAGTGTTGCCACTACAAGTAAGCATCGCAATTCTTTAAAAATATCTACATGCTACAAAACCACTACTTGCAAAAGAAAAAAAAAAATAAGTGGAATGTTTCAAACTAGTTCCATAAAAGAACTGTAATTTTTTCATCACCTAAAATGACATGACATGAAAAAATATGCAAACCACACTCTTTATAATTTTGCTAAATAATGGTGTTTACCTGAACACACAAATTGTGTACAGTCACCAGCAATAATATATCATCCAACATTGGCTCAAAAATATCTGACATGTCTCTATTACTAGAGGCATAAGAGTGTGTCAGATATTTCTGATTTTGGATAATATGTTATTGCTGGTGACTGTACAGCAAACTTATCAACACTAAATCACATTTTTATGTATTCTGCATTTCCAGTAGCACAGGCACATCACCCGATCTTGATTATACAATAGTTAAAATAATATCATTATTAGACAAGAAGTGTTGGTTGAAGTGGAAGAGATATTTGCTTGATCTATTGTAACTACTCTCAAAGTATGCTCCGCAGGGCTATGTTTATAAGGGCTCTGCAGTCTGCATCCACAAGGGCCCCATCAAAAAATGAAAGTAATTAAATATGAAATGAAGCTAATGTTACTTTTTTTATTATATTTTATTCATGAACCAGGTTTGTTTAATTTGAGGCTTTGTAAAATATTTAGTATTTAATAAGGGTTCGGTTCGGTAGTGACGAAGTTTGTAAGCCAGTGCTCTAGTGGATTAAGAATGGTAAACTTTAGGAAAACACAACTGCATTAAATGTAATTTAGTGATAAGAGTGGGAAGTATCAAATAGATATAATGTTTTCATACTAACCGCAGCATCTACGTTAGCAGGACTCTCATCATTTGGGTCGGCTAGCATGGAGATGACACTGATGAGTATCGTCTCTACAGTGTGCACTGGTAGCCACCTCTCTGATGCCTTCTCGTAGCCCCACTTGTCATCCCCAGGCTCATGTAGTATTGATATGCACACATCACCATTCTTTTCAACTGAAATAGTTTTTAAAGAATATTATATAAAAATTGCGCATAATAACTTTATTTGCGTTATTTTGGACTTTTTTTGTTGTACTGTTGTGGAATGAAACGGTTTGTCACTTTTTAGCTAAATTTCATTCGTGTTTAGAAACGAAAGTAACCTTTTTTCATACTGGGAGTATATCTAAACTCCAAAATAAAGTATACTTGTTTTAGGAAGAAGAAAGAAGTTTTATTTTTAAAAACTTAAAGTTTATACAAGCCTGTCATTATTTTTGGGTATATTATATTGATTTTAATGATTTTCTTGTGCTCAGGTTGAGATAGTACTGATTTGATTCCTAAAAATAAGTATTCATTTAGGGCTCCGAATGTAACAAAATTGAGCTTCAGGTATCAGGTTATGCAATCACAAAAATATAATATACAATGACTACAGCAAAAACATTAAAAAATAAATAAAAACATAGATATGCAGGATATGCAGTTTGCACTTTGGAGATAAGATACCTAACATATCAAACCATGGAATATTCCAATGGCAGTAGTCTTCTAAAACACACATTTTGCTCGTTCATACTTACTATTTGGATGCCATATTTCAGTAACAAATTTCATCCGAGGTGGCCTCAGAGGATATTCTTTCGGGAAATGTAAATGTGCTTTAAAGAAACCACCCTCACTGAAAACAGCAAATTAACACATTGTCACAATCATCCAATGTTACTCATCTGTAAATAAATATATTTAGGAAAGCAAGCCACAGAAAATACAGAGAATGCTAAAAATACCATGCTGAAAAATGTTGTCAAGTTTACTTCAGTAATCAATACTTGCTACTCACTATAAGGTGTCTGGAGGGCCGATAATGAGGACTTCCCATCTGTATATATCATTGTCGTCTATCAACCCAGCAGAAAAACCTTCTACTGGATTTTTGTTCAATTCTGAAAAGACAGTGGTTAGTTAGCTGGCACTTGGCAATTTCTTCTCGTGTACCGTCTATAAATATAAATCTTTTGTTCTGCAATCTGTGCGCGTGATAAGAGACCAGGCGTGTTTGTCAGTGAATGAATACTAAATATAAAAACATCGTGAAAACGTTACTCATACTGGCACCGAACGTCAGTCATTACGGCGGATATTGATTTTTAACGCGAATACGACCGTATTAACGAATTTATGTAATCTATCACATTAATACCAAGCAGTTTATTCGTCAGCTTACATCGTGGTGGTGTATGCGAAGACGATCTTCAAAATTCGACCCACGGAGGTCAATGAATGTACGAATGTGTCGTCTGACGCTTGCGAGAGCGTGCTGCACAATTAGTCTATCCATCCATCTGGACTCACCTGCTAGCTGCTTTTTTAACAAAAGCGAAGACTGTGGCTCTGACATTAATTACAATTGCGAAATTTACCAAGACGACACGAAACAAATGATTTTTCACAAAAGATGGCTGGCTGAGTTTTGGGCAGGTTGTGAAACATATGAGTTGCTTGCATCCGGTGAAATTGTGTTTAATGTTGCCATTTTAATCAATACTTGGAAATGATTTGCTAAGATTGTAAAGTAAATTCTAGAAACTTCATTATTATTTATGTTTTAAACTAGATATGAACCATGAAAAGAACGAAACGGAAAGCACTAGGTAAATTTATTTTACCTTTACTTAAATATAATATTGTAGAAAAGTTTAACTAAGTAGGTGGTGACCACCATTAAATTTAAAAATACAAAAAAATACCCAAAATATTTCATTCCTAGTTTATAGTAATACATAACCATGCGTACACATTACGAAACAATTTAGTTAAATTAAAGCTGGCAACACTTATCAGTCATAGATTATATTAGACGACAGATGATAGAGTCGTCTTCATGATTAGAAGATAGAGATTCTATATTGCGATTGATGCGTCATCTACTGTTTATAGTTTCAAAGAAAACGAATTGTTGTAACATGATTCCTCCATGCTTCAAACAGACTCATGCTATTATAATTATATGATATAAGCAACACCTTTATGTATTTTTTCTCAACGGTATTTTTATACGTTTGTGCGCAATATATAATAGAACATATCTAACATTGCGTACGAACGTACGCAGTATGTAACTAGATACTTACCTGAAAAACGTCTCCAAAAGCGCGCCGAAATTCAAAAACTAATTTTCTTCTTGGAGATAACGTAACTTTGTATTACAAAATAACCAATAAGTCAGTCCAACCGAAATCAGCTTTTGGTTAAAATAAAACTATAGTGGGACGCAAACTTCTGCAATCGGACTGACCTACCTTTTTTTTAGAAATCATAATAATCATACTGTTAGTATTTAGATCCACTCCTACCTCCTTACTAATAAACGTTGAGTAAGGGTGGTATAGCTATACAATGTTTTGTCCTTATCTGTCATTGTGACATTTGAATTTGGCAGATAAGGACAAAACATTGTATAGCTATACAACCGTTACTCAACGTTTATTAGTAAGGGGGCTAAATTATTAAGAAACTATAGGTCATTTCAAGTTCACCGCGGGATAGTCGTAGCCATATTAACCCATTAAGGCCCTTACTAATTAACGTTGAGTAACGGTGGTATAGCTATACAATGTTTTGTCCTTATCTGTCATTGTGACATTTGAACTTGACAGATAAGGACAAAACATTGTATAGCTATACCACCGTTACTCAACGTTTATTAGTAAGGGGGTAAGTGTGCGGCTTCACTGAGGCGGAGACGAGCGGAGCTGTGCCAATATTAACCAATAGAATATAAACTAACGTGCGCAAGGCGCGCTCGACGTGACCGCATGCGCCTTCTATTGGTTAATATTGGCACAGCTCCGCTCCGCTCCTCTCGTCTCCGCCTCAGTGGAGCCGCACCCTTAAATGTGCTTCGTCATAGTCGCTCAACTATATTAATCAAGATATCTTATCGCCATCCTTGAAATAGAAAGCGTTGCAAGGAGTTCCGGTGGCCATCTAGTCTTCATCATCACTTCCACTTCGCCAAATAGTGCTTTCCAAGAGCAAATGCACGAGTTACTATGAAAATTACGCAAATCGTTATAGGTGTGCCTTTAATATTTGAATAGTTCCCTCGATTTCTCCAAGATTCCATCATCAGATACTGACGTGTTGGCAATGGGACCAACTATAAAGTATATCCTATCAAACAAAGAAAAAACTAATCGGTCCAGCGGTCTTTCAGTAATCGGCGAACATAAATAAAATAAAAAACCTGACAATTTGAGAACCTCTTCTTTTGAAATCGTTTAATAAACATCTTACAGCTCTGTCAATCTAGAATAATCTCCGTAAGAGCTTGTATACAGTGTATTTTTTTCCACTGGGACGGTATGGGTAAATCCAAAATCAAAGGAGATACAGAGATATTGTCTCAAGAACTATTCGGTCTTTTATGAAAAAACAACATTGACTAAACCTTTATTTGAAGCGGATCAATTTAGTTTCACGTAAAGTAGAATAACTTTCATTTTGTAGATCATCTTAGTTAATTCTAAAATCATCAAATTGTATTGAAAGATGAAAAATCGGAAGTTAGTCAAATATATTTCTTTTGAAATAAATATTAAATAAAGTATGATTCCGATGTTGGCCGCAACCGGCGAAGCGACGGCGAGCGGGTCGCACGCACAGCTCACTGTTTAGCATGAATTTAAATGAAGCACCAATCAACGCATGCAACCCGGTCGCTTTGGTTGATCAACGCCTTATCTCATTTAATAATAAACAATAGAGTGCGGTATAAAGATAAAATAATACAACAACAGTAGAGTTGATCAAAAATATTTATTAAGAATAAACTTTTACTCGTCATCACCGTCCTTGACCTTCTTTACGGGCGGTTCTGCATGGCCATTCATTTGTTCAGCTTTTCGCTTTTTCTTTTTCTGTTTTTTACCCTGTTTCACCTCTGGGGGTTGAATTTTATTCTTATTTTTAATTTTATTCACTGTGCCCTTAAAAGTTCCTACAAAATCTACCAATGCCTTTAAATCTATACTTGACGAAATATGGCAACTCTCATGAAACATTTTCATTGTGTTTATTAACTTCTTGAGTACCGTAAAGAAGTTATTTTTAGCTTCGAAGCCCGTCTCACTTTTCAATGTGCTGGTAAGTTTGTCTTGGAAGTTTGTTTCCAGGGTATTTAGTTTATTGAGAGCGGCTCCAGTGGGCTTGGATCGTTTCAAAGACCGGTAGAAACCCGCCATCAGCTCCAGACCTTCATTCCGGCGGAACTGCCTGACGTTGCTGTTAAAAACATTTTCTACTATTACAGGCACCAGTTCATAATTGCCGTCCCATTCAGTTTGCAGCACATTGTGGAAGAAAATAATAGGTAACAAACAGTTCCTGTTCTGAAAATAGCTTTGTAAAGCTTCCTTGAAAATAGTAATGAGGGGCGATGAAGACTGCTTCTTAGGAGATTTCAAAGTCTTAACATTCAGTTTTAATGAGCAGTGTATTATAAATGTAGCGAATTGTGTTATGATATCTCCTATCGCTTGGAACATGAAATGCGATCTTGAGCCCTTTTCAATTACTGATTTAAGATTGTCACACAAAATGTCAAGGGTTATATCATCGGTTGATGAAAATTTCCGTATTTTTGTCAGATTTTTAATAGTTTTACGCACTCTATTTTCCAATTCACTATACTGGCTGTCTTGGATGCAGAATTCTAGACATCTGGTCAGCGGCGCGATCATACCCAGGCAGATATCCATGGACAATTCCTTTTCCAAGTAAATGTCAATTAGGTCTAGAGCCCGTATCCTGAAATCGGAGAGTGCCTTTTTGTCCTTACGGTCTTTTTTGGACTTTTTGCCTTTACCCTGGTTAAATTGTCTGAACGCATCGGCAAGTGCGTCGTCTAGTTTCTTGCCTTCTTCCTCATCAATCATGTCAGCGTCGATGCTCTCGGCATCTGATTCGGGAGCATTTGCTCCTAAAGCCTTCTGCACTGCCATTCTTAGTTGGTCTGGGATTGTCACTTTGTCATCATCTTCTTCTTCACTGTCACTGTCTTCTCCACTAGCATTTTCGTCAGCTTCCTCATTTTCTTCCCCTTCAGACTCGCTTTTTTCGTCATCGTCACCCTCTGACTCACTGTCTTCTGTTAAAGGATTATTTTCACTGTCTGGATCCAACACAGAAAGAATCTGACCAACTGACGTAGGCGTTACAAACTCCCAAAGAAGCCTGAACACGCATTGAACCACTGATCTGAGTACACTGGAGTCAGCGGAAAGAATAGACAGTAAAACTTCTATCAACACTTCAATCCACTCTGGTTCCTCTTCAGCCAAACTGCCTTCCTTCACATTTTTCTTGACCTTTTTCTTTTTACCTTTTCTATAATGCTCATAGCAGCTCTTCAATTCTTTTATAGAACTTCTTGCCATCTTGACATGATCCGGTTCAGAGAATAAGAACAAGCCGAGCTGGTACAACAGTACAAGAAAGACTTTATCTACCTTTGACTTTGACTCATTCTTCTCTATTTTAGCAGATACTTCTGTTAGTAACTCCCAACACTCCATATTTTCTTTAGGAAACTGCTTTTCAAGTTTGGTTCGGACTTGTTCTTTTTTCAGGATGTCATTGATGAAGTCACTGAGTGAGGACAGGACTTCCACTAAGCTGTCCACATTGGTGAAGCGAGAGGTGAAGCAGCGGTAGAAACACGACTTCGATGAGGCTGTTGAGAAATAAAAAATGTATTATATATAATTTAATTAATCTCAGAAACAACTAAGAAGTGCCACTATTTATTGGTGGATCTCAATAAAATTTGATCATGCAATCCGACTTCATTTGCTATCAAATTAAATTTGACGATTTAACTAGGGAGAAAAATGGGCTTCTCAATCAAAACCAATTTTTTGTTCTAAAGAGTTAACATCAAGTTGAATGTATGTAGCACAATATTTTGGCTACATATGATCTTACCTGATAAATCACTGCTTACTGCAGCATTGTCACCACTACTGAGCTTGAAGAAGCCAAAGCACATCAACAGCTTCATGTATGTCAACTTGAACTCCGTGTCGTCCTTCATGGCGTCATGGGTCACGAGGTAGGACACCAGCTCCGCGGCCCTCACCCTCTCCATATTAAACCAATTCCTCTCCACATCCTCCCGCACACACTTCTCGCTGTTCAGAAGGACACTTTTGAAAAGCTTGGCCATTTTTTTCACACCACTCTTATCCAAATCAGCAATAATAGATTTCACTATACTAGTGCCAGTTGTCTCAGTAAAATTAAGTTCACCAGGGTTAAACAACAACTTTATCAGAATTTGTACCCTTATCGCGTTGTCAACCTTTTCAGACTTCAACGCTTTGTTCAGAGCATTGAGAAGATCTTTCTCTTTCTTGATCATAATTTTGTGGTCGTCCTCATTGTCTCTCTTGTTTCTGATCTTGCTGGCAGTTTGGAGGCCTTTAAACCAATCCATGAATAATTTAAAAAAGTTTTTGCTTATCAACTCTGGAATAACTTCAACATTGTCTTTTAAGTTATTGAGGATTGTAGTAAGCATGTTGACTGCGACCAACTCCCTGTTTCTGTTGTGTTTCACCAGCTGGCTGTCAATGCCTGAAGTCCAGAAGAGCAGCAGGTGTGGTGATTGAGCTATATCTATGCCTACTTCTTTGTAGATTGGATGATTTAGCGAGTTAAAGTCTATGCCAGTCTGTAAAGGAAAGAAATTGATACATTTATACAGTGTTTTCAATCTACACTACTAGAAAGATAAGAAGTTAATCTTGACACATGGCACAACCAAGAAGTTTCTGAATATTCAGTTACTGTTGTTCACCGATTTCACGGTTGCGCTAAGTCAAGTTCGACTTCTTAGCTGCCTACTACTATAATAAGTAATAATAATAACTATTAAATAAATAAAAACACCCTATATAAAGGCGACCCCTGCTATTAAATGGCCAACCCATTTTAATCAAACCTAGTAAAGAACCACCTTGACTAAACTTTCTTTTTTTTAAACGACTTCAAAAAAAGGAGAAGGTTCTCAATTCGTCTGTATTTTTTATTTATTTTTTGTTACCTCTGAACTTTCGACTGGGTGAAACGATTTTGATGATTCTTTTTTTATTTGAAAGCTGGTCCTTCCCGTTTGGTCCTATTCTTAACAAAATGACGATCTGATGATGGAGCCCATGAGGAATCGACAGAACTCTTCAAAATGTATAGGCACACCTTTATCGATTTTGGTATTTTTCATTGTAACTTGTGTATTTGCTCTTGGAAAGCATTATTTGGTGAAGTGGAACTGATGATGAAGACCACGGATGGCTACCGGAACTCCTAAACGGGTGTGGTTGGTAATATATTTCAAGGGTGGCGACAAGATATTTCGATTAAGATAGTTGAGCGACTATGACGAAGCATATTTAGGTTTAAATATATGACTATGACTTTCCCACGGCGTTGCTTGCGGCGACACTGAAATGTTCTATAGTTTCTTCTCATTAAATGAGAAGTGGGAGAATAACAGCATAATTATGATCACTAAAAATAATAAAAGTTTAAGAAAACAAAAACCCGCCGTTATTTTTTGCTTCAAAAGGCAAAAAATAACGGCGGGTTTTTGTTTTTTTAAACTTTTTTTACAAACGCTGTTTGAATCAGTTGATCTAATTTAGAGCAACAATGCCACATCACATCAACCGATTCAATGTGGCACAGGCAGACACAGATACACACGTAAAACGTATCACATCCCACTGTTTGTGTTGGGGGTTAAAAAGAGACGTCCCAACGCAACGTCAAAGTAAGTGGCGAGGCAAGTTTTCGTATATTAAAACAACTATATCCACAGTTTGTTGCATGTTTTGCACTTAAAGGACAAAACTTGTATGAAGTCTGGGTCCAGAACCAACGGAGCCGAGTGCATTGAAATTTCTATGTAGGTACTATCTTTTCTATCATGGGCCAACTTGAATTCCATTGCAGTAATAAATAAGGTATGTTGTCGCAAGTACAACCCTACTTCTACCTACAACTAAAATTCTGCGATGGAATTTACAGTTTGGTCGTTCTAGAGGGCCGATTTGACAGCTGTCAACTCAGTACAAAATATAGTCCATTCGCTTAGATAGTGTCGCTACACTCGCACGTACTTGTGGTTACTAAGTACTTGGTGGTGTACTATAATTCGATGTGAACTGCCAAATTAACTTGCGGGTGTTACGGCGCAAGTAAATTTGGCAGTTCACATAGAATTATATTCGTATTTTATTACAATAACCACAAGTAGGTGAGAGTGTAGCGACACTATCTAAGCGAATGGACTATATGTGTTTGAGGTTATATTTTATATTGCGTTGACAGCTGTCAAATCGGCCCTCTTAGAACGACCAAACTGTAGTACCTTTATTCTAATGGGTAAAACCATATAACCTTTGACGTCTATTATATTGTCAACCTTACAATAGCTCTTATTTACTTGACAGTAATGGCGGCCAAGTTAAACACAATTGGACAACATGTCAAAGGGAATATGTGGCATTATCTATGTAAAGGGACCTTATTGTCGATGGCGCTTACGCCGCACTGCGTCACGCGACGTTGTATTTATATAGACCCCCCCAGCTTTGTGCCTACAATAGAAAATAAAGGACACACAAAAAATTACACACATCAACAATGTCTATAAGGATCCAAAATATCCCTACATTGCTTTTATAATTTGCAATGTATTGCAGTAATTTGCATAGCAAAAATATTTCTTTTCCTTACACTTTTTATGATGTGTGTGTGTGTATTTAATGACATATCACCAATTATATAGGTAATATAAAAAGAGGTAGATATGTTACCTATACGGTATTCCGCGTGTAAAAATGGCCCGGCTTACGCACACATAATCAGTAAATATTCAATTACATACTAATTCATATACGACAAGTGAAAGCAGGATGGTATGCTAATTTCCGGGAGCGAAACAGAGACGAGTGTATGTTGCTCTGCTGCAGACTAGTTCACGGTTCCGTTGACGGCGCAAGACTAAGTAAAGGTGTACCAATTGGCTTGGTTTTAGGGTGCCACTATTGAAGTGCGTATAACAAATCTACCTCTTTTTACTATATTATATCATTGCATATCACTCACCCCTGTTGTTTCTAGGCCCAGTTTGACGCATGGTCTTTTTATGGTTGTAATATAAAAACTTACCATCAGTTTTTCACAAATGACGTGGATGTTATCTTCACACAGGATCTCAGCGACACCCAGAAGCTTTCTCAGCTTCACTTTTTCGGGGAACTTTTTGCTAACAACCATTAGAAAGTAGAGGGAATCAAGGGTGTGCTCTTTTATTTCCTTTTTGAAGTCCAACTTTATATTTGACCATATAATTGATGAGAATTGGTTTGCATCCAGCTGTAAATAAGGTTTGATTGAATGATAGTCGCATGAGAAATGAACAAGGATCGGAAAAACGCCCGTCATTTTGAAAACATAACCCTGTTCCGTACAGGAGAGACTTCCTTCTGATGTTAATTAAATATATTATTAGGTATTTGACATTTATTATACCATTATGTATATGTATTCAGCAACAATATTATTAATGAATAAAACCATAATGGTTATGAAAAAAAAAACACTTTCGCCAATCAAAAAGGATGTCTTTTTTTTAAATTTTCGCCCGTTATTCCATAACGACGTGAATTTAGGACCTATTTATGAGTCGAAAAAGTTTGTTCACAGTTTACGGAGGACATTGAGGCAATCGTTAACATTGATTTACTGTTTGTATGTGTGTTTGTGTTTTCTAATTAACATTTCGGTGTCATTCATTAATAAAATTGTCGCTAAGTACATATAAATTATTGTATAATAAATCTATAAAATACCTAATAATATTTTTAATTAATATCAAGGAAGTCTCTGCTATCCGGAACAGGGTTATGTTTTAAAAATGACGGTCGTTTTTCCGATCCTTGGAAATGAGCAGGCGCGGATCCAGCTTTCAGATTAGGGTGTGGTCATTAACTGCTGAACGCAGAAGTTCGGTCAAGTGCGAGATCATGCCACACGACTATTTACTTTCTGACCCGTATCTACGAGCGCCGAAGGGGGTGGTCATGACGTACTTGACCACCCCCGTGGATCCGCCACCGAAATGAAGTCTAATATTGTGCATTATCCAGCAGAAGGTCTCTGCTTGTTTGATGATCAGATTAGATTGCTGATTCAGGACTGCTGTACTAGTCATATTACGCAACAACATAATGTATTGTAATTTAAGATTCAATGAAATAAAATATTAATTATATAATGTAAAAAAGTTAAGCTCATCATATTTTATGTATTTATAGTTTATAGTCCGTGAGCCCGGTCCAAAGTTGCCTACGTCATATGACATCACGATAAAACGCATGGCACACCCTCAGAAAAATTGTGCCGAGCTAGAATCAAAAGATTATGGCACTTTTCAGTGCCATTGGCCGGAAGTTTGAAAAAAATCCTTCACTTCCGGTCAAAACTTTAAGGTTATATTTGTTTTAACGCAGGGATGGGTATCCAGTGGCCATCTATGGCATCGTCTGTCAAGTACTTCCGGCCATTTCAGAACTGACAGACTTATGTTTCTTGTCTCTACGGTTAAATTAAAGGCTAAATGATGCCACGTGTTTCGTACTGTGATGTCACATGACGTAAATATAACCTTACAATTTTGACCGGAAGTGAAGGATTTTTTCGAACTTCCGGCCAATTTTAAGTGCGATAATCTTTTGATTCTGAACTTTTCTGAGGGTGTGCCATGCGTTTTATCGTAATGACCGGGCTCACGGAGTATTACCTAATCAAATTTAAATGTTTTTGTCTTTTTTTAATAATGTAATCAGTTTTATGTAACATAATGATTTTAAGAAAAAAAAAGTATGATTGCATGTTATTTTATTGTACGTACTATATAAGTCCAAGATACTCAAATAAACATTTTTCTTTCGTCTCTAGCCTAATAAATTAATCCGCATTATATGGCAGCATCTTAAATAACTTATAAATTACAAACTACGTACAGACTAAAACCATGGATATAATGCTCACCTCTTTAGCAAAGTCAAGAAGTATGAGATAAGCAGCTGTACTCAAGTAAGACTTCTTTGAGCTGGCTTTCATCAGCAGCTGCAGAACTTCCTTCTGCTGCTCTTCAGAGCTCGTCAGCATCAGACCGGAGCGGAAGACGGCGCCGCACACGAGAATCTGGCCAAGAGCCACATCTCCTACCTCCTGTATCGACAAAATTCAAGTAAATAAGAGTAAGAAAATTGATAAAACGTTCATGTCTTTTGTTAAATTTATTATTCCTTTCTTCAAAATGTTTCATTTCATAGCTTAGAGAGGACACAGGATACTTCTTGTCCCAGAGAATTGACACAATTCAATTGAATAGCGGTAAACGACGGGATCCCCTTGAAACATCGACACTCGTTTTGATCGCATGTAACATTTCATCGAATTTAATTTCATCAAAACCTAATTTCTGCAGAGACCTTATTGTTTTTGTTATCTTAAGCATGGGTTGTGTAGCGTAGTTTAGATTAGGTTAGAGCTGTAACGGTCTGGTCTGTTCAAGTTTGCAAGGACTTGTTGTTCAATTAATTATTATACTTATAGCTGTTGACGAAGAGACCTCGTCGTGTTGTTCTCATATACATAATTTTTAATAAGTTTAGGTTTATTGACCTTAAATTTGTAATAAGTTCATTTTTGGTAGTTTTAAGAATTTATTATTTATTACTTTATTGCCTTATTATTACTTAATGTAATTTACTTTTAAGTATTGTTGTAGTACGTTTTATGATTGAAAAAATGACCTTCTGCTGGAGTTTCTTGCGGCGCTTCTTCTCCGCAATGATGGTCTTGTCCGAAGCGCTGGTAGATTCACTCTATATTACCGACGTGTAAAAGAGCCCTCATGTTGCTGTATTTGCTGAATAAATATTTCGAATTTTGAATTTGAATTTTGACCTCCGAAAAAGTTTAACTCGTGCTGACACTGCGGCTCATGAGTGTGAATTCTGGCTTTTAAATGCAGCTCAATTTATGCACCATCAGCGTATATTGACCTCCGGTGGAGGGGCGAGACCCATGTATATTCAGCACAATGTAATAAGTGAGTAAATGAGTAATAGTACCAGTCCTTCACATTTATTATGTCTATAGGGTATATGTATATCTATCTATACCTACATATTTAACTCTCCTGACGTCTCCTGTGACGCCAGACAACGTACCTATGGTCCATTCCAATAGACTCGTCTTATTTAGTACCTAAACACTTTTATAACCTCAAACTGCTCCCTTTTCGCCTAAAATTCATATCAAAATCAATTTTGTCGTAAAAAAAACTATCCATGACGTAAAATCAGGAAAATGGTGTGCAAAATGTGGTCTCTAGTTGCTTTATTCAGCTGAAAACGGGCATTTTAGCCAAAAATGATGCATTTTGAGGTTATTAACAATGATAAAATATTATTTTATATTAAGATATTACGTCATCTGCGCTCAAAAGCGTTCCTTGAAAAGAAAGTTAATTGCTTACTATCGTTCAGTCGCGCTGTGGCCGTTGACACGCACGCGTCAAAAACAGTAAAGTTCTATTACCGAAATGCAACAAATATAAGTCATAAAAAATGCCGTCTTATGTTTTTCGGGGCTGCCGAAATTATACTGTAACTATAAAAGGAAGAAAGGATGTCTCATTTAATTCGTAACTACCGTAAATATTTTTACGTTTTGTTTTACATCGCCATACTTTGTTTAATTTGCACCGGTGGCGTCACTGTCACCTGTGAAACATGAGATACACAATTAGATATCGCATGAGTGCGATAAAGACGAGTAGCTATATGGCAGCCATGAGCGGGCACGCCGCGTCATTCGGGTACGCAATTTGAAGCAACTATTTATCTCTTTCTAACAATAGCGTTCGCTACGAATTGCCGTCTTTGTCTGTAGAAATATGGCAACGTAGCAACTTTCAGTTGGCGACGGTTTTCGAATGCGTTTAGTATGAGCATAACGTATCTAAATATAAAATATCATTGGTTATTAAAGTGTTTACTAAATAAGACAAGTCTATTGTAATGGACTTTACAGCCTAAACGACTGACTCTAGGGACTAGAAATTTGGAGGGAATATTCTTTAGGCAACCTACGGGTGCACTAAGAAAGCATTATTAGAAATTTGTCCCCCAACGTAAAGAAATAGGGGGAGAGGCGGGAAACAGATTCTATGCGTGCGTGCAAACTCAGAAGTAGCTGTCGTTTTAGTACCTTGTCGCAGCTATTGATATACTAAATTCAAACAACTGTTACTGTATTGCGTTCATGCGACAAGGTAATAAAATTTACAGCTACTTATGAGTTCGACTGTACGAATTACAGTCGCGGGTGTCCTCTAGTAGGGTATACCGGGTGTCTCTAAAACCAACGCCAAAACTGAGAGGGTTGATAGAGCAGCTAAAAACCTATCGATTTACCCCCTATGTATGTTCTATGTAATCTGAATTTTTGTAATATTTTCCCATATGGCCATGTCACGACAACTCCTTCATTTTAGAAGTTTTTCAGCGGTATCTTAACATCATTAGAATCATTACGAATCAGCAAAGTTTTTAAAAACAATTGCTTGTTTTTTTTTAAATAGTTTTTTTCAGTAATGACATAAAGTTTGTTTCTCCATACTAGTTTGTTTGCTTTTAACTTTGTATGGAAAAAAAACTTTATGTGAATAGGTACTTGAAAAATGGATTTAAGAAAAAACGAGCAAATGGGTTTAAATGACGACGGGTATGGAATGAAAGATTTTTCGTGACATGGACAAATTACAAAAAAACAGATTAAAATGATAAATATCTCCAAAAAGTAGAAATGGCTGAACATACATAGGGGTTAAATCGATAGCTTTTTAGCTGCTCTATCGCTCTCTTTGTTTTGGCGTTGGTTTTAGGAACACCCTGTATAGGGTGTTTAATTAAGTGCATGAACTTTCAGTGATGGTAGAGAGTGCCATTTGAAATATAGACTGTAGGTATTTACTTTTGTACAAAATTTAATGATTTAACATTTATCCTATTAAATATTCGTACTTTTTTCTTATGATGGTATCTTTTTTGATAATTGCCTTTTTTAATATGTTTAGTAATTTTGTGAATCACTAGAAACTAAACAAATTTAGAAACACAAGCACAATCTTCAAAATGAACCCCCTCTGCCATCCCTAAGTTCTTGCACTTGACTACCAAACACCCTGCATGATTTAGTGCATTGTTGTCACTTAGAATATTTACGCAGTGCACATGCCAATGAAAAACTCATGACAGCAGGACACCATCCGCGTAAGTGCCACAGGTTTATTATATCAGTTCCATTTTGAGCCACTGAGTATCTTTATCTACAAAAAATGCACACATGCATTGCTTTTGAATGTGCCGCATAACAAGTCACATGTCTGACATATTGTCTCCACAGCAGGAATAATAATAAGCACTTAAAATGTATTTACTTGACATACAAATGTAGGAAACATTATTCTCTAGTATTAAAAACCTCTGAGGGCTCAGACAAGATGCACTACGCTAACTAACGTTTCTATTCGATTCGTTTTTAAACCAATCGCGTCACTGGTAGACCACGTGACTTTTCGTATCACGACATCTTCCAGTGACGCGATTGGTTTAAAAAAGAATCGAATAGAAACGTTAGTGAGCGTAGTGCATCTTGTCTGAGCCCTCTGAAATTCCAAGACATATCTAGTATAGTATCTTTACTCTGCGCATGTGGGGAGGTACTAAAATATCAAGTCTGTTTCGAACTCGTCACCTCATAAGCATATATCGGGGTTTTCGGTGCGGGAATGTTTGACATTAGCCAAAGAGTAGTTATACACTTAGAAAACAGAATATACTCTAGCAGGTTTCTACCTAATGAATAATTAATTGAAAAAATAATAAGTATTTCACAAATGAAATGGTCAGTCATTATCAAACTCTTCAGTTAAGTCCCAACTCATTTATTAAGCAAATAGGTCACAGATTTCGGACGCGTAAAGATTGATATATGACATTTATACAATATGAAATGATGAAATGAAAAATATTAATAGTTTATTCTGAAAATCGTGTCAACTACTAAATTTCCTGCAGGTAATTATTTAAAGTTATTATTATTATTATCTCATAGCCTTGGTAGTAAAGCTAAAGTACTACATGAGTTAAAATAAAATTGTATCATTATGTGAATACGATTCGCGGTAGTTATTCTTTAGGCTTAATATATATTTTCTCAGATTAATCTATCTGTTTATCTCTACTCTTTCTTAAATCATTCCCGCACCGAAAACTCCGATGTATGCTCATAAGACCACCACCTTCACACAGGGAGTTTTTTGTGATTGGGTACTTTGAATCTATCAGCAAGGCAATAAACTTCAATTACGTTTGTTTGATAAATGCCATTATTATTTTTACTTTATGAAAATACATTTTATTACTATTGCAATACAGTTCAAATTAAATTGCATTGATTATGTACAACCTATTTCACACTGGGCCTTATGAGGTTAATATGAAAAATTGTATGTATGAGTACTCTTTATGGCTGGTTTCAGCTTCACGACTCGCCATGATTGTACTGCGCTGACGCGTACGCTCCGCACGATACTAAAACGCTCACAGCAGGCAGAGGCGCGCGAGCAGCGGTCAGCGCGGATAGCTCCGCAGCCGTCCGTGCAGATAGTCGTCCCTGCAGACCCGTCCGCATTAGGTACTCTAAAATACTCCCTAAGCTTAATACAGATCGGTCTGTGCGGAGCTATCCGTACTGAAGGTCAGCATGACACTAAAACCAGCCTATAGTACAAGCAAAAAAAACAAAGAACACAAAATGATGTATGGCACAGATCTGCTCCTAAGCACGCAAGGATAACGAAGGATATACACATACCTAGATACACCTATTCCCATTATTACCAATTATAATTAAGATCATTCTTGGGACCATATTGTAATTTCGAGCACTTAATATACTCGCAAGCAAGTCATAGAATGAGTTAATTAAAATAATTAATTGCATTACTGAATGTTATTTCAAGTTTTTCATCAAATGTAAAGGCAAAGAAACAAGTGCAATGGCAGTGATGGCGAGTGGGATCCGAGACCCAAACTGCAAGAGTGATGGATGCTCATCTATATTGATCCTCTGTAATAAATGCAACCATACTAGTACTACACTACAGGGATACGGTAGGGGTCAGAAATGCAAGTGCTTATTAACCTTAACTTGATGAATGTTAACCTGCATGAGTGAGATAGGAATAGGTGATTAAATTTCCATACAAAATGCGGTTACGTTTCTCTCCCCTTCAACCTAGTCCCGGTAGTTAATAGTATGTTTTCCTTTACACGAAAATATTATTATTATTATAGATATTTATTTAATTTTCTGTACATTAGGTTTTTTATAACAAATATTCAAATATAAAAGTAAAATAACAATACTAATACAAAAAAATAGACATTATAAAAAACCTAACCTACGAGTGCCGCCGGCAGCGGGGCAGGGCTCAAGCTACCGGTGGTTAGGGCTGCAGAGAGAGGAACCTCCTCACGATACGTGCCGTGTCGAGGAGTACTGCCTTCTGTATCTGGCCCTTGATCCAGCCATCTAGCGAGAGTCTCTTGAGGTGTTGGTCGAGACTCTTCGCTATAAGACCGTTTGCCGAAACAACTATCGGGACAATGATCGTCGAGTCAACATCCCACATGGCGGTCACCTCATGAGCCAAGTCAAGGTACTTGCTGAGCTTGTCCTTCTCGGCCTTCACAAGGTTCTCGTTATGCGGGATGGTGATGTCGACGAGCACTGCCCGGCGTTGAGATCGATCTGTCAACACGATATCAGGCTTATTGGCAACAATAGTCCTGTCCGTGATGACAGATCGATCCCAATAGAGCGTAGCACGACCATTTTCGAGAACTGGCGCCGGTGCGTACTTATAGTACGGCACTTCAGACTCAACAAGACCATATTGAAGAGCAAGTTGCTGATGGATGATCCTGGCTACGAGGTTATGTCTGTGCAAGTACTCGCCGTTAGCCAAATGCGAACAACCAGAAATTATATGTCTGTGGGACTCGCCGGGACAACGGCATGCTCGACAAATGTCGACCGTGCCATCCCTCAGAATATATTTCCGGTAATTGTTCGTCATTATGACCTCGTCAGCAATTGCACAGACAAAGCCTTCGGTTTCCCCAAAGAGGTCACCAAATCGTAGCCAGTTCACAGACGCTAAAAAGTCAACATCGGGCCTTGTTAGGGCCCGGTAGAAGCGTCCGTGTAGCTCCTTGCTCTTCCATACGTTCTTGCGGTCTTCAGTGCTCAACACCGTTGGTTTGCGCCAGTTCTCGTTTGCCAAGGAAAGAGGCGTGAGGCTCTTGTCTACTGCAACCACATCACGATGCATCCCACACTCAATGCTAAGGAAATAATCCCTGAGATTGCACACCTCGCGGTTGTGGAGATTCTTAGCATTTAACATGCCTCGACCTCCACATTTCCTCGGGATGTACAATCTCATAACAGATGAGCGTGGGTGCAACATGCGATGTGATTTAAGCAGTAGACGGACCCTCTTATCCAAGGCGTCCAGCTCAGTCTGAGTCCACCTTAGTATGCCAAAGGAGTATGTGAGCAGCGGCATCACCCAGCCATTGAAGGCACGAACCTTATTGCCACCCGACAAAAGACTATTAAGAACTTTTATCAAGGGGCAAAAGAAGCGCTCCTTCACTGACTGCTTGACATCGCTATCCACAATACCCAAAGACTGTGACATACCAAGATATTTGTACGTTTCAACTTCGGAGAGAGATCTGAGAGTAATTGTCTCAGAAAGCTGCAAATTCGACGAATTTACAACTTTCCCTCGTTGAACATGCATGACTGCACACTTATCTACACCGAATTCCATCTTGATCGCATTACTGAACTCTTGTGTGATTTTCAATAATGCGATAAGATCTTGGCGCTTCGATGCAAACAGTTTGAGGTCATCCATGAACAATAAGTGAGAAATGACTTCAGCTTCTCTACGAAGTCGATAGCCAAGCCCAGAATCCGTCAGCATAGAGCTGAGGGGATTCAAGGCTAGGCAAAACCACAAAGGACTCAGACTGTCACCCTGGAAGATGCCTCTTTCAATCTTTATCAAGCTAGGCGAATCAGAGGGGACATCTCGAGCACCTGGTTGACGAAGGACTGTGACCCACTGCCTCATACACACACCTAAAAAGGACCTCAAAGTTGCATCAACTTTATACAACTCTAAGATCCTTTCGAGCCACGAGTGAGGCATCGAGTCATAAGCCTTCTTGTAGTCAATCCAAGCAGCCGAAAGGGCCGCCTTGCTTCGTCTGACTTGCTGGCAAATCGCCATGTCTATGAGGAGGAGCTCCTTAGTACCGCGGGACCCAACCTTACATCCATTTTGAGCAGTGGCCAAAACATTATTTGCAATAAAATGTGCATTTAATTTTGTGCTCAAAATGGATGTAAGGAGCTTGTAGATGGTAGGCAAGCATGTTATGGGTCGGTAGTTTTTTGGATCCGCGGTACTACCAGACTTGTGGAGCAGGAAAGTGACACCAGTTGTTAATAAAGGTGGCAAGGAACCGAGCCCAAGGGAATTTTGGAATTGCGTTGCTAAACATTCATGTGAGGCTTTGCAATCCGTCCGGCCCAGGACTTTTCCAGTTCTGAGCCATTCGAATTGCACAACTGACATCTTCGGGGCAGATGGTAATAGGCCCCATTGGTTCAATAGCCTCACACGAGTGTTCAACAGCACGCATCCAGTCTCCTTCTGTGTGCACGACAGGCACCGACCAGATGCTGCGCCAGAAATTAATATTATTATTATTATTATTTTATTTTAGATAGGCAGTTGGCACTGATATGTCTAAATCTTTGTTCACTGCACATAATGTCACACTAGTTTAGAATGTATGTCAAACTTATTTTTGAACTGGTTAACACTTTTAGAGTTCACAACATTTGAGGGTAATTTATTCCACATTTTTATTATTCTATTCCCTAAAAAGTTTTTGCCGATATTTGTGTTGTGTTTTTTTGTTGCAAGTTTAAAGTTATGTCCTCTTGTGCGTGTGTTGGTGTTACGAATAAATAGGTCGCTAAGTTCAGGAGAGTCGTAAAAGCTGTTTAAAATTTTAAAAGTTCCGATCATGTCTCCGCACTCTCGTCTCTTTTGAAGTGATGTCAAGTCTAGTTTCTTTAACCTTTCCTCATATGGCAATGATTTTAGGTTTGCGGGAATTTTGGTGAATCTACGTTGTACTCGTTCTATCATGTCTATGTCCTTCTTAAAGTATGTGCTCCAGATTTGAAATCCATATTCAAGGATAAAAATATTTCTTGTAGTCTTGTGAAAAAAAAGAAAACAAATGGAAACATACATAAGCACAACCTATTCTGACCCCAGCTGGTTACTCACATAAAACACCAACGAAAAAAGAGTATTCAGAAACTAGAATTTCAATTTTCCGTCTATGCCTTGGTTACTTAAATACTTACGCTCTTAGAGGAGCCATTGGCATGGAGCTCCTTCTTAACCAACTGCAGCAATTGGTCCACTGGCACTTTGAACTTCTTCAACAGAGATACTAATGTAGCAAAGTATCCTGTCCTAATGTCAGGGATGTTAGCCCCCAAACTTCTTACTAATCTTTTTAAAACGTATTGTAACTCTTTTTCGTTCTGAAACAACAACGAAATATGGTTTAATATATATTTTTTCCTCTGACCCTTTGAACAAGGTAACAACGCATGACTACTTATAAATAGAAATAATTTGTTTAATTGTTTAACACAATGTATAAAAAACATTCGGTAAAACTAACCTCGCCACCTTGTAGTCGCGCAATAATTTTAGCGCCACCGTTAAGTTTCGCATCTTTTTCAGCTACCTTTAATAAATCAAAGGCATCAAGAACAGAAGCAGTGACTTTCTGAACCACTACGGGTTTACTTTCATCAACTTCCATTTCTTCCTTCATTTTGAAATTAAAGTTATTTCCATGCTACAAAAGTATAACGCACACCCCACATGGGAATTGAGGAAGGAATTTAAGTTTTTGGTGGATGACGTTGACAGGTGTCATCGCTTACCCACGTTCGGAAATACGTTACGGTCGTGTCACACGTTCGGACCATATTGTAAAATAGGCTTGAGACATACGCTAATTATTGGCTTTTATTATAGCCCCTGTACACATTGGGCCAATGCGTTGGGCCTCGGCATTGGGCCATTAGAGATGCAGTTCAACTGAGAATCACAGATTAACCAGTCATACTACTGAGAATGATGTTCTAAATTTCTAATATCTCAATCTAACGCATTTTCGTATTTGCATTTATTCACACGGTATTCGCAGCATACTGTGGCCCTACCACAGAATAAGTAATAGTACAAGCATAATTCTCTTAATATTTTTGTATTGCCAGATCTTAAATAGGTGCTAACATCGTATTGCAAATAAGCACTTTCATAAATAAAGTGCTTATATACTCGATCTCAAAAGAAAATAAAAAATATGACTATCATTGTAAATAATAAATAAGTATTCACGTAGTATTTTATTTTAAGTAGTTTCAGCATAAAATGTTGTAACTTGAAAAAAAATAATGGCTGCTTCTCGGGAAATTGATGCGCGCGCGCTCAGTGTTCCATGTTTCTAAACATGGCAGGTCGCAGTGGTTTCGACGATGGAAATCCTAGGTATAAACGTTAAAATATTATTTAATAAGCATTAAATCGCTTTTTTTAACGTGTATTTGTTGTTTCCGCGAATGGATTTTCCTTCTAATTTGGTGTTCGGCCTTTCCTATCAACAAATTCACTTGTTTTGGCAATGCGATAACATAAACTGAAATTGCGATATTACGACAAAACGTGTGAAATATTTGCAAATTGTATCTCGTTAGCAGTAAAATGGAGAAGATTATAGATGAAATACCATTAGAAAAAGTGACTGTGACATGTTTTTGTAGGTTATAATTTTGCCTTGGTTATGTTGGTGACTTTAGGGACTTCGGCGGCGGCCGAAGGACCGCGGGCGGGCGCCCGCTTCCCTCCGAGCCGCCGTACAAGGCGTACGTCGGAAACTTACCTTCTAACATCATCCAAGGCGATATTAACAGAATTTTTCCCGTAAGTAGCAATCGCCACTTATCTTGGCATGCAATTTTTTTCATACATTTCACTTGCCGTCTATTTGCAAGAGATTTTATCAGGAAATATAATTTTATCAGGTAATAAAAATATGTATATTTTAATTATTATTTTGCTTATGGTTTGGAATTAGGCTTCTTATAAATTATAGTTATTTATTATCAGTAAAATTTCGCACTTGATAAAAAATGTGAGTTTGAAACCTAACAATAATTATTATTTGGTGTGCACAACAAACAAAGAAATTTAGTGAGGTCTTGGAAGCTGCTAACTGCTAAATGATATGATTTAGAAACAGAGTATGGAATTCTTAATCGCAACTGTTAAGTGTAAGTAGGTAGAAAGCTTATAATAATGATTAAAGAAAGATAAAGTTAAATACATAATTAACTCATCACACCAATTAAATCAATTTTAAATTACACAGATTTGGAAGTCACATTGTTCTGATGTAAAAGCACAAACAATTACGCTCACTGGCTGGGGTTAGATATAGATCCCTGAGCTTAGCTGAACCACGGGTCTTAGTAGACACTAGTCTTGTTTCATTGGTAGTAATAGTTTGCAATATCTCTTTCTTTTGTCCTAGGAAATTGGTTTTAAGTAACTGTCTAAAATGTTTCCTTTGATCATGATTATGTAGATATCTCGCTAGTCTGCTGAACAAAATCTCGTTTGTGCGTTATCAGTTTTGGTGATAAATGATTGTTACTTGTTGAACACATAAGTATGATATAATTTGGCATTATTACCATTGTAATGTACGTGATTTTATAATTAGCTACAGTTAATTGTCATGCCGTGGCAATATCTTTTAACACTAATTAGTATATTTTTAAAAGCCTTTAATAGATTTAATGGGTATGTCTGTAAGTATAGGCTATGGTTTCTTAACCTTTTGTAGTAATAAAAATTGTAAATATTTATAAAATTCCATGGACTAATTTTCAATTGGTTTTGTTGAGGTAGAATTCTAAGACAGCATGGAATCAATCTAATTTTAATCAGTTATTTAACTACATAAATAATGTAGCTATGGAGCCCCGTCAATCATGGTACCACTTAGGGGTTTATCGACTCAAAATTAAGGACTCCTGGTGTAGATAGTAAAATTGATTAAAAATTGTTTTTTCTTGGTGACACAAATTTGATAAATTGATAACCGTTTACTAGTATATTCCATTATTTAGGAATATTCCACTGAGTGATGATTCGTATTTATTATGATGAATCTACTCTGTAAGACTTACAGTGTAAGTAATCTTATTGATAGTATATTTTTTACATGTTTTATTTTTTATTTTTTCAGGATTTATCCATTAAAAATGTGAGGTTGGTTATGGATAAAGAAACAGACAAATTCAAAGGATTCTGCTACGTGGAGTTTGAATATCTCGATGACTTGATTAAGGCCATTGAAATGAATGGCCATCTCAATGTGGATGGGAATTTTATAAAAATTGATGTAGCTGAAGAAAAACGGAATGACCGGTAAGAGAATCTTTATAACAAATTAAGTAAATTTACTAACTTAAAAAGCTAATTAATGCATGCTGATATGATACATGGCACTAAAATAATAATTTAATATTGTTTCAATAAAATTATATATTTTTTAATTCTTAATACATAGAAAAGTATATTTTAACATTCAAATAAGAATGTGATCACCAGTTTAACTATGTATGTTAAGTTAGTAAATAAAAATATGTTTCATTTTACGATACATAACACACATAACAAATTAAAATTTGGGTGTTTTATGCATTGATATTTATCAGATAAAATGATATATTATTCACAAGGGTTTATCTTTACATAGTATAAAACAAAGTCGCATCCCGCTGTCTGTCCCTCAGTATCTAAACTTAGGTCTTTCAGACTATGAAATATTTTTTAATACGGTTTTCATCTATAGAAAGTGATTCAAGAGGAAGGCTTTTATGTATAAGAGATTCTGGACTATGTACGGGAGACACCTCACACAAACCGAAGCGTCGCTACACTATACAGTTAGGTGGTTGTTGAGGAGTTCCGAAACGCTTTTGATAGGAGCGGGTCAGTAACGGTTGTCCGTTTCCAGGGGAGGAGGTTTCGACCGCGGGCGGCGAGACGGAGGCCGCGGGCGCGACGGCGGCGGCGGCGGGTTCCGGCGCGACGGCGGCGGCGGCGGGCGCGGTATGTACGACCACTCCGACGCGGACCGCCGCGCGCCGCGCCCGCTCGGTGGAGGGTTCTCTCATGGTAACACCGCTTTGCTAACCACTAACAGCTAGCTCGTAAAGGCGCTCCGCGGACACGGGACGGCTTCACTTAACCATCATCCTAACCTGTGCTCAGGTGAATCGACTTCTTGTTGCAACTGCTTTATTTTTATAAGGGCTCCGTACCAAAAATGTTAAAAAACGGGACAACTGTGATGTTTGTAAATCACGGATCACCAAAGTCAGGTAAACTTTATTTACTTATTTGCTTCTGCCCGCGACTTCGTCCTAGTACAATTTGAATATTGTTATTATTATTCCCTCGGAAACTTTTAAATTTTCTGGATGAAAAGTAGCCTGTGTTAATCCAGGGTATAAGCTATCTCTATTTCCAAGTTCATTCAAATCCGTCCCGCCGTTATACGGGCTCCACATGCTGGCTGTTTACCACAAACACCGAACACGTACCACAAACACGCATCTCCATGCTTGGCGAACGTGGTAGTACATTCCGGATTGGCAAACACGTTCCTTTGATTTGTGGAAAAAACCGACACCAACGCCGATCACTGGCGAACACAAACACAATGACCTTCTGCTGGAGTTTCTTGCGGCGCTTCTTCTCCGCAATGATGGTCTTGTCCGAAGCGCTAGTAGATTCACTCCATGATACCGACGTGTAAAAGAGCCCTCATGTGGCCAATTTACTGAACAAATATTTTGAATTTTTGAATTTTGAATTTTGACAAACAGGCAAACACCCATCCACATGTTCGTGCTAGCTGTTTGGTGTTCGCTGTTTGCCATTGTTTGCCAAGCGTGTGGACGGCGCATTACAGCGGAAGGAGTGACAAACACATATTCCCCATTCATTATATTAGTATAAAGAGTCATCAAAACAAGTGCAAACCAAAACTATTTGTGAAAATTCTTGTTACCCAGGACACTGTCCCGCCATATTCATACAAAATCGTTTGACATCCTGGTTCACTGGGTGACCATTATTAAATTCACTGTTGACCTTTGTAAAAACTACTCAAAACTCGGGGGTGAGTTGTTCATTAAATAATGTAGGTTGACAGCTATTACATTAAGTAAATAATCTTAACGTTTTATAACTATAATCATCATCAACACTACCGTGAATATATAGAACTATAGAACAGAAAAAACAGTAGAAGTGTGATGTGGGCGTGTCACGTGTGTCATGGTTATGCGGAGCTCCGCGAACCTACCATAGTTTACCGCGATCGCTTGTGCGTGAAAGTTGTGCGAATAAATATTTCTGAAATAGGAAATAAATCCAGAAGCGCACGCCTTTGCTATTTTGGAAATTTTGAAATGTAAAAACGATAGCCGCACCAAAAAAAAATTCCATGGTGGCGTGTTGTTTTTTTTTATGATAGTGTGAGTATTGGCGACAACAGATCTGATATTAAGCGAAGCTCATGGTACTTCCACTGTTTTTTCTATTCCGTGTATAGAACAGTACCGTGATTGACTGACTGACACGCAAAGCACAGCCTAAACCGCTTGTTCTAGGGACTTCAAATTTGTGGGGAATATTTCTTGGATAGCCTAGGGGTGTACTAAAAAGGGATTTTTGGAATTTCATCCCCTAAGGGGTTAACATAGGGGCAACTAATGCTACTCGTACGGATTCGCGGGCTTCCTCTAGTATATTAAATGAGAGTGAGGCAAATAAGCATGATGGTAAGTAATCACCACCATTCGTGAACACTAGCTGCTCAGATAAGTTGTCATTGCCAATCATTTAGGAAAAAAAAGACTTCAAAGTCCCCACGACATCTCCACTAGCCAATGACAGACAGAAACAACACAAACACCATCATCATCATGTCAGAATTAAAACGAAATGAGATGATTACAATGTTGAGTTTTGAACCAGTACAGTCAAGTGTAAATAGTACATTGTTGCAGAGGTTAAAAAGTAAGCAATAGATGGACGAGTTAGTTCGAGGGTACGAGTACATCTATTGCACTTTCGGCCGTGGCTTAACACAATGCTTTTCACGACTACTGCGAGGAAATAGAAATCAATTCTTATAATAGATTTACGACACACTAAGTTTTTTACACTCTCCCGCCAATTTTAACTTTTTTTTATCGATACCGTTCTTAGTGGCCAGTCATTCAAAGGCGTTTTTTAAACTCACTACTCTGACCGTGCTAGAACTAGGTTTATTTTAGATAATTAAAAACAAACGTATATGGCTGTATGGAATCTGATTCCTTTGCCTATGCGTGAAGGGATGAATATTATTATTTTATTTTGCTTTTGTTTTTCTTTTAAATTACTTGTAATGTGTGTGTCACCTTCCGTGTTTTCATCGAGCGGTCCCAACGGAAGACCAGCGTTGGCTTTACAGCCAGCACATGCTGAGTTGGGCCCGTATCGCAACAATTACACTTATTTACGTTGTCCAGATTAAATTCATAGAAGGGCTGCTCATTCAATGTACATCTATTGATTGTTTTGGGGACCAAGAACAAGCCACATTTCGGAGCAGTGGCGTAAAAAATAAATATCCGCACAAAGGTGCAAAAATATGTACACATAGACCTTATTGCCATAGTAATAAGGTCTGTTTACATATTTTAAACAGGGCTCGGAAACCTGGTTAATTTTATTAACCAGCTCGTCAGAAACGCCATATATTTCAAAAAGAGCATTTTCATTTCGATTCCGCTCGGAACAGAATCGATATTATTTCGGTTTTGATCAAAGAGCAAAATGAAACTGTTCCTGCTCAAAAAGCCGATTAATTTCGCTCTCTAATTTGTTCGCACCGCCCACCAGTCCCACCACCTTTTTCTCGTCTTTCCTAATAGGTTAGTAGCTAGCTCTAAAGTAAGGTAACTCTCGCGTGACGTATGATTATATGATTCCAAGCAGCGTCGGCCGAAAGATGCTCCACCCACTTGTCATTTCAAATTAACCAGGTTAATCCCAGCGACCATAACGCTCGCGAATCGATTCCGCTCCCAGCGAGCGTTTACGAAAAACCTGGTTAAGAACCATATTAACCGGTATTTTTCGAACCGTTCCCAAGCCCTGATTTTAAAGTTTGTTTGACTGTACATGGCGCTCTTGGTTTTTTTTCTCAGTTACTTAGTTTTGATTGCTGAATACATAATTAAATAGAAACTTCAAGGGTCTTAGGAGATATTATGATATGCTTCGCTAAATGAATCCTAGGCTACGAAAGGACACAGCTGCTGAACTGGAGGAATTTTCGGGTTTTTTAATGCTATGGATAAGGCAGACCAGGACACAGACCACCTGAGGGCAAGTGGGGTCTAAAGGCGTGAAATACACAGAAAGGGCGCGGCGTCGGGGCGTAGGTGAGGCGCGGGTGCGACGCAGGCAAAGACGCGTTAAGGCGTGGAAAAGGCAGGCACGATGCTAAATTATACGGAAGAAGCGAGCGAGCGAGAGGGAGCGCGAGGACGCGGCGAGACGGGGCGAAGGCATGCCTTTTCCGCGCCCACAGGAGGCGCGCCGCGTCTTTTGTGTGTAGTTCACAACTTGACGCTTTCTTACATTTTGTATGAAAACGGTTTGAGGCGCGGCGCATGCCTTCGCCTTACCTGCGCTGCGCCCCTTCTTTTTATTTCACGCCTAGAGCCCGTAGACTGCAATAATCTCATTGTAATAATATTCCTTAAAGCCTTTGCTTTTTGTCTGATTGTTATTTCAAAAATGACTATCGTAAATTGATTGAAAATAATTCTGTTTGTTGCTCTTTTGATACACTCAATTAATTCTTTTAGAGCGATTTAAAAACGAACACTAGTACATACATAATTTCCATATATGGCTTCATAGACATTTTCCCACATTCTACACACACACTACGTAATACGTAGCACACACATAACGTATACATACGTAAGCAGCCACGTATGGCTTCGTATGCAGCTGAGAGTTAAGTCGTTCCACGGAACGTAATTGGAAAAAGTCGCCCTTCCGACAGCACATTTTGGGGAGGATGCCGCCCGCTGTACTGTGACCTATGCCCTACTGCTTTATGCATTCTGAAATCATAGTTCTCATTTCTGCCGCGATACCAAAAACGGCAGATAACTACATAGTAATAGTATCAGCATTTTAAATTTAATGTGGTTACAAATAGAGTATAGAATGCTTCAACTACAACATTGCAGTTAGCTTCCGTATTATGCGTATTACCCTTCAGTATTATGGTAGATTTGCATGCCGGATTTGGATTATTCATATTATATGAGCATTAATTTCATCTAAAATATCAATTTGCTAGAAGCAGAAGTTTGCTAGAAGAAGAAGGCTTTGGACGTAGTGGCTCGCAATATCCATTTGAACAATCTAATTGGTCATTTTCACCACTCCACTCTTATTCTTCGCTCAGCACAGCTTGAGAATTCACCCTCAGGGTATCATGCAAGAGTTGTAGAATGATCTCATTTTACTTTTGACCGAACTATTTGTAGAATGTAGAATTGTAGAACTATAACTTTGGTTGTTTTGGCATGCCCATTGCGTGTAGGATGTAGGGTTACCAGATGGCAGGAGTTTTTTTTTTAATATTAACATACTTTTCTCTTACTCAAAAGTAACATTGACACAAAATAAAAACAATTTTGGACAAGCTTTTGTTGCCGACTTAACTTTTTTTTGCAGTCATTACATTATTTATCTGCTTATCAATGAGTCCCAGAACGGTGAGTCTACATTAAAATATAGAGGAGATCTTGTCGCCATCGTCCGGCAGGAAAAGTTATTTTTAGATTTGGTAACCCTATCTGCATGGATATGCCTCAAGCTTTGCGGGCGGTACCATACTTTAACGGACTGGCTGGTCACTGGGTATAGGCGTCTCACTTTAGAATACAAAGAATGAGTACGCCAGTAATAGGCACACGTTGTGAGAAGTTGATCGTCGACTAGTGGCTCTAGACAAGACACATTGCGATAGCGTTATAGATTATCGAAAATGAATAGAATTGACGTA
Source organism: Acleris literana (assembly GCA_946894065.1). Classification (NCBI taxonomy): domain Eukaryota; kingdom Metazoa; phylum Arthropoda; class Insecta; order Lepidoptera; family Tortricidae; genus Acleris; species Acleris literana. Next base: position 2,497,530 of record OX335687.1, read on the forward strand.
ACCTGTCGGATGCGCCAAACGCTAATGTCAATTCCATATAATTTAACAGTGTTCGAAAATCGTTAACGTAAGCGTCATGCATTGTCTAGGGCCTCAGGTCTTTAACCAAAACAAGTTAAATGTGCGTTTATGAAGGGATTTATTTGCAATAATGGTCGGTAGAATGTGCGTCATGTCAAAAAAATATTTCGTTTCAAGCAGGGGACTTATTAAGATGTTTGGTCTTTGGTCAGTTAATGTACCCCACATTGACATCAAGATGATAAATAAAGGAAATAGGTAACAAGAGAGACCAAGAAGCACATACAGTGGTAGTCACATAATTATGGACCCTTTGTTTTTCCCATACGTTGCCTACAAATATAACTTTTCAATTTCGACCACCAATCAAAAAGTTTTTAACTAATTTTATTTTTAGTTACATTGTTGTTAACTTATAAACTAAGGCTTTAAGGCCCAGCCACACCGCTTGCGTGACGTGCACGTGCACGTGCACGTGCGCGTTCGCTTTCCACTATGTGGTATAGTATGAATTCTCATTACGACATGTCACTATACAACGCAGTGGAAAGCGAACGCGCACGTGCACGCGCACGTCACGCATGCGGTGTGGCTGGGCCTTAAATGTATATAGAGGTACAATTTATCTGTTTAAAACGAATCTTTGTCTTTAAGTCAACGTCCAAGAGCATCATAGCCTAATGTTTAGAGCCCTACGGCCACTAGGATCCATTAATGGAGTCTAGTGAACCTTTTGTGCATTCAGAATCAGATCCATCAGTAAATTCGGCTCAGGGCGAGTTTGTCCACAGTCCTATTTCGTCACCTTCTTAACTCGTCCACAATAGCATGTCGTCAGCATGTAATTCCTAAATCGTCACCTTTCTAACTCGTCCACTTTCTGATATCGTCAATACCCCATTTTGTCTACATTCCTATTTTGATCACAGTGCCAACTCGTCCACTTTCTTTTATAGACCTCAGTACTCCTTGGTCAGCAGTGCCAACTCGTCGGCATTCCTGTATCGACCTGTGTCAACTCGTCCGCATATTTGTACTCGAGTCTGGGTGTTCAATATTTTTACTATATAGTTGACGAGTTGGCTCTGTGGTCTAAATAAGAATGGTGATGAGTTGACATTGTAGACTAATTAGGGATGTTGACGAATTGGCACTGTAGTGTAATTACGAATGTAAACGAGTTGGTACAGTGGCCCACGTAAGAAAGCGGACGAGATAGGGAAGTGACGATATAGGAATGCTGGCGAATCGAAACAGTCGACCATATGCGAATGAGAACGACTTAAGAAGGTGACGAGATGGAACTATGGCCGAAGTCATCCTGAGCCGTAAATTCGAGCGGACTTTAAGTAGGCACCAGAACCCATAATTGATTTAAGTGGATTTATGTACATTTGGAATTGTCAGAAGATTTTGGTAAACTACTGTGTTGTCGCAGATCCATAAATTGATTCTAGTAAACCCTTATTATATACAGCTCCATTCATAGACTGTAATGTCTGCAAAGATCCATTAAAGGATGTAGGACGTAATGGATTCTAGGCAACTTTAAAGTAAATTACAATCCACGGATCCAAGTCTAAAAAAAGATCACATTAATCCATTGATGGATTCTAGACGATATTATAGTCACCATACTTTATTATGGATTCTAGTGAATATAAGATCCGCTCGACTCCATTGTTGGATCCTGCCAATGGATTTGGTTAACTGAACTATATGTTTGGATTATCAAAATTGAAGTCATATTTGTTGGCAAACGCAAGTACCCTTAATTATGTGACCAGAACTGTATTTCGACAAATTAAATCAATAAGAAGTCATCAGGCCGTATCAGTGTGTCAAAGATAAGGCCGGATTTTTATTTCCACAGAAAAAATGTAAACAAAAGTGTTGCCGTTAACGAAGAACATTATTTGCAGTATTCAAAATATTTATACTTTCCTCATTTAAAAGAAATTGGTTTTCTATAACAAAACTATATATTGCAATCAAGATTGAAGAATTTAATTTGTTGATGGCAAACTTTATTTTGATATAAACTCTTTTGCTGTATTAATTTAAAACGAAAAAACTGTTTTTGAATGCATAATTTATTTATTGCACTGGTATCATTGACTCGATACACCCGTGTCAACAAGTTGAGGGCCGCTTGATTGATGTGAGACGTCACTTCAGTCGCTTCGCTTTACAATTCGTGTTCCCGTTGTAATCGCTTTCCAGTGACTCATTTGTACGATTTTAATTTCAATTATATCTCGAATTTATTTTTATATCACGGTTCGAGCGAAATGATAACTTAATATTATATTTCTTGATGGCCCAAATTTTGAGATCCCCTGAAATGTCACTTTGACAGTGACGTAACTTTGTTTAAATTTTTTCTGTGGGTATAACAATCCGACTTTAGGGCTCGGAATAGGGTAGAGCGGAAATTACAATGCTTTTAATTGAACACCACAAAAATGAAGTCTACTCATATTTACTCCACGACAAAAGTATAGCTCTTAAGCGAATGCACATGATGATTAAAAGGAAGCGTGCATGCCTGGGACAGATTTTTTTTAAACTACTGACATTCTTTCGACCGTTTTTATTTGTGTACGATCCAAAATAAGTTGTCGGAGTTACAGACCGCGAGCGCGGCGGGCCGCCGTCCAACGACCGGTGGGCGGAGCGCGAGGGCGCCGGCGCGCGGGGCGAGGGTCGCGGGTCGCGCGGGCCCTCCGAGGAGCCGCGCGGGGGCGGCGGCGGCGAGTGGGGCCGCGCGCGCGCCGCCCAGCAGCCCGCGCCCGGCGCGCGCCCGCCGCCCCGCCGCAACTTCGACGACATGCCCAACTCGCGCCCGGGTAAGTCTGTTATAGCTTAACCTCTTAAGTACCACCTAGTGGCTATATTCTATCGATGTTCTCTTGAGACATCTAAAACTGTTTGGTTTTTTCGCCATACATGTCGAGTTTAGAAAGATAAAGGGGACCGATCATGTTACGATAGTCACCCGGACCGTCTAAAGATTGACGAAGACGACCGCTCGGCACCGGATCAGCTCAAATTGAGACATTGAAAAACTAAATTTTGTTTTATGTTAGTACGATACATGTTTTAAACTTTCATTCTCATAAAGATTGCACCTCTAAACCGCCCCGGCCACTAGCATCCATCAATGGAGTCGAGCAGATCTTATGGACTCTAAAATCCATAATAAAGTATGGTGAACTATAACATCGTCTAAAATCCGTCAATGGATTAATAAATGATCTCTTTTTAGACTTGGATCCATACGTGGATTTTAATTTACTTTTAAGTCGCCTAGAATCCATCAATGGATTAATGTGAACTTTTTTTAGACTGAGATCCATTACCTCCTACATCCTTTAATGGATCTTCACAGACATTGCAGGCTATTACAATCCATGAAGGGATCTAAATATAATACCTAAGTGTTTACTAGAATCCATTGATAAATCAACCTAAATATCGTAGTTTCTCAAAATCTACTATCAATTCCAGATGTACTAAAAAACCACTACACACAATTATTCTGGTTCTGGTGTTTATTAAGTTCACTCAACTCCATAAATACATTTACATACATAAACTCACGCCTTCGTTCCCAGAGTGAGGTAGGCAGAACTACAGAATTATAGATAAATTATAAATAATTTCACTCGACACCATTGATGAATCCTGCCGATGGATCCTAGTGGACGGAGGGCTCCGATGCTCTTGGACATTGACTTAAACGGATTGCCTCTTTGCTAGTCGTAGTCACGTCACCAGGTGTGTCAACACTACTTGTTATCACCGGTACGCTACAGAGGTCAGGCTTACGAAGTAACAAATTCCAGACAGTAACTGAGACAGACATATATAAGATTCCTTCGAAAGGTACAGCAAAAACTACTGCGAATAATTTGATTCCGATTTAAGGATTACTTACTATTTTTAACTATTAGTATGTTTAACTGGCTCAGGATGACTTCGGCCATAGTTCCATTTCGTCACCTTCTTAAGTCGTTCTCATTCGCATATGCTCTACTGTTTTGATTCGCCAGCATTCCTATATCGTCACTTCCCTATCTCGTCCGCTTTCTTACGTGGGCCACTGTACCAACTCGTTTACATTCGTAATTAGACTTCAGTGCCAATTCGTCAACATCCCTAATTAGTCTACAATGTCAACTCGTCAGCATTCTTATTTAGACCACAGTGCCAACTCGTCAACTATATAGTAAAAATATTGAACACCCAGACTCGAGTACAAATATGCGGACGAGTTGACACTGAGGTCGATACAGGAATGCGGACGAGTTGGCACTGCTGACCAAGGAGTACTGAGGTCGATAAAAGAAAGTGGACGAGTTGGCACTGTGATCAAAATAGGAATGTAGACAAAATGGGGTATTGACGATATCAGAAAGTGGACGAGTTAGGAAGGTGACGATTTAGGAATTACATGCGGACGACATGGTATTGTGAACGAGTTAAGAAGGTGACGAAATAGGACTGTGGACAAAGTCGCCCTGAGCCGTTTAACTACTGATGGGGCAATCCACCGTTCCGGGTGTTACACTGAACTCATATAATAAGGTTTATTTCGATATTGTAATAAGGAACTAGTAAAATATGACTATTGAATGGTCTACTATTTGGATAATATTTTCATTTCCTGAACACGCATAATTAAAAGTACAGGAGCAATAACGAGAGAATCACTAAAAAGTAGCTGTTTCCGGTAATGATGTAATATAGTAAAAAGAGGTAAATATGTTATACGCACTTCGATAGTGGCACCCTAAAACCAAGCCAATTGGTACACCTTTACTTAGTATTGCGCCGTCGATGGAACCGTGAACTAGTCTGCAGAGCAACATACTCTCGTTTTGTTTCGCTCCCTGAAATTAGCATACCATCCTGCTTTCACTTGTCATTTATGAATTATTGTGTAATTGCAATATTTACTGATTATGTGTGCGTAAGCCGGGCCATTTTTACACGCGGAATACCGTATAGGTAACATATCTACCTCTTTTTATATTATATCATTGGTTTCGGGTGTAACGGTGGAATGACCCTGATCAAACGATGGGCCCTTGGGAGATAGACAATGTGACAGGTGGAACTAGATATTCTTAAGTGGCAACCACCACATTAAGAAACAGTTTTTGGATCCTATTACCAAGTTGAGTATTTCCAAAGCGTTGCTGTGGCATGCTATATGCTCGTATAGGTGATTCATAAGTCGTGATCACAAACCCCTGTGTTCTACCCACGAATATGAACAACTTTCACTATGGGACCAACTCTGAAGTCAGGAAAAAAAAATCAGCTGCTTCATACATTTTGGTCGAGTACGTATTGAACTTTTTTATGAAACAGTTAATATTTTTTTCGTGATTTCATAGTTGGTCCCATGGTGAAAGTTGTTCATATTCGTGGGTAGAACACAGGGGTGATCATTGTGATCACGACTTGGGAATCACCCTGTATAAGACGCGCGCGCTGTTGCAGACACGACGGGGCGGCCGAAGCTCAACCTGAAGCCGCGCACGGTGACGGAGCCGGTGAACTCGCTGGCGTCCACGAGCCAGGCCTCGTCCATCTTCGGCGGCGCGCGGCCGCGGGAAGAGAACCTCAAGGAGACCCCCAACGAGTAGCCTCCGCCCGTATCGCCCCGATGCCGCGCACACGATCCCGACGTCTGTCCGTCTCAGTGCCGAGCGCTACCGATGAACTCGACGGCTTTTGTTAGGTTACGAGGTTGTAAATCATTTTTATCATATATTTTGTTAGCTTTATTATGTGTATCGATTAACGAGCTTATTATTGTTCCCTCGACTCCGCTCATTTTAGAGCGGCGGGAGCGGGCGCGTCGTCATTCACAGTATTTAAAATGCTAGTGTCCGATATCTCAGTTTATAAATTTCCCTGGGCTCGTTTGTATGATAAACTATGCTTGCATAATATTTTTTTTATTAGAAGAAAAATACTTCTCGTTCGTTTGTTATTAACTAATTGATTTAGTTATATTATGTAATTAATACATATTCTTTTTTCGTAGTATGTGGCTATTTGGAGTTTCGTTGAGGTTGCGATTGTAATTCACCGATCGGTTTAGTCAGTTAGGTCACGAAAATTAATCACTGAGTAATTATGAGTATAGTTTAAGAGCTGATGTAATTACGGTTTCATTAATAAAATTAACTTCCACGTACTGGGATTTCTACTTTATTAGATATTTATGTACTATCGATAAGCTACGTGGCAAATAAACTAAAAAAAATCGCAAAATTGTAACGGATTATAGAAAAATGAATAAAAAGTGATTCTTTGTAACCAAGGGTTTGTGATGGACTCCCCTACCCTGACAATCCTGCGGATGCGAAATATTTGCTGTAAGCAGGTACCCGCAACAGGTCTTTGATACCGAGGCCCTAGCAGGTAAAGGACAAGGCAAGTAAGAGCCACGATAAAACAAAATGGTATCCATGTATTATTTATTACAAAGAACTACCAAAATATCCCTATTATTTTGAAGAACTTCAAGCGATGGGAACCTGCAATTGACAAAAAGATAATATGTCTAGCGCCAAAGCCGCCTCCACTGTTCACCAGGTCTATTATAATCCCCTCGCCATCTTTACTTGTGGCCTGCTTTACCGGTTCTGGGTTTTTGTACTCGATGGTTACTATGAAGCACTTAATTCAAAACTTTGGATACCTAGGGTGAAACACCCAATTGTTGGCATGCAAAATACTGGTTATATGTACCCTAGTGATTATAGAATTATCGACTCGATCAACTTGTAATAAGGGTGCCAACAGAGGGGCAGTTTACCCTTTATGATTTTAACCTTATGAAAGTGATGTCAAATACGAAAGTTTACACTCGTACGCAAATCACAGATGACAAGGTATATTTGGCGCTCTCAACCGTGACAGATAACCGTCGTAAGCGTTGAATCTATGGTGCGGATATTTAACCTTCAATGGCGATAAAAAGGTTAAACTAACTAGAGCCATAGATATTCGACATATTGTATAGAGTTAAGATTGTGTTTGTATGTTGTTGTTGGAGGTATGTTGGAGGTAATCTCAGAAACTACTGATTTTACTTACGTATGTTTATCGCTGTTTGTGTAAGACTGTCCCCTGATATTTATTTCATTCCGTTAAACCGGAGTGAAGCGAAGGCAGGTCGCTAGTCTCTCCATCACAAATGAATAAATATCAATGGACAAATCTCACACAAGTTGCCCTATACTCTGTTCAGTTTAGAGTGATGCCGTGAGAGCTCGTATGAACACGTATTACACTTCTTTCTTTAACTTTACATAAATACAATATTGGTATAAACCTAGCGAGGCCTTTAGGAATTTAAATAATTAATCGCCTATTTTTAAATACGTCGCTCATGAACATGATAAAGTAAGTGATTGTAATAAAGAAGTACGGCTGTCACAGGGATCATCCTAGATTGCACAGAGGATAGTCTTAAACTAAGCTCTAACTTGTACTACAGAACAGAAAAACAGTAGAAGTGTGATGTGGGCGTGTCACGTGTTGCATGGCTATGCAGAGTTCCGCGCAACCATAGTTTGCCGCGATCGCTTGTGCGTGAAAGTTGTGCGAATAAACATTTCTAAAATAGGAAATAAATCCACAAGCATGCCTTAATGTGCTATTCTGGAATGTAAAAACAATAGCCGCACCGAAAACATTTTCCATGGTGGCGTGTCGTTTTTATGATAGTGTGAGAGTACCTATTGGTGACAACAGGTCTGATACTAAGTGAAGCTCATGCCACTTCCACTGTTTTTTCTATTCCGTGTACTATGGGTTGTCATTACAAAAAAGTATACATAGTTAGGGTTTAAATTAAGAAACGGTAACCAAAATTAACTATACTGCTATAAGACAAATGGTGGTCAGACAAAACTCCTGGAGCAAGTGCGTATATGTATGTATACATTACTTACGGGTGAGGATTGAATTTGAGATGTCATGCTCCCTGGACACCCCACTGTCTGTTTTTGTAATGTTTTAAAGCATAACCCTAATGTACACGATATGTACCGAATTTGTACATACTTAAAAAGAAATGTACCTCAATAGATCGAGAGTACAAATTATATAAGTTCGGGTTTGCTGTGGAGCATGTCCCCAGCAACCCCTAAGATTAATTTAAGAATTTGTCTATTATTAAAACATTACGCTGTTGTACGTAATATGTACTGAATTCGTACACACTTTTTTTTAAATGCACCTCCCTAGATCGAGAGTACAAATGAACTGAAACACTTTCGCATTTGATTCTGATTTGCAAGCGTACCTATGCTGTACTTTATAAAGAGAATAAAGCTTTTGCTCAACATGTCGACGGAATAAAATCGGCTTTTTCCATGTTGGTTATAATAACAATTTCTTAAATTCAATGTTTGGGGTTGCTGGCGAGATGCTCCACGGCAACCCCTAATTTAGATCATTTGTACTCTCGATCTATCGAGGTACATTTAAAACAAAGTGCGTACAATTAAGTACATATTGGGTACAACAGCGTTATGTTTCAATAAATAAAAAAATCTTAAATTAATCTTTGGGGTTGCTGGGGAGATGCTCCACACTTATATAATTTGTACTCTCGATCTATTGAGGTACATTAGGGTTATGCTTTAAAACATTACAAAACAGACAGTGGGGTGTCCAGGGAGTATGACATAATTTGAGATACCGCCTACTGGTGAATGAGATCACTATATACAGGATGCCTAGTAGATAATGGATAAGGTTCTATCCATCGACAGGGGCCCACCTTAGGCTGGTCCCTAAAAAGGACTTTCAAGTTTAGTAAAAGTTGCCTGGATTTCGAGATAATTGAACTTTTCTATTTTCTTAATAATTGGCACCCTGTATATGCATGACTAATATTCGTTACTCACATGACTAAAGTTACCTTTTCTTGATGTATTTAAGAGAATTTCTGTCATAGATAAGATACAGTATTTAGGACTGGTCTACCTATGCTTCAAATTGGGGGAGTCCCGTAAAAATATATAATTAAATTCTTACTAAAGAGACTAGGGCACAAAGTGTTTACATGTGATTTTTTATCAAGGTATGAGTCATTTAACCTTTAGTATGCTGAAACTCTGATAAGCGCCTAATAAGTATAATACCATAATCTAAAGAGGCTGGAACTTGATACTTTTTTACAGCCTCTCTTCCAGCTTACCAAAGGTTAAAATAAAAGAGATTTGTACACTTCTACTCCGGTGTATCCAAGATCATTTTATCAATTTTACATGACTTTAACAGATTTTGTTTCTTGAATGTGTCTGGTATTGCAACTTTGTTGTTTAAAAATACTTGATAAGTTGTAAACTTTTGTAAATATTTAATTTATATTGTTTTAAAATATTTCAAATAATATAAAATATAAACTAATTTTATAACAACCTGAAAAGAAAATGGCATGAAGATAAAAAAAAGATGAGGCGTTTATTCAGTAAGTAGACTGCATGGACACTTTTACTTGTCAAAACTCTACCAAGACTTCGCAAGAGACCACTGCTGAGAAGAAACTCCGCAAGAAGCTCAACAAACTCAAGGTGCTCTATGATTGAAACTATTAAGTTATTGTGCAGATTTTTTATTTAAATGTCGAGATCTTCATCTGGGTCCTCCTCGTCCCAGTCATCAACAGCATCTGGCTCATAATACACCTTGCTTTCTCCTTCGTTGATCTTACTCATGTAAGGCAACTTTAGTTTATACTTTTCAAGTTTCTCCGTCTGGTCCATTTCAATTTTGAATGTAGAAAGACTGCTAGGCAAAGGCTTTTCTGGTTCAACATCCTTTTTAGTTTCTTTAATAACAACATCAGACTTCAATGTGGAAGTATTACTGTCATATGAGAGGATCTCTTCAGTCTTAACTATTTTACCACTCTTTTTTAATTGAACCCATATTTTAGTGGAGTTTTGCACGTCATATGATACTATTGCACTCGCTATGTGTTGTAAATGTGCCAGTATCTTGGAGGAATGGGACACACAGTCTCTATGAAATATTAATATCAATTGCACCACATTTGTGTCTGATATTAGTTTCTTCAGATACTTTAAACATTCAGTCCAACCCAAATAAAGAGACATTTGATTTATAGAGTCTATTACAACAGAGCATTTAGTATTTATAAGTTTATCAAGCTTGTCCGCATTAGCGTCTTCATGATATGCAACATTCCTATTCTTAAATACACATCCCCATAATGAGGCAGGTTTTTCATAGCAAAGCACGTGTAATTCATTTTTTTGATAATTTACTATTTCCTGGAGAACTGGTAAAATATTTATATCATAATCATCTTCCAACAGAAGAACGGGTGCTGTTCCCAATCTAAACAAGGTCATCTTAAAATAATTTCAGTAAGTACCTGTTAGCTAAATACGTGAAATAAACACAATTTATAAATAAATAAATCTGTTGAACTACTGAGTGAGTATTGATTTCCGTATTTGAGGTTAACTATACCACAGATTATAGGGTATGTCTAAACTAAACTGACTAAACTGGGGCACTACTTTGAAATTCGACGCTCGCAACGAAGCCCGCAACGCAGATCGATCGAACGTTGAAGGTGAATGCTACCATGAAGTAACTTCGATTTGTTTACTTACGTTTCGGAGCCATAGACCAACTTTCGATTCAAGAGGAATTGAGTTACTTGAATGGAAAGAACGAATGGATAAAAAGTATGCGTTACACACATAGCGGTTAAAAACCGGTAATCAGATTTTTGTCCTAAATCGTCGATTAACAATTTATAGCTTACTTGTGCAATAACACACAAAGTAACAAAGATAGTTTAAGAAAATAAAAACACCAAATACGCTTGTAATTTATTATTTTAAAAATATTCTGACGTATCATTAAGTGTAAAAATAATCTATCTATCATATCCATGTGTCAAGCAACGAAATTTGTTTTGTAAGTTTTATTTTTATTATTAAATTAATTTTTAATAACATCCCAATATTTGATTATTATATTATAAAACAGTTTAACTCGAGTCAAGACTTGGTGGTATTAAATTTGTATTGTATTCTTTAATTAACTGATATATTTTTTGGTTCTCTTGCTTACTTACTTTAGTAGTTTACCTTAAGATTTGAATGAAAACATTGTACTTATGGATTGCAGCAACCATCATCTTCCTCCCCTGTTACCCACGAGCGATGTGAAATGCTGATTTTGCTCGTGGTTTTGTCGGGAGCGTGTTGGGAAGAGTACGCTCCCGCACCCTGTGGGAGCAAATTACTGTTACGTTACGTTAAACAGTCGGTGGGGCAGCCCAGTCGCCAAGACAATCGCAGAAGGTAAACCATCACGACATGGTTTTATTTTCTACTTTCCTGTGCCGGTGCATTCTGACTTATGTGAATTCAAAATACAATTTAATACAACATTGTCTCATTTCCAGGGTAATGGTGCGGACCCCAATCGCTAAAAGAGGTCAACGGGTAAAACTTGCCCTATAAGAATGTATGAGGAAGTGTCAGTTTCACTCTTGGACAATGACCAATCATCCGTACCCTAGGAACCTTACAGCTCCTGTCATTTCAGCACCCATCAAGTAAGCATACCTTTTTACTACTTAACAGAAATGCTTGGGGGTAGCCCCATATGATTCTGTTTAGTCCACCAGAATAAATACTCTTTAACAGAATAATTGTCCATGTGTGTGATGATATCCATGGATTTGTTTTTTTAATAAGTTCATGGTAATTGTCTAAAACTTATTGTTGGTGAAATACACCTTGTTAAATTAATATGTTAAAACAAGGAATGATAGCCATTGATTAGGAAAAAACCTTAGTACACAACCGCAAAGTCTATCCAAACCGACTGATCGCAGATATATCCAAGAAAAAAAAATACAGTATGTTTAAACTACTTGCAGAAATCGAAAGTGCTTGTTATCGTTGCAAGGGGGTTTATATATAATTTTAGGTACATTAGGTACATCATGGATTATCTGACTGTCATTATTTTGTGTGCTGTGTTTATTTCTAGGTAAATATATTGATCCTATTACATTTTTTATAATATTGTAATTATCTGTTCACATGAAGCACCAGACGGTGGTGGTCTGGCCTTTGCTGCTCAAACAGGCCAGTCAGCAAGGGCAGCTGCTGGAGATGGAAGATTCCAAAATCACCAAGTCAACCATTTGCCCAGAACTAACAAAATCAAGACAAGCGGTGCTCATTGACTCCAACATAAAGAAAATTAAATTAAATTCGAAAAAGATTAAAAGTTACTTTATTACATAACATAACACAAAATTGAATTACCCTCCTACTAGGTACTCCTCATTCTTCAGTACTCGCTAAAAAACATTACAACTTCCTATTAAGTCTAGCATTAGGTACCTACTTGGAATCATGAGAGATAGTCTTATTAATAGAACTAGCGTCAGGCCCTAGCTTTGTTCAGGTTCCAACATAATAAAAAATAGCCTATATTCATCTGGAATAATGTACTGTACAAATAGTGAAAGAATTGTACAAATAATAAAGTAATGGTTTAAACAAAATTACAAATCCATTCTCTCTCTGTCTCTCTTGATAATATAAGTATAGATGAATGGCCCTTTAATATAAATATAAAAGAAAAAAGTATGACAGAAATCTATGAAAAATACTATAACAAATGGTATGAGGACTATTACAATATTTTGTCTCTAGTTAAGCCTAAAAATGTACCTTAGTATAACATTATCTATATATATTTCATAACTAACATGGTTTTTGGCAGACATTATGTTGACCATATTGACCATGATGACATTTCTCATCATGAAGTCAATAAATAACTGTGACTATCTATTTAGTGCCTACACTGAGACAGAGTCAGGAACGACAATCAATGGAAATTGAAACAATTTAAGTAATTTCTCTACATACCTATCCAGGGTTAGGCTTGTAAGGTCTACACTCTGTTTAATCTAAGATGAGTCCTGTGACAGCCGTATTTCGTAATTTCAATCACTTACTATGCTCACATGCGAGGTACTTAAAAATAGGTGGTTAATTATTTAAGTTCCTGAAACGCGTCGCTAGGTGTGTACCAATGTAATATTTATGTAAAGTTAAAGAAACAAGTAAGTTATTACGTAAATAATAACTAGTAACAAGTAAGTAATACGTGTTTATATGAGCTGTCACAGGACTCATCTCAGGTGAAACACAGTGAAGATTACAAAACGACTACGTAAACAAAACGACTTAGTTTCATAAGATCTTGGTTGCAAAATGTCTAATTGTGTAAATCTTCTTAAGATATTCTACTATACCTTGGTTGAAGATTTGACTTATTTCTATAACGTTTTGTTAGTATAACGCCCAAATAACAAAATGTCCCAGTTGCAAAACGCCAACGTATGCAGAACGTACTGATGGTAAAACGACTAGGTAGGCATATCGTAAAAAAATCATAACGTCTTAGTGGCAAAACGACTAGATGGTTTTATGACAAGGAAATCACAAACTGTAGTTTGTGATTTGTGAGGGAACTCTTTGAACTATTCATAGTTACTTAATTCGTTTAGTTACTTATTTTACATACTTTCTTAAACATTTTTAGGGTTCCGTACCTAAAAAAGGAAAAAACGGAACCCTTATAGGATTTGTTGTCCTTCCGTCCGTCCGTCCGTACGTCTGTCTGTCAAGTCCGTTTTTCTCGGGAACTCAAACGTTGGGACGGGAGTTGAAATTAAATCCATATATTTCAAGTCTACAGTCTCTTGAAGCTATGAAACAATAATTATACTTCAAAGTTAACGAAAAAAAAAGATACGGCCGTTTATGCCGCAAAAATGTAGGTATATTTCGACACTCAACTCACTCAAAGGTAACTCGAGTGAATCAAAATTCATGCGGTATTTTCCGATGACATAGAACTATGAAACTTGGCCGGTAATACAGTCTTCCAAAATATAGGTACTAAAACTATACTGATAAAATTAATACCCTCTAACTTTTTTTTTTTAAATGTATGTCTGTGTGCACACATAGTTTAGAGTTACAGTCCAGACCTTAAAACTCTTTCTTTTCGCATTATTAGCATTATGTAACTGTAACATGTTTTGTGAGCCTTAAATAAATAAATAAATAAAATAAAACAAACATTTTGTTATGCCTAATTATGCATTACTTCCAACCTAGACATTTTGCATCCTAGAGCAGGGCATTTTACAAAAAAGTCGTTTTGTTTAGTTGGTCGCTATGCAACAAAGACGTTTTGCTTACATAGACGTTTTGCAATCAAGTCCTTATAAGCCTAAGGCTAAGGCCGCACAGACAGGAGGCTTGCTTAGCGCCTAGACTAGAGCCTAGCGTGAACCAAATGTACTAGAATCTTTGCAACCGGCCGCGCTGCGCGCTTGGCGCCTCGCTAGGCGACCACGAACAAAAGCAACACGCTAGGCTCTAGGCGTTAAGCAAGCCTCCTATCTGTGCGGCCTTAGCCTAACCAAAGTATGGTTAAGAACACCAACAAGTACTTAGTAAATTGAAGTTCATCATTCAAATTGTCTCAGTGAATCATAAAGCAGTAGTTTTAAAATAAAGTTAAATAGTAAAACGGGGCTATTTGGGAATCACGAGGCTATTTTGGAACTAAGCAATCATAAGCTTTTAGTTGATATATATTTTGTCATGGCTATAATAGAACTGTAAAACTTGTATTCAGGCGAAGTTGTCAGTTCTAACATAGTCATGAAAAAAAAATTCAACTAAAACTTTTTATTGCTTTGTTCCAAATAGCCTCGTGACTTCCAAATAGCCCCGTTTTACCGGTATAATTTTTTTCATAGGATAAACATGTTGAAAAATTCCCTTCATATGGTGTGATGTCTCGGACGACATACTATTATTATCTATTTATTAAAACTAAGATTAATCTATTTTGCGGCGGAGAAGACGCGGAAGTCAGCGACAGCACCGGTCTGCATGTTGCTCTCGCTCGTGATGTCGTCGGCTGCAGCTCCCATCCAGATATTATATAGAATACTGCATTCAATGGTGATCCTGCAGATCCTGCTGGCCATCTCGGGGCTGTAGTGCAGAGCGCGTGCGGCCAAAAGGCATTTCCACCGCCCTGTGACAAATAAAATATATAATTAATTATAATTTCTGATTATGCTGTGACTTTGGAAATATTGGTGTTTTAGTGGTGGTAGAGCTTTTGTGCAGGATTCATCCAGATGGCTCCCACCATCTTATCCATCAACCCACCAGTGCAGGAGCAGTGTTCGCATTGTTGTGTTCCGGTAAGGGGATAAGAAAAACCAGTGAAATTACTAGCATCAAGGCATTCCTTATTCCACCTTAGTCCTCAGGGTTGGCAACGTATTTGAAGTCTTAGCATTGCAGTCTTGAAATTGTACTCTTGGGAATTCAAATATCTATAGGTCTCAGATACCATTATCATCAGGAGGCCCGAGTACTTATGTGCCTTCTCCTTGTTATAAAAAAGAATGTTAATACATATATGCATTTAAACCTTTAAAAATGCTGAATTTTCTCTCAATGGTTGAGCGCACCCTCTTTTGTATGACATTATAGTAACCCTCAGGGGAGTCGTCTGTGGGGCCATCCTCAGTGGTCATTATGTACTCCCACAAGGGGTCATGAATTATACTCAGTATTTCATAAGAGAAGTATTCAAATTTTAGAAAAAAGAAAACTTGATTCGTTACCCAGCAAGTGCAAAACAGCAGGCTCTCTCTTGGCACAGAGGCTTTCAAAATGTTCCCAGATATTGCCACAAAGATTCATGAGTCGCTCCACCATGTGAAGCATCAACATTTAAAATGGCATATTTGTCATCTGAAACAACAATATCAGTGAAGTTTTATAATTTTTTTTCATTTCACAACATCCCTTTACTCTATCAATACAAGAATTAAACCTAAAGCGATAGAGAGGGCATATATGAAAAAACACTGAGAATGCTTCCAGATTATCAGCGTTACACTGTAACTGTTTACTTAAAGTGTAATGAGATAAACATAACAGATTGTTGACTTGGCATATGCTTGTTACCAAGCTTGGCCTGACTTTATGTATATCAAATAAAAAAATAACTTGATGCCAATAACATAAGAAATAATGGCATCATATTATCGAAAACAAATAAAATGAACAAGTTAATTGTCCTTTAATATATAATTATATGATATATATTATATTGGGCAACCGGAAATGTTTCCGGTTAAAGAACTTCTCTTCATGCTCTTTGGGTCAAAGCGACTTAACTATGTACAATGTAAAGTAAAGTCAAATAACCTAATACCTTTTAGGATGACATTATGATGAGTGCGAATGATAATTAGAAAAAATATATAGCCATAGTATGTACTTACCCAGTTTTAATGATGCTGCGCTTGTTTGGGTGAATTGCTAATGGGGCAGAAAAATGGCAGCCTTATGTAACATCACACAGGCAACAAGTCATTGACCCAACATCATATCTTCCAACCCTGCCCCGGTAATCTACCATACCATACAATTTTAAGGCAACTCCAATCTGTAATAAATCAAATGAAAGAGTTTCATCTCATTGGATTGGTCTGCATATTTGAACAAAAATAGGCAGACATTATACCTCATAAATAACAATACCAAAAGTAAACATATTTTCATAAAGAATAAACATCGCTAAAACACTTTAAATACGTACCTAAGGGTTTTTTGATTGAATAGGTTGGGTAGATGCCTCGGTGCAGAAAAATGGCAGACTTATGTAACATCACACAGGCAACAAGTCATTGACCCAGCATCATATCTTCCAACCCTGCCCCGGTAATCTACCATACCATACAATTTTAAGGCAACTCCAATCTGTAATAAATCAAATGAAAGAGTTTTATCTCATTGGATTGGTCTGCATATTTGAACAAAAATAGGCAGACATTATACCTCATAAATAACAATACCAAAAGTAAACATATTTTCATAAAGGATAAACATCGCTAAAACACTTTAAATACGTACCTAAGGGTTTTTTGATTGAATAGGTTGGGTAGATGCCTCGGTTATTAAGTTATAGCCTCTAACACCACTCGATTTAATCTGAAAGTGTTGACGAATTCCCCAAAAAGCCTCGAGTGTATCCCGCCGCCAAATTCGTCATATGTTCGTGCATCACTTTGCGGAGTACTTCGTTAAGCAAAAAACGTGAAATCGTTCAATCTAAAATATAAACGAAACTCGATAAAATAAAATAAGCTTAGGAAAAATATTTCACAGTAATAAAACCAAAAATCACTCACACTCACGCAATGAAAACAATGGATCGAAGGTCAAACGATAACACTTTAGTTAACGTGAGATTTGACGTTTCTCCCCGAAGAACTTTGTGTCAAAATCCGAAACCGTCGCCGAAGTTCGATTTTCATAGTAGGTCAATAGAAGTAACCACGAAGTAACAATTGTCAAACGACGAACTTCGAATCCGAAGACGGGCCCGAAGGTGTTCATAGTAGCAAATGGTGAAATCGAAGAACGGAACTTCGAACTTCGAATTTCAAAGTAGTGCCCCTGTAACTTCTCTACCTACTCTACGTAATCTAGATCGTACACGTGTGTATAGAAAATCTACATACACCATGCATACACTTAATATTTCTTCGCGTCAGCAGGTTTATCTGCATTAATCTAATCTGTCTAGAGTAATTTTATAGATAGATCTGATCTGAGGCCCGTTTCACGAAGCTACAAGTTACAAATTACAAGCGGAAGCCTCTTTCTGACTCCTTTTGCTAGAAAGAGTTCCGCTTGTAATTTGTAACTTGTAGCTAAGTGAAACGGGCCACTGGGACTCAGATTGCATGCGATAAATTGAAGAAGAATTCTAGCTGCGTCTCGGGTGTACCGATATCGGATCGGATAATGTGAAAACGCTCTTATAACCTGTGGTTTACTAGGCGAATATAGTTTAATTCTGGTAACATTATAAATAAATGTCAACGTCAACTGTATTTATTTACGCCAAGTCATAATTTAGTAATTTACGCAATCTGTATTTACAATTAGTTGGTATCGTAATTAAGATTTATATCTTCTTTTTTCTTCCGTTGAAACCATGTTTTTGCGTTCATTTCCTAATTATGTTAAAGAGCTCTCTAGGCAGGTTGTGTACGTTCCAAAACATAAACCTCCAGAGCAAAAAGATTATGATACCCTGCGAGAATTTATCAATAGACACAAACAACTCTTAGTTCTTACTGGCGCTGGTATTTCAACAGAATCTGGTGAGTGTTATGAGTAGCATAATATTCATAATACTCGTCATTCAGTAGATTACTGACTCTGATTTAAGTTTATTATTAAATTAGGTATACCTGACTACAGATCGGAAGAAGTGGGATTGTACGCTCGCAGTAATCACAAACCTGTCCAGTATCAGGAGTTTGTTAAGTATCCTAAAGTGCGGCAAAGGTACTGGGCGAGGAACTTTGTTGGCTGGCCGAGGTTCAGTGCTGTTCAACCCAATGATTCACACATAGCTATCAACAAACTAGAAAAGGTAACTAATTTTCCTAATAGAAATGGCGCCAAAACAACCTTTTATTTACTAGGGTAAATAAGATACATTTTTTTAATTCTTATTATTACTATTCAGATTAAAGTAGCCGACTTCTAACCTTCATTAAATGAAGAGACACCATAAGATGTGTTGTGCTGTATAGAGTAGCATTGTATTGTAATAACATAATTTATTTTTAAACTCCAATGCAAAAAGAGGATTGTTATAAGTTTGAGCGGTGTCATACACACACCGCTCAAACTTATAACAATCCTGTTACTGTCCGTCTGTAGCACTGTATTTTTTAAACGGGTGAACTGATTTGGAAGCAATTTTTTTTCAAAGCCTTTTTTCTAGCAGTGGTTCTTAGCTAGGCAGACGCGGCTCTAGCCCATGTAGCACCCGTGTGTGGTTCCTTGGGAAGTCCTGCACCACGAGTGAGGTATGTTCTTTATAGGCGTCGCGAGCGGTCCTCGGCGCCCCCTGATACCCTGCGCTCGTTTGCGCTGCACACCCTGCACTATAGGTAAAGCCGGCTCTGTAGCTAGGTTACATGAAAATTGGTTGAGCGGTTTAAAAGTTATCAGCTCTGAAACAAGGGGTTACCAATATATCAGGAGTTTTATCTGTCTATTAGTTATTATTTCTACTTTAATCTTTCCAGGTTGGTAAAGTGACAGCAGTAGTCACACAGAATGTTGACCGCCTACACCACAAAGCAGGCTCCAAATATGTGATAGAGCTGCATGGATCAGGCTACACGGTGAAATGTCTGTCTTGCCTGTATGAGATCAGCAGGGCTGACTTGCAAGAGGAATTGTTGAGGAACAATCCGGCAATGGAGAGCAGTTTCTCCATGATAAGGCCAGATGGTGATGTAGAGTTGTCAAAAGTAAGTGAATCCACTATGGTCTTACACTGGTTTTAACCTTTAAAAGGCAAAGCCATAGTTGACAAGCCCAAATAATAATCTTTAGGCTATAGGCATGCTTAATCTTTTGAATGCCACAGACGGCTGGCCCTCAACTGAAAGTTGTGCCACTGTCGTCATGATGGCTACAGCCGTCACCTGTTAAAAGAGACTTTGTTTCGTATCAATTAAGTTTTCATTTGCATAGCATAGCAAACTTGTTTGGCATGTTTCGTGTGTGTGATCAGTGATAGTTCAAAAGATTAACTACCCATGCCCATGACTTGTTTACATTTTATACAGGCTGTTAGGTAAATAATGGATAATCTGTGACCTGTTGTTACTTACAAGTGTTTATTAGGCTTAGTAAAAGTGGCACTGTTTTTGAGATATTTTGTTATCAAAATGTATGAGACAGTGTAACCTAAACAAAAAGTCAAAATATATTAAAAATAAAAATGCCACTTTACTCAGCCCAATTGACAACATTTCAAAAAAAAAAGCAGTTTGGTTTTTTTCGCGTTTTATATAGCTGGTTAAAAATTAGACTACCCGTGTTTCTCGGTTTTTCTTTATTTAACTTAAATTCGTCGTTAATAATTTATTAAAGAAATAGTCATTAAAAAGACCGTATATACAAAGTTAGGAATACTGATGTCGTGATCTTAGCATGATATAAAATTAAAAAGGTAACTTTCAACAGAAACAGAACTGACTGTTATGTCATCTCACTTGTCAACCATAACAACTGTAAAAACATGAATATAATAATAGTGAAAAGCTGATTCTGAATGAGCAAGCGGTCAAGAACACTCCAAGCCAATCAAGCCATTGAAGTGGGTGCCCGCCATCTTCAATGGTGTGCCGACTGGGACTGGAAGACGCCGACGACAGCGACGATTCACCGTACAATTGCTTATATATACTTGACATTGGCAAAATTACATAACTTGTAGACGCCATTAAAATAAATAAATAATAATAAACATGAATTCGTCGACTTCGGGCAGATTGCGGCTATCTACTTTTACAAATCCGTTAGTCACTTCCATTTTTAATAGCGTATATCAAAACAATAGTATTACGAGAATCGAAAGCGTGTCGTTAGAATCAAGTAATCCGTCAGACAGATGAAAAATGGACATGACAGTTGTATATTTTTTTCAATTCCTATGGTAATAAGAATTGAAAAAAATACTAAGGGCACTATAAGTGTATTCCTAACATTCACAATCCAACTTTTTTACTGTTTTTCCCAAATATAAAAAAAAAACTACTGCATAAAAAAATCCTAAAATATTTTTACTGTAATCAGCAGTATAAAATCTACAAACGGTATTTTATTTTACTACTTTAGCAGATATGAATTGTTGTAAATTTAGCTTTTTGAAATGTCCTAAGACCCCCATGGATTATCCATTATTTACACCCTATATACTTATCATTGACATCCTGGTGTCTCCGGCATGTAAAATTGCAGTAAACTTTGGCATTCAAAAGGATAAAAAAAACAGTTTATGATGTTCATTTGTTATCTAAGTATTTTTTCTATCCCCCTTACTAATAAACGTTGGGTAACGGTGGTATAGCTATATAATGTTTTGTCCTTATCTGTCAAATTCAAATGTCACAATGACAGATAAGGACAAGGGGGTATATCTATAATACCTTATTTATTTATCAATTTTCTATAATGTTTCAGGACCAAGTAGACCACTTCAGAGCGCCTCTTTGTCCAAAATGTGAAAGTCCTTTAAAGCCTAATATAGTATTCTTTGGGGACAATGTGCCGAAGCACCGAGTTCAAGAAGTCAGGGACCAGGTGACAAAGAGTGACGCAGTGTTTGTGCTGGGATCCAGCCTTACAGTTTACTCAAGTTACAGGATTATTTTACAAGCAAAGGAAGAAAACAAAGAAATTGCCTTGCTCAATATTGGCCCAACAAGAGCAGATGATATTGTAAATATCAAAATTGCCACAAAATGTGGTGATATGTTGCCAAACTTATGTAATTCAATTGACAGCTGATAAATCTGATAATTTATTTCTAAAAACGTGACGTTGCTACCTCATTAGTAATCATTAGTAAATGACTACTGTGATAGTGTAAATATTAATCAATATAGACTCAAATTAAAACACTTGTATGGCATTTCATTTTAATATTGATAAAAAATAAGAAGTAAGAATACAAAACGGATTTATATGAGTGGATTGCAAACTGGAAACTAGTTATGATTTAAATTGGTAGTTAAAATGGAGCTTTCACAAGTTAAATGTACGTCTAAGAAATAAATAAGATAAAACTAAGGACTGTACTAGGTAGTTTACTCTTGTATTGTATGGAACCATGTATTCTGATGGAAAAACTTTATTGGTAGAGAAGTCAGTGATAACGAGAATTATGAGATCACTATAAAAGTCAAACATCAATAACAGTATTAATGTCGCAATTCTATTGTATATAATTATTTCAAATCTACATTATAGTTACGGCAGTGCTCAGGTGAAAATGTATGAACCAGACTTCATATAGCACATTAAAACCTACCTAATTAACCACTTAATCACAAATGAAATTTTAACTTAAATAATTGTTCACCACATTACAAATGCGTGTAACATCTCATATCTTACACTCATCTATGGAAATGGCCAAAAATATAAACAAATTAGTACTGTTTGACTCAAAATTGGTTCAGCCCCTTGGGAGCTATGATGAAATACAGATACACAGTAAAACTCAATAACACTCCTCTTTTCGTCGAGGGTTAATGACGAATTAATACCTTCTATTTAGCCTCGTATTGCCCACCATACTGCAAACGGAGTTTTCTGGGGTTATTCCCACCTGTTGCCACCAATTTGTTACTACTGGTAACACCTCGGATTTTTTTTCCCACCTGTTACCACTAAAGTACTCTGTGGTAACAAGTGGGAATATTTTTCCCATTTGTTACCACTAAAATATTTGGTGATAACTACCACCAATTAGTTTAGTGGTAACAGCTGGGAATTGTTATTCCCAGTAGTTACCAGTGTTAACAGGTGGGAAAAAAAATCCCAGCTGTTACTAGTGGTAACAAATTGGTGCTAACAGGTGGGAATAACCCGTTTTCTGTAAGTGGGAGTTTGAATCTACTATCAAGGCAATAAAGTTCAATTACGTTTGTTCATTAATGCCATTTTCAGTTTGTGTACGTAGGAAAATAAACCTTATTATTATTGTAACACAATTCAAATTAAATTTCCTTGATTAGGTGCAACCTATTGCACACTGGGCCTTACGAGGTTATGAACATGAAAATTACAGATTTATAAAGCACATGATTATGAAATTTATGAGGTAATAATAGGAAATAGGTAATATGCATGGTTTTTTTTTACAGCTTCAATAAAAGCTGATTCATGTAAAAAAACAGGTGAGAAAAAAACATTTTTTGAATAGCTATAAAAATAACTAACATATAAGCCAACAAAGATTCGTTCCTATCTCTTTCTAGCAAAACAGAATTTTACGTGGAGTTTATATGGCCGAACTGCATAATGACGTCACCGGTGCACATCGGATCTCTCTGTCTAATTAGCAGGTTAAAATGCTTGTATCATCCGTATTTCTTGACCGATTTTAATTTTAATTTCACTTTTGGTTATTTCTTTTACGGTATTTTCATATTTTGTTGAGAAATGCGATTTAAAAATCCATGCATAAGCCCTATTGGTTTGTTTGTTTAGACAATTGGCCATTTCTATTGACTAAAATTATACAAGTAATACAAGGTGTAAGCATATTCTGTTATCATCATGGAATCACAGAGCAAATGACATTTTGTTAGGGATCAATTGAAAATTTGTACATTTTTGGGTAATACAAAATCGTGTGTTACATTTTGTATGGTGATAATTATTTTATGTTGGTGTTGCATGTTTTGTATCACATCACATATATTCAATATTTATGTAAATAAGGTATACCAGTACTTGGCCGCTTAAGGCAAACGGACTTGGAGCAAGAGGCTTTCCGTTCAATAAACTGCAGATTCCTAAAGTTTTACAATCTTATGAACTAAAACTAATTAGTTTTTTGAGTAAAATATGGCCCAGCTTCTAAACAGTAATGTACTTAGTCCGGGGTATATTTTGCTCGCTAAGTTTTGCTATAAATCAGAAAACCGATATCTCTAGCCGTTCCCTCCTGTGAAAACTTGGCTCACTGTAAACACGTTGCTACACTTACCAGTCTTAAAATCACAATAAAATGATGTCCACATTAATTGTTTTGTCACTACAATAAAACCGTAATACTAGACGCGTTCTCGATTGTCTATGTAAGCAACATTATAAGAAGTAGTCGGCCTGGGGCTTCTTCGAAGGGACCCCCCGCGACTCCTGCGGCGCCGCCTCGAATATTGTGAACTCGCGTTGGAGGTTCTCGTTCAGTTCTAGTATTGCGGCCACGTTGCCGCACCTTGGGGAAAGAATACAAGTTTTTATGAGTACAAGGAAATGATAAATGGAATAATTTATACAAAAGTTGGCATGGACCTAATTTAAACTAAAATAAATTAATACAAGTTTCACAGTTTTGTCTAATTTACTGAAAAATTCAAGGTTTCGTTTCTTAGTTTTGCTGTTAAATATATATATATTAGTTTCAATTGTTATGGATTCTTTGGCTCGTTTTGAAGTTTGGAGATATGGGGGAACGGCCTCTTTTCGTCATTATTATTCATCTTAGCCCTCCATGCCCAGCTGGTGCGCGCAGCAGATCATGTCGATGTCGTCGGACACGTTGACCTGGTACACGAGCGAGCGGGACAGTAGCTACACCGACCTGTAGCAGTAGTGAAGTGCCACTTGTAGCCCTCCATGACCAGCTGATGCGCGCGGCAGATCATTTCGATGTCGTCGGACACGTTGACCTGACGAGCGAGCGGTACAGTAGCTACACCGACCTGTAGCAGTAGTTGGGCGCGGACCAGACGGTGAGCACGGTCTCGTTGAAGTGCCACTTGTAGCCCTCCATGACCAGCTGGTGCGCGCGGCAGATCATGTCGATGTCGTTGGACACGTTGAACTGCGCCACGACGTCCGAGCCGAACAGGTAGCCCGCGCCACGAGGCGACACGCCCCAGCCTTGTGTGTCTGCGTCATAAACAAACTTTGTGAGATACATCTCTGAAGGATTTATAGTCCATTCGCTTAGATAGGGTTGCTAATAATCGCGTAACACCCGCAAGTGAATTTGCAGCCTACATCGAAATATATTCGTATTTTTTAACAATAACCACAAGTACGTGTGAGTGTAGTGACACTTATCTAAGCGAATGGACTAAACTGTCATAAGGTGGGTAAAAACCAAAATAAATGTACATAAAGACGCTATTTAAATGTCACTTAAATGACGTCTAACTTACAATTGCGTTACTAAAATGTACGTGTTTGAACGTTAATCGACAGCTTTGTTACGGTGGACAAAACTCTTCTTTAACTGGACATTTATTTTGGTTTATACCCAGGTACAAATGGGAAATCGTTCACTTGAAATCATCATTCCGAAGTTGGATCAAAAGTAAGCGTGTGTAATGCTTAGCATAAAAACAAATTGTCTAATGATCATTTTATAACACAAATTGCATAATTTCAATCTGTATAATAAACCATCGATATAATAGTCATGATGCATAAAACGAAATGCATAATTTCAAAAACTGTAATGTTATTATAAATTATATAATTATAATAAATTAAAAAATAAATATTTCTAACCGCTTTCATTACTATTAATGTGGTCAAAGTCCTAACCTAACCTAGTTAGAAGAAATTGACTTAAAATACATAATAACAAGAAAATGATAGTTATACTAAATTATGTTATTCGATCGTATGCCAGATAAAATTATACAATTCGTTTTTATGCTAAACGTTCATTATGCTTTTCGTGGTTAGTTAAATGAAATTATACAAAATGTTTTTATACTGATTGAAGCGCAACCCAAAAGTAATAGTATCCAAAGTGAATTTAGTCAAAACGTAATTGTGCTGAAAAATATTTATAACCAATTTTTTTTCCTTGTACTTTAATTAAGTCCGAATGGAATTCTGTCCATTGTAAATTATGAGCAAAATTAAATACGCAAAAAGTGAATGTAAGTAGTACAATATGAATAAGACCTTAATAATATAAATTAATCAGTTAGGTAACCTTCAGGATCGCTCCACAGCAGGTCGCACATGGGCCCGTCGTGCGGCACCTCCTGCTTGCGGTCGATGGTGCGGATCTGGTCGAGCGTCTGGATGGAGGGGCTGAGCCCGCCGTGCACGCAGAATATCCGCCCGTCGATGATGGCCGACAGCGAGAGGTAGTCGAAGATCTCTGTGCAGTACCTGAAACAACCACGACATATTTAGTGGTGACATTCTGCCATCACGCCAAAGCAGATCCAATGCTCTCCCGTTAGTAATAAAGTTCCTTTTCCTACAGGAGTTTTGACTGAGATACCGCCATTTGTCTTAGCAGAGTATTACCATGTTTAACTTATCGCTGTGTTAGCACCTGTCACTCTCACACTCACATACTTGTCAGAAAGTGACGGAACATTTATCCACATTCGTCTACAGCGATAAACGCGATCATAATAGGCTCGCAGCTATTCACGTTGGCCGAAAATAATAAAAAGTAAAGCCTAACGACACCTCATACGTTAAAATCCATCAAGCCGTTTATGCAGCAGAGCGTGCCAAAGAAATAGACATAAATACACTCGGAAAACGTAATTCTCCTGACGCAGGCAGGTTGGAAAAACTGCCCAATTACGATTATTGGGACAAACGGTCCAGTTAGGTAGGTCCAACTTTGAGAAAGAGGTCACTCGTCGAATCCGACTCGGCTGGGCAGCGTTCGGGAAGCTTCGTAGCACCTTTTCGTCCAAATTACCGCAGTGTCTGAAGTCAAAAGTCTTTGACCAGTGTGTGTTGCCAGTGATGACTTACGGATCTGAGACGTGGGCGCTAACAATGGGCCTTATAAGGAAGCTCAAAGTCACTCAGAGGGCTATGGAGAGGGCTATGCTCGGGGTTTCTCTGCGTGATAGAATAATGATGATATCCGCAGTAGAACTAAGGTTACCGACATAGCCCGAAGAATAGCCAAATTTAAGTGGCAGTGGGCGGGGCACATTGCTCGCAGGACTGATGGCCGATGGGGTCAGAAGGTTCTTGAGTGGCGTCCGCGGACCGGGAGACGAGCTGTAAGTAGGCTTCCAACAAGATGGAGTGACAACCTTGTAAAGATCGCGGGAACGCGGTGGATGCGAAAAGCACAAGACCGGTCCGAGTGGAGAGCCTTGGGGGAGGCCTATGTCCAGCAGTGGACGTCTTTCGGCTGACATGATGATGATGGTTATTTTAAGAATAGAATAGATTACCTCCAAACAGTGATAGATCCATATTTCCGCAAGCACTCGTCATAGAATCCATATACTTGTGTGATCTGTCTTGACTCGTGGTTCCCTCGAATGAGTGTGATGCGGTCAGGGTACCGGACCTATGCACAAACGAACAGTCAATATACTCTATATACAATGCCATGCCTAAATAAAACTGAATACTGAAGCTGTTGTAAGATCAAATGAATGAATAAGCGACTAACTTGTACTCTTAATTTAGTTGTTGAAGTTATGACAAAGATGTAAATGTTCGCATATTGTAAATGCAAAGGGTACATCACAACATTCACAACATAATTAAGAATTGAAGCTGGTGGCTATATATGTAATTTCATTAAACATGAAAACTATTATGGATTTGACATTATACTTCTCTATTAAAGAGCTGTTGAAGTACCAGATTGTATTTTTCACATAATGCTATGTTCAACATCAGGAAAAAGTGATCTGACCTGTTGATCAATAATAATAATAATAAAACTGGCCTAAAATTAAACTACACACGTCATAAATATAGCAGAATATGAGACGTACATGCCGGGGGTATGAATCGTTTAAGAGCCGCCAGTACACCTGCGTCACTGGAGAGCAGAGCTGGCAGTTTCCTCGCTCAATGAATTAGTTTAGTTTAACGAGGAAATGCTGCCAGGATCTTTGAAACAATGCCGCAGGAGCCATTCTTAGATTTAATGCTTCAGTTTTTATTTTTTATACCTTAGATTTAGTTTTATTTAAGCTGTATTAGTTTTATAAATCATGTATTATTTTTGTCGTTTGTACAAACAACTCACATAATAATTAAATTGAAACTGCAAATTACTTTCAATGTTATAAGACTTTGATAAAAAGAAAAGTTATGGACTGTAAAAAATGGAACTTAAATTTTATGGAAAACAATATTCCCGACATAAATTTTGTCTCTTTCCTTTAAATTGGCCAAGTTTATCTGACCACGCGTTTGAAAATTAAATATGGAGCGTCCTAGCGACTTTGGTTTGCGTACAAAATTATTGCAACGGTCAAGCGGGGCGACAATCTTGGCGGGGTAAGCATGGGCGGGCTGTGATGAGAAGGAAGCGCGCGTGACTGCGCGCGTTTTTTTAATACAAACGTATACGTTGTTTTTTTTGCTACTAGAAGGGGCAAACGAGCTATAGCTGGTCCTCGTCTATGGAATGAATGAGTTCAAATGAATGAGGGTGTTATATCTGAAAGCTAGTTACCTAATCTTCAACTGAATAAAAAAGATAATAAACCAGCTATGCGCGAGTCGGACTCGTACACGAAGTGTTCCGTGCCGGTAAATTGCGATAAGATAATATTTCTTTGCCCGTGTGGTTTCCGGATTAGAATAGTGCCACTCCATTTCTTCCCGTGGATTTCGTAAGAGACGACTAAGGGAATAAAGGCTTATAGTACTGTTAGGCGATGGGCTTGCAACCTGTCACTAATACGCTGGTAAACATCTTAGCCTGATTGTGCAAAATGTGGTTACAGAATTATCAACAAGTTTTTAGAGCTGTTGGTAATTCTGTAGCTCTGCCTACCCCACTCTGGGAACGAAGGCGTGAGTTTATGTATGTATGTAATATTTCTCTTCTCTACCCTAATGTTGCAATTTTTGGAATATGTTGTAGAGGGTCCCGTATCGTCGCACAGTAGGTATTATTACATTCCGTTTTGAATTCGATTTCGAATCCGTTTCGAACACAACTCACACATGACCATTTTTTAGTATTTTGTTGTTTTTCCTCACGGTGGGTTTAGACCAAACGAGGGAATGCTCTAGAACATGTTTTGTCTTTATTTTTACAAAGAAAACGTGAGATAATGCCATAGAATTCTTGTTCGTTTTTGGAACTTAAAGCTGTGAAGCCAACCAAATTTGAAGCTTGTTGATTTTACCGTTTTTACTATACAAGAAAAATAAATATACGTTGAAAAAAAAAAACGTTTCTACGGCCCTCTTTTTTATTTTAGCGTCTTATCTATTACGGTTCAAAAGATACAGCTCTCTTACAGACGGACGGACAGCATAGCCATATTAATCGGGTCCCATTGGGCTACCCTTTGGGTACGGAACCCTAATAAAAATGGACAAGGACAAGCAGGCATACAAAAATCCACCCATTTTGAGATGGGGCTTAAAAAGAAAAGGTTATGACACACTTTTAGCACATTCATAATATGATGATATGATGCAATAAAAATAAGCTCCACCAACTTATTGACTGAGCTAAGTCTCTATCTATGGTAAAAGTTTTTCATCCCAGGGGGCCTAGTATGGCTATATCGTGTGTTAAATGTGGATAAGCATCCGTCACTCTCTTACTTATTTACGTGTCAGGTGACGGGGGCCTTATCCACACTTTGTCACGCTATGATAAACGCAGTCATATTAGGGCCCCTGGACGCAAAAAGAGGGTATTGTGAGTTTAATTTATGTATATCTGTGTCTTTGTAAGTTATTTTAATTATCGTTCCTGACGTAGAGACCTCATCATGTTGTTCTCCTAGTCACTATTTTTAATTTAAGTAATTTAGCTTACATTTGAAATGATTTTATTTGTGCTAGTTTTAAAATATTTATTATTGTATTACCTTGTAATGTTACTTTTAAGTATTATTGTATTTTATGATTGGAAAAAATGACCTTCTGCTGGAGTTTCTTGCGGCGCTTCTTCTCCGCAATGATGGTCTTGTCTGAAGCGCTAGTAGATTCACTCCATGCTACCGACGTGTAAAAGAGCCCTCATGTGACCAATTTACTGAATAAATATTTTGAATTTTGAATTTGTGTCTATTTGTGGCGTGGCTCCTAAACAGATGCACTGAGAAGGAGGCAATAAAAAAAAATTAGGTTATTTGGATTGGTTTTTAGCCTGGTTTAATGAAAATCAACCCGTTTAACAGATATCAGCTCTGAATGAAAGTGGAGGTCACAATTATATTGGGGTTTTATCAATAGTTATTGTAATTCTGTACACATACCTCGTAAAGCCCAGTGGGCAATAGGATGTACATAATCAAGGCAATTTAATTGGAAATGTGTAGCAATAAGAATAAGGTTTATTTTCCTATCTTCATAGACTGAAAATGGCATTATGGAACAAATGCAATTGAACTTTATTGTATTGATGGTAGATTCAAAGTCCCACTTACAAAAAACCCCCTATTTGTACCTTACGAGGCCTCCTAGACCCACAATACAACTAAATTTGGCAAAGGAAAATGCACCTATTGTGATTGCAATAAAGTCTATTTTCTATTTTAATTGGACGTACTTTTGCAAACGGGTGGGTTGGTACCCACAAAGATTTGGTAATAAAATGTCAACTGTCATGCTAAATACTGTGGGTTGGTTCCGGTTTGCAAAATCTTTGTGGGTTGGTTCCCGTTTGCAAAAGTACGTCCAATTGTCAGTCATAAAAACAAGGGAAATTGTACTTTATCTAATTTGCAATAGATCTTTATTGCAATGGCCGTATTATGTTATGTACATGAGGTAAAGTAAAATATTATTTAATTTCTAACTCTTACCTTGAGTGCCAGGAGAAGTAGGAAAGTTTCAACAGAGTAAAAGCCTCGGTCTACAAAATCCCCCATGAAAAGATAATTGGTTTCCGGGACATCTCCGCCCACTTTGAATAACTCTTTCAGGTCATAAAACTGACCGTGAATATCTCCACACACCTAAAAATTCGATCACTTTGAGTATTGCAATTTGAGGTTAATACGAATATAATTTTAAAATATAAGTTCAATGCTAGTCTTGTATTCCTACAATAGATTATTTCTGGATGGTTTATGTTATTTCATAGTTCATTAATTAACAAAATTCAATTTGATTAAACATTAACTCGCATGATTTCTAATTATTTAAGTATATTTCTCTATATAAGTATTTGTATCATTGTCTAGTAGGTACCCATAATAATACAAGCCTAGAGCTTAGTTTGGGACTATGGCAATTTATGTAAGAATGTCCCCTGATATTTATTTATTTCAAATTTATAATTTAACAAATAATTTATGTTACTAATGTTTAATTTAAACTGCCACAGAGTTTAAATACAAGGTAGGAGGATAATCACGACTAATACCTAAACCTCTATAGCTGTAAATTTTAATTAAAATTAATAATTGTGTAGATTATCATGAACAGTTTTCAGTTGCTATAACTTACAGATACTATTTTGTATCTGTGCCCTAGACAATACTCTTAAAATTTGTAACTGACAGACCAGGTCATTGTCCTTTTAAACAAGATTACCCTCATTTTAAGCATTAGCTCAAAACTTAAGGATAATATTATCTATCGCTCCGACAAACAGTAGGCTGGTTTAATATAAAAAGGAATTAAAAAAAAAATAGGACTTACATCACAAAAACAATAACATTAGTGAATGTTCATTGTAGTAATTAAAATTAAGTCCTTAGTCTTAATTCTGCTTTTGAGACTTTATGAAAAATTAGAGCACAATATTAGCCACAGGACGTTGTATTATTATTTACCGTAACGGGGGAGTCGACTCGCTGAACGTTACTCTCTTCTACGAGAATCTCGCGCGCCTTCGCGCAGAGGGCCTTCACCTCCCCTTCCATTATAATCTCGCATCGCTTCAGCTGCTCGATTTGACGGTCCAGATCACTCGTGTCAGACATTGTACTAACTTAATCACAAGGACAAACCTACAACAAAAAACTTGTTACACAGTGGTAACGTCGATGCCTCATGAATTATTCAAAGAAAATGGAACCCTCCCAGGTTTTGAACACTTTGTCAAAAGTTGAACTTAGCAGACTGAGTTCATAGACATAATTACTAACTAATATGCGGGAACTCTTCTACAAAAAACGTTGAAATTCTACAAACAATCACAATCCGCCATTACAAACACGTTACGTGCGTTCGCCAGGAGACAGAGAAGCAAAGCACAGCACACAGAGAAGACAGACAGAATAAAACGGACACGTTCAGAAATTTGTTGAAAAATAAGTGTCCATTACACGTTTTCTGTATTTTTTTTATTGGTTTTAGTGTTTTTAATCGAATGAAATGTGCTTTCTTGTTTAAAGTACATAAATCTACTAATCTTAAACCGTTTTTAAGTTAAGTTTAGTAATTCTTCTGATAAAGTGACGTCACCTGCATGACAGTTGTACAATCATCACAGAGATTAGGTACACTCACACATTGAATAGATCAAATAATAATATCATATCGGTCAGTCAGTCGTGCAAGCGCCGCACCCAGGATCTGTTTTTGCGCGTCTGTTGCCCGCGTATCGATTGTATTAGTAGTAGTGAATGTTTTGTTTATCGTGTGGTGTGAAGTGATTTGTGAAACGAGTGCGATTTGTTCTAACGTTTTTTGAGAAAAAGCTCAAGATGGGAAACATTCACACCGTCGGTCCGAATGAGGCGCTTATAGTTTCAGGTACCTATACTAAATATAAACAATACCATTTGATTTTGACAGAACTACAAAATTGTCAATGATAAAAATAGGTAAGTATTTTTTGTTTGTGCGTGCCTGGATTAAATATTCATGAATTTTATGATAATGCGAATGGTAGCTCGTAAGTGTACATAGTTACGTCATATTTATAAGATTTATGTTGTTAGTTGTTCAATGATAATTGATAAAATAACCTATATAGTTTAGGCATTTTTCATGTTATTGTAAACCTGTTAAAGCAGTTACCAAATATTTACCGAAGCCTACAATGAAACGCAAATGGTTTTTCATTTCATACATACGTCGGATGCATATTGCTCTTGAGTCTTGGTCTACATCAAAAGGAAAAAAAATATGTTAATTATTTTCCTGCATTGAAAGGAGCATAGATAGGTACCTACCTAAGCTCGTTTTAGCATCGTGAGCGTTTCTTGCTATTCTTATATTTCTTCTAGCCAAGTAGATAGGTACTTGCCTATATAAAAAACAACTGCACCTAGGATCCACTCAGGTTCCTATTTTATAAGTCTAGGTTACCTGGTCACCGGTCTTATTTATGACGTTTGCCTATACCTAGGTATAGGCATCCTCAAAACCAGTCGACCTTTCTGATTCAACATTTTGGTTGACCTTACTCACTCGCTGTATAAGTATAGTACGCAGCAATTACATCTTAGCGAACATTGGGCTTTAAAGTAGGTAGGTACCTATCTTCAGATACGTCTCTATCATTAGAGGCATACGAGCGTGTGAGATAATTTTAAGCTCTATGTTGGGTAATAAAAAAACACGGATGGGCGAGTATTTTTGCCGGTGAGTGTATACTATTATTGCCGCTGAAAGTACCTATAAAATATCCATACGGGGCTTTAACCCTTTAGCGGTCATCGGTCATACATTTGATCACCGTAATAAAATTAAAATAAGTTTTATGAATTAATGATGTAGTTCTTTTTTCGAAACCTGTGACAGGTGTCAATAGCCGTTAAAGGGTTAACATAAGTTACAGTCTAGTAGTCACCAAGATATAGGTAGATACAGATCAAGCCAGTTCAAATCCAATCAGAATTAAATACCTACTAAATAAGAAAAAAACGACGTTAATAGACCACGCAATACCTAGGTATAGACAAGGAAATGGATTGTTTAGCAGTTTTACATACGTAAATTAGCCGTGTTATACAATTCCCGGCGTCGTCACAATAATGACGCTTGGAAAATGTATACTCGGCAAATTTACGTATTATGTCAAATTGGTAAACAATCAAATTCCCCGACGGTACATAAAAAAAAAAACCAAGGATATTTTCGTGCTATACCTAGTTACTTATTATCTCAAGGGTATTATGGATTTGGCTGTCTGACGTCAGGACGGGAATCCACTCTCGGTTTCCCGACCAGACACACCCAATAAACGTGACTCGCTCAAGGCTGAGTTAATTGGCGGAGAGCGAAAATTACAGCACACCGGCAGATGTGGAGTATGGACTTAATTTAAAATGATGTTCTTTAATTTGTTAGAGGAATCAATTTTTTAGGTCCTCAACTTTAGACGGTAACGGTAACTACAGCAAGCCTAGTTTCGTTTATCGCGTGACAAAATGTCGATAAAGCATCCATCATCCTCGTACTTATATGTATACGTGTCAGAAAGTGACGGATGTTTTATCCACATTTTGTCACGCGATAAACGCAGCCATATTAGGCCCCCAGGTAGACACTATCTCTTCCTAATTCTTAGGTCGAAATAGGTACAGTCGAGGAATTTGATTGTTGACAAGTTTGACGATGGGTACGTCAATTTGCCGGGTTACATTTTCCACATGTCATTAGTCGTGTCACGCCGGGAAATGTATAACACGGCTATTTCGCGCATTACGTCAAACGGGTAAACAATCATTTCCCTCCACTATACATACTTTTCGAGAAATTATGTTCTATTAAAAACTCCTGATATAATGGCGACGGTATTATTTCAAATGGCCCGATCTTCATCAAACCTAGGTAAGAACCGCCTTTACCGCGATTATTAAACTTTCTTTCTATTTAAAAAAAACCGCGTCTGAATCGGTCTGTTTTAGAGCTATGATATTATACCACAGAAAGACACATCGCATCCCTAAAACTACAGATCCCAAAGGCTAAAAACGCGAAAGCCCTTGACAATCTTGAATGATGAGATGCCCCCATGCCCCGAGTTTAGGCCTTTAGGGACCAATAGGGACTTAAATGTTAATTGCATGCTATTATTTCATTCCTATTAGCTCTTCATTTTATCGAGATTACTCTGAAGTAAGTGGTATGACTTAAAGTAGTCAGAATACACGATAAGACATCAACATCAGCGTAAGGGATTCATGATGCATTTACGCAATAAAGCAAGCAACCTCAGGGGGCTATTCCGACTGAGAGCTAAATGCGTCTTTTAAAAAAAGATAAAACGCCCTTTTATTGTAGTTTAAGTACTTAGTACCTGGATGACCATAAAACATTTTATTCCTTTAAAATCTTCAAAAAACGCATTAGCCTCTTTGCCGTAATAGCCATTACTTCCACACAGTCCACGAATCTCATCACGAAATCCATGCACATGATCTATTCTGTGTCAAACAAGCGGTTCTCATACAATTCATGATTAGGTCCGGTTGTGTGTTGTAATGAGGAGCATAAATTGTGTTACCTTGACGGGCGGCTGAAATGACGTATGTTTAGGTAAGTCATAAAGTAACATAGAATGAATGAATGTTCGTAGGCAGACAGATTGTTTTTTACGTTTTTTACATATAGGTGTTACATAGACCGTTTGACATTCTATATTTGGAATTTGACGTAAATTCCATATTAGTTTTGTACTCAACCACACGCAAGAGTTCATTTACTTAAGTTTTTCACCTATACGAGTATACCTAGCGTTGATAGGTGCCAGGGCTATGTTGGGAAGAGGCAAGAAATTATCGCAAATTGTTAAGATGTGTTAGACTTAGATGAAACTGGACATGGGATTTTTTCATGTAAAACTTTACAGTACCCCTTACCTATTCCCTGTGGTTCCTCCAATAACCTTGTTACAATTTAAACAAACTTTAAATTATAACTATTTTATTTCAGTCTCCAAGTATTTATAATCATATCCGCCGCTTTTTCGCCGATCATAATAGCGGGAGCGTTAGTATGCGCCGCTATAGTTCTGGGAATCACACTACTGTCCACAACTCGCAGGCTGTTCACGCCGTGGACCTTCAATTCTGGATCCACAACCGCAGTAGGATCAGAAGCAGGGCCCATCTTGCACGTCGATATCTGATGATGCAACGTAGACGTTACCGTTCTAATCGAACACTCCCAGTACAAGTCCGAATCAAATTCATACTGTCTACAATTAGGGAACTTCGTAGTATGCAGCGTCGCTCCATATTTCTGAAAATGATCTGTAGCAACCATCTTTTGTATGTATCGTATCGCCGCTATCATTGTATCTACGTCTTGTTGGTGAGTCAAATAGTTCCCATACAACTTTGGATCATCAAAAGGATTCCGCGATCTTAATTGTAAATAGCCTTTGGATTTTGGATGCAGCAACATGAATAGTATCGTGAAGCTTTCGATATTTTCGATTGATTTGTAAACTGCGTTATATAGCCAGTCTTCTAGATGTATGCCTCTAGCCACAAGGTTGCCTTCATCTGATGGTAACGCAGCACACGAGCCAAGCAGCTCTATATCTGGAATGTCGCCAATTTCTTTCGATACATTGGTTTTAATGTACCCGATGGTTTCCACACCAGCTAGGGACGAAAAAGGTCCATCGCCAAATTGTGTATATTGCAATACGTTTTCGATGGTGGCTATTTTTCTTTCTACCAACGTAAGCTGCGTTCTGTTGAGTTTGAAAGCAAGCCCTGGGAACGAGATGTGGTCGTAAAGCGTTTGTCCAACTGGTAGATTGTGGATTACAGGAATTCCGATTGATTGTAAATGTTCGCGCGGGCCGACGCCGGAAAGCATCAGTAAATGCGGTGACTCAATCGGTCCAGCTGATAAAATAACTTCCTTTTTCGCTCGGATTTCGTACATTTTGCCGTTGCGAACGAACTGGACGCCTAGCGCAGTCTTCGTGGTAGGGTCTATAATTACTTTGGTGACTCTGCAGCTGGTTATAATGTGAAGGTTTTTCCTTTTCTTGTGGTCGTGTAGGAAGGCCTTGGCGCTGCTGTGTCGGCGCCCCTGGGATATCGTGGCTTGAATGAAACTGAACCCGAATCCATCAGGGCTGTTGTAGTCTGTTCGCCGATTGCCTAGTGTATTGGCTGCGTCCAAAAAGGCTTTGGAGAGTTTTGACCTAAAATAAAAAATACCGAATCCAGGTTATACGTTTGCTTTATTCGAGAAAGGCAGATGCTGATTGGGTTAAGTTTACCTAAACGGCACGTCTTCGACGGCTAGTTCGCCGTTTCTGCCGTGCCACGGCGAGTCCTTCAAACCGCGAAGGTTAGCTCTCTCAGATTTGATGTAATACGGCAAAACCTCGTCATAGGACCTGTAAGATGTCAAATAATTTTGGGTTTATAAAGGTTACGTTATAAAGATAAACCGTGTAATAAAGATACAAAATAAACACTAGTTATTACGTCTTAACACAGTCAGCCTAAAGAGTGTGGCAGTGAGCGGGGTAAAATGCTCGTAGATCTGATGACCGTTGGGGCGGAAAGCACAAGGTGGACCGACGATCTGGTAAAGATTGCAAGAAGTCGATGGATGCGAGTAACACAAAACCGCCCGTCTCGTGGAGATCCTTGGGGTAGGCCTATGTCCAGCAGTGTACGTCTTTCGGCTGATATGATGATGATGATGAATGATGAACACAGTCATATCATAGTTATTTAAACGATGTGGTAATTTGTGAGTAACTTAATATAATATGTAAACTAAAACTGTGATGAAGTCTAGGTGCATCTGATATTTTGTTGAAATCAAACGTGCTCATAAATATTTTAAATAGACCATTTTAAAGGCCTAAAAGCGTGTTCTGATAAATTTGAGCACTTTGTTTTGTATGCTCTAATATATTTTTACAAAACTGCTCATATAAATATTGCCAAAGATAATTGCGATCACAAAACAGTACAGTGCTAACATTTTCTTAATAGCGATCGGCAATCTTCGTTTTTCTACGACACACGAGTGACAAATATACTGTCAGTTGCGAGTGCAAGCGTGATAGCGATAGCCAGCCGGAAGCTATTTAAGAAGCTGGGAATAGTGTAAATTTATAAAACAGGCACAGATTATTTTTACCGCTGGCCTATTCGCTGATTGGACGAATCCCTGATCTCAATAAAGTTGGTTTAAAGAAAGACGATTGTTTTGGCAGAATTTATCTACACTTATAGGCAAAAAATACTCGCCAATAGTTGAAAAACTTAAGTAATTGACCTCTTGCATGTAGTTGTCTACAAAACTAATATGGAATTTACTTCAAAGGGGTTTGGGTAAAAGTGTTGTCATTTGTAAAATTCATACATTTTCAAGGTGAGCGGCCATTCATAAAAGTGGTAAATTATGATAGAATTATTAAAAATAAACATATTTTGTTATGTAATGTAATACTCTAAAGTGCATCGGAGCCGAGATATTTAAATATTCATACTTGGGCGTACTTTTGTACTAAAAACTGAATACTTAAATCTTTGAAATCTCCGCTCCGATATTATTTACCGCCATAAATTATATATATCTATGTGTATTTAGAGGTCCTCTAAATAAATACGTAAAAATCATCCGTGGCCGCTGAAAAAAAATATGACAATATTCTTCAAACAAATTTACCCAATGCCCTTTGAAATATATAATGTCGAACAGTCTATAAAGATGTATTACAACAACTACATGCGAGAGGTCATTTACTTAAGTTTTTCACCTATACCCGTCTGCTGTTCATACAATTGTTTACAAATATAACTTCTTAAATCAGAGAGTAAATTCATTTATACTGAACCTCTTTGATGTAGCTTGTAGTGTTTAGTTGCTAATTAACGTAGGTCCAAAATGCACAGCAAATATTCTTAAAGCCCCTGTAGTTGTCTGTTTCTCTAATCCCGTATTTTCTTTGATTTCAGGTACTTTACTAATGAGTAAGCAAACTGATATTATTTCAGATCATTTCAAAAAGTTCGTGTAGTGTTTAGTGTTGGATACAAGTATACGCGGGGATAAACATGTCGCACGTTTAATCAAACAAAGGATTAACTCAAAACCAAAGTCAGTTTTAGATAAAACTCTATTATCAAAAGTTAGGGTTAAAACTCGAATGTATTTCTATTTAGAGATATTTCTTTGTTTGATTAAACGTGCGTGTGTCGAATGATAATGACCGAGTAGAGGCAGATGCATCTCACGTTACACCTATAAACTATTTGATCATGGCGTATTGGTGATGCTGATACGGTATCTTTTAGGCGCATATCATGTGATATAAGTTATGCATCATTGTCTCGTCATAATCCTATAAATAAAACGAATCAGACCACAGATAAGCACTATGTGACACTGTGACAGTCAAGATGCCTGATATGTTGCCACTTTTTTTAACGGCAAGGAGATGGCCAATGAGCATACGTGCCACCTGCCCCCGATGAATCCCGCTGATGTGGAAGCTTATTAACTTTGCAATGTTTAGTGAATTGTCACCTGTCACCTACCACTGTCAAGATGGTGAAATAGGGGGCTAATGGTAAGTGGGATATGAGAACCATGGACGTTTGCATTCTCGAGACTACAATCGCAAAACTGCATCCTAAGACTGCACCCCTGAAGACTAAGATACAATGCCTCCGCTAGTAATTTCATCGGTTGGCTTATCCCGGTTACTTATCTGAACTCCGAAAAATGCTTGAACGAATTTTGGTTCGAAAAATATTATTCAACAACTATGTTTTGGGTTTTTTTACGTTTGCCCGAAAGATCACATCGAATATTTCCATTTAGTCATTACTTGTTACGGTTTTTTAACGATTTGTCGAATTATCTATTCCTTATTACTGGTTTCGGCGCACAAACAGTTGTCCAATGTAATGGTTTGTCAATTTATCTATTTCCCATTTCTGATTTTACCTTAGTATCATTTGCCCAATGTACCGTTACATCGGTTTATTAATAGTTTACCTATTTTAAATCGACTATGCTAACCTATCCGAGTCGGTTCTACCCTGATTCGTCTTGATCATTGCATTTTCTGGATAAATTACAAGCAAGTTTTTTTAGGCAGAAAAAAAAATAACCTCGTAGGCCAAGGCGGGAGCGAAGCTCCCGCTTAGGTCTTCTAACCTAACCTTATCCGTATCGGTTCTGCCTTAAGGTCATAGCACACATATCAACTCGGAACGGGATCGTCACCCTATCAACTCAAAGTGAAACATTGAAAAGGGAACTTTGACCTGTGTTAATACGATACATTTTTCAGTGGACGACTGCTAGCTCGTGCCGAGGTGAGGCGTTGCCGTTCCGATGCCGATAAGTGTGCGTTGCAGTAGGGAGTTTCATACAAATGATACTGAACGGCTCGAGTTGATAGGGTGACGATCCCTTTCCGAGTTGATATGTGTACTGTGACCTTTAATTCGTCTCGTTGCATTTTGTAGATAGTAACAAATTACAAGCAAGATTTTCTGGGCTGAAATGAATATTTGACGTAACGTAGCGAAAACTATATGTAGCATTGATGAAGTGAAAAATGGGTTAAGAAACAAAATACGAAACGATCCCTAGGCTAGTTGTAGCTCTAGTGTAATGAAAAATAGGCTTTGAAATAAAATACGTAACAATACATAGGGCAAGTGACTACAAGGAGAAAAGTTGCACGGACTAAAGATATGTTTACTTAATGTCAAGTGGTCAAATAAAAAAATTACGAATCGTGCCATCGGAGAAACGTTAAAAAACGAAACGTTTTCGACGTCGCGATAGGTTACCGCTTATCCCCACACTGAAAAAACAATGCTTACACGGTTGCTTACACATCGATCAAAATAGACCATGGATTTAATAATATATGACGGATTAGGAGGTATTTCTTGATCATTGTCACTCATATCTTCATAGTAAAAAAAAAAACAATCAATTATATCTAGTAATGTCTCTCGCGTCGGCTTCTTATTAATTGCACTATGAACTACCTTTAAATGTCTTCAACTATTACTATGTTCTAGGTACTAATTAATTAAATGGACAATACTAAACGTAAGACAGCTCCTCGGCACGCGACCGTCTCCTGACTGAAAAAAATATAGGCCGCTTCTAACAAGATTGTGATTGTTGTGCATAAGCGTTTGATTCCATACGAGTCTAATAAGACGTTATAATATATACATCAACTAAGACGTTAGTTAGTAATTTGCTGTTGTTACAATCTGCTTTGGTTGATATACCTAACTATAATTATAAATATAATTATTGTATGAATTTTTTGTCTACTAAGATAAAATCTCTCTTGGTTGGCTCTCATTTGTTTGTGTGGCAGGCTTCCTCCAGTTTTCAATTGCTCTATACCGTGACTGCCCAACCAACCACTTATGGCTGATATGTATGCGTTTTGTAGTTAGTGCTTGAAAACGGTTCAAGAAACACCGGTTAATTATAGTTCTCAATCAGGGTCTTTGGAAAATCTAGCTCAGAGCGGAATAGATTCTCGAGCGTTATCAATGTTATCATCGCTCGAATTAACCTGGGTTTTTTTCCTTGATTCTTCCTACACTTGGATGGCGTGATAATGGAGTTGCGCCCGCTCGGTCTTTAAAGAGAGCGCTCTGATCTCAGTCAATCGTTCAAAGGAACTAGTTCGGTCTTTTAGTTCCTTTAGGTCCTTTAGCTCCGAAGCAAATTTTGAGATCTGTGAACGAGTAACCGTTTCGATCTATAAAGAACACGGAACTAACCCTGGTAACAAAGTACAGTTATACAAAATTAAAAATATTTATTCAGTAAATTGGCCACATCAGGGCTCTTTTACACGTCGGTCATATGGAGTGAATCTACTAGCGCTTCGGACAAGACCATCATTGCAGAGAAGAAGCGCCGCAAGAAACTCTAGCAGAAGGTCATTTTTTCAATTAATAAATACAATAGTTACTTAAAAGTAAGTTACATTACAAGGTAATAAAGTAATAAATAATTATTTTAAAACTACCACAAATAAAATCATTAAATAAAAAAAAGTAAGGTCAATAAAAATCACGTAAAAATACGTCCTACTCGCACTTGAGCAGGACACGAATTGAAATAGGTACTATTTGTCTCATTCAAATCGAGCACCGTGCCGTGCGATCTTTACTCGTTCGTTCTGTATCGCTCATTACGTTCAACAATTGCTACTGACCTAAAGGACCGAAGACCGATTAAGATCGTTTACGAGGAACTGGTTCCTTTCGGTCCGTGACGGGAATTTATTCCTTTTAGTCCTTAGCTCCTGACCGACTCAAGCCTACGTGATTGGCGTGGCGATTATGATGTTTTAATATGATAAGGTTGATTTCAAGCTGAGCAAGTGAAAATGCAACTAAAGAGCTAGCTAACTGTAGGAAAGGCGAGAAAAGGGTGGTGTTAGCGAGCAGTGCGAACGGTGGCTCTTTGATTAAAACCGAAATAAAATCGATTCTGTTCAAGCGGAATCGAAATGAAAATGTTCTATTTGTAATGTATGACGTTTCTGAAGAGCTGTTTAAAAAAAACAGGTTTTCAGTGCCATCGACTAATGCTATACTCCGACGTATATAAAAATCTCTGACATAAACATGTCACTTTGTATTGAATTTCCAGAGCAAGTGATCCGTTTCATTGTTCTTGAGTGTATAATTTCAAGTTTACTTCCAGAGCTGATAACTTCTAAACGGCTTAACCGATTTTCATCAAACCTGGCTTAGAACTACCCCAGTTAAACTAGCTTTCTATTAAAATATACTAAATCAAAATCGGTTCACCCGTTTGGGAGTTATGATGCCACATTCAGATACACCCTTTTGCGTCGGTGGGTAAAAAAATAATAGATGTTTTAAAAGTTTTTCCGCGCGAACAACTTGAGATGGTTATTGTTTGCGCAAAAAATGCGTTTTCTGTAAAACCAGACAATTTATTTAACAAATGCTTTACCAGCGTTGAGAAGTTATAAGTATTGAATAATTAAAATAAAAAAAACATTCTTAACCAATTCGTTACGTCTACCATTTTCAAAACGTTTGGCTGTGGCGGCGAACAATTATTTCATGACACGCCAGGCGTGCCATACGCCATAGGCATCGTCCTAATAGAACGCGATTGCGCGATCATTGCAAGTTCGGGCGACTGTTTGTATGTAAACTGTCATATAAACAGTCGCGCGAACTTGCGATGATCGCGCAACCGCGTTCTATTAGGACGATGCCATAGAATATGATAACACGCCTAACGTGTCATCCGCCACACGTTAAAAACTGATGACACGCCTGGCGTGTCATCCGCACTGAATCGGTTAAGACGTGTGTATGGTTTAGAAGATTCAACCAAACACATGCGATAAGTGTGTCATGTTTGATAAATAAAATAGAGCTTAGGTTATTCTGTTGACGACTTGTTTAGCCTGTTTTGTATAGACCCGCCTACGAAGCTAGCGGTCCCGGGTTCAATTCCCGGTAAAGGCAAATATTGGTGTGATGAGCGCGAGTATTTGCTCCTGAGTCTTGAATTGTTTTCTTTGTATTTAAGTATTTATTTCTCTATATAAGTATGTTTATCGTTGTCTAGTACCCATAGTACAAGCCTAGAGCTTAGTTTGGGACTAGGTCAATTTGTGTGAGATGTGTCCCCTGGTATTTATTTATCGTCCCCTGCGGGCCTG
Organism: Acleris literana; assembly: GCA_946894065.1. Taxonomy (NCBI): domain Eukaryota; kingdom Metazoa; phylum Arthropoda; class Insecta; order Lepidoptera; family Tortricidae; genus Acleris; species Acleris literana. The sequence continues at coordinate 2,540,829 of OX335687.1, forward strand.
GTATGGGTGCGTGTATATCGCGCGTCAAATGTGGATAAAGCATCCGTCACTCTCGTACTTATTTACGTATCAGAAGGTGACGGATGCCTTATTCACACTTTGTCACGCGATAAACGCAGCTATATTAGGGTCTCTGATATTGTTAGGTACTAATCGTGTTTTCACTTTTAACAGCGTAATTAAAATAATATCAAGTTAACACCAAAAAGTCTGTTATATACAAATAACAGACAAATAGTTGTCATGGTTATTGAGATCCAGATCGTTAAACACTACCAACTCAAATTTATGTGCCCTTCTATTTGTAGACTTCCTTTGCTTATACATAACAAAAGAACGGGAGGGGAATAACCTGACAGGTAGGTACTTTTATCTGAACATCAAAAAGACAAGATAACAAAAAGAATCGTCACTTTAAACATGAGTAGTATTTTATAATTGACGATTAAGATACGCTAATTAAAAGATAATATTTATGGAATTTACTCACTAGACATATAAAGCATCTGAGACTAATAGATCATCTGATTGTCTAACGTCAATGGAGCGCAAACGCACGCATTGTACCGGCCATATTCGTATAGGACTGGCTAAATGATAGACATTACAAACAGAACCTAATCATACTGAACATATTTGTTTGAGGATGATTACACAAATCAATTACAAATAAAAAAACAAATACATTTCATATCTACATAATACGGGGCTTGATAAAATACACCACTAAAGATGGTAGATAGTATGGTTTATTTGTGGGAGATAACAGATAAGACACGTTTGCTACTGAATTGGTGAAGTATTATTCATAGACTCACTATAAATCTATTTTAGTAAGAGTATCTATTCTTTGTCCCGTTCTGTCAAACTCAAATTTCATAATGCCAGATAAGAACAGAGCATATTTCAAGCTCAATTAAGTTACCTATTGCGTGTTTATGAATAAGAGACTACCTGTAGCTCGAATATTTCGATCATAAGTCACGTATTTCAATTACCTTTACTTTTCAAAAACGTCTAGGCACAATACTTTTACGGAGTCCATGCGTAGAGCGAACTCCTAAAACAGGCTATAATCTCTTGAGATTGAGGTCGAAATTTGTACTGGAATAACAGGTGTCAGGAATAACTTTTTTTTCCTTAATTTCACTCCTTGTTTTAACAAAGTGTTTTTCTCCAATGCTGAGTTTTAGAAAATCACTATGAACTTAACTAGTAGAGAAATAACTCCTTGGAAATCACACGCGAAGATATTCAGTTAAAGAGTATTTACTCTGGTGGACTACACAGAAGCACATAGGGTTACCTCCATGCGCATGCGCAAAATGTACTTGTGCTGAAGAATATTCATAACCAAATTTCTTATTTATAACCGACGTGCGTGCACGACTCGATGTATGAATGTGGAAGAAGCGAAAGACATTTGTCAGGTTCGTAGCAGTTGGAAAGAAGTGGTCTCTGCCTACCCCTCTTTTATTAACCGACTTCAAAAAAAGGAGGAGGTTCTCAATTCGTATGTATTTTTTTTTTTTTTTTTAAATGTTTGTTACCTCAGGACTTTCGACTGGGTGAACCGATTTTGAAGATTCTTTTTTTATTTGAAAGCTGGTGCTTCCAGATTGGTCCCATTTTTTTCAAAATGAAGATCTGATGGTGGAATCCATGAGGAAATCGACGGAACTCTTCAAAATTTATAGGCACACCTATAGCGATTTTGGTATTTTTCATTGTAACTCGTGTATTTGGTCTTGGAAACCACTATTTGGTGAAGTGGAACTGATGATGAAGACCACAGATGGCCACCGGAACTCCTAAACGGTATATATTTCGAGGGTGGCGACTAGATATTTCGATTAAGATAGTTGAGCGACTATGACGAAGCATATTTAGGTTTAAATATATGACTATGACTTTCCCACGGCGTTGCTTGCGGCGAGATTGAAATGTTCTATTGTTTCTTGAGAAATGGGAGAAAACAGCATAATTATGATCACTAAAAAGTATAAAATAAAAAAAAAGTTTAAAAAACAAAAACCCGCCTTCAAAAAGCAAAAAAGTAACTTCTTTAAAATGGTAGGTAAATAGGTCAGTCCAACTGAAGTCGGCGTCCAACAATATTTTAACCAAAAGCAGACTTCAGTTGGACTGACCTATTTACCTACCATTTTAAAGAAGTTACTTTTTTGCTTTTTGAAGGCGGGTTTTTGTTTTTTATGTATGTAAATTTGTTTTCGTTGTAAATTAATTAATAAGTAGTGAATTTTTTTTTTCCTGGTAATTATACGCGGGCACCGTTCCAATCTTTATTTACTCGATAGGAGGAAAAAAAGCGCGCTTAAAATAGTGGATCTTTACAATTCTGGCAATTGGCTAATAAGCCTATTTCACGGAATGGTTTTTGACTGTCTATACAATATTAGAGTATAAGTATACATTTCAGGGACGGTCGTTGTGGGGATCAAGGGGGAAGTAATATAGGGAGGTAGTCTAGCACAGGTCATTCTGCTGTTATTGTCATGACGATCGATATACGTTCGTTCCATTGACGTCATTGAACATACTCGTATTAGTCATAGTCAATTCTAAAAGTGGGAATGTTTCTGTCTAAAAAAACAAGCTTCTATATTTAACTTACGGATAATCGGGGCAATAAAAGAGTCTAGCCTCCGTGGGTTTACGTAACGTTAAGTACAGTTAAGATGCTGTAGCAATCTTCTTATTCTTATAACAAAAACATCTGGAAAATAACTAAATAAAAAGCAACCTTTAAAAACCTGAGGGGCGTTTTTATTTTGAAAATCGAAGGCTTGTCTGCATACAAAATGAAAACAATTGTTCCGCTTTGAAGCCGATTGCGAGTGCGTTAGGCTATAGCTTACGCAGATTGCATTTTTTGATAACGTCGTCGATATATGTTAAAAATATAAACGTACATTGAATCCGTTTAAAAAATGTGTTTTTTAAGATTTTTATGTACCTAGTGACACTCGTGCCATCAAGACGAATCTAATAAACTATCATTTATCAAAAATGGACCCGTCTAGGGGCCTGTTTTATAAAGCTAAGTACAAATTGCAATTTACCGGTTACAAGTTTCCAGTTGACACAACCTCGACCAATGACGACCGGCCATTTGAGCAGTATTGCCAGTTTAGACCTGTGAAATTGTAACTTGTAGTTTTATAAAACGTGCCCCAGTAGTTACGAGGGGACATACATACAGCGCCTCTATTCTAGGCGGTGTATCCTAATCTGTATTTGACCTGTTATGGTATTATTTTTAAATCTGTCGCCATTCTGTCAAGTAAATAACAGCTATTAAAACGTTGACAATACGATAACAGGTCAAAAACAAAACCTATTGTTTTTACTGTGTTGAATAGAGGCCCAGGTCAAACACATAATCCTCCTTTTAAGCTTCGCCGCAGTCGGGTAAAAAGAGATCTCTTAGACACCGAAATATTGCATTTTTATCGATTTCAAATTTTCTTCTGGAAGTTTAATCTGACAGTGGGCATTCAAATAGAATGTTGCAGAAGAAGAATAAGCTGCTCCATTATCCCTAACTAATAAAGGCTGTTTATTTTGTCTAAACCAGAGGGCCTATTATGGTCGTGTTTATCGATGTGGATAAAACATCTGTCACTTTCTGACCAGTACCTAAGTGCGAGAGTGACAGATGCTTTATCCACCGCGATAAAGAAGATCATGATACGGGCCCTGAGCAAAGCGGGTCGCGTAATAAGTGAAATTCTTGAGCAGATTAATCACAGTTAGAATTTTGTCTGATAGTCTACTTTGCATCGAGTTTTACATTAGGCGTTAGCGCCTGAAACAGCCGAATAGTCCCAACCCAATACCAGTTGACGTACCTACAATTGTACTTACTACGTGTTTGTTACCGCGTTCTTACTAGAAACTAACTTTTTTGGGCTCAAACATTTATTTTCTCCTGTAATAAAAGGCGTGCAAACAAAAGCTTGCCCAGAGATGACCTATTTGGCTTCATTTTAAAGATTTTTAATTGCCGAAGTACGAGGGTACCTAACTACTAACTACCTATTTGTATATATGTATGGTTGTTTGTTCCCTCGTAAATTAACAGAGTGCCCAATTTCGACAAGCGAGGTGTCGAAGGATTAAAAAATGGCGGATTTAGAAGTATTTGCGTATATAGATGAAGATATCAGAATATACAGTCAGGGGCTCTTGTCTAGTCGGTGTAACCATGTGGCTTTTGACATAGAGTTGTGCCCGCTTGGTCTTTAAAGGGAGCGCTCCGATCTCGGTCAATCGTTCAAAGGGACTAGTTCGGTCTTTTAGTTCCTTTAGGTCCTTTAGCTCCGGAGCAAATGAGATTGGGAATGAGTATAAAAATATAGGTACTATTTGTCTCGATCACATCGAGTGCCGTGCGCTCTTTACTCGTTCGCTCTGTTTCGCTCATACGCTAAACAAATTGCTACTGACCTAAAGGACCGAAGACTGATTAAGATAATTTACGAAGAACTAGTTCCTTTCGGCCTGTGACGGGAATTCATTCCTTTTTATTCTGAGTTCCTGACCGACTATTTTGACATGTTATCGTATTATTCAAGTACCTACTTTCAAGAACTTTGACAACACGATGGTCAAAAGCGATATAATTTTACCCAGTAGAATAGAGCCCCTGGTTTTTAAAGCTTGATTTTTCGTTATAATTATTTACTCTTACAATTTTAAATTATTCTGATTATAAACGTTGGTCGTGATAGTTATCAAAGATCCTTACCACCCATAGTTCCCGTCGCTGGCAATGCGATCCCAGTCTACCTTCAGCCCCCTCGTGTAGATCATGTAGTTGACCACGCTGGACCCACCCACCGCCTTGCCTCTTGGCCAGAAGCACCTTCCTCCAGTGAACCCTGAAAGCCATTTGGTAGAAATATCAAGATTTTGCCAGAGAGCGTCGGTGGTCTGGTGTCAAATCCTCATTGGATTGAGTTCTAACCTCAGGGCCCTGCCAAGATGCATTGCGCTAACTAGCGTTTCTACGCGTGACTTTTCGTATCACGTCATCTACCAGTGATGCGATTGGTTTAAAAACGAATCGAATAGAAACGCTAGTTAGTGCAATGCATCTTGGCAGGGCCCTCTCGGGTGGCCAAGTAGGTACAGTGCTACCATTTTCTTAAAAGTGATCGGCAATCTTCGTTTTTCTATGACACACGAGTGACAAATATACTGTCAGTTGCGAGTGCGAACATGATAGCGATAGCCAGCCGAAAGCAATAATCTGGGAATACTGTATATAAATAGTTTCATTTTGGAAAGACATGATATCTAAACTAAAGTATATGAAATTGGAAACATTTTATAATACTAGCGACCCGCCCTCGCTTCACTTCGGTTTATGTGATTTTTCTGTAGATAAACCAGAATTTAATAAATAACAACCTTCCGTGAAAAAATATCTAACTAACGGTGACAATCGCATCAAAATCCGTTGTGTGGTTTAGGAGTTAGCCGATATACAGACAGACAGAAGGACACACGGACGCAGAAAGCGACTTTGTTTTGTACTAGAAGATAAACAAGAAGACTTATTATGGCATATACAACTACTGTCAAGTTTCCCGCCGAGTTGATTTGATAGATTGTAGTATTGATAACACCATTGCATAAATTGCATTACAGCTATTACAAGCTAAAATGACGTAAAAGAGTGAAATGACGATTAATTTCAAAAAGATCACGTTTATACAGCCGATGCTATATGTGCATCTTGTTAATACGGTTACGGAAGTTAATTTGCTACCCATTTCAAAGAAAATCTGCTTGAAGATGTCATTGTCATTAGAGATGCCAAGTCATTTGTAGTTGATAGGAAACTCAACCTTATTGGTGTAGAATGTCAGATTGACTTCGGACCTAAGGTGGGTCACAAATTAAATTCGTTGACTGTATTATGCCTAGATTCGGCACAGTCCTGACCTATGTGTGAAGATATAAAAAAGTTGTCAAATGTGACGTGACATTGTGGAAGTAGCGTGGTTAATGGCCTTGTTAACCTTGGTTTTGTTATGTTATAACCACGACGTTAGATAAGGCCTACAAAAACTTGTGTTACAGGATATAAACCAAACGGTGTTTCCTGCTTCAAATGAGAGGCTCTTGTTTCTTGCAGCTCTTCTTCTCGACAGAAGTCTCCTGAGTGACAAGTGAAATTGAGTTTCTTGCAGCGGTTCATCTCACGGTTCATCTGCACAGACATCTCCTATGCGTGACAAATGAGTTTCCAGCAGCAGTTCGTCTGGATAGAGATCTCTTTCTTGCAGCGTTTCTTCTCGACTAAGGTCTCCTATGAGTGACTACTTATTGAGTTTCTTGCAGCGCTTCCTCTCAATAAACGTCTCCTGCGAGTAACTATTGAGTTTTTTGCAGCGCTTGTCCTTAATAGGGTTCTACTATGAGTGACTATTGAGTTTCTTGCACCAGTGCATCTCGACAGAGATCTCGTATAAGTGACTATTAAGTTTCTTGCATCGTTTCTTCTGGACAGAGGTTTCCTATAAGTGATTATTGAGAATCCTGCAGCAGTTCTTCTCGACAGAGGTCTCCTGTGAGTGACTATTGAGTTTCTTTTAGGGCTTCTCCTCGACAGATGTCTTCTGTGAGTGACTATTAAAGTTCATGCAGCGTTTCTCTCGACAGCAGTTTCCTATGAGTAACGATTGAGTTTCTTGCAGTACTTTTTCTCGACAGCGGCCTCCTGTAGGGAAGCGCTGGTAGACGCAGATTTGTAAATGGACCCTTACTTACTATACTGTCACCAGTGTGAAACTGTCCCCTGATATTTACCCATGCATACTCCAGGCTGGTGCTCCATGAGATACGGCCACACGTAGTCTGTCTGTTGGAACAGCGGGGCCAAGGCCGGGACTTCGGTCAACAGGCTTTCGCCACGGCCTGCCTCTAACAGTAGGACCGAGGCGCGCCGGCCCGCGCTCAGCCGAGACGCCAGCACGCTCCCAGCGGAGCCTGCACCAACCACAATGAAGTCGTATTCCGCTAAGGGTCCTTTGAATCCTGAAAATTGTGAACTATTTATTACAATGGTGTCTCTCATTGATGATGCAGAGGTTAGCCAAGTTGGCTATGAATCTAGCAGTCCCGTTTAAGATCTCTAGTAAAAGCATATTTTTGTGTGATTCCGTCCTGAGTTTTAGATTTTTATATGTTTGGTAGCTCATTTTCATCATCTTTTTCTTAATTCTTCATAGGTCTAAGCTTCTTGACGCCTGTTTTTAGGGTTCCGTAGTCAAACTAGGAACCCTTATAGTTTCGCCATGTCCGTCCGTCCGTCTGTCCGTCCGCAGCCTAGCTCAGAGACTCTTAGTACTAGAAAGCTGTAATTTGGCATGAATATACATATTAGTCATGCCAACAAAGCGGTAAAATAAAAACTAGAAAAAAAAAATTTTTGTTGTGTCGTCTTCCTCATAGTGTGGGTGTCGTTGGACAGGTCTTTCAAAAATATTGCGGGTTTTTGAAAATATTTTTTCGATTGAGGGATCCGTTTATGAAATATTAAGCTTTAAAGCGCTAATTTAAAGAAAAAGGTTTCCGTAAAAATGAAAGCATTAATATGGCAATTTTCGATCTGATAAAAAAAGTACTAGCAAATATGAGCAACAAGTTACCGGTGTCCGCCATCTACATGGATATGACAAAAGCCTTCGACTTCGTTACTCATCAAATTTTGTTAAATAAATTGTATAAATATGGAATCAGAGGAAATGTCCATGAACTAATCAAATCGTATCTTAGCAATAGGAAGCAGGCGACACAAATTACAAATATCGACTCAAAATCTAAGGAAGAAATCATTCACTCATCGAGTCTGAAACAAATTCGTTATGGCGTCCCTCAAGGGAGTATTTTGGAACCCATGCTATTTATAATAATAAAAAATAATAAATATCACGGGACGATCTCACACAAATTGACCTAGTCCCAAACTAAGCTCTAGGCTTGTACTATGGGTACTAGACAACGATATAAATACTTATATAGAGAAATATATACTTAAATACATAGAAAACATCCACGACTCGGGAACAAATACTCGTGCTCATCACACAAATATCTGCCCTTACCGGGATTTGAACCCAGGACCGCTAGCTTCGTAGGCAGGGTCACTACCAACTAGGCTAGCACGTCGTCGTTATAATATATATTAATGACCTACCGAAAATAACTAAACACCATATGGTTTTATTTGCCGATGACAGCACTATCGTATTTACTGACAATCAGCCCGAAACGCTTCAGTCGGAAATAAACGGGACTCTTGAATCTACTATAAAATGGCTTGACAATAGCCTTAAAGTGAATCTATCCAAGACGCATATCATGAATTTCAAACAGAGACGCAATAGGGTACAAAAACCTTATAAAGTATTACTTATAAAGAGGACAATATCTCAGAAGCAGAAAGCACAAAAATTTTAGGATTAGTATTGGATCATAGTCTGTCATGGAAAATTCAAATTGAAAATGTATGCAAAAAACTTAGTAGTTTTTCGTATGCCTTGTACATGCTAAGGAAAATAGTTGGCGAAGCAGCAGTGCTGACTGCATACCGTGCATACGTCTCTTCAACACTAAGATATAGGGTAATATTCTGGGGTAACTCTACGGATCAGGAACTAGTCTTTAGGGCACAGAAAAAATGCATAAGAGCACTGTGTGGGCTGCGGCCTATGGATTCATGTAAAACTCACTTTGTAAAATTGAACATTCTCACTTTCCCTAGTTTATATATTTTTGAAGTAGCTTTGTTCGTGAAATCGAATCCTAATGAGTTTCAGTATTTTTCAAGTAGAAGACTACAAAACAAGTTGTGTCCACCCCCATCTAAAACAAGACTTATGGCACAAAATATTATACGAATGGCCCCGAATTTTTTAATCATCTACAGTCACGAGATTAAATTTATTACCCACCTTAGGTCCAAAGTCAATCTGACATTCTACAACAATAAGGTTGAGTTTCCTAAAAGTTACAAATAACTTGACATCTCTAATGACCAGTGATCGGAAATAGGTGAGCTAATTTGCCTAAACTTGATGCATGTTCATTCAATAATGTATTCCCATCTCTCTCACGCATGAATGAATATGCGTCAAGTTTAGGCAAATTAGCTCTACCTATTCCGATCACTGCTAATGACATTGACGACTTCAAGCATATTTTTCTTGAAATGGGTCCCAAATTAACGCTCGTGACCGTACCTGTTGTTATAAGGGACAAAGAAACTGTTCTAGAATTTAAGCAGGCTTTAAGCAAATTCTTAGTTAAAAAGGTTTATTATTCAGTCAACGAATACTTAAATAATAGCTGTAATACAACAATGAGCATGTTAGCTATAAGACCCAAATTTGTATGCCCTGAGGCAAAACATAGCTGAACCAATTTATATGTTACTCACCATCTAGCATAATTTACTTTATGTGTATACCTATTGTTCACAAATAAATGATTTGATTTGATTTGATTTGATTTGAATTTTTGTTAAACTCAAGTGTGTGTCTCCCCCCCTACAGCCAAAACTACAAATACTAAAAATCTGAAAAATATCTTAAATGAAAGCACATATAACGAATTTTAAAGGAAAACTATGACGACTAAGTAGACTTAATTAGTTCCTGAGATACAGGTGACTAAAGTGTTTATAGCTACTAAAATAACCTAAGACAGCTGAGCACCAAATAACTTTAAATAGAGAATTACTTCCATACTTTGGGGTTTTTTGAGATGTTTTTTGTGTATTAACGGCTTCGGAACCCTACACTGAGCATGGTCAGACATGCTCTTGCCCGGTTTTTACTTTGTTACTTATATAAAAGTGTTATTATTTGTTTCAAATTGTAACTCCCTGACCCCTGTGTTGTGCAATCAAGACTATTGTATTGTATTGTATTGACGCAGGTCTGAAACTAATTCTTATCCTCCGTCAACTCCTTGTCCTCCAACAAATTGTCAAAATACTTCTCTCTTTCGACTAGCAGTTTTCGAAAAAAAACTATTGAATACCTGATGTAAATGTTTGATATACAGTTAAAAACGAATGTTTTACTTATGTAAAATCGATGACCGTTAGGCCTATCAGAATTCAGAAATACTGCTAATTATTTAAATGACACGTGACCTAGAAAATAACATTTTGTTGAACCGAAGTATTGTAAAAAACATGGAACGTGGATGGTTCATGTGTTTTTTTACATTGGATATTCGTTCAGTTTGAAAGAATACAACTTCAAGAGTTTGACGACCTTTTCTTTACTGTTTGATTTATTTATTGGAACATCTATTTGAGGAAGTTACTACTAAAAATTCAATATAACATCCGCATGTCATTTGACACTTGTTAATAATTTAAAAGGCCGCGCTGGGCCAAAGTTTTTGTATTGATGACATTGAAAATAATGAAATCAGTTGGCTTGGCATAATATTTTTTTATTATACCTATCATTATTGACATTGAATTTAGTGAGCCTTGACTTGACAGTGACTTGTATAGATGTAGAGACATATTTACAAGCACTCTCTAGGCTCACTAATTTCAGTGATAATTGTAATGTTCGACATTGTCTGCTTGTCTGTTCGTGTGTCACACATCTCTCTCCGTTTAAGTCCCTGCTCTCATCGGTGGAGTAATTTGCAGTCTTCTCTTCTCTCTGCTAGCTCCTTCACCTCTAAATGACACGACATGTATCATGGAAAAGCTTATAAAAATGTTTTTAAATTCGTTTTGGACAATTTATGAAGGTACAGTAAGGCCAGAGTATTGTATGTGTCGATGGCATACTCTTTCTGGCATCTGTCAGTATGTTTGTTATCTTATGTCAGAGAGAGAGGGTTTATATTGACTGACATAATTATTTTTAGTCATATTGTGCTTTAGGTCATAATCATCATAGCCATCAACAAAACGGAACGCAAAACAAAAGGTGGAAGATTCCTATGTGCGCGACTAGATTTGCGCAGAGATTTAGTCCATTTACTTATTGCTCCCTTTATTGCTAAAAACCTCTGCGACAGGTTTAAGGATGCTCTCGAGCCACCTTACAAGCGCAGGTCGACGGAGTGGTTAGCCCAGCTCGATTACCACGAGACCGAGAATCTATTAGTTGTAATGCGTTGAACCTGTTGTTTTTGATGTTCTTTTTTCCGTTATACCCAAGAAGATCATATTCGCAAAATATCATACTAGCAAAACATAATATACGCATAGCATCACATTCGCAAAACATCATATACGCATAACATCATACTAGCAAAACACGATATTCGCAAAACATGATATTTACAAATAGTCCGGTTTTGTTATAAAATCGTAGGTAGGTTTAGGTTATGTTAGATGTACAGCAGGCCCGGAGGGCCAAACCACCCAGAAATAGGAGCTCCGCGGTAGCGGAGCTCCGTCGACAATGTCTAATTCATGTCTTAATAATAGTTATTTTTTGCTAATGTGATGTTTTGCTATTATGATGTTTTGCGAATATCATGTTTTGCGAATATGATGTTTTGCTTTTATGATATTTTTCAGAATATCATGTTTTGCGAATATGATATCCAACGACTGAGGGTCTTTTTTATCCTGAAATAATGATTCACCCTTTAAAAATCATGTGTACTTACGTTTTATTCTTTAATTGTATTTTACTTATGTATTTCTATCTTATGTAATTAATTACGCGCACGGGTGTACGTCATTTTATATTGTACGTCTTTATATATTTTATATCATATATTTATACATCGAGTGTTTGTAATAATAACATAGCCACTAAATTTAGTTGAGTAAGTAGATTAGTTTATTTAATAAATTATCAAGGTTAATACACTATTGATACTAGTTATATAGGAATAGGAATTGATCTGCAATATCCGCAAATGAACTGTGCCTGTTGCAACTGATTCAAATTGGGCCCTGCAACACAGGGAATCCTAGCGCAGGACCCAAAACCATTGTTTTGCCTTAAGTTAAGTTTTTCTGAATAAACATTATAATATATTTCATATATATTTCATCGCAAGTCATAACGTATTTTTTGCAAAACTGTTACTTTTTCAGGATTTTTATAAATCAAACCTAACCTTACCTAGCCTTGTCTACACGTTAGATATTTCAGAACTTCTGAAAAGTTTACAGTTTCAGCGATATACAAAATTATGACTATCAAAAGTTATGTCACCAATTACATTATGACCAGTAAAATTATGGGAAACAAAGAGCTCCCCAGAGAGAGAATGTGAAAGACATTGACCGCAGAGTACTACATGACATGGTACTACTAATACTCTGGTTTTGCTGTACGTGTCTATCTAGTAAGAATAAAGGATTACCTATACTAATACAAGTAATAGGTATTTATATACAGAGTGTTTCTTTTAACTGGTATAGTAAGGGTAGGACTCCCCTTTGAGTGATACATAGAATATCGTCATCGTACAGTCAAACACTTTAATTGTTATGCCACTATGGAATCCTGTCGCATAACGTTAATCATTAATTTAAGCGTAATTTCTGTCATGTGGTCTGCCGCTGTCATTATGGCAAGGTTCCATAGTGGCATAACAATTAAAGTCCTTGACTGTACCAAGGGTATTTTTAGCATAAAACATGTTATGATCAAGTGTCAGTTATGACATGATATTTTTCATCTCTCCTGTTCGGAAAGTTTAATTTAAATGGGTAGATAGCCAGGTGCAAAATTGAATTTCCACCTCTAGGGTGGAAAGTTTTTTTTTTAATAGTTACGATTGGCCACGGATTCTTAGATAATTGAGCTACGTCATATTATTAAAATTGAAAATATTATGAAAAAATAAAATTTTCATATATCTAAACTCGGCTATACGTTATACGACGTATTTATTACGATCATATTAAAATAATTTTACCACTGGTCGATTTTTTCGCAATTACAGAAAATCAACATTAAAAATTATTCCTCTATTCTGCTGCCCGCCATAATGCCATGATAACGTAGCATGAAAAATTTTTTCACGTTTCGGCATGGCCATCTAGAAAATACACATACTGCCAACATAAGAAAAGTTTAATCGAGTTGGCCATGACCAAGGAGCTTATATACAACACTGGAGGTTGAACGCCGAACTTCCGTTCGAAACAAGAAATTTGACCTTTATTACGTTACGAATATATTCCATCTCTTTTATAAAATGTGCGTGTAGTATTTTACTTTTCTCACAGTCGAAATGAAAAGTAGAGTGTCTAACTCGGGTGAAATTACCCATTTCCCCTCGAACTATTGGCGCTCTCACTTTGTTCGAGCGCCAGAAATATCTCTGGTGAAATGGGTCACTTTCAACCCTCGGTTATCAATCTACTATTTTATGTGGATCCATTAAGACGTTTTTGGTTTTCCTCAATTAAATTACTTCCTCTTGTGTTATAGCAGTCGTCGCGAATTAAAATGTTGAAAAATGTCAAATAAACTTAGATATAGAAGCACATCAAAACAAATGCAAAATGCAAATGCATTGTGCAAATTGTGGTTATAGAATTATCAACAAGTTTTTAGAGATGTTTGTCATTCTGTAGCTCTGCCTACCCCACTCTGGGAACGAAGGCGTGAGATTATGTATGTATGTATCAAAACAAATATCATAAGGAGAAAATTGTACTTTCGCAAAATAGTATACCAAAAAAAATGTTCAACTATATAAAAACCCGACTGCATTTTTTATACTGTCGTCGATATACCTACATATGTTAATAATTGTCATTTTGCCATTGTTGTTATTTCAATTTAACAGTTTAGGTATCCTATGTCACCCGGGATGACGTAAGGATTCTAACGATACCTCACACATCTAAATCGGTCAAGGGATTTAGAAGTTATAGTGGAATAAAGAAACTCACATACATACATACATACAAACATGAACCCTGAAAACATTACACTCCTTTTTTGGGGCAGTCGTGTAATAAAATCTGAATGCTGATAGTAATATATTATCCAAACTATAGAAATATGACATCGATAAAAGATATACCTAAATACTTATCAAAGGACCAGAAAAATATAATTTATTAATTTTCTTTTCTCTTTTCTCTAGTACCAAATGTCAAAAATCTAAATTGTTATAAAATATAGATATAATTTAATAATCATACGACGAATTTAGACTGGATTGATTGAAAAACTAATCAAAATAAAATTAAAGCAATCAATAAATCGAACGAATTAATTCAATAATATTTCTACGGCGGCTTAATGACAATCCAGGTACATACCTTAGAACATCCACTGCCGCCAATTTGCATTTGTAGGCAAATAGTGACACGATTTGGTGTCACCGGCGCTGATTGTCATATAGTAACATTTACCTTTAGGAAGTTGGTACTGATCCCTCAAGATGGACAGGACGTCTGGTTCCGCAGGATTCAGCTGGTACATTCCAGTTTTCAGCATTGCTTCTACCACTCTACTCCGAATTGGCGTATGTTCCCTTTTCTCTCTAGCATTATAACAATATTCATTGCAAGCGACAGGCACTGCGTAGTCCCCCTGTATATCAATTAAATCGTCACTATTAATTATTGCTACGCAAAACGCGGAACATAAAAATATACATCTCAAGGCACCCATCCTTGTGGTGTGAGATCACAGCTGAGACTGTGGTCAGATCAAAGTTACCGTACACTCAACCTGTCAGATGTATAGCTGTTTGGTCGGTTTTTAGGGTTCCGTACCCAAAGGGTAAATATGAAAAGCAAGCTTTAAAAACCCGACTGCATTTTTTATACTGTCGTCGATATTCTTACGTATATTAATAATTGCCACTGTTGTTATTTCATTTTTAACAGTTTAGGTATCCTATGTCACCCGGGATGACGTAAGGATTCTAACGATACCTCAAACATCTACATCGGTCAAGGGATTTAGAAGTTATAGTGGAATAAAGAAACTCACATACATACATACAAACATGAACCCTGAAAACATTGCACTCCTTTTTTGGGACAGTCGTGTAAAAATCGGACCCTATTACTAAGACTGCGCTGTCCGTATGTGTGTCACCTGGCTGTATCTCATGATCCGTGATAACTAGACAGTTGAAATTTTCACAGAAGATATTTTCTGTTGCCGCTATAACAAAAAATACTAAAAACAGAATAAAATGAATATTTGAGGGGAGCTCCCATACAACAAACGTGATTTTTTTTTGCCGTTTTTTGCTCTATATTAATAATGGCAACAGGTAGTCGCTTGAAATATTCACAAAATATTTAGTTGTACATTCGATTTAAAAATAAATAAGTAAATTAAATTAAAATAAATATTTAAGGGAGCTCCCATACAACAAACGTGATTTTTTCGCTGTTTTTTGCTAATGTTGTATAGATAATGGTACGGAGCGGAACCCTTCGTGCGCGAGTCCGGCTCGCACTTGGCCGGTTTATTATTTTGCATGTATATTATATTAATGGCTATCTTATTATTAAATATTCATTGTAGATTGCGTGACAGTTTTGTTTTAGTAGCCTGATTTAATGAATTCTTGTTTACATGCGTGTTTTGAATTTTTACAACGGTATGCCATAGCGAGGTATATTATTTTACTAATGGTTGATGTACGGTTTAGGAATTTTGTTTTTGAGCTAACATAGATCTCTTTCATAATGATAGCGCCCACGTCACGGGATAGAGTTTATTTTAAATTAATAATTTGGGTTGCCACAGCGTTCTAAGTATAGTGGCTAGATAAATTGTTATTGAGTTTATAACAATTAATCAATCAATCAATCATTTATTTGTGTTTACAGGTCATTACAAAAGATGGTAAAATATGTACAGTATCACTGTGAATTGCCGTTAGGGGTACAAATTTATAAAGATATACGACTAATCCTATAATAAATGTCAATAATTTAACAGGATTTATAAGATTCTTATATTTTTAAAGATTTTCGCATTAAGGTATTTATAGTTCTGTACGTTTAATAGTACTTTATGTGACTGTACATAATGAAGGGCATTAAACACGAGTGTGGGTTTATGAAACGAGCCGAAGGCAAGTTTCATAATAACATCACACAAGTGTTTTAATGCCAATTATGTACAGTTACATACACTACTTTATCTACCCACATATCATAAGCCTCCATGATGCATTCAGGAGCCGCATATTACATTTTAACCGGTAATGGCGGTAATGAAAAGATTGAAAAGTTTTCTGGCAGCTGTCATAGTTTTTTTTAATTCAGAGACAATCTAGAGTCGGCTCCAACTATCATATCGTTTGATATCTTACTTACGTGCCACATTTGTCAAATTTGTATGCAAATTGACAATTCATTTGGAACTAAACGTCATCTCGACTGATATTAGAATAGAGGTCAAATCAAATTTCTTTGTTTTTCAGAGATGTTCAAAATTTGAATGTCATAAGAAAAAAAAACCATGTGCCCTTTAAAAGCAGTTCATTAACCTGCCCGGCTCGAGGCATTGCTCTTGCATGCAAAAAACGTACGTTCAACGTCCTCTTACAAATTGTGACCAAGTCATTAGATACATGGTGCTATTTTGTTTTTATACTAAGTGGCATAACAGTGGTATAACCATGTAATTGACCAATAATCCGTTATAAATAGCTGTGTACTTCTTGTTAACTGGTTAATAAGTTAACTAGCCGTTATTAATTACGATTAACCAACCATGGCTTTGTTTATTTATAAATACAATGCAATGCAAGGTACAATTAACACTACTTAATCTCACTAATCGTACTAATATTACATGCGAAATTTTGTGTCTGTGTGTTTGTTTTTACCCGACTGCTGAAGGAGGAGGGTAATGTGTTGCACAGCCTATATATGTATGTTTGTTCCTTTGTGGCACTATAAAAACTAAACCCGTTGTCCGATTTTGATGATTCTTATGTCAATCGATTTGTCTTAATCTGGTGAGTGTCACTGAAGATATGACAGTAATCAAAATTCAATATGGCGGCAACCAGACGCCATACTGCGCAAATAAAATAAAAAAGTTGACGAAGTATGACAAGTGGGGTATCATTGAATAGGGATTTAAAAATCATCTTTAGGTTTCTTTCATTATTTTTCATTTTGAATGATCATTTAGGATTTATAACGAGTTAAAGTTGGTTAGCAACAGTTGGATTTTGAGAGCTTGCTTTTCGTTCAAGTTATTAACTTCACGTTGCAACGGCTGGACGGAATTAGATGAAATTTGGAATAAAGGTAACTTGTACCCTGGTTTTTCACAGACTACTTTTTATCCCGGAAAATCTAAAAGTTTCCGAGGGAATAACGATGATCGAAAGCACCCGCAACATGAGATGGCCGAATAACTATTTCGACGCGGACAAAGGCGCGGGCAGAGTATTTGGTTACAAGAGGACGACCGCGACTTCGTACGCCTATAAGTTTCCCGTTTCTCCCCCTACTATTTCCCGTTGGGGATAGATTTAGGGGAAGAGAATACTCAAGGAATATTTCCTCCAAATTTTAAGTCCTTATTCGCATAGATTATTGGGTTGCTTTTTAATTGATAATACCTCCCAATTTCACCGTACGATTTTAACCACTTAACAGACGATTAGAGCGTTAACAGCTGTCAAAATGTATGAACATTGAGTCGATTAACATTGACTAAATTTAACATCGTTTGGTGAAATTGGTACTAAATATACCATATAATTAAGAGAGTGATAAAAAAAAACAGCATAATTAATAATAAATTATTTAATCAATATCACATTAAAACTGATAAGACCTTTAGATTAAAAATATAAATTAGGTAGACTGCCATTTCCACGTCTGTTTGATGAGGTCTGCTCCCTTTTCTCCGATCATCATAGCCGGTCCACACGTGTGGGCTGCTATGTGTCTAGGAATTATACTACTGTCAATGACTCGAAGTCTTTGGATCCCATACACCTTGAGCTCGTTGTCCACAACTGCATCTGGGTCCGACACAGGGCCCATCTTGCATGTGGCTATCTGATGATGCTCAGTAGTAATTATCTGTCTCAAAGCGCACTCCCAGAAAGCGTCCGTATTGAAAGTTTGGTTCCTGCATTCAGGAAAATCAGGCTGGTATAATTTTGCTCCGTATTTCTGGAACGGTGGAGAATTACCCATTTTGATTACGTAGCGGATCCCCGCCAGCAATGTGGCTAGGTCTCTTGGATGGGTCAAGTAGTTGTTAAACAGTTTTGGAGGACTGAGAGGGTTCTTGTCCCTTAATTCTAAATAGCCTCTGGATTTTGGGTATAAGAGTAGAGGGAAAGCGCTCCAAGTTTCCCTGTTGAGGATGGATCCGTACGCGGGATTAAATACGTTGTCCCTGATCCGCATTCCCCTTCTAACAGCGCCTCCTCCATCGGAGACCAGGGAGCCTCCATTGGATAAGAGCTCAAGGTCGACACGCACGTGTGGTTCCTCATACGGGACCTCTGTTTTAATAAACCCAAGCCCTTCAATACCACCAGGAGAGGCGATTGGGCCGTCACCAAAATTGATCCACCTTATTATATTTGACAAAGTAGCTTCCCTGCTTTCGATTAAACTAATATTTGTGGTATTCAACGTGAATATGACACCGTCGAATGAAACATGGTCGTAAACAGTCCGGCCAACGTTTAGATTTTGAAGTACTGTGATATTGAACTTTTTCAAGTGATCTTCTGGTCCGATTCCTGATAGCATAAGCAGTTTAGGGGATTCTATTGGTCCTGCTGATAGTATGACCTCTTTCCTTGCGTTGACAGTATATCTCATGCCGTTCCGGACATATTCCACGCCTGTGGCGGTTTTTGTTTTTGGGTCTATGATTATTCGAGTGGCTATGGCTTCTGGAAGGATATGGAGGTTCTTGCGAGTTTTGTGCGGGTGTAGGTACGCTTTGGCAGCACTATGCCGGTGACCCTTGGATGTCGTTATCTGCACGTAACCCAAACCAATTTGGTCAGGGTCGTTGTAATCTACCGTTTTATCACCGACTAATCTTCCCGCTGCCAGGAAAGCCTGCACCAGTTTGGTTCTGAAAAATAACAACGATATTCGTTAGTAGATGGTAACTAAACTAGAGGCGCACACCGCGTTTGAATTATACAAAAGTTAGGGTTAGAGATTTTTTCATGGCTATGTATTTCTGAATTCTCAAATCTCATGCACAATCCACGTATAAATAGTACCTACTATGGGTATAAAATTACGGATTGAGATTCACCGGACCCGCTTGAATCACCGACACTCATTTTATCTAATTTCATTTCGTCGAAAGTCAATTTCTGCTGAAATGATTTAGGGAGGTATTTATATTATCTTAAGCATGGGTTACGTAGGTTAGGTTAGGTTAGACCTGGGACCACTTTCTTCTTCTTCTTATGGTGCCTAGACTAGCTAGACTAGCCAAGGTTGGCACTGTTGGCAGTCTGCTCCGCATACTCCTCTCTATGCGACGCGAGGCGAAACAGTTGGGCAGCACTCGAAATTCCTGTCCATTCTCTTATATTCCTAAGCCAAGATTCCTTACTACGACCCACGGATCTCTTTCCTTCAACTTTGCCCATCATTATCAATTGTAAATGCCTGTCGATGAAATGAAAATTCGGCGAAGTAAAACATTCTATGAGTTTCGGTGATTCAAGGATTTCAAGGGCAAGCCGAGAATCTCGGGCAAAAACGTACCTAAACGGAGGATTTTCAATGGAAACTTTCCCGCTGTGACCTTTGTAGGGGTTTTCGTTGTTTTGCTGCAAGTTTGACCTTTCCAGTTTAATGTAATAGGGCAGGACGTCTTCGTACGACCTGGAAAAGATATGAGTAATGTCATGTGAATCATTATAACAATTCAAAAATAATTAGGTATCTAGGATAGTTTTGAAGAAAATATTTGTAATTTTTTTCCTTGTTACTGCTCACGGCTAACATGTTTTATAATTATCTCAGTAGTCTGCGTGTTTATTTATAAAGTGCAAATTTCTAGCGTCTGTGACGACAGTAGTCATATGAATTTATAAAGACAAGCAATCAAGCGAATGACAATGGCAGCCATCATTCATAGAACTTAGGTCTTGGTTACAGATTCTATGGGTTACATATTCCACTTAGTTACCATCAGGTGGCCTGTGCCCTCGTTTGCCTTTTCCATGCCATAGCCGCAGGCAGTAACCCTAACACTCCCCATGATGAATACGGTAAACTATCGTTGGTGACAGTGCTAAACCGCGTAACTAACAAATGTAATGAAAGGCAAAATGCACCTTACAGATTAAGTCAGTAAGGTGTATTTTGCTCCTTATCAAATTGGCTAGTTACGCGGTTTAGCACCAACGATATGTAACAATCATATCACGAACCAGCCGTAGTTGCCGTCGGCGGCTATCATGTCCCAGTCCTCAGGGCGGCCTCGCGTGTACACCATGTAGTTGATGACACTGGTGCCGCCCACGGCGCGCCCTCGTGGCCACAGGCAGCGGCGGCCTTCCATTCCTGGAAGAAGGGCAGAATAAACGTGAAAATAAGGGAAATAACTCTATTTCTAGACTGTTTTCGTTTCGTGTCAGTCGACGAGCGAGCTTACCGAGAAGGTACCTATTAATCCTACTTTGAAGAACACCGGGCAGGTCTTAAGTATCCGAAAATACAGACGCTGACAGGGTGTTCCATATACTAGCTGTACGCATTAAAATACTGAACCCTAAGTACTACTTAACATCTAATAATAAAAACATAAAATAACAAATAAAGTTACATGAAATGAACGTCAAGTTCTGGGACAACCTGTTAGTAAAGTTATAAGTGTTAACTATAACACCTTCAAAACAATTTTTTATCGAACCAAGATATGCATTTTAAATTTGATAAAAGACCGCATTTCACCAAACTGGGATAAGGTCTTATACCTAGATTAAACGCCCAATTTGTATAGACTAATCTCGGAGTAAGTCTTATTCCAAGTTTGGTGAAATGCGGCCTTAAATTGATAAGTGCATTCCACAACAGACGTAAGATTACGATCTTCTTTGCTAATACCTATATAAAACAAAGTCGCTTCCCGCCGTCTGTCCCTCTGCATGTAAGCTTGGACCTTTAAACTACGCAACGGATTTTAACCTCATAAGACCCAGTGTGCATTAGGAAGTACCTAATCAAGACAATTTAATTTGAACTGTGTTGCAATAATAATAAGGTTTATTTTCCCATGATCATAAACTGAAAATGGTATTATCGAACAAACAGAATTGAACTTTATTGCGTTGATGGTAGATTCAAAGTCCCACTCACAAAAAACTCCCTGTTTTTAGTATGGTGGGCTTTACGAATATATATATATAATTGCGGTTTTCATCTATAGATAGAGTGAATCAATCAAGAGGAACGTTTTTTATATATAATAAATTCTGGGATATACGGCTGCTACAGAAAATTCACATAAACCGAAGCGAAGCGAGGGTGGGTCGCTAGTAAAAAGATAAAAAAGATAAAAGAAATTTATTCAGTAAGTAGGCCGCACGGGCACTTTTACACGTCAAGAATCTACCAACGCTTCCCAAGAGAAGACCACTGCCGAGAAGAAACGCCGCAAGAAACTCAGCAGTCAGTCATTTTTTAAACATATTTCTTATTACAATGGTACTACTTAGTCTAGCATTATATAAAGCTATAAATATTAAATTAAATATAGTATTAAATAACATGCGTAGTTCAGCAGGAAAACATGCCAATTAAGAATCTTACGGGAGAGATAGAGAAAAAAAAACACATACTTATGTGTATATAAGATGGTGCGAGACGACCACATAAAAGTTTCGATATGTTTTCCTACATCAACGGTGTCCCCTAGACAAGATAAAGATTTTGCATTTGAATAAATTATTATTGACTAAGTTTCGGATTTAGGCCATGCATTTTTGTCTGTTAGATAGTCCTCGATCCTATAATACGCTTTAGACATTAACGACCTTTTCAAGTAACTTTTAAGTGCTGGAAAGGGTAACTTTAAAACTTCGTCAGGTAATTTATTATAGAAATGAATGCATTGACCAACAAATGATTTATATACTAGTATAATAATCCTTTGCAAACATACCCCTGCATACTCCAGGCTGTAGCTCAGTCCTGTACTGCCACGCGTAATCGGTCCTCTGGAAGTACGGTGCGAGCGCCGGTAAGTCTGTCAGGATGTTTTCCGGCCGACCAGCCTCCAGCACCAACACGGTGACGTCCCGCTGCTCCGTCAGACGGGAGGCCACTGCGCATCCTGCCGCGCCTGCGCCCACGACGATGAAGTCGTACTCGGCCCATGGAGTTGGCTGACCTGGAAGTTTACGTTCAGCTATGACGATAGACCAAACAACAACTGGGTCTTAAGTAACAGCAGCTAGAGTAGAGGCAGACCAAAAATAACATGGCGCGAGCACGTTGACGTCCCGCTGTTCCGTCAGAAGGGAGGCCACTGCGCATCATGCCGCCCCTGCCACCCATGCCTGTTATTAAGGTCCTAATCGGCAGTCGGAGTAGAGGCACGCCGAAAATAACGAGGCGCGACCATCGACCTATGAGGCAGGCTAAATTGTTTATGTACTCGTACCACAACAACTTAGTCTTAAGGCCCTATTAACATGACAGGACATTGTCTTGCTAAGTTGTAGAGAACTTCATCTTTGACGGGCTTGAAAACGGGTTCCTCACTCAAGATCACTTTATTAATTAATACGGTTTGGACAAGCCTAACATGACAGTTTGCGTTGATTGACATTTACTAAACACGCCTTCAACCATTGTATAAGTTTCTCTAGTATTTTAAACCTTAACCCTGTAAAATTAAAATATTTCGTAACCTTAACTGAAAGTAGATATTGCTTCCAAATGTGGGCACTACGGGAAATATAATATTTTAGGGATCATAATGTCTTATTGGGCTTAAGTTCTAAAAACTACTACCTACCAAAGTATCATCGTAGAACTCTGTCGCAATGACAAGCCATATCACTCGTAAATACGTCACGACATGGTCAAAGATAAAATATTTAAGCCAACAAAGATTTGTTCCTATCTCTTTCTAGCAAAACAGAAGTTTACGTGGAGTTTATATGGCCGAACTGCACAATGACGTCACCGGTGCACTTCGGATCTCTCTGTCTAATTAGCAGTTTAAAATGCTTGTATCATCCGTATTTCTTGACCGATTTTAATTTTAATTTCACTTTTGTTGATCTCTTTTATGGTATTTTCATATTTTGTTGCGAAATGCGATTTAAAAAATCCATGCAAATACCCTAGTCTCAAAAGCATACTATGTTATTTTTTATTTATTATTTCCTGAGAAAATAATTAATCAAATTTCTGTTAATGGATAAGCTTAAACGGCACACGGTTTTTTCTACCTCACAGCTAGTGATGACTTAAAAAAAACAAAATGCGTCATTCCGACCACTAATCAGTGTTTTTTTCTCTGTAAATAATAATCAAATAAATTCAAACAAAAAATAATTATGCCTCTATTACCATATTTTTTATCTGAGAACATCTTTTCAAAAAAATCTATTAACATTCCGCACATTCGGCGAAATCCAAATTTCCGAAGAACTTATGAATGTGAATTCAAATCTCAAATAAGGGCGCGTACACATAGCGATCCGTTTTACAGGTCCGTTATTTGATGGCATATGTAGTTGTATGAGCGAGTTCACACCCAAAACAGTATACTGGATCCAGTAAAGAAGAAGATTACAAGGTGAAAAGATCCGTTAAAACGGATCCTGTAAAAACGGACGTTCTATGTGTAAGCGCCCTAACAGTTGCAAACAAAAGCTAGAGTGAGTACGAAACATAATCGGGTAAATAAACGAACTCTCTGACACTCTCACACCGCATACGAAATTTTGTTAACTAGTCGTTAAAATTAAGCCGGAGCCCCACTGCTGCGCATGTCTGTGAACCTAGCATATCAATTTCTGGAATCTCAAAATTTAAACACAGTTCTAGTAGCATCCCCAATAGTTCTACAGTTCTACATATTTATTTTCGATAGTTCTGCTTTTTTTTTCAAAAAAACGATTTTTTCAAAATGAGATGCTAACTTCACATTTCAGCTTTTAGCATCTCACCAGTTCTCGATGCCTGGGCCCTAAATACGTCAGAAAATGCATAGTTCTGTGGTCTGGAGTCGACA
This sequence comes from Acleris literana, assembly GCA_946894065.1. Classification (NCBI taxonomy): domain Eukaryota; kingdom Metazoa; phylum Arthropoda; class Insecta; order Lepidoptera; family Tortricidae; genus Acleris; species Acleris literana. The sequence continues at coordinate 2,565,053 of OX335687.1, forward strand.
TAGCAATAGTTCTAGCCAAAAAACGAAAAAATATAAATGAGATGCTAACTTCGCATTCCGCCTATTAGCATCTCAGCAGTTCTCGTTGCCTAGGCTTCAAATACGTCAGAAAATGCATAATTCTGTGGTCTGGAGTCGATACAGCAATAGTTCTTGGTAAAAAAAAAAAGCAGAACTATCGAAAATAAATATGTAGAACTGTAGAACTATTGGGGATGCTACTAGAACTGTGTTTAAATTTTGAGATTCTAGAAATTGATATGCTAGGTTCACAGACATCTGCTGCGCACGCTACGCACGGACACGCTATACACGTCGCCCACGTGGGTCCATTGGTCTGGATACGTGTGTCAACATTTTCACAGCAACAAATGCACGCACACGTAAAACGCGTGGGCCACGTGGCTACGTTGGTCAGCTGCGTGTGTCTACATTCCCCACTGCGGGCCACGCAAATGCACGCGCGCGCGGGTGGTGCGACGCCTTTGAAGCCACCTCTCCGCTGCAACTCACGGGCAGCGTGGGTTGCGGTGGGGCTTTGCCTACCACGCGCGCTAGCGTGTGCGTGGCAGGCACTTCGGAACAGACCACGCGTGTATCAGTGACGTCATTTCGTGCGCAGCGTGCTCGTGCACTACTGTGGAAGTATCTACCTACATTTTCTTACAAAGCGTTTTTGTACCCACGTGTGTAGCTTGACCGTGCGCAGCAGTGAGTGGGGCTCCGGCTTTATTGTTGATCTGGTTACGTGGTGCAACATGCAACTTGTTTTGCGCCGTGCGCGTAAAAAACATGTTTTATTTCTGCACAATGACATGACCATGATCGCTTAAAACATATGATTCAACCATACCAGTCCTCTAGCTTATCACAAGAAACGTAATTTTGCGAATATTCGAGCGTTTCAACCGGAATCATTGTTGTCTACAATAATTGACGGAACAAATGATAACTACTATCAAATTCTCATGTGAATAGAAGCAGTTTCCGTTTAATTCCCAATGAAAATAATCTTGATAATTGACAACAGGTTTTTTTTTTAATCTTCTGAAAAGAAACATAATTATATAGGTTTCTCTAAAGAGTTCTAATTAAAAAGATAATTGATGATGGTTTATGGAGTTTTTTTTAAGATTATCCATGTTTGCTACGCCCGCTTTAGGCTAGTGGTCGGAATGACGTCATATTGTTTGTAACCGCGTTTTGGCAGCACTAGCTTTGACGTATAAAAGACCACGTGGTGCTTAAGCTCTTTAACTATTAGCATAAATTTGTTTAATTATTTTCTTAATAAATACGGAAAAAATATATATTTTGAAACAAATTCCAAAAGATTTTTTTCAGAACCTTTCAAATAAGTTCCCTTGACATTTTTTCCTGGAATAATATGTGAAGATAACGGTTACGTATGAAAGAAAGAAAAAAAAACATCGTGACAAACAGACACAAAACGCAACAAAATACTGACATAAGACGCAGACAAATCCTTCAACAGAATTGTTTCCTGCAGACAACTAATGAGCAACAAATAGAGGAAAGACGTTTGCATAGGTGAAAAACTTAAGTAAATGACCTTTTGTTTGTAGTTGTGTACAAAACTACGGTTTGGTCGTTCTAAGAGGGCCGATTTGACATTTACGTCAAATTTCAAATATAGAATGTCGAACGGTCCATACAAATGTGTTACAACTACATGGAAGAGGTCATTTACTTAAGTTTTTCACCTATACACACACTCACCGTTAGGAAGAGGATACGAGTCTCTTAAGAAACCGAACAAATCTAGTGATCCGAGTTGTGGTGGCGGAGATAAGGCTTTCACAGCCAAGTCCATCATATCACCGCGTGGCATTTTATTTGGTCCGGTTACATTCCTCGGTGCCTTAAACTGGAAAACTCCTTGAGGTTCAATCAACTTGTTTCTCTGGCACATTCCTGTTCGCGAAGATGCAAGCAACGCTATACAAAGTATTATATAGCGAGACATTGCTTGATTTGTTAATAGTGTTAATTCGATGATATTCCTATAGTATTCTTCAATTTTATGGTCGAAACGGGCAACTTTGTCGAATCCATTTACTCCACTCGCATTTTTTTAACGAAATACTGAAGTATTTCCAAAGTACGAGCTTTTATTAATTTGTTACCACCACCAACTCGATCGAAGAATGTTCGCTTTAAACTATATTTTCGCGATATACCTTTCATTGGCTGTGAATATGACTCAATGTTCTGTAAAACGGTTTAAGTTTTGTTATAATTCTGTCTGTGTCAAGGCAGACGCAGGCACAATCAACTGACGAGAAAGGTACGTTTTGAAATCAGTTTTTTACAATAGTGAAAATATAATAAATGCGAATAAGCTTCACTATCTAAAAAAGATCAGGCTAGTAACACTTAGCAATGTTTTTATTTCACGTTGATTTAGCCTATCTTTCTTCAATATCGTAATCACACTGGTGACGTTAGGAGAGCGTTACTGTCAAGTGACGAAGAACGGTCAAAACTTCAGCAATATGATTAGGACATCAAAGCGAGATAGGATCTGATTGCATAAAATTTTTGCATTCTAAGTTGTTGGTGTTCTTATGGTCAATGTATTGTATTTTCTGTAGGATTTCCCGTATTGTACACTTTTTTCATCATTCTACTTATACAGGGTGTCAGGGATATAGTAGACTACCTTACAGGGCTGGATAGTTCAGCTGAAGAGTGTTGAAAATATATGATATCTCATGTTTAGTAAAAGTCGCAAGGAAAACGAGATATCTGGAAATGCGGTACCCTGGTTCACCATTTTCGATGCCACGACCACATTTATTAGAATTAATCAGTTTCGTTTGCAGTGAAAGAAAGCTGATTAAATTTGCTTTAAGACCCTAATAACAAAATTAACAAAGGTCAGGTCAAATTAAAGTTTAGAAATGTCAGTTTTTCTTCCGGCAAGTTTGACATCGCACGGTGTATTATTGGTCTAAGATCCTAATAGGAGACGATTTGCACCGGGCTGTTTATGCGTAGTATTTTATATCCAATTTAATTCGCTAAATAATATGTGGCGAATAGGTAGGCTGAAAGTCCAGTACTTATATAATTAAGAAAAATATTAAAAATGAACTTTTTAAAAAAAATACTATTGCTTGTTAAATAGACCAATTACATACCTAATCGAAAGCATGAAACCTATAGAATATGCAAACGTTAGGTTTGGTGCAAATTATTAGTACCGACTTACCTGTTTATACCTGCCTAACCAATAGTTTGACGGGAAAAAAATAGTCAAGCTAACGTTTGCATATTCTATAGGCTTCATACTTTCGATTGGTATGTACTTTGTCTATTAAACAAGCTATTGCAAATTTTGAAACAAAGTTAATTTTTAAAATTATATTATTTATATACTGGACTGAAATTTTTCAGCCTACCTATTCGCCATATATTACTTAGCATATTAAATTTGGTATAAAATACTTTTTATCGAATAAACAGCCCGGTGCATTTGCACGTCTCCTATTCAGATCTCCTACTAAATATAGGAATGTCTCGATTCTCCATTAAGGTTTCTTTGTGACCTGTAGGGGTTTAACGGATTTTGCTATATGATATATCGTTGCATTAGTCTTTATCCAAGGCGTGTCCTAGGCTTTGTACCTTTGATCCTCAAATTCTGAAGCGGATCTAAATGCGGAAGGTAAGGTATTATTTTAAATCTTGTTGAAGATATCAAGCAATGAATTTTTCCACTGATTTAAGGACGTTTCGTTAAAGTTGGAGAAAATTTAAATCGGAGAAAAATACGAATAGAAAATACTCTTTAAAGAAAAAAATATTGTGGAAAAATAATAATAAACCGAAACAGGTGGCCGTCAGTTTAGGGGGGGCGCTATCGCGCAACGTACCTAACTGCTATGCTAACCATTGTCTTACCTCGCCTATTCGTATGGTGGTAACGAATAAATTTGATGGACAATCAAACCTTTCTAGTTTTACCAGACACACTGCCATGTTTCTGTTATTAATTTATTTATTTATTTATTTAAATACTTTATTGCACAAAATTAAAATAGTGTACAAAAGGCGGACTTAATTAAGATTAACTATTAGTATGACTACATTATAAATTAGCTGTAAGTAGCACGAACATTCAGCTTTGATGCTTCCAATCATCTTTGATCATGTCAGCGGCTTTCTCGGCGATCATGATGGCGGGCGCGTTAGTATGAGCGGAGACGGTGCGCGGGATGACGCTGGAGTCGACGACGCGCAGGCGGCGCAGGCCGTGCACGCGCAGCCGCGGGTCAGTGACGGCGAGTGGGTCGCCGGCGGGGCCCATTCGGCAGGTGGCAATCTGGTGGTGCAGCGTGGCCGTGAGCGTGCGCACCGCGCATTCCCAGTACTCGTCCGAGTCGAAGCGCAGCTCACGGCATGCGGGGTATTGCGCGCGGTGCAGCCGTGCGCCCAGTCGCTGGAACGGAACCGTCGCTGCTAGAGCCTGCACGTGCCGCACTGCCGCCACGAACGTGGCCACGTCTTGCCCGGTCACATCCGATAGGTACCGGCCGTGCATCAGGGGGTGGCTCCAGGGGTTGTTATCCTTCAATTCTATGAAACCGGATGACTTTGGGTGCAGTAGCAATGGAATCGCGCTCCAAGTATCTTTGTTCTCCAATGATCCGAATACTTCATCAAAAACGTTTCCACTTATCCTCATACCTTTTCTCACTGCTTTGCTTCCGCCGGGACCTCCGTCTGCTACAATAGATCCACCAATACTAATGAGTTCTATGTCAGGAACGGGTTCCGGATCGTCAGACACCGGAGTCTTGATGTACCCGATGCCTTCTACTGCTCCGGGGGACGCAAGGCTGCTGTCGCCACTTCGGAACCACTGTGTTATGGAGGAGATCTGTAAAGCTTCTCTTTCAGAAAAACTTACACCTGTGGTGTTCAGCTCGAAGATTATACCGGGAAAACATATGTGGTCATAAAGGGTTCTACCTACGGGTAGATCCTTAATTAGAGGTATTCCGACTTGGCTTAAGTGATCTTTCGGGCCTACTCCTGATAACATTAATAGCTGTGGTGAGGCAATTGGTCCGGCAGACAGAATCACTTCTTTCCGTGCTCGGGCGGAGTATTGTATTCTATTCCGTGAATATTCCACTCCGTACGCAGTGTTAGTTTGAGGGTCTATCAGCACTTTGGTGACAGTGCTGAGGGGTAACACGTGCAAGTTGCGTCTTCTCTTGTGGGGGTGTAGAAATACTTTTGCAGCGCTTTGTCGGTGCCCTTGGCTTATTGTTACTTGTACTTTCCCGAAACCGAAGCCATCGGGAGCGTTGTAGTCAACAGTGGGATGGCCTAGAGTTCTACCAGCTTCTAGAAAGGCCTTTATTAGCTTTGTCCTGGAATGAGAAAATGATGTACGTTGATGAAAAACTTCGCTACTAATATTTTTCAAGAAAGAAACACAGGCCCTAGACAAGTTGCATTCGGCGTTCGTTATCGTTATCAAAGAATATAGGTTTGATGTAAGCTGTCAGACGGCCGTGTCGAGCGCCTACGTCAATTCCATACGTTTTGTCAGTTTTCGAAAACGACTTGACAGCAGCGCGTGGAGCTAACCCCATGTGCTTCTGTTTAGTCCACCAGAGTAAATCTATTTAACCGAACAATTGTCCTCGCGTGTGATATCCATGGACTTGTTTCTCTAATAAGTCCATGGTGATTGTCTAAAATTCGATACTGGCAAAATACACCTTGTTAAACACAAGGGGTGAAAGCCATTAATTAAGAAAAAAAAAATGTTTTCGAAAAACGTTTACGTTATCGCTACTTGTCTAGCCTCACAGGCAAGATTTGTAAAGAGAATTGCAGAGGTTACTTTTGCAGTGGAGGTATAAATATTCGGAACTTACTTTACTGGTACAAATTCCACGGGTAACTCCCCATCTCGACTCCGGTAAGGATTCTTTTCGAATCCCTTCAAGTTGGCCCTTTCTGATTTCTTATAATATTCCAGCACTTCCTTGTACGACCTGTATTGACAGATATTACCCAATAAGTAACAATATATCTAACATACGGAATCGGTGTGTATAATGTATACTACTTAAAAGGAAGGGACTGAGTTCATTGTTCCTAGAGTCCCGACTCGGTTCCAGTGCGTGTTATATACATAACTAACAAATATCAGGGGACAGGGGACAATGTCACGGAAATTGACCTAGTCCCACACTAAGCGGCTTGTACTATGGGTACTAGACAACGATATAAATACTTAAATAGAGAAATATATACGTAAATACATAGAAAATATCCATGACTCTGGAAAAATATTCGTGCTTATCACACTAATATCTGCCCTTACCGGGATTTGAACCCAGGACCGCTAGCTTCGTAGGCAGGGTCACTACCAACTAGGCTATCGCGTCGTCAACACGTTAATATAACGTATAACAATAATGTAGATGGGTAAGGCCGCGGAGCGTTCGAACCGCCGCCCCCGCTTGTGTTTCCAAAAAAAAATATGTGGCATTACAAAAAGCATTTATTTTCCAGGTATCATGTAAGAACCTAATCACAACTATCTATTGTAATTAAAAATAAATGCCACAGACATAAATCTTTATGACCATATTGGTAACACAAAAGCGGAGCGGCTCTAACGCTCCGTGGCCTTACTCAGATTATGTGCAGATTGCATAGTAATGCCTATCCTTGTTCCGTTTTCAATGTTTCAGGTCCGCAAACTGTCTTATGTTTAATTAGTAAATTAGATTTTTAAATCTCATACTGATGATAAAATAGTACTTTCGTTTTTGAGTAGGTAGAGGCCTCGTATTTGATATTATTCCTTTCTTCCTCGGTTTGATGTTTTATTTACCAGTAAGATTCAAAATGATGATTCATTTTGATGAGCCGTAGTCACCGGATATAATTAAAAATCTTGAAATAACAACCGTAACAGTATAGTCACTACTAGCACTGGTTATTTGATCGGCTATTAAGGTTATTACACATGTCCTTCAAGTAAAAAAATGCATGCAAGCCAGTGATTAAAAACTAGTTGTTCAACAATATCCTTATATGTCACGTACCATCCGTAATTGCCGTCTCCTGCAATTCTGTCCCAGTCTTGAGGCCTTCCTCTCGTGTAGATCATGTAGTTGATGACGCTGGTCCCCCCCACCGCCTTGCCCCTCGGCCAGAAGCATCGCTCGTTCTTCATTCCTTTAACGCAATCAGATTACAATTCCGGTTAGGTCCTGGAGTCAATGACTTTGGGTTCTCATTATGAAATTGTTTGTGTGGTTCCAAAATGGTATGCGGGTTTATAGTTTGTGGTGCGGCTGCCAATTGTGGGGCGATGACAAATGGGTCTTTGTTGGAACATACATTTGTTTCTGCTTCCTTTGAAAAGACAAGTGATGAGATGTTTGGCATTTGGCATTTCGTAGTAGAGAGAAGCTTGTGATTTTTTTTGTCCTTTATCTACCACTAGTAATTTATTGTACATAATCCTACTTGAAGATCCTACATGGTCTCATTTCGGCTGTATTTTTTTGTGTACGAGTATGTTACCATATACTTTAATTGCGCTTTTGTAAATTAAATAACTTTAGTATGCTCCCTGTAATCCCAATTCACAATTCACATTCCCAAATATCAAAAAATCAACTAAAAGAAATAAAGAAAGAAAGAAAAAATGTTTATTCACACGTCTAACAAAAGGAACTTAACAAAAAGAAGGTCTCTTAAACAAAAAGAGACAAAATACATATGGCTGAACCTAATGCCAGATGACATGAAAATGGTCCCAGCTCAGCATGTTGCCGGTAGTGCGCTGATCTTTCGCAGGGACAGGGAAGAATAAGACAACGTACCCATGCAAACTCCTGGTTCAGGTTCCATATAGTACTGCCACGAGTAATCAGTGGATTGGAAGTAGGGGGCCAGCGCGGGGATGTCCGTGAGGATCATCTCCGGCTTGCCTGCCTCCAGGAGGAGGACTGAGGTGTTCCTGTCCTCGGTCAGCCCGGCAGCCAGCGTGCAGCCTGCTGAGCCTGCACCGACGATTATGAAGTCGTACTCTGGGAGAAAGACAACGTACCCATGCAAACTCCTGGTTCAGGTTCCATATAGTACTGCCACGAGTAATCAGTGGATTGGAAGTAGGGGGCCATCGCGGGGATGTCCGTGAGGATCATCTCCGGCTTGCCTGCCTCCAGGAGGAGGACTGAGGTGTTCCGGTCCTCGGTCAGCCTGGCAGCCAGCGTGCAGCCTGCTGAGCCTGCACCCACGATTATGAAGTCGTACTCTAGGAGAGGTGATTTGAGCCCTGAAACATTGAAAGATAAGATATAAAACTGTTCTTTTTAATTATATAAGTACTGGACTGGAATTTTTCAGCCTACCAATTCACCATATATTACTTAACATATTAAAGGAGGGTGGGCAAATTGGCCTAATGACCAATAAGGACAACCAATATGTCACCGGATTGATAATTCTAAGTTGTAAAACTATTACTCTGGCAGGTAGTTCGAAATCTATGTGAAATAAGTTATCGCCATGAAAAGACGGCGGTATTTACTAGTAATTATGCTAAAGTCGTCTATGTACGTAATGTATGTAACTCCCAGTTATTTGAAGTGTCCCGCTACACAAAATCGTTGTAGAATTAAAAAGGATATCCGATGATATAGTGCTTATTGTTATTGGTTTCTAGGCCAGCGTTCATACATTTTTGCCCATTCTCCTTTGATATAAATAACTTTTTATCGAATATAAGCTGGGCGAAGGTCGTCTCCTATTCGGATCCCCTACATATGTCGGTAGGCTTATCAAGAAATCAAGGCGAATACGAACTTATCAGACAAAATACGAAGTCGTATGATTATGTACATCTGTGCCTACTATCTAAATGAAAGAACGCTTGGCCTTTACTACTCAACGTAGCGAACGTAAAATTTAAATTATTTTGGTCTAGAACAGAATAGAATAGACACCTCTTCCAAATAACGTAACACATGACAAAAACTACCAATAACTTATCAATCTTATCAATTAAAACTTTAGCGTTGTCAGCTAGCCCGCGAGACGGCGACCACGAAATCCCTAAAATATGACATGATAATCCTGAAGAGTATCTCCTTTAAAAAGGTCGACAAATCATTGGCCGGTCGGTATTTACTACAAATAACATTATATCAGTTGTGACTCTCGGGATAACTCCCGGTTATTTAAGTTTTATGTAAGTTTTATGTAACAAACGTACATAAATCAGAATTTATTATACATAAAAACCTTCCGCGAAAAATATCTAACCGATGGTGAAGATCGCATCAAAATCCGTAGCGTGGTTTAGGAGGAATTATCGAATATACAGACAGATAGAAAGACAAAAAGACAGTTAGACGCGGAAATCGACTTTGTTAACAGACTTCAAAAAAAGGAGGAGGTTATACGTTCCACTGTATGTATTTTTTTTTTTTATGTTTGTTCACCGATTACTCCGTCAATTGTCGACCGATTTCAATTAAATTTTTTTGGTTTGATAGAGTACACTTTCGAGGTGGTCCCATTGTCACCGAATCTGAATCTGATGAGAGGATCCGTGAGGAATTGAGGGAACTCCTCAAATATTGTATATAGCGATTTTAGTATTTTTAGTAACAAGTCCAGCATTTGCATTCAGAAAGTATCATTTGGTCCACAGATGGCCACCGGAACTCCTCAACGGTACCGATTTCAAGGGTTGCGATAAGATATCTCGATTAAGATAGTTGAGCGACTACAACGAAGAATATTTACTTGTTGAAATATGACTATGACTTTCCCGCGGCGTTGCTTGCGGCGCGCTTGAAATAACTTAAAGTTTCATATCAACTAAGAAGTGGGACTACGTAATAGCGTATTATGATCACTAAATAAAAAGTATAAAATAAAATAAATGTTTTAAAAAACAAAAAACCGCCTTCAAAAACGCAAAAAAATAACTTCACTGAAGTCGGCGACCACAATATTTTCAACAAAAAGCCAACATCAGTTGGACTAACCTATTAGGTGCCTACAATTTTAAAGAAGTTATTTTATACTATGTAAAGATAAAGAAGATACATAGCATAATTTAACAATTCAGAAATTATTCAGAAACAAACAATCGCGCTCCTCAGGCCCGATTGAGACCACGCGAACGAACAAGAATTCTATGCATTATCTCTTACGTTTTCTTTGTAAAAATAAAGACAAAACATATTTTAGAGCACTCCTTCGCTGAGTCTAAACGCACCTTCACATAAATCCGGGAATCGAATCGGGCCGCTATAGCTTCGTAGAGACAACATCAATTAGTCTAACCGCATATCGTCAATGAAACCATCTCATTCATAAGTTCTCACTACTATATGACAAATTTCACCGTACCGTTACAACAACAGCATAACAAGCCTATAAAATTAAATACTGTTTTAGTATAATTAATATTCAGTTTGGTATAACTGGTAGTCAATTTAAATGCTATGACTAACGGATTTGCAGAGTTCTTTGACCGGTCCACAGATGGCATTGAACTTCAAGATCAAGTTCATATCTGTGTTTATATCTGTGTAAAAAAACAGGTAAATAAATTATGTTGAAGCATCCTTCGGGCGCATATTCCAAAGGATGCTTCAACATAATTTTCTCAAAAATGTCCGGAAATGTTGACATTCCTATCTACATCTTGATTCGCGAAGTACGTAGTTTACTGACAGTTCCAAAATTAAAAAAAAAAACATTGCGTGCTCGCTACACAAGCCCGCAATGTTGCATACAAATTCCATTACTATCTAGCTTCTAACTTTTTAAAAAGTGAAAAGGGCCGTAATAAAATCAGGGCACAAGTCTTATACATCCAAATTTTATTCGAAACATAACTTTTTTATTTGTGCCTGGAATAGCATATGTTCTTTTTAAAAACAAAAATTGCGTTTCTCCTTGTCATAAACAAAAAGGCGGTAAGGAGTGATTGTTTTTTTCACATGAAGTTTCTGTTTGTATGCAATTCAAAAAATGAGTTCAAGCGATGAAGATTTGACTCCAACAAAAAAAAAACTTGTGATTTTTGAGAAAAGCACTATATTTGCCTCGGCAGGAACAGCAATTGCGGGCTTCGTATTTTACGTAATACTCGGCCCGCAATTGCCTACTTCCATGCCTAGGCAATAATGTACTATTATTTGCCGGTTTTTCTTGGGGTCCTAAGAAATTTGATTTTTTACAGTACAGTCAAGGACTTTAATTGTTATGCCACTGGAACACTGTCGTAATGGCAGCGTCAAACCACATGACAGAAATTACGCTTAAATTAATGATTACCGTTACCGACAGGGTTCCATAGTGGAATAACAATTAAAGTCCTTGACTGTACTCGTATGATTGCAGCGTGTTGAATTAAAGATATCATATGTGGGGTCACAGGATCTCTATTTTTCTCCGTAATGCCATATTTCTTTGGAGAAGTTATCGTATTGTCAACGTTACGATAGCTCTCCGGGTCCGACTCGCACTTGACCGGTTTTTCATACATTGACGCAACAGTGGGACGTCAAGTTGACTAGCTGGGGGCGTCGCGGTCGTTGTGAATTGTAACACTATATTTAACGTTATTTTATTTATTAGTCACTAGGAGGACGCCCGCGACTTTGTACGCGTAGAATTAGTTTCCGGCTACTCCCCCTTTTTTAACCCTTTCACTTAAAAATTACTTGTTAGTGCATCCGCTGGACATACAAGGAATATTTCCTCCAAATTTCAAGTCCTTAGGTCCAGGGGTTTCGGCTGTGAGTTGATCGATCAGTCAGTCAGTTTCTTCTATAATAGGTACACTCTTAGGATATAGTTTAACGAACACATTTTCTAAAGTATCTAAGGATAAAAAGTCTTTGTGCTTTGTTGTTGAACGATTTAAGTGTTATGACGCAGTACTCCCTGAAATTAATTACATTATATTCTCTTGGGACTCTTCGATTTTTGTACGCATGACTACCCACGGAGATTTTTTTTAACTACTCAAATAAAATTGGAAGCGTTACTTAATGGATTGTTCATTAGCAAACGTGATTAGATATCCATTAAACAAACAACCACGTTACAAAACACTAAGGAATTCGGTCAAGGTCTTTTCTAATTTTAGTTCCACTCCGTTAAGTGATAGTTTTAAATATATGTAGATCAGTTTACGAATAGCATTGACGAACATTGCATTTCGCGTGAAGTAAATATATTTACAACTAAATTCTGTAAGATTTTATGCCTTCTCAGTGACAAAAAAAAAGTTAGGAGCCAAAAAGGCGGACGCCATTAAATAAAAGCGTATATAAATAAAGGTTCCTTACCTCCAGGCAACGGATATGAATCTCTCAAGAAATCAAAAAGGTCTCCTGCATTCTTCGGCACATAATTATGTGCGACAGATTTCTTGACGTAATCGACTATAGGACTCTGGTATGTCCAAAGCAGTTTCCCACTTCTGCCAGCATCTTCTGAATTTTCACTGAAGCTTTTGCTGAGTAAGTCTTCGTAGTCTTCGATTTCTTCATTTTCCGTTTCGACAATAGCATCGTAATTAGAGTTAACGTAACTTAACACTGATAGCAGGAGTAAAGTTCTTGGAATCATGATTTAAATTAAAAATTAATTTTGCTTTAAATGGCGGATCTAAAGATGGGGCTGGTCTCGCCGGAGGTACGATTTGATATGAAGCGGGTTCGAAGGAAGATTAACGTGTGCTACGAACCGGACATCGATCTACGTTTTACAGTTTCGGGCACAGCTTTTTTATAATATTCTTTAGTAGTTGGTACACGTACGTATTATCGAGCCATTGTTCTTGGTTAATTAGCAGTCTAGTAAGAGAAACCTGTGAGTTTTTGATTAAAAACTAGACTTTTAGTTATTTAAACTTTTCTGGAACACGAATACTAAAGTTTTAAAGTTGTGTGCGTTCTGACTGGTAAATATAGGCTTTTCTAATTAGTTGCGTCGCTTGTTTAAGTTTGCCAGCCGCATTTTTAAAATTGTATTGTGTCCATTTAATAAAAAAACAATTTATATGCATTGCTGAATGCTGTTATCGTTTCTCTCGTCTCTCGGATTTTTATACGTAGTCCGAAATAGCTCCACGACCAGGGCTTGGAACCGGTTCCAAAAATACCGGTACTTTACCGGTATTTAAAGGTATTTTTCATTTAGGTTCGAGAGAACCGGTAAATATAAATACCGGTAATCGAAAGAACAGGTAAATACGAATACCGGTATTTGTACCTTAAAATACCGGTTCCTAATAAAGGTTCCAGCTACGTTGCCGTTTTGTGCAACAAGGTCAAGTCTCGTCGGCGGCTCGACGCTCGCGCCGCTGCTTTGGTTGTCGACTTGTCACCATGTACCTACACCGAACGCGGCGTTTTTGCCGGGCGGCGCCTTTGGCTTGCAGCTTTTGAACAATTTCAAATTTCAATCGTGTCAGTAGTCCTACGACCTTGGCAGCGCCGCGTCAAAATGAATCTAAATCCGAAGGTCCGGGTGTACCAAAGCACTAAAAAAGACTGACCAAAAGTGCAAAGTGGTGGTGGTGGTGGTGGTGGTGGTGGTGGTGCTGGTGGTGGTGGTGGTGGTGGTGGTGGTGGTGGTGGTGGTGGTGGTGGTGGTGGTGGTGGTGGTGGTGGTGGTGGTGGTGGTGGTGGTGATGATGGTGATGATGGTGATGGTGATGATGGTGGTGGTGGTGATGATGGTGGTGATGGTGGTGATGGTGATGATGGTGGTGATGATTGTGACGATGGTGACGATGGTGATGATGGTGATGATGGTGATGATGGTGATGATGATGGTGATGATGGTGATGATGTTGGTGATGGTGGTGATGGTGGTGATGGTGGTGATGGTGGTGGCGGTGATGATGGTGATGATGGTGATGATGGTGATGATGATGGTGATGATGGTGATGATGATGATCCGTCCGTCACCATTACCATCATCATCACCATCATCAGCACCATATTCATCACCATCCTTATCTTCACCACCATCATCATCATCACCACCATCATCATCACCATCATCATCATCACCATCATCATGATCATCAACTAACATCATCTTACATATCAGTATTTTTTCAGTGGTTACGCTCCATAACCTACTTAACAAATTATGATAATATATGACTGAAGGAGTAGACATAGGCAGTAAACTAAAATGTGAAATTACACTTACCGTCACCGTCCATTGAAAAACTCGGCAATACCTACTTATAATCTAAAACACAAATCCAAATGTCAAAATTTTAATCGAAATAATATCATGTTAGCGTGCGTCAAGCCGTCGACTATCGACAAGTAACCTAAATCTAACTGACCGACCATCAGGCCATTTGCCGCTTGAAACATAGGTACCATGCCTATACTATTCTGTCTTTTTTATCCCTTCCTCGCACTTATACCCACTATTACTGAATACCGGTATTTGTACCGGTATTCGAGCCTTATTGGTACCGGTATAGTACCGGTAAAATACCTGTATTTCTTACAAAATACCGGTACAACGAGTACCGGTACCTAGACTGGTACAGGTTCCCCATCAAGGTCACAGTACCGGTTATCAAAAATACCGGTATTTCAAGCCCTGTCCACGACCCAATAAAATTTGTTCTTGTTAAGAAGTCGTGATTTTTATGTCGCTGCCTCCTAGAAAATGTCTACGGATAAAAGGTTGCTGCGTGTTAATTTAATAAAAGAGAGATGTTAAATAGTCGATTTATTATTTTCATTCAGTTCATTTGTTAAGTTAACATTATTAAATACATCACAAAACTTACGCCCTAAATGTTCCCCATATAATACAAATCTTAAATATATGCTATACCTAGTATTATTTAATATAATTCATCAAGCAAGGTGCACCCTGCCTCTTAAACTCGTAGATTGTAAACACTATATTAATTTTTACATTATATATAGTCTAGGCACAAAAAGTTAGACTTCACTTATTACGTATATTTATATTTGTCCTTATTTTTTTTGTAAATGCATAAGTGAGGGAACAAATTTCTTCGGGGAGTGGCATCATAAGGCAATTTTTACTCCTTAAGCCACCTGAGGTAACAAACGGTAAAATATAGAAGTCGCTAGTCCAATCACCGCCACATCCAGATCTTGAAAAGGTCATTAGTGTCCATTAATAAACCTATTTATAATTTACTAATACGCTGGGTACCTTTATCAGTAATAATGCCTTAACCATCATTAGGCTCCACAATATTTAACATGTTTCTTCTACTAGAGGCAATGCTGGCATTACATGATTAGAGCGTAGGTAGGTATTAGATATTTTTGAGCCCATTGTCGGATATGGAATTAGATACTTCTTAGGTGACAGGGCAGGAAATTTACGGTTAATGTTGCCGACCGTGTTCTCGCAGGCGAAGCGGTGACAGATCTGGTAAAGGTCGCGTAAATCCTTCAGGATGCGGGCGCCGAAGGCTGACATGAGAAAGATGATGGTGGTGATTGTCAACTGTGTTATTCCTATCTTAGCGCGTCTTCTTTGATCATGTCAGCGGCCTTCTCTCCGATCATGATGGCGGGTGCGTTAGTGTGCGCCGCGACGGTGCGCGGGATGACGCTGGAGTCGACGACGCGCAGGCGGCGCAGGCCGTGCACGCGCAGCCGCGGGTCAGTGACGGCGAGTGGGTCGCCGGCGGGGCCCATTCGGCAGGTGGCAATCTGGTGGTGCAGCGTGGCCGTGATTGTGCGCACCGCGCATTCCCAGTACTCGTCCGAGTCGAAGCGCAGCTCGCGGCAGGCGGGATACTGCGCGCGGTGCAGCCGTGCGCCCAGCCGCTGGAACGGATCCGTCGCCACCAGAGCCTGCACGTGCCGCACCGCCGCCACGAATGTGGCCACGTCTTGCCCGCCCGCGTCCGACAGGTACCGCCCATGCATGCGCGGATGACTCCACGGGTTCGTGTCCTTTAATTCTACGAACCCGAACGACTTCGGATGCAGCAGCATTAGAAAGGCACTCCACGTGTCCGTATTATCAATAGACCCGAAAGCCATATCGAATACTTTTTCCGATATCATCATCCCTCTTCGCACAGATTTGCTCCCGTCCCGTCCTCCATCCGACACAAGTGAACCGGCAATGCTTATCAGCTCCATATCTGGAACTGGATCAGGGTCATCGGATACGGGAGTTCTTATATATCCAATTCCTTCCACGGCACCAGCGCTCGCCGCAGGTCCATCTCCGAATTGCAACCATTGGAGGACAGTTTGTATGCTGCCAGGAAGTTTTATCAATCTGTCTTCGCTCAAGCTGATTTCTGAGGTGTTCAGAGAAAAAATAAGACCCGGAAAACTTATGTGGTCGTAAAGCCTACGTCCAACAGGAAGATCTTGAATGACTGGGATGCCAAGACTACTCAAGTGATCTCTCGGCCCCACGCCGGACAACATGAGTAGTTGCGGTGATGCTATCGGACCAGCGGACAATATGACTTCTTTTCGGGCTATCACGTTTCTCTTCAGGCGATTCCTAACGTACCGAACTCCGTAGGCCGTTTTGGTTGCACTGTCAATGAGAACTTTAGTTACTCTAGTATTTGGTAGTATATGGAGATTGGGCCTTTTTTTGTTGCCATGCAAGAAAGCTTTAGCCGCGCTGATCCTTCTGCCATTTATTGTAGTTGTTTGAACGTATCCGAATCCGAGTTGTTCGGGAGCGTTGTAGTCCACCGTAGGATGGCCTAGTTCTCGACCGGCTCCTAGGAAGGCTTCGATAAGGGGTGTCCTGCAAGCAGATACAATAATTTATTAACTTCGAAATATCACAGTGTTTCAGAATTTGATTAATATTGGGACCTAAGTGAGTCGAGACTTCAAATTAAAGGATGCTTACCTATACGTTACAAATTCCACATTCAATTCGCCTTTCCTTCCCCGATGTGGCGAGTCTTCCAATCCTCTTAAGTTCGACCTCTCGGATTTCTTGTAATATTCCAGAACTTCTCTGTACGACCTGTTTTAGAATTAATTACTGCTTAATTAATAACGGAAATATTATTGTTGCATAAACAAACAAATATTTACATTAACGTGAGAAACAATTATAATTACACAACTGGTAAATGTTTTGGTTGGTTCATACTTTATGAGGATTTAATCATAATGAGACAGTGATTAGCCTGTTAACTCGTACCATCCAACGTTTCCATCGGCAGCAATGCGGTCCCACTCCTCAGGTCGGCCCCGCGTGTATATCATGTAGTTGATGACGCTGGTGCCACCCACAGCCTTGCCTCGGGGCCAGAAACACTTTTCATTCAACATACCTGTTGACAACACATATGGTTAACTACAAGTACTAAATAAGAACCTTGATATAATTGCGACTCCTACTTTTAGACATATCTCTTTATCGGCCTCACCGATTTTCATGAAACTTTTTTATATATGGTTTATTTTCCCATATTCATAAACTGAAAATCGTCCCTTTACTTTCTCAACGTCGTATTTGATCGAATAGATAGGTAAAGGACTCATGTTCCCTAAGGAATAAAGACTACTTTCCTATCTAACTAATCGATCAGATACGAGGTTGAGAAAGTAAAGGGACGAAATGGCATTATCTAACTAACGTAATTGAACTTTATTTCCTTGATGGTAGATACAAAGTCCCACTTACAAAAAACTCCCTGTTTGCAGTATTATTACGAGGTTAAAAATGAACCGCGTCCGAATCGGTTGGCAGACAGACACACAGATACACACGTTAGGGTTAAACGGTAGGTCTTGGAAACCACTGGAGGCTCTCTAATAGGCTAGTCCTAAGTCATTTTAAAAACCAATATTATATTACTTTTGTAGGTCCAAAGTCTTAAATTGACCCTAATGACTGACCTTGACATTGGGTGCACGTTTCAAACTATGTTTTTTCTAATCCAAGGTCCACATGGGCAAAGAATGATGGGCAAAAATGTATGAACGCTGGCCTAGAAACCAATAACAATAAGCACTATATCATCGGGTATCCTTTTTAATTCTACAACCATTTTGTGTAGCGGGAAACCTCAAATAACTGGGAGTTTTTTTTTAAATCTGGATCATCGGGACGCCTACATAGACGACTTTAGCATAATTACTATGAAATACCGCCGTCTCTGCATGGCGATAATTTATTTCGCCCAAAGATTTCGAACTACCTGCCATAGTAATAGTTTTACAACTTAGAATTACCTATCCGGTGACATATCGCTTGTCCTTATTGGTCATATAGGCCAATTTGCCCATCATTCTTTGGTCGACCACTTTACGATGACGATTTTTTAATAGATTTTGATTACTAGATTTTGAAACGAGACTAACCCATACAAACGCCTGGTTCCCTCTCCATATAATACGGCCATGTGTAGTCGGTCCTCTGAAAGTAGGCAGCGATGGCAGGCACGTCTGTGGTTATCATCTCTGGTTTGCCTGCTTCTAGAAGAAGTACTGTCACGTCGGGGTCTTCGGTTAGGCGGGCGGCTAACGTGCACCCCGCTGACCCGGCTCCGACGATGATGTAATCATATTCGTCTAAAGGCGATTTTAGACCTGAAATAAATGTTATTGGTAATTCTTAAATGGTCTTATGCGTGTACTCGTTGTAGTTATAGTAACCAATGAATATGGAGGGCTATAAGGCTATGGGAATATGAGGAAATAACTAAGAAGTGAACTTTGAGATAACGATTGATACCAATGCGTGGAATAAAAAGACGCGCTGCGTCGATTGGTAGAATAAAAAACCTAGACTATGTCCCAGACCATCCTCTCAAGGGAGGATGTCTTTAGGACTACTTATGGCCAGAGCATCTTCTAAAGGGAGGATGTCTTTAGTACTACCTATGGCCAGAGCATCTTCTCAAGGAAGGATGTCTTTCCTACCTTATTTTGTTGGAAAATTCACATGCTAATAATTTCACCGGTTGTCTTATCCCCACACCGGAACACAGCAATGCGAACACTACTGCTTGGCGGTGGGTTAATGGATAAGATGGTGGTAGCGATCCGGGCCGACCCTGCACAAGGTCCTACCACCACTAAAACTAAAACTTTGTGATAGCAAAACCCTTTGGGGTATAGTATAGACTCGTATAGTGCCTTATTAATTTTTTTAACACGTATTGACTTATAATAACAAGCTTCAAAGTTCAAACTGAAAATTAGATGACAAGCACGATTTAGCAAATTACCTACATTTTATAATGATAGGAGTTGTAAGCCTTTACAACAACAAATGCCTCATTGAGTGACTGAACATACAGTCGAGTTCAAAGATATGTAGGTATATACTGTTGCCCCTTATTTCATTGTGATAAGGTGCAAAACTATATATATGTTCTTAAACTCGAATACAGGCTGATGTATTGAATGTCTTATAGGCGAACAACTTAATTGAGAGCCGGGATAAGCATGAGGTGCGGGGTGAGGTACGAAAAATATCCACTATAGTCTGTGTCAATTGAAATTGCCAAAGATGTAAACAAATTAGTACTTTTTGACACATAACCTCAAATATTCATCAAGCGTATTTTTATAACTTGCCTTGATTTCAGCTGTTGTGAGTTGTTATTATTAGATTTGTCGTTGTAGTTCAGTTCGATCTTAGGGAAAGCATGGAATGATTGCAACTTAAGTATGGATCTATTCTATTCTATCCTATTCTCTGGTGTAGGGTACCTACTGGACTCATTTAGGTGCATAGTAAAGAAAAGAATGAGCGCTGTCTCGCCAACAAACTGCGTAAGCAGTTTGGCGAGTAACTTTAAAATGAGTTATGTATATGTGCCTTTGAAAAAAAAAAAACGTATAATTAATCTTAAACTTCATGTGCACGTAAAGATCAAGTGTATTGCCAAGACCTCACTTGATCTTTAAAAGCTTGATTATCGAGTAACAATGCTGCCCTACTAAGCATAATGGCGATATCTCAGACAAAACATCTGTAGAAATTGCAACCTAGTTACAAACAGAAGAGAGTTGAATCTGCTTTGGCTATGGAATTTAGTTATTGCATTTTTGCTTAGGAGGGCAGAATGGTAAATTGATTCGTTTGGTTGTGTTTACATGTTTGCTAATTTCAATTGGTACAGAGTCATCATCATCATTCTCCTGCCATTATGCCAACTTATATGAGGTCGGCGCAACTTGTATTTTTCTTCCTTACTTCTCTATTAGTCGTCATATCGTTAGTCACTCCCTTTCTAGCCATATCATCTTTCATAGTCACCATTGCCCTCTCCCCGCACCTCATGCATACCGGTTCTCAGTTAAGTTGTACATCTATAGTAGCAGTTATGTCTTTAGTAGAGACGTTTGATTGAGCCTTCTAAGTACTGGTTCTATCACTGTGGTATAAAACATCAATCAATCATTTAAAAAGACGACGGGAACAGGCATATGTGTGCAAGGTCACGCACGCCGCATTATTTTAAATTGTGTCGTAATAATTGACAGTATCGAGTGAGTTTTCGACACAGTAGCTATTGGGGTCCCGTACCCAAGGGGTACCACGGGTTCCTATTACTAAGGCTCCATCTGTCATAGGTAGGGTAGCTATACGTCAGGATTTGTCTTGACAGGTCTAGATTTTAAAATAATAATAAATAAAGTACTACTCCCTTGAAGTAACGTCACAGAATAAGTAATAGTACCTACAAGTAACGTGTTTTTGCGGCGTATTTTGCTCTATCTTGTCTATTGGTATTATCTATCGGTGGCACGGGACCCTTCGGGTGCGAGTCCGACTAGCACTTGGCCGGTTTTTAATTATTTCCAGTGACATGACAGGTAAGGTCAGTTTTAAAATTTGAATTTAAACGTCGTTAAAGTTATTTTTAGCTAGCTTTTACTTGGCCACTTGTTCTGCCTCTTCGGCCTTGACATAAAACAAGGATCTTGGTAAGTGGTGGCAGAACCTGTGCAGCGGGCCTAGTATGGTTGCTTTTTATCGCGTGACAAAATGTGGATAAAGCGTCCGTCAAAGTGACGGATGTCTAAACTATGGAACACAAGGTGCACCATTTTTGTCTATCTCTTTCTCACGAAACGATGTTCTGACTGTAATTTATATGGCGGTTGAGTCGTATGACGTCATATTCCTGTGTTTGTCTCTCCGTCTAAAAGCTAGTTTTAAACATTTATATCTGTCTTATTTTTAAAGATATTAAAAAACAATTTATACTAGGCTATTCGGAAGGTAAAAAAGATTCAATTTAAATACTAATAAAAAATAGGCAAATACCCTATTTGGCCCTTTTTCAGTACATCGCAAATCTGATCACTGTATAGAGCCATTCCATCTCTGTCCTTAGGGTTGGCATTTTCGCAACGCATTCCCTGTTTTAATTCTGACTTTATGAGAATGCAAATGTATATAGGTCTCAACTAGGGTTGCCATCTTTTTTTAAAAAGAATAAAGTATTACTTACCAAAAGAGGGAGAAAAATAAAGTACGCAGCATAAATGTAAAGTATTTTTTTCATTATTTTTAAATACACATTTCTTATCAAGTTATCACTAACATACCTTGCTTATTCTAACAGCGTTTTTGGCAACGATCAAAGTATCAATCGCGTTCAAACATGGCTAAACAAAGTTTTTGTCGAGGGTTTCTGACGGATGCGTTGAAGTACAATTTTGTTTAAATTTATTAATTATTCGAAAAAAATGTCTATTAAAAACCGAATGTCATAAATAAAGTACTTTGCCATACTTTATGTGTTGCGTAAAATATAACGTACGGGAAGCTAAAATAGAGTACAATACTTTATAATAAAGTACGGGTGGCAACCCTAGTCTCAACCCCGCTTACCTTCACTTTTTTTAATAAGATGGTGAAATAATAAAACTTTTTTTTTTCACCGTGTTTTTATTTTAGTTGGACCGTAAAAACGGTAGGTAAAAAACATACGAGCGTCAAATTTGGTATGATTAACTGATTATACTAAAAACTCTGAAGAAAAAAAATACTAAAAAAGTTTCAGGTGAGAGTTGGGTTCGCGCTGATTCGATACGAAATCGAATTCAAATCGGAATATAATAATACCTACAATACGGTGGTACGGAACCCTCGGTGCGCGAGTACGACTCGCACTTGGCTGTTTTTTTTTTATCTATACCAATATTATAAAGCTGAAGAGTTTGTTTGCTTGAACGCGCTAATCTCAGGAACTACTGGTCCGATTTGAAAAATTCTTTCAGTGTTAGATAGCCCGTTTATCGAGGAAGGCTATAGGCTATATATCGTCAAGCTAAGACCAATAGGAAGCGGAGCACCAATGAAGAATGTTTCAACCTTCTACATGAACAAAGTCGCGGGTTAAAGTTAGCGTTAGCCCAAAGTAACTATTCCACGTGGACGAAGTCGCGGGCAGAAGCTAGTTTACTTATATCATTAATCAGGAATAATACGTGACCGGTAGTGAGTCTTGTCATATAGCATTATAAATAATAGCTAGTTAATCTCGGAGTAAATACTCCGTAATTACTATGTTTACTTGTGAGAGCACTAATTCGTTCGAAGATCATGGAGTATATATAATAGGATAGGTCTATGCAAACGATGGCCTTTATACCTATATGCGACAACATCGCATTTTTAGGGTTCCGTAGCCAAATGGAAAAAAACGGAACCCTTATGGATTCGTCATGTCTGTCTGTCTGTCTGTCCGTCCGTATGTCACAGCCTCTTTTTTCCGAAACTATAAGAACTATAATGTTGAAACTTGGTAAGTAGATGTATTCTGTAAACCGCATTAAGATTTTCTCACAAAAATAGAAAAAAAAACAATAAATTTTGGGGGTTCCTCACTTAGCACTGACACTCAAAATGTTTTTTTCTTCAAACCCATACGTGTTTGGTGTCTATGGATAGGTCTTCAAAAATGAACGAGAACGAGATCTAGTAAGTAGTTTTTTTTTCATGGGCGAGTCCGACTCCGTGCGGTGGCCAGTTTAGAATAGTGCCACTTCATGTTTTCCCGTGGAAGTCGTAAGAGGCGACTAAGGGAATAAAGGCGTGTAGTACTGTTAGGCGATGGGCTTGCAACCTGTCACTACGAGTAATATACACTGGTAAAAATCTTAGCCTGTTTGTGGTTCCAGAATTAGTTTTTAGAGTTGTTGGTAATTCTGTAGCTCTGCCTACCTCACTCTGGAAATGAAGGCGTGAAGGTATGTATGTATGTGTTAGATCTGGTAAATTGAAAGTAAAGGCCGTATGATATCTTTTGGAAAATGAAATGGTTTGATACAAAGTGGAATTAAGGCCAAAGGAAGGCCAGCACCACTTGTTTGTCACTCGGAAATCCCTTTCTAACTAGTATATAATACTCGTAGAGACGTGGAACGTCATGCGAGATAAAAAAAAAGATTGAGATCATAATCAA
Source organism: Acleris literana (assembly GCA_946894065.1). Taxonomy (NCBI): domain Eukaryota; kingdom Metazoa; phylum Arthropoda; class Insecta; order Lepidoptera; family Tortricidae; genus Acleris; species Acleris literana. The sequence continues at coordinate 2,588,529 of OX335687.1, forward strand.
GATCAATATCAAGATGTGGTAATGCGATATTTACCAGATCTTGATGATATAATATTGGAAAGTCAACGAAATTATTTATTATGGAGTCGGTTCATTGTTTTTGAAACATTGGAGTTGGCTGTAACGTAGGTAGGTTTTTGCATGCGATTTATTTTTACCGCTTGGCTCCTGTTTCGAATGATTCCCAAAAATAAACCCATACATAATCTCACGCCTGCGTTCCCAGTAAACCCATACACATCTCTAAAAACTTGTTGATAATTCTATAACCACAATTTGCACAAATTAGGCTAAGATGTTTACCAGCGTATTAGTGGCAGGTTGCAAGCCCATCGCCTAACAGTACTACAAGCCTTTATTCCCTTAGTCGTCTCTTACGACATCCACGGGAAGACATGGAGTGGCACTATTCTAACTCGGCAACCACACGAGTTATAAACCCTAAGACCCTAAGACCCTAGAGTAAATAAACCCTAATGCCGGAAAATCTATTAATGGATTTCAATTATACCTAACGGCCAACTGAAGTTTGAAAGGACACAGCATCCAATATGGAAAAAAATAGATAAAGAAAATATATGTTACGTGTTTTTAAATATACAAAAATACGTGGAGGGAATTCAAATTCTATGCGATTCGTTTTTGGGTTTTTTTTTTAGTAAAAACTCATGTCGATATTGGTCCTATAGAAAAATGTTGGAAGAAAAAATAGAAGCGGTATATTTATCAAAACACGTAAGAAATTGATTTTTTATCAAAACCCACGGTCAATACTTTCCGGGAAGGTATCCTTTGATGATTTTTTAAGCATCTCAAAAGTTTTGTTGATATTGTGTTGATTATGAATCCAAGGAATTTTGCCAGTAACTGCCCAAATGATGGTCGATCGGCACCCAAAAAAAGAGGAGTCAAGTGGTTGTGAGTTCAAAAACCTTGCGCGGAGCTTGTTTAAAGCACCTACTTTTTTAAAGCCATAAAAGGCAAACGAGCAGACGAACCACCTGATAGCAAGCTCTGATGGTAGGCACTTAGTGTTACGCCGGAATTCCACCAGCAAGAAATGTAATGCGAGAAATTTCTGACAGACATGCAAGACTGTTAACTGATACAGCACGGGTAGCACAAGTTGTATTTTCTCGCTTGTCGCTTAGTGCGTCTCTATCGTTACTTACTAGATAGAAAGGGAGATTCGAGCGACAAACAAGTCGCGGGCAACTTGTGCTAGCCGCAAAGTACTAGGCTAATAAGAAGTCAATCCTGACACATTACACTATCATGAAGTCCCGAAAATTGAAAATGTTGACTTACTCCATCACACGCAATAAATGTGACGTTATCTATGAAAATGGACCTTATTTTCGATGGCGCTGACGCCGCACTGCGTCACGCGACGTTGTATTTATATCGGAGCATCTTTAATAATGGCGGAAGCGCCATCGACAACAAGGTCCCTTTTCATAGATAACGCCTCAAATATGTTCAACATTGTTTTACTGGCAACATTACAATACTCAGAAACTTCATGGTGGTGCCATGTGTCAGGATTTACTTCTTATCTGCGTAGCACTATAGGCACTGTCAGGTCTTGCGGTAATTTCCTTTAGGTGGATTTGTTGTCTTCATCATCATCATCATCATCATCATCATCATGTCAGCCGAAAGACATCCACTGCTGGATATAGGCTTCCCCCAAGGCTCTCCACTCAGACCGGTCTTGGGCTTTTCGCATCCACCGCGTTCCCGCGATCTTTACAAGGTCGTCACTCCATCTTGTTGGAGGCCTACCTACAGCTCGTCTCCCGGTCCACGGACGCCACTCAAGAACCTTCTGACCCCATCGGCCATCAGTCCTGCGAGCAATGTGCCCCGCCCACTGCCACTTAAGTTTGGCTATTCTTCGGGCTATGTCGGTAATCTTAGTTCTACTGCGGATATCATCATTTCTGATTCTATCACGCAGAGAAACCCCGAGCAGGTGGATTTGTTGTCTTAGCATTAAAAATGGCAGAAGTTGATTGCTGTCTTACTTTAACTTCATTCTAGAGTAAGAAGCACGATTTTCTGCCTTTTTCTAACTTTAAAGTTAGAGTAAGACAACATGCAACTTCTGCAATTTTGATTGCCAGTCTAAACCTCTCTTTAAACCTTGGGTCAAAAAGTAGTTGAAGCTTAAAGTGGCTTACCCTGGCTATTAGATGGTTTATTAACATTCTTTTTTGTTTATTAATATATGCATAGCGGAAAGTAATAACCCTGATAGTAATGGCATTGCCAGAAATAAAAAACCTGTCGCGTAACTTGTTATAGCGGTCATAGAAATACTTTATGAAAATTTGAACCTATTACGATTCACGAGATACAGCCAACAGTTAGACGGACGGACGGATGTCTGTGAACCTAGCATATCAATTTCCGGAATCTCAAAATTTAAACACAGTTCTAGTAGCATCCCCAATAGTTCTATAGTTCTACATATTTATTTTCGATAGTTCTGCTTTTTTTTTTCAAAAAAACGATTTTTTTTCAAAACGGACGGTGAAGGCTTTGTAATAGGGTCCCGTTGGCACCCATTGGGTACGGAACCCTAATTAGAACCATGTCTAGGTTTAATTCAAAATATCGTGGCAAATCAAAATTAGAGCCATGTCGACGTGTTTTTTGGGCAGGAAATCTTATTAGTCTTATAATTCTCTCCCTATATTTCTAGGGTCCTATATGTATAGTGAAAAAGGGTATAAGTCTTCTGAAAATCAAGTGAAAAAGGGTGTAAGTCTAGTATACTTCGTTTATGTATATACCCTTTTTATTACGAGTTAAGTCGACTTCTGCCCTATTTCACTAGGACTCCAGATTTTATGGCAAGAGGACGGCTAACGAGCATACATCTGTTAAAGATTTTGAGAAGAAATTTTGCGCGCGTACATGGTACCTATTCTTAAAAGAACTCCTGCAAACAATGCGCATGCTAAAACTACAACTCCTACGTGTCATATTAGTTATGTTTAGCCACCATTAAATATACCGAAGCAGAAAAGAGAGCCTAGGCGAGATGTATAACGAAAACGTAAGCGAGTTTCGAAACTGACAAAATATATGTGACGGGATAGTGATGATCTATTGTCAACGCTACGCCAATCGCAAACCGTTAGCGTTACGCATCTAGTATTAGCCTCAAGCTACTCAAAAATATCTTAACACGCTTCATAAGCTCATAGGATTAACGATAAATATGGGAGCCTGCCGTTTGGCCGAAATATGTTTGCCAAAATGTGTCGTTTCCCAACCGTTTCATTTCCCAACTATTTTTTTTTCCTGTAACTGTAAATATTTCAGGATTTATTTCAGTACCATCGTGTAGTTAGGTTAGGTTAGTTTTTATAAAATCCTGAAATATCTACGGTTACAGAAAACAAAGCGGGTTGGCAAATGAAACGGTTGGGAAACGATACAATTTGGCAAACATACCTTCAGAACGATAGTGACCTAAGTCAGAAATTTTAAATTTTGAGTTAGGTCTCTATAATAATAAATTTATGACTCGAAGTTTGAAAGCACAAATTTTGAATTAGGTCTCTATTGTTCTAAAGGTGCATATTTCGCCGAAACAAAGGTAACCCGATAAATATTTTTGATTAACTTGCTTGTCTTCTTCTTTAGCGCATATGCGCCCACCGTTGGGCATTGCTTGTCTATTCCGATATATTTGATGCCGATTTCTCGTAACTATACATACAACATTCCCTTAAGTTTTTACCTCAATTAATAGGATTGGACTTACCATTAGGCAATGGGTACTGGTCTCGTAGATAATCGAACAGGTCCCCTGGATCCTTCGGATCATAGTTTGGGTTTACCGACTGCATAAGTAGGTCGATGATTGGGTTCTGTCTATACGACCTTTCGACTCTTCTGTTTCTTGAGAATAGATTGTGAATAAAATCTACGTCGCTTGTGACATTTCCTTGGAGTAACGTTAGTAAAACGCAAAATGCGAATGCTTTGGTTTGTCGAAACATCTTGTTTTTGTTTAATCCGTTTCGCAGCTCAACACCTGTAAAGTAAGTAAAGTTAAGTTTTTGCGAGGATTTCTAATTATAGCGTTTGATTTATGTTCCTTTTTTCCGAAAAAAAAAAACGAGCGCACAGGCTACCTGATGGTAAGTGGGGTCTGAGAGCGTTCTTAACACTGCAAATAATTCAAACTCCAAAAAAAAAACAAAAACATACCGTAACACAACAAACATAAAAGAAGCAAATGTGTGGCAAACGAGTTGCCAACTCCACGAACTAAAATATAATAGCTCTATGCCAGGGGTCGGCAACCTTTTGAGTCGGAAGAGCCAAAAATTACAATATACAAAATTTCAAAGTTTTTAGAGAGCCACAAAAAAAATCTTGCCAACTATAAATAGTACTTGTATAAATAAAGTTGGAACTAAAGAGCCGCAGCTTCACATCCAAAGAGCCGCAGGTTGCCGACCCCTGCTCTATGCTATTCATTTCACCGGTGGTGTTATCCCCACGCCGGAACACAACAATGCGGACCAACTCAAAGGATACGGAGTAAGACGGTAGTAATCCAATTCGAATACAAATAGTATAACAGGCACTTGTAAGCAGACATAGCTATAAGTCTCCCCCCTCATCCCAACCCCCATCCATATCCCCCCTTTTTGGAAAAACCCCGCGGATAAGTAAACGGAGGAAGGACTTTCTCCTCCGGCCTTTCAGCACTGGCTGGGGTAGTATCCGCGGGAGTCTAAATTCTAGTTGGTAATAGGGGCATTGGTGTATTTAGCTGGTGCGAGCCAGCAGTACCCGGGCCCTCCATTCCCAGGTCTCCGGAAGGGATTTTCACCTCCGCTCCTTTTTCTAAAAGTAATTCAAGTCAAAAGCAAACAAAAGCAAGGACTTTTGTCCTTGGCCCCTCAGGCGATTACCAAAAAAAAAAACATGCACTTGTGATAGTACTATATCTTGGACTTTATTTCTAACCCTAGAGTAAGAAAGAGGGGAATTTTAAGTTCGACTTTTTTCCCTGAATCTGCGTCTTTGTAGAGCCATGTAGAGCTCCTGATGAACGCAACGGATGAATGACTTTGATTTAAGGCCCAGCCACACCGCTTGCGTGACGTGCACGTGCACGTACGCGTTTGCTTTCCACTGCGTTATATAGTATGAATTCTCATTACGACATGTCACTTTACAACGCAGTGGAAAGCGAACGCGCACGTGCATGTGCACGTCACGCAAGCGGTGTGGCTGGGCCTTTAAGAGGCCACCTATGGTGCCACGCCCCCACAAGAATGAAAAGGGATGGCTTTATGTGCTTCCCCGCGAAGAACGTAAGATGGAGATAGTTCGCGCGCGCCTTGATGGAAGCGTATAATTCAATTAATTGCTGTTTACTTTTAAACCACAACATTTATTGAAAAAATGGTTTACCAGGATTAAGAAGTTACATATACTCAACTATTGAATCGAAAATCATCGTTAAAGATTATAGGGTTTCGAAGATTCAACCAAAAACATGCAAAAAAGGTGTCATGTTTGAAAAATAAAACTAACGAGGATTTTAATTCTAATCGTATTTTCACGTTTGCCAGTCTCAAGCAAATATGATCAAGTTTAATATATCCAAAAAGCAGATACAAAGGCGTTATAGTTATCGAGATCCAGATCGCGGAACACTCCAGACTTTAGCATAGGTGGCCTCTTAAATTCAAAGTTATTTTACTCGGATGTCACCATAACATTCAAATTATAACTGGATTTAGTAGTATGTGGTCAACGATCGTTATATTAGGTTGAGGAGGTGCTTATAATCTCATTATCATAATGATAAAAGCTAGCTTTGGTCAGCGACCTACCAGTTCAACTTTTTCTTGCGGATTCCTCGGTTCACTAACATCGATCTACGAACTCTGCAATAAAGATTTATCTCAGATTAATCTTGCAAAAATAAAAAGGTATACTAAAACCAGACTGGAATCAAGTATGACGCAATCCTAATTCTTATATGCTGGCCTCCTACGGAAAAAAGGTACATCTACTGTATGAATGGTATTGCACTTCCAACCTTATTATATACCCTTGAGAGTTTAATATGCTTCTATGAATTAATTGCACTTGTGCCTTTCCCCGCTCTCACACATTTTGAATCATACTCGTATGAAATCCATATAATAGGTACTTCCGGTTTTTGCTAATTTCTTAAGAACTAGCTGTTGCCCGCGACTCCGTGCGCGCAAAAAAGTAAAACATAGCCTATGTTACTCAGGATTAATGTAGCATCCTAATGGTGAAAGAATTTTTGAAATCGGTCCTATAGTTTTTGAGTTTATTCGTTACAAACACACACACACACAAAAATACAAATCTTTCCTTTTTATAATATTAGTATAGATATGAAAATTCGAAGGACATTGTCGAAGGAAACAAAATTCGTGTCCAAGAGAGAGGAGGACCTTTTTTTCACGTAGATAAACGCTTAAAGCACGAGGACGAAGACAAAACCTTCGGTATTTTTGGACCATTCTCCATGATCATCAGCATGGCCTTCCTTATGTCCATAAAGAGCCCATGAGAGTCCCTGGGCATGGACATCACAAGAGCCGGGGAAACAGGTGCTAGGATAGGGCAAGCAAGGGTATCCTTCTTGCGAGCTTCGGTGAAATACCTTCCTCACAAAAAGAGGGTATTGATTCCCAGCACCTTTTAAGCATGGCGCGGAGCAATAGGCAAAAGAGATGAAGACCTACGCTGATTACTTTGACCAAATAAGAGAGACGGTGAGCATTTAGCATGAGGAAATAAAAATCTTGCAGAGAGAGAAGACTAGCATCTCACCAATAACAGTGAAGATAGGTAGAATAAGAAAAGACTTGTAATGATAAAGTTTTCTTCGAAATATTCTGAGTTACAAGGTTTATAGAATCGGCTTCGATCAAGGTTGGTTGTTATGAAATGGACGGAATTTCGGAAGGAACACGTCATATTTGACGAGAAAGGTTCAGAATTAATTAAGGTCAAACATTTGGGTCGAGAAATATCGCTGTTGCGTCTCCATAGATTTTGTTATCCTTATTCCTTCGGGAAGTGTTTCAGGGTGCCCCATTCCTTTCACTCGTCATTCAAGACTTAATCGGGAGAAAGGAATGAAGATAGCACTTGGAACATCGATTTTCAAAGTAGGGAACCAGGTACGGTGTCGAACAGAATAATTATTTTATTTCAGCGGATGGACTTTTGTTGGTGCTTAATTTGTGTATAAATGTTTAGCAATTCATGTGTGACTGAGTCACAAAAGGTCCAAAACATCGCCACTAAATGTTTGCATTTTTATATTAAGTATAAACGTAGGATGAGTATATACCTAGGTTTCTAAATCTAAATAGGTAGAAGTTAGGTAAGTGTAGAATAATTAATGTGCAATTATTTGGGTTATAGGTACGTATAAATATTTACGGCCGATTTAAAATGAAAGTACTTATTAAGTACCTACTTCACTTCGGGTTACAAAGATTTAAGTCAAAAAATATTATTCTAATTGAAGGTATCATAAATTGCTTTCGTTATTTTATTTTTTATTCTTTATTTTAAGTAACAAAAGTCATAGATATATTAATTATATTGTTGAATAAAATAAAATTGAACTAACCTAAACTATTGAATCAAAAATAATTGAAAAAATAAAATGATTTCATGGATGTGAAAAATAATAATAATTAAAAATAGTCAAAGTAATAATGAATTAATAAAAGATTATAACTTTATCTATAATTCTCTAGTCATTTGTAAAATTAACATTAATAACCTAAAAAATATAAAGGTATATTTAATGAATCTGTCGGAAATCCTGTTTCCTTTTGTGAAACTGTATCTTACCAACTACAATATGTATTAAATGTTTTTTGTATTATGTATTATAAATACGATAATTCGAACAAACTTACCTTTTAAACTCTATCCTTCTTCTTCTTGCCACTTTATACTCTATCGGTTGGTTGTTAACTGCTTCACTTTTAATTGAACTAAACTTCCCAGTCACATATCTTACAAATCACTTAATTATCAATTAATAATAAACTGCATCGGAGTATTTCACGTGGTGCAAGCGCACGCGCTCGCTCCAAAGTATCAAATGCGATACTACTGCCCTTGATTTAGTTTGGGTGTACCCTTAGTGGCCGGCGGACTGGTCCACGTTAATCACTTGAGGTTTTCCAACTTTAGATGTAGTGGTACACCAATACAAAAATAATTCACAGCAAAACGAACGCACACGCGTCTTGGTGGCTGTGTGCGAATGAGTGCAAGCTGCGTTTGTCAACTGTTTGTATATGCGTCCACTCACGAATGCAGTGGCAATGTCGAAGCGGTTATGTCATAGGCGGTGGATTCATTAAATTCACATTTTATTTGTGCCAATGTCATTAACTATCGGTTCTTTTCGTTAAAATTACGCGCCGACATTCCAACTAATATTAGGTGTAGTTAAATAATTATCCTGTGTGGTTGTCAATTTAGAATAGTGCCACTCCGTGTTTTCCCGTGGATGTCGTAAGAGGCGACTAAGGGAATAAAGGCTTGTAGTACTGTTAGGCGATGAGCTTGCAACCTGTCACTATTACACTGGTGCATATGCATGTTTTTTTACAGCTTCAATAAAAGCTGATTCATGTAACAAACAGGTGAGAAAAATCATTTTTTGAATAGCTATAAAAATAAACAACATACTCGTATAAGCCAACAAAGATTTATTCCTATCTCTTTCTAGCAAAACAGATTTTTACGTGGAGTTTATGTGGCCGAACTGCACAATGACGTCACCGGTGCACTTCGGATCTCTCTGTCTAATTAGCATTTTAAAATGCTTGTATCACCCGTATCTTTTGACCGATTTTAATTTTAATTTCACTTGTAGTGATCTCTTTTACGGTATTTTCATATTTTGTTGAGAAATGCGATTTAAAAAATCTATATATTCCCTATTATCAACAAATTTTTAGAGTTGGTAATTCTACTAGTAGTAGCTCTGCCTACCCCAATCTGAGAATGAAGGCGTAAAGGTATGTATGTATGTAGTTAAATGCGAATTATAGGCGGTTTTCAAAAAAGTACTGTAGGTAAAAAGATAAGGATTAAAATGGTAGGTCAGTCAAGGTGAAGTTGGCGTCCCACAATATTTTTAACTAAAAGCAGACTTCAGTTCGACTGAGCTATTCACCTACCATTTTAAAATAAGTTATCTGTGGCGTTTTTCAAGGCGGTTTATTGTTTTTTTTTTTATATTTATTTTGGCTGGCATGATGATGATGATAATTGCTTTATTTTCATGTAGTTTGTAAAGTATACGGGTCGCCATTATGAGGTAGAATTACTTTTGAAAGAAAATGATGTAATTTTAGTACAATAAGATATGGCGATATATTTTTAATTTTTTTTTCTGGATTTTATCGTTCATTCGCAAAAAATTACCAGGCTTATTTTGCCTAAGATTTTTTTCTCAGCAAAAATAATTCCATTATTATATTTTCCCAATCTGTAGTTATTTATGTGAACAGTTATATAATTTCCATAGTGTTCATGGAAATTGGAATGTTTTTCATTTATTTTGTATGATCGTGTCTATCACTAGGTTGTGTCGTGTGCTTAAATACCATAGAGATAGATCACCATAGTTCATAGACTTGAAGCTGTCATTGCTTATAGGTTATATCTATCATTCAGGCGCTTTTCACTTGTCCTGTCAACGAATGCGCGCCTTTCTCAGGATTTCTTACAATCAATTTTGTATTAGCGTAGAAGTTAAGTTATATAACTTCAGTGTTCTCATTTTCAATCATTCATCATCGTCCTGAGGGCCCTGCAAAGATGCACTACGCTAACTAACGTTTCTATTCGATTCATTTTTAAACCAATCGCGCCACTGGGAAATGACGTGATACGAAAAGTCACATGGTCTACCAGTGGCGCGATTGGTTTAAAAACGAATCGAATAGAAACGTTAGTTAGCGTAGTGCATCTTTGCAGGGCCCTCAGGAGCCACAGCTCGCGATTCGAACCCGCTGTTTCGGCTCTTGGAACAGGTATTCATCATCACCACCGAGTGCAGCGATCCCACCGACCAGGGTCAGGCGGCGGTATTTGTCTACACATAGAGTCGATGGAGATCCGCGGGCGCGGAGGTTTTTCTAGGTGGTTCGTGTCTTCGGGCCTACTGCAAAACTATAACATAACCTAAACCTACCTACCTATTTTGGCCTAATTACAATATGGAAATTTGCGACCAGGAATTTAGTAAGGAAAAATTTAGTATGGGGAAAAATGCGATTTGGTAAAATCACGAATGGGAAAAATCGCTACCTACGCGGAAAAATCAAGTTTGGGAAATATAATGATACACCCGTTTGTGAGTAAGCCTACCTTATAGGTAGCTGGTATAGGGCAGCCTTGATATTTTTCCTTATCAATTTATAGTATAAATAATGAGAGTAATTATAATATTATAGTAATAACGAGTGCATTTTCAAGATATGTTAGCCAAGGTTCAAGCAACATTCATGACTTTATTACCAACCTTAGGCCAGAATGACAAGCCACGCGTAACGTAATTGTCATATAAATAAAAACACACACAGAAATGAAAATAGGAATTTATTCGTAAGTATTATAAGATTATGTACAGTCGAGTTCATAAATATGTGTACAATTTAGTACCTTGTCACTTAAATCGCTGTGACAATTAATTAAGGTCCGACCGAGATCTCGGTCTCGGCAAATCTCGGCCAAAAATCGTGCCGAGGACACCGCGGTAATCGTTTTTTTTTGACAGTTACAATGCCGAAAAATTGCTTTGTTTTGCCGTACAATAAATATTGTTCTTTTCAATTTTGAGTATTGAAATTTGTTAAAACCATAATAGAACCTTTTTTTTCATTATTAACGGGGTTTTTTTATAGTTAAAAGAACGCAAATATAGAAAAATACCCCTTTTTCCGTGTCTCGGTCTCGGTCTCGGTCGCGGCCGAGAATTTATTTTATTCTCGTTCTCGGTCTCGGTCTCGGCCGAGATTAAAAAAGCGGTCTCGGTCGGACCTTACAATTAATGTATGGCAGTTTAAACAGACATTAAATAGACAAGGTACTAAACTGTATACATATTTATGAACTCGACTGTAATACTGCCTAAGCGGTATTCATCTATATTATGTTGTTAAAAAAACGAATTTACCGATTTATGCTCATTAATATAAAAACTGGTCAAAAGCAAGCCCGGGCATACTTTATGTAAGGTTCCGTAAAGGTGGGTCCACACTATAGGACTCCATCGGATCGGACTGCGTGGCAAATCTACAGGACTTGTTACGATAAATGTGGACGGCGTAGATCATGCGCTCGGTATGGGTCACATCGCGACAGTACGTTGCAACATTACAAATACCGCCCTAATAACCTGCACGGAACCATGTCGCAATGAAATATCACAAATGTGGACCCACCGTAACTTCCCTAGCCGTAACAAAACTCTATATTTATTTATTTATTTATTTATTTATAGCCTCTTATTCAGAAAAAATATACAAAAAATCTTAAAACTGCAGTAAACGCATCTTATTTATATTTCTGTGTGCCTTCTGGCAAAGGCCTCCCCCAGTCTTCTCCACTCCTCCCTGTCTGTGACAACAAAACTCTATAAGTATTAGCAAAATTTCTATTTTAAGTTATATGGTGCTACTTTATAGTCGCCTATAGCTAACTAATTGAGGTATACAGTCAGCTGATTAAAACGGCGAGCATGCTTAGAATCTTGTGATTATTCAAGTTAGTCATTAGTCTTTGACTAAATCATACTCACCATTGTTGCGTTTGAAATTTATACTGAGATAGGTACTGTACTTGGTTATGATAATTCTCGTTTTAATTCGTTAAACAACAGCATTTATCACCTGTTTATTTTATTTTATTATAATCCCGGAATGTGCGCTGGGCAAATTTCCATCTCCCACCAAAGTCGGTTCTGGGCAATCGTCGCCAAATTTGCCGACAGGCGTCAAGCTCATCTGCGCCTTGGTCTGCCGCTACGCTGTCTTCGATCTTGTAGGACCAAGTTCGATCCAATAAAATATAAACTACTACTACTAATAATGTGGGATTTAATATCTCACCTCATTGCGAGAGGGTTCTACATTGTTATCGTCGGCCTTACCTATAAGTAGCTGCACACTTTGTCCTTTGTCACTTTAACGCCATGTTTGGACTGGTGCACTAATTCGTCTAAGGCATTGAAGCGACAAGGTTCGAAAGTGTGCAGCCTAGGTACTTACTCTTAAATCCAACTGTACCTACGCGAATACATTTTCTTGACTTTATCATTGTTTTTGAAACTGTTTCGAGTATATGATTTTTAAACCTGCTCTATCTTATTAATTGCGTTGTGAAAGTAATCGATAATTACGGATACTTAGACATTAAGTCAGACAATAAGTTTAATGGTTGACTCACTATTGAACCCTGTCGTAGAAAGGCAATGATTATTTGTGAAGTAATTTTCGTCTCGTGGCTTGACCCTGTCATTGTGACAGGGTTCTATGGTGTGATAGGAATCGACTTTCATGTCATTTAATTTCATTAGCTAATAGAAGCTGGTTTAACTCAGACACTTGGTACTACAAAGGTGTACTTTGGTATAGGTTGTTAAATAAAATTAGTATTTTTTTTTCGCCTACACCTGGGCTCCTGTACGTGTAAAGCAAGGGTAAAATATATTTTTTTTAACATTAAACGTCGGGTGAGGTATCATTGGATAGCTCTTAAAAAGATATTACGTACATGTTTTCATAAATTTTTCGTTTGGGGGACCGGTTAGGAAATACTAAACTCGAAAATTGTAATATTCGCTAGAGTTGCGTTGCCCTACACCCAAAACTACAAGTAATACCAAAAAATATATTTGCGACCCGCCCTTCGGTTTATGTAGTTTTTCTGTACCACCCGTACTTAAACCAGAATTAATTGTTCATCAAAATCTTCCGTGAAAACCTATCTAACTGATGGTGGCAACCGCATTAAAATCTGTTGGGTACCTAGTTTGAAAGATTTAAGCGTACATACAGACGGACAGACGACGGGAAGCGACTTCGTTTAATACTATGTAAAGACAACGCAGATAGGGTACAGACATACTGCATTTGAACTGGAACCCAGCTGCAAAATGGCAGTTCGAGGGCAGTTCTGATGCAGTTCACGTAATTGCATTAAAACTGCAAACCAACTGCGCAGTCCGCTTAGGTAGATTGCACGCAAACTGCGAGCTGACTGCGCAGTTGGTTTACAGTTTTAATGCAATTACGTGAACTGCATCAGAACTGCCCTCGAACCGCCATTTTGCAGCTGGGTTGCAGTTCAAATGCAGTCCGTCTGTACCGGCCCTAAAACGAAAAAGAAACACAATCATGACTTGTTTCGTTCGTGAGATACAGGCGACTAAAGTGTTTAATACTTACTAAAAATCATCGAAGATAGCACCAAATACAATTACTTTAAATATAAATCGTTTATAGGTACTTGTGTTTTTTTGAGATGATTTTTCTTTTTGTAGCAATGGCTTCGGAACCCTACACTGAGTGTTGTCATGCTTCTTGCCCGGATTTTTGCTCTTAAGATCTTTCCAGGCACTTTTTTTTCTCAAAATCCTCGATGGCATTCAGGGCCGCATTAACCTGTCATGGGCCCGTAGGCAATACAATTCTGGGGGCTCCTCTTTAACTTTTCTTGCTTCGTAAACACATTTTTTTCCGGTGCGCGGCGCCCCTAAACCGATGCGGGGCCCCTAGACAGTTGCCTAACCCGCCTTATGGATAATCCGGCCCTGATTACATTTGCCTGCTCTAAAAGTTTCACTCACCTTGGACAGCCAATTGCTGTAGCACTTCACGCAGGCGTTCAATCTCGCTGAACTGACTGTTAAGACTTTAAGAGCATGTAGTCTCTTCTGTTTGACCGTCTCTTAGATATTATTATTAACTAGTGACCCGCCCTCGCTTCGCTTCGGTTTATGCCAGTTTTCTGTAATACCCGTTCATAATCCAAAACTTATACATTTAAACCTTCCTCTTGAATCACTCTATCTATAAAAAAAGCGCATCAAAATCCGTTGCGAAGTTTTAAAGATCTAAGCATACATAGCGTCGGTGAAACTGCAAAACCGCGTAACCAACAAATTTATTATAGAGCAAAATAAACCTTAACATCTTAGAAAAAAGGTGCAGTTTGCTTCTCATTAAAAAAGTTACTTACGCGGTTTTGCAGTTTCAACGACGATAGGGACAGACAGCGGGAAGCGACTTTTATACTATGTAGTGATTTAAATAGTACAATCTAGGTCCCAATTGTCCAAGTTTTACTGCTCAAGTGCGGAATGATGGAGGATTCTACCAAACTATCACCTACACCATCTTGATAGTTGGAAATCCGTGCGTTTTTCGCGATCCTTTTTGCCACACGCCTTATCTATGTGGAATCAACTATCGGCGTGTATTTCCGAACGAATACGACTTGGGGGGCCTTCAAAAAATAACCCTCTCTTTTCTCAAAGGCTGGTATAGTCCATTCGCTTAGATAGTGTCGCTAAAATCACACATACTTGCGGTTATTGTTATAAAATACGAATATAATTCGAAGTAAACTGCCAAATTCACTAGCAGCGTAATACCCGCAAGAGAATTTGGTAGTTTACATGGAATTATATTCGTACTAGCTTTCGCCCGCGACTCCGTCCGCGTAGAAGTCGTTTGTCGCTCCCTCGGGGACTGTCCAATTTTCCGGGATAAAAACTATCCTATGTCCTATTCCAGGACCTAACCAATATGTGTGCCAAGTTTCATCTCGATCCGTTCAGTGGTTGAAGCGTGAAACACGGACAAACATACGCACTTTCACATTTATAATATTAAGTATGGATTTTATGACAATAACCGCAAGTAGGTACGTTGTGAGTGTATCGACACTATGTAAGCGAATGGACTATAGCGTATTTGGGACTCGTCTAAGGTCTGTTCACCCTTACTTGTCTTATATAGTAAACAACTTTCTAACCTCAAAATATAAGACAAGCAAGAATGAACACACCTTAGTGTTGCGGATGTTTATCGCGGTGATCACTTACCATCAGGTGAGCCGCTTAGTCGTCTGCCTCCTTTTTCCGTTTAAAAAATATGTTGATGTTTTCATGTGTGCTTGCAGCCAAAATACTTACGATCTGATGCATTATGCAGTGGTATCCGCCCTTATAATAAATTATGTAAATTACGTCCATTGGGGCGGGTAGATACCACGTATCACACGAAAGGTATTATTTATGGTCAACCACCATTTTGACGGTTTCACTTCATCGATTATATCATTTCATCGAACGCTATTTTCTGTTGAAACCATGATGTTTTCAGGATATTTTAAACATTAATTACGAAGGTAAAGTTAAATTTGTGACTACCAAAAAAATTAACTCTAACTCTAATATTTTTCACCCTATTTAATTTGTTCGTTACACGGTATTGCAGTATTAGGCTGCGGCTCCACTGAGGCGGAGACGAGCGGAGCGGAGCAGAGCGGAGCGGAGCTGTGCCTATATTAACCAATAGAATTCGCATGCGGTCACGTCGAGCGCGCCTCGCGCACTTTTGCTTAGATTCTATTGGTTAATATTGGCACAGCTCCGCTCCACTCCGCTCATCTCCGCCTCAGTGGAGCCGCAACCTCACGGTATCACCGACGCCATTGTCTTTTCTACTCAAGATTTCATATTGTTAGGGATGAACAATGGCGGCAAAATATAAAAGGAATACATATAACTTGAAAGACACGTATTAGGTTGGATCGCTAATAGAGTGAGGGCTGATGCCTGGGGCACGTTTTATAAAGCTATAAGTTAGAATTTTACAGGTCTAAACTGGCAACACTGCTCAAATAGCTGATGTTACCTGTAAATTGTAGCTTCATAAAACAGGCCCCTGGCTGACAATGCATTTTATGTACAGCATTAGCGCCCTCCTGAGGCTACATTACGAACTAGCTACTAAGCTTATCAATTTCGAATGTTTTACTTATTCTACGTTAGTTAAGTAGTTCATTACAATTTTCACAGATGGCGCTGCTGTTAAAACCTTTACACATATTTTTCCCTTGATACAAGATTCCAATTTCAACTGACATTTGACGTGAGCTTCATGAGGTTTCATTAGATTTAATGCCACTACGTACAGTCGGCCTTATAATTAGCTGAATGATTTAGAACCTTGTCGCTTTAACGCCTTTGACAGATTACTGCAGCAGTTGAAACATAACGTTGATCTCGAGTGACATGAGAATAGGGACTTCATTCCTTTGGCTATGATTTAAAAAAAACCCTTCATATTCGTGACACTGACACAGCATAAGTTAGTTTTGCCGCCATTTTTGTCGTCAAGTCGTCGGCTTCTGAACCCATCTCAGAGTACTTATGATATGTGTGTAGATAAAGTAGTGTATGCAACTGTACATAATTAGGCCTTAAAACACTCGTGTGATCCTATTATGAAAGTC
This sequence comes from Acleris literana, assembly GCA_946894065.1. Taxonomy (NCBI): domain Eukaryota; kingdom Metazoa; phylum Arthropoda; class Insecta; order Lepidoptera; family Tortricidae; genus Acleris; species Acleris literana. Next base: position 2,605,113 of record OX335687.1, read on the forward strand.
GCTGACGCTCGGTTCATAAAACCACACTCGTATTTTAAGGCATCAGTTGCATAAACTACTATTATCTACATCCATATCATAACTTCCCTACAATATGTTCAGAAGCGAAAAGCAAATCGCCTATATTAAGAAACCTGTATCTTTGGTTGCATCCTAATGTTTACATTAAAGTATAGTGCATCGTAATGTTTACATTAAAGTGCCGGTACCTAAACATAAAAGTATCGGTAATACTGTACCACTAACTTGAAAATGCAAGCCATATCTGTACATTATAAAGTTTTTTTTTAATTATATTTATTTAAGCTTTGGTACTACAAACAAGTTAACAGTAACACTTACTTAATAAAAATACAGGCCATATCTGAACATATTATAGAAAACTTATGATATGCATGTTGATAAAGTTATGTATGCGGCTATACTTACATAATTACTAATTAGGCATTAAAACACTCGTGTGATCTTATTATTTTTTAATTTGCCAATATTTTTTTTACTTCATTTTATATTTCCCAGACACACCTCGTCTAAAGGTGTTTTTTTTGCCTGAAATAAAGAATTATTATTATTATTATTTATTATTAAAGCGGAGCGGTGTGATGCGCGTTCTCATCCTGAAAACACCTCCGCCACCGCTTTCAGTGTGCGGCTGAATACTTGCTTTTGGCCAATTTTGACAAAAATAAATATTCTTTAAAAAAATATGTCGCTAAAATCGACAATATGCTTGTTTTATGTCTTGCAAACGGAACTCGATCTTACGGTGGCGAATTTTATTATTTGGCCGATCCACATGACACCATTTTACGAGTAAGCCATTCAATATGCAACTTCCTATATTCCAATGTCTGTTCAATGTCCCTTTGTCTATTTTAAGCTTTTCTACCAGTTTGGTAATTACCTGGAATAATTCTATTTATACATTGCTACCTCAGGGAGCTCTGAGGGCCCTGCAAAGATGCACTACGCTAACTAACGTTTCTATTCGACTCGTTTTTAAACCAATCGCGCCACTGGGAGATGACGTGATACGAAAAGTCACGTGGTCTACCAGTGACGCGATTGGTTTAAAAACGAATCGAATAGAAACTTTAGTTAGCGTAGTGCATCTTTGCAGGGCCCTCTGAACCAGATAACAAGTTCAGCTATTTAAGTTTTAAATTTAAGTCCTAACCTAAGTATAGTCAACCAGAAAACTGCTTTACCAGGTTTAGACTCTTATTTGTATGATTTCCACGTTATTGTAGTGTTTAGTTGAATCAGAATTTTATTTTCTGCTAATTAAATCGGACTGCATACGTGTCAGTCAAATAGGTAGAGTTTACAGCATATTATGATCATTAAAAAGTATAAAATATAATGAATGTTAACGAAAACTGAAGTCGGCTTTTGGTTAAAAATATTGTAGGACGGCGACTTCAGATTGACTTACGTGCGTTTTTGAAGGCGGTTTTTTTTTAAAATTTACAACGTTTGCTTTAAAATATGACACGGGTGCGAGGTGCGACGCGATGTTGCATATTTCCGGTAGCCAGTATACTCCGGAAGCCCTGGATCGAACTCTATGCGGTTTTCCTTAAATTGTTCAGTGCCCACGACAGCCCTTTGCTTTGATTTATGGCCTACCGCTTCCATCATGAGTACTGAATAAGTCGCGAGGTTGGATCTTGAGTTGTTACATTTGCTACAATCTTAGTTTACTACATTTGTTTGTTTCTAGTCTAGTCAAATCTTACAAGTCAAATTTCAACCAGTTCTCATGTATTCGAAACCAACCAGGAAAACTTGTTCAAATTTGACTTGTATGATTTGAATATATATTAGGTACTAAATGTATATTTTTATGTAAATAAATAAGTTGCTAATTAAACGATCCATTATGTGTAGAAATATGATGTGGTCATAGGTATATTTTATTAATTTAAATCATTTAAATAACTGCATTTGTATTTATTAAATGTTTATATTTTTCTGCCCCCGTTACGATCTCGAAGACATTTCTTTGGGTGATGACAAGTGTATTCCTTACATTTAACAATAAATATAAATAAATAACTAATTTCACTGAGAATGATCTACAAATCAAACTTAACAAACTAACAAATTAACACCCTAAAGGACCGCTAATTTTGTGGTCATCTTAATTTATCCCAATCCTGTTTAATTAAGTCAGCCCCCTTTTCAGCTATCATGAAGACGGGAGCGTTGGTGTGCCCCGACACTATCTCCGGCATGACACTTGCGTCTATGACCCTCAAGTTCTGGATCCCGTGGACCCTCAGTCTCGCGTCGACCACGGCCGAAGGGTCTTCTCTCCTCCCCATCTTGCAAGTTCCGCTCTGATGGTAGATCGTAAAGGTAAACATTCGAGCCTGACACGCGAAGTATGCGTCGCTGCCGAAAGACCCGTAATTCAAACACTCCTCTATTGGAATATCGTACAGTTTTGCATCGAGTTTCTTCATTGCCGGTTGCCTCGCTATCTGTATACTTAGTTTGATGCCTTCAACAATTTTTTGCAGATCTTCAGGATTGTCAAAATAGTTCGGTATTAATAGCGGGTGGGCCTTCGGATTTCTACTTTGTAACATTACTCTACCTCTCGATTTTGGTCTCATTAGCATAGGAAATACCATGAATGTGTCGGATCTTCCGAGAGCACCGAAAGTGTCTGTGTATATCTGGTCGTCGAATCCGAAGTTTTTGCGTAGCGTCGGGTCAGAATTCAAACCGCCACCTATGAACAGCAGTTCCAAGTCCGGCCACCCAGTGGAGTTAAATTTGTCCTTCAACTCCGTAAATACAAGAGCTTCGCACCCACCAGGCACGGACAACGGACCATCGTGCCTCTTCATCCACCCGAAAACATATTCCAAATGATTAAGTATGTATTCTGTGGCCAAACTCACTTTTTGTGGGCGCACTATGTATTGCACTCCCCCGGCGGCTATATGGTCCATCAAATTATAACCAACCGGCAAGTCCTTTATAACAGGTATCCTCATAGACTCTAAATGGCTCTTTGGTCCTATTCCTGATAGCATCAAAATCTGCGGCGAGTTAAGTGCTCCGGCTGATAAAATAACCTCCTTCCTTGCAAATATTTTGTGTCTTATATTATGTTTTTCTAATTCTACACCTATTACTTTGGTCTGACTGCTATCTAAAATAACTTTAGTAACTAAGCTTCCTTTGGATAGATGAAGGTTTTTCCTTCCATTAATTGGATGCAAGTATGCTCTGCTAGAGCTATGGCGAGTTCCGTCCTTCATAGACAGCTGTAGATATGACACTGCCGATGGAGTCTCTCCATTATAATCACCGTATTTAAACCCGAATTCTTGAGCTCCTTTGACCCACGCTTTGGCTTTTGTAGTACGAAACGGAGCATGCTCCACGTTGAGGTATCCTCCTTGGTTGTGGTACTTAGGGTTGTTTATGGTTGGAATGTTGAAATTTTCAGTCTTTTTGAAATAAGGTAGCACGTCGTCCCAACCCCATCCTTCGTTGCCCATCGCTTTCCAGTTGTCATAGTCTGGTGGCGCTCCTCTCGTGTATATCATGTAATTGAGAACACTGGAGCCTCCGACAACTTTGCCTCGAGGCCAGTTGCACTGTTGGTTTTCGAATCCTGCGCAATATTTCGTTGATGATTTCGTTTTGTACCTCCAATTAGCGGAGGAGAACTGAAGGTAATTTGCTACTAGAGGAATATCCATGATATAATTTTCGTTGACGCCGGCCTCTACTAGTAACACTTTCCATTCATTGACTTCTGTTAGCCTGTTGGCCAGGACGCAGCCGGCCGTGCCTGCGCCCACGATGATAAAGTCGTATTCCGGGAGGATCTCCGCCTGGTCCGGCGGCTCATTATCGTACTGGTGGCCGCCTTCTTGTAGAAAATTCACAAAAGATGTGATAGGATTCACAAGTTGGGCTGGAGCAGTAACCACGAACAGGAACCACACTGCCGCCGCGGTTGGCAAGCGGTGATGCCCCATCTGGAATAAACAAACGTAACTTTTTAATTCTGCTTTTGTAAGACGTTGAAACACGTGTATTCGTCGGGATCCCCTTGGATCGCATAATTTGTTTTAGATTATTATTGTTTCGCATAATTGATTTGGCATAATTTGTATTGGCATAATAGTACTGTCGCATAATATACTTTGGCCTAATACTTTTTTGGCATATAACGCTATTAGAATAATTTCAGTTGGACTAATTTGTATTAGCCTAATACACATTATGCATATTTTTGTTTGGGCTAATAATTATTTGTTATATTTGTCATTAACCATAATTTCAGTTTTCTAAATGAATAAAATACAGTTTTGTTGTTACATATTAGGTAAGGTTAAATTAGGTCACGTTAGGTACATTAGGTTGGGTTAGGTTAGTATGATATCCAGGCGCGAAGCGCCCAAGCAACGCAGAATAGGAGGTCCGCGAAGCGGACCTCCGTCGACCTCGCCTTAGTTCCTAAATATATATAACCACAAAACCAAACCTAACCTTCTCTCGTAGTACCTACGTCTACGAATTTCGCTATAGCAATTGTATTGCTATGTGCCATTTGTACATGACTATTTTTTAGGACAATACTGTTATGCATTTTGTAATCATGCCAATTTATTATTATGACTTTTTGTATTTATGCTATTTGAAGTTAGCCTTCATGACGATTATGCTTTTTAATTTTATGCGTAAAGATGATTATGCACATCGCTATTTCGGATAAAAGCAATTATGCGTAACAATATTATTACAAATAATTTTATGCCATCCAATAGAGAACCGTATTTGTCTTTATTACGAAACCTAGAGTGGAGGAAGAAAATTAAATAAATCTTGTGTTTTGTTAATTTAAGGGCCGTATTATTAAACTCATCTTGGCTGAGATGCCTATAATAAGATACGTTAAAGTAAACGTCAAACCATAGAAAACTGTCAATTTTGACGCACCGTGAGACGAGCATTAGACTCGAGATCAGTTAATTAATACGGCCCTCAGAGGTTTAAGTTTATGTACGCCGCCGTTTCTATTTGGCATACTGTACTTAACCCTCTTGGAGTCGTCTATGATAGTCTCTTCATCAAGTCTGCATTAAGTGCGTATTTTTAGTATTTTGATTTTGGTCTGGAGTTTCTTGCGGCGCTTCTTCTCTGCAATGATGGTCTTGTCCGAAGCGCTAGTAGATTCACTCTATTCTTACTGACGTGTAAAAGAGCCCGTATGTGGCCAATTTACTGAATAAATATTTTGATTTGATTTTGATTTTGATTTAGTCACTTTTTCTTTGACAGAGTTTGACCAAAATAAAAGGTTCCTAACTCTGCCCTTCCTTAACCATAAAGTGAATGAACCTGGAGAGTTGGCTCCTTGTAACTTGTGTTGTGTTCGCCTCACAATTTGGGTTTGCGGACAAACCCTTCGTGGTGACACCCTTGTTTCACCGAAATTCATTCCTCTATGGACCCGCGCCTAGATCGCATCACTTCGCAGAATTTTCGTTCCATAGAAAGCAATTTTCTGCTGAACCCGTGTTGATTTCAGGTTATCTTAAATATGATTCACGTAAGTTAGGTTTTTTCCGGTTCCGGGTCTCTAACAGTGAAGACGCTTGTCAGTGCTCTCCGAGAGAAATATTAGTAAACACGGTACAAACGAAACAAAAAACAAGTTATAAGTGACAATAAGTGGACAAAAAACATTTCAAGCAAGAAAAGTGGACAACATCAGTGTGAAATCCTAAGATTACAACAAGAAAACGGTGTAAATAATCGTCGTAAATAACCTCACAATCATATGTCAAAGTGTCAAACCTTTACCAACAAAACGAACGAACTGTGTTGCCATAACAAATTAATAAAAAAAAAAAAAAAAAAAAAAAAAAAAATTGTACTGCTTTAGTCAAGTGACAGATCTGCAAGACAGCCAACATACAGAAGGAAAATTACGTTCCGGTTCAAGCATCTACGAAACGTTTCGTTATTACATTGGAAAAATAAAATAAACGAACAATTACTTAACGATGCCGAATGAAATGTCAATATCCACACTTTATAGTATGATGAAACTAGAAATGGATAAACAAGCAACTTTAATAAAAGATAATACGGAAAAGATTATGATGACCATAGACGATAAAATTAAACCATTAATTCAAGAGAATGAAAACCTTAAATCAGAAATCAAATTATTAAACAACAAAATAAATTCGCTGGAAAATACGACAAAAAGGAACAATATTATAATTCACGGATTCAAAGAAACAGAAGGTAAATATAGTGAACTTTACAACAATATTACAGAATTACTTACAAAACTGGATGTCAGAATTAATGAGTACGACATAAACAAGTTACACAGAATTGGAAAACAAACAGATGGAAAGATAAGGCCTGTATTGATAACCCTCACAACACATAATAAAAAAATAGAAATTCTAAGAAATAAAAAGAAAATGCCTGAACCGGTATATGTCACTGAAGACTTCACTAAAGAAACATTAGAAAAACGAAAAGTATTACAAGAAGAGCTTCAAAGAGAAAGAGAAAAGGGGAAAGATGTATACATAAAAGGCAACAAAGTTGTAATGAAGTCAAAGGGAAATGAAAAAAGAAAAAGAGAGACTTCAGTATCACCTGCACCATATAATCAACAGGCGAAGGATAGTAATAATAAGAATATCCTAACTCCGGCAAAAATACACAGAACGGATCCATTCGCATACATGAGGTCCAGATCCCACTCTTTGACAGAGGCAACTAAACCACATTTATAGGAATCACAAGACATCGGTAACCGGACTGAAACAAAAACCACAAGCAAACAACATATCATTAAAACAAACCACCCCAACCCGGCTGGTCACCGTGGGGTAAGAGACCAAAACCCCCTAGGGTTACTACCCAAAATGCAAAATACACAAGAACAAGAAACAGCACCTATAAAAAACAAGAGAGAAAGTATTTACATAGCAACACTCAACACTCGTACCTTGAGAACGGACGAATCCCTACAAGAATTGGAATATGCCTTGGATTTTATAAACTGGGACATTATCGGCCTAAGTGAAGTGAGGAGAATGGGCGAAAGAATTGAACAACATGACAACTACATTTTCTATCATATAGGAAACACGCCAGGCCTACATGGTGTCGGATTCCTTATCAAAAAATGCTACAGCAAATGTGTACAGTCTTTCATTGGAATCTCCGAACGAATTGCACAACTGAATATCAACTTGCCTGGATATGAAACTATGTCAATAATCCAAGTATATGCACCTACAGAGGTGGCACCAAAGGACATAAAGGACTCATTCTATGAGGACCTGGCGAAAACGCTTGAAAGTGCACACAAAACAGTCTTCTTAATGGGGGATTTCAACGGGCAGATTGGCGAAAGACTTCCAAATGAGGATGGTATATTAGGCCAGTTTAGTACAGGAAAAAGAAACAATAACGGACAAAGACTCATGAACCTGGCACAAGCACATAACCTCAAAATCCTAAATACCTTCTTTAAGAAAAACAAAAATAAAAAATGGACATGGATATCTCCCGATGGGAATGTGAAGAATGAGATAGACTTTATCCTCTCCAATAAACCACAATTCTTCAAAGATGTAGATACAGTTAATAAACTCAACTTTAACACTAACCATCGAATGGTTAGGGGAACAATCTATCAAAAAAAGCCCAAGAAACGGAGACAGTGCACCAAGAAAAAAATACACCCAAATCAAATCCCTCTGTCTATCCCAGAAAACTTGTTGATATCACTGAAGGACAAGACTCTGGATTGTAACAAGATCGTAAATGTACAGGAGAAATATGATCTATTGGAAGAAACAATACAAGAAATATCTACAAAACTGCACACTTCAAAAAAAAAGAAAGATAAAATCGGAGAGGAAGCAAGACACCTTATAGAAACCAGGAAAACTCTTTTAGAAAATAAAAAACAAAATAGAAGTCAAATAGCGCATCTAAGCAAACAGATAAATGAAAAAATCAGGACACACAGGAAACATATACGAAACAGGACTATCCAATACCACATCGAAAAATCGGGAGGAGTAAAGAAAGCCCTAAAAGAGTTGAAAGAAAACACCCCATGGATCCCATGCATCAAAAATAGGAAATCTGCGAAGACAGAAACAAAACGGCCCGAAATTATAGAAATAGCAACAGAATTCTATAGCAAACTATATGAAGACATGGACTACACAAACACACAATATCTACAGGAAGACAACGAAGAGGCCATCCTTCCAATACTAGAAACCGAGATAAGAAAAGCCATACAGTCCCAAGGAAACTTTAAAGCCCCCGGGGACGATGGAATAACAAATGAAATTCTGAAAAGCTGCATAGACCACATTACAGAGGCCATTACAAACTTGTTCAACGATATTCTAACTGAAGAAATAATACCACAGCAATGGACATCATCAACTATCATATTGCTTCACAAGAAAGGTGATAAAGCAGAAATAAATAACTATAGACCAATTAGCCTCATCTCCAACTTATACAAGATATTTGCAAAGGTAATATTAAACAGAATTACTTCAGTATTGGACGGGAATCAGCCAAGAGAACAAGCGGGATTCCGAAGTGATTTCTCAACAATGGATCATATTCACGTCGTAAAACAAGTTATTCAAAAATACAATGAGTATGGAAAAATATACTATTTAGCATTTGTGGATTACAATAAGGCGTTCGACTCTCTGAGGCACCCACACATTTGGGAAGCTCTGCAATCACAAGGAGTACACCCAAAATATATTAGGATAATAAAAAATGTATACAAAGATTCAACATCAAAAATCCAAACAGAAAGGAAAGGTCCAGCGTTTAAAATAAAAAAGGGGGTACGACAGGGAGACCCACTTTCACCAAAATTGTTTTCGGCGGTATTGGAACACATATTCAGAAAAATTAATTGGGATACATTTGGAATAAATATAAATGGCGATAAACTTAACCATCTACGATTCGCAGATGACCTCATCCTACTCCATGAAAACCAAGAAGGCTTAGAAATAATGCTAACCCAATTAGAAAAAGAAAGTAAACAAGTTGGGTTGACCATGAATCTTGAAAAAACAAAAATAATGACAAATCATATGAAAACACCTATCTTTCTAAATTCCAATCAAATAGAATATGTTGACGAATATACATATTTAGGACAAATTATTGCACCGGAAAATCAAATGCAGAAAGAAATAAATGTCAGAATAAGTAAGGCCTGGAAGAGATTTTGGTCCCTCAAGGAAATTATGAAGAACCCTCACATACCCCTAAAAGACAAAACCACAGTATTCAACTCATGCATACTACCATGTTTAACCTATGGAGCACAAACCTGGGCCCTCACTAAAAAGCAGAGAAGAGCACTAAGAGTGTGTCAAAACAAAATGGAAAGAAGCATTCTAAACATCAAGCTACGGGACAAAATTAAACTATCAAATATAAGAAGCAAGACAAAAGTTACAGATGTGACATACACAGTGAACCAACTTAAGTGGAAATGGGTAGGCCATATGATAAGAAACAGGAGGAAAAAATGGACAAAAAATGTTACTGTATGGTACCCCAGAGATGGAAAAAGACGGAAAGGACGTCAAAAAATAAGATGGGAAGATGACATCAAACAAATAGCTTCAACAACATGGCAAAGAAAAGCTGCAAGCAGGGAAATATGGAAAGCTCTAGGGGAGGCCTATGCCAAAGGGCAAGCTGATAATAATGTTACCGATGTCGAAGATTAAGATTAAAATGTTATTAGAAAATATAATTAAAACTCAATAATATACTTTGAATTAAATTAATACTATTATTGTATAATCAAAAATACTTAATTTCAATTAATAGCATGATAATACCGTAAAATAATAATTAGAATATAGTAGGTACTTATTTAAAATTATGAAAGGATGTTGAATGAAAAAATGGAATCGAAATATAATAAATAATAATAAGTATAAAACTTTAACTAATTTAAAGATATATAATTAAAAATGTATTTAAATTAGTAGCATGATAGTATTGTGTAATGATATTATAGCATGTACAAATTTTATTAAATTATGTAATAATAATAATCAAAATGAATTTATATTATCAGAAATAAAGGCTATTTGAATTGAATTGAATTGAATTGAACTCTGCTTTGCGTGCCTACGCGCAAGTTTAGATCGCGAAGGCAATAAGAGGTGGCTGTTGAAAGTTGAAAGAAAAAAAGGCAAGTGATTTACGAGAAGAACAACTAGGGTGTACACAGAGAGGTGTATTTTGTACTATGTAACCAATTTTTTCCACTAGACCTTGGGCCCGTCTAAGCTACGAGTATGCACTAAGTGGTGGGCGTCCAACCGTCTAATTCCTGCTTATTACGCTGAATGCGTCTTAGCTACGCTTGGCCGATTGTCAACTGTGACGTTTGTGACTAGGTACAGTAATTTAATGAGCGGTTTAGAGAGCAACCTTGTGTGATAATTACAACTACTTAATTGTTGGAAATAACTTGTTTACTGACAGTGGATGGACATTGCTGGATTTGCTACCGAAGCCAAATCTGCCTTTTAAAAAGAAAACTGCAGTATAAGAATATAAAGTCTATTGCGAATACTGTTTTTTTGCATTAGTCGGATGAAATACACTTTTCTCAAAAATGTTCGGAAATGTTGACATTACTATCTATATAATGAGACGCGAAGTACATAGTTTACTGACAGTTCTCAAATTAAAAAAAAAAACATTGCGTGCTCGCTCCACAAGCCCGCAATGTTGCATACAAATTCCATTACTATCTAGCTTGTAACTTTTTAAAAAGTGAAAAAGCCCATAATAAAATGATGGCACAAGTCTTATACATCCAAATTTTATTCGAAACATAACTTTTTTATCTGTGTCTGGAATAGCTTATGTTTTTTAAAAACAATGCTTGCGTTTCTCCTTGTCATAAACAAAAAGGTGGTGGTGGTGGTTTTTTCACATGAAGTTTCTGTTTGTATGCAATTTAAAAAATGAGTTCATGCGATGAAGATTTTATTCCAACACAATTTTTTTTTGGCGATTTTTGAGAAAAGCACTATATTTGCCTCGGCAGGAACAGCAATTGAGGGCTTCGTATTTTTAAACCAATACTCGGCCCGCAATTGCCTACTTCCATGCCTAGGCAATAATGTACTATTAGTTAATTATAATAATGTTTTGGTTTTTTATCATAGGATTAAGTACATATGTTGGTACGACGATAAGAACCTTGAGTCTTTTTAATCGACTGCGTTCTGATACGGAGGACGTTATATATTTCTAGTGTATTTATATATGTATGTCTATTTCTGCGGCGCGCTCTGCTGCCTAAACGGCTTGAATAATTTAAAAAATAATAACTTATGAGATGTCATTAGATTCGTCTTGGGTGTAAGAGTGACAGGCCATAATATTTTTACCAGAGTAATGAGAGGAGGTTCATTCTTTTGAACATAATATATATTACATAGACGCCGATATTTAAAAATGCTGTCAGGTTTTTATTACTAATGTCAGAGGTTGGAATCGGTAGTGCTTATTAACCTAAACTTGATGCATCTTCATTCAGTAATGTATTCCCACCTCACTCACGCATGAATGAACATGCGTCAAGTTTAGGTTAATAAGCACTACCTATTCCGACCTCTGCTAATGTGCGATAATATCTACAGCAGCGTTGACCAATTTAATTCCTAGAGCACATGTCTAAGTAAAATCAAATTAAATTGTATTTATGATGTTACTTTGACATTGTTTTATGGAGGCCTAGGGGTCAAAGTAGACTATCTACTCCTTTTCAATATATAAACTGTAACTGCGTCGAAATTTTACACACGTGACTTATGTCCTTTAATATTGGGACCGGATATAAGTCAGGGGCTCTATTCTACTCGGCAAAACCATATAGCTTCTCACATGGTATCGTATTGTCGACGTTATGATAGCTCTTATTTACTTGACAATAATGCAGAGGTAAAAAAAATACGATAACATGTCAAAAGCAATATCGTTTTGCCGAGTAGAATTCTGCCCTCCTACGGAAAAAAGGCACATCTACTATATGAATTGTATTGCACTTCCAACCTTAATATAAACATTTGAGAGTTTAATATGCTTCTATTGATAAATTGCACTTGTGCCTTTTCTCCGTAGAAGGGCAGAATAGAGCTTCTGAGGGCCCTGCCAAGATGCATTGCGCGATTTAACGCGATTGGGTTAAAAACGAAACGTATAGAAACGCTAGTTAGCGTAATGCATCTTGGCAGTCCCCTCTGTTATTTATGTTTAAATGACAATAGGCCCATACAAATATATAACCATTCAACTTAGGTCTGGATAAAAGCTAAGATACTTAGTCTTAGTTTTAGTCCCGGAACAAAGCAAGTTCTTCGCGGATAAAATCGCAAGATAAAGGACAGTGCCAGATCTTGGCTTAAAATCTTGGCGGTTTTTTGTTTTTTTAAACATTTATTTTATTTTATACTTTTTAGTGATCCTATTTATGCTGTTACGTAGCTCCACTTCTAAATATTAATAAGAAACTATAGAACATTTCAAGCTCGCCGCAGACAACGCCGCGGGAATGTCATAGTCATATTTAAACCTAAATGTGCTTCGTCATAGTCGCTCAACTTCCTTTATCGAAATATCTTATCGCCACCCTTGAAATAGGTACCGTTAAGGAGTTCCGGTGGCCATCTGTGGTCTTCATCATCAGTTCCACTTCACCATATAGTACTTTTCAAAAGCAAATGCATGAGTTACAGTGAAAAATACCGAAATCGCTATAGGTGTGCCTATAATATTTGAGGAGTTCTCTTGATTTCTCCATGATCCCATCATCAGATCCTGACGTGGTGACAATGGGACCAACTAGAAAGTATACCCATTCGAACAACGAAAAAATTTTTCAAATCGGTCCAGTGGTCTTCGAGTAATCGGGGAACATACATAAAAAAAAAAAACCCGACGAATTGAGAACCTCCTCCTTTTTTTGAAGTCGGTTAAAAATAAAACGCGGATACGAAGGATGTTGATATGACCTGTTTTGTATGAGATATGAATTCAGTATATTATTAATTACACATTTAGGGAACTTATACGAAAAATAGAGCCATCTATTAAGATACATACTTTGTAATAGACATCTTGCGAGTAACGTGTTGTTACGAATATTTCTAAATATTTTTTTTAGACAAGTTCTTCAGAAAATTTAACACCACAGCATTGTTTTAAATATTTTTCTACATCAAATTAACCCAATTTTTTAATTATACGTCACATTTTTGTCTTAAGCCAAAGCTTCTATGGAGACCTGGCATTGTTCTTTAGTTAGTAAATAATCTGACTTACATGACAACGGCGAGGTAAGGCGGCATGTCTGCATGCGCAGACGTCGACGCGCGTTATATCGCATTGTATTGAGGTTACACAAAAATCTATTTATCTATTGCAATATTAACGTTATCGATTTTGATATGCTAACATTGCTAACGATCTATGAATGAAATATTGCTCGATTTGTGTATTACGTCTATCAAAATTGCTTGATATTAGATAATTTCTTTGGAATTTATTACATTAATAAAATCTTTTGCTGACGTTACATATCATCATTTCTAGCGATTTTACCTATAGTGGACATGTGATATATATGTTTTTAATTGATTCTGGTGGAAATCGGCATTATTTTAAGTGCGGACAGCAAGTAAAACGTTGTTTGAATAAAAAAGATATCAAACTAGTGCACAAGATATGTTAAAAATTAAATTAAATATCAGGGGTCAATCTCACACGTGTTGACCTAATACCAAACTAAGCTCTAGGCTTGTACTATGGGTACTAGACAACGACAAACTTACTTATATAGAGAAATACATACTTAAATACATAGAAAACACCTAAAACACGGGAACAAATACTAGGTCTTATCACATAAATATCTGCTCTTTCGGGATTTGAACCCGGGACCACTAGCTTCGTAGGCAGGGTCACTAGGGCTAGCAGACATCGGAAGAGTGTATTAGTCGTGTTCATTTTATACTATACAGGGTGTTAGGCATAAGGTTGGACAAACTTTAGGGACTAACTCTGTAGGTCATACTCACATGGGACCAACATCCAAATCGCGAAAAAAAAACAGCTGTTCCATACATTTCGGCTGTTTAGCTCTCAAAGATTGTATGGAAAAGCTATTTTTTTGGCGATTTGGATGTTGGTCCCATAATAAAAGTTGATGAGTATGACCTACAGAGTTAGTCCCTGAAGTTTGTCCAACCTTCTGCCTAACACCCTGTATATTTTTATGTATGTTAGTCTGTAAGGTATTTGTAAATATGGGCCTTATAGTCTGAAATAAATTTATTCTATTCTATTGTATTCTACTACGAACTAGACTAACGTCATCTAACGTGTCGTCATGTAAGTTGTAATAATCCCTTAGTAATAATTCCGCAGCACCTTACACTTTGTTTATTATTACATTGTGACGATGTTATAGATCCACGTTATCCTTGCGCGCGCACGTGACAGTTTACGCTTTTTAGGGTTCCGTAGTCAAACTAGGAACCCTTATAGTTTCGCCATGTCCGTCCGTCTGTCAGTCCGTCCGCAGCCTAGCTCAGAGACTCCTAGTCCTAGAAAGCTGTAATTTGGCATGAATATACATATCAGTCACGCCCACAAAGTGGTAAAATAAAATCATGTTTTTTTTTTATTGTACCTCCGGGCTCCCCTACACGTAACGTGTGGATGTGTTTTTTTTTCTCGTCTACCCCGTAGTGTGGGGTGTCGTTAGATAGGTCTTTCAAAAATATGGCGGATTTGTGGAATCAATTTTTCGATTAAGGGATTCGTTAATGAAATATTAAAGCTTTAAAGCGCTAATTTTTGTTAGACTCATGTCCCCCCCCACCCTACAGCTAAAACTACAAATACTAAAAATCTTAAATGAAAGCACATATAACGAATTTTAAAGGAAAACTAGATGACTAAGTAGACTTGATTGGTTCGTGAGATACAGGTGACTAAATATAAAAAATCATGTATTTTCGCTTCAGGGTGGCGGCACCCCTGCTCTGTATTAAAACCCGCTCTGCTACACATAATATTTGTTAATGTCACCGTCTGCCTTTGCCTTTTGTTTGTATTTCCATATTGCGTGTAATTGCACACAAAGTTTTCTTATTGTTTGATATCGAATTTCACGTCATCGAATGTTATATAATATGTATGTTAGACACGGGACTGCTCTCCGAGTAAACTCATTGGTCCAGCTGAAAATCAGCGCTGTGACTATAAGTCACAGCATCTTGCTGAGCTGGTCGCCTTTTAAGTGCTTGCATGTGCCTTTTGTTGATGCTATCTTTAAGTATATTATAATAAGTTTTTATTGTCTTGCACTTAATAAACGCTTTTCTTTCTTTCTTTCTTTCTTTCTAAAGTGTTTATACCTACTAAAATGACCAAATAACTTTAAATAGAGAATTACTTCATACTTGTGGTTTTTTGAGATGGTTTTTGTGTAGTAATGGCTTCGGAACCGTACACTGAGCATGGTCAGACATGCTGTTGCCCGATTTTTAGTTAGAGTTCATTCCACGCACGTAAGACAATAACCTCAGTATAACATCCTCAATGGATTCGATACAGCACATAGCCGATATAGAACTCTGTCGCAATGGCAGCCCAATACACTCTAATCTATGTGAGTCAAGTTTAATAAGTCACCTTACTGAGAAAGGGTGCTATGATAGTATGGTACGTTTCTACAACCTCGCCCTTGGATCGAGGTACTTATGCACAATAAAATTCAACTACTTTATACGAATGCGTGAGCTGGTGGTGCTTGCTAGACGTAAGGAAAGCCTTACGCGCTGTATTAAACAACAGCATCATATAGGTATGGTTTAATTTAACTATATTTAATAGAACCCTAACCTATTTTTTTTTGTCGTATTTTGTTTTTGTGGTAACACATACAAGCGTTAAAGGACAATAGCGGCCTGCGCACGTAGAGTTCGGACCGGGAGCCCTTTGTTTCCCATAATTTTATTGGTCATAATGAATTGTTGACATAATTTTTGATAGTCATAATTTTTTATATCGCTGAAACTGTAAACTTTTAAGAAGTTCTGAAATATCTAACGTGTAGACAAGGCTAGGTTAGGTTAGGTTTGATTTATAAAAATCCTGAAAACGTAACAGTTTCTTAAAAAAAACACTTTATGACTTGCGATGATTATGACCTAAAGCACATTATGACTAAAAATAATTATGTCAGTCAATATAGACCGGTTCGGACCGCGGGAAACGCCACGTGCCATTCCAATCTTCGCGCCGAACCGTACGTGTAAATGCAACTGTAATAGTAAAATAGTAAAAAACCTACGGTTCGGACTGGCGCGTGGAATGGCGCGTGGCGTTTCCCGCGTTTCAAACCGTGCCGTGTAGCCGCTTATCCCAGATCTTGGCTTAAAACACTTTTAAAAAAAAAGCTCGCGGGTACGAAGGATGTTGATATGACCTGTTTTGTATGAGATTTAAATTCAGTATTTTATTACTTAATAAGATACTTTATTAATAAGATAACTTGCGAGTAATGTATGTAATGTAACACCACAGCATTGTTTCAAATATTTTTCTACATCAAATAAACCCAATTCTATAATTATCCGTCACAATTTTTTCTTAGGCCAAAGCTTCTATGGAGACCTGGCAATGCCCTTTCTGTATGATTATAGTACAGTCGAGTTCATAAATATGTGTACACTTTAGTACCTTGTCTATTTAAGGCCCAGCCACACCGCTTGCGTGACGTGCACGTGCGCGTTCGCTTTCCACTGCGGTGTATGGTATGAATTCTTATCGTCATCGAATTGGTTGACTGTAACTATCCTATACGGTCGCCTAAATCTAAAAAAATATAATTACCTCTCGTAAGTCATATATATACGGCCCTAAGGCGTCAAAAATATCTACACGCGCCCCTATGCGACTGATACTTAATAAGGTCTTGTATGTATGTATATTTGCCGCGTTGGCCGTAGAGATATTACTGGTCTTGATTGTACATAAACCGGTTTAAAACAAGGTGGAATATAGGCAAGTATCATTTAATAATATGTTAACCACTTATAATGAACAATGCACTTGAAATTTTGCATAATTATGCTAACATCGAGCTGGGTGTGACTCTCTCAATAACGCGCTCGGACGAACGAACGAGTGAATGTCGCAGCGTGCAGCAGCGAGTTTATGTAGTACCGTCAGAGCGAACAAAACACATTTTAACGCGTGCATTTTCAATTTGGCAGGATTGCTCCTGTCGATAAGATCGAACGTATAAGGCTGCCTAATTGAGAATGCACGCGCTAAAATTTGTTTTGTTCGCTCTGACTGGACTACTTAAACTCGCCGCTGCGACATTCACTCGTTCGTTCGACCGATCGCGTTTTTGAGAGAATCGGTATAATGATAAAAAAAAAAAAAGATATTTATTCAGTAAGTAGGCTGCACGGGCACTTTTTCAAGAATCTACCAGCGCTTCCCAAGAGGAGACCACTGCTGAGAAGAAACGCCGCAAGAAACTCAGCAGTCAGACATTTTTGAAACATATTACAATGGTTACTACTTAGTCTAACATTATGTAGAGCAATAAATATTATACTTAAAAAAATAAAATACGTAGTTCAGCAGGAAAACATGCCAAAGATCTTACGAGAGAGACAGAGGGAGAAAAGGAAAAAAAAACACCTATTTATGTTTATATAAGACGGTACAAGACGACCACATAAAAGTTTCGATATGTTTTCCTACATCAACGGTGTCCCCTAGACAAGATAAAGCTTTTGCATTTGAATAAATTATTATTGACTAAGTTTCCGGTTTAGGCCCTGCATTTTTGTCTGTTAGATAATCCTCGACTCTATAATACGCTTTAGACATTAACGACTTTTCCAAGTAGTTTTTAATAAAGATAGAGACGAAAGGTGGACATAGGAAGTTTTATTGAGTCTTAGACAGGTCTAGGCTGGTCTGGTTTGAACTCGTTTCACTGGTCTTTAAATGACGTGGTAGAATTAGACACAGCTAGCAACAAAGCATGTTATAAAAAAATGAGTTTTATCATGAAACTAGCTTCTGCGAATTCGTCTGCGTAGGTAACTATATTTCGATTATCGATATTCCTTAGAGAACTTTTAACTTTCCGGGGCGAAAAGTTAATCCAGGGTCTAAGCTATTTCCCTTCCAACTTTCGTTGAAATCCGTCCAGTCGTTGCAGCGTGAAGGAGTAACAAAGTAAAAAACACAAACTTTCGCATTTATAATATTAGTTTATAGTTTATAATATTAGGAGGGGATGCCTTTCATCTGGCATTATTTTTTTTGGCATAATCATGTTTTGGCATAATCATCATTTGGCATAATCATATTTTATGCATAGTCTTTTTTTCTGAAACCGTATAGATTTCAGGATTATTTAAAATAACATTGTATAGAACCCATTAGTTTCGGTTAGTTTTATTTTATAACAATCCTGAAAAGTATACGGTTTCAGAAAAAAATACTGTATGCTAAAAGATTATTATGCTAAATGATGATTATGCCAAATGATGATTATGCCAAAAAAAGTTATGCCTGATGAATGCAAACCATTAGGAGGATATATAACGGGATTATAGTCAGATAATTAATTAAACTTGGAGAGCCTTGGGGGAGGCCTATGTCCAGCAGTGGACGTCTTTCGGCTGACATGATGATGATGATGAATTAATTAAACACGGTCTAGTTATTCTTGGCAAGGTTATTTTTAACAATCTCACACAAATTGACTTATGCCCGTTTGCACTAAACTTAAGAATCGCCTAATTTCTTGCCTAACTTGTTTAGGCTGCTCCTAAAATTAGCTTGCACTAACCCTAAGCTATACCTTACTCCACTCTTACTCTTTTTAGCTAGGCTGCTCTTAAGCTTAGGTGTATCTTAACTAGGGCAAGCCTAACCCAAGTTTAGTGCAAACGGGCATTAGTCTCAAACTAAGCTCTAGGATTTTACTATGGGTACAGTCGAGTTCATAAATATGTATATACTTTAGTACCTTGTCTATTTAATGTCATGTTTGAACTGCCATATATGAATTGTCACATTGATTAAAGTGACAAGGTACTAAAGTGTATACATATTTATGAACTCTACTGTACGAGACAATGATAAACATACTAATATGAAATGGATACTTAAATATTTACATAAGTAGAAAACATCCATGACTCAGGAACAGTCGACGTAAAGATACGTTTACACTTTCGTACCTTGTCGCTTTATCCGCTATGACAATTTCATTATGGCAGTTAAAACATGACGTTAAATAGCCAAGGTACTAAAGTGTAATAGTACATTACTTAACAAGGGCTGTAAAAGAAAGAAAGCCCGAAATCGCAGGTATTTGAGACCCGAGCCGTAGGCGAGGGTTGTAAATATGCGATAGAGGGCTTTCTTTTTTACTGCCCGTGATGAGTACACAATTTTACGTCTTCACCTGGCCACAATGCGAGTTTTACCGTGCGCGCAGCGTGCGATAAAACTCACATTATGGCCAGGTGTTACGTAAACATATTAAATAAATAAAAATATCAGGGGACAATGTCACACCAACTGACCTAGTCCCAAACTAAGCTCTAGGCTTGTACTATGGGAACTAGACGACGATATAAATACTTACATAGAGAAATATATACTTAAATACATAGAAAACATCCATGACTCAGGAACAAATATTCGCGCTCATCACACAAATATCTGCCCTTACCGGGATTTGAACCCAGGACCGCTGGCTTCGTAGGCAGGGTCACTACCAACTAGGCTAGCAGCGCGTCATCGATAATTTATGACATCGACTGAACAAGTAAGTACTCGCGCTCATCACACAACTATTTGCCCATACCAGTAATCAAACCCTCGAGCCTAAAAGAGCCCTCATGTGGCCAATTTACTGAATAAATATTTTGAATTTTGAATTTGAATTCTGGACCTAGTATGGTAGCGTTTATCGATGTGGATAAACGTGGATAAAACATCTGTCACTTTCTAACCAGTTAACAAGTGCGAAAGTGACGGATGCTTTATATGCCGCGATAAAGGCGACCATAATACGGGCCTAATATGGCTGCGTTTATCGCGTGACAAAGTTTGGATAAAGCATCCATCACTCTCGTACTTATATACGTGTCAAAAAACGGATGTTTATTCACATTTTGTCACACGATTCACGCAACCATACGAGGCTATCTTCGTAGGCAGGGTCATTACCAACTATGCAAGCGCGTCGTTAACTGTTGAATCATATCGTAATCATATCGTAATCAATTTATCCATTGTTTACAATTAGATTACAAATAGCTAACCAGTAAATTGCGTTATTAAACGGTTGTTCTGATAATTTATTGATGCAATAATTTAATCTTCCGTACATAGTAGGTATAAAACTAAGAAGCTTCCCGCTGTCTGTCCCTCTGTATGTACGTTTAGTTAGATCTTTCAAACTACGCAACGGATTTTGATTTGTATAATAAGTGTTTATGTCCGGGTGTTACAGGAAACTCACATAAATCGGAGCGATGCGAGGGCGGGTCGCTATTATATCATCATCATCATGTCAGCCGAAAGACGTCTACTGCTGGACATAGGCCTATGATATTATATGATACTATGTTATTTGTCTGTCTGGCTTTCCCTCTGTCTGTCTGTCTGTACGTCCGCTTACTTCTCCTAAACCACGCCAAAAATATAATTGACTCCATTTTTTAAGTCCCCAAAGCAAAAAGAGGAGTGTTATAAGTTTGACCGCTATATGTGTGTGTATCGGGAACATCTTACAATTCCGAATAACTTTTTTCCGAATAGTCATTTATACGAATTTTCATTTTTCCGAAAGCGATTTTATGCTGGAGTTATTTTAGATTAAATGCATAATTAAATTGTCATTCGTAGGTTAGGTTAGATTTGATTTATACTTCTATATATCTCGTTTTCCGTTCGACTTTTACTAAACATGATTAATCATATTTTCAACACTCCTGAGCTGATCTATCCAGCCCGGTAAGGTAGTCCACTATATCCCGGACACCCTGTATATGACTATTCCTCAGTGATAAAGTTCCGGGAAAAGGGAAGGGAAAAACAAATGTCATATTATATGATAACTTGCCGAGACGAGAATAACATATATAAAATCTGTCAATCAATCAGCATATTTTATAAATAGGATCTCTCTTAAGTATATGGTTTTAGAATGAATTCATAGTAAAAAATACATTACAATAATTTAAGATTTAAGAAAAACAATATTTCTTTCTATATGATCTTTAATATATGAGTAGCTTAGTTTAATTTTAATTTAAATAGGTTTAGTTTTAATTTTTAATTGTATTAATGTTTGATTCTGTACTTTGTTGGATGTGAATATCCAAGTATTTTTCGTTAAAATTTATTGTTAATATTTAAACGGTGTCTATTTATAGCAGTGAGTGACGGGTGCGCCAAAGTCCATATAAAATTGCAACTCCGATTATTGGAACTCAATGTACTGTACGAATGTACGATTTTTATACCACTGGAACCGCAAACTTTTCAGAAGTTCTGAAATATTCAATGTGTAGATAAGACTAGGTTAGGTTTGATTTATAAAAATCCTGAAAAAGTAACAGTTGCTGAAAAAAATACGTAATGAATTGCGATGATTATGACTTACAATACGTAATGAGTAAAAATAATTACGAATGACAATATGGACCCGTGAGTGACAGATAAGTGACATATTTAAATTTTCATAAAGAGATACAATTCAATGTCATGAATTTAATTAATTTTAAGACAATGCTTAAAAACAAGACTTACATGAAAATGTGAGATATGTAAGATTTTGAGCCTCATACATTAGTAGGTAGGTATTTAGAATATTATTTACCTCTATTCACATTATTGGATTGGTTTCACGTGTAATGATATTAAGCATATACTGAACTGAATAGCAATGTTATGATAACCCCCAGAACGTCGGAACTCGGAATACGCGGTTTTCGTTTACTCGTGTTACATTTTAATTAATTATAATAAAGAGTAGATTTACTTTGTCTTTATATTTTAATTACATACATACATATATAATCTCACGCCTTCGTTCCCAGAGTGGGGTAGGCAGAGCTACAGAATTACAAACATCTCTAAAAACTTGTTGATAATTCTATAACTACAATTTGCACAATTAGGCTAAGATGTTTACCAGCGTATTAGTGACAGGTTGCAAGCCCATCGCCTAACAGTACTACAAGCCTTTATTCCCTTAGTCGTCTTTTACGGCATCCACGGGAAGACATGGAGTGGCACTATTCTAACTCGGCAACCACACGAGGAATTTTAATTATTATCCTATTAATCGAAGTGATCCCTGATAAGGGCTCAATCAAAATCTTGTTTGTTCATAATGGTAAGATCAATTAGCACAGTCGGGTAACCAGATTATTCCACATATCTTAAAATATATTGTTCATCGATTTCAATAATAAAGGAGGTTATCGACACGTATGTATGTAATATTATTGGAAGGGCAATATATGAAAATTATCTAACTGATGATAAAAACCTCGTGAAAATCCGTTCAGTAGTTTTTGATATTATCGCGAACATACAGGCAGACAGACTCCGCGGGAAAAAAAACCGAAGAAAAAACCATTTAAAAAAAAATACTTAAAGAAAACGACGAATATCGAAATAATATTTTTATATAAGTACAGTCAACAGCATAAATAAGTGATCATTTATGTACCTTGTCACTTTAACGTCGTGTTTGAAATGTCAAACAAAATTGTGAAACGATTGAAAGCGACAAGGTACATAAATGATCACTTATTTACGCTGTTGACTGTACTTACACGAAATTAACCAACAAAAACGAAATCAAAAGTAAGTAGGTACGAAACAAATTAGGGGCCTTAATTTCTTTTTTAAGTTGGGTTCGGTGGGCAAGGCTGCACACAAAATGACGAAATTCACAGTGACACCGCAGCAATGCGCACCTGTTTTAAGAATCGCCGCTCAAATTATCAATATTAAGTATTATGGTTTATAATTAGTAATTAAGGCCGTTGAGATCAATTTTCTTATGTTACTTTGCCGGTTGTGAAACAAAGTATCCTTAAGACGTTATCCTCACTTGATTATCTGTTGAAGGAAAGATTGTTAACCAATCAGTTATTCATTCATTTTTCAAGTGAGATTTATGCGTCGTTGGACTAAAAGTAAATATGGCGATGTATAAAAATGTCTACATATAAAATAAAAATTGGTCCGAGTATTAGAAAGCCAATACTTCAAAATGTCTAAGTCTTATCAAGTCGGAATATAAAAATGACTACTTTCAAAGTATACAAATGTCTAAGTCTTATCTTAGTGCCGCAACATATTTATATTTGGTCTAATATACAGGTGGACATTTCTATACTTCGTCGAAATTATATACGCACGAACTTATGCAAGTAGACATTTTTATACATCGCCATATTTATTTTTAGTCCAACGACGCATAAATCATAAGTGGATCATTTATGTACCTTGTCGCTTTCAATCGTTTCACAATTTTGCATAACATTTCAAACACGACGATAAAGTGACAAGGTACATAAATGATCACTTATTTATGCTGTTGACTGTACCTCGTTCAACTTGTAACATCGAAGTTCTAAGTTACCTTAGCTCCATCCCGGGCCACTTTTTTCATCTCTATCTACACCTCTAACCTCGTAAGGCCCACCATACTACAAACAGGCCGTTTTTTGGGAGTGGGACTTTGAATCTACTATCAAGGCAATAAAGTTCAATTATGTTAGTTCTATAATGCCATTTTCAGTTTTTGAAAATAGTAAAGTAAACTTTATCCTCATTGCAACACAGTTCAAATTAAATTGCTTTGATTATGGACAACCTATTGCACACTGGGCCTTACGAGGCTAATATTTATTTAATAGTACATTATTGCCTAGGCATGGAAGTAGGCAATTGCGGGCCGAGTATTGTTTTAAACGGACGAGCTTGCGAGTCCGTTTAAAAATACGAAGCCCGCAATTGCTGTTCCAGCCGAGGCAAATATAGTGCTTTTCTCAAAAATCGCAAGATTTTTTTTTGTGTTGGAGTAAAATCTTCATCGCTTGAACTCATTTTTTTAATTGCATACAAACAAACTTCATGTGAAAAAACTATCACTCTTTACCGCCTTTTTGATTATGACAAGGAAAATCGCAAACTTTGCTTTAAAAAAAAACATAAGCTATTCCAGACATAGATAAAAAAGTTATGTTTCAAATAAAATTTGGATGTATAAGACTTGTGCCCTCATTTTATTATGGGCTTTTTCACTTTTTAAAAAGTTACAAGCTAGATAGTAATGGAATTTGTATGCAACATTGCGGGCTTGTGTAGCGAGCACGCAATGTTTTTTTTTTTATTTGAGATCTGTCAGTAAACTATGTCCTTCGCGTCTCATTATGTAGATAGGAATGTCAACATTTCCGAACATTTTTGAGAAAAATAAATTGTGATTCAATTAAACTGTTCTACTAATGTTTTGTTTCTATTTCAGGTAATTTTTACAACCAAGATGAATCGCACGAGTTTGAAAGTTCGTGGAAAGATGAAGTATGTCTACATTTTACATTATAAACAAGTAAGTACGTAAATTGTAACTCTTAAGTGGAGTGCGATAATGACTATTTTATTGTAAATATTGTACCTACGCTATGTTTTTTTTCTAACTAGCTAAGTACTAGGTAGGTATATAATAGGACCTTGTGCAGGGTCCGTCCGGATCGCTACCACTATTTCATCCTTTAACCAGAAGCTCAAGCAGCAGTGTTCGCATTGCTGTGTACCTTCGTGGGGATAAGACACTCGTTGAAATTACAAGCATAAATAGTGGTATTCCACTTTAGTCCTCAGGGTTGGCAACGCATTTGCAGTCTTAGGATTGCAGTCTTGTGATTAAAGTCTTGAGAATGCAGATTTCTATGGGTGGCCTGTGTCCTCGTTTGGGAACACCCAAAAATTCCGAATAATTTTATTCCGAATATTCATTTGTCCGAATTTTCATTTTTTCGAACGATATGTTATTCTGGAGCTATTTTAGATTAAACTTATAAAAAGATAAAAAAAAGATAAAAGATGTTTATTCAGTAAGTAGGCCGCACGGGCACTTTTACACGTCAAAAATCTACCAGCGCTTCGCAAGAGACCACTGCTGAGAAGAAACGCCGCAAGAAACTCAACAGTCAGTCGTTATCGGAACTCTTTAGTTATAATATAATTAACATACTTAGGTTAGGTTCGGTTAGCAATATCAAAAAATAGAGGCTTCTATCAAAACATTGCATTCGGAATATGAACATTCGGAATTCTGATCAATTCGGAGTTATGACTCTTCGGAGTTATGTACGGTCGGGTAAGAATGTGGTCTACCAATATTGACAAAACTTTCTATGAGATATAATTATCGCTAAGACACGTCACTGTCATAATATTATTGCAAGGGAAAATAGAACTTGCTGTATTATGAATAACGTGCAAACTAACTTCAACCGTAGGGTGGTAGACAACATTTTTGGCCGTCTGTAACTGAAATGTAATTTTTTCTCGAGCTACGTGTCCCCGTCCCCTACAACCAAAACTACTAATAGTTTGACTTCGGAACCCAAAAAACCCGGTCAAGTGCGAGCCGAACCCGCGCTCCGAGGGTTGCGTACAGTCGCACAGTAGGTTCCTATTCTGCCCTCCTTAGAAAAAAGGGCATATCTATGTCTCATAGAACCGCGCATGTATTAGTGACCTTATTTCTTAACATAGGAGGTTAAATTGGCTTTGACTAACAAATTGCGCATGCGCCCTTTTTATTTAGGAGGGCAGTATTATTATATTCTGATTTGAATTCAATTCCAAATCGAATCAGCGAGAGCCCAATACACACTTGACCATTTTTAGGAGGTATATGTTTGTTTTTTTTAGGGATTGTAAGGTCGAGTTCATGAACATGGGTAAACTTTAGTACCTTATCACTAAACATCGGTATCAACGTTCAACTTTCTTGGCAAAGTACGGTTTGCAGAAAAACAAATACAAACAAATACATATAGTATTTTGAAGTTATATTTTTTATAAACAAAAAGAAAGACGCTAAAAATGTATTAAAGGTTTAATAAATTACTAAAATTTGTTCCATGAATTTTGTTGTTAACCTTTGACATCTCTTATAATTTATAGCCTTATAGGTGAAAAACTTAAGTAAATGACCTCTTGCATGTAGTTGTAACACATCTGTATAGACCGTTCGACATTCTATATTTGAAATTTGACGTAAAATCCATATACATTTTATACACATGACTTAATTACCTTCCCACATTGACTAATATTTATTTGGTGTGACAATTAAACTGACATTCTTTACCTATTTGGCATATATTCTTTTTCGAATGCAAAATAAGTATTAAGGTTCTATGACATTTTTTAGAATATAAACCTCTTTAAGCATAAGTACAGCATAAATATAGATACAGTTAGCTGCTGCATAATTATGTTTTAAAAAATAACAGAAAATAAAAGTCATTCATTCATGAAATATTCGAACGTAATTCTTTTTTTGCTACCCTTACCGGGTGACATGACAACTGAACGTTGATACCGATGTTTACTTATAACTTTAATCGCTGTGACAATTCATATAAGGCAGTCTAAACATGACATTAAATAGACAAGGTACTAAATTGTACACATATTTATGAACTCGACTGTACTAGTGTACCCGTGCTCGTTTGCCTTATCCTTGACATAAAAAATAAATTAGATCAAGTTAGTTACCTAGTCATTAAAAGTATCACTACTGTAACAAAACGCCGCACGTGTAATTAACTGTTTAAACTAGATAAGACCTTTTCCTCCTAGTAATTGAGGATCTACGTCCCACGTCCTAGCCGGTGAACTGCGTGTCGGACCCCCTTTAAGATTACGAAACAAATAAACCTTTTTTAACGAAACGGGTTTTTTTTTGTTTCGGTCACAGCTTACAAATTAAATTATCAAACAGCATTTTCAATATTTGTCGTTTTAATACACTGTGTGTCTTCCAAACGAACATATGTCGCGTTATCTATGAAACCTTATTGTCGATGGCACTTCCGCCATTATTAACGATGCTCCGATATAAATCGGAACTCTTTAATAACAGAGGATTTAGGTTCATGGTTGCTTAAGTCCCTAGCCATTTTGACTCATATTATTTTGAGGGGCAACTGGTACAAGTCCTCCTCCCTTGGTCGGATCGAAGTGGGTAAGGCTAATTGAAGTCTTTTTTTTTATACCACGACGGTGGCAAACAAGCGTACGGCCCGCCTGATGGTAAGCGGTTACCGTAGCCTATGGACGCCTGCAACACCAGAAGTATCACATGCGCGTTGACGACCCTTTAAAAACCTATTTACTCCTCTTGAAAACCTCAGCAGCTCATTCCACAAGCGTTCGCGGGAGGAAGTTCCTTAAGAATCGCACAGTGCGCGACCATGAACTCCCCGCCGGTGGCGAGCGGTGCGATGGTACATTGTATACTTTACATTTTAATTAAAGTCATAATATCTTTAACATCTCCGACATTTAATATGTAATTAAAGATTTAATATTTTATTATACACTATTATATGACTAACCTCCGGTCACTATTCTGTTGTATACTGCCCTCCTAAGCAAAAATGCAATAACTAAATTCAATAGTCAAAGCAGATTCAACTCTCTTCTGTTTGTAACTAGGTTGCAATTTCTACAGATGTTTTGTCTGAGATATCGCCATTAGGGCAGTATAGTACCTTTTATATTTTACTTAACAAGACATAATTTATTGCATCAATAAATTTGGTTTTTTATATCATCATCATTTTATCCGAAAGCGGCCAGCGTCCACTGCTGTACCCTTACCGTGAGTTACAATTACAGAACTCGCTAGCGAGTCGAGTGCTCTGTCCCTCGAACTCTATAAGGTGACTCTAAATACTGTACGGGACAGAGGATTCGACTCGCTGGCGAGTACGGTAATTGTAACTCATAGTAAGGGTACTGTACCCTTACCATGAGTTACAAATACCGTACTTGCTAGCGAGTGGAATGCTCTGTCCCTCGCACTCTATAAGAATACTCCGAGGTCTGCGAGGGACAGAGCATTCGACTCCCTAGCGAGTACGGTATTTGTAACTTATGGTAGAGGTACTGGACAGGCTTCCCCCAAGGTTTGTCACAAGGCCTAGTCCTGCGTCGCTTGCATCCATCAATTCACTTATAGGGCGCCAAGTTTGCCACTAGATTGTTTACAGTCCGATCAATTAATTGCCAATGAATGTATTTTGAGCCTTAACTTGACGGTTTTCTATGCAGTACGATGAGTCCAGTGATCGGAATTAGGTGAACCAAAATACCTATTCTTCGTAAGAGGACATAATATAGAGTGGTTACAACCGGGTCGAAATTTTTTTTTTCTTGAATACCTGGTATTCGATATTTATCCGGGTATTAGTTGTAATGGTAAACTTACATGTTTTTACTTACAGTACAGGACACGAAATGATAGACTGTTTTTCTAACGTAATAAAAGTGAGTGTTTACAAGGATTTTGGATTAAGTTATTATTATAAGTTCGAGAATTGGAAGCCTTTCTCACTGATATTGTGATCTTCCAAAACTTAACTTTTAGCCAATTAGAACCAACATAGTATAGTAGCGCAATTTTTCTTAGCCTGCTTGAATTAAAATCCAATTGGCATAGACCTAGAAAAAAACTTCCTGTTTTATTGGATAATATATACATTAGTAGAACATTTTTAAGAAACGAATTTCGTTTATTTTGCAGGGCATTTTTTTTTCTACATAGTCAATATTTTACTACACTGTGCGCGTTGATATCTTTTGGCTCCAGAACCTTAAATGTCAAACAAATGTCAAAACCAAATCACCAATAACTTTTCCAAAAAGTTATATAGGTTAGCTGACAATTGAATTTGGGTGAGTAAGCCTATTCCCCGAAACGGTTTTTAAATGTATGGTACGTTGTACAAATGTGCTCTAAGCTAGGTGTGGGGCACACCGGAACACAACAATGCGAACACTGCTGGTTGGCGGCAGGTTAAAGGATAAGATGGTGATAGCGATCTGGACGGATCTCGTGCACACACACAGAACTATATCGATATAGTTCTGTGTGCACACACCCACAAGGTACAAGACATTTTAAAAAAAGTGTTTACGTTATAACAGATGACTATAATAAGCAATATCTTTTCTAATTTCGACAACGAACCCGCTTACGTAAACTATAGGGTGTTTCAAGCAATATTTTTTTGTAATTTCGACCACGAACTAGCTGACTTAAACTACTGGGTGTTTTTTAAAATTTTAGTTTGCCAACCATGAAAATTGACCGAGTTCAATACTGCCCTCCTTAGAAAAAAGGGCGTATGTCTCATAGAACCATGCATGTATTAGTGACCTTATTTAATTATTATTAAGGTTTAATTTACTTTGACTAACAAATTGCGCATGCGTCCTTTTTATTTAGGAGGGCAGAATACATATGATGTCACGGTAGCCAACAGCCGCAAGTTCTTGGGATTAATTATTTTACTTCACGTCACCAAACTGGATTTTTTTATGGCGGACGGTCGTGGCCATATACTACGGGTTATCCTAATAACGCCCACATCGCGTCATAAATCTACACAAAATGTGTTTTGGGCGATAAATGTTCAAAAAATAAAATCATTTTTCATTTTGCTAACATTCGTTGTTATTTTTATTTTCATCTCACTAGCTCGGAAAGCGCTTTTTGTTTGTTTGATATCTATTGAGAAAATCGCTTTTTATCCACACGTGAAGAAAGAGTTTTGACATTTGAAGGCAGCTTTAGTTTAGCTTTATATGTGACAGCTAACAAAACGTAAAACGTTAAAACCGCTGAATTTTTAACATCACAATTAATGAATTGCATCGAGTAAAAAATACTAAATACAGTCTTACAACTTTATTTTAATTCATAAATATCAGCATTCAACATTAACCTTCATTCTTGTTGTAAAAACGGATAAAATGTTCTGACAGTCCAAGTAAGTCGATGTGCGAACAAAACGCATCCGAAATAATAAAAAAAAACTGAAGGTAAAACTTTTTAATTAAGCCGTCAACGCATAGAGGTATTAAAGCAGAGGCCCTACTCTAAAAATCGAAGTTCGAAGTTACGTTAGCTCCATCTCTGTCACTCCTCATTCGAGACTAAATCGAGAGAAAGGGATGGAGCTAATGTAACTTCGAACTTCGATTTTTAAAGTAGGGCCTCAGTTTTCCTTCATCTTCGCGTCAACGTTAAATATTCGCATGTTTTTCTAGTTTGTTTTGTTATTAAAAATGAGTGATTCCAGTGACGAAGACGAGAGTGGAATTACGGGAAACCGTGCAAAATGCGGAATTGAGCTTATTTTCCTCGCTGTAGTGAGATGAAAAGTTTTGTGTTATACACGGGTGAAAAGTTATTTTACGTCTCGTGTGTTGAAACACTCGCTACGCTCAGGATTCTGTCTTTCAAATCAATTATAGAATCCTTTCGCTAGCTCGTGTTTCAAATGAACACTCGCAGGTAAAATACAACTTTCCCCCCTTGTATAACAAATAACTATTTATTCATATTTAAATGATCACAGCTGTTCCGCTTCGTTTTAACTTATCTTCTTTTGTTTTTTTTAACTGGTTTTCCGTGTTTAGTTTGGACCTTACCAGTTAATTTTGAACCGGTACCCGTTAACGGTATGAAAATAAATTCAGAATATATATACCCGAGATCAATGAACGAGGTACGGTACCTTTGCTTCGGCGGAATATGTTTGCCAAATGTATCGATTCCCA
Organism: Acleris literana; assembly: GCA_946894065.1. NCBI lineage: Eukaryota > Metazoa > Arthropoda > Insecta > Lepidoptera > Tortricidae > Acleris > Acleris literana. The sequence goes on from OX335687.1 coordinate 2,636,148, forward strand.
ACTTTTCATTTGCCAACCCGCTTTGTTTTCTGTAACCGTAAATATTTCAGGATTTTATAAAAAACTAACCTAACCTAATCTATACGCCAAAGCCAAAATGAAGGGTTATTATGATAAAGTATATGTAGTTAAGATTCAGATGTAATAACACATAAGAAACAATCTTGTAACTTACCACTTCTTTTGCATATTTTAAATTAACTGTCACGAATGATTATAAAATAATGTAGGTAAATATATCGGCTCGACTTTTTTTTATATAATGATACTCGATATCGATAAAAAAACGTTTCTAACACTAGCAAGATTGCGACAGTCTTATGTTTTGCCGTGAAAATTCCGACATCTGGTAAGTAGAATCAACAATGGCCGTAGTGTAGGTATATTATACCTAATAGGTATCTTTCTCTCTCTCTCTCTGGTCGTTCCCTCATGACTGAGGATCGTGGTCATGAGTTGGTGATCTACACTTGCGGCGTATGATCTGCCTCCAGCGATTCCTGTCCATTGCGTCTAGTGTTGCCACCCATACTTTATTTTAAAGTATTGTACTCTATTTTAGCTTCCCGTACGTTATATTTTACGCAACACATAAAGTACGGCAAAATATTTTATTTATGACATTCGGTTTTTAATGGGTTTTTTTTCCTAAAATTAATAAATTTAAACGAAATTGTACCTCAATGCAACCGTCAAAAACCCTCGACATCAACTTTGTTTTGCCATGTTTGAACGCGATTGATACGTATTTTTATCGTTGCCAAACACGGTGTTAGAAATTAAGGTCTGATGAGTGATAACTTGGTAAGAAATATATATATTTAAAAGTAATTAAAAAAATACTTTACATTTATGCTGCGTACTTTATTTTTCTTCCTCTTTTGCTAAGTAATACTTTATTCTGTTAAAAAAAGGTGGCAACCCTAATTGCGTCCCTTACAACCGAGCAAAACTTGGCGGAAGATGAGTCCTTTAGTTGATCGGTCCATCTGGTAGGACGGCCTCGTGCTCGTTTGCCCTCTGTGTTCCTAACTACGATCAACTTTTCCAGGCTCTCATCTCCCCTTCTCACCCTAATAGGTATAAGTATCATTTTATAAGCTAGCTGCGCCCTAGATCTTTATTTTCACACTTATAAAGGTAGCCGATCCAGTATCTAACCAAATCAAGCCTAATAATGTATTACATATTAATAAGTTTACAATAACTCCTTTACATTTCAGGCTGTTAGGTTGTGGATCTCTCTTCCTTTGGAACTGAGACAGGCCACTTCCTATTCCTCCGGCAGGAGGTCACTTCCTATGTTTAAGAATATTTTAAAAGAACACCTTTTGTTACTTCCTTAGTGGTTTTCCTTACCTTTTGTTTTGTATTTATGTATATATGTATTTCTTACTTACGTACCTATATGTATTTATTTAAAGGATATTTTTATTTATTTTAAATTGTTTAATTCAGTTTGCGCCGCCTGCCTATTTCTATTATATATTTTTAACCATCTCTTCTTTGTTAGGTTGTCTGGAAGAGATCGCTATTTAGCGATAAGAGTGCATGTTGACTCACTATGTAATATTAATTTTATTTTTGTGCTGTTTCAAATTTCAATAAAGTTTTTTGTATTGTATTGTATTGTTATAATAAAACGCACACTTACAAAATGAGACACAAGTTATTTATACAACAAAAATAGTTTCCAATTTATTAAAGCATCGACCGCTTGCACTGCAAAAATATTGCACTATAAAAAAGGTGCACTACTGCCAATAAAGTATATACAGGTTGACCTCAGAGTGTCTAAAAGCAAATCCTTAATTTTTCAGTAATTGCGGACTCAATTGTCTTAATATTTTATATAATTCAGAGCAGGTTTTTTCTTGATTTGTAGAATATTTGTTTATACGTTCAACCTTATGTATAGTTTCAAGTAAGTTTGTTGTTATGGTGGTCTCTTAACAAGCGTGCACTACGTTAACACAATTGTAAATTAATAATTTAGCGATTAAATGTTACATTAGTGCAGAGCACCTGTTCGGCGAGCCTTACGATAATTATTCTTTTGATAACGATCGCACCTTGTATAACTACAAAAGATAGTGTTAAAAGTCGTAGATGTCACGTTTGCCTATTCTTATTATGTAATAAACTGAGTATAATTCAATGCAATGTACTGTCGAAGGTGAGATAATACAATGAACATACGTTTTACTATCGTTTAAAATACATTTATAATTTTCGTTTCGTACTTTAGTCAACTTTAAGCCCTAGAAAAAATAGCATCCATTTTTCGCGGTTATAGGTAGGTACTATTGAAAATTTAGTGTTTAACTTGACGAAACATATTATATGATGATTTTGATTTTTAATGAAATTATTTTGTATTCAAAATAAATACTTATTTTGTAAACATTTAATTTGAAAGTATATTCCATTTTTTAATCACCCTTAATTTATTTTAGTTGTAAAAAATTACTTACATTTCTAAAGTTCACTGTACGCCTATCTTGTTTTGTTTGTTTATCACTTCACTGTCACTTGCGCAGGAGTGTCTGAGCGTCCTGCCGCGACTCCGTCCCCGTGCTGAGTAATCGTAGAGCACTACGATCTACCGGCATGACCATGCCCTTGACCTTTTCACGCGAACTGCCGCGATTCCGTTAGGACCTTCGGCAGGTTCAGCAGGGGGTTTTTGATTACGTTGTATAGGGTTGGGCAGTTCGTGGCATTCTTCCAATGCGTTAGAAATTAAACATGCTGTATATAGGTTTGAGTAGTCGTGATAAGGTTTTGGCTTCAATGCGGGCCTAGCATGGCTGTGTCTATATCGCGGGTGCGTCAAAGTTCATTATAAAATTGCAACTCCGATTATTGGAACTCCGAATTTTTTTCTCATACCATTTTAGATCATAATGATCACTCTTCATACTCTTCATAATAATTTTTAATACTAATGATCGGAATTCATACTCATCTGAATTCATAACGCCAATATTCATGGAACCGTACATTTTTCAGAATTTCTTAAATATCTTACGTGTAGATAACATTAGGTTAGGTTAGGTTAGATTTATAACAAACCTCAAGAACAGTTTCTTGAAAAAATGCATTATGAATTGCGATAATTATGACTTAAAAAGTATGATCAAAAAGGTATGAGCAAAATTTTTCGGAGAAATGATGAGTATAGACACAAATTGTTATTTGTATAAAAAATCTAAAGAACAATTTTATATGAGCCAATATGGACCCCTATATCGCGTGTCAAATCTGGATAAAGCATCCGTCGCTCTCGTACTTATTTACGTGTCAGAAGGTGACGGATGCCTTATCCAAACTTTGTCACGCGATAAACGCAGCTATTTTAGCCCTGGAGCTTAGTAGTCCATTCCAATAGAATTGTTTTATTTAGTAAACACTTTTATAACCTCAAAATGCATCGTTTTTGGCTAAATAAAGTTTTCTGCTGAATAAAGCAACTAGAGACCACATTTGCATACCATTTTTTACATCATGGATAGTTTTTTTTACGTAATTTTTTTTATTTTAGGCGAAAAGGGAGCACTTTGTGGTTATAAAAGTGTTTACTAAATAAGACAAGTCTATGCTCACGTAACCAGTTTTTGGCGATTTTTAGGATTCCGTACCTCAAAAGCAAAAAAGCGGAACCCTTATAGGATCACTTTGTTGTCCGTCCGTCCCTCTATCTGTCAATCGTTTACGTTAGCAGGGTGGTGATTCTCTCAACAAGCAAAGGTGATCGTTCGCTCGAGTGAAGGTCCAAGCGGCGAGTTTAAGTAGTCCCGACAGAGCGAACAAAACACATTTTAGCGCGTGTATTCAATTTGGCAGCATGACTTCACCAACGTATAAGGCTCCCTAATTGACAATGCACGCGCTAAAATGTGTTTTGTTCGGTCGGACGGGACTACTTAAACTCGCCGCTTTTATTCGCTCGTCCGTTCGACCGCCCGCCGTTTTTTGAGAGAATAACACACCAGTGCTATGCATTTTGTGTAGGGCGCGTTAATGTTACGGCAATAAGTATGTGATTATAGTATAGATGAATCGCACTGCTAGATCAAAACAGTATCAACTCAAAATCCTTGTTAGTTTTGTTTCAAGTTCACAGAAGTTGTATTAAAGTTGATTTTAAAATACAATTATATTTTGAGTTACTACTGTTTTGATCTAGCAGAGCGTATCTCAATCAGTTAGTCTACATCTTCTGTACACGTATAAAACTCTGTCTGTATACCCGCTAGAAAACTTACATAAACCGAAGCGAAGCGAGGGCGGGATCTGGATCTCAATAACCATAACGCCTTTGTACCTGTTTTTTGGATATATTAAACTCGATCATATTTGCTTGAGACTGGCAAACGTGAAAACACGATTAGAATTAAAATCCTCGATAAATTTTATTTTTCAAACATAACACCTTTTTTGCATATTTTTGGTTGAATCTTCGAAACCCTATAATCTTTAACGATGATTTACAATTCAATAGTTGAGGATATGTAACTTTTTAATCCTGGTAAACCATTTTTTCGATAAATGTTGTGGTTTTAAAGTAAACAGTAATTAATTGAATTTAACGCTGCCATCAAGGCGCGAGCGAACTATCTCCATCTCACATTCTTCGCGCGGAAGCACATAAAGCTATCCCTTTTTATTCTTGTGGGGGCGTGGCACCATAGGTGGCCTTTTAAGGTTAGGATTTATTCCACGTGTAGAGCATGCGTGTTACATTGAATCAATTATCCATATTGTTATGTAGTTTGATCTATAACTGCTTTGTTTACAATAACGATCTTGGGTTACTCGTGCCAATTAGCTTGCTTTGTTGCTTATACCTATTATCTTCTGTATGAAAGCATTTAGGGTGAAGTCACCAGTGGTCTGCCAAACCTTGGGCACGTTTTATAAAGCTACAAGTTACAATTTTACAGGTTACAAGTAGGATTGTGTAGTACATGTACTAAGAGCCAAAAAGAATTAATCCCGTCACTGTACTAGAACGAACTTTTCCGTAAAGTTTCTTCTTTTTAACCGACTTCAAAAAAGGAGGAGGTTATACGTTCCACTGTATGTATTTTTTTTTTTTATGTATGTTCACCGATTACTCCGTCAATTGTCGACCGATTTCAAAATTTTTTTTTTGGTTTGATAGAGTATACTTCCGAGGTGGTCCCATTGTCACCAAATCTGTATCTGATGAGGGGATCAGTGAGGAATTGAGGGAACTCCTCAAATATTGTAGGCAAACATATAGCCATTTTAGTATTTTTAGTAACAAGTCCAGCATTTGCATTCAGAAAGTATCATTTGGTGAAGTGGAACTGATGATGAAGACCACAGATGGCCACCAGAACTCCTCAATGGTACCGATTTCAAGGGTGGCGATAAGATATCTCGATTAAGATAGTTCAGCGACTACCTACAACGAATAATATTTACTTGTTGAAATATGACTATGACTTTCCCGCGGCGTTGCTTGCGGCGCGCTTGATATAAGTTAAAGTTTCATTTCAACTAAGAAGTGGGACTACGTAACAGCGTATTATGATCACTAAAAAGTATAAAATAAAATAAATGTTTTAAAAAACAAAAAACCGCCTTCAAAAACGCAAAAAATAACTTCTTTAAAATTGTAGGCACCTAATAGGTTAGTCCAACTGAAGTCGGCGACCACAACATTTTCAACAAAAAGCCGACATCAGTTGGACTAACTGTTTATCTGACTAAATTTGTTATTTATATTTGAATATTTGCTATAACAAACCTAATGTACAGAAAATTTAATAAATATCTAAAATAATAATTTATTTCCATTTAACCTTCAGATATATTTCCCACTCTTCGTACTCGTATAAGGTCGACTACGGTCTCTGGCTGACTACTGGTGACTTTAACCTACTGACCTCGAAAAACCCATGATACTTCAGACAGTTTTCGTGAGTGGGACTTTGAACCTACCATCAAGGCAATAAAGTTCAATTAAGTTTGTTCCATAATGCCATTTTCAGTTTGTGAAGATAGAAAAATAAACTTTATTTCTATTGAAATACAGTTCAAATTAAATTGCCTTGATTATGAACATCATATTGCACACTGGGCCCTACGAGGTTAAAGCATTGGTACTTAGGTCATCATCAATCATCGCATTTTTTTCTATTAAAGGTCATGGTTTAATAAAAACCGGATGTGATTTAGGGTTCGGTACCCAAAGGGTCTAATAACTAAGCCTGCGCTGTCCGTCCGTCTGCCCTAACTTTGAAGAGCTGTACCTTTTGAACCATGCCGGATAGCGAATAGTTTTGTTTTTCAAAATATGTGTTATTATGGCAGATAAAAAAAACTAAATCTTTAGTTTAAATTACAAAATAAATGGGGGTTTTTTTTTGTACAGTCAAGGAACCCACCTTAGGCCCAAAGTCAATGTGACATTCTGCAGCAGTAAGGTTGAGTTTCCTATCAATTACAAATGACTTGACTTCTCTATTGACAATGACATCTTCAAGCAGATTTTCTTTGAAAAGGGTAGCAAATTAACTTCCGTGACCGTACTTATCGTAAAAACGGTAAAACATACAAGCGTCGAACTTGGTATGATAATAGGTACAAACCCTAAACAAAAACAACAAATACTATATCTGTTTTTGGTCCAGAATGTTATGTTAACTAGTGCTATACTGCCCTCCTTAGAAAAAAGGGCGTATGTCTCATAGAACCGCGTATTTATTAGTGACCTTATTTCTTAACATGGAGGGTTGAATTTGCTTTAACTATCAAATTGTACATATGTACTTTTATTAAGAAGGGCAGTATAGTAGTAGCTCCGGCTACATTGTATCACTAGCATGAGACAACAGGAGCTGACTGAAAACCAGCGCTGCCAGCTCCCGCGCCCACGCTCGGAAGCGCAGCATTTGCGCAGTCGCGTCCTTTTACCACATGCCACACTATTTATGCCTTTGTATTTTTATTATTTGTGTGTTAGTTTTTTACACGACTGCCCCAAAAAAGGAGTGTAATGTTTTCAGGGTTCATGTTTGACTGTATGTATGTATGTGAGTTTCTTTATTCCACTATAACTTCTAAATTCCTTGACCGATTTAGATGTGTGATGTATCGTTAGAATCCTTATGTCATCCCGGGTGACATATAATACCTAAACTGTTAAAATTGACATAACAACAATGGCAAAATGACAATTATTGATATATATAGGTATATCGATGACAGTATAAAAAATGCAGTCGGGTTTTTAAAGCTTGCTTTTCATATAGTTATGTATTCTGTGGTAAATGTGGTAATAAACCATTTTTCTTTCTTTCTTTCTTTTAAAACCGGTCAAGTGGAAGTTGGGCTCGAGCTAATGGAAATAAGCTCTATACCTACAGTGCGCCGGCACGGAACCCTTGGTGCTCGATTTCGACTCGCACTTGACTTTGGTATTTTTTTAAACACCCAAATTATATTAAAACAACCTTAAGGTAATTTATTGATCCGTGGAACCATAAACAACATACTAAGACAATTGTCGATAGTAAGAAAAAACCCGCATAATTTTGCGTCATCCAATTTAACAGAAATGTTCCAAAGGCGCCATATCTGCAAAAAAAAGGACTTCGGAATAATTCCACTCGTGAAATTCCGCTGCATTTTCCGCTTTGATTAAGAGACCCACTTATTTATAAACGCGCTGTAGCTACCTAATGTATGCTTTAAATATGCTCCGTCCTTATGAGTTATTATGAAATTTTAATTGGATAGAAAGTGACGAAGAGTACTTTAACTAAAATAAGTTTATTGTGCGTTTTTGAATGAGGGGGATTAGTCATTACCTCGCGTTTATTTAATATTTTGGGGACAACATACACGAATAGGCTAGTGTCCTAAAAAAAATCTAATTAGTCTCTCATTTACATTATCAAAAAATATTGAACACGTATTTTTTTCTTTTTCAACTGAACAATAAAATGACGAAGGTAAAGCGCGTTGAAGTTTCGCGTGACGTCACGCCGTGACACACTTTATATCACGTTGTGACGTCAAGAGCCCCCACTCCCGAGCTTCGATGCGGATTATATTTGTCATTTTGTTTGATTTGATAAAGTAAAAAGTAAGTAGGTATTCAATATTTTTTGACAATCTTACTGACGGACTAATTAGTTTTTTTTTTACCCAGGACACACCCCAATTATCCTAGTCCCAAAGTCGCCAACTAGGGTTACCTTTGTATGGGCGAAATATGTTTGGCAAAATGTATCGTTTCCCCGCGTTTACCCGCTTTTTTTCTGTAACCGTAAATATTTCGGGATTTTTATAAAAACTAACCTAACCTAACCTGCCGGTCTACACGATGGTACTGAAATAAATCCTAAAATATTTACAGTTACATAAAAAAATGGGTTGGCAAATGAAACGGTTGGAAAACAATACATTTTGGTAAACATATTTCAGTCAAAAATTCTATACGTATTGTTTACAGGGTGTTATGCAATTAAGTCGTATTGAAACCTACTCCATTTTTTATTAACCATAAAATACATTGCATTTAGAATTACCGATCAATGCCACAAGTTCAACACTCGGTGTCGATCGATGACAATAGCGCACTTTTTTTTTTGTCAAGGCAAAGGTGAAGGTACCTATGTCGCATTTTAATGAGCAAGGTTATGTTCTAACCGATTATGCGTGAGTTACGTGATGCAATTATGATTTGTTTTTTACCCCACTGCGTCACAAGGAGGGTTATGTTTTCAGAGTGTATGTATGTCTATTTCTGTGGCACGCTCTGCAGCATTATAAACGGCTTGATGGACTGGCCTATATCGCACCTTTAGAACAATAATGACCTAATTCAAAATTTGTGCTTTCAAACTTCGAGTCATAAATTTATTATCATAGAGACCTAACTCGAAATTTAAATTTTCTCAATTAGGTCACTATTGTTCTGAAGGTGCGAATTATGTGTTTCCTCAAAATTTAATTGCTCGAATGCTTGGACGATTGAATGTACTAAAGTATGTGTGATGTATGTCAGGGTGTTTAATATCTAGATATCTTTAAGTCTTTGTGTAATTGTCAGTGATGTGCCGTGCCCGGGAACATTGCCCAGCGCAATGATATTTTATATTAAGATGCGTCATCTGCGCGCAAAAGCGTTCCTCGAAAAGGAAGGTAATTACCTTACTATCGTTCAGTCGCGCCGTGGCCGCTGACACGCACGCGTCAAAAACAGTAAAGTTTTATTACCGAAATGCAACAAATATAAGTCATAAAAAATGCCGTCTTGTGTTATTAGAGGCTGCCGAAATTATACTGTAACTAAGTATAAAAGGACGAAAGGATGTCTCATTTCATTCGTAACTACCGTAAATATTTTTTACATTTTTTGTTTACATCGCCATATTTTGTGGCGGCCATCACGCGACCATGGCGGGCACGCCACGTCATTGGGGTAAGCAATTTGAAACAACTATTTATCTCTTTCTAACAATAGCGTTCGCTACGGATTGCCGTCTTTGTCTGTAGAAATCTGGCAACGTAGCCACTATCAGTAATTGGCGACGGATTTTATGTGCGTTTAGTATGAGCATAACGTATCTAAATATAAAATATCATTGGCCCAGCGTGGGAATATTGCCGAACGTGTTGCCAGCAATATTGCTCTTAGTGGGAATCGTTTACATATAATCATATATTCTCACAGTTACATTTTGAAACATTATTACTTATTTTACATCTATACACCATTAAATAATCAACTTATTGCAATATCTTCATTAATACCTATTCCCGGTTTTGCCGGCAATATTGCCAGCAATATTGCCCGAGAAACGCTGCTGGCAATATTGCTGGTAATATTCCCAGTAATATTTCCAGCAAATTAGGGAATGAGCGGTATGGTCTGTGAGTGCTTCCGGTACTCGGATTTGGTGTACTCGATTTACGATAATATTTCCTTGACTGTACATAGGTTTTATCAGTTCTGAAGAAAGACTGGTTGGGAATTCAAGTTGTTGCAAACCTTTGTTATTGCTATTGCACTTTTTAGTGACGTTATTTGACATTCAACCTTAGGGTCTCCCCACACCTATCGACGCGGAATCGGCGTTAGCTGATCAAAAAACTCTTTATGTCTACGTTATAAGAGCGAAACAAACGTCAATCGGCTCGACCGACAGGAAACGACGTCTATCGACCGACGCAGCTATGGGTCTATATTGACTGACATAATTATTTTTAGTCATAATGTGCTTTAGGTTATAATCATCGCGAGTCATAACGTGTTTTTTTAAAGAAACTGTTACTTTTTCAGGATTTTTATAAATCAAACCTAACCTAACCTAGCCTTGTCTACACGTTAGATATTTCAGAACTTCTGAAAAGTTTACAGTTTCAGCGATATAAAAAATTATGACTATCAAAAATTATGTCAACAATTACATTATGACCAATAAAATTATGGGAAACAAAGGGCTCCCCGCAGCTATACTAGGCCCGTAGGGCGCCACTGGACGCTCGGCGTCCTCTTAATATAACTAATATTAAATATCTATCGCTACGGGTATAGGTATGTCACGGCCACAGTGGCCTAGACTCTAGACTAGATTGGGTTTGTTTTGAAGATTCTAGACCAGTTCGACTTCGAAAAAAGAAACATGTTTGAATTTCGCACCGCTAGATCAAAACAGTAGTAACTCAAAATACAACTGTATTTTAAAATCAACTTTAATACAACTTCTGTGAACTTGAAACAAAACTGCTTTTCAATAAAAATAATGAGACACATTTCAGCGATTACTCAAACTCAACCCCTTTGGGGATGGGATGGGGTTGAAAAGTTTGTGTGGGTATTTTTTTGGTCAATTTTACTTGAAACTTGGAAGAAATGCTCTGCAATCCAAATAATGAGACACGTGTTTTAGCAAATATTAAAATACAACCCCTAGAGGGATGAAAGGGGGTTGCAAAATTTGTATGGAAAAAAAAATATGGTCAAATTTACTTGAAACTTGGTAGACATGCTTTTCGATGAAAATAATGAGACGGGTGCGCCAAAGTTCATATAAAATTGCAAATTGCGATTTGAATTTAGCATGCATACATTTTTAATCCAAAGATTTAAATGCTAATAAGGAGTTGAAAAAAACTGGGCATGAGCATGTAGGATCATGGCTCATGCCCAGTGCAGGGTTCTGTCGTTGTTACACTAAAAACTATTTTCAAAAACCACAAGAATTTAATTTATTTAAGTTATATTTCAAATTATTTAGGGCTTACTGTACGAACGTCCCAGCTCTGGTAGAATGATTCCATATAGCTGACGTGTAAAGTAAAACACCCCCATCTTTATTTTTAATCTACAAAAAAAACCTTTTATATTAATTCCATTCAATGATTTTCAGTAGGTTGCGTGAAACCCGGGAGCCAATTTAGTCGTGACAGTTTTCCTTTTAATTCGTTATATTTATTTTTATTTGTTTCATTTTTTGCTTATTTAATTTCTCCTTTGGCTCCAGGGGGTGAGGACACATCATTACAATTTTAGAGTTCAAATATTTCCTGAACGGTCCCCCACATCTAAAAAAAATATAATAACTAACCAATAATTATATTCTGATTGTATCTAACCTGTTGCAGGACACCATATAGTTAGGTATTGGTATTTTACCGATGAATCTTATTGTTGTTCATAACAAGACGACTAACGTCAAAAATAATCAAAATGAGTATTCTGGGTGCGCCAAAGTTCATATAAAACTGCAAATTAGATTATTGGAACTCCGAAAATGTATCTCATATAATTTTACAACCTAATGATCACTCTTCATAATCTTCATAATATTTTTTAATACTAATGATCGGAACTTATAATCATCTGAACTTATAACGCCAATATTCATGGAACCGTACACTTTTCAGAATTTCTTAAATATCTTACGTGTAGATAAATTTAGGTTAGGTTAGGTTAGATTTATAACAATCTAAAAAAAGTAACAGTTTTTGAAAAAATGCATTATGAGTTGCGATGATTATGACTTAAAAAAGTATGAACAAAAAAAATAAGCAAAAATTTTCGAAGAAATGATGAGTATAGACACAAATCGTTATTTGTATAAAAAATCTAAAGACCAATTTTATTTGAGCCAATATGGACCCGAGTATTCTTCATAAATTATCTGTCAGATAATCAAAGACGATCGGGTTGCTTACATAAGTAATTTTTACTGTAAACATAATGGTAAAGTTACTAATTGCGACATAAAAAAAGAATAGCTATGGGTTTTAGTACAAGGTAGACATTGCATTTGTATTACGTTTTAGATGTCACCCGGTATAGCGATAGGTAGAAGTCGCATTTCTGATGTCAGCCGACATTCCGTAAGTATGACTGTAACAAATTTTAACCTTAAGCTATAAGCTACGAGAAAGTCATCATAGTTCGTTGAACTGAATACTAGGATCTACAACAACTTTACCAATATTCTGTCTGTTCATAACACGTTTTTAAACGTCCTGTATTCAGGAATTCCCTAGCGGCCAAGGCCGCGGTTAGTATAGGTTGTATCAACAAGTTCCTCCTTTCTCTTGAAGTCGGTTAATATATTATTGTCAACTTGTCACTTGTATTTATCTTCTGTTATCTTGTGATGGGCGCTTTTGGATACTCTTCGACCCTGGCCTGGAGAATCTTTTGTTCTATTACCCCTCTAACACTGAGCTGTTCGAATCTGCAGGTTTCCTCACGATATTATGCTTTACCGTAAGAGCATGGGGTATTACGTACCTACTTCAATTAGAAAAACTCATGTATACCTAGGTAAAAATCTTAAGTAAAGCCCCTCGTGTAGTTGTAGACAAAACTAATGTGGAATTTACGTCAAATTCCAAGTATAGATGGTTGAACACTTGAACGGTCTATATACTGTGGTGCTAGACAAGATGCTTTATTAGATCGTTATCGTGTATATTGCCGTAAGTTGCAGGACTGTCAAACGCTTATGTCAATTTCATATCGTCTGACAGCTTACCTCAATCCTATACATTTTCAATAACGATAACGTTCTCGCAATGCATCTTGTCTAGGGCCGAAAATGGCCGATCGTTCACGTTCACGGACTTTTTTTTACTTGTAATGGTTGTTGTCTGCACTTTGACTCGTGTTTTAAAAGCTGTTTGTCAAAATCAATGTAACAGTTATTCAGTACATTGTTATACATATGGGATTGTTTGCACAATTTGATGACGAATTTTGATTAAGTGATTATTTCTATTAAGAGATATCTCTATGTACTTGTTGCAAATAAGACAATAATTTGGAATTCCAAGCCATTTATTAAAATAAAAACCTTACAAAATGCTACTTGTTCATTATGGTGTCTATTGCCGCATAATACTAAACTACTACCTATAATAAATAACATCCACCATACGAGGTCCTATCTCTTACCTAACATACTTTGTAGTCAATTTGTCTTATAAGTGTATTTAATAATGCATTTTATTAATTTACGACCCTTCGATCAAAACTCCTTGATACTTCAACTCTGTTTCGGTTCCACGAGACTGGGATTGCATAAACTGAAGGTTTCCATAACATTGTAAATAGTTACTTTACTTAGTATTAGTTTTAGCTGTCCTCTTACAGTCCAACACGCTTTGCGGTTCAGTGACATACGATGTTATGGTTACCAGATTGATTATATCCTAAGTCGCGCTGATGCGTATCCCCCAGTCTTCCTTGACCATGTCAGCTGCTTTCTCAGCAATCATCATCGTAGGCGCGTTGGTGTGCGCAGCGGGCACATGCGGCATGACGCTGGCGTCAACAACCCTCAGGCCCTTTACCCCGTACACCCTCAACCTCGAGTCCACCACTGCCTCAGGGTCATCTCTCGGTCCCATCTTGTTCGTACAGCAATGGTGATAAATGGTGTTCGTTATAGTTTTCATCGCACAGAACCAATATCCATCCGAATTAAACCTGTGATGAGCACAATTTGGCAACGGAATATCATGTAATCTACTTCCGTATTTTTGAAAAGCTTTTGTCTTCGATAGCTGAATGATCTTTCTGATACCATGCAGTATCACTTTCTGATCATGACCACCGTCTGTAAAGTAATTTGCATGTATCAGTGGCTTCTGATATGGGTTTTTGTTTTTCAGCATGATCCGACCTTTTGATTCTGGGAGCAGCAGCATCGGGAACACCATCCATGTGTCTCGATCTTGAATTGGACCGTAAACTTTATCATAGATGCGGTCATCGATATCGAATGCTTGCTTGTAAGTCGGTTGGCTGACTAATGAACCACCAACGAACAGCAATTCCAAGTCAGGATACCCATCGTCGTCGTTAGGGTTTTTAGTGTCTATGAAAGCGATTGCTTCGGTTCCACTCGGCGCTGACAACGGCCCGGTGTGGTGACTGAAATATTCTAGAATATTGCTAATAGTGGCCACTCTTTCAGATCGAATAGAATCCGTCGTGTTGATTACAAAAGTCAGACCACCTAGTGCCCAGTGATCTTGTAGGTTGTATCCAACCGGCAGATCAACAATTGTGGTGATGTTTTTTTCTGTCAGGTGATATCTTGGACCTATGCCGCTGATCATTAAAATTTGTGGGGAATTTATGGCTCCCGCTGATAGGATTACTTCTTTTGTTGCCTTAACTATGTATCGTTGACCACCTTTGCGGAATTCGACGCCATACGCACGTTTAGTCCAAGGATCTATGAGGATCCTAGTTACCATTGCGTTTTTCGCCACTTGGAAGTTCCTTCTATATTTAATAGGGTGTAGAAAAGCCCGACTTGCACTCATACGGGTCCCGTTTTTCATCGTAAACTGAATAATAGAGTATCCAATTTGTTTTTCTCCATTGTAGTCGACTATCTTTCCTCCTGCCTCGACACCAGCTTTCAGAAACGCTTCCGAAAGTGGGGTTCTCCAGTTCGGGTGCTGCAGAGTCATTTCTCCACGTGTGCTGTGGAATACTTTGTCTCTTGCTAGTTCTGGTATTTGGATGTTTTCTGATCGTTTAAAGTACGGCAGCACTGATGCGAAGTCCCAACCTGAAAGAGATGTTAAGTTTATTGTGGTTCTATTCTACTGGGTAAAACCGTATTGTTTTTGATATCTTATCGTATTGTTTTTATCTTGGCCGCCATTACTGTCACGTAAATAAGAGCTATCATAACGTTGACAATAGGATAACATGTCAAAAGCAATTAGGTGTTACCGAGTAGAATAGAGCCCCTGGTTGGTTTTAATCTTGCTTCGAAGTGTCTTGTTGATATGACGTGATAGGTCAACGTAAAGTCATATCAAGCAGGAAGTTATAAAAACAGAGTAGTATCAGAATATAGAAGGAAAGATGATGGGACACCTGATACGGCACGACAGTTTCTTTTTGAACATCTTGAAGGGCAAAGTCGAAGGACAACGAGTGTCGTATCATGAGATTCAGGAGGTAAAAAGGCTGGCAGAGAGCAGAGAAAAGTGGCAATTACAACACCGACAAGCTCCTAGCTCATAATTTGAAAGATGTTATTAGGTTATTAGGATAAGGTGCTTTACTGAAAGTAGTTCTTAACCTCTTAAGTAATTAATAAGCAATGATTTCGACATATGTTACCTGGGTTTCCATTGCTTGCCCACCGGTCGTAGTCCCGTCTATTTCCTCGAGTGTGCATCATGGAGTGAAGCACCGAGGAGCCCCCGACCACGCGCCCCCGGGGCCAGGCGCAGCGGCCCCCGCGCATGCCCATGCAGCCGGACTTCTGCAAAAGACACCAGGATTACATAAAAGACAAGAGGTATAACACATACAAAAACTGACAAATTGCCGTCCTTTGACAGACCTTGGGCACACTCACTACCGCCTCGAATATGTCCAATTACGTACGTTTTTACGCACACAAACCAGTCTGTAGGTACGCCGTATACTTATGACAAATCTCTTGGGAATCATTAAAAAGGTAGTAACAAAAGTGGGAACGTGTGCTGCTAATGATACTTTTGTAGCAATAATGACGATATTATGTTACTGTGTAATAATATCTTTACATAGTATAAAACAAAGTCGCTTCCCGCCGTCTGTCCCTCTGTATGACGCTTAGATTTTTCAAACTACGCAACGGATTTTGATGCGGTCATCAATAGATAGAGTGATTCAAGGGGAAGGTTTTTATGTATAATAAATTCTGGATTATTTACGGGTATTACAGAAAACTCACATAAACCGAAGCAAAGCGAAGGCTGGTCGAGCTTTTTTGATAAGACCATCGCTAACGGTTTTATCCGTCGAACAATTGACGTACGCTACACCAACACCACCCACAAAAATCTAATCTATACTGCCCTTCTAAATAAAAAAAACTCATAGGCAATTTGATAATCAAAGCAAATTTAACCCTCTGTCTTAAGAAATAAGGTCACTTATACATACGCGGTTCTATGAGACATGCGCCCTTTTTTCTAAGGGCGGTATATGATATGGATATGACTCATACAGAAAAGTATAAGAATAACCACCACACCACCATTTTCAGCAAGTTGTAGAATGTGTTATTGTTTCTATATGCTAATTATACATATTTCATTTCAAATTAATTGCGTGGATTTAACACGTGTGGGTGTGGCACAGTCGCTAATATTATTCAACATTGGACTTCAAAATATCTGACAACTATTACTGGTACCTCGAAGTAATAATAGACTTTACGAATTCACAATCGTAAGACATTCGCGTAACCGTTTATTTTTAAAGCGGTCAAGTGCGAATCGGACTCGCGCATCGAGGGTCCCGTACCGCTGCACAGTAGTTATTACTTTCCGATTTGAATTCGATTTCTAATCGAATCAGCGCGAGCCCAAACTAACACTTTTTTTAATTTTTAATTTATCGTTTTTCTTCAGATTTTGTACTATAATCATGTTAGATATTTGTGGCGTTATCTATGAAAATGGACCTTATTGTCGATGGCGCTTACGCCGCACTGCGTCCCGCGACGTTGTATTTATATCGGAGCATCTTTAATAATGGCGCCATCGGCAATAAGGTCCCTTTTTAACCGACTTCAAAAAAAGGAGGAGGTTCTCAATTCGTCGGGATATTTTTTTTTTTTTTTTTTTTATGTATGTTCCCCGATTACTCGAAGACCACTGGACCGATTTGAAAAATTTTTTCGTTGTTCGAATGGGTATACTTTCTAGTTGGTCCCATTGTCACCACGTCAGGATCTGATGATGGGATCATGGAGAAATCAAGAGAACTCCTCAAATATTATAGGCACACCTATAGCGATTTTGGTATTTTTCACTGTAACTCATGCATTTGCTTTTGAAAAGTACTATATGGTGAAGTGGAACTGATGATGAAGACCACAGATGGCCACCGGAACTCCTTAACGGTACCTATTTCAAGGGTGGCGATAAGATATTTCGATAAAGGAAGTTGAGCGACTATGACGAAGCACTTTTAGGTTTAAATATGAGTATGACATTCCCGCGGCGTTGTCTGCGGCGAGCTTGAAATGTTCTATAGTTTCTTATTAATATTTAGAAGTGGAGCTACGTAACAGCATAAATAGGATCACTAAAAAGTATAAAATAAAATAAATGTTTAAAAAAACAAAAAACCGCCTTCAAAAAGCAAAAAATAACTTCTTTAAAATGGTAGGTAAATAGGTCAGTCCAACTGAAGTCGGCGTCCAACAATATTTTAACCAAAAGCAGACTTCAGTTGGACTGACCTATTTACCTACCATTTTAAAGAAGTTATTTTTTGCTTTTTGAAGGCGGTTTTTTGTTTTTTTAAACATTTATTTTATCATAGATAATGCCACATTTTAAAATGCAACGTCAGATAATATTATCGCTGGTAACTGTACTAGGGTGTACCGTATGCAGTTTTACTACCGAGGAACTACTCAGCTCTCACATCTGTTGATGTAGAAAGATCAGTATTATTCTCTTTATATAAAAAACGATCCTCAATGTTAAAAGCAATGGACTGACAACCAGTCCATTGCTTGCTTGCTGACCAGCAGTCTATGGGTCAGCTACACTCAGAGAGCCTACAATGCCCTCCGGATACAATATAACAATGCCTTCAGGGTTCTATTGGGGCTGCCCAGATTTTGTAGCGCGTCAGGGATGCTTGCCGAGGAACGCATTGATGACTTCTACGCAATCAGAAGAAAACGGATAGCATCACTGATGGGCCGGGTCAGGGGCAGTACCAATAGAATACTGAAGGTCATTGCTGGAAAGATGGATTCTTCCTTCCTAAAAGCTTGGATGGGCATTATTATTTTTAAATTATAATGGGCCAATTTTGAATAAAATAAAATAAAACAAAATTGAGTCCACTAAAAATAAAATCACTTATAATTGTTTGACAGTAAAATAAATTATTATAAATTAAACATAAAAATTGTTGGAATAATTAAGCAGTGTTAAATATTATTTAATTACGTATTGTAGTGTGAAAAATTCTAATTTAGGGCATAAGCTTTTTTGTTACTAACAAAATATGGATTTTAATTATCTGATAATAAATGTTTTTTTTTTTTTAATATGAAACATGGAAAATAATAATATGATAACTTACTATAACAAATTAAATTCAGTGACTTTTTAATAGAGATGGAATAGTTATTTGGCCGAATACCGAATACCGAATATTCGGCGAGGCTCGCGGCCGAAGCACACTTAGTACTTTCCGCGGGTGACACAACTCGTCACTTAGTGCGGGTAGTTTTTGTTTTTACATAGGATCTGTTCGCCTAGATCGGACAGCAGACCCTTACAAGTGGTGGTCAGCAAACGCAAAACAATATCCAACCGTTTCACAATTTGCTAAGATTTATTTATCATCTCCCGGCAGCAGTGTTTTCGGAAGCAGGTATAATTTATGAGGAAAAACGCAAATTGCTATCATCCATCATAACTTACCACTGGTAGATTTTAAATATGAATAATTAATATGTTAATGTGTTGATTAAATAATGTTTATTTATTTAATATACATCTTTGTGAGTAATATTTTGAGCTCTTGTTTCATAATTTGCTATTCGGTATTCGGCCTTAGAATAGTGAAAAAATGTGGCCGAATAGCCGAATACCGAATAGCTCTCGAATATTCGTGGCATCTCTAGTTTTTAACAATACAATCATGGTTTTATTTTTAACAACACAGACTTATCCATATTATTCATTACGTTTGACGTTAAAGTGACATAAAATGGTACCGGTCGCCGATAAAACACCTACGTCTGTCACGGCGTCTGCGTGTCCGAGATGTACTCGAACAGGTTGAATACAGAGCTAAACAAACAAAGATTACTGCATTCGGTGACCTGACCTCGCGCCTAGACATTGTTGCGCTTTGCATTTCAATTAGGTGGCATTCAGGATATTCTAATCAAGGTACACGCGTACGCCATCGTTCAATTAATCGTAGGTTTTCCGTACCATTGTCTTGGAGATCAGTATAATAAATACCTTGCGCTGATTGATATTTCGATATTTACCGTAGTAGTGGGGACACAACCTAAAATGAAGCATATGTTACTAATTATAAGACTGAAATTATTTCCAATACACGTAACGTTATTGTCCATTTAATAATTGTTCTTATTTGTAACAAGTTATGACTCATTTTAGCTTGTGTCCCTGCCCACCCCTTAATCCCTACTCACCCCGTTTTACGGTACTTGGTCTCTATCTCTATATCTTTACATACTCGTAGTACGAGTATAAAAGTCGTTCTATAAAAGTATGTACTCTTAGATCTTTCAAACTAAGCAACTTTTAATGCGGTTTTCGTTAGTAGATAGAGTGGTTAAAGAGGAAGGTTTTACAGAAAACTCACAAAAACCGACGTGAAGCGAAGGCGGGTCGCTAGTCTTTTATATATATATACTAGAGGACGCCCGCGACTTCGTACGCGTAGAATTAGTTTTCCGCTACTCCCCCTATTTTAATCCCTTAGGGGATGAATTTTTATATTATATCATTGGATTTAACCCATATGTATGTTCAGCGATTGTTACTAGTTTCGGAGATATTTATCATTTTAATCTGAATTTTTGTAATTTTCCCTTACGTCCATGTCACGAAAAAATATTAATTTTATGTTTTATTTCCTTTTTTCTGTGGTATCTTACATGATTAGAATCATTACGAATCAGCGAAGTTTTTAAACCTATTTGCCCTTTGTTTTAAGTAATCACATAAAGTTGTTTTTTCCATACAAAGTGAAAAGCAAACATTGGTACACCTAATATGGAGAAACAAACTTTACGAGATTACTTTAAAAAATATTTAAAAAAAGGTTAAATCGATAGCTTTTTAGCTGCTCTATCAGCCCTAGGGGGGTTGACGTCGGTTTCTGGGACACGTATCATATTAATAACAAAGCTACTTTTGTACAACGTATTTAAAGTCATTGTTAACGTCCAATGCATTTTATCGGTTTTAAATTGTTTTCCAACAGCATTTCTCAGTCAAAACGGCCCCGACACGTACGAGTAATTCTCGAAGGTCAAAATAGCAGGTCAGAGAACACGAAATTTCTACAATTAACAAGCATACCACCCGTTGTATTATGTCACTAGGACGAGTACTACAAGATGAATGAGGTATGACTGGATGAGTGCATACCATCTTTGACGACGCGACGCGGTATCCAGCTCTGGCCCGTTTCACGAAGCTACAAGATAGAAACTACAAGCGGAACTCTTTTTTAGCAATAGGAGTTAGAAAAAGACTTCCGCTTGTAATTTGTAACTTGTAGCTTCGTGAAACGGGCCTCTGGTAGTGAGGCGTGGCCCTGCCTACGAAAGTAGAGTTCGTGCGTTAAAATAGTGTGCATTACACTGCTTAATGCGTGCCGAGGCGGCTTCTTTGTACAGACGAGGTCATGAATATGTATACACTTTAGTTAGTACCTTGTCTATTGAATGTCATGTTCAAACTGCCATATACGAATTATCACTGCGATTAACGTGACAAAGGTACTAAAGTGTATACATATTTATGAACTCGACTGTGTAGGTACCAATTGTGGCGGCACATCAAAGCATGCAAACTATTAGAGCGAACGAATTATACGAAGCTGGCGGCAGAGGGATAGATGGCGACAAGCGACTTTGTTTTATACTATGTATTATAAAGAAGAAACTGTCAGGCTAATCCAGTGATCCCCAAAGTGGTCTATATCGACCCCCAGGGGTCGACGACGACCAGCAAGGGGTCCATGTGAGCGGAAAAAAATAATGGGGATCCATGAAATGAAAATGGGGGTCTGCGATGGTGGATCACATTTAAGCAGGTCGTGACTTTAATTTTGGCTTTCCATTAATGGAATAATCCATATTCATATACAGATGGGTCATACACAGATTTAGGTTACCGTCTCTCCTGTGGACTTACCCGAAGTTAACGTTTTTAAGGCCTAATTTGCTGGCTGAACCCGCATCCCCATAAACGGCGTCTGGTCTACTTTAGTCCTAGCAAATAAAAACATAACTTATATGCACACAAGCCCTTAACTATTGACCACAGGAGAGACAACTTTTGTTTTTGCGAGTGTGTATGACCCAGATAGTAGGTACAAACTTACGTAATAATTTCTTATAAATATATAAATGAACACATATCTTTTTATGTAAATTACGTAGGTATTTATTTTCTGTGCTTGCACGTGCTTGTAAGTTTTTATTTTGTAAATAATATTTTTCATCAATTTTCATTGTAGCCTGTGGCAATGTAATTCCGGCTAAACCTCCAATTTTATCCCTGCAGAAGACCCTAAAGATTTTTTGATATTATCATATTAGGTAAGCTGGGGGTCTACCCAAAACCGAAAAAATTGCTAAGTGGTCTTGACAAAAAAGTTTTGGGACCTCTGGGCTAATCGATCAACGCACAGCCGAAACCGCTGGACCTTGAAATTAGGAGGGAATATTCCTTGCATATCCTAGAGCTGCACTAGAAATGATTATTGGAAACTCGTTCCCTAAGGGGTTAGAATAGGGGGAATAGCTTCTAATTCTACACGAACGAAGTCGTGGGCGTCCTCTAGTGTGTCATAATAAGTACAACAGCGATAAATTATAGTCGCGGTATGAAAAGGTTCGTCATTTTGGACCTTAACTGCATTTATATAGAGTCGAAAAGTGACGAACCTTTTCATAACGGGATACGGGACTATACAACATTAAGGGTCTACCATGGGCAGATGACCTTCGATCTGAAGCTCTAACCTTTCAGTTGTTGTTAAAACCTTTTTGCATTAACACTAGCTGCCATCTCAATTTTTCTTTAACAAGTCACTGATATCGAGATTTATGCTATCAAAGTTTGACATTTTTACTCCAAAAAAGTATTTTTTCGGCCATAATTTCCATATATCCATATATTATCATCTCTTTTTCTTACTTTTTGTGCAATACAAGTATTTGTCCAACCCCATGCATTGTCTTTAATCAATTTATCTACTTCAGGGTTAGCTGGAAGAGATCTCAATTAGGGATAAGTTTAGTACATAAGTTTAGCTTTATATTTTTGTGCAGTAAAGAGTTTACATACATACATACAAATCTAGTTTTTCATAACAACTACAACATATTAAAAAATCGTGAAAATCGGCCTCGATTTAGAGGGTGAAAAACGATATCGCCCGAAACAAAATTTGTATGAAAAAAAATTGGCAGCTACGCGATTTAAGTCTCGGTTCATCCTCTTAAGGATTTTTCTCATGAAAAACGTAGATCGTCAATGGCTTACTAAAATAAATTTTATCATCTTTGGCGAATGCATCGATCGATTGCAACCACTTGGACTCGAATTCGCTGCGCCCTGAATTCAAAACATCGCCCTTGCGCTCATTTCTTTTCCTTCAGCAACATGCTTTTAAGCGTTACAAGTTTTCGACGATGTTTTAACAATGGCCTTTCGTTCTGGACTTACACCCGAATTCACAAACGTCACTATGAGGTCTCACAGTGCTCACGAATGCACAGGGTGGTTCAAATCGTCTCATAAACAAAAGGTCGGTCAAAAAGGACCAATCACAAAGCTGTATTGAACGCAGTGCGTTTACTCAGTGAAGGATCCCTTAAGTATTGTTTGTGAATACGGGTGTTAGTGTTTGGTTTGACTGATCTTAAGATTCACGTTTCAAGGGTTACCTATCTGAACTCCAAAAAATGTTTGACCGAATTTTGGTCCGATAAATATTATTCGAAAACTATGGTTTGTGTATTTTTATGTATGCCCGAAAGTTCACTTCGAATATTTTTATTTAGTCATTACTTGTTTAGGTTTTTTACCGATTTGACTAATTATCTATTCCGTAATACTGGTTTCGGCGTACAAACAGTTGCCAATGTCAATTTATCTATTTCCCATTTCTGATTTTACCTTAATATCATTTGCCCAATGTAACGGCTCGGTTTATTAATAGTTTACCTACTTTTAAATCGACTATGCTAACCTGTCCGATTCGGTTCCACCCTGATTCGTCTTGATTGTTGCATTTTCTGGATAAATTACAAGCAAGACTTTTTTGGTAGAAAAAAAAATAACCTCGAAGACCAAGGCGGGAGCAAAGCTCCCGCCTTGGCCTTCTAACCTAACCCATCCGTATCGGTTTTGCCCTAATTCGTCTTGCTCGGTGCATTTTCTGGATAGTAACAAAGTACAAGCAAGATTTTCTTACCTGAAATGAATATTTGACGTAACGTAGCGAAAACTATATGTAGCATTGATCAAGTGAAAAATGGGTTAAGAAACAAAATACGAAGCACTGGTGTAATGAAAAATAGGCTTTGAAATAAAATACGAAACAATACATAGGGCAAGTGACTACAAGGAGAAAAGTTGCTCGGACTAAAGATATGTTTCCTTAATGACAAGTGGTGAAATAAAAAAATTACGAATTGTGCCATCGGAGAAACGTTAAAAAACGTAACGTTCTCGGTCAAATGAAATTCGGTCAAAAAAAAATCGAGGTTGCGATAGGTTACCCGTTTCAAGACAAATTCAGTCATAGAAAACTGTCGTTGACGCCTCTTTAGATTCAAGATTGTTTTTTTTTATAATTCCATGGAAAGGATTATGTCCGTCCGGATCCGGATCGCTACCTTTTATCCATTAATCTACCGCCAACCAGCAGTGTTCGTATTATTGTGTTCTTCGGTTAAGAATACCGGTGAAATGCCTCGCATAGAGGCATCCCATCTCAGTCAACAGGACATTGCATTTGCAGCCTTAGGATTGCAGTGTTAAGGTTATATTATATGGGTCAAAAAACGAATCCCTCAAGTCTAATACCTATTAAGGATAGTACCCCGAAACCGTGGAGGAAAAGTAATTCCTAATTACACCTATCGAATCGGTCAAGTATTCGCCTGTCGCTGACACTTGTCACGTAAGCAGCGGCCTTCGTTCAGGCACGTCCATCTACACTCGTTATACAACCGAGTTCATAAATATGTGTACACTTCAGTACCTTGTCTATTTAATGTCAGGTTTAAACTGCCATATATAAATTGTCACAGCGATTAAAGTGACAAGGTACTAAGGTGTACACATATTTATGAACTCGACTGTACAATTTAGTTCCTGTATCATCGTTTTCCGATTCGGTAACTGGAGATAAGTAGCTATGAATGAGGATGGCTAGAGCGAGGTCTTGATGAGGTAGACCTTCGTTATTGCCTATTATCCCTATGCAATAGTTATGCGATGCTGGGTGATATATAAATTCAGAGCTGAATGAATAACTTAAGCGGTTATTGATACATAACAAGGCTGGACTTTCAAGTTATTGTCGACGCACTGGCCTAGTTGGTAGTGACCCTGCCTACTAAGCTAGCGGTCCTGGGTTTAAATCCCGGTAAGAGCAAATTGTGATGCGATTAGTTTAAAAACGAAACGAATAGAAACGCTAGTTAGCGTAATGCAACTTGTTGACTTAGCTAGGGCCCCGGCCTGCGGGCCTAGTTGCGTTTATCGCGTGACAAAACGTGGATAAAGCGTCCGTCACTCTCGTAACGCGTCGTGTGTGATACGTATAAGAAAGTGACGGATGTTTTATCGACATTTTGTCACGCGATAAACCAGCTATATTATGCCCCCTGGTCGCCCAAATACTTTAGGATTGTTAATTAGCCGTACCCAGACCACCCATTCCCCAATAAAAGCCTTTAAAAGACTTACCTCTCGAAGTATAACCCACTAACCCCTTTGGAAATATATGACTTAGTTATTTGTTAAACTAACCATGATGTCACATAAGGGAAACCTAAAGGGCTAAAGCTCAGATCGTCAGCAGTAAATTGATAACCAAAATAAGGGAAACCCTTAGAAATAGCGCTTAAAAAGCCAATAGAACGCCTTTTTATAAGGGTAACCCTTATAAACAGCGCTTAAAAAGCCAATCGAACGCCTTTTTATAAGGGTAACCCTTATAAACAGCGCTTAAAAAGCCAATAGAACGCCTTTTTATAAGGGTAACCCTTATAAACAGCGCTTAAAAAGCCAATCGAACGCGTTTTTATAAGGGTAACCCTTATAAACAGCGCTTAAAAAGCCAATAGAACGCCTTTTTATAAGGGTAACCCTTATAAACAGCGCTTAAAAAGCCAATAGAACGCCTTTTTATAAGGGTAACCCTTATAAACAGCGCTTAAAAAGCCAATCGAACGCCTTTTTATAAGGGTAACCCTTATAAACAGCGCTTAAAAAGCCAATCGAACGGCTTTTTTAAGTTAAAGGGATATTGGTATCACTCAAAATATAGCGCTTTAAAAGCCAAATCGAACAAGACTTATACGAAACGGATTGGTAAGGGTAACCCTTATAATAAAAGCGCTTTAAAAAGTAACTCGAACGGCTTTCAAGTGATACGGCTTTTCTAAATAAATCCTTATAAAAACCCATTCAAAACCCCTTGAATGGGATAGAGGGCCCCCTGGCCGTACCTGTGGCTCGGTGTGGTAGTTCCAGTTGGCGTCAGTGAACTGTAGCATGGTGGCCATCACGGGGATGTCCATGAAGACCTGCTCGCTTCCACCAGCTTCTATGAGGAGCACCTGCCAAACAACGATCCTCAATTTAACATTTACTTTAATGATACTACTTTCAATTAAATTATGAACCTGTAAAACTTGTTAACCATTGTTGGATTTTGTTGTTTGATCTAGCATTTGCATTTCAAAAGCATAGTTCAGCGAAATAGATCTAATAAATTAATACGTGGCTACTTTTAAAGGCAAATATTTCGAAAGCATGGCTTTATTTTGAAAGAACCAACAACCTCATAATATTCCATATGCTCCAAGCTGGTAACATGTGACTACGAAAGCTCCACAACGTCTGTGAAGTTATGGTAGCTTGGTACAGTCAAGGGTTTTAATTATTGAGCCACTATGGAACCCTGTCGCATAACGTTAATCATTAATTTTAGCGTAATTTCTTTCATGTGGTTTGACGCTGTCATTATGACAGGGTTCCATAGTGGCCTAACAATTAAAGTCCTTGACTGTACATTACTGTGAACCCGGTAAAAAAATATAGTAAAAAAATAAGCCGCTATACGTAGTGTATTCAATAATTTATTAAAGATTACCAATACAATTAAATACATGTCAATTTTCTTACATTGTCTGATACAGCACAGACACAATGGCATGCAACAAAAACTTACAAACATAATTGCCAACATAATCCAAGTTTTTGACCCAATCGCTGCTGCCACATGGTGGTTACCACTTGACTTGAAATTAATATTACCAATCGGTCTATAACTGCGTCAATCTTTTTTTGTTCATCTATTAATATAAGCAGGATGTTAAAATAACTAAGTGGATGTGGTTAGGAAAATAACATTATTAATAACTAACTTTATTAATGGCAAGAAGTAATGATGACGTTGTAAAAAAAGCCGTATGTTTTTTTAATACACTCAAGCAGGATTTCACCAAGAGCATGTGGAAATACCCCATGGTACTGTATAAAAGTGTACTAATTAAGATATCTGAATCAGGTTGCTTATTCATACAGACCTTAGCATTTAATTTAACTATTTACTTACCGTAAAACGGGGTGAGTAGGGACACAACCTAAAATAAGTCATAACTTATTACAAATAAGAACAAGTATTAAATTGACAATAACGTTACGTCTGTTGGAAATAATTTCAGTCTTATAATTAGTGACATATGCTTCATTTTAGGTTGTGTCCCTACTCACCCCTTAATCCATACTCACCCCGTTTTACGGTACTTAGCAGTTTGCTCATGCTTTTGGAAATCAATGTGCTAATAGAAAGGCCAGATTCCTATCAGTTTTCCTTGTATTATATACTGTTGTTAAATATAATAAGGTCCGCTTTATATTATCCTTTCTTAGTAATCATTCGGTATTCCGAATAAAATCATGTTAAAACCATTGGAAATTGGACGTTAAACGAGTTTTTTTTGAGTTGTTTGTGACACTTTTTGTTTTATTATTCAAACCAAATCTTTAGCTACTTTGGTTCGTTTTTTTAGGTGATGAGTTGCTTTCATCAACCATTTTTATCCGACTGACCCAGAAGGAGGATATTGTTTTTTTCGCATATGTATGTATGTGTGTATGTATGTGTGTATATCCGTTCCATTGTGACCTCCTGTAGCCTAAACGGCTCGATCGATGTTGAAGAATAAAGTGTCGTTGGAGTCGTCTTTGATTGTCACAGTGACATAGGCTATAATATTTAATCAAAGTTATAAGGATAAAAAGGAGACCGACATTAAAAGAGTTACATTATGTTTACGAAAATGTCAAAAAATGCAATCGGTTTATTATAAAGTTTGCCTTCCGTTCGTTATTCGTAAATCTTTAATAGTATTCTAGCTTGGTAAATGTTTCCTTACCTTACAAGTTGTCTGACTTTACCAAACTTGTTTCGTGATGTTAAGCTAAGGTTTAAGAAGCTGTTGTGACTGTGATAGTCTTCCGCCCCAACAAAATAGTGGAGGCGTATTTGTGTTATAAATATTTGTGTTGTACCTTGAACTGGTCCACTTCAGTGAGTCGGTTACTGAGGACACACCCGGCCGTCCCGGCTCCGATGATAACGAAGTCGTACTCCGAATGTAACACTTCAGCATCAGGTGGCTCCCCGTTGTACAGATTGGTCGTATCGCGCAGGAACCCAGACACGGCCTCGAAGAAGGAACCTCGTTGGGAGAGGACTGGCATACATAGCAGGAGGCATGATAATCTGAAATAAGTATGTGCGTAAAGTATGGAGAATTGGAGACCGATTTGCGGTATGGGGAGAATAGAAAAGACTAGTTGCTAGTATTGATTGTACAACTGGTCTGTAATATATATATTTGACGCGTAAACATGGAAAAGTTTGACAAATACTTTAATTCTTAACTAGTCCACAAGGCAACAGACGCTTTGAGCTACTGGAATAGTCAACTCCTTCTAGCAGTACAGTTAATAGACAAGAAGTTGCGTGGAAGACATTGAGTCCTCTTCGTTGTAGTGGTATCTTCATCGAGCTAGTCCATGATGGCTGATCTTAATTACGTGTACAATAACCTAAGTAGAGACATTGACCCTGATAAGACTTACGTGACTCGATTCCTAACATGTGCATTAAGATGACATCATCTCATTATTTTGGCGAACGCAAAATGTATTATTAGGTACAATAACTGCCTCTCTCGAATAGCAGCCATGGACCCCTCTGTAATCTTATATCTAAAAGCAAATGTAACCAAAGCATTTATTATTTAACAGAGGACGCTCGTGATTTCGTACACGTAGAATTAATTTCCCAATACTCCCCTATTTCTATCCGTTGAAAGTCGATTTTAGGAAACATCCTTTCTTAGTGCACCCCATAATCGTATGAAGGGTAACATTCTATTATTACTCGAGCGAAAACTCATTAACAATGTGTATTCTGCCTGTCCTAACTATGGTGCCCAAACATGGTCACTCACTAGAGTCAAAAGTCCAAATTGAAGGTTTGCCTACGAGACATGAAGCTAATTATATTAGGTGTTAAAAGGATAGATCTCATCCGGGACACCCCATTACGCTCTAAAACATGCATTGCGTTAGAGCGCAACGACTTTCGTTTGCTCCCGGATAGATGGGCTAGCGTGGCCAGTGTGGCCACCAAGTGGGTGCCGCAAAATAGGCGATGTAGACGGGACAGGCCTAGAAGGAGATGGCAGGACGAATTGGAAGCATTCCTCAGCAACTGGCCGGATGAGGCACCAAATAGAGACTTGTGGAGATCTAGGGGAGAGACCTTAGCGCCGCTGTGAGACACTTATAAAGACTAGTAAAACGAAAGTGCACCCCTAGGGTACACCAGGAATATTCCCTCCAAATTTCTTGGGCTGCGCTTTGTCTGTCAGCCACAAACACACGAAACAGTTTATATGAGTAGAAGATGGGTAGAGATAGGTACCTTATGAAAATATTGCAGTGACTCCTCATATCAAACACTTCACACACCGTTCACTGTCGAAGTAGTAATCTGACTGATCTCATAACAGTAATGTGTCATTATGTCGAACCCAATTAATTCTGGTCTTTCCACATTCTATTACATTATATTAAGCTCTGGAAAATTCTCAAGTTTGGGGCACCACATTAAGAAAGTCATCATTGGCTATTAAGAAGACAGTCAAATTACCTGTAACGCAACACTGTTTATTGTTTTAATGTTTTGTTGAATAATTAGGTATTATATTTGCATTAATTTGACTTATAAGCCTGACTAATTCACTTTTAAAGGCGTGCCGAAACACTCGAAGCGAGAATAATTTACGAAGACTTCATAATATTTATATTCATCGATGTCTGGAACCTCAACTGTTTTAGGCAAGATTTCCGTGTAGTGTCTATCGTGAAAAATCGTTATTTCAATTCAATTCAATTTTGTAGGTTATGGCTCCCATCGAGACAAAAACGTTATTTGTCGTATATAATTTACTAACTTGTTTGTCACAAGCTTGCATTTGACATGTCTTGATTGGCAGTTAGTGTTTGGGAGTTTCTTTTAAAAAAATGGCAGCTACAAGATGTGACAGTTTTCAAATTGTGTAAACGACATTGGAAAGAATGGTTTGTAAGGCATGTTATTTTTCGTCCAATTAGAGACCATACATTTTGGGACAAAAAATTCCTGGGACTACAAACTACACCTTATAAGGCATACACGAGATTAAGATTACTCAAGCTGAATAGTTTTGGTACTCCTGTGTCTCATATACTTGCAGTTCATGGTTGTAGTGAGTACTTATATACGACGTTGTTTCTGTATGTAAAGGTTCGTATGTATCTTGCTTTCTCAGCCAGCATTAGAACCCATCAATAAGCTAGACGAAGTCGACCTTATCTTATCCGAAATACGATGTTGTATGACTCATCTGTATATTCGCAAGGTTTGTTTTTGTGTGTCTTGCCTGTGGCGCTAAGGTCGTGTTTATCGATGTTGATAAACGTGAATAAAACATTTGTCACTTTCTGACCAATATGTAAGTGCGGGAGTGACGGATGCTTTATTCAACGCGACAAAGGCGACTTTAATAAGGGGTGGGAAAAAGATCGGTTACTGAAATTTCTTGTGTTTGTACTCGGCAGTATTTTTTTCGATTAATATGCAGACTTTGGCTCCGTCCGTCCGTGGATTGCTTTTTAATAGGTAAAAAATACAAGTATTTTTTGGCGACATAAATTTATATGTTCAAATGTTTTTGTTATTTCTTTAATGTTATTGATTTAGTAGTTTTGTGAGTAGGAAACGTACTCATTTCGGTCTATTCCCAGTAGTTCCATTGAAAGTTCTATTGATAGAAATAGTGGGAATTATTATTCCGACTAGTTCCATTATTTAAAGGACTTCAGATAATAGGACTAGTGGGAATGATTTTTTCGGGAGCCCTTTGTTTCCCATAATTTTATTGGTCATAATGTAGTTGTTGACATAATTTTTGATAGTCATAATTTTTTATATCGCTGAAACTGTAAACTTTTCAGAAGTCCTGAAATATCTAACGTGTAGACAAGGCTAGGTTAGGTTAGGTTTGATTCATAAAAAGCCTGAAAAAGTAACAGTTTCTTTAAAAGAACACGTAATGACTTGCGATGATTATGACCTAGCACATTATGACTTATTAAAAACTATTATTTAAGTTAAAGAAAAAGATAAAGAGACATTTATATTCAATAATACAAAATTACTCTACATATTATGTAGATAAAAATAAAACCTACCCTAGTCTTAGTCTTAGCCTTTTTTAACAAATTTCTTAAGATTTGTATGTTTGTTTTCTATATGCTAAATAAACTTATTTCATTTCATTTCACAAGAACAAGACAGAAATTGTTAGGTGATTAGGTGAGCAGAAATTTTAAAGATCGAATGCATCTGCACTATGAGTCGCCATTGATTGCACAACTAATTGTAAATCATAAGATAAAACTGGTTTAGCTTCTGTTATTGTACTTTAAACTATTTTAAATTATACTAGTTTGCAGATTTAATTGCCGCATGATGATTTTCTAAGAACCGAACCAAAGCAGATCAGATTGCTATGTTAACAATTTTGAAGTGGGTACTGACTCGGTTTTTCCCCGGACATAATTAAAACAACGCGTGACGGTAACACTTTTATTTATGTACAAAACAATTCCATATATACAAACACAATTATATTTATATTTACATCTAGTATTAACAATCTTATTCATTTAAAATTGCGTGCGCAGGTACATAAATAGCCTTGCTATGGTTATTATTAGTGAGTAATTTTTAGGTGTGTCCGTTCATTGGAGTATATTTCTAACTTTACGCGTAGGACTACAAAACAACTTAAAATATAAGGTCAGCTGCGACTTACTCACGTCTCGACATCCGGATATACGTTTACGGTATAACTGTTAGCAGTGTTGACTCGGATGTGGACTGCTGAAGAAGAACTTGAGTCCGAAACATTCCACTTCCTGACATTGATACGTGAGTAAGCCGCAGCCGTTTATTTTATTAGAACAATATTAGTTGTGGTAGATCCACAATAAAAGCGGTTGTTATAAAGCTATATTACTTTAGCATATTGTTGGCATACGTTATAAAAAGCATGACATGGCAATTGTAACCTTACACTCAATTTTCACGAGTCTCGTGACATGTGTGTGTCTATTTCGAATCGTTGTTGTGTTGACTTTGCTAACACGCAAAGAAAGTTAAGTTGGTGCAACACGAGTTATTAAAAGCATTTCAGAAGATTTCCTTTTAGAAACACGCAATAGTAGATGTCTTTATTTATTTATAACAATGTAGTATTTACCATTGTAATAAGCAATATAACTAAAGAATGACTGACTGATGAGTTTCTTCTGGCGCTTCTTTTTAAAAGTGGTCTTGGAAAAAATTATTGACAAGTAAAAGTGCCCGGGCCTACTTACTGACCAAACATTTTTATCTTTATCTTCAGCAGGAGTAAAATAGTTTTATATAGTACTAGCTACCCGCCCTCGCTTCGCTTCGGTTCATGTGAGTTTTCTGTAAAACCCGTTCATAATCCAGAATCACATATAAACCTTCATCTTGAATCACTCTATCTATTGCTGAAAACTGAATTAACATCTGTTGCGCAGATTAAAAGACCGAAGCGCACAGACAGCGGGAGCGACTTTGTTTTATACTAAGTAAAGAAGAAGATAAAAATTGTTCTGACAACTTACCGTAAATTTAATTATGATTGGACCTGCGCCTCGAGAAACAATAGGAAAACATTCATGCTTGAAACATTGTTAGTCCCCGAAGATAAAATGATAAAATAATAGTACATTACTTAACACGGGCTGTAAAAGAAAGAAAGCCCGAAATCGCAGGTATTTGAGACCCGAGCCGTAGGCGAGGGTTGTAAATATGCGATAGAGGGCTTTCTTTTTTACTGCCCGTGATGAGTACACAATTTTACGTCTTCACCTGGCCACAATGCGAGTTTTACCGTGCGCGCAGCGTGCGATAAAACTCACATTATGGCCAGGTGTAACGTAAAGTAGTTTTACGCGGACGAAATCGCGGGCAAAGGCTAGTAAACAATAATTGATTCAACTTTGAACCGGTTTCAACCTTACATTATAGTTTTCCTTTATTTAATATGTTATTAATACCCTAGCTGACCGCTGGTTATATATACGTCAGTCACCACGGGTAGTTGACCCTTAATACGTGGAGTAAACATTTGACGTCATGGTTAGTTAGTTAGAGGAAAAACCGGGTGATTAATTACGAATGGAATATTTGCCGGTACTTTATATCGTCCATAGCTAATGCAATTAATAACATGGGCTTAGCTAATGTGTCTAATCTTTCACGCAATTTCATAACACAAACAACAATTGTCAACGTGTTTTTTTTATTTACCTTACTCAGTTAATTAGGAAACTTACTTACTATTATGTTTAATGATGTAAGTTAGTGATTGTGTACACAATATATGATTTTCAGTTGTTAAACAGTTGGCCTTCGTTTTAAGCATACTTATAAAATAATTAAAACATATATATATTATGGCACTGTTACACTACTCCATTGCATCGCAGTTTGAGTAAATCATACAACAGGGGGCCTAATATGGCAGCGTTTATCGCGTGACAAAATGTGGATAAAACATACGTCACTTTCGGACACGTATATAAGTACGAGAGTGACGGATGCTTTATCTACATTTTGTCACGCGATAAACGCAACTATACTAGGCCCCCAGGGCTCCATTCTACTCGGTAAAAGCATATCGCTTTCGACATGTTATGGCATTGTCAACGCGATCGCCATTACTGTTAGGCTGCGGCTCCACTGAGGACGAGATGAGAGGAGTGGAGCGGAGCTGTGTCAATATTAACCAATAGAATCTAAACTAACGTGCGTAAGACACGCTCGACGTGACCGCATGCGCCTTCTATTGGTTAATATTGGCACAGCTCCGCTCCGCTCGTCTCCGCCTCAGTGGAGCCGCAGCCTTAAAAGCAATCATAACGTTGATAATATGATCTCTCTCTTGATTTTAGAGCTTTGCTCTTGTCGGTGGAGAAATTTGCTTCTCCTCTCTGCCAGCTCCTTGACCTCTTTATAAGACACGACATGCACCTTCTCTTTGATTTGGTCCATGTAGCTTCTTCTTGGTCTTCCTCTGCCTGTTCTGCCTTCAATCTTCCTCTCTATAATGTTTTTGATCAGCACGTCGTGCCTCAATAAATTGCCAATCATCCCTCCTTTTCTGTGCTCTATAATCTCTCCAATATCATAACATGCCAAATACGATTACCGATAATAGAGCCCCAAGTATTTATTCTTTAAAAATGTTTTCAGCGTTATTTTTGTTATCAAGTAAGTACACTCAAGGAAGTGTGTGAGATGACGTAACGAACGTCACATCACTCAAGTTTGATGTGGCGTTTACTAACTCAAGATTGAGTGACGTGACCTCAGGATTGTAAGGTCCTCGAATACATTTACGTCACATGAGGTTTTTCCACAGATTCGAAATCAATAAAAATTTAAATCTACTTACAAAGCGATTGTACATTGTGCTTGTTCTTTATTTTCATAAGCAAAAGCGAACTATAAAACTGCTTGGATTCGTTTTTGGGCGTTTTCCAAAAAGTGTACATGAACTTTTGTTCCAGAATTCGTTTTTTTTTGTTTTTCTTACTCATAATCGTTGATACTATCGATCCTCATACAAGAAAAAAGTGTCCCAGACTTTACTATGAAAGTTTTATCTTCCAGTGCGTCACGACCATATAAATAAAAAAAGGCTGCATACAAAAATGTGACGATCTGGAATGGAATATTTGTTACACTTTTTTTCTTGTTTGAGGATCGATAGTATCAACGATTCTGAGTAAGAAAAACAAAAAAAAAACGAATTCTGGAAAAAAAAGTTCATGTACACTTTTTTTTGGAAAACGCCCTTTTATCATAACCATTTAGCTAACAATTAATTTTTGGTTTTATAACTTGTTTATATAATGTAATAACTCTATCAATTTCATTATAATTAACCGTTGTTTAAATTATGGTAATTTAAATACTTATTAAAAGAGGAAGTGGCAGAGGCCGGAATTCTCGTACAGGTAAAAAACTTAAGTAAAGCTCCTCTTGTATGTAGTAGTAACACATCTGTATAGACCGTCCGACATTCTATATTTGAAATTTGACGTAAATTCCATATTAGTTCTGTACACAACTACATGCAAGAGGAGCTTTACTTAAGTTTTTTACCTATAGTACTTTTGATCTGAGCTGTCATAGGGACGTCTCGTTTATCGAATTCCGATATACATATTTTATCGATACATCATAGAACACAACATATTAAAGAAGACTAAAAGTAGAGGTAAACATCAGGCGGTCTTATCGCTAAAGAGCGATCTCTTTCAGATAATTTTGGAGTAGTTAAAAATGTGAAATAGAGACTTGCAATGAAAACAATGAAAAGTTAATAGTCAACAATTTCACATTTAATAGTTCAGGTCAGTGTGTTATCATTTCATGCTCAAAGTCTGTTTTATTGTTAACAAGTGTTTCATCATTAGTTTCTCTATAAAATAAATAGATAGTCATTATCTTTAAGAGATCGCTCTTTAGCGATAAGACCGCCTGTCGCTTACCTCTACTTTTAATCCTTAGGTTGTTGTGTTCTATAATGTGTCGATATAATATGTATATCGGAAGTCGATAAACGAGAAGTCCCTATGACAGCTCAAAAGTGCTACGAGAATTCCGGCCTCTGATAATAAGTACAGATACATCAATTCATCTTTGGCAGTGATGCGACAGCAGTATCTGTAGGCTTTAGAATTAGCATATTTTATATTAATATTATAACTCTCTTATTCATAAATGTCATTACGGCATTTTTGTTTGACAGAAACAAAGAAGACTTTAACTAAAATAGGTTTATAGTAAGTTTATGAATAAGCTTTAATCCTGATTGTTGTAGGACAGGTTTCATGAAAATCAGTTGGGCCGTTTAAAAAATATCAGTTCTGAAAGTAGGGTTGCCATTATATTGGAGAAAGGGGTTATCTTTTTAATAGTTATTAACAAAACGGCGTGTGCGCATCGCGTAAAGATAATTTGAAGTACCTATTAGTGGAATTGGTAACTAAACTACTTACAGGAGGTAATATTTACAGTCGACTACAAATATAGGTTACCAATTTTGTACCTTATTACAATGTGATAAGGTGAAGAAATGGATACATTTCTTTGTAGTTGACTGTACAGTACCCAATAAAAATGTTAAGCATACTTAGAACCTTGTCATTTTGAATGTCATTGTCATTGGTTTCATTTGATGTCCTGTTTGAAGTTTACTATGACAACGCACTAAAGTGCTTTACATTTTCCTTGGGGTACTGTACATGCAATCTGAGACAAACAACAATGAACACGTTTTTTTTATCTGTACGAGTTTTTTTACACACCTTAAATTATTAACGTATTGATTGTTGCTTGCCTGTCTTTCACTAAACGTAACTTAAATAAAATCTAAAATTGGCATGGTCTATTTAAAATTAACGTCTAATGGTAACTACATGACATTTTACAAAGATATATCTACATTCAATGTCATCGTCTCTTACTGAGCCAATCTTGCTTTATCAGATCTGCGCCCTTCTCCCCGATCATTATGACTGCTGCGTTTGTGTTCCCGCTCACTATAGTGGGCATCACACTAGCATCTATGACTCTTAAGCCTTCCACACCATACACCCTTAATCTAGGGTCCACTACAGCCCCAGGGTCCCACGAGGGACCCATTTTGGCCGTCCCAGTTTGATGATAAATCGTCATTGAAATATGCCTCACCTGACACTCTATATACTCATCTGACATGAATTTAAAATGTTTGCAAGTCGGTAAGGGCTTCATGTAAAGTCTGTTGCCGAACTGTTTGAAGGGAGAGGCGTTTGCGACTTGAACAGCTATCTTAATTCCTTCAACGAGACGAGCAACGTCTAATGGATCTTCGTGGTAGCGCGGGTTCATTAGTGGATAATGAAAAGGATTGGAACTCCTTAGTCTTACATATCCTCGTGTATTTGGCCGTAATAGTAACGGCATGATGGTCCAAGCATCCTTGTTTGCTATTGGTTTGTAGACTGTATTGTATATTTCGTCTGTGAGACCTAGGATTTTCCGGACAATCTGCCCATTGTCAGATGAGAATGACGCTGGAGCCATGTGGAACTGAATGTCAGGCCACAGCCCGGAGCTATTCGCGTATTTTGTGTTAACGAAAGCGATGCCTTCTAATCCTCCCAGGGTCGTCATGGGGCCTCGCTCGTTGACGACATAGTTCATAGTAACAGGGAACGCCTGGAAGCGGTTTTGGACGATCGCCACAGGTTTATCGACTAGAAATGTTAATCCTCCAACACCGACGTGGTCTTGCAGATTCTCTCCTACCGGCAAATCCTTTAAGACTTTAATACCGACGTCTTTTAAATGATCTTTGGGGCCTACTCCAGATAACATGAGTAGTTGCGGGCTGTTTATGGCGCCAGCGGATAATATGACCTCTTTTCTCGCGTATACCATCCGCTTTACTCCATGTTTAACGTATTCGACTCCATAAGCCTTCATCGTTACGGGATTTATCAGGACTCTCGTTACTTGAGTATTTAAGGAGACATCTAAGTTTCTTCGCGCCCTCACGGGGCGGAGGAAAGCTTTGGCAGTGCTGCAGCGTGAGCCACGCCGAATCGTGCCTTGGGCTATCATGAACCCAGTTTGATATTCACCATTGATATCTCTATTATCGTACCCGATCTCGGCTCCTGCTTCTACAAAAGCAGCCACTAACGGCGTCCTCCAAGGCGCCTCCTGGACAGTCAAATATCCTCCTCGACCGTGGTATTTACTCTTAGCCAAGTAAGGGTTTCTGTTGTCCTCAGACTTGATGAAGTATTTCAAAACGTCACGGTAACCCCACCCAGGGTTGCCGGATTGCTCCCATTGGTCGAAGTCGTATCGATTGCCTCGCACGTAGATCATGTAGTTGAGTACACTGGAACCACCGAGCACCTGGAATAATTCAACACAACTATTTAATATTTCGTTGTAAGAATGCCAAGACAAACTTTATTAAACTTAACGCCATCTATCGGATACCTTAAGCATCAGTTAGGGACTAAGAAAGTGCGATCGATTGAAACATTGACAGAGCCGGTTTTAATGACGCGCGGCATAAATGTTATAATGAATGGAAGAAATCTGACGTCGCTGAGAGTGCTACCCAACGCAAGGTAACATCGGGAGATGGCGCCACTCTGATTCTTTGTCAAACAAATTATTGAAATATCAAATGTTATAAATTGTCCTGGTTCAAGTTAATGGTTGTTTGTAACATACATAATATTGCATTCTCATATGTACAATTTATTAACCTATAATATTATTTATATCTTAGGTACTCGTACGACGTAATGCCGTAATGATAAATGATGTAGTACAGCGGTAGTTGCCCGTGCCATTATCTAATTATAATTTACCTTATTAGAAGCAAATAAATATATTTGAATAAAATAACTTAATCATGTCTTAGACCTTTAAATCATTCAACGCGTGGCTACTTTATAGCTCTAAGCTACTTTATTGGATATAGAATTAAAGATTACCTTTCCCCTAGGCCAGCTGCACCGGCGCTTCTTGAAGCCGAGGCAGGCGTAGCTGGTGGGCTCCGTCTTGTACTGCCAGTCCAGCTTGGTCAGCTGCAAGTACCCCGCCAGCGACGGCACGTCCGTGATCTCGTTCTCGTCGGGACCTGGAATGTTTCAGTACCCTGGGTTGAGTGGTTTGAAGAGTAAAACCCAGTTCAACAAAAATTTATTAGCACTTATGTTCCATTCAACCTTTGTGAGTTTGTAGTTTTCCAAGATAGTGATTGTGATAGTGAGTGAAGATGTCTGTAGGCGACATCTCTCAGCGTAAAGTAATCTGTTTGTTAATACGGTCCTGAGGATTTTATAGTTAATCCCACACAGTCTCACAAAGGCTCTAAAAATAATAAGGTTTTTAAGTTTAATACGAAAAATCAGAGCCAATATTCATGATGACAAAGATCAATCACTGATAAAATAATTTTACTTCAACGAGTTTTCTTCCAAGTTAACACTTAATATTACTTAATTTAACTGTCGTTCAAAAACCTTAAACATACTTCCGGCCATTTAAAATAACTTTAAACATAAAAGCAAATTTAACGATTGTTTAAATTATAATGTGTCGCTAAACGATAATGTTTAACTTTAAAAGGCCTTCATTTTTAAAGTGATCTCGAACAGGGTTGCATTAAGTTGAAAATTAAAACTTACCGGACTCAAGTAAAAGTGTGCTCCATTGCTTTACTTCCGACAGTCGATTGGCGACCACAGCGCCGGCCGAGCCTCCGCCAACCACAATGAAGTCATATTCTCTCTTCGGTTCCTTATCCAGTACTTTAGATTCAGGGTCATGGGAGTTATAATTATGATACGTTAGCGCCCCTAGCAACAGTGGAATCAACCACAGCCCTGTAACACTAACGGTTTTCAGGGCTGTCGATGCTAAAAGAACTTGAACACCCATTTTGAATTTCAAATTTCGAACTATCACAGATTATTATTTCTAACCAGTATGTTTAATGTTCTTGTTTCTAGCCAGTATCATTATCTAATGCTTTGGTTGTGGGACTAGTGTTTGTTGGTTCTGGACTTGTCTGGCGGTTTGCTTCTTCTGATTGGCTTGTAGGTGTTTGGTGGTTGCCGACGGGGAACAAGCATGTTAGACCACATCAGGTTGGCTGATGGTGATGTGGCAGCTCGTCTCTCGAACCTGGAACGTGATTGAGGATCGGTTATTATAAATATTGAGTACCTACATAAGATTTTTAAGTTGTTTATAAAATTATCAGTGATAAGTATAAAGAATGCAAATGAATGCAAGAGAATGCTTGTATTATTAACTCGGCCTTTTGTACACTATAAAACAGACTGCTTCGGTTGGCCTCAGTTCTTGATAAAGAAATTGTCGCACAGGTTTAAGGTAAATGGAATAGTGATAGAGGTCATGTGTCGATAATTATGTTGACGATGATATCTTACGATAACTTCCCGCAGAGATTGATGAATAAATTTTCGTATTTATCACATCATAGTCACTTAAATATTGTTTAGTAAATTACTAGCTTCAATCATTAGGTACCTATATAGGGTCTTTGGGTTAGCTGTGCTGACCAGTTGGGCCAAGACTTAAAGGCTACTACTTAAAGGCTTTATGAATTGCGTTGTAAATTAACTATCACATAGTATTTATTCGTTGCTTTACTAAGCCCTTTCGTTTTTATTGTACTTCCGTTACATCGCTTCCAATTGGATTAACTAATTCAATGATTTCTCTTTTGCAGGTAAGATCGCGTCAACATACTTTGGACTGATGAAAATAAAAGACTAGGCTTCAAGTACGTAATAGTACATTATTGCCTAGGCATGGAAGTAGGCAATTGTGCGCCGAGTATTGGTTTAAACGGACGAGCTTGCGAGACCGTTTAAAAATACGAAGCCCGCAATTGCTGTTCCTGCCGAGGCAAATATAGTGCTTTTCTCAAAAATCGCCAGAAAAAAATTGTGTTGGAGTAAAATCTTCATCGCTCGAACTCATTTTTTAAATTGCATACAAACACAAACCTTATGTGAAAAAACCATCACTCTTTACCGCCTTTTTGTTTATGACAAGGAGAAACGCAAGCTTTGTTCTTAAAA
The DNA here is from genome assembly GCA_946894065.1 of Acleris literana. Classification (NCBI taxonomy): domain Eukaryota; kingdom Metazoa; phylum Arthropoda; class Insecta; order Lepidoptera; family Tortricidae; genus Acleris; species Acleris literana. The sequence continues at coordinate 2,677,011 of OX335687.1, forward strand.
AAACATAAGCTATTCCAGACACAGATAAAAAAGTTATGTTTCGAATAAAATTTGGATGTATAAGACTTGTGCCATCATTTTATTATGGGCTTTTTCACTTTTTAAAAAGTTACAAGCTAGATAGTAATGGAATTTGTATGCAACATTGCGGGCTTGTGTAGCGAGCACGCAATTTTTTTTTTTAATTTGAGAACTGTCAGTATACTATGTACTTTGCGTCTCATTATGTAGATAGTAATGTCAACATTTCCGAACATTTTTGAGAAAAAGTTATTATCAGTCTACATTTTCTAGCGTATCTAAAGGTTTCTTCTTCTCATCTTAGCAGACTTTGTCGATCTTAATTTTAATTATTTATTTATAGTGCATAAGCAGCTAAAAGCTGTTGCGTGCACGTGCCTATCATTGTCCAACTGTGTTATTGTATAGTTTTAAATGCTTATCTAGTCTGTTTTTATAAGAGTTTACTAAAGGTACACTGATCATCTCAGACAAGCTGTTCCAAACTTTACTACAAGACAAGAAATGGTATCTGGGTTTACTTTTACTTAAAGTGTGAATAAGTTTCATAGTGTCCTCTCCGTTTCTTATTCCTGTTCCGGCTAAATATGCCACCAAGAGCTGGGACATCATAGAGTCCATTAAGGATTTTTTTAGGTTTCAATCATATCCTCGCACTGGTTCCGCTGCTCTAATGTTATGTATTTTATACGAGTTTCTGCAACAGCTGTACGTAAACCAGGATTTATTATACATATAAACCTTCAGTGAATAATTATCTAACTGACGGTGAAAACCGCATCAAAATTTGTTGCGTGGTTTAGGAGGAGTTAGCGGATATACAGACAGAAGTCGAAAGCGACTTTGTAGAAAGAACAAGATTAATGAGATCATAATGTGAGAATCTTTAGTCGTTACACATAGTGTCATTATTATGACCAAGCGTCTCATCAAATGACACATTTACATTACCAATCAACCAATACATAAATCACTTGACCAATAAGACCACTTTCTACATTGTGTATGAAAGAGTGAATGGTCCATTTCCTACCGCGGAAGATATGATCTAATTCTAGACATTACCCCGAGATCGTGAAAGTGTTCTGAATGCTATTACTGTCGATTTCCTATCGACATTACTTATTACTTTATTACCCAGATTACCCTCCCATATGACTGTTTTATAAAATCAATCTACATCTTTGAAGTTAGTGATATTGATTACGTTTATGATTATACGGAAGAAAATATTATGGTATTACGTAATTTTTACTCTCTGAAGTATCTCCTCGTTTTCTCACTGGTAAGCTATTATCTTGTGTAAAGTAGGTAAGCCATGGTAAAGTACATCATTTACTACTAAACGGGTAAAATCATTTTATTTATTTATTACTCGTGCTCGGGCCATCGGTTTTTTTTTTTGAAAAATCAATCAAATTATTGCACTGTTCGTATGTAGGGATGTATGAGAGTATGTAAGTTGTCCGTTTCAAAATTTGCAAGTAAATTTTGATCTAATTCCCGTTAACGGAAAGGGCTGGAATTTGGACCACATATGTAAACCCGATGCCAATTGAATGCAATATTATTATTAAAGAGCAGGGTGGTGATTCTCTCAACAAGCAAAGGTGATCGTTCGCTCGAGTGAAGGTCCAAGCGGCGAGTTTAAGTAGTCCCGTCCGACCGAACAAAACACATTTTAGCGTGTGTATTCAATTTGGCAGCATGACTTCACCAACGTATAAGGCTCCCTAATTGACAATGCACGCGCTAAAATGTGTTTTGTTCGGTCGGACGGGACTACTTAAACTCGCCGCTTTTATTCGCTCGTCCGTTCGACCGGCCGCCGTTTTTTGAGAGAATAACACACCAGATCTGATGATGGAGTCTGAAGGTGGCGACAAGATCTCCGCTGTCGGCAACAAAAACGATGTAATGGACGATATGCGTTTCATATAAACATCAGTATCAGTTTTTCTTTGTACCGGTTCAAAATTCATTTCCGGTTATTCGTTAATTTTACCTGCTTTTAATAATTTGGCTAAAAGCATATTCGAATATCGAGGTTATTTGGGCAATTTGGCTTGTCTTTGTCAAGTGAGGTTATCAGAGCGTGCTGGTAATTTTGTTAAATCTATGTGCTTTATTTCGGTTATATAACAATAACACGACCTCTTGGCTTTGTTTGATTATTTTGGATGTACATTGCTTCCTGCTGTGCTGCATTATTGTTAATTCCTCTACTGTTGATTTCCTCTATTGATTTCGTCTACTATTTTGCCTTGAAAAAGTAACGTAGGTATTAATCGGTTTATAGTTTATAGTTAAGTCTTATAGTCAAAGGAAGACTGAGATACCCACAACCTAGGATACCGGAAAATATTCATATATATTGATATTGACCACGTTAGCCTAGTTGGTAGTGATCCTGCCTGCAACGCTACCTGTCCCGGGTTCGAGTCCCGATCAGGACAAATATTCGTCTGATGAGCGCAAGTATTTGTTACCGAATCATGGGTATTTTCTACCTATATAAGTTTTTATTTCTCTATATAAGTATATTTATCGTCGTCTAATGCCCATAGTATAAACCTAGAGCTTAGTTTGGGACTAGGTCAATTTGTGAGAGATTGTCCGTGATTTATTTATTTATATAGGTATCATATCGGTATTCATTGAATACTCATAATTTTGGGTTAAAATTATGCTTTCCTGGGCCCGTATTATGGTCGCCTTTATCGCGGTGGATAAAGGATCCGTCACTCTCGCACTAACATACTGGTTAGAAAGTGAGAGATGTTTTATCTACATCGATAAACTTGACCATAATAGGCCCGCTGCTTCATGTCCTAAAACAACAATTTCTTCTGGTAAAGAACAGTTTTCAGTCAGAGCGACAAACCTATCTGCTTGTCTCATGTCTCCTAGATATTTTTTGTCTTGTTCATGCTCTTTGTCTTGTCTTTATCGCACTCGGTTTAAGTAATCACGGTCTTGTAAAAACACAATGGCTCATAAGTATGTAGAGTATGATATTACATTTGTTACGCGATTAAAATATTACAACAGGCTTTAACTCGGCATTGACCACAGCCAGCCCCATTCTTGTCTTATGGTAATTTTGCCATACATTCTTTACAGATGGAAATTTCGCGTAAACATTCACTTAACTCTTATATAAACAGTTAGACAGATTATCATTAAGTCTTGAGTACAGTGATGATGATTAATAGACACAAAATTAATGAGGAATTTTAATGCTGAGGGTCTGAAATCTCAATCAAATTTACTAATTTGGCAAACCATAGCAACATTGGCAACGCCTCCTCTAAGCATAAGCACCGTAATGTTTACTTCCTTGTATTTATATCCAGTGTCTGTTTTTCGATGGCTAACTCACCATCTACCGTTTGACGCCCAGCTGTTTTTAAACGCTCGTGACTCGTGAGTATGTCTTAGATGCAATCTCATTGTCCGACTTAACTACTTTACTCGATCACCGTAAAATTGACTTTTATTTGAATTTATGCACAGCATTTTATTTACAATGAATCTCTTTTGTAATGACGCGATTACGTGGTAATAAACCAAATTTTCAACATATTATTTCGTTTTCGCGACGGACTCGTCGTCCATTCTACAAATGGCTTGGCATATTCAAAATACTTTGATCCAGATTTTTATGATGGTTAATTTATTTCAATTCTATCTCGACTAAGTAGAATTACATAAGTGTTAAATTTGAACCAACAAATCCACGACCAATCAATTCTGTTATTTGCCGCCCGATTCGATTTGCAGCGAACAAAGCGTTACGATTAGAATCTTTAACTATCCATCAATGGAAAATAGGCAGACGGACCTACTGAATTAAATCCGGTCGAGTAATGCGGAACTCTTTTAAGAAATGGTTCTATAAGTAGGTGTTCATTGCTGTTTGTGGTATGTATATTTAAAATCTTTTACCTGTAATGGTCTAATGTACAGGACACTAAATGACAGCAGGTGAAACAAGACCTTGAAGAAGATGTAGCCTTGGGTGAAAAACAACATATTTGGAACACGTGATAATACAGTAACTCAAATGAATTTTTGAGCCCGTTTGTGCCACGTCATAATGAACTTCAAACTAAACATAATGACAAGTACCGTTTAGTTAATGACATTTATTTTGATGAGGTTCAAATTTGCTCATCATTTTTATCCATGGCAATTGTGATCGAGCGTCGAGAATCCGTGTGTACCAATGCTCTCGGGGTCAATTTTGGCGACTTCGGGTGGTTACATTGTCAACGTGTTCGGACGTGGATAGGATTGGTATTTGGCCCAGATAAGTGACATATCACACTTGGACTTTGGCACAGATGGAGAAAGAGTTGCCGAAGGTGTCTTAATGAGATTGGTTATGCCATTGTTTAGGTGGTATTATAAAATTGATAAAAGGATTTCCCGCCAAACTGAATAACTGAAGAACCATTATCTAATATAGACCGTGGAGGTTCGATTGATGTGGGTGACGCAAGATCAGAGTGAATGGTGGAAAACTTTGGGGAAGGCCTATTTCTAGGAGGGGACGTATTCCTACTGACATGGGTAAAAGGCCTTTGCCCTACAAGTGGGCTTACTTCCGTTGAAGTGACGGCAGCGACATCCTTCCTTATGTCATTTGAGCTTGTCTGAATTTACCGAGTCATAGAAATAGAACATGATTATAAAGTCCTCTTTTATACACCGCATAAAAGACGCGAGGGACTTGGAACGTGCAGGATTATGGAATTAGTTTCTCTATATCATCCAGTTGGGGGTTTTTTTTTTCGATTTTTAATAGTACTCCCCAAGGAATATTCCCTCCAAATTTCAAGTCCCTAGGTTTAGCGGTTTTGGCTCTGCGATACATGTTAACTAGTAAGTTAGTCAGTCACGAAATATTTTAATATGTATAGATGAGTACTCTTACAAGATACGATGACCATTTTACTGCATAGCGCTGCGTTTGGCTTTCCCTTAAGTTACTCTGAATCACAGAACCTGGGAAACCCGACAGAATGCGGACGCATTGCAACAGCCAATAATCACACGTTGCATTCGCGATGAGGCTTATTAATAAACAACGTTATGTCATAACCAGTTTGGCAATCCGTGGTAATAGGCGAAGGCCAGTTAATGATTGTCAAAGTGGGCTGGTGGACTGTTCAGGGCAATCATGTGAGGGTTGCGTCTTTAGATGTAGTGGTAGAGACAACACAATAATGATTTCGAACGAATTTGACGTACGCACGATGTGGTGTATGTGTGCGATGGAATGTGAGATCCAATTGTCATCTACTTGTACATGGTTAGATACATACACAAACGCAAAGTCTAAGTGTTTAGCTATAGACTATTAGGGTTAATTCTGTGGTATGGTGTGTTATTAAACAGGAGGTTTTATTAAAGAACCATCATTAGTGTCCGGTGATTGTTGGTATTGTTTGTGTGTGATTAGGCTGTGTAATTAGATTTTGATTGCATGATTTTATGGATAGGGTCAGTTTATATGGCTACCGTGATGACGACGACATGCTGGCATAGTTGGTAGTGACCCTGCCAACGAAGCTAGCGGTCCTGGGTTCAAATCCCGGTAAGGACAGATATTTGTGCGATGAGTGCAAATATTTGTTTCTGAGTCATGGATGTTTTCTATGTATTTAAGTATATATTTCTCTAAATAAGCATTTGTATCGTTGTTTAGTACCATAGTACAAGCCTAAAGCTTAGTTTGGGACTAGGTCAATTGGTGTGTCATTTGTCCCCTGATATCCGCCCCCCCTGATATGCAATAGCCGTAGGATTTTTCTTCATATGTAGGTAACTAGGTAGGTAGGTAGGTTCGTATTGAAACTGCAGATTGACCAATAGCGGACACGGGGCTGTCGGTCCTGACTGCTTCAAGCAGTCCGTCTATTTGTTATTTCAAAATAATGAAAAATTCGAAATGGATTTCTTTCCTGGGATTATTTTCTCCCGGGATACTTTATTGTTCCCGACAAGTTCTAGTATAGATAAAGTCGCCTACATTAATCTTAAATAACATGTAAACAATAATTACATAAGGTCTACGTTGATATAAATCGCCGGTGCTGCCCAACCTGATCGAAGTGTTCCACCGGGTGAAGGCCACCGAAATACTTTCACTGTTGCGCGCGCGCCGACTCGCACGCTGACGTCACTCTGTGACCTCGTAATTGATGACCTTGGCGAGGTTATGTTTGTTACGCGAGAGAAATGTGTTAAGTTTTCTTCAGGTTAAATTGGATTGATCGATTCGTTTTCTATGTTGATGACTTAACTACAGGCACAGACAGAATGTGTAATACCTAGTACAAGTAGCTCTTCCAGACATAAGGAGCTCTTCCTGACAAAACAGTGGTAGATCAAAAGTGCCAACATTCAAACGCAACTAAGCCCATACAAAAATCACCCTTATAGGTGCAAGTCAGCCCAATGAAACCCTGACACACCATAGAACGGTGTCGCAGTGACATTATAAAAGTGCGCCGGATATGGTACAGGCACCATCAATAGTATATTATTCAACATTGGACTCTATAAAATATCTCACACGTCTTTATTACAACAGGCATGTCATATATTTCTGAGTGCAAATAGTGCAATGTTGGATAATGTAGATGTGTAACGTAATGTACTTTACGGGTCGTTTGATCTTTATTTTCTTCTTAAGATCTTAACGATGTGTTTAACTTAGTTTAATGTGTATTTAGTAGTGATACTTACTCTGATGTTAGTTCCATTATATGGGCAGACAATTGTGCAATGGGCTCGAGGCTTAAATGTTTTCTGTGTATCTGTTTGTGTTTCTCTATATAGTATGCTTTATCTTTGTCTATATTGGATCAATTTGTGTCAATTTCTCCCTTGATATTTATTTTATGCCTAACAAGTTGTGTCAATTGCTAATTATCATCAAAAAACTCGCCAAGACACGCATAATCCTCATTACTCTGGATAAGATCATTGAAGCAGTCCAAATCACCACCATTAGGTTTGCACATTACGACCTGAGTAGTTATTCTCTTAAAACATCGTCGCTTTATTCGTCTCTGATTTACTGACAAATATAAGTTGATCCTCGAGTCTACGATTACATTTGGCAAGCATAATGTAGTCGGTTATTTATTATAATTAAGACCTAGGTTGAGCTAAGTCAAAGTAAGACCAATATCAGGACACATTCCAATATCATTAACCTTCCGCCAAGCAGTGAGAATAAAGCCACCGGGGAAATGATAAAATTTTACTATATTCTCATTTTAGTCCTCAAGACATCGCATAATTGAAGTCTTGAGATACCAGTAATCTATGGGTCTCGGAACTCTCGGATCCCTATTACCATCAGGTGGCATAGGTGCTCGTTGGCCTTGTCCAGGTCATTAAAAAGTTATACAAAATTTTAATTTTTAATAACACTAACACTAACACTGATAAACTAACTAAACTTAAAGGATCTTCTATGAGCCATTGAGGAGTTCCTATGGCAATGACTGTCGTCTCTATCATAATAAGATTCTATTACATTGTTTTTTTAGTTACTTCTTCTTCTTAAAGTGCCTCTCCAACTTAGTGAAGGTTGGCTATGAGCTACTGGAATCAGAGGGCCCTGCCAAGATGCATTGCGCTAACTAACGTTTCTATTCGTTTCCAATCGCGTCACTGGTAGATCACGTGATTTTTCGTAACACGTCATCTACCAGTGACGCGATTGGTTTAAAAACGAATCGAATAGAAACGCTAGTTAGCGCAATGCATCTTCGCAGGGCCTTCTGTCTCATCTTTAGCGAGGCAGAATAACTCGGACGCGCTCGTAATTCTAGTCAACTCCCAGATGTTGCGAAGCCACGATTTCTTTCTTCGCCAAATTCTTCTTTTGCCAGCAACTTTGCACATCATAATTAGTTCCTAAAGTTGATATCTCATGCCTGAGCTTTTGCCCGAGATATGACGTTTTTCGCTTCTTGATGATAGACAACGTTTTCTGTTTCTGTTAGTTACAATTGATTGATAAGTTTGTTAAAAATAATTGCGCCTTGATAGGTCAAGTTACGCTCGCTATTACTCGTCGACGAGCTCACTAGTGAGTTATTTAAAAGAACAACAAGATCATTTGTCGCACAAAATAAATGGGTACCTCTTACCGTTCCGGATCTTCTGTACTTAGTTGCGTAACCTTTTGTTCTATATAAACAGTTAATGGATTTGAAAAGCTCGTCGGCTAAGCGACTGGGAAACAGTCGTTAGAATAGATGGAGATTGGTTTTGCAATTGCTAATGAAGGTGTAACCGCGTTTGTTGATGATAGTGTGGTTTGATAGAATGAGCAGATGTTTTTAGTGTAAAGCCAGAATTGGAATCCACGTCCGCGTGCGTAGCGGGCGCCGCAGTGGAATAAGACGGGTTGCATGCCACTCTAGCACCCTCTCTATATCTCAAGGAACAGAAGAAATCCTGCCCGGTCTGTTTTACCTTCTTTAACTATGGGCTCCAGTTAGGCCAATCTTTCGTTTTATGTCCAAACGGTAGTTTTGTCTTCACACAATCTTGTGATGGATCAAGGGGCCTACACAAGTACATAACGCTAAAATTAGCGGTTTTGGGAAACTGACAAAATGTACGGATTTGAATACAGGTTTATGATCAAACGTCGTCATCGCGGGAGCAAAAACGATTTGACAGTACTGAAAGATTATGACAAAGAGGAAATAATAGAAGTGACACTCGTATCGAGAAAGATTTATACCTACGAGTTCAAAATGTATAAATATTCTTTCTAAAATCTTCAATACTTTGTTAACGGAGCACTGTCCATAGGTAATACAGTTTCTTGCATAGGATATTTATCCCACAGTATTTTGAAATCGCCGAGTGAAAGACAATATACTATAATAAGCTTACTAACTACGTAATGATTTCAGATTGTCACGATTGTTTTGTTAGGTTACATATTGAAATAAAACTAGTTTTCGAGTTTAAAAGTTTAGATTTGCTAACCCGATATAGTGCTTATAAATACTAATAATATCACAATCGCTGTATCTACAGGCCTAAAATGTCTTAATAGACTGGTAGAATTCTGCAAACTTAAACTACTGCAGAAATCAAATAGTATTTATTACGTTCGCTAATGTTAATTCTAAAAAATTTAACAGATTTTTGGGAATGCAAATTTTGATTCTTATAAATACATAAGGAACTGGGAACTGTCGATTGAAAAATGGTCTATTCCCGAAATTTAATTTAACTTTTATGGCCTGCAGAAGGCAAACGGTCACAGGCCACCTGATGGTAAGTGGGATCTGTGACCTCTATTAGCATTCTCAAGATTAGAATCTTAACACTACAATCCTACGACCGCAAATGCGTTGCCACCCTGCCTGAGGACTTAGATGAAATGCCTATAATTTTAGTGATTTTACCGGTCGTCGTATCCCAACACCGGAACACAACAACGCGAGCACTGTTGCTTGGCTGTAGATCCAAGGACAAGCTAACTATAACATGACCAAAAGCGGTTACAAAATAAACCACGACATTAGCATTCTCAAGACTCGAATCTTGAGACTATAATCCTGAGATCACAAATGCGTTGCCAACCCTGAGGACTATGATAAAATGCCTATATGCTAGTAATTTTACCGGTTGTCTTATAACACTGGAACACAACAACGCGGGCACTGCTGCTTGGCGGTAGGTTAAAAAAATATTTATAACATAACTCAACAAAAGAGTACCAAATAAACCACGTATAATCGTACTGTAACGAACCAATAACAAAAACAAGTCACGTCAATCACTCAGTAACCACTATTAAATTACCTAAAAGCCGTTTAAGGGTAGCGTTGCGTCGAGACTTATTTTATTTGTAAACTATTCGGCCGTGACTAAACATCGTAGTGCGAGTGACGTAATTTACGTGCGCCGTGCGTTACGCGGCGTACGTAACGTATTACGTTTATTGAGTAGCTTTTTACTGCGCATGCCTTGTTACTATTCTCAACGATGCAGAATAAACGTATCTACGTGGGTTTTACTATTAGATAAGGGTTTTTAGTGGTTAAGTAAAGGATGCTATGACAAAAAATAATATATACCTTTTAGCTATTAATAACCATGACAGTTGGCAGCATGACCTGAGTAGAATTGATCACAGTCATGGTACGAGATTGGTGTCCGCGGGTAAGTTTGATGTGCCTAGAGTCAACAACTATTACGGAGACAGAACTTTAAAAAAACGCCTGCCATATATTCTTAACAGTTTACCCGAGGACATCCGTCTCGAGCAAAATAAACGTATTTTTAACAGAAAACTAAAGAAGCACCTATTAGATACACTGCCTTAGAATAATTTAACTGGTACCTATAGTGTCGAACTAAGCATTGTATAATACTAAGATTATAGTACTGTTCTTTTAAAGTCTTCCTGCAGTCAAACTGTACTAAAACAGTTTTGCAGGGCTTTTGTTTATTTGTAATTTTTGTTGTTGGTTTAATAAATAAATAAATAATAAAATAAAAAATAAAAAAATAAAACTGGAGCCAAATCATCAGTATTCCACACACACATCTTGATTCGATATCGAAATCATATTGTTACCGTTATGACTAAATATTGAATATTATTTGGGAGTTAATGTTATTTAGTTTTAAAAACGGCGCTCGGTCGGTGGAACGCTTTCACTCGGAAAGCGCCACACCGGCGAGTTTAAATAGGCCCGTCAGAGCGCACAAAATACATTTTAGCGCGTGCATTCTCAATTAGGCAGCCTTATACGTTAGATATTATCGACAGAAGCCTACGCCAGAACCCATGTGTTTTGTGCACTCTGACGGAACTACTTAAAATACTTAAAATCGCCGGCGCGTTCACTCGTTTACTTGTTCGACCGACCGAGAGCCGTTTTTAAGGCCCAGACACACCGCTTGCGTGACGTGCATGTGCACGTGCGCGTTCGCTTTCCACTGCGTTATATAGTGACATGTCTATACAACGCAGTGGAAAGCGAACGCGCCCGTGCACGTGCACGTCACGCAAGCGGTGTGGCTGGGCCTTTAAGAGAATAACACCCCTGGCTTATAAAGGGTCTATAAGTATGAGCCTGACCAAAAAAAAATACTTTTAAAAATTTAAAAAGAGTTAATAATCTTTGACGTTTACCTAGGTACAATAAACTCGATATGGGATCACGTAAATAAATAAATGATTGATATAAAATAAATGTTTAAAAAAACAAAAAACCGCCTTCAAAAAGCAAAAAATAACTTCTTTAAAATGGTAGGTAAATAGGTCAGTCCAACTGAAGTCTGCTTTTGGTTAAAATATTGTTGGACGCCGACTTCAGTTGGACTGACCTATTTACCTACCATTTTAAAGAAGTTATTTTTTGCTTTTTGAAGGCGGTTTTTTGTTTTTTTAAACATTTATTTTATTTTATACTTTTTAGTGATCCTATTTATGCTGTTACGTAGCTCCACTTCTAAATATTAATAAGAAACTATAGAACATTTCAAGCTCGCCGCAGACAACGCCGCGGGAATGTCATAGTCATATTTAAACCTAAATGTGCTTCGTCATAGTCGCTCAACTTCCTTTATCGAAATATCTTATCGCCACCCTTGAAATAGGTACCATTAAGGAGTTCCGGTGGCCATCTGTGGTCTTCATCATCAGTTCCACTTCACCATATAGTACTTTTCAAAAGCAAATGCATGAGTTACAGTGAAAAATACCAAAATCGCTATAGGTGTGCCTATAATATTTGAGGAGTTCTCTTGATTTCTCCATGATCCCATCAAGATCCTGACGTGGTGACAATGGGACCAACTAGAAAGTATACCCATTCGAACAACGAAAAAATTTTTCAAATCTGTCCAGTGGTCTTCGAGTAATCAAGGAACATACATAAAAAAAAAAAAACCCGACGAATTGAGAACCTCCTCCTTTTTTTGAAGTCGGTTAAAAATATTTTTTCATTACTTCTTCCAGCTATTTAAATTCGATTTCAAAATCACAAAGCCCACTAACACTTAACTTCAACTCATTTATTCACTCGCTAACATGTTCGCGTGTCCACAATTCAAATTGGTCAAATTATACAAATTCACGCGAATATCGTGACAAATTGAATTACGAGCTTGCACCCTAATGGCTGTGACATCGTTATTACGTCGTTATGTGACTCTGACCCAATTCCAAAGTCATGTGTAAAATTACCCTAATTAATTTGATTAACGCAATCGCAATAGAGATGGTCTCTAGGGACTCTATACTAGGCTACTATTTTTAACCGACTTCAAAAAAAGGAGGAGGTTCTCAATTCGTCGGGTTTTTTTTTTTATGTATGTTCCTTGATTACTCCAAGACCACTGGACCGATTTGAAAGCCGAATGCAGTTGGACTGACCTACCATTTTAAAAGAAGTTATTTTTTGCATTTTTGAAGGGGGGTTTTTGTTTTTTTAAACATTTATTTTTTAGGTTCGTGCGTTCTGCGAAGGTTCGAGCAGCAATTCTCACGAAGATAAACGTCATTTGTCATGTTACACATTTAGTAACGTAAGATGCTTTATAAACGCTCACTTAGCCTTATTTAAGCATTACCGTAATATTATTTAAATTTAAATTATGTAATGTTTAACAACTGTGATTTGTATACTTAGGCCGCATTTCACCAAACTGGAATAAGACTTACTCCGAGATTAGTCTACACAAAGACGTTTAATCTAGGTATAAGACCTTATTCCAGTTTGGTCGAATGCAACCTAAGTCTCAATATACTATACTAAGACTCGCGGATCCCACAGACAAACTGAAAACAGTTTTGCGGGACGTTGTTGCACAACTAAGTTTGTTAGTTTAGTTTAGTTTAGTTTATTTATTAATCAATGTAATATTACAATATAAGTTGCATTGCATGTCAAAAAATACGAAATTACATTGAGATCGTCAAAACATAAATACTAATAATCAAAGAATACAAAAATAATAAATAAAATGAATGATGAAATGAATGATGTATTATAAATGAATAAATAAATAATTATAAATTATTATAATAATAATAAATAATAAGTAATAATTAATAATAAATTATTATCCAGAGAGGTAATGCAACCAGTGTCATAGGGACCATGCCGCGAGCGGACCTGCTAGAGGGGGTGTTCTTTTTATAGTGGTGATTGTTATTTATCTTTAATATTTGAGTAGCTTAGTTTAATTTTAATTTAAATACGTTTAGTTCTAATTTTTAATTGTTTTAATGTTGAATTCTGTAAATATTATGTACAAAGTCTTTGTGGTTAAAAATCAGTTTTGAAATATAAATAATTAAATAGAAAAATAAAAAAAAAACAGAGTTTTGACGCGAAAAAAACACCTAATTTTACTATTTCACAAAGCCTACTCTTGCTTGCTTTTTATATGTTATCATATTGTCAACGTAATGGAGGTCGAGTTAAAAACAATACCTACATGTACGACGACGACGACGACGACGACGTGCTAGCCTAGTTGGTAGTGACCCTGCCTACGAAGCTAGCGGTCCTGGGTTCAAATCCCGGTAAGGGCAGATATTTGTGTGATGAGCACGAGTATTTGTTCCCGAGTCGTGGATGTTTTCTATGTATTTAAGTATATATTTCTCTATATAAGTATTTATATCGTTGTCTAGTACCCATAGTACAAGCCTAGAGCTTAGTTTGGGACTAGGTCAATTTGTGTGAGATCGTCCCTTGATATTTATTTATTTATTTTTATTTATGTCAAAAGCAATATGGTTTTACTAAGTAGAATAGGGTGACGGCACCACTGATGGACACTTTTAGCTGACATGCACCAGTAATGAACACTTCACTCTTATTTCAAATTTCATACGGTCCTGAATTGATTGTTGCAAAACAAATGGATAACCTTTATCTTCTGTAAAATAAGAATCAAGTGTCTATTATTGGTGCCTTGTCCATTACTGGTTTGTCCATTACTGGTTCCATCTCCCTAGGTGCCTACATTCATAAACTAGCTTCTGCCCGTAACTTCGTCCCCGTGGAATAGTTACTTTGGCCTAAAACGCTTACTTTAACCCGCGACTTTGTTAACGTAGAAGGTTGAAACATTCTTCATTGGTGCTCCGCTCCTATTGGTCTTAGCGTGATGATATATAGCCTTCCTCGATAAACGGGCTATCTAACACGGAAATATTTTTTCAAATCGGACCAGGAGTTCCTGAGAATAGCGCGTTCAAGCAAACAAACTTCAGCTTTATAATATTAATATAGATGAGTATAGTTAGTAGAGTATTTTGACAGTAGCGTCACAATTTATTTATGAGAATATTATTTATGTCATTAAAAATCAAGACTCTTTTGTTAAGAATTGTGATATACATAATTTGAATACAAGAAATAAAAATAAAATTGCGATTAAAAAATTTCGTGTCCGTAAGGTATATAAATCATTTGTTGGTCAATGCATTCATTTCTATAATAAATTACCTGACGAAGTTTTAAAGTTATCATTTCCAGCACTTAAAAATTACTTGAAAAAGTCGTTGATGTCGAAAGCTTATTATAGGGTCGAGGACTATCTAACAGATAAAAATGCTTGGCCTAAATTAAACACCTAAATAACTTAGTAATAGCTTAGTCAGGAAAATATCTAAACATTGTAGGTATAATTATTGTCTAGGGGACACGGTTTCTGTAGGAGAATGTATCAAAACTATGTGGTTGTTTTGCACCGTCATGGGTAAGTATATATATGTATATATATATATATATATATATATATATATATATATAATTATTATTATTACTATTTAAGAGTTCATCTGAACATACTGAGTTTTTACACATTTTCCTGCTCAACTACGCATGATATATATATTTTAATATTAAATTCATTGTTTTATATAATGCTAGGTTAAGTTCTATAATTGTATAAGTAATTTTTTAAAAAAAACGACTGACTGTTGAGTTTCTTGCGGCGTTTCTTCTCAGCAGTGGTCTCTTGCGAAAAGCTGGTAGATTTTTGACGTGTAAAAGTGCCCGTGCGGCCTACTTACTGAATAAACATCTTTTATCTTTTTTTTTTTTAGTGTTCCACTGAAAATTCGTTACGGCCTGGCCACGACATTGCGCGAATTGCGGCGCGGCGAGCGTTTTCTTAATACATTGCACGGTCGAGACGCGCATCGTTCTGCGGTTAGTTGGCATCACACGCAATGTATTAGGAAATCGCTCGCCGCGCCGCAATTCGCGCAATGTCGTGGCCAGGCCATTATGTGAACTAAAAGTAGCAAAACACAGCAAGCTCGTTCGTGTCATTTCAACTTTATTTGGTCTTTAAGTTGATTAGTCTAACGTCTTATGTCCAGAGGGCCCTGCCAAGATGCATTGCGCTAACTAACGTTTCTATTCGATTCGTTTTTAAACCAATCGCGTCACTTGTAGATGACGTGATACGAAAAGTCACGTGATCTACCAGTGACGCGATTGGTTTAAAAACGAATCGAATAGAAACGCCAGTTAGCGAAGTGCATCTTGGCAGGGCCCTCAGTTTCTATATTCAAACCGCGGATAGATAAAGCTTACTTCAGATTAATATTTGACACATTTTCTATTGTTAAATGTGAAATTGTAACCCGAAGAAAGTCTTATCTGTCCGCTCCGCGGTTTGAATATAGGAACCCGATATTTATCAAGGCGGTTATTTACACCAGTTACCTGACAGTTAAAAAAAAAGTTATTTCTTGCGTTTTTGAAGGCGGTTTTTTGTTTGTCAAGGCAAGGTCGAAGGATAAAGAGGAAGAGCTATGTTTACCAATTTTAGCCAAATAAGACAGAAGCACAGATTATATACAAGTTACTACGTTGACAGAAGGCCAATGTCGTGTCCTATCAGGAGGTAAAAAATCTGGTAGAGAACAGAGAAAAGTGGCAATTACTTTTCTATTCTTAAGATCATTTAGATGATGATGATGATGCTGCAAAACGGACATAATTTTAATCTATTTACCTACCTATTTCGTCCTAATTCTACTAATTTCTAGTTTCGTCGTAGGTGCGACTAGGAGAAATCTGAATCGGAAATGCGCCTGGAAAATTCGCATTAGAGAAAATATTTAAGGAAACTCATCGGCTAGTGGCAAGGTATTATGGCGTAATGAAAAGTTCGATCTTTTCCTCGTTTGCAACAGTTGCTACAAAGCTACTTCCTTTTGCAATTATTCACGAATTTTCGCTTCATGAACCACGGAAGTAGCGTGATTAAGTCGACTTAAACAAAACATTACACGTAAATTTATCGTGATTGTTTTTTTTTAACTTGGTTCTTTCATTTGACAGCAATAACCGACGTCGGAGACTAAAGACCTAACTCTTCCTGATTCCCTTCAGTATACAGGACTTAGCTCACTTAATAATTCGCAGACGCGTTCGTTACCCAGTTGTTCAAAGCGCACACCATACAGAACGCGCGGGCGCGGGTCAGGTCTGGAATACGGCAGGCCTATTCGCTGATCGCTATATGAACGACCACACACAGACGAGGGTTGTCCAGGAGCCCTGAGCCAGAGGTCGAGCAGGGGTTGACTCCGGAGCATTATTTTAGCATTATTTATACCGAACATGGCGCTCTACGTGTCTCGCCTGCACCACTCCGCAACAGTAGACGACGTGGTGGAGTACGTCCGTCAGAAGGTTGGATGCAGCCTGACGGTGTTTCAGCTGCGGTCGCTTCGCTACGTGCAGTTCAGTTCGTTTGTAGTGCGCGTGCCGCGGTTTATGCTGGGAACCGTCGAGTGTCCTGACTTCTGGCCGAAAGGCGTCGTGTTCCGGCGGTTTCGGGGCAACCTACCGGCAGCGACCATCACGCCAATTTTGGCAAAAAAGATACCCGCTGTTCTGTCACCTCGGTGTTAGTTTTAAGTTTGATATTGTTATGTATGTTAGTTTATAAGGTATTTGTAACTATGGGCTTCGTTGCCTGAGATAAAATTTATTATTATTATTTGTTGCCAGTCGAAGACTTAAATCAAACCCATCGTCCAAAGTAAATCTGACATTTTACAGCTATAAGGTTGAGTTTTCTTTAAGTTACCAATGACTTGGCATTTCTAATGATATTGACGACTTAAAGCTATTTTTTAAAAAATGGGTCCTAATACGTTCGTGGCCGTACAAAATTGATCAAAATAGTGGGTGTTACAAAATGATTAAGTTATATTAGAAAATAACGCCACAGTTCCGAGTTTCTCCAGCGATATCATCCTAGTTAATGCAGGAACACGTCGCATTCGCCGTGCCTTTTCACCGTTTAATTTTAGCCAAGTTTCCGCGTTGACGACTCTCCAGTGGATCTTTTTTTTTAATAAGAGTGGGAGGCAAACGAGCATGTAGGATGGGAAGTAATCATTTTTCAAAATTGTCCAAAGAGGCCTAAAGTGGACGTGGCCAAAACGCATACGCTGCTAACGTTTTTCTGTTTTCTGCCGACTCGAAATGAATGGAGTTGACACAGCGGGCGATGCGATCTATCATCAGCTGTCGTCAATCCGATACATTTTGTCGATTTTCGAAAATCACTAACTTAGCGTTATGCATCTTGAATAGGCCCCCAGCGGGCCTTATGGTTGATTTTATCGCGTGACAAAATGTGGATAAAGCATCCGTCACTCTCGTACTTACACTGAAAAAAATAATTGGTCGCTTGTAACAAGATTTTGATTGTTGTGCATAAGCGTCTTGATCCCATACTAGCCTAACAAGACGTTAGATACACCAACTAAGACGTTAGATACATCAACTAAGACGTTACTTGAATCACTAAAGAAATTGCTGTTTGTTACTATCATCTTTGGTTTATATAACTAATATCTTAACTATTGTATTCATTTTATGTCAACTAAGTGAAAATCTCTCTTTGTTGGCTCTCATTTTTTTGAGTGTATACAAGAGTCAGACAGTGACAGATGTTTTGTGACGCGACCATAAGCATACTTATATTTCTCTATATAAGTATGTTTATAAATGGTTGCCCCTACCCATAGTACAAGCCTGCCTTTGGGACTTGGTAAATTTTTGTAAGATTTTCTCCCTGGTAATTATTTCTTAATTAATGAAGTATTATTATTAATTTCAACCTTTCATTTTCAATCATCAAATGCATATTGACGTCATCGGCCCCTATATATCAACACATGGCACTGTACGTGTTTAATATAATTTGTCCCTTTAATCAGCGAAGTGCACCGGGTGCAGCGTGTTGCAACTTGCAACGGACCGGTCGCTCACGTAACGCCGCTGACATTTGTTCCTTTCCAATGGCAGTTTTGCAACAGAAGGATTCGCGGTCGCGACATAGTTAATGCTTAAGTGGAATTTGGGAGCGACTAATCTGCTAAGCTCGTATTACTCTAGAAGTTGTATCGTGTGATTACAACAAGTTATACGAGTACCATCGTTAAACACGTGTATAAATAATGTTTAGGGCCTGTTTCACAATCTACAAGTTTTATCTGCCAATAATAATTTGGCGCTCTCCTTGTCTATTTTTAAGTGTGAGAAAGAGAAAGGGCTAAAACTATCTGTCAAATATGCTTTACTTTTCGATTGTGAAACAGGACGTTAATCTATACAGGGTGTCCTAGAACCTTACGTTAATATACACATATAACGGCATAAAAAGCGGCTTTTTTACCGGTCCAGAATAAAGTTTTTACTTTTCTTTATGGTAATTAGTTCAAGAGTTATTAAGGTTTTAATGATACTAACAAACAACGCTACCTTGCAGTACACCTTTGCCTTCCTTTCCTCAAAATTCTAAAACTTGATTCCAATCTAGTAGCTAGTAATTTCACCGGTCTTTATTCCCGTACGGTTCACAACAATGCGAACACTGCTACTTGGCGGTTATTTTATGTAATCGTATGGCAATAAGAAAGAAGAAGTCCAACTATCAGAGATTGAATTTGGTAGATTTAAGCCACTGGGTAGCTTCGTCATTAATACAAAGATGATAGGTGGCGGTAGGCTTCAAGGAACAAGGTTCTACCACCGCCAAGCCCTACTGGGAATCGAACCCGTGGCGGGTAGATTTGAAGGCAGGGTCAATAACAAATAGGCTAACCAATAAACACTCGCCTAACGTATATAATAAATGTCACAAACTTGACAGAAAACAGTCATTTGGGTGTTTAAAAGACGCTGTTATATGAAGTAAGGCCGTTTTTATTTTAATGGCGATTCCCGCAAAGATAAAAAAGAAAACAATTTATCCCAAGTGACCGCACACAAGGCTTATGTCGTTTCGTATCAGGAGATGAAAAAGCTGACAGAGAACAGAGAAAAGGGGCAATTACTCCACCGACAAAGCCTAGCTCTTAAGTCAAATTATGATGATGATGAACACACACAGAGCGAAAGTTACAATGTTTTACAGCACAATTATATACAGTAATAGTTTTGCAGAATACAATCTTGGTAGTTATACCAAGCGGAGCACACGCGTGTGTGCACCGGAGCCCAGCAATGTGTGTGGATGAATAGCTTCTGGCTCGGCATGTGTTGTGACGCGAGATCATAAGATAAGCTTTACTCAAATAGAAAGGAGATTGAACCATATTTGTATGGGAGTTGGACCAAATGCTGCCCAGAATGAACACATAGTGCATTATGTTCCTTACGCTAACAAGAGACTTACACTAAAGCGCTTCAAGATCTACCCCAGGAGGGTGAACATTCGGGCGTTTCACCGCCTTCATTGTTATCTTCAATATATTGACGGAAATAATGATAACTACCAGCAACTTTTGATGTCAAAATCAACGGACCTGGGGGTAGTATCCATTGCATTTAAAATAACAAGAAATTTATAAAGTTTATCTTGAATTGAAAAATATGCGAAGACAAAAATGACGGCGGTTAAAAAGCCCAATAATTACCCAGGAGTCATGAAAAAAATGACTTTTTGTTCAGAAGTAAATCATTGTAGTACATTACTAATTCTGCCGGGCTAGCGATATCGCCACTAAGTATGTATTGTTTCCATACTTACTTACTGCCAATATCGCTAGCTCAGCGGAATTATTGTCGTCATCTTCGTTGATAATAATTCTATCGAAGAATGGAGCTGGGCGGCTAACAATGACTTTATGCCTAGCCCACCCTAAAAACCAAACTAGGCACATAATATGAACTCAACAGCCAGTTGTTCCAAGCATAAAGATTGCTTTATGTTGATGACTGCATCAACAACAACATCTATCTATAGTCGTCGGTGGCGTTGTCGGCACGATAACTTTCGTCCACATTAGGCGTCATTGGCGCTCAAAGTGTCCATTTAATTATCGGTCGCAGAAAGAAGTTAGAAACCAAAAGTAAAAACGACAAAAGAAAAGCGTTTTGTTTTTCTCGCGAACCAATTTTGAAAATATGCTTTTTTTCTAATAGATAGTAACGTAAGGAACTCGTTAGATTTTCACTTCTGGGGGCAGCATTTGGTCCATACCTTGTCAATCTCCTTTCGGAAAGTCCAAATTGGTTTCGTTGCAACTGCTGTCAAGCGACAACAACAGCGCGAACAAAATGCAAACACCAGATTCTGACTTTGTAGTCAGAGGTGTTATTCTCTTAATTTAAGCCCTCTGCGGTATTTCCTGACAGTTACGACGTGGACGCCTTCAAGAAAAGAGCTTTCACTTCCCTGAAAGGCCGGCAACGAACCGACATTACCTATTAAGTTGCCTTCAAAGTCAAAATCAAAATCTTTATTGCATACTACATACACATATAAGGTGGAAAAGCAACAATAGAGGTAGGTATCCATGTGACGCCCTGGGGCACGTTTTATAAAGCTACAAGTTACAATTTTACAGGTCCAAAACTGGCAATACTGCTCAAATGGCTGGTCGTCATGGTCGAGGTTGTGTGAAATGGAAACTTGTAACCTGTAAATTGTAGGGCAAACCTTGGTTAACCGGTGATAGTTAGGTTTATTGACAATATAATTTTACCTATCGATTAAATTATTTTTGAAGCATTACTATGTAAAAGTGGATGAATTTGTCTACCATTTCTGAACTTCTGATTTTATTTCTAATGTACCAAATTAATTTAATAAACATTTATTTTGACACATGAAAAAGTAGGTAATTCAGTGATATTCAGCTTAATGTGTGACATGAACTTGGTTATTCTGTGATATAGACAGATTAAGCTATGTTATATTTTAAAACTATAAATAAAAGATATGAAATTAATAAAAAAAACAATTATAATATTCTCTATTATGAGTGCAACCTCTATTTCTGCAGGCAGGACATAATTATGGTTTTCCACGTTTGGACTGAGTTGTGGCAGAAGGATCAGGATGATGGCGGCAGCTATAGGCTTTCAAAGTGCTCCAAAGAATAGAAAACTTTTTTGCAGCTTTATAAATAGTACTTCCATTGTTAATTTCCATAACGGCAGCTTTTACGCTGGACGCATTGTAAGATTTTTTTTGTTGAACATTTTTTGAAAGGTGTGTCCTGTAAATCAAATATGTGTTTTAGTGTTGGCTTTGCTGTCAAAACATACATAGAACAGAGTCATAACCCATTATTGTATTGAGATAAATTACTGCACTTGGTTATGTGGTGATATAGAAACATACAAAACAACGAAAAACATTAAGAAATCAACCGCCGAAATTAAGGATTCAACGAACGAAAATGTTGACTTGACTTTGCTTTAAAAATATAAACACGTTTAAAAACTCTTACCTTAACGGGTTTTTCTTTTGTTTTCTCAATTACTTTCAGTTGTTTTCCGTAATAAAACTTTAATTACACCTCGTATCAACACATCTAAGAATGTAGGTCAGGACCATTAATTTTCCAATTAAATTTTGATTTTTATTTTTTGTGAGTTCATTCGGATTCTCGCCCTACGCTGTCATAATGAAAAATAGTACCATCTATAAAAATATTAGATAACTCCGCTATGAGACGATAACAAACTATCACCGAATACCTGCATATCACCGAATAGCCAAGGTTTGCCCTAATTTGTAGCTTTATAAAACAGGCCCCTGCAATCATTTCACATGAGGTAACCCGCTTGCTCATTTGCCTTGAAATCAAATTTAGTGGCAGTAGGCCCTTGTGCAATCAGCAGTGTTCACATTGTTGTGTTCGGGTGTGGGGATAAGACCGGTGAAATTGCTAGTATTCAATCTTAGTCCTCAGGGTTGGCAATGCATTGGTAGTCTTAGGATAGCAGTCTTATGGCCTAATAATAAACTCGTCTTGACTGAGATGCCCATCTCGAGAGACGGCAAAGTAAACGTCAACCCATAGAAAGCTGTCTTTTTTTACGTGTCTTATGATTGGCATCTCAACCAAGATGAGTTTATTAATACGGCCCTTAGGATCGCAGTCTTAGGATTGCAATCTTAAGATTCTAGTCTTGAGAATGCGAACGTCTATGAGTCATTAATCCCACTTACCATCACGTGGTGAGATCGTTCGCCTGCTCCCGGCCATAAAAATGTGATAAATATTTAAAAAGAAACTTCTTGTTGAAGTCACCGGGGAGCCTAACTTGACTATCAGTATGTACGAGTAAACTCCATGTTCGTGTAAAATATAAAATTAGAACAACTAAGGTACAAAACATCTTGATTGCTCTCAAATTTTGATGCTCTTCTCTGACCTTTCCGCATAAAAAGTACAAGAACGCTGCTTAAGTTGTTATTTTCAGTTATATTATAAGGTACCTATTATTACTAACGCCTATGGATATATTCTGAAATAAATTATAATTAATATAATTTATTATTAAATACTTAAATACAATCTCCAATATAATGGCGCCCCTTTCAGAGCTAACCCAACCAATTAAACTAGTTTTATATAAAAAAAAACCTCGTCCGAATCAGTCCATCCGTTTTGAAGCTACGATGCAGACAGAAACATTAAACTTAGTGAACCTCACTATTTGTCAATAGGATAACATAGCGTCGGTAATACTGCAACATCGCGTAACGAACAAATTAAATTAGGTGCAAAATAAACCTTAGCAGGTAAGTCAGTAAGGTACGTTTTGCAACTTATTGATTTTTTTAGTTGGGTGAATCAACTTATAAAGCACTCCCCATTTTTCGACATGTCTCACAAATTTTATGTTTTTAGAAAAACTATATATTTGTTAACGATGTCGCTTACACGTTTATTAAATCAGACAAATAGGCTAACATTTGAAATTATTTATTTTAAATACCTAATACAGTTTTAAACATTATTATAGTTAGCATCGCTGGGGACGGTTTTATCCCTAGGGTTTGTATGAAAATTGTGCATTTTCCCCCGCATTACCAGCCCCCTATTTCACCATATTGACAATGACACATGACAGGTGACAATTCTGTATACATTGCTGTTAACACTCTGATACATCACTGGGTTTCATATAACCTGCGTCATGTACACTGAAATGTCACCTGTCACCTGTAATTGTCAGTGTGGTGAAATAGGGGGCAGGTTTTTCTAAGATGTGTAAATTTGTTCGTCTGATTTTATAGGTACTCATACATTATTAATAACCATAAGTCATCAGGAAAGTTTTAATACCTAGGTATCACCGACGATAGTATATTTACTAGCCAACTAGACTCAACTCATTTACTAAACGTCAAATTGCTCTAATCCTCTTGCTTCCATAACCTCACTAAACCCTATATAAATCACAACTACATCAATTAGCAGAGTAAACAGTCTAGAATCACGATGACGTCAGTTACATAAGTCGACCTCGACAGTGCTTTCCACCTCGGCGCCAGAGTGGCGCAACTGGCCCGCCGGCTACTCGGTCACTCAGCGGCTCCTTTTCTGTCTAACGTTAAACGAGAGAGACGCATGTTACACGCCGACGCCTGTATCATCTATTATATAAAATGCTAAGCTGATTGTTGATATATCAACGCACAGCCCAGACCGCTGGACCTAGAGACTTGAAATTTTGCACATAGATACCTTATATAGTGTAGAGATCCACTAAGGAAGGATTTTTGGAAATTCCACCCCTAAGGGGGTAAAATAGGGGAAAAACGTTTGTATGAAAGTCCGTCAGTTTTGAAATTAGACGCTTCAAATTTTGCGTTTAGGTTGGCGATTGAATTTCAACTTATACGTGTCTCAGCGTTTATGATAATTTCAACCCCGAAGGGATGAAAAGGGGTAAAACGGATTGTTAATATATCAACGCACAGCCCAAACCTTAGGACCTAGAGACTTGACATTTTGCACATAGATACCTTATATAGTGTAAAGATCCACTAAGGAAGGATTTTTGGAAATTCCACCCCTAAGGGGATGAAAATTTGTATGAAAGTCCGTCAGTTTTAGTTTAAGTTAGGCTATTCAAATTTTGTGTTTAGGTTGAAAATTGAAAATTAATTTATACGTGTTTCAGCGTTTTTGATAATTTCATCCCCGAAGGGATGGAAAGGGGTAAAACTGACTGACTGATCGATCAACGCACAGCCTAAACCGCTGGACCTAGGGACTTGAAATTTGAAGGGAATATTCCTTGGGTACACTAAGGGTACACTAAGAAAGGATTTTTGGAAATTCATCTCCTAAAGGGTTCAAATAGGGGGTAGAAATTTGTATAGGAGATAAGTTATTTTTAAAATAAGCTGTTTGGAAATTGGTATTTAGGCTACTGATAATAAATAAAAAATACTTCTTTCAGCGATTTAGAAAAAACTACCCCTAAGAGGGGTAAAAGGGAGTTTTAGTTTGTTCCTCCTTCACGCTGCAATGGCGCTGGATGGATTTGGATGAAATTTAGAATGGAGATAGCTTATACCCTGGATTAACACATAGGAAAATCCTATTCCGGAAAATTTAAAGTTTCCCGAGGGAATAACGACAATATCTTTGTGTTTTTTGAAAAAGTCATCATGGGTGTCGTTTTCTTAGGTTGCGTTAACGCAGATTTCGAAAATGATATCAAATTTGGGATTCAAAATGGCCGCCATGATGTTTATTGAAAAAGTCGTCATTGGTATCATTTTCTTACATTTTGGGGACGCAGATTATGAAAATGATTTCAAATTTAGAATTCAAGCTGGCGGCAATGATATTTTTTGAAAAAGTTGTCACGGGTAACATTTTCTTAGTTTTTGGGGACGCAAATAATTACTAATATAGAATAATATTAGTAATTATTTGACAAAATTGCGCAATTGAATAATTTATTTCTCCTATGGCTTTTGCCATCCAGTG
The DNA here is from genome assembly GCA_946894065.1 of Acleris literana. NCBI lineage: Eukaryota > Metazoa > Arthropoda > Insecta > Lepidoptera > Tortricidae > Acleris > Acleris literana. The sequence goes on from OX335687.1 coordinate 2,702,329, forward strand.
TGACAACATGAGACAGGCTTTGTACCTACATTCAGTTTTGTTAGTCTATATGAAAAGGAGCGGTGTCAGATTGAAGTTGTCAGCGTTGACATATCCAGATTTTAACTTTTTTTTCCGCTATTTTCAATACTATTCACGGCGTATTAATTCTACGGCTGTTATTTAATATTAGGGCGGTTATTATGATCACTTGAAAATAATTACTGACAGGCATTTCATTTTTCGGCGAATTCGTCGGTTATTTAATTCTAAAATGTCATTTCAAACAATACTCAAGGGGTAAAAAAACTATACATCGATAGGTGTACATAATATTGCTGTACAAAGAAAATCCATACTAACATTATAAACGTGAAAGTAATTATGTCTGTCGTCTGTCTGTTTGTTATGCATTCAAGGATAAACCGCGGAACTGAATTAGATTAAATTTGTATCTCAAAAATCACCCCTAAGGAGGCGAGATTTGGGATGGTAGTTTGTATGACAATTTGGTCATTTATGTTAATTTTTTTAGTTGGAAACGTGGTAATTGGTGTTTAAGCTACTGTTTAAGACTGTTTAACATAAAAAAAAACTTTCATTGATTTCCGTAAAACTCCCTCTCGGGCGATAAATGGGGAGTAGAAATTTGTATGGAAGATATCGAAATGGCTACATTAGGAAATTGATATTTAGGCTACTGTTTATAAATAAAATATACTGCTTTCAGCGTGTTTTTTGAAAAAGTCATCATGGGTGTCATTTTCTTAGGTTGCGTTGACGCAGATTTCGAAAATGATATCAAATTTGGAATTCAAAATGGCCGTCATGATGTTTATTGAAAAAGTCGTCATTGGTATCATTTTCTTACATTTTGCGGACGCAGATTATGAAAATTATGTCAAATTTAGTATTCAAGATGAAGGCCATAATCTTTTTTAAAAAGTGGACATAATTGTCATTTTCCTAGATTTTGAGGACGCAGATTTCGAAAATGATGTGAAAGTATAGGTAGACATTCAAAATGGCAATTCAATTATGTCTGTCGTCTGTCTGTTTGTTACGCTTTCACGGATTAACCGCAGAACCGAATGAGATTAATGGGCATTGGGTAAATTTGTTTGAAGAATATAATTGTCTTTGTTTTTTCAGCGGCCACTGATGATGTTTGGGAGTTCCGCCATTTATAATGATAGATACCTACATTATAATTAGTATTAAGACTCATAATATAAAATATGTAATATTGAACTATGATGGATATTTTAAGAGCAACCAAACTATCATGGGAGGGATGGTGCTTTGAGACGGCGAATTTAGACAGATTCTCATCTACCGGTGATAACTAGGGGCACACCAGCGGATAAAATAAATGCATTTCGGCATCTACGATATGAGTATATATATAAAAAATTAACCTCACTACAAATATGCCAGGAACTACGAGTACACCATGATACACAGTCGGGGCAATATATCCGGCAGCTCTACTAAAAATGGTCGAAGATCGTATGGCGAGAGATAGTAACGATTTGAATACATTAAACCGCGAATTCTGTAATATTGTACAAAACACAGATGATCTAAAAAATAACGTGTACCCCGATCTAAAAAACAATATAAAGAATAGAGAATGTTTGTGCGAGAGGGCGATATTAGCACCGACAAACGAAATTGTCGGGCGGATAAATATAAAAATATGTCTCATTTAGAAGGCGATGTTGTGGAGTATATATTGGTAGACAATGTCATAGACACAGAGCAAGTCACGTCCTACCCTTAGAGTTCCTGAACTCTTTCAAGGTATCGGGAGTGCCCTCCCGTAAGAGTGAATGGTTAAAGTTGGTGTCCCGGTAAATTTCGATCTCAATATTGTTTGAAAGATCATTCTTGCCAGGGAGGACGTCAAACTATAGAATTACTTAAAACTATTAATTTACTTAACTTCGATAAACGAGTTCTACGCGGACGAAGTCGCGGGCAAAAGCTAGTAGTACAAATAGAAAAGTAGTTCGTAACCTTTAGGAGTTTCTGTTATCTATTTCTGCTCGGGCGCCTAGGTTGTGTAGATGCGCGTCGCTCGATACTTAATACATTCGCATTTAAACTCAGCGTTCGCCGAAAGTGCGATCTGACTAAACCGGCTTGGTGCGTCCTGTTGAGTTTGCTTCTGATGGCTCGCGGTGCGTAGGGTTGGCACGCACACATGCGAGCTGCGCAATATACCTTGTTTGAAGACGATCTATTGTTTCTACTATGTTCGCAAGCCTAATGTGTTTACCAACACCCCAAATGCCAATCCAAGTTAGAACCAGGGCGAGGAAATAGGTCGATCTTACCCTCCAAAAGGGAGTTACTACGATAAAATTGCTAAAGCAAACTGGACTCTTTTTTAAGTAGAGATTAGGTTGCATGTACTAAAGAACATTTGCGCCCTAGTTTAGGAGGGTATATAGTAAATATTGAAGAGATTAATGTATGAAATCTGTGCTGCATTGGTTGAAGCTGGCTGTAGACATTGATTGATAATTATATCGGTTCGTGTCTCAAATTGGGTACATCAGCTGATTCGTTTGGAATCGTCATCTCTAAAGATGCCCGCGTAGTTATATGTCCTAAAACTTTATCGATATTGTTGATATAGGCTGTTTCCGCTAAATATGATCAACCCTAATTGTCTGGGATGAAATATCTATGTCATTCTTTCGTCTAAGCTTACCGATTTGTAGCAGTTCCTCGTCAGTTTTACATTTTAATGGACGGACAGGCTCATCTTGGCTTTTTATTAGGGTTTCGTAGTCAAACAGGAACCCCTATAGTTTCGCCATGTCCGTCTGTTTGGCAGTCCGGCTATCCGCGGTTTGACTCAGAAACTATTGGTACTACCATAAGAATAAATAATAACTACAGTATTACAAAGCTGTAATTTGGCATAGTTATATTTACATTTAAATTACGCCGGCAAAATTGTAAAGTAAAATCTTGTTTTTTTTTTTATGGGTTCCTTCCATAGAAGTAGGTACAGCTAAGGTAATTTGGTTTTACATCATTACCTGAATGAGGTATCATTGGATATTAGCTCTAAAACAGTACATGTTATTGTCAACTTTGTTCCTGAGATACTGTTATACTGTTAGAATATTGAAACTGAACGTTAGAAAGGTCATATGGGAAGATAAATATGCAAGATATTCAAAATCGGCTCTTTCGTGCCCTATACAGGGTGGCCGGAACAGGAACATAGAAGTCCAAAAAAAAAATTTTGGTCCCTCGTGTCGTGGGGGGTATCCGAATCACCCCCATGTATGTTCCGCGATTTTTAGTATTTTCAGAGATATGGATCATTTTAATCAGAATTTTGGTAAGTTTTCCTTATGTCCGTGTTATGAAAAACCCTTAAGTTCATGTATTATTATAATATTTTTTCAGTGGTTTCTTACATTGATAGAATAATTATGAACTTAGGATGTTTTTAAAACTACATGCCAGTTTTTTTTTCATGACAACTTTTTGTGTAATCACACAAAGTTTGTTTGTCCATACTAGGTGAAAAACAAACATGGGGTACAATTAGTATGGAGAAAGTAACTTTGTGAGGTTACACAAAAAGTCATCATGAAAGAAAAGCTGGCATGTATTAAAAACATTCTAAGTTCATAATTATTCTATCAATGTAAGAAACCAATGAAAAAATATTAAAATAATACATGAACTTAAGGGTTTTTCATAACATGGACTTATAAGGAAAAATTACAAAAATTCTGATTAAAATGATCAATATCTCTGAAAATACTAAAAATCGCGGAACATACATGGGGGTGATTCGGATACCCCACGACACGAGGGACCTAAATATTTTTTTTGAAGTCATTGTTCCGGCCACCCTGTATAACAAGTGAACTACGAGTAGTTACTAGTAAATATAGGACATGTTCCGCACGATAAGCAGTTCTTAACGGTGGCTCTACACTATAAAAGGGAATACGAGTATACATGGATTTTTTAAATCATACTTTATTCTCAACAAAATATGAAAATACCGTAAAAGACCACCAAAAATTAAATTAAAATTATAATCGGCCAAGTAATACAAAAATCTTAATCTGCTGATTAGACAGCGATTACACTGAGAGATCCGATATGCACAGAATACACATTGCACATGGCACAATGCACTATGTGCATGTATAGCAATATTTACTATTCATTAACAGTGACGTCATGTAACACGTCGGCCATATAAACTCCATGTTAAATTCTGTTTTGTTAGAAAGAGAGAGGAGTAAATCTTTGTTGGCTTATATCTTGGTTATTTTTATAGCTATTCAATTAACTGTTTGTTACATGAACAGCTTTTATTGAAGCTGTTAAAATATTCATGAACATTACCTATTCTACATACTTTACGATGGGTTTAAAAGCACCTTTAAAAATCTAATATTTCATTGTAATTGTAATAACTAAAAACACCGGTCAAGTGCGAGTCGGACTCGCGCACTGAGGGTCCCGTATGTATTATTACGTTATTGTATGGGGAAATCCTTTATTATTTCACATTCTTAAAAAAATGACATTCTGGAACATTCTGAAATACATTATAAATCCGCTAATTCCGCTATCTATTACGTTTCAAAAGATACGCATTTTTAAAGTTAGGACGGACGGACGGACAGACGGACAGCGTATGCTTAATAATAGGGTTCCGTTGGGCGAATTGAGCGCTCTCCGCATACGGAACCCTAAAAATCAGCTGGATTGAACATCGCTAGCTCAAATTGAACTTGTATCATTTCATTACAACAGACACGTGACAAGAGAAACCAAATAAAAGCTTGTAATTTTTTTTATCTTAATGATGGTGTGTTCAGGTCGTTAGCAGCCGTCAAATATATCTAAAAACATTTCTTAATACCAGCAGTAACAGAATGCAGCCTCCGAGCCGTTGCAGGCCATTTGCCACTGACAATGGACCACAATTTGCATTGAGGAGAGAATTGTCTTTTTCTACTGCCGGTATAAATAGTGAGGCTTACGTCACTACGTCTTACTACTGCGTCGAAACGCTGAGCAAAACTACTTACATACTTAATACGGTTCAAGCCAGGAACTTATTGTACCTAGTTCTGTTTCCTTACAAATATGGGTGCTTGGTCTGGTAGTCAAAATGTTTTTCTCAAAAATGTTCGGAAAAGTTGACATTACTACACATTTAGACGTGAAGTACATAGTTTACTGACAGTTCTCAAATTAAAAAACATTGCGGGCTCGCTACACAAGCATTTAGACGTGAAGTACATAGTTTACTGACAGTTCTCAAATTAAAAAACATTGCGGGCTCGCTACACAAGCCGGTAATGTTGCATACGAATTTCATTACTGTCTAGTTTGTAACTTTTTAAAAGTGAAAAGGGCCATAATAAAATGAGGGCATAAGTCTTATAAATCCATATTATATTCGAAACATAACTGTTTATCTGTATCTGGAATAGCATTTGTTTTTTTTTAAAAAAGCTTGCGTTTCTCCTTGTCACAAAAAGGTGGTAAAAGTGATGCTTTTTTCACGTAAAGTTTCTGTTTGTATGCAATTCCATAAAATTTATCACGCGATGATGATTTTAATTGTACGCCAAAAGAATTGAAAGAGGAAGCTAATTTTACTCCAACACAATTTTTTTCCGTTTATTCCAATACTCGGTCCGCAATTGCCTACTTCCATTCCTAGGCTCTCTTTTTTTGTGCTAAAAGCAAACTTGCACAGAGGCCACCTTGTAAGTTTGCTTATCCTTGGGACCTAGGTCCGTATTAACAAACTCTTCAGGAGCGAGATGCCCGTCCTAAGAATCGTCAAAGTAAACGTCAAGCCATAGAAAACGTCATTTTTGACGCATCTTGAGACGAGCATTACAGTCGAGATCAGTTTATTAAGATGGGCCTTACGTACCCTGTTTTTAGTCGTTGCACCGACTGTCTTTACTGTCATACTGGATTGTTTGCAGCTACTTACAATGAATAAGTATCAAGCTAGGCCTGGTAACCTATCGATGTTTCGAAAAACTTTTGTCCGCTCTTTCGTTTGTCCGACAATCATGTTTCTCTGAACCTATTAACTTTTCAGAATGTTTAAAGAAATATACTTTCATAATCTGTAGGTTAGGTTAGGTTAGTTTTATAACAATACAGGAAAGAAACGGTTTCAGAGAAAAAGGATTTGTGGACAAATAATATTTCGGACAAACGAAACAGCGGAAAAAAGTTTTTCGAACTTAAGATAGGTAACCCTAGGCCTTTGCGAGCTTTAAACAAAGAGCTGCCACAATAGATCAGCAATGGTCGAATAAGATCTCGACCCTCTCAATAATAAGTTAATAAGTATCAAGCTTATTAATTACAGAAATATTTGCATTATTTTGCGCATCGTCTTGTTACACTATGACTATTTGCGCAAAGCAATAGTCAGTTATGTCACTCCATTAGCTCCACTTTCTCGTTGTCTGGGGTCACCAATTCACTAAGAATTTGCATTTCATGGTAGGCTGTCACAGACTCGGTCAGCCTTTTTGCAGTCCATAATCATAATTCTTTAAAATAAGATAACTTTTTATATTGATGAACAAATATTACCGAATTAACAACCTGCCCGCTTCGCTCGGGTGCTATGGGTCCATTTATTTCACCATACACATAAATGTTCCAAAAGAAATTTATTGAAATTATGGTAATTACAGTAAGACAGAAGAAGCACCATTGCTATCAAGAGAAGTTTGATTTTGTATTTGATTTAAATATTAATTTCCTTTTGTGCTATTACTCTGGTCTAAAACTTTGGTACTACATCTTCAGGATTCTCAGCCGAACCAAGTCTGGCGTTATCTAGTTTATATACATTCTTCCTGATTAAAGATTTTGAACAATCAAGATTCTTATCAGCGAGCACTACAAAAGATGTAACAATCACAAATTACAAAAAACTTGAGTGAGATGACTTTTTCAACCCATGTCAAAGCAAATATTTATCCAGCTATAAAAAACTATCTGACGCGTCCTAAAACGAGCATCTTTATCAGTTCTTTACTACTGCCCTTAGGAAGTATCAGAAACAAAACACTTTCATCTAGTTAACTGTGCTTGCGATTCACTTTTGCTTTCGTCATGTTTCAATTGAACTGATTCTCCGCTCCACTCTGCGTAGGGACGATGACATTTTCACATAATTTCAACTCATTGTGCATGTCTCGATGCTTCACATGAGTTTTTACTTTTTTAGTTTACGTCGTAGTATTTAGAAACGGTCTATAGTTCGTTTGAACTCATTACTTATTGTTTATATTCGTCTTCCGCGCCTGTGTTTGGCCTTAAACACATCTAGTTATGTAATATTTACGATTGTTACGATGCGGAAAAGCGTGCAGTTGTGTTCTATATGAATTTATTTCAAGTTTTTTATGTTCTTTAAACGAAAACTGAATTTCTGAAGTAATGTAAAGATGTATGATGTATTATGTAGATGTATGGGTAGAGAATTACATTATTGGTATTAAGTTCACCTTTTGTGCTCAAATTCGTATTTTTGTGCAATAAAGATTAAATAAATAATGCAATATTTTATCACATTGGGAGTTTGTTTCGAATAATTTGGCATTACAAAATTATTTTTATAATATTAGGTCACATCATGCCTAAATGTTGCATTGCAAGAAAAACGAAAAAAGCTTAGCTTTTGTAAGAGGGCTCTTTCATTGTTATTTTAAGCAGAATTTCGCGCATTACGTCTATGTTCAACTCTTCCTTATTTAATAATGTTATTATCACGATTGCACAGATTCTGCGGTTACCAGTGCGTGAAATGGTTACAGCTGCCTAACATTTGACTATAATCGCAATTGTTAATATGCTAGTTAACATTTCATTTATGAAGTCCGCAAGCTCGTCGTACTTGTGCAATATTTTAAATGTGGATTAATAATTGATCGTACGAACACGATTGTGCAGTTTCTTAACGGCGATGATTCAAGGTTGGAACAGATTGCAAGTCCGACGGACACAAAGATGCTAGTTGGTTGCGAAAATTTTGAGAAACATTTGAGTATTTTGTTTAACATACCATTGTAACATTTTGTAACTTGAGTGCAATGTCACTTAGTTTGCGGAATGGCCTACCTTACCATAATAGTTATCGCACATTTCATGTTACTAACCAGGGGACACCTGCGATTTCGTACGCGTAGTATTAGTTCCAGCTTCCCCCTATTTCTTCCCTTTGGGAGTTTTCGAAAAATCCTTTCTTAGTGCCTCCCTAGGGAATCCAAGGAATGTTTACTTCAATTTGCAAAGAACTTCAGAAGAGTTTTTGTATGTATATATAATACCTCTACATATTTAATTTAAGCATTGTCTCCAAGAAACTTCCATCAAAAGGTTTTGGTTTATTGGTTTGAAAGTGCTAAGCCGAGATAAATGTTAGTGAGAAATAAGGAGAAAAGTATACGCTATCTAAAGAAATTCTTACATGCTCTGACATAATATTGTTGCTAGACCTACAGTTAGGCTTGCTTTACGTAACACCGACCGACTAAGAGTTTACTTGTAGCGTTATTCTCTACCCATTCCCAATATTCAACCCGTGGATAGATTAGCAAGCACTGTTGTGTAGAATATTTCCAGAAGTTTGAAAATCTTCTCACGAACTACTGAAACAATTGAGGGAGGATTTGTTTCCATACAAAAATTAAGAATATTCTATAAACACCGAGAATTTTTCGATCGTCGTCGAAGTCGAACTAGTCGAAGTAGTCGACTACAGAGAAATATATCCACATATTCACGTTATTGCATTGTCATAAGGTCCAAAAGTGAATAAAATTCTTTGTAGTCGACTGTACACAGCTATATAGACTTGGTAATTTCATTTTAAAATTGTAAATGTCAAAATTGAACTCCAAAGTAATAAAATCTAACAAATCGCTCCTAGCTTGCGCAGCTCGACCAAGATGCCAGAAACGCATGATTGTGTCATAGTTAGGCGCTGAAGAGTCAACCAGTGAATCTACATTGACGTGTTTCCTAGTCATTACATATAACGACGATTTAGTTGTCATTAATCTTTTCTTTAATATTTTGAACTTCAATTGCTATTGGTTCGTAATACAAAAAGACCCATTCATTAATGTTACTTTGTGTTTTTATTACAAATTCCCTACACAAATGATCCATTAATTTTCACCATACAGCGTCAACTGTGCGTGGAATTTTTGATTAGAGCTGATTTTGCAACTTTGCTTGGTCACTCCTCACTAAAGTGTTATTTTATGCGCTTCGGCTTCATCTACATCGCATACATCGTCTCTCTTGCACAAGTTACACTTGTTTCATAAACACTATCCCAAAGGTCCGTGGTCAAACGGCTTTTATATTTCAACAGAGAAGACCGAGAATTTGTTTATTATTAAACGTATTAGAAAAATTTGAAAGCGTTGCGAAATTATTCATTAGACCACGAGTAAAAATTTAAGCAACGCTAAGTATAATATTACACTCGGCCTTGGCATACATCGTGTTGACACGCAGTTATTGCTTTATAATAACTATAATTAATGGCGCAATGTACGCTGCTGTAGGCGGTCATTGATCTTCTACATTATTTCTATTAGCTTTAAGAACTTCATATTCAGTATATTTTATATTACTTGTAATTATTTTGGTACTCACGTTCATCCTTATGACTTCTTTTCCCTTGTAGAAAACTATATCTTCTAAACCTCCTCCCTCCTTGATTACACAAAACAATTAAAATTCCTCACAGCACTCACTACACTAACGATTCAGTACATGAGAAACGTAATATCACTAATGTCATTGGTTTGAAAGTCATATGTCATGCAGTGCAAGTATTTCTTGAAGTATTGTTGTTGGCTCTCACGATCTTTCTCGGTGCACCCAAGTTCAAGTCTCTTCGACTGCCGTTACGAAACAAATACAAGAAGTAATTTAGACAACGGTTAATCATCAAATTAGCACATTTCAAAGACTGAATTGTTGAAAGATATCATTAGCAGTTGTAATTACTATGGTCAACAGATAGTAATTGGATAGGTCTTTGGATTGATTGATGGAATGACACAGCTGCAATGTGTATTTGTAATGCTACTGGGCGTATTCATTTCTGGGTATTTTTTGTGATTTATTTATGCTTTTGTTTTGAAGTTCTCTTATTAATTCATGAGTATATTTGTTTATTGAGTCATCTTGAAGTAGACCTATTTAAATACTTCGAAGATTATTTAGAGTAACATTTTAACATTCTAATACCTAAAGCACTTGATGGCCATGAAAAATAACAAATATAAATTCCATATGTATAGTTCGTACGATAGTCATCGATTTCTACATATTCTATTCTGCAATAACTTGAGCAATACAGTGATATACCTCAATAACAAGTTTTTAACCATTTAAAAGTTTAACAACTAGTTCACGACCGTTGCAAAACATCACTGGGTCAAAAACAGCAATTTTTACGTCAATACGAGTGTTTGAGCGTTACCTAACTTTGCTAAACTAATTAAAACTAGTGATTAGACCGTTTAGTGGCTTAGCGAGGAAGCTATTACGCCGATCGTGGCGTAATAGGTTAAAAAAATGTTATTATAGGTCACGGATTATTTGCACTCCTGTCGATCTTAAGTTTGTTAACTGTTGCTTGGTCATCTAAAAAGGTATGGTTTTGTTTTTGGTCGACCTTGTCATCACATGAAAGGTATTATTTAGCAATAATAGTGATGGTTCAAGGTTTATTAGTTGTAGATAGAGGCAAGTAGGAATGAAAGTTACGTATGTGATCTGGATGCACTCTGGATGTTTGCGTGGTTTAGTATTAAAACTGATTAAATAACTTTAATCTGATCTGAATATAAATGGCGATATTAATGGCATGGAAAAGGGAACCAAGCACACTTGTATGATCTGAGATCTATATAAATTTGCAACGTTTTGAGCTTTTTTTATGACAATTGTTTAGTATTACAAAGATGATAGAGATAATTTTTTTGTTTGCATATATTCGACATGTAGTAGATTCACTCGATATAACCGACGTGTAAAAGAGCCGTCGTATGGCCGATTTACTCAAGAAATATTTCAAATTTTGAAAAGTAAAAATACCCGTGATTGAAATACCTAAAACACTTTTAATTTGTTGATTTGGTGGCTTTTAAACGACTATAATCTTATTTAAACATCACTTATTAATAAAGATATTCCGAGTGAGTTAATTCGATTATTAATTTGTCAGCGTGTTACTGATAAATAAATATGAATAATTATTTATTCATTAACACTGTTGACCACTCTTTTAGCACATATTTCATGAATAGTTCACTCGTAGTAAGAAAAAATTGAACATTATTTCAAGTTTAACGTGTTAGCAATATTGTTTATCTAGGTAAAAGCTAGAATTCAATTGAAGTATTTTTATAATTATATATTACCAAATTTTTGAATGACTCTTGAACGGCACTTTTAGTTTTTGTCTTAAGGTAAGTGAACACGTGTTATTTTATATGTTAATAAAATTTTTTCAGAGTGAATTTTCCTCTAAGCACCGTTTATTTATTATGTAGGCACTGAATTGCACAATCTGCGAGTGGATATTCCGCCAATAGTTACGTGAGATTAGGTAAGGTCTTATAGCACGAACTAGTAGGCATACATCGTTATAATTGCACTGAATTATCTTCGCTGTTTACGTATACGATACTAACTGAGACTTATAACCAAATGATTTCCCTATTTTTTCACTTTGAGGTAATGTAAAAAAAAACTGACGTTATTTTTTTTAGGTTATTCATAAATCATAATTTCAAGGTAGTTTTGAATGTAAATTATAAAGTTATCTGATTAATTATTTATCGTTATGCTGGTTTAATAGCTTTTGAAGACGTTTACAAGAAAGAAATAAGAGAAGGCGCTATTAGTTTTTGAAATTAAAAATGGCCGCGAAAATTTTGAAGAATGCGACAAAAGTTTTTATTAGACAAAAAAAACTGTTTTTGTTTTTAAAAATACCACCCTTATTTTAAACAAAAATACATTTAGTTTTTTTTTTCACTCGACAAAATCAGTCAATGCAAATAACTAATTTGTGATACTAACAATGTTTACGTTTCGTGAAGGTTTCGGTATTTCGCGACACAGGCGCGCGCGCGGCTTCGAGCGGTGAACTGCGCCTGCGACGGCCACCCCACGCCAGCCGCCGCAGAAACTGTGTGAAAACCAAATTGGGGTTACTAAAACAGAGACCTAGATACCAAATATGTATAAAATTTGTTGTTATGTATTATGTGACTAGATTTTATGCTTCTAAGTAAGAGGGTTATTGGGGTTTCCGTTGTGTGCAATATGAAAAATTTTTAGTAAAACACTGGTTTCCGAAAATGTAATAAGTAACAAAAAGTATTCTGTTTTTCCAAAATTATTTCAAACCAGTTTGAAAAGTTGAAGCTTTGCTTCAAAGTAGAGCTTTTTCGCATTTTTTCAAATACTTATAACGTTTGGCGTAATTTTATGAAAAATCGTTTTCGAAAATTTAAGACAGCATAAAGTACACTCTTTTTTCAAAAGTATTCGTAATTTCAAAGCAAAGCTTTCAGGCTTTTTCAAGTAGAGTCTATGGAACATGCTTGTCATAAATCAATTACCATAACTTATTAATCACTACCATTTCCTAAGCAAATCTGTTGATGTCTCGATCTTGCTGACTCACATCGTCTTAGTGAACAGAATATCCAAATCATCACACATCTTCATAATGTCCTCCATTAAAAACGCCGACGGCTAATAACGATTATTGCAATTTAGATCAACAAAGAGATCTATGACATAACGCACGTCACAATTATGACACCGATGCGTCGGAAACACCGAGTGATGAAAATCTACGTGAAGCCAACCATGTACCTGATTATTGATTCAGTTGTGACACGGTATCGATCGGATGCCCTAAATCCGATTATGAAATACATAATAGTCTTTAGTCTGCTTCAGTCTACATTGATGATGCTACATGCTACACCCACGTCTCTCGAATTTCGAAATGAGAATCCTTTTTTCATTTTGTGTGGCGTGGTGAATCTTGTGATGTAATTTTCTGATGCATTATGTGATGTGGTTTACATTCGAAAGAGATGTTCTAATTGGACTAATATTAGATTATGACTTTTGTAAATCCTTTATTGGATTGGAGCAAGAAAATTTGATTTTGGAAAATCTGCATGCTTAAGCATAGTGTCGTTATAAAAATAAAATAAAATATGAAAAAGTATAAAGTGGTCATTGTTTCAACGAGCACGCCACGAAACAGAAGACAAGCGTTACGCAGGAAGCAGAAGTAATTAAGAGTCGTTTGTAAGCATTATATTTCGGACAAAGAATGCATTTATCTTCTTGTACATTTTTTTACTTTTTTTTGGAAGCATTAAATAACGCTGCGTTATAATACCAACTTACTTTTTAAAAGTGGCTTAATGGTAACACTCATTACAAGTTTTACTTGTAGCTTTGAATTTTAAATTTATATATTTTGCCCCAGAAATATTCATCAGTACAAGTATTGTTTAGATTTTATTTGCATTCTGCCGTCCTTTACCGTCCGTACCCTGATTTCATATATCTTCCCTGATGTAAGTTATAGGACTATTTATTTTATTACAATATAGCATCTGCCCGCGACATCGTCTACGTGGACTTCAGGATATCAGGTTTTTTCGGGATAAAACTATCCTACGTCCTATTCCAAGACCTATATGTGCGCTTAGTTTCATCCAGGTCCGTTCAGTCGTTGAAGCTTGATTTGGTAACAAACATCCAAACATTCTCATTTTTAATCCAAATTATCAGCAGATAACAATATAAAACCCGTTTAATGTACCACTTCCCCACATCTTAGGGTTTATTACGTTGATGACTTCACTGCCTCACTTCGCTAGACGTGGTCGGTTTCATCCAGAAATCGAAAGTTCCGGTAATGGGGCGCGTTGCGTCACTCGCCGCGGCTGCCCCGGCTGTTCACACAGCTAGGCTATCAACTATTGTACATTATATTTTACTACTAGAGTGTGCTGTTTTTAATGTTGTGGGTACTTTAGTAAAATTCTTCCGCGACGGTAACCTCGGTTGTAAGACTTGTTCTGAGTTGGAAATGATTGAGTTGTATTTCTGAAACGGTGCCGTAGCTTCTTCCATTGAGAATCTGCTACAATATGAAAGAATGATAGAAAAAGGAATTGAAAAAATAGTACTGATATTTTTTCAGATCTTTTTCTTATCAGAATCTAGAGTAATACCTACTGTTGGTTTCTAATATTTGAAAAATGTATTCCCAATTTTACATGCTACCATATAATACATTAATTTAAAGGACGATGGGCAAAACCGTCCCCACTCACCAACAGAGATGAAATATGTACCAGTTTATAGGCCTTGGCAACAAGATGTATTTTTACTATGGCGACGATATCCATGTGTATGGGGTTTTCTTGGAAAATCATAATCGTATCGTATAGAATTTGTTTGAAAATAAACACATTCTTGTCTTGCTTGGCTCTTGAAAGGTTTTTTTTATTAAAAAAGTGCCATCAATTTTGCTACTAAAATAGGAATTTTGTCTTTTTTTGGGTCCTAATGAACATACACTTAGACATGCATCCCGTGACTGTTGGAAGGTGGGGACGGGGTTCATACAAAATTGCCCATCACCCCTTGGGTGGTGGACTTATAAAACATTTGGAAACTCGACCCCCAACTGGAAGAAATAGGAGGATTAGCGGAAAACTAATTCAACGCTTGCAATAAGTCGCCAGCTTCCTCTAGCCTACTTGAAAACAGCTTACAGTTTTACCTAAGATAGCAACATACTCTTTTTCAGTGAGGCTCTTACCCCTTATCAAACACTTAATATTATCAAGTGTGTCACAGAATCCGAATGATCTCAACGCCAAGAAAATTACATAAACAAAGGAAACATGGCTCATAGAATTACACAATTACGAGCACGATGAAATGAGATCCTTCGTAATTAAAGACCTCGTCCGCGGAAACGGTTCTGCTAATACGGAAACGGGGGGTGGCGTAACTTTTGTGGTTTTAACGCAAATCGGCTGGGTGTAATGGGACGTGGAACCTCCTAGACGTGACATCATCTCTCTGTTTGCTCACCTGTCGTCGAATCTCTCATGCAAGTTGGCGATACAGGCTATGTGCGGCAAAATATCATGTAAAAGTGGGTCGGGACAAGTAAGAGCCTATTCCTTATTCCTTGTTCCTTCAGTGAGTGTGAGGATGGTAATAAAGTGAGAGATTGACTAGATGGATTGGATTTTTAAGAAGTTTTTGCATATCACCGAGTATATGCATAAAATATTTGTCTCTATCTAAACCTACAATTTGAGTATATAATATATTATATTGAGTAACACAATCTATTCTTTTATAAAACTCTTCCCTGACTAACTGACAAAGCATAAACCGCTGGAACATTAGTCCCTAGGGACCTAAAGTTTGAAGGGAATACCTTTTCTCTAGGGCACCCCTAGGACACTATGTTAAGAAGGGAATATTCCGAAAATTAGGGAAAAAGGGATAAAGGGAAATACCGGGAAACGGATTCTATGCGTCCAAAGAGTTCGTCCTCTAGTCTGAGATGAATATGAAATGAACAAAAGTACATACGTGAGAAGAAAACAATGTTTTGATGGAAATATAGCCTTGATTTATCCTCGTCCTGCCCAAGCATTTTTTGTTTATACTTCCGGTTTCTGCCCAATGTCCTCTACAGAGGACAATTTAACATATAAAATTTGATTTCCCGGGCAGAAACTACCAAATCGAATGCGTCCTTTATTAAGAACACTGGGCAGGACGAGGATATATGAATTGTCGATGCTGGATTGTCTTACATAGGATGAAAATTAAGAATCAGTTCAAATTGTCAATATTTCAATAAACCACGCGTATTCGTGACTCTCTGTTTACATTTTTTTCCCAAGATTGAACCAATTGTATTACAAAACTCACTGCCTTAGTTAAAACAATTTATTTCGGTTTACCGCCAATGGTGATTTCTCACGCGTGCCTCGTGGTTGCGAAGTGTTTCATAAAATCATAACAGAATTGTAATATATTTGACTATGTTATAACAAGTTTTTGATAACATTTGTGGTCGTAATTATGAATTTTAACAATAGCTGTGTCTAAAAATGCAGCTGAACAATATCGGGCAAAGTTAGAACTCTACTGGGTTACCAGTAAACACCACTTTATGGATGTTTGCGGAAATAATTAGATATCATGATTATCTAATGCGTTGGACGCAATGAAGGCTTACTTTTATTTTTGAAAACAAAAAATAGTGCCTGGATTTTTGAAAAAAATCCTCTTCCTTGACCCGGAATCGAACTGGACGAATATGACAAAACAATAAAGTCGTGTTTTATGATACAGATCGAAAGGGTCGTTGATAGTGATCATTTATGTCTATAACACATACACCTTTAAATTAAATAAAGATCGTAAAAAACCCTTCTTTATTATTTTGTCATATTCGACCAGAGGCCCCTTTCACGAAGCTACAAGTTACAAATTACAAATGGAAGTCACTTTCCAATACAATACAATATAAGTATTTTTCTAAATGACGAGTGTTTGCAAATGGTAGATAAGGCAATTTTCTTAGGCATAACATTAGATAAATATTTGCAATGGAGTCCCCATATAGCTGTACTGGCAGGTAAACTAAGTTCGGCAGCTTACGCCGTTAGGAAAATTAGACAACTAACCAATGTTGAGACAGCTCGCTTAGTCTATTATAGTTATTTCCATAGTGTCATGTCGTACGGTATTCTGGTTTGGGGTAAGGCAGCTGACATACAAACTATATTTGTGTTACAAAAAAGGGCCATTCGTTCTATTTACAACTTAAACTCCCGTGACTCTTTAAGAGAACTTTTTAAAGAAATTAATATCTTGACTGTAGCGTCTCAATTTATTTATGAGAATATTATTTACGTTATTAGAAATTTAGATTCTTTCACCAAAAATTCTGATATACATAATTTAAATACCAGAAATAAAAATAAAATCGCTATCCGAAAATTCCGCGTCCGTAAAGTATATAAATCATTTGTTGGTCAATGCATTCATTTCTATAATAAATTACCTGACGAAGTTTTAAAGTTACCCTTTCCAGCACTTAAAAATTACTAGAAAATGTCGTCTAAAGCGTATTATAGGATCGAGGACTATCTAACAGACAAAAATGCATGGCCTAAACCCGAAACATAGTCAATAATAATTTATTCAAATGCAAAATCTTTATCTTGTCTAGGGGACACCGTTGATGTAGGAAAACATATCGAAACTTTTATGTGGTCGTCTCGCACCATCTTATATACACATAAGTATGTGTTTTTTTTTCTCTCTATCTCTTCCGTAAGATTCTTAATTGGCATGTTTTCCTGCTGAACTACGCATGTTATTTGATACTATATTTAATTGGGAAGTAATTAAATGGTCAGCCGTTATTCAAATTGATTCGCAAAAAAAAGAAGCAATTTACTCATTTGGGCAGCATACAAAGATTTGGCAGGCAATAAATAAAAATCGGGCTGCAACTCTTGTTCAGCAAACAATTTACAAACGGTTAACATTTTAAACAATATCAATCTGCTTCTTTGTTCAAATTGTCTGCCTAATAAACAGTCGAGCTGCAAAATAATTACTTGGGCAGCAAGATTTTACAATTGGTCAGCAGAGAAAACATGTCTGTAAGCAGTTTAATTGAGAGGTGTGCATATTAAAATAATGGTTATCTATATAAATAAGTGGATTGCGTTTAGTTTGAAAAATCAGCAGTGTTCGTTATTTGCGGGCGGAGCGAACTCAGACCACGTGATGCGAGCACCCAAGCGTTGGTATTTTTGAGGCTAGTAGTAATTACAAGTTACGTTTTGTCACACAAATTTAGGAATCACAATCACACCCTAGATTAACCAAAATTTGTATCATAAATATGAGGTAGGTTAGGTTAGGTTCGTTTTTATATCAGGCCCGGAGGGCCAGAACAACCCAGAAATAGGAGCTCCGCGTTAGCGGAGCTTCGTCGACTCTGTTAAATTTGTAAATTTGATGGTGGGTTTGGCATATGTGCGTTGCCGGCACGGCATTAAATTTGCCCCCTTTTTTTTGATGGACAAAATGAAATATTTTGCTTACCTACTGATTGCTTACCAAAATTTGATTAACTGTGGATCGCTCAATGCAGCTCAAATATTTAATTTGCTGACAAAAATGATTTAGAGCAGTTCAGTATATTATTAATTGCAGACAGATTTATAAATGTTTGCTAACCATTAGTTGCTTACCAACTAGCTATTTTGGCTGACCAAATACATATTTCTGTTCACCAAAATAAGAATATTTTGCGGATCGATTAAATGATACCCTATTTAATTTAATATTTATAGCTTTATATAATGCTAGACTAAGTAGTACCATTGTAATAAGAAATATGTTTAAAAAATGACTGACTGCTGAGTTTCTTGCGGCGTTTCTTCTCAGCAGTGGTCTTCTCTTGGGAAGCGCTGGTAGATTCTTGACGTGTAAAAGTGCCCGTGCGGCCTACTTACTGAATAAATTTCTTTTATCTTTTTTTATCTTTTAATAATAAGTTCGTAAATTTACTGGCAAAATAAAATCATTTAGTACGATTGTGCACTAAGGTATCGAATAATGAATGATGAGTACGAGTATTTGTTCATCTTGGATGTTTTTCATGTATTTAGTTAAGTATTTCATAGAGAAATACTATAGTAGTACTTTAGTACAAGCCTAGAGCTTAATTTGGGACTAGGTCAACTTGTTTGAAATTGTCCTCTGATATTTAAACTTTATTAAGTTGATTGTCTCGTGTCAAACGGTTCTCCCGTGTTAATACTCCATATTTAATTACTATTTCGTCAGGATGACGCAATGGCTTACTTCACAGGGCCCTTTTGCAAATTTGTATAAACGCCGCGTTTCTGTCGGTTATCTTAGTATCATTGCTAAGCGTAACTAACAAATTTATCAGGGAGCAAAATGCACCTTACTAACTTAAAAAGTAAGGTGCATTTTGCTCCTTATAAAAAATGTTACTTACGCGGTTTTTCACGTTTAACGATGTTATATAATTGTGTACGTGATCGCTGGCGCATTGTGCGTGTGCGCAACCGGCACGCGCCGCATGCCGATGCCGGACGGAGCCGCGGCGCGCCACATAGCCGGGTAATGGGGTCATGAGGACCAGGGTAACATGACATTGCTCTAGTCTAGGTTATTTGAATGAATTGGCGTCCAACCAAACCGGCAGTAGGGTACGCCTAACGCAATTGCGCTCCTCTACTCTTCCTTGTACTTACAGGCTCTGTTCCAATTTCATTTAGCTATCTGGCTTCTTTATCTTAATCATATTCTTGGCGCCATAGTAACTCCTAACTTATCTTGTACAGTCTAACTTGTAAGGTTAACGGGGTCACGAGGACCAGGCTATCATGACATTGCCTTTGGTTATTTGGACGGAGTGAACTGAGATGTCGTGTCAAAGTTGTACGTTTCTCGATTGCACTGGCTCTATTCCAATTTGATTTAGCATTCTGGCTTCCTTATCGCGATCATATTAGTAAAGGTCAACTGGTAGAGAATGACATTAGGCATTATCTTCACGTTTTGTTTACTCTCTATGCGATCTACAAGGCTTTCATAGGGTCTGTTTTTTTTTATTGGACCGCCCTGAAATCATGTTCTATGAAATATAAAAAAAATACTTGTTTAGATTTTTGACTCCACAATAAGATTCAGATTCAGACATTAATTTATTTGTATAAAAACACATTTTTACAAGTAATATTTTGCATAGGTACAGTCGAAGGCTAAATATATATTCGTTCCTAAGGCTTGAAAAATAATTACACGCCCCTATGACACTTATAATAGGTACGGTCTAGTTTACATATATTTGGCGCGTGGCCGTATAGAGTGCTTTTGACTGTACATTATTTATGTTTATAGTTAATCTAACAAATTAATTAAAAAATTAAGCGTTCACTCATTTAATACATGTAAATTTAAATTTATTAATTCAATTTACATTTAACCCTCTGCGACAGACGTGACGTCTCTCAGTTAGCGCCAAAAAAAATCGCCGTATAGCGTGATATAGCTCTGTATCGCTCAGTACCTTCTTCTAACGACTAGCGAAGTTGACGCATCTGAAAAATACCTATTTTTTTTACCTTATTCATGTTAATGACATTTTTTATTTATTTAAAAGCCCATTTACATGTTTATTATAAATTCCGCATTAAAATTAAATAATCATGCTATGCACTAAATAAAAAATACTTGTCATTGACCCATTAGTATTTTTTCTATATTTTATCAAAACGTCCGACAGACTCCACGTCAGTAGAATGTTTTTAAAAAGGTCACCACAGTTGCAGAGGGTCAAAATATTTTTTGCTTACACCAGTACCTAATACGCAGACACAAGGCTGAAACAATTTAAAACTAATCGATTATAGAAATCTTCGATTCAAGTGAAACTCAACATTCAGTAGATAACTACACGCACATCCAGGATCAGAATTTTGATACTTGTTTGTTAAAGTGATGTATGAGGATGTATGTAATCTTTATTCGGTCGTGTTTTCGATTCTTTTTCGATATTTTATAAAAGCTGAAATTGTAGTTTACGTGACGGTTGCGTATTGCTAATTACGCAGAGTCGCGTACAATACTTTATCCACACACATATTATAAGTACTCTAAGATGGGTTCAGAAGCCGGAATGCAAATGACCAGCATCTGTGGTAGCAGGTGACAGCGTGACAGCTGTAACGTAATTTCGAAATTACGTTACGTTACGTTATCGAATATTTTAAGGTAATGAAATCCAACAAACAACCAACATCTTCCAAAATTAACAGCTGTCAACGCTGTCACCTACTACCACAGGTAATGCTGGTCATTACCTACGGGTTTTGAACGCATAATACAGGACTTATGATATATTATGAGTGTAGATAAAAAATGTTACAAATCAAATCTTTTAGATAGATGAAGGTTCAAGTTACAAATAGAAGTTATCAATATTATTTGCTGAAAATGCGTTGTTTTTAGGTTATCTTAAATATTAATATACAGGGTGGTACTTGATAAACTGTACATATTGAAAGGGATGAAATTTTAGGTTAATTTATAGGTAAAACAATTTTTTTTAAATTTTTTTAGCCTCTGGTTTTTTTTTTACATTAGTTAGGTTAATAATAATTGATAACAATATTAGACCAATTAAAAAAAATAACTGAAAACTGCTTTTTTTGTGGATTTTCTCAAAATTTTGCAGATATTTTACAATTTTTTTTTTTAACGTTTTTAGGTCTAAAATTAAAGGAGGAATAATATAATAAGCACAAAAATATAGTGAAATATCTAAAATAAATTGAGAAAATCGTGTTTTTATGAAAACAAAATGACATTTTTGCTGTAATATATTAAAAAAATTAAGAAAAAAAGTGGCAAAAATTATTTTTTTAAATATTTTACCTATAAATTAACCTAAAATTTCATCCCTTTCAATATGTACAGTTTATCGAGTACCACCCTGTATAGTTAGGTTACGTTAGACTTGTGACTGTCGCAAAATGTTAACTCCTGCGCCTAGAAATGCCTGACGATACAATTACATATGCGCAGTGAGTGATACCTACGAATGAAATTGGTGTCGACAAAACTAAGAATCGTGCAATAAAGAGTTTATACAAGGGTAAACCTGCTAAATCATTTTCCATTAACGAACTGTAGTATAGAATAGAAGTCGAAATAAAGATTTCGAAATGTTTTCTAGCTGTACATATTCGTTGGGCGGAGCTTGCTGTTGAAGCGCGAAGACGGAACAACAAATTAACATACTCTTTTATAATTATAAAGTATAAGTACTTGTATTACCTAAGTACATTACAATTATCTTGCACGTAATTTAAAACATGTGCTCTCTAGTTTCAAAATAATCATGAACTTCCGAAAAGATTGTAGGTGATATTACTTAATAATACGGAGTTAAATCGCCGAGTGCCCAATTGTATACATATTTATGAGTGCGCAATAAAGTCGAGTGGCTTTTATTACTGGAACGGGTCGGGTCGTGAGTCGTGACGCACAAGGCATTTTAAAAAAAATTGGGCATTTATGCCTTATTATGCAACTTAAACTCTTTTGCAACTCGGAAGAATTGCATCGATTTGAATAATGGCTGCAATTTCTACTATTTATTTGACTATGAATAATATGTAAATGTTATACTTACGTATTAAATTACTGCAATTTTTTATTGTATGCCATTGTTTTTAAAAAATTGTGATCATTTGATGAGTTTGCAACGCCCTCTATCGAGATGAGGTTTAACCACTGACTACGAGTACCGTACGTCGTGTTTCTCAAGACAGTTTCAAGTGGTGCTAAAAGTTCGGCTACTCGCCGACAGATGTCGCTTCCTGTAGTATTTAAGTTTCATCGTGTCGAATGTTCAGCTTTAGTTCTTCTACCGACCACTAGATGTTAAGACATGTACCACTTTTTGCACGACGGCCCAAAAAAAGGGGTTCATGTATGTATGTATGCATGATTCTTTATTTCGCCATTTACTCACTTCATCAATCCAGTTTTTGGAACTATGTAATTTAATTGGTTTAGCTTGATTTTATATTTACAAGGCAGCTGTTGGTCATCTTTCTCATGCTCGACTTAATAATTGTTTATAAACTGCAAATATTGCATAGTATTTACTACTTATATTTTTTACGGATCATCTATAACGATAGGAAGGTGTATGTATGTATACACACTGCGTATGTATGTTATGTACAGCCGAGGTCCAAATATGTGTACACTTTAGTACCTTGTCACTATAATCGCTGTGATAATTCGTATATGGCAGTTTGAACATGACATTAAATAGACAAGGTTCTAAAGTGTATACATATTTATGAAGTCGACTGTACAGCCGAGGTCTAAATATGTGTACACTTTAGTACCTTGTCACTTTAAACGCTGACAATTCATATATGGCAGTTTCAACATAACTTTAAATAGACAAGGTACTTACTAAAGTGTACACATATTTATGAACTCGACTGACCATTAGTCCATTCGCTTAGATAGTGTCGTTACACTCGCACGTACTTGAGCGTAACACCCGCAAGTTAATATGGCAGTTCACATGGAATTATATCCGTATTTTATTACAATAACCACAAGTACGTGCGAGTGTAGCGACACTATCTAAGCGAATGGACTATACAACAAAACCGTTTTGTTTTTGCTCTTAGGCGAAGCTTATTAAAGTATCTATCATCGATGACATATAATTATTAACACCATTCATTTTTGTTTGAGCTCTGTACTTTTTCGTTTCAGTTTCTTTTATATTTTATTATTTTTCGGATTGTACAATGTACAATTATAATGTTTTACATACTTACATACATTATCAATTTATCCCATTACCTCTCAAACGTTTTCTTTTTCAATATGGCTGCCTGACAGGTGAGAAAGGAATAAAATAATGACGTGGTAAGAAATTCAATTTAACGTCTTATTGCAAATCGAATAAAATAATCGTTTGAGGTTGCGTTTCTCTTGATCGTGTTATTGTGGTCCATCGAGGTTCAATTTCACTTCGTATTGCCTTCGTTTTGTATTCCGCTGTTGCGGTGCACAATGCGTCTAGGGGATTATTTAATTTTAACTGTGTCATTTTACTGAAATAAACGTTCAGTTTGGTTACTTTTTAGATGGTCTGGTCACGTTTTTCATCTTTTTAAATAGCAATATTATTTAAGTAGTATTAGTGGAGACTTGATTTCTATTTTTTATTGAAAAAGGCAACAAAATATAAAGACATTGTAGTACTAATCAGAATAATATATATGTACCTGCAAAAAATAGTATATAATATATTTAAAACTGGAGGCCCGTTTCACGAAGCAACAAGTTACAAATTACAAGCAGAACTCTTTTTCTAGTAAAAGGAGTTAGAAAGAGCCGTCCGCTTGTAATTTGTAACTTGTAGCTTCGTGAAACGGGCCTCTCGTGAAGAAATAAAACGTAAACCATTGGTAGATTCAATTTATTAAATTTTATACTACGCATGTACATACATAGTCTTTAGCAGAATAAAATACCTCTTATAACGCTAAACCTAGAAATATATCTATTTACAAGCTTATCGAAAGTTGACTTAGGCTCTACAAGCAAATAATTAAAAGCATTGTTTCAGGCGTTTCAATAAAAATAAAAAGATTTAAAGTCAGACAGTAACAAACGTAAACAATTTCCTGATTGACCAACTAATCGTGTCATTATCATCGAAATTGGGTCACTTCTTTTAAATATGTGCTACCGTTTACGAAGTGCAGACAATTTTTTTTCGTTTAATATGTCCTAAATTTACTGTGGATGCACAGAGCTAGTCGATTTCGTATTTCAAGTTCTTGCAAGCCTCAGTAAAAATGTCCTCTCTTTTGAACTGTAATTCATTCACTCCACTCAGTTCTCACGATTTCTAACTCTGATTACCCCCTTTCCTTTTTTAAATTTCGATTGTTCGAAACTTTTTACTGTCGTGCCCATTGACACTGTATTTTATATCCTCGAAGACGCGCTTCTCAATTATATCTAACCTACATTTATACAATTGTGCAACGCCTATTAAACTGGCAGGGCGTGTCTTCGTGGGTTAATGCCTTAGAAAAGTAACATAAATTATCCTTCTAACAACCACTTTCAGTCAAAACTTAATACTAATACTTTAATCCTCTTTGCCAGTCATTCAACAAAGCTAATTATTGAAACGCCTGAAATCCCTAACGTAGAATAAAGTTCATCGATTGAGCTGAGTATTTAAGTTTGTCCACGAGAGCAATCATCACTAAACACTGTCATAACACGAGCCAGTCCTCTTTGATCATGTCCGAGGCTTTCTCCGCTATCATTATCACGGGAGCGTTAGGATTCCCGCTGATGATGGTCGGCATCACGCTAGCGTCGACCACTCGTAAGTTGGCAACTCCGTGCACCCTTAGCCTTGGATCCACAACCGCCCCCGGATCAGTCTTCGGACCCATCTTACAAGTCCCAGTAGGGTGGTATATTGTGAACGTGAAATGTTTCAAAGAACACTCCCAGTACTCATCACTAAACAAGACATGGTGCTGGCAGCCTGGCAGAGGTATGTTGTGAGGCCGCGACCCGTAACGCTGGAAAGCCGTTGTATTCGACAGCGCCATAGCAATCCTTATACCTTCTGTGAGTACTTTAATGTCTTCTTTGTAAGCGAAGTAGTTAGGCTCTATGCTAGGCGGGTGGAACGGGTTACGGCTCCTCAGCTTCACCCAGCCTGAACTCTTGGGGCGAAGAAGCAAGGGCAGTATAGTCCAAGTCTCGGCGTTCTCTATCGGCTTGTAAACGGTATTGTATACGCGGTCCCGTAGGTTCAGGATTCTTCTGATCTGCTCCCCACCGTCGGAGTTGACGGAGCTCGGCGCGAAGTGGAACTGGATGTCGGGCCATTTACCAGAACTTGGGGCGTATTTCGTGTTCACAAATGCTAAGCCTTCGACGCCTTGAGTCGTCATCGGACCTTTTTCATATAGAATGTAATTCATTGCCACTGCAAAAGTCTGGAAGCGATCTTTCTTGAAAGTGACAGGTTTGTTGACTACAAATGTCAACCCTCCTAACCCGACGTGGTCTTGTAAATTGTGACCGACCTTTAGATCTGCAACGAGCGGGATCCCGAGCTCCTTCAAATGATCTGCCGGTCCTATGCCACTGAGCATCATTAATTTCGGCGTGACCAGGGATCCAGCTGACATGACGACTTCTCTTTTGATCCTCACTTTTTGCTTTTGTCCATTGCGCACAAATTCGACGCCGTAAGCCTGTTTTTTGACCGGGTTGACTAGTATCCTGGTGACTTGCGCGCCGAGCGCGATGTGCAGATTTTCCCGCTGGCGCACGGGCCTTAGGAAGGCCTTGGCGGTGCTGCAGCGGCTGCCGCGTCGCATCGTCGCTTGAGTCAACATAAACCCGGTCTGCTCCGCTCCATTAATATCCCTGTTCTGATACCCGAGCTCCATGCCACCCTTCAGAAATGTAACCGACAGCGGCGTCCGCCACGGCGCCTCCTGAACGGTCAAATAACCTCCAGCAGCGTGATACGGTGTGTTCACCAAATACGGGTTTCGATTGTCTTCCGACTTCAAGAAGTAGGGCAGAACTTGGTCGTAGGACCAGCCGGGGTTGCCGAGCGCTTCCCAGAGGTCGTAATCATTGCGATTGCCACGGACGTAGACCATAGCGTTGAGGACGCTGCTGCCGCCGAGGACCTTGCCTCTGGGCCAGTTGCAGCGGTCGCCGTTCATGGCGAGGCAGTAGGAGCGGTTGGCGGACGGCGTGGTCTGAAACTGCCAATCCAGCTCGGATAGCTGGGTGTAGCCGGCCAGCGCGGGTACGTCGGATATTTCGGTCTCATCCTGACCCGCCTCCAGGAGCAGTACAGTCCAGTTGCCCACCTCGGAGAGGCGCGTCGCCACCACGGCGCCCGCCGATCCGCCACCCACCACCACGAAGTCGTATATCGGCAACACCTGTAATTACAAACAGAGTTCACGTTTAGCGACGTAGAAAATATAACTCGTGTTGTATGATGATTAAAATATTTCAGATAAATGTGCCTTGAACTAGTAATTTCGTTAGTTGAATATGAATTAATTTAGTAGGTATATAGTCGATGGTGCGTTTTATACTTAAACACATAAAGCTAACTTGGACTATGCATTCAATACTTACAGCATTAACGTCGGTAATGCGGGACTCTGGGTCGAACTGCTGGTATCTGAAGTACGTGATCCCGAGAGCCAGGAGTGGTATCAGCCCCAGCACGGTGATCGGCGACGGCGCCAAGCTCGCGAGCGCTCCTGCCGCCTCCATCCTCCCTCCCCCTCATCTACCGCTACACTAATATTTACAACTTATCCTACGAGTCTTAACTCTCTTATATCCAATCGTCCACTTTTTTCCTCTGCTCGTCCTCCGAGAGGATCTTCGGTGTGTAGTTCCTTATCCCGGCCTTCTTGGCAGTATTCTGCTTTGGTTTCGTGCTCTCAGGCTCACTGTGGTAACTCTTCAACCGCTGGGATTTTAGCTCGTCTTTGTCATCAAAGAGCTGGAGCTTGTATCGTTTCTCCTTTGATATTTTGACAGGTTTGTACAGTTCTTTGCTGACGTCTTCGTAGTGGTTATTTTTGTATAGGGAGGGGCAATAGTAGTCGCTTTTGGAGGATCGTTCTGAGCGGCATTCGTAGCCGCTGGACCCGCTGCGATAACCGCTGCTTTTGGTTGAGGAGTCGCTCTTGAAGCTTTCTGCGCTTCTTCTGACTTTGTGCCGTTTGTAGTCTTTATCTTCGTAGTCGGGGAAGTGGAGAGGGGAGCTGCGGTACTGGACGGGGTCGGAGTACTTCTCCTTGTAGCGCGCCACCTGGCCGCCGCTAGCGTGAGCAGCATACGACTGTTCTTGACCCATGGTGCGAAGCGCGGCTGCGCCTCCTTGATATATGTATTCTGTAAACAAATGAAAAAAAGGGTATAATTAATATTTCTTTGTTTTTGATTTCAGGTAAGGCTACAACACGCAATCTGGATACCTCACTTAGAACCAAGTTTGTGGTATTTATTTGTAAATTCCGAAAAATATAACCGCTTACTGTGGTTTTGGATTGCAACCTTTACTGGAGTAAATGCATGGAAACTAGCATGAAGATTTTATTCAAGTTTGTTACGTACGATCAGTGATAAATATATATTATAACCCCATGACGTGGTAGATATTAACATACCTTTATGCCACTGATAATAAGGTAAATATTATATTTGGTGGCCAGATTACAATTAGGACTTCATGACGAGTAGAAGATAGATAAAACGCAATGAAGAAGTACAAAATGAAACCATCCTCCGGTGCTGGCATGTTAAATCAACGCCTGAACTTTTTCTTTAAAAATTCCAACTAGATTTTTTATCATTTGGATTTGTTGTGGGTCGGCCCCAAGTCGCGAAAGTTGGAATGTGTTGAGAATTATCTGGGACAACACTCGTGGGGATTATCCTATCCTACTCTTACTTATTTTATAAATGTGAAAGTTTCTGAGGATATGAGGATGTTGGTCTGTCAATCACGCATAAACAGAGAAGGGATTTGGAAGAAATTCATCACACAGAAATTCCAACAGCTGAAGTAGCACTTACAATACTTTTTGTCCTGGAAAATTTGATAGGTCCCGAGAGAGTAACGATAAAAGAGTTCTACGCGAAAGGGGTTGCGGGAAAACGCTAGTTCTATGTGTTAAATACTGTGTCGTAGAAAAAGTGAAGCGATTCTATCACCCGTATTCACAAACAAGGGATCCTTCACTGAGTAAACGCACTGCGTTCAATACAGCTTTGTGATTGGTCCTTTTTGACCGACCTTTTGTTTATGGGACGATTTGAACCACCCTGTGCGTTCGTGAGCACTGTGAGACCTCATAGTGACGTTTGTGAATACGGATGAATATTAGAGGATGTCCGCGACATCGTACGCGTAAATTAGTTTTCCGCTACTCCCCTATTAATTCCCCTTGGGGGTAGATTTTCGGAAAATCCTTTCTTAGTTCACCCTTAGACCTCATAAGGAACCAACATGCCAAATTTGGAATCTCTAGACCTAGCATCGGTTTGGACTGCACGTTGATATTTCAGTCAGACACTCAGTGAGTTTCTTCTTTTATATATTAAGATTAGCTATCCCACCCGTTACAGAGCGTAAATGAATAGCGTCTCGTTCATCTATATTATAATCCTGTTGCTATTGTAGTGAACAAAAACAGTTTATCAGTACCTACCTAAGGTAGCTTATCTTCATAACAAACAGTAGTACCAATACGTAAATCCAGCGAAAAACTGGTAAGTAATAATAATAATAAAAATAATAATAGCACTAATAATGAATTAAGATAATGTCGTCAATAAAAACACTAAAACGCCAATGACTAACTAAATTACTGCCAATTTCAGTGTGTTTTATGTAAAAGACCGCATTTGTAAATTTCCAATTGGGAATGTCGATAAAACGGTAGTTTTGCTATTTATAAGCTATTGTCTAATTAATAGTAATAATTAATTGCATTTTTGTTGTAGCTTATACAGAATTAACGCGTATAAATCTGTCGCCCCGAAAATCATCACGAACTTTCATGGGACGGGATCACTTGCGCGAAATAGTAAATTCTATAATTTAATTTAAGTCTGATACTACCGACCGATCGATAGCTTCATACATTTTCAATATTTCCAACTAATTCATCTTAACTGTCTAAAATAAATTACTTACACGTATCGTAACAGTAACAGTAGTATTTTATTTTATTATAAATAAAATCGATCGAAGATATTGAAGTTACATTCTATTATTTATTATATTTTGGTTTAATTTAGTAGTTTATTAAAGGGGCCAAAAAAACAGCGTCAGATCTTCGAACTGAGAGTCGCGATAGTTGACTCTCAGACGAGTGGAGTGGAATCATTAAATTCATATCCAAACTCATCATTCGCTGTTCAGTCGAGTCAGTTAAGACCCTTCTGATGGCAACTTGATAAAATTCGCTGAAATGTCTTATACAATCTGGGGGAGACAAACGATAGCGCGATGTAGGAATCGAGACGGACGACAAAGTGACATCTGTTGAGACGTCGAGTAAACTCAACGGCCGTCTGGTCGTTGACCTTGGCCTTGTTACGGTTATCATGCTTTATAAATACGTAGCGATAATTTACACGTTTATTTTATATAGGTTCATAATAGAATCATCATTTATTTATTCTAAATAATACAACTTACAAGCTACATAGGTACGATACAATTTACACCGTAATAAAATTCAGATGCAGATTTTTTGAGGGTCAGTAGAGCACGATTTATTCTTTAATAGTAGTGCGTTCGTTGTTGCGAGAGAAATTTCAACAGGTTTTTACTGCGTGCGCTCAAAGAGGCGGAATTGTCAAACAACACATTTGAAGCTGGCCGAAATACCTTGAAAAAAAAAACTTTAAATAAATAAAGAACATCGCCTTTGAACTTATGAATGAGTTGTTCGTGCGTGGTAATTCAAATACGGAATGTTTTTTTTACAATTTTCGAACTGTCTTATTTCTTTCTTGTAAAATTGCGATTGTAATTTAGTTTTATTGGATGTCGTCGTTTCATCTTTATGAAAAAAACCACTTAATAGGATCTCTTTAAAAAGTTACGAGTTTCCTGTAACGGTCAAAAACTTTCACTCTAAATGCAGAATTTACCACCCCAATTAACCATGATCTCGGATGACGGAAATCCCGCAGTGTAACAACACTAACGCGGGCTTTATACAGAGACAAGAATAACCTTTAAAAAATAAACCGGCAATGGTTAACAACTAGTGAAGACGTCGTAAAAAATTAGGGTCACTTTGAATCCACGTGAATTTCACTCTCTTTGTGCTAAAACGACTTTTGTGGTTGAACACTATCGCTTTTGTGAACAGATGTTTGATACAGTTTGTTTTGAAGATAGCGTAGTAAATTAAAGTTATTAGAAGCAGATGCCACCACCTAATCGATTAACGGATCATTTATAAATATAAACAGCAGTGATAAATATAACTGTAACTTTGTGCTTATGATAAAAAAACAAAAGATGAAAAGACAAAATGATGCGACATGATGCGAAACTGAAAGAGACAAAAAATTATAGTTTTGAAGGAAAAGTGACTAAGGCATTATTAGAGTGAAGTCAATGAGTTCAACCTCGATGAAATTGTCACATAGAATACGCTACGTTGAAGAAAAATACATGTACATTGATGAAATGATGACATAATAAGTGATTGAAAGGGCTGTAAGAACACCTCTTGTATACCTCTATTTTTAAATTATACTGTTTCATGTTTAGTTTTTGTGGTTTTCAGTAAAGAAAATGTATAGTATTGTATAGATACATACAGGTGAAGCTATAATAAACTATTAAAAGCCATAACAGCAAGTGAAGCAGTTTGTGTCACTTGTAAAAAACCAAAACCTGATTCTGGATACAGGTTAAATCGAAGTAGAAAGTGTCGATGTCCACGTACGAACAATATAATCAGCATAGTTATTGTTTATCAATTAATATAGTAATGGAAGTGCATTTGTGATTGTTGCGTAAGGCGAAAGTAGGAATGAACGGTCAGACTGCGCTGAGCGATATCACGCTAACTTATGAACGCATGCTAACCGACCGGAACTAACGAAGATCACTTCTCGAAGAAACAAATAATGCAATCGTTTCTAAAACAAAAAGGCAGTTTTAGTTGATTAGGTAAAGGAAAAAATATCTCGCGCATTAAATGATTTTGGATAAAAAGCGAAGCCGAAAAGTTTCATATTGACCCTGGAGCAAAGTTCAATAGGCATTTAAAATTTAATGTCAGCAGTCTACTTTGAGACATATATTTATTACTTTAGAGACCTAACTCGAAATCCAACATTTGTGAATTAGGTCACTATTATTCTAAAGATGCGAAATGTCCCAAATGTGGTGCCAGCCTTTTCAAATTTGATGGAAATAAAATCACACAAGAGCGATATTAGTGTTTGTTTCAGAGTTTCGGATGTTTCATATGTATCTAAAAATCTCTCTATATTGTATTACCTGCTTCAAAAAGATACATCTAGTTTGTCTTAAAAATAGACTTTAGGCTGATAGCTCTGTACATTTGACATAACTAAAGTAGATAACTTAAGAAAGAAGGCTTTCTCTAAATTTAGGATATTGCTACGAGATGCTCTAAATATATCTATTGTGGTCTAGCTAGTACCCATAGAAATTTGTGTTTTTTTTACTTTCTCAAAAAACTATCTGACGGTTTCATCGTTTTACCTGACTGGCCAGCAATAAACGAGGGTAATGTTTCTGACCTGCATGCACCCATTGTCCCCCCACTGAGACTCAATGCACAAAGCAATTTAGTAAGATCGAGTCGCTAGGATAGTCTTAATGCCACTTGCACTGGGTCAGGCCCGGCGCACTCCGCACTTTGGCGAAGCTATAAGTTATAACGGCTTGTATTTAGTTGTAAGTTTTGTAAGGATTGGCTCGAGAAGGAAAGGGAGAGTAAACTAATAGGCACTCTGCCGTTATACCGAATAAGGCGACTAACTACATAGTAAATTTCACGTAACATAAACATATAGGTAAATTACATTACAGTTTCAAACACATAGGTACAAAAACTTAATTAAACCATACAGGCATATCATATCCTTTTATTAGTATTTTAATTAAAGCTTTTTTACCTTCCGAATAGCCTAGTATAAATAGTTTTTTAATATCTTTAAAAATAAGAAAGATATTAATGTTTAAAGCTTGCTTTTAGACGGAGAGGAAAATACAGTAATATGACGTCATATTACTCAACCGCCATATGAATTACACGCAAAACATCGTTTCGTGAGAAAGAGATAGACAAAAAACTTTAAAAGGCTATAACTTTTATTTTTATTACCAATTTCAAATTTAATCTTGAATTATTTTATCATACTACCTATATAGATATATTATCCAAATGAATATATAATTTTTTTAATATCAGGCAAATACCCTATCCAAAGATTAAAAACAAAAACATTAGGTAGGTACAGGAAAAAAATACAAAACAAAAGCACAAATCAATACAGAGACACAACAGATTGAGGTTGCAAAAGGTTCAGGCTCAGCCTGTGCCACGATTTTTATAATCGCAGCGCTAATTTTCAGCCTGCCCCTTGGCTCACTGCGCAATTGAAGAAATAAAGAGGTAGGGCTTGCAAACTATTAGTCAGGCAACTCAGGCACGATTGATGTTATTTTTAGTAAAAGTATAAGCATAGCATTTTAAATTTAATATGATTACTAATAGTGTATACAATGCTGTGACTGCTACATTGCAGTTAGACACCTTCTTTTCTACTTCGACGTTTGACATACCAAAATGCTGTTTTATTAGGAAGAGTGTCTTCTATACTTGTAGTAAGTCTCAGATTCGCTTACCATCAGGTGGACTATGTGTATTGTCCATGCCTTAAATTAAAACTCGTAAATGTGGCTTATTGTCATAAAAAACATCGTAGTTACATACATACAAACATAATCTCACGCCATCGTTCCCAGAGTGGGGTAGGCAGAGCTACAGAATTACAAACATCTCTAAAAACTTGTTGATAATCCTATAACCACAATTTGCACAATTAGGCTAAGATGTTTACCAGCGTATTAGTGACAGGTTGCAAGCCCATCGCCTAACAGTACTACAAGCCTTTATTCCCTTAGTCGTCTCTTACGACGTCCACGGGAAGACATGGAGTGGCACTATTCTAACTCGGCAACCACACGAGGCTATCGTAGTTTGAGTTAAGTATTTAAGTTAAGTTACGGTTTATTTCTGTGATACATACTGTAGGTACAGTAGTATAAGTAAATTATCCTAATTTAACAAAAGTTCACTGATGAAACTTAAGGTGATTCGCGAGACCTTTGCAATTTAGAAGGAGCTTGTGAAAAACATGATTAAATTGCAAAATATAATTTGAACAAAGGTAATGTTTCATAATGGCGAAAGGGCGTTGAGTAAAGGTACGTTGCCGTCGGCTTGATTTGAGGAAGTAATTAATATTGTGGACAAAACATAAGTTACCTAATAATTGGAGACGAATGTTAGTTTTTGTAAACATCATGAAATATCAAATAAAAAAGCAAAATCTGATCAAAACATGGCTTTCAATAAATATTCCGGAATGTTTTGTGCATCAAAAACATCAAATAGCATCCAAATCGAAGAGCAGCGTTTTAAGAATCGAAGAAAATACCAACAGTGCCACAAAAGATTCCTCTAGATTGTTTTTTTAAATAGTTTTACCTAAATACATCAATGTCCATCAACGGGTTATCTCATAATAGTTACAAGTGTTTGTCATCCGTGTAATACTCGCTGAATTCACGTAACAACAGCCTTTACAATGCATCGACATATTCTATAAGCGGTGCGAATTGGACACTCGGCTGTGACCATCCGTGACCAAAGCTTGTTCACGTCTGGAGGTAATTTTGAACAAAGACATGAATTAACACGTTGTTAAGAATATTCTAGCTCTAATTGTAATATGTATATAATGTACCAACTTCAGGAACATTAAGGATGTAGAAATAGTTGTTATAACAACGGGTATTTCTAGTTTAGATTAGAATTCAAATTATTTGCCTATAAACGTGTATGGATGCCATGGATGGATGAAAGAACACAATACTGGCATTCGGGTGCATTTTAAGTCATTAGCTTTTGGGTTCCTTAATGATCTTAATGCAAAAACTCGTCGATCTGACGAGGCTGGTCTATTAGATATTTAAGAGGTAAAAAAATAATGTAAGAAGGAATAGACAATAATAAATTTATTGACAAAAACATTGGCACAACACATTACGGTACGGTATACGGTTTTGACAGTACTGTTGGCTGAAAATCAGCGATCTAGGTTTCTAACTCCTCAGCATAATGTTGGGTAGTGATGTGCCGTGGGAATATTCTCGGTAATGGGAATTTTCCTATGGGGAATATTCCCGGGAATATTCCTTTATGTATATATGTATGTAAAACTCTTTATTGCACATAAACAATTACAAAACATTTTGCATCACTATAGATAACGTACATAGGCGAACTTATCCCATATGGGATCTCTTCCAGTTAACCTTGGAGTAGAATAAGCCAGGATAATGCAAGAGGATAGGCAAATTTACAAAATAACAGATAAAAAAAGAAAGGTACATACATCTGAAAAACAGACATTAAAAGTAATAATATCTGCTTTAATAAAATAAATATATAGTTAATAAAATATACTAATATATACTACCGCATATGTAAACAGTAATTAAAACCTACAACAGAGCAAAGGAACAACAATTACGACTCATCTAGTTCATTTAACCACAACTTCTTTAACTTTTCCTTAAATTATTTATTTATTCGCAGGAATATTCCCTAAACAGGGGAATATTGCAATACAGATTGGGCAAATTATTTTTTTATTAAACTTAGTTAATAATGAAGTACTCAGAAGAATTAAATGACTTTTGCTAAAAACCTCGTGTTATACCTACTAGATACACGTAATTCATGTTTTATATCATAAAATTTAAGCTTTTGTTTCGATCACAAAATCGTTTCTCTTTTTGCGATAGGTACCGTTTCTGAGTATTATGTTGCTGTCTCTTTCATTCAATGGCTGTCTCCCTTCCTCTAAAAAGATAAAACTTGTTGCACTTGTTCAGTCTTCTAACGTATCTGGTGCTATCAACGCGTGCGTAGATGTGCTTGAGTCATGAGACCGAAAAGTAAAGTGTTTGAACATTTCACTACTCATACAGTTAACAATAAAGTCACGTTTTGTTGCAAATACTGCAATACCGTGTATTTATTTAAAAATGCTACAAAATTCGCCTATCATTTAGGAAAATGTTCCAAAACACCATGTCGTCGGTGATAGTCAGAGGTCGGAATAGGTAGTGCTTATTAACCTAAACTTGACTCACGTTCATTCATGCGTGAGTGAGATGGGGATACGTTATTGAATGAAGATGCAACAAGTTTAGGTTAATAAGCACTACCTATTCCGACCTCTGGTGATAGTGCAATACCGCTAACTAACAAATACAATAAGTTCCAAAATACACCTTAGCCAGTAAGTCAGTAAGATGCATTTTGCTACTTATCGAATTTTTTACTTACGCAGTATTGCACTATCCCCGACGATGTGACGTTAAGTGTTTTTTTTTTATTATAGTCTTTTTTTTAACGGTGCAGTACGAATGCATAAAAAATCGTCAGATTCGTCCTAGTATTTATATCGCAATAAGTACAGCACCGATATAAAAACCAAAGTACATGATTTACTGTGATTTTTAATGAAACTGTGATGATTTGTACAGTTATTGCTAATAAAAAAAATACTTTTCAAAAAATGATTTATTCAACTTTCCTAGCAATTAGTGGAATATTCCTGGGAACATTGGGAATATACCCCGGGAATATTGGGAATGTTCCCGGGAACATTGGGAATTTACTTTCGCAAGTGAGTTACACTATTTAATGTCTCGGTAAATAGTTCAATGAATAACGTTTTGAAATAATCCTCAATCACACATGTGAACCTCTACACTTTCAAAATTCCCCAATGTTCCCTTTGTGTGGGAATATTCCCAGGAATATTCCCACCTAGGGAATATTCCCGGGAACGGCACATCACTAGTTGGGTGGGCCAGTGTCAGCTTCACTGCCGCGAGAACACACATTCTAGGTCTATTTGTGTGTCTTCTGTTTAGTGAATTGTCTTTCTTACTTATTTTACATTATTCACTAAAAACTAGTAGTTTGCAAGCACAACACACAACTTAAACATGATTTCCAAACGGTACCATGCGCCTGCTACGTCAGGACAAGAGTGGCCAGTATACCGTTAAACTTACAGGTCAATTTGACATCTTATATACGCGTCACTTGATTCCTGACTAACGGCACTTACGAGTATACCGAGCGCAAATACGACTGCATCTATAGTTTAGGATATATGTGGCATTATCTATGTAAAAGGACCTTATTGTCGATGGCACTTACGCCGCACTGCGTCACGCGACGTTGTATTTATATCCGAGCATCTTTAATAATGGCGGAAGCGCCATCGACAGTAAGGTCCCTTTTCATAGATAACGTCACGTATTATTTGGCCGTCTGTTATCTCCTTTGCGCTCTTTTGCTCTGCGTAAACAATTATCGGTCAATGGATACTCGAACAGGCTTATCTATTGTTAATAACCATACAAAACTTTATCTGAGAGCCGAGTAACTCAAGTCCATTTTGTTTTACATACGATTATATTACTAATCTCTAGAAACTTACATGCTACAATGGCGTAAACATCTGTCGACTTATGGGTCACTTTGACACTCAGGAACAGAAATGGTTAAAAGTGCACTTAAATAGATTGAATAATATACTGTGAAAAGTCTCTTGTTTCTTTAACGACGCGTTTATATAGCCTCGGTAGTGATTTTTCTAACGAAGGGTTCGATCCTGGTATGAGAAAATACTTGTGTGATCTCTCTCTCTGTCTTCCTAGCTGTTATTAAACCCACATGGTAGTGGGGTCAGCTTTCTTGATATTTTCTTCTCCACTGACTTCGCTCTGTCCTCGACATCGTCCGAGGCTACCTGACATATTTACCCTTTACTAATACTTGTGGGATGTGTGATTATTTGTTCCCGAGTCTTGGATGTTTTCAGAGTATTTAAGTATGTATTTATCTATAAAAGTTTGTTTATGTTGTCTAAGTACCCATAGTACCTACAAACCTGGAGCTTAGTTTGGGACTAGATCTATTTGTGAGTTTTTTTTTTTAAGTTACTATGACAGAACTGTCGGACATATTTCGCAGAAGATTTCTCGCAGGTGGTTGGATTTCTTGCAGTCATCTTTCATTAAGACATATTATATAAAATAACGTCGTACGTCTATTTAGTCGTCGACAAGACAGTAAAGCACGTCTTCAGTAGCAGTATCACATCGTCACGGTGTGTTTGGACCGTTCCGAGTTACTAGAGCACGTCACTTCTGAGTGTGCTCATGTTTCCTCAAACGTGTATGTTTCCTTTCTTCACATTTAGAGTAATTTATGTTACATTTTGTAATGTGTTTAGATGAATTGTGACTTTGGTCTCTTGTTACACCAATTGTAAATGAGTAATTTTGGATATGTTGTATACAAAAATCATTATCTTGTCTTTTATTATGTGGTAGCATTTACATGTAATGTGGTTTAAACGGTAAGAAAAATATCTATCTGTTTGTATTTGTCTTTGTCTTCCTTTTCCAAAGCAGCACTGGAATAAAAGACAAAGGGCTGATTCTGATTTGATTTTTGGCAGTCGAGGTGGTTCTTAGCAAAGTTTCAGGGAAAGGTTATTACGAGGTTTTGCCTCGTGTGGTTGCCGAGTTAGAATAGTGCCACTCCATGTCTTCCCGTGGATGTCGTAAGAGACGACTAAGGGAATAAAGGCTTGTAGTACTGTTAGGCGATGGGCTTGCAACCTGTCACTAATACGCTGGTAAACATCTTAGCCTAATTGTGCAAATTGTGGTTATAGAATTATCAACAAGTTTTTAGAGATGTTTGTAATTCTGTAGCTCTGCCTACCCCACTCTGGAAACGAAGGCGTGAGATTATGTATGTTATTACGATTATAATTTGGGGTCTTTGAAGATAATTGTGAAATTGAAAGTTTCCATACAAAATACACATTTCTCTCCCCTTAAATCTAGTCCGATTTTAACAATGTTTGAATATGTTGTTGTTATTATGAAAAACTGGATCTGTACGTGTTCCTTTCCAAGAAAATATGTCCAGAAAAGAAACAAATATAAAAAGGGGAAGGTACAAACCTGTTTTTACATAATTACTACAACATATTCAAAATCGTGGAAATCGGACTTGATTTTGTTAGGGGGTAAGAACAATGATATTGTATATTAAGATACGTTATGCTCATACTAAACGCATTCAAATCCCGTGACCAATTACTGACAGAGAAAGACGGCAATCAAATTAGAAAGAGATAAATAGATAAAAAGTAAGGCAATTTGCCTTCCTTTTTGAGGAACGTTTTTGCGCGCAGACGACGTATCTTTATCTATATAAAATATCATTGGGTTCCCTTTCCTTGATCAAATACTTTTCTCGTTGACTAAAATGTGTAGTGTTACCTAATTAAGTAACTATACACGAAATATTTCTTTTGAATTATTATTTGGATGCCTGCGAGCCACTAGGCCAGGGAGTAAATGGCATGTTTAGCAGGAAAAAAGTCTGTTGTCGGATACACGCAACGGACGCCACGCTATTTTGTTTACTTGCTATATTTCTACGCATGGGTGATGTTATTACTTGCAAGTTTTTAATGTATTGATTATCGATATTTACATAATATTTACCCATTGGAAGTGGCTGAGCAGAGATCTACTCAACAAAGACGGTTTTTATAAAAATTTGTATGTGTAAATATCGTGCTATTTTAATGTATTTTCAAAGCGCAACTTTTAAGTACATTTAAAAAAGCCTTGACCATATAACCGTTAAGTTTATTTTTAATATTTCACTTATCTGGTTGGTATACAGTTCGTGATTACTTTCGTACTTTATTAACCGACTTCAAAAAAGGAGGAGGTTATACATTCCACTGTATGTATCTTTTTTTTTTCTATGTATGTTCACCGGTTACTCCGGCCATTGTGAACCGATTTTAAAAAATATTTTTTGGTTTGATACAGTATACTTCCGAGGTGGTCCCATTGTCACCAAATCTGTATCTGATGAGGGGATCAGTGAGGAATTGAGGGAACTCCTCAAATATTGTAGGCAAACATATAGCGATTTTAGTATTTTTAGTAACAAGTCCAGTATTTGCATTCAGAAAGTATCATTTGGTGAAGTGGAACAGTGGAACTGATGATGAAGACCACAGATGGTCACCGGAACTCCTCAATGGTACCGATTTCAAGGGTGGCGATAAGATATCTCGATTAAGATAGTTGAGCGACTAGGGACAACGAATAATATTTACTTGTTGAAATATGACTATGACTTTCCCGCGGCGTTACTTGCAACGCGCTTGATATAAGTTAAAGTTTCATTTCAACTAAGAAGTGGGACTACGTAACAGCGTATTATGATCACTAAAAAGTATAAAATAAAATAAATATTTTAAAAAACAAAAAACCACCTTCAAAAATGCAAAAAATAACTTCTTTAAAATTGTAGGCATCTAATAGGTTAGTTCAACTGATGTCGGCTTTTTGTTGAAAATGTTGTGGTGGTCGACTTCAGTTGGACTAACCTATTAGATGCCTACAATTTTAAAGAAGTTATTTTTTGCGTTTTTGAAGGCGGTTTTTTGTTTTTTATCACAGTAACATATTTGACCTTTACTTGACATTTGCTTGCAAATCTTGTTTGACATTTGCTTACGTGACTAAAGCGACAAGGTGCAAAAGTTCGTATCTTTCTTTGACAGTGACTGTACTTGTGCTTTATTGAAATACAATAATAACCAAGAGGAATAAACAAAAGTTTACTTCGTCAAAAACTTTATATCCACTACGACTAGACACCGAAAAGTAATTTATCATATGAGGAGGGCCTAAATTTTATCAAACCAAATAACGAACTACCTAACAGGCAGAGATGGGCATTATTCGAATAATTATCTATTCGAATAATCATTCGAATAAAAAAATATTCGTAATATTTTTATTCGCGAATAATTTATTCGTCCAATAATTTATTTGCGAATGATTTATTCGCGAATAGTTTATCCACGAATGAATCGTTCGACTACTTTTCGAATAACAAATAATTTATTAATTTATTAGATAAAAATGGAGCAGGTATAATAAGTAGTACATAATAATTATTCGTGGCAATTCATTCAACGAATAAATTATTCGAATAAGAATAATCATTCGAGAATTTCATTCGTTATTCGCGAATAATTTGGTTATACTTATTCGTCATTCGTCATAAAGCTAATTGAAATACTTTTCGCACAAACGGTTACTTAATCGTTCTTAAAGCATAATAAGCAATATACCGTTCGTTACATGCTATAGAAGAACAAAAGGTCTTAAAAGCATACTATAATCATAAACATAAGCCGTTTAAGGACCATGGAAATGATAACTGTAGTGTCCACTTGTGGAGCGAAAACCCGTTTGGGGACATGGACCCTTCCTAGAGGGTTCTGACCGATACAGTATGCGCGCGAGTCAGTTACTGTGTCATGACGCGAAAGAAAGAAAAAGTCCCATAAATAATGTTTGCTCATTCATTTGTTAATGACGTGACATGTGTGTCACGAAAATTAAAAACATGATTAAGAACTTGACTTGTCGTCAATGTATATCGGTGTTTATGTATGCGCTTTTTTTTTGATATTTATTTTAATTTTGCAGGTTAAGTTCGTTTTTTAGGGTTCCTCACAAGGAAAAACGAACCCTTATAGGATCACTCGTGCGTCTGTCTGTCTGTCCGTCTGTCACAGCAGATTTGCTCCAAAACTACTGGACCCATCGAGTTAAAATTTCCTAATTTATCCCCCAAAAGTAGCCCCCTTGTTCAAAATTCATTTATTTACGTTACGCATCCGCCTTTGAGTCACTGACTTACATATTTGTACCAAGTTTCAACACGATCGGTCCAGTAGTTTGGAGCAAATCTGCTGTGACAGATAGACAGATAGACAGATAGACAGACAGACTAACAGACAGGCATATGGTGTGGAGACGGAACCCTCTCCACGCGAGTCGAACTCGCACTTGGCCGGTTTTTTTTACATACAGTATGTTTGTACAGCGTTTCGTGACCCCCTGGTATTGGCTGAAAATCAGATAGGTGTCTGACACCTCAGCATTTTGCTGAGCCAGTGTCCGTTTCACCGCCGCGAATAAAGACACGCAAATAAACAAATCATAAAAGAAAACAATGAACACACATTACGTGCTATTTCAGTTGCCTTCATTGTTTTATTTTAAGACTTGTATATTTGTGTGTCTTTATTATTAGTGAATGAATGTCCTTCATCTTCTTCTTCTTCTTCACAATGTCGCTATCGATTAATTGAAGAGACTTTCATACTACATACAATGAAAATTGCAGGAAAAATTAGAAAACGGTTGG
The DNA here is from genome assembly GCA_946894065.1 of Acleris literana. NCBI lineage: Eukaryota > Metazoa > Arthropoda > Insecta > Lepidoptera > Tortricidae > Acleris > Acleris literana. The sequence goes on from OX335687.1 coordinate 2,744,262, forward strand.
TAAGATTTTCATATACACTTGCTTAATAGAATAAACAGTATAGCTAAATGCGTATTTTGGCCAAACGCAAAAAGAAACCTTGTAAGAGTCACCACGCTCACGATATTTTTCTAAGACGGATATCTCAAATTTTAGACGTAAATATTTACCTGAAAGTAGCTAGGATGGTGAACAAAAACAATATAAAAATTACATAATTGTGGGTTAACATTATTAAGAAATGTTTAAAGAATGCTTCCGAAACACGGCGACAGCATGAATACCAATGATATAATATAGTAAAAAGAGGTAGAAATGTTATACGCACTTCGATATTGGCACCCTAAAACCAAGCCAATTGGTACACCTTTACTTAGTCTTGCGCCGTCAACGGAACCGTGAACTAGTTTGCAGAGCAACATACACTCGTCTTGTTTCGCTCCCGGAAATTAGCATACCATCCTGCTTTCACTTGTCATTTATGAATTAGTGTGTAATTGCAATATTTACTGATTATGTGTGCGTAAGCCGGGCTATTTTTACACGCGGAATACCGTATAGGTAACATTATCTACCTCTTTTTATATTATATCATTGATGAATACGCACAAATCAAGTTATTGAGCAATTTTATGTTAAATACCTACATTATGTGTGGTAGAACTAGAAATTTTAAGCAATTAAGTTGTGGGTAGTTAAATTATGGAACAATTTCGCTAGATCTATTAATGCTGACATCAACGTAGTCCCATATTGAGGCACCATAGAACATCGTCGGAGTAATGTCAAAGCACAAAAATCAAAAGTCATTCACTTTCTTCTATAAAGTATAGTCGTAGCTCAAGAACTGAATTGCGTGACTGTATTTTAGTTTAAATAATAGTGACCTTCTTGCTTATGTATTTAGTTTTGAGAGAAAGGGAAGCCAAGATTCACTGATGAATTGCTTAAGATGGCACCTTTAAGACCGCCTTGACCTGACGTTGTGTCATCTAATTCTCACGTTGGAATTGCAGAAGCTCTTAAATACAAGGTTTGCAAATGCACAATAAACCTGGTCTATTTAAAGCATGATTCGTCACCTTCTGAAGAAAAAGCTTTTCACAGTGGGTAAAAAGATAAAATAAGATTTTGACACTTTTGTACGTCAAATATCTATCACGCCTTCCCAAGGGGAGAAATGACTTGACAGAAGCGCGTAGAGCTAACCTCATGTGCTTCTGTTTAGTCCACCAGAGTAACTCTTTAACCGAACAATTGTCCTCGCGTGTGATATCCATGGACTTGTTACTCTAATAAGTCCATGGTGATTGTCTAAAACTCTATACTGGCGAAATACACCTTGTTAAACACAAGGAGTGAAAGCCATTAATTAAGAAACAAAAAAGAGGAGATCATTTCTGGGAAGAATCGCCGCGACAAACGTCACAGTCAGTCATTCTTTAACATGTCGCTTATGTTATGACAATTACTAACCCTTTGAAGTCGCCGACACCGCTTTGTGCGCGCCGCGGCGGCTTTTGGTAGCAATTGTAGCGGCACATCAAAGCGTGCAAACTATTTGAACGAACTGTACTTAACCAAGTATTATATAAATCTGAATATACTAAACACGGTGTATCCGACGAAGCATGTAAACATCAGTTTAAAAACCTTTTATTGTGTAATCAATTAACCATTTATTTATGAAAATTCTCTTACTTAACACTAACAGTCATGCTACACGTACCATTACACTCCGTGGATGAATATATGGAAGTTATGGAACTGAAATTGTAAAATTATTATTGTATTGACATTTATTAATCCTTGTATGTTGACATCAGACAAGTGACCACTTATTAAATGTTTAATTGTTGTTTTAATTACGAATAATGTTTATATTCTTATTATTTTTGTATTATTTGATTATTAGTAGAAATGGGCATGCTTCGATGGTTCGGTCATTCAGAAAGGATGGTTGAAATATGATTGACAAACGAGATATACAGAGCGAAAGTGAGTGGATGGGTCGGAAGAGGCCGCCCTAGGCGTTAATTTTCAAATCAAATCGGAGACATACTGGAAAAGGGCCGAATCTTAAGTACCCGAAACCGACGTGCGTGCATGACTCGATGTATGAATGTGGAAGAAGCGAAAGAGATTTGTCACGACCGTAGCAGGTGGAAAGAAGTCGTCTCTGCCTACCCCTCTGGGAAATAGGCGTGATTTAATGTATGTATGTATGATTATTAGTATTTATGTAATTGTAATTGTGTGATTTTAATGTAATTTCGTATTTTTTGACATGAAATACAATTTATACAGTAATATTATATTGATAAATAAATTCCCCCTCGCCTCGTGTGGTTGCCGTGTTAGAATAGTGCCACTCCATGTCTTCCCATGGATGTCGTAAGAGACGACTAAGGGAATAAAGGCTTGTAGTACTGTTAGGCGATGGGCTTGCAACCTGTCACTAATACACTGGTAAACATCTTAGCCTAATTGTGCAAATTGTGGTTATAGAATTATCAACAAGTTTTTAGAGATGTTTGTAATTCTGTAGCTCTGCCTACCCCACTCTGGGAACGAAGGCGTGAAATTATGTATGTTATGTAAATAAATTAACTAAACCGAACTAAACTAAACATCATAGCACATTTTCAGCATACATCAGGTATGCTGCCCTCCTTGGAAAAAAGGGCGTATGTCTCATAAAATCGCGTATGTATTAGTGACCTTATTTTTTAAGACAGAGGGTAAAATTTACTTTGGAGGTTAACTGGCGTATGCGTCCGTTTCATTTAGGAGGGCAGTATGGTGTATTTATAAAGGAAAGGATAACTTTAGTAAGCCTTTTTTAAGAATTCTAGACTAATCGATGAAGAACCTTGAGTAGGTCTTAGTTTCATATTAATACAGCGCTTCGACGACTCTAAAACAAGCATTTTTTTGTTGGTCAATCGAATGAAGTAATATCTATTACGAACCCACATAGGTTTATATGTTACATCATTTACTGATAACTTAAATCGTGCCTTAAATAGTTCTGCCCTGTCAAAGGTGCGCCTATGTAATCGGTGTATTGCATTCAGGCTTGGTCGCAAATACCGACAGAGCAGCGCGGCTAGCATACTTAATCCGTATTGCTCCTGCCTGGTCAATTGCCTGTGCAATAAGACTATATTATGTATTGGACGAGAAGTGTTGGTCTGATATCGTCGGTGAAACTGCAAAACCGCGTAAGTTACATTTTAGTAAGGAGCAAAATGCACCTTATTGATAAGAAAGTAAGGTTTATTTTGCTCTACAATAAATTTGTAACTTACGCGGTTTAGCATTATCACCGACGATATGCAGTTTTGATTCGGACTGATTTTTGTTTTATGTAATGAATAGGGAATGCAAAAAACCGGTTTTAACCGGTTATTTGCATACAAAAACGTCTAATAACCGATTAAATTGCATTTCCTAGTAATTAAGTTTGAAAATTGGAAGAGATGAAATTGCCCTCTTTGAAATAGTTAACATTGTTATTAAAATCTTCCTCTGTGAAGTTAGAAATGTTTTAACATGAAGATTTTCTGATCTGCATACTTGGAAAAGAGTATATACTTATTTTTTCACGAACGAACGGAACCTACAAGGTATTGAAAGAAAACCTGCTGCTTTGATAAGGGCCTTGATTACAAAAGATTGTACTCATATTTGTTTTTGCAGTTTCTCTAGAATTTTACTATGTTACTAGAGGACGCCGCGCCCGCGACTTCGTACGCGTAGAATTAGTTTCCCGCTACTCCCCCTATTTCTTCCCGTTGGGGGTCGATTTTTGGAAAATCCTTTCTTAGTGCTCACTTACATCATGAAAGGAACCGCTGTACCAAATTTCAATTTTCTCTGTACAATAGTTTCGGCTGTGCGTTGATATCTAAGTCAGTCAGTCAGTTTTGCCTTATATATGTATTTTACTATGTTATATAGGGTCTTGGACTCGCGTATTTCCCCAACCAGTTAGCCTGCCGTCGCAACCGAGTGACTTTTGGACATGTTGTTATTTTTATCACGGGACTGGTTGTTCAGTATCTATGCCAATATACCGTATTCTGCGTCGCGCATGCGTGCGGGCGAGCCGTCACCTGAATAATTGATTATATACCTTATTCATGTGCTCAGTTGGTTTCAAATTATGTAGATTTTATCCTCGTTAAAGTTCTTATATAAGAAGTACAAAGCATAAACATAAAATGCTTTCAAAACAATGAAATTACCCTCTACAACTGGTAACCTATAATATTCTAAACGTTTAATGACACGCAATTTAGGTATGATTACTTCGAACGATTACCGTTAATCGCCTCATTAAGATATTGAAACCTACTTGACCCGTGGATCCAGTCATGTCACATCTGTGCCAAGTTTAACAACACCCTCATTAAATACCATTAAATTCATTGCCAACACGGAATGCCCAGCCAAGAACCAAGTAGGACAGTGGCTTCATTTCGACGTCTACGTGTTCCTTGATAGCTCTACCGTAATCGCTACCTACCTGACTACCTGTATTGTCTTCAGCATAGAGTTTATAATCGACAGTCACAACAGTTCTAAGGTTGACGTAAGTGATTGATTCGCTCTTGTCCACCCAAGGCGGGGAAAGCTGAGGTTTGCTCCGTTCGTTTTGTTGACTCAATGGTTAGCTAGCCACGGCGCGCGTAAAGTGGCGTAACGCCGAAATTATGGACGACACTCTCAATTTCTTCCGCCTTCATTTTAGGGAACATTGCACCAGCCGTTCGGTCCTGTAGCGAACATGGTGCTATGTGTAATGTGATGACTCAAATTGCTTACATATTTCAATTGATAGGTTGAGGTTTATGTACTAACTTAATAAATGGGAGCGGTCTTAGGCTAATGCACGATTGCGATGCGATTTAGTGTATACTTATCTGATACCATATATTCTCTAGCAGTGAAAGTACCATCATCATCGGCAAACAGCGTTTACGTTTATAACTTGCCTTCAGATGTTTACACGTTTCTATTTGGTTCAACAATGTTTAGGTTTACTACGTTCTTCTCTTACAATGTTGTTGGCGGTTGGGATTTGGGATCTAGAGTGTTTGGTGTTTTTGGGATCGCCTTAATAATTGATTAGATTTTTTCAATTTTAGCTGAGGATTATCATTAATAAAAATTGAATTGACTTGAAAAAGGACGTTGATGTCGTTAGTTGTGAGCAACACTTAAGCAGGCATGCAATTTTAATAAATTATTCCTTTGAACAAAACGTTATGGCGTGACGAAATTCAATGCTGTCCCAGCTACATCATTACAGTAATGATCCTTAATAGTTAGAACTGTTATGTACTTAGTAGGTTTTGTAATACGTGAAGATAAACACAGGAAATGCAAGTATGTATAGATGTACGCATCTCGTGCTCTAAATGAGCGATGCGTTAACACGAAAGATGTAATCTCTCGAATATATTTGAACAATTTAAATATAATTAACACGCAAAAGACTTTGATGAGCTTCGGCTGAGAGCGTACTTTGAAGGTTTGAGGTTGTTGGATTATGCATTTGTGTCAAGTACCTTATTTATTTATTACCCTAGATCGATTTTTATCTATTAAAGCAGCTATTAAACCGTTTCATTTGTAGATAAACGTAATTATCCATTAGATCATTTTTATTTAAACCAACTTGAGGGTAATGTTTTTGATCCTTATGTATATTTGTATCTACGCGATTTTCCCAAAAACTTTTGCATAGATTTGCAAAGTTCTTTTGGGAATACAATCCTCGTACTTCTGAAACGGTTTTTAGATACACAATGACTTCCACGTGGTGTTGCTTGTAGCTAGCTCAAAACATTCTAGAGTCCGCGTGACTCTGCTGTGCTCTTCGCGATTATCTCTATAAGTACGTTACCGTTCTTCTGGTTTAAATCTTTAGTTCCGAGAATGTGTTATCGTCTATCCGTAGTTGACAGTGATTGCACAAAATTGCCACCTGCTTGTTTAGATCTGATTCAAGCATTGCAATAATTTAAACAATTATCGCTTTCCTCGTCTCGTAATGAGCTTGTGACCATAACTGGTGTGATTTTGTTGTGAAATCATTAGGCGTGTTAAGTACCGCATTTACCAGAGAAACTTGATTTTGCTTGCAACTTTGCCAGTTTTAGATGATTTTGGGAATTAACAAAGTTTTCAGCATTATATAGGTATAAACGATATGTCTGTATCGATGAGACATGGAACTTAATTACGTTTTGAAACGAAAAGGACAAAGTTAGTAGGATAGTAGACAACGATCAATAACTGTAGTAATCAGGAACAATCAGAAAAAAATAAAGGGACTGCGATAGCTTAGCAAGTAAACGTACTATAACGTGTACGTGCTTTATGGCATTCTATATTTTTTATGATTTCTACTTTCGACTTCTTTAGCCGTTTCTTACCTATTTTGCAAATTTCACGAAATCGTGCAACGTTAAATTAATTGGTAGAGCGTGTCTTCGTAAATTGAAAACGCTAGCCCAACCAAGAGATGAAAAAGCAAAAGTCGAAAGCAGTCATTGTGCTATAATAATACCTAGTGCTATTAATTAAGTGTTGATGGTTCGTGACGTGGAGTCGTGACTTGTTGCATCGGGATGAAAGTCGGAATCCGGACTAACCGGTGCTTCGGGAAGCTGAGTGAGATTAACCTGAGCTGCGCTCACGATGTTTATCCTTATTCTAAACGGGAGAAATGTGGGGGGTCAAAAGGAGGCAGAAAGGTTATTTTAATGCGGTTTTAGGGAAGTTTTTGGTTTTGATTTGAGTTTAGTATGTTCTTGTCTAGATGCCACTTGTAGCCAAAAGATAAATCTAGATTTAGGCTTAAGTTCAGTCTGGTTGTATTCCAAATGTATGGCACTGTAAGTCTTAAAATAACTAGATGAATAATTTTTGAGAAAGAGTTGAAATTTGTTAATAAAATGTGAAGGGTATTTCCCTGCATGTTCATTTACTCCAAATTACAATTTAATACCCGACCAAAGAAAGACTGTTATAAGTTTGAAAGTTGGTCTACATTGTATGTCTGTGTATGTAGATGATTCTAAGGTACGTTATTTTTTGGTTTGTAGCTAATGTTATTGAGGTTGTTCTTAGCTTGGTTTAATGGAAATCCATTGAGCTCTAAAAGTAGGGGTCGCTTTAGGGTTTTTGGCGTTAATGATAGAAACAGGGTGAAGAAAGTAGACAACAATAAGAAAATGTCAGAGTAAATTGTATCCTGACCTCTACCGTAGACTTTTACCCTCAAACCATGGTTGGTCATAAAAGGAAAGAGCAAACGTGAGACAGCTAGTGGACGAGTCTGTCCACCCGGAGAAAGGCATCAACATATGTATATGCGTAGATGTGTATGCATGAAAGCTTGCCTCGCTTGGTGTTGATAGTCACGTATACCATGGCGCAGAATGTTTACACGAGGAGTTGAATCACCTGTGGGTATCTTACATATTACACCTAGTCATACCATTCAAACAAAATACATTAAGAATAGGTACATACCGAAAGTATACTAGACTGTGAACTACTCATCGACTCCTCGTCTTTAGTTAGCACATTACTTTGGATTTCGAATACATATCTAATTGTGATTTAGTGAACGGTATACGGTAATTATACGGTAGTAAGATGAAATGCCAGTTTAACATTGTACGGATGAGAATCTTCTTAAATTGTGAAACTTTTCTATAGACTAACTACCTATTAACTTTTGCGCAAAAGAGAACATTTCCAACGCTCAAAAATATTTTCGACAATGTTACCAGTATTTTCTTAAAAAAATTGTAATGTTTTAGGGCGGAGATTCTTGAATGATGCCAGTATTAGTGATGGCTTTGATGACGAATTCGCGCGTTGTTGTGTATCGTTTAAATAGCCATGTGTACATTTCGTGGCTTCTTCCAGATGTCTTCTTCTTGTCCCTTTTTTCGTTGAAAATCTAACTATTTCAGCTCGTTTAAGGCATACAAGCAACAGCGTTAAAGGCATACTAGCAGCAGCTTTGAAGGCATACAAGTATGCAAGTTTTTGAACCGTTAATAAACTAGACCGATGGCTACTGATCAAAGAAAATGCTCTTAGATATAACTTAAGTGTAAGAGCTGTTAGATAAACATGCAAACTATTAGCAAAATGCAAAGAATTCGTTTAATTTGTTTAATCGTCCCAAGTCCTTTGACCTTAGAGAATGCACTACTAATGACACTTATGTGGATGTCAAACACCTGGCATTTGCGAGGGAGAGTTGTCGCTTCAGTAATAATTAGTATTTGCAATACCAATTCACTATATAACATCTAACAGCACTCTCTAGCTAACCAAAAAAACATTAGGCTGAGATTACCATGCTAGATCTCCTTGGTCTAGATACGAGTCTAGCCTTATTGGTGCAATGTGTGACCAGCCTAAAAATGTAGTATAGTGTTTGTTGGTTACCTTTCCAGTGTTTAGATTCTTAAAGTGTGTTATGAACTAAGAATATTGGTTTAGAGTAGGTAATCAAGTCGTGGCCGTGTATGGATATTGTAATATTGAAATATACTTATGAAACGAGTTTTGTTTTGACGACTTTCTTGTTATTTGGCAGAACTTGTTTAAGTTTTAATGCCACGGAGGAATAATTATTATTTTGGACGCTGTTGAAATGTCGGAATAAAGGTCCTGAGTTCTGAGTTTACTCTTTTTCCACTCTTCACATTAAAGTTTAAAGTTTGGAGTCTGGTTTGACTTATTTTCGTTTTTTTTAAATGACATCTGCCCAGCGAATGACCTCTATCTAACCTGCCTAATACAGAGCTACGACAAAGTCGATGGTAGGGTAAGTGGAGGGTGTTGTAAAATAGATTTAAATTATCTCGGTGCACACACTTAATTTCGAGTTTCGAGATCTGTTACACTATGAAGAAGTGTAGTTTAAAAAAAATGCTTAGAATTTTAACTTAGATTGGCACATATTTTTATATTCTTTTTATCTCAATTTCAATGGCGGAATTATTTCAAATCACATTTACATATCCGTTTCACGTACCTGGTATCCATGGTTACATCCAAATTTAATTGTCCGGAACGAAACCCCTCTAGAGCGAACTCTCGTCCGGCTCCAAATTTATCGCATGCCACTATCGAATCACTTTCGTTTCACCAAAATTTCTATACGTTCACTTTTAAAAACCAAAATTAAAAGCTTCGTATTCGAATTTGAATTCCGATTCGAATTTTAAATTACACGCACTGTCAAACTTTTTAATTTGAAATTTGACTTTTGAATTTCGAACGCGCTGTGTAGAAAGTTAGCATTTGTTTGGGAAGTAGGCGTCCGCGGTCGCGCTTCGATCCGCAGCGAGTGCCGCCGGCCGGCACAGATCCGATAGAGAGGTGCGTCGATTATATATTCTGAGTTTGATTTTGGAATCACCTGGTAGGTCTCACGTAGGCCGTTGATATAATGGGGATGTTTGGGTTGTGGTTGCACATATTAAGTTCTTGGGGTATGGGACGCAATCGAACGTTAAAGTGGAACGCAACGGACTATGTTTTTTGGTAACGTTCGTTAATGAGCCATTAATTATTGGAAGTAGTTGTAATACCAAATTCTTTGCGTTTTCGTACTGTTAAATGGCGGTAAAATTCAAACGATTTATCATTGTTTCATACCTACCTACTTTATCAGAACGGGAGATGCATTGTAAGAATTGATTAAGTATATCATTTTGCGACGGTGCTAAGTTTAGTTTAATTTAAATACGGTGAAGATAAAAAAAACTTTTTACAATATTTTAGAATTAAAAAAAATACAAAACTGCAGTCGTTACCCTAATTATTTTGAAATTACCAAACGTGCAAGCGTACCTTCTTTTTCTTATTACTTTAACTTAACAATAATTAGAGTCAATTGGTATTTGAACTGTATGGTCTAAGATCCGAATAGGAGAAGATTTGGACCGGGCTGTTTATTGGATGAAAAGTATTTTATATCAAATTTAATACGTTAAATAATATGTGGCGAATAGGTAGGCTGAAAATTTTCAGTCCAGTACTTATATCATTAAAAAAATAATTAAAAAGGAACTTTTTTTTAAATTACAAATGTTTGTTTAATTGACAAATTACATACTAATCGAAAGTATTAAGTCTATAGAATATGCAAACGTTAGGTTTGGTGCAAATTACTAGTACCGACTTACCTGTTTATACCTGCCTACCCAATAGTTTGACGAGAAAAAAATTGTCACGAACGTTTGCATATTCTATAGGCTTCATACTTTCGATTGGTATGTAATTTGTCCATTAAACAAGCTATTGTAATTTTTTTAAAACAAAGTTATTTTTTATTAATTATATACTGGACTGAAATTTTTCAGCCTACCCATTCGCCATATATTACTTAGCATATTAAATTTAGTATAAAATATTTTTTATCGAATAAACAGCCCGGTCCAAATCGTCTCCTATTCGGATCTCCTGCTAGTACGTGGATAGAAATAAAGTACCTATTTTTAATGTAAAATCTTCTTCAACTCGATAGTGATTTTTCAAAATGTAAGATACCGATCACTGAAAAGTAAGTGTTAATGTTGAGTTTAAAAAAGTACGAAAACCTGAAATCTTCAAAACCAATATATTGTTTGCACGATGGGCTACTTATGGTTAAGAAAGGAGAACAGGTCCTGCCATCTATAATTGATTAGTGGAAACTTTGTTAGCTTGTGAAGTAAAAAAAAATTGCTCATTTTGAAAATTTATAAGTACGATATTATGCCCTTTTCAAAAAGTGAAATAGTTTTCATATTAAATTAACCGAACTTTTGAACATTTAAGCACTTTGGTGTTAAAACCTAGGACACGTGCTGCCATCTATGGAGCGTTGGTAAACTTTTGTCTTCTCAGTTCTTGGTATTAATTTTCATTAATCAATTTGGCGATTGCTTTTAAAATCATATGGCAAATATTTTTTTATATTCTACTACCTGCTCAAATCGTGTTTTATCTTTATAAAGTGTTTAAAACTAGTACACGTGCTGCCATCTATCGATCAGTAATATAGTTTTTTTTACTTTTACTGTCATTACGTTCTTTAATTTAATTCATCTCTTTCATTAAGCATCGTCATTAATTATTGTTATAAATATGATCATAATAAACTTATCAGAGAAATAATACATAAAAAACGTTTGGTTGAGTCGCTTAGTAAAAAAACAGACTGTTGCTAGTTGGCACTTGTTATTTAAAACAAAACTTCCATGATTATCACAATCGTGTTTCAGTAATGTTTAAAATAAAGGAGAATATTAGGTCATTCCATTTATTTATTGTCATTAATATTTTCAATAGGCACCTGTCTAAGAATGATTCACAACTGTGTTATAAAAAAGTAGAACTTTTGATTTTAAAGCATTATTTTACTAAACTAACTTTATCAGGAACCGGGTTTCTTTAAATTATAATTATAACTCTGTAAAACGTAGCACAAAGTAGTACAGCTACTGCCACCTGTCGGTGAGTAGTGGAACTGCTGCGCACAAGTTAGTGATTTTAACCAACACCTCTAGATGGCGTTAAAAACGAGACAAATGCTAGTTTTCACTTAACTGCCCAAGGAGGTTAATCAGCTCGTTATTATGGCTGAAGTGAAAAAGATGATTATAATGATGTTATTAAAAATCATTAAATCTTATAGTACATTACTTAACAAGGGCTGTAAAAGAAAGAAAGCCCGAAATCGCAGGTATTTGAGACCCGAGCCGTAGGCGAGGGTTGTAAATAAGCGATAGAGGGCTTTCTTTTTTACTGCCCGTGATGAGTACACAATTTTACGTCTTCACCTGGCCACAATGCGAGTTTTACCGTGCGCGCAGCGTGCGATAAAACTCACATTATGGCCAGGTGTTACGTAAAATCTATTGTTAAATTTTAAATTTACGTTTCACCAATGGTATAGGCGAAGCGCAGATACCTAGGTATACATTTATTGCAAAAATAGTTGACGCAATTATAAACTTTAACAGCTTTTTAAAATAGTATAGAGAATTGTCTGCATTTGTATTGCGTGAAATCGAAGACCACCATAGAACTATGTCAAATGGAAGTAAAAAACAATATCTAAAGCAGTCTAGTAGTAAGTAAGTAGGTAGATTACTTTGACATAGTCCCATGATTGTGTAGGAATCTGTGTCAAACGTTTATATTACGTACAGACGTACGGTAAGGGATTAAACGCAATATTAACATGATGGGATGGATGAGTGATGAATTTTAATATTTTTTGAGTAATTATTTAAGACACTAATCTTCTTTATCTTTCTTTTTCCTTACATAGTATAAAATGAAGTCGCTTCCGCTGTCTGTTCGCTTAGATCTTTAAAACTATGCAACGGATTTTATACAGTTTTCAGCAATAGATAGAGTGATTCAAGAGGAAGGTTTATATGTTTAAAACAATCTGGATTATGGATGGGTGTAACGGGAAACTCATATAAACCGAAGCGAAGCGAGGGCATCGCTAGTAAATAATAAACGGGTTCTTACCGCTGTTAGAATGTATTAGAAAAAATAAATAATATTAATAAATTTTATTTTTTAATATTGCCTCGTGTGGTTGCCGAGTTAGAATAGTGCCACTCCATGTCTTCCCGCGGATGTCGTAAGAGACGACTAAGGGAATAAAGGCTTGTAGTACTGTTAGGCGATGGGCTTGCAACCTGTCACTAATACGCTGGTAAACATCTTAGCCTAATTGCGCAAATTGTGGTTATAGAATTATCAACAAGTTTTTAGAGATGTTTGTAATTCTGTAGCTCTGCCTACCCCATTCTGGGAACGAAGGCGTGAAATTATGTATGTATGTAAATATATATTTTTTTAATTAATTAATAATAACCGCGATTAAAAGTGTAATATAATATGAAGTTATCTATTTTATTTTATTAACATTAAATTAAACAGTAATGATCGCGATCACAGTTTCGATTTTAAGTCCCTACATTACTACCTTTTTTTAATAGTTAGGCTCTAAGCGAGTACAGCCAGCGATCAACTATTAAGTCCCAGCCACACCGGATGCGTGACGTGCACGTGCGCGTGCGCGTTCGCTTTCCACTGCCTTGTATACTGACATGTCGTAACGAGAATTCATACTATACAACGCAGTGGAAAGCGAACGCGCACGCGCATGTGCACGTCACGCATCCGGTGTGGCTCGGCCTTTAATATTTGTGTCTCTTTTATTGAAACGGGATCTATATTATTTGTTTCGACAAACTAGTGGAAAGAGATCTTGCCGGCAGTGTGAACAGCCAGCGATCAACTATTAATATACGTGTCTCTTTTATTGACACTAGATCTATATATTTTGTTCGTTTCTTGAGCGAGAAAATAGTCGATCGCTAATCGCTTTCTCGCCGGCGCCGGCGCAGTGGGACAAGTGCCTTATCGCCAATCTAAGTTTTTCTTTGAATCACGAGTGACAAATATACTATCACTTGCAAGTGCAAGCGAGATATCAATAGCCATCATTTCTTCTAAGTCCTCAAGAAGCTGGGAGTTCTGTACTCCAGGCCTTGTAAGTAGCTGCACAATTTAGTGCTCTGTCACTTTAACGTTATGTTCGAACTGCTGCACTAATCCGCCAAAGGTGTTAAAACGACAAGGTTCCAAAGTGTGCACCTACTTACAAGGCCGACTGTATTTACTAACAAATTGATGTTACTTAGTCATCTTGTTCAACTATTGCTCAAATGTTTTGACACTTCGTTATTTCCGCCGGCCACACGTCTCAGCCGGATTGCTTTTTAGCACTTTTTGTCATAAAATATCTCGTCCAAGATTGCGTGCGCGTTCTCGCGTCGGACGCAATCGAGAAATCAGGGAAAGATCGATGCTCTCGCGTCCATCGATTACGCAACCGACGTCGGCGCCGCACTATTATTGAACTTGCATATTGAACGGATATAGATGACCTACTCTTTTGGGCAAAATTAGCATGTAGGTTTATTAATGATGTCATTTTTAGGGTTCCGTACCCAGAGGGTAAAAATGGGACCCTATTAGTAAGACTCCACTGTCCGTCTGTCAGTCACCAGGCTGTATCTCATGAGCCGTGATAGCTAGACAGTTGAAATATTCACAGACGATGTATTTCTGTTGCCGCTATAACAATAAATACTAAAAACAGAATAATTTTTTTTTTTAAGCGGGGTCCCATACAACAGACGTGATTTTTTTGCCATTTTTTGCTCGATATTAAACGGCAACTGGTATAGTGTTTAATGTTGTATAGATAATGGTACGAAACCCTTCATGCGCGAGTCTGACTCGCACTTGGCCGGTTTTTACCAAATTATCCTTTAACCACCCACCAACCACTCCACTGCGTCCGCGCAAGTCGTTTATGGTGCATAAAAGTACTCCCTATGTCCTTCCTGGGGGTTTAAACAGCTATCTCCTCACCAAATTTCACCGAAATCGCGCACATGACATTAAATACCGAATTAAGTCAAAAATAAATTAATTGCACTAGTTTGAAATTAGAATAAATTTTTCAACCCTGTCACATTTCGAGTTAAGACGGTATTGATTGTCATGTGCGATCGGTTTAGCGGTTTTGCTGAGAAAGCATAAATAACTGACTGACAAAGTTACTGTCGCATATATAACATTAACCTTATTATCTTATTTTGTGGGTCCTTACGGATACACGTCAACTGTATGGGATCTTTTGTGTAATAATTAAAATATTAGTATGAATAGATTTTATCATATCTTATCCAGAGATGGGCAAAATTTATTCGAATGACGAATAACGAATAAGAATAACCAAATTATTCGCGAATAACGAATGAAATTCCAGAATGATTATTCTTATTCGAATAAATTATTCGTCGAATAATTCATTCGCGAATAATTCATTCGTCGAATGAATTGCAACGAATAATTATTATGTACTACTTATTATACCTGCTCCATTTTTCTCTAGTAAATTAATAAATTATTCGTTATTCGAAAAGCAGTCGAATGATTCATTCGTGGATAAACTATTCGTGAATAAATCATTCGCAAACAAATTATTCGACGAATAAATCATTCGTGAATAAAAATATTACAATATTTTTTTAATCGAATGATTATTCGAATAATGCCCATCTCTGATCTTATCTAAATGGGATACACTTACACTTTGTGCAAATACCCTCCTACACTCAGCTGTTCGAATTTGGTTTCCT
This sequence comes from Acleris literana, assembly GCA_946894065.1. Classification (NCBI taxonomy): domain Eukaryota; kingdom Metazoa; phylum Arthropoda; class Insecta; order Lepidoptera; family Tortricidae; genus Acleris; species Acleris literana. Next base: position 2,759,504 of record OX335687.1, read on the forward strand.
CTGCGATGTTTTTTTATTCAAGAGCATCGAGTAAAGTACCTAAATATTAGCCCAATGAAACCTGACCAACCGTAGAACGGTGTCACAGTGACATTATAAAACAATTTGTTTGACACTTCTTACGACTTGAATCATAACGTCACTGTGACACAGTTCTATGCTGGATCAGGGTTCCGTTGGGCTAATATTATATAATTTAGAAGACTCATTGGTACTTGGTGACCGCGGGGATTCGAGCTAGGGAATGCAAATAACCGGTTATAACCGGTTTTAACCGGTTATTTTCATACAAAAACGTCTAATAACCGGTTAAATTGCTTTCCCTAATTCGAACTCGGTACCTTACCATCACGAGTCGACCCCCTAAGCCACTAGGCCACCGACGACGTTCTCGAATGAATAGATAGTACAGTCAAGGAATTTAATTTGTGACCCACCTTAGGTCCAAAGTCAATCTGACATTCTACAGCAATAAGGTTGAGTTTCCTATCAATTACAAATGACTTGGCATCTCTATTGACAATGACATCTTCAAGCAGATCTTCTTTGAAATGGGTAGCAAATTAACTTCCGTGACCGTATATGGATAAAATAATTATAATAAACTAATAGAGAAGAATGGAAGAAAAACACATGTTGCGCCGACCCTAAATAAGTTGGGATAAGGTCAGGAGAAAGATGATGATCAGAGGTCGGAATAGGTAGTGCTTATTGACCTAAACTTGACTCACGTTCATTCATGCGTGAGTGAGATGGGGATACGTTATTGAATGAAGATGCAACAAGTTTAGGTTAATAAGCACTACCTATTCCGACCTCTGATGATGATCAAGGATCGGAAAGACGACCGTCATTTTGAAAACATAACCCTGTTCAGTATAGCAGAGACTTCCTTGATATTAATTAAAAATATTATTAGGTATTTTATAGATTTATTATACAATAATTTATATGTACTTAGCGACAATTTTATTAATGAATGACACCGAAATGTTAATTAGAAAACACAAACACACATACAAACAGTAAACCAATGTCAACGATTGCCCCAATGTCCTCCGTAAACTGTGAACAAACTTTTTCGACTCATAAATAGGTCCTAAATTCACGTCGTTATGGAATAACAGGCGAAAATTTAAAAAAATGTCATTCTTTTTGATTGGCGAAAGTGTTTTTTTCCTATAACCATTATGGTTTTATTCATTAATAATATTGTTGCTGAATACATATAAATAATCGTATAATAAATGTAAAATACAGAAGGAAGTCTCTCCTGTACGGAATCCTTGATGATGATGAATGAACAAATATCAGAAGACAATGTCACACAGATTGAGCTAGTCCCAAACTATAAGCTAGGCTTGTACAGTCAAGGACTTTAATTGTTATGCCACTATGGAACCCTGACATAATGACAGCGTCAAACCACATGATAGAAATAGGCTATTTGACTAATTTTAGAAAACCTTTTTAAATGATTATTTATGACATAACAAGCACACTACATCGATATTTCCTTGAGTTTCTACTGTATTATCAATAAAAATCCATGTTAAAGTTTAAATTTTTAAAACCGCGCTAAAAACGCAGTTTCTATCATGGCGCTGGCCATATGACAAGTGTTACGTCACACGCAAGTAAACAATAATCAATCATTTGAAGAGATATGCCCTTATGATCTGTGGTTACTTGCATGTGACGTCAACAGCAAGTAACCACAGCTGCAAACCAATTCATAGCGTTTCTGCCACAGATAAGGTTTCAAAAAATATTACAAATTCTTTCGTGTAATTTCCAAAAAAGTATACATAATTTAGTTTAAAATAAAGTGAAATATATTGTTTCACGCTATTATCTGATAGGATGACCATAATTTTTAGTATATTTTCAATGCTGTCAAATAGCCTATTACGCTCAAATGAATGATTAATGTTATGCGACAGGGTTCCATAGTGGCATAACAATTAAAGTCCTTGACTGTACTATGTGGCTACTAGACAACCATAAACTTATAGACGCACGAACAAATACTGGCGCTCATCACGCAAATATCTACCGGGATTTGAACCCGGGACCGCTAGCTTCATAGGGAGGGTCACTACTACTGGTGTGTTAATCTCTAAAAAAACGGCGGCCGGTCGAACGGACGAGCGAATAAAAGCGGCGAGTTTAAGTAGTCCCGTCCGACCGAACAAAACACATTTTAGCGCGTGCATTGTCAATGAGGGAGCCTTATACGTTGGTGAAGTCATGCTGCCAAATTGAATACACGCGCTAAAATGTGTTTTGTTCGCTCTGTCGGGACTACTTAAACTCGCCGCTTGGACCTTCACTCGAGCGAACGATCACCTTTGCTTGTTGAGAGAATCACCACCCTGATGTGCAAAAGTTCTAAGAAATTTCCGGAAACATTCACTAGAAATATAGGAAATTTAAATTTAAGAAACGGAAAGTTTCAATCCCCATACAAAATTGTGAGAAGTTTACGCAATTTTGGACTGTTTCCTTTGGCACATCAGTAGTCACTACCAACTAGGCCAACTTGTCGTCAAATGGGTGGATATTTAGTTGTAGTACTCTAATATTTCTCGACCTTGCTGGTTTGTTTACTAGCTCGGGGTGATTCACCGAGCTCCGAGTCTGGCCCACTTCCTAACCTGCTCAATAATCATATTACATGTTACGTCACTAATTCAATCAACTGATAGTTATCTCGATGAATTATGGTATTTTATGTTTGTCAATAATAGCTTACGAAAGGCAGTTTTATATAAAGTTTCTTAGGCTCGTGTAGATAGAGACCGAACTTGTGCTATTTCCATTTTCGGTATCTGCTGTACTATTTACGGCAGACTCTTTAATGTATGTATGTATGTAAACTCTTTAATGCAAAAACAGAAAATAACAAAAAAAGAAACAAAAACTCCAAAAGGTATGTACAAAGGCGAACTTATCACTTTTAAATAAAACAACGGAAGGCTAAACGTACAACAATTAAAGATACAGAGGATAAAAAAAAACGTAGGTATATATATATTAAATAGGATAAATAAACGAATATATACTTGTAGCTATAATTATAATTGAATACATTATTAAATAAATAAATAAATATAATATAAATATGAAAGTACAAAGGACATACAGTCTTAGATCAGGAACAAGAGTCAAGCCAGTATTTGTTCAGCGTAGATTTAAGTGAAGCAGCAGAATTAATTGAATTAATAATTAATTGTTTATTTGTTGGGGTTCCGTACCTTAGAAAATGGAACCCTCTAATATAACCCTCTTGTGATTTTGTGTTCATCTATCCGCTGTCACGGAAGTTTTTTTTTAACAAAATGGGCCCAAATGAAAATCTCCAAAATTATTTCCTAGTGCTACATCTCTCTACTTACACTATACATCCGAAAGAGAGTTTGTCTGTCTGTTTATTACTTGTGAACTAATTTTGATGTTTGGTAAAGGATAAATGGGGCCCAAAAGAAAGACATACTTAGGATATAATGTGGCATTATCTATGTATAGGTAAAGGGACCTTATTGTCGATGGCGCTTCCGCCATTATTAAAGATGCTTCGGTATAAATACAACGTCGCGTGACGCAGTGCGGCGTAAGCGCCATCGACAATAAGGTCCCATTTCATAGATAACTTCACATATTTCCACTAGAGTTATTTAGTTATTGTTGGTTTAATGCTTTTTTTACGCAGAAGAAGTCGCGGGAAAGCCTAGTTATTAAATTATAATTTACGTTACAATTCGTTAATATAATTTATCAGAGTTACCCTAGTTTACGGAACTTAAATAAATTAAAACTGACCCCAATATAAATTGTTGCACAATATAACATTAAATTCATTTGCAACAATTAAATTCAATGAGATATTGAAAGTTAATTTGTCAGTGGTTTGCGAGACGACTGGGGTGGTATTCTTTAACGCGGGGTTCCATAACCCGGGGTCTATGGAACTCCAAGGGTCCCATAGGTTTTATAATATAATGGTAGAGCAGGCAATTTTTTTGTCAATCGACGACTTAATATATGCGCTATTTGGGTGCATACGTCACTATTAAATATACAATTATATGAATTTTAAACCATACGCACAAGTTTAATACCCCCTTACTAATAAACGTTGAGTAACGGTGGTATAGCTATACAATGTTTTGTCCTTATCTGTCATTGTGACATTTGAATTTGACAGATAAGGACAAAACATTGTATAGCTATACCACCGTTACTCAACGTTTATTAGTAAGGGGTATATAGTATAACTCATTTGTTAATTTCATTCGATTTCACTGCAAGAATCCCGAATAACGAAAAAAAGCTTACTCTTTTTTTCGCGACTGCCGAAGTAGGAGGGTTATATTTTTATCAGCCTATTCATTATGTATATGTATGTCAGTATATATGTATGATTGCGCCGTTTTGGTGCTCTAGAAATTAAACGCGTGGACCTATTTTGATGATTCTTATGTCAATCGATTCATCTTAATCTTGTGAGTGTCACTAAAGATTTGACACTCATTAAAAGTCAATATGACTGATTGACTGAAATCAGACACCATAATGTAAAAAAGGTGTACTGCCTTTTTGCCGAAATACGTTTGGTCGAATGTATCGTTTCCCAACTGTTTCATTTGCCAACCCACTTTTATTTCTGTAACGAAATATTTCAGGATTTATTTCTGTACCTTCGTGTAGACCCTATAGGTTAGGTCAGGTTAGTTTTAAAAAAATCCTGAAATATTTACAGTTACAGAAATAAAAGGGGGTTGGCAAATGAAACGGTTGGGAAACGATACATTCGACCAAACGTATTTCGGCCAAAAGGCAGAGATCTAAAAAGAAAAAAAAAAAGACGAACTACGACAAGTGGGGTATCATTGAAAAGGTATTTTAAAATTATATCTATATATTGGGTTTCTTTAATCATGTTTCATATTGAACGATCATTTAGGATTTACAACGATTTAAAGTTGGTTAGCAACAACAGTCCGGTTTTTTAAAGTTTGTGTAGAATCCTTTTATAATAGGTAGGTGGGTTTACACTAAACGACTCTCGAGTCTACCATCGATGAACAGTAGTCGCAGTATGGAATACTACACTTTCAGAGACTGTTCCGCGCTAGCGGTCGCAGTAATTATATTTCTTTACATCATGTCATACTGTGCGGTTATGTACGTTTGTAAATATTACAAGAAATTCGTGAATAGTGTAAATAAACATGAACAAAAATAGTCATTGCAACAATGATATAAATCGTGGCTAATTGTCAGCAACGCTAACGCAATTTTTAAGTCATACCTAACCCGTAAGCCTATACTTATAATCTTTGTATGGAATATGTAGCGATATGAGCTCAATAATTTGACTCGTTATATGAATGTGGAAGAACCGAAAGAGATTTGTCACGATCATAGAAGGTGGAAAAAAAGAAAAAGAAAGAAAATCATTTATTCGTGACAAAGATAATCAAGAACAGATAAAAACGTACAAGATGAAAGTATAGTGACGAAATGGTCCCAACTCAGCGTCAGAAGTGGTCTCTGCCTATTCCTCTGGGAAACAGGTGTGATTTAATGTATGTACAGTCAACGAAATGTATTCGCGAATCTTTTTGACTCTTATTGTCATTGTGACAAGAGTGAAAAAGGTACGCGAATAAATTTCCTTGACCGTACCTATGTAAGCTCAAATACGCTTTAGCGAAATGAAAGATTGTTAAACACGCTTTTCTATCTATCTAATTAGCCCACTACAGTTCCTGCGCTTGCCGGTCTTTCCCAATAACCTACCGTGTATTAGCGAGATCATCAGATCATCAGGTAGATGTTCTGCCAACTGACCGCTTCCCTAGCGTTGGCTACCACTCTGATATTGCCGTTATCCCTGGCTAAAGCAATCGGCGGTATCATCATCATCGAAAGACGTCCATGCTGATAAATCCCCAAAGTTTGCCAAAAGAAACGGTCTTGCGCCGCTTGCAGCCATCGGTTTCCCACAAACTTAGCTACTTCATGCGGTCCATCTTGTTGGAGGTCTACCCAACCTGCGTCTACCGTCTGCGGACGCCATTCGAGAACTGCTCGACCCCAGCGGCTATGCACTGCAAGCAATAACCACCTAGCCTACTTAAGTCTCTCCACACAAAACATACAAATTGGTCAAATTAACCTTAGATTTGAACGTCAGGAGGTTTAATATTTAAGTTTTCTCAAGACGAAAACACTAATTATGCTCATTAAGATTTGTACGACGGTGAAAGTACCAGCTCACATTGCCTCGTATTTTGGGAATTTAGAAATTATTTCAGTTATATCATTGGCGTTGTGGTACCGAATGTAGTTCGAACTTTCAGCTGTAGGTAATAAGTGCTATTGCATTTTCAGACGGCGAGTGCATCGTTGCATTTTTATTATTCTGTCGTAGTTTATTATGAGGTTCTTCTATTATTTATTTATTTATTTATTTATTTATTTATTATAACATGTTTACAAACTTAGTTGTATTACAACGTCCCTCAAAACTGTGTTCACAGTTTGACTGTGGGATCCGCGAGTCTTAGTTTACATAAGTATATATCACAGATCAGAATCTATATTAATAACAAATAAACAAACAGTAATTTAAATAAGGCTCTCTTAAACCTATCTGATTATTGCTGGTCAGTGTAAGGTGCGTTTAGCCACTGAAATATTGAACGAAATTGAAAATAAAAATGGCTTACTAATGGTCTCTCTATTTGTCCCTGTATTACAGTCGAGTTCATAAATATGTGTACACCTTAGTACCTTGTCACTTTAATCGCTGTGACAATTTATATATGGCTGTTGAAACATGACATTAAATAGACAAGGTACTGAAGTGTACACATATTTATGAACTCGACTATACAATAATAATTCTTTAAAATCTGACTTTCCGTCGCACCGTTTAGTCTACAGGAGGTCACAAAAAAACATACATTCATTTATACACCCGAAACACATTACCCTTTTTTTTTAGTCGGGTAAAATAAAATGAAAGCCCTGGGTCTATTCTTGAAGTGTTGTAACACAATAATGCTAATTATCATATTTTATAGCTCGCGGAAGAGACCCTTCGCCCAACATTTGAATTATTAAATTTAATTAACTTTTATACATATTAATTACATAATTAAACTGATTAGGTTCGTTACCACATATATTGAATTTAAACTTTATCGAATGTTATATTATGTGCATAAATTTAACTAATAAGAAATTATTTCTGTAATTAGTTAGATGCGCAAGATTAATCAATCGATTTTATTATGTAGGTAGCTCTAAAATTGATTAAGTTAAATCGAGAGTGAAACACGCGATCGTTTGTCTATTTCGGTAATTAATCATTTTAATCGGTTTTTAACAATGTTATATATTATTTTGTAAATATTTATTTTAGTTTTTATTATGGATTTAAATCATTTTAACTAATGACTTAAACGGGGCAGGCCTAGACGGAGATGGCGGAAAGAATTGGAAGCATTCCTCAGAAAATGGCAGGCACCGAATAGGGACACGTGGAGATCATGGGGAGAGGCCTTTGCCCAGCAGTGGGGCACTCATAAAGGCTTGTAAAAATATGGTAGAGGTGATGATTTTGAATTTATTTTGTGGCAATGAGAAGGGAAGAGAAGAGAACACACAGGCAACCCTAAGGTAAGGGCATCTGAGACCCATAGAGATTTTAATCTCAAGGCTGATTGATTGATTGAAGATTGATTTCAATTTATTTTTATTGTTTTGTGTTTTGTACCAAATCTTTATCTTTACATAGTATAAAACAAAGTCGCTTCCGCTGTCTGTTCGCTTAGATCAGGGGTCGGCAAGTAGTTTTAGGTGGGGTCCGGATACTGTGGGAAAATTTCAACGAGGTCCAGATAAAAACAAAAGTATTAAGTTAGATATGTGGCTTAAAAATATTATTTCAATTAATAAAGGTATAGTATACCTTATCTATGTATTAATTTATACTTGGTATGCAATACATTACAATATTTGGCGGTCCAGGGTTCGACCTTTCGCGGTCCGCAAACGGACCGCGGTCCGCCTGTTGCTGACCGTTGGCTTAGATCTTTAAAAACTACGCAACAGATTTTAATTCAGTTTTTAGCAATAGATAGGTTTTTATGTTTGATACATTTTGGTTTATGTACAGGAGTTGCAGAAAACTCACATAAACCGAAGCGAAGCGAGAGCGGGTCGCTAGTAAACAATAATCTTCTCCTTCAATGCAAATGTAAATCTATCTTTATGTGTGTCATCGACATAGGTTAAAAATACCCTATTTTGTTATACGGAGGTTACTAAAATAGTAATAAACGCACTGTTGGTTGAAGGCGCTTTAGAATTATTTACATAATAGTTTTCTGTAAGTTGTCGCTGCCTATTCATACGCATTGTTATTGTTTTATCAATAGCACAATATGCACAATAGGCCGTTATGTCCATTGGTCATTCATCAAACAAAACCTCATAACTCTTGTGTGAAAAACTAACATGAATGGGTTGTTTGCGAAAAGGTGTTACGTTACGCCGAGGTGAGTGCGTACAGACAGGAAAAAGTTTTGCCTTCAGTCATAAATAATATAAGTAATATTGTCAGATATTTTCGACTCCACTATTGGCTACGTTATATATTTTCTTTACTAGAATACACAAAAAGGATTAATGTTTTCGGTTGTATGTATGTGCCCATGTTTATTTGTGACCTCCTGTAAGCTAAACGCCTTGACGGATTTAAAATCCGCAAATGCGTTGCCAACCCTGATGACTAAGAGGGTATTTACCTGATATTAAATTTCATATATTCATTTGGATAATATATCAATATACGTAGTATGATAAAATAATTCAAAATCAAATTTGAAATTGGTAATGAAATAAAAAAGTTATTGCCTTTTAAAGTTTTTTGTCTATCTCTTTCTCTCGGAACGATGTTTTGCGTGTAATTCATATGGCGGTTGAGTAATATGACGTCATATTACTGTATTTTCCTCTCTGTCTAAAAGCAAGTTTTAAACATTTATATCTTTCTTATTTTTAAAGATATTAAAAAACTATTTATACTAGGCTATTCGGAAGGTAAAAAAGCTTCAATTTAAATACTAATAATAAATTAGGCAAATACCCTACTGCTGCTTGGCGTTAGATTATAGGATAAAGGCCCAGCCACACCGCTTGTGTGACGTGCACGTGCACATGCGCGTTCGCTTTCCACTGCGTTGTATAGTAAGAATTCTCATTACGACATGTCACTATACAACGCAGTGGAAAGCGAAAGCGCACGTGCACGTGCACGTCACGCAACCGGGTGGCTCGGCCTTAAGATAGTGGTACCGACCGATCCAGGCGGAGCTTGCACAAGGTCTTACCACAACTTGAGTCCGTGGGCCCGTGAGTGACCACAGATTGCGTGGAGACCCGTGTCACTTTACGTTAGTCTACCAGGCTCTCTACTAAGCCTACGCTAGGTTGTGCCGTTGTGCAAAGGTAGTAGGCACGGTTCACTTCGCTATCTTAGCGTACGTAGAGTTTCAGTTAGGGCAATTCGATTAAAAACTGAGATAAGTACATACATACCTCCAGGTCTATCTCCCAATGGGGTAGGCAGAGTCTATGGAACACCACATGCACCGGTCTAAATATAAAACTTTCGCTTCCTCTACATTTATCATCATCATCATCATCATCAGCCCACATAAGTCCACTGCTGGACATAGGCCTCTTCCATAGCACCCCACTGAGCCCGGTCTTGCTCTTCTGCTCCAGTTGCCACCAGCTACTTTGCGAATATCATCGCTCCACCTAGTCTGAGGGCGCCCTACTCCACGTTTGCCAATTCGTGGTCTCCACTCTAGAACTCGTCTTCCCCAACGGCCATCAGTTCTATGGCAAATATGACCAGCCCATTGCCATTTCAGCTTGCTAATTCGCAGAGCTATGTCGGTAACTTTGGTTCTCTACCGAATTACTTCGTTCCGGATTCGATCCCTTAGAGATTCACCAAGTATAGCTCTTTCCATAGCCCGCTGAGCGACTTTGAACTGGTGGACTAGTCGTGCCATGAGTGGTCAAGTCTCGGCTCCGTATGATATCATCTACATTTATCGTCCTCTTCAAACACGTCGGTTTCGGGTGTAATTTGATCCTTATTCAGTACATCGAAAATCTGATCACTGTATGTTCTCTAGGGCGTCCCTTACCGACATCTCCCCTGACTCTCGCTCTCCATACCTCTTTCGCAACTCTTCTTTTATCCATCCTTCGTAAATGACCAAACCTGATGACTTTTAATCCACATCGTTCTCGGTTATTGGGACAAGTTGAATGAGAAAGACTTGCCTTTGCTTGAAAAACTGCGTGTGTATCGATAAAGTGGTAAACAATCCAGTCTTTAACTAACTTGGGTAGGTAGTTAGTTAAGCGTTAGTGTAACATATCGCTACAAAAACTCAGGCGTGCGGAGAAGCAATAATAGCTAGCTCTGATGTGTTTAAGGTTGTTCGCTCATGTACGATATTGTTGATAATATTGTAGCTATATTGGAGGAATGTAACATGAACGTTTAACTTGCGTACGTGGATTTATTGTGGACGTCAACGTGTGATCAAAATATCGTATAGCAGATTATTAGGAAAACGAATGAGTAAAAAAACAATGACGATGCAAAAATAAGAAATAAGGAGACTATTCCGCTATAAATCGTGGTTGTATTGTTGACGTTACAATTAAAACATCTGACAATAGGGACTACTATAGTCCACAATATGATCACGATATAACTATTTAATAGATAATAAAAACTGCGCCTAAATCGGTCCATCTATTTGGGAGCTACGATGCCATAAACAGACAGACAGTTATACAGAAACATAGATACATACATAAATATACACGAAAATACACACGCGGGTAAAGCTAATTTGAAATTGGAATAGAGTCCGTATAAAGTCGATCGTCGACACAGCTACAGCTAGAAAAACACAGTTACTCAAGAAAATAATATAAAGAAAAAGATTTTTAATCATGATTGATCACAATTTTAATGTATTTAAATTAGACTGCTGTGGACACCCTGCTTAACGCACACAAAGTTATCCAATATGGACATTATATGATTCGCGTAAACGATGTAAAAGTGCTGCGGTGGCCGTTGCACAACTCGGGCAATAAAGATTAATGCACTATCATTAACAGCTGAATCAAGCCTTTTTGCTTCTGTCGTATGCACTCGTTCATGTCTATATTAATCCAATATGTAAGGTTTGTGGTTTGTGAACACTGACAAAAATATCCTGCCGTAGACCCAATTCACCTGGGTTAATTCACCTGGATGAATAATGTTTACTACTTAGTAGATTTTAATACCCTTAGGTGGTTTGAGGATAATTAGGTACACTAATTTGTAGACTTTAATACCCTGGCTGGTTGTAAATCAGCCCGGGGTATACTTAATGCACCCGAGTCTGTTGACATAGGTATTCACCGTGACATTAGGTTATACTCTTGGTCTACTTTATACACCCAATAGGTGAATCAAGTGTACTAAAAGTGTGCTTTATGTACCAATTTCAGGCGATATGATAGGTGAACAAGGTATACTCTTTGTCTACTTTATACACCCAATAGGTGAATCAAGTGTACTAAAAGTAACGAGACGTTAAATACCTCAACTAAGATTACCAAAGAACGCTGTTGTTACTATCAGCTTTGGTTGGTGTAACTAATATCATAACTATGGTATAATTTTTTTGTCAACTAAGGGAAAATCTCTTTTGGTTGGCTCTCATTTTCTTGAGTGTAAGAATGGCTAGACGGGACATATTACTTGCAGAACAGGTGGCCGATGGGGTCTAAGATTTTGGACTGACGTCCGCGTACTCTGGAAGACGCAGCGTAGGTAGACCTCCAAAGACATTGCTAAGGTTGCAGGAAACCGATGGATGCTAGCGCGGGACCGGTTCTTGTGGTAAATTGGGGGTGGCCTATATTCAGAACATGATGATGATGTTGACAGTTCCAGTATCTACGTGGTTAGGTTTCTAGAGTGGCGATCACGTACCGGAAAGTGCAATGTTGCCGGGCCTTTCACAAAACGGATCGACGATCTTATATGGGTCGCAGAAAACAGCTGGAGCACAGGTAATCGGTGGAGATCTTTAGGGAAAACATAGTGATGTAATGTTGCATGTCATTCCTTTGACATCTCATCGTCATCACCATGTCAGCCGAAACACGTCTGCTGGAAGGCAAAGCAAAGTGTTGAAAAATTCCCCTCCCTGATATTTATTTGAAGTGACTATATACTCATTGATAATACAAAGAGTGAGGTTAATACTCTGCACAAGGGGAATTTTGGTGAAAATGGTATAAAACGCCATAATCCCGAACGGTCAAAGGATAACTTCCTAAAAATTGCCCTGTTCAGGGAAATACAGTGAATTAGCTTTTGGTGGACGAAGACGAACAACCAGACCAGTTGCATTTGACTCGTCTCAAAACGTGTCGGAAATTAACGTTTTCTATTACTTAAGGTTTAGGACCGTATTAATTATCTGATCTCGACTGTAATGCTCGTATTAAGATGCTTCAAAAATAACAGTTTTCTACGGATTTTCGTTTACGCCGTATCTTGCGACGGACATCTCATTTCAGCCAGGGTGAGTTTATTAATACGGCTCTTAGTGTATTGAAACGGCATCTCACATATATACAGCCCTCAGTTTTAGAATGAAATCTGCTCAACGTCTAGCATTCGCTCTAAAGCACGCTGAGCTAGTTTAAACTTGTGGAAGAGTGTTGCGTTACCCATTGACATCGAAGTATGATATCACAATACATCATTATAGGACCATTATAGTGTGGAGCCATAACGCCCGGGGCGCTATTATGCGTTCGCTACATAATATTCATAATCAGGAAGTACTAGTCGATCAGTGCGGTTTGCCTAGTTATTTAATAACATACATAAATTGAGTTTCTGTAAGTGTTAAATGTGTAACATATTGTATTAAAATAGGGCGTAACGTAACACGGGTATTTTAATTAAATTTGTTCATTCATTACAAGCTACTGTTTGGCATCACTTGTGCCGGAGTCTGTTATCAACCGGACTGGTTGTCAGTTTTTCTGTTCTGTTGAGCTGAAGGTTTGAATATGTACTTAAGTCGGATGACAATGCAAAGCTATGGTGTCAATGCACTGTCAATGGAATAAAAAGGTGGGCATGGGATTTAGATTCACTTAATTGCAACGTATTAGATTTATTCCAAAGAGTATTCGTGTAGTATGCAGGGAAAAAATCTGACTGAAAAATATTTTTGTCATTTTTTTGTGACACTGGCGTTAGTTTTTATAAATTGGACAGTTGTTAGAGAGGTTAGGTGAAAATGGAAACTATCACAATCAAGGTTTCTAGCTTAATATTCTGGAATATTTAGTCGATGAAGCGTTTTAGCCCACCTTGCTTTAATGTGTTATCTTATTATTTTGTTGACGTTATAGCAGCTTAAGACAAAGGAGCATATTACAAAAAATTTAAGTCAACAAAAAAGTCCAAAATTTTACATCAAGTTTTGTCAAATACATGTCTGTCATAGTTTCGTTATCCAATCACTTTCTTTAATTGCGTTTAAACATAGATCTTATTTATTATAAAATATCTTTATAGCGCCTAATAAAATAGTATAAATAATCTAACGTCATATAAATTGAAAGTCTGTCGCAAATCTTCAACAGTAAAACCTAATGTTATTAACAATTTCACTCGTATTCCATTATTTATTATTCTATTTATTTAACTATTAAACAACCTTATATATTTTTTTACAAAAACACATACACTCATCTTAAACTAACAATATAAAACATAACGCTTACCAAATAATACCGGACAAATCCCAAAGCAAAATGTCTCGTTTAACAAATTGAACGCAAGCACATGTTTTCACCGAGATCGAAATGCGCAGGCGGTCGGCGCGCGCGCAAGCGGGCACTGCGCCTGCGTTCGCCGCACGCCTCCTACCACCATCCCTTCAAGTGCAAGCTAAACCGCTTTAGCCTTGCGCAGGCTCACGTGTGTAACCGTGTAAAAACAAATGACAGTCGCAACTGAGGTGTATTCACACACAGCTCACTAATGTGTGTGCGTTTATTTCGCTCTGCAATGTTGTTGTGTTGGTTTTACTATTACAAACAAATACCGCGTCCAACGAGTGATTTTATGACGGACGTTGCGAAATGTTAAAGGTTATTTTATATTTTTAATCACGTCAGAATTAATGTTTGATTTTACGTCAACGTTTTTACGTGTGAAAATCGCATGTTTGAAAACTTTTATATTGATGACTTCGTCGCCGTTTATCGCTTTTCCCACGTAAAAATTGCCAATTTCTCGGCATATAAAGTACTGTATTTGTGAAGCTATCTATATTCAAAATATCACTGAAATCGGATCAACGGTTTGATTACATTTTGTATGAAAGCCGTTTGGACCACCTCCAAGAGAGAATAACGAAAAAAATATCAAAGTCAAATTAAAAGTTAATATGCAGATCAAGGATAATTTAGTGTTTTTGAATAATCATAAGCTAACAGTTAATTAAGTTGTTAAATCGTTAAATACTTACTAATTAAAGAGATAAAAAAGCTACTGCTAATGTTGTATTTTAAGAACTGTATCTCAGGTTAACATTTACGACCTTACATTAAAAAAAGAACTTGGTAATGCAAATCAGAATGATTTGCATTTCTAAAGCTTTTTATTGGTTAGACCACTATGTCGTGCAGGATTACGCAAGCATAAAAAAAATGTGATGGATATGTTTATGTTTTATATCCGCATAACACTTAATCTACGGGTTCCGTACCTCAAAACAAAAACTGAACCCTTGTGGGATCACTACGTTTCCATCTGTCCGTCTGTCCGTATGTCAAGTCAAGAACTATTTTCTCAGATACGCGTGGTATCGAGTTAAGTTAATATACTTACCGCATTTTTTGGCACGCAATCAAAACATAGCTTGTACTATTACCAGTGATCGCAATTAGGTGAGCTAAAATACCTATTCTTCGCAAGAGGACATAATATAGAGTGGTTACAACAGGGTAGAAAAATATATTTTTTCTTGAATACCGGGTATTCGATATTTACCCGGGTATGTATTTTACACAGTCTAGTTCGAATAGTACAAGTCTTGAGCTTAATGTAGTATGTTTTTTACGGGAATTTAAGATTATTATTATAAATATGAAAGGGCAATCTTATAAAAACATGCTACATTAAGCTCAAGACTTGCACTATTCGAACTAGACTGTGTAAAATACATACCCGGGTAAATATCGAATACCCGGTATTCAAGAAAAAAAATATTTTTCTACCCTGTTGTAACCACTCTATATTATGTCCTCTTGCGAAGAAAAGGTATTTTAGCTCACCTAATTCCGATCACTGACTATTACTTATTCTGTGACATAGCGTACTTCTCGTTGATCTAGAATCATGAAATTTGGCAAGAAGCAAGGTGCCACAGCACAAAAAAAGCAGAAACGTAAATCGTTATTTGTAGTTTAATCGTTTATTTGGAACGCGGTGGATGCGAAAAGCACAAGACCGGTCTGAGTGGAGAGCCTTGGGGGAGGCCTGTGTCCAGCAGTGGACGTCTTTCGGCTGACATGATGAGTTTGATCACATTAAGATTCTTTTTTTACTTAAGGAACGAGTTAAACTCTCGCTTGTCTGTCATTTTTTACATATCTAGCGATTTTTTAAATTAGGTGTATTTCTTTATTCATGTCTTCACCGCTCTCTTGCGGATATGACAAATGGCACTACTTTGCATGTCATAAAGATTATGCTTCTCTGAATCTAGATTTCTCGTCATTTCTCAAATAAAAATAAAAATATAATTACTTAAGTCATCAGTAGCAAACAGATTTATATCTTTATTTGATTCTCACTTCTAATTAAATGTATGAAATGAATTCAATAGAACATGCATGGTTTTTTATTTCGCGTTTCTCAACAAAATATAAAATACCATAAAAGAGATCACAAAAGGTTTAATTAAAATTAAAATCGGCCAAGAAATACGGATGATACAAGCATTTTAAACTGCTAATTAGACGGAGAGACCTGATATGCCGTGTGACGTCATGTAACACGTCAGCTATACAAACTCCATGATAATTTCTGCTTTGCTAGAAAGAGATAAGAACAAATCTTTGTTGGCTTATATCTTGGTTATTTTTATAGCTATTCAAAAAATTACTTTCCTCATATGTTTGTTACATGGGCTTTTATTGAAGTTGTGAAAAAAATCATGAATGCGCCATATTGCTTTGAAAAATCTTTCAGTGTTCTTTGCATTACGAGTATACTAACCTCTTTAATATGTAATGGTCAAAGTCCTTCCGCCGTCTAATTTGGCTGAAAGTTTATTTAATTAACTACTAATTAACAGTGCATTATTACGTTCTCAATTATAGAGGCTGCATATTTTAAAGCAGAATGACCAGAAATATGATAATAATACTTCTTATACTTTTGGTTCTTAGCATACATGCAGGTATATTTCGGTGAGTAGTAGAATGTATGTCGCAAAATTACCGACTCCCGAGATGAGCACATCGCTTGTACCCTAGATCTCAAAATATCTCAGTCTCAAAATAATCACATTACTATTTTCAAATTTTTTTCCGTCTTATCAAAGTCGACAGAGCCCTCGCGACGGCGGGGCTCCTTTTCTTAACAATTTGCCCTTCGAGCAGTTGAAGTTACCTCACGAACCTAACCCAATTAGTACGCAAACTAAGTGGTTATTTTGCGACTCAGACATTATCAAATGTAAGCTACAAGCGCCATTTCGCAAGTCTGTAATTTTGCGACCAAATCATTCTAGTACTATTTTGTATAGGATTGCAACTTTGACGTATTACCATTAATGATAAAGTCAAGGAAAGGACGTTTGGTAATCGGTTACTGATCGGCTAGAGCCTCATCATCATCATCATCGTCATCATCATATCAACCAAACTGTCCACTGCTGGACATAGGCCTTCTTCAGGATCCCCACGACGGTTGGTTTTAAGTTTTTCCCTCGACATATAATTGCAACCCGAAGTTAATTTGTGACCCATTTCAAAAAAATAGGCTTGATCGTCAATGTCATTAAAGATGCCAAATAATTTGTAACTTATAGTAAACTCAACCCTATTGTTGTACATAGAATGTCAGATTGACTTTGGGTCCCAAATTTAAGTTCTTGACTGTACTTTCAGAACTGATATCTCCTAAACGGCTTAACCGATTTTCATCAAACCAACCCAATTTAACGATTGAAAAATGTTACCAATAAAAAATCGAAAGCAAAATCGGCTCATTCGCTTAGGAACTATGATGCAATAGACAGATAGATACACACGGTAAACTTATAAAACCCCTGTGTTAGCGTTGGAGGTAAAAATAGTAGATTGTGTCACGAGGGAACAAAGTGACATATTTACGGCGAGGGCGTACATTGAATCCTGAGCGTAGTGAGGGATTCAAGTGTTAACGCTCTAGGTGGAAATAATTTTGCTACCTTGCGACACATACTGCTTTTCACATCACCTATGAGGAAAATAAAAGATCTTAGGGATGAAACAAACTTGGTACCTATTTTTCAAACCGTACCGACCCTGTGACGGTGACAGATGTCACTAACATACAATTAATAACCTTAAAACGCCAAATTCACGAAACTGTATTAAGATCAATCATATTGTTTAAAAAATATCCACTATAAATTAAAATAATAATTATCTATTAAGCCACAAGTGCAAGTATTGCGTTTATATTTTATACTGGCAACAAAATGCCCTTGAAAAGAAAATTACCACTTTGGTCCCTCCTAGCAGGGAAGAAAAGTCCCCTTTCCGAATAGGTGACGTGAAAAAAACTAAACAGTACTACAGGTTCCTTCCGCCTTGAAGGCGACTTTGTACCCGATATCAATTTGCACTATCAAACCGCCTCACGGACGCGTGGAGTCATATAGATAGAAAGTGAAGTGATTCTGCAAGAGATTTCGATCAAGTGCGTACGTTCATAAAACAGATTTGTATCTCGTAATGTAATTTCGTTGCGTGTGACGCCTGCGTTATTGGCGGTAATGTATCTTTTCACGGTTGTGAGATTTCTTTTGTTGAAACTAAGTTACGAGTACTTTTTGCGGATCTTCCTGTAATAATCACTCACGATGTGCTATACTTCACACACTTCTTGCACTCTGCTGCTGCATTGCTGTTGCATTGCTGCTAATTTCATAGATACATACATACATATCTTCACCGTCTTTCTCCCAATGGGGTAGGCGGAGACTATGGAACACCAGGTGCATGGGTCTTAACATACAATACTCAATACTCAAACGTTTATTGCATTCCACAATGTGTTCGCAGTTGACAGGCTGCAGGCTCGCTTCCTCTACATTCATTGCGCTACATCTACTCTACTCTACATGCATTACATCACTCACACATTAACATTGTTTTGTGTTAAGTGTGTCATTCTCCGTCTCTTCACCAAGCGGTTCCAACGGAAGACCAGTGCTGGCTTCACGGCTAGCGAATGCTGAATTGGGACCGTTTCGCAACAATTTCTCTGTGTCTTGCTCTTTTTGTATCTATGTAATGTAATTTTGTATTGTTGCGAATAAATGTCTCTTTATCTTTATCTTTATCTTTACATTCATCAACCATTTCATGCATGTACGTTGGTTTCGGGTGCTTTTGATTTGGCCCTTATTCAGTACAACGCGAATATGAACAATGTATCTGCGTCTAGGGCGTCCCCTACCGACATCTCCACTCAATCTCGCTCGCCATACTTCTTTCGTAACTCTTCTATCATATTTTTTTTCTAAATGACCAAACCATCTTAGCTTATCCTTTACTTTACTTTTATACACTGTAAATAATATTGTAATTTTAATAAAAAGGCCCACAACACAACAACATCTGGCCTTAGATACTTCTCTTTGTTGAAATTTCCTTGAAGGATACTATTAAGCAACAATAATTAGTTTGCTAGCAAAAACTAACAAATTACGTGCAAAATAAACTGTAATTACTTTATTGACGTTTTTTAAATTTACATATGCATCGTCATCGAACACAATGATATCCGAAATAAGGTCAAACGTATTATTTCAATCGTTCTCAATTTATCTGCCAAATATTATACAGGGGATATTCAATTTCTTGTTCAATATTGAATTGTATTGTGGACGTGCTATCAAGCCACAAACAGCGTCCATATATTTTCCACCGTAGATTTCTAAATGAGGAAATCTGGAACTGGTTGTGGATGTGAGACAAGCAAGCCGTTTTAACGGTAGCGTAGGTGCGCTTGCTTATCCTTTCCTGATTCAGAACTTGCTTTATCGAAGAAAAATTTAAAAGTTGAAAATGTGTTCAAAATATATTGTTTTTAATTGACAAGAAGTGGGGTCTGAGACCCGTAGACATTTGCAAACTATAATCTCATTTTGCAAATCCTAAAACTGCAAATGCGATTCTAACCCCGAGGGAGTACATAACCACTATACTCGGGAGTTTTTTAAACTTGTGTTTGAAAAATCGGCACTAAGGAACTAACTGCTTCTGAGTGCAGTCGTAAAATGGAATGCACCGGAACGTTAAAGCTTAAGATGGTAGATATTGATTGTTTCGTCAGTGAGTAAATGCGATTTATATTTCTGCGGCTCGAATTTACTGCCGGGGTTGTTGTTAATTTTTGTTTTGGTCTTCTTAATCGCCTTTAGGAAATATTTAAACTAATCAATGTAAACTCTTTTTTATTTACCCCGACTGCCGAAGGGGGTAATGTGTTTATCAGCCTATATATTTATATTGTAATATGTATGTTTGTTCCTTTGTGGCGCTCTAAAAACTAAACGCGTGGACCGATGTTGATGATTCTTATGTCAATCGATTTGTCTTAGCCTTGTGAGTGTCACTAAAGATATAACGTGCAGTAATCAAAATTAAATATGTCGGCAACCAGACGCCATATTGTAAAAAAGAAGAAAAATAAAGTTGACGAACACGAACAAGTGGAGTACTGGGGTATCATCGAATAGGTATTTAAAAATCATGTTTAGGATTTATTCATAATTTTTAATTTGAATGACCATTTAGAATTAATAACGATTTAAAGTTAGTTAGCAACAGTCGCTTGCTTTTTATAGAAGAAGTTATTAAAGTTCCTATTATACTATTTATTGAGTCAGTAAGCGTATATGGGGGAAAACCAAATAATACTTTAAATATTATTTTTATAACTATTAATTATTATACTATCAAACTGTACTTATTTAATCAATTTAAGCTTTTTCCTTCGTTCACGTGATCGAACTCCGATCTTCCTTTTCTGGCCAATGTGACGCAACACATAATCGCAAATTATTAATCCTTTATAAATATGTATTTCTGTATTTACTCAGATTTGTCCAATATTTGGAAAGCGTTACATGACCATGGATTATTCGAATGTATAATGTACTTATTTTGCACAAGTTACGAGAACATGCATTCTTATAAAGGAGATAGAGTGTATAGTCGCTTGCTCGTATTTTGAGAGTTAGATCTAGTTCCATGAGTAATTCTTCATTTTTATCTAAATCACATAATTTTATTTAATTTAATTGGATGATAGCGGATTCTAGTCGTTACGTTCCGATGATTAGACTACTATTTCTATGTAAATGTTCATAAATGTTGGTAAATATGTCGTAATATGCGATATTTTTTCTCTTCTATCAAATCCTCGATAAGTTACACTTAAATTAATTAGCATGCGAGGAGGATATTTTTAATCATGTTGTGCATGCCTAATGGACCAATTATGGTCGCGTTTGTCGCTGTCGATAAATAAGGACAAAATATCCATCACTTTCGCACCTTCGTACTTGTCAGAAAGTGACGAATGTTTTATCAATATTTATCAGCAGCGATAAACGCGATCATACTTTATTCTTGTTTATACATGAACCAGAACATTATTCGTAAGAAATTTATGAAGACACAAACGAAATACAGGAAAATAATAATATAAACATAACTAAAACTAAATACTAAAATAATAGTACATTACTACAAAGGCCGGAAGAAAAGGGGTCGCTGGCCGAGGACATATAGACGGCCGAGCAAAGCGAGGCCGGGTAGGTCTGAGGCGGCAACCCCATATTTCCCGCCGAGGTATGTATAGTGCTTTTTTCAAACATGCAACGAAATAAACAACAAAAAAAACAAAGTTTTATTTTTTTAATACGCATGCGTGGCAGAATGTCATGATGCCTGTGCCACAAATTTATGTGGAATGGAAATTAAAAAAAAGAGGTCTTTGCCGGCCTAGGCCTGCACGATTTGTATGAAATTCCATTAACGACCTCTTGTCCTAGCCGCACCTGAAACGTCATACTTCGCAGTCTATTATAAGGAACATAACATCAATATTTCATTGCATGTTTGAGAAATAGTACATTATTGCCTAGGCATGGAAGTAGGCAATTGCGGGCGGAGTATTGGATTAGCCCGCAATTGCTTTTCCTGCCGAGGCAAATATAGTGCCTTTCTCAAAAATCGCAAGAAAAAAATTGTGTTGGAGTCTTCATCGCTTGAACTCATTTTTTGAATTGCATACAAACAGAAACTTCATGTGAAAAAACCATCACTCCTTACCGCCTTTTTGTTTATGCCAAGGAGAAAAGCAATTTTTGTTTTAAAAAAAACATGAGCTAAATAAATAAAAAAGTTATGTTTCGAGTAAAATTTGGATGTATAAAACTTGTGCCCTCATTTTATTACGGCCCTTTTCACTTTTTAAAAAGTTACAAGGTAGATAGTAATGGAATTTGTATGCAACATTGCGGGCTTGTGTAGCGAGCACGCAATGTTTTTTTTTAATTTGAGAACTGTCAGTAAACTTTGTACTTCGCGTCTCAATATGTAGATAGGAATGTCAACATTTCCTGACATTTTTGAGAAAATTAACTTATTCTAAGTACCTAGCTATAATATGTACAAATGTCCCCTAGGCCACTGCCACCCTGAATGGTGCCCATAACGCCGGCTGCATTTCCTCGTTGGATAGCTATTACTAGCCATCAAACGTTATACCTAATATTTATCAACAAGTCAACTTTTACAAATTATAAAACTTATAATATGCAATACAAAAGTAGACCAGGTTAAAGGCTTAGTTCGACATTATAAATTCCTGGCCCGTTTGCATATACACATATATCATTTAATTAACATATACAGCGTCATATCTCACACTAATACATCGTAGTGTAAATTCGATAACATCTTTTGAATTTATGCGTTTGCGTTTTTAATTTGTTAAATTCGCCTAGAGTGGGCATTAGTAGGCCTATGTCCAGCAGTGGACGTCTTTCGACTGACGTGATGATGATGATGATGACATAGAAGTCTGTCACAGGAAGCCAATTATTTTCACGTCTTTTTTTTTTACCCGGCTGCCGAAGGGAGAGGGTAGTGTTTCACAGCCTATATATGTATGTTTGTTCCTTTGTGGCACTATAAAAACTAAACCCGTTGTCCGATTTTGATGATTCTTATGTCAATCCATTTGTCTTAATCTGGTGAGTGTCACTGAAGATATGACAGTAATCAAAATTCAATATGGCGGCAACCAGACGCCATATTGGGCAAAAAAAAGTCTACCAAGTATGACGAGTGGGGTATCATTGAATAGGGATTTAAAAAACATCTTTAGGTTTCTTTCATCATTTTTGATTTTGAATGATCATTTAGGATTTATAACGATTTAAAGTTGGTTAGCAACAGTCGGGTTTTGAAAGCTTGCTTTTTTTGTTAAAGTTATTCAGTACAATATGACATTATGGCTGGGTTCTTATCTTATCTTACAGATGGGCCCTTTCGGATGCACTTCGACCCTTCAGGATCTTTTGTGCAATTACCCTCTTACACACTCAGCTGTTCGAATGTGCAGGTTTCCTCACGATGTTTTTCCTTCACCGTAAGAGCATCGGGTAATGCACTTAAGTTAGAAAAACTCATTGGTACATGGTGACCGCGGGGGTTCGAACTCGGTACCTTACGATCACGAGTCGACCCTCTAAGCCACTAGGCCACCGACGCTCTATGGCTGGGTTCTATTCTATGGTAGCTACAATCATAGTTGTTAAGAGACGACTGCCACACCTACGTGTAAAGCTTCACTTGTAACTTGTAACTATATCCGTGCGGGCGCACGAACCTGCTCCGGCGGGCGCCGCTGACGCGCGCGCTGCGCACCCTCAATCTCGTCGCGGAAAACACTGACTTGTTCTTTTGTTCTCTGAATGAATTCACAAAGTCGGCTTTATTCTGTATTTGTTATAGTCGTGATAAGTATAATTAAGCATAGATAAGTTAGAGGTAGTTACGCTATTGTCTTAGGCACAGTCCTGTAAAAATAGTTGTAAGTGTGTGTGAAATAAATAAATAAATAAATGTAATAAACTCTTGGAAGTCGATTGTCAGATTGACTTGAAATTTTGCATTTGTATGCAATCCAAGTCAATACGATAATTATTTCGACAATATTCCGATGACAATATAATAATATGGTATCGAGCTGGTATGATGATGGAGATGGAAAGTGACCGTAGGAACTCTTTAATGGCTTATATAGATCCATTGAGTTTGGACTCGTTTGGCTGGTCTTTTGATGTAAGTTTATTATTAGTGTTAGAACTAGGTACATTAGTTACAGCGGGCAATAAAGTAGAACTTTTCCTGAAAAGGAAAATTCTTAATGATTATGCTAAAGAAGTAATTTACTGGGCAAGGCGGTTGACCAAATATTTAAGTAGGTAAACAACAAGCAGTCGTATCGATGTAAATAAAAAACATCACAAATGACTTTTGCACTCATTCCACCATGAGAGTGTAGCTCACAATATCATTGATTCCGAGGTAACCACGAACATATACCTCTATGCATTATTTAGAGTACCAATCGCATTCCGATTGGTGAAAAAAAATGACTGTTGCATTATAAAGCCCAAAGGTTTTCTAGCTGTATATATGTGGATCGAAACAAGTGCCTAAGTCACGTACCAAGGAGATTTTATTAATTTAACGTTTATTTCGTACATGTGTGTTAACAATTAAACCATTAACACACTTCCTACTCTAGAAGGTTCATCAAAGGGCACCTGACGCTACATTAGCGGTGCTCTTGTAACAAAACGTTACGCAACGTAATGAGCGCGTCGGTGATGTACCGCGCGCCGCGTCGCCTAGCCGGCGCACGCGCATACTGCCTGTACACGACGAATCTTGACATTTTATTAATCCAATATCATTTGTATTCTAACATAGAGCTCTGTCTTTAAAATAACATTTAAAAAAAACACAGTTTTTTTATGGTAGCTGATCTGTGGAAAAGTGTTCATAAATGTTATTTTTCTGTCTGTAAAGCTGCATGTATGTGTGTGTATGGCACTGTGAAGGTTGTAAGAACTCTACTTTCCTCTATGGTACAATATTCAAAAAAGGAACACAGAGTTCCTATGGGGGTATGAGAACTAGGACAAACCCTTGTCAGACTTTTGTAAGAACATTATACAATCAATATGTAACCGCGATTCATAATATTTTTTATTATTTTCGATACAACTACCAATATAATCACTTGTCCAATTCATAGCTTTGTTATAAACGTCCTCCACCCCCACAAAACAGTACCTATAGTAGGTAAGGTTCAAATTTAAAAAGTGTAGTCTAGGACTACCTACCTACCTAAATTACGTCACTGTGTGTGGGGTTGACATGTTACTCGTAGATATACAGACCATGATATTTTTTTTCGTGCCTATTTTTAATTTTTCTTTACGGTGTGTTTTAAGTTGGTATAATTATCTTTTCTGTTAGAATTACAGAGGAATCAATATATATTCGTGACACACTTTTCATGATCATTTTTATTTGTTTCAGGTAAAAACAACATTTTCCCGAGCTTCATAAATTGGTCTTAATGCTACCATCGGATTCTGGGCAAGTTTCAATAACGGCTGACATTTTAATGTCATGATTAACATATAAATAAATCTAGATTTAGTCTTATCTGCCAAATATCAACTGTGTATTTATTACATAGACAAAAACTCGCGGTATAATGGCAACCTCTTGGCAATGGCAAACTAACTTTCTTTTAAAAAAACCCGCGTCAGAATCGGTCCATTAGTTTGGGAGTTACAATGCCAAAAACATACATACAGATACACAGATACATAAACACACGTTAAACTTAAACACACAGATAACACCCTCTTTTTTTTGTAGGGGGTTAAAAATGTATAGTACGACTTTTTCTTACAAGTGGCCCTTTAAGCGATAAGTTATAAAAGTCTACATCTACTTAGACTTTTATTCTGGTATCTATAATAAATTTTGGACTACTTAGTGAAAAAGGATATATGTAAGTCTTGTGAAGATCAGATGAAAAAGGGTTTAAGTCTAGAACACTCCGTTTACGTATATACCGTTTTTTATTACGAGTTAAGTAGACTTCGTCGCATAGAGCCGGCACGTGCGCAAGCGCACTTCAAGCCGCGACCGGGTGAAAGTAAAACTCGTGCGTTTACCCGTTCCGACGGAAATTCGTTTAACCGACCTTATTTAGGATTATCTGGCTTAATAACGAAGTAATGAGTTTTGCGGAACTGAGGTAAGATGAACACTTCGTAATTCGACTTGGATTGTGTATTCTCTTTTGCTGAGCACGTATTCTATATTGATGTTTCCCTAGAAAATCATATTGTAAGCGATAGTGGCAAAAATGGAGTGGAATAGAGCTGCGGTATTCGTCATATTTTAATTTTATTAATAAAATTTAAAAAAGAGTAACTCGGAAAGCGGACGTGAAGCGCGCTCAATTGTCACGGACGTGCCTGACGCCCTGTAGTATCCTCAAACATGATACTACAAATAAGAGAGAAATAGAAATCAATTTTGGCAACTGTATGTGTCAGTAATTCCTTCTATCGAGTTAATGCACTTTCGATGCACGTTAACGTAACGTAAATCGTCAAGAAAATTAGTAAGGTGATTGAAACAGTTCCCCCTTGTCCGTATTTATAATTAGTAGTCGTAGACTAGTAAAAGTATGTAAAAAGAATTATTGTTATTTTACGTGAGACCAAGGCCTAAGAGAAATTTGATGCCTCATTAGTAAAGTATATGGCAAGACTGTATTCTGACCTGATAACCTTCTCTACGGGCGTGGTCGCTTTACTTTCCTTATCGATGTAAATACCAATTAGAATATCGCCAAAGGCTGTGGAAGTGTGAAGTCCTTTCGTTTTCTCTTGTAAATGTTGGAAATGTTACTGGATTTCGATGCAGTTTTACTAGAACATTTAAAAATGTTACAATATAAAAAAATTGTGCATGCTTTCTATATAAAGAAGTTTATTTAATATAATATAAGTACTAGCTACACTTAAAAGTTAAAACGAAACTTATTTAAATTAAAATAAAACTAAGCTACTTAAGTATTAAAGATGTAAATAATAATCACCACTATAAAAACAAAACCCCCTCTAGCAGGTCCGCTTGCGGCATGCTCCCTATGACACTGGCTGCATTACCTCTCTGGATAGCTAGCCCAATCCTTTGTGAGAGGTAAGCACCAGCTCTAGGATCTTCGGAGGTGTCTATGAGCCGGGATGACAAGGCCTTAATAAAGTTTTTCATATCGGCTGACCAAGGTCCCACGGTCTCCACTGCAAGCGCCACAAATTCGTATATGCTCCAATGTGCATGCTTGAAAATTAAAATGAGCATTTTGCCACTTTTCTCTGTTCTCTACAAGCTTTTTCACCTCCTGATACGACACGACATTGGCCTTCTGTCTTCTGTCTTGTCATGCTAGACTAAACACATGAATTCTTACAGAGTGTGTACCTATTACTATAGTCGCAATAAGAAAAAATAATAAACATAAAATAAAGTTAAACATCAACAACCGCTAATAAACAAATAGTAGATTGTGTCACAAGGGAGCAAAATGACATATTTACGGCGCGGGCGTGAATCCTGAACGAAGCGAAGAATTCAAGTGTTAACGCCCAAGGCGGAAATAATTTTGCTACCGTGTGGCACACTGCTTTTCTCATTACCTATGAGGAAAATAAAAGATCTTAGTGATTTAACCAATTTAATTATAGGTGTACACTCTCTAAAAGTGCTGAAATTATCAAATTTAACAAGAATATTTGTGGTACCTATTTTTCAAACCGTGCCGACTCTGTGACGGTGACAAATGTCACTAGGGTTGCCACCCGTACTTTATTATAAAGTATTGTACTCTATTTTAGCTTCCTGTACGTTATATTTTACGCAACACATAAAGTACGGCAAAGTACTTTATTTATGACATTCGGTTTTTAATGGAAATTTTCTTCTAATAATAAAATTTTAACGAAATTGTACCTCAACGCAACCGTCAAAAACCCTCGACAAAAACTTTGTTTTGCCATGTTTGAACGCGATTGATACTTTAATTTTTGCCAAATACGCTGTGAGACAAAGCAAAGTCTGATGAGTGGTAACTTGATAAGAAATATGTATTTAAAAATATTTAAAAAAATACTTTACATTTATGCTGCGTACTTTATTTTTCTTTATCTTTTGGTAAGTAATACTTTATTCTGTTACAAAAAAAGGTGGCAACCCTAAATGTCACTAAAATACAATTCATAACCTTAAAACGCCAAAGTCACGAAACTGTATTAAGATCAATCATATTGTTTATTATTTGCATACTATGTTCATATTTCATTGCGTTTATATTTTATAATGGCAACAAAATGAGAAGAAAAGTCCCCTTTCCGAATAGGTGATGTGAAGGGTGTTTTTTGTATGGAACCCTTTCCTGTGCGAGTAATCTTACGTGGCTGGTGTTTTTAATTCTTTAGGAGGCATTAGAATCAGCGGGTCATTTTTTACTTCTTTCGCTTTAGAAAGAGCATTAAATGGCTTATCAATAATGTATTTTATGATCTAAACGAATTCTTTGGCCATGTTACATGTATAAATAATTAAATTATGTGTTTTTAGATATAATCATACTAATTGTATGCTCGCAATGGGCAACTGTTGATGCTATTGGCTTTTTAATTTCCATCTTTTGTACACAGTTTACAATTAATAAATGCTTACTTACTTACTTACTTAAAATTAGTCATACACAATTTAAAGTGTTAGCATAATATGTTAAGACATGTTCACTTGTAAAACAGGGTATGGAACCTTTGATATTTAGTCAGAGTGTATATCGATAGCATAACATAACATATCAGACAGTAATTGTCGAAGCATTTTTGATATGACAACCTACTTGCCTACTTACCTTTGAATGTCTAAGCGGTCGCCGTCGGACGTCTGCCTGTGTTATTTCCTCTTTAACTCGCTGTCACGATAACTCGAGAAAGTGATGCATTGCTTGTTTTCTGGTATGCAAAATGACTTACGATAAATCTTTTAATAAAGTTCACAACCTCTTAAAAAACTGCGTGGGGCCAAATTATTAGGAACAGTAATTAGCCTAGCCTAGTTGGTAGTTACCCTGCCTACGAAAGTACGAAGCTAGCGGTTCCGCGTTCGATTCCGGTATGATCAAATATTTGTGATGGACGTATTTGTTCCGAGTCTTGCGTCTTTTCTATGTATTAATCTATACTAATTACTAATATTACAAAGCTGAAGAGTTTGTTTGTTTGTTTGCTTGAACGCGCTAATCTCAGGAACTACAGGTCCGATTTGAAAAATTATTTCAGTGTATTTAGCCCATTTATCGAGGAAGGCTATATATCATCACGCTAAGACCAATAGGAGCGGAGCACCAATGAAGAATGTTTCAACCTTCTACGTAAACAAAGTCGCGGGTTAAAGTTAGCGTAAGCCCAAAGTAACTATTCCACGGGGACGAAGTCGCGGGCAGAAGCTAGTCTCTACATAAGTTTTTTTTTCGTTGTCTAGTTCCCTTAGTACAGTCAACATCATAAATAACTGATCGTTTATTACCTTGTCACTTAAACGTCGTGTTTGAAATATCATACAAAATTGTGAAACGATTGAAAGCGACATGGTACATAAATGATCACTTATTTATGCTGTTGACTGTACAAGCCTAAAGCTTAGTTTGGGACTAGGTCAATTTCTGTGAGATTGTCCCTTTACTATTTATTCAATTTTGATTTATTTAGTAAATGACCTTTTAAATTACATACATACATACATAAAATCAGGCCTGTTTCCCAGAGGGGTAGGCAGAGACGACTTCTTTCCACCTGCTACGATCCTGACAATCGCACGTTCAGAACGATAGCGACCTAATTCAGAAATTTTAAATTTCGAGTTAGGTTAGGTTAGGTTAGCAACGATTGAAAGCGACATGGTACATAAATGATCACTTATTTATGCTGTTGACTGTACAAGCCTAAAGCTTAGTTTGGGACTAGGTCAATTTCTGTGAGATTGTCCCTTTACTATTTATTTAATTTTGATTTATTTAGTAAATGACCTTTTAAATTACATACATACATACATAAAATCAGGCCTGTTTCCCAGAGGGGTAGGCAGAGACGACTTCTTTCCACCTGCTACGATCCTGACAATCGCACGTTCAGAACGATAGCGACCTAATTCAGAAATTTTAAATTTCGAGTTAGGTCTCTATAATAATAAATTTATGACTTGAAGTTTAAAAGGTAAAATTTTGAATTAGGTCACTATTGTTCTGAAGGTGCGAAATGTCTTTCGTTTCTTCCACATTCATACATCGAGTCACTTCAAAAACTAATAATTGTTTTAGGTATTGTAGTTGTTATTTTCATTAGCTCTGAAAGTAGTAGTTCCAAATAATCGGATGTTTTGAATAACAAGTAATATCAGAAGCGGTTTGTAAGCTATTTTACAACTTCGAATGGAATAGAGCCGTCCATTTGAAAAACACTTACATTTTATTATAATCATAGAATTTAATAATGTTGTGAAGGTTACTGGCGCTACTCTTGCACAACTCCATATTAATTGTTAATTGTAATTACCATGTAATGGTCGGTGTAGAAACTTATCCATGAAAAGTTTGGCCTTGTGACTTTTGCTTTTAATTCCATGCATAGGTTTGTTGATGTACCTACGCAGTAGATCAATGATTTTTTTGTTAAAAAAAAACTCCAGTTTTTTTCTTAGATAACATTTTAAGAAGCCAATTTTTAAAATAATCTCATTTTATTGACTTGTATTTTGGTGATTTCTTGTAAATTTATTACAAATAGTTCCGACGTCGCGACGCGTTAATGTCAACTACATAAAATAATATAAATGTCATATGGTAATTAATGTTTGGCATTTTGTCATTAT
Organism: Acleris literana; assembly: GCA_946894065.1. Taxonomy (NCBI): domain Eukaryota; kingdom Metazoa; phylum Arthropoda; class Insecta; order Lepidoptera; family Tortricidae; genus Acleris; species Acleris literana. The sequence continues at coordinate 2,789,981 of OX335687.1, forward strand.
ATGTATAACGTAATTCGCTTAATAATTAATGAATGAATTTGAATATAAAACTTAAAACGAAAAGAAAACACAAACAAAACTGACAATTGACTGTTGGCATATTGCTCGAAACGGTTTTGACCACGGCCATCTATTAAGAATAGTGGAGCATCTCAATTTTGTTCTCCGTCATCATCATCATCATCATCATCATCATCAGCCTGTAGCAGTCCCACTGCTGGACATAGGCCTCTAACATGGCTATCCAACTGGCTCGATCCTGGGCCTCCCTCATCCAACCACTCCCATCAAACCTCCTCACGTCGTCCGTCCATCTAGCTGGCGGCCTGACCACACTACGCTCCGTGCGGTAAGGTAATTTCTGACAGAGAAAATAATGGAGCTATACGACTGCAATAACTCTGTCTCTTTCACTGGCTGGAACTTGGAAGGATTTGACAGCTCTTACGACGGTCTCGAATTAGAGAATTTTTCGTGTGTTGGAAGTGATACCGTTTTGTTATTTCCAACAGTGATTAAAGGAAGACTTCCAGAGATTGCTTAACGATTTCATGTGTTTATGGCCTTCAGTGGCAGGAAGTGTAAAACAGGAACAGGAAGTGTGTGTATTTTTATTGTTATCCTGACTTCATTTCTATTTTTGATTATAAATTTGTGTATATTTTTGACGATTCCAATGTAATTTCTTGTACTTTTGACATAACATGCAATGTATGTGACTTGCTTTGGAAAATAAATATCATTCATTCATTCATTCATTCACTAGGGTGATGGAACCAGTAATGGACAAGGCACCAATAATGAACACTAGATTCTTATTTTACAGAAGATAAGGGTTATTCATTTGTTTTGCAACGAGTTTGAAACAATCAAATTGAGACCGTTAGAAATTTGAATTAAGAGTGATGTGTCCATTACTGGTGCCTGTCAGCTAAAAGTGTCCATCATTGGGGTCGTCAATGAAAAATAACTTAAAAACAGTATATCTAATAATAATACTGACAAGTTTATCGCTAAATGGCGACCTCTTTTGATGAATCTTAAAAGGATTATCACTACATGTCTGTCTGTCCGTATGTATGCTTAGATCTATAAAACTACGGAACGGATTTTGATTCGGTTTTTTTTATTGATAGAGTGGTTCAAGAGGAAGGTTTTTATGTATAATAAGTTTGGATTACGTACGGGTATTACAGAAAACTGGCATAAACCGAAGCGAAGCGAGGGCGGGTCGCACTAGTTGTATGTATAAATAAATAAGTAGGGTTAGGACTTTTGGTGGAAAACGGTAGTTTTAGGATCCATGAAGTCTTAACTGATAAAAATGTATTTTTTTTTAAATCAAAAATCAAAATCGAAATATTTATTCAGTAAATTGGCCACATACGGGCTCTTTTACACGTCGGTAATATAGAGTGAATCTACTAGCGCTTCGGACAAGACCATCATTGCGGAGAAGAAGCGCCGCAAGAAACTGTAGAAGGTCATTTTTTGAAACATAAAATACAATAATACTACTAAAAGTAAGTTACATTAAAAGATAAAAGATAAAGACATTACAAGGTAATATTTAGAAATATGACAAAACTAAAGGCCAAAATCAAAGCGATATGTGTAATAACAATTAGAAAATAGCGACTCCATGGACTCTAGAACCACATTTTGCCACCGAAATCTCAACCCTATAAATAAGGCATTATCTTACACCGACTATGTTGATGGCAGTAATTATACCCATATTTTCTAGAAAATACAATATTGCTGCGTCGTAAAACAAATGAAACTTTAAATCTAGTCTCATAAATCTAGTAAAGATGGCGCTTAATGTCTTCTCGTTTGTCATTTTTATATCTTAATTCAATAAACTTTATGATTTATTTCTTATGATCTACGATTCATTTTGCGGCGCCAGCGGCTGTGGCGGCCATGTTGTCGCAAATTAGACACTGCGTCAAAATAATATTTTATATTGTAGTACAGTAGCAAACCGCCCCGGCTTCACACGGTTGTAATTTAGAAAATAATGCGAATAAGTAATAGTGTTCGTTGACTTGGTTGCAAAATATTGTTATATTTCTACTTATATAAAAATATACATACATACATATAGTGCGACCAAAAAGAGTAGAAATTAAATGAGGGCGCCACTTTCTACGTAACTGTCACATTTTTGACGTAAAATGCGTAAACATGGCAACAATTTTGTATGGATTTTTTTTAGTTGCAGCTGTCACCACTGGCTCGACTTTTTGGCCAGGCTATACATACACATACCTAAAAATAAAATTGGGTTTTATTATACATATAATAATAACAGGAATACCGAGCGTCGCTCGGGTTGAAAACGAACTTTCCCGAACATGGCAACTTGACAGATCGATAGTTCGCCCCCGTAAATCACTATATTGCAAATTAATCGAAATCTTTAAAGCCGTTTTCAAAAACGTGATTACAAATAATTGAAATAATATACATACTAATATTACTCTTTTAATAGTACGAGTATAGGATAGAATTAACCTGTCGTGAAAAATTATCTATCGGAGGGCCCTGCCAAGATGCATTACGCTAACTAGCGTTTCTATTCGATTCGATTTTAAACCAATCGCGTCACTTGTACATGACGTGATACGAAAAGTCACGTGATCTACCAGTTATGCGATTGGTTTAAAAACGAAACGAATAGAAACGCTAGTTAGCGTAATGCATTTTGGCAGGGCCCTCTGATGATGATCAAAATCCTTTGCGTGGTTTAGGAGTTAATGGATATACAGATAGACAGACAAACAGACGCGAAAGCGACTTCGTTTTATACTATGTAGAGATTACATAATGTGACCTCATAAAGAGGTTGTACGGTGACTAAGCAGTTGTATTGTACTACGGTTATCTAATGTTTGTGCTGTTAAACATTTTGTTTTTTAATGTAACCTGCTTGTGTTATTATGGACTGTTTTTGCCTGCAATTTCGCAAGACCTGGGAGGTAATTATGACATAGCTATGCAGTTCAGTTTAAGCTGAGAGAAAAGGACAAAGCTATATATAACTGATATAGCAGTGTCCTTATCTCTCAGCCTAAACAGAACTGCATAGTTATGTCATAATTACCCCCCTGTTTGATTTTCTGGATTGTGTAGGTTGTAGGACCTCCACGTTTTATCTATGGTCCAATATTTTAAATAGGAACGCAGAGGTAGCAAATAGCTAACAGAGCCTTATGAGATACTAGCTTCTGCCCGCGACTTCGTCCCCGTGGAATAGTTACTTTGGGCTAACGCTAACGTGATGATATATAGCCTATAGCCTTCCTCGATAAATGGGCTATCTAACACTGAAAGAATTTTTCAAATCGGACCAATAGTTCAAGCAAGCAAACAAACAAACAAACTCTTCAGATTTATAATATTAGTGTAGATTGGATAGACTTGTATATAATCGCGGTATGAAAAGGTTCGTCACTTTTGGACCTTAACGGCTAAAAGGGACGAACCTTTACATACCGCGACCTTTAGGGTGCGGCTCCACTGAGGCGGAGACGAGCGGAGCGGAGCGGAGCTGTGCCAATATTAACCAATAGAAGGCGCATGCGGTCACGTCGAGCGCGCCTTGCGCACGTTAGTTTATATTCTATTGGTTACTATTGGCACAGCTCCGCTCCGCTCGTCTCCGCCTCAGTGGAGCCGCACCCTCAGTACCTTGTCGCAGCTATCGATACACCAAATTCAAACCTCTCTCACTTTAATACGTTACTGTGACAAGGTACTAAAATGGAGCGCTACATATGACTGTACGATGTCTGTTTTCCGGAAGATAATGATTAGACAGTTTTAACGACTAATTATCTAATAAAGCAAGACATTACAACGTCAATACTTCCCTGATAACTAATAACTAGGTACCACATTACGAACAGTCCTAATAAACGTAATTTTGTAGTAAATTCTACGTAATTCTCGATTTCCCGATGGAAACTTCATCGTTTCACGATGAATCTTGCAAATTTCTCTTCTAACTCATCTAATTACGCTGCCCAGTTGCAACACGGATTATCTAATAAAACGAAGCTGAGAGAAACAGTGTTACACCGGTCAAGCCCGATGGCATTATAATATAATCGCGTCTCATAATCATAACCTACAAGTTACAAGTCACCGTTATCGTTCGTTATGAGGCAAGCTTGTAAATGGTTAATGGAACAACGCCAGTGTCATGCTTGGGGTCGTTTCGACGTTGCTTTAGGTAGTACAGGTTTTATATGATGTCAAATACACGGATACTTTTTCAAGCCTGAGTGTACCAGCTATGCAATGCTTCCCAAAGGGAAACTATATGGAGAAGACCATGCATAGAAGCGTTCCATCATAGTCCTCAGGGTTGGACACGCATTTGGGTCATACACAGATTTAGGTTACAGTCTTTCCTGTGGGCATACCCGAAGTTAACGTTTTTAAGGCCTAATTTTCTAGCTGAACCCTCATCCGCATAAGCGTCGTCAAGTCTACTTTAGTCCTATCCAGAGATGGGCAAAATTTATTCGAATGGCGAATAACGAATGAAATTCTCGAATGATTATTCTTATTCGAATAAATTATTCGTCGAATAATTTATTCGCGAACAATTTATTCGTTGAATGAATTGCCACGAATAATTATTATGTACTACTTATTATACCTGCTCCATTTTTCTCTAATAAATTAATAAATTATTCGTTATTCGAAAAGTAGTCGAATGATTCATTCGTGGATAAACTATTAGCGAATAAATCATTCGCGAATAGATTATTCGACGAATAAATTATTCGCGAATAAAAATATTACGAATTATTTTTTATTCGAATGATTATTCGAATAAATAATTATTCCAATAATGCCCAGCTCTGGTCCTATCAAATAAAAACATAACGTATATGCACACAAGCCTTTAACTATTGACCACAGGAGAGACAACTTTTGTTTTTACCCGATTGCCGAAGGAGGAGGGTAATGTGTTTCACAGCCTATATATGTATGTTTGTTCCTTTGTGTCACTATAAAAACTAAACCCGTTATCCGATTTTGATGATTCTTATTTCAATCGATTTGTCTTAATCTGGTGAGTGTCACTGAAGATATGACAGTAATAAAAATTCAATATGGCGGCAACCAGACGCCATATTGTGCAAATAAAAATAAAAAAGTCGACCAAGTATGACAAGTGGGGTATCATTGAATAGGGATTTAAAAATCATCTTTAGGTTTCTTTCATCATTTTTCATTTTAAATGATCATTTAGGATTTATAACGATTTAAAGTTGGTTAGCAACAGTCGGGTTTTGAAAGCGATGTTGGAAATTGCATGCATCTTTCCTAGGTCCACGTGTCGTAGCAACCTATAACGAAATGTTCTGCATCTGCATAAGGTACCGCTACCGCTAGGAAAGCTAAACTAACTTTAAAGTCATTCTATTTCATACGTTCTCGAAGTTACTCCTGTATGTAGATTTAGGTGAACTAAAAAAGGTTTTTCGAAAATCTCAAACATATCCGTAATCACATAGCTGGAAAATCAAACGACTAAGCAATGTTGGGATATCTCGTTTAATTTATTATGAGTGCCTTCTTACTCGTATTATACGAGTAATAAAATATAGTTAGTTATAGTTCAACAGTGGTGGCGCTCTCTAGTGTCAGTATTCTTTATCAACACAGCTTATGGTTAGCCAATCGACCGTACATAGGTAAAATGTAACGAACTAAAGCGCCATCTCTGCAAAAACATCGGCATTACTTGATATCCCCGCTATAGATGAATCATTATCAAATCAAATACTACAAAGCTTTGCCGATAGAGTACGCTAGTGATTCGTTCCGTTAACTTTCACCATACTATGTAGAAATGCGAGCAATGCGGCTAATGTTTTAGGTAATCTGAACAAATGCCAATGTCAGGGTTATTTGAAACTATTTGATTACATGAACAGTTTGTTTTTCTGATCTGAACTTGGCAATGAATAATCTTATACGTGTTTTAAGAGGGAAGGATTTAATAAAAAAATTAGAGTTATTTAAAAGTTATATTTACAATATCTTACAAATTAGATATAAATCTACAGATTTACATAATTATATGGTTTTTTTATATCACTATAATTGATTAAGTTTGTTCTTCGAGACTAGACGTATTAACAATAGTTCTGGTAATACTTGATCTTTGTGCACTTTTGGTATTTCCTTGTACCCTTTTACATTATTTTTATTAAATTATGGCGTAATTGAATATACCCTTTTGAAAACTTATCGTCACCTTTCTATTTGACAAAGATTTTTCGTATTATTACTTTCTAAGCCTATTAATAGTCTTGAACATCGAAGCGATCTCCTTCTTCTTTTGGGAGGTTTATTCAACCAAGTTGCTTTTACGAGGTCTGCGCCCTTTTCGGCAATCATTATAGTAGGGGCATTAATATTACCATTAGTAATGGTAGGCATAATGCTGGCGTCGATTACTCTTAGCCCTTTGACACCATACACTCTCAGTTCTGGATCAACAACAGCCATTGGGTCACTTGCAGGCCCCATTTTGGCAGTACATGAGATGTGATATATAGTCATAGTATATTGACGTATCAAACAGTCCCAATATTCATCTGTATATAAAGGAAGGTGCTTGCAGTTTGGCACAGGCTTGCTATGGAATCTCGCTCCAAATCGCTTCATCGCTTTCGTTTCTGCGACCGCCACAGCAGCCTTCACGCCTTCTCGCAAGACCCCAACGTCATCAGGATGCGTTAAGTAATTGTGATACATCAAAGGATAATCTAAAGGATTTTTAGTTCGCAATTTAATAAAACCTCTGCTTTTAGGACGCAGCATCATTGGAAATATTCCAAAAACGTCTTTGTTGTTAATTTCTTCGAAAACTTCGTTGTAGAACTCGTCTGTTAGACCGTGTGCTTTTTTAACTTGAGTGCCTCCGTCAGATGGAGTTGAGGCTGATGTCATCATGAATTCAATATCTGGCCAGTCATCAGTTCCGTTTGCATATTTGGTATTTATAAAAGCAACTACTTCTAACCCGACACTTGAAGTCAATGGACCATCTTCAGTAACCGCATAACGCAGAGCAGAATTAATATTAACAAGTCTATTCATAACTAAACTTATTGGATAATCGACTCTAAAAACGAGTCCGCCTACAGCGATGTGATCTTGCAAGTTTTTCCCAACTCCAGGAGAATCTTGGATCACGTCAATACCGACCTCTTGTAAATGTTTAGCGGGACCTACGCCAGAAAGCATTAACAGTTGTGGAGATGCTATAGCACCAGAAGATAATATTACTTCTCTTTTAGCATATACCACATGATTCTCTCCATCCCTTATGAACTCTACACCAAATGCTCTCTTACTTTCTTTGTCTATTATCACTTTTGTAGCATGAGTAAAGAGAGCAATGTGAAGGTTTTGACGTAGTCTGACGGGTCTGAGGAAGGCTTTGGCTGTAGAGCACCTGGTGCCTCGTCGCATGGTGAACTGGTACCAGGCGTAGCCAGTCTGCTGGGCCCCGTTCACGTCGATGAGATCGTAGCCCATCTCTTCGCCGGCTTGCAAAAAAGCAGCGCCGAGGGGCGTGTTGTAAGGCGCATCTTGAACCGTAAGATAACCACCTGAAATGGACAAGATAGCACTTAATTACTTTTAATAACTCTTGAGATAAACATAATCGTTACTTGGAATTATTTATGTATACCTTGTCGGACAACAAGCATGCGGTCTGTCTAAGTAAGAGGTTGTTACCACATCCCATAAACGTGCAACATCTTGCCTTTTAACTTGCCGCCAGTAAGCAGTATTAGCATAGTATTGCTATGTTCCGGTGTTGGACTGTGAGGTAAGAACCGGTGACGTGGTTAGCATAGAGGCATTCCATCTTAGTTCTTTTGTTTAACATCGCATTTGCAGTTTTGAAATTGCAAATGTGTAGGGACCTCAGAGCCCACTTACCATCAGGGGAGCTAATATGAGTGCGTTTATCGTGTGACAAAATGTGGATAAAACATCCGTCACTTTCTGACACGAACACTCAAAAAAATGAGAGCCAACAAAGAGAGATTTACACTTAGTTGACAAAAAATTAATACTATAGTTGAGATATTAGTTATATCAACGAAAGCTGATAGTAACTAACAACAGCGATTTACTTAGTGATTCAACTAACATCTTAGTTGATGTCTCTAACGTCTTAGTTGGTGTATCTATCGTCTTGTTAGGCTCGTATGGGATCAAGACGCTTATGCACAACAATCACAATCTTGTTACAAGCGACCAATTTTTTTTTTCAGTGTATGTAAGTACGAGAGTGACGGATGCTTTATCCACATTTTGTCATGCGTTACATACTAGGCCCACAGGTTGCCTGTGTGGCTGTGTGCCTGTGTGCTTGTATGCCGTCTCCATGATTTAAAAAATCCACCGTAGTTAATATCAGTATATAACCGTTACCTGTAGCATGATGTTTAGTATCTTTAGCTAAGTACGGATTCCTCTGGTCCTCCGATTTCTTGAAATAAGGCAGCACATCGTCGTAACCCCAGCCAGGATTGCCGAAGGACTCCCATTGGTCGAAGTCGCGCCGGTTCCCTCGGATGTACAGCATCGTGTTGAGCACTGAGGACCCTCCGAGCACTTTCCCCTTCGTCCAGCAGCAGCGCTTGTCGATCATCGCTTGGCACGCAGAATCCTGGGGCTGAGACCTGTAATTTAAGAAATTAAACAAGATGAGGACCATGGTATTGATTAATACGCTGACATTGATAAGCAAACCTAGTCGAACCGATAATATCATAAGTAAAATGATGATGAATGTTTGACATTCGCGTGACATTCCTAATGAAGGATTCCTGGGAATCCTTTATATGTATAAAAAAAACACGTACAATACTACATAAGAAACATAAATCATAGAAACATCATAGAAAAATTACACTCATCATTTCGAAGGCTAGTAATTAGCTAACCAGAGGCCCTAGACTAGACAAGTTGCAAAACGCTATAGTAAACGATTTTCGAAAATTGTAATTTTTTATGGAATTGATATAAGAAGAAGAAGATATAACCATCCGGAAGCTTACGTCAATCCTATACGTTTTCGATAACGATAACGATGTCGCAATGCATCTTGTCTAGGGCCACAGCTATTTCTTCCAGAAAATTAATTATCAATCAAATTGTCCACGTCCATTCCATTCTTTTATAACCACAAATTAAAATACAACTTACCTATATTTCCAATCCAATTTGCTCTTGTGCAAATACAAAGACAGCAACGGTACGTCGCTAATATCAGTTTCATGTCCCCCAGCCTCCAAGAGTAGTACATTCCAGCCTTCGATCTCCGAAAGCCTGTTGGCCATCACCGACCCAGCAGAACCTCCTCCAACTATCACAAAGTCGTACTGCTCCCGTAGATACTTCTGATTGAAGGGTCTGCTTTCAGGGTCGAGGAGGTCGTAGTTGAAATAGGCCATCGCTGCCAACATAGCAGGGATGAAAGTCAGCTTGCTGATGCCGCCTATAGTCAGAGCCGACTTTGCAGCCGCAGATGCTACTGTAAGGATCCCCATGCTGCTTAGTTCATGTTTCTGGAATAAGGAAAAGAAAATATTAATAAGGTCACACGTCAGCTCCAGCACAAACAATTGTAATCGTTCGTCACGTTTTCGAATTACTTTCATTAGGTATTCGAAAACGTACACGTACAGGGTTTATTCGTAGCATGAACTCCTCAAGCTCCCATATAATTAATAAACGTAGGTATACTACTTCACTTTTACCTCCTACTCGTTGACGATACGAAAGTCATTGTACTAGGTAATTTAAGTACTAAATAAGGACACGACACGAGGCTCTGATTCATATCGCAATACAAATTTTATCAATGACTTTACGTTACTTACTTGACAGAAGGAAAAAGTTCACGCTCTGGGTACAGGATGTCGACACAAGATTTATGAAAGTAAAATCAATAAATATTTCGCACATTACTTAAACTCCACAAAGACGAGGTCAATTATTCGTTGCCGTATTTGATATTTTGGCCACAATTGAAATAGTCGTGTGGCTCTCCTAAAGAATACTAATGCTAATGCTTGTGCCATTAGGTAAGTATCCTATTGCTTAATTATTTGTGCAATGCTTTAGTCCGTAGGTTCTGACCAAATTATATTAACGGGTAAATTCCAAATGATTAAATGAATGAGTAATACAAGTGTTGTGCAACTATAGAGTCTAAAGCGAATCCTAAAATAAATAAGGTGAAATTCAAGGTCTCGCTCTCAGCGATTAACTTTTCCAAAGTATGACTATGACAATCTACTTTGTCTTTGATTTCTTGACAAAGTTTTTATGGCAGTACCGATTTTAACCATTTTCTCTATGTAATCTATGACTTGAGTTAGTCCCAAAAACCGTATTAGGGTAAGGATCAAAAGGTTAGGCATGCTAATTCGCGCAATTAAATTTTCTATGAAACTTTTCCGTTGTGACACGAAACATTGCCATACTATAAGTAGCCATAAGGATAATTTCGTCGTACACCGGAACTTTTTTCGCCTTCGATGTTTGTATGGTTAACTACGCTTGACTATGGTCCAACTTTTTGGTCCCGACTCCTCACCCAATAATAAACTGATCTTGGCTAAAATGCTTGCCTTAAGATACGTCAAACTTAACGTAGGTAAACCCATAAAAAACTAACATTTTAGACGCGTCTTTAGTGAGCAATCTCTCCCTTTTATCACGGCCCTTGTAGTCACTGGTTATTTCCTCAGGCTTTTAACTAAGGATGCTACACATGACGTGTTTGCCGTTGTTCTGCGTTTGCGCAACTGTTATGTCACTGGTAACGTAACAGCTCGCGTCGCATGCGGGATAAGATCATTATCTCCTAGCTATAAAGGTTATTATCGTATCGCAGTAATGATCATTATGGCAATGGGACGTGTCATATGAGTTCTTGGGAATTTGCGTGCTTAAATTATACACGTTGCAGTGACAAATACAGGCATAGGTATGTGACTGAAATGTCTGTCTGTGACTCGTTTTCCCTTATTTTTCTGAACTTATTTATGACAAAACAGCGCTGTAGAAAATGAGTGGTTTTAAAGTGAAATAAAGTCTTCTTTACGGGAATCAATCCGGTTGTTAGACAAAAAGCAGCAATTGACCTTGATATATGTAAATAAATAATGTCTCAGTCTGTAGATTCTTTCAAATCTAGACTAAAGAAGTTCTGGCTTGACACTTGTTCCTCAACTTTCCTGCTTATTGTATATATTTATATATGTCTATATATTTTATCTATTCATATTTATAGCAATTTCTTTTAGTGTTGTACTTATTTGGCTATTCGTTGTAATTATTCATCTCTCAATCGCTCAAAGGTTAACTGGAAGAGATCCCTTAAAGGGATAAGTTCGCCTTTGTACATCCCTGTTATATTTTTGTCTACTTTATAATTGTTATCTCTTTTGTTTGTACAATAAAGTGTTTACATACATACATACATACATAATGTAAAAACTGTATTTATCTGAAGAAACTTAAAATATACAAGTGTCTGGTGGGACCTAAACACGGCAGTCTGTATCTTGGGATCTGGTTGGTTCACATATGATTAGACCATAATTAAGTTATTTTAAGACAGTTTCAAGTTAAAAAAATAGTTATTTATTTAGAAAATAGTTATGTGTGTGTGTGTAGATACCTGTGTGTCTTTCTGTATCATCGTAGCTCCCAAACGGATTGACAAATTTTGACTGTTTTTTTTAAAGAAAGCTTGTTTGATTGGGTTGGTTCTTAGCAAGGTTTCATGAAAATAGGATAGGCCGTTTAAGATATATCGGCTTTGAATGAAGGGGACGCCACTATATCGGGGTTTTTGTCTATTAAATAGTGGTACAGTCACCAGCAATAATATATTATCCACCATTGGGCGCAAAAATATCTTACGCGTCTTTATTACTTGAGGTATAAGAGCGTGTCAGATATTTTTGCGCCCAATTTTGGATCATATATTATTGCTGGTGACTGTACTTGTCCCGTTAAATTCAAGAAAAATAACGCTACAACCAAATAGTAACAACTCTCTGTTTCCTCAAACGAAACACTGACGCTTTTACTTCCAAATCGGACTGTCAAACAAATCTAAACATTTTATTGCCCTAGAGCCATACAATGTTCGTTTGGAAACCAGACGTTTCGTCAGATTTCTACAGTCGATAGTTTTCGTTTAGAATGGGCCTACTTCCAGCAACGCTTGTGTGAAGTTGAACTTTTTGTATTTATTTATTTATTTGTATGTACATATACTCGTTACTCGCATGTTCAGGCATTTTTTTCTGTTTGTCGTGCAAATAATGGCTCGTAACATATTGCCTAATTGAAGACGTAATTATTTTATTAATCACCGACTAGTAAAGCGGCAGTATCCGGCCAAATCATCAAAAACCGCATGGCCTTTATCGTCATTTCGTAAACAATATTGCTTCCGATCTATTTCTTAACTTTACTTTGTATAATTTTTAATTACTCTTATAGAAAATTACACAGCAATATATGGGAAATTAATTATTAAAAGTCCTGTAGACCGGTAGACTGATTTGGTGATACATCGAGATTGCAATATAAACCTACGTTGATTGCATATGAATACTGGGAATCCACCGGGAGGGAACAGGTTTCCCAAATGATACCCACCAATTAGTGGGGTAAACTTAACTATACTCATAAGTCTCATAACATAACTGTGAGACTAAGTTGCTTAACGCTAACGTAAACGATTGTCGAAAAGTGACAAAATGTATGCAATTGACGTAGGCGCTCGACGCGACGAACGCCGAATGCATCTTATCTATGGCCTCTGAGCGGATACTAGAGTTGCGCCCGGTCGGTCTTTAAAGGGAGCGCTCCGATCTCGGTCAATCGGTCAAAGGAACTAGTTCGGTCTTTTAGTTCCTTTAGGTCCTTTAGCTCCGGAGCAAATTTTGAGATCCGGGAATGTGTATAATAAATATAGGTACTGTTTGTCTCGATCACATCGAGCGCCGTGCGCTTTACTCGTTCGCTCTCATACGTTCAACAATTGCTACTGACCTAAAGGACCGAAGACCGATTAAGATCGTTTACGAAGCTTACCCCACTAATTGGTGGGTATCATTTGGGAAACACGTTCTCTCCTGGACGATTACCAGTACCCAGTATGCAACCAACGTACTAATGGTCTAAGATCCGAATAGGAGACGATTTGGTACGCTAATTAACATGTGGCGAATAGGTAGGCTGAAAAATTTCAGCCCAGTACTTATACCATTAAAAAAAAAAGAACTTTTTTTAAAATTGCAAGTGTTTGTTTAATAGACAAATTACATACTAATCGAAAGTATGAAGTCTATAGATTATGCAAACGTTAGGTTTGGTGCAAATTACTAGTACCGACTTACCTGTTTATACCTGCCTACCCAATAGCTTGCCGAGAAAAAAATAGTCAAACTAACGTTTGCATATTCTATAGGCTTCATACTTTCGATTGGTATGTAATTTGTCCATTAAACAAGCTAGTGTAATTTTTTTAAAACGAAGTTAATTTTTTTTATTTTTATTAATTATATACTGGACTGAAATTTTTCAGCCTTCCTATTCGCCATATATTACTTAGCATATTAAATTTGGTATAAAATACTTTTTATCGAATAAACAGCCCGGTCCAAATCGTCTCCTATTCGGATCTCCTACTATAATATTGCAATCTCGATCAGCCATGTATCACAAAATCAGTCAAAAGGTCTACGGGGCTTTTAATCATTTTCTATAGATTGCTTTGTTAATTCTCTACAAGTTAAGTTAAGTTTCTAAAGTTAAGAAATAGATCGGAAGCAATATTGTTTACGAAATGACGATAAAGGCCATGCGGTTTTTTGATGATTTGGCCGGATACTGCCGCTTTGAACGTATGAGAGCGAACGAGTAAAGCGCACGGCGCTCGATGTGATCGAGACAAACAGTACCTATATTTATTATACACATTCCCGGATCTCAAAATTTGCTCCGGAGCTAAAGGACCTAAAGGAACTAAAAGACCGAACTAGTTCCTTTGACCGATTGACCGAGATCGGAGCGCTCCCTTTAAAGACCGACCGGGCGCAACTCTAGTATCCGCTCAGAGGCCATAGATAAGATGCATTCGGCGTTCGTCGCGTCGAGCGCCTACGTCAATTGCATACATTTTGTCACTTTTCGACAATCGTTTACGTTAGCGTTAAGCAACTTAGTCTCACAGTTATGTTATGAGACTTATGAGTATAGTTAAGTTTACCCCACTAATTGGTGGGTATCATTTGGGAAACCTGTTCCCTCCCGGTGGATTCCCAGTATTCATATGCAATCAACGTAGGTTTATATTGCAATCTCGATGTATCACCAAATCAGTCTACCGGTCTACAGGACTTTTAATAATTAATTTCACATATATTGCTGTGTAATTTTCTATAAGAGTAATTAAAAATTATACAAAGTAAAGTTAAGAAATAGATCGGAAGCAATATTGTTTACGAAATGACGATAAAGGCCATGCGGTTTTTTGATGATTTGGCCGGATACTGCCGCTTTACTAGTCGGTGATTAATAAAATAATTACGTCTTCAATTAGGCAATATGTTACGAGCCATTATTTGCACGACAAACAGAAAAAAACGCCTGAACATGCGAGCAACGAGTATGTGTACATACAAATAAATAAATACAAAAAGTTCAACTTCACCCAAGCGTTGCTGGAAGTAGGCCCATTCTAAACGAAAACTATCGACTGTAGAAATCTGACGAAACGTCTGGTTTCCAAACGAACATTGTATGGCTCTAGGGCAATAAAATGTTTAGATTTGTTTGACAGTCCGATTTGGAAGTAAAAGCGTCAGTGTTTCGTTTGAGGAAACAGAGAGTTGTTACTATTTGGTTGTAGCGTTATTTTTCTTGAATTTAACGCGACAAGTACCACTATTTAATAGACAAAACCCCGATATAGTGGCGTCCCCTTCATTCAAAGCCGATATATCTTAAACGGCCTATCCTATTTTCATGAAACCTTGCTAAGAACCAACCCAATCAAACAAGCTTTCTTTAAAAAAACAATTAAAATACAGAAAGACACACAGGTATCTACACACACACACATAACTATTTTCTAAATAAATAACTATTTTTTTAACTTGAAACTGTCTTAAAATAACTTAATTATGGTCTAATCATATGTGAACCAACCAGATCCCAAGATACAGACTGCCGTGTTTAGGTCCCACCAGACACTTGTATATTTTAAGTTTCTTCAGATAAATACAGTTTTTACATTATGTAACCAATTCTTTTGTTTTGAAGCCGATCGCGATTGCGAGTGAGTTACGCGAAAGGCCCGCCGATCTAGGTATTTGTTAAAACTTTGAATATTGCGAACGGGCATAAATTTCTGCTGATTTATCTTTGATTGCAATTGCACCTTTGCCTTATAATAATAATCAAACAATCATAAGTCATTTAAAACAAAATGCACATTGTGTTGAAAACTACCGGAAACAACTTGTATTGTTTTTAAGAATAAGAATAATTTATTTACCAACTCGGCCGCCATCATCATACGATAATAATTCAAAGGTAATTTGGTCTTACCTAGTAGAAAGAGGGCCCTTCTGCAGTTCTTTATGATTTACTAGCGACCCGCCCTCGCTTCGCTTCGGTTTATGCGAGTTTTCTGTAACACTCGTACATAACCCAGAATTAATTTTTCCTCTTGAATCACTCTATCTATTGCAGAAAACTGCATCAAAATCCGTTGAGTAGTTTAAAAGATCTAAGCGAACAGACAGCTGGAGCTAATAAAGAAGATAAATGTTTTAAAAAACAAAAAACGAACGACGAACGAATGATGTCGGCTTTTTGTTGAAAATGTTGTGGTCGCCGACTTCAGTTGGACTAACCTATTAGGTGCCTACAATTTTAAAGAAGTTATTTTTTGCGTTTTTGAAGGTTTTTTGTTTTTTAAAACATTTATTTTATTTTATACTTTTTAGTGATCATAATACGCTGCTACGAAGTCCCACTTCTTAGTTGAAATGAAACTTTAAGTTGAAGGGAAACTTTAAAGGAAAGTCATAGTCATATTTCAATAACCTCCTTTTTTGAAGTCGGTTAACAAGTAAATATTCTTCGTTGTAGTCGCTCAACTATCTTAATCGAGATATCTTATCGCCACCCTTGAAATCGGTACCGTTAAGGAGTTCCGGTGGCCATCTGTGGTCTTCATCATCAGTTCCACTTCACCAAATGATACTTTCTGAATGCAAATGCTAGACTTGTTACTAAAAATACTAAAATCGCTATATGTTTGCCTACAATATTTGAGGAGTTCCCTCAATTCCTTACGGATCCTCTCATCAGATTCAGATTTGGTGACAATGGGACCACCTCGAAAGTATACTCTATCAAACCAAAAAAAAAATTTTGAAATCGGTCGACAATTGACGGAGTAATCGGTGAACATACATAAAAAAAAAATACATACAGTGGAACGTATAACCTCCTCCTTTTTTGAAGTCGGTTAATAAAGATGAAGAAGGGTTTTGATAACGTGCGAACTTTATTCAAGCATTTTGACGAAACAGTGACGTCAGTTGACGTAAATCACGCTAAATTCACCTAAGAATGACGTTGCCTAAACGCTAAGAAGCGAGTTTGTTACATGAGTAACATCGCAAGTAAAATATTACCCAATAACTTTGTTGTTAATTACTGCTGTCCTACCATTTTCCAGTAATTGCTTAGAAATATGTATTCAGGTACGCTTGGATGAAGATTAACGTAACTTTTGTTACTTAGATGTTATTTTCCTGTTGAAAAGGAAAACAACTATATATAAATAAGAGGTAAATATCAGTGGACAATGTCACACCGATTAACCTAGTCCCAAACGAAGCTCTGGGCTTGTACTATGGGTACTAGCAACGATCTTCTTCTTAGGGTGCCTCTTCATTACTGAAGGTTAGCAGTCAGCTCCTTATATCTGGTCTTGTCCAGAGCAAGTCTGAACAATTGTTCTACTGTTCTTATGCCAGTCCACTCCCTGATGGACATGGAGCCATGACATCTTGCGCCTTCCAACTCTCGCTTTCCGGCTATCTTCCCCATCATAATAGTCCGAAGAATCTCGTATTGGTGGTTCCTCAGTATGTGGCCCCGGTAAGCAACTTTTCTTTGTTATATTGTACGGTCCTACTCTACACGTTTCCCCATCCTCCGAAGAACTTCAGTATTGGTGACGTGGTCCGTCCACCGGATGCGCAACATTCTGCGGTAGGACCACATCTCAAACGATAACTCTAGCAACGATATAAATACTTATATAGAGTGTATTTAAATAACATCCATGACTCAGAGACAAATATTCGCGCTCATCACACAAATACCCTTACCGGGATTTGAAGTAGGAAGGGTCCCTTCTAACTAGGCCAACGCGTCGTCGTCAACTAAATAATAGCTTGTGATAGGTTTACTTAGACCTGAAAAAAAATGAAGTGGTCGTGAAAGTTCAAGAGTTACGCTCTGAAAGTAGAGATCGCCATTATAGCAGAGTTTTTATCGACTTATTAGATTCATTTTCTCTAAAAAAAATATTGATCTATCGTTGTCAAATATTTTTTTGCTTTTAAGTACATAATTATTAGATCAACATTGAGTATGTCACTAGTCAATGGCTTGACTGTTGATTACAGTGTCATGTCAATGTGGATCGCTATTATCATGCGCGCGCGCTTGGGAATTAGGTTGTTCCTACGATCTCTATTGCGTCAACGATCGGAATGGTAAACGTAAGTAGAGCATATTGATGGCGTATTGTTAGATGTTAGAGCTATACCAGAGCCTCTATTCAACGTGGTAAAAACTGATGCTGAGCTGTTATCGTATTGTCAACGTTTTGATACCATTCACTTGACAGTCATGGCGGCCGAGTTTAAAGCAATACCATAATAGATAGGTCAAATACTCGTACAGGGGTGTGATTCTCTCAACAACGAGGTTATCTATCTAAACTCCGAAAAATGTTTGACCGAATTTTGGTTCGATAAATATTATTCGACAACTATGGTTTGGGTTTTTTTACGTTTGCCCGAAAGAACACTTCGAATATTTTCATTTAGTCATTACTTGTTTAGGTTTTTTACCGATTTGACAAATTATCTATTCCGTAATACTGGTTTCGGCGCACAAACAGTTGTCCAAAGTAATGGTTTGTCAATTTATCCATTTCCCATTTCTGATTTTACCTTGGTATCATTTGCCCAATGTAACGGATCGGTTTATTAATAGTTTACCTATTTTTAAATCGACTATGCTAACCTGTCCGATTCGGTTCTACCCTGATTCGTCTTGATCGTTGCATTTTCTGGATAAATTACAAGAAAGATTTTTTGGGCAGAAAAAAAATAACCTCGAAGACCAAGGCGTGAGCAAATAATAATTTTCTGGATAGTAACAAATTACAAGCAAGATTTTCTCACCTGAAATGAATATTTGACGTAACGTAGCGAAAACTATATGTAGCATTGATGAAGTGAAAAATGGGTTAAGAAACAAATTACGAAACGATCCCTAGGCTAATTGTAGCACTGGTAAATAGGCTTTAAAATAAAATACGTAACAATACATAGGGCAAGTGGCTAGAAGGAGAAAAGTTGCTCGGACTAAAGATATCTTTCCTTAATGTCAAGTGGTCAAATAAAAAAATTACGAATCGTGCCATCGGAGAAACGTTAAAAAACGAAGCGTTTTCGGTCAAATGAAATTCGGTAAAAAAAAAAACGAGGTTGCGATAGGTTACCCCCACTACTCCCAGCTTCTTTATAGAGTTCGGCTGGCTATCGCTATCACCCTTGCACTCGTAACTGACAGTATATCTGTCTCTCGTGTTGCATACAAAAACATTTGGATTTGAACGCCTAGAATAGAGGCGCTGGGGCTTGTTTCACGAACGTTAGTTACTTATTCCTATTACAAGCGGAAATCTCTTTCTAACAATCATAGCTCGGAAACTTTTTTTTTAATCAGCTCATCAGAAACTTCATTTCACAGAGAGCATTTGCATTTCGATTCCGCTCGAACAGAATCGATTTTATTTCGGTTTTGATCAAAGAGCAAAATAAAACTGTTCCTGCTCGAAATAATAATCGGAGGGGGGGTGGGACAAATGTCACACAAATTGACCCAGTACCAAACTAAGCTCTAGGCTTGTACTATGGGTACTAGACAACGATATACTTACTTATATAGAGAAATACATACTTAAATAAATAGAAAACATCCAAGACTCAGGAACAAATATTCGCGCTCATCACACAAATATCTGCCCTTACCGGCATTAACAGTTAAATTGTTCGCACTGGCGTTTCCTAACCTAATAGGCTCTTTAGGTGCATTTCAACTTGCTCAGCTTAAAGTCAAGCAGGCCTTATCATTTTAAAACACCATAGTCCAAGTGCAGAAACAATGAAAACTAAAAATAAAATCAGGTTAATCCCAGCGATCATAACCATAACGCTCGCGAATCGACTCCGCACCAAGCGGGCGTTTACGAAAAACCCGGCTAAGAACAGTAAGCACTACACTATGTAATTAACCGGTATTTTTTGAACCTGCCAATAATATGTATTTATGTTTGTTAATTTTATTTATAAGCTTTACTGTTACAAAGTTTCAAGCGATTTGGCGTACCTACTGACATTCTTCATTGTGCAAAATATGGTTACAGAATTATCAACAATTTTTTGGAGTTGCTGGTAATTCTGTAGCTCTGCCTAACCCACTCTGGGAAAGAAGGCATGAGTTTGTGTATGTATGTATGTATACAATTATTTTTGCACTTTGCTACAGACGTATATTTTCTAATTGTGTTGCTCAACTAAACTTATACACAGAGGCCCTCAATGAAAAGAGACTTCCGACTGTAATACATTTTACAAGTTTCCGTGAAACGGGCCCCTGCCCGTGACTTGTATTCTTTATCTTATTATTATTATTATTTATTTATTTTAATGGCGTCTACAAGTTATGTAATTTTGCCAATGTCAAGTATATAATTATAAGCAATTGTACGGTGGATCGTCGTTTTCGTCGGCGTCTTCCAGTCCCAGTCGGCACACCATTGAAGATGGCGGGCATCCACTTCAATGGCTTATTGGCTTGGAGTGTTCTTGACCGCTTGCTCATTCAGAATCAACTTTTCACTGTTTATTCGATGCATATTCTTCGTCAGTGTTGGAGGTTACTTCACAAAGTTGCTCTGGATTTGCGAACCAAAATCAACGATAAAGTAATTTACATAAAACAAAAAACCGCCTTCAATAACGGAAAAAATAACTTCTTTAAAATTGTAGGCACCTAATAGGTTATTCCAACTGATGTCGGCTTTTGTTGAAAATGTTGTGGTCGCTGACTTCAGTTGGACTAACCTATTAGGTGCCTACAATTTTAAAGAAGTTATTTTTTGCGTTTTTGAAGGCGTTTTTTTGTTTTTTAAAACATTTATTTTATTTATACTTTTTAGTGATCATAATACGCTGTGACGTAGTCCCACTTCTTAGTTGAAATGAAACTTTAAGTTATTCCAACGCGCCGCAAGCAACGCCGCGGGAAAGTCATAGTCATATTTCAATAACCTCCTTTTTTGAAGTCGGTTAACAAGTAAATATTCTTCGTTGTAGTCGCTCAACTATCTTAATTGAGATATCATATCGCCGCCCTTGAAATCGGTACCGTTAAGGAGTTCCGGTGGCCATCTGTGGTCTTCATCATCAGTTCCACTTCACCAAATGATACTTTCTGAATGCAAATGCTGGACTTGTTACTAAAAATACTAAAATCGCTATATGTTTGCCTACAATATTTGAGGAGTTCCCTCAATTCCTCACGGATCCTCTCATCAGATTCAGATTTGGTGACAATGGGATCACCTCGAAAGTATACCCTACTAAACCAAAAAAAAAAATTGAAATCGGTCGACAATTGACGGAATAATTGGTGAAAATACATAAAAAAAAATACATACAGTGGAACGTATAACCTCCTCCTTTTTTGAAGTCGGTTAAAAAAGAAATAAATAGACAGATGTTTTCAAAATGACAGCTAGACAAGAACCATCTATTCTTCATCTTCGGTTGTTTCAGTGTTGTCATTTGTCAATCGCAGAGGTCGCTACTGCTGCTCGCTTTAAAGGGGCTACCTTCTTATTTCAAAACCAGTTTGCATGTTTAATTGAAATTTTGCATTTTTTTAACATTCGCGTTGTTTATTTATATAGGACGCTGTTACGCAATAATGTGTCAATCCACAAGTATTTAGCAATAAAGTGTCAACCCTCAGTACTATCGTTGTGGGTTGACATTTTATTGCTAAATAATTGTGGGATGACACATTTTTGCGTAACAGCGTCCTAATTAATATATTTGTTAATCAATTGCCGCTCGTTAGTCTCGCAAAAACTCGAGAATAGCTGGCTTGACCGATTTGAATAAAATAATTATTGTCGTGTTCATAATGGTCAGGACAAGGTTTGTAAGGTATGAATAAAAATACCCATGCGACGCCGGGCACGAACAGCTACTTTGTAATAAATAGTCAGGTAAGCCGAATTTTGCGTATCATCAGATACGCAAAATTCGAAAAGCTAATATGAGGCATACTTTGTTCACGAATAAGAAGGATTAAGGTGCTAAAAAACTTTTAAGCTATTGTCATAATTTATCTGATGTCTTTGTTGTCGTAATTCACATGTTTAAAGACAGCATTGTCAACTTTTTGTAAGAGCCAACAAAGGTCCAGTAAACAATCGGTTTTCACGAACGATTCATTATAGTTAAGCGTGTGTGGAAATAATAGCAATTCTGCCCTTTGTTCAATTGATTATATTAAACAATAACTCTATTGTAAGGTGTAACCGTTTTTAAGGTTGAGCGGTCAAACTGGGATTCTTTATTGCACCGTGTCTATCAGTAGGTATCACGAGACTATTTCATTGTGTAAACGTTTAGATATTAATGAAAAACCTACCTATGACATCGTTTTTAAAGTTTAACCGTCTTTGAACTATATAGTTAATATTATAGCACTGAAGGCCTAGTCAAGAAATCGTTAGCGATTTTCAATAACAGACATAATGGAGTTAAAATAAAGGTTTGCTAGCTTACGTCAACTCCATACATTTTATTGGTTTTCGAGAATTGCTTATTTTAGCATTATGCATCTTATCTAGTCTTCCAAAGGCTCCCTCCGTCCACTAGGATCCATTGCTAGGATCGATTATGGGGTCAAGTGGACTTTTTGTACATTCAAATCCATTAATGGAGGAGAGTGGGCTTTAATGTACACCTAAATCCATTTGGACTCGTTTAGTAGAATAGAGCCTTTGCCCTCCGTCCACTAGGATCCATAGATAAGATCCATTAAAGGGGTCAAGTGGACTTTTTGTACCTTAAAATCCATGAATGGAGTAGAGTGGGCTTTAATGTACACTTAAATCCATTTGGACTCGTTTACACTTTTTAATACACTGGGATCCATCAATGGATCTAAATATCTTATAAAGTCTACAAAGATCCATGAATGGACTCTATGGAACTTTTTATATCGTGGGATCCATTAATGGATTTTAGTACACTACAATGTCCACGAATATCCATCAATTGATGGATCCAAGTGTATTAAAAGTTTAATAAAATCTATTGTTATACAAGGTAGTGTACTAGGATCCATTTATGGATTGAAGTGTAATTAAGAGTGCAACAGAATCCATTAATGGATCCCAGCGGATTAAAAAGTGTAAACGAGTCCAAATGGATTTAAGTGTACATTAAAGCCCACTCTACTCCATTCATGGATTTTAGGGTACAAAAAGTCCACTTGACCACTTTAATGGATCTTATCTATGGATCCTAGTGGACGGAGGGCAAAGGCTCTGTTCTACTCAGAACTAAAATCATGTCGCATTTGACATGCTATCGTGTGTTAACTCGGCCGCCATGCCAAGGAAATAAGAGTTATGATAACGTTGACTATACGACAACATACATATCAGGGGCAGTCTCACACAGAATGACCTGATCACAAACTAAGCTCCGGACTTTTACTATGGGTACTAGACAACGATATAAATACTTATATAGAGAAATAAATACTTAAATACATAGAAATCATCCAAGACTCAGAAACGAATACTCGCGCTCATCACACAAATATCTGCCCTTACCGAGATTTGAACCCAAGACCGCTAGCTTCGTAGGCAGAGTCACTATCAACTAGGCCAGCGCGTCGAATAAACCGCGTTACTGTTAATCATGTATGCACTAGAGAATTAAAGACCTAAGACAGTGGCACAAATATCTTTCGCTTTATAGAAATTTAGTGTGTCAAAGAGCGAACACGTTGCGTATTTTTCCAACTCGTCATTTGCAAGGTCGTCTGCGACCGGAAACAACTTCATTATGCACGGTTATGAAATTAAAGACCCTAGGTTGTGGCCACGAGGTTCGAGAGTTGTCGGGAAAGGTTCTAGTGCTTGACTGATTGATTGACAGTATGCGTAGTGTGTTGAGATGTGACCTGTTAAGCACCTTTAGTTTTCGTAATATTGTAATTTCTGAATGTTTTTCTTTAATTTCTTAGACAATGTGTCATATTGTCAGTCTTGTTGGGCTCCATAACATAATTGTAAAAACTTATCCCTCATAATTTCATGTCCGTTTGTCTGTATCGGTTCGCAAATTACTTCATCTATGGCTATAAGAACTTGCGATTGTCACTTGTTTGTCACCGGAAACAACGTCATTAATCATTATGCACGGTTATGAAATTCAAGAGGCATGTCGTCGGCGCTGGGTTCAAGAGTTGTCGGGAAAAGTTCGAAACATGGCTCTAGTGCTTGATTGATTGATTGACAGTGTGCGTAGTGTATTGGGATGTGACCTGTAACGCAACTTTTGTTTTTGTTATATTGTAATTTTTAAATGTTTCTTTAGTTTTTTAGACAATTTGACATTGTCAGGGCTTAATGGCGAAAACAGAACCTTTGCAGTTTCGTCATGTCCGTCTATCGGTGTCGGTTCATATGTCACAGACATTTTACTCAAAGACGATTGATTGACAGTGTGCATAGTGTTTAGAGATGCGCGATTCCTATGACCTACTGTGTATTTTTATGACAATACTTATGTGTCAGTCTTTTGACAGGGTTTCGTAGTCAAATGGTTAAAAAAACTGTTTGGTTTAACTCGGAGACTATAAAAATGGTGTTGTTAAAAACTACGGCGATGCAAATTTATGAAAAGAACATTATTTCAAAATTTAAAGCAAATCGCTTGAAAACATCCCGAAAAATAGTAAATTTTTTTTTTTTATTAAGTAATCATACGTCGAGAACTGTCACAATTAAGAGCCGACTTACTATGCAAACCCGAATATGGCCTTTCGGGAATCATTTTTCCCTCCATATCTTATTAAATATAGATCCCAGCAAAAAAGTGTATTGAATCTTTTTTGTAGAGAATTTTATGTAGAATAATTATGTACTGGATTTTTTTTTGCTATGGGCCACCGTTTACGAGTTATTTACGAAAAACTAAAAAAAGGGACCTTTTACACCCCTCTCCACCCGTTAGCTCCACCCCCACCCATCAGTACTTTTAGTATGTGGTTTAAAACACCATTCCCTACAACTATGCCAAAATTCACTTATACACGAGTTTTTTCCACTGATTTGTCTTCGTTGCTTAGGCTACTAGTGCTTTTCTAAATGATGAGTCAAAGCTGCTTGATTTCGCAATTAGCAACCGGTCATCATTGTGTAAAAATAGCTTCAGATAACATTAAATATTTCTTAATTTTGCTTTATAATCGCCTAATCGGTATCAGAAGGATATATAAAATAAAGACCTTGGAATTTTCGATCGAATCATAAAAACTTGCACTTGCTACAGTTACGTACTTACAGGTTACGACCAAAGAAGCATGTGTAATAACTAATAATAATGTTTGTAAAACATTCGTTGCCGCAAACTGATAAGTGTATGCAATTTTAACACGCCAGGTGTGTCAACGGTACCGAATGTAAATGGGTATTGTTATAACTGTATGGTTGATTGGGCTTATATACCTATTCACTTTTTGCCCATGAATTCGTTCGCGTAGCACTCGGTATCTTCTCTATTATAAAACGTAGTCGCTTTCCGTGTCTGCCTGTCTTTCTGTCTGTCTGTATATCAGCTATCTCCTCCTAAACGATCATTTTCCTGCCCTTATCCCAACTTATTTGGGGTCGGCGCAACATGTCTGTACAAACATCTATTTCCGAGTTACTGTGGGAGTCTCAGTACCTACACTACCTACTCGTATAGAGATGCGAATCATTCATTATATTAAAGAATATTAACATAAAGATTTTCTATTCAAAAATATTTTTTGTCTCTTTTTTGTAGTGAAAAAAAAAACTTATTTGCAACGAGACTATCTGTCTGTACACAGACAATAGTATTTACTATCTAGGCTAACCATTTTTTAATTCGGATGACTCAGTTGACGTCGACGATATTTTTTTATGACTCTTTACGCAACCTTACCATCGGCTAGTCATTTATTGTAAACGGTCGTAAATTAGTTAATGAGAACTTGATTTTGTTAATCTCTGGGAACTCCATGAAGCCATGTTCGAAGTTGATCGTTGTATTTTGTCTAATGTCGTATTAATGAATAAAAGATACAATACAAGCGTCAAAGTAGGGTGGGCAAATTGGCCTATTGACCAATAAAGACAAGCGGTATGTTACCGGATAGGTCATAAGGTCTAAGTTGTAAAACTATTACTAAGGCAGGTAGTTCGAAATCTTTGTGTCAAATAAGTTATCGCAATGCAAAGACGGCGGTATTTCATAGTACTTATGCTAAAGTCGTCTATGTAGGCGTCCCGATATTCCAGATAAAAAAAAAACTCACAGTTATTTAAGGTTTCCCGCTGCACAAAATCGTTGTAGAATTAAAAAGGATATCCGATGATATAGTGCTTATTGTTTTTGGTTTCTAGGCCAGCGTTCATACATTTTTTCCCATTCTCTTCAGAGTTTGTCATATGAATGACAAACTCTGAAGAGTTGGGCTAGCACTCTCTCTCTCTTCATTTAAGAGCTTTGCTCTTGTCGGTGCAGTATTTTCCAATTTTCCCTCCTCTCTGCCAGCTCCTTGACCTCTTTATACAACACAACATTCTCCTTGATTTGGTCCATGTAGCTTCTTCTTGGTTTTCCTCTGCCTCACCTGCCTTCAATCTTCCCCTCTTATGTTTTTGATCAGCATGTCGTGCCTCAATAAATGGCCTCTTCTGTTCTCTATAAGCACTCGATAAGCGATTCGATATCGAATTCACATTGGAATAAGATAACTACTGTGCGGCGGCACCTGACCAGTTTTTTTGGCAATCTTTTTTCGATCAGGTGCAATATTGCAAGACCCTTAATTTTTTTGATGAATGCTCGTGCAATGAGCAAACGAAGACTCGTTTTGGCTGTCAAGGCATGGGCCAAGGGCTCTGTTGGGCAAGCCATGCTGTCGCTATTAAAACATTGGAGAAAGGCCGCGAGTTTTTAAATAATAACGCATGTGTAAAGGTTATCTTTGGTAAGTATCAACAGCGGATTTTATTTAACTAGTGATTTTTTAATGTCATGGAAGAGGCCAACTCTGGGATCCTCGTCAAAAAAGCGGCCAAGTGCGAGTCGGACTCGCCTATAAAGGGTTCCGTGAAAGGTAAATTGCGGTTTACGATTTATGACGTATTAAAAAAAAAACTACTTACTAGATCTCGTTCAAACCAATTTTCGGTGGAAGTTTGCATGGTAATGTACATCATATATTTCTTTAGTTTTATCATTCTCTTATTTTAGAAGTTACAGCGGGGTGGACACACATTTTACTACTTCGGAAGTCTCTCGCGCAAACTATTCAGTTTAGAAAAAAGTTAGTTATTAGAAACCTCAATATCATTTTTGAAGTCCTATCCATAGATAGCCCACACGTCTGGGTTGGATGAAATTTTTTTTTTGAGTTTCTGTTCTAATTTTGGGGAGCCCCCAAAATTTATTGTTTTTTTTTTTCTATTATTGTGTGAAAATCTTAATTCGGTTCACAGAATACATCTACTTACCAAGTTTCAACAGTATAGTTCTTATACTTTCAGAAAAAAGTGGTTGTGACATACGGACGGACAGTGAGACAGACAGATATGACGAATCCATACGGGTTCCGTTTTTTGCCATTTGGCTACGGAACCCTAAAAAGGGTATAAGCCACCTGAAGATCAAGTGAAAACGGGTATAAGTATAGTATACTCCGTTTATGTATATACCCTTTTTATTACGAGTTAAGTGGACTTATGCCGTTTTTCACTAGGTCCCCAGACCTAGCACACAGGTCATCGGATGGTAAGAGGAATCTGTGACCCATAGAAATTTGCTTTCTCAAGACTGTAGTCTTAATATTGCAATCCTAAGACCGCAAATCCGTTGCCATCTTGAGGACTAAGATGGAATGCATCATGCTAGTAATTTTACCGGTTGTCGCATTCCCACTCAGGAACACAACAATGTGAACACTGCTGCTTAGCGGTGGTTAAAGGACAAGACGGTGGTAGCAATCTGGACGGACCTTGCACAAGGTCCTACCACCACTAAATATATGTCCACATTAGAGTAGAGTTCATAAATATGTGTACGCTTTAGTACCTTGTCACTTTAATCGTTGTGACAATTCAAACATGGCAGTTGAAACATGATTTGAAATAGACAAGGTAGGTACCTACTAAAGTATACACATATTTTATGAACTCGACTGTACATTCAATTTCCTAAATGATAGTAATATTGATAACCGTTTAGTAATAATAGAAGTTTAAAAGAACTAAACGGACAAACAGAATGGTGAAACATATCATAATATATAAAGTTCAAAATACATAATGCGTCATAATACATAATGCTTCTTAATATATAATGGTTTTATTTCTGAAGCTGTAAACTTTTCAGGTTTCTTTAATAGGTCCCAAAATTTTACCGTGTCAGAAAAAATATATATGAACCATTATGTATTAAAACTAAACGACTATAACTTTGAATAGATATTTGCACGTCATCACAGAAATATATCGTTTATTACCTACCACATAAGAAACCCACCGCTGCCACTTCATTGCAGAGTTAATGTGGTTTGACTCTATGACCCATTATATATTTTGAACTTTATATATTATGATACTGACTGACTGGCAGAGATTGCTACTGTATTTTGTACTAAGTATGTTGAGGTTTTGTTTGTTAATAGATAGTGGTTAACTATGACATGTGATATCGAGATCATGGCCGGCTTGCATTCGACGACCTAAGTAATATTTCGATCGTTTTCAATACGACTGTTATCTCAACAAAAAAACCCGCTAACTTCAATGTAGTAGTCAAAGTAATCTATACTCTATTTAGATTTAGATTAAGATTTATTTATCACTATATAGAACAAAGTCGCTTTCCCTGTCTGTCTGTCCCTATGTATGCTTAGATCTTTAAAACTACGCAACGGATTTTGATGCGGTTTTTTTTAATAGATAAAGTGATTCAAGAGGAAGGTTTTTATGTATAATACATTCTGGATTATGTACGGGTATTACAGTAAACTGGCATAAACCGAAGCGAAGCGAGGGCAGTGACCCGCCCTCGCTTCGCTAAGTTTCATAATATAAGTTGCACACAAGTAAATTTTACAGAATTCACATTATGATCGTCAAAGAAACAAAACAAAAAAAATATTTAGTAAAAGTAGATGTCAAAAAGTAATGGATTGTAAAATTTATACATACATACATACATTAAATCACGCCTGTTTCCCAAAGGGGTAGGCAGAGACCACTTCTTTCCACCTGCTACGATTCTGACAAATCTCTTTCTTTCGCTTCTTCCACATTCATACATCGAGTCATGCATGCACGTCGGTTTCGGGTAGATAAGTACTTAAGATCCGGCCCTTTTCCAGTATTTCTCCGATTTTATTCGAAAAAGTACGCCTAGGGCGGCCCCTTCCGACCCTCCCACTCACTTTTGCTCTGTATATCTCTTTCGTCAATGTTCTTTCATCCATCCTTTACAAATGACCGAACCATTGAAGCATGCCCTTTTCAATCTTAGTCACTACATCTTCTTTTAGTTTAAAATTTATAACACACAAATAATAATAAAACCAGTCACAACGTTAAATGTACAAATGGTGGTAGAATAAACAATCTCAAAAGTATAGGTAGGTATTATAAAGTCAAAATTCAGCGTCAATAAATTCACTTACAGAGTAAAATGCATTATCCAACAAAAGGTTTTTAATCGATGCTTGAATGTTCCGTCACTGGACTCCGTTTTCTATCATTATTTATTTTTATTGGTCCCTACTTACATATTCTTTACATAGTATGAAACAAAGTCGAATCCGCCGTAAATTCTGGATTACAAAAACTCACATAAACCGGAGCGAAGCGAGGGCGGGTCGCTAGATAAATTTGCTTACTATTACTAGGTATGCAGTTAGCCACCTTCTTTGATATGACGGCTGAATATTCCTATGTTCCGTCTCTATATTTCATTCCCGTTCAAGCAAGAGCAGGACCAAATAAATAGATAAAACCTTCGATAAAATGGCAATCTCTACTTTCAGAGCTGGTATCTCTTAAACGGCTCAACCGATTTTAATGAAACCTAGCTTATAACTATCCCGATTAAACTAACTCTCTTTATTGAAAACTACATCTAAATCGGTTCATCCGTTTGGCAGCTACGATGCTATACATACAGACACATAGATACACAGACACACAGTTCCACAGATACCAAAGATGGGTCTCCCTTATTTCCTATAAAATGGAAATACATAATAGTTCATTTGCTATAATGGTTCATAATCTATAATGTTTTTTTTTCTGAAACTTTAATGATTTCAGAATTGTTATAAAACAAACCTAACCTTACCTATATGGGATCTATAACATGGCATTTTAAAAAATCCTGAATAGAATACGGTTTCACAAAAAAAACCATTATAGATTATGAACCATTATGTATTTTTATTTTATAGGAAATAAGCGTCCACCAACAAAGATACACACGTTAAACTTCGGACGACGCGATGGCCTAGTTGGTAGTGACCCTGCCTACGAAGCTACCGGTCCCGGGTTCGATTCCCGGTATGGGCAAATAATTGTGTGATGAGCACGAGTATTTATTTCTGAGTCTTGGATGTTTTCTATATATTTAAGTATTTATTTCTCTGTATAAATATTTATGTCGTTGTCTAGTACCCATAGTACAAGCCTAGAGCTTAGTTTGGGACTAGGTGAATTTGAGAGAGTCCCTTAAAAAAATCTTATATAAAAAAAAGGGGTTTTTTCTGTCGGGGGGTTAACAGGTG
Source organism: Acleris literana (assembly GCA_946894065.1). Lineage (NCBI taxonomy): Eukaryota > Metazoa > Arthropoda > Insecta > Lepidoptera > Tortricidae > Acleris > Acleris literana. Next base: position 2,820,533 of record OX335687.1, read on the forward strand.
TTAAACCCATCGCAAACAAATTGTCTAGACTATGTCGAGTATGCTGCTAGCGTATATGGTTGATTTTTTCCGGTCTGTTAAATAAGTTAAATTATAATACTCGTGTCTTGTATCTTTACTAAATACGTGTCAACGTTATGTTGTTTTAGAAAATAACGCTTAAGCGTGCTTCATGTTTGTACGTATTTATGCAATGCATAGTACTAGAGATGGGCCGACTACGGATTTTGCCGACTGGCCAGTCGGCCGACTAATCGGTTTTCAATTTGCCGATTAATCGGCCGTCTAGTCGGCAATGCCGATCGTAGGATTTTGGTGAGTTCGAGTGAACTCGGAAACGTTCGTTTCGCTTCATCCGTCGCGCTTTATTACCTACCCCTACCATGTTTTGTTTACGTTTTATCTGCACGACAAAAATAACAATTAAAACCCTAATTACAGTTTATTAAAACGAACTACCTAGTGCTGTTATAACTATGTCGAAAGCAAAATCGCGAGCGTGGACATTTTTTGACGATATATCTTATAGGCAATAAAGTGCCGAATATTCGGCATTTTTTGCCGACTAGTCGCCGACTAATTACCGACTATAAATGATGCCGAATAGTCGGCTTTCCCGACTAATCGTCGACTAGTCGGCTCATCTCTACATAGTACCTATATAAAGAATATTGAAACAAAGTTAACTTCGGCCCCTATTCTAAGCGGTTTAAACCATATGGTCTTTGACCTTGTATATATTGTTTGTAACTCGGCCGGCATTACCGTAAAGTATATAAGAGCTATCAAAACGTTAACAACACGATAACAGGTCAAATACTATATGGTTTTTACTCCCTAGAATGGCCCTGGGTCAGAGATGGGCTTTATTCGAATAAAAAATAATTAATAATATTTTTATTCGCGAATAATTTATTCGTCGAATAATTTACTTGCGAATGATTTATTCGCGAATAAATTATCCACGAATGAATCATTCGACTACTTTTCGAATAACGAATAATTTATTAAAGAAAAATGGAGCAGGTATTCCATTACATAATAATTATTCGTTGCAATTCATTCAACGAATAAATTATTCGGAAATAAATTATTCGATGAATTCGAATAAGAATAATCATTCGAGAATTTCATTCGTGGTTATTCTTATTCGTCATTCGAATAAATTTTGCCCATCTCTGCCCTGGGTCTCTGACATGTTATCGTATTGTCTCTAACTGAGGCCCTAGCCAAGATGCAAACGCTAGTGACCATCTTTTCTATCGCTTAACATGTAAAGGATGACATTCTCGTGCGAAGCGATAAACCACGTGGTCAAGTCCGGCAACTTCGATCCTAAAAAAAGCTACATAACGTTGACAATAAGATAACATGCCAAATGCAATATAGTTTTACCGAGTTGAATACAGCCCATATAACTAACTGTAACTTTACTTACTCGTACACTCGTCAAGAAAAACCCGCGAATGCCTACTAACTAATACAGATAGGTACGAAAGTGAATTTATCCGAAGCTTGACGTTTGGCAAAAATATGTTTACCAAATGTATCGTTTCCCAACTTTTTAATTTGCCATTCCAATTTTATATAAATATTTCAGGATTTATTTCAGTACCATCGTGTAGAACCTATAGGTTAGGTTAGGTTAGTTTTTATAAAATCCTGAAATATTTACGGTTACAGAAAACAAAGCGGGTAGTATTTGGCAAACACATTTCGCCGAAACAAAGGTAACCCGTATTTATCAGTCTGTTGTTATATGCCTTTATGACTAAATTGCTGAACCAATATTGATAAAATTTTGTGTTGAGATATCTTAAGGTTTGTAAAAGGAATTAGGTTACTTTAAATTTCAGAAAATTTTAATGTTTTTTAGGGAATTACTACAAAAACGCGAACGAAGTCACATTTAAATATAATCATGTGGAAGTTTAAGAAGTTTTTTAAGTTTCCTTAATAAGAGAAGCATTTGATTTAGCAGAAAGTTGTTGAAGGCTGAGTTGTACCATTTAGCTAGAGCCGCTAGGATACTATCCAATACCTAACCTTTTACTCGCGTTCAACCAACCTAGATACAGTCAAGGAATTTAATTTGTGACCCACCTTAGATCCAAAGTTAATCTGACATTCTACAGCAATAAGGTTGAGTTTCCTATCAATTACAAATGACTTGACATCTCTATTGACAATGACATCTTCAAGCAGATTTTCTTTGAAATGGGTAGCAAATTAACTTCCGTGACCGTACTTTTCTAAAGTACTTAAGTTCTGACTAACAAACCCTTTGATTTCAAAATCGGTGAAGCTTTTTGTTTTTAAGTCATCAAACCAAACACATTAAAAATATCATTTCACCTCACTTAAAATTATTTTAACACATTTAAATCTAAAATCATATTCATTCACTTTTTTTAAATACCTTTAACACAAACACAAATCCACAGGTGCACTTGGTAGACGCGATGTGTGTTGCGCGGTGCAGCCGACACTGCGCGGGAGTTGAACGGGCGGGGCTTGCGCAAGCGATCCCGCGGTCAATGTTAATAGGGGTGAGGCAACTAGCTGGTTAGGGGATGGCCGTATGGCCTTAAGAGGCCGTATTTTTATATAATCGGCGGTTGTACAATGTTAAATGCTGTTATATCTGTAGTGTATTTAAAAGGTAAGTATAGATAGGAGGTGAAAAAGCTGGAGAGAATAAAGAAAAGTGGTTATTACTCCACCGACAAGAGCCTAGCTAAATAAATACATACAGGGTCTCCCAGAACTTGACGTAATAAATTACGGCATAATTAAGCGCCTTCTTCACCATTCTAGAATATAGTTTTAACTTTTGCATATGTTAAATAGATAAAAAGTTAATTAAGGTTTTAATGATACTGGCAAAGAACGCTACCTTGCGGTACACCTTGGCTCCCTTGGCTTAAAATAGCTAGAACTCGTAACAACACAATATACAGGTATACTGCAAGCATAACACAGTATATAGAACGGTTCTCTATCGTTTGCCCGAATTTCAATGGCTATAATTGTATAACTTGCCATAATCATTTGCCATAAACGCATTTTTTCTGAAACCGTGAACTACTTAGAATTGTTATAAAATAAACCTAACCCAACCTATTGGGGTCTATACGATGGTATGTAAAAATGACCTGAAAGGTTAACTTTTCAGAAAAAAATCCTGTATGGCAAATGAATATTATGGCAAACGAAATTCGGGCAAACGAAGTTATCCGCTACAGAACACCTAAATACACACATAAGTTAAGGATCACTTACAAACCACAATATCTTCATCTTCTCCCTAAACTAAGCGAAGCTACAGAAAGAGTTTGTCTTACAAACAACGGTAACTCTTTCCAGAGTCTGACCGAGTAAAAAGTGAAAGATTGTGAATGCACACGCGTCCTATTTAAAGGAAAACCAAGAGAGGTCGGTGCTACACCTCAAACGGCGTCCGCTTCCGAGGGCCATAAAGGTAACGATGGATTGTTAACATTATTGTTGTAAATTAAAGATGATCTCGGCGGAAATACTGGCCCTAGGCAGGAACTGTCTATTACGCTCGCGCTCCAATTCACAATACGCTAATTTATTGTTTACGACTATGTTATTAGAATTAATGATGAAAAGAACCGACTAATATCCTTCCTTTCCTACTTATATACAAAAAAATAAAGTGGTACTCCTTGTTTCGATCATATCATAGAAAACTGGTCCAATGTCTGGTCCTTGTGGCACACCTTGAGGGAGGCCTATGTCTCAAATGTGCCAAACTATGTCCCAAATGTCAGAAGGCAGGGAAGAGCGGCGCTATGCGCACCTGCTCCCTCCGCCATAATGGTGCCCAAGCACAAGGGTCGGGGAACCTTGTGCTCTCTTTAACGGGCCATTTGACTGTGGATGCCTCAGACCAGCCGAGGCATCCAATAGCCGAGAAAACCGTCAGGGCGTCATCGTCGAGTGCTACAAAGTGATCCTATGGTGCCCCAACCCAACACGACGGAGACGGCATCCCATTGGTTTTTTAGACAGTAGTCTGAGCCTTGTGCTCAGGAGTCCGTCATATCCACCTTAGACCCCGACTAGAGGTGAGATGCGTAAATGCATTTCTCCAACGTAAAAAAAAGGCCTATGTCCAGCAGTGGACTTTCTTCGTCTGAAATGATGATGATGATGATAGAATACTATTGTTCCAGCACAAAAGATAAAAAAAGATAAAAGATGTTTATTCAGTAAGTAGGCCGCACGGGCACCTTTACACGTCAAAAATCTACCAGCGCTTCGCAAGAGACCACTGCTGAGAAGAAACGCCGCAAGAAACTCAACAGTCAGTCGTTTTTTTTTTAAATTACTTATACAATTATAGAACTTAACCTAGCATTATATAAAACAATGAATTTAACATTAAAATATATATATCATGCGTAGTTGAGCAGGAAAACGTGTCAAAACTCAGTATGTTCAGATGAACTTTTAAATAGTAATAATAATAATTATGTATATATATATATATATATATATATATATATATATATATATATATATATATACATATACTTACCCATGACGGTGCAAAACAACCACATAGTTTTGATACATTCTCCTACAGAAACCGTGTCCCCTAGACAATAATTATACCTACAATGTTTAGATATTTTCCTGACTAGGCTATTACTAAGTTATTTAGGTGTTTAATTTAGGCCAAGCATTTTTATCTGTTAGATAGTCCTCGACCCTATAATAAGCTTTCGACATCAACGACTTTTTCAAGTAATTTTTAAGTGCTTTGTCAGGTAATTTATTATAGAAATGAATGCATTGACCAACAAATGATTTATATAACTTACGGACACGAAATTTTTTAATAGCAATTTTATTTTTATTTCTTGTATTCAAATTATGTATAGAGTCTGTCTAATGAAAGCTGAACCTGGGAAAAAGCGGCAAATTCAAAAAATCTTGATATGGTATTACCGATCAATGAAGGAATAAACGATATTGATACTTTTATTATTTTATTTATTTTGGTGGGCACAAAGGAAGAGGAAACGCGTACTATATTTTCATATATATTATTACGAGCGCTATATTTTGATGAAAAGCACTTTAGGTAAACTACGATGACAGTGACTGGAGCACATTTGGTTTTTCGAAATATATTTGACATGAAAATATAGTGATCTGCACGTGTAGCACAAGTTGTATTTTCTCGCTTGTCGCTCTGTGCGTCTCTATCGTAACAGACTAGATAGTAAGGGAGATCCGAGCGACAAACAAGTCACGAGCAACTTGTGCTAGTCGTGCTGTTGATAGATTTCATTGATACGAGAGGTTTTCGTCTGTGTCGCACACAGCATAATAAAACAATGATGATGAGGAATATTATATTCAACCTTTTTAATAAAGTAATTAGAGGTAACATTATTCTCATCACCCTTACACCTCTATCTAACGACAATTATATCTTGGAGAAGAAGCGCCGCAAGAAACTCCAGCAGATCATTTTTTCCAATCATAAAATACAATTATTCTTAAAAGTAACATTACAAGGTAGTAAAGTAATTAATAATTATTTCTAACAACACAAACTTAGTCGTTACAAATGTACGCTCAATAACATTGAGTAAATTAAAAATAGTGACTAGGAGAACAACATGACGAGGTCTCTACGTCAGGAACGATAACTAAAATAACTAACTGGAAAACAGGTTCTTGCAAGCGTGAACAGACAGGACCCCACTGACAACACCCGTTCACGAGTATGACGCTGATCTCAGCCATCGCCTCCTCAACCATGTGTTTGAAAAGAATAATTAATGAGGGCTAATAAAACAACGGAATCTTTAGCACTCCTGGTATGAAGCGACCTCATCCAGCCACGGTTTCTAACTTGGATAACTTTGATGTTAAAACTATCCGTAATAAAGTCTATGAGTTTTATGTTGTAAAAAAGCAAATTCCGACTCAGAACACTTCTGGCAAATTTGAAAGAAAATATGGGTTTTACAGGCTCCAGATAGACTCTACGTAAAATACTGATGAGCAATGGTTTTGAATAAAAAATAAAATAAAAAAAACGTTCAGTGCTCATAGAACGATATGACATTGCAGTCTTGCGACAATGATCTTGAGAACCAAAGCCACGAAACGTGCCAAAAATAAGCCAATTATATATCTTGATGAAACCTATCTTCATCAAAATTACAAGCCAAAAAGATCATGGCCGTGGACCGTCGACATCTGGTTTAATAGAAAATATTTCCTCCGCAAAAAGACTTATCATCATTCATGCTGGTTCCGTAAATGGATTTGTGCACATGCAATGTTGACATTTAGCACTAAGTCTACAAAGGCAGATTAACACCATTACATGAATACTACAAATTTTAACAGGTATTTACGAGAGAAATTGATACCAAATTTATTTGAACCCAGTGTGATTGTGTTTGACAATGCAGGTTATCATGCGGTACAAATTAATAAGCCCCTAAGCACAAACACACGCGAAGCTGAAATACAAGCCTGGCTCCGTGCTAAGTCTGTGAATTTTGATGAAAGTTTATACAGAGAAGAACTTTTTGTTTTAGTGAATCAGCACAAAACAAAGCCAATTTATGAGGCAGATAAAATTCCTAAAGCTAGTGGTCATGACATGAAGTGCTCACACTCTCACCTTACCAATGCGATCTAAACCAGATCAAGCTCATTTGGAATACTGTAAAACGAAAAGTGGGTAGCAAAAATATAGGTAAATCGGCGTCAGAATTTGAAAAAAATCTAAAGGAATCCTTTGATGTAATGCATGGAAGAAGATGACAGACCATGACCTATGTCGAAAACCAATACAAGGAAAAGGATGGAATTACTAATCAATTGGAAAGCTTCATAATAAGTGTATGTGATGGTGAACCTTCCAGTAGTTCCAGTTCAGATGATACCCTAAGACTCTAGGAACTGTAATTAAAATCAGATTCTAAATACTCTATTTCTAATGATTCATCTGAACTAGTGCTGTCATCATCACGGACACTTATAATGAATGATTCTAGTTCTTTAGTTATTCCATCCCTGGTTTTGTACTGAGCTTCAATATTAAGCACATGATTAGTCATTTTCTTCCAATGCTCCGGTGTTATGCTGTCAAAAGACTCTTTAATAATTTTTTCAATTTCAGCTGCTGATACGCCAACATTTCTACTCGCGACTTTTCTCTTCGCCGAACTCCAGATTAGCTCAATGGGGTTAAGGTCGCAATGGTAGGGCGGAAGTCTTAAAACCTCATGACCGTGCTCCCTTAGAATTTCATCGGCTTCATAGATTGGGTCTGCTTTGTGTTTATGTGCCAAGACAAGAAGTTCTGGTACAGTATAATATTCTTCAAAATCAATTTGTTTAGAACGCAGCCACTCTTTTATTTCGGCTTTGCGGGTGTTGGTATTTGGTACCTTATTAATTTGCACCGTGTGATAGCTAGCATTGTCCATGACAATGACACTTGGTTCACTCAAGTTGGGAATAAGCTTCTCAGGTAACCACTTATTGAAATTTGTGGCGTTCATGTCATGGTGATAGTCTGCTTTGATTGATTTTGTGCTAAACGTTAATAAAGCATTAGGCACAAAACCATCTTCTGATCCAGCGTGAACAATAATAAATCGTTTTCCAGCTGAGATATTGCCAACTACACCTTGGGTGGAAGGCCCCTGCCACGACTTTTTTGTTTTGTAGTTCTGGTGAACGTAAGTCTCATCCAGGTATATTATTTTTTTACCTTCAGCACGTTTTGATGCAATAGTCCGTAGGTAGCGGTGTCGCCAAGCTGCTATGTCAAAACGCTCAATAAGTATCGAACGTTGTTCAGTATTTTGTTTAAATTCGTATCCATTTGCCATTAGTATTCGGCGTAAAGTCTCAAGGCATCCGGTAAAACCGATGCTTTCTCTCAACTCTGCCAATAAGCATCTGAGTGTAGGCACTTGTTTTTTTACAATATAAAATTCATTTATTTTATTTCGGATAGCTTGGCTATTATTATTCATTTATTTTATTCATTTATTTTATTTCGGTTAGCTATCCAAATTAGACACCGTGGCCTTGTGAGGTCGCTTTTTTCCGGGAGTACTAAAGACACCGTTGTTTAATTTTCCCTCATTACTTATTCTTTTTAAAGATGAAACACTGATATCTGTAAGAAGAAAGAAAGTGTTAAATAAACAGAACACCATTTAGAAATACATTGTGTGGTTGCGCAGTACAGCCCCATTGTACAGTCCGACAGCCCTAAAAACATTTGGGTTTAGGTGAAATGAAATTGCATCGGTGAGGTTCTAATCGCAACGGTTTAAGAACAAGGAAGACTCATATAACCCGAACATCTTTTATATCTGGCCGATCAAAAATGACATTAAATAAATAGATAAGGAACTAAAGTGTACACATATTTATGAAATCAACTGTACAGTGTACATTTGGTTCATAAACAACAAAATGCTGTTTGCTCCGCACACAGAAAATACATATCAAATAATATGTTTATGATATCTTTTAACTAAACACCTCCTTATTGTTTTATTGAAACTATGAGTGTCAGTTACATTAATCATCTGTCTATTAAATTAATTTAATAAAATTGTGAATGCTAAGAGATTCAACATGATATAGGGACAGACAATAGGTACCTACACCTATTATATAGGGAAAGACAATGATAATTTTAGTAATTACCGGTCATTGAAGATACTTCTTCCAAATATTTCGTCTGAGTCTGGCAGGCTAACTCAGTTTCCTCAACCTCTTTCAGCTGCTTTACGTTTTCCAGCACACTTTTGTCAACGTGCACGTCCAGGTTTTCTGAAACGAATTTAATTTCGTTTAATTTCTTAATCTCATCGTATAATAGACAGAAAAAGGTAAATTAAACTTAGGATTGCACATAGAGAAATAAGAAGTATCAAAATGAACATGCCGTACTAAAGCCGTACTAACCTATAAATTTGGTCACCGTAACTAAACAATTAATTTTTTGCATCAATAATGCTTTTCTTTCTTCTTGTTTTTCTTTGTACTTCTGTATAATAGTATACAGAATCTCCCGGACACCGCCTCTTATCGTCGACGGCATGATTACTCCGTATTTTTATCAATTTAGATCTCGAATTGACAAGTTTCTAACAACAACAAAGTCCAAATAGTGTTGCCAGACTCGTCAGCCAAGAAAAATCCAGGTTCAGCTTTCATTAGACAGACTCTATCACAATTCTTAACAAAAGAGTCTTGATTTTTAATGACATAAATAATATTCTCATAAATAAATTGTGACGCTACTGTCAAAATACTAAATTCTAAATTCTTTAAATAGTAATCTTAAGGAATCACGGGAGTTTAGGTTATATATGGAACGAATGGCTCTTTTTTGTAACACGAATATAGTCTGTATGTCAGCAGCTTTTCCCCAAACCAGAATACCGTACGACATAACACTATGAAAATAACTATAATAAACTAAGCGAGCTGTCTCAACATTGGTAAGTTGCCTGATTTTCCTAACAGCATAAGCTGCCGAACTTAATTTACCTGCTAGTACTGCTATATGGGGACTCCATTGCAAGTTTTTGTCTATAGTTATCCCTAAGAAAAGCGCCTTGTCCACCATCTCCAAACACTCATCATTTAGAAATATACTAGATTCTACCGGTCTAACATTAGGCAAAACGAACCTAACACATTTAGTTTTCTTAGCGTTAAGTAGCAAATTGTTAATAGTAAATCAATTAAGTACTTTAACCAGCGTGGCGTTTATGCCATAATTATTGAAGTATGAAAATTAATGAAGTATCATCAGCAAATAGCACAATATCACAAAGGTTATCTACCGTGGGTGGTAAGTCATTTATATAGACCAGAAATAAGAAAGGACCTAATATAGAGCCCTGAGGCACACCTAATTTAACAGTTGCTCCAATGGACTGTGTTTGGTTTACAACAACCGTTTGTGTTCTATCACTAAGATATGAAGACATAAGATTTAGAGAATTATTTGACAGACCATAATGTTGTAATTTTAATATAAGAGTCGCATGATCTACGCAATCGAAAGCTTTGGAAAGGTCACAAAAAATTCCTATTGCATCACAGGATTTCTCCCAAATATTGTATATATATTTAATGAGTACAGATGCTGCATCAGTTGTGGATCGTCCTCTGGTGAACCCGAACTGATTACTGTTAAGCAGTTTATTTCTATTGAAGTGACCTAACATATCTTTTAACATTAACATTTCACAGCTAGCACAAGTTGCCCGCGACTTTTTTGTCGCTCGGATCTCCCTTTCTATCTAGTCAGTAACGATAGAGACGCGCTGAGCGACAAGCGAGAAAATACAACTTATGCTACCCGTGCAGTGCACAAAAATGTCGCGGGCAGAAGCTAGTATTACTATAAAAGAAAAGGAGTCATAACAATGCATAACTATATGAAAATCAAGCTTTATAAACCCGACTGCATTTTTTTATACTGTCGTCGATATACCTACATAATATAAATAATTGTTATTTTGCCATTGTTGTTATTTCAATTTTAACAGTTTAGGTATCCTATGTCACCCGGGATGACGTAAGGATTCTAACGATACCTCACACATCTAAATCGGTCAAGGGATTTAGAAGTTATAGTGGAATAAAGAAACTCACATACATACTTACATACATACAAACATGAACCCTGAAAACATTACACTCCTTTTTTGGGGCAGTCGTGTACAAATAGACGAAATTATTGTCTTAGAAAGCAGGATTGTTTTTCTAGGTCTTCACTCATTCTCGGCCCTTATTTTCTCTGATCCGATTCGGACGCACTGCATAAGCGCTCTAAAATGGCTCTAAAGGTGAAGTACACTTGGAACTGTTTCGACATGTTACTCGTCTACGTGCGCGCGCGCCGGGCATTCTTCGACAGTTTAGCCAGCGAAGGACCAACTTGCGAAATCTAATCCTTATGCCGACCCTTCTGCGACCATTTGTAAAGTTATGAGACCCTAGTAAAAATTCACGAGTAAGTCCACTTAGCTCGTTATAATAACTACTTATTAGAGCTAATAACTCCTAAACGGTCAAACCGATTTTCATCGAACTTGGCTAAGGACGATCCTGATTACATAAGCTCTCTTCTTTTAAGGCGTCAATACATGTCCTGTCCTGTCCACAGATAGACACACAGATACACACGTAAAACTTATAACACAGATAATTTTTTGTCGGAGGTTAAAAAGGGTATAACTCATATACATAGTTTAAAAGATAAAAAGATAAAAGAAATTTATTCAGTAAGTAGGCCGCACGGGCACTTTTACACGTCAAGAATCTACCAGCGCTTCCCAAGAGAAGACCACTGCCGAGAAGAAACGCCGCAAGAAACTCAGCAGTCAGTCATTTTTTAAACATATTTCTTATTACAATGGTACTACTTAGTCTAGCATTATATAAAGCTATAAATATTAAATTAAATATAGTATCAAATAACATGCGTAGTTCAGCAGGAAAACATGCCAATTAAGAATCTTACCGGAGAGATAGAGAAAAAAAAACACATACTTATGTGTATATAAGATGGTGCGAGACGACCACATAAAAGTTTCGATATGTTTTCCTACATCAACGGTGTCCCCTAGACAAGATAAAGATTTTGCATTTGAATAAATTATTATTGACTAAGTTTTGGATTTAGGCCATGCATTTTTGTCTGTTAGATAGTCCTCGATCCTATAATACGCTTTAGACATTAACGACCTTTTCAAGTAATTTTTAAGTGCTGGAAAGGGTAACTTTAAAACTTCGGGACTTATACCCCTTTTGACTTGAACTTCAGAAGACTTAGAATGTTTTCACTATGGCCAGTTAAAACGAATGGGATGTGTTCCGACACGGTGATCAGTACAAATTCCAGGTCGCATTTTACATTACCTTTAATTGCAGGATATTTTAAAATCGACAACGTAAGATCCCGAAAATTACCGTTATTTTTAATTTTGTTTCATTGTTTGTTTTAAATATACCGTAATGTCTGTGTCACCTTCCGTGTTTTCACCGAGCGGTCCCAACGGAAGACCTGCGTTGGCTTCTCAGCCAGCACATGCTGAGTTGGGACCGTTTTGGCAACAATTATCACTACATGTAGTCTCTTTTTCTTTTTTATTGTTACTTTTTTTTTCTGTGTTATAATAATTATAATGTGCCTTACTTGTTATTTTGCTTGACCTCTTTCGATGTCCCATGTCATTAATTCCAAGGTTAAATGGAAGAGATACATTCTATTTTGTTTTTCAATTCAGATATATACCTAGAGATAAGTCGTCTACATTATCTTTGGCGCTGGTAGTTTCAGACATGTGAGAGTGCTGACTGCCTACTTACATAATAATGATATTCATATTCATTTTTATTTGTAGGTACACTAGCTGCTCGCGACTTCGTCCGAGTAGGTTTCGATTATCGTTATTCCCTCGGGAACTTAAATTTTCCGGGATGAAGGGTAGCTTATGTGTTAGCTATCTCCATTTCAAATTTCAATCAAATACGTCTAGCCGTTGCAGCGTGAAGGATTGACAAACAAACACACAAACTTTCGCATTTATAATATTACTAGGATTAATATGCAAAACAAATTATTTTTGCGCAATAAAAAGTTCATGCTTACAAATTATTCAATTTCTTTTCAGTTTTCATCTTTCCCATAATGACCATTATGTCCTTCCGTCTAGAGTTCAGCTCTACTAAATTTAAATAAAATCGGTTCAGTAGTAGCAGTGAGAGCGTAACAAACGGAAAAACAGAACTCTCTTTTGCATTTATAACATTAAAAATTGTGCAAGTACCCAATGCATAACGTTTCTCTGAAGGCACGAGTCAAGTCAAGGGTCACGTACTTATGTAAGCTCGGTTGTTGCAGGTAAGGAAAGCCGGCGGCTCTACCGAACTGACTATAAGGTTCAGGCTAGACAGGAAGAGGCGTAAGAGGTAAGGGTCTTCGGCGTCTTTTCAATTTGCGGTCGAATTCGTAACTGTGCTTAACTGAAATATTATGCTGAAATGATACGATCGGCGAAGTGGAAATCGATGAAACGTTGAGAAAATGCCTAGGTAATTCGTTTTACACACACACACACACACACACACACACACACACACACACACGCACGCACGCAGACACGCACGCACGCACGCACGCACGCACGCACGCACGCACGCACGCACGCACGCACGCACGCACGCACGCACGCACGCACGCACGCACGCACGCACGCACGCACACACACACACACACACACACACACACACACACACACACACACACACACACACACACGGTGGTAGTAGGTGATACCATGTCGTTACCTGCGTAAGGGCAGATATTTGATTGATGTTTTGAAGTATAAGCATTAATATACAACGAGGAAATACTGCCAGCATCTGTGGTAGAGTCAAGGACTTTAATTGTTATGCCACTTTGGAACCCTGTCATAATGACAGCGTCAAACCACATGACAGAAATTACGCTAAAATGAATGATTAACGTAATGCGACAGGGTTCCATAGTGGCATAACAATTAAAGTCCTTGACTGTACTTTGCCACGTACGGGCCTTTTTTTAGTTTAATTTAGTATTAGTTTAATCTCATTTAATTTTTAGCTTAGTTCTAAATGTTCTAATTAGGTTTAATTTTGCTTTAATTATTTTAATTTGCCATAGTTTTTTTTAATATGTATGTCTATATAAGTAAGTTTATTGTAGTCTAGTATCCATAGTACAGTCGAGTTCATAAACATGTATACACTTTAGTACTTGTCTATTTAATGTCGTGTTCAAACTGCCATATCGCAGTGCTAGATCAAAACAGTATCAACTCAAAACCCTTGCTAGTATTGTTTCAATTGCATAGAAGTTGTATTAAAGTTGATATTTAAATACTTTCGTATTTTGACTTACTTACTGTTTTGATCTAGCTGTGCGATATACGAATTATCATAGCGATTAAAGTGACAAGGTACTAAAGTCGAACGTAACGTCGAGTTCATAAATATGTATACACTTAGCGTAGAGCTTAGTTTGGGACCATTCAAATTCAAATTCAAATATTTTTACGTAACACCTGGCCATAATGTGAGTTTTATCGCACGCTGCGCGCACGGTAAAACTCGCATTGTGGCCAGGTGAAGACGTAAAATTGTGTACTCATCACGGGCAGTAAAAAAGAAAGCCCTCTATCGCACATTTACAACCCTCGCCTACGGCTCGGGTCTCAAATACCTGCGATTTCGGGCTTTCTTTCTTTTACAGCCCTTGTTAAGTAATGTACTATTATTGTACATTTTCGGTCAGGTCAATTTGTGTTACTGTCTACTGGTATTTATTTCTTTATTTTTTTAAAGCTTTTATTTAACTTACACTGTTCGTAGGTTCAGTCAACTCAAGTGTAATATGGAAGAACGCAACATCTCAAAAATATGTCTCAGTCCACCTTATTCCAGTGTAATACGAACTTCGTAACATATTTATGAGAGGATTCTTTCGATACATATTACACTTGACTTGTATGTAAGTTGTCCGCTTCAAAATTTGCAAACCAATTTTAAACCAATTCCCATTAAAGATAAAGATAAAGATAAAGAGACATTAATTCGCGACAATACAATAGTAAATTACTACAGAGGCCGGGACAAAAGGGGTTGCCGGCCGAAGACATTATAGACGGCCGAGCAAAGAGAGGCCGGATAGTTCTGAGGCGGGCAACCCCATATTTCCCGCCGAGGTATGTATAGTGATTTTTTCAAACATATGGTATCTAGGAGCTGATCTGATGATGGAGTTGGAAGGTGGCGACAAGATCTCCTCTATACACATAGACCATGTTGGGACCAGAGATGGGAAAAATTTATTCGAATGACGAATAACGAATAAGAATAACCAAATTATTCGCGAATAACGAATGAAATTCTCGAATGATCATTCTTATTCGAATAAATTATTCGTCGAATAATTTATTTGCGAATAATTTATTTGCGAATGATTTATTCGCGAATAAATTGCCACGAATAATTATTATGTACTGGAATACCTGCTTCATTTTTCTCTAATAAATTAATAAATTATTCGTTATTCGAAAAATAGTCGAATGATTCATTCATGGATAATTTATCCGCGAATAAATCATTCGCAAATAAATGATTTGACGAATAAATTATTTGCGGATAAAAATATTACGAACTATTATTAATTCGAATAATTATTCGAATAATGCCCATCTCTGGTTGGGACTCACTAGTTTCGTCTTT
This sequence comes from Acleris literana, assembly GCA_946894065.1. NCBI lineage: Eukaryota > Metazoa > Arthropoda > Insecta > Lepidoptera > Tortricidae > Acleris > Acleris literana. The sequence goes on from OX335687.1 coordinate 2,835,866, forward strand.
ATAAGCAGATAATGACTTTGCAAAAAAAGGCGCGTCCAAAAAATAAAATTTCTGACAAAAAGTTATATTTTCTCAAACATGCTCGGAAATGTATGCGTTAATGTCACGAATTGAAGACATAAAGTTTCTTGTTTGTGGCTCCCTACATCACTTCATGGCCTAGGCCAAGAAGTAATGTATGAAAACCCTAAGGAAAAACATTTAAGGCCGCTGCTCTAACTTTTTAAATTTGCTTACTAACTGCCAACCACCACTAGACCCTGTAACCATATTTTGCGACGAATAAAAAAAGAGTCGAATTGAAACAATTATTTTTTCGATTACACGGTACTTATTTTAATTTTAATATTTCCACAAATTGCATGATAAAAGCACTATAAAATTCTCGCCCGGAACAGGGTTTGCTGGACTCGTTGCCATCATAAGATAATAGTCTTGAGATGGCAATCGTAAGATTGCGGTCTTGAGATAGCCATCGTAAGATTGCGGTCTTAAGATAGCCATCGTAAGATTACAGTCTTGAGATTGCCATCGTAAGATTGCATTCTCGAGATTGCGATCGTAAGATTGCAGTTCTGAAATTGCCATTGTAAGATTGCAGTCTTAAGATTGCCATCGTAAGATTGCATTCTTAAGATTGCCATCGTAAGATTGCATTAATGTACTTTTAATATTTCCTCACATTGCCTGAGAAAAGCACTATACAATCCTCGGCCGGAACAGGGATTGAAGGACTCGTTCTGTCCGGCTTCGTCTATGACTCGGCCGTCTACCCCAAACTCGTCCTTAAATCCCTTACATCACGGCCTCTGCAGTAATGTACTATTATTTGCGAAATCCTTAAGTCAATGTCGATTATTATAACGCCCCTTCTGGATTGCCCCTTAGTCAAGCAGCAAAAGGAGTTGGCTTGCGCCATTTAAATGAAGCCCTCAACTAGCCCGATGGCCGCAGGCGCAGACGAAATTGCCGTGAGTTACTGGAAATAGCTGTCCCAACATAATGACAGACGACCCAGATTTATACAACATGATAATTACGAGGCATTATCCGCGACTTCGTCTGCGTTTTTATCGTTTCTGTCTTGGAAATTTCATTTTCTGGGACTCAGATTTGTGTGACGAATTAGATCAAAATATATTATTTATTAGTAGATTTTTGTCCTTAATTCTTCCGATCGACTGCTCGCGTGTATTGCCAGCCCTCCCTGCCCAGATGCATTGCGGTTACTATCGTTTCTATTCGTTTCGTTGTTAAACCAATCGCGTCACTGGTAGATCACGTGAATCTTCGTATCACGTCATCTACCAGTGACGCGATTGGTTTAAAAACGAATCGAATAGAAACGCAGGTGGAAAGAAGTGATCTCTGCCTACCCCTCTGGGAAACAGGCGTGATTTAATGTATGTATGTATGTACAGAAACGCTAGTTGGTTTAATGAATCTTGGCAGGGCCCTCTGTGCGCCCTGCTGTGCCAACTCGCTCAGCCTCTTCCTCCCTCCTTCTCAGGTGTCGGCCAGCGTTTCCGCGTCCTTGCAGCAGAACTTCTGGCTGGGAGTAGTCATTGGAATGGAATGGAACGGAACTATCTCGGGAATAGCACATTTTCTGGAACACAGACTATCTGTGTGACGAATTAGATCAAAATATATTGATATGTTCTATAATGTATAGGGTTTTGTAGGACTAAGAAGAACACGACCATATAGGTACTTATTGAAAAGAACCTGTCTCCATAAAATCTTACTTAATATGTAATGCCTTATGTAATTTTTTATGACTTAGTCTATGTAACTGATGGTATAATTTAATTAGCAAAGCAATATAATAGTAAAGGTCATATATTACACATTGGCCAGTAACCTACCGTCAAATAACCGTGTTCGCATTGTTGAGTTCAGATATGGGGATAAGACAACCGGTGAAATTACTACCATAAGCATTCCATCTAGGTCCTCAGGGGTGGCGGGGAATTTCCCGTCTTAGGATTCCAGTCTTACGATTGAAAATTTGTATGGGTCATAGATCCCACTTCATATCAGGTGGTCTGTGTGCTCGTTTTCCTTCTCCATGCTATAAAACCGGGCAAGAGCATGTCGGACCATGCTCAGTCTAGGGTTCCGAAGCCGTTACTACAAACAAATTAGACCTCGCGACAAACTTAACTTTGCCGTTGGAAAACTGTTATCCCCATACATCCACATACATCGCGGTCAGTTTATGTTCATGTGCTTTCATTTAAGATATTTTTCAGATTTTTAGTATTTGTAGTTTTGGCTGTAGGGGGGGGGGGACACTTGACTCTAACAAAAATTAGCGCTTTAAAGCTTAATATTTCATAAACGGATACCTTTATCGAAAAATTGTTTTCCCAAACCCGCTATATTTTTGAAAGCCCTATCCAACGACACCCCACAACATAGGGTAGACGAGAAAAAAATACATCCTCAAGTTACGTGTAGGGGAGGTAACGTAAAAAAAAAACCAAGATTTTATTTTACCACTTTATTGGCGTGACTAATAAATATGTATATTAATGCCAAATTACAGCTTTCTAGTACTAAGAGTCTCTGAGCTAGACTACGGACGGACGGACGGACGGACGGGCAGACGGACATGGCGAAACTATAAGGGTTCCTAGTTTGACTACGGAACCCTAAAAAAACCTAAAGTGTACGCTACTGAGTGTTTCTAATTAGAAACACGTTCGTATAGTCAATTACATAAATATGTGTACACTTTAGTATCTTGTTTATTAAAGTCGTGTTTAAACTGCCATATATGAATTATCACGGCGATTAAAGAAACAAGGTACTAAAGTGTACACAAGGCAGTCGACAAAAAGAAAATGGCGTGCAATAGTTAACAAACGATGATATTACAATACATAAGTCAAGTCGTGCGACCGTTCACAGACATGTGTTGCTTTCCAGGAGTACTAGATATAACTAGATATAGAGAAATCTATACTGCCCTCGTACGGAGAAATGACACAAGTACAATTAATTCATAGAACGCTCAACGCCCTTTTTCACTAGCACCCCAGAAATAGGCTTTCCGATTGGTGGTTCATTTCGAACACCCAATCAGTGAGGCAAATTGCCTAACGCTAACGTAAACGATTATCGAAAACTGACAAAATTTATGGAATTGACTAATGCGACAGACACTGCCCTCTGATAGCTAACGTCAATCCTATACATTTTTGATAACGATAACGAATACCGAATGCATTCTTGTAAATACCATGGTTGCAGGAATAAATGAATATGAGTGAATATGATTCTTAAGCCTCTGAACGCTCATTGCGGTGGGCAGTCTAGCGAATCGAGTAAATGCTCACGTCTATTAAAAACTGGGCCGGCAGCCATGACAGTAATGGCGGCCGAGTTAAAAACAATGCCATAACGGGTCAAAGATGATTTCTAGACACGCGGCAGCGTGTGCAGCCAAGTCCACCCAAAAACATAAATGTGAAAATGGGAGCCAAGTTCAATATTTTAAGAATATGCGATGCATGGTTATCGTCTTCACCGACAAAAGAATTGAGATCTAAATGGGTGCCAAGTTCCGTGGATAATCCTGATATTTATTTTTTAAGAACATACGACATTCTAAAATAAATCAAAAACGCAATTTTTTACTTTTTCTGCTGCAACAATGTTTGCTATTTAAAAGTATAACCTCTTAAATTTGAACACTCGAATTATTTACACAAAGCAGATAACTTAGGATAAACAGAAGCTCAAAATTTGACTTGGCTAGTTTTCACATACAAGTTATGTGAACATTTGGCTAATCAACTTATCTACTTTATGTTTTACGCAAGTTACTGTATTTATAATGTGTGGTCATATCTTACTCTTCCAAACAATTGTCTTGCTGGTAAAAACTAGCAGAGCCAAATTTTGAGCTTCTTTCTTTGTGTAAATAATTCGAGTGTTCAAATTTAAGAAGTTATACTTTTAAATAGCAAACATTGTTGTAGCAGAAAAAGTAAGAAATTGTGTTTTTAATTTATTTTATAATGTCGTATGTTCTTAATAAACAAATATCAGGATTATCCACGGAACTTGGCACCCGTTTAGATCTCAATTCTTTTGTCGGTGAAGTCGATAACCATGCATCGCATAATCTTAAAATATTGAACTTGGCTCCCATTTTCACATTTATGTTTTTGATGGGATGGTTTTTACCCTGAGGCCCTGAACAGTTCCTAAGAGAAGTACATATGCAGACATAGCTGCGGGTAAAGCTAGTTAAATTAAAAGTAAAATTAACCTTTTCATTCCAAAGGCAGCGGCTTATAAACCCGCTGTCATTGACCGTAGAGGTTTCGTCACTCGACTCAAGAAAAACATAGTAACCGATTCAGCGAACTGTCCACGTTTTTACCGGCTGCTTACTATTTAACTCAGTAAAGCCGGCTAATTAACTTATAATTGTTAAGAGGATTGTGAAGCTAAAAGTTTCCATACAAAATGCGACGTTCCTCTTCGCTTCGCTTCGCTCTTCGCTAGTCAGATTTTAATGATTTTTGAATATATTGTAAATATTATGAGACTCTAGGTCTGCGCCAATATTCAAGGCGTTAAAATCCTAATCGTATTTGACCTGGTAATCCTGTTATGGACTGCTAACGGTCCAACTTCTAGGGCAATTTCACTCCTTAAGAGGATTGTGAAGCGCCGCTAAAAAAGTCGTCAAAAAAAACCATACAAATTTAGCTCCGGGCGAAAACGTTTCTCACCCCCTAAATCAAGTCCGATTTCCACGACTTTTGAATATGTTGTAGGTATTATAAAGAACTAGGTCTGTACGTTTCTGTTTTTTGTTTTTTCAATTTGTTTCATTCTAAGAAATATTTTCGTGTAAAGGAAAACGTACAGACATAGTTTTTTATGATGTCTACAACATATTCAAAAATCATAAAAATCGGACTAGGTTTAAGGGGAGAAAAACGTTTTCGCATTTTGCATGGAAATTTTTAGCTTCACAATCCTCTTAATGGTATGACCATGCACATGCATGTCCCGGGTTCAGATATATTTTAAGATAGGTACACCGGCTTCTTTTACAAGAAAGATAAATAGTTATTTAAATCGTATTTTGCCTGTTAGCCAGTATGTTTTGTAGTTATTCGTAAATACCATTTCGTTTTTGACCTGTTATCGTATTTCAACGTTTTGATGACTTGTTCCTGAGTCGTCATATTGCTAATTCGACACTTTCCTTAGTGGTCATATTCCTAACTCGTCATATTCCTGATTCGTCATATTCGTAAGTCGTCATTGTACAGTCAAATAAGATGGCGAACACGTGCTTACAGGATTAATAAGTATTAGAAGTAGTGTATGACAGGATATAAATAATAAAGTGACAATGCCATTAACTTCATGATAGACAAATAACACTCGTCTATTAATTAAGTATCCAAGAAGGTTCTTATCATTTACCACAAAGATTTCTATAATCAGTTTATGCAGGCAAATGTACATGATATGACGAGTTAGAAATATGACGAATCAGGAATATGACGAGTAAGGAATATGACCAGTTAAGAAAGTGTCTAATTAGAAATATGGCCAATTAGGAATATGACGACAGGAACAAATCGTTTCTATTCGTTTTGTTTTTATTGCAATCGCGTCTCTGGTAGATAACGTGATATGAAGAGTCACGTGATCTACCAGTGACGCGATTGGTTTAAAAACGAAACGAATAGAAACGCTAGTTAGCGTAATGTATCTTGGGTAGGGCCTCTGGTTGCACTAGAAATATGTCACGTTGTTTTTAAATAATACATTAGCGTAACACATGAACATGACACAGCGTGACATGTTTGATAACATAAACATTTGGAAATTTAATCATTATAATGGATTAGATGACCATCGCTCGTAAATTAAATTAAAAATACGAGCAATAAGATAATACTGATAGCGGGGTATGCCTTTGCATTAAATAAATATCTTTGTTGTTTTTTGATAAGGAATTAAGTTGGCTAACTAAGCTCAAAGGTATATGATAAGTCAAGAGTCCGCAGACGATGGGGGGGGGGGTCTTTTAGCAGGGAGACCGTTCCAAAGACGAGTAGCTTGATTGTGAATGAGTTGCTAATAAAACCAGACCGGTGTAGAGAGAAAGAAAGAGTTAAATTGCGAGCTAGATGTTGCTGACGATCTCTAGAAGAACCAAATTATTGGAAGAAGGTATTAAAGTAGAGTTTTAAGTGGGTATTCCGGCCGCCCTCGGTCGGCAAGTCATCTTACAAACCAGAGGGTGTGAGTGTAAACAAAAAAAGGGAACTTTAATGTAATGTATCTGTTATTTTATCTAAATACCTTACATTGAACGTATCATTGCGCAGAATTTTCATTTCATCTCAAGGCATTTCTCGCCGCATGAGTTTTTGGTAGTCATAATTCTAACGTAACCTAACGTTATTAATGTTTAAGATATCTTGAAAACATAGCATCCGATGTAATGGTACAATCGATAAAGTGAAATTCGATAAAATTATGGATTACCATGCAAATGGGTTACATCAAGTTTTAGGGCAGTTTTTGACATGTTTTATAAATTATTACATTTTATGATGTGAGTACTGTGAGTCCTATGTGGTTGCTGATGTCGTAAGAGGTGACTAAGGGAATAAGGGCTTGTAGTACTGTTAGGTTATGGGCTTTCAACCTGTCACTAATACGCTGGTAAACATCTTAGTCTAATTGTGCAAAATGTGGTTACAGAATTATAAACAAATTTTTAGAGTTGTTGGTAATTCTGTAGCTCTGCCTACCCCTCTCTGGGAATAAAGGCATGAGTTAATGTATAAATTGTATGTGGCTTACACGTTTATTAAATCAGAGAATAAGTGAGAGTAAGATAGCCATAGGCACTCCTCAATGGCTCATAGCAGATTCGTCGAATTTGGACTCGTTTAACTCGTTTTTTGATAGTTAGTGAGATTATTGTCAGTTTAAGAACTAAAGTCGACAATAAATAATATGTTTTAGATATTTATTGAAAAACGACAAATTAATATTTTAACTATAAAACAATAACTTATATAAATTTAAACTAAAACATGAAATCTAAGAATGGCCCCTGTGGCATTGTACCAAAGATGCTTGCAGCATTTCTTCGTTGAATGGCTTAACTTATTCGTTGAGCGAGGAAACTGCCAGGTCTTTGGTCTCCAGTGACGTCAGTGAGTCTCTTTGACAATTTCTTAAAAAGGCTTAGAGCGCTAGCACCCCACGGGCAAAGGGTCTTGACACCTAATGGAATAAAATGTAACTAATATGCTTAAATATACTTCTGTCTTGTTCGCGGAACTGTTTTATGGGATATCAATTTACGCAATAGGTAAAGATGCTAATAAGGAAATAGGTGTAGACCAAAGGCAAATAGTAACGTCCTCGGAGCCAGAGTAAAGAAACTGTTAACCAATAACGGAAAACGCATGAACATGGCAAAATTTTATGCAAGCAAGTCTATACACTTAGGAATCATGAAAAATACCGTTCGCCAGGTAATTATAGAGACCGAGACTAAAATTACTGTTGCCGTCGAGGGGCAGGTAAGCTAATGGAGCTGTTATGCAAATTAAGAGCTAGGAAGGAAATCATTTTATCAGCGGACGGAGCGGCTCATGGCGAAATTCAATATACACTCAAAAAAATGAGAGCCAACAAAGAGAGATTTTCACTTAGTTGACAAAAAAATATTACAATAATTAAAATATTAGTTATATCGACCAAAGCTGATAGTTGACGACAGCAATTTCTTTAGTGATTCAACTAACATCTTGGTTGATGTATCTTACGTCTTAGTTGGTGTATCTATCGTCTTGTTAGGCTCGTATGGGATCAAGACGCTTATGCACATCAATCACAATCTTGTTACAAGCGACCAATTATTTTTTTCAGTGTAAGTATGAGTATATCAGAAGGGAGTGCGTTGTTTCTTTTTTTTTGGTTGTAATTTATTTGTTTACATAATTATTGAGTAATTTTTTTATATTGCTGGAACTGTCAAGTTTTCTGATTTTTTTAAATATGTGATGTGTAGATAAGGTAAGGTTAGGTTTGATTTATAAAACATCGTAATACGTTCAAAAGTACGTAAAACGTAAATATAAAAAAAAATCATCATTATTTGAGGCTTTGAGCCCGTAGTCGTCCACTGCTGAACATAGGATCTTTGATTTCCAGCAAGAACGATCCAATGCGGCCTGCATCCACCGACTTCCTACCATCTTTATTAGGTCAGCTGTCCATCGTGCAGGCGGTCGTCCCACGCTGCGCTTGCCAGGTCGTGGTCTCCACTCTAGCTATGTGCCCTGCCCATTGCCACTTCAGCCTACTAATTTGCTGAGCTATATTGGCGACCTTAGTTCTTCTGATATAAAAATTATGAATAGTTATGTAAACAAAAACATTGTAACCAAAACATAATATCTCTATATTATTCATGTAGAGTGTTGCAACATCCCAGCATTATTTACTTTTTCATTAGGGATACTTCGTCAGTCAGAGATATTATGGCGTTTATCAATCTAGATTATTCATCACTAGAGACCCGCCCTCGCTTCGCTTTGGGTTATGTCAGTTTTCCGTAATACCCGTACATAATCCAAAACTTTTTATACATAAAAACCTTCCTCTTGAATTACTCTATCTATTAAAAAAAACCGCATCAAAATCCGTTGCGTAGTTTTAAAGATCTAAGCATACATAGGGACAGACAGCGGGAAGCGACTTTGTTTTATACTACGTCATTGTAGTGATATTAACACCAATATTTAATTCCATTACATTTATAATGTGCAATCGTAAAATACTTCCCGATAATTTCAGAAACCGCGATTCCAAACTTGCAGTTCCATCAACGAACTTTTTTTTTAAAAGTTAAACGTACAAAATAATTGTTCTACATGCAAAATTAACGGTATTCACCAACGTCTTCGGGTTACGTCACGCAAGGGCCTTGGCGACGTTCCGTTTCACTCGGAGGTGGCGAAACTCTTACGTTTGTGATTCCCATTAACCTTGAAAACTTATGTAATTATAAAAATGTTTTGTTTGTGACATGGAAAGGTTATTTTTAATTTTGCCCTCAAGCTTTGGCTGCTAAGCAGGGCCGAGATTCTAGGCGGTAAAAACCATATCGTCTTTAGTTAACCTATTATCGTATTGTCAACGTTTTGATAGCTCTTATTAACATACTTGTCAATAATTGCGGCCAAGTTAAGAAACATATCGTCTTTGACCTGCTCTATTCTAGTCGATAAAATCTAAATCGTATTTGACCTGTTATTGGATAGTTTTTAACTCGGCCGCCATTACTGTCAATTAAATAAGAGCTATCAAAACGATTTGTTCCTGATTCGTCATATTCCTAATTGGTCATATTCCTAATTCGACTCTTTCCTTACTGGTCATATTCCTAACTCGTCATATTCCCGCGTCGCTATTGTCTAACGCACCAGTAATCGCAATCGGCTTCAAAGTGGAACAATTGTTTTCATTTTGTATGCAGACAAGCCTTTGGTTTTCAAAATTAAAACGATTGCGATTGCAAGTGCGTTAGACAATCCCCCTGCCCCTTGCCCCTGATTCATTATATTCCTAAGTCGTCATTGTACAGTCAGATAAAATCGCATACACGTGCTTACAGGATTAATTTAACTCTTAACACAATTTAACTCTTCACGTGGCAAGAAAATTATAGTTAGTTTAAATTTGAATTTGAGGTTATATCATAAAGTATTAATTGTTTTTTGACAGCAGCCGTTATATGGCTGCTTGCCACTCAAAGGGATAAATAATAAAGTGAAAATGACATTAACTTCATGATAGACACGTAACACTCATCTATTAATTATATAAGGAGGTTCTTAGCATTTACCACAGGTATCTATAATAAGTTTGTGCAGGCAAATGTACATGGTATGACGAGTCAGGAATATGACGAATCAGAAATATGATGAGTTAGGAATATGACGAATCAGAAATATGACGAGTTAGGAATATGACGAATCAGAAATATGACGAGTTAGAAATATGACGAATCAGAAATATGACGAGTTAGGAATATGACCAGTTAGGAAAGTGTCTAATTAGGAATATGACCAATTTGGAATATGAAGAATCAGGAACAAAAAAAAAAACATTATGTTGACGACAATATCAAAAAATGGTGTCGGTTTTTTTAAAGCTTGCTTTTTATTAGTTAATTTCATACAATATTAATGCTTATTATTCTGATATGTATAATTGATTAAAAAAAAATTGATTAAATGGTATTTGAGTTGTTACTTTACCTCGAATCAGTAAACCAGACTGTAGCAGCCTTTTTGTTATTGAAACAAACATTGTCATTTATCTGATAATATCTAAATTGTTTTTAATATTATCTTAAAATTATGTATTTCAATCCGTTACCTTTTACGGATCCGTAGGCATACTACAGTAGCAGGCAGATAAGAATTCAAACCTGATATATTGCACAAGCATAAAGTTTTAAATATTGATAATGTTGACGGCAGTAAAACAATGCTTTTGTATGTGTGTAAACACTGTATTGTAAAAGAAAAACAAAAACAATACAATGAAGCTTAAAAAAGGAATGTACAAAGTCGAACTTATCCCTTTAAGGGATCTCTTCCAGCTAACCCTTGAGAGATTGCGAAAAGTGAAGGTCGCTGCTTTTATTACTATTCCATCCCACGAAACAAATAAGTTTTTCACGCTACTGGTCGGAAATGTGGCGAATGATGGTCTGTTCTTGGTCCCCAAAACAATCAATAGTTGTACTTTAAATAAGCAGGCCTTCTATGAATGGAAACTGGACAACTAAAACATAGTTGGCCTGTTCCAATTGAGCAAGTCGACCAATCAAATCGGTCCGCTGATCACTGATTCGACCAATCAGAAACACGACTTGTGCTGCATATGAAATTAAATTGGCTAATGAGAAGTCGTTTTATTTTTTAATAATATTCATCCCTTCACGGATAGGCAAAGGAATCAGATTCCATACAGATTTAATTATCTGAAATATAGTTCTGGCACGGTCAGAGTCGTCATTTTAAAAACGCCTTTGAATGACAGTCCAGTAAGAACGGTATCGTTAAAAAATAAAAGTAAACATTGGCGGGAGAGCGTAATTTTTTTAGTACGAGTATTAATTGATTTTTATTTCCTCCCAGTAGTCGTGAAAAGCACTAAGTTAAGCCTCGGCCGAAAGTGCAATAGATGGACTCGTACTTTCGAGGGCCTCCGCTACGCGTCGGCCCTCGAACCAACTCGTCCTTCTTTTGCTAACTTTCTAACCTCTACAACAATGTACTATAGCATCATTCCTTTTTGTATTTTTTACCTTTGTCTGTCATTTATTTTAAAATAGTTTTTAAGCATTTAAGTTATTATTTCGGCCTCACTACATTTATTAAACAGACATTTATTAGACTAGACTAGAAAATACAATAGGCCTTATAATATAAGTAGTGTGATGCCAAACAGGACTCTACTCAAAATGTAATATGAACTTGATATAAGAGTTTACTTTGTATTATTTATCCTTAATATACAGGGTGGAATCTAAGTCGTGATCACAATGATCACCTCTGTGGTCTACCCACGAATATGAACAATTTTCACTATGGGACCAACTCTGAAATCAAGAAAAAAAAACAGCTGCTTCATACATTTTGGTCGAGTAAGTATTGAACTTTTCTATGAAACAGCTGATTATTTTTTCGGGATTTCAGAGTTGGTCCCATAGTGAAAGTTGTTCATATTCGTGGGTAGACCACAGAGGTGATCATTGTGATCACGACTTAGATTCCACCCTGTATACCTATCATTAGTACAGTAGCTAACAGTAGTTACTGAAATACGGTCCTATTTATTTGAATATATTTCAAACTGAAAATCTATCCATTATTCGAACTATTAGTAACATACACTCACTGCAAGACAAAAGACAAAGTTAAAGTTTTTATATCACCATTAAGGAAATCTCAAAGTAGCCCCTAACCAGGTGTGACGTTATACGTGTTTTATTCATTTATTAACATAAATTTCATATATCGCACAAATCACTTCACTTTTCATAGCTCACTGTGAACTTTCAACCACTCTTTTTTAATTAAATCTGCTCCTTTTTCAGCTATCATTATAGTTGGAGCATTAGTGTTACCCCTGACTATATTAGGCATTATACTAGCATCTATAACCCTTAAACCGTTGACTTTTTTAACCTTTAATTCTGGATCGACTACCGCTGTTTCGTCACCATTTGGACCCATCTTTACCGTGCACGTTGGATGGTACAAAGTAAAAGTAAGGTGTCTAGCGTAGCATTCGAAAAACTCATCACTTTTCTCCTTAAATGTACTACAACCTTTTAAAGTAGGCCACACTAACTCTAATTCAATGTCTTTTAACGTTTTAGTTTCAGAAAATTTCAACAATTGCCTCATGCTCCTCAGAATTGTTTTCATATCCTCAGGCTCATCAAAGAAATTAGGATGAATTAGAGGATGATCCTCAGGGTTCTTGGTTTTTAGAACAATCCGACCCTTTGACTTGGGGCGAAGTAAAACGTTATACGCCAATAAAACAGTATTATCTTCATTTAAATTATCTATAAAACTTTGGAATTCATCATCTAGACCATGTTTTTGAAAAATATCCATAAGATTGTTTAAGCTTGGAGGAAGAACTAGGTAATGATATTGAATATCAGGACTTGAGGCATTTGCGTCTGTAGTATTAACAAAACCTGTCACTAAATGGGGACTTACTCCCGCCAATGGACCAGTTTGTTTCAAAATGTATTCAACAAACACATCAACAATATTGTTTAAAGATCCGACGGGTGATTGACTTTTATGGCTAGGTATTTTGTGAAACATGGGAACGAAAACATGATCTTGTAAATTTTCACCGACAGGTAAGTCTGCAACTACATCTATTCCTAAATCTTTCAATTGCTTTCGTGGACCTATCCCGGATAGGAGAAGCAATTGTGGAGAGTTTATAGCACCTGCTGACAGAATTACCTCTTTTCTAGCGTTTACAATAAAATCTTTTCCGTCTTTTCTTATCGTTATCCCATCAATGGTATTAGAAGGAGCTTGAAACAAAACCTTTGTTACTAATGCGTTTCTAATTACATGCAAGTTAGTTCTTTCTTTGACTGGATTCAAAAACGCCCTGGCTGTGCTCTGCCTCACGCCATTTTTAGTTGTTGATAAACTTTTCATAATTCCCATTTGACTTTCAGCATTGACGTCTTCTAATATTTTGATTCCTGTTTCTGCAGCAGCTTTTAATATAATATCTTCAATCGGTAACGTCGGTGTCTTTTCCACGTTTAAATAACCGTCATTACCGTGATATTTTTCATTAATTTCGTAATAGTTTTCGCTTTTTTTGAAATATGGCAGAACACTTTCGTAGTCCCAGCCTTTGTTTCCGTCGGCCGCCCAGTCATCGTAGTCAACTTTATTTCCTCTGATGTAAAACATAGCGTTGGTACTGCTGCATCCTCCCAGGGTCTTCCCTCTTGGCATCGCACACCTATTCCCCTTGTAAGCTAGGCAAGCGCCTTCCTGAGGTTCGGTTCTGTAGCCCCAATCTTCTTTTGTCCCCATGTTATTGTAAAATAAATGCGGTGCCTGTAACGTAAAAAGAATCTTTTATTGTAGTCAAATTTATATATTAGAGGTTATTGTTTTTAACTCCTTATGCAAAATGAGGGGTCTTAATGTGTCTGGTTATGTATGTGTCTGTCTGTATCATCTTAGCTCCCAAAAGGATGGACCGATTCGGACACTACAAAAAAAGATAGTTAAACCGGGATGATTTTTAGCTAGGTTATAAGAAAATCAGGGTCTCTATTCTAGGCGGTAAAATTCAAATCGTAGGTATTTGTCATATTATGGTATTGTTTTCAACTCGGCCATCATTACTCTCAAGTAAATAAGACCTATGAAAACGTTGACAATACGATAATAGGTCAATAACGATATGGTTTTTACCGTGTTGAATAGAGGCCCAGTTCTGAGTGTACGAGTATTTAATAGTCATTATTAGTTTAAAACTGTATTACTTCTGTAGTTAAGGTTGGATTTCCACCGGCTTCGACCAGAAGAACCTTCCACTCTGGAACTTCGCTCAGACGATTGGCCAGGACCGAGCCAGCAGAACCGGCGCCGACTATTATGAAGTCATAGTTGGGATCTGAAAGTAATGGAAATAAAATTTGCATTACTTTGCAAATTGCTCGACTTGATCGATAAGGCCTTTTGGTAAAGAATAGACAGTGAATTAGGTTCTTGAAATATTCTGAAATGGTTTGTGTACCTTTGGTGATAATTCTAATTTGTATATTTTTGACCTAGGATTCTGAGAGTTGAAAAGTGTTTTTTTCTCGACTAAATAGCTTTGACATGAATAAGATCGAGATTGTAGCTGCATTAGTCATAGACTGTGTCGCAGTTGTTTACTCCGACCTCAGGACCTTATGTTGTAACGTAGTTTAATTTGCGTGTGCGTGTGCGAATGCGTGAGCATATGCATGTGTGTGTGTGTGTGTGCGTGTGTGCGTGTTTGTGTGCGTATGCGGATCACCGGTATGATGACTACTTAGTTGTTACACGTTCATCTTGACAAGTCCCGTCGTTTGTGAGACTGGAGATAATTGGTAATTATTATACGGGTAACAATTGTCTGAGATGACTTACTCTCAAGTCGTATTAGTCTAAAACTATTTTAGTGATAAGTTCTGGTTTTGAACCTTTGATAGCTGCCTCCGTAGCGTCTGCCGGCCAGTTGTGGTCGCCCACCAGTGCGCACTGGGCGGCGAAGAACGTCTCCAGAGCCTGCACGAAGAGCGGCCCGGCGCCCTGGTAGCTGCCTAGGATGGTGGACGTCAGTGCTGGGTCGCAGGCCCACATGCTGGCTGCACTGGAATCGATGATATAGGCCAAATTAGGACGAGGAAAAACCTTGCAGCTTTGAGAAAATTGTGTAGCTGTCAAAAAACCACACAAAAATAGCTCCGGGAGATAATGTTTCTCACCCCTAAATCAAATCAGATTTCCACGATTTCTGAATCTCCCTCTCACATACATTTAGTTCGTTGAGAGGCTTTAGTTTAAAAGGCCTAGTCATTTTACCATTATCATATGATTCGTGAATTGTTTTATTTATGACAGTTTATTCGTGTAAATTATGAATCTACAGTTTTATATCTTACGGTAGGGAAATTACAGCCTGAAGGAACGTGTCTTACTAAATGTATGGGAGAGTTAAAACTTAGTATTTTTAATATTACTACTTTTATATGATTTTACTCATTGGGTAACGTACGTTAACGTAAAGTTAACGTTTTTTGATATCTGTTATATTTACGGAATAGTCGCCTGGGTACACTTAACGATTACACCCTGTATAGTGTTTTCAACAAGGCATATTCCGCTACGAATTTATTGACTCAACGAGGTCTGGGGGCTGTATATTTTCACTGTCTTATCGGTGGGGTTCTTTTGGATACACTTTGACGTATAGGGTCTTTGAAGTGACTTGACGCTTACGTTTAGGTACTTGTCTTGAGACGGGCATCTCAGGCTCTCAGCCAAGATCCATTTATTAATGGATGCATGGATTTTTTAAACCGCATTTAAAAAAAAAAAAAAAAGTACCGTAGAAGAGATCACGAACAGTGTAATTAAAATTAAAATCGCCCTAGAAACACGGATGATACAAGCATTTTAATCTGCTAATTAGACAGCGATTAGACAGAGAGATCCGATATGCACTGTGACGTCATGTAACAGGTCGGCCATTTGAACTCCCATGTTAAATTCTGCTTTGCTAGAAAGAGATAGGAGCAAATCTTTGATGGGTTATATCTTGGTTATTTTTATTGCTTTTCAAAAAAAATTTTTTCTCAACTGTTTGTTACATGAATCAGCTTTTATTGAAGCTGTGAAAAAAACTCATGAATATTCCCTGGGAGCCCTTTGTTTCCCATAATTTTATTGGTCATAATGTAATTGTTGACATAATTTTTGATAGTAATAATTTTTTATATGTATAGCTGAAACTGTAAACTTTTCAGAAGTTCGGAAATATCTAACGTGTAGACAAGGCTAAGTTAGGTTAGGTTTGATTTATAAAAATCCTGAAAAAGTAACAGTTTCTTTAAAAAAACACGTTATGACTTGCGATGATTATGACTAAAGCACATTATGACTAAAAATAATTATGTCAGTCAATATAGAGCCATATTCCCTATTAACCTCGTAAGGCCCACCATACTATAAACAGGGAGTTTTTTGTGAGTGGGACTTTGAATCCACCATCAAGGCAATAAAGTTCAATTAAGTTTGTTCGATAATGCCATTTTCAGTTTATGAACATAGGAAAATAAACCTTATTTTTATTGCAACACAGTTCAAATTAAATTGCCTTGATTATTTACATTCTATTGCACACTGGACCTTACGAGGTTAAGCACCTTAGAGTTAACTCATCATCATTCTCCTGCCCTTATCCCAACTTACTGCCCTACTAAGCATAATGGCGATATCTCAGACAAAACATCTGTAGAAATTGCAACGTAGTTACAAACATAAGAGAGTTGAATCTGCTTTGGCTATTTTATTTAGTTATTGCATTTTTGCTTAGGAGGGCAGCTTAGGTATTCGGGGTCGGCGCAACATGTGTTTTTCTTCCATTCTTCTTTATTAGTCGTCATCTCGGTAGTCACCAAGGATCGGAAAAACGACCGTCATTTTGAAAACATAACCCTGTTCCGTATAGCAGAGACTTCCTTGATATTAATTTAAAATATTATAAGTACTTTATAGATTAATTATACAATAATTTATATGTATGTACATAGCGACAATTTTATTAATGAATGACACCGAAATGTTAATTAGAAAACATAAACACACATACAAACAGTAAACCAATGTCAACGATTGCCCCAATGTCCTCCGTAAACTGTGAACAAACTTTTTCGAGTCATAAATAGGTCCTAAATTCACGTCGTTATGGAATAACAAGCGAAAAAAAAAGACATTATTTTTGATTGGCGAAAGTTTTTTTTTCCCATAACCCTTATGGTTTTATTCATTAATAATATTGTTGCTGAATACATATAAATAATGGTATAATAAATGTAAAATACCTAATAATATTTTTAATTAACATCAGAAAGAAGTCTCTCCTGTACGGAACAGGGTTATTTTTTCAAAATGACGGGCGTTTTTCCGATCCTTGGTAGTCACTCCCTTTCTAGCTAAATCATCTTTCACATGGTCCATCCGTCGTTCCTTTGGTCTTCCCCTACTCTTTTAGCCATCCACATTCATACTCAAAACTTTCCTGACGATATTTTCCTCATTCCTCCGCATCACATGCCCATACCATGACAACCGATTTCCACACTTAGAGTTAACTGTGACGGCATAATATTCTTATGTTTGTTTGATTGACTATTGTTAATCCTTTTATAATAAAAATTGTTTGTCTCGCGGTTTATATAGTAGATATATCTTGTGATTAGTGGGTTCATTGCTTCAAGGGTGGCGGGTGATAAGATATCTCGATTAAGATAGTTAATTATATGATTATATCTTTCCCGCAGCGTTGCTTGCGACGAGCTTGAAATTTTCGGCGATGTCTAGTAAGATCACCTGTTAGGATCCCTTACCTATTAATTTTGTACGTGGGGGATTCTACATCGCGAAATTTTCTATAGTTTCTTATTAATTGAGAAGTGGGACTACATAACAGCATATTATGATTACTAAGAAGTATAACCTCGCCTCGTGTGGTTGCCGAGTTAGAATAGTGCCACTCCATGTCTTCCCGTGGATGTCGTAAGAGACGACTAAGGGAATAAAGGCTTGTAGTACTGTTAGGCGATGGGCTTGCAACCTGTCACTAATACGCTGGTAAACATCTTAGCCTAGTTGTGCAAATTGTGGTTATAGAATTATCAACAAGTTTTTAGAGATGTTTGTAATTCTGTAGCTCTGCCTACCCCACTCTGGGAACGAGGGCGTGAAATTATGTATGTATGTAAGAAGTATAAAATGAAATAAACGTATCAAAATAAAAAAATAGAACATAATTCGTGCCAAATAACAGCTTTCTAAAACTAAGAAACCCTGAGCTAAGGTGCGGACGGCCATGCCGAAACCCTTAAAAACTGCCTTCAAAAACGTAAATCACAACTTCTTTTAAAATGGTAGGTCAGTCCAGCTGGAGCCGGCGTCTCTTTTCTATTTTTAACCAAAAGCCGACTTTATTGAGATTGATTTTATCTAACCCCAGCTATCTTCCTCGTACTATACGAAAGTGATTACGACATGATATGAAAATAATGTATTAAATTAATAACATGACCATAATCGTGTGTGATTCGCTATCAGGCGATCCGCATAGCATTGGCCTTGAAAAAAATTCAAAAAAATCTTCTTGGTCCTGATAATAACATTAAAAACCCGTCAAGTGCGAGTCGGACTCCGAATTGATTAAATATTCATTTCTATAATTCATTTATTTAAGAGTGCTTGGTAATTCTGTAGCTCTGCCTGCCCCACTCTGGGAATGAAGGCGTGAATTTATGTATGTATGTATGTATTCAGTCATACAATTCATTTTCCATTTCATATAATTAATTTTCCATTTGTGTGTTGCAAATAAAACTTTTTTTCCACCCTTAAAACCCGTCCATAGATTATATTTATACCAAAAGCCGACTTCAGTTTACCTAATATTATAAAAAGAAGTAAATTTGTCGATTTTGGAAGCGGGTTTTTGTGTTTTAAAACATTTATTTGATAATAAGTTATTGCTTGCGTTTTTGAATTGTTTTTTGTTTCCTAAAGCATTTATTTTATTTTATACTTTTTAGTGATCGCAAATATGAGTCATATAGAAGCAAAGTCAGCAACATCCAATATTTTTAATGTAGCAACTTTGAATTTAGTCTGGTATAGTTAAAATACGCTAAATAAAAAATATCTTCTATACGATTTTCAACCATATTGGATGTTGCTGATTTTGCTTCTATATGACTCATATGGCAATAAGAAACTATCAGTTCCACTTTACCAAATGATACTTTCTGAATGTAAATGCTAGATTTGTTACTAAAAATACTAAAATCTCTATATGCCTGTGATACTTGAAGAGTTCCCCCAATTCCTCACGAACCCCCATCATACCGATACCGATTCGGTGACAATGGGACCACTTCGGAAGTACGTTCTATTAAACAAAAAAAGAATTTTCAAAATCGGTCCACAATTGACTGAAAATTCGGTGAACATATAGGTACTTATATAAAAAAATATACAGTTGAATATATAACCTCCTGTATTTTAAGTCAATTAAAAAGCGAATACATGCATTTAATGATGTGCCAAAGGAAACTTTCCAAAATTGCGGAACATTTCATGTTGGAAAATTTCGGAAACTTCTCACACTTTAGTATGGGTATTGAAACTTTCCGTTTCTTAAATTTAAATTTCCTATATTTCTAGTGAAAGATCCCGGAAATTTCTTTGAACTTTTCCATCTTTTTGGAAACTTTCCGCAACTTGCACATCAGTACATGCATTATTCATTCTGCGAGACAAGCCTAGCCTCGTGTAGATGGCAGGGTGAGTAAACTAATTTATCACGACACTAATTCATTTAGGACTAATTAGAAGTAACTTCCCACTGAGAAATATTTCCCTAACATTGGACGGGATTGTATAATAATATAACATATTTAACAGGTACAAAATGATTATTATACATGATGGTGTTATTTCTGAAACTGTTAAATATTCAGGATCAAAAGGACATTGTATAGAACCCATTAAGTTAGGTTAGGTTTATTGTATAACAATCCTGAAAAGTTTACACTTTCAGAAAAAAAAACTTAGTATGGCTTTTAGCTATGTATTATGTATTATGTATTTTAAACTTTATATTGTTTGCTCGTTGTTCCGCTGAGGTTAAACTGACGCTCTTTAGAGCATATTGTTCCAACTTTTACACGAGCAGCCTGTGGATAAACTACACGCAAAGGCAGTATAGCGCCCTACGCGTGCAGTTCAACAACGCGTTTAGGATGCTGATGGGGCTGCCTCGATTCTGCAGCGCATCAGGTATGTTCGTGGATGCAAGAGTGGACTGCTTTTACGCCATCATGCGAAAACGCTGCACATCCCTGGTGCGCAGGGTGCGGGCCAGCTCCAACGGCATCTTGGCGACGTTCGCTCAGAGGTTCGATTGTCAGTATGTGAATCATTGTTGTCTGGTTCACGTACTGGCATATCAGCCTAAGTAGGTTAGCTTAGTTTAAAACCTATGTGCTCAGTAAAAATATGTAATACTAACATTAGGTTAAATTTTTAATTTAATTTACTAACACTTTGTAATAAATATTATGGTCCAAAGATGGCTGAAATAAATGATTTTGATTTGATTTGATTTGATAAGTATTATGATTGGAATGACTGAACTTAAAACTCGTACAAGCGGAGCAATGACACATGTTTTGGCCAACAAGAATTATTCTTTTAATCCTTCACGTATATATTCATTGATGATGTATTTTGCGGGAGCCCTTTGTTTCCCATAATTTTATTGGTCATAATGTAATTGTTGACATAATTTTTGATTGTTATAATTTTTTATATCGCTGAAACTGTAAACTTTTCAGAAGTTCTGAAATATCTCACATGTAGACAAGGCTAGGTTAGGTTGGGTTTGATTTATAAAAATCCTGAAAAAGTAACAGTTTCTTTAAAAAAACACGTTATGACTTGCGATGATTATGACCTAAAGCACATTATGACTAAAAATAATTATGTCAGTGAATATAGACCCGTATTTTGCGGATAGTTTTAATAAGTATTATAAAGATAAAGATGTTGATTCTGCCAATAAGGCACAGGCACTTTTAATCATCTAAAATCTACCAGCGCTTCCCTAGAGGAGACTACTGCGGAGAAGAACAACAAATGTGTATAAATACTAGTAAGTTCACATAATATTTACTGTAACTTATAACTCTAACTGTTGTCGTAACTGATATGGCAAATAAACAGAGTAAATCATATCCTAGTAAGATTGACATTGTGCTTATTTATAAGCCAATGGGTTGACTAATTAAATTGAAACGCCCTATTAATTAACAAAGGATCTTTTTAAAAAGTTGTTCTGAAAAAAACATCTTTAAAGAGTTTGGACCTAAATGCATTTTTTTTTCTTTTTTGTTTATTATTTACTTGGAAAATAAATAACCAAATTTTTGCTAATGGCTACAGAGCTTAAAGGCCATATAGTCTTTTTTACGTCGCAGTCTGTGCTAGACTTAAAAAAAAAACGGGTGCAGAAAATATTGATAATATTAAAAAAAGTCATTAAATAATTATAATACATACACAAACTCACGACTTCGTTCCGGCTAAAAAACTGGTTGATAATTCAGTAACCACATTCTACACAATTAGGATAAGATGTTTACCAGCGTATTAGTGACAGGTTGCAAGCCCATCGCCTAACAGTACTACTTACAAGCCTTTATTCCCTTAGTCGCCTCTTACGACATCCACGAGAAGACATGGAGTAGCACTATTCTAACCTGGCAACCACACGGGCAAATAATAATAATAAAATAAAGAAAAAAAGATAGTATTATTTTGAGATAAACTCTATAAAGCATGATATTTACAAGAATTCCTTTTCAATTAAATCTGATGTATCACACCATATAAATGCCGTAAGGACTCACCACTTTTCTGAAGCAACTAAAAACTAAAATATTATTATGTAGTATTTAACGCGTTCACCGAGCTCTCTCGGGTCCGCACGACTGACTGGCTATATATCTACAACTTGTTTGAATTGCCCCGATGCACTCACACATTAATTACTTTGCTGATATCATTAACTGCAGAAAATAGATTTCATTTTGCTTTAACATTCCAATCGATATCAATGTGATAAATACTGCTCGATCAATAAACGTAACTGATAATTTCTGAGCAAATTTATTACCTTATCTGTAGACATATCAGGATTATACTCTATTTCTTTAGTAGTGGAACTAAATGTAAACAAACAAAACCTCGAGATATATTTTGTTAGCTAATAAATTAATTTTATTATTATTAATAATAATAATTAAATAATTTATCGAAAATGGTCGTGCTACGCTCTATTGGGATCGATCTGTCATCACAGACAGGACTATTGTAGGCAATAAGCCTGATATCGTGTTGACAGATCGATCTCAACGCCGGGCAGTGCTCGTCGACGTCACCATCCCGCATGACGAGAACCTCGTGAAGGCCGTGAAGGACAAGCTCAGTGAGTAGGTACCTTGACTTGGCTCACGAGGTGACCAACGAGGTGATGTTGACTCGACGCTCATTGTCTCGATAGTTGTTTTGGCAAATGGTCTTATAGCGAAGAGTCTCGACCAACAAGAGATTCTCGCTAGATGGCTGGATCAAGGGCCAGATACAGAAGGCAGTACTCCTCGACACGGCACGCAGTGAGGCGGTTCCTTTCTCTGCAGCCCTAACCACCGGTAGCTTGAGCCCTGCTCCGCTGCCGGCGGCACTCGTAGGTTAGGTTTTTTATAATGTAAATTTTTTGTATTAGTATTGTTATATTACTTTTATATTTAAATATTTATTGTAAAAAACCTAATTTACAGAAATTTAAATAAATATCGAATAATAATAATAAATAATAATTAAGGCAGAACACTAATATGTCAAAGTTCGATAAAACAGTTTTAACAGACACATGGTTTGTCGGCGGTCTATCGCTTTCACACTCTATCTTCATAGCGTAGCATAGTATACTATAGTACGTTCGAGATACTGTAATTCTCGTCATGTTTTTGTATGCCAAATGGCAAAACATAGTGTTCCACCATATTTTCCACCGCTGTTTTAGTTTTACCTACGTTTACAAATAAACACTTTGACTTTGACTATGGCATAATAAATGTATTGGCAGATGCCAGCGAGAGTGGGACAGCGATATGACAGGCGAGCATTATTAATACTGATATTACTGTAATTACCTGAAAAATTGGAGTGGAGCAGAGGGGTATGGTAGTAGATAGCAAAAATAGTAAGAACGCTTTGTTACAATCATTTACTAAAATTAACACACAATTTTAAATACACACGACTATAACTAAACTGGGACGGTGAATAAATGCAATAGAAATGAAGTTATGTAAAATTACATCGGAATACCATTATAGGTACACTACACTCAAGGAAATGTACAGTACCACCGTAGAAGCCTAGTGTAATGATACGCCACAGTCGCCACTCCACTACAATTTTGGTGACGTGGCGTATACACTAGTGATATCGCCTTTTTGTGACAGGGTTTTACAGTGGTACCTACTCAAATATATCTCCTTTACAAAGTTACTTCGTACTTCGCGCCATCATAGTAGAGCCAAATCTTACATTTTTTCTGGCCCTCTGGCGTTGTCTCTTCATCCATTTCATACACGGGCTCCTCCTTTTCTCGAGTTAGTGGAAAATTATACGTCCATGGACTTCTATAAGGCGAGACACTTAAGGGCCTTGATAAAGTCCTTGCAAGGTAATTTGAAGGTTTATACTTCTTAAATGGATTGGCATCTGGAAGCGTCCATTGATTTGGTCTTTTGCTTTTTTGCAAATTTGCCGGCCAATACGGGTAAGGTTGCAGCGTTGGGGCGTTATGGTTCATGAAATACTTTGCTGGATAAACTAGTTGATAGACAGGGCTTTCAGCATCCATCAATCTCGGTTTTTCCCGTTTTTGCGTATCAGAAACTGGGACGTATTCCCTATACCGAGCTTCGTACTCTCTAGCCATTATTGGAGGTTTTACCTCAGTTTTTGCTCTATTCGTTTCATTCCGAGGCTTCTCAGAAGGTAAATTGGGGAAGAGGTTGCTGGTTTCATTAAATAGATCTGGATGACTAAGATCGAGCTTGGTTGGCTCATCGTCTTCAGAATTCTTGGGTTCATGTTGTCTGCTGTACTGGGCAGCAGAGCAGCCAGCCAGTTCGTCACTGACGTCAACCCAGTCTTCTTTGATCATGTCGGAGGCCTTCTCTGCTATCATGATGATGGGTGCATTTGTGTTGCCATTGACGATCTTTGGCATGATGCTGCCGTCTATCACCCTTAGGTTCTTAACTCCGTACACCTGTTGAAGATATATTTAAATCACTTGTTAGATTAAGTTTTTGATGAAATGGCAGTTAGTATAAACATTGATTCAGAATTAATTAATTAATTAATAAATCTATGACTATTTGATTTTAACAAATTAGTTTGAAAGTAGTAGAAAATATTCATTGTTTCAATTTATCGAAATAAGGGGCTTTTATTATTTATACGATAATTTGTTATTATCCTAAAATTATTGCGTGATAAAGACCGAGACAAGTTTACTTCACTTATTATACTACTCAATTGAAAAGAACGTGTTCAGTGTTAAATGATTTGGCAATTTTTTTAATTTCTGGCATAGTATAGTTGCTATTTTTCACAATATCATGTATTCGTTTTATATGAAAATGTCTATAACATCGTCTGCCTCTTTGTTTATCTTATTTCTAATCGAAATAACGAAGCATACCTACTTGTTTTATGTATAAATATCCAAATGAAGCAAATATGGGTTGATATACTAACCCGTAGTCTAGGGTCAACAACTGCACCAGGGTCGTCAGCAGGCCCCATGGCGCAGGTCCCCACGGGGTGGTAGATGGTCAGGGTGTGGTGTCTCGCCAGGCACTCCAGGTGTTCATCCGACAGTAGGGGGTGCTTCGCGCACCCTGGCATCCTGTTGGGGTTGGGGCGTGTGTTCAGCTGCCGTAAGGCTGGTTGTTTGGCCAAGTCTGCCACTATACGAGCACCTTCAATCTGAAAAAAAAAGTTAATTTATAAGTAGCTACAAAGTTTTGTGGCTCTAGTGATCAAACGTATATAAGTCGACTTAGCTCGTAATAAAAAAGGGGATAAATAATTAATGGAGTATACTAGACTTATACCCTTTTCAACCTGAACCTTTAACTTTTACTTGATCCACAGAACCTCGCCTTTTAACTTATTTGCACGGATGTTATTTTTTTATTAAAACAAATTCTTTTTCATATTGTCTTACCATTACTTTAACATCATCGGGGTCACTATAATAGTTTGGGTATATACGAGGTGGTGAATATGGATTTGCATCTTTCAGCTTTAAGTATCCTCTGCTTTTCGGCCGTAAAAGCAAGGGTACTACGGAAAATGATGAATCAAATAGAATATCTTCATAGAGTTCTGCATACACCTCATCCGTCAGACCATTAGCACGTTTGCCAAATATTCCTCCATCCATGTTATCAGCGGTTGGAGCTATAAACAACTGAATATCTGGATAGTCTTCTCTTGGGTCCTGGTATTTTGTGTTCACGAATGCCATCGCCTCCGCTTCCATCATACTGTACAATGGTCCTGTTTTATGTATAGCAAAATCTACTAAACTCGCAATTGTGAACACTGAGTACAAATTAAAACAGTAGTCCGATCCATTTGTGTACGGATTGTCGAAAAGAAATGAATTTCCACCCATAGCGACGTGATCCTGAAGATTTTGTCCAACGCCTGGGAGATGAGCTACCGGGAAAATACCTAATTCCTTTAAATGCTCCGCGTCCCCAATTCCTGAAAGCATTAACAGTTGAGGCGATTGAATAGCTCCGCTTGATAATATCACTTCTTTTCTTGCCTTGACTATCCGTTGTGTGCCATGTTTGACAAATTTTACTCCATATGCTCTTTTGTGTTCGTCTAAAAGTATTTTTTCTACCAACGAATGAACACTCACATGTAAATTAGGTCTTTTCGAGGCTGGTCTTAGAAACGCTTTTGCTGTGCTGCAGCGAAGCCCCTCTCGTACGGTCGCATGCGAACGCGTGAACCCAGTCTGATATTCACCATTAACATCCAAAACGTTGTATCCTAGTTCTTGACCAGCTTCTATGATTTTACCCGTAATAGGTTGTTGATATCTGAAATAATCAACTGTCAATGGACCATTAGTAGAATGGTACGGATCAGATTGGTAGTCAGGGATTCTCATATCTTCAGATTTTAAGAAATATGGCATAACATCCTTGTATCCCCATCCGGGGTTGCCCATTGCCGCCCAAGTGTCATAATCTTTTTTATTCCCTCGTATGTATAGCATCGCATTTAGCGCACTTGATCCGCCGAGTACCTTGCCGCGCGGCCACTTGCATCGCTTATCAACCATGCTCTGACAGTACTGATCGCTAGATTCTGTCACAAATTGCCAATCTATCGACGACGTTTGAAGAACTGGAAACATCACTGGTATATCCGACAGAACATTCTCGTCTTGGCCGGCTTCTAGCAACAGTATGTTCCATTCTGGGTTTTCTGAGAGTCTGTTGGCTAGCACAGATCCCGCTGAGCCACCCCCGACTATAATGAAATCATAGCAGTCGTAGAGATGTTCGAACGGGTGGTCTCTCACACGATGGGGTGCGTCCTCGATGTCTGGGCGATACAGATGCACGGCCATGCGGAAGATAATCATGGCTCCTAATCCCGGAAGAAGGCTAAACATGATCCTGGTATTAGAAACTAAAGGTTTCAGAGACATGGTCCCGTAACCCGACATGGTGGAGTTGGTGAAGTTGACCACACTCTGCCGATTCTACACGAATATTATAAAGTTGAATGGCTGTTGATTGAATGGTAGTTGCATTTCTGCAATTAATTGACGACGTCATTTGTACAGAGTATATATTTTTACAGATGGTCGTTTCGCAATAAATAAGAATTGTCGTGACAATAGCTTTTGAAGCAAGCCAAGCAATATTATAACCTACAAAGTTCTCCCATAAATAAACAATCTCTGACGTTTATTTTACAATAACACTTCAGAATATTTTCTTTTACGCACTAGCCGGACTAGCCCTCAAAACGGTAATCTGTATATTTAAAATTGTACGTTTCTTCTTAAAGAGAATTAAGTAGGGCAGAACTACCGGTTTTGGCCATGTTTACACCGTTTTTGGCCACTCTACATTTTAACTAAGATGAAAAGCTTTATAAAATTATAAACATATTTTTATATTTTATCTTTATATTAATCTTCAGTCTTAACCATTTATGAATAGTTGACCGTACAGTAAAGTATTGTTTACGAAGAAAAATAATGACTTTGTATAAATAATGTTACTTTAATGCTGTAGCTTAATTAATTTCATTAATTTACAGTTTGTTTAAACTACTTACTTGAAAAAAATCGAAAGTGCCCGTTTTTTTACACGACTGCCCCAAAAAAGGAGTGTAATGTTTTCAGGGTTCATGTTTGTATGTATGTGAGTTTCTTTATTCCACTATAACTTCTAAATTACTTGACCGATCTAGATGTGTGAGGTATCGTTAGAATCCTTACGTTATCCCGGGTGACATAGGATACCTAAACTGTTAAAATTGAAATAAAAACAATGGCAAAATGACAATTATTAACAAATGTAGGTATATCGACGACAGTATAAAAAATGCAGTCGGGTTTTTAAAGCTTGCTTTTCATATAGTTATTATTGGTTTATTTTCAATGTTAATTTAAAGTTAGAAAGTTATGAATTGAGTTGCCTCTTTCTTACCCTACTCTGTGTAACTAGCATCTTGCACGCGTCAGCGCTATGCACTTCTCCGTTTACAATGCATTTTACTTTGTTCCCAATTGACCTAAATGTTTAGCGGGCTTGATTGAACTCGTGCTATATCAAGAATGACTACTAGATTATTCAAATGATTTATTATTTGTAATCCTTGAAAATCCCTCGGTTAATGATCAAATAATTTTTGAAATGACCAAATTGTAAGCTTTTACCGTCATTTCTGTGTGTTCCGACCGCTGACCACATAATATTTTATCCTAGGGAACGATGCCAACGGGACTGTAATTAAAAGCATCCGCTGTCCGTCTACCTGTCCATCTATCAGCCATCTGTCCGGTTATAAAACCACAAGTATGAAGTAATTCTCTATTTAAAGTTATTTGGTCATTTTAGTAGGTATAAACACTTTAGTCACCGGTATCTCACGAACCAATAAAGTCTACTTAGTCGTCATAGTTTTCCTTCAAAATTCGTTATATGTGCTTTCATTTAAGATATTTTTCCTATTTTTTTGTATTTGTAGTTTTGGCTGTAGGGAGGGGGGGGGGGGGACATTTGACTCTAACAAAAATTAGCGCTTTAAAACTTAATATTTCATAAACGGATCCCTTATCGAAAAACTGTTTTCACAAACCCGCTATATTTTTGAAAGACCTATCCAACGACACCCCACACTATGGGGTAGACGAGAAAAAAAATACATCCCCATGTCACGTGTACGGGAGGAACAATAAAAAAAATTTATTTTCAAGATTTTATTTTTCACTTTTTGGTGTGACTAATATGTATATTCATGCCAAATTATAGCTTTCTAGGACTAAGGGCCGTATTAATAAACTAATCTCAACTCTAATGCTCGTCCCGAGATACGTCAAAAATGACAGTGTTCTATGGTTTGACGTTTACTTTAACGTATCTTGTGACGGGCATCTCAGCCAAGATGTGTTTATTAATACGGCCCTAAGAGTCTCTGAGCTAGGCTGCGGACGGACGGACGGACGGACAAGGCGAATCTATAAGGGTTTCTAGTTTGACTACGGAACCCTAAAAAAAGTTTTGGTTTAGTATAATTGGCCAGTTCATAATTAATATCAATATCTTAAGGTCGGTAACTTATATGACTTCTTACAAGAAAATCTTTCGTAACAGCTTCCATTGTGTCATTTTTCTTTGTACCGTGTCAATGCTCTCCCAATGCAAGCCTGCCTTGGTCATCGTCTTCTTAAATTGAATCACATTTCTCTCATTGTTTTCAAGTGACATTAATTCACGAGAATTTAATTACAATGAAATAGGGAAGATTTTTCTTTATCCAAACATTATTATTTGACGACGCGTTTGCCTATACTCTGATTATCTAAGGTGATGGCCTGTGACAGCTCATATAAAAACTTATTCCACTAATTTCTTTAACTTTACATAAAAATTACATCGGTACACACCTAGCGACGCCGTTTAGGAATTCAAATAATTAATCACCTATTTTTAAACACATCGCTTGTGGGTATAGTAAGTGATTGAAATTACCAAATACGAGTACGGCTGTCACAGGCATCATCTTTAAATAATCAGAGTATACATAGTTAGTAGTGACCTTGCCTACGCAGCTAGCGGTCCTGAGGGCCCTGCCAAGATGCACTACGCTAACTAACGTTTCTATTCGATTCGTTTTTAAACCAATTGCGTCACTGGAAGATGACGTGATACGAAAAGTCACGTGATCTACCAGTGACGCGATTGGTTTAAAAACGAATCGAATAGAAACGCTACTTAGCGTAGTGCATCTTGGCAGTGTCCTCTGGGTTCAAATCCCGGTAAGGGTAGATACTCGTATTTTTGTGATGAGCGCGAATATTTGTTCCTGTGTCTTGGATGTTTTCTATGTATTTAAGTATACTAGCCTTCTAAGACCCACCATAAAATGAAATTTGCCAAAGGAAAATGAACCTATTGTGATTGCAATAAAGTCAATTTTCTATTTTAATTGTCAGTCATAAAAACAAGGAAAATTCTACTTTATCTCCTTTGCAATAGATCTTTATTGCAATGGCCGTATTATGTGCATTTTTTTGTACGCACGTCTTACGAGACTAGAATAAACAATAAACTCATTCCTTTTTCAAACTTGTGTATAAAAACTCTTCATTAATGACCGAATTCATCGTCACTGACGCTGAGTGCGGCCGTTAAAGGTTATATCGTACATTAAATCAAATCTAAGAAGAAATCTTGTTAAAGAAGCTATCGGTCACTAATTTAAATTACATGTAAGGTTTTAATATAATAATAAATTGCCACTAGTGTTTTCTAAAAATGAATCTCGGGGATCTCTCAGGGGTCATATTGATATTAAAACATGTGTAACAACTGTAAATTATGCACTCTAATATTAGTTCATACATTCATACATTCTGAAGCTAAATATTGCCCAATGAACAACACTATGTGTAAAACATTACGATTAAAGCGTTTTTTTTACAAATATCACTCGTAAAAGATCGCGTGCTTAATTTTCATTGTTAAATACTAAATTACGGCGATTAGCGAGATTTAAAATCGGCAACTAAGTGCCGTTGTTGGAAGTGACGGAAAGGACAATGCTAGATTTTGGCTTAAAACTTTATGACCTGTTTTGTATGAGATTTAAATTCAGTATTTTATTACTTACACATTCAGGGAACTTATACAAAAAATAGAGCCATCTATTAAGATACTTTGTAAATAAGACATCTTGCGAGTAACGTGTGGTTACGATTATTTCTAAATAAAAAAAAATAGACAAATTCTTCAGAAAAACTAACACCACAGCATTGTTTTAAATATTTTTTTACGTCAAATAAACGCAATTCTATAATTATCCGTCACAATTTTTTCTTAGGCCAAAGCTTCTATGGAGACCCGGAATTGTCCTTTGCGTCTACCAGCATATGCTTAGAATAATTGCAACGAGGTACGCACAATAATAAGGCCAAAATAACATAATAACATTTTAATAATTTAGTAACATAACGGAACAATAATTTACTATTATCTAATATATTTACAGGAAAAATAATTTAAAGATCATTTGCCAGCTCAAGACTTAAAAAGAGATCTAACATGTCCCGATAACAATAAATACAGAAGTATTGATTGGCACAAAAATGACGATCATAATATTTACAACAAATCATAAAGCATTAATACTGTTCGAAACTTTAAACACAATGAATGCACCTAAAGATTTAGTTATAGTATCGCGAAACTCTTCTCGTTTTGGACAGCCAAAATTCTTTGATCATGTCACTGCTCTTCTCACCTATCATGATGATCGGCGCGTTGGTATTCCCGCTCACTTGCAGCGGCATGATGCTGCCGTCGATCACTCTCAGCCCCCTTACTCCGTACACCCTGAGCTGATCATCCACCACCGCTTCAGGATCCCAATAAGGCCCCATTTTTGCCGTTCCAACAGGGTGGTACACTGTGGCAGTGTACTGTCTGATCATACACTCCCAGTACATATCACTGTACCGCGGTAGCGACCGACATGCTGGAAAAACATTCGGATTCAACGCAGACCCGAATCGCTGAAAAGCCTTTGTTCTCGACAAAGCTACAGCGATCTTCACGCCCTCTACCAACGTCTTCATATCCATTTCATCGGCAAAATAGTTAGGGTAAATATAAGGGTAGTCGTACGGATTCGCACTACGTAACTGTATGTAGCCTTTACTTTTTGGCCTCAGTAGCATAGGCAGGATAGACCAGACGTCCTTGTTGTTAATAGGTCTGAAGACCGCGTCGTAAAATTTCTCTGTTAGACCCTGAATCTTCTGCAGTTGTGCACCACCATCAGAGCTGGTAGCTCCACTTATAAAATGAAATTCAATATCAGGAAAATCGTCTGTAGCGTTTGCATACTTGGTATTAACAAAAGCTAGACCTTCGACTCCTCCCAATATAGTTAAAGGGCCATCTCCTAAAACCGCATATTCCATCATAGTGCTTATAGATTGGAGCCGATTTTCCACTATAGATATGTCTCTGTTAATTGTAAAAGCGAGTCCTCCGAGGGCAACATGGTCTTGAAGGTTTTGGCCTACCTTCAAATCTTTTATGACTGGAATTCTGTGTTTTGTCAGCTCCTCTGATGGCCCGATACCAGATAACATGAGCAGTTGCGCCGAGTTTATTGAACCAGCTGAGAGTATCACCTCTTTCCTGGCTCTTATTCGGTGGATCATTTTATTTTTCACGAACTCAACACCGAAAGCTATCTTCGTTCTTGGGTCTATCAAAACTTTCGTTACAAAGGAATTCATAGATATGTCAAGATTTGGTCGGTTTTTAGCAGGCCTCAGAAACGCTTTAGCAGTGGAACAGCGACTACCACGGCGCGTAGTGCCCTGTGCCATCATGAATCCGGTTTGCTTCTCGCCGTTTATGTCTCTATTTACATATCCCATTTCAACTCCTGCGTCCACAAAACTCGCAGCCAGAGGTGTGTGGTAAGGAGCTTCAGTCACGGTCAAATAGCCGCCAGTGCTGTGATAAGGAGTCTGTGCCAAGTAAGGGTTCTGGTTGTCTTCAGATTTCTTGAAGTAGTACAGAACGTCTTTGTAGCCCCATCCCTTATTGCCCAAAGCTTCCCACATGTCGTAGTCCTTCTTGTTTCCTCTTAGGTACAGCATGTAATTCAGAACAGAACTTCCTCCCAGAACTTTCCCGCGTGGCCAGTTGCATCTTCCCTCTCTCATTGCTGAAAATAGAAAGACCATAGTGTTATAGGGTTGCTTATCTGTATTGAACTCTTTTTTACCCGACTGCCGAAGAGGGAGGGTAATGTGCGGCTATATATGGATTTATGTATGTTTGTTCCATTGCTGCGCTCTAGAAACTTAACGCGTGGACCGATTTTGATGATTCTTGTGTTAATCGATTTGTCGTAATCTTTTGAGTGTGACTAAAGATAAATGTTAGTAATCCTATTGATTATGGCGGGAACCAGACGTCATATTGTAAAAAAGAAAAATAAAGTCGACGAACTATGACAAGGGGGGTATCATTGAATAGGTATTCAAAAATCATTAGGTTTCATTCATAATTTATCATTTTGAATGATCATTTAGGATTCATAACGAAGTTGGTTAGCAATAGTCGGGTTTTTAAAGCTTGCTCTTTGTTAGACTCGTTATAATGAAATCTGTACATGGATGTAACCTTACCTAAGCAGAAATTAGGGTTGGCCTCAGTCTTGTATGCCCAGTCCAGTTGGCTTTGCTGCAGATATCCAGCCAAAAGCGGGACATCGGATATTTCTGTTTCATCGCCACCAGCTTCTAGGAGAAGAACTTTCCAATGTCCTATTTCCGAAAGACGATTCGCTACTACGGCACCTGGAATGTTATAAACAAGTATGACAGTATATTTAAACAGTTAGTAAGGTAATTAATTTATCTAAGAGTAGAGCTGGGACTGATTTCCCAATTATATGGTAACTACTATTATTTTGTGACAAAAATCTAAAAAAAACCTTAAATAAGGCCAGTTTACTATCGCTGTCATCTACATAGATTGCGATTCTGCAGCCGCCACTGAAAAATTTCTTCTCCGTTACCTATGATACCACAACTTTAAAAGTTCAATTAATTAAGCGAGAAACTATTCTATGGAAAAGATAACACATATATTTATTTTATACGTCTTTACTCGGGAAAGGAACTACGATATTGATAAAAATAACTCAATATGGGTTTCTGGATCAAGAATTGTCAAGTTTTCTCTTCGACGCTCGGGCTTCCAGGCCTTCCAGAAACTATAACCATATGTGAAATAATTGTGATATCTACCTATATGTGCGTTCAATAATTTACAAATATTTGATTCACTGACCTGCTGAACCAGATCCTATAACGATAAAGTCGTAGTCTGCAAGCATGCGGGACTCCTCGACGTCTGACGGGCGACCTTCAGGATCGGTCTGGTCAAACTGGAAGTATGCTATGGTCGCCACCAGCATTGGAACGAACCACGCCATCTGAAATAATAAATTGAAAGATTTAATGGATTTTTGGAGCAGAAATGATGTTCTTAGGTGGCTTGTAACAGAGAAAAAGAAAAAAAAGACAGACTAATAGAGCCATCTACCTCCAGGTTGGCTAATGCCTAGTGGCTGAAGTTCGTCGAGATGAAGTTAGAAGTTGTATGTAACAAACAATTAACTAGGGGAACTTCGATAGCGCGATAATTGCGCTATCAGACTTAGTCTTGAGATGTCGCTCGCTAGACTTGACTCAAGATGTCAGTAGCCTGATGGGGCAGTTTGCCTTATAACATTAAAATTATCAAGGTCACACTTTCTACGATACCTGCCTGACGGTTTTTACGGTTCCTTACCCAAAGGGTAATGTATTTTTGGTTACAGAATTAACAACAAGTTTGAGAGTGGTTGGTAATTCACCCCACCCTAAGAATGAAGGCCTGAGTGTATGTGTGTATTTATCGCTTATATTAAATGGGCTTCGGAAATCAGTTACTATTATGCACTTTACCTGCATTCCCGCGGCGACGGCCGAGCCAGCGATGGCGTCGGCCGCCGCAGTTACTAACGAGCTCATGACGGCGTCTGAAATAGAAATAGAATATCTATATCATCATTATCATTATCACCATCACCATAACCATAACCATCACCATCACCATCACCATTACCGTCACCGTCATCGTCATCGTCATCGTCATCGACATCGACATCGTCATCGTCGTCGTCGTCATCGTCATCGTCATCGTCAACATCATCATCATCATCATATCCACTTCTAGACAAAGGCATAACTTAAGTATCGTAACAATAAAAGGTGTCGTTCCGTTATTCTCGCGTGCTCTTCAAAATATTGTGTTAGTAGGTAATCGAAAAACTTCGAGCCCGCCTCGAAGTATGTATCGACATTGTAATATGCCTCCTCGGTAGTTACATATATATCCGTATCAATTTAGGGATACCTTATTGGGTTAACTAAAAACTAATAAGCTTTTTGCGTATTAGACAACTATAATCATACTTTAAATATAGGGGCGTTTCACAAAAAGCGCGACTGGCTGTTCACAATGGAGTGTTGGTCCCTACTCTGATGTATGGTAGTGAATGTTGGGTGTGGCAGGACAAGCATGAAAGTCGTATAAACGCAGTTGAAATGCGCTCTTTGCGTAGTATGTGTGGTGTGAAACTGATTGATAGAGTAAGGAATGAAAAGGTCAGAGAGAAATGTGGACTAAAAGAAGATGTAGTGACTAAGATTGAAAAGGGCATGCTTCAATGGTTCGGTCATTTGGAAAGGATGGATGAAAGAAGATTGACGAAAGAGATATTCAGAGCAAAAGTGAGTGGGAGGGTCGGAAGGGGCCGCCCTAGGCGTACTTTTTCGAATCAAATCGGAGAAATACTGGAAAAGGGCCGGATCTTAAGTACCCGAAACCGACGTGCATGCATGACTCGATGTATGAATGTGGAAGAAGCGAAAGAGATTTGTCAGGATCGTAGCAGGTGGAAAGAAGTGGTCTCTGCCTACCCCTCTGGGAAACAGGCGTGATTTAATGTATGTATGTATGTAAATATAAATAAATTTTGATCAAATATTAACTTTAACTTATAGATACTTGTAGAAAACATCCAAAGATCAGTCAAATTCAGATTCAAACCTATAATTTATTTATTTATTTACGAGATAACTCCGAAACATACTAAATAGCATAATAAATAAATTGTCACTAAAAATACAAGATACAGATGCTTTGTATTTATATATCTTACTATGGACACAACAAATACTAAGACAATACAGCTTGCAAAGTATTGGTAAAATACCATCATCATCATGTCAGCCAAAAGACGTCCACTGCTGGACATGGCCTCCCCCAAGGCTCTCCACTCAGACCGGTCTTGTGCTTTTCGCATCCGGCGGTTTGAGTAAAATACACATTTTTCTATTCGTTTTTTATTGACAAATAGGCAAATCTGAACCCATGATCACCACATTTGCCCTTACTGGACGGCAAACTGCGTCATTATGAGATTTATGCAGAATTTTAAATTTAATGGTTTGTTTGTTTGACTTCATCCCCTACTTTCTCTACAATATAAATTTCTTTTGACTACTTTCAAGCAAACAGGAGCTATTATAACGTTGACATAACGATAACATGTCAAAAGAAGTTTAGTTTTAGCATGTAAAATAAGGCCCCGGTTGACATTTCTTAAATTAGGGTATCTTAAAAGGCAGCCTTAATAGCTGATACGTGATGGTGTCACAATTTCTATTGCCAATCGTAACGGTACTTTATCCACTTCTATATACATTTACCTGCAATACTATTTGCGTCTGTAGTAGTGTAGATTTGATGTACATCTCGTTTTTAATTCATCTATCAATACAGTTAAATATAGTACATAGACGATTATGCGGACTCGTTAATTAATCTATTCAAGCCATGTTATAAGTTATGTACGTGCCACAGAGCTCTCCCTTGCACTTCTGCCAGGAACTTTATTGTTTTTCGGATTTCTCGGGCTCATATTTTATCCAATTCGAATTAGACAATAGAATTTATTTATTCTTTTTAATTTCTGTACGGTTCTTAGCTTCTTACCCGACTAGGCGGAATTTGGAGTTGTTACTTATTGGAAACCGTTTGTTTGGTTTTTATCCCAGAAGTTGCATAGTCTCATGTTTACGATTAATGTGTAGATATAAAGAAGAAGAAATACATTTATTCACCAACCATAAGACACACAAATATACAAATGATTCAAGAAAACAATGAAGGTAACAGACATAGCACGCAAATGTGTGTCCTCGCGGAATGAGCTAATATTACGAAAATATCAAGACAGTGTGTTTCTGGACGTAAGGTGTAATTTAAGCATTGGTTTGTAATTTTTTTTTAATGGGTTTCTCTTTATGATTACATATTTTAATTAATATGTGATGGTGGATGGATGCTGCTCGTTGTGATTTGGAAAAAGGTAGTTTAAGTTAATGTTTTACTCCACGTACGGTCACGGAAGTTAATTTGCTACCCATTTCAAAGAAAATCTGCTTGAAGATGTCATTGTCAATAGAGATGCCAAGTCATTTGTAATTGATAGGAAACTCAACCTTATTGCTGTAGAATGTCAGATTGACTTTGGACCTAAGGTGGGTCACAATTTAAATTCCTTGACTGTACCTACGCCTAAGTAGAGTCACTGAGTAATTCAACAATCGGTCAATTGTATTACTCTCACTTAAACATTTCTTTTATTTTTAACGTCATATTCACGCATGCAATGTAGTTTCTCTTTTCTTTCTTTTGAAACTTTTTATCGGCTGCCCATTTGACACCTCCAGCACCAGGAATCTCAGATTACCACATCACTTAACCTACGGCCAACTAATAAATACTTAGTGGGGGTAGGACCTTGAGCAGGGTCCGTGCGGATCGCTACCACCATCTTATCCATTAACCCACCGCCAAGCAGTAGTGTTCGCATTGCTGTGTTCCGGTGTGGGGATAAGACAACCGGTGAAGTTACTAGCGTAGAGGCATTCCATCTTAGTCCTCAGGGTTGGCAACGGATTTGAGGTCTAGGATTGCAGTTTTGAGATTGTAGTCTTGAGATTTCAAATGTCTATGGGTCTCAGATCCCACTGCTCGCGTGCCTTCTTTTTGCCATATAAAAAAAAATACTCTAATCCCGGTAAGTAATTACTTGTCGTCATTCTGACGGTGAATTTTGTGTAGAAAGTGAATCCGGCGCAACTTTGGACGTTAACATCCAGAATGTTAAGTTCCGGTGAAAATGCGTGACGTAACACCATTAAGTTATTGCCGTCTCGCGTGGAATACCGATCATGATAAAACTGCTATACAATAGTTGGTTACATTCGGTTTGAATTTGTTTTTAGGGTTCCATTTCCATACCCAAAGGTACCGTATTAATGCCGAGCCACACCGGTTGCGTGACGTGCACGTGCACGTGCGCGTTCGCTTTCCACTGCGTTGTATAGTGACATGTCGTAATGAGAATTCGTACTATACAACGCAGTGGAAAGCGAACGCGCACGTGCACGTGCTCGTCACGCAAGCGGTGTGGCTGGGCCTTTAATATGTCTACGCTGTCCGTCCGTCCTTCCCATCTTTAAAGAGCCTTATCTTTTGAACCGTAATACATAGCGGGTTAAATTTTTTATCAGAATATGTGTTATTACGGCGGGTTTACTAAGAATATATATTTTTAAATTATGAAGTGGTTCCCCATACAAGAAACGTTTTTTTTTCAAAGTATTTTATTTAAACGGTAAAACATTCATTTAATTTAACATGGTAAACTAAAGGTGGTTTAATTGGTACAAAGCGCTCTTTTCAAAATAACCTAGTAAACTAGCGACCCGCCCTCGCTTCGCTTCGGTTTACGTGAGTTTTCTGTAACACCCGTAAATAAACCAGTACTTATTATACATATAAATCTTCCTCTTGAATCACTCTATCCATTGCAGAAAACTGCATTAAAATCCGTTCAGTAGTTTAAAAGATCTAAGCGAACAGACAGCGGGAGCGACTTCATTTTATACTATGTAAAGATATAATATATATATATGTCCAGCAATGGACGTCTTTCGGCTGACATGATGATGAAGATGAGAGATATAATAAATAAAGAAGAGACGTCCAAAAAGATCGGTATAACAGTACACTCAAAAAAATGAGAGCCAACAAAGAGAGATTTTCACTTAGTTGACATAAAATGAATACAATAGTTAAGATAGTAGTTATATAAACCAAAACTGATAGTAACAAACAGCAGTTTCTTTAGTGATTCAACTAACATCTTAGTTGATGTATCTAACGGCTTAGTTGATGTATCTATCGTCTTGTTAGGCTCGTATGGGATCAAGACGCTTATGCAAAACAATAACAATCTTGTTACAAGCGACCAATTATTTTTTTCAGTGTATAATCCATTGTGACACTAGATATAATGTGGTAGGTGAAGATTTTTTTTTGCAATGAAGCAAATGCCAGTTCTCTTTAAATCGTAACATGAGCGTTGCCGTTGGTATGTATTTCCCGGAATCAGCTACTTATCAATTCGTGTATAACTCGAACTAGTTAACCGTTAGAATATTTAAGGCAAAAATGTATTGGAACATTCTAGATAACTATAAATCAAGTCTTGGTATTGGGAACGATTTATTTTGTGATCATCATCATTTAACTTAAGAGCTAGGCTCTTGTCTGTGGAGTAAATACCAATTTTCTTTGTTCTGTGCCAGCTTTTTCATCTGATACGACACGACATTAGCCTTCTGTCTTATTTGGATGAAATAAGTAAGCCTAGGTCTTCCTCTTCCTCTTGTTCCCTCGATGCCCTCCAAAATGTTCAAAAAGAAACTGTCGTGCCGAATCAGGTGTCCCATCATCTTTCCTTTTCTACATTCTATAGTTTCTACACCATGTGTTCTCTCGTTTACCATCTTCAAAAACACTTCGTCGGTTTTCTTTTCCGTCCAGTTAATTCTTTCTATTCTTCATCAACATCGCATGTGAAACGCTTCCAATCTTTCCCCGATGTTTTATTTTGTGATTATTATGTTAAAATAACGACCGAATGGACCTCACCGGAGCAGAGATAGACCAAAAAGGAGGTGGCCGGATGATTTGTTTCAAAGCGACAGGTGGGAGCGTGAAATCAGTAGGGAAGAATGCCGAAAAAGAGGCCTTTACCATGCAGTAAACTAACCAATGCTAAAAAAAAAGAATGCTTAGGTACTACTGTTAAAAGATAAAAGGTAAAAGAAATTTATTCAGTAAGTCGGCCGCAAGGGCACTTTTACGCGTCAAGAATCTACCAGCGCTTCCCAAGAGAAGACCACTGCTGAGAAAAAACGCCGCAAGAAACTCAGCAGTCAGACTTTTTTCTTTTATTATTCGTCATCATCTTTCTCCTGACCTTATCCCAACTTATTTAGGGTCGGCGCAACATGTGTTTTTCTTCCTTACTTCTCTATTAGTCGTCATCTCGGTAGTCACTCCCTTTGTAGCAATATCATCTTTCACACAGTCCATCCATCATTTCTATGGTCTTCTTACGTACTACTGTTATTATCGCTTTCAATAACATGGTTGCATTTATGCTAATGTTAATTTAACTGTTGATAAGAGTTCATTGACTTGTTGTCAGTTTCTTTCCTAAACCGGGAAGGCGCCGTATATAACATGGGTCATACACACAGCGAGACAATTATATTTTTGACATGTTGCTCATGCTCTGGGCCCATTTACCCGTATTGAAAATCGGCCACCTATAAAAGCTAAAATCCAATGCGATAGCAACAGGGAAAAGATAAAGTGTATATATGACCCGCGGACTTATTGGGACTATTATAAATAAAACAAATAAATTAATAAATATCAGGGGACAATGTCACACCAATTGCCCTAGTCCCAAGCTAAGCTCTAGGCTTGTACAGTCAAGGAATTTAATTCGTGACCCACCTTAGGTCCAAAGTCAATCTGACATTCTACAGCAATAAGGTTGAGTTTCCTATCAATTACAAATGACTTGGCATCTCTATTGACAATGACATCTTCAAGCAGATTTTCTTTGAAATGGGTAGCAAATTAGCTTCCGTGACCGTACTATGGGTACTAGAAGACGATATAAATACTCATATAGATAAATATATACTTACACTGAAAAAAATAATTGGTCGCTTGTAACAAGATTGTGATTGTTGTGCATAAGCGTCTTGATCCCATACGAGTCTGACAAGACGATAGATACATCAACTAAGACGGTAGATACATCAACTAAGATTTTAGTAGTATCACTTAAGAAATTGCTGTTGTTACTATCAGCTTTGGTTGATATAGCTAATATATCTTAACTATCGTATTCATTTTTTGTCAAATAAGTGAAAATCTGTCTTTGTTGGCTCTCATTTTTTTCGAGTCTACATACATAGAAAACATCAATGACAAAGGAACAAATATTCGCGCTCATCACACAAATATCTTGCCGGGATTTGAACCCAGGACCGCTAGCTTCGTAGGACCCTTCGTAGGATGTAAATAAAACATCTGTCATTCTCTGAACAGTATGTAAGTGTGAGAGTAACGCATGCTTATCCACCGCGATAAAGGCGACCACAATACGGGCCCGGAACACAACAATGCGAACACTGCTGCTTTGCGATTAAAGGATCAGATGGTGGTAGCGATACTAGCGATCCGGACGAGGGTCCATGTTGGTTATGTTAGTATATAAGTCGCCTTATCTTATTAAATGAAAAACAATATTCGTGTCTTTTTGACGCTAAGAAACCATAAGGCGCTTTTTTATCGTTCATGCCTATCAACGAATTAAACTTTCTATTGCTTTTGCTGTGGAGAGTTAAATTATTAGTTAGTATATGAAGTACATAGGTGAACACCAGGGATCAGCTGAAAACCAGCGCTGTGGCTCCAGCTGCAGCACACGCTGAGTCCTATTTGACTTCACACTACATTGCAAGGTTTCTATAATTTTGCTCTAATCTTAATCTTGTTTTTTTACTGTGTCTGTTGTATTGCAGTTTTTTTTTGTCAAATAAATATTATGAGTTTGAAATAAAAATATATACCTAATGATGTTCAACGCAGTTTATGATTAGAAATAATTTGCGGCTTTCTACCTATTACTTACAGATTTATGGACTTCCAATACCAAAAAATATAGCTTAAGTTTGTTTTTGGACGTGATGTTGATGCGTAACAAACAAACAGTCTCACTTTCGCATTAATATAAGTATGGATATGAATAAACTAGTGACCACAAAACCTTCCAGAAGTGTCTGAGCCATCACAATACAGTGTATAACATTAAAACTTACCTAAATTCTCTATGCTTTCACGTCCAACCGTTCATAACAAACAACACTATAGAAAAACATCGGAAACGCCACTAACAACCGTTGAAACACGAACT
This sequence comes from Acleris literana, assembly GCA_946894065.1. Taxonomy (NCBI): domain Eukaryota; kingdom Metazoa; phylum Arthropoda; class Insecta; order Lepidoptera; family Tortricidae; genus Acleris; species Acleris literana. The sequence continues at coordinate 2,877,619 of OX335687.1, forward strand.
AACACTGGCAGTCTTCCGGTCTTTAACTTTATTCAAATATAGAATAGATTGTCTATTTTTAAAAGAGTTTGGAGTAAATATTTGAAGTTAAAGCGATGCTTGCACTCGGTACCGTTGCGTAGCTACGGTATGTAACGGTTACTTTCTTTGGCTGTTGACGATCGACTCTTGCGCATGGGCCGTTGTACCGAGGTGAAATGGTGGGAGGGTTTTGTTCGGGATGTAAAGGTGTTTGGGGGATCGAGAAACACCCATTTGGCTATGTTTTTTTTGTGGTTTGTCTATAGTTCGAAAATAACAGAATGACATCAATCATTTATTTGGTAAAAAACATAATGTTACAGCGTAATGAACAATTATGTAAAACCTAGTTTAAACACACACAGCAACTTAGTAAGCTAAAAATATTAACATTTAAATAATACTTCTTGCAACAATTATGAGGATTAAACATATGCTAATACATTTTATTTTCATTAGTAATGACAAAAAAGGCCTTGTCAATAAATATAACTGTTTTCGAAAATTTATTTAAATTATTACATTGTGACATCACTTTCAATATTACACTATTCACTACCTAAGCCAAATATTTGTCCTTTCCGGAAATTGAACCCAGGACTGCTTCGTAGGCAAGGTCACAACAACTAGGCTAATAAATTGGTCTTACTTTTGATACAAAAGTTTCCAAAGTTACTCTTTATTATTAAACAAAATGACATTGTGATATAATGGCGACCCTTCTTTCAGAGCTGATATCTCTTAAACGGCTCGACCGATTTTCATGAAACCTAGCTAAGAACCACAGCCAGAAAAACTGCTTTCTAGTAAAAAAAAATGAATCCAAATCGGTTTATCCGTTTAGGAGCTACGGTGCCACAGACACAGCGGTCAAGCTCGGAAATCCGGAGATCCCAATTGGGTTATCCCATAGTTTTGTAATGTATAGTGATTCAAAAACCATTTCGAGAAAAAGGGTTGTAGAACCATTCCCTGTTATCAGATTATTTTACAAAATTAGTATTAAATTGTTATTTCTAATTTATCATTTGACATTATTTGACCTGTAATGTAGTGACGTCACAATCTTCATTGGTAAGTTGTGTCTAATCTGTGATCAACCATAGTACTGCATATAATATGAGTCCGAAATGCACTAATATATAAATAATGTATATCGAATTTTGTCTTATTTATATCTGTTTTATTTTAACGCTTATTCAAATTAATACAATTTTTAACTGTATTTGTAACTGTTTTTTACATGTTTTTTACATGACCCGTACCTTAAGAGCTAATTATGAACCGTTGCATACATAACTTTTTCTGCAAACTTAAAATGATAATGACAAAAATAAACAATCATTAACTTTTCTCGTACACTTTACTCGAATTTCTGCTAGAACAAATTACTTGTCAGCATAGTCATTTTAATTATTCCGATTGGCGTTAATAGTTTGTGAATTTTATTGTTATGTAAATGTTAACAAATTTCGTGCAAATTTTAATAGTTACTATAAACAGTTCTGACAATTTATCACAAAAGTTGGAATGCCAAACAAAACGCCATTTTGTTGGTATCTATATTGAACGTAACCATGGTAACCAAATAACAAATCGATGGATATTAACCATCTATTTTTAGTAATTTAATAAAAATGTAATTTTGCTTTTAATATACGTCATTGTAATTGGAACTAAAATATTTTTAACGGTTTAGTATACAAATTAGGATGTCAAGTCTTCACTAAACGCCAAGACTGATATCCGGAATGACCGTAACCATGGTAATAACAATGCTATAATAATTATTACAGCACTGTTATTACCATGGCAACGCTCATTATAGAATAGTTTTCACGTTTCGGTTACGCTATAGGTGGTATTGCGGTACCATTTACGATATCAATATTAGCGGTTTATAGTACGCGAGTAGAAAAAATAACGTTATTTAATATTTTTAATAATATCACTTAAATGCAGAATGGGTGACGTGATCCGAGTCATGTAGACGGTCACCGAAAGAAAGTGAAATTATTTACTCGAAGCCTGGTTACGCCTTCCGTCGAGTCATTCAGTCGCAGCACAGTTATTATAGCCCGAGCGGCCCAGATGCAACGAACGTTACCGTTGGTAGCGGGTTCGATTAGACGACGCGTGCGCTAGCGTGATGAATGGATTTGTAATGAAACCGTGTTAGTTTTTGTCTGCGGGAATTCGTATCATAAAAATCAGGTGCTACTCAGACTCGCGCACCGAGGGTTCCGTCGCGCCGTACAGTTGGTACAGTCAAGGAATTTAATTTGTGACCCACCTTAGGTCCAAAGTCAATCTGACATTCTACAGCAATAAGGTTGAGTTTCCTGTCAATTACAAATGACTTGACATCTCTATTGACAATGACATCTTCAAGCAGATTTTCTTTGAAAAGGGTAGCAAATTAACTTCCGTGACCGTACTATATTCAGATTTCGAATCAAATCAACGCAAGCCCAACTCACGCTTGACCATTTTTAGTATTTGTTTTTTTTTTCAGAGTACCTAATATAAACACATCAAATCCTTGTATATGTTGAAAAAATAACTTTTCTTGAATGGGGATCCCATTTGTTATTTAACTTTTTATAAAAAAATAACATATAATTAATTCTCTAGAAAACATCTTAGCCAATTGTGCAAAATGTGGTTACAGAATTGGGCCATTCTACTTTTCAGTGTACATTTTTTATAAAGTATACCAAATTATGAATCCGCGAATAAACAAATAACATGAACTTAGAATGTTTAAATTTAACGGTTTTCAAAAAAACAACTCTTAAATTACTCAATTATCGTTTAAAAATCTTGGTAACTCGGTGGTAAATTGCATTTTTTCCATAGAAAAGGCGGGGACATCAATGTCCACTGCGTTACTCACTTTATAGGTAGTTATTACAAATAACTTTTTATGAATTAAGATAATTCTAAATATAAGCTTATTTACGTCCCTTTTCGCGGGAACGCGGTGGATGCGAAAAGCACAAGACCGGTCTGAGTGGAGAGCCTTGGGGGAGGCCTATGTCCAGCAGTGGACGTCTTTCGGTTGACATGATGATGATGATGACGTCCCTTTTCGAGTTTCTAGTTAGAAAACGCAGCACTTTAACGTTTTTTGAAATAAACATAGTTTAGTGAGAACGTAGCTAAAACTTATGTGCAACGAAAAGTAGAATGGCCCAATTATCAACCAGTTTTTAGGATGCGCTCCACTGAGGCGGAGACGAGAGGAGCGGAGCGGAGCTGTGCCAATATTAACCAATAAAAGGCGCATGCGGTCACGTCGAGCGCGCCTTGCGCACGTTAGTTTATATTCTATTGGTTAATATTGGCACAGCTCCGCTCCGCTCCGCTCCGCTCCGCTCGTCTCCGCCTCAGTGGAGCCGCAGCCTTACAGGCGTGAAGGTATGTATGTATGTAAAAAAATAATTTGTTAGTAAAAAAAACAACCCGCTATCTATTACGGTTCAATCCATACAGCTCTTTTAAATTAGGACCTACCTGGTTGGAATTCCGGCTCTTCGAACGAAGCGCTTTGCGTCATCATTTATAATGCGTACTGCAAAAGAGTGGAATGCGCTTCCGGCGTGTGTATTTCCGAGTGCATACAATCCGAGCCAATTTAAAAGTAGGTCGAATAGGCATCTTCTGGGTGGACTCGCTTCATCGTCGACTAAATCTTCAAATTAAAGTACAGTCAGCTGCAGAAAAATGTAACCCCCTTCTTAGGAAACTTGTATGCGGGGGGTGTACTTACAGTGGCGGCCACATAATTAGGGACACTTGTTTTTTCCTAGCCTACAAATATGACTTTTCAATTTTGACCACTAATCAAAAAGTTCTCGACCAATTTTATTGCTAAATACATTTTACTTTACAAAATTAACTTAGGCTTAAACTGATGTACAGGGAACTAATATTAAAAACGGACCTTATATTTTATAAGGATTTAAAAACTAAGTGCTGACTCGTCCATACAACATTCTACAGCTTTGTATGAGCGCCGAATATTTATTTTTTCAAATTCTTATAAAATGAAAGATCCGATCTCAACAGAGATAAATTGTACATACATTTAAACTTTACTTTATGAGTTAACGATAAGTGTAACTAAAAATATAATTGGTTAAGAACTTTATGATTGTTTGTCAAAATTGAAAAGCCATATTTGTAGGCAATTGTATGGGAAAAAAACAAGTGTCCCTAATTATGTGACCACCACTGTATACCTATCTGCAGCTGACTGTGCATTAAGATACAGGGTAACGACAGATACAGGTTTCTCACACATTGTAGAAAACTTAAGGTTTTTTTTAGGTATGCATGTAGATAAAGTGATGTATGCGACTGTACGCATAATTAGGCATTAAAACACTCGTGTGATCTTATTATATAATATACTCGTGTATTAATGCATCTCATTATGCATCAGTCACATAAATAACTATTTTCTACTTGCGTTGGTACTCAGCAGTCGGCACGGCTCCACTACACGCCTCGCATTTTAAACCCGGGACTCAATCCTCAAGAGGCTTCATTATGTGATAGTTGCATAAATTTAAATATATAAAATAGTACCGTGACTGAGTGATTGAGTGATACAACGCACAGTCTAAACCGCTGGACCTAGGGTCTTGAAATTTGGCGGGAGTGTTCCTTGGGTACCCTAGGGGGGCACTAAGAAAGGATTTTCCGAAAATCGACCCCTAACGGGAAGAAATACTACGCGTACCTACGAGGTTGCGGGCGTCCTTTAATAACAATGGCGTACACAACTAATATGGGTCAAATATTCTCAGAGGTCATACAGTGCTCTGCGGGGCTAATTTAATAATGAATTCAGGGCACTCTGATGGGGTTGCCTCGCTCTTGTAGCGTCTCGACTTTGTTTGCGGAAGCTGGCACCGATGATTTCTATGCAGTTCGTAGAAAAAAACGTTGCATCACTTTTGAGAAGGGAGCGAGGCAGCTCCAATAGGATCCTTGAAATGATTTCTAGTAGATTCGACTGTCCTATAGTCTTAAGTATGTGTGATTTAGTTAAGTCGAATTTAGAGTTTAAGTTTTAAAGTTGTTCCTCAGTACTAACATTAGATAGTAAGATAATTAGTGTACAACTGTATACTAACCAATATTGTTCAGATTACCCGAAATAAATGTTTTGAATTTGAATTACCACTTTTTAATGTAAATCAACACCGTGTCTTACACCCGTATTCACAAACAATACTTAAGGGATCCTTCACTTAGTAAACGCACTACGTTCAATACAGCTTTGTGATTGATCCTTTTTGACCGACCTTTTGTTTATGAGACGATTTGACCACCCTGTGCGTTCGTGGGCACTGTGAGACCTCATAGTGACGTTTGTGAATACGGATGTTAGTATGGTACGGTCACGGAGTTTAATTGATGAACCACTATAGTACTTTGTCGCATAAAACCAATGATTAATTCCTGTGCCATTTCTATCTCGCCACTTGACGGTGTCATTATGACTCGGTTCTATGGTGGATCGACATGTAAAGTCCTTGATGGTGCCATTCATCCATCTAAGAGAGGTTTAGGTCTCATCAAACTTAATGTTTTGTGTGATATCACCGTTCTCTTTTGTCAATCATCCAAAAACAGTTAAATAGTACGCAGAACATACAATTTCACATGATCTGATTTGTGAATGTTATAATGCTTAGACCAACGGTCAGCAACAGGCGGACCGCGGTCCGTTTGCGGACCGCGAAAGGTCGAACCTTGGACCGCCAAATATTGTAATGTATTGCATACCAAGTATAAATTAATACATAGATAAGGTATACTATACCTTTATTAATTGAAATAATATTTTTAAGCCACATAGAATCTAACTTAATACTTTTGTTTTTATCTGGACCTCGTTGAAATTTTCCCACAGTATCCGGACCCCACCTAAAACTACTTGCCGACCCCTGGCTTAGACTAATACTAACCACTTTATTCATAAATGCACAATAAACCTTTTTTAATACAATAAGCACACGTTAGCTATTTTTCGTTTATGAAGGGTTAGGCTTTTCTCTGAGACCTCTCACAATCAGTCACGCATAGGCAGTGATGTACAAGATACCCTATACAAAGTATCTGGAATACAAAATGCAAGATACTTTTAAATTAAGTATTTCAAATATCAGATACAAATGACTTTCTGGGATGGTATCTAAAATACTAGATACAAAATAAGTATCTTTCAAATACTTTTTAAAGACAAAATACTTTTGTAAGAAAACAACATTTTATTGAATGTAAGTTAATTTTTTTACATGAATTATTTACGAATAAAGCGTGCAAATGTGACAAGACAAAATATTATATTTTTAAGGTTTTAATTGAGACTTAAGTAAAACCAGTTGTCTTTTACTTCGATGAGGCTCATAATCATGCTCCCAAAAGAAAAGAGTCGCTCTACAGGGGCAGCTTGGCAAACAAGTGTCATATTTGAAAAATATATTTTTATTGTAGGATGATGACATTTGACATTTGTAGAAAGAAAGAGTCGCCATTTATCAATTTGGTCCTAGACTAAATTTACGTTCCGTTTTATCTATGGTGATTTTGTGAATTATAAATAATAAATAAATGCATAGATAACTATTACTAAAAGTATTTTAACAAAAATAGTATTTACAAAATACTAAGATACCAAACAAAAAGTATTTAAATACAAGATTTAAAATGAATTTAAAAAAAAGTAATTTATATACAAGTTGTAAATACGTATTTTGTATCTTGTATCTGTATTTCAGATACCTGTATCTTAAATAAGTCACATCTCTGCGCATAGGTAGGTAGTTATAGATTTCGTAATATAGCATTATGTCACAATTGGTAAAAGTAAATAGATTTATACCTAGTGGAAAAAATAGTAGTAGCGATTTAATAATAGGCTCCCTTCCACTTTTCACGGGGAAAGTCAACAAGCGGTTTCCCAAGGTGCAAATCATAATATAGTTAGAAAGTTCATAAAAACTGTCTCTAAGGTGACAAAATTGAGGCGTTATGCAACTGCATTGTTGCACTTTCTAAGAGTGACTGTTGACTTGTTATTGTCAAATGCGGTCGTCTTAACTAAAAGCAATTAACAGATCGATTTCAAATGTTGAATTTGAAATAAAAGGATCATTGTTCGGGTTTTTAAGCATTTGATACACTACTTTATTGAAATTTTATTGCTTTTATTTAAAAAGGTCGAAAACGCATTTGCGATACGAGTTATCAAAGGAATAGCCGATCTTTATTGAATGACAAAAATATACACTATACAACAGATATAGAAAATAATAATTAGAATAATTAAGAACGAATATGACCTATTATGTACTTAAAACTAGTTATAGTACATTATTGACTAGGCATGGAAGTAGGCGCTTGCTGCCGAGGCAAATATAGTGCTTTTCTCAAAAATCGCAAGAAAAAATTTGTGTTGGAGTCAAATCTTCATCGCTTGAACTCATTTTTTGAATTGCATACAAACAGAAACTTTAAGTGAGAAAACCATCACTCCTTACCGTCTTTTTGTTTATGACAAGGAGAAACGCAATTTTTGTTTAAAAAAAACATAAGCTATTCCAGGCACAAATAAAAAAGTTATGTTTCTAGTAAAATTTGGATGTATAAGACTTGTGCCCTCATTATATTACGGCCCTTTTCACTTTTTAAAAAGTTACAAGATAGATAGTACCTAGGTAATGGAATTTGTATGCAACATTGCGGGCTTGTGTAGCCAGCAAACAATGTTCTTTTATTTATTTGAGAACTGTCAGTAAACTATGTACTTCGCGTCTCAATATGTAGATAGGAATGTCAACATTTCTGGACATTTTTGATAAAAATATATTTGTGTACACAATTACAAAAAGAATACCACCTCTAATAAATCCGTTCGCGGCATCGTGCCCATGATGCTGGCTGGGTTACCTCTCTGGATAATTAAACCTGTCCTTTCGGAGAGGTAAGCGCCAGCTCTGGGATCCCCGGAGGCGTCAATAACTTTGGCAGACAGGGTCTTTATAAAGTTATCGTGTTTACTGTTTATGGATTGCGGGTGATAGTTTTTTTTTTCAAGTACGTGTATATATTATTTGTAATAGGTTCTACGCAGCTAAGTCGCAGGGTTGGAGGATACAGGGTAATTTGAGTTGGTAGATACTTTTTTTTCCTATCGCTAAGCAGCATTCCCATTGTTGTGTTCCGGTGTGGGATAAGACAATTGAGGACATACTGGCTTGACTCCTTATAATTGTATGCTGTCCTTTGTTTTTATTATATGTATATAATATATTTATGTATATATATTTTATGTATATTGTATGTACGTATATGATGTATATGTGTATATATATGTAAGTTTGTGTATTTAATTATTTTGATATTTATTTTTATTACTTTTATATGTCTCTGTTAGTATTTATTCATAAGATCTTAATTTTAGTTCACGCAGTTTCTGTAAACTTTGTTTTGTACTAATGTCTACCATATTCTACTTTTCTTATTTTCCTCAATCACCCAAAGGTTAGCTGGAAGAAATCCCTTTAAGGGATAAGTTCGCCTTTGTACATTCCAATTCTGTAAATATTGTATTTGATTTGCTATTTTTTGTACAATAAAGTGTTTACATACATACATACAACCGGTGAAATTACTAGCATAGAGGCATTTGGTCCTCATGGTTAGCAACATGTCAGCAGCTCAGCAGTCTTGTAGGATTGTAGTATATCGGCAATCTTCGTCTTTCTATGACACACGAGTAGGGTTACTATTTAGGAATTTCAAAAGTCCTGACAAAAGCCTGACATTTCGATGAAAGCACGGACTTTTTAGTCACAAAATGTTTTAAAAAACAAAAAACCGCCTTCAAAAACGCAAAAAATAACATCTTTAAAATTGTAGGCACCTAATAGGTTAGTGCAACTGATGTCGGCTTTTTGTTGAAAATGTTGTGGTCGCCGATACTGATGATACTTTCTGAATGCAAATGCTGGACTTGTTACTAAAAATACTAAAATCGCTATATGTTTGCCTACAATATTTGAGGAGTTTCCTCAATTCCTCACGGATCCTCTCATCAGATTCAGATTTGGTGACAATGGGACCACCTCGAAAGTATACTCTATCAAACCAAAAAAAGAATTTTGAAATTAGTCGACAATTGACGGAGTAATCGGTGAACATACATAAAAAAAAAAACATACAGTGGAACGTATAACCTCCTCCTTTTTTGAAGTCGGTTAAAAATGGAAACATTACTCACTTAGATACAGTGGTATGTTAGGAATTTAATATTTAGTTTTATTACTCATATTCTATCAAATTAAATAAACCGGACAAATATAACAGCCGGACAAAGTCCGGACATGAGTCTAAAAGTCGGGACATATCCGGGACTAATCCGGACGGATGGTAACCCTACACACGAGTGACAAATATACTGTCAGTTGCGAGTGCAAACGTGACAGCGATAGCCAGCCGAAAGCTATCGCGCAGCTGGGATTAGGTACTGTACGAGTAAGTAACTTGAAGTAACCATATTAAAAACTCCATAAGGTTCTAGACATTCTAGTCTAGTTTTAGTACTTCCGCAGCAGGTGAAAGTATCCCGGATCGTTGCCCGTTCGTTGCTGGCTGGTACTGCCAGGAAGCAAACCTGTTGGGACCACGGTCCACTCTCCCTTGGGGTTACTGCCCTTGATCCTATTTGCCCCACTTGCTTTTCTAAACTCGTGTAGTCATGTCGTTGGTTGGAATGTATACTTTTACATTGAGTATTTGGTGGCTTATTTTGCAATATCACGATTTAAAACTGGGCAAGAGCATGTCGGACCATGCTCAGTGTAGGGTTCCGAAGCCGTTACTACAAACAAGTTAACTTTGCCGTTGGAAAACTGATATCCCCATACATCGACATACGTCGCGGTCAGTTTACCAACACCGCAAATAAGTTTTCTGTAGGTATAAACATTTAAACCGTTTGTAACTGAAGAACTAATGAAGTCTACTTAGTCGTGATAGTTTTCCTATTAAATTCAATACATGTGCGTTCATTTAACATATTTTTCAGATTTTTAGCATTTGTAGTTTTGGCTGTACGGGGGAACACTTGACTATAACAAAAATTAGCGCTTTGAAGCATAATATTTCATAAACGGATACCTTAATCGAAAAATTGTTTTCCCAAACCCGCAATATTTTTGAAAAACCTATCCAACGACACCCCACAACATAGGGTAGACGAAGAAAAAAAATACATCCTCAAGTTACGTGTAGGGGAGGTAACCTAAAAAAATTTTTTTTCCAAGATTTTATTTTACCACTTTGGCGTGACTAATATGTATATTCATACCACATTACAGCTTTCTAGTACTAATAATCTTTGAGCCAGGCTGCGTTCGGACGGACGGACGGACGGACGGACATGGCGAAACTATAAGGGTTCCTAGTTTGACTACGGAACCCTAAAAAGGGGTTGATTTTGCGGCTAAATGTATAGTTTACTAAGAATGTCATTTACCAGTTTTGGGCCATGATAATCTTACTATTATTATAATTGCTAAAGTTCGGGTGTTTGTTACTCAATCACACCAGAGGGCTCAGACAAGATGCACTACACTAACTAACGTTTCTATTCGATTCGTTTTTAAACCAATCGCGTCACTGGTAGACCACGTGACTTTTCGTATCACGACATCTTCCAGTGACGCGATTGGTTTAAAAACGAAACGGCACCCTCTGAACGGCAGCTGAACGGCAGAACGGATTCGTATGAAAGAACAATGTCAGGTTTCCATAGAAGCTTTGGCCTATGACAAAAATGTGACGGATAATTATAGAATTGGGTTTATTTGATGTAGAAAAATATTTGAAACAATGCTGTGGTGTTAGCTTTTCTGAAGAACTTGCCAAAAAAATTTTTTTTTTCAAATAATCGTAACAAAACAACACATTACTCGCAAGATGTCTTATTTACAAAGTATCTTAATAGATGGCTCTATTTTTCGTGTAAGTCCCCTAAATGTGTAAGTAATAATATACTGAATATAAATCTCATACAAAACAGGTCATATCAACATACTTCGTATCCGTCGGTTTTTTTTAAGTGTTTTAAACTAAGATCTGGCACCGTCCTTTGGCACATACATACATAGATTATAGTCGGGAATAGTAGTTATGCTACTTTTTCTCCCGGAAAAATGTACGGCTCCTGTGGGATGATAAAATTACAAGCTCTACGCAGATCATGTCGATGTGAACTGTTATTTCAACATAGAGCGACGCAAGTGTATCAACGCACCGTGTGGCATGTCGTTCTAATTTATATGTAGCACAACGCAGCGGCGAGAACAACGCACAGACAACGCTCGTTTGGCTTACCAGAGATGGGACTAATAACGAATAAGAATAACCAAATTATTCGCGAATAACGAATGAAGTTCTCGAATGATTATTCTTATTCGAATAAATTATTCGTCGAATAATTTATTCGTTGAATGAATTGCCACGAATAATTATTATGTACTACTTATTATACCTGCTCCATTTTTCTCTAATAAATTAATAAATTATTCGTTATTCGAAAAGTAGTCGAATGATTCATTCGTGGATAAACTATTCGCGAATAAATCATTCGCAAATAAATTATTCGACGAATAAATTATTTGCGATTAAAAATATTACGAATTATTTTTTATTCGAATGATTATTCGAATAAATAATTATTCGAATAATGCCCATCTCTGGGCATAACTCTTATTCCGTGCTAGCGCTGGCGAATCGCAAAAAAATGCCGCGGAAAATGTTTTATTGTTGGTGGCGAGATTTTACGCCGCAAATGTATCGTGTCAACTTGGCATAGTGACATCTTTACATAGTATAAAATGAAGTCGCTTCCGCTGTCTGTTCGCTTAGATCTTTAAAACTACTCAACGGATTTTAATGCAGTTTTCAGCAATAGATAGAGTGATTCAAGAGGAAGGTTTATATATGTATAATAAGTTCTGGCTTATGTACGGGTGTTACAGAAATCTCACATAAACCGGGCGGGACGCTAGTATGAAATAAAATATCATCATCAGTTTCATTTTTCATCATAAAAAAAGTATATAAACTCGTATTTAGCTCCTGCTATGCTCGTACTTATCAGATGGTCCGTCGACCTTGTTGGGAGGCCTGCCAACTTTGGACGCCACTCTAGAACCTTTCGGCCCCAATGACCATATCATCTTGGCAATACCAAAAGTCACGTGTGTGTTTGGTTGCAGGCGGCTGCTTCGGCTCGACGACGAAGAAGACGATCGTGGGCGGCTGGGGCTGGGCCTGGTGGCTTGTCACCGACGTGCAGCGCATATCGCTTGAGGTAATCTATTCCTAAGGCTCACCATTCAACGAAATTTGAAAATGGAATATCGTTATGAGATGAGTATTAGAGATATTTCGGGATGTATGAGTTTGAACTGAATTCTCTTCACGTTACGTTTAAAATCGTACGTCACGAAATATGAGATACGATTTTCAAAGCAATGACGATATGAATTTATTGGGAATGAAGTCAATTTCCTAATTTCATCATGAGTCATAAAAACAAAAGAAATTCCGCTTTACTTCCTTTGCATTTCAATGGCCGTATTATGTACTAATTTTAGTACAAGAGACCTTAGGAGGCTATTCTACTCTATCCCAACATTATACCTCTACATCAGCTGTAGGCGTAGCCAAGATGCAAACGACTGTAACGTTTCTGTTGTCTAATGACTCGAAATGTATGGAGTTGATACAAGCTGTCGACTCGATCTGTGATCAGCTTACGTCAAGTCTATAAACATTGTCGGTTTTCAAAAACCGTTAACGGTTTAATTTCGATAATCGCTGCCAGCTCCCCATTGTACCAAGCTATATATGCAGTGTACAATGCGTAGCTCAGATGAAGCTTAAAGATGTAGCAACTCGTCGAGTTTGCAATGTATACCGAATTCTCACATGTGACAGTTAGCTTTTTGAATTAGGGGACAAGCTGTTATATTAGGGCACCTCTACGTTGCTATATGACGAGGTACAAAAACGTACTCCAATCTGTTAGGTTGCTGTAGCTCGCTGACTGTACTAGTAGGTACTAGTAATTCAACAGGTTACCTAATTACTTTACTTATGTTTCACTACCTTCCTCTTACATTATACACTATCTTGAGTAAACGTATTGCGCGACTAAGAATTCATAAGTCATGCCGGTTCTCCAGCTGATGATTCTACCAATCCCCAGGTGATGACGCTCAACCCAATGTGCGAATTCGTGGAAACGGCGCAAGGCGTCCCCCTGACCGTAACAGGGGTCGCGCAGTGCAAGATCATGAACGAAGACGAGCTCCTCACCACTGCCTGCGAGCAGTTCCTGGGGAAGAGCGTTAAGGAGGTCAAGATGACGATACTTCAGACGCTGGAAGGCCATCTGAGAGCAATTCTTGGTAAGTTATTAAAGTTTTGATTTCAGAGCCACCTAGCGGTGAGTAGCGGATTTACGTCAGTAACTCGTGAACTAGTGCGGAGGTTGACGGAAATATTTAGTCTTGATATTAATAGATGTCGCTACCTGTTCATATTTTTCTGTATCAAAATGGATTCAAATTTGCTTCAATAGGTTTATTTACTTTTGTTTCGATAATTATGGGTTTATTATAGGAAGGTTGCAACTATTGACGCTAAGTTAATAAATACTTACAGCGCTGAGATTTTACATGGTAAAACCTTATTGCTTTTGACTTGTAAATCGGTAAATCGTATTGTCAAAGTCTTGATAGCTCTTATTTATTTGACAATATTGGCGGCCGAGTCAAAAACAATACCACAAAACGTCAAGAGCAATATGCGGTCAGGACTGGCTGTTTGTTGGCCATGACCATGACATAACTTTCGCTTTTGTTTTCATCTTTAGTGGCCCTTGTAACCTACAAGAACCGAACGGTGTCACCTACTTTGCCACGTGCTTGAATTTGGGTAAAGGTAATACGTAGCTGTAGTATACGACAAAGTAACTAGGCTCAACTAGCTAACCTCGAGTTACTTAGGAAACGTTATAAAAGTAAAATGAAAATTTGTTCGATATTGAAAAGCTCACGAAAATTATTCTGAAACTATATTTACTCCGAGACATTTTAAAGACAAGAGACTTGTTCCTTTTTCAAATGTTTGTATCAAATCCTATGTATGTATGTAACACTTTATTGTACAAACAAAAGAGATAACGATTATAAAATAGTCAAAAATATAGCATGTACAGAGGCGAACTTATCCCTTTAAGGAATCTCTTCCAGTTAATCGTTACTGAGGCACAGCTAAAGGCCCAGCAAGACCGCTTGCGTGACGTGCACCTGCACGTGCGCGTTCGCTTTCCATTGCGTTGTATAGTATGAATTCTCATTACGACATGTCACTATACAACGCAGTGGAAAGCGAACGCGCACGTGCACGTGCTCGTCAAGCAAGCGGTGTGGCTGGGACTTTAATCGTCATTGCGATAACTGAAGACGGGCGCTATGGCGACATTAGGGGAGGCCTATGCTGCCCTCCTTAGAAAAAAGGGCGTATGTCTCATAGAACCGCGTATGTATTAGTGACCTTATTTCTTAAGATGGAGGGTTGAATTTACTTTGACCATCAAATTGCGCATGCGCCTTTTTTATTAAGGAGGGCAGTATGTCCAGCAGTGGACTTATACAGGCTGATGATGATGATGACAATAACTGATTCGGGTGCGATACTACACAAAGTATCATAATCAAGTAAAGTAAAAAGTATGATTGCATAAAATAAATTCCTACTAACTGCTACTAATATAAATGCTAAAGTTTGTGTGTGTTTCTTTATTACTCCTTCATGCTGCAAGGGCCGGATGGATTTAAATGGAATTTGGAATAAAGTCAGCTTATACCCTGGATTAACACAAAGAACACTTTTCAATCCGTAAAAGGGCATTGGGTAAATTTGTTTGAAGAATATTGTCATTTTTTTTTCAGCGGCCACGGATGATTTTTGCATAGTTATTTAGAGGACCTCTAAATACACATCGATATATATAATTTATGGCGTTAAATAATATCGGAGCGGAGATTTAAAGATTTAAGTAGTCGGTTTTTAGTACATAAGTACGCCCAAGTATGAATATTTAAATATCTCGGCTCCGATGCACTTAACTTACATTACATAACAAAATATGTTTATTTTTTATTATTCTATCATAATTTACCACTTTTATGAATGGCCGCTCACCTTGAAATTGTATGCTTTTTATAAATGACAACACTTTTACTCAAAGCCCTTTAAAAGTTCCCGAAGGAATAACTATAATCAAAATCTACGCGGACGAAGTCTTAAAACAGTTAAAAACCAAAAAACTAAAACGTACTTTTCATCATACCACTGATACAACGCTGTCTCTAACCCTAATCACAAAATGCGATCGGCAAGTATTTCTATGAAATACAAGTGACAAATATACTGTCAGATGCGAACCGGACGAAAGCTATCAAGAAGCTGGGAGTAGTATATGTCCCCTCAAAATAATCCGCTTCTTGTAACCTAACACTTTAACTACATAACCGGTGTATCTCCGGTCAAGTAGAGTGACATATCTGTCCGGTTTCGGAGCCAAGGTCTGGCCACAAAGGTCTTCATTAGAAGCGTTTAGCTCTCATTAGCAACTATTAGGCAGCATTGATCTGATTGAATCTATCTATAACATGGGCCCTAAGGTCTACAATGGTATCCCCGGTCACATAAAACAATTGCATAGTACTAATTCCTTTTGCAATCAGCTTAAAATATGGCTGTTAAACTAGGCGTTCTACGACATAAATGAGTTCTACTCTTACAATAAAAAGAATCCTACCCACTGACTTTTGTAATTTTTGATATTGTGTTGTTGTTAGTGTAAGTAGCTATTGTTTTAAATAGTAAATTGACATGTAATATATGATATTATAAATAAATGAGTATGAGTATTGATCAAAAAATCGGCCATTGTGTAATTTAAATATAATGAAGTAGTTTATCGCGTTTTCTTTCGGTATTTGTCCAATTTTCTGGATAAAAAGTATACTCTATCCTTCCCCGGGGTTCAAGCTATTTCCGTACTAACTTTCGTTTTAACTCGTGACCAAAATGCTGGCCTGTACTTGGCACAAAGATTAAGCATTGCCATTCAACGTGGCAATGCTGCCAGCATTTTGGGAACAATCTGCAAGCGTTTTGTTAGATTTGTGTAGTTTTAAGTAAGCTACAAACTTACTTCTTTCGCTCGCTTGTTTTTTTTGTTTCTTTCCCACTTATACCTAGATAATTTGTGATTGCCATTTAAATCGGATCAACGGTTTAGCTGTGAAACAAACAAACAGAGTTACTTTCGCATTTATAATATTAGCCCCTTATTTATAAACGTAATAAACCTATTTTTGTTTAAGTATTTTTTGTCGCTTTTCGTCAAATTCCAATTTCACAATGAAGTATAAGGACAAAGCATATGTAAAGCACACTTTAGCGTTTATGAATAAGAGTGCTACTTTTTTTTATTATTATTTTTTCAAAGGCACATATACGTAACTAATTTTAAAGTTACTCGCCAAACTGCTTGCGCAGTTTGTTGGCGAGACAGCGCTCGTTCTTTAATTTAATACAATGGAACGTGACACTTTCACTACTACAGAACCGGTCTATCTCCAGTCAACTCGAGTGACATATCTGTCCGGTATCGGAGCCAAGGTCTTGGCCACAAAGGTCTTAGGTCTTATTAGCCGGTAGCTATATATAGATGCCTTCAGCTATCATTAGCAGTAATTACGCGGCATTGATCGAATAATCGCCCATTGTGCGATTTATGAGGTATTTCCTTATAGAAGGAAGGAAAAAGGCATTCAGAATTCAGGAAACTTTTTGGGTTACGGGTTGGCATTTGGCCTAATGATATCCTATGGATAGAGAGTATTTAAGAAATGAATATTCAGCTATTGAGTCCGATTGAAAAAATAAGACAAATCTCGTCCCTTTGATTTATGTTGAAGATGCAGATGTCAAAATTGAGAATACTTTTTTTAAATAACATCGATTTCTACATGACGTGTATTGGATATCTTGTTGATTATAATTTTTTTATTCGCGATTATCCAGTAACATCCTCGCTTCAAATAAAAACAACTGTAACTCAATGCATTTTCAAGTTTGTTAATAAAAGTGATCCATTTAAGCCTGGACATTAATACACTGTTCAGGCAGCCATTTTTCCATTTTGTTTCCATCCCTAGCGATCCATTTCTCGTCGAGCTTGACGGATGTTGTGCACTCGATCTCGACACAATTGGAATGGCTTTATTGCCTGGTTCTATTTCTAGAACACTCCAATCGGGATCTAAATCTGACTTAGGCCTATCGTTGGAGTTTTTTGGAGAACAAACAGTAATGTTATCAACGAAAGACCCTAAAGTTCTATAAACTATGAATTAAATTTAAAATCAAGGCGCTAACGCCATAAGAGACAGATCACGTGTGACGTGACCAGAGTGACCCGAACTCGCTAAGAATGAGTATTACATGTGAGTACATACAATAAAGGAAGACAAGGCATAATAATAAGGCAATTACATATAAAAGAAGATTTACATTGAGTCTCAGCATACTAACAAAGGACAAATCATGATTTCAAGAGAGTAGATGTTAAATCCTCGTGTGGTTGCCGAGTTCCTCGTGTGGTTGCCGAGTTAGAATAGTGCCACTCCATGTCTTCCCGTGGATGTCGTAAGAGACGACTAAGGGAATAAAGGCTTGTAGTACTGTTAGGCGATGGGCTTGCAACCTGTCACTAATACGCTGGTAAACATCTTAGCCTAATTGTGCAAATTGTGGTTATAGAATTATCAACAAGTTTTTAGAGATGTTTGTAATTCTGTAGCTCTGCCTACCCCACTCTGGGAACGAAGGCGTGAGATTATGTATGTAGATGTTAAATCAAACATGGAAAATTGAGTTGCACAATGAATTTCTATAACTACTCAAGGACGATGAAAAAATATCTAAATTCAAAAATTGATCATTATAATTACGGCACGCTTGTCTTAAAAAGGTATTTACGAGCGCACTCATCAAGAATACTCGACATTTTCACCTGGGTCTCTATTCTAATCGGTAAAAGAATATCGCTTTTGACATATTATAGAATTGCCAATGGTAAATAAAATCATTCATCATTTCAACCCACATTCAGCCTCAGTACGGTAAAGGCCTCTTCATTATCACGCCACTTTGCACAGTGTCGTGCTAACGCCATTCATCTTTTCCCAACTATCTGCCAAATGTCATCAGACCGAACTGATGGTCTGCCCACCGATCTATGACCTAATCTCGGCCACCACTCTGTAAGCCAAGTGTCCCGCCCATCTCCACTTCAGTTGCGTTGTCCTTTTGCCGAAATCTGAAACTTTCCTGCGGCTAATCTCAACATTCGGTACGTGATCCAGAAGTGGAATTCTTAACATCTCTCCATAGCTCTTTGTGCAAATTTAATTAGTTTAGTTTAGTTTATTTATTGATCAATGTAATATTACAATACATATAATTTACATTGCATGTCAAAAAATACCAAATTACATGAGATCGTCAAACATAAATACTAATTGACGACGCGCTGGCCTAGAAGGTAGTGACCTTGCCTACGAAGCTAGCGGTCCTGGGTTCAAATCCCGGTAAGGGCAGATATTAGTGTGATGAGCGCGAATATTTGTTCGAGTCATGGATGTTTTCTATGTATTTAAGTATATATTTCTCTATATAAGTATTTATATCGTCGTCTAGTACCCATAGTCCAAGCCTAGAGCTTAATTTGGTACTAGGTCGATTGGTGTGACATTGTCCCCTGATATTATTATTATTATAATTAATATTCCATGAATAAAAAAAAAAAACTTATTATTAAAACATCTTGGTGCATACTTGCCTTTTAAATATTTGCTGTTATTAACATGACAGTAATGACAGAGTTATAAACAATACGATAGCAAGTCAAAAGCAATTAGCTTTAGCCCTTGTAGAATAGAGCCCCAGTACAGTCATCAGCAAGAATATTTTTGCGCCCAATGTAGGATAATATGTTATTGCTGGTGACTATACCTTTGTTAATAATTTCAAAGCATAGGTCATTCATTACAATACCAATTTATTTAACAATATTGCGTCCTGTGGTTAGTTGTTTGACAAGGATATATACGCAGATAATTCCAGTTTTTCTGGTGAATAGGTAATTGTGGGATTACCTTATTTATGACAGATGAAGTTTGCGTAAATGAGTTTATTGACGTTAATTGTTTTTTTTACTGGTTTTATGTTATTAATTTACGATTTTTACTACGTTGTTGTAGCGCTATGACCCTGTTTTAACATGTGTATATGGGTCTCTCTGTGGCATCGTACCTCCCAAACGGATAGACCGATCCGGATGAGTTTTTTTTTAAAGAAAGCTAGTTTATTCAGTATGGTTCTTAGCTAGATTTAATGAAAATCGATCGGGCCGTTTAACCCTTGATAAAATGGCGACCACCAATTAACTAGAAAAAAAAACAATAAGCCAATAAGGTTAACTGGAAGAGATCCCTTAAAGGGATAAGTTCGCCTTTGTACATACCTTTTGTGTTTCTGTCTATTTTGTTGTTTGTTATTTTCCCGTTTGTACAATAACGTATTTACATACAAACTTACACAGGTACATACATACAATAAGAACCACTTCGATTAAACTAATTTTCTAAACAATAGGAGCTATGATGGCACATACAGACGCACAGATAAACAGATACAAACGTTAAACTCATAATACCCCTTTGTGTGTGTTTGTATGTAGTTAGATAATTCACTATACGTATTTAAATAAATAATAAATATCGGAGGACAACTCTAGGCCTGCTCTATGGTTACTAGGCAACGATAAACATACTTAAATAGGTACTGTCACCAGCAATAATTACCTATATTATTCAACATTGCACTCAAAAATATAACACGCTATAATGCCTCTAGTAATAGAGACGTGTCAGATATTTTTAAGTCCAATATTGAAATATGTTGTTGCTGGTGTACATAGAAAATATCCAAGACTTAGGCTAAAAAATCAGTTTAACGTCGTCATGTAGTTTTTGTATTAACTATGACATTTTAACAATAGAATTCCGATTAATCAATAGCGTCGTAAATATTCCGGCGTATCTGCCACGTGTCCGGAACAGGATCCGCGTCGTCCTCGCCGTTCCGAATGACATGCTGGTATGTATAAATAACCTTAAATCATCGGGAAACGTATCAATATGTAGAAAATGCAAAGGGTATTCTTAAGGAACTCTTCAAGGGTTTAAAGGGTTAAGTCCGCCCAAACATATTTTCTTAAGGTTGGTCCACATTTGTGGCATTTCATCGCAACATGGTTCCGTGACCGTGTCAGTACTGGTTATGAGGACGGGTTTGGTATGTTACGACGTACGTATGATCCCGAGGGCATGATTTACGCTGTGCTCATTTAGCCTAACAAGTAAAAAATAACAATATCGTCGTATAAAAACTATAGCTCCACATAAACACCATAACAGAACGAACTTCCTTCCACGATGTTTCCTCAGCGGGTTACCTTTGTTTCGGCGAATTAAGTTTGCCAAATGTATCGTTTCCTAGCCGTTTCATTTGCCAACCCGCTTTGTTTTCTGTAGGTTACCGTAAATATTTCAGGATTTAACAAAAACTAACCTAACCTAACCTATAGGGTTCTACATGATGGTACTGAAATTTCACTGCAAGGCAACAACTTCGCTGCGCCCCTGGCATTGCGGATGTTTATGCGCGACGGTGACTGCTTACTATTAGGTGGTACGTCTGCTCGTTTGCCATTTATAAGTAAAACAGAATAAGTAATAGTTTTATCATTACTATTTACAAGATGTGCTAAACAAAGTCGATTAGACGCCAAGACTATGTTTTCTCGGCAGCTGTTTTCAAGGATATAATGCTATCTGAAACCAGCGGAAAACCCCCGTAAGAAAGTTACGGATGGATGACCGTCGTAATTGTAAAGAAAAGTCATCAAGCTGAAGACCTTGAAGCAACAAACGAAACGTAGACTCTGCAGTCTCCGTTGAAAACTCGTAGCTGATACATAAAAAACAACAGGTGGAACTAAAATGAATAAGTAAATATTTCATTATTGGCAGTTTATGGGTAAAAATTGGCAAATTTACAATAGGTATCCAATCTGGGTCCCAATTTTTTTTCTAACTCTTTGTTTGTTTATGTAGAAGGGACTTTTTACGATCCAGTAACCATAGGGTGTAAACGGGACCCTATTAATAATCCTCAGCTGTACGTCTGTCTGTGTGTCTGTCAGCATCACTCCAGTTCACTCAACTTTTGACATACAGAAGGCAAAAGGGCACACCGTCTGTGACCCATAGACATATGCATTTTCAAAACTAAAATCTAAAGACTGCAATCCTGAGAGCGCGAATGCGTTGCCAACCCTAAAGACTAAGATGGAATGCCTCTATGCTAGAATTTTCGTCGGTTGTCTTATCCCCACACTGAAACACATCAATGCGAACAAAGCTGCTTGGCCGTAAAAGGTAGACAGTTGAAATATTTATGAAGTAATACTATTGCCACTATAACAAGAAATAAGAATGGTATGGAACCCTTCGTGTGTGAGTACGATTCGCTGGTATTTTAATCCCACTAAAGTCCAGCAACTCGACTTACTCGTATTCTTAAAACAATCTGCCTAATGTATCGGACGGAACTCCATCGACAAAAGGATCTTTTACATCGGAAGCCTTTTCAAGGAGCTTGTCTGCAATGTTTTCATTTAATTATACGGAGGGTAAGAATTCCGATCTTGTATTTTCGGTCTAGACGACGTTTATCTTATACTGGGGATAATGGAGATGGTTCTAGGGAACGCGCAATGTACAAACTTATAGATATACTTAAACTGTCTGCTGCTTGAGTTCTTAGAAGGTGGATGCCCTTTTCAAATTTAGTTTCTATTTAAATTAAACAGAGAATTCTCCTTTGTTCAGCTCTTTACTTTACTTTTATATTGGTACGCTCGACCGACTTCAGCGACCGATGTCAGCTTAGGAGGAAATCAAGCCTTAGACCAACCTAATGACGACCTCTTAAAGACGGCTAAATAGCATGATTTTAACAAACGAGGTGTCATTAGGTTGGTCTAAGGCTTGATTTCCTCCTAAGCTGACATCGGTCGCTGGCTGACGTCGGTCGAGCGTACGAATATACACCATGTTCCATTGGACACCGCACAGCGACGCAGCAATAAAGGAGGGTGGGCAAATTGGCCTATATGACCAATGAGGACAAGCGATATGTCACCGAATAGGTAATTCTAAGCTGTAAAACTATTACTATAGCAGTTAGTTCGAAATCTTTGTGTGAAATAAGTTATCGCCATGCAAAGACGGCGGTATTTCATAGTAATTATGCTAAAGTCGTCTATGTAGGCGTCCCGATGTTCCAGATAAAAAAAAACTCACAGTTATTTAAGGTTTCCCGCTACACAAAATCGTTGTAGAATTAAAAAGGATATCCGATGATATAGTGCTTATTGTTATTGGTTTCTAGGCCAGCGTTCAAACATTTTGCCCATTCTCCTTTGCCGCGGATATCGGCGTCGCTGTGCGGTGTCCCGTAGAACATGGCGCGTATTGGTACGCTCGACCGACGTCAGCGACCGATGTCAGCGTAGGAGGAAATCAAGCCTAAGCGTCGTGAGTGTTACTAGATTTAAAAAAAAACAAATGAAGTCCGTATCAAATAATGGCTAAGACCTTGATCTTTAAAAGCACGTGATTACCGAGTAATAATGGTAAATTGATTCGTTTGGTTGTGTTTACGTCTTGGTACATCTCAAAAAATGACCTACTGCTGGAGTCTTGCGGCGCTTCTTCTCCGCAATGATGGTCTTGTCCGAAGCGCTGGTAGATTCACTCTATACTACCGACGTGTAAAAGAGCCCTCATGTAGCCAATTTGCTGAATAAATATTTTGAATTTTGTTTTTTTTTTGAGTTTTGAATTTTTTGTTAATTTCAATTGGTACAGACTATAGTAACGAAATAGTATTCAAATGTTTCTTGATTTTACGTTTTTTTACGACAGTGCCTGCATAGGGTATCAACACGTTAAATGCTATCATACAAACACGCACGACGTTTATAGGTGCTGGGAAAACCCTCGCATGTGATTGTGGAGGATGTAAATATTTACGGGCGATAATTATTATTGTGTAAACTTGGAATACCCATGCAACAAATCATTCATTGATTACGTTGGGACTTACTAAAAGTTTACTCATTTTAAAGTGACAAAGAAGCTCGTGTCGTGTACCTTTAGACCTTTACACTCTCTCTATTTTTGTAAACAAAACATTTTAGTTGCCAACTTTAATGCCATAATTAAGAGAAACTGCGATTTTGTGCTTACTTACATCATTGTTCACTGAAAAAAATAATTGGTAGCTTGTAACAAGATTGTGATTGTTGTGCATAAGCGTCTTGGTCCCATACGAGCCTGACAAGACGACAGATACATCAACTAAGACGTTATATACATCAACTATGATGTTAGTTGATTCGCTAAAGAAATTGCTGTAGTTAACTATCAGCTTTGGTTGATATAACTAATATCTTAACTATTGTAATCATTTTTTGTCAACTAAGTGAAAATCTCTCTTTGTTGGCTCTCATTTTTTTGAGTGTTGATGGTGTGCCTATAACTTACTCTGTGGGAAAGTTTTGTCCAAAGAGGTTGGCTACGTTAGCCACATGCGAGCACACCATTGAAACTTTTCACGGAGTTGAAGCATTCGCCTTAGTCGAAATCGGTTGAATACCATCATCATCTTTATCACATCATTGCTTTGCGTATCAGATATGGGCTTCCGAAAGGATTACTTAAATTGTTCTTAATACAACCAGTGTTCACCTTTAGGTAATTGTTTCACTTTCTTTGTTTTAACTCTAGTTACTTCGAGACTATCTTGATTTGGTATGATAATACTAATCATAATAGTTGATGTTACGACAGGTCTTATTTACTTGACAGTAAGAGCTAACATACCCAACAGTGAACATAAATGGAACTCGACCCATCCGTCATAAAAATAGGCTAATATTACCTCCCTCCCGTCTCAAAATCCTTTCCTCTGGCCCTCTCATAATGTCAATAAAAATATATAATCGCCTACCCGACATTCTAAAAAACGAAACAAATGAACGATCTTTTATTAACAAATTAAAACAATTACTGATTACAAAAGCCTATTATACCTTAAATGAATATTTTAATGATTTCTTTTAAAAAATGTATGAATATAATAATTAAAAAAAGTAATAAACTTAATAATAATTTAATTAATGCAACTTAACTCATGTCATTTTAAACAATGGAACAAAAATATTTACGACTAGATTAAAATGAAAAAAATATAAATAATTATTAATGTGTTACGATACTTGTAAATAGTTTGTTATAGCATGACATTGTAAATTTAATCATAAATACCTATACATATAAGTCCTCCTCTCTCGTTGCTGCGCCCGACAGGGTTCATAATGCACATAAAATAACTGTATTCCAACCTGTACACATTATGAATTGCAATAAAGTATTGAGTATGTATTGTGAAAACGATATCGAAGTAAGATTGGCTAAACCAAAGTAAGTGTAATAAAGGTGACTATAGAAATAACGGCAAAAAAATTGTGATGAGCGAGAGTATTTGTTTCTGAGTCTTGGGTGTTTTTCTCTACACGTATGTTTATCGTTCTCTAGTACCCGTACTACAAGCCTAGAGCTTAGTTTGGGACTAGTTCAATTTGTGTGAGATGGTCCCCTGATATTTATTAGTTTTCTAGATAAATATATACTTAATTTTCTGTAAATTAGGTTTTTTATAATTAGGATTAGGATCTTCGTGGTATATCGTGGTTCTAGAATCCATGGAGTCGCTATTCCCTAATTATTATAATACATGACATTTCGATTTTGATCTACAGTATGGTCATATTTGAAAATAAATACATTTTTAGTTCGGTTATTCCATACCTACTAATATTTGCTTGTTTGTAACGCTTTCACAGCAGATATCGTCCATACTAAAATTCATTTTAATTTGTTTAGCGGTTTAATGAATAAATTTATTTTGAAATATTAAAATACTGAAGGTCAAAATCAAAGTGATATGTATTATAATAAATAGGAGATAGCGACTCCATGGATCGCAACCAAATGTCCTAACTCTGTTCATTATAATGACATCCTATTATAATAATATTCTATGTGTCACACGCAAAAGTGTTACACGAAGGGGTGTTACGTGCACAGGGACGAAGGGCCGTGCAATTGGAAAGTTCATTATACAAGCGATATGTCATGCTTCTTAAGTATTGGTCACTTACTTTAATTGGTAAGCGGCAAAGAACCTTGAAATAGAAAAACAATGATTATTTATTAATTATTTGTCTTTTGATTTGGTGTTGCATCATTTGCGACAGCAAGAACCAGCGGAGAAGCTAGCGTTTTTAGTATTAAATATCACTTTAAGATTGCTCGGTTTCTTGTTTCTTGACAAAGCAGTTTTTTTTATGACAAGGAGAAGGCACGCGTCCTCTCAGGCCACCTGATGGTAAGTGGGAACTGAGACCCATATATATTTGAAATCTCAAGACTACAATCTCAAAACTGCAATCCTAAGACTTCAAATGCGTTTCCAACCCTGAGGACTAAGATGGAATGCCTCTATGCTAGTAATTTCACTGGTTGTCTTATCCCCACACCGGAACAGCAATGCAAACACTACTGCTTGGCGGTGGGTTAATGTAAGATGGTGGTAGCGATCCGGACGGACCCTGCACAAGGTCCTACCACCACTAAAAGATGAGGCAACGAAAGATGACATGTAATAGTACATTATTGCCTAGGCATGGAAGTAGGCAATTGCGGGCCGAGTATTGTTTTAAACGGACGAGCTTGCGAGTCCGTTTAAAAATACGAAGCCCGCAATTGCTGTTCCAGCCGAGGCAAATATAGTGCTTTTCTCAAAAATCGCAAGATTTTTTTTGTGTTGGAGTAAAATCTTCATCGCTTGAACTCATTTTTTTAATTGCATACAAACAAACTTCATGTGACAAAACTATCACTCTTTACCGCCTTTTTGATTATGACAAGGAAAATCGCAAGCTTTGTTTAAAAAAAAAACATAAGCTATTCCAGACATAGATAAAAAAGTTATGTTTCAAATAAAATTTGGATGTATAAGACTTGTGCCCTCATTTTATTATGGGCTTTTTCACTTTTTAAAAAGTTACAAGCTAGATAGTAATGGAATTTGTATGCAACATTGCGGGCTTGTGTAGCGAGCACGCAATGTTTTTTTATTTTTTATTTGAGATCTGTCTGTAAACTATGTCCTTCGCGTCTCATTATGTAGATAGTAATGTCAACATTTTCATACATTTTTGAGAAAAATTTAATTATTATTCTAAATCATCTGCAGGCATCGATGACAATGACTGAACCTTCCTTTTTTCCGTTGGCTTAACATAATATTGATATAGATGTATTAAGTTCTTAAAGTCAGTCCTCAGTCAGTCAGTTAGAGTTAGTCCTCGTGTGGTTGCCGAGTTAGAATAGTGCCACTCCATGTCTTCCCGTGGATGTCGTAAGAGACGACTAAGGGAATAAAGGCTTGTAGTACTGTTAGGCGATGGGCTTGCAACCTGTCACTAATACGCTGGTAAACATCTTAGCCTAATTGTGCAAATTGTGATTATAGAATTATCAACAAGTTTTTAGAGATGTTTGTAATTCTGTAGCTCTGCCTACCCCACTCTGGGAACGAAGGCGTGAGATTATGTATGTATGTAAGTTCTTAAACTAATACTGACTGTATGATGTATGCTTGGGTACCTACCTATTATTTTATCGAAATACTTTTTAACGAACGTAAGAGTATCATGATCATGTATAAGCAGGATTTTTATTTCATTGAATGGCGTTTTTCGTCGCATGACTCTTTTTTTTGGTAGGCTCAAGTTTGACCTAACCTAACCTATGTAATTAATGATTGCAATAACCTGGTGTGTTATTCTCTCAAAAAACGGCGGCCGGTCGGACGGACGAGCGAATAAAAGCGGCGAGTTTAAGTAGTCCCGTCCGACCGAACAAAACACATTTTAGCGCGTGCATTGTCAATTAGGGAGCCTTATACGTTGGTGAAGTCATGCTGCCAAATTGAATACACGCGCTAAAATGTGTTTTGTTCGCTCTGTGTCGGGACTACGTAAACTCGCCGCTTGGAGCTTCACTCGAGCGAACGATCATCTTTGCTTGTTGAGGGAATCACAACCCTGAAAACATCATAGGTTCAGCAGAAAACAGCGGTCGATGTAATGAATTTCGATGAAAATGACCGTAGATATGCTTACTAACTGACTGACATAAATAAAATAAATGTTTAAAAAAACAAAAACCCGCCTTCAAAAAGCAAAAAATAACTTCTTTAAAATGGTAGGTAAATAGGTCAGTCCAACTGAAGTCTGCTTTTGGTTAAAATATTGTTGGACGCCGACTTCAGTTGGACTGACCTATTTACCTACCATTTTAAAGAAGTTATTTTTTGCTATTTGAAGGCGGGTTTTTGTTTTTTTTAACATTTATTTTATTTTATACTTTTTAGTGATCCTATTTATGCTGTTACGTAACTCCACTTCTAAATATTAATGAGAAACTATAGAACATTTCAAGCTCGCCGCAGACAACGCCGCGGGAATGTCATAGTCATATTTAAACCTAAATGTGCTTCGTCATAGTCGCTCAACTACCTTTATCGAAATATCTTATCGCCACCCTTGAAATAGGTACCGTTAAGGAGTTCCGGTGGCCATCTGTGGTCTTCATCATCAGTTCCACTTCACCATATAGTACTTTTCAAAAGCAAATGCATGAGTTACAGTGAAAAATACCAAAATCGCTATAGGTGTGCCTATAATATTTGAGGAGTTCTCTTGATTTATCCATGATCCCATCATCAGATCCCGACGTGGTGACAATGGGACCAACTAGAAAGTATAACCATACGAACAACGAAAAAAAATTTCAAATCGGTCCTGTGGTCTTCGAGTAATCGGGGAACATACATAAAAAAAAAATAAAAAAAATATCCCGACGAATTGAGAACCTCCTCCTTTTTTTGAAGTCGGTTAAAAAGTTATATGTTCCAAGTTGTACTTATATTAAGTAATTTCTATTTTCTGTAAACAGAAGTAAGAAAGTTGGAAGCGAACCTTTTCAAGCACCCGAATTTATTTGAGAGTAACTTGGAAATATCTAACTTATTATTTTCAAGAGGGTTGAAAACTTAGTCTTTCGGATACCCTTGTCACGTGCCACGACGGAGAAATAATATTATTTATTTATTTTAACCTTTATTGGTTTTCGCTTTTGGCTTAAGAAACAAGGGAAAGTTACACTTTTCTAACTTATTGTTTTATAAGAAGAGTCGGGGCCTTCCGGTAATCTTGGGAGATATGGCCGATTGAGGGGCTTTTCTCTACTCACTTGACACTGGCGAAATCACTGAGAAATACCGCGGTGGACCTCTATTATTAAAAAAAAAAGAGAAAAAGAAGAGTTGGGTTGTTTGACGATTGTCAACTCTAAACGCGATGCAGCCTGCGATTGGGCATTCGCGACAGAACTATATTAATTAGTTTTTTTCAGAATTGGGAATTTTAGTACAGGTACCCAATAGAGAACTATTGACTTGAACTTTGTATGAATATATTCTTATTTTAAATTATGAACCTAATTCTTTTTTTTTTTTTTTTAATTTCAATAACATTTATTCTTCTAATCTCATGTTTGTTTAATTTTTATTTTCGTTTAATACTTTTAAATAAAAAAAAACAAGTTGAATAATAATAAAATATAACACAACTAACCTATAATATAAATCCCTTCATTACCCCCACTTGCGGCATCGTGCCGAGGACACTCGCAGCGTTACCCCGTTGCACTGCGATGCTCAGTCTTTGGGAAAAAAAGGAGCCTTGCCTGTGGTCGCCAGAGACACCTATTAATTTGTCTGACACTTCTTTAACCGTTTTTTTGTGTTAATTTTTTTCTTTAGGAACAAAAAAAGTCATAATTATTTTCCCAATTCTTAAACAACCATTCATCAAAATCCTTTATAATTCAGGCGACATATTTAATAATAGATTTCTAGAACATTCTGTGCGACAAGGAAATGTTGACGCAATTAGGTAAGTTAGTAACGTGCGAGTAGGTGATGAGTACAGATAGGCAAGACCTTCAGGACGACAAGGCTGCGTCTAGGTTAGTCGTGACAACGGCGATACAAAGTGCCTCCAAATTACTACGGAAACTGGTGTTATCTAGTTTAGTACTTTTTGTCATAGTTATTTTTAAATTTTCGCTAGTAGTGCCTTTACGTGAAAATAATATAGATGGTTAGGAAATGGGCAGAAGCGGAAGACAGGATATCCTTGGGAAAAACCTATTTCCAGCAGTAAACACACATAAAATGTCTTGTAATTGTTTATGTTCATTAAAGAGGTTACTTAAACGAATTTGAGCTGAATTTATGATTTAAAATATATTACTTTAAGGTGCATGACTAATTTTTTAATAAATATAAATATCAGTAGACAATCTAAGACAAATTGACCTAGTCCCAAACTAAGCTCTAGGCTTGTACTATGGGTAGACAACGATAAACATACTTATATAGGGAAATACATACTCGTACTTAAATACATAGAAAACATCCAAGACTCAGGAACAAATACTCGCGCTCATCACACAAATATTTGCCCTGACCGGTCATCGAACACGGGCCCGCAATGTATGTAGCGTTGTAGGCAGGGTCACTACCAACTAGACTAGACGCCTCAAAAAAGGGTGGTGCTGTAATAAATTGTACGAGTGTTAGTACTGTACCTAATATGGCGCAAAACTGCCTATATTTTCTTATCTACTCGTTTTACTAGTATCAACAGCTGGTTTTATGTTTGTTTTTATTGTTTGATAATTGCAATGTGCCGTTTTATTCTCGTGTATGGATGCAACAATTAAAATTAACTTTACTGTGTAAAAAAATATTCAAACTCGTTGATTTGAGAGGATTGTGAAGTTAAAATTATTCATACAAAATGCGATAACGTTTCTAACTATCCCCTTAAAACTAGTCCAATTTTTACGATTTTTGAATGTGTTGTAGATACCGATTAATTGGAATGAAACAAATTAAAAAAAAACAACAGGAGCGTACAGACCTAGGTACATATTCAAAAATCGTTATTGCCCACAGCTAAATTTGTATGTTTTTTTTTTGACAGCCACGCGATTTTAGCGGCGATTTACAATCCTCTTAATATGAAAAACTTACATGTAACGTTAACCCCTGATGTTGATTAATGTATTTCACTTTCAAATGTATTCGAACTTTCCAACTGTAACATGTTTGGACAGCTGCCGTCAAATTATCGTTTCAACATGTGATTAATTCTCATCATGTCAGCTGAGGATCGCCCGCTTCTGTACCTGGGCTTTCCCCAGGGGTTGGTACAACTGGTCTTGCGCTCCCCGCACCGATCCCCTCGGTCTTCAACCTTTCAAGGTTTCCGACCTTTATCTTTGAATGCTTTGTTCCTTTCTAAAGGGCCATAACTACATGAGGTGAGCGGTTTTCAAAGTAGTTTAGCGAGGAGATTGTTTTGTAACACTAAATATTTTACGGTGTTCCAAAATAAGCAGTATTTACATTAAGCAGCAGTGTTCGCATTGTTGTGTTTCGGTGTGGGGATAAGAAGACCGACCGGTAAGATGAGTAGGCATTCCATCTTTATCTTGCAAAATGTCTTTAGGTTTTGGATCTCATTTTCGATCAAGGGATTTCGCGTTAGGATCGCAGTCTTATGATTGTTTTTTTTTTTTAGTTTAGACTCTTCTTAGCTTTGAAAGGCCTCTATGTGTATGTTTGCCTTCTCTATTATTCTTTTATTTTATTTTATTCTGTAACATTAAAACACGGATAGATCCTGTCAGTAAAAAATAGATGCTTTGCAGTACATTGTTCTTTGGTTTGATTTTTCGGCGAAACCCTTGCAAAAGCCTTGCGCAGCCACCCTTTGAGAATAGCTTCTTTGGGTTATTAGGATCCAACCCACAAACACACCCGTAGAATTCGACATTACTTTCATAGCAATATGATTCAAATTTAAATACATTTATATTGTGTTGTGGATCCTTTTCGTTAAACTACGTCCTATAAACTGGAACAGATACGGAAACCTGGTGTCCGCTGAATCACCCCGTGGCATTCCCCAATACACACACACACACACAGCCAAGTGTGTTGCATGTTGCATGTGCCACACGCACACTAGCGTGTGTTGTGTAGGGTTCGCATAGCCATGGGCACCACCACCGTGAATTTAAGTTTTAAACATGTCAAGTTTAGAAAACGTTCCTAGTAAGTTGTACCTGCGTCTTCATTTGTGTAGAACATTTACCTCTTGTATTTTTTCGTTTTTTTTTTTACTTTACTTACTTGGTTACTTTTTTTTGTGCTTGTGTTCCACTCCGGGCATAATTATATCTGTCTCTCCACTCATCCCTATGGAGAGCGTACTCCCGCTGATGTCGCTTATATGAAACATAATCTTACGAGACTAGAAATTTGACGGGCAACAAGGCCTTTACAAATACTTTACAGACATACGTAACAATAAGGTAAACTAGCTTCATTTCAAAGTTCATCAACATTGTTTCGGAGTTTAACAGTTAAAGAATACGAGTGAGTAGATACAGTCACTACACAGAGATGTATTCAGTTTTGAACCTTATCACATTGCAATAAAGTCATAAAATAATACATTAATTTGTTGTCCACTATACCTAGGTACCAGAGAGACAGATAACTTCATTCTTGCATTTATTCGAATTAATACCTTTTTGATTATTTTACCAACGTCACGTTTAGATTTGTTTGTGAAGTTCTCACTCAATACTTGTAACCCATATAGGAAAAAGGTAAATGATTTTAAATGACGTAAATAACGCTTATTACCGTCAATAATTTGCGTATTAACATTATCTTTAAATTCTAATATGCATAAGTTCATTTATAATAACAATGAAGTCTGGTGTTTTCTCAGACGCAGATAATATCCGTTCTCGTCATTACCGTCGTTTGTATTTTTGTCTCATTTAAGAATCATTTTTGGCTAGCAAAAACTGCGAATAGCTGTCATACAATTATTATGTGATTTGTGTTTTTTTATTCTTATTTGTTTTAATAGATATGCCTCTATCGTACAGTCGAGTTAATAAATATGTATACACTTTAGTACTTTGTCACTTCAATCGCTGTGATAATTGGTATATGCCAGTTTCAACATGACATTAAATAGACAACGTACTAAAGTGTATACATATTTATGCACTCGACTGTACAGCGTTAAACAATATTGCCTTTGGTCTGTTATGGTATTGTTCTTAACTCGGCCGCCATTACTGTCAAGTAAAAAAGAGCTATAACGATACGATACGGTAACATGTCAAATGCAATATTTTTTTACCGCGTAGAATAGTGCCTCAGCAGGTAAATAGAGGCTTCTTACTCCTCAGGATTGACAACGCATTTGCAAAGGAGAAAAAAAAAGGAAAAATGAGCATACTTATCTCCATATTTGGCGTTATCTATGAAAACGGACCTTATTGTCGATGGCGCTTACGCCGCACTGCGTCACGCGCGTTTTATTTATATCGGAGCATCTTTAATAATGGCGGAAGCGCCATCGAGAATAAGGTCCCTTTCCATAAATAACGAAACATATGCCACCAGAGCCCGTATTATGGTCGCCTTTATCGCGGTGGATAAAGCATCCGTCACTCTTGCACTTACATGGTCAGAAAGTGACGGATGTGTTATCCATATTTAGCCACATCAATAAACTGCTGGCTTTTGTGCTTGTTTTCCTTCTCTGTAGGTACAAAAAGTATTTTTTTTCCATGAATTAAATATATCGCTATGTTATTAGTAGGCTTATCAATTAATTTACACATTAATTCAAAACAATTGTACGAACAGTGATAATGATAACTATTAATATGCGAACTCGACATATTATAACAGTTTTAGTTTACGTAAGCGGTTTTTTGCTGTCTCTACCCGCTGCGTACGCGCAGGGGGTCACGTAGGCAAAACCAAATGCTTTTACTGTTACCGAGAATTTGAAATTTAAGTATATAATCGGGATTAAATAACCGTTTATTTTTTAGCGAACTCGTTCCAAGAAATAAGCATATCGTTAAATCAAACAAATTGGGTTTATTATATTTATTTATCTATACTTCTATACTAATATTATAAAGAGGTAAAGTTTGTGACGTTGTAAGGGGTAATCTCTGGATCTACTGAACCGATTTTGAAAATTCTTTTACCAATTGAAAGCCACG
Source organism: Acleris literana (assembly GCA_946894065.1). NCBI lineage: Eukaryota > Metazoa > Arthropoda > Insecta > Lepidoptera > Tortricidae > Acleris > Acleris literana. The sequence continues at coordinate 2,911,248 of OX335687.1, forward strand.
TTATTTGTGAGTGTCATAGGTTATATATTAACCCGGAGTTTTTTTTATTGCCCAGCGAAGTGGGCGCGGGAACAGCTACTTTATTAAGTATAAAGCGTGGGCCAAAAAAAATTGCAAATGAGCAAGATTAAGTAAAAATCCAAATATTTCTGAACCATAAAGGTTCGAAATGAAAAAAATTATTTTGCAGCTCAATAACGATTTAATTTTACATACCTAATAATAAGTTTGCATGTAATTTCTAAAAGCTTAAATAAACAAATATGTGTACAACAGGAGCAATCTTTGTTAAGAAACATTTTTATTTGTTTCAATCCGTTGAGATTAGGTAAAAAAATCACTAGTTAGTTGTAAAGTGACTTATTACCTTACAAAGCAACGCTATTTTGGCAAAAATGAATTAAGCTCAGTGACAGGTGAAACTCAAATATTTTCAAGTGGCAACCAACACATTAGGTAGCACGATTGAGTTTTTTTTTTCACTTTGCCTACGCTTATCTTATCAAGCTTTATTATTTTTTGCTGTTATTATATTTACATACACATACATAATCTCACGCCTTCGTTCCCAGAGTGGGGTAGGCAGAGCTACAGAATTACAATACTTGTTGATAATTCTATAACCACAATTTGCACAATTAGGCTAAGATGTTTACCAGCGTATTAGTGACAGGTTGCAAGCCCATCGCCTAGCAGTACTACAAGCCTTTATTCTCTTAGTCGTCTCTTACGACATCCACGGGAAGACATGGAGTGGCACTATTCTAACTCGGCAACCACACGAGGCAAATGCTGTTTAATGCTGTTAAATCATTAAACATGTTGGAAAATTTCCAGTAATCTTTCAAACTAATTTATTTGTGTGGTAGCTCCTTACATCTGTCTGAGGATCTGTAAAAATGAGTTATCGACGGAGTTGAACGCACTTTGCAATTTGCCTTAAGTTTAAGGTCATTACGTGGTCGCGAAGTAATATTTTTATGTTATTTTTCAATAGCTTTAATGATGCCGATTTTATGTTTAAAATGAAATTCGTTTAGTTTGTTTCATCATGTATACATACATATATATGCTACAGTATTTGTAACACTGGCTACCTAGTATTAAGGCTACGAAATGTAGGTTAAAAACATAATACTCCTTTTATCGGCAGTCGTGTAAAAAGGTTAGGTTCACGTCAGCACGCTCAATATTGGACGCTGTCGCAATATTTTTTGTGATTGTTTTCAAATATTGCTCTTTTGCCCTATAATTTAATTTGATTGAATACAATACGAAAGAATTAGACGCTAGCAATGTCACTGTAATTCAGTATACTGGCCCCATGAGGGCTGTCTTAGGGCCTGTTGTTTGATCAGTAGTTATCTCAACTAATTGTTAAAATTCGAAAAAGGAATGGAAAATTTGACACATTTCCTTGAGATTTTAACCATTAGTTACGTTTTTTGACCATTAGTTAGTTTAACTACCGATCAAACAACAGGCCATTACACGTCGGTAGTATAGAATGAATTTACTAATATTGACAGTAATGGTGGTTGAGTTAAAAACGGTACGATAACATGAGACAATCAATATGGTTTTACCAAGCATAATAGAGCCTTAGGTTGGCCTCTTCTTAAAAGTTATCAATGTTATTTTATAAGTATTTTGGGAATGTGTGTGGAAAGGAAGGCAAAAGGATGTTATTGTTATTCACTTTAGTTAATTCTGGAACTTTGAAGTATAATCTTATTATGCATCTGAGAAATCTCTTCCAGTTATAATACCGTTTTGATACCAAACGTTATTATTATTGAGGGGTTAAGATGGAGCCTTGTGTGACGCTTCGACCATTGCTGATCTATTGTGGTCGATCTTTGTTAAGAGCTCACCACAAAGGTGCGATGCGTCCAGGAATTACCAGATGCTTTGGGCAGTGATTAGTTGTATCTCTTGTGGGACTATGATATGTCGCCCTAGGTAGATACGTTTGTTACGCAAATCGATACCAAAATTACAAAATTTATATAACTTGGTGGGAAAATAAAATGTCATTTAACTCATTATATATGCTTTTAGTGAGATTTCTTTCCTGTTTTCTGAATTTGTCATTGGGTAGTTTGTTGATTCACAAGAGTTTTCGTAATTTCTCGCGACTTGGGTCATCTTTAGCATTTTTAATGGTTTTATGAATTGACGATGTATCTTTTAAGTTTTGGTACATTGTTTCTTTTGCTACATTTGCCTTATTCTAAGGTGTGGAGATTATAGACGAGTCCAAACTAGGTATAAAAGAAGAAACTGACGGACTGATCGATCAACGCTCAGCGGAAACCGCTGGACCTAGGGACTTGAAATTTGAAGAGAATATTCCTTGGGTATCCTAGAGGTGCACTAAGAAGGGATTTTTGGAAATTCTTCCGTAAGGGGTTAAAATAGGGGGAGTAGCGGGAAACTAATTCTACGCGTACGAATTCGCGGGCGTCCTCTAGTTTAGTACAATATTAGACCGTGAAAGAAAGGCATATCCCAAATATCATGTTTGTAGCTTCAGCAGTTTTATCTGTTGTGTTGGTAATATCAGTTTATTCGTTAAACGCTTTCCTTAAATCTATCGTTATATTTCTGTGTTAAACTGTGATTCTATGATACAATATACAATATCGATTGCTCTTGACTTTGCTAAATCAATCCTAGTTCAAGTTGGTCGTATGTGATTCCCCCGTGTTTGAACTCGCGACCTAATATTTACTTTCCAATGTCAACTCTTGAACCAGATCAAATATGCGGCCCCGCGTCTGGCTTGCAAATTACTCGTGACACGCAGTGTTGACACTTTGGCAGTACATAACTTGATTTTCATTAATAATTATTATCTAGGAATTCTGTACCTAATTTGCTTAGATACTTAACTAATTGTCAACAACACGTGGCTCTGTTAATTACCCAATCAAAACTGTTTTGTCGAGCTTTCACATATCAGTCTTCTGTTTCTGTTGGCTGACGAACAAATGGTTCTTTGTTTACATTTAGTTAATGATCTAAACTGTTGAAGTATAGTTACTTTACAGTCGTTATCAAATTTATCGGAACAAAGGTGCCCAAAATATCAGAACTTGAGTATAGGCGTTAGACCGTGTTCAGATGTTGAGCATCATGTATGCTTTGTTATATTTGATGGCGATTATACATACAAATGTGTAGACGGTGACCTTTTTTGATTGTTCTTGAGATAACTTTACCAATAGAATATTTGAATGCATCTCACGCCCCCCCCGCCCTTTGCCCCTTTCTTTACTTGTAAGTGACCCCGTCTACGAAGCTATCGGTGCTGCGGCCCTAGCATGATTGCGTTTATCACGTGACAAAATGTGGATAAAGCATCCGTCACTCTCTCTAATACGTGTCAGAAAGTGATATAAGATGTTAGTACAGATTTTAGTATGTTTTTGTTGTCTCGTACGCGCTTAGTACAAGCCTAGAGCTTAGTTTGAAACTAGTTTTTTTTTTTGTGATGTTGTCTCCTAATATTTATTTACATGAATGATGAAAGCGTAATATCGTTTATGAATCAATCTAAAATATAGTAAGAGCCATGACTATCAGTTATGATTATCACAAGCCAGCCTTTCTTGAGTTATCATGCGGACCTTCCGTAACCTTGCCTGCTTATCTAAATAAAGGTCAAAGGTTTCGACCTAAACCCAAGCAGTAATGTCTTCCTTGAGTAGGGTCTAAGTTTCCACGTTATAATGTATCGTTTGACTCATTTAATCTAACGTAGTATGAGATTTAGCTTAAGGATTACGAGGAAAATATCTATGTATTTCATAGCGTTACACTACATAACTCCGAAGAGCCATAATTCAGAATTGATCAAAATTCCTAATTTTCATAATTCTGTAAGCAATGTTTTGATAGAAGACTTAATTTTTTGATATCGCGTAGGTATAAACTTTTTATGGATTTTGTCCAAAATAAATGATTATGAATTTTGAATTTTAAATAAATCAAACCTACGTGTACCAATAGAATTATGCATTTAATATAAAATAGCTCCAGCATATCATAGCTTTCGGAAAAATGACAATTCGGACAAATAAATATTCGGAATAAAATATTTCGGAGTATTTGGGTGTTCTACATCGTCTGTCATAATTATTTTTAGGTCATATTTATCGCAAGTAACGTATTTTTTAAGAAACTGTTACTTTTTCACGATTTTAAAAAATCTATCTTAACCTTATCTGGCCTTGTCTATATGTTAGATATTTAAGCAACTCTGAAAAGTTTACGTTTCCAACGATATAAAAATTATGACTATCAATAATAATGTTAAAAAGGACATTTATGACCCAAAAAAGGGAAACAACTGGCTTCTGTTATATCGTCTAACTAATGAAATATTTAGTTACATATTTTTTAGCTGTGTGGTTGCCGGCTTAGAATAGTACCACTCCATGCCTTCCCGTGGATGTCGTAAGGGTCGACTAAGGGAATAAAGGCTTGTAGTACTGTTAGGCGATGGGCTTGCAACCTGTCTCTAATACACTGGTAAACATCTTAGCCTGATTATGCAAAATGTGGTTACAGAATTATCAACAAGCTTTTAGAGTTGTTGGCAATTCTGTAGCTCTGCCTACTATATTATGTAATGTTAATGATTATTAACATTTTATTAAACAATAGGGTTTGAATTATTGATTCGTCAAAATCATTATACCTAGTCCATGTTATAATAAACTTCTGACTCGTATTTCATTATCGTCTGATCATAACCAGTTACACTCATATATGTATATACGCGCTTAGAATATTTTTAGCAGTTTATTTACGAAGCGATAAGCAAACATGGTGTGCGATTTACGTCCGCAATTAACAAGCGAATCTAATCACAAAATTAAACAGTGCCCTTACCATGAGTTACAATTACCGTACCCGCTAGAGAGCGAGGGACAGAGCATTCGATTTCGAGGTACAGGGCCGGTATTCTAAGCGGTAAAAACGATATCGTAGTTTTCCTGTTATATTATTGTTATGACGTCAGCCGCCATTACGTTGACAATACGATAACAGATCAAATGCGAAATTGTTTTTACCGTGTTGAATAGAGCCGCAGTACTCTTAGTTACCATGAGTTACAATTACCGTACTCGCTAGCGAATCGAATGCTCTGTCCCTCGCACTCTATAAGAATACTGCGAGGTCTGCGAGGGACAGAGCATTCGTCTCGCTAGCGGGTACGGTAATTGTAACTCATGGTAAGGGTACAAGGTCTTCAAACTCTGGCCACAGTTTAAACCGCTTATCATGTTAATTAGGTGCTTTAAAGTGCAACTATGCAGTTTTTGTCATAAACATGGTCTTTACAAGTTTTTTAAAACTTCACAACTTATTCTTAAAGTTATGTTTGTTTACGTTTCATCTTGGAACGCTATTTTAAACCAGTTCTCTTTGTATTTAGAAAACAGGTGACAATTCAATGATACAGGGCTTCTAGTATTCTCGATAAAACATTATTGCTTTTGACATGCTGTTGTATTTTCAAAGTTACTAGCTCTTATGTACTTGAGACTAATGGCGGCTGAGAAAAACAATACGATGCAATCGTATAAAGGCGTCAAAGGCAATGCGGTTTTATACAGTACAATACTGCCCTCCTAAATTAAAAGGACGCAAGCGCAATTTGATAGTCAAAGTAAATTTAACCCACTTTCTTAAGAAATAAGGTCACTAATACATACTCGGTTCTATGAGACATACGCCCTTTTATCCAAGGAGGGCAGAATAGAGGCGCTGATGTGCGGTCCTAATATGGCTGCGTGTATATCGCGTCGCGTGTCAAATGCGGATAAAGCATCCGTCACTTTCGTACTTATTTACGTGTCAGAAGGTGACGGATGCCTTATCCACACTTTGTTTGCCCGCTGGCAGACCTTTAATAACCGTTACTTTCGTGTAACGTTATCTTTCATAACGTTATACTGAACGAATAACGTTATACTATAACGTTATATGGCGCCTTACCTGTAGCGGTATCCATTAAAACGTTATCAAACAAAACGCAATACATATAACCATACTTTGGTAAGCGCTATAATAACGTTAATAACCGTTATTTTCGTGTAACGTAATTTTTAAATCTGCGTTTGTTATTTGCATTTTAAAATGCATTTTTTGTGATACAGCAAAGTATTTTAGCTGGCTATTTGAAAAGGGACAGAAAAAGGACGGAATATATGAACGGACATCGAAAGGACGTTGGTTGCGATGTCTAAACGGACAAAAATCGTTCCTCTGTCACGCAAAATGTTTACCTAAGGAGTGGCAACAGCGCGTAGTTCATAAGTTTCATAACGTTATTATAACGTTATTTAAGTGTAACGTTATTACGATTTCGTTACGTTGTAGCGTAACGTTATGAAATAATATCGATATATAATTTTGAGCACTAACGAAATATAACGTTATGATAACGATATTATTCATAACGTTATAAAGGTCTGCTCGCTGGTGATCATGCGGTTGATTAATAAAACTACCCAATTAAACGAGTTCGAACTAGGCTAGTCTGCTTAGGGCCTAGTTTACACCTGATGACCAGCGGTCATGCAAATTGACGTCATCGGCACCAAAAATTGGATTCCTGTTGATGACATGCAATAATAGGGTTCCCTTTATGTGGCATAAAATTTATTGTCCGAAACTGTTTTAGCATAACAGACTTGGCATAATCGGTTTTCGCCGAATGGTAATGTGGCAGAAACCTTATTTAGCATAATTTGTAACATCCCGAAAATGAGTTAGTCCGAGACTTTTTACGCCGAATGTATAGTTACCCCGAATTTTGTTTTCGCATAATTTTTCTCCAGATTAAACGGACAATATTTTTTTAAATGTTTTGTGTAATCCTGGTAGAATAGAGTAGGTTAGGTTAGGTTTATTTTATAACTTTTCAAAAAAGTCAAAGGTATCAGTAGAATAACAATTATGCGAAATTAGTATTCTGTGAAATCATACATTCGGACAATTTATGTATTCGAACTAACGAAATTCTGAGTAATCAAACTATGCGAATGTAGATTCTGAAACACCAGATTATGCGCAAAGCCTAATATGGCTATATAGATTATGCCACAAAGAATTATTACTTACAAAATTATGCCACAACAGGGTGAACCAATAATAATGTAGTCTGCAAAAGAGGTTCTGTTGAAGGCAGACATTTTTGACAGACATTCTGTCCGTTTAATGTTGACGGTTTAACGGGATACTTTGAAAAGGTGTTGGTGGTACCCAGCTGTATTATTTTCTAGAATAACTCGCTGGCCAACTTGTCAACGAATATACTCTGCCATCCTACCAAAAAAGACAGCTGCAATGTAGTAGTCGAACGATTCTAAACTCTATTGGTAACCACATTAAATTTAAAATGTTTATACTATGACTATGCTGTTAGCGCCTTCTGGGTAGGACAGTACTCCGGTTGACCTGTTAGTGCGTTTTAAATAACATCTTTGCTCGTGTTTATACCTCGGTCGTAATTTGATGCAACTTTATTTAACGAACGTCAAATTTATATGCACTACTATTTGAAGGTACTGTAACTTGGCTATTTTCAGACCAATTTGTTCTGCTCAGAGACTAATTAATGGTTTTGGTTGCTTTTGATTTTCACTCATTATAAATAACATCAAGCAATTAGAGGATATAATTTAGAGTAATTAGCCTAATGAAATACAGCTTAGATGATTTATTTTTCACCTCACTTCAAAGACTTATTAATTTATTGAAGTATACTTTAAGATAGTATTCTTAAATATAATCATAAAAGACCTAATGAAAATCAAAACTTGACCTATATTTGCAGCTGGCTATAAATAAGACAAGGCCATTAGATCAAATGATTATTATGACATTGCTGTACTGGCCGGAATTATACGCGCATAACGTCCTAGTCCATCATTTCCTGTGCTGAAATAATGTATAACATAATAATAACGCCTGGGCTGCACTGTTGTTGCAACGAAATTGCACCATAATAATAGCGAATCGTTTAGAAAATACGTTCGGTTACAGCCGAGACGCGCGCGGGGGGAAACTTCCAGTTTATATTGTAAAGGATACAGCCACCACGCCACTCGGCATTCACAGTCGGTACTCGCAGCATAGTCGATTACTTAATTCATTCACAAAGCGATACGCCGTAACGCAGAGTATCAACGCCTCAAGTGCATCGATTAGAAAAAAAAACTTGTGCTCATCCATCAATTTTGAAATTAGAACGAGTGATTTAAATTTCAAAGTGCTTTGTTCGCGTTTTAATTTTCGAACGTTTTTGTTTCGTCTAAATACTGTTTTATAGTGACTGTTACTATTGTGCCATGTTCCCGGCTTTTTAGTGCAGTGCCTTTAAACGTTACGTTATACGTAGCTTTGTTGTAAAGCTGAAGCCATGTCTCTACTATGGATGAGCGCATTTAATCTGGGATTAACAGTTGGTGCTACTTTTGCAGTTGTAAAAGCGTAAGTCACTATTTTATTTTATTTGTAAAAAGTGCACAACCTTGTGAGATATAAATACATTTAAGTGCAAACGCGCTCTTACGCCCATTGTTTCAAAATTTCATTTATTTTACCACGTTGAATCGTAAAACGTTCTGAAATTCACTTTATGAGGTTGGAGATTTAAGGTTTGAACCGGTGCCCTATTTATTACTTTGCCGCAGCTTTGTTCACTAAAGGATCCAGATGATCCTGTCATTGAACCTGAGAATGCTTTAGTAGAAGTATGGAGACATAGGAATCCAGGGGGCAAAATTTTAAGACAGGTAGGGAGTTCCTATATCGATAAACTCAATTATCGATGCTTGTTTTATATATACTAGTGGTCACTCCAAGTTTTGAGTGTAAAAACATTTTTTTATTAAAAGTGTAAATATTAAACAATATAATAACGTAATTCCGATCTTCATTTTTCAAAACGATTTTGAAACTTTCCAGATCATAATTTTTTTCTTTATTACTGTCCCATCTACTATTGTTAAAATAAACTATCAGAATTTGTTCCAAATTTTCGGGCGTTAAACGTCTCTGTCTTGGCTGATAAATCCATTTCAGTGGCCCGTTTCACGAAGCTGCAAGTTACAGTCCCGACTCTCTTTCTAGCAAAAGGAACTAAAAAGAGACTTCCGCTTGTAATTTGTAACTTGTAGCTTCGTGAAACGGGCCTCAGGTGGCTAAATTACTTTTCAATTTCTGTGGAGGTAATTATTTTTTAATATGCTGTGTCATAACATTTTTTTTCAATATGCTGTGTGACACTGTCTTCAGAACAATACTTACAAAAAAATACATACAATGCTGGGGGCGATCACTAGTATATGGAAAAAGCACCGATAATTGAGACTGGACTGTACCTATATCCGGCACTGCTGTGACAGACATGTGGCAGTTGCCTTGTCAAAAAGAAGTCTGTGATTATTAATTTTAATTTTATTTATTTAATTTTATTTGTATTAAATTTAGTGACATCTTTTTAATGAAATTGAAATAATTTATCCTGTGACTTTTATTTTATCTAATTTTATTTTATTGTGATATTGTAATTGATTGTTGTGTGTACACTGATTATGGATTTTTGTTATCTGAAATAAATGATTATTATTATTATTATTATTATTGAGTTTATCGATATAGGAACTCCCTAACTGTCATAAAATTTTGCCGCCTAAATTCCTATAGTCTGCTTATATGTTTCTTAAATGAGACACCGAAGCCATTATTCATGATTTGACGAACAATACTTACAAATAAATACAAAACAACTGAACCTAGTGATATCGAGAGAACGTTCCTTGGATATGCTAGAGGTGCACTTAGAAAGAGAAATGAGATTCCCAACGGGGTGAAAAAGGGGTAGCGGGAAACTTATTTCGCGCGTACAAAGTCTTTTACTATTTTAATATACATCGAGACGTTGCTGTCGGTGACGGCTCGATTACTGGATTATATTTCTGTGTCACATAGGTATTCTTTGAAGCATCAACGTGATTTTGAAAAAGAATTGTAGAAATAAGTTGTCAGACTAATTAATGTGACAAAGTAGAAGTATCTACCTAGAGCGACATATCATGGACCCACAAGAGTTACAACTCCTCACTGCCCAAAGCATCTGAAACTCCTGGACACAACGGGCCTTTGCCGAGCTCTAAACAAAGGACTGCCACAAAAGATCAGCAACAGCCGAAGCGGCACACAAGGCCCATGTCAACCCCCCAATAATAATAATAGTGTGACGATTTTGTCCACTTTAGCAGACACTTTGGGTCACCTAAGACACCTTCTTTGGCTAACCGTTCATTATTAAACCAGAGGTCCCCAAACTTTTTTATCTCATAGACCACTTGGCATTTGTTTCGGTTTTGGGTGGACGGTGCTTACCTAATATTTACGTTATCACGTAAAAACTAAGCAAAAAATCTTCGGGAATGCACGGATAACGTTGGAGGTCTATACGGCTAAAAATTGACACAGGTTACAATGAAAATTTAGCGCGGGTTTTTTTTTTATTTTACAAAGTAAGACACTACACACATTTGTATAGATAGTTATTTATTTGTTTATTACGGTAAGTATTACGTTAATAAGTAGGTAGGTACGTACTATCTGTGTATGAATCTGGATTATTCCCTTAATGAAAAGCCAAAATCGATCACTATCGTGGACCCCCATTTTCATCTCATGGACCCCCATTAATTTTTTCCGCTCACATGGACCCCTTGCAGGTCGTCGTCGTAGACCACTTTGGGGATCACTGATCTAAACGGACTGATATATTTAAATAAAAAGGCATATATAACCTGCTTATTATCTATAGCTAACTGTACACTAATGTATTTCTTGCACATCTAGATGTATAGGAAGGCTTTTTTTCCTTCCGCTAGCTACACAAGTTCAGGTTTTGCAACTCGTTCAATGACCTTTAATACGTTCAGTGCGCATTATTGACAGTTGAATAGGTTTATGACACTTTATGGCGTCGTGAATGAATACATTAATTTTATATCTTGTAATCTTTCATAAGTGTCATGACTATTAAAATTGACGTTGTTTGGTATTTCATGGTTAATTTTATTAGAGATAGATCTTGACGCGCCAAATTGCTTCGTTCGTACGTCTGTTAAAAATTAAGTTTAAGACAGAAACTTATTGATACTTAATTATTTAGTTATTTTTATTGCCTAATCAAATGTTTAATGAACAACAATGCATAAAGCAAAAAGTTATCCCGTTAATTCTATTAGCTTAATACATATTCTGATTTATTTGAATTGCAAATTATTTATTATATTAAGATGAGTGACATTTTTATTCAGTTTTCCGCTAAGAAATAACTACGAAATTTCCTTTTTTTAACCTGGAAGGAATGTAACGCTCGGTGGGAATTTAACTGGACTTTAGTAAAAGTAAAACAGCGATTATCACTCGTAACTAATCTACCAATAACTTCTCTATCACTTGTGTCACTTGCGTCAATTTGAACCATATTTTTTCTGGTAACGTTAAAATAGATTAAGTGCCAAGGATAGTATTTTGTTACCATTTCTGCGGGTGTCAAGAGCAGTGAAGTGTTATTGCGGAGGTCATTCACGTCAATCAATTTATCAGTGACGAAAACTCCAAACACTGCCCCGTCATAAATCAACATCTTATTTACGCAATTGCATTAACTGACGAGATAACGCATCCATCCGCAACACACAATCTAATCATAACTTTATATATTTAAACATACTAATAAATAAATGTATGTAGACAAAAAACCGACACGAATAAACGACTCCGTTTCAGCGCTAGTAGAGTTAATATTTAATTAGCCAAGCATTTTTCATTAAACTTGGCTAAGAACCACCGACATAAAGGCTGTAGCTGACGGACAAACATTCAAGCTAACAAGGTCACAAAACTCAACACTACTCTTTTTTGGGTCTGTGGTTAAAATAATATCTTCGGATTAAAAACTTTTTGGTAGAAAACTAAGGAGTCTGATACTTTTTTAATATCGTAAAAGTAGTTATCGATGTAACTGTTTATTCCTCGCATGCCAATTTACTTCACTGATGTGGTATTATTCGACTTTATCGGAGTTTTAATTGATTATTAGATTACGAGTATTGGAATGGTTGCCAATTGAAGCATACATACTTCAATTTCATGACCAGTACAAGAGGATTGATTTTATGGCTTTATGTATTCATTCCTAGCCGTTGATTTGCTAATTTGGTAATAGTAGTTTACGTGACGGTTGCGTAATGCTAATTACGCAGTCTCTTACAATACTTAATCTACACACATATGATAAGTACTCTAAGATGGGTTCAGAAGCTGAAAGGCAAATGACCAGCATTACCTTACCTGTGGTAGTAGGTGACAGCGATAACAGCTGTAACGTAATTTTGAAATTGTCGGTTACCAAGAAAAAGAGTATAAGGAATAAGTCATTTAAGGTTCGAGTTTGCATCGTTTTTAGGGTTCCATACCTCAAAGAGAAAAAACGGAATCACGAAATAGGATCACTTTGTTGTCCGTCTCTCTGTCCATCTCTGTCCATCTGTCCGTCCGTCTGTCTGTCTATCAAGACCCTATATCTCGGAAACGCGTAGAGGTATCGAGTTGAAATTAAAACCATATACTCAAGTCTACAGTCACTTAAAGCTGTGAAAAAATCAAACTTCTACATTAACGTAAAAAAAAGATAAGGCCGTTTATGCCGCAAGAAACGTGTATTTCGACACTCTCGAGAGAATCAAAATGTATAGGGTATTTCCCGTCGACCTAGAACAATGAAATTTGGCAAATAATACCGTCTTTTACTACAAATATAGGGAAATCATATACACTGGAATCGATCATATTTTTTTAGGAATGTAGGTCTCGATACCAACGTCATTTTTTATTTTTTTATGGTCATCATTACCTCAAGGAGCAGCCGCAATAGCAGCTAGACTAAACATACATTTTTCATATTATTATAATACCTAGACAGATAAAAAACTGGCTAGCCTAAATATTGTTCCACTTCACATTCCCAGGCAACTGAAAACAAACTTACCAACAACAGAACTCTGAACTAAAATTCCGTTCGACAAGCATAATAAACTCCACGGTGAGCAACGCATTGTTCTGATTTCCCCGTTGTTTATGGTTGCTTTTCAAGTTTTTTTTTCCATGATTATTGCACACGTATTGGTTTCACATTAAAGTATGTATACGTATTCGTTATTAAATAAGAATAAAAAAAAACACCTGTAATCATTATAAAAATACAACTACAAAAATGAAATTATCCCTTTAAGAGATATTCAAAGTGCTACTGAAAATATGGTAAAAGAAGTACACTAACGATAAACAAACAAAAGTCTATTATAACAAATCTAACGACTTAGCAGCTCATTCGAATTATATTGACAAATTGAAAATCCATTCTGTAAAGTATTTATCCATTATTTATTCAAATGCATTTGGATACATAATGGATAGATACCTGCTGCTGTTTGTTATTTTAAACTACGTAAAAGATTTTGATGTGGTACTCATTTTGAGAATTTCTCCCAGGAGGTTTATGTGCATAGATTCCCGCCGGCCAAACCTGAGCGGGTTGAAAGTCCCTAATATTTTGATCGTCTTTAAACAAATGGGTTTTCTTAATTAAACATATTGCTGATTTTATTGGAGTGTAAAATTACAATTAACAATCTGACACGGATACGGTATTGTCCCAGCCAAGATATAGCTGGCGAGTGCTCTGCCGGAGCATCGGAACACGGACATGACATGATTCTTATCCAAAAATAAAAATAAAGTATAATCTCCGTGTTCCGTTGTAATTATTACCCGGCCCCGTTTATATTGTTTTTTTTTATCAGGGGACAATGCCATACAAATTGGAATAGTCACAAACTAAGCCCTTGGCGTGTACTAAAGGTATTAGACAACGATAAAACGATACTTATCCATATATAGAAGTACATACTTAAATACATATAAAACATCCAAGAAGTAGGAACAAATACTCGCGCTGATCTTACGAATAGGTATCTGTCCTTACCGGGATTTCAGGAGTTCCAGGGTCACTACTACCTAGCCCATCGTGTCGTCCGATGTTATTACGTTCGACCTAGCATCTGATTTACAATTAACTACAAAATTAACAAGTTGACTTGAAGTTACATTGACATTGTGACTGTTGACAGAGGAAGGTCGCACCGACCCTGGGTCAAGATCAAGAACTTGGTAGCCACGTTCATGTTTTTATGTTTCTAGGTAACCGGCGACTGGTCGAATTCCACATTCGGAATGTTTTTTGCTTTGATGTTTGTAATGCGATGCTTGGTTCGGAAACCAAACTAGCGGAAGTATGCAGATCATTCCCAATTGCTTTCGCCAAGTTTTTGGGTTAGGTTTAATTTTTTTGGTCCAGGATCTGTTCTATTTCACATTGTACTGGCAAATCTTGATTCTGTAATCACACTGTTCACGTTATGACTGTCAATTCACTTGACAGTAAGAGTTACTACTAGGTGCACTTGCCGTCCCCGGGCAAGTCTAAATGGAGCGAAGCTGTTTGCTGCCATTATTTCAGAAATCTCAGTAACACTCACTCACTTAGCTTAAGAGGCCAACTATGGTGCCACGCCCCCACAAGAATAAAAAGGGATGGCTTTATGTACTTCCGCACAAAGAATGTGAAATGGAGATAGTTCGCTCGCGCCTTGACGGCAGCGTTAAATTCAATTAATTGCTGTTTACTTTTAAACCACAACACTTATTGAAAAAATGTTTTGCCAGGATTAAGAAGTTACATATCCTCAACTATTGAATCGAAAATCATCGTTCAAGATTATAGGGTTTCGAAGATTCAACCAAAAACATGCAAAAAAGGTGTCATGTTTGAAAAATAAAAGTATCGAGGATTTTATTTCTAATCGTGTTTTCACGTTCGACAGTCTCAAGCAAATATGATCAAGTTTAATATATCCAAAAACAGATACAAAGGCGATATGGTTATTGAGATCCAGATCACGGAACACTCCAGACCAGCATAGGGAGGCATAGGTGGCCTCTTAAGCCGCTAAAGATGAAGCTTCAGAAAGGTTACGAGCGAAGAGCGCCGCTTAAAATCGAAGTTTCGGCACTCACTGAAAGTCTATGGGAACTGATTTTCGGTGATTATTCCTGCGTGGTGTGTCCGATTTTCAATTTTATTTTTTCTAATCCATCTATGGCTAGATGTCGCATTACGGGCAAAATTTGATCCTGATATCTCTAATAGTTTGGGAGGAGTATGCGGACAAACGAAAATCCGAATCGGGGAAGAATGGAGCTTCACTTCGCTCCAATAACATCTACCATAAGTTATGATAGATGGCGGCCTAGTTAAAAACAATACGAGCACAATACGTATAAAGACGAAGTGGAATAAGACCCCATATACAGGGTGTCCCAGGAAGTAGTGTCAAGCGGAAGTCCAGAGGTAGTGCACCTCAAGGGGCATCTGAATCACCCCCATGTATGTTCCGCGATTTTAAGGAAAAATTACAAAAATTCTGATTAAAATGATCGATATCTCTGAAAATACTAAAAATCGCGGAACATACATGGGGGTGATTCAGATGCCCCTTGAGGTGCACTACCTCTGGACTTCCGCTTGACACTACTTCCTGGGACACCACGTATTTGTTTATTTCCAGCTGATGAGTTACGTGTCTAATTTACATCTTTAATTACATTTATAAATAGTAAACTTATAGAAAGACATAATTTTCGTATTATTTTCTTATTTTACATGACATGGTCAGACTTGCTTCCAAGAATTTCTAAGAAGATAATGATCGTAATAAAGTAGTCTGTGTGTAATCAGATTATTACTTCGCTATTTTCTTTGCAAAGAGGGTCAGAGGTAGCTAATGATATTTTACGAGAGTATCCACTGCACTTTCTTAGTTTTTTGCTAGAATATGTCTTTAGATTACAGTTGGTACATTATCTTTTGTATTATACTCTTTAAAAGTATAATTTTCTATAAAAATGTTGCGAAAGTAGGTATTTGAGATTTTCGAGAGTCAAAAACATAAATTGATCTAGTACCAAACTGAGGGCCGTGCCAAGATGCATTGCGCTAACTAACGTTTCTATTCGATTCGTTTTTAAACAAATCGCGTCACTGGTAGGTGACGTGATACGAAAAGTCACGTGATCTACCAGTGACGCGATTGGTTTAAAAACGAAGCGAATAGAAACGTTAGTTAGCGCAATGCATCTTGTCTGAGCCCTCAGGTAATCCAGATTCTCGTTTGCCTCCAAATCTTATTTTAAAAAGAACATACCTACAAAGTTTATGACTCCGTAAAAATTACTCGTATTCATCATACAAATAACCATTACCAGGACTGGAATAGACCGCTTACTTCGTAGGCAGGGTACCAATTACGGTAAACTTTCCCCCCCTTACTAATAACGTTGAGTAACGGTGGTATAGCTATACAATGTTTTGTCCTTATCTGTCAAATTTAAATGTCACAATGACAGATAAGGACAAAACATTGTATAGCTATACCACCGTTACTCAACGTTATTAGTAAGGGGGTTCGACTTTATGAATTATCTAGCTTCTGCCCGCGACTTCGTCCGCGTAGATTTCGATTATCGTTATTTCCTCGGGAACTTTTAAATTTTCCGGGTTTTAAAAGTAGCCTATGTGTTAATCCAGTGTTTAAGCTATATCCATTCCAAAATTCATCCAAATCCGCCCAGCCGTTGCAGCGTGAAGGAGTAACAAAGTAAACACACACATACGCACGCACGCACGCACGCACGGACGCACGCACGCACGCACGCACGCATTCCAATGTTTTATAAATATTTATTGTTCATAAAACAAATGCTGTGATCGTTTTAAAACGACGTGTGACTCATTTCTAATTCGAACACTATATGTAGGTATGTAGGCATACTTCAGACTCGTATTCCTACATACCTACATATAGGCATACTTCAGACCCCGCGATTTCCGACGCATTCGCTCCGATTGACTGAGTTCAAACTGTTCAAAGCCACTGAGCTTGTCTAACTTTAAGCGGTGACGTATCGCTGCAGCTTTCCAGGGAATGAAATCAATATCCAATTTCTATTGAAATCAGAACTGATAATTAAAATCAAGCCAAAAATCTGTGGCGTGCAACTTTCAACGGGTGAATATTTGTTACATTTGTTTGATCTCGTTTATCTCACGAAAGCGGCTTTGCCTTACTTGTAGTAACTCATATAGACACCCACACTACGGCACAGCTACGCACTCAGGGACAACGTGCACGTGCGTCTACACACACAAGCATGGCGAACCCGCTTTCGTGAGATAAGACAGCTGTAGGCAGTTTTGACGGACGTTAATTAATACATAAAATTTCAATACACTCTATTGAACATCATACAAAGAATACAAAGAGAAATAGAAACAACTGTAGGAACCGGCGGTCTTATCAAATATCTTATCTTCCAGAAAACTTATCAAGGAAGAGACTCGTTATTAAAGCCTAGAATAACAGCATCGAATGTGTTCTCAATTTGAATCAAGAAAAAGTAGACTATTCTCTGTTTTTTAACTGTAATGTACTAAGCCTATACCTATATATGTAGGTATTACGTGATGGTCACTAGTTTCTTGCATAGAACTTGTATCGCATAGTAATTTATTGCAAAAAACATAGTACCGTAAAACGGGGTGAGTAGGGACACAACCAAAAATGAAGCATATGTCACTAATTATAAGACTGAAATTATTTCCAGTAGACGTAACGTTATTGTCCATTTAATAATTGTTTTTATTTGTAACAAGTTATGACTTATTTTAGGTTGTGTTCCTACTCACCCCTTAATCCCTACTTACCCCGTTTATAGAGCGGGTTAAGATAAGAATAATAGAGAAAAATTCTCAATACAATACACTGATTCTGACTGCTTGTCTTTTTCCAAAATCAACAGCTCTAAACCCAATTCTTCTGGTATTTATTGCCAACAATGATCGTATATCGCCATTTGATCGTTGATCTTGCTCGTTTGCCCCCTTTTTACATAAAATAAATCATGCAGACTAAAATCCGGCTTCAATCCGGTGGAAGGTCGCCGTGAAAATAATGGCGCTGTGAAACATTTAGAGCCTCCCTTCTTGTCCCCACACGCCGCAAGTTACGAGCAAAGATAAAGGTCGCGTGTATGGCATTTGTTGTTTATGGCGTTCTGCAGTCTTATTAAATTTAAAAGATCTCAAAGATAATATGTCTGCATAGGCGACGTTTGTAGCTTTATCCTCGAGAACTATCCAATATTCGGGTCATACACATTCGAAAAAACAAAAGTTGCCTGTGGTCAATAGTTAAAGGCTTGCCAAGTGCATTAGGGAATGCAATTTACCGGTTATTAGACGTTTTTGTATGAAAATAACCGGTTAGAACCGGTTATAACCGGTTATTTGCATTCCATAGTGTGCATATAAGTTATGTTTGTATTTTATATGACTAAAGTAGACCTGATGCCGTTTATGCGGATGTGGGTTCAGTCAGAAAATTAGGCCTTAAAAAGTTAACTTTGGGTATGTCCACAGAAAAGACTGTAACCTAAATCTTTGTATAACCCATTCCGGGAATAAAGTACCCTTGGGTTAATCTCTTAAGGCCCACCATACTACAAACAGGGAGTTTTTTGTAAGTGGGACTTTGAATCTACCATCAAGGCCATAAAGTTTAATTACGTTTGTTCGATAAAGCCATTTTCAGTTTATGAAAATAGGAAATTATACCTAATTGTTATTGCAACACAATTCAAATTAAATTGCCTAGATTATGTATATCCTATTGCACACTAAGCCTCACGAGAATAAAGTTATCTCCATACCTTTTATTAACCCCTGACGCAAAAGAGGGGTGTTAAGTTTGACCGCTATGTGTGTGTGTGTGTCCCCGTAGCTCTTAAACGGGTGAACCGATTTGGATGCAATTTTTTTATTTGAAAGTTTTATTTCTAGCGGTGGTTCCTAGCTAGGTTTCATGAAAATCGGTCGAGCCGTTTAAGAGATATCGGCTCTGAAAGAAGGGGTCACCATTATATCGGGGGATTTATCTATATAATAGTTTAATTTATTAAAATTGGTTCAGTGGTTTTGCTGTAAAAGCGTGACAAATAGAAAATAGAGTTACTTACGCATATACTTACTTATAAGTATTATTATGTGTTTTATGATTGAAAAAATTACCTTCTGCTGGGGTTTCTCGCGGCGCTTCTTCTCCGCAATGATGGTCTTGTCCGAAGCG
Source organism: Acleris literana (assembly GCA_946894065.1). Taxonomy (NCBI): domain Eukaryota; kingdom Metazoa; phylum Arthropoda; class Insecta; order Lepidoptera; family Tortricidae; genus Acleris; species Acleris literana. The sequence continues at coordinate 2,930,597 of OX335687.1, forward strand.
CAGGTAGATTCGCTCTATATTACCGACGTTATTATTATTATTTATTATTATGAGCCCATAATGTCCCACTGCTGGACAAAGGCCTCTCTCCCCCTCTTCCACTCTATCCGATCTTGAGCGGTTTCCCTCCAGTTCTTGTCCCATGATCTCAACTCACCACTCCATCCCTTCCTGGGGCGGCCATGTTTTCTCTTAGCATTTTCCGGGAGCCAGTCTGTGGCTCTCCTGGCCCAACAATTACCGACGTGTAAATGAATAAATATTTTGAAATTTGAATGAAATAAGCATAAGTGTGGATAGGCGACTAGGTACCTATCGATATAATTTGTCTTATATCTTTAACAGTGAGGAGGAAAAGATACAAGATGAAAATATCTTAGTATCTTAGTGTTGGGTAAATCCCAATGAATAGTTATCTCGTTGATAATAAGTGAAGTAACTGTTTATAATGTTGTTGACCTCTGTATAATTTTATAGTACCTATAAGTGTAAATTTTTCGAGCATTTAATAAGGTTTACTAATACATACATACATAAACTTAAGCCTTCATTCCCAGAGTGGTGTACTGCCCTCCTATGCTAACAAGCATTATCTTAAATTTAATCATCAAGCGGATTCAATTCTAATTTGTTAGTAATAAGGTTGGTATTTCTACAGGAGGTTTATCGTAGTTACTGCGTATTGGATTAGGGCAGCAGTGTAGGCAGAGCTACAGAATTACCAACAACTCTATAAATTTGTTTATAATTCTGTAATTACATTTTGCATACTTAGGTTTACTAATTTAAACTGTTATTCCTACTTAAATCATTGTACATAATACAAAGAAATGTATCCACTTTGTTCCTTAGTACAATGCAATAAGATGACAAAGTGGATACATCTGTTTGTAGTCGACTGTACCACACATGCTGTTTTTATTGTATAAGCACTCTCTTTGTTTTATTTCATATAAATAAATGAATTCCGATGTGAACAAACCAAAACTTTAAAAGAATCGGTAGATCTGTAGTTATTATCACGATTGCAAATGTATATTGTTCAGGCGTCTCGATAGTATCGATCGATCAAGGTTCGTTAAGTATTAACATTGTGAGATAGATACTCATTATTACATTTTTGGTTTTAATTACCTATTTATATTAATTTACCCGTTAGCCGAGACTTGAGTTTGACATTTCGAAAAGTAATTTTAGATTAAATTCAAAAATAACAGTTTGAATTTGGAACCAGTTTATATTTAAAATTATCTTGGCAACCCTATTTAAACTGCCGAGTGCTTGACAAAATACATTTTAAACACAGCTGTCACCAATTTGCATTAAAAAGCGTGCCGTCCCGCCGTGAAAACAGCCATGTGCATGAGCGGCAATGCTGCGTTATTTCACGCGGCGAACACTGCGCCTAGACGAATGGCATTTGCAAGGGTTAGTCGTTGCAGGAATTTAAAAAAAATGTAAAGCACTAACGTAAGTTTGCGTGTCCGCCTGCGTCGTTATACAGGGTGGAAAAAACGAACGCCACATGGGCGGCAACTGCCTTAAATATTGGAAATAACAAGTTTTACGCAAAGGAGACTTACTTATATTTAAAAAAAAAATGAATTTACGGATTTTTGAAAATTTGTCTGCCTTAACCGGGAATCGAACTGGTCGAATATGACTAAATAATAAAGAACGGTTTTTTACGGTCTTTATTTAATTTAAAGGTGTATGTGTATTGACATAAATGATCAATATTAATGACCCTTTCGATCTTTATCATTTATCATATTCGACCAGTTCGATTCCCGGTTAATTTAGAGGATTAAAAAAAAATACCAATAATGTATTTTTTTGCGTCGAATTTGTTATTTCTAATATTTAAGATAGTGGTCTGACCTTTCAAAAGTAACGAATTACCTTTTTTGAAAAAAAAATTGAAGCGCCCGATTTTCTATAAACTTTCCGCTGCATTCCGGTTTAAACCTTAATTCCGAAATCTATTAGAAAACTTTTTGTGTCAGTATTTTCAAAGTAGCTCTCGGTTTGATTAGGGTTGTGACAAGGGACCGAATGACGGTCTAATGCCTTCTGATAGATTGATATAATCCTGCACATTATCCAAAATTTTAATGAATATTAAGTACTTGTACGAAATGTTGTGCAGTTTCAAAACATGGTTCTTTAATTTTAGCAGGGTAAAATAAAAAGAATCATAGTTATTTTAATTAAATCTCCTCTTTTTCTCCCAAAACTAATGCAGCAAATTAAACCTTAGTTGTTAGCGAAAGCGCTAGAGTCTCCTACCAGGGACCAGGGTTACAGGAGAGTATAGGAGGTTATCCCCAGCAGTGGAACATATCGCATCTTTAGAATTATAGTGACTTAATTCACAAATTTTGGATTTCGAGTTAGGTCTCTATACTAATAAAGATATGTCTCAAAGTCGACTGCTGAAATGTAGAATTAGGTCACTGTAATTCTAAAGGTGCGATATTTAGGCCTTGAGTCTGTTTCAGAACTTGCACATGTAGTATGTGTTAATTAACGATTTTTTTATTGGTGTCTAAATAAACGATAAACTGGCAATAGAAGACCAATGAGAAGTGGGTGGTCGACTGCCCTTACTGTCATCTGTTTTTTTTCGGCCAGTACCTGTGCAAAGAATTTGATTATCGATTACTCCAAACATTTTAGAGATTTATTTATTTATAAATATTTTTACATGGCATTATAGTTGGTACTAATGCACCATGAAACAAAATTAACAAAATTAAGCTAAGTAAAGTTATTAGACTATATTGGGACACTCGATTGCCTAGCATCCTTCACCTCACAAAATCTCATGCATTCACAACACATAGCCGACCATCGGCCTGCAAGCAGGTTGCACTCCGGCGCAGATGCTTGAAGCTCATTGAGCAGCAAGCGCGCGGGTAGCAGCGAGGTCCGGCGCGACACGGTGCCAGAGATGGGCAAAATGTATTCGAATGACGAATAACGAATAAGAATAACCAAATTATTCGCGAATAACGAATGAAATTCTCGAATGATTAATCTTATTCGAATAATTTATTCGTTGAATGAATTGCCACGAATAATTATTATGTACTACTTATTATACCTGCTCCATTTTTCTCTAATAAATTAATAAATTATTCGTTATTCGAAAAGTAGTCGAGTGATTCATTCGTGGATAAACTATTCGCGAATAAATCATTCGCAAATAAATTATTCGACGAATAAATTATTCGCGAATAAAAATATTACGAATATTTTTTTATTCGAATGATTATTCGAATAAATAATTATTCGAATAATGCCCATCTCTGCACGGTGCGCGCCGGTGCCACTGCGAACAGGGGGCCTAACTTGACTGCGTTTATCGCGCGACAAAGTGTGGATAATGCATCTGTCACCTTCTGACACAGTAAGTACGAGAGTGACGGATGCTTTATCCACATTTGACACGCGATATAGGACCCATACTAGGCCGCAGCTCGCGGTGACGCGCCCAGAGGACTATCCTAGGCTCATCTGGAACACGCAGTCTCATGAGTTGAGCCACCATCTCAGGGCAATCCGATTCGCCGCGCAGAACACGGCAAGCCGAGACCAACAAGCTATAATGGCGCCTGACCTCGAGAGAATTAATTACAAAGAATGAAAAGCATGAAAATAAAAGAACTCGTTCCTTTTTCAAACTTGCCTATGAAAAATCGACGCTAAAGATCGACTTAATCGTCAATTACTGTTCTGCAAGGTTTGCTGTAGTTTTTCTACAACATAGACCACGATCGCTAAAGTTCCTATTCTATCTAATTAAAAGACTGCCTTGAGCAAGTCGACAAAGTTGGCTTAATAATAGTTAACTCCCACTAATCGAGTCGTTTCTTAGCGGACGTCGAGTCTAGTCTTTAGATCATGAAACTTTGCGGTCTTAGGGCCGGGATAGTAAACTCTTTGGTTGTTTTTGAGTAAGTAGTCTGAAGACCGGGATTCTGTTATTTTATCGAAACACATTTCAACGAACGTATCTTTACGCAGAATTTTTATTTCATCGAAAGGCATTTCTCGCCGCATGAGTTTTGTTTTTGGTAGTCGTAAGTCTAACCCAAGCTAGAAACCTACGTAATTAATATTTAAGATATCCTGGAAACATCATGGCAGAAAATTGCCTTCGATGTCATGAAATTTGATGAAATAATACAATCGATAAAGTGAAATTCGATAAAATGATGGGTTACCCTAAAGACGTGTTAGAAAAAAACATTTTCTTTGACTTCGGCGTCCTGTCAAGTGATGCATTGAACTTATTTATCAATACGGCCCACAGACTTAGGTAAATGTTTTTGTACTAAAGTGAAATTTATAATAAGCACAATCATCTTCTATTATATAAAATGCTAAGCTGATTGTTGATATATCAACGCACAGCCCAGACCGCTGGACCTAGAGACTTGAAATTTTGCACATAGGTACCTTGTATAGTGTAGAGATCCACTAAGGAAGGATTTTTGGAAATTCCACCCTTAAGGGGGTAAAATAGGGGAAAAACGTTTGTATGAAAGTCCGTCAGTTTTGAAGTTAGACGCTTCAAATTTTGCGTTTAGGTTGGCGATTGAATTTTAACATATACGTGTCTCAGCGTTTTTGATAATTTCAACCCCGAAGGGATGAAAAGGGGTAAAACGGATTGTTGATATATCAACACACAGCCCGGACCTTATTACCTAGGGACTTGACATTTTGCACATAGATACCTTATATAGTGTAAAGATCCTCTAAGGAAGGATTTTTGGAAATTCCAACCCTAAGGGGATGAAAATTTATATGAAAGTCCGTCAGTTTTCGTTTAAGTTAGACTATTCAAATTTTGTGTTTAGGTTGAAAATTGAAAATTAATTTATACGTGTTTCAGCGTTTTTGATAATTTCATCCCCGAAGGGATGGAAAGGGGTAAAACTGACTGACTGATCGATCAACGCACAGCCTAAACTGCTGGACCTAGGGACTTGAAATTTGAAGGGAATATTCCTTGGGGTACACTAAGAAAGGATTTTTCGAAATTCATCCCCTAAAGGGTTGAAATAGGGGGTAGAAATTTGTATAGGAGATTAGTTATTTTTAAAATAAGCAATTTGGAAATTGGTATTTAGGCTACTTCTAAAAATACTTCTTTCAGCGATTTAGAAAAAACTACCCCTAAGGGGGGTAAAAGGGAGTTTTAGTTTGTTCCTCCTTCACGCTGCAATGGCGGTGGATGGATTTGGATGAAATTTAGAATGGAGATAGCTTATACCCTGGATTAACACATAGGAAAATCCCATCCCGGAAAATTTAAAGGTTCCCGAGGGAATAACGACAATATCTTTGGTGTTTTTTGAAAAAGTCATTATGGGTGTCGTTTTCTTAGGTTGCGTTGACCCAGATTTCGAAAATGATATCAAATTTGGGATTCAAAATGGCCGCCATATTGTTTATTGAAAAAGTCGTCATTGGTATCGTTTTCTTACATTTTGGGGACGTAGATTATGAAAATGATGTCAAATTTAGAATTCAAGCTGGCGGCAATTATGTTTTTTGAAAAAGTTGTCACGGTTAACATTTTCTTAGTTTATGGGGACGCAAATAATTACTAATATAGAATAAGATTAGTAATTATTTGTCAAAATTGCGCAATTGAATAATTTATTTCTCCTATGGCTTTTGCCATCCAGTGTGACAACATGAGACAGGCTTTGTACCTACATTCAGTTTTGGTAGTCTATATCAAAAGGAGCGGTGTCAGATTGAAGTTGTCAGCGTTGACATATCCAGATTTTAATTTTTTTTCCGCTATTTTCAATACTATTCACTATTCACGGCATATTAATTCTCCGGCTGTTATTTAATATTAGGGCGGTTATTATGATCACTTGAAAATAATTACGGACAGGCATTTAATTTTTCGCCGAATTGGTCGGTTATTTAATTCTAAAATGTCATTTCAAACAATACTCAAGGGGTAAAAAAAATATACATCGATAGTTATACATAATATTGCTGTAGAAAGAAAATCCATACTAATATTATAAACGTGAAAGTAATTATGTCTATCGTCTGTCTGTTTGTTATGCATTCAAGGATAAACCGCGGAACTGAATTAGATTAAATTTGCATCTCTATTTGGGATGGCAGTTTGTATGACGATTTGGTCATTTATGTTAATTTTTTTAGTTGGAAACGTGGTAATTGATGTTTAAGCTACTGTTTAATACTTTTTACATAAAAAAAAATTTCGGTAAAACTCCCCCTAAGGCGATAAATGGGGAGTAGAAATTTGTATGGGAGATATCGAAATGGCTACATTAGGGAATTGATATTTAAATAAAATATACTGCTTTCAGCGATTTAGAAAAAACTACCCCTAAGGGGGTAAAAGGGGGTTTTAGTTAGTTACTCCTTAACGCTGCAACGGCTAGATGGATTAGGATGAAATTTAAAATGGAGGTAGCACCCTGGATTAACACATAGAAAAATCCCATCCCGGAAAATTTAAAAGTTCCCGAGGGAATAACGACAATGTTTGGTGTTTTTTGAAAAAGTCATCATGGGTGTCATTTTCTTAGGTTGCGTTGACGCAGATTTCGAAAATGATATCATATTTGGAATTCGAAATGGCCGTCATGATGTTTATTGAAAAAGTCGTCATTGGTATCATTTTCTTACATTTTGTGGACGCAGATTATGAAAATTATGTCAAATTTAGAAATCAAGATGAGATCTTTTTTAAAAAGTGGACGTAATTGTCATTTTCTTAGGTTTTGAGGACGCAGATTTCGAAAATGATGTGAAAGTATAGGTAGAAATTAAAAATGGCAATTCAATTATGTCTGTCGTCTGTTTGTTTGTTCCGCTTTCATGGATTAACCGCGGAACCGAATTAGATTAATGGGCATTGGGTAAATTTGTTTGAGGAATATTGTCTTTTTTTTTCAGCGGCCACGGATGATGTTTGGTAGTTCCGCCATTTATAATGATAGATACCTACATTATAATTAGTATTAAGACTCATAATATAATATATGTAATATTGATCTATGATGGATATTTTAAGAGCAACCAAACTATCATGGGAGGGATGGTGCTTTGAGACGGCGAATTTAGACAGATTCTCATCTACCGGTGATAACTAGGGGCACACCAGCGGATAAAATAAATGCATTTCGGCATCTACGATATGGGTATATATATAAAAAATATACCTCACTACAAATATGCCAGGAATTACGAGTACACCATGATACACAGTCGGTAAATATATACGGCAGCTCTATTAAAAATTGGCGAAGATCGTATGGCGAGAGATAGTAACGATTTGAATACATTAAACCGCGAATTCTGTAATATTGTACAAAACACAGATGATCTAAAAAATAACGTGTACCCCGATCTAAAAAACAATATAAAGAATAGAGAATGTTTGTGCGAGAGGGCGATTATAGCACCGACAAACGAAATTGTTAGGCGGATAAATATAAAAATATGTCTCATGTAGAAGGCGATGTTGTGGAGTATCTCTTGGTAGACAATGTCATAGACACAGAGCAAGTCACGTCCTACCCTTAGAGTTCCTGAACTCTTTCGAGGTATCGGGAATGCCCTCCCGTAAGAGTTAATGGTGAAAGTTGGTGTCCCGGTAAATTTCGAGCTCAATATTACATGTGTTTGAAAGATCATTCTTGCCAGGGAGGACGTCAAACTATAGAATTACTTAAAACTATTAATTTACTTAACTGCGATAAACGAGTTCTACGCGGACGAAGTCGCGGGCAAAAGCTAGTATCTATATATTTTTCGTACTTCAAAAATATTGCGTGACCTGTTCAAGTGACATATTACTTAGGTACTTGAAACTTGAAACAGATGTTAAGTTGTAACTTTCAAGGTGTGTCGAATTTTGGCGCCTGGCGGTACCAGTGTTATATGTTCTGCTTTTCTTTTGTTTTAAAGTCTACAATCATGCCTGCTACAAAGGTTTCAAAAGTCAAACGATTCGGTTGCTTATTTAGTTCAAACATTATCATAAACCCGTTGGGTATTGCATAAAACACTGAATAGTGTTATATGTTCTGTTTTTCTTTGTTCTGCAAACAAGTCTACAATCATGCCTTTCTACAAAGATTTTAGAAGTCAATATTCGGTTGCCTTTTGAACACAAAAATAATTACCATAAACCTATTGCCATTGCATAAAGATTCATTATTGCCAGGATATTCTGACCTGAAATTTTAATTTGTTAGCTCTTTTGAGCTGAGTGTTCTCTATCGATATTGAACGCTAAAGTTTAGCTAAATGGACTTTCAATGCAGTAAATTTGCATAGTCAACGCGGCTGGAGTTTTAGAAATAAGGAAACAATTTATAACGTAAATAGGTAAACTATTTTACGTAACACCTGGCCATAATGTGAGTTTTATCGCACGCTGCGCGCACGGTAAAACTCGCATTGTGGCCAGGTGAAGACGTAAAATTGTGTACTCATCACGGGCAGTAAAAAAGAAAGCCCTCTATCGCATATTTACAACCCTCGCCTACGGCTCGGGTCTCAAATACCTGCGATTTCGGGCTTTCTTTCTTTTACAGCCCTTGTTAAGTAATGTACTATTATTACCGTATTCAGATCAGGTTTTCCGGGTAAATTCAGATTAAAATAAAAACGGATGCGATAATTTTTCAAAAGCATGTATATTTTACAAACATTACTAGTGACCCACCCTCGCTTCAATCCAAAACTTATTATACATAAAAACATGATAAAAACCTTCCTCTTGAATCACTCTATCTATTAAAAAAAAGCGCATCAAAATCCGTTGCGTAGTTTTAAAGATCTAAGCATACATAGGGACAGACAGCGGGAAGCGACTTTGTTTTATATTATGTAGTGATGTAGTGAAGTGATATAGTTGTAGCTATTAATTTATTGAATCTATAACATCTAAGCCTAATTGTGCAAAGTGTGGTTACAGAATTATCATTTTTTTTTGGAAATGAAGGCGTGAAGGTATGTATGTGTATGTAAAAATCGTTTATTAATCGTAAGACGCATAATAACTATCAACTTTACGGAAAGTAATTATTCCATCTATGTGTAAGCTTTCATCTAAATCCGTTCAGTCAGCAACATTTAAAATTCAACATATTTTGTAATATTAATAGAATATGCTGCTTTATTCACTGTTACGCGTATTAAAACAATAGCTAACTCATTTAGTAACACCCAGTACCGACCCATGTTAAATTACCGACGATAAGAGACATCTCCACACTCATTCCATTCTCAATCGACTAAACTTCACCATTATCCTTAACGTTAAAAAAGGCCGTTGAAAAAATATCGCTTCCATAAATCACAGACTTTTTTTATAAATTGATACGTTCTTCAGCTTATCTATGCTCGGGCACGTTCGGAATTCAAACTTGCTAACGTTACGATGGCCTCTTTCTGTAGGCCTCTTCCATGACTCGGCAGTTTTGTTGACGGAAAAGTGATGAATGGGCGTTTCTTATACAGTGCTTGACAAGCTTAAACGGCGTTTATAAACGATACTGTTCGCAATTAACTTAATATACGCGAGTTAATTGGAAACAGGAACTTAAAAAAAGGTTAAAAAGGTTTTCTGACAAAAATCATGCTTAGAGGTTTGTCTCAAAAGCACTAGGGTGACGGCACCAATTATGGACACTGTTAGCTGACAGGCACCAGTAATGGACACTTGACTCTTAATTCAAATTTCATACGGACTACATTGATTATTGCAAAACAAATGAATAACCCTTATCTTCTGTAAAATAAGTATTAAGTGTTCATTATAGGTGCCTTGTCCATTACTGGTTCCATCACCCTATTTGATTTTTTGTCCATTACTTATCTACTGAGAAAATAAATAAACTTTCTGTTAGTGGCTAATGAACTTAAAACTCCTCGTGGTCTTTTCTACGTCACAGCTTGAACTAGACTTAAAAAAACAAAACGCGGTTACAAACAAAATGACGTCATTCCGCCCACTAGTCCCAAGCGGGCGCAGCAAATTTCGATATGATAATATTAACATATTTTTTCTTAGTAAATAATAATAATAAAAAAAAAACTGTACTGTTTATCAAAACACCTTTTCCAAAAAATACGGTTGTCAATTATGACTTATTTGGTAATGTTATTTAACTTATTTTTAATAAAATATTTAAAAAGGAATTTTGTGATCTTACGCCAATATTGTTGACTATTCTTTGAGTTATTCAAATCAATAAAATCAATGGGTTTTATGTTTACTATGATACGTAAATCGTATAACACGTGTACTAACACAAAATACTTTTACGAATTCACGTTGGAACGTTGTTATAAATTGCTAATAAAAAGACAAGGCTCGTCGGCTTTACATTTGAGAGGCACTTAGCGATAACAGTTTACATTAGGTACGCTTCTGTGATTTTTATACAAGCGATAAATACAGCGTTTTACCTTCATTACAGTAGCTAATATCGGAAAATAACACATCTACGTTATCCAATTAGCACAACATTGTTACCATACCGTAGCTAATAACATTTAATTAACAAAAGAACAACGTATTTACCCAAATAAAAATAACAACTAATAGATTTTCCAACGTTCTTTTTTTATGTCAATGATTCCGATGTTCCAGATATCGAACTCGCAAAAAACGAGAGGAAAATGGCACGCTTACATTCACTAAGTCTTATTCTACTGAATACTAACATTTTAATATGAACCTTGAGGACATAGAATGAGGTTCAGATTTGAGGTCGCCGCCAATCGACATAGGAGGTTAGGAAAGTGAGTGAAAATGTCCTTCTGTAGCTAAAGGCAGTTAAACGTCGTTTCTAACGCTGAAAGCTGTGATTGGTCTGAAACTACCTCAATTTGCCGTTGAAAACTTCGTAGCTTTACTTTTTAAGGAGATAACGATATAGTTACAGGAACTTTATGTATGTTCCTTAAGAAACCTTTCTTCAAAGACTATTTCTTCCTGATATGTTTCTTTCGTATCAAATTCCAAAACATACGAACAAAAAACGTATTGTCTACAAGGCACCAATAATGGACACTTGATTCTTATTTTACAGAAGATAAGGGTTATTCAATTTTGGACCGTATGAAATTTGAATTAAGAGTTAAGTGTCCATTACTGGTGCCGGTCAGCTAAAAGTGTACATATTTGGTGCCGTCACCCTATATATATTATTATTTACTAACTTTAATGTGTTTGAACACATTGATTGCATCACAGATTAGTAAACTGGGCAGTCATTGCCATAACCATCATATTGTCAGCCTGAATAAGGGCCATATCAAAAGCACCCGAAACCGACGTACATGCGTGAAGAGGTTGATGAATGTAGAATGTAGAATGTAGTTGGGAAGCGAAAGTTGTATGTGTAGGCCGGTGCACCTGGCGTTCCATAGGGTTGATCAATAAGTTTTTAGAATCGGTATAAAAAATGGGAGATATGTAAATCGTTATATTTTAATTGGAATATGCACACTTTCTATATTTAGAAACATTTATTAACGTCATTGAAATGTTTTATTTTACCCCTATAAAAATATATTTACTTTTGGAGGTCCCTTTACTAAGTCATCATCAGCTTTTGATTTTTATTTAGTTGTTTTTGAACATTGGTGAGTGAGAAGTAGTAGTCAAAAGTTAGGACTAAATAACAGGGGGACTGGTTATCAGTTCTAAACTTAGGTCGGAGAGCAGCATCCTTGTGAATTAGATGGCTCTGAAGCATAATTCCTGCCGAAAATACGTAATTTTTTATTCACTTTTTTATTTTTTTTCTTTAACTATACGCAGAATAATGTTATATAACTCTCGTAGGTTATTTGATAATTGCTAAAAACTAATATCACAGTATTTATTTGTAGGCCTCAATAATCCCGGAAAAGGCCGAAAAAGCCACCTTAAATGTTGGTGACCGAGCTGGAAATAAAAAAGTCCACTGCGAAGATAACTTGTTTATGCTTAAAATTATAATGATGTAAACCAAGGTTTCATTTTCAATAACATCTTTTTTTATTAGGGCATCTGGACTTTCTCCACACCGCTCCAAATAATTACAAAACTAACTCTTATTTTTGCCGTCGAGTAAAATTGTTCATACAGATGTTTTTTGTTTAGCTATCACAGAAAAACAAATGAAGATTGTTAAAAAAAAATCTCTAATTTAACGTTGATTAGTGCCATGGGCTAGTCCACATTAAAATAATAAGATTATGAGGATGGTTCATACCGATTCTAAAAACTTATTGATCACCCCTCGTATCTGCCTTCCCCATGGGGAGACAGGCGTGAAGGTATGTATGTATCAGCCGAAGGACGTCCTCTGGGTAACACAGCCGATGTAGTATGTAGCACAGAGGCATTCCATCATATTCCTCAAAGTTGGCAACACATTTGCGGTCTTTGTGATGAGTAATACTAATAGTTTAGGAGCCTAAGTATCCTATCATGGATTCGTGATGTCTAGATTGAGATACGGTATAATTTTTTGGGGTAATTCAACGTTTGGGTAAGTCTAACCTCAATAAACACAAAGATATTCAATTTTAATGCTCTCCTGTAAAATTTGCCACAAGTCAGTTACGCGGCATTAGCAATTGTTGGTTACGCGGTATTGCAGTTTCATCGACGATATGTAATTTACACGTAACGGATAGCTGCAGGCCGCCCAACAAACATTTAGGCGTCAATTAGAGCTTGTTTTAGAACTTAACGAGTTATTAAGGGTCTATAGCAGCAACATTTACAACTTTTGGCGACATAATAGCGTAGATAAGCAAAATCTATCACTTAAAGTTATACAACAGATTTATAAGGGTGAGCTTAAAGGTTTAAGAGATAGAGCAGTGATTTTTAACTCTACAATACGGGCAAAGCATCTTGTGTTATAGCTTTAAGTGAATCTTACCACTATAAGATCTAAATAAGAAGTAATAATTGACTACAACCTCCCAAAGTGCTATACAAGTGACAATAAGCTCTCGACAAGAACCAAGAGTTGCACAAAAGCATTAATTACCGCTATAAGCTCTACAACGGTGCTCATAAACTCTTTTATAGCACTAAATGCCTAAAGAAGTACAAACCTCTCTTGTATTACTTAAAGCCATATAGTAGAAATATTTTTCGCTATTATAGAACTTCTAGTGCTTAATGTGACTTCTGTATAACTTTAGGTAGAGTAATAGAGCTTAATACCACTTCTGTACCCCTTATTTGATCACTCGTGACATATCAATATGGCGACACAACCAAAAAAATCTAAAGCAGCCAGAAATTCTTGGAAATGGTTTAATTTAATATTTAATTTAAGTATTTTGCTTCATTGTGTTGTAATAATAGTTGCACGATACCTTAAAAATAGTATAGATAACGTTTTATTAGATTATTCTAAAAGTTTAATGTCACTCCATATCTAGTAAAATATTCTTCTCAGCAAATAGAGAACAGACATATGGCGCTTAAATTATTTGTTAATAATACATATGCTTATTCACAGTGTACTTACCTTCCCAGTAAAAAGTCAACTTTTATCCACTTGCAAAACGTACGCGTTGGTATATATCATTCACTTTTACAAATCCGCCATTCGTGATGGTTCCAACAAATGACATTAAGTTTTTTGTTGACGAAATAAAAATAAGTACCTATCTTATGAGATGTTAAAAATTTCTTAGAACCTGAAGCCGTTTTTTAACCTTTGTGGATCTATACTAGAACTGAAAGCGTTAATAATCACCTATTTGCAACCCTCTTAACACTTAAAGATATAGTGAGCGACATTGTAGTTCTACTGTACCGCTTAAGGAGTTAGTATTCACTTATTTGCAGCCTTCTTAGCACCTAAAGAGTTAATAAGCGTTATTTCACTCTATTGTACCACTAAAGGAGTTAATTTTCGCCTATTTACCACCTTTTTATCCCTCGTAGCTTCAGTTATCGCTATTATAGCTCTCTTATAGCTTTATTATACCTCTTATTCCATTCCTTAACTCTGCTTTACCGCCATTAAAGAACTTAAGGTGATTAAAAAGTGTGCCCAATTCGGGGGTATAGTAGAGTTATAGCGCGCTCTAACTCCAAATCGTAACACTTATTTATAACCTTAGGATCTGGTTAGCGCTCTTATAGATTTCCTATAACTCTTTTCTTAGCGCCTACGTGTTACTTGGGCGCACTTTAAGGCATTACAATTATTGACCGTGCCATACGAAGTCTCGATTTTTGTAAGAGCGAACTTGAACATGTTTAAAACTCGCTTCGCTGGGAATGCGAGACGCAAGGTGCAGATTAGGCCTGAAATATGTAAAACTGCACTTTTCAAAAAAAGTATTTTTGGTATGGCACCGACTATTTACAATAAATTACCGGATTGTATAAGAAATTCCGACATTGATAGTTTTAAGAGGAAAGTATTGAGTTTATTAATTGACAAATGTTATTATTATTATTGTGTGCATGACTTTTTAATTGATAATTTTGAATAATAAGATTTATATATTTGTACGCCAGCTGGCAGTTTATAGTGATACGTTGAACATTTGTACATCCTTTTATGATTATTATGACCAATAAACACAAATAAATTGATTTGATTTGATTTGCCTACTTACCATCAGATGACCAGTTATCTTGTTTGCCTTCTCCAAGCCATAACATGACATGGCATGTCATTTGTGGTTGGAGTACCGACCAAAGATCTTTCGACCTTTTTAAAGGAGGAATTCAAGCCGAGGCGTGTCATATTTCGGCGATTTCGTGGCCGCCTGCTAGCTGATACCGAGAAAGTGTATTAGTAGTCATGTTAATTTTAAGTTATATATAATTATGTTAGTCTGGATGTAAGGTATTTTTAAATATGGGCCTTGTTGCCTGAAGTTAAGTTATTATATCCTCGTCCTGTCCAAGCATTTTTTGAATACTTCCGATTTCTGCTTAATGTCCTCTATACAGGACAATTTTACATATAAAAATTGATTTCTGGGCAGAAACTACCAAATCAAATGTGTCCTTTATTAAGAACACTGGGCAGGACAAGGCTTTTCTATAACGATGCCTAATAGTTTTCTCCAATCGCGATCAATGTCAAATGAATCAAATAAGCCAGAAAATCCCGGTTTCCAAAGTGTTTGTTGAGCGTTTTCCCCTTCCGTTGTTCCGTAGCCAATCTCCGGTAAATTATTTAGTGACACGTCCAACTCACGCCATTTCCGCTTGGAGTATCCTTGTGGAATAACTCCTCGAAGTCAAATATCCGTTGTCTGAACGATGTTAAACGTAACTGTTTTTTTTAACTTCACTTGGTTGAAGTAAGTTTTGAACTAGTTCCCTTTACTCGGGTCGGAATGTGGCAACAGATCCACCGAGAAATTATTTGATTAGGTAGTCTCTATTGGCAGCCGATAAATTTACAAAAAATTACAGCCAATTTTTTTTGGTCTAATACTTATTTAAAGCTAAGCTTTGATTTAATTTTGCAACAAAATAAACTAGTGACGTAAAAACTGATATTACGCATATCGTTTAGTTAAAGTTTAATTGTAAAACGTGATATTTTTGAACTTTAATGAGACCGATAATGTTGCATCTGAAAAATCTAAGGGGTTATACTTAGGTCATACTGAAAGTTTCTGGATTCTGATAAATAAGACTAGATAAGATGTTTATGATTAATTTATTGTTTTTCAAAGTCCCTCACTATTTACACATTTTTTCATTCGCTGGGACCATTGTGGGTCCAATCTTCATTAGGGACCTCTTCAACGGCTTCTTGGAATGCATTCACCGCCGCTTTCAGGCTTGAGAATCGTAAACCTCTAAGTTTATCTTTTATTCGTTCGTAGTGGCGAGAAGTGTCGGATATTAAGGTAACATACATACATACATAAACTCACGCCTTTATTCCCAGTTTGGGGTAGGCAGAGCTACAGAATTGCCAACAACTCTAAAAGCTTGTTGATAATTCTGTAACCACATTTTGCATAATCAGGCTAAGATGTTTACCAGCGTATTAGTGACAGGTTGCAAGCCCATCGCCTAGCTGTATAGTTACCTTATTAAAAACATAATGGTAATTTAGGATACTTTACCTATATTGTGTTTAGTTTAGATTCATAATAGATTTAATAAGAGAGTAGAGACTGATCGATCCTACAGTCAAACTGTGCAAACGGTTTTGTGGGACATATGTTCCTATATATGTTGTAATTTCATATTTTTAATAAATAAATAAATAAATAAATAAATAGTACTACAAGCCTTTATTCCCTTAGTCGACTCTTACGACATCCACGGGAAGACATGGAGTGGCACTATTCTAAGCCGGCAACCACACAGCTAATTATTAAGGTAACAGGCGTGATTTAATGTACGTATGCATGTACTTAATGACTTTTTAATACAGGAACGTGCTAACTGTTTCTAAAATGTCTCCTATCTTTTTTTTATTAAATAGCAACGAGTTCGTCGATAAAATCGACGACTATAGAACAGGGTATCGGAAAATACCGTCGTCTATGCATCGTTTTCATTAACGGTGGACAATGCACGCTGCAAACCGTCACTCTTGCTTGCGGTGCGAGCATAATGGAAAATACTCGTACTAGTACATTTAACTACCCTCCTAGATTAGTTAATGTATTGGAATAATGGTATGTGTAAAGTTATGCGAACATGACTTTGAAAATGGTATTATTTTATCGAAACACATTTCAACGATCGTAGGATGACGGCACCAATGATGGACACTTTTAGCTGACAGGTACCAGTAATGGACACTTCACTCTTAATTAAAATTTCATACGGTCCTAAATTGATTGTTGCAAAACAAATCAATAACCCTTATCTTCTGTAAAATAAGAATCAAGTGTCCATTATTGGTGCCTTGTCCATTACTGGTTCCATCACCCTATCATTACGCAGAATTTTCATTTTATCCAAGTGTATGTCTCGATGCATGAATTATTATTGTTTTGGTAGCCGCAAGTCTAACCTAACCTAATGATATCTTGAAAGCATTATGGTTTAAGCAGAAAAAAGCGTTCGATGAAATTAAATTCGATGAAATGATACAATCGATGAAGTATAATTAAGAGTTGAAAACAATATCATAACAGGTCATATGGATATGGTTTTTACCGTCTTGAATCTCGGCCCTGTTTAAACTGTATTGGCAAGAAAATGCAACATGTACATCTTGAAATTACCTTTACTTAAATGCATTGTAGTTCCAACTAACATTGTAAAACGAATGTATTTCATATTATGTAGTCTGCACAACTTCATACACTCCATAAGGTCGAGATGTATCTGTCACTTCGAAGAGTCGACTAGCGACATTTTACTTCCAAAGGAAGTCGTATCAACTACTTATCTTGCTGCCTGAAGCTATCGCTAGAATAAATGAAATAACTTACGTCGGGGTGCTACCGGGTTCCTATTTTATCGATTTCTAGGAAACTAACAAGAGATTCCTATTGGACAGCTGTAGCGGTGCGAGACATTCCCTTACTTATCTCGTGTCAGTTGGCTTTAGATATTGGATTCTATGGCAATGTACCTTACGTACGTACGCGTCCCGTTATCGGAGAATATATGTTTTGTATGATTAAGACGGAGCATCCAGTGGCGCCTTCACTACTATTTTCTTATAAACTAAAGTATTGTCTCGAAATCGAAGGATGTTTTTTTGTTGCACAAATGAATACAGAGTATATATGACAAAGTTTAAAAACCTTGAACCTTCGTGTAGTCAACTTAACGGAAAAAGGTGGCAACTTTTTTCCGTTAAGTTACTCACTCATAATTCAATTGTTATTAAATTATGTCATATGCCCTAACCATTGTAAATTCATTTGTACAACAAAAAACCGGGTTACCTTCGTTTGACAAATTGTATCGTTTAACAACCGTTCCATTTGCCAACCTGCTTTGCTTTCTGTCACCGTAAATATTTTAGGATTTTATAAAAACTAACCTAACCTAACCTATAGGGTTCTACACGAAAGTACTGAAATAAATCCTGAAATATTTACAGTTACAGAAAAAAAATGGGTCGGCAAATGAAACGGTTGGGAAACGACACATTTTGGCAAACATATTTCGGCCAAACGGCAGACCTTTTTCAATTCCAAAGCTTCATAAATAAATCCTCGTTACCGTTACGACAACGTCGTCTCTATCATCATTTGTGTCACAACCCAATACTTAGTAGAATCGGTCGGTGTAGACGATTTCAAACATTACTTACCTGAAATTCGTGTAACGTGCGATCAACGTTAGTGTTATGTTATTCCAGAGTTATTGATTTCCTATTATCTACGAAACCCAAACCTTGTGATTACGGACAATCTATTAAGTATTTATACACTCAAAAAAATTAGAGCCAACAAAGAGAGATTTTCACTTAGTTGACAAAAAATGAATACAATAGTTAAGATATTAGTTATATCAACCAAAGCTGATAGTAACAACAGCAATTTTTTTTTGTGATTCATCTAACATCTTAGTTAATGTATCTTACGTCTTAGTTGATGTATCTAACGTCTTGTTAGGCTCGTATGGGATCAAGACGCTTATGCACAACAATCACAATCTTGTTACAAGCGACCTTTTTTTTTTTTCAGTGTACATGTCCGCCTAGCTGTAATAAATGGTGATGGTAGTACCTCAATTCTGTGAAATATCAACCAGGTCTACGACTTACGGCCGTATTAAATAGAGTCAAAATGCGCAGTTTCGAGTAGTGAAAGGTTTATAAATACATACATACATACATAATTTCACGCCTTCGTTCCCAGAGTGGGGTAGGCAGAGCTACAGAATTACAAACATCTCTAAAAACTTGTTGATAATTCTATAACCACAATTTGCGCAATTAGGCTAAGATGTTTACCAGCGTATTAGTGACAGGTTGCAAGCCCATCGCCTAACAGTACTACAAGCCTTTATTCCCTTAGTCGTCTCTTACGACATCCGCGGGAAGACATGGAGTGGCACTATTCTAACTCGGCAACCACACGAGGACACGAGGTTTATAAATGAATATCATAATCATGGTTGGAATTGACCTAGTCCCAAACTAAGCTCTAGGCTTGTACTATGGGTACTAGACAACGATATAAATACTTATACATATAGAGAAATATATACTTAAATACATGCGCGGGCGGAATCGCAGGCAAAATAAAGCAATTTAAATAAATAATTAATACCGCGTTAAAATCGGTGTGGGTATTGATTATGATTACGACGTTGGCTAGAAACTACTTATATTACCCAACTTCTATAACTTCCTTTTGCCATAAGAGCACTTTACGGGCTACGAACTCAGCGTAGTATAGTATATTGCATAATTGTATCACGATCATGTTGCCAGAACGGGAACGCTGCAAAAAAAAAACAACAAGCGTAACGTGGAAGTTTAATGTTTAAGTTCCGACGTCCGAATAAATTGTATACATTTCTGCGGCTGACATCTTATACCATTCAAAACTGACAAGGTACCTACTTGTCTATACTTAGTGTGATGCACTGTAATAATAATAACAGTTACCTACGTGTAATGCATTACAAATACCTATATGTAATATTGAATAAATTCATACATATTCCTTTGGAGAGCGTATTAAAATCATAAACTTATTTTTGTTTCACGTAATGCTCGACCGGCAGTAAATTCTTGGTATAATTTCAGAAAATTGGTGGATCTCTAATTCAATAAATTTTCATCAAGACATGGTTGTTTTGGAAGATTTTGGAGCATAATATAATTACACTTAGCGGTTTAATTAATCCTAACTTTTTGTTCCTCCAACGATCCTCCATTTTGAAGTAAAGTTTGCCTCTTTCAAATTTGACACAACTTTCTATAAAATTAAATTGGCACTAAAGTTCACGACCTTCATCTGCAAATCGGTTTCATGATCTGCAAATGGAATTCAAAACCTCAAAACCGCATACATATTTAGTGACTGCATTTACCCGTTTATTCTAGGACTCTATTCCACAGAATAAACAATGCTATGGAGAGAGGAAACCGAGAAAATGTCTCTGAAAATGACGAACGGTATTTTGCCGATTCATTTACCTGGAAAGCATTATCCTCCTAGGATAGTTGGATAATAATTAATAAACCTACATTGGTCAGAAAAGAGAACAGAAACATTTGACACAATTATTAAATCCCTAAATTTAGGCTGGTTGGTGTAATTGAGCGTAAGCCCCTTGTCAGCTTAGATCAGCGGGCCAATTATGCAGACACTTATCCACGCAATAAAACGTTTTTATCTCAAGATCATCGACATTTTATCATTGTCGACGTATGCTAACATGGTGGCATTGGTTACATTGCATTATCCATTTTTGACAACGATATACGGCAAACGTCATATTTTATCGATTTTGCTTAATATGGGTCGCCACTTTGGATCGACTTTTGACATCTCAAATCAATAAGTTTATACGAGTGCCGTGTTGGTGACGATAAGACATTAATCTTCAAAAAAAACTTGAATTTAAGCGTGAGTATTGGTTTTATAATGTTTCACTTATCAAAAAAGACTTCGTTACTTACAAGAAAGGTGTTTAACATTATAATATAATGGGTAATCATTATTTGTAGAATGTCAAGTGTGTCTTGGTCGCCTCCCGCTGCAAGACGAAAAAGAAAGAAGAAACTGCTGTGCAGGGCGATCATTGATGCTCCCAACCCCTTTCAGCTTCAGGAGGAAGAGTTTCGACATAATATACAGAGGTGCAAGGAGATAGCACAGCAGTTATGTGCCGAATTCGAATTACACCTCCAGCCGCACAATAATGACGAATTACCCGTGTAAATAAAATTAACGTAAGTAATATTTATTATTTACTAGCTGTTCGTGCTCGGTATCACTCGGGTGATTTTTCGTATCATACAAACATTGTCCTAACAATAACGAAAACAACAAACAACAGCAAACTCGGTCGAGTCGTTCTCAAGTGATGCTCCGTCATAGATGTGGCAATTAATTTTTATAAACATACATTTATAGAATATTACGAGTACCTACATATACCTACCGACTTGTATAATTAATGCTAGTTATGGCACTATGAGGGTTTAGGAAATAATTGACAAAGTAACTCATAAGTAAAAGAAAAAAAAAACAACATGCATTATTGCCGACTGTACTTCAAACATCGATAGTAAACTCATTATCAAAAGTCCTATAGCTAGCTTCCGTCTCCATCATCATACCAGCTTGATGGTACCATTTTATTATATTGTCGAACTTTAAAAGTATGCTTTTCAAATCAATCCAACAATTAAAAGTAGGTTAAAATTGGCATACAAAATTTGATTGCATTGTTACTTTATGATTAAATATAATCATATTTCACAGTTACTAACTTCACTGCACCTATGCATTTATAACGTTCGACTTCATCCGCATTGACTACCCCGCAGGAGCAATAATTGTTTTTTGAGATATAAGGTGTATCCTATGTATACTATGTACATTCCAAATTTCATCCATTTCCGTTCAGTCGTTTAAGAGTTAAATAGTAACCAATATATACACAAACTTTCTAATGCAAAAGGTTATACAGACACAAAGATGAAATAAAAGAAAAAAAAACTTTGAGCAGATTAAAAATAAAAATCCCCTATGTAATTGCGACACCTATTTTCAAAGCTGATAACTCTCGAACGACCCAACCGATATTCATCAAATCACCTAGCTTCTAATTGTAAAAACCTCATTAAAATCCATCCATCCTTTTGAAATCTACAGACAATTATAGTTTAGTTTGCCTCTATCTCTCAGAGAAAGCTCCCAACATACAAACAAACAAACAAACAAACATTTCATTAAATATAATTGTATAAAAGAGTAGATGTAGGTGTTTCAACTTAATAACTTGTTTTTAGTAGATAGGTACCTAGCTTATGTGAATTGCAGAGTATTAGCAGTGAATGCTAATAATCTCTGTTCTTAAAATAGACCTCAAAAGGGTGTTTAACTCGCACATTGGGAAGTAGTTTATTCTGTGCAAGTTAAACAAAATCTCTAGTAGAGTCAGGCAAACCACACTCTATTTAATAAACTTGTATAATAATTGTGCGTCAAACCAAATGGCCTTTGATTTCTCTTGTTTGGGATATGCTTTTATTAGCATTAAAAGATCTTATTGTAATTGTAATGTTTAATATAAACGTAGATAAATTGTAATTAACCTATATACATATTATATAGTGTTCTGAACTCCACCTCGGTAACAATTTTCGTGTCCTCTAGCCTGAAAAAAAAAGAACATACATTATATTTGTATATTGTAATTTTTATAGGTGACTCGGGTACTCTCTTGAGCCATGGATCATGGTGCCTATTTTGAATTCTGGCCTGAATAGTCCAGATGAAAAATACACCAACTGGCATTTTAAGCCTATGAATGTACTCATTCATACGCTCAATTCTGTTGTGTAAAAAGGTATTCAGTGCTTAGGGCATACGTATTTAGGGGTAACACTTTAAAGAGCGTTCAAAATAATTAAGACCTGTAGTGTGTTATATAATATGATCCAACAAGGTTATATAAGAGTTAGAACATATTTCTAATTTACACAATATTTTTCAGAATAAAGCTGGACACTACCGCAGATAGCAATCATGTTGTTGCCACCCAGAAGTTATCAGCAATAGGGGTTTAATTAAAAGTGACTCAAAAAAAGGTTCACCATAATAAATTATTATTTTCCTTAACACTGTGTTTTATTTCATTTTCATATTAGAAGTAATCACACTAACCAGGTTTTCTATGAATAGTAGGAATTACAAAATAAAGCAGGTAATCTGATTCTTTCCTTGATGAAAAATAGCTTAAGCTCAAGCTACCTACATACCCGGTTTAATCGGTTCAGTGGTTTATTTTAGATCTATTCTATTATTGAGTAAATGTTTGCGATATCTTCTGACCATCTTGCCTTGAGTCTTCCTACTTCTCTTATTCCTTCCAGAGGTGAGGTGGAGCAACCGAGGCACAATGAAGCCGGGACCCCAAGGAATAAGAAAAGTAGGAAGAACCAAGGCAAGATGGTCAGATGATATCGCAAACATAGCGGGGGCAAACTGGACTAACAGTGCCAAGAATAGGGAAAAATGGAAAGACATGGAGGATACCTATACCCGACAGGGGTCCTTAATATAAAATAAGAATACTAACAACAAACATGTACTATGCTATGTTTAAGGAATAATAAAGGCTTATTTATTTATTTATTCATTGAGTAAATGTGTACAGTCACACAGGAATGTTATATGTATTTTTATGTTAGTATTATTGAAAGGCCCATAGGCAAATGTTATCAAAGTATTCAAACTTACCCGGTGTGAATGAGTGTGAAACAAATTAAATAGGTACCTGCTTACGACTTTCCAAGCTGCCACAGATTTGTCTAGCTCAAAATTCTCTTAAAACGGAAGGAACATTTCGCAACTTTCGTTTTCGTTTCTCTGAACCCGAGTGGCCCATTAAATTCACCGTTGGCAAATGGGGGGTGGCTTGCCATGTATTCAACGCTTCCGTTTTGCATTGCCGTACGGCATCTGTAACACAAAATGATTTTTAAAGAGTAACAATAAATACTTAAAGAAATCGACTAGAAAAAGCTCATTTTAGTTCACTATATTAAACTTACACTTTTCTTGGTTGATTTATTGTTGATGTGTTAACTTTGTCCTCAAATTTTCTTTCTTTATATAAATTCGTAAAACACAAACAATCGTAGTTCTTGCAAAAATAAACATTCGAATTCCCGTTCAGTTCGGACCACAGATCCTAGAACTATCGAATCGAGCTGTCAAGATAACCAACCATTTTAAAAGTATGCCTAGTCCGCTCCTTTTAATGACTGCTTGATAACAACTCATTTTAGAAGTATTATATAAAGTCCGCTATTCAACATCCAACATGTGCAAAAATGGATCGATTTCGTGTCACTAGCAACTTTTTTGCTAAATAGTAGTAATCTCGCGTGATTCTTGTCACACTGGACTTAAACACAATAGTCGTCGCTATATCGGCGCAATAACTTTATCGACATGGTCAACCATATTAGGGATTTTGATAAAAAAGACGACATTGTTAAAAATTTAGACATATCCACTCGATAAAATGGTGTCACGCATAATTGGCCCGCAGGAGTGTTTTATCTCAGTCGTATTTTCTTGACACAAGCAATTACGTAAGTTATGATGGCAAAAATGTCTGCACCATGTCAGCAAATGTTGCTATGGTTGTGATGCAGTCACCGCCTTCTCAGATTTGCTGACAGTTTGATAGATTACATGCTGAAAATGATGTCAACACGTTTCTTTTCTAACAGTTTTGCATAAACTTACCTAATAAATTAGATTTAATTTTACAATCTGTAGGATAGGAAACGATGTCTATTTTTTACGACTGACATTAAGCCCATTTCATGATAACCAATTCTACGTTTACGTTACGTTACATTTAAGAGACGTAACGATAATTACTCACGGTAGTAAATCAGTTTGATCCGGGTGCTAACTTGTAAACACAGTACAGGCTACCAGGGTATTAGAGAATGGAGGAGCCAGTCCCGCCGCAGCCGTCGCGAGCGGCGGGTCCGCGCCTCCCCGGGGCCCATAACCTATATCTACGCGCCATATACATACGCTACATATCACAGGCTGAAAGTGTCAATAACGTAATCTCCACGGTTTTACTGTGATCCTAGTCCGTAATGATAAAGTAACTCGGTTGTTTTGGAGAAAATTGTTACCGTGTGACGTGTAGTTGGAACAGTTTTTGAAGGAGATATCAATTAGCAATCAGATATTTAAATTAATAAGAGCTTAGGTATCGAAAGCATGAGAAAGTGAATAATCATGAAGACTTATGCCGTCAAACTTTATTTAAAAAGTCAAGCAAATTCTAATGCTAACGCTTTAAATTTAAGTATAAAGTTTAATTAATTTATCTTTATAATTTACCAAAGTTTAATCAAACATGCAAATATTAAAAAAATACGATGAAAGTGACACAGTAGTTGAAACGGATATTTGATTTAACTCTTAATAATAAAGGATATATCACTACACTTCACTTCACTTGAACTTCGGATGACTTATATCCATTTTCACTAGGGCCAAATGACAGTGCACAGTCTACTCCGATGTTTCTGTTTATTTTTAAACTATGTTATTTAAAATGTATAGTAACTAGATCTTAACATGCTAAAAATATTTAAAAATCATATTTAGCAAGTGACCGATTTAAATAAATTAAATCCACTATCCACCATCCACCATCATCGTACAGTGAAGGACTTTATTTGTTATGCCACTATGGAACCCTGTCGCATAACGTTAATCATTCATTTAAGCGTAATTTTTGTCATGTGGGTTGACGCTGTCATTACGACACGGTTCCATAGTGGCATAACAATTAAAGTCCTAGACTGCACAACTCGTACCAAATTATCATTTCATCAACACCATCTTGATAGTTGGAAATCCACTACCGTGCGTTTTTTGAGGGCCTTCTTGCCTCGCACCTTATCTATGTGGAATCAGCTTTCGGCGTCTGTATTTCCGAACCAATACGACTTGGGGGCCTTCAAAAAACGAGCCTACTCTTTTCTCAAAGGCCGGCAGCGCGCCTGCGATTCCTCTGGTGTTGCGGGTGTTTATGGGTCGCGATGATTACTTACCATCAGGTGGCTCGCTTGCCCGTCTGCCTCCTTTTTCACTTTTTTTTTAAACTAATTCTACCAATAAAAGTCACACAAAATTTAAGTTACCGCAATTTTACACCACGACCACGCGACGCGGAAAAGGCTTCCCACAAATACGTCATAAGCATTTCTTTTTAGCTCTAGTGTTACAAAGAAGCTTTCTCATTCGATAATAGACCTTAGTTGTGCACATTAAGGGTCATGGTCAGATGATGAACGGCTGTGTAATAGACGTAGGCGTGAAATGTAGCTCTTTAGTTGCTACATTACTTAAGCGAGAGTGTCAAGGACAGATGGACTTGTGATTTATTATCTGCTAGCTTCTGCCCGCGACTTCGTCTGCGTAGATTTTGACTATCGTTATTCCCTTGGAAACTTTTAAGTTTTCCATTATGAAAAGTAGCCTATGTGTCAATTCAGGGTATAAGCTATCTCCATTCCAAATTTCATTCAAATCCGTCCAGCCGTTGCAGCGTGAAGGAGTAACAAACAAACACACAAACTTTCGCATTTATAATATTAATAAAACTACAGGACGCCCGCGACTTTGCACACGTAGAATTAGTTTCCCGCTACTCCCCCTATTTCTTCCCGTTGGGGGTCGATTTTTCGGGAAATCTTTCCTTAAGGCTGCCGAAGAAATACTCCCTCCAAATTTCAAGTTCCTAGGTCCAGCGTTTTAGGCTGTCAGTCAGACACTCAGTCACCGTACTGTTTTATATATATTTACAAGATTTTAAACCTCGTTTAAGATAATTAGTAGAAATCCCGAGACTGGCCAGTCGGCCGACTAATCGGTTTTCAATTTGCCGATTAATCAGCCGACTATAGTTGGCAATGCCGATCGTAGGATTTTGCTAAGTTCGGGTGAACTCGGAAACGTTCGTTTCGCTTCGTCCGTCGCGCTATGCCTTAATGTTTTGACCAGTTTTGTTTACGTTTTTTCTGTACCTTGTTGCACGACAAAAAAAGCAATTAAAACCCTAATTATAGTATTAAAACGAACTACCTAGTGCTTTTTATAACTATGTCGAAAGAGCGAATATTCGGCATTTTTTGCCGATTAGTCGCCGACTAATGACCGACTACAAATGATGCCGAATAGTCGGCTTTCCCGACTAATCGTCGACTAGCCGGCCCATCTCTAATAATTATCTTTAATTACTGAAAACCGAAGCTACAGATCTAGTGAATAATCCCTTCACATCGTGAAAACTCGGAACTCACGTCTACTTCCGAATGATGCCGACGTGTCTATGAATTATTGAATTATTAAGTGACATGTTTGTATGAAATAAATAGAGTACTTTAATCAGTGTCAAATGTCAAACCACGAGTTTGAAGTATATCACACCGAGATGTTAAAACCACCACGATCAAATA
The DNA here is from genome assembly GCA_946894065.1 of Acleris literana. Classification (NCBI taxonomy): domain Eukaryota; kingdom Metazoa; phylum Arthropoda; class Insecta; order Lepidoptera; family Tortricidae; genus Acleris; species Acleris literana. Next base: position 2,957,776 of record OX335687.1, read on the forward strand.
TATAGAAATTAGGTGTAGGTAAACAAGAAGAAATATAAATAAATGTTGTAAATAATTTCACAGGGTTGTCGATCTAAACGTTTCCCAGGTCTTAATGCTTTCAGCATGACTATTAAAAAGGACTGAAAACAAACAAAATCTTAACTAACAAAAAAATACTCTGGTATTAACAACTCTATATCGATTATAACTCTCGCGATGCGACGTTCCCCCACGTTGTCTTAATTGGTACTGAGTCAGACTGAAGTAGCATGACAAATACGAACAATTCCGAGAAAATACGATGTGAAAGGATATTGCACTACATCTGTACATCGTGATACTAGAGCTCATCAAAAGTAAGGGTGTATTAAGAGTTTAAGACATAACTTTATACCGCCTCTGGTTGGCAGATGTTTTGTTCGAATGGTCGTTACTTTCTTAAATGTATCAAGGCGACGAATGGAAAGTGTTATGAAAATGTTCTCTCCTCATTACTCATAATAAAAGTTATTTCATTTATTGAAAAAAATCCGCATATAATCGCTTGTATTGTGTTATAACTAGCTTATGCTCCCGACTCCGTGCGCGTTGAAGTCGTTTAGCGCCATTCCCTCGGGAACTATCCGAGTTTCCGGGATAAAATGTATTTTGTCTCCGCACTTATTTTTTCTCTGCACCAATGTTTACGTCGATCGGTTAAGACGGAAGAAACGAACAAACCAACACACTTTATCTTGTATAATACTAGCGATCCGCCCTCGCTTCGCTTCGGTTCATGTGAGTCTGTAAAACCTAAAGACCTTCCTCTTGAATCACTCTCTCTTTTGATGACAGCATTAAAATCCGTTGCGTAGTTTAAAAGATTTAAGCGTACAGACAGAGGGACAGACGGCGGGAAGCGACTTAGTTTTATACTGTGTAAACATTACTTAGGAAGTAAGGATATGATTTGGGAATTAACTCTTAAGCTATGGACGCACAATATTCGGTCATGCTAATTTATTCAGCAGCTTAACAACTTTAGTACAACTTTGGTCGACCAACGACAACTTTGGTCCTTCAGAAACTTTTCATTGTATAACAAACCTTACAGTAACTCCTTTGGTTAAGCTTTTCGTGCTTAAAGATATTCAATCCTGAAACATTCCGAATACATTATCAATCTTTACTACGGCTTATGAAAATTCGTAGGGAATGGTCCAAGGAAGCATACGTCGGACCCGAATCGTTTGTGGCAAACTCACTAGGCACAAAAAAAGCAGCCCTGAACAATAATGACCTAGAAAATCACCAGAAAGAGTAGAAAACTACGGTAGGCTTACGGTAGGTAGAAAGAGTTGACCAGAGCTGGACCAAAAAACTTTGGAAACTCAGCAGAAAACAACTCACATACATAATACTTTTCGTAATCAAAGTATTTTTTGCTCTAGTAGGTTTTTTTCAGCGTATATCACTAAAGGAAACATCAAAATCATATTATTATGGCAAAATTGAAGGGCCTGTCAATTATCTCGAGTCGAGGTAACCTCGGTAACCCGTTGATTATGCAAGTGTTCCAATTGGCGCCTCTGCACGGCTTGTGGCGAAGCAGCCGCCCAATCAACGGTGCTCCAAGCTGGACAATTACTACACATTGCCGACATACATGACTGATTCGAAGGTCCAACAGCAGAGCAATTATTCCGTCCATTCCCTGGACTTGAGCAAAAATACGACTACGGGCATGTAGCATTACTTGTATGGTCACGAGCGTTAATTTGGGACCCATTTCAAGAAAAATATGCTTGAAGTCGTCAATGTCATTAGAGATGTCAAGTAATTTGTAACTTTTAGGAAACTCAACCTTATTGTTGTAGAATATCAGATTGACTTTGGACCTAAGGTGGGTACCAAATTTAATCTCGTGACTGTACCCAGTAGAATAGAGCCAATAGCTGTTATTTTAATGCGATATAGATTTCTTAATCGGATACTTCGGATACTTCGGATTACTCGTTAACGCAATATTCCTCCTTGTGTGTTATCCGTGTGGTTGCCGGGTTAGAATAGTGCCAGTCCATGTCTTCCCGTGGATGTCGTAAGGCGACTAAGGGAATAGGCTAGTAGTACTGTTAGGTGATGGGCTTGCAATCTGTCAGTAATACGCTGGTAAACATCTTAGCCTAATTGTGCAAAATGTGGTTACTGAATTATCAACTAGTTTTTAAAATTGTAGGTAATTCTGTAGCTCAGTCTACCCCACTCTGGGATTACAGGCGTGAAGGTGTGTATGTATGTATGGTACAATATTGCTATTGCCATGTTATGGTACCTACTGTGTTTAGCTTGGCCGCCATTACTGCGAAATAAGAGTTATCATAAAGGTGACAATACATCACATACCAAAAGCAATATGGCTTCATCGAGTCGAATAGAACACATAGACTAAATTACTTTTGCATTTAAGTCTGCTCAAACCTGAACTTCATTGTACATACATACATACATTAAATCACGCCTGTTTTCCAGAGAGGTGGGCAGAGACCTCTTCTTGCCATCTGCTACGATCCTGACAAATCTCTTTCGCTTCTTCCAAATTCATACATCGAGTCATGCATGCGCGTCGGTTTCGGGTACTTAAAGATTCCGCCGTTTTCCAGTATTTCTCCGATTGGTTTCGAAAAAGTACGCCTAGAGCGGCCCCTTCCGACCCTTTCACAAATTTTTAAATGAAGTTTTTCACCTACTCACTGCCGGTACTGGCTGAAAATCAGCGCTGTAGGTGTCTGACACCTCAGCATTTTGCTGAGCCAGTGTCCGGTTCACCGCCGCGAGGACATACATTGCGGGCCTTCTCTGTTACCTTCACTGTTTTCTTTAAAAAAATGTATATGTTAGCCTTATGGTTGGTGAATAAATGTATTTCTTCTTCTTCTACTCTGTCAATGGCTTTTGGAATCTAATTAGACGATCTTTAAAAATCACAACGTTGTTATCGTCAACGTATATGAGGTATCCGCCAGTTATCTAGCAGATAGCCAGTATCTATGCAAAGCGACTGATTTTAGTGTAGGCATGTATAAACCGTTATCGGGTTCCTACTTCTAGACGGTTTTGGCTTATCAGAGTTAGTTTGGGGTTCTTGTCTCTTGTCTCCGATCTTTCCCCTGTTCCTGATATCACCCTGTAGGTAAAAACGAATGCGTAGCTAATATTATCTGCCTTAGACAAAGGGTGTAGATTTTTCTCAACCAAAATGCGTCTTTGGAAGTTATGATTAGGTATTACTATAAGTTTCATGTCGGATTTTATAATTTGGCTAAGAAATGTTCAACAGCCTGTATATTTTTTATGGTAACTATGAACTTTATATTCGATCAATTTTTAAATTAAAAACCCCTTTTTCGAGGGAAAATCTTCACAAAAGAGAAGTTTTGTTAACAGGGGTGAAATTCAGTTTGGTATAGGTATATGTTAGATATGCTACAATAGATATCTACTAAGACCAACTCAGTGGTAGACGCTCGGGGACGTTCAAACCACATCAGTGCTATCCTTGCACTTTCCCGTAGCTTATCACTGCCATCTATACCCCGCTTGCATCACTATTCACAAGCCGCAGACTCGTGGGACCACGCCACGATGCTACCATCCAGCATAAGTAAAAAAATACCGCTATATAACCTGCTAGTTGTGACAGCCTGATAAATTGCTTGATGACATCCGAAATTACTTCAAATTAATTTTGTTGAAGTACCGCTTAATAATTGTATGAACATAAAAAATAGCTCTGTGAAAAAATTGCCTGCGACTCGTTTCGGCAATTTAGCCGAAAAAGCACAATTTAAAACAGAAAGACAAAATTACTTTTACATTTATAATATTAGTATAGATTAGCATGGATTTAGCTTCACCACACTGCGGGAACACACAAGATCAAGCAGGTGATAACACTGCGTAAGATTCATTTTTTACTATCTGCGCCAATCGTACCGCACTCTTATCAATATTTATATCTGCTCTAACGTACAAATAGTGATAACCCCCTTATGCCATCTGCAACCGATCTAAAAAGGATAGCAACATACAGTTCTGTGGTATACCTGCATTGGTGACGACGCGTAGAATTCTTATAGTTATTAAATTGCATATCCTGTTTGACGGGAGATATCTAGACTACTCGGATTAAAATTAGCATTAAATATATATCAAAGTGCACTTATCGACTTTGGTGTTAAAATTAAAAGTGAAGTGTTAATTTCTGTTTGAAAATATAACGTCCTGTATTTAATATTCCAAGTTTAAAATTAATGGCGAATGAGATGGTTCAGTGTTTCTCCGCTAGGACAATGAGTGAATGGAACTTCCATTATTGAAGTAATTTCAGATGATAATGAAAATAAAACGTCCTGTATTTAATATTCCAAGTTTAAAATTGATAGCGAATGATATGGTTCGGTGTTTTGACCGGTAGGACAATAAAATAAATAAATAAAATAAAAATAATTTATTTCAGACCTCAAAACTGATCCATATTTTGTTAGTAACATTATAACTTAATAACTAATTATTAGCCTTACATATAGTGAAATACCCAAAATGACATGGAAAAAGAAAAATCGTACACACATATAAAAAGGAGGGGTCTATATTGTCAGCCATAATTATTTTTAGTCACAATGTGCTTTATGTCATAATCATCGCAAGTCACAATGTTTCTTCTTTTTCATTTTAAAGAAACTGTTACTTTTTCAGGATTTTCATAAATCAAACCTAACCCAACCTAGCCCCATCTACACGTTAGATATTTTAGAACTTCTGAAAAGTTTATAGTTTCACAGTAAAAGTTTATAGTTTAGTACAATGAGTGAATGAAAGTAATTGCAGATGATAAAGAACGGAGTAATTCGCGTGGAAGGGTCGGCCTCGGGAACGAATGAATCGCTTTATCAGCTACACGTGATTTACTGTTTGGAGAAGGAGAAATTCGTAACGGTTTTGGATACCTATTTATAAATATATCGTGAAGCAAACAAAAAAAGATATGATATGAGTGCTAAGGAACGAGGAAAAGTAAAAAAATCTCGTGATGAAATTTCTTTTATATTTTATCTTTGGTTGATTTGTCGAGGTAGTTCTTAGCCAGGTTTTATAGATTTTTTTTTAATTTAGGTTTTTTATTTACGTCGGGGTTTTTTTATATTTAAAGTTCGATTCCTCGTGTGGTTGCCGAGTTAGAATAGTGCCACTCCATGTCTTCCCGTGGATGTCGTAAGAGACGACTAAGGGAATAAAGGCTTGTAGTACTGTTAGGCGATGGGCTTGCAACCTGTCACTAATACGCTGGTAAACATCTTAGCCTAATTGTGCAAATTGTGGTTATAGAATTATCAACAAGTTTTTAGAGATGTTTGTAATTCTGTAGCTCTGCCTACCCCACTCTGGGAACGAAGGCGTGAGATTATGTATGTATGTAGTTCGATGCCTAAATATTACTATAAGTCATGGAAAGACTTTATTTACATTCAACTAAGTACAGAATTCAACATTAATACAATTAAAAATTAAAACTAAACGTATTTAAATTAAAATTAAACTAAGCTACTCAAATATTAAAGATATAAATAATAATCACAAATAATAATAATGATAATAATAATAATGTTTTTTATGGACACAATAGTCAATCCAATTTCAAAAATTAATCTTAAGAGACCAGCTTCAAGTTATCAATTTAAGTCTGGCAGTTTTCTTTGCTTCGAGTAGACTTTTGTCATTATATATCGTGTGAAATAGAACAAATTAAATTATGTTATCCTCGATCGATATATTCCACATAACTACGTCTAATACGCACTGACTGTACGTACAGGTAATATACTTAAGAACATTATAAATTCACTCGTGCGCATATCAAACGAGTCTATTCAGCGTATATAGCAGCTTGTAAGTTACTGCACATGCAGTAGGAAGTGCATTCAAGGTTAAAACCTACACAGTTTTATTGCGACGCTAAGTAAATCGCGAACATTTTTGTGAAAGGAATGTCCGAATTCTATTTTAAAAAATGCCGTTTTTATAACATGCTGTATGTGCAAGGATATATAAAACCGGGTACATAATTTCGAATTACAAAATTATGTTAATGCTGAATTTGTCCCATGTTTCATGTTTCTATTTTTGATTATAAATTTGTGTGTATTTTTGACGATTCCAATGTAATTTCTTGTACTTTTGACATAACATGCAATGTATGTGACTTGCTTTGGAAAATAAATATCATTCATTCATTCATTCATTCAGAGTTTTTTTATAAATGACAAAAAATATTTTTCGAGACGTTATTTACTTTATGCAATAATTTAGTTTATATAGCTAGTAGGTATACGCGTAACAGCAGTATAACACAAATGAATATGCGATAAAATTATTAAGTTTTTTATGAAAATATAAGTATTAATTTTAAGTTTTACAATGGGTATTCCGGAATGGGAAATCATTGTCGAGCATCTCCTGTTTAGTTTCATTTTAGTTTAAAAAAAAGCTTTATTTTATCACGGCGTTTTACACTAAGTACTTTTCCAGTGAGTATCAATCAAGTTAGTAAGTCCATTTGTCGACCTTTCATTCTTTCAAAAGAGATAAAATGTTCAATATATTATGTTAAAATCTTTCCGCAAATTAAAGTATTAAAACAGCTTCCCCATAATGTTGTTATTTAAAATTAGTTCGACCCTAGGAAGTAGGTTTTATTCCTTACGCGTACGAACTCAATCTGGAATAAACAGTTTAAGTTTGACAATGCTAAATCGTTCCTCGTAAAATCGATTGACTCCTTTCAAACGTCTTGGAATTGTACAAGTTTAAACTAGTAGTAGTTGTAGGTAACTATTATTTCTTAAGATTCAGGGCAACTGTTTTTAAGGTCTTCCTAAATGTTTTTTCTTCTTAATTAATGGTTTCACTCCTTTTAACGAGGAGTATTTCGCCAATGTCGACTTTTAGACTTTTGAACTTATTAAAGAAATAAGTCCATGCCCCATGTGCCGTGTGGTTGCCGGCTTAGAATAGTGCCACTCCATGTCTTCCCGTGGAAGTCGTAAGAGGCGACTAAGGGAATAAAGGCTTGTACCTAGTATTCTTAGGCGATGGGCTTGCAACCTGTCACTAATGTACACTAGTAAACATCTTGCCTGTTTGTGCAAAATGTGGTTACACAATTAAGTTGTTAGAGTAGTTGGTAATCCCGTAGCTCTGCCTACCCCACTATGGGAATGAAGGCGTGAGTGTATGTATGTAAGTCCATGGATATCACACGAGAGGACAATAGGGGTGTGTCCTGGGTAAAAAAGTAATAATTCTAATTAGTCCGTCAGTAAGATTATCAAAAAATATTGAACACATATATTTTGCTTTTTCAAATCAATCAAAATTGACAATTATAACGCGCATCAAAGTTCGGGAGTGGCGCCGTGGCACACTTTATACCACGTTGTGACGTCACGCGAAACTTCAACGCACTTTATCTTCGTAATTTTTTGTTTAATTGACATAAAAAAAAGTACGTGTTCAATATTTTTTGATAATGTAAAATACGGACTTATTAGAATTTTTTAGCACACTAGCCTATTGTTCGGTTAAAGATTATTTAATCTGGTGGACTAAACAGAAGCACATGGGGTTAGCTCCACGCGCTTCTGTCAAGTCTGCAAAAAATTGAATACCAAGATCTTGACAAAATGCATTCGCCGAACGTAATCGTCATCGAAGATGTGTAGGATTATCGTAAGCTGTCAGACGGTCGCGTCGAGCGCTTACCTCAATTCTATACATTTTAACAGTTATCGAAAATTGTTTACGTTAAAGTTAAGCATCTTGTCTAGAGTTAAACTCTTTGAACTGATTAAAAATCATAATAAAGGTATCATTTTACACGAAATTTATCGCATGTTTGTAGTAATCCATTGACGGTTTGTTTTAACATGTTTGAGCCGAGAGCTATTGCAACGACGCAATGTATCACGTAAAGTATGTATCGCGCAACGACACTGAGCCTTAAGTTTACTTTTCGACAGGCTTCAAGGCTTTGTTAACGGAAGTGCTTTAATATTTTTGTGTAAATACTGCATTATTTAGGGTTAGGCGAGTCCCCCGTGTCCTTTCATGTTCAGTACTAGCGACGCTCTGGCGGGTACAGTCAGCCTTATAAGTAACTATACACTTCTGAGGGCTCAGACAAGATGCACTACGCTAACTAACGTTTCTATTCGATTCGTTTTTAAACCAATCGCGTCACTGGAAGATGACGTGATACGAAAAGTCACGTGGTCTACCAGTGACGCGATGTTTTAAAAACGAATCGAATAGAAACGTTAGTTAGCGTAGTGCATCTTGTCTGAGCCCTCTCTGTCCCTCGCACTTGATAAGGTGACTCTAAATACTGTGAGGTACAGAGCATCTGACTCGCTAGCGAGTACGGTAATAGGGGTGTGTCCTGGGTAAAAAAGTAATAATTCTAATTAGTCCATCAGTAAGATTATCAAAAAATATTGAACACGTATTTTTTGCTTTTTCAAATCAATCAAAATTGACACTTATAACGCGCATCAAAGTTCGGGAGTGGGGGCTCTTGACGTCACAACGTGGTATAAAGTGTGCCACGGCGTGACGTCACGCGAAACTTTAACGCACTTTATCTTCGTAATTTTTTGTTTAATTGACAAAAGAAAAAATACGTGTTCAATATTTTTTGATAATGTAAAAGACGGACTAATTAGATTTTTTTAGGACACTAGCCTATTGTAACTCACGGTGAGGGTACTGAACCTTGTCGCTTTAACGCATTTGACAGATTAGTGTAGCATTTCAAACGCGGCGTTAAAATGAAAAAGTACTAAAATAAATATCAGGGGACAGTGTCACACAAATTGACCTTGTCCCAAACTAAGCTCTAGGCTTGTACTATGGGTAGACAACTATGTAAATACTCATTATAGTTGGATAAATAAATTCTTAAATACATAGAAACATCCGAAACTCAGAAATAAATACTCGCGCTCATCACACAAATATTTGCCCATACCAGAAATCGGTTAAAAATCGTAATTGATTAAGGTACCGTTTTACACGAAATTCATAAGTACAGTACAGTGGCTTCAAGGTTTTGTTAACATAGGTCCTTAATGTTTTTGTGTAAACACTACATTATTTAGGGTTAGGCGAGCGTGTCCTTCCATGTTCAGTGCTAGCGACCTTCTGGCGTGTTCAAATTACATAGGAATGACAAAGAACTTTTTTAAAAGGTGAGTTGAAAAAAATATGCTCATAGAGAGGTTTGTCTCGAAAGCATATATAAACTTTTTAAAATCTTTTTATTATTTGTGAGTCTCCATAGAAGCTTTGGCCTAAGAAAAAATTGTGACGGTTTTATTTATATAGAAAAATATTTAAAACAATGCTGTGGTGTTAGTTTTCTGAAGAACTTGTCTAAAAAAAAATATTTAGGAATATTCGTAACAACACGTTACTCGCAGGATGTCTTATTTACAATAGTAGATTGTACTACTAGGGTCTAAAATAAGCCATACTTAATACCACGACTACTTTTCACTTCGATTGCGAGAAAATAAAAACATTACCTATACAAAGGTAAAAAATTAGCAAAGATAGCACCACATATTCTACGGCGAAAATATTGTTTTAATTTGGCGGCATGTTTTTTTTTCAAAGTACTTTAACACAGATACAAAATATAGATACCGCAAATAAACGCCACTGACCGTGTGAGTATTTAGCGCTTCAAAACGTTGCACAATCGATTTAATCATATTTTAACGATTGTAAAATAGGGACTAAAAAACACCTAATGTTTTGAGAAATTAATTCTGTTCCCTGATTGGTCGATTTTAATATAGCTGTATTCTGGTTGGTTCATACCAAATAAGTTTTTTTTAAAGAGTTAATATAGGTAAAGAGTATGCGTACCAAAAAGAACCTAACGTTCCGATTGACAGTCGATGTGTATTGTGACAGGTTGATTTAATTTCGTGAAGTATTTTGATTGGTGGATATAATTTGGTGAAGTATTTTGATTGGTCAAATTAAAATGTTTTGTACAAATAAATCATTCTATTTTCCATTTCATATTTTCCCTAGGGGAAATATGAATATAATGTATTCTCCAGGGTTTACATGTACTACTTGAGTCTCGCTTGATAAGTCTAATATGACACACTTTTTGAGCATGAGAAGTGAAAAGTATCTTAATAGATGGCTCTATTTTTTGTATAAGTTCCCTAAATGTGTAAGTAATAAAATACTGAATATAAATCTCATACAAAACAGGTATATCAAAATCCTTCGTATCCGCGGGCTTTTTTTTTAAAGTGTTTTAAGCCAAGATCTGGTATTGTCCTTTCTGCTAATGGCTAGAGAGGATAAATGGCTCATGGTCTTTTTTACGTCACAGTTAGTGATAGACTTAAAAAAACAATACGCGGTTACAAAGAAAATGACGTGATTCCAACCACTAGTCCAAAGCGTGCGTAGCAAAAACTGATAATATTCAATATTTTTTTCTCAGTAAATAATAATAAAAACAAATTATAGTCTGTGTCAATTGAAATCGCCAAACGTAAACAAATTAGTGCTGTTTGACACATAACCTCAAATATTCATCAAGCGTGTTTTTATTTTAAATAACGTATAATTAATAGTTATTTAATCTTAAACTTAATGTGAAAGTAAAGATCAAATGGAAATCATTGCTAAGACGTCACTTTATCTTTAAAAGCATGTGAATATCGAGTAATATTGGTAAATTAGTTCGTTTGGTTGTGTTTACATCTTTGCCAATTTCAATTGGCACAGACTATAAAACAAATTGTGTGCTTTTGAGATAAACCTCTGTAAGCATGAAATTAAACAAAAAATCTTTTTCTCAAAAATATCCGGAAATGTTGACATTCCTATCTACATATTGAGACGCGAAGTACATAGTTTACTGACAATTCTCAAATTAAAAAAAAAAACATTGCGTGCTCGCTACACAAGCCCGCAATGTTGCATACAAATTCCATTACTATCTAGCTTGTAACTTTTTAAAAAGTGAAAAGGGCCGTAATAAAATGAGGGCACAAGTCTTATACATCCAAATTTTATTCGAAACATAACTTTTTTATTTGTGCCTGGAATAGCTTATGTTTTTTTTAAAACAAAAATTGCGTTTCTCCTTGTCATAAACAAAAAGGCGGTAAGGAGTGATGGTTTTTTCACATGAAGTTTCTGTTTGTATGCAATTCAAAAAATGAGTTCAAGCGATGAAGATTTGACTCCAACACATTTTTTTTCTTGCGATGTTTGAGAAAAGCACTATATTTGCCTCGGCAGGAACAGCAATTGCGGGCTTCGTATTTTTAAACGGACTCGCAAGCTCGTCCGTTTAATCCAATACCCGGCCCGCAATTGCCTACTTCCATGCCTAGGCAATAATGTACTATTTTTTAAATGTTGTCAATTCCAATGGGTACCTGAATGCCTTAGCCAAGTATTCGCGAATGGTGGAAATATTCGTCGCAATAACTTTTACGAAGTGCGAAGTAACGGAACGGGAAATTACGAGTAATGGAATACGTTTATCATTTTAACGCTCAAGAAAAGTAATTTGTCTTTAAGGCTGTAAATGGGTGCCATGTAGAACTTTTCCCAACAATTTATTTTTTCATTTGTACTGTTACCAGAGGTAATGGGGCCCTATTCCACACGATATATTCATATTGCTTTTGACATGCTATCGTATTATCAGCGGTATTATAGTTGTTATTTACTTGAGTAATGGCGGCCGAGTTACGATAACATTTCGAGAGCAATATGGGTTTACCGAGCAGAAATAGATCGCCTGAAATGTGTTCGACCAATCAAGCAATAAAGTTTCATGATAGATATGTAAAATCTTAATTATAAGGGCCGGTACAGACGGTCTGCAAAATGGCAGTTCGAGTGCAGTTCTGATGCAGTTGACGTAACTGCATCAAAACGTACGTCAACTGTACTCGAACTGCACTAGAACTGCCATTATCCAACTGGGTTGCAGTTCAAATGCTGTCCGTCTATACCGGCCCTAAGAATCTTTTGGTGTAGTCGAGTTCATAAATATGTATACACTTTAGTACCTTGTCACTTTAATCGTTGTGACAATTCGTATATGGCAGTTTAAACATGACATCAAATAGACAAGTTACTGAAGTGTATTATGAACTCGACTGTACCTTTGCAAAACAAAACCAAGCATTTACTAATTTGGTAACTATATCTACGTATTTACTATACTTGTTTATATGTAATTTAAATGCGGAAATGAGTTTGTTTGTTACGTCCTTGGACATACTTAAATCCCGGAAATATTTATATTTCCCGGGGGAAAAACGTTACGTAAACTGAGTTAACGCGAACGAAATCAATTGAGGCATAACGCTCGACATTTTCGATAAATATTTTACTAATTCGATTTTTTCATTTTCTTCGGCACGTTACTATAGGGTTTAATTATATACCGAATTATTAGAATTCAAATTTATAATGTCTTCCCTGTTAGTATCTGTAAATTATACAATTGGACAATAAAAGTGATGAATGTGATGATCATGAATTGGAGTGTTTCTGATGCTAAAGACAAGAGGTGATCACAGTCATCATGGAGTTTCTACGGATCACCCTGGTACCGCTGGCGCTGACTGTCGGCCTAACTTATTTTAATCTTAAAAAGTAAGTTGTTTGATCGTTACTGTGCTGTGGCTCTAGACAAGAAAGTTGCAAACGATATCGTTATCGATAATGTATTGACGTAAGCTGCCGGACGGTTGCGTTGAACACTTACGTCAAAACATATAGCCAATTTTCTAAAATCATTTACGGTCGCGTTATGCATCTTATCTAGGGCCTCACAGACCAAGACCGTCGCCTTTATCGCAGAGGACAAAGCATCCGTCACTTTCGCACTTATGTACTGGTCAGAAAGTGACAGATGTTGGGACTTTTGGTGACTTACCTGCCATGGTTCTAGAATCCATGGAGTCGCTATTTCCTAATTATTCTCAACATATACCTTGATTTTGACCTACAGTATTGTCATAATATTATATTTCATAATGAATTCATTCGTTAAATCGCTATTTAAACAAATGATTTTTTTTAAAGAGGATATTTCCGGTGTGAAAGTGTTACAAACAAAACAATATTAGTAAGTATTGATAAACCGAACTAAAACTGTATTTCGTTTCTTTTGAAATATGACAATACTGAAGGTCAAAATCAAAATTGTATATTTATAATAATTAGGAAATAGCGACTCCATGGATTTGAGACCCACGATATGACATCAAAAGTCCTAACTCTATATCATCATCGATAAACACGACCATAAACCAGCAGTGTAATTACGGCTAAATATAGCTAACTAGCAACCCGCCCTCGCTTCGCTCCGCATTAAAATCCGTTACGTAGTTCGAAAGCGCTGAGCGAACATACAGAGGGACAGACGGCGGGAACCATTTTTGTTTTATACTATGTAGTCTGTGTAGAATCGCGTCAATGAACCATGGCGTAACGTTGAGAAATATTATTGAATTATATACCTATGTACTTGAAATATGGGGCTTTATTCTAGTCGGTAAAACATTATTGCTTCTAACATGTTATGGTATTGTTTGTAACTCGGCCGCCGTTACTGTCTAGTAAATAAGAGCTATGGTAACGTTGACAATACGATAACATGACAAAAGTAATAACTTTTTACCGAGTAAAATAAATAAACAAATAAATATCAGGGGGACAATGTCAACCCAAAGAATAGAGCTCATATATACATTACCGCTAACGTTAGGTACTTAAGTCATACAATTTAATAAAATCAGTTTGGCGTTTCACGTCTGTAACACCCGATAATTGGTTAAGTTGAATCACGTTGAATTTTACTAATAACGAGTAGGGTAAAGGTTCCCCAAACGAGAGATTAAAATACTCTGACGCTGCGCAAATTAAGCTGCGTCAAAATCGGCCGACGGCCGGTGTGATTACGTCCGGAAGACGACTTTCCGCTCTTTCAACGCGCCGCTCAGTTTATGCATAGTCAACGTATACCTGTAAGCATTGATGAAAAGGGTCTTTCATGGTTCTTTTCTAAGGTTTTACAATTTAATGGCAGTCGATTATAATGTTTACATTATTGGGGAGAATGAGACCTAATTCTTCAGGAAGTCAATTGTAGCTGCCGGAACCCAGACTGCTCACGAGAGGATTTCCTAACAGCTTTGAAATAAAATTCGATCTAAATGTACTGTGTTTTAATAGGTACTGGTTGTACAGAAATAGTGCCTAAGCAGGTCGGAGGTGGTAAGGAGAGTGATATAAATTTGAAGTATAGAAAACGGTTTTAAATTTAGTGGTAGCGAGAAGCCCAAAATCTGCGTTTTGTTATTACATTATGTTAAGTAGGTACGTTAAGATCTGAAAGTTATATGACAATAAAATAATTAAATGAATTTCTATAAATTAGTACATTTTAAAATTATATAAAATAAATGTTGCATACGCAACACAATCGTTTCATGTTATTGTTAGACTATAAGTCCAATAAAAAGTGAAGAAGTGGTGAGGAATCCAAATAAGAATGAGGAATTTGAAAATTATAAGCCCAAAAAAAAACACTAGACCTCGAAACAAAACAAAAGAGGACCACTGCTGATTCGATTCCTGATTTACCTACTAACAGCTTTATTTTAATCTTCATTTTTTCTTGTCTTCAAAATTGAGGTATTTGTACTAAGACCAGACCCATTTGGATTGATCATCCTGTAGTATGTATTTTTGTTGCATAGCACTACAATTACTAAGTACAACTTTTAAGTGGTGGAGGTTACTTGTATACCTAATTTAAAGGTGGGCCCACATTTGTGACATATCATCGTAACATGGTTCCGTGAACGTACATGGTCAGTACCGGGTTATGAGGACGGTATTTGTCATGTTACGACCTACAGTCGCGATGTGACCCATCCCAAGCGCATGATTTACACCGTCCACATTTAGCGTAACAAGTCTTGTAAATTTGCCACGCATTCCGATCCTATGGAGCCCTATGGTGTAAACCCACCTTTAGTTCTAAGGTCTATTTTTCTTATCCTGGATAGATGTCACGCGTCTTTTTAGCACTTAGTCTACCCGGAGTGTCCCTCACAGGAAGATATTAACAGAGCGCAATGGCTGACCTTTTAATTTTACTTCTGAATACCATTGTATTTTCGTTCATTCCCCGACGTTTCACGTTACTCTAAAGCATCTTCCCTTTGTCCACAGGAACGCTTACAGTAGAAGAGGTATACAAGGATCGGGACCAGTTCGCGGGGCTGGTGCGCGAGGTGGCCGCGCCCGACGTCGGCCGGATGGGCATCGAGATCCTCTCCTTCACGATCAAGGACGTGTACGATGACGTCCAGTACCTGGCCAGCTTGGGGAAGGCGCAGACGGCGGTGGTGAAGCGAGACGCCGACGTGGGCGTCGCTCAGGCTAATAGGGACGCTGGGATCAGAGTAAGTCTGAAGATAAGATCCAACTTTTTTCATTACAACCCACATCAAAAATAAACACCCACACACAAACTTTTGCATTTCTAATAATGTTATAGTGTGATAGCAGTTGAAAGACTTGTTACAGGGTGACTCCTAAGTCGTCAACCGAAATTATGGTTTCTAACGCAGCATTTCAAGGCAAATTGAGTTACCAACAATTAAACTTTGCTGAAGTAAAACTTAAACTTTTAAGAGTAAAAATTACCAATTGTACTCAGTTATGACAGTTCAACGTCAGAAGTAGGGTTTAATAATTTTATTAATTATTACAAAATAGGTACATTTACAGATTTTTGCATAGTGTTACGTACGAGTGCTTTAACTAACGGTAAAGAGCCAGAAAAACATTTTTGGGTTCACGAATTTCACGACTTACCCGGTATACTGTTGGACATAGTTGTCTGTGAAGGATCAGTCCCATGTCGTCCGCATTTGGCACTAAGGGCCTTATTTAAAAACTGATATTAAAATAAATAAATATCAGAGAATAATCTCACACAAATGTACCTAGTCCCAAACTAAGCTGTAGGCTTGTACTATATGGGTACTAGGCAACTATAAACATTTAGCGTTTTAGTGAGACGCTCCTTTCAAGAATCGTCAATGTAGATGTTAATTCATAGAAAACTGTAATTACTCACGCGTCTTCAGACCATCTCATTTAAGATAACGTAGTTTATTAATACGGTTCTTAGAGACTAGTCCAGAGATAAGGCAGAAACCGCAACTCGATCACACACGTTGATCATTAATGATCTCGCGTCCCAGCTTTGTTTGACTGCGGTCTGTGTATCAACTTACATCGATCGACGATCTTGAACGATCGTTATATTTATTTTAAATATCTGTACGGATGTGCCCTAGATGCGAAAGACTAATTTTATTTTCATGGTTGTTCTTTGTATGTTAAAATACCAGTAATACGCCAATACTAATATAGCTATAGAAGAAGACCATACTACCTAGATAATCACTAGGTATCTTCTAGTTGTTTGCATTTATCGACGCTTCTTGTGCACCTCCTCTTGATCTTATTCTTTAACTTTACGCTCAGCAGCAGTGTCCGCATCGTTGTGTTTCGATGTGGAGATGAGACAACCGCAGAAATTACTAGCATAGAGACATTCTGTCATTTTCATGGACATATTTTCCGCACTTGCATCATAATGTACTATTTCCAAAACATTTTTGTGTGTAGTATTCAATTATGTGTTACTTGTGATGATGCAATAAGGTACGTTTTATTGCGAATGAAAAACACCGATCGAAATCGAATAGCGCCCAATTATCAATGTGGCGTTCTCTAATTGGTGCCAACTGAAGTCTTGGCCAATTTGATCAAATTTTAATACCTATTTAGACTACGTGTATAGTAACCACCGAGTGGTAAAAATATTTTTTAACAAAGTTATTCCTCATGTTTTTCAGGAAGCAGAATGCGAGAAGAGCGCAATGGATGTGAAGTATTCGATGGACACCAGGATAGAAGACAACACCAGGATGTTCAAATTACAGAAGGCGCAGTTCGACCAAGAAGTCAACACTGCTGTAAGTTGAAATCTTAAACACGATTATAGTTTAATTCTACCGCCGCCCATCGTTCATTTATTTAATTATTTTTTATTGGTTTTCAGAAAGCCGAAGCAGCTTTAGCATACGAGTTGCAAGCCGCGAAAATAAAACAAAGGATTCGTAACGAAGAAATACAAATCGAGATTGTGGAGCGACGCAAGCAGATTGAGGTAGGCCATGGCTTTAATACTGACTTAAAAGATTTTTGACCTCCGTGACGACATCATGCTTTTATCGTCGTTACAGCCCATCTCTTGCCAATCACAGGATAGTAGCTGTAGGTCTGTCCTTACCAAGTCCCACCACTTTTAGCTTGTACCAGATTTGCCCTGTCGGTCACCTAATCGTCCTCCATTCGTGGAATACTACCTCTCCGATAATCTTGGACTTGACCACATGAACTGTACTAGTCCACTGCTGTAGATAGACTCTCCTATTTTACGCCACCGGAGTACAATCCGCGACCATTCTCATTCAGCTCTTGCCAGCCACTTTTATACCCAGTTTTAATAAGTAAATATCAGGCTAATGGAATCCTGACCCACCATAAAACTGTGTCACAGTGACGTTATGATTCAAGTCGTAAGAAGTGTCAAACAAATTGTTTTATAATGTCACTGTGACACCGTTCTACGGTGGCTCACGGTTCAGGGTGATAGTACATTACAGATTACAGGGATTCATAAAATGTGTTCTGTTAACAGGTGGAACAGATGGAGATCCTCCGTCGCGAGGAGGAGCTGGTGTCGACGGTGCGTTTGCCCGCCGAGGCCGAGGCCTACCGTCTGCAGGCCATTGCCGAAGGCAAACGGTAAGACCACATTTTAATTTGCATTTTATTCTTCTTCTGAAAAAAATCCAAGCATATCTAAGTCAACTACTAGCATGCTTTTTGCTTAATGTGCGATTGATTGTTCAATTTTATGGACTACTAACTGTTGTTCGCGACTCCGTCCACGTAGAAGTCGTTTATCTCGCGGTAAAATGTACCCTATGACCTTCCTCATTGTTTAAGCTATCTCATTACCAAATTTCGTCTAAATCAGTTCAGCGGATTAGCCGTGAAGGCGTTACAAACAGACAAAGTTACTTTCTCATTTAGAATAAATATCAGTAAAGACTTTTAAATAGATCCGGAAGCCGTGAATCGGGTAAAAGACATCGCGTCATCTTTTTATATCGTCCGACTAACACTTTAGAAAGCTTACATTTTTCAACTTTACTGTAAGACTAGAGATGCGCTGAGCGACTAGCAAACATTGCTCGTAGAACCGATGGCCATTGGAGAGGGAAGGTTCTAGAGTGGCGACTGCGAACCGGGAGACGAAGTGCCGGCAGGCCTTCCACAAGGTGGACCGACGATCTGATAAAGGTCGCGGGAAACCGCTGGATAACAGCAGCATAGGAGCGATCGTTGTGGAAAACCTTGGGGAAGGACTTTGTCGAGCAGTGGACGTCTTACGGCTGATGATGATGATGAGCGACAAGCGAGAAGAAGATATGCTAGCCACTAGAGTTCCAGTAAAAAGTTCTGCTTCCTTTTATTTCCTTCCTAAAAGTTTTTGCCTAACCAAGTTCTTCAGGGTACATATTATTTTATCGAAACAACTTTCAATAAACGTATTATTACGCAGAATTTTCTTTTCATCGAAAGCCTCTTCGCTGCATGAGTTAATTTTTATTAGAGTTATGCGCGCTCGTTCACTGCGAATCGCTCCAAACTAGTACAATATCACAAATGTAATTCTGTCTGTTCATGGTCCTTATTTTTGCTCCTTTGACCGAATGAGTGGCCGGTCGGTCATACATTCGGATCTCTTTGCTTTCAGTGTCACTCACTGCTCTGCCTGCTCTGTTCGGTTCTTGTTCCGCGTGTACTAAATGAACTAAGAGCAGAAACTTTAAGGAATACTTCGTTCTAGTAAAGTGACGGGAATTAATTAATTATATTTGGCTCTTAGTACATGTACTTCACAACCCTAATTTTTATTGGTAGTCACAAGTCTCACAACCTTCGTAATTAATGCTTAAGATATCCTGAAAACATGGTTTCAGCAGAAAATAGCGTTCGATGATATGATACAATCGACGAAATTCGATGAAATGATGCGTTATCAGTTCTTCATCTTCTCCATTCCAGCACCCAAACCGTGGAGAACGCGAAGGCCGACGCAGAGCGCATCAAGGTCCTGGGTCTGGCTGAAGCTCATGCCATCGGCGATGTGGGCAAGGCTGATGCGGAGCGCATGCTGGCGAAGGCCAAGGTCTACAAGCAGTACGGAGACGCTGCGCTGATGGCGCTGGTGCTGGAGGCGCTGCCCAAGGTGAGGGAACATCTTAATGTAGTTCTTTTGGTCCAAGACGCAAACAACAGTTCACCCACTTAATTAAAAAAATTACATGTGCTGTGATTTGATATATTTTGCCAGAATGACGTGTCAATGTTTTAATCTTAGATAACAGAACCCTATTTTACGTCGCCTGTATCTCAGAAACCAAACAAGTATATTTAGTCGTGATAGTTTTCACTTGTTCTGTGTTGTCATTTAAGATTTTTTTTCTAATTTTTAATACTTAAGTATTTGTAGTTTTGGATGCAGAGGGGGATATTTCCAATACGATCCCCCAGATCTAAAAATTGATAATAACATTTAAATAATGTTTTTTTAAGATCTATCCAGTGATGCCTCACTGAATATAATATACATAATGTTTATATTGTTATTTTCTTTACAGGCATGCGAGCTAGGTACCCGATTCTTTTTCAAGATTTTATTTTAGAAGTTTGTCGGCGTAATTTATTATTACATATTACAGCTTTGTACATGGACAGACGGACATGAGGAAACTAGTTCTTTGTAGACTACGGAAACCTAACACGTGCTCACATACTCACCCTCTCACATATCCTTTGCAGATCGCAGCCGAAGTGTCCGCCCCGCTGGCCAAGACGGACGAGATCGTGCTGGTGGGCGACACGGGAGCCACGGGCGAGATCGCGCGCCTCGCCAGCGGCCTGCCGCCCGCCCTCAAGACGCTCACCGGGCTCGACCTGACGCAGGTATCTTATCTTATCTTACAGATGGGCCCTTGCGGATACACTTCGACCCTTTAGGATCTTTTGTGCAATTACCCTCTTACACATTCAGCTGTTCGACTGTGCAGGTTTCTTCACAAATTTTTTTCTTCACCGTAAGAGCATCGGGCAATGTAGTTAAGTTAGAAAAACTCATTGGTACCCGTTGACCGTGGGGGTTCGAACTCTTTCGAAGTCGACCCTCTCTAGGCCACCGACGATCTTGAGCTGACATAGGTAAACGATGGGAAATATTTTGGGTCAAGAGTATCATTTCCCAAATTTAAACCGTAACCTAATCTATCCTCGGTATTTTTGGAAAACTTAAAAAGTGGTCTCACTCATCTTAAAACCAATTTAAGGCAAACTATAATTCGGACTCAGCCAAAAATATTTCGCCTAAACGGAATAGACCCCGTGTTTATAGGTTCGGTTAGGTTAGTTTTTCTAAAATCCAGAAATATTTACGGTTGCCTACAGAAAACAAAGCGGGTTGGCAAATGAAACGGTTGGGAAACGATATAATTTACCGAAACAATGGTAACCCGATAATACGCACTGCTAGATCCAAACAGTAGTAACTCAAAAACTGTATTTAAAAATCAAGTTTAGTGCAACTTCTATAAACTGGAACTAAACTAGCAAGGATTTTGAGTTGATACTGTTTTGATCTAACAGTGAAACTGCAAAACCGCGTAAGTAACATTTTTAGGAAGGAGCAAAATGCACCTTTTTAATAAGAAAGTAAGGTTTATTTTGCTCTATCGTAAATTTGTTAGTTACGCGGTTTAGCAGTATCATCGACGATATGTCAATAGCAATAGGTTTTATCGAGTAGAATACAGCCCTTTGTGGCCTGTGTGTGGCTATTTAGGCAATTTTCACCTGTTTGATCCTAATTTAAGGATTTTACTTATCGCATTTTTATTATAATTTTATTCACTTACTAAAACGTGTGTTTATCCTTTCAGGTGTTGAAACGTCTGCATCCGTCAACCGGACTTGCTCCTGGTAAGTCTTGCTAACCCTTTCTACACCTGACAAGGTCACTTGCACCCGTTGTCCGTCGAAAAATGGCGCGTAAAACGTCAAATTTAAATTTAATACTATTTTATACGTTTTGTCTATGTTCATTGGGATTTGGAAAAACCATTTTAGACTCTATAGGACTTGTTTTTTAGTTCAGGATTTAACCAACATAATTATAGTCTCAGGGTAATTACAAGAATGTTTCCAAATTGTCTCGTTTAGTTCCAGATTCGCCAGCCATTGTACCGACCTCGACCAAGAAGTTGTCGGCTAGCTAGGTGCCTACCGCCCTGGCCAGCAAGCTGCTATCTACTCAAGATCTGGCTGAAAATGATAGATCTTTACCTCATTTTTAAAATAATATTGACGTGAAATATTTTCGAAAATAGAATTTGTGTAATTAAAATTGAAATATGTATGCCGTGTTGTATTCAGTACAAAAAAATGTGGATGTATAGATTCTACACTATGTATAACTCAGGTGATCTGTGTGCTATTCTCTATGCTAAAAAACTATGAAGTCGGTTTGTGTTGATTTTAGGGTTGTAGCAGTTCTCGATAGCAAATGTAAAGTCAACGCTCAGTTAATGTTCAGTAAATAAAATTGTATGGTAGATGTTTACATATATTTCAATGTAACCCACCGCAATAGATTCATATAAGCAATAGAATTACTTAAGGGAGACTAATTATAATGCATGATAACTAACTAGATCAATGTAGAACTAAAGAGACCATTAGATTTTGTACTTTGTAGAGTATTTAATTTAATTTTAATGAACAAAGTGTAATGCTGGTTGATGTGTATTTCAATAGTGTTCCTCTTTTTAATATATCTGAGGACCCTGCCAAGATGCATTGCGCTAACTAGCGTTTCTATTCGGTTCGTTTTTAAACCAATCGCGTGACTGGTAGATGACGTGATACGAAAAGTCACGTGATCTACCAGTGACGCGATTGGTTTAAAAACGAAACGAATAGAAACGCTAGTTAGCGCAATGAATCTTGGCAGGGCCTCTGGTCTAAAACTATACAGTTCTTATAGAAAAACTGAGACGTGTGAGAAAAATATGCCATCGAATATAATTTCTTGCAACAATTGAACACTGCGTAGCTTGAAAAGAAAACAGCATTCAGCTTATATTTGGCATTGCTTAGTCAAAATGGTTTTCTAAATTGCTATACTTCTTCCTACTCTCGCTTTGCCTGGAAAGAACATTAAACATAACAATATAGAACTATTGTTTAGTCAATGTTAAATATAAAGTCAAAACCAAAAGATAAAAATGTGTTTGTTTTTTGCATTTGCTTTCGTCTTTATACAAAAACCTAAAAGAAATAAAATGAGAAATTCAAAATTTGTTGTATGAATAAAAAATATACTTTTGCATTTGGCGCTTATATCGTGTCTAAAATTGGTATAACGTCGTTATGTAGCTAAATTGTATTTAGCTATTTAGCTTGTACCAAAGAAATGTACAATAAGTAGATGGTTCGAGCATTAGATCGACCAGTCGTGTGTTTCTTGTGTGGTGTTTTAGCAATAATTATACGGCGCAAAATATTTTTAACTGATTATATTCCATAGAGATTACTTAGTTAGTTTACTAAATAACTATTTATCCACTGTCGGTGCATTTTCCAATAAATAATAAGGTTCTTTTTATGGTTTTTTTTAATTTATTTATACTCTGATTATAATATCTTTGCATGGCAATACTTATGATTTATTTTTGATATTAATGTGGTAACTGTCGATGTGTATAGTGGCGTACAATTCAATATTTTTTTCAATAAAATATTTTAAAATATAATTGTATTTTATTTCTCAATGCTGAATAGATGAAATGAAATTACAAAGTGAATATGCTATTATAACTATTCCTTCACACGCAGCAAATAAGTTTAGCATTGTTTTACTGCTGTTAGCATTATCAATATCCAGAAACTTCATGGTTGTGCATTAATGTTTCACGACTGACTTCTTATCTGCTTAGTACCAACTGCCCTCCTAAATAAAAAGGACGCTTGTGCAATTTGATAGTCAAAGTAAATTTATACCTCTATCTTAAGAAATAAGGTCACTAATTAAATATGAGGTTCTATGAGACATACGCCCTTTTTTCTAAGGAAGGCAGAATAGTGGATATTATTTCTAATCTGTGAAAGAACCTAATTGTTCGCACACATTTATTTTAAATTAGTTTTTTTTTAAATCACGTTCTCGAAAAGGCTGTTACGGATCTGTCAAGTTGTCATTTTTGGGAAAATTTGTTTCGTCGTTCTCCGTCTCTTCGATCAATAAGGTACTAATAATAAAATAAAATATATGTCTAAATATATTTATTTCGGAACGAGCTTAATCCATAATATTTACATTTACATTAGTAATAATTAATTAAATTACATTAATTCTATATAGCCATAAAATTCGGTAAATAGGAGAGTTGGAAGTGATGACTTCTGAGCCCCGCGCCGCACTACTTCCCGTTGAGAACAGCGTGGTTTGGGTTATACAACTCTCCTCGAATATTAGTCTTCATTAACTGAAAAAGACAATTTACTTAATAAAATAAAAATAAGGTTATTTAGATTATTATTTAGACGACAACTTACCCTAGTTGGCAGTGACCTTGCCTACGAAGAGAGCGTCAAATATATGTATGCATAGACCTTATTGTTAGTGACATAAGGGCGTATATATAATACAGCAATTGGAATAAATATCCATTGCCTAGGAGATAAAGTGGATTTTCCTTCGTTTTTATGTCTTACAATCAAATTAGAAAATTTACTCTATTATGTTTACAATAAGTGCATATTCCATTGGCAAATTGCGTTGAATGGAGGATAGGCATTGTTTACCTCAACTTTTTGATGATAGGACAGTTCGGTTTTGGCGAGCACGTAGCAGAGCTTGGCCCACGCTGCTTCCGCGGTCATGTCGAAGGCGGGAACCACTCCGCATTCCACCAAGAGCTGGAGACAACAAACTTCACGCTTAGCAACTAAATATTTTAACGTGGACCCTAATATACAGGCTCAGCCTAGTTTGGAGTACAATGGATATTTTCTTATATGGTCGTGTGCTTAGTTAATCAATAAACTTATCTTTATCTTTTTAAATAATAAAGTTTTTCCATTTATTGGGCCCTGATTTATGATGTCGTTTATCGTTTTTCTATGGAGAAACCATATTATCCAGAATCAAGTCTTAGGGATATGACTTATTTGTACCTATATTATAAAGTGCTACTACGTAATGAGCTATCTGTATGGAAAATTCCATCTAAATAAGTAGTAGTCTCTTCTAACTATTTATTCTTAAATCGAAACATGAGAACGCATAATAATACAAACTTTCACATAATGTACGTGTACATGTTAATTAGACGAATGTCGCAAGAAAGTGGTAATTATGGCGAAAAAAATCTAGATATTGTATTCCCTTGCTTCTCCGTGAGATCGTAAGAGGTGTTCCATGATTTTTACAGTTTTTTAAATTAATTATATTCTTCAAAAGGTGGACTGAAGATGGAACTACCAGGGATTACGAAACATACCAGGCCCGTCTCGTAGATAGCCTTTCCCTGCACGGTCCCGTTGACGCACTGCGTCACGTTCACGACAAGAACGTTGTTCTTGACGGCCCGCTCGATCTCCCGATATATCTCTTTGCGTTTGATGGGGATGTTTCCATTTCCGTAAGTTTCTAGCACAACACCTGGAATCAAAAAAATTGCATTATTTTTTTATGAAAACTTGATTGTCTATTGTTAAATCGTCCACTTCAGCCGATTGAATTTCCAGTTTTTCCTATCTACTAGTCCATATCCAATTTACATTTTGGTCTTAAAAGATAAAAAATAAAAATAAAAGATCGATAGTATGGTTGAGTTTACCGCGTGATAAAATGTGGATAAAGCATCCGTCACTCTCGTACTATATACATACATGTCAAAAAGTGACGGATGCCTTTTAAACTATCAATTTGTCGGGAATTTTTGTCTCTTGATTTTACGACGAAGCTCATTATTTGCAAGGAGTTACAAAATATTAATTATTTCATTTATTCAATCTGTATTGCTCAAAAGAATACACATTCTCTACCAGTTAACCTAGGTATGGGCAAAATTGTAGACCCAATCTTAACACTCACCTTCCATGCCTTGAAAAACGGCCCTGATGATCTCGGCAGTGATGGTAGGAGCTACCTTCAGCACATACACCTTCCTCGAGAGTCGGTCTTGGATCCGGCACTCATCAGGCACGGACCCTGGCGGATGGATCAGCATCTTTGGGTCTACATCCAGGGTAGTTCTGGCTTCCAGGAGAGGCGGGAAGTTAGGGGTATCGAAGGCGTAAATACGGGTGTTGGACACTTTCTTTACTCTGCAAAAGATATGTTATTAAATTTAATTGTATGAATGCTTACGTGAACACCTGAGGGCCCTGCCAAGATGCATTGCGCTAACGTTTCTATTCGTTTCGTTTTTAAACCAATCGCGTCACTGATAGATCACGTGACTTTTCGTATCACGTCATCTACCAGTTACGCGATTGGTTTAAAAACGAATCGAATAGAAATGTTAGTTAGCGCAATGCATCTTGGCAGGGCCCTCTGACACGTGTAGTATAGAATTCTCTTCCTTTTTAAAGCTTTTATTTAAATGACATGCTTGTTTGTTTGTTAGAACGTTCGATCGTTCGACAGGAACCCTGCTGCCTAATTGAGAATGCACGCGCTAGAATGTGTTTTGTACGCTCTGACGGCTAGTTAAACTCGCCGGTTTATATGAGCTGCGCCGCGTTCACTCGTTCACTCGTTCGACCGACAGAACGCTGTTTTTAAGAGAATAACACCCCTGTCGCCCTAGACAAGATGCATCGCGAGATCGTAATCGTGATCGAAAATGTATAGGATTGACGTAAGCCGCCAGATGGCCTTGTCAAGCGCTTATGTCAATACCATGCACTATGATAGTTTTCGAAAATCGATTACGATAGCGTTTAGAATCTTGTCTAGGGCCTCAGATGATTGAGTTATTTCATTCGTTTCGTTATAAGATTTGTGTCATACCTAATAATCAATAGGTAGTTAAAGAAAAGCTAGTTTTCATAGAAAGTCTCTAAAACCTTTCTAATTTTTAATCTGTTTCACAGTAAAAGTTTACACTGACATCTGTCATGTTAACTAAAGCCATCTATCCCTAAGGTGCAGAACTAAGTAAACCAACCTCGTGCCTCGGAACAGTTTGGCGCCAAAGAACACTGTTACTTCCGGAATGTGCTGTGTGGCGGCGATTAGAATCGCGCACAAAATGTTGTTGTTACCATCGCTGCGAGCTTGGAAGATCGGCACCTGGCGCACACGAAACAACACTATACACCTTCAAATTTAATGTTCAAATTAGTGTGTAGTTACAAGAGGTAATCGATTCAAATTTATTTTGACGAGTTGTGTCAATAGTTATTTAAATGTAGAAGACTAGTTCGGCCAGTAGTAGATGTGCGAGCGGACGGGTTTTTGTGTTTTGTTGATAACGAGTTTTAAGTGAGATTTCAAGGTAAAGTATTGAATATACTTAATTGTACGCTTTATTTAGAGTTTATACTAGGTTTCTTACTGCAAAAAATAAAATGATGGTTTACAAAATAACTTTGCTAGGTACCAAATAAAATGAAGAAAAACATTCGAGTGAAGTGTGTTAAGACATAAGCGTTAAATGACCATTATAAGTGCGTGACCTAAAAGTTTATAACTCTGGTGCCAACTGCTTTATACTTCGTCAATCTAGGGTCCCTGTGACAGCCGTAGGTATTTCGTAATTTCAATTACCTACTTACTTTCGAAAGCTCTTTCAAGCAAAGTACTTAAATTATGTTAAATAATTATTATAATTAAACGTTGTGTAGTATTTATGAAAACTCAAAGACAAAAGTTAAATAATTTAATATATGTTTTAAAGTCGCACTTTTGGACAAAACAAAAGGGTCAAACTGAAAACCAGCGCTGTGTCCTCTGCATCAGCAGTAGCCAGCTTACGCTGAGTCTGACCATTTTGCTACAGCTAAACGTTACGGTGTAATATTTTGATAAGAACACAATGGCACAGCTTTTAAGAAAATAAAACATTAAACTTTCTTTCTTTCTTTTCTATGAGTTGTCACAGGAATATATTACCCTAGATTGACCCTACTACCCCCTACTACTACTGCCCTCTTTAGAAAGAAGGTCGCATGTCTCATAGAACTGCGTATACATAAGTGACCTTATTTCTACTATCATACTACAGGTCGACACACGTAAAAAGAGCTCCAAGTGGCTAGTAGAGGGGATATGTTTGCGCATGGTGTCTACTAACAAACCAATCATAGATAAGAGTGTATTACTGGGAACCAATAGCGTGGCAGCAAAACGAAGCGGTTTACGCTCCCCCCGCCACGCCCACCAATTTCGTCCGTAATTTGCTCACTGCGCAGGTAGGTCACTCGGGGCTCTTTTTACGTGTGTCGACTTGTACTAAACTGACTATCAAGCCTTTTTGACTATCAAATTGGGCATGCCGTCCTTTTTATTTAGATGGGCAGTATAGTAAGATAAGTTACCTGTGCCCCTGTGAGAACGACAGTCTTCCCCACTGTCTCCAGCATGAATGACAACACGGAGGCGCCGTACGCAGTAGTGTCTGTTCCGTGCAGCACCACGAACCCGTCGTAATCGTGGTAGTGTGTCTGAAAACAAATGGTTTAGTTTAAAGTTACCAGCTATAGATGGCGCCAGCCTCTGTACATACATTTTGTAACATACAATACATGCGTTTGCTTTTTTCTATGTCAGTGTTAAATACAAGCTTATTTTCAACCCCGTTTTTTATAAGCATTCTATTCTACTCCGCAATACAATATGTGGCATTATCTATGAAAACGGACCTTATTTTCGATGGCGCTTACGCCGCACTGCGTCACGCGACGTTGTATTTATAACGGAGCATCTTTAATAATGGCGGAAGCGCCATCGACAATAAGGTCCCTTTTCATAGATCGTCTCATATTGCTTTTGACATTTGTTGGACAGTAATGGCGGCCATGTTAAAAACAATACGATAACAAATCAAAATAAATACGAGAATAGAGTTCTAGTTTTACCCATGCATCTCGCCTAGGTCTTTACAGACAAGGGCCGAGATTCTAGGTCAGAGGTCCCCAAACGTTTTAGGCTCATAGACCACTCTTGGCATTTATTTCGGTTTTGGGTGGACCCCCAGCTTACCCAATACGAGTATTTTATTTACGTTATTACGTAAAAATTAAGCAAAAAATCTTCAGGATATTCTTCACGGATAAATTTGGAGGTCTTATCTAGCCGGCTAAAAATTGACATGGAGTAGCTTGCTACAATGTAAATTTAGTGCGGAAAAATATTTTTTACAAAGTAAAAAACTACACACAGAGAAAATTTAAACGTAATTTATATACTAAGATAATATTTGTTTAATTACTTATATATTTATAAGAAAGCATTAAGTGATTAAGTAGGTACCTACTATTTGTGTATGAATATGGATTATTCCATTTATGGAAAGCCAAAATTAAAGTCACAACCTGCTTAAATGGGATCCACTATCGTGGACCCCCATTTTCATCTCATGGACCCCCATTTATTTTTTCGGCTCACATAGACCCCTTGCAGGTCGTTATCGACCCCTGGGGGTCGATATAGACCACTTTGGGGATCACTGGTCTAAACCGACCATTAGGCAATAGCGACGCAGCTCTGATCAACTCTTTCTATGAAGAGCTTTGCATGCCCTAAGCCTTCCGTAGATTTCCACTCTTTCTGGTGGTTTTATAGGGTGTTATTGTTCAGGGCTGCTTTTTTGGTGCCCGGTGAGTTTGCCAGAAATGGTTCAGTGTTGGTATACATTTACTGAGTGTTAACTATCAGTTTTGTCAGTTCTGTGAAAACTGTCATTTAATACTGATCGTGAGTGGCAGTCATTACATCATTTCATTCAACGGACGGTCAAGGCTACGGTCGTTGATAGCCGGTTGGATAACTTTTCAAGATGTTCATATAAGTTCGACAGATACATAAAATAATTTGTTACATATTTTTCCCAAAATTCAAATGAATCATGCAATTTTATAAACCTACTTTTATAAACCGTAAACCAATCTTCTCGCTAGTTTGTTGCCGTAGGCACTTAATCAACCCAAGGCATGGTCTAAGAGGTGGTGACAAGAAAACAAGTCTTTGACAACTAAATACATTTACTTATCTATAGCCTGTGTCAATTGAAATTGCCAAAGATGTAAACAAATTAGTACTGTTTGACACATAACCTCAAATATTCATCAAGCGTGTCTTTATTTAAAATAACGTATAATTAATAGTTATTTAATCTTAAACTTAATGTGAAAGTAAAGATCAAATGTATAAATCATTGCTAAGACTTCACTTGATCTTTAAAAGCACGTGATTATCGATTAACAATGGTAAATTGGTTCGTTTGGTTGTGTTTACATCTTTGCCAATTTCAATTGGCACAGACTATGCATCCATATCATAACTTCCCTATAATACTTATGTTCAGAAACGATAAGCAAATGGCCTATATTAAGAAACCTGTAACCATGGTTGTATTTTAATGTTAACATTAAAGTATTGCATTTCATTAAAGTATCGGTTGTAGATGTGGTTAATTCAGGTACATTAAGATCAAGGGCAACCACAGATACAGGTTTCTCACATATTGTAGAAAACTTATGATATGCATTTCTATTTCTATTTCTAATTCTAGATAAAGTTATGCATGTGACTGTACAGTACACATAATTAGGCAATAAAACACTAGCGTGATTTTATGATTATTAAACCCTACTCATAAATTAATGCCTCTCATTATGCACCAGTCACATAATAGTACTTTATGTAAATGATATATAATGAGAGTCCTTAAAACACGAGTGTGGTTATATGAAACGAGCCAAAGGCGAGAGGATAGGTGGATAGATTGGCTATTTGTTTGTTTATATTGTTTTCCGATCTAAACACAACGCCTACCGGCTGCCAAACAAAATTAATGTCGTCTTTCATGACACTGCCTCTTGGAATATACCTAATACCAGATGGCAAATCGCTAAATAATTGCTTAGAAACAGCAGTTATATCTGGTAACCTTTCCGAGTCGGACGTCAGTCAGAGGTGAGTGGAAAGATAACTTAAACTAGATTCCATAAATATTCCGTTCCACCATTATTATTATTATTATTTTGTTTGTTTATGTTTGATGTGAACTCTATGGGTAGAGTTCATTAAAAATCTCCAAAATATCTTAAATCAAAGCGCATTATTATAAATAATCCAAAAGAAAAACTATCACCTCCCCGTCGCCTCGTGTGGTTGCCGAGTTAGAATAGTGCCACTCCATGTCTTCCCGTGGATGTCGTAAGAGACGACTAAGGGAATAAAGGCTTGTAGTACTGTTAGGCGATGGGCTTGCAACCTGTCACTAATACGCTGGTAAACATCTTAGCCTAATTGTGCAAATTGTGGTTATAGAATTATCAACAAGTTTTTAGAGATGTTTGTAATTCTGTAGCTCTGCCTACCCCACTCTGGGAACGAAGGCGTGAGATTATGTATGTATGTAAAAACTATCATGACTAAGTAGACATCATTGGTCTTGAGTTACAGGCGACTAAGGGCCGTATAATAAACTCATCTTGGTTGAGATGTCAATCACAAGACACGTCAAAAATGACAGCTTTCTATGGGTTGACGTTTACTTTGACGTCTCTCAAGACGAGTTTATTTATACGGCCATAAAATGTTTATACCTAATGAAAATCACCTATGATAACTTTAAATAGAAAATTAGTTGATACTTGTTGTTTTACAGTTTTTTTTGTTAAACTAACGGCTTCAGAACCCTACACTGAGCATGGTCCGACATGCACTTGCCCGTTTTTTTGGTCTTGTCGTCACATATAATATAATATATTATTAAAAAAACCTCATTACTTTAATTATAATTATTATAGCCTATATTAAATATTGGGTAAAAAAGGCCGATTTAAGAGGATTGTGAAGCTAAAAATCTCCATACAAAATGCGAAAACGTTTCTCTCCCCTTAAACCTCGTCCGATTTTTACGATTTTTGAATATGTTGTAGATATCATGAAAAACTATGTCTGTACGTTTTCCTTTCCAAGAAAATATTTCTTAGAACGAAACAAATTTAAAAAACAAAAAACACAAACGAACAGTCTTTATAAGAACTACAACATATTCAAAAATCGTGCAAATCGGACTTGATTTAGGGGGCGTGAGAAACGTTTTCGCCTGGAGTTAGTTTTGTATGGATTTTTTTGACAGCTACGCGATTTTAGCGGCGCTTCACAATCCTCTTAAGAGGAGTCTAATAATTATTTGAATTGCTCACTTTGGCGAAATTTCCTATTAATAAAAACCGGCCAAGCGTGAGTTGGAGTGGCACACGAAGGGTTCCGTAATACCGAACAAATTAAGCACGAGCAAAAAACGCCGAATAAAACCGTTTATTGTTAATAAATAGTTCCATTAAGAACACTTAAAAGCAAGCTTAAAGGCTCAGTTTCATTACAGTCGAGTTCATAAATATGTGTACACTTTAAAATAGAAATAGAAATAGAAACATTTATTCGACGAACACAGAGAAAAAAAAAACAGAACAGAGAAAAACATCATTTAAAAAAAAAAGGATGGCAACACAAAAATAAAAACAAAAACAATATAGAAGGAAAGAATAATGTTGCCATGGGTGATTCTTTAGTACCTTGTCTATTTAATGTCATATTTAAACTGCCATTTATAAATTGACACAGCGATTAAAGTGA
Source organism: Acleris literana (assembly GCA_946894065.1). Taxonomy (NCBI): domain Eukaryota; kingdom Metazoa; phylum Arthropoda; class Insecta; order Lepidoptera; family Tortricidae; genus Acleris; species Acleris literana. Next base: position 2,989,919 of record OX335687.1, read on the forward strand.
TAAGGTACGAAAGTGTACACGTATTTATGAACTCGACTGTACATTGCGTCGCTATACCTTCCAGCGCAATAATGTTAAAACAACTCGTCAATGGATTATAGTCCATACCAAACTGTCTTGTCGTATTTAGTAAACACTTTTATAACCTCAAAATGCATAGTTTTTGGCTAAAACGTTCGTTTTCTGGTGAATAGAGCAACTCGAGACCACATTTTGCACACTATTTTCCTGATTTTACATCATGTATGGTTTTTTTTATGACATAATTGTAATTTTAGGCGTAATAGGAGCATTTTTAGGTTATAAAAGTGTTTACTAAATAAGACGAGGCAGATGGTGAATCTCTTGTTGCAAATTTATCTGTGTGGTTAATTGTATCTCTCAGCGCATTAGTGTTACTGCAATGCTGTGTAGATTATACTTGATTATAAGTAAACTAGCTGTTGTCCGCGACTCCGTACGCGTAAAAAAGTAAAACATAGCCTATATTACTCAGGGTTAATGTAGCATCCTAATGGTGAAAGAATTTTTGAAATCGGTCAAGTAGTTTTTGAGTTTATTCGTTACAAACGTACACACACAAAAATACAAATCTTTCCTCTTTATAATATTATATACTTCATAAAATTCCAACTACTCACCCTTCCCTCTATTTACATATTAGAAACAAGCAAATTTGCCAGAAAACATGAGAAATTATACACACCGAATTTAAGTATCAAAAGAAATGACCGATATTTATTTAAACTTAAACTTCCCTTTTCCAAATTAAAATTAGTCTCATCCAGCCCCCATCACATGTTAATTAAAATTAACAACCACTTACCAAACTATATTAAATGCATAGAAGATACCAAGATCTTTAATAAAACCTTAAAACTATTCCTAATAAATAATTGCTTTTATAATTTGAAAGAATTCTTAGATGTCGCATACACATAATTATAATCCAACACGACCGCAATTAGTATAAGTAGTTTTAGTAAATAATTAGTAACTAGATATTATACTCGTATTGTATTGTATTGTATAGCTGCTCTCTGTCTGATGTTGCTGTGCCCTTGCAGGGCGTCACATGCAAACCTCCCATTATGTTCCACCTATAAATATGTTAATGTGACATGCAATAAAATATTTTGATTTTGATTTTGATATAATCTAATATATAAAATTCTCGTGTCACAGTTTTCGTTGCCATACTCCTCCGAAACGGCTTGACCGATTTTGATGAAATTTTTTGTGCTTATCCGGTATCTATGAGAATCGGCCAACATCTATTTTTCATCCCCCTAAATGTTAGGGGTAGTCCACCCCTAAATTATTTATATGGCAAAACAACGTTTGCCGGGTCAACTAGTTATTATATTATATTAGTATAGATATAGATAAAGATGAATAAATAAATGGTATGGAGTATACAAGCATGCGGGCTAACACCAATGAAACTGGGCCTTTATACTTAAAGCCAATTTTCTCTGTTTCGATATTTTTTTGTACCGTAATCATGTGATATTTTAGAAACAATGACGATGATGTTGTTGATGATAATGACAATAATTTACGACGATGAATAGCCAAAATTTCAGCCGTGATACCAAATCACGTGACTCCTAATTGCATAGTAATAGTACCCGTACAATAGATAAAGTGTGCTTGAAATAAGTTTTGGCCTTATCTGCCATTGTGGCCTTTCCATTTGACAAAAAGGGACAACGCATGTTTATGAATAAGAGGGTAAGCATTTTAAATTTAACCTTTAGAATGCCTTACGTCGTATACAAAATGTGTCACTTACAGGAGCTCTTTCTCGTATCAAGCTGCCTAATTGAGAATGCACGCCCTATAATGTGTTTTGTACGCTCTAACGGTACAATTTAAACTAGCCGGTTAATATTTGCTCTGTCGAGCATTGTCTTTATTCTTACCTTGATATCTCGCGCCTGTTTAATCCAATCGTCGAGTGTGAAGTCTGAAGAATCCTTGAGTTCCTCATATTCGAGTATTTTGTACAGCACTTTCAGTTCTGTGTCCTTGTTGTCTGTAATTTGTAAAACACTGTAGGTTAGGATCAGACCTGCTAGATATTAGATAACGCTATGAGTTAGGTTAGGATCAGACCACTGTTAGGAAGCGGAGCGAGCCAGAGAGACCAGCGCCCTCGCTGACCCGCTTCGCAGACGACGGAGGGGAAGGGCAAGGCGGCGCTACGCGCACCTTCTTCCCCCACCGTAACAGTGCGCTGGCCGAAGGGGTCAGGGGACCCCTTCGTCCACCGGGGCGCACCGGTAGTCTGAGGGTGCCTTGGTGAACCAAGGCTCCCTCCCGGAGTAGTTGGCGTCGAGGTGCCACAGCCGAGTGCGCTTGTTCGTGGTCGCGTGGCAGCTCCCTGAAGGACGCAGATGGTTCACCGCTGGGTTTTTAGTGGGTATTCCGGCCGTTCTCGGTTGGCGAGTCCCACATAACCATCCCAGGTCCCCCTGGACCTGGGTGGTATGCGTAAATGCATTTCCCAAGCGAGAAAAAAAAAAAAAAAAGTATCAGACCACACCATGGGTACTAGCGAGCCGAATGCTCTGTCCATCACAGTATTCATATAGAGAGCGCAGGACAGAGCATTCGACTCGCTAGCGAGTACGGTAATTGTAACTCATGGTAAGGGTACTGGTACATCACGATGTAGCCCTGATTCAAGAACCATATCTATATAAGGGCGAGATCAGGGGACTAAATGGCACGGGGGGAGTTATCTATTACCTCTGCCCCGAGAATAATATGAGGACTTGTGTGTATGTCAGAAATGGCATAAATGCCACGCCTTATAATGCTTACTGTTCCAGGGATCTTACCACTATTAAGATCCAGGAGAAGAGGTTAGGCAAGACTCTCATCATCTCGTCTGCCTACCTCCCATACGAAGCGACGGACCCCATCACACCTCAAATCCGGAGTCTTGTCGCAACTGGCAGTCAGGTGAACACCGACCTGATCATCGGCTGCGACGCTAATGCACATCACGTAATCTGGGGCAGCTCGGATGTCAACAGGCGGGGAGAGAAGTTACTGGATTTTCTGGTGAGCTCTTCTTTACAATTACTAAATAAAGGGAACAGCCCAACTTTCGTCAATGCTAGGCGTGGAGAAGTAATTGACATAACGGTGGCATCTAACCACATTTACGAAGATATTCACTCGTGGCATGTTTCCAATGAAATCTCACTTTCAGATCATAGATATATATGCTTTAGGTACAAGACCGACATACCAGTTGAAACTGTGCGCAAAAGAAATCCTAGGAACACCGATTGGTCATCCTTTAAACGTGACCTAAAGGTGGAACTAGGGGATCCAAAAGGTAAGCTCAATTCCATTATTGACATTGAATTTGAAGCGGACAACATGGTACGGGCGTTACACACCGCTTGGACCAATAACTGCCCGGAAAAAAGGGTGCTAGCCAAGAAGATACCCTGGTGGAATCCTGAGATAACCAAAATCAGAAGCGAAACTAGGGCGATCTTCAATGACGCGAAGGCGACAAATGACTTTAGCAATTACGCCCACAAGCTCACGGAGTATAATAAAGCTGTGAGAAAAGCAAAAAGGAGTGCGTGGCGGAACCACTGCAACCAAATAGGCTCGATACCTGAAGGTATGAGGCTCACAAAAGCACTAGCAGTAGCAAGGTCAAACCCATTAACATCAATAAAGGACGATAAAGGAAGGATGACAGAAACGGGTTTAGATACCCTGAAAGTTATGTGTAGCACACACTTTCCCGGCTCCATCATACGAGAGAGCGAAATTGACAATGTACCAATTTGTGTGTCAGAGCAGACAGCACGGACCACAAGATACAATTGGGACACTGCCAAAAAGGTAGTAGACGACAGCAAGATAAGGTGGGCAGTATCCACTTTCCAACCGTACAAAGCACCGGGCCCGGATGAAATATATCCAATCCTACTACAAGAGGGCGCAAATATAATTGTCCCGCATTTAAGCAGGCTGTACAGAGCGTGCGTGGCCTTCGGGCACGTTCCACATGTCTGGAGGCTTGTAAAAGTGATCTACCTGCCAAAACCAGGCAAGGCAGATTATAGTGATGCCAAATCATACAGGCCTATAAGTCTATCATCATTCTTTCTAAAAACATTAGAGAAGCTGGTAGACAGGCACATAAGGGATGGACCTCTAAGGCGGCATCCACTGCACAAAATGCAATGCGCGTATCAACCGGGCAAATCCACGGATACTGCGATTCACTTTGTAGTGAATAAAGCTGAAAATGCCCTCGAGAACAAAGAGATCTGTCTCGCAGCATTTCTCGATGTGGAGGGAGCATTCGATAGAACTACGTTCGAAGCCATAAACACATCGGCTGCTAGGCACGGCATTGAACCAACCATATGTAAATGGATAGGCAACATGCTAAACAGTAGGCTAATAAAGTCAAGTCTGTTGGGCGACGTTCTATTCGCCACTACGACAAAAGGTTGTCCCCAGGGGGGGGTTCTCTCACCAACTCTGTGGAGTCTGGTGGTAAACTCTCTTCTAGAGGAACTCAACACTGGCCCACTACAAACTGTTGGGTATGCAGATGATCTCGTGATACTTATTAACGGGAAGTTTCCGGAAACAGTATCGGAAATCATGGGAAAAGCTTTGGGAAAGGTAGAAAGTTGGTGCATTAGCCATCAGCTATCCATCAACCCCAGCAAAACTGTAGTGATTCCATTTACTAAGAAACGGGACCTCAAACATGTGAAACAGCTAAAGCTGTTTGGCGAGGTACTAAGACTGTCAGGTGAGGTAAAATATCTAGGTATCACACTAGATAAAGAACTCATCTGGAAAAAGCACGTAGACAACGCGATAACAAAAGCGCTGAGAGTGTTTGGAATGTGCAGATCGGCATATGGTAAGACATGGGGCCTTAACCCTAAAGTACTAAAGTGGATCTATACTATGATGGTAAGACCCATAATTATGTATGGTTGCTTGGCCTGGTGGCCAAGAACAACACTAAAGACATGCAAGGACTCTCTTACTAAGGTGCAGAGGGTGGCCTGTATGGCCATAACAGGGGCATTCAGAACGACGCCGACGGTGGCAATGGAGGTCCTACTAAACCTCCCACCGCTGCATATCGCCATACAGTCTGAGGCATGCAAGTCACTGCAGAGGTTGAAAGAGACTGGCCTGTGGAACGACGCAGCGCCTAGAACCAGACACACTAAAATGGCACACAATGTTGCTCCAAACAGAATACTGGCGATGGGCTGCGATAAAATGCAGCCTAAGTATATATTCCAGAGGAACTTCAATGTCCACATTCCGACAAGGGATGAGTGGAAAGATGGGTTTCACCTATCAGAGGTAGATAACGCGATATGGTACACGGATGGTTCAAAAATGAGCTCCGGTACGGGGGCGGGTATTCACGCCAAAGACTATAACAGTAGCATAAGTATGGGCAACTACGCAACGGTCTTCCAGGCGGAGTTGTATGCGATAATTGCCTGCACACAAGAGAATATTGATAGGCCGCCACAGGAGAGAACTATCTTTATTTTAAGTGATAGCCAAGCGGCACTTAAGGCGCTGACAGCGCCTAAAGTAGACTCAAAACTAGTCTACAATGGAATCCAAGCCTTAAACAAGCTTGGTAGGCACAACAAGGTGAAACTGATGTGGATTCCAGGACACGAAGGCTTTCCCGGAAATGAAGCCGCGGATGAGCTGGCAAGGGAAGGGTCCAAGGGCGCTTACGTCGGACCTGAACCATTTGTGGCACCATCACCGGGCACCATAAAAGCAGCCCTGAACAATAACTCCCTAGTAAATCACCTAAAAGAGTGGAAAACTACGGAAGGCTTAGGGCATGCGAAGCTCTTCATAGATGGAGTTGACCAGAGCTGGACCAATAAACTTTGGAAACTCAGCAGAAGACAACTCCGATATATTATAGGAGTGTTTACCGGGCACTTCGGGGTTAAACATCTCCTAGAAAAGATGGGCCATTATGATAACACAGATTGTAGAATGTGCGGCGAAGAGGTGGAAACAATGAAACACTTATTGTGTGAATGTGATGCCCTCGCCGGAGTAAGAATGAAAGTCCTCGGTTGTGGCTACCCAGAGCCGAGCGATTTCAAGGCGCTGCCATTGCACTCCACTATCCGCTTTCTGGAAGGGGTAGAGGCTGCATTGGACTAAGTGCTAAAAAAAGGAAGGGGTAACTACACAAAAGATCCCATAGGGTCGAAGTGTATCCGTAAGGACCCCGCCAATAAGATAAGATAAGATAAGGGTACTGGTAGATATAAGGTAGGTAACGCTATGAGTTAGGTTAGGGTAGGTTAGGATCAGACCTGGAGTTATCAGATAACTGCTATATGCTGGTTAGTATCAGATCTGGAATTATCAGATAACTGCTATTCTGGTTAGGATCAGATCTGGAATTATCAGATAACTACTATTCTGGTTAGGATCAGATCTGGAGTTATCAGATAACTGCTATAATGGAAAGGATCAGATCTGGAGTTATCAGATAACTGATATTCTGGTTAGGATCAGATTTGGAGTTATCAGATAACTGCTATTCTGGTTAGGATCAGATCTGGAGTTATCAGATAACTGCTATAATGGAAAGGATCAGATCTGGAGTTATCAGATAACTGATATTCTGGTTAGGATCAGATTTGGAGTTATCAGATAACTGCTATTCTGGTTAGGAGCAGATCTGGAGTTATCAGATAACTGCTATAATGGAAAGGATCAGATCTGGAGTTATCAGATAACTGATAGTCTGGTTAGGAATCAAATCTGGAATTATCAGATAACTGCTATTCTTGTTGGAATCCGATCTGGAGTTATCAGATAACTGCTATTCTGGTTGGAATCAGACCTAGGGTTATCAGATAACTGCTATTCTGGTTAGGATCAGACCTGGTAGCGCGAGGTATTCCTTCCTTTCCGTCTTGGCGAGCTGCTCGCTCCAGTACTTGTCGTCGTGCAGTTGTGGCAGCTTACGGATTACTTGTTCTATATTCTTCTGCGGCACAAGTACTGGAAACAAATTTAATCATAAACCCTGGGATATCTATACTTACGAAACTGTGGCCCTAGACAAGATGCATTGCGAGAACGCTATCATTATTGAAATTGTACAGCATTAACGTAAGCATCTTTTGCCGTAACCAAGATATAAACGCTACTAACGTTTTTATTTTCTATCACTCAAAATGTATGGGATGACAGTCGACCACGTGGTTTATCGCAACGCACGAGAATGTCATCCCAAATATTCTGAGTATTGAAAAAAAAGTTTTAAAAAACAAAAACCCGCCTTCAAAAAGCAAAAAATAACTTCTTTAAAATGGTAGGTAATAGGTCAGACCAACTGAAGTCTGCTTTTGGTTAAAATATTGTAGGACGCCGACTTCAGTTATTCTGGGTCTGACCTATTTATTACCTACCATTTTACAGAAGTTATTTTTTAAAGCGAAAAAAAATCCAAAATTTAAAATCCTGCCAAAGACCGACGAAATTTTTTCGCTTTAAAATTGTTTAGAATTTCGTAACAGACGTTTCTGTTAAATTTAAAAATCTTACGTTATTTTTTGCTTTTTGAAGGCAGGTTTTTGTTTTTATTAACTTTTTTATTTTATATCTACTTTTTAGTGATTACAATTATGCTGTTGAACTCCCACTTCTCATTTAATAAGAAACTATAGAACATTTCAATCTCGCCGCAAGCACACCGTGGGAAAGTCATAGTCATATATTTAAACCTAAATATGCTTCGTCGTAGTCGCTCAACTATCTTAATAGAAATATCTTGTCGCCATCGCCACCCTTGAAATATATACCGTTTAGGAGTTCCGGTGGCCAGCTGTAGTCTTCATCAGTTCCACTTCACCAAATAGTGCTTTTCATGAGCATACACGAGTTACAATGAAAAATACCAAAATCGCTATAGGTGTGCCTATACATTTTGAAGAGTTCCGTCGATTCCTCATAAACTCCAACATCAGATCTTCATTTTGGTAAGAATGGGACCAAAAGGGAAGCACCAGTTTTCAAATAAATAAATAAAAACATTAAAATCGGTTCACCCAGTCAAAAGTTATGAGGTAACAAAAATAAAAAAAAATACAAGCGACTTGATAACCTCCTCCTTTTTTTTAACTCGGTTCAAGATTCTCAAGCTAGTGATATACAGGATGCTTATCTAAGTTTAGTGCCCTCGTACGGAGAAAAGGCACAAGTGCAATTTATTCATAGAAGCATATTAAACTCTCAAGGGTTATAATAAGGTTGGAAGTGCAATAAAATTCATATAGTAGATGTGCCTTTTTCCGTAGGAGGGCATTATAGCTTACCACAGTTTACTATCTAGGGCCTGGTTCGTTACTGACTGGTATAGACAACGGATAGCGTAAGCTAGCAAACGTAGAATGGGAAATGTGAAATATTTCATTATGTAGCGCCCTGTTCCAAAATACTAGAATTTCTATATATTGCCGACTCCACGTTTGGCCCTTATCACAATGCAATAAAGGTAAAAAAGTGGATACATCTTTTTGTAGTCGACGTACGCTCAATTGAAATTGAAAATGATTGATGAAAGTGAAATTTAAAAACAAATAAATAAGGCAATAGAGCTGGTATTATGAAAAACAGATATACAAATGAGCAATGTAAAGATTTATTCTTTCCGTGCCAATAAAATAAATAAATAATATAACAGTTGTCGGGAGAATGCTGACAAAATTCAACTGCGGGCTAAGTGACAAACGAAAACCGGCGTACACGTAACATAATATAATATTACATAATAAAACAGCTGAACGTAGATTTGTAATCTTTTTAACAATAACAACACTACTGGTTTATCAGGATTGACTTTTTATCTCTTGAATTCTCAATTACATATATGGGTCACGCGTACGTACAGTCACGGTACGAAAAGGTTCATCACTTTTGGACCTTATCACCATTGAAATAGAGTCTAAAAGTGACGAAACTTTTCGTGCCGTGACTATACAGGGGTGTTATTCTCTCAAAAAACGGCGGTCGGTCGGACGGACGAGCGAATCGAAGCGGCGAGTTTAAGTAGTCCCGTCCGACCTAACAAAACACATTTTAGCGCGTGCATTGTCAATTAAGCAGCCTTAGACGTTCGAGGAGTCATGCTGCCAAATTGAATACACGCGCTAAAATGTGTTTTGTTCACTCTGACATGACTATTTAAACTCGCCGCTTGGACAATCACTCGTTCGTCCGTCCGTTAGTCGTTGTTGAGAGAATCACACCCCAGTAAATATACAGGTTGTAACATTTAAATCTGAAACTATGGGAAAGTCTGAAACTATAAGACATACGAAGACCTGTTCTTAGGAACCATGTAAATTAAAAAAAACTTGTAGGTACTAGAGTATACTGCCCTCCTAAGCAAAAATGCAATAACTAAATTCAATAGCCAAAGCAGATTCAACTCTCTTCTGTTTGTAACTAGGTTGCAATTTCTACAGATGTTTTGTTTGAGATAACGCCATTATGCTTAGTAGGGCAGTATAGTAATATGTGCTTGTACTCAGCTCGGGAATCGAACCCATGATTACTGCTTTTAAATGTATGAATGCAGTTTCCTTGTTACTAAAATCTTTGACAAGGTTCCTAAAAACAGATCTTCGTATGTCTTATATTTTCAGACGTTCCCATACTGACCGATTTAAATGTTAAATCCTGTATAGTACTCGGCTGTCAGTCGCTGTCACGCTGACGACTGAAGGCTTGACGACGTGTCTGGTTGCTAGTGACCGGCCTACAAAGCTAGCAGTCCCGGGGTCGGTTATCGGTAAGGGCAATATTTGTGTAATAAGCGATAGTAGGTATTTGTTTCTGAGTCTTGGAAGTTTTCTTCATATTTAAGTACGTATTTCTATATGTACGTCTATTTAACGTTAATAGTACCCATAGTATAAGCCTAGAGCTCAATTTGGGACTAGGTCAATATGTGTGAGATTGTCTTCTGATATTTATTTAATAATTATTTTAACATATAGAAAAAAAAAACGTTGAAAATGCAAAAGTGTGTTTTTTCTGATCGTTACCTGGACGTAGTCCCGGGAAAATCTTAGTAAATGATGATATATTAAACAGGGTGTCCCAGGATGGCGTAAATATTACGGCATAAAAAAGCGGCCTTTCTACCACTCCATAATGTTTTTTACTTTGTAACGTGTTAATTAGTTTAGGAGTTATAAAGGTTTACAATACTGGGTAAAGAACATTACCTTGCGGTACACCTTTGGATCCCTTTGCTAGAAATAGCCATAATTGTCAACAATTCATATCTGCTAAAGTAGTAAAATAAAATACCGTTTGTAGATTTTATACTGCTGATTACAGTAAAAATATTTTTGGATTTTTTTATGCAGTAGTTTTTTTTTTATATTTGGGAAAAACAGTAAAAAAGTTGGATTGTGAATGTTAGGAATACACTTATATTGCCCTTAGTCCATTTATTACCATAGGAATTGAAAAAAATATACAACTGTCATGTCCATTTTTCATCTGTCTGACGGATTACTTGATTCTAACGACACGCTTTCGATTCTCGTAATACTATTGTTTTGATATACGCTATTAAAAATGAAAGTGACTAACGGATTTGTAAAAGCGGATAGCCGCAATCTGCCCAAAGTCGACGAATTCATGTTGTTACAGTTGTTATGGTTGACAAGTGACATGACATGACAGTCAGTTCTATTTCTGTTGAAAGTTACCTTTTTAATTTTATATCATGCAAAGATCACGACATCAGTATTCCTAACTTTGTATATACGGTCTTTTTAATGACTATTTCTTTAATAATTTATTAACGACGAATTTAAGTTAAATAAAGAAAAACCGAGAAACACGGGTAGTCTAATTTTTAACCAGCTTTAATAAACGCGAAAAAAACAAAATGGTTTTTTTTTAAATGTTGTCATTTCGTCATTCCAAATCTTCATAATATAACCTTTAATAACGCAATACGCAAGCAATTAAGTATGCTTGCGTATTACACTCTTATTCCAACCACAAAAGCATTCTCGTTTTTTATCCATAAACTTTGACTCTTCTTGAAAAAAAAAAATGCTCCAGCCCAAGATGGCATTCTTACTTAAAATTTGTCATAGAACTTAATTAGCGTCAAAAGTGTAACTTTATATCCCAAGTGTTGATATTTTGGAATTATGCTTTAATCCAGTATATTTCTTAGTTATTAAATGAAGATAAAGATGTTTATTCAGTAAGTAGGCCGCACGTGCTCGTGCAAAAATCTGTCAGCGCCTCCCTCGAAACCGCCTGCTGAGAAGAAGCGCCGCAAGAAACTCAACAGTCACTTATAGTATCAGATCTAGTGAATAATCCTTTCACATCGTGAAAACTCGGAACTCACGTCTACTTCCGAATGATGCCGACGTGTCTATGAATTATTGAATTATTAAGTGACATTTTTGTATGAAATAAATAGAGTACTTTAGTTATCAGTGTCAAATGTCAAACCACGAGTTTGAAGTATATCACACCGAGATGTTAAAACCACCACGATCAAGTATATAGAAATTAGGTATAGGTAAACAAGAAGAAATATAAATAAATGTTGAAAATAATTTCACAGGCTTGTCGATCTAAATGTTTCCCATCTTAATGCTTTCGGCATGACTATTAAAAAGAACTGAAAACAAACTAAATCTTAATTAACAAAAAAATACTCTGGTATTAACGACTTTATATCGATTATCACTCTCGCGATGCGACGTTCCCCCACGTTGTCTTGATGGGTACTGAGTCAGACTGAAGTAGCATGACAAATACGAACAATTCCGAGAAAATACGATGTGAAAGGGTATTTCACTACATCTGTAAGTACCTACTTATGACAATTAATACTTAACCTAGCATTACATAACTATGAGTATTAAATCATGCATAGCTGAGCAGGAAAACGTGTCAAAACTAAGAATGATTAAAATAGCAAATAATTTAACACACCAGTAATAAAAGTATAATAACAAATATAAATATGACGGTGCAAGACGACCGCATATCTATATCTATATATATAAAAGGAAAACCTGACTGACTGGCTTAGATAGAAACTTGAAATTTGGTACAGGGGTTCCTTTCATAATGTAAGTGAGCACTAAGAAAGGATTTTTGAAAATTCATCTCCTAAGGGGTCAAAATAGGGGGAGTAGCGGGAAACTAATTCTACGCGTACGAAGTCGCGGGCGTCCTCTAGTAACTATATGAAAATCAAGCTTTAAAACCCGACTGCATTTTTTACACTGCCGTCGATATACCTACATATATTAATAATTGTCATTTTTCCATTGTTGTTATTTCAAATAACAGTTTAGGTATCCTATGTCACCCGGGATGACGTAAGGATTCTAACGATACTTCACACATCTAAATCGGTCAGGAAGTTATAGTGGAATAAAGAAACTCACAGACATACATACAAACATGAACCCTGAAAAAATTACACTCCTTTTTTGGGGCAGTCGTGTAAAAATAAAGCTTCGATACGTTCTCCTACACAAACTGTGTCCCCTAGACAAGATGCAATGTTTACATGTTTTAACACTTAGTTATTATTAAGTTATTTAGGCCACGCATTTTGGTCTGTTAGAAAGTCCTTGATCCTATAATACGATGAGATTAGATTGAGGATTAGGTATTACGTTTGTGAGCCAGAAATTAGTTATTTTCAACCAAAGAAGCCAAAGGTGTACAGCAGGGTATCCCCTTAGTTACTTTACTATAAAACAAATGGCTATAATTCCAGTATCTCTAAATTCATTTGCTATAATCAATCACATGCTATACATTCAAATGCTATAACAGTTCGATTCTATAATCTTCACTTACTATAAGTTTTAGATGCTCTAAAATACATAAAACACAATTATATAGATGTTAAATGTTATGCATGATCAATTAGACTTTTTAAAATTATAGTAAATTATAGAAAATGGCTATAGCAATTATAGCAAGTCATTTTACAGGGAATGAATGTATAGCATCTAATTTTATGAGACTTGATTTTATAGGAAATATGCTAGACCCGTACCTACTACAGCGTAGCATTCGAACGAGTATCAATTTAAAAAAAACGTAACTAATCAACTTATTGAAAAGTTAAAAATATATTCTGAGCCGGTATAAATGTGGTTTCCTTATGATTAAATATTTCCGTCAACTTCGGGGGATTCCCCGTATAATTGCCTGACCATGGAACTGTCATAATGACCTTGTAAAAATAACAAACTTACCTCCTTTTTCATTCTTTAGCATCCCAAAAGTACCTCCGGTGTATATAACAAGCACTCGCTTCACTGCCGCCATTTTTAATTTTTATTTAAACTGGTTTAAAATACCACGCGTCTGCCTCCCGTAAGACACAATTACTCAATGAGTGAGTGATATGGTTATGATCTTGTATAAACTGTGTGCACACGAGACATGCTTACGCTCCCACGCATTCCCTTTACGTATGAGTGCGTAAACAACAAAACAAGTGCAAATAAGTGACGCTCGCAAATAAAAAATTACTTTGCAATCGTGAGATTTTTTTAAGGTACAGTCAGCAGCAGAAGTAATCGTCGAAGAGCTCAAAATGCACGCTCATATTTTCTTGACGATAACTGAATAGCTGTAAATTAACCAAGATATAAGCCAAGAAAAATTTATTCTTATCTCTTTCTAACAAGACTTGACATGGAGTTTATATGTGCGACCTGTTACATGACGTCACAGTGCATATCGGATCTCTCTGTATAATTAGCAGTTAAAAATGCTTGTAACATCCGTATTTCTTGACCGATTTTAATTTTAATTTCACCTTTGGTGATCTCTTTTACGGTATTTTCATATTTTGTTGAGAAATGCGATTTAAAAAATCCATGCATATTCCTTATTATAACCTACTTACTTACTTACTTTAATATAATGTTTCTGTTAGTATTTATTCATCATTTTTGGTCTAAAATTTAATTCACGCAGTTTCTGTAAACTTTGTTTTGTATTTATACTTATTATGTCTACTCGTTGCAATACTCCGCTTTTTTTTGTTTTCGTCAATCACCCAAAGTTTAGCTGGAAGAGATCCCTTAAAGGAATACGTTCGTCTTTGTACCTTCCTATGCTGTCTGTCTGTGTCTGTGTTTTGTACAATAAAGTGTTTAGATAATATTTACATACATATTGAGGTCTGTTCGACTGTCCACATACCTACTTCTGCTCCTGACTGTACCTACACATTATCAGACATAATATCGAAAATGTCAATCATATTATTTAATAACAGAAGTCATCAAATACAATTTTTATCAACAACACTATTTTTAACCGACTTAAAAAAAGGGTTTTTTTTAATAAGCCGAATTGTTTTTTTTATGCTAAATAAAATATAGCTTTTATCAAAATTGAGTTCTGGTGATGGACCCTATGAGGAATAGAGGGAACTCTTCAAATTTTATAGGCATAGGTACAGTACCCCATAATGACAAGGTTTTAAGTATGCTCAACATTTTTATTGGGTAACTGTACATATAGCGATTGTTGTATTTTCAGTAACAAGTTCAGCATATATTCAGAAAGTTTTATTTGGTGAGGTACGTGGATCCGATGAAGAAGACACCAGATGGGCTCAGGGCGACTTTGTCCACAGTCCTATTTCGTCAACTTCTTAACTCGTCCACAATGCCATGTCGTCAGCATGTAATTCCTAAATCGACACCTTCCTAACTCGTCCACTTTCTTATATCGTCAATACCCCATTTTGTCTACATTCCTATTTTGACCACAGTGCCAACTCGTCCACTTTCTTTTATCGACCTCAGTACTCCTTGGTCAGCAGTGCCAAGTGGCATTCCTGTATCGACCTGTGTCAACTCGTCCGCATATTTGTACTCGAGTCTGGGTGTTCAATATTTTTACTATATAGTTGACGAGTTGGCTCTGTGGTCTAAATAAGAATGGTTGTAGACTAATTAGGGATGTTGACGAATTGGCACTGTAGTGTAATTACGAATGTAAACGAGTTGGTACAGTGGCCCACGTAAGAAAGCGGACGAGATAGGGAAGTGACGATATAGGAATGCTGGCGAATCGAAACAGTCGACCATATGCGAATGAGAACGACTTAAGAAGGTGACGAGATGGAACTATGGCCGAAGTCATCCTGAGCCACCAGATGGCCACCGGAACTACTCAATACTGAGATAATAAATAATAATGGTACCTATTTCAATGATGGCTATAAGATATCTCGATTATGATACGATACGATGCGACTATGAAAAAACAAACTTCAATGGTTTAAACATATCTATGACTTTCCCGGATTGTTGCTTGCGATAAGCTTGACATATCTTAGAGTTTATTTTTCATTGATAAATAATCAGAAATGTTACTACATAACAGTATATTATTATGATCACTGAAACGTGTAAAATAAATATTGAATAACTATATTAAAAACAACAAACCGTCTAAAAAAAAGTATAGACTAGACGGAGAGTCAATCTTTTAAAACTGTCACTAAAGATAAAGCATCAGATTTAAATATCAGATTACACTTGAGTAAAACTCGCAAACTACATAATTACGACTTACCTAGAATGGGCCCATAACCTGATGAAATAAACATGGTTGGTATAGTTTAATGCGAGTTTATTGTATTAATTAAAATAGGAACGGTGTTGGCGGACAACGTGGTGTACTGACACGTCACAGAGTATACATTACGAGAGAGATGAAGAAAAACATGGCAATCAAATTCAATTTATTCATTGACATCACAGACAGACACTTTAATTTTAGTAATTGGTATAAGAATAAATAAATAAATATCAGGGGACAATAGAATAGAATAGAATAGAATAACTTTATTTCAGACTACAAGGCCCATATTTACAAATACCTTACAGACTAGCATACGAGTACATATCAATACATAACATAAAATGAATACAACTATTAATAAATTTTCGCGATGTCTGCTAGACGGCGACCACGAAATCGCCGAAATAAGACTCCCCTCGGCCAGAATTCCTCCTTTAAAAAGGTCGACAGATCTATGGTCGGTACTCTCATCACAAATGACTTAAAATTAACCTTGTGGCGAGGTTCTAACCACTCGACCCTAAGAGTAAATCCGGTCTTAACTCGTACATACTCTACGAGATCTTTTGCCTCCGTAGAGTAATGTAAACGGGACACGTACAACTGCGTCGTGGGCGCAGCAGGACACAGCAAGTGGTTCGGTCCGGTCGGTGCAGTGCCGCACAGGTTCCTCGGGGCAGGCTTCTTCTTCCTCTCCACCCGGGTAAAGCCATCCTTGTCCTGCTTAGGACACGTCGGGGGCAGCACCCCGCGAACGGGCTTACTGCGGTTCTGCGTCACCTCAGTAGGGAGCTGTGCTGGTTGCCTAGCGATTGGTCGCCTGGCAGCAGCAGCATACGCACGATTTGAGGTCGTCGACCGCGCGCATGGTGTCACCACAATGTCACACCAATTGACCTAGTCCCAAACTAAGCTCTAGGCTTGTACTATGGGCACTACACAACGATATAAATACTTTTATAGAGAAATATATACTTAAATACATAGAAAACATCCATGACTCAGAAACAAATATTCGCGCTAATCACATAAATATTTGCCCTTACCGGGAATTGAACCCAGGACCGGTAGCTTCGTAGGCAGGAGCACTACCAACTAGGCCAGGGCGTCGTCGTCGATTATTGGTAAAGATAATTCTGCCCTTCTTAGAAAAAAGGGCGTATGTCTCATAGAACCGCGTATGTATTAGTGACATTATTTATTAAGTTGGAGGGTTAAGTTTGCTTTAACTATCAAATTGCTCATGCGTCCTTTTTATTTAGGAGGCATAATTTTTGTCGTTGACTTCGATAATCAAAGACCTTCAAATAATTTACACACGATAATGATTGTTAATGAATCTCGCTATCATTACTGGAATAAGCTGGCGCGGGCCGGTGCGGGTTTTGACAAGATAGATAGTAATAATAATATAGTACCTACATTATTTTAACAAATGGTTATTGACTTATTTATTTTCCTTTTAATCTTAGCAAAAAACGTCGCATGTAACCACTTCAGCCCTTTCGACTGAGTACGATCACAAGCTTCTTTTAATTTTTTTAGGCTTAGACAGATACTTTTTGCTTTTTTTCCGAAATTAAAGGGCGCATTTGGTTTTTTAAAGTGTTTTTTCAATTTGGTATTATCTATTACGGGTCAACATAATAATCAAGCTCTATTTTTGTTGAAAATGTAAAAAGGCGTAAGTGGTTACTTGTGTATTTTTTATTTAGTAGTAAAGGCAGATGCGTCCGCGCCAACATAACGATGTTAAGCACTGGCTTAGTTGAAAAGACGCCAGTGGTCACTAGCGCCCTTTTCATTAGGTAGAAAAGTTACGATTACTCTATATGTAGACACAACAATATATCTATATCAGTACCTTTTTACGTCAAAAATAAGTTTGGCAAACTGAACATGCCCGGCAGGGTTAACCGGTAAACGGGCCGCCTCCAGCGTGTGCCGCGGCGGTTGGCGCTGCTCGACAAAAACCCGCGCGTAAAAGGGCCCGCTTTCTACGAGCGTCTACCCGCAGACATTAAAAATGAATCTTCGTGCGAAAAATTTGGTCGCCGACTTAAAAATCTGTTATTAACGAAATCACTATATTCTGTTAAAGAATATAGTGACGATTAGATATAGCTAGCTATATTGAGTTATTTTATATTTTATTACTTTTTGACATTTCCAAATATTATTGTACTCTTGTCTTGACATTTTATGACTGTAGCATTTGGGCTATATTTATTTTGTTTTCTGCTGTTTTTATTTTGTTTTATTATTATTAGTACTTTTGTACACATTGACATTATTTGATTTTTACTTTTTATTTTATTTTTTTACACTGACGATCTTATTGTGAATTCATTATAACTATGCGACATATAATAATGTAATTTCCAATATGAAATAAATGACTACTATTACTACTACTACTACTACTACTACTACTACTATAATTAAATAGGTAGGTACCTCAAAAATCCACCTACATTTATGGCGGCGACAGTAAAATAAAAAGAAAAACCAACTTGTCGTAAGAGAAGAGAAAAAAATGCAAAATTATTTATGCAAAATATTAAGTAAATTGCAATGAAATAAATCATATCAGTTCAGTTTTGGTATGCTAATATTTTATTGACGCTCCTTATCACATATTTAACTAAATCCAACTAAAAATAAAATTTAATTTTTTAATTTTATTAATGTTGAATTCTGTACTTAGTTGGATGTAAATAAAGTCTTTACTCAGTAAAATAAAAAAATAATATAAATTAAATTTAGCTATGAAAAAAATCAGCCACTTTCAGTAATAAAAATTAAGTACCCCGTTTAATAAATTTCCGCTGAAAAATGTTATCACTTTCTAGCGACTTTCAGTATGATATTTTGGTGAAAACAAACGTAACAAAATAAAATTCAATGACCGTAGTGTACGAAAGTTTAGCCAGATATCGAATTATTTCCAAAAATATCGTATGTGACCTGGGGTTCTAAGTTAGATGTGGCTAAGTCAAAATAACGCTGGCTTAGTTGAAAAGGCACAAGTACTTACTTTTGTGTTTTTCTTTTACTAAACTGTTTAAATTTTGCGAAGACAAAAGGGCGCATGTACATAGTTAAGTCTTTTTAATTAAGATCACTTACGTCTCATTTTTGATAAGTGTTAGATGCAGCTTTTCTATTATAGGGGGCAGAATTATAGCTGCAATAATGAAGACAGATAGTTGTGGAAAACCTTGGGGAAGGCCTTCGTCCAGCAGTGGACGTCTTGCGGCTGATGATGATGATGATGATGATGAATGATAAGAAACGATAACAACGGGGGAAAAGACAGTCTCCTAGTTGAGTAAAACAACAAAATTAATCCAATACTCGTATGCTAGCAACATAAACCATTCCACTTTATTATAAATGCAACAAGTTTGTTTACTGTAAAATTACTGACCAAGACCAATAATGAATGTTTATTGACGGTCACAAGTTCAGAGCCCAGGACTCAAGGAGGAGTCAATTTCGAATATGAATCAGAGATGCGGGCGGTGACCGTGTCAATTGAGGTCAGTTTAGTTTTGCGAGTTGGAATTTCCCACTGGCAAGAAGTCTTATCAACTCTATTACGTAATGCATAAGGTAGTTATATGACTGTATGGTTCCTTATGTACAGTATGATTATATTCCTTATCTGTAGCGTGTCTGCTAATAAGATTAAATGCAATAAGACGACAATCATTCTTTATATTACGTAATATTGATTCCGCGCCGGTTACAATCCGAATATAAGATAAGTATAAAAATCGGCCAAGTGCGAGTCGGACTCGCGCACGAAGGGTTCCATACCATTATTTATAAAAAATCATGTTTGTTGTATGGGAGCCCCACTTAAATATTTAATTTATTCTGTTTTTAGTATTTATTGTTATAGCGAAGAAATACATCATCTGTGAAAATTTCAACTGTCTAGCTATCACGGTTCATGAGATACAGCCTGGTGACAGACAGACAGACGGACGGATAGTAAAGTTTTAGTAACAGGGTCCCGTTTTTACGCTTTGGGTACGGAACCTTAACAAAAAAAAAGTTTAAAAAAACAAAAACCCGCCTTCAAAAATCAAAAAATAACTTCTTTAAAATGGTAGGTAAATAGGTCAGTCCAACTGAAGTCTGCTTTTGGTTAAAATATTGTTGGACGCCGACTTCAGTTGGACTGACCTATTTACCTACCATTTTAAAGAAGTTATTTTTTGCTTTTTGAAGGCGGGTTTTTGTTTTTTTAAACTTTTTTTTATTTTATACTTTTTAGTGATCATAATTATGCTGTTATTCTCCCATTTCTCAAGAAACAATAGAACATTTCAATCTCGCCGCAAGCAACGCCGTGGGAAAGTCGTAGTCATATATTTAAACCTAAATATGCTTCGTCATAGTCGCTCAACTATCTTAATCGAAATATCTTATCGCCACCCTCGAAATATATACCGTTTAGGAGTTCCTGTGGCCATCTGTGGTCTTCATCATCAGTTCCACTTCACCAAATAGTGGTTTCCAAGACCAAATACACGAGTTACAATGAAAAATACCAAAATCGCTATAGGTGTGCCTATAAATTTTGAAGAGTTCCGTCGATTCCTCATGGATTCCACCATCAGATCTTCATTTTGAAAAAAATGGGACCAATCTGGAAGCACCAGCTTTCAAATAAAAAAAGAATCTTCAAAATCGGTTCACCCAGTCGTAAGTTCTGAGGTAACAAACATTTAAAAAAAAAACAGACGAATTGAGAACCTCCTCCTTTTTTTGAAGTCGGTTAAAAAGAAATGCCCACCTAAATAAACCGGTCAAGTGCCAGTCGGACCCGAGCAGCAACGACTATATATTTTTAGTGGGGTTTTTAGTTTAGTTTAGTTTATTTATTCATCAATGTAATGTTAAAATATAAATTGCAATTTTATTTAATTGTTTTTTTTTTAAAGTTTTATTCTAACGATGTTTCTTAGTTAAGTAACCACTGGAACAATCATTGCATTTCAATGGTCCATTTCTATACTCACCGTAAAAACTACAACTATGGTCTTAGCCTGCAACATTAGTTCAATTTTCCTTATTACATTATTATAAAATATGGTACCTTACTGCTATTATTGCTAGTTTATACCTATACCGCCCCGCCCTCGCTTCGCTTCGGTTTATGTGATTTTTCTGTAACACCCGTAAATAAACCAGAATTTATTATACATATAAACTTTTCTCTTGAATCACTCTATCTATTTAAAAAAACCGCATCAAAATCCGTTGCGTAGTTTTAAAGATCTAAGCATACATAGAGAGACAGACAGCGGGAAGCGACTTTAAAATAAATAAATAAATATCAGGGGACAATGTCACACCAATTGACCTCGTCCCAAACTAAGCTCTAGGCTTGTACTATGGGTACTAGACAACGATATAAATACTTATATAGATAAATATATACTTAAATACATAGAAAACATCCAAGACTCAGAAACAAATACTCGTGCTCATCACACAAATATCTGCCCTAACCCAGGACCGCTAGCTTCGTAGGCAGGGTCACTACCAACTAGGCCACCGCGTCGTCAACTACTTTGTTTTATACTATGTGGTGATATCGTTTGGCCTAAAATCAATTGCTCTAAAGTCTAAACTCCTAGCTATAGCTATCATATTTTTAGAATAATATTATTTTGTTATTATTACAACAAAGACGCTTAAAAGTGTTTTAATATGGTCCCATAGACATTAAACTATCCAAAATAAATGGTTTTGTTTACGAGGTTACGCTTATTGGGGCATTATTAACACGTAACTATCAAATTCTGGATATTTTCGGTAAAATTCTTAAAGATATTCAATAAAAAAAAATACCAAATTTCGTCCAAGACATATACAGCTAAAAATGTTCAAAAATACCTCGTCTATCACCTCCTTAAAACTTTTTACTTAGTGAGCTAACACCCTGTATTATTCGCTTGTCTTATCATTCATTAGATATAAACATCCGATTAAAAATGTTTTATCCATTCGCTATATTTTTGCTACCTGAGGCACGGTATGTGTTTGTTTGTGTTTTAAACATGATTTTATTTTAAAGGTCTTGATTGATATTGTATTGCGGTGGGTTTGACCTCTTTACCTCTTGGTCATTCTTAAAGTAAGGTAAATTCCTACAATATTATGCTGTAATACATGTTTTTATTGATTTGTGTATTACAGCATAATATTATGTAATACAGATACTTAGGAAAGGTTTCGACTGTTGAAGGCATTCCATGTTAATCTCATAACCTTTTTTTTAGATGTAAATACGTATCATTGTATTCTTTTCTAGGTTCAAGCTATGTCCGCTCCAAAATCGTCAAAATAAATTCAGCGGTTTCAGTGATCTCAGTGGTGGAGGTTCCCGCAATCTTCATCAAGTGGGCCGTCTTCCTTGTAAGGGCCTTCCCACACTGCTTCTTTCAGTAGACTTTTGTCATTTTCAACTCTTCGATCCCATCCATCAACCGTATTATGAACGAGTGCGCATTTTGGCTCAGTATTTTACTACATAGACTGGGTTAACTTACCTTAGAGGTACACACACCACTGAAGTTATTTTTTTACTGCTTCAGGCTTCTCTCAAGATGTGGGCGTGTGACCCCGCTGTGACCGGCCCCATGCTGGCCAGCTACCAGCCTATTGGACAGCTGTTTGTGCAGACGCTGCAAGGGTTCCTGGCGGCTCAGTGTGCGATGGCTGGAGACCATTTGTGGCCGGCTGATGCCACGGACCAAGTCCTTCAAGGTAGATACAGACTCTATAGATCTCGTTTAGACTGGGCCAGCTGTTCGTGCAAAAGGGTTACTAGTGGAGCAGTCTTGGCAGAAGATCGTGTTACGTGTACCTGGTACACAGTCTACAGATATCTACTGTTGTTCAGACACTGGGGCAATTACCTGTTTATGTAGATTATGCAGATGCTGCAAGAGTTCGTAGCAAGTCAGTGCACGGTGGGGCTGCCCCTTGAGGTCAGTCGAGGTACAGAGTCTACAATTACCTACATTTGTTCAGACGCTCGCAGCAGTTAGCTGTTTATTTAACCTTTATTGCACAAAAAAAAAGTACAAATGGCTGACTTAATGTCTAATGGCATTCTCTACCAGTCAACCAAATAATCATACAGAAACAGTGGTGCACAGAAAAAGAAAGACAGGAAACAAAGCAAAGAACATATTTACATAAATGTTTAAAAAAACAAAAACCCCCCTTCAAAAAGCAAAAAATAACTTCTTTAAAATGGTAGGTAAATAGGTCAGTCCAACTGAAGTCTGCTTTTGGTTAAAATATTGTTGGACGCCGACTTCAGTTGGACTGACCTATTTACCTACCATTTTAAAGAAGTTATTTTTTGCGTTTTGAAGGCGGGTTTTTGTTTTTTTAAACATTTATTTTATTTTATACTTTTTAGTGATCCTATTTATGCTGTTACGTAACTCCACTTCTAAATATTAATGAGAAACTATAGAACATTTCAAGCTCGCCGCAGACAACGCCGCGGGAATGTCATAGTCATATTTAAACCTAAATGTGCTTCGTCATAGTCGCTCAACTACCTTTATCGAAATATCTTATCGCCACCCTTGAAATAGGTACCGTTAAGGAGTTCCGGTGGCCATCTGTGGTCTTCATCATCAGTTCCACTTCACCATATAGTACTTTTCAAAAGCAAATGCATGAGTTACAGTGAAAAATACCAAAATCGCTATAGGTGTGCCTATAATATTTGAGGAGTTCTCTTGATTTCTCCATGATCCCATCATCAGATCCCGACGTGGTGACAATGGGACCAACTAGAAAGTATAAACATACGAACAACGAAAAAATTTTTCAAATCGGTCCAGTGGTTTTCGAGTAATCGGGGAACATACATAAAAAAAAACCCGACGAATTGAGAACCTCCTCCTTTTTTTGAAGTCGGTTAAAAAGGTACACGATACACACACAGACACACATATATAGATATGAGAATATAAATACGTAAATAAATACTACATATATACATACAGATGTAGAGTATACAGATGCCGGCTAGGGTTTCTAGCAGCTCAGTGTGCGCTGGCCAGAAACCACGTGTGGCCGACTGATGCCACGAACCAAGTCGTAAAAGGTAAAGGTACAGTCAGTCCATAGATCCCCTTATTTTGATGCTGAGTTGGTTACAAAGCGAGCGGTGGCTAGGGATCAATTTCTAGTGAAGTGACCAGAGCATTTGA
Organism: Acleris literana; assembly: GCA_946894065.1. NCBI lineage: Eukaryota > Metazoa > Arthropoda > Insecta > Lepidoptera > Tortricidae > Acleris > Acleris literana. The sequence continues at coordinate 3,013,861 of OX335687.1, forward strand.
CATATTATTAAGTACTTACTTAAGGAAATTAATTTGCTATTTCAGATCCAAATTATGACTTCATCATAGTGGGGGCGGGATCAGCTGGAGCGGTGCTGGCGAACCGCCTGTCAGAGGTGCTTGACTGGAAGGTTCTGCTCGTCGAAGCAGGAGGGAACCCTGCATTCGGCACCATGGTAATAATTAAACTATATTTAATTTTACTGCTGTGATAGTCGAGCGTGGAAGAAGAAAACATGTTGTGCCGACCCCACCTAGTGTGGAACAAGGGCAGGAAGATGGTAATCTTACTGCTGGACACTTACGGACTTATGGCGATAATGAGCAAAGTCCTAACGTTGGCAGTGGCAAAGGAGGCATTTAGCCTGTAAACTGAATAGAGGCAGAATTGTAGGCAAAAGTTGGTGTCAAATAATCTTAGCAAGAAAAAGTTGAATGAGATAAATAAGGCAGAGAATTAATAGCCATCAGCTTTCTTTCACTCATAGCTGTCACATTTGTACCTACGTAATAAAGAGAAATCTCCAAAACATGAAAAAAGTAGTTGACTCAGTAAAGCGTACAGCAAGTTACTAACTCCATTATTTGTCTATTTTACAGATACCGCAGCTGTTTTTTAATAACCTTAATGGTGCTGATGACTGGGGCTACAGAACCGTGCCGCAAGAAGGAGCGTGTCGGTCTTACGCCACCAAGAGCTGCGCCTGGCCTCGAGGCAAAACCCTCGGTGGCTGCAGCGCCATCAATGGCCTGTACTACGTGAGAGGCAACAAACTGGACTATGATGAGTGGGCAGCCAGCGGCAATTACGGGTGGAGCTACGAAGAAATTTTACCATACTTCAAGAAAAGCCAAAACTTCACCGGCAACCTTACAGAAGATACCATCCCTTATCACGCTACCGGAGGATACATGTCAGTAGAAGATACCAAAAATATAGACGATTTTGAGAAATTAATTATCAATGCAGCCCAGGAATTAGGCGTTAAATACCTCTATGACGTCAATGGTAAAAATCAAATGGGAATTACAAGAGCTTTAAGCACAACTAAAAATGGCGTCAGAGAGAGCACGGCGTCTGCTTTCCTAAGTCCAATTAAGGACCGAAAGAATCTACATGTCATAAAATATGCATTGGCTACCAAAATTTTGTTTAAGCCGAACTCCCGTGAAGTTGATGGCTTGGTTTTATCTAAGAATGGTGAAGAAATTGTAGTTCGTGCAAAAAAAGAAGTAGTAGTGTCCGCTGGAGCTGTTAATTCTCCACAATTGCTTATGTTGTCAGGAATAGGTCCAAGAAAACATTTGGAAGAGTTCAATATAGATGTAAAAGTGGATCTGCCGGTCGGTGAAAATTTGCAAGATCACTTGTACGTTCCTACATTCTACATAATGCCAGGTGACAAAAACTCTGTTGAGGCACCTATGGTCATGGACGCGTTGATGGAGTTTGTTCTTCATAATAAGGGTTTATTCGCTGACACAAGCCCTCACAAGGTTATTTCCTTCATGAACACAACAGATCTCAGCGCAAGCAGTCCAGATATACAGTTCCATTATGTCGTGCTACCACCAGGTTCTAACAAAATTAATGACCTCTTTGAGAGTCACGGATTCAGTGATGAATTTAGAAAAAAGATTTACGACGTGAATGAAAATAACTTTCTTCTGATTGTCGTTGAAGTATTGCTAAGACCTAAATCAAGAGGTCGAATTGCTCTTCAAAGCGCAGACCATAACGACTTTCCCTTGATATATGCTAATTATTTCCAAGATCAAGAAGATATGAAGACTATGTTAAGGGGATTGAAGCAGCATGCCTTAAAGTTAGGTGAAACGGAGTCATTCAAACAGGCTGGTTTTAAACGTTTTTGGGTTGAGATTGAATCTTGCAAGAAATACGAAGAAGAATCTAATGATTTCTTAGAATGTATTGCAAGAGAGACTACGTTTTCTTTGTACCACCCTACATGCAGCGTTAAAATGGGACCACGTGATGACAAAACAGCAGTATTAGATCCTGAATTAAGGGTTAAGGATGTTAAAAATCTTAGAGTAGTAGATGCGAGTGTCATGCCTGATATAGTGCGTGGAAACACAAACGCCCCTACGATAATGATTGCGGAGAAAGCAGCCGATATGATCAAATCGGAATGGAATAAAGGACATACGGAGCTCTAGTAATCTTGCAAATATAATGCCCTAAAATGCCCATATATCGACTTATTAAGAACAAGATAGTAAAGTGTGGTAAGGAAAATAATAAGTTAATTTGTAGAGACAATAATGACGGCGATTAAAACGCTGAAGAATCTGAATTCATGTAAAAAAAATGAACCGTCAGCATCCCTGATACAGGGTAGATCGCCATACACATTTTCTCGATGTTACTTACTTGTTAATGTTAATGTTACTTACTGGATAGATAGAAAAATTCGTGCTCGGGGTACAGCAGCGGCGTGTAACGCACGTTCTAAGCATATATACTTTTCAGCCAAAGGTTAGCTGGAAGAGATCCCTTAAAGGGATAAGTTAGCCATTGTACATTCCTATTCTGTGAATATTGTATTTGAATTTCTGCGTTTTGTACAATAAAGTGTTTACTCGCTTCGGTTTATGTGAGTTTTCTGTAACACAATACAGAATTGAATATTTATACTTAAAAAAACCTCTTGAATCACTCTATTTATCGATTGAAAACCGCAAAAAAAATCCGTTGCATAGTTTGAAAGATCTACATGTACATACAGAGCAGAAACGGCGAGAAGAGACTTTGTTTTATACTAAGTAAAGATAGATATGAAAATATTAATCGTATAATTTGCAATAGAACTGTTTATTAACTTTAATTTACGTAACGATGGATAACTCGAGGGGAGGAGCACCAACTCCTATAATACAAGCCTGACTTAGTTTAGGAGTTGCAATATTATTATTATTTTTTTATGGCAAGGAGGAGGCACGCGAGCACTCACGCCACCTGATGGTAAGATCTGAGACCCATAGACATTTGAAACCTCATATCAAGACTACAATCTCAAAACTGCAATCATAAGACTTCAAATGCGTTGCCAACCTTGAGGACTAAGATGGAATGCCTCTATGCTAGTAATTTCACCGGTTGTCGGCAGCAGCAACACAGCAAAGCGAACACTGCTGCTTGGCGGGTTAATGGATAAGATGGTGGTAGCGATCCGGACGGAACCTGCACAAGGTCCTACCACCACTAAAAATGAAATAATGAAAAAGTATGTTTGTGACTTAGTACCTACTGACTATTTTATCTTTAATAAAATTGTACTGTACCAGATATACTGTACTTTCTACTTTAGGGTTCCGTACCGAAAGGGAGTCCAACGGAACCACTTATTAATATTCCTTCCGTGTTCGTCCGTCCGTCCTAACAGCTGTATAATTTGAACCGTAGCGTAAAGCATGATTTCAACCAAACAGCTTGCATCGCATCGGATCGGAACGGATTTTACAATCTTAAAACGATATTAAATCATGTACACAGTATTTAAAGTCTATATTACCAAGGCGCACAGTAGCTTGACCGCGGGCGTCTTCCGCGACACGCGATCGTAGCCGAGAGTATGCTGCGACGCGCGATCGGCTCCGTCATAACCTCGTACTCGTAAGGCCCAATGTGCAATACGATGTATATAATCAAGACAATTTAATTTGAACTGTGTTCCAATGGGAATAGGTTTATTTTCCTATATTCATATACTGAAAATGGCATTATTGAACAATCGTAATTGAACTTTATTGCCTTGACGGTAGATTCAAAGTCCCACTCACAAAAAACGACCTGTTTTTAGTATGGTGGGCCTTATGAGGATAAATAGACCCCGTTATCTTGTCGCAGTGACGTCGTTTTTTTGTTGGAATTGAATGTTTATTTTATCGACTATCTAAATGTCGATGGTATTGTGTTTAAAGTTATATGTCATGTCACTGACTATGAGTCAAAGACAATAACTACAAAAAACGTGATAAAAAGTAATGGGAATAAAAGTCGCGTGTGCTCGTTAGTTAAAACTATTTATCCTAGTTTTTCCACAATCATTACATAAGGTTATTGCATCTACGAGATACGATACTAATGAGGATATCTACTTATTTTGAATGAAGAAGTTTTAATACCTATGCAATATTGAAATTGAGCAGAGATTTAAAAGGTGAAAAATAAATCGCTTTGTTGAATAATATAACTACAAACATCGATATAGAGATGGTCGATAAAAAAATCATTAAATCCCTACAAAATAGTGATGTCACTGCGACAAGATAACGGGGTCTAGTCATAAATAGACAATAATAATTTTAACAGACGCGATCGGCTGTCGCCGCGTCCGTTCTTGTCCTTTCCGATCCGATGCGATGCGAGCCTCATGGTGGAAAGCATCCTTAATAGTTAGCAGGTTGTTTTTTTTAGAATATGTGTTATTACAGCGGATACACTAAGATTTTTTTAAGGAAATTGAAATAATAAAGGGTTCCCCATATAAGAAACGTTTCATTATAAAAAAAAATTGTATCGTTAAAACGGTAAATCATACAAGCGTCAAAGGAGAATAGACAAAAATGTATAAACGCTGGCCTAACCAATAACAAATTCTACAACGACTTTGTGTAGCGGGAAACCTTCAATAACTGTGAGTTTTTTTTATTTGGAACATCGGGACGCCTACATAGACGACTTGAGCATAATTACTAATATTACTATGAAATACCGCCGTCTTTGCATGGAGATAACTTATTACCAGAGGTCGGAATAGGTAGTGCTTATTAACCTAAACTTGACTCATGTTCATTCATGCGCGAGTGAGATGGGAATACGTTATTGAATGAAGATGCAACAAGTTTAGGTTAATAAGCACTACCTATTCCGACCTCTGCTTATTACACACAAAAAATTCGAACTACCTGCCGTAGTAATAGTTTTACAACTTAGAATTAGGTACCTATTCGGTGACATATCGCTTGTCCTTATTGGTCATTAGGCCAATTTGCCCACCCTCCTTTGATATGATTATAATTAACCTTGAAGAAAAACAACAAACACTTAGAAATGGTCAAGCGTGAGCTGTGCTATAGCTGAAACTATTCGAAATCGAATTCAAATTGGAATATAATAATAGATACCTACTGTAAGAGGATACAGAACCCTCGATGCGCAACTGTGGATCGCACTTGACGGGTTTTTTCTAATACATATTTTTTCGTTTTATTATAGTACTAGCGACTCGCTTCGCTTCGGTTTATGTGGGTTTTCTGCAATTCCCGACATAATCCAGAATGTACATAAAAACCTTCCTCTTGAATCACTTCATCTATTAAAAAACCGCATCAAAATCCGTTGCGTAGTTTTAAAGATCTAAGCATACATAGGGACACACAGACAGCGGGAAGCGACATTGTTTTATAGTATGTAGTGATAGGATAGGGCGTTAATACCGGGACAACTGAAGCCCGACTCCTAAAGTTAATGTAACTGAGACAATCTGTCAAATTACTAGTTCAAGAAAATTTAACGCATTAAATTCCGTGAAATTTTTAATTATACTCATCCGTGCCTATATCATAAAATAGATGAACAATTACGCGACGCCTCCAGCGTGAAATCGGCAACCGTATCGTCCACGGAATCATGGCGTACCGAGTACTGCTGATCGTCGCTACGACATATTTACAGGTAGGAAACACAATATATATTCATTTTAAAAGGCCTATTGTGTCGTTAGTTCTGGTAATTGGGCCATTCTACTTTTCAGTGTACATTTTTGCTATCGTCCGATAGAAAGTATACCGAATTATGAATCCGCGTATAAATAAATAACATGAACTTAGAATGTTGAAGTATAGCGGTTTTCAAAAAAACAACTCTTAAATTCCTCAATTATCGTTGAACAATCTTGGCAACTCAGCGGTAAATTGCACTTTTGCCATAGAAAAGGCGGGACATCAACGTCCACTGCGTTACTCACTTTATATTTATTACAAATAACTTTTTATGAATTAGAATAATTCGAAATATAAGCTTATTTACGTCCCTTTTCTAGTTTCAAGTTAGAAAACGCAGCACTTTACCGTTTTTTGAAATAAAAATAGTTTAATGTGAACGTGGCTAAAACTTATGTACAACGAAAAGTAGAATAGCCCAGTTGTTTATCTGTCCAACGGTTTTTTCAACGCCTCCCCTCTTTTCCTTCATTCCTCCCTATTAAGTGCATGCTCCCGCCATTCGCTACGAAAGATATTCCATCCAAGTCATCCAGCCTTCTCTTTGGTTTGTCTCTGCACAGAAAAGTAGATAGCTTTTAAAACCCGAGTCATAAGAATAAACGATAACTACACGTAGAAGCGAAACTCCCGGCTCCGGACGCGCGCTCGGCGCGTTAAATAGGTACCTACCGCCTGGCGACACCTGAGGTGTCTAGTCAGTCAGGGGCGTCACACACGGAATATATATGTATTAACCAAGATATTGTTATTGTGTCTTGAATTGGTTTTCGTATTTGTGTTGAGTTTAGTGTTTATGGTTGAACTAAGATAGTGTTTTAAAAACGAATTAATAGATAAGAATAGTATTTTGTAATAAAGCTTTTTCAACTTAATAAAAATTGAAATTAATGGTCCGGAAAGGAACGTAAAAAGTAACTCCGGATCCCAGACTATACTTACAACTTATTGAGCTTAAAAGGTTGTTTATTTATAGACTCGTTTCTGTGTTTTATAGATGATTAATAGCCACATAAGCCATTAAATTTTTTGGAGATAATCTTAATATCATAAAAAATATTATTACCTAATTTAACGTAAATGCAAAAAACTCATTTTGCAACAATGTTTCCACGTTGAAAAAAAACATAAATAACATTTCGTGACTAAACTTGTATAAAACATCCATAAACTGATTAAAATATTTCACAAGTGACCGCCCTGACTTTCGGCGCGGAAGACAGAGGGGCGTAGCGGGGTGAAGGGTGAAGTAGGTATTTAAAGCGCGGCATTTGGGGCCTGGGTAAAGGAGATTCGCTTCTACGTGTAGTTATTGTTTATTCTTATGCCCGAGTGTTCAGTTGCTAACCACTTGCTAACCAATTTTAAATCATTATAAATCCTAAATGATCATTAAAAATGAAAAAATTATGAAAGAAACCTATAGATGATTTTTAAATCCCTATTTAATGATACCCCACTTGTCTTACTTGGTCGACTTTTTTTTTGAATTTGCACTATATGGCGTCTGGCGGCAGCCATATTGAATTTTGATTACTGTCATATCTTCAGTGACACTCACCAGATTCAGATAAATCGATTGACATAAGAATCATCTAAATCGGACAACGGGTTTAGTTTTTATAGTGCCACAAAGGAACAAACATACATATATAGGCTGTGAAACACATTACCCTCCTCCTTCGGCAGTCGGGTAAAAAAGGGAAAAGTAGGCATAGATTTTTTATTTACGTCAATAATTACAACGAAAATTAAGCCAACCTTGCATGAATTAAAAACAGCATTTTTATTAATTTTTTCGAGTTTAAACAGGGTTTATTAAGTTGTATTATGTGAGAAGTTCCCCCGCGTATATTATTAAGAAATTACGTTTTTCAATTTTACTTGGTAGAAAAAAATAATTACCAGGTAAATATGATTGTTACGAGTATTTGTAGAGGGGATAAAGTTTTACCAGTTGGTCAGTAAACCAAATATTTGTCGCATGTTTCTTGAAAAATCTTATAATTTGCTGCTTGTTAGTGACAAGCAAATTGCTTTTGAATAAATAACACGTATGTGAATGGCTTAAGGTGCATGTTGTATTGAACAATGAGGTCGACTTCGAATTGCACTACGTAAGTACTAAATAAACTTATGAAGTAATGTTTAGTTCATTCAGACAATCTCATGTTTTTTTAAAAACAAAACATACTGTTACGTTAGTGGGGACTGATAGAAATTCACAATTACACCAATAATTAAGAGCTACACTTTATTAACGCACTCACTTAACCGTTACAAATAATTACCGCACATTTAGCCTCGAATACTTACTTAGTTGATCGCTTGGTTCGCTCATGGGCGCACTGTTCGCTGTCCAAGTAAGGAATGACTCGTAGCCGCAATCGTTCTGCCTTTTATAGTCCCAGTTTCTGACCATTCCAGAATGCCTTCTGAAATGATTGATGTACTTTGACCCACCGAGGACACCTGAGACTATTCGTTGCTGGAATGTTCTACTCATTAAGATTGTCGAGGGTTATTATCTATTTCTATTTTTTTTTCAGGCCGTGTATTCTGATTGTGATGCCAGGGTACGTAAAAACCACCGAGAAAAAACTTAAAAGTATTGACTTATCAAATTAAACATTTTTATTGTTATTCTTATACAAAATTAATGGAAGTTTTGAGATTTACGTATAGAGGTATTAATTGTGTTTTTAGTGCACAGGTACAAGTTGCGAAGCAGGGGTAAGTATTTATCTTAACGTTCATTTCGTTAAGTATACTTAACCACATTGACTTGACATATTGACTTGGAAAACATGATTGCCCGTTCGGAGTTGGCAAGATTATATGTTTATTATTATGTCGATGATGTTGTAGCTCTTGTAGCTGTTAACATAAACATTTTATGCCAACGTAAAGGCAAGAACTTAGGCCTACTGTCCACGGCGGCGTCATTTGACGCTTGCATGCAACCTACAAAAGACGACAGGCGTATTTTGCTTCCTACGTGTGTCCACGTAATCGTCATGCAATCGTCATCTAAGCTACAAAACGGTAGTTCTTTCGAGATAAGCGTCGCGAAAGCACGTGTTTTCATTGTGACCATGTCAAGTGATGATGAAAATGCGATTATGGTTTACAACTTTATTAGAAGACCGCCGTCGGCTTGAAAAAATATATTTGTAAATTGTCTGTTGCTCTATCCGTAATATCTTATATCGAGTATTCTTGTAACTTATTAATATACAGACAAGGATACTGTTCAATTGTGTGAACAAAATTGGCTGCTGAGGTCGCTATTTTGCAAAATAAGCACGTGTTTGCGTCTTGCAGTACGCTTGAGTGCTGACATGCCGCTGCACGAGCTACATGACGAACGTCTGACGATACGCAAATGCGTCCTTGCCGCTTCGTGGACACAGTTTCGTTCTTTTCTACGCAAGATGCTTTGAATCGTCACGCAAGCGTAAAATGACGAAAGCGTGCGTCTGCCGTGCAGCTACGTGGACAGTAGGCCTTAATCTACCTCGACATCCAATTCAAAAAATTGTGTTTAAAAATAAACAGAACTACGTCGAAAATTTTATTTCAATGAAAAGGAACCAAGGTCGGGGCCAATACAAATGATAAAAGATGTAAACAAATCAGTACTGTTTGACACGGCGTAACCTCAATATTTCTGCAATCGAGTTTTGATTTAAAGTAACGTATAGTTCATCGTTATTTAATCTTAGACAGAATGTAAAAGTAACAATCAAGCGTGTACATCATTAAATACAACCTCACGCGATGTCCAAAAGTACCTACGTGATTATGGTGTAATGGTAAATTGGTCCGTTTGGTTTTGTTTACATCTTTTGTCATTTCTATTGACCCCGACTTTAGAAAATTCCGCTTCGAAATTCCGCCTCGAAAACTCCAAATCATCGCTATTTCGACATTGTGTTTTTTTAAATATCTTAGAAGGTACACGAGCGCACAGGCCTGTTTTATAAAGCTACAAATTACAATTTACAGGTTACAAGTGTCCATTTGACACAACCTCGACCAATGTCGACCAGCCATTTGAGCAATGTTGCCAGTTTAGACCTGTAAAATCGTTACTTGTAGCTTTATAAAACGTGCCCCTGATGGTAAGTGAAATCTGTGACCCTTAGGCCGGCTTTACACTGAAAAATACGTAAGTAGGGACGCAGCTATCTGTTAGAATGAGAAAAAAATATTTCTGTCTACTTCTAACCACTAGCTGCGTCCCTACTTACGTAAGTCGTAAGTTTCAGTGACATAATAATTGCCATACGATAAATAATAATAAGGGCGCCTTAGACATTTGCATTCTTAAGACTACAATCCTGAGAATAAGATGAAATGCCTCTATGCCAGCGGTCGTCAACTTTTGGAGTCAGAAGAGTCAAAAATTACAATTTACAAAATTTCAAATTTTTTAAAGAGCCACTTTTTTTTTTCTTGCTAACTATAAATAGTGCTTGCATAAATAAAGTTGGAACTAAGCCACAGATTCACATCAAAAGAGCCGCATGTGGCTCACGAGCCGCAGGTTGCCAACCCCTGCTCTATCCTAACGAACGTAGCTTCACAATCTTCATAATTTCAAGATAATTCCCAAATCATCTTTTTTTTTTTTTCTTAATTAATGGCTTTCACTCCTTGTGTTTAACAAGGTGTATTTCGCCAGTATCGAGTTTTAGACAATCACCATGGACTTATTAGAGAAACAAGTCCATGGATATCACACGCGAGGACAATTGTTCGGTTAAAGAGATTTACTCTGGTGGACTAAACAGAAGCACATGGGGTTAGCTCCACGCGCTTCTGTCAAGTCCCCAAATCATCTTACCTATATCAGATCTTTTGAGTTAGTATCAAGTAGCCAAAAGAAAAGTCTACGGCAGTAAAACGCCTAAAAAACATCTGGCTAAATTCGCAGATAGACATTATCGGCCCATGAAGTACCTAAGGCAATTGTCCACGACGCGTAGCTGCATAGACGCTGCAAATATACGCCGTGCAGCTTTCATGCGGCCCGGCGTACTAACGTTGTCCACGAAGCGTAGCGTAAGCTTATGGTAGCCCACAAACTTTGCAGCCGTTCACGCGATTTCACCAAAACACAACGGGCTGTTCCTTGCGATGTAGCCCGGTGTATGACATGCAGTACGGCCGGCGCACTGTGGGACGAAAATCGGCTCTAGAGGACATAGAAATCAAAGTTCTCATTTTTATAATTTTTTGATTGGGATTGGTTTCGTTTGCAGTTATAATGCTAAATTATTGTTCTGGTTGGATTGTGTTTGGAAACTAATGAGTTATAATTTTTTTCCTTAAAATTTGTATGGGACGGCATGAAAAAGTCCAAATATCTCTGAAACCGCAAGAGAAACCGTTATATCCTCGCAGATGGTAATAAAAATAATTATTTGTGATTTTTTGGCGTAGTGCATATTTCAGTCATAGCTGCGGTTTTTTTTTTAAAAATCGATGTTATTTTGTCTTTTTTTTTAAGTGCGTGGCGTATTTTTTTTTCAACTTATGTAAGAGGGGGGAGGTAGCGAAATGCAAATACTCTTCTTACATATATAAATAATTATAATAAAAAGTAAAAAAAAAAGTGATATAAGTAATAGTATTTTTTCTGTGTAACTATATAGAAATAAAAGTAAAAAATGTAAAAAAAATAACTAACCATAATGTGACTAAAATAAACACGATACATAATAAATTTTTTTAGGTTAATATATCGAACGAATGATCTATATCGGACTCATTTTGATATAGATCACACGGATCTGAAACCTCTCGTTCCAGTTCGACTTCCTGAACCGAAAATAATGACCTAGTTTCGGCAAAAAATGCCTGCCTTTTCTTCTTATCCAAACTAGGTCTTATTGCCGTAATATGAGGATCGGAGGATAATAGAAGCATATTCAGTATATCCTCGTTACAAGCTTGCCTACTCCTTTTTCTAGAATTATGCTCCCTGAACCTCCTAAAATCTTTATTTCGAGCTTCGGAAGCCTCTTCCGAGAGACTTCCGATGGGAACAATGGCGTTGCTGGCAATAATGTCTGCTCCATGAATTAATAGCTTATGCACAGTTGACGGCATATAATACCAATCATACATTGCTATGAACTTTTGAGCAGTCTTAAAGGTATATTCCTTAAATTTCATAACATCTATTCCTTCTCCAGATGTTATTGCTTGCAGTATTACAGCAAATCTGCGAACAAGTTCTTCATCCAATCCAGTTATTGCTGCAGTTTTTTCAGGAAACTCGAAGAACCTTCTTGCTGTATTGCCATCGTTTGTGGTACCCGATCCCTGCTTTACATTATCGATCAAAAGGTTGAGCTCTTCCTTGAATCGGTCTTGAACAACTTTTTTCGTCTCGTTCATTATTTTTTTGAGTTCCTCGCCTTTTGCAGCCCATTTTTTAAACCTCAGTCTGTAAGAAATGTGTAAAAGGCACTCCATTGAATTTATACGAGCATGTAGTGAAGATAACCCGAATTCATATAATTCTGTCGAAATCTGCTTCACTACAACTGAATCTAGCTTATTCATTTCGGTAGGCTTAGCCAAACACAAGTAACACGTAGCATTTGACTTAGCTTCCGATAGATAAGTACAAATTTTACCATCTATCATGGTCATCTTCAAAAGGTGTTTTATTTTGGCTGTATTGTATTCCGTAGGAAGTAGACCCTTAATTTCTTCTTCGAACTTTGATTTTAACTCCAAAACTACGGCTTTACTTTCCTTAACAAAACGGAACATCAATGGGCGACAATAAGACGGTGAGCAGGGTTTTGGATTCGTCCATAAAATGTCCTCACCACAAACCAATTTGAGTGGTGCTAATGATGCCATGAATATGCTCGAGTCATCGTTTTCGCCATCCATTTTTTGTTTATATTTGCTCTGGCTGGATGCACCATCAAAACCCCATTTCGATATCAGCGTCAACTCTTTGTCTTCAATATTAGATGGTAGTTCTTTTAGAATCCTCTGCGTAGTCAAATCCAGTAAAGCTTGAAGTTTAATTTCAGCTGATGAATCCGTTATGGTTATAGCGGATTTCGGAGGGTAGCTTTGTAATTTCGCTGACTGAATCTTGTAGTATGATGGATAAAGATCTTCGGCTCCTTCTTGCATAGCTGACTCCCTTAAGGTCATGTATTGCCATTTAGTCAGCTTTAATGCCACGTAAAGACCGAGTGCCTTATCTGGTGAATATGTAACTGAAGTATTTGATTTCTTGATCATTTTTTGTATATTTGCAGCTGCTTCAGAATTTTTGAGCATGTACTCAATTACGGATGCTATATCTTCACGCCCATCTTCTTTCAAGAGTTTTGCCGCTGCATATGTTAATTCAGTTGAGTCTTCTCCTGTATAACTGTCGAATCTTCTCTTTTTTTGCTTGATTGATAGTTCTTCAAATGGTTTCCTGGATCGCATGGTCATTGTTCCAGTTGAAGTAGATGGTATCGAACATTCTGGTAAAGTAAAATCAGTCGTAGTTGACGATTCCAAAGGCTCAGAACACGAAGAATCTTGAAGTAGTCCAGGGCTGAGTAGATTAGTTTGTAGACAGCTGGGCCAATCAACATTAGCTTGAAACCAACTTTCGTAGTATTTTCTGAAGTCTTTCGTATTCCGGTCACTTTTTTGCCATCTCGTAACAGCAGATCGAGTAAACTTTGTACAGAATTCTATAAGTATTTCTATTTCGTCTTCAGATAAACTGGAACCCAAACGTTGCACCACTGCTTCGAACAATACTTCTTGATTAAATGCCGGCTTCTTGCTTTGTAAAACGACAAATAGGTCCAAGTTGGTAGAAAAATTTGTCATTTTTAAATTTTAGCAGGAGTACAGATGTTCAGAGTTATACAGAATAATTGCGATTATCGCTCTTGGATAAATGTCTGGTCTATTTATTGATGTGAGCTAATGATGATTCCTTTACCACTTACTTCGTTAAGTAATCACCTACCTTATTACTAATGAATTAATTACTGTATCTCATTAAAACTTATTACTAATTACTCAAGAAATCATTACAAACTATTTACAACCAAAATAAATGAAGTATAATCCCATTACTGAATATAGTTCATTAAACATGCACAATAATCTCCTCATTACCGGAAAAAAAATTTAATTGTATATATTTTAAGCGATCATAATAAATCAAATAATTGTTTGATTTATAATTTGAGTATAAAATATACAAAATATAAATATTCAAGTCTTTTATTGATAAAATAATCCGCCAGGACTAACAAAAAGTAACATCGATTTTTAAAAAAAAAACCGCAGCAATGACTGAAATATGCACTACGCCAAAAAATCACAAATAATTATTTTTATAACCATCTGCGAGGATATAACGGTTTCTCTTGCGGTTTCAGAGATATTTGGACTTTTTCATGCTGTCCCATACAAATTTTAAGGAAAAAAATTATAACTCATCGGTTTCCAAACACAATCCAACCAAAATAATAATTTAGCATTATAACTGCAAATGAAACCAATCCCAATCAAAACATTGTAAAAATGAGAACTTCGATTTCTATGTCCTCTAGAGCCGATTTTCGTCCCACAGTGCGGCGGCGTGAAGCTTGCATGCAGCGGCGCTGACGCGACATTGCCGCTCTTTCGACAGAGTTGTGCGGTTTTGTATGTAGGCTGCAAGCAAGCGTACAGCAAGCGTACAATGACGAATACGCGTCTATGCAGCTACGCTTCCGTGGACAGTAGGCCTAACGCTTCACAAAATTTTTTTTTCTACCGTCATTTCTAAAAAAATAACTCCCCTTAAATGTAAGTATTTAGTCTAAAGTCGCTGGTCGCCTATAAAGCAACGTTACTTGTCTCAAATGCGTGTGGTCTAAACAGCTGGTGTCCTGCAAAGCAACACTAACTAAAATAGGTTTATTGCTTGTTTATGAATACCGGGATTACCTACCTACATTTCCGAATTAATGTATTCTTTATATTTTAGCTCAGTGATTCGGGAGTCTGTTATTCAACGGTAAGTCAGATTCACTAAAAGGTTCAATTACTATCAGTATAAGGTGATTTATTCATTGTTTTTACATCTAATGTCATAACTACAAATGTTTACCTTAGTCTGTTTGTTTAGTTCAAAGGTTCAAGGTTCAAGTTAAGTTTGTATCAGCTCCTGGTACTAAAATGGGCTGCAATTTTAAATGAGTCTCTTAACTTAAAACTCGGATAAGTCCATGTAAAAAGACAACGGAAGTTGCGTCTTTTTTCAAACACATTAAGTTTTAAATTCGTATACCAAATGGCAAAGACATATGAGTTTGAACTTAAGCGACTCAATTACATGATTTACACGTAAACCCGATAACAGGTTAATATAGTAGGAGATCCGAATAGGAGACGATTCGCACCGGGGTGTTTATTCGATAAAAAGTATTTTATACCAAATTTAATATGCTAAGTAATATGTGGCGAGTAGGTAGGCTGAAAAATTTCAGTCCAGTATATAATTAATTAAAAATTTAAAAATTAACTTTGTTTTAAAAAATTACAATAACTTGTTTAATGGACAAATTACATACCAATCGAAAGTATGAAGCCATATATATGATAGAATATGCAAACGTTAGTTTGACTATTTTTTTCCCGTCAAACTATTGGGTAGGGAGGTATAAACAGGTAAGTCGGTACTAGTAATTTGCACCAAACCTCACGTTTGCATATTCTATAGACTTCATACTTTTGATTAGTATGTAATTTGTCTATTAAACAAACATTTGCAATTTTAAAAAAAAGTTCATTTTTAATTATTTTTTTAATGATATAAGTACTGGACTGAATTTTCTACCTATTCGCCACATATTATTTAGCGTATTAAATTTGATATAAATTACTTTTCATAGAATAAACAGCCCGGTGCAAATCTTCTCCTATTCGGATCTTAGACCAATATTATCGAGAAACAAGTTCGAAGAAAAAACCAAGCGATACTGCAGTGTGTATTTACACGGACCCATTCAGCCCTTTTTCGCACCCTCGTAAATTTTTTCCCAGTACATCTAGGAACCTGTTTTTTTTTACAGATTATTAAAGTCAATGATCTCGCATCCTATTATGAAAATAAATCCTCTATCATAACCCTTTAAAGAGTTATTAATTTCTGAAAAACGGACGTGTTTACAGATGTGGATAAACGTGGATATAAAATCTGTCACTTTCTGACTTGTATGTAAGTGCGAGAGTGAGAGATGCTTTGTCCACTGCGTTAAAGGCCATAATACGTGGACAGCTGTACTTGACGGTATCCTGACCTTTTATCAAATCATCATTTAACAAAGTATAATTATCATTTTACAAACCCTCATTTCGCAAAAAAATATTTTTGTTCTTAAAGTATTACATAGGTTACATGGGCTTATTAAATAAGTTAGGTTAGGTTATATTAATGACCACAAAAAAATATGTGGCGGGAAGTACGTCTTTGCGAATTGATTTGATTTATAGCAACGTTACTTGTCTCAAATGCGTGTGGTCTAAACAGCTGGTATCCTACAAAGCAACACTAACTAAAATAGGTTTATTGCTTGTTTATGAATACCGGGATTACCTACCTACATTTCCGAATTAATGTATTTTTTATATTTTAGCTCAGTGATTCGGGAGTCTAAGTAAAGTTTGTAAAATAATATAGTTTGTCAAATGATGATTTGATAAAACATTAGTGAACATCGGTATCAACGTTCAGTTTTCATGGCACCCGGTAAGGGTAGCAAAAAAAGAAATACGTTCGAATACTTAATGAATAATAACTTTTACTTTCTGTTATTTTTTAAAACATAATTATGCAGCAGCTAACAGTATCTATATTTATGCTGTACTTATGCTTAAAGAGGTTTATATTCTAAATAATGTCATAGAACCTTAATACTTGCTTTGCATTCGAAAAAGAATATATGTAACGAATGTCAATTTAATTGTCACACCAAATAAATATTAGTCAGTGTGGAAAGGTAATTAAGTTATGTGTACAAAATTTATATGGAATTTACGTCAAATTTCAAATATAGAATGTCGAACGGTCTATACACATGTGTTACAACTACATGCAAGAGGTTATTTACTTAAGTTTTTGACCTATACATATATTTCAAAGGTTAACAGCAAAATCCATGGAACAAATTTCAGTAATTTAATAAACCTTTAATACATTTTAAGCGTCTTTCTTTTTGTTTATAAAAAATATAAGTTCAAAATACTAGATGTATTTGATTGTATTTTTTTTTCTGCAATCCGTACTTTGCCAAGAAAGTTGAACGTTGATACTGATGTTTAAACATTAGTGAACCGTACTTGACGTAGATTGACCGAGATTTATTTTGTTGAAGCTTGATGAGCAGCTGCATACTACGCATACAGTAGAATAGTCGCCACAAACTTGTATCAACAACAGTTTTTACTTATTTATTTTGTACTTATAGTGCACAGCAATTAACTGCAACAGTGGGGTGAGTACTTCAAACAGGTTCAAGGTAGCTTACTAAAAAACAATTATGGCTAAAAACACCTCCCGCTTAACCTTGTAAGGCCCACCATACTACATACAGGGAGTTTGGATGTAAAGGGACCTTATTGTCGATGGCGCTTACGCCGCACTGCGTCACGCGACGTTGTATTTATATCGGATCATCTTTAATAATGGCGGAAGCGCTATCGACAATAAGGTCCCTTTTCATAGATAACGTCACATATGATTTATATCCTCGTAAGGCCCATACTGCAAACAAGGAGTTTTTTGTGAGTGGGACTTTGAATCTAGTATAAAGGCAATAAAGTTCAATTACGTTTGTTCGATAATGCCATTTTCGGTTTATGAATATAGGAAAATAAACCTTATTATTATTGCAACACAGTTCAAATTAAATTGCCTTGATTATGTACATCCTATTTGCACACTGAGCTTAGCGAGGAAGGCATAATTTAATTTACTCTATTTTGTCCCTTCCAGTGTTATGGTGACGGCTGTTATTCAAGGGTATATTTTTACTTTATAATCAGACATCGGACAAATCCACGGGCGTCATTACTCGCAATAATGTGGACATGACTCCAAAGATTTGTTGAACAAATTAAATACATTAATTGATTACTTACCCTAAAAACAATTTTGATCCTTTGCAAGACAGTAATAAATATATAATACAAAGACTTATTGTGTAGATTTATTAACGCAAATGAACAGTATTTTTTTATAATTTTTCCGTGGTTAGTTTATTCCTTATCACGGCTAATATAAACTTATGAGTTGAAAAGCTCCTTTCGCAATGTACGGATATTAATAGAGCAAACTTAAGTAGATTAATATATTATAAATGGCCACCCCTAACGTCTTTGTATTATTTATTTATTACTGTCCTGCAAAGGATCAAGATTAAACTTCAGGTAAGAAATCAATTAATGTAATTGAATTTGTTTACATTATGTCTAGTAATGACACCCATTTGTCCGATCTCTGTTTGTCATACATACATAATTTTTTTAAACGTAAAAACGCAAGCAAGAGTTGTCGTTCAATTAAGGTTAAATGAGGTAAAACTACCTTTTTACAAGCTTTTAGTTAACTTGCAATGTATGTAAGTATGTATGTATGTATGTACGGGTCAAATCTTGCAAGTAAAAATTTTACTGCTGAAGAATTTGAAGCTGAAAATTAGCATAAATTCGCACTATTAGGTCAAAACAGTATAAACTCAAAATCCTTGCTAGTTTTGTTTTAAGTTCATAGAAGTTGTGTTAAAGTTGATTTTAAATTGCAGTTTTATTTTGAGTTAAGACTGTTTTAATCTAGCAGTGCGTGTGTAAATTGGATGACAACTTACACTATTTAACATGGAGCTGATCTGATGATGGACAACAGAATGGACCCGATTCTACGTGCACATCGCTTAAATAGCCTAAAACTAAATTGTCTAATTTTTAGACATAGTTTAGACGGCAGATTTAACAAGTGCTATAAAAAATTGTCAATATAATATTTTATCGACCGTCTAAAATAAGAAGCGTCAGATTCAAATTAGCTCTGTCATTTGATTATGACAGCTGCTCATAGAATAGCAAAGTGTTTTAGCGACACCTAAATAAAATTAGGAAGTTAAGAGGCCACTGTAGAATCGGGTCCAATCTCCGCTATACTTAACGTAGGCCCACTGTGTTGAGGCTCATTTGCTTGGTTTTGATAAGCAGATAATGACTCTGCTAAAAAAAGTACAGTCGGCAAACAAAAGCATGTCGCAAAAATGAATTTTACAGAAACTTATTTTATCACATGTTCACTTTTTAACGTTTTTTTCAAATATCTTATCTTTTTTAGTGTAAAGGACTTAAATGCGAAGCGGGCGTAAGTACCCAAAAGTATTATAGTAAGTTGATTGTACTATAGTGATTTTTTTTTATGGCAAGGAGAAGGCACGCGAGCACTCAGGCCGCCTGATGGTAAGTGTGATCTGAGACCCATAGACATTTGAAATCTCAAGACTACAATCTCAAAACTGCAATCCTAAGACTTCAAATGCGTTGCCAACCCTGAGGACTAAGATGGAATGCATCTATGCTTGTAATTATACCGGTTGTGTTATCCCCACACCAGAGCACAGCAATGCGAACAGTACTGCTTGGCGGTGGGTTAATGGATAAGATGGTGGTAGCGATCCGAACGGACCCTGCACAAGGTCCTACCACCACTAAACAATAAATTTTTACACCCATTTTATTCTACTTAACAATGTAATGGCAATGTAACGACCCTATTTTAGACCCCCGATGCAAAATGAAGGTTGTTATAACATAAACTTAGGATAAAAACCGGTATATACCTAGGTGTGTATGTGTGTTTGTGTATATGTTTGTCTGTGTATTTTAGTGTCTGTGTGCGTAGTTTTTCAAATTGATAGACCGATTCAGACAGTTTTCTTTTAAAAGATAGCTGGCTTAATCGAGATGTTTCTTAGCTAGGTTTTATTTAATTCGGCTGGGCCGTTGATGAAGTCTTGGCTCTGAAAGTAATGCAATCCATTATTTACCAGGTAACATATATGGTCTAAGATCCGAATAGGAGACGATTTGGACCGGGCTGTTAATTCGATAAGAAGTATTTTATACCAAATTTAATATGCTAAGTAATATATGGCGAATAGGTAGGCTGAAAAATTTCAGTCCAGTACATAATTAATAGACAAATTACATACCAATCGAAAGTATGAAGTCTATAGAATATGCAAACGTTAGGTTTGGTGCAAATTATTAGTACCGACTTACCTGTTTATACCTGCCTACCCAATAGTTTGACGCGAAAAAAATAGTCAAACTAACGTTTGCATATTCTATAGGCTTCATACTTTCAATTGGTATGTAATTTGTCCATTAAACAAGCTATTGTAATGTAAAACAAAAGTTGTTTTTTATTAATTATGTACTGGACTGAAATTTTTCAGCCTACTTATTCGCCATATATTACTTAGCATATTAAATTTGGTATAAAATACTTTTTATCGAATAAACAGCCCGGTGCAAATCGTCTCCTATTCGGATCTCCTACTATTATGTTATGTGATTAGATGGTACCTACACGTATTAAAATGACATTGAAAATTGGTTAATATCAAAATGTTTTTGCAACCTAAACGAACCCCAACCCCAACATTGTCCTTACCCATCCACTTCAGGGTTAGCTGGAAGAGATCCCATTTAGGGATAGGTTCGCCTTTGTACATTAGTTTAATATTAATACTGTAATATTTATATTTTTGTGCGATAAAGAGTTTATACAGGGTGTCTGGAAAACCTTTGGAGATATTTGGCGCGGTAATAGTTCGCACGATTCTGATCACGGGGGTATGGTTCATTTTTGTTTCTGTTAATGTAAAAAAAAAAGAAGGTTTAATTATATTCATTTTGTTACTTGATGTATCGCAGCCGATATCTCGACCTTGACATTTTGATGTTGATACTATAATACTCCAAACGTTCGTAGTAACTAACGTCAAAATTCCAAGTTCAAGGTCAATGACCTGAGACCATACGTTGTTTACATGGTATGTAAACAAACAGTTCGCCCCATGTAAACAAAAATCAAGTTAACGTTATAAAAAATGATTACTTTTAATGCAACTTACTGTATTTTCGTTTTGCAATTGAACATTTTAGCGCGTTTTGAAATATTTACCAGATTTCTTGGAACACGCACTGCCGAGACCCGATCATACCGTCCGTTTTATTATTAATGTCGAGATCTAAACATTTACCATTGTTTTCTGCTCTAAAATAGCCCATAAAAATTGTTTTCTAGTAAAAATTAAATTCATATTTGAAAATCTGAAATTTAATTTAACATGACATTTAATGACAACCATAATTCATAGACTTCTAAAAGTTCGGATGAATATGAAATAGACGATCCGTTTATTGCCGTCCGTATTGGTCTGTATGGTATTGTATTCCAAAATGCCGCTCGTCTGTAAGAAGCCTTACAGAAACTTTCCCCTGTACCGGAGTATAAGATCAAAATTAAATTATTCTACACGATAACAAATAAAATCCTCATAAGTCAATAAAATAACCTGACATTATTCTTACTCATATTCGTAACATAAGAAGCTTCAAGAAAATGCCCTGCTATAGCAATAGCCGTGTGAGAGTGTAATTTTTAATTGTATTAATGTTGAATTCTGTACTTAGAAAAAAAGACGACAAAAAATCACGTTTGTTGTATGGGAGCCCCCCTTAAATATTTATTTTATTTTAATTAAATTATTTCTTTTTAAAGTGAATATACAACTAAATATTCTGTGAATATTTCAAGTGGCTTCCTGTTGCCGTTATATCGAGCAAAAAACGGCAAACAAATCACGTTTGTTGTATGGGAGCCCCCCTTAAGTAATTAATTTAATATGTTTGTAGTATTTGTTGTTATAGCGGCAACAGAAATACATCTTCTGTGAAAATTTCACATGTCTAGCTATCACGGTTCATCAGATACAGCCTGCTGACAGACAGACGGACAGACAGACAGACAGCTGGACAGACAGACAGACAGACAGACAGGCAGACGGACAGCGGAGTCTTAGTAATAAGATCCCGTTTCTACCCTTTGGGTACGGGACCCTAAAAATGAATTTGATGTGTTGTGTTTATGATATCAAAGACTTCCATTGACAAATGTTACTTTTCTGATAGACCTTAATCAACGTGGTACATAGAATTAGTACTGACATAGAACCCGGACTATAAGTTGAACTTCGCAACAGGTATACTTCTCTAACCGCCTGTTTAACAGCAGTAATAATAGACAAGGAGGGAGCCAACTTTAAATGGCAGATAAATTTACTTGTCGATTGTGAAACAGAGGGCTCAGACAAAATGCATTACGCTAACTAACGTTTCTATTCGATTCGTTTTTAAACCAATCGCGTCACTGGAAGATGACGTGATACGAAAAGCCACGTGGTCTACCAGTGACGCGATTGGTTTAAAAACGAATCGAATAGAAACGTTAGTTAGCGTAGTGCATCTTGTCGGAGCCCTCAGGCCCTTTGTTTTAGATTATGTATTTCTTAAGAGGAAATGAAACAAAAACTAAGCGGTTTTCTCTCCTTCGAATGTCTCGGTCACAACGTCGAATTCAACGTGTACTGTGAGAATGGACCTCTTGTACGTCTTCGGGCTTTACAGACAGACCAGACAGATAAGGATCTATTCAAACCTTGTGACGTCTTACGTGACGTAATAACGAAAGCATGTATGGACAAGGACATCTCTTTCTAACTAATTATGAATGCCATAAATAAAAAGGTTATAGCCTGGTTTCTATGCTAGTACCTACTTATTCTGTTGCACCTTGTCTTCTGATCTGCGGTCTGGATACTCACAAAAAATATGCCTTAAGCACACCTCTTGCACATGCGATTGAAAGAGAAGTTTTCTCGTGATCCTGCCATATTTGTCCTATTGCACAAAAAGTACACCTAGATTTGATCACCAAATACTAATTGTGTTTGTAAAAGTAGGTAGGTTAGGTTTGTTAGTTACCTTCAGATGCCCGAAGGGCAAACAACAGGACGGCAGCAGAATTGAGTAGGACAAATATAGTAGGACCACAAGAAAACGGCCATTGAAAGTAATAAATAAATAAACAAGTAAATCATTTATTTGAAAAAACCGGTATAAGGACCATGACAATGCTCCGCCAAATTCCACAAACAGTTTGAAAATTGTACGCAGTCCCTTGGCAAACCAGAGTTTACATGGTGAATTGACTGACGGAACAAAAATATTCTCATGTAGCAACCACCATATCAAGCATCAGATTTTGGTTAAAAATAGCTCAACTGTTTACTTGACAGTATAATGGCGGCAGAGTTAAAACAGCCACAGCAACAGCGTTGGGATAAACTACCCCGAAATTATTTTCCCTCAAAATTTGTATTGCCATGCCATTCGCTATAATTTTTTTCCCAGTCTATCGTTATTCTTCTCCTTTTCCATTCGCGGATTTCCCCATTTGTTAATTTTACTAGAGGCGTAGGTAGGTTTAGGTTAATTATGTTCGTTTTGCAGCAGCGCTTACAAATAGGAAATCCGCATCGACTTTGTGGAATTGATATTTGAAACATGCCAATCGGAAAAAGCTACAATGTAAATGAAATGTGTGTGGTTAAATTATTAATTAGGAAAAATGCGAATGGACAAAGAAGGAAAAGAATAAACGACCGGGAAGTAAAAAATATGGGGAAATACGCGAATGGAAATACAAATATTGGGGATAAATAATACAGTCGTTTTATCCACATCGATAAACACGACTATACCTATCAAGGTCCTTCACGGTAAAACCATATCGACTTTGGCATGTTATCGTTTTGTCAACGTTACTATACTTAGCTCTTTTTTACTTGACAGTAATAGCGGCCGAGTATACAGAGTAGTTGAATAGAGTAAAAATTTGTAGGAGCGAGACGCCGAATGGACTCGTTTGTCAATGTCGATAGAAATTTATGAACAACTAGCTTATGTTCACTAGTTTGCGACTCCCTCCGCATACAAGTCGTTTATCGCTATTCCCTATACTAACTATCTATCTGGGTACCTACCGAAGAATTTTACGTCGCGTGATCACCAGCCAAAGACCGGCCGCTTATGCGCGTTCGCTGCGTGTTCAGACGTCGAATTAACTTGGTACGTAGTTACTATTATTTAATCTGTGGTACGTAGAACTCACAGATAACCTTACTTTTGTGCGACCTCGTAAAGCCCGACGTCCTAAAATTAGGACATTTGTCAATGTGACTTTTGTCTTTAGATGACCGACACAAGATCCTTTTTCGAACTAACGGAATTTGACGTGGGCCTTACGAGGCTAAAGGGGCTTGACATCATGCTATTTACAGCATGCAATTTGAAACGTACGAGAAAAAATGCATAAAGGCAACTGATTTATGCAGAAAGACGGATTGTGAACATGTATACATTTCCAATGGTAGAGTCCGTTTGTTACATACACTGACGAAGCTGGCTGGAACAGAAACAATATAAATAAGGATCAAACTAGGAAACAAATTATAAACCTATCTGCTTGCTTATTAGTACTTAGGCTAAGCTTATAGAAGTTATGATGGATTAAAGCAACAGACTAACAAACATACAGGAATACTTAAAAGAAGTTCAAACTACTTCAAACTCAGTGAGACTATACATTAGGTACACTGGATATTCTGCACCCACCTTCCGACTCCATCATCAGATTAACCTCAATAATTATTAATAATTATTGTATTGTAAACAGGTTAATATAAAATACATGAACACTGCCCTCGTCCCTACCCATCATCAGCATCATCATCATCATCACATTATACCACTGACTTAACGTTTGCCTATTACGATTTATGAGAAACATCCGCTGACAGACATATGGACGGACGTAGTAGGTAAATAGGATCTAATCTAACTGAAAAAAATGACCGCATCGTGAATTAGAGTGAGTTCTAATAATGAAAACCCAGAGTCATATTCCTAACAGGTTTCTGATTTCCTAGTACTTAAATTGAACGTAGCAACCCATCCGATACTTTTTATTTTGCATATTGCATATTTTCCTCGCGGGCTGGGTAAAAAACCCTTTCGTATCCCTTACTTGTTTATGATCTCCTGGTACTTGGCTAGTTTTATTACTGACCTACTCGTAAGTAATCTGTAAAAAAAACAGGTTCCTAGCTGTACTAGGAAAAAGTTACGAGGGTGGGAAAAAGGGCTGAATGAGTTCGTATAAATATTAGACACTGCAGTAGGTACCGCTCGGTTTTTTTCTTCGAACTTGGCCGGACATACTGCCGTTTGTCTTAATCATTCTTGAGGCAAGCTTTTGTTGTTGACTGTACTTTTTCTTTTGCAAAATCGTTATCTGCTTATCAAGACCAAACTAAGGAGTCTCTACCCGTTAGGTCTACGTTAAATATAGCGGAGATCCTGTCGCCGTCGCCACCTTCCGACTCCATCATCAGGTCAGCTCTTAGATATCATCGGGTTTACGTATGTGGTCCAAATTTCAGCCCATTCCATTAAGGGAACTGGTTCAAAATATACTTGCTTGTTTTAACGGACAACTTACATACATACGAACAATGCATGTGAAATAAAAGCTTGAAAAAAAGCAATCTTTCGCATTTTGACCTACGTATTTATAATAATAGTACTTATTAAAAATTTAAGGTTACTATTCATCAGTCTTCTCTTGAACTTTCATTTTTAGCTCCGTTTTCCTTTAATAATCGTTTTCTTCTTCTGTTTCTTTTTTAAAATGTAAAAGTCATAGTGTTGCTCGCCTTTATTAACCTAAAATCAGACTCTATTATTAGTATCTACATCTGTATTTATTTATTTATAAAATGCCACAACGTACGTAATATTGGCCACGTTTCGAGTTCATCATCAGATCAGCTCTTAAACGTCAATAAAAATACATTGAGAATATTAGATATCATTTATTAGTGTTTACTCTAGGTATTTTATTCGTGCTTTTATGAATTTCTTCATTTATACACACAAACTTTGTTAAACCGTTCTCAAGTATGATACATGAGGCAAGTGATTTTTATCTAATAGAAGATTAATTTGTTTTTCACTATTCCCTTGAAAACTACGATTTTTGGGGCATAATAAAAACAACATCAGTACTAAATACCTAAGACCGTTTTTTTTCGATTCGTTAAGATCTTCGTTCGTAATGACAAAACGAATAAGGAAAATTCTACGACCGGTACACAGTCATTATACGCTTATCGAACCCAAACTAACAAATCCACACTTGGTGAGCCTGTAATGTAATCGCTATATGTATGCCTATAATATTTGAGGAGTTCCCTCAATTCCTCATGGATCCCCTCATCAGATTCTGATTTGGTGACAATGGGACCACCTCGGAAGTATATTCTATCAAACTAAAAAATATTTTTTGAAATCGGTCCATAATAGAGGGATAAATCGGTGAACATACATAAAATATTAATACAGTGGAACAAAGAACCTCCTCCTTTTTTGAAGTCGGTTAAAAAGAAACCTTTACGTACCAAATTTTCAAAATCTTGTACAGCTATTGCTATGACTTCTGATGTATTGACACGATAATACTGGCGTTCTGTTTTTAGTATTTGCTGTTATAGCGGCAGTAAAAATACAAATAAAATCAACAGTCTAGCTATCACGGTTCATGAGACCGGACAGACAGACAGACAGACAGACAGACAGACAGACAGGCAGACAGACAGACAGACAGACGGACAGACGGACAGACGGACAGACGGACAGACAGACAGACAGACAGACAGACAGACAGACAGACAGACGGACAGACGGACGGACGGACGGGCGGGCGGGCGGACGGACGGACGGACGGACGGACGGACGGACGGACGGACGGACGGACTGACAGACAGATAGACAGACAGATAGATGGACAGAGGAATCTTAGTGATAGGGTCCCGTTTTTACCCTTTGGGTAACACACCCTAATAAGGCTGCGGCTCCACTGAAGCGGAGACGAGCGGAGCGGCGCGGAGCTGTGCCAATATTAACCAATAGAATCTAAACCAACGTGCGCAAGGCGCGCTTGACGTGACCGCATGTGCCGTCTATTGGTTAATATTGGCACCCTAAAAAACCGCCTTCAAAAACGCAAAAGATTACTTTATTTTAAAAGTGTAGGTACCTAATAGGTTAGTCCAACTGATGTCGGGTTTTTTGTTGAAAATGTTGTGGTCGCCGACTTCAGTTGGACTAACCTATTAGGTACCTACAATTTTAAAAGAAGGTATTTTTTGCGTTTTTGAAGACGGTACTTTGTTTCCAAATACTTTTATTTTATTTTATACTTTATAGTGATCATAATACGCTGTTACGTACTCCCACTTCTTGGTTGATATGAAACTTTAAGTTATTTCAAGCGCGCCGCAAGCAACGCCGCGGGAAAGTCATAGTCATATTTCAACAAGTAAATATTCTTCGTTGTAGTCACTCGACTATCTTAATCGAGATATCTTATCGCCACCCTTGAAATCAGTACCGTTGAGGAGTTCGGGTGGCCATCCGTGGTCTTCATCATCAGTTCCAGTTCACCAAATGATACTTTCTGAATGCAAATGCTGGACTTGTTACTAAAAATACTAAAATCGCTATATGTTTTCCTACAATATTTGAGGAGATATTATCCTTTTCCCCCGGGACTCAAACACAATTGGATCATCGCTATATCTCTAAAGAAACATTAGTCGTACAACCAGGCAGAAATACTTACTAGTTTTGAGATCTGGGTTAAAATAGCTCCACTTTTTTCGCCCCATACATATCTTTCAATATCTTTTACGTTTATTACGATGTCTTTCAGATTTTTCAAAATTATTTCTGACATTTGATAGTTTGACATAAGTTTGATACTTGTCAAAGACATTATAGCACTTGATAGCACTACCGAGTCATTGTTCGAAAAAGGTTAATTAAAACCGTTTTACATAATAAATCGCAGCTTGGAGTGAAATTGGCAGCATGACCCAATTTTTACTCAAAACGACCAAAAATAAATAATTTGAATCTTTCCTCTGGAAGGTAAGTATGTTCTGTATAATTAAACAGGTTTTTCAGATCGCAATGAAAGCCTCTAAAGCCGAATGATATACGGTTGTTGGTATCAGTCAAGCTTTAGAACTTATAGCTGACATAAAGTAAATAAAATATAAATATAAATGTATATCACGAAAACGAATTCTAAATACCAAAATATCTTAAATATCTTCACATTATTGCTTCCAATTAGATCCTTACAAAAGACTGTAGACCGGGAGATACTGACACAAAATTTCCGGTCATTTGTACCAGTATGGCGACCCTTCAAGGGTCTAATTACGTAATGACGAAAAGGAAAATGATGGTCATAGCGCTGGTACCGGTGGCCCAAACGCGTGGGCGGCCATTTGGAACGTATGTCGGAATTTATCATAGTAATAAGTTACTCATATAAAAAAAAAAGACTTCCTGTTGAGTTTCTTGCGGCGTTTCTTCTCAACAGAGTCCCTTGGAAGCGCTGGTAGACTCAGACATGTAAAAGTGCCTACAGGGCCTACTTACATAATAAATGAATTTGAATTTGAATTTGAATTTTGAATTGAATTTGAATTTGGAAAAGTATGGCATGGTGATTTTTGTGAACGGCTACTCGACGATGATTAGCTGTGCAAAAATTAGCCTGGTACAAATGGTTGTATTGTTTTTTTTTTATTAACGTGTTTAAGTCGGTGTGGCGGGCCACATCGGAGAAGTATGGCATTACGCTACCGCCTACTTCTTTTTTCATCGACTATTGGAAAATACAAGAATTTTAGTGGTACAAATCGTTCGACTTTCGTAATTTATCCGACACGTTCGATTAACGTCCACGCGTTTAGGCCGCCGCGCCGGTACCAGCGCTATGACCATCATTTTCCTTTTCGTCATTACGTAATTAGACCCTTGAAGGGTCGCCATACTTGGTACAAATGACCGGAAATTTAGTGTCAGTATCTCCTGGTCAAAAATGTAAAAGCAAGTAGTTATTTTATTTCGTGTTCCCAATTAATTCAATGATTGTACATACTACGACGTTGATGTCTTCTTCACTGGTGGTCTCCTCTTGAAGCGCTGGTAGATATTAACGTGTAGAAGTGCCCGAGGGGGCTACTTCCAGAACATACATAGGTACATTATTTTTGTGTTTTATTAGATGGTTTATTTTTTTCCATTTCAAAAATAAGTTTGCGTTTTACGTCTCGCCACTACACTGTTTCCGTATATTGATCTTTCCATACATAATTATTATAAATATTTTTCGCATTAGTTCCCTAAATGTGTAAGTAATAAAATACTGAATTTAAATCTCCTTAGTATCCGCGGCCTTTTTTTAAAGTGTTTTTAGCCAGGATCTGGCATTGTTCTTTGGTAACATGATTCAATTTTGGCCAAAAACCTTCTGATTAATAAACTATTACTTCCAACTAAATAACCACCATTAACTGCCGCACTCAGAAGCGTCATTTAAGTTTAATGCTTGTTTAGTGAAGTGTTATCTTACTGCCGCACTCAGAGACGTCAATTAAGTTTAATGCTAGTTTACTGATGTGTTGTCTTATTCTATTACTATAGCAAAGAAAGTGACGGACGCAACTTTAATCAAGCATTAAATTTAATTGACGTCTCTGAGTGCGGCAGTTATTCTTATTGCTATAGCAAAGAAAGTGACAGCAGCAATTTGAATCAAGCATTAAATTTAATTGACGCCTCTGAGCAAATAATGGTTGCTACTTAAGAATACTGTAGTGTCACCACAGAGTTTCACCACGTTGATCGCTTCTTAGGGCCGTATTAATAAACTAATCTCGACTGCAATACCCGTCTCAAGATGCGTCAAACATGACAGTATTCTATGGCTTGACAGTTACTTTGACGTATCTTGTGACGAGCATCTTAGCTGAAATGAGTTTATTAATACGGCCCTTAGATTACGAAGCTAGCCTATGTTTTTCTAGGATACGAATATCTTTCAACCACGTGTATGATGCCAGCTTTAAATGTAATTCTGATAAAACGTAACGTGTAGGGACGATTTTATTTTCACAAATAAACCTAAAACTCTTTTTATAAAGAGTTTTAATGGCACAAGATTTAAAAAGATACTAATGTCAAATTGTCAAAGCACAATCACAACTTTACTTAATGATTCGTTTTAATTATGGTTTTTTTTCGTAGTAATCCCCGATAGTGGTACAAATCAATAAAGTAAATCCATGATTCATGATCTCGTAAAAGAAGTTGAATGTACCTACGAGTACAAGTGCTATTTTAGCTGTGTGAGTGTGAGAAGAGTGGGACATAAAAATCGGAATCGTAAGTTTCAATTTTAAATTATTTCACATAATAGCCCTTAACAGAGACCGTCTTTTCATTTCAGAATAATGTGTCAGTTTTCTAAACACCATGGAGCTTTTAACCATGATTAGAAACATAGTTCAATATAAGGCACAACTTGTTTATTTACATTACGTTGTGACACATGTAATGAATGAATTAGTTAAGATGGGGCACACTGAGATCATCATCAGGAAAGGCGATGATAAATCAGCCTGTAACTCAGTCAAATATTAACTTAAAAAAAAGTTACCAATATAGGGATGATCCAAATCACCCACCCTATCTACTGTTAAAATTTCTCCAAAGGTTTTCCAGACACCCTGTATACCTACATATAAATAGTATTTGTATGAATGATTAAAACTAAATTTACAATTTTAGATATCTAAGTTACCTAACTATTGTTTGTTCGAAATGGGCAAACTGTTGAATAGAATAGAATAGAATAGAATAGAAAACATTTATTCACAACAATAACACAAAGAATAAGGAAAAGAAACGACAGATAAGTGCAATTGTTGCGAAACGGGCCCAACTCAGCATGTGCTGGCTATAAAGCCAACGCTGGTCTTCCGTTGGGACCGCTCGGTGAAAACACGGAAGGTGACACAGACATTACAAGTAATTCAAAAGAAAAACAAAAGAAAATAAAAAATAAAAACACAACATACGATACTAAGGCTTCATTCGCACGAGCGCCTCTCCAACGCGCGTTGAAAAAAACGTCCGCGCGAATGTGGGCTAGCGTTCATTAGAACAGGCAGCGCTCAGGTGGCAACCAGAGGAACTAGCTTACGGCAAAGAGACTTACGGTGTCTATACTACCATGCAATGCCAATGCCATGCATGTTGAGTTTTGTATACTCGTATATTATATACCTAACACCTATTGTACTAACACAGTTTTGACACTAAATATATTTTATCTTATCTTGTCCTATGCACAAGAGATGCGGACAGCGCAGTCGGTATTCGGTTACTTTATTTAAACTGCAGGAAAAGTGTATTCATACTGCAATTTAGCAGTTAGGTTGCAGGCTGCTAGGTCCGTCTGTCTATCCGTGGTTTAAGGTTTAGGAAACTTGGGGCCCGTTCCAGAAAGCCACTCTACAACTCTGCACTCTGCACTTTGCAAATCCGTGTTCCAGTAAACCCTTTGCGTAATTTGCAAACTCTGCAAAGATTCTGTTCCTAAAAGCTACTTTACAAATCCACAAATCCACACTTTGTATTTAACTCTGCCTCTTCAACTTTGCAAATTGTCTTGTGGAACAGAAATACGTTTGAAGAGTGGGATTTGTGGAGAGCAGAGTTGCAGAGTGGCTTTCTGGAACGGGCCCTTGGTACCTAGTTACGAAGCTGTTATTTGGGTTCACTAATGTTTTACCAAATCATCATTTGACAAACTATCATTTTACAAACTTTCAATTCGCAAAGACGTACTTCCCGCCTTTTTTTATTTTTTGTGGTCATTAATCTAACCTAACCTAACTTATTTAATAAGCGCATGTAACCTATGTTATATGTAATGGTTTAAGCACAGTAACATTTTTGCGAAATGAAAGTTTGTAAAACGATATTGTTTGTCAAATGATGATTTGGTAAAAAGTCATGATACCTGTGTGGCCCGTTTCACGAAGCTACAAGTTACAAATAACAAGCGGAAGTCTCTTTCTAGCAGAAAGAATTAGAAAGAGACTTCCGCTTGTAATTTTTAACTTGTAGCTTCATGAAACGGGCCTCTGTTGTTTGTTATAGTAATACATTTACATTACGCCGATAAAGTTGTAAAACCAAATCTTACATTTTTAATTTTCATTCTTAGTGCGAGGGAGCAAACTGCACATCGCAGGTAAGAATTATTTATTTACAGTTTTATTATTTGAACTATGCCTGGTGGTGTCACCACTGGGTGACGATTAGGGTGAAGGTGTTTCAAGCAAAAACAGTATGAGTAACCGACTCGATCTTGGCGTGAGCACTACCGTGCCCCAGATATACAATGTGTTACCGGCATGCGGGTATTTATAAACTGCCGATAATATGTTGCTTTAGCAATTGTTTGCAAGTATTATCATTAAAAATAAATTAAAATGACTTCACAATTAATTTTCTTAGATACTGTCCATTTTTAATGTAGTGCATGTGCTGCGTGTTCATCGTTATCAGTATCGCTGTTGCTTAGTACAAGGCATGTCGTGGTACGGGGGCAAATCATAATAATCAAAGTATCCGTCAACTGTCATTTACACTTGTCAAATTGCTGTGCTTTACATTGCTGGCAATAAATTTTTTGTTAGTAAACAAAGCCTGAAAATTTGTTTATTAATTAAATTAATGTCATGGTTACGTTAAAGATATACGTTATTTTAACCTCCTTTAAAAAAAAAACAGGGTGCTTCTGAAAGCTCAATTTGTGTCAATTATCCCTTGATACTTATTAATTTAATACCTAAATAATTTTGTTCATACAGTGGAACTCAAAAGTGGCTGTACATTTTAGTACCATGTCGCAGTAACGGGTCAAAGTGAGACTGGTTTGAATTTAGAATATCAATAGCTGCGACAAGGTATTAAAATGCACGGATACTTTTGAGTTCGACCGTACTACGCTGCATTTCTCGTTAATTTCACTTGAAACGTAAGGTTTGTTGGGGTAACACCGGAAGCGGGGAAAGACCGTATGAATCAAATTTCCGCCGAATTTGACTTTATTTCTCAATGTTGGTAACAATATGCGCTTAGCGCAATGAAATGGCGTCTTGCAACACTGAGAAATAAAGCCAAATTCGGCGGAAATATTATTCATACAGTCTTCCCCTACTTCCGGTGTTACCCCAACAAACGTTACCTACTTACCTTCTTTTATTTTAGGAAGAATATAAAAGATTAACAATTTTAATTTCCTTACATTTAGTGTACAGGATTTGATTGCAAGGCCTGGGTGAGTACACAACTGGCTAGAGGCCCTGGCCGAGATGCAAACGCTAGTAACGTTTTTCTTCCCTATCACTCAAACTGTATATGATGACATTCCTGTGCGTTACGATAAACCACGTGGCCAACTGTCATCCCATACATTTTAAGTGATAGAAAATAAAAACGTTAGTAGCGTTTGTATCTTGGCCAGGGCCTGAGTTCTGTCCAGAGTAGGGAATGCAAATAACCGGTTATAACCGGTTTTAACCGGTTATTTTCATACAAAATCGGTTAATAACCGGTTAAATTGCATTCCCTAGTCCAGGTGCCCAAGG
Source organism: Acleris literana (assembly GCA_946894065.1). Classification (NCBI taxonomy): domain Eukaryota; kingdom Metazoa; phylum Arthropoda; class Insecta; order Lepidoptera; family Tortricidae; genus Acleris; species Acleris literana. The sequence goes on from OX335687.1 coordinate 3,047,370, forward strand.
TGCATAACGTGAAGTTAGCGATTATCGAAAATCACACATATAGGGACCTAACCTACAGAGTGGAAAAAACGTATGCCACGTGGACGGTAACTACCTTAATTATTCGAAAAAGCAAGTTCTACGCAAAGACTTAGGTACTTTTATTTTTGAAAAAAGAACTTGCCTTTATGTTTTTTTTTTGGATGGATAAAGGAATAAAAAAGGGATTTTTTACGGTCTTTATTTAATTTAATATAGTGTTATAGACATAAATGATCACTATCAATGACCCTTTCGATCTGTATCATAAAACACGACTTTATTGTTTTGTCCTATTCAACCAGTTCGATTCCCGGTTAAGGAAGAGGATTTTTTTTCAAAAATCCAGTAATGCAGTATTTTTGTTTTTAAAAATAAAAGTTAGTCTCCTTTGCGTACAATTTGCTACGAGTATTTCCAATACTTAAGATCCATCCATGCCATCCATGTGGCGTTCGTTTTTTCCACCCTGTATACCCTACAAAAGTGCCGTATAACAGCATCAGCAGTGTTTGCATCTTGGCTAGACCTATACTGCCCTTCTAAATAAAAAGGACGTAAGTGCAATTTGATAGTTAAAGCAAATTTAACAGTCCATGTTAAGAAATAAGATCACTAATAAATACGCGGTTCTATGAGACATACGCCCTTTTTTCTAAGGAGGGCAGTATACTGCTCCCCTAAGAATAAAGGACGCATGTCTAATCGAACCACGTATGTATAAATAACCTTATTTCTTAAGATAGAGAGCTTCATTTGCTTTGACTATCAAATGGCGCATGAGTCCTTTTTATTTAAAAGGGCAGTATAGTTTATATGATTTATAACCTCGTACTTAAGGCCCATACTGCAATTAGGGAGTTTTTTGTAAGTGGGACTTTGAATCTACCATCAAGGCACTAAAGTTCAATTACGTTTGTTCGATAATGCCATTTTCAGTTTATGTACATAGGAAAATAAACCTTATTCTTATTGCAACATAGTTGAAATTAAATTGCTTTGATCAGGCCAGGATTACAACTGTAAGTTATTACGTAAGTTTTGAGACGCAACTATGGGTAAGACTGAGTGGCAAATATCTGCATCTGTCTCTTGCATATAGCTTTATTTAAAAACTTACGTAATAACTTACAGGTGTAATCCCGGCCTTACAAGAATATAATTATACAAAATTCGCAAATACTAACAAGTTTAGTTTTTGAGTTTTATTCGGAACACTTATTATAACTTTAACGAAAATTATAACTTTGAAAAAAGTTAATTTAAAAAAAAAGTTTAAAATTACTTGGTCTATTATTGTATATTTACCCATTCGTCTTTTTGTTTCAGTGTGTCGGAGAGATGTGTCGTTTTTACATGTTGATATATTAAAATCAATTACTTTGATCATGTTTATGAATATCATTATTAATATAAATAAAACATAAATTCCAATTCCAATTTTTTTTAAGGTATCGAGAAGGGCAACTAGGATACAAACCACCTGTAATATAGGTTAATATTCCTCACATGTTTATTTATTTATTTATTTATTTATTTATTTGCTTGAAAACATGGTTCCAAAATTCTTAATACTAGTACTAACAAGTAGGTGAGTGTCACATGTTTAAATGCTAATTTGGTTGCATGCTATTTTAAGACGATCCTTAACGGTGATAACTCCTTAGTTTTGTATTTTTATTATCCTGACTTATTATTTCTATTTTTGATAATAAATTTGTGTATATTTTTGACGATTCCAATGTAATTTCTTCTACTTTTGACATAACATGCAATGTATACTGTGACTTACTTTGGAAAATAAATATCATTCATTCATTCATTCATTCATGCAAAAAGAAAAACAGTTTTACCCATGGCTAAATAAGTAAATTAAATTTGTCAAGCATTTTACTAAATATCAATTCATTATTTAACAGAAATGTCAGTTCCTTAAATATTCTTTGATTGAATAAAAACACTTTTTCACTTCTCATGACCAAAAAGTGTGTCATATTAGACTTATCAAGCGAGACTCAAGTAGTACATGTAAACCCTAGAGAATACATTATATTCATATTTCCCCTAGGGAAAATATGAAATGGAAAATAGAATGATTTATTTGTACAAAACATTTTAATTTGGCCAATCAAAATACTTCACCAAATTAAATCCACCAATCAAAATACTTCACGAAATTAAATCAACCTATCACAATACACATCGACTGTCAATCGGAACGTTAGGTTCTTTTTGGTACGCATACTCTTTAACTATATTAACTCTTTAAAACAAAAAACTTTGTATTTGGTATGAACCAACCAGAATACAGCTATATTAAAATCGACCAATCAGGGAACAGAATTAATTTCTCAAAACATTAGGTGTTTTTTAGTCCCTATGTTACAATCGTTAAAATATGATTAAATCGATTGTGCAACGCTTTGAAGCGCTAAATACTCACACGGTTAGTGGCGTTTATTTGAGGTGTCTATATTTTGTATCTGTGTTAAAGTACTTTTAACAAAAACATGCCGCCAAATTAAAACAATATTTTCGCCGTAGAATATGTGGTGCTATCTTTGCTAATTTTTTACCTTTGTATAGGTAATGTTTTTATTTTCTCGCAATCGAAGTGAAAAGTAGAGTGTATTACTCGGGTCTAAAAGCCATATTAGGTACCCCTCGAACAATTTTTCCTCGCTTTGCTCGGGAAAATAACCATCTCGTGGTACTAAGTATGGCTTATTTTAGACCCTAGTTGTACAATCTACTATTCTTGGAAACAAGAAATTCACTTCCGCTTAAGCTTAGTCACAGTCAGAAGTTTTTTTTTGGGAAGTTTATTAAATATACGAATTGCCATCGCAAAACAATATCGGCTATATAATTTGTATTTATTTTAGGGAGTGAACGTTTTTTAGTATATCTTGTTTGCATTGAACATACATCACTAGTTTTTAGGGTTCCGTACCAAAATGGTAAAAAAGGAACCCTTATGGTGACACTACGTTGTCTGTCTGTCCGTCTGTATGTCACAGCAGTTTTTCTCAGAAACTATAGAAGCTATCAATTTAAAATTTGGCATAGTTGTATGACTTGCTTGCCCGCATCTGTTTTTAGTAAAAAAAGTATGAAATTATTTTTCTAAGTATTTGTTAAGGGGTCTAGAATGGGGGGTTGAAAAATGAAAGTTATTTGATTATAGCAAACGGGGTGTCATATATGAAAGAGCTCAGTCTGCACATTTTGAAACTATTTTTTTTATAATTTTTTGGGACGTACTTTTTGATTTATACGCAAAAATGTACAAAAAATGACCGTTCCCCCCTTATCTCCGAAGTTTATGGAAAAAATCCTGATTTAAAGATAATTACCTACTTATATTTTACAGGAAAAATAAAATGAAGTTGTCAAACTGTAAAACTGTATTAAAATTTAGGCTAGTCAAAATGGGCCTTAATGCATAGATAATAAAGATCATAACAAAGTAAGTATTTTCTTTGCTTTTTCCAACCATATTATCTTAAATACGGAACCCTCGGTGCGCGAGTCCGGTTTATTTAAACAAGTCTGAATTCAAAAAAGACACATCTCCAAGATCTAAGGCGACACGGTACCCTCAGTATTTTCAGGTCTTACAATAGCGGCTTACAAGACGTAATCTGCGGGACGTCGTGTTTTGTTTCGTGTCGTGTTTGAATTGAAAACCTTTATAAATGTTATATGAGGGTTGTATCGCAAATGGAGTTATTTATTGTTGTTGTCACTAGCTCGTATATTATTTCAGGCCCTTTTAGGTAGTTCGTGTTTGGGATTTCCCAAGGGAAAACAAACTATGACATGACACTCGCGGAAAACCCATTTGTTTTCATTTGGGGAGGGAAGGTTCACTACGCACTCTAGTCACCGTATCAACGATGGTTATCTTTTGATCAGGGAGTAAAATACAAGCGATGTATAGCCTGACCAGATAAATAAAAAGCTCGCCATATTGCGGAAATTATATGAACTGTCAATTCTATTGCAATTCACGACACACAAATAAGAAAAGTGGGCGTTTTCCAAAAAAAAAACACCCGTAGTTAACGACAAAAATTAACGACGGTAACTTTTTCCATTACGTCACGATAATTGGTTAAATATTTATGTACTGCCCACATGCGCCAGTAGGCCGTATCTCACATTCAATAACCGAAGCAGTTGAAATCCTCACTCAATAGTAAAATGGTTGCATTTGCTACAGGAGTTTTGTCTGAGATAGAACTATTTTTTGTATGAGCAATTTAGTTAATTATCGTGACTTAATGGAAAAAGTTACCGTCGTTAATTTTTGACCTTAACTACGGGTGTTTTTTTTGCAAAACGCCCAAGTACTTATTAGTTGCGAAGTTGCGACAACATAAGGACCACTCGCACAAAAAAAAATACCCTGGGTTAAGACACTAACTCGAGTTAAAATGACAGTTTTCGTGTGAATCTGACGTTTACTAACTCGAGTACTAACTACTAATCGTAACCCAATGTTAAATTTTCTGTGCAAGTGGCCCTTAGAGGTGTTTTTTTTGGTCAGGCTTTATATCAGCTATACTCAACCTGCGGCCCGCGCCCACTGAACTTTTACGAGTGGCCCACCTAGAGATCCTGGTATAGCTCTATATAAATTGACAACATTTAAAAAAAAAAGCATTTTGGTTTTTTCGCTTATATTATAGCTGGTTAAAAATTAGACTACCCGTGTTTCTCGGTTTTTCTTTATTTAACTTAAATTGGTCGTTAATAATTTATTAAAGAAATAGTCATTAAAAAGACGGTATATACAAAGTTAGGAATACTGATGTCGTGATCTTAGCATGATATAAAATTAAAAAGGTAACTTTCAACAGAATCAGAACTGACTGTCATGCCATGTCACTTGTCAACCATAACAACTGTAACAACATGAATTCGTCGACTTTGGGCAGATTGCGGCTATCCGCTTTTACAAATCCGTTAGTCACTTTCATTTTTAATAGCGTATATCAAACAAAACAATAGTATTACGAAACTCGAAAGCGTGTCGTTAGAATCAAGTAATCCGTCAGACAGATGAAAAATGGACATGACAGTTGTATATTTTTTTCAATTCCTATGGTAATAAATGGACTAAGGGCACTATAAGTGTATTCCTAACATTCACAATCCAACTTTTTTACTGTTTTTCCCAAAAACGAATCGAATAGAAACGTTAGTTAGCGTAGTGCATCTTGTCTGAGCCCTCAGGTCGGTTGTAAAATTTTGAATTTTTGTCGTCATATTCGTAAAAGGGTGCCGTATATGTCGCATATCGAATTTCCGTAAATATGTGCACACTTTAGTACGCATAAGTTTAAACTGCCATATATGAATTGTCACAGCGATTAAAGTGGCAAGGTATATTTATACATATATTTATGAACTCTACTGTACTTGTCATAATCGATTTTTGACGAATCTTACCATTGCAGAAAGCATATTTGGCCTCATTCCGAACACTAGTCCAAAGCGGGCGTACTAGGCGTAGGTAACAATAATAAAAATAGAAAAAAGTATGCTTTTGAGACCAACCACTCCAAGCATGATTTGTTTCAGAACACCTTTTAAAAAGTTTCAATTAAGTTTAGCCTGAGTAGATATGCGCCGTAAGTATTTTTTTACTTTTTAGGGTTCCGTACCCCAAAAGGAAAAAACTGAACCATTATAGGATCACTTTGTTGTCCGTCTGTCCGTCTTTCTGTCAAGACCCTTTATCTCGGGAACTCGTAGAGGTATCGAGTTGAAATTTAAACCATATACTCAAATCTACAGGCCCTTGAAGCTGTGAAAAAATCAAACTTCTATGTTAACGTAAAAAAAAGATACGGCTGTTTATGCTTCAAAAAACGTATATTTTGACACTCTCAAGGGAATCAAAATGTATAGGGTATTTTCCGTTGACCTAGAACTATGAAATTTGGCAAGTAATACCGCCTTATACTACAAATATAGGAAAAAAACTGAAAACCCAACACTTTAAATGAAATAACAAAAAATACAGGTTCTTATGCAAGGAACGGCGGCGGTGCAAATTTTGAATTGAGTTAACCGTGTCATGTGCGGAACCCTTGGTGGGCGAGTCCGACTCGCCTTGACCGGTTCTTAATAGGTATTACCTCGCCTTTGTACATCCATACTAATACTATAAATGTGAAAGTGCGTATGTTTGTCCGTGTTTCACGCTTCAACCACTGAACGGATCGAGATGAAACTCGGCACACATATTGGTTAGGTCCTGGAATAGGACATAGTATAGTTTTTATCCCGGAAAATTCGACAGCTCCCGAGGGAGCAGCGATAAACGACTACGCGGACGCGGGCGAAAGCTGGTAACTTATATTCATATTAGTGTTTTTTGTGAAACGATTTATTTTTGTGCAATAGGGTAAATCCGGGATAGATGCCACACTTTTTGAAAAGGCCTCCTAATTTCAAAACTTTCAATTTCCCATGAATATTTCCTTTTGATATAGCTAGTTTAGTCTTTAATCTTAAATTACGGCTTATTTTTGTTGACCTAATAGTTACTGATTGTGTACAAATTGAGTTTTTGCAGGACCCTTTTTTTAGGATAGATGGCTACCTATATGGATAGATGCCCCACCATGAAAATTCAAAGGAGGATAGTTACCCTTTGGAAAAAAGCAATATACGCTAAAAACATATATGCTACGATTATTTATATAGGAGTATGGGGGGGATAGATGCCCCAAGGGCACGTATACCCCGGCGACTATCCTTTTTGATATGGAATGGTGCCTTTTTATTTTTTATCAAAACCAAATACAAAAGAACGATAATTAATACATAGTTGTACACTTAATGAACCAGGATATTGATATAATAAAAACAGAACAGAAGTTAATACTCATTATAAAGTTATGAAACTGCAAATACTTCCGTTTGAACGTCCGTCCGTCCGCACTTTTTGCGCTCATCGCGGAGATTTTCACACACACAAGCGAGACGCGTCTTTTCCTCGCGACGGCCTGCGGGGGCTGAGGTGTGTGGCCCTTGCGCTCCCTATTTAGACTATTATTTCTTTGCTGCGATTTTGGGAAGTAAGGTTTTTGAAAAATAGGCGCCTATCCCTTTGCGGCATCTATCCCGGATTTACCCTAAATATTTTTTTTACAACAAGCAATTTTATATATCACCATGACCCTGTCCGAAAAAATCTCACGACGAAGTTTTAAATCGAAAGAGGAACTGGGGCGCGATGCACGGCCTACTTCCCGTAAAGGTCACCGATGCCGACCGATTCACGACCTTCGGCCGTCTGGCATATAAGTGACATAGATACGTGACCTCGGGTACCGTAAGGATCATTTTCATTAACGCTAGGGTTGTGGGCGCTCGTTCACTGAGCGGATCGCTCCAAACTAGTACAATCGCTCTAATGTACTAATTCGGTCTTTTAGTTCTTTTAGTACACTGAAAGAAACTGGTCTGTTCATGCTCCTTTGACCGAATGAATGGCCGGCTTTGCTGTCAGTGTCACTCACTGCTCTGCCTGCTCTGTGCGGTTCTTGCTCCGCGTGTACTAAATGAACTAAGAGCAGAAACTTTACGGAATAGTTCGTTCTAGTACAATGACGGGAATTAATTCTTTTTGGCTCTTAGTACATGTATTAATGCTTAAGGGATTCCTAGGACGTTTCATAAACTGTGAGGCTAGACAAGTTGCTAAACGCAAACGTAAACGATTTTCGAAAGCCGACAAAATGTATGGAATAGACGTAGGCGCTCGACGCGACCGTCTGACAGCTTACGTCAATCCTATGCATTTTGGAAAACGATAACGAACGCCGAATGCATATTGTCTAGGGATTCAGAGGGCCCTGCCAAGATGCATTGCGCTAACTAGCGTTTCTATTCGTTTCATTTTTAAACCAATCGCGTCACTGATAGATCACGTGACTTTTTGTATCACGTCATCTATCAGTGACGCGATTGGTTTAAAAACGAATCGAATAGAAACGTTAGTTAGCGCAATGCATCTTGGCAGGGCCCTCTGATCTCGACTGTAATACTCGTCTCAAGATGCGTCATAACTAGGGTTAGGACTTTTTGGTGGCAAACCGTGATTTTAGGATCCATGGAGTCACTGTTTCCTGATTTAATTTATAACCACCTTGATTTTGACCTTCATACATACATACATTAAATCACGCCTGTTTCCCAGAGGGGTAGGCAGAGGGGTAGACTTCTTTCATTTTGACCTTCAGTATTGTCATATTTCAAAATGTAATCTTTCAATCGTTAAACAAGTTTAAAATAATTTTGGCACGGCGTATATCTCCGCTGTGAAAGCGTAACAAACATACAAATATTAGTAGGTCTGGATAAACTGAATTAAAAATGTATTTAGTTTGTTTAGAAATATGACTATGACAAAACTAAAGGCCAAAATCAAAGTGATATTTGTAATTCTAATTAGGAAATAGCGACTCCATGGATTCTAGAACCACGTTTTGCCACCAAAATCCCAACCAACCATCTTTATCTTCTATAGTATATAAAAAAAAGCTTAAAAAAACAAAAACCCGCCTTCAAAAAGCAAAAAATAACTTCTTTAAAATGGTAGGTAGGTAAATAGGTCAGTCCAACTGAAGTCTCCTTTTGGTTAAAATATTGTTGGACGCCGACTTCAGTTGGACTGACCTATTTACCTACCATTTTAAAGAACTTATTTTTTGCTTTTTGAAGGCGGGTTTTTGTTTTTTTAAACTTTTTTTTTATTTTATACTTTTTAGTGGTCATAATTATGCTGTTATTCTCCCACTTCTCAATTAATAAGAAACAATAGAACATTTCAATCTCGCCGCAAGCAACGCCGTGGGAAAGTCATAGTCATATATTTAAACCTAAATATGCTTCGTCATAGTCGCTCAACTATCTTAATCGAAATATCTTGTCGCCACCCTCGAAATATATACCGTTTAGGAGTTCCGGTGGCCATCTGTGGTCTTCATCATTTGTTCCACTTCAACAAATAGTGCTTTCCAAGACTAAATACACGAGTTACAATGAAAAATACCAAAATCGCTATAGGTGTGCCTATAATTTTCGAAGAGTTCCGTCTATTCCTCATGGATTCCACCATCAGATCTTCATTTTGATAAGAATGGGACCAAACAGGAAGCACCAGCTTTCAAATAAAAAAAGAATCATCAAAATCGGTTCTCCCAGTCGAAAGTTCTGAGGTAACAAACTTAAAAAAAAAAAAAAAAAGTACAGACGAATTGAGAACCTCCTCCTTTTTTTGAAGTCGGTTAAAAATGAAGTCGCTCCCGCTGTCTGTTCGCTTAGATCTTTAAAACTACTCAACGGATTTCGATGCAGTTTTCAGCAATAGATAGAGTGATTCAAGAGGGAGGTTTGTATGTAGTTATAATAAATTCTGATTTATTTACGAGTGTTACAGAAAACTCACATTATACCGAAGCGAAGCGAAAAAGTAAAAGAGGCCCTGACGTGTAGACGTAGATCACACACAGAAAATCTCACCTTCGTATATATTTTTTGGGTTACCTAATGGGAAGTAATCACCACCAGCAAAAGAAGAGTTGTCTGTCCGTTGCCGGCCAGTTAGGGAAATGAAAGCTCTTATCCTGAAGGCACCCATGTCACACCTAAATGTGAGATCGGAATAAGAAAAGTCCAGTAATGAAGATTTATTTTATTTAGAATCAACTATTTTTACCAAAACTCCACTCAAAACTCTAACCCCCCCTTACTTATTAACGTGGAATAACCATGGAGTAGCTAAACCATGTTTGGTCCTTATCTGTCAGTGTGACATTTGAATTGGCAGATAAGGACAAAACATGGTTTAGCTAATCTAAGGTTATTCCACGCTAAGGGGGCAAAATTGTATGATAGGTAGGGAGTTCCTATATCGATAAACTCAATTATCGGTGCTTTTTCCATATACTAGAGATCGCCCCCCGCATTGTTTGTATTTTTTTGTAAGTATTGTTCTGAAGACGAATGTCACACAGCACATTTAAAAAAAAATGTTATGCCCCTATTACCTCCACAGAAATTGAAAAAGTCATTTAGCCACCTGAAATAGATTTATCAGCCAAGACGGCGACGTGTAACGCCCGAAAATTTGGAACAAATTCTGATAGTTTATTTTAACAATAGTAGATGGGACAGTAATGAAGAAAAAATAATGATGAGTTAAGTTTTAAAAATCGTTTTGAAAAATAAATAACGGAATTACGTTATTATTTTGTTTAATATTTACACTTTTAACAAAAAATGTTTTTACACGCAAAACTTGGAGTGACCACTAGTATATATAAAACAAGCATCGGTAATTGAGTTTATAGGAACCTGTGATAAAATTTTGCCCCCTGGATTCCTATGTCTGTCTATCACCATTGCCATCCTAAAATCGTCGTTCAATCCGCTCCCATTCATCCTGTCCCTTCACTCCCGCTCATACATCTCATTCATTCATCAAACATTCGAATAAGGCTCGTCTCACAATCCTAATAAGGCTCGACTCCACAATCCCACACTCGCTGAGGGCTTATTGCCTACCGTACTCGCAATCGGAATCGTTTTCACTTTGACAGTCCGAAGGCTTGTCTGCATACAAAATGAAAACAATTGTTCCACTTTGAAGCCGATTGCGATTGCGAGTGCTTTGGCAATAGCAACGCGGGTTGGAAATACGCCGAAGGAAGTTCGTTTCACAATAAAACTGTCGTAATACTAATGGTTTCTAACTGCAATGTAGTATTCTAAGCATTCTATGTTCTACTCGTATTCCTAACAAAATTAAATTTAAAATGCTTTAACTATCAATGCACTTAGCTGCCTTCTTTAGTAGTAAAAAATAGGAGGAATTAAGGAAAAATATACATGTTAAAATAGTAAAAAACTTATGTGAAATGAAATCAAACCACACGGACTTATATTTTATTTAACAACATGTTCAACGGTAACCTTTTGGAGTCTTTTAAACAGTAAAGGATGTGGTACAGATCTTAGTTTATAATTCATCTGTGGGTCCAGCCAAGATGGAAACGCTGATATCGACTATCGACTCGAAATGTTGGAGGAGTTGACATCAGAGGGCCCTGCCAAGATTCATTGCGCTAACTAGCGTTTCTATTCGTTTCGTTTTTAAACCAATCGCGTCACTGGTAGACCATGTGACGTCTCATATCACGTGATCTACAAGTGACGCGTTGGTTTAAAAACGAAACGAATAGAAACGCTAGTTAGCGCAATGCATCTTGGCAGGGCCCTCAGCGGTCGATACGATAATATTGTAGATTTTTGAAAATCTTTAACTTTGCGATGCATCTTGAATATGCCCCTGAGTGAATCGTTTATTTAGGATTCAATTGAATAGGAGAGTAGTTTTAAAGTCTAGTTAGTCCAAGGGTTTCATATGATTAATGAGACGAAAAAAACATATTTTTTTTAAATCGACCTTATCCGTCTATTTGGTTACAGATGTAGTAAGAACAGCCTTATAAGTCGCTGCATAGTTCAGTACTCTGTCACTTTAACGTCATGTTTGAACCGCTGCTTATCTACTACTACTAATCTGTCAAAGGCTTTAAAACGACAAGGTACAAACCTATGGCGCTACCTATGCGGCCGACTGTACGGTCACGGAAGTTAATTTGCTACCCATTTCAAAGAAAATATGCTTGAAGATGTCATTGTCAATAGAGATGCCAAGTCATTTGTAATTGATAGGAATCTCAACCTTATTGCTGCACTGCCGTCCAACGGCAGAACGCTGTAACTCGAGTTACAGCGTTTTGTGTTAATTTGCATCAAACGATTCCTCATGGGTGCTTCTATCATACCTACAACAGAAATTTTCAAAATATGTTCTAGTTAAGGCGGTAGAAAACTGTCAAAAGGCGGTAACTCTGCATAAGACTAGCCAAAACATCATGACTGCAATATAATTGTGATGTTTTATACCAAAACCGTCAATGCCGTCTGATCACCACAGAACGCTGTAAGTACTAAATGACCACTAGATGACCACCACGGACCACTTGCAGCGTTTTGCCTACTCTGCTTCACCATCAATTCAACACGCGGCAACTGAGTGCACAATGATTTCTAGCGTGAAACTTACAAGCCTTTAAACGCGTTTTTCTCGAAACTAGGGTTTTTGACTTGCAGCGTTTTGCCGTTGGACGGCAGAGCAGCTGCTGTAGAATGTCAGATTGACTTTGGACCTAAGGTGGGTCACAAATTAAATTCCTTGACTGTACATGTCATAATCATACGACGTCGTATTTTTACAGGATAAATTCGTATACGTCTTGCTTTCTCAATTAGCTTATCGTTTGGATTTTCCCAACAGAGGGCCCTGCCAAGATGCATTGCGCTAACTAGCGTTTCTATTCGATTCGTTTTTAAACCAATCGCGTCACTGGTAGATCACGTGATACGAAAAGTCACGTGATCTATCAGTGACGCGATTGGATTAAAAATGAAACGACTAGAAACGTTAGTTAGCGCAATGCATCTTGGCAGGGCCCTCAGTTCGGTTTGACGTCATAACCGAACTAATATGAAGAAAAGTAAGGCAGTCCTATTGTCGACTGAGAAAGCAAGATAAATGTATTTTTCCCGTCCAAAAACGAAGTACTTAATAAGCTTTAAAGTCTGAAGACTCTAACAGTGTTATGGCCGTCACTCTTACTATTTAGAATACATCGGGTTTCTTGCTTAGTTTCTTGGTATTTTGTCACGTTCATACACTGTGCGTGCTTCATATAATTAGGACATTTCGAGGTACATTATTCCATACGTGAGTGTATCACATACACCGTGCCCGGGACGTACCCGAAAGATTAACCATCGATTCTAGACCCTATTTGGAGTATATAATGTGGTATAACATGTAGTCCAATAACGCATAATTTCCGTGATTTTTATTATTTAAAAATCAATTTCATAGTAAATTTAATTTGAATTCTGTCACCTTAACTTAAAGCTTATTTACTAAGAAATTGATTTAATTAATTTATGTTGTACGTTGGTGATATTGCTACTTACAACATGAATCTTTCTTAGTAAATAATGCTTTACGTTAACGCATTCACTGCCACCGACGCATGTATGCGTCACCGTGACTTCCACCCAGTGCCCTCAACGCATATGTGCGTTCTTACAGTAGGCAAGCTCCGTATAAAACAGAAGATGTGGCACCTGGCGAAAGTTCAAAAAACAGTACTGGCAGTAGGGAATGCATGTAACCGGTTATTCGCCATTTTTGTATGAAAATAACCGGTTAAAACCGGTTATAACCGGTTATTTGCATATCCTAACTGGCAGTGAATGCGTTAAGGTGACAGAACCTTCGGGTACGTCCCGGGCAAGGTGTATAGACAGACAACTCCTTTCCAAAATTAAACATTGAATTTTTTCTTGGAAGGTTTGAGATTGTATGGTAGGGATGTAGTGCATTTTACTGTACAAATGAGCTTATAGCCTACGAATAGTCAAATTCATAAGTAGTTGATCACATTTGTAGCATTTCGGTGATTCGTTAAAGAAGATTAAAATAGGGCGTTAAAAGTACAAGGTTCAAAAGTCAGAGTGAGTTGGAGAACAAGGGCGGAGCGGAGAAATAGAGTGGAGTGGAACGGAGAAACAGAGTAAAGTGAGGAGCGCAGAAGGAGAGTGGAGCGGAGAAACAGAGTGGAGATGAGAACAACCAGATTGTTGAGATATCCATTTTCAACACAATATATTTTATAATTAGTCATCTTCTCCAGTGCTCTCTGTTTCTCCACTGAGATCTGTGGAGTAGGGATGCACCCTGATAAGCTGAAGGGCACAAGTAACGCTTAGAAAAATCATTCGTTACATTCTAACGAATATGGTTGCTCGAAAGAGACGGGATAGTGGTTGTGCGATAAAAAATCACCAGAAGTTTACTATATTTAAAGGGTATTAAAAATACTATGCGTACTTATTATCATGACAGAGTTAACATTCATTATAATTTGGTTATAAACTAACTAAATCTTAACTGTCTTACTTATGTACAATCATTTTCAACAATTTATAAATGTAGTCATTAAGATTCTGTTGTTTCTAGTTTTATTCTATTATAACATTCAGTAACTTATTGATCACGCCATAATAAAACTAAGTGTATAGACACACCATACCGGGGTGCATATTCGGGCGTTTCAACCGCCCTCACTACCGTTCTCAAAACTGAAGAAAATACCAACTAGGAATACTTTCCATTTGTTTCAGAAGTTGGTGGTAATTATGTGTGTCCCTCACAATCCCTAACAACGTTTGTCCTAACACATCGTTTGCCCGAATTTTCATTTGCCCTAAACTGGTTTTCAGATGAGTCAGGCAACTTTTTAAGTTTTCCAATTATATCTTCGGTTCGGTTAGGTTAGGGTTGTATTATAACAATACTAAAAAGCTTTAAAATTCAAGCGGAAATGACGTTAGGATAAATGAAAATTCGGACAAACGATGCATTAAGACAAATGACGATTAGGGCTTCCATAGGAGAACCGGTAATTATCATTGTTTTCTTCATTGTTTTGAGAACAGAGGGCCCTGCCAAGATGCATTGCGCTAACTAACGTTTCTATTCGATTCGTTTTTAAACCAATCGCGTCACTGGTAGATGACGTGATATGAAAAGTCACGTGGTCTATCAGTGACGTGATTGGTTTAAAAATGAAACGAATAGAAACGTTAGTTAGCGCAATGCATCTTGGCAGGGCCTCCAGTATTGAGGGCGGTTGAAACGCCCCAATATTCACCCATCAAAATAACGCGGCAGAACTTCGTTGTTGGCCAAGTTGGACTTAACATGGTCCCTACTTTGAAAATCGAAGTTGGAACTGTTGGAAATTACGTTAGCTCCATCCCTTTCTCTCAATTTAATCTCGAGTGATGAGTGATAGGGACTCAGCATCCGAAGTTTCGAGTTGGTGTCGGGCGAGGTCGCGTTGGATGAGGTAGTTTAGGCTCGTTAAAACTTCATGATTTATGAATCAACTAAATCGTTATGATAGCCCTTAATCCCTTGAACGTAAAAGCTACGTTAACTATATGACTGCAATATAAAAGTATAGGGCTGAAATAAAATGAAATAGAGGTCCGGACTTATTTCAGTTTTTCAATACCTTTTATTTTTATATGGCACACTGAAAAAACCAACTACACACAGTAGAGCATAAAAACACTCATCAAGTGCTTGAAAAACAGTAAAAGACATTCGCGTTTAATGATAGAACATTACTATTTAATTAATTTACAATATTTACAATACATATACTTTATATTT
The DNA here is from genome assembly GCA_946894065.1 of Acleris literana. Lineage (NCBI taxonomy): Eukaryota > Metazoa > Arthropoda > Insecta > Lepidoptera > Tortricidae > Acleris > Acleris literana. The sequence goes on from OX335687.1 coordinate 3,062,740, forward strand.
ATATGTTTACTGTCAAATTTTCATGTTTTTCGGATAAACATACACCTACTGCTTTTTTTAAAAGTGTACTTTAATCGTAACATAAAAATCTTAAAAGCCGAATTCAGATGACAGCTTCGGTCGCGCTATATTGGTTGGTGGGCGTTTCTTTAAAAGTTTGTACCTAGTTAAGGACTATAATTAAGAAACGTTAACTTTTCCGCTGAGTTACGAAAATTAGCTATACTGTTATAAGACAAATGGTGGTATCTCAGACTAAACTCCTGTAGCAAGTGCAAGCATATTACTAGGGTGAGGATTGGATTTGCGTCATTTATTTGAGATACTGCTAATTGGCGTTGAGAGGTAGTAAGTATATAAATGTACGACTAATTTTCGTGACTCAGTTGAAAAGTTAAAGTTTCTTAATTTTAGTCCTTAACTAGGTACAAACTTTTAAAGAAATGCCATGGTGTGTCCCAGCACTTAAATAACCACTCGTCGATGAAACTGCAATACCGCGTAACCAACAATTGCTAATGCCGCGTAACTGACTTGTGGCAAATTTTACAGGAGAGCAATAAAATTGAATATCTTTGTGTTTATTGAGGTTAGACTTACCCAAACGCTAAATAACTTTGTTAACCCCATAATGTAGCTGTTTATTATATTAAGCATCCAAATTTACCAGTATGTATTTATATAAAGCACTTACACAATTGAATAATACGTCATCTCTATACTTGTAAGCACATTCGCGGAATTGTAAAAACGACATGCTCTCTCGCGGTATCAACATGACGTGACTTTGGAGCTTTCTGATCGGTTATCGACACAGCTGTCAATGCCGTCTGGAGCCTATCACAGTGCTCTACCTACAGCCGCGAAAACTCAAATTTGACACATTTGTTAGTTACGCGGCATTAGCCATTGTTGGTTACGCGGTATTGCAGTTTCATCGACGCACTTATTTTCTGAATAATCACAAAAAAAAAACTGTTTTGATTATGAAACAATAGCCAGGAAAAAGTAAAGTTCTTTAACACTTTTAAGTTCTTATACAATTTGTCAGTCTAGGAATTTTTTGAACGATACTCACCTTAATTCTAGTTGTACCTGCGGCACATTGACATGGTTTTTTAATTTAAATATTATATGGTGATCGAGTAGTTTTTATTAACTGACGATTGCACTATCATAAATTGATCTCTCAAATAACGTGAATGCACAATGACATTACCTATAGTTGGTTCACTCCATGATGATCTCTGTGACAGCTCATATAAACACAAATTACACTTGTTTCTTTGACTTTTCATAAATACTACATTAATACAAAACTTGCGATGATGTTCAGTATTTTTAATTTTTAATTATACCGATTTCATTCTTACTTGTCTAATACGTAAACCAGTTTCTAACCTCAAAATGAACCTTTTTTTTAGCTAAAACAGCTCTTATATCGTAAATGAAGTAAACTGAGTAAACATTTTGGACATCACTTGGCCAATGTAGGTACTTATTGTCTGTGATTGCTTGATTTTATTTTAAATAGACGTTTTAGCCAAAGAAGGTTCATTTTGAGGTTAGAAAGTTGTTTACTAGACAAGTAAAAATAAACACGGTTTACCTCTTTATATTACTTGCTTGCGATTACGGTTAGTGTTTGATATAACGACATAGGGTTGTCACAGGTAGTGTTGCCAGGTCAAATCCTACAAAAATCGGGACTGTGCTAATACAAAACCGGGACACGGGTTTCCAAATCGGGACAGTAAACATCTTAAAATGACAAATGCAGCGTACCGTTTTAGACCTCCAGTTGTTATCATAATTATCTCTAGTTACGTGCTGAAAATCGGGACAATTGGCGTCCCGATCAAGGGTAAGTCGGGACGTGTCCATAAACCCCTAACAATCGGGCTGTCCCGTAGGTATTTATCGGGACGTCTGGCAACACTAGTCACAGGGGCCATCCTACATTGACACAACTATAGTATAACTTAGGCGTTGAAGTACTTGAATACATAGTCAGGCCCAGTATTGTACATAATTGACTTTATATTTATGACCTTCAAGTTTGAAGTCAACCCTAAGTTGATAATATGTAAAATTTACAATGAAATATCAAACTAAAAAAGTTGTGTCGTTCGACAGGTTTTTACAAGTCACTGTACACCGTGTCACAAATTAGAGATCGATGTGTCAAATCCATTGCATTCTAAAAGTTACAATTGCTTTAATTAGAGTATCACAACAATCCCAAAATATCACAAAGTGAAACGTGTTGAGAGATAATTCAAAAGTTAACCTAAGGCTAAGAGTCGTTCAACAAATTCAGCAGAGTTGATTTGTACTTTCAACCGAAATAGCGTTTCTGAAATCCAAAAGTTTAGGCAAACCCAGCTCTTTCGTGTTATAAATAAAGACAAATTTGTAATAAACGATTCATTAGAGTTACGTTTTATTTTGTAAAACAGGGCAGTGTAGCTTGTGGAACTGGCTTTGTTTTCAGAACAGTCGAGAGCGGTTAAGGGCCCTTGTGGCTGTGAGATGGACGAGGCCCCGCGCAAAGAGGGTTGCTGCCGAGAAATTGTTTCAAAACTTTGTTCAATAATGGCAACCCCGTTATATTACGTTATGTTTGGTGTTAACCCTAATTTTGACGTATGGTGAGATCGTTTGAAATGGGACGGGGTGGTATTGGAATATGTAATTATATTCCTGAATCACAACTACATTTAGACATCATAAAAGTGTCCGATTAACTGCCATGAAGACACACTCACTACTTTTTTTATTGCCGTTTTCTGTTTTTCCTTTTTTGTGTGTGTCTTATGTATGCAGTGAATGAATGGATTTTTCTCAAAAATATCCGGAAATGTTGACATTCCTATCTACATATTGAGACGCGAAGTACATAGTTTACTGACAGATATCAAATTAAAAAAAAAAAAACATTGCGTGCTCGCTACACAAGCCTGCAATGTTGCATACAAATTCCATTACTATCTAGCTTGTAACTTTTTAAAAGGTGAAAAGGGCCATAATAAAATGAGGGCACAAGTCTTATACATCCAAATTTTACTCGAAATATAACTTTTTTATTTGTGCCTGGAATAGCTTATTTTTTTTTTAAACAACAATTACGTTTCTCCTTGTCATAAACAAAAAGGCGGTAAGGAGTGATGGTTTTTTCACATGAAGTTTCTGTTTGTATGCAATTCAAAAAATGAGTTCAAGCGATGAAGATTTGACTCCAACAGAAAAAAATTCTTGCGATTTTTGAGAAAAGCACTATATTTGCCTCGGCAGGAACAGCAATTGCGGGCTTCGTATTTTTAAACGGACTCGCAAGCTCGTCCGTTTAATCCAATACTCGGCCCGCAATTGCCTACTTCCATGCCTAGGCAATAATGTACTATTTCTTTCAAATGTATTTCGGTTTCTAAAAACGGACTAAATGGAGAATGTACTTGACATTGTCTAATCAATATTGTACCCCTTCATGGTCTTTTAATTTAAGTTCAAAATCTAGGTCTTATTTTAAAAGGGATAGAAATATTATACTTTTAGGAAAGAGTGAAACAATATATAGCGATTCACGATATTGGTTAGTCAGACAATATCTACACAGAAATCTTGACTAATTTTACCTTTGTCGGCGGTTAATTATAAAAATAATAAAAACCGAACTTTAAAATCCCGACTGCTTGATTTGGTTTTGTTGTCTTTAAAAGTTAAGAACTATTTATATACCGTAAACTCAGGTTACTTTAACCCTAGGGGGTAACATTGCCCACCCTTAAAACTATAACTATTTTAGTGGTTATCATCTTAAATTGTTAAAATAATTTTAGAACTCTACAAGCAGCTTGGTATTGATGTAACATTTAATGGAATAATTAAATTTTAAAGATGATTTTTGGGGTGGGCAATGTTACCCCCTAGGGCTAAAGTAACCCGAGTTTACGGTAATTATATTCTTAAACTCGATATTTTTTAATAAATGTTTTCCATTTAGGTAACACACGAGGCGCTTAGATAAATAAAGTCTATTCAACTCTGCCGAATTGATTTAATTATGAAATTTAAGGCGTGCCAAAAGCAAGTGTTAGGATTGTTTTTAAATTTTAAATAAAACATTTTAAGTGGTTATAGTTAGAAAAAGTGTTAGGAGCTTCGCTGTGCTTTGAATTGAGATTTTAAGTTTAATAGCCCCCAAATAGAAAAGTCAATTACAAATCTAGATGCCGCTAATATCGACTGAGGTAATTTTGACATTTGTCATGACTTAATGAAGTTACGGTTACCGTGTAACCGCACCGAAGTTTCATTTCGTTGAATGATTTCGAGCGTATAGTCCATACCATCTGACTTTTCTTATTTAAGTAGTAAACAATTTTATAACCTCAAAATGCATCATTTTTGGCTAAAACGGCCGTTTTTTGCTGAATAAAGCAACAAGAGACCACATTTTGCTCTCCTTTTTCTTGATTTTACGTAATGGAAGGTTTTTTTAAAACAAAATTGTTATTTTAAGCGAAAAGGGATCATTTTGAGGTTATAAAAGTGTTTACTAAATAAGACCAAGTCAGATGGTATGTCAGATATTAAGTGGTATTTGGTTAAAATAACGTTATGCTAATGATTGGACTTTGACTTAATTAAACATGTTCTGAAGCCTGTTATGAGCACTTAAAACCTGGCAAATGCCAATCAGTGAAATGGATACAACTAACCTCGAATTCATAATTAGATATTATTCCATCAAATCTACCGCGGTGTTGCCATTGAAATGAAACATTCCAACATTAGTAAATTTACTCTTGGCTAAATAATGCACGTAAGTAATTAATTACTTAGTAATTTTAAGAATAACATTGAAATGCTTTGTTTAAATAAAAATGCTTATATAAAAACAAAGTTGTATAAATAAATATTTAATTGAAGCAATTTTGTGGTAGAAATATTCATATTGCAATGGTAAAACCTACAAGTTACAATTTTACAGGTCTAAACTGGCAATACTGCTCAAATGGCCGGTTGTCATTGGTCGAGGTTGTGTCAAATGGAAACTTGTAACCTGTAAATTGTAATTTGTAGCTTTATAAAACAGGCCCCAGGTCTCGATTACATTTGGTATCCGTTTTGATACATCCATAATATCGTTTGAAGATGTGTGTATATTATTTATTATACCTAAAAAACGTAAATTCTAAGAAAAATAACCAATACCTAGTTGTATTGGCTATTTTTAAGGCGTTTTACATTATCCTGACTGTAGCATCCTAACTGGAGGAGGGGCGTTAAATCATCTCAGTAATTAGAGCGAAACAATTAGGATCCTTTTTACGTAGAATTTAGGAATATAATATGAATATAAATGTTTACTTCGATACATAACAAACCTCTAAAAATCAAAGAAGTATAGGCGACAAACCTAACGAAACCCCTACGTTTATGTAATTGCATAGTGTCTGTACAAAAAATGGAGACTATATTTGAATTTGGACGTAAATTCCCTTAATTCTCTACACCACTACAAAGACTTTCATTCAGTTTTTCATCTGCAGTAAAATGTAATGAAGACTTTATTTACATCCAACTAAGTACAGAATTCAACATTAATACAATTAAAAATTAAAACTAAACGTATTTGAATTAAAATTAAACTAAGCTACTCAAATATTAAAGATATAAAAAATAATCACCACTATAAAAAGAACACCCCCTCCAGCTGGTCCGCTCTCGGCATGGTCCCCATGACACTGGCTGTATTACCTCTCTGGATAGCTAGCCCAATCCTTTGGGAGAGGTAAGCACGAGCTCTAGGATCTCCGGAGGAGTCTATGAGCCGAGAGGACAGGGCCTTAATAAAGCTAATTATATTTTTTATTATTAAAAAATGGTTGGTGGCATCTGGACCGTCATACTGACACTGACAGATGTTATTATGACAGTGACATTTCTTGGTAGATTTGATGGAATCTAATTATAAATCCGAGTTTAATAGGAGTCATGTATCTCTTTTACGGCCTAGAATTTGTCAAGTTGTGGCAGCTCATTTGGTCTATTGTCTGACAGGTAATAGTTTAATTTGCAGATAAATGTAAAATAAATTCATAGGTTTAAGTCTGACAAGGCATGTTATGTTATCATGTTGCAAAACATTGCTTCACAAAATTAACCTCTGTGTACATTGGATGCGTCTTTACTGTATTCATAAATGTTTTTGTATTATCAACAAAATAACACATTCCACTGAGTTTCCACTTCTCATCGAGTGTCTCTTCACTTGCAAACAATCACGCACGAAGTCCGTATTCACTAGATCGCAGTGTCGTGGCGTCACAAGCGTGGCGTGGCGTGGCCTGGCTTTAGCCTTGACTGTGGCGTGGTGTCATGAATGCTTTAGGCATGATTGTAGCGTTGTGTGGCATGGCGTGGTTAACCAATGATGTGGCACGCAGTCTCCTCGACGATTTCGTCAGCCGTTGTTGTAAACGAGGTTAGCTGCGTGACCGTTGCCCTTCGCTAGGATCTGTGATTAAAAAGTTTTTTTTACGAAATGGGAAAATCAAACGTGGTAAAGCTCTGAAACCCATGGATATTATGCTATCTCTTGATTGTAAATTGTTATAACGTTGCAAACCCCAAAAACTATGATAAAGTACTATACTCGTAAAGACACTGAATTTAGTGGCTTGTATTTTTAGTTACGTTTAAGTACTTAGATTGTAACAATTTTGTATTCTTGTGATTTTATGGAACCTGTTTCAGTAATAAAATTATTTTATTCTATTTCATTTAGTTTTTAGGCTCGGACGAAGTCAATACGCTATTAAGTACATAACAATCACAATCCTATAAAAATCAACCACATTTTTCCTTATGTTCTGGTTAGAAGGGAGTGAACTTAAGTACCTTTAAATAGATTAAAGCTAAGGAGTGGGTTCATTTTACCTATGCCGCGTGCCCTCGGTCCTCCGCAGCCGGATCTCTAGCGCCGTCTGGCTGACTAGCGCGGCCGCTAGTGAGGCGGCTAGCGCCAGGATCTGTGTGTGCGCGCACAGCAGCTGGCGCGCCGCGCACGCTAGCGCTAGTCCCGCGTGGCGTGCCGATAGCGTGAGCGACCACGACCCGCGCCAACCTGGCCCGCCGATGCCGATGCCAGACTGTTTGGAATTAGGATATCTTTGTAAATTTCGTCATGTACTTACATTAAAAATGCTTTAAAAATATTTGTCCCTATGATTGTATGAAGAGATATTTAATTTAAAAGAAATGTAGGAGTGTGTGTATGTAAACACTTTAACTGTTATAGTATAAAAATTTACATAGTTGTACAAATAGATATAGAAAACTCTTCAAATTCATTTGCAAAACGTCCCACAGTATACACGCCTCGGACCGTGAGCTATAACGCTGGCAGCGTCAGGTTTACCGGGCGCGCTCCATTACAGCACCACTATGGCATACAAAGAACAGGGTATCAAAGTCACCTGTAACACGTCCCACAGCGCAGCGCACGCTCCCCAAGCCGCGGCTGCTACCGCCGGCAGCGCCAGGTCGGTGCGGGCGGCACGCCATCTGAGCAGCGCCAGGATGAGCGAGGCATGCGCGGCGGCGCCACCTGCCGCCAGCGCGCCGCGCCGCCCGCGCGCCGCCGCCATGCTTAATGTGGTCGCAGTCAGCGCTTGCAGGCAGCCCGCGCCGCACAGTGCGCGCCATGCGCACGCCCAGCCTCCCACGCACACGCCGTACCACTGTAGTTCAATTTAAATATTATGGGTGTTGTTTTTGTCCAATAATAAATCATCATCATAGATCTTTAAAGAGTTCCACCCTTATTTATAAACTTATTTTAGTTAAAAAATTATTTTCCCTTTCTGTCAAATTCAAATGTCATATTTCAAGCATACTTTAGTTACTGCGCGTTTATAAGAGGAAAAGAAAAGGGCTAAACGGCGAACATTTTCTCCGTGCTCAATGGCTAGAATAGCTAATATTACAATTCAAAGAAGCGACTACGTACACCCAGCTTCCTAACAGCATTCGGCTGGCTATCGCTGTCACTCGCACTTGCATCTTTACAGTATATTTGCCACTCGTGTCCCATAGAAAAACGAAGATTGCTGATCGCCATTAAGAAACTGGTACTGTATCTTGCTAGATGGAAGGGTGGGTCAATTTCAACACTTTCTCATTTTGGTGGTGTTTCATTACATTGTACGTACTGTAATGGGTTATAATTATAAAACAAATCTAATGAAAATAAAATTTTGCAATCACGAATAAGTACAAAAAAGTAAATACGTAAATCTAAACTAATATTATAAAGATGTCTAGATTAAGGATTTGTATTTTTGCATGTTTGTAACGAATAAAATCAAAACTACTGGATCGATTTCAAAAAATCTTTCACACTACTTTATCCCTGCTTGAGTAACATAGGGGTGAATTTTTAGAGCAGTTTTTTAGATGTCTCAAGGCTTTAAAAAAAATCCAGTGAATATTCTACGAGAATTTTTATACATTAAACAGGATAAAATACAAAAATACAGGAGGCATAACATTATAAACACTGCTGCTTTATACCATAGCTGGGAAAAAAATACGAAATTTCAGATTACTAGGAGCAGTAAGTCTGTGAGGCCTGTCCCACTCGGGGTTTCCTCCAAACAAATGATTATAACTTTACTTCTAGTCAATTTATTAATAAGTTATATACATTATTAGAAAGAAGAATAAACAACGCGTTTAAATAACCATTACTCATTGCCAATATTTTCTCTCTCTCTCTCTCACGGTGGCATCATTTCGGTGGCATTTCTGTTCACCGAAATGACGATTGATGTTATAATATGTACAAAATGCACTAACATGCATTATAATCGCTGTTAAAAAATTAACAGTGTTAAAAAGTTATCATGCTCACCATGATATCCAAAACACGTCTAATGCTGGACATAACCCTGTTTCGAAAATCATCACGAAACTATAAATAAATAAATAAATGCTATATATAAACGAAAGTTAATAATATATTAAGGTCGTAATATATAATTTCATATTGATTTTCTAAGCTAAGATTTTTTTTCAAAATTTAATAGCTACTAAAGTATTGTTCTTAAATCGGGGCCTCATATATATTTAATATTCTTATTTAAATATGTAACGTATCAAATGATAATTATAATAAAAATCTAAAAATAAAAAATTGCCACCGAAATGACGAAAACCATGCCGTCAAAAATCCACCCATAGGCTACTTTTTATCCCGGAAAATGAACGGTTTCCGTGGGATCACAAAAATACAAATTCTACGCGAACGAAGTCGCTGGCAGAAGCTAGTAAAATATAAAGTTAATGTTTATTTTTGATACGGGAATGTAAACTATACCCACCTTAATATAAGACGTATAAATAAATCCCTGTTGTAGCCCAATGAAGAGTCCCATGGGGAAACTCAGCAGCGTCCGCGGGTCGCGCACGACGGAGCGCGCGTCCGGCGGCGGCGCGGGCGCCGACGTGGCGCCGTACACGCCGAGCCCGACGGACACTAGCGCTAGTAGCGCCCACGCGGCCACTAGCACGCGGCGCCCGTCCGAGGTGAGCGCCGAGCCGTAGCCGGAGAGAGATTGAACGTCAGGGCAACCAGCCGCACCGCAGGTTTGTTCCTTGAGAAATAGTATATTCATATTATACGAACTCCTATAGTCGAAACCATAATCCGTGAGACAACTTTGACAACTCATTTCTCACTTCATGTTAGTAAATTACTAGTGATTAATATGCTGTTAACACAACCCTGGCAACCCTTTATCCGTCAAAATCCGTTGCGGAATTTAAAAGATCTAAACGTGCATGCACAGAGAGGGACAGAATGAGGAAGGCGACTTTGTTTTATAGTATGTAAAGAAACAACAGTATACAATATAGTAAATCATCATTATAAAGGCAACTGATATTTTAATCAACTTTCTCCCACTGTTTTATAAGTCCCCTATTCTTATAATTGTAGTAATAGTCTAAAGTTACCTCATACTCCTCATCCGGAAAGTATTCATCAGGAGGCGGCCACGCCGGCACCGTGGCGTTCATCAGGACGGGCGTAAACTGAGCCAGCGGAGACATGTCCTCAGGCCAGATGAGGAGCGCCCCGCCCATCAGCAAGGACCCGCAGACCAGCCCCAGGTCCTGCGCCGCCCGGAGCGCTCGCAGCGCTCTCCTCAACGCAGTCTTCCTCCTCGCGTCATCGCCAGCCGCTTGAGCAAACGTCGTCGCCGACGCACACAAAGCGAAGGACATAGGAGACAAAAGCAAACCGCAAACACCGTACAAAGGCAGCAGAACTGATAAAGGGGTTTGCACAGTGTGCGCTGCTAGAAGCACACATACTAGAGTATGAGTCGCCGTCACTATCACTCTTGTTCCAGTTTTCTGAAGGATGAGAGGTGAGAATGGAGCGACTAGTGCTGCCACTGCGTGCATGATTGCGAGAGGAATGGCGCCTGCTTCGGCGCCTGCAAACGCTGTGAAAGGGAGTAAGGCGGTCGCGCATAGTCCGCTGGATATGCAGAGGCAGGTGAATCGGTGGACGGCGGTCTTCGGGATCTTCGGGGGCTGGCGTGCGATGAGGCGGCGCACCGACGCGGCGCCTACGGACGACGCGATGGAGTCCCGGCGACGCGACGACTGCACCGAGCCTGGTATCCGCGCGCTTGACTTTGGCTTCTTCCATAGCCACTCTTTATTGTATATCGTGCTGACTGGAATCTGTTTAAAATGATAAAAAAATGTATTAAAACACCAAAACGGTATTTAAGTAGGCATGAGAGGTAACGAAGGGTAAGTATAGAAAATTTAATTCAAAATATTCTCTGACCTACACAACATTTGTGAACCTATTTCCGACTGATAAATATTTATTTGCGCAGCTTATAATAAAAACCGCACCACGAAAAAATACAATGCACAACAAAAAACGAAACATACACCAAACTAAGCTTTTGATGACCATTTAGATTTTTTGTTGTTTTTTTTGATGCGTGTTAATATCACCCTTTTTAAAAGTCGCTTTTATGCTGAGTTGTTACTACATTTCTTTTCTTTTTAAGACACTTGATTAGCTCGATCCCATGTCTACTTGTTTGTCTGTTCGGCCCGCCACGCTCCCGTGAAGCACCGGCCCCGTTCCCGCCACGCTCCCGTCACGCTTTCGCTACGCTCACCTGCTTGATCGCGTGGTGCCGGTGCGGGTCGGAGGTGGTGCGCGCGGCGGCGCGCACGGACGCCGGCCGCGACCGCTCCGTCAAGTCCGGCAGACTGCCCATACGACTTCACCTCACTGAGATCATGCCTGCAATCAACACAGTACTTTACACACAACAACACAGCAACATTTCGGTCATACGAGTACGTCACTATTCGAAAACGTGGACTATACCCGTACACAGTCGTCAATATACCCGTACACAGTCATCAATATACCCGTACACAGTCGTCAATATACCCGTACACAGTAGTCTATATACCTGTACACAGTCGTCCGTGTTTTTAAATTGTTGTGTTGTTTTCTTGTTTTTTTTTGTGTTCGGTCTAGTTTAAAAAAAAAAGTGAGCCGCCACATGATGAGTTGGGACCGTTTCACAACAACTGTCCAACTTTGTGTAGTTTTATTTTTACTTCATTTGAGTGTTGTTGTGAATAAATGTATTTTATTTATTTATTTCTATACTTTTATGGATATTTCCCACACGAATTCCTGAAAACAGACTCACGTTGCCATATTATGAAAAAAAAAACAAATTCAAAATACATTTATTTGGTATCTTAATATAGTTCTACAGGTAAGTACAGGTGAATACATACATAATTTCACGCCTTCGTTCCCAGAATGGGGTAGGCAGAGCTACAGAATTACAAACATCTCCAAAAACTTGTTGATAATTCTATAACTACAATTTGCGCAACTAGGCTAAGATGTTTACGGGGGTGAAAAATCAATTAATGTCGAGTTATTATCTTCTGGGAAATTTGTTTTCATCCCAAACGACACTGGGTCTTCCAGGTACCCACTATATATTATTTTTTGTTCTGAGTACCTATGTATTTCTCTATACACGTATGTTTATCGTTTGGTACTGTGACACTACGACTTTGCCATAGTCGTCTGTCCCTTTCACAAATATATAATTTTATTGAGATAGAGCATAAAGAAGTAGACTTTCTGTTATAAATAATGTAACGCCTCCATAATATCTAAGTTTTTAATTAGGTTTTGGATGAAGGAGTTTTTTATCTTGGATAGCAAGCAAAATCTTTGCAATAGGTTTAGCGATGGTTTTTTGACGGGGAGGGAAAAGAAAAGAGGATTGGAAAAAAAACAAGAAAAATGGGGAACAGAAAAACATGAAAAAGATTATTTAAAAGAATTAGTAAATAAAGTGTACACCAATCTATTTTCGCGCTACAAAATCGGATAATGTTAGCCAGTATGGCATGCGGTAGAGACAGATATTCAGGGAAGTATCCATCTGTATCAGTTTTGTAGAACCAGTATAAATTATTCTCGTGCGGATACCGCTAATCTGGTTTATGTTTTTAATCATTTATTCTCATCTTTTATCGTAAAGTACAGTACATCCTTTCAACTTCTGGAACTGTTCATCTTGCAATTAAGAAATTCATGTAATAAAGAAAATCAAACTGATATATTTATCTGGCGGAAAGTCCCATTGACATGAACGTTCTAGTGTTCAGGATCTCATACATCGATTGATGAATCGAAGTTCAGATGAAGATCAAGGTCTCGCTGAACGCTGTCCCTGAGAAACTGATATAAGAAAATGATCATTCAAGACTACGGATAATACAGTAATTTAAACTTCCTACGGAAATACAAGAGAGGCGAAAGTAATGCCCAAAGCTTGAATTAATTGCTTGATGTAACTGTTTTCCAAGGATATACTACTTAATCTATCTTTTCCATCTTTCATTCATTCATATATCAAGTCCTTCATAATATTTTCTCTTTGGCTATTTAAAGTATTGCCCTATCAGAATGCTTGTCTTCTAAAATAAAAGTTAAGAAAAGAAACAAAATCACTAACTACGCACTCTATAGAGGGTTTCCTCTTGACCCCTAGCTTGACAGAGACTACTGATCGACGGACATACAATAAATAGGGAATTCCTTTAGTATCATCTTAGCATCTTAGATCGCGCTAGAGGGATACCCAGTCTGGTGACGAGTCTCATAGGTATGGCGATAGCCAGGGGGCACTACCAGCTCCAGAGCGGGTGTGGGGCTCTACCGTTAGCGCAAACCTTACATGTTTTCCAAACATGTACTCAGTTTTTAGTTAATTTTCACTCTCATAATCTCCTTCTACAATCAGCTCGATAGATTCCTTTCCTCAGTGTTAATTAGATTCCAAATTGTTTGAGTTATATTTTCCTTAGGTTGGTTCAGGAGATCGTAACATGTTTTTTCTAGCTTTTGTAGGATTGTTCTCAGTAGCCACTTCTCAAAAGTATTTGGGTTACATTTCGGGTTATGACGTAGGTTTCTAGTTCTTTTATCCCTAGACAGATCACTTGGCCATTACAATTCCGTATTTGCTACAAACTAGATCAATTCTAAAAGTTTTCTTAGGGAATAGCAAGGCAGAGTAGGGAATGACGTCGGTTTTTGGTGCTTAGGTTTAGTTAGGTAGCTTGGGAGGTTACAGTACTCGTAGGATGGGTAGGCCCATAGTACAAGCCTGAAGCATAGTTTGTAACTAATGTTTGTCCCTGGATATTTATTAATTAAAAATGCCATTCAGGGCATCCTCTTTCTCCAGGTTACGGATCATCCATTGGTAACCTCGCATCCTGTATCATGTATATTTTTTAAACACATAAAGCAAACGGTAATTAAAAAATAAAAGACTACGTTTTACGCATGATTTTTTTTTTCTAACATAATCCTTAAGGTTTGACCTCGAGCGCCTCAACGGCTCTCAGATCCGTTCAAGGGCAAGAAGATAAGGCCCCTCCGTGAAAAGTTAAAGAGCTTTGCAAATATGGGGAACCTTAGATTAACATGGAGGGTAATTCTTTATTCCATTCAGATGAAATTCAACTCAAGTTTTTGATAATGACTTCAGATAAGACAATAGAGAATATGCATGGATTTTTAAATAGCCTTTCTAAACAAAATATGAAAATACCGTAATAGACACCAAAAGTGAAATTAAAGTTAAAATCGGCCAAGAAATACGGATACGGAAGCATTTTCAACTGCTAATTAGACAGCAATTAGACGGAGAGATTGGATAATAAAGGGACAGGAACAAATATTTGTTGGCTTTATATGTTAGTTATTTTTGAAGCTATAAAAAAAAATACTATTCAACTGTTTGTTACATGAATCAGCTGTTATAGAAACTGCGAAGAAGAATCATGAATATTGCCTAATCGCTTAAAATTACGCTTTTTAAGGGTTCAATTTGTTATGTTGTTTTTTTTGACATTTCAGTTAATTAAATTAAAGTTAATAATGTGGTAAGGAAAAAGCCCTTCTTTGTATTTCAGTTGGACCAAGTACTGCTCAGAATAAATACAGCCTTAGGAATATAATGCACTATGTTTCTATGGCTAAAACTGTACTTTGCACTAAACCTCTTCAAGATTTATCCCGTTAGTCATGAAAAAAAAAAGACTTTTTATTGAGAACTAAATACATCATTAATCAAATAAATTTAATAGGATCACCTATTATCGGTGTTTCGAAAAACTTTTGTCCGTTGTTTCGTTTGTGCGACATTTTAATTTTTCAATGGACCCACTCTCTTATCAAAATGTTTAAAGAGATATACCTACAGTAGGCCCTGCCAAGGTGCATTACGCTAACTAGCGTTTCTATTCGTTTCGTTTTTAAACCAATCGCGTCACTGGTAGATCACGTGACTTTTCGTATCACGTCATCTAACAGTGGCACGATTGGTTTAAAAACGAAACGAATAGAAACGCTAGTTAGCGTAGTGCATCTTGGCAGGGCCACCAGAACCTGTAGGTTAGGTTTGGTTAGTTTTATAATAACCCAGGAAATTTAAAAGGTTTCAGAGAAAGCTGATTTTCGGACAAATGAAAATTTCGGCCAAACGAAACAGCGGACGAAAGTTTTTCGAACTTAAGGTAGGCAACTATTTAAAAGTACTTTACTTACTACTAATTGTTGTTGGTATAATCGATAATAATTCCGTCGAAGAAAAGAGCAGAGGGGTATTGCTTAACGCAATCGCAATCGTTTTAATTTTGAAAATCGAAGGCTTGTCTGCATACAAAATGAAAACAATTGTTCCGCTTTGAAGCCGATTGCGATTGCGAGTGCGTTAGGCAATAGCGACGCTGGTCGCCTAAATATGTCTTGGTGCCCAGCGCACCGTAAAAACCAAACTAGGGACAAGACGTGCGCACAACACCTGATTGTTCCTTAGCATGAAGATTGCTTTGACATTCATCAACAACATAGGGTCATGTGGGGTAACTGTTCGCAGCGGGTAAGTGTGCGCAACCCCTTTATTTAGGAATGGGGATGGAGAAGTTTGTGATATGTGTAAGCAAATTAAAGATATGTTGGTGTAGAATTAGTTTATGCAAGAAAAACCCAGATGGTATCATTCATTTACTTGAAAAAGAATATATTCAGAATCCGGTGCCGTAAAGGTAAAATTTGGTGTCATTGCGAAAATCGACACGAGTAAATGAATTTTATTTCTGTTAGAAAAGTATTTAAGCCTTCAATTTTGCATAACATTTGAAGCTATGTTATGTCTCAATAAAGTGAGGTAAGTTGTTTTTTTTTCTAATAAATAGTGTAAGGAAATCTTTAGATGTATTTTTACTTCTGGGCAGCATTTGATCCAAATCTTGTCATCTCTTTTGTGAACTTTAGGTGATCATTTGCAACAGTCTGGTATAGATTGTAATTTGCAGCAGCTACGTGTCCTTCGTATGTACCTAGACGATAAAATTAGATTAAAGGTTAGACTTCATGAACGTTTTTATTTCCAAGACCTAAAGTTTATTGGAAAGAGTTTATTTATCGATTAGCATAATTAAATGAAATGATCTTTAAAAAAAACTCTCCTTTAAATAAAATCTCTATCTCAAGGATTTGAGGTACTTCTCGTTCGTGGCTCAAATGTTTTTTTTTATGATTCTACTATGTACATTGTAATTTTCTATTTTAAACTTATTATTAGTAAACATAAGTTGTAAATACGTTGTGTTGTTGTTGTTGGTGTTGTTGTAGTTTATTCTAAATTTTTTCTACATAACTCTCTTAACATCCGGTTACAAGTACTTAATCAGCTAAAGGCAGATTTTCCAATCCCCGAAGAAATATTTTCTGACAGTTCATTTAAGCTCTTTTATTTTCTTTTACACAAAAGAAAAGAGTGCTAACTTTAACTGACAGATGCTGTCATCAGAACATTAACAAAACAGCCGTTTAAAAGCCAGTAACGTAGAATGCGTCAATATTAATCTTCTTTATCTACATAGAATAAACAAAGTCGCTTCCCGCCGTCTGTCCCTCTGTATGTCGCACCTTCAGAACAATAGTGACCTAATTGAGAAATTTTAAATTTCGAGTTAGGTCTCTATGATAATAAATTTATGATTCGAAGTTTGAACGCACAAATTTTGAATTAGGTCATTATTGTTCTAAAGGTGCGATGTATGCCTATATCTTTCAAACCACGCAACGGAATTTAATACCTTTTTCATCAATAGAAAGAATGATTCATGAGGAAGGTAATGTATATTATATTATTCTGACTTATGAACAGGTGTTACATAGAACTCTCATAAACCTAAGCGAAGCGAAGGCGGATCGCCAGTTTTTTTAAATATTTTTTTAAGTAATCACATAAAGTTTATTTCTGCATTTTTTTTATTTTTTTTTATCCAAAATAACTTAAATATAAAACATGGAGTATTACAGCGAGCGAAAACCGCTTACGGTTTATCTGTCGCTGTTCGGCGCTCGTTCACACCGTATTTGTGTACTATCACTTATTATTGATAAGGAGATTAAATAAAATTTATTTAAGATGACAAGAACATGTTTTTTAGGATGCTTTTGCACTTATATGCATCATTAAATATGCTCTGACACACGTGACTAGGCAAATGATTAAATATATAAGGTAACATATATTCCCACATCCGTTTTCCATATGTATTGTTATAGTGAGGTAGTACATATTTGAATAATCGACATGAACTCCTTAAATGTTGGGATCTAGATCTATTTCTAAGGCTCGACAGATTTGACATTTCATCATACACTAGTGACATTTTAAACTTATCGTACACATTTATAATTTTACAGTATTTAAATAGCTTGTCTACATCATTCCGGTGCTTGTTTCTTACGGTGTTAGGTACAATGGATTTTATCATGCTTACTTGTATGTCATATATATATTGTATATGTGATTACTTAAAAAAACGGCCAAATAGGTTTAAATACTTCGCTGATTCGTAATAATTCTAATTATGTAAGATAAAACTGAAAATCTTATGAAATAAAACATGATATTAACGATTGATTTTTCGTGACATGGACATAAGGTAAAATTACAAAAATTATGATTAAAATGATCCATATATCCGAAACTAGTAAAAATCGTTAAACATACATAGGGGTTAAATCGATAGCTTTTTAGCTGCTCTATCAGCCCTAGGCGGGTTGACGTCGGTTTCTGGGACACCCTGTATACTACTCGTACGCAATATATTTCGAAGAACTGTCACATTTCATATACTAAAGTGTCAAATTATCTTCAAAAACAGATCCGGGGCTTCATTCCACATTGAGTCTAGGGTTTGCAATTCGAATATTCGAATAATATGAATATTCGAATAATATGAATATTCGTCACAAATTAAATTCGAATACGTCAATGTTCCTTATTCGAATAATTCGGATATTTTGAATAGGTAGTAAAAAAAAGGATTTAAATAGTGACCTACTTTTAATAGAACGCTAGAATCAGCTTTTCTTTATACTCGTACCTACTGACACATACAAGCAAATAGTAAAACAGGAATGCAAATATGACATGACATGATATGAAGTTTAAAAACGAATTCCCAAAAAATAGGCTAAAAAAATGACTCATTGGAATCGGTGGAGCAGGCTGGATTCCGCAGTGGCTTTAGTACCTACCGTGGACCATATTCACACCGTCAGACAGCTTATTCAAAAGACCAATGAGTACCAATTACCTCTCTTATTGGCTTTAGTGGATTTTGAAAAGGAGTTTGATAGGTACTGTGGAAACATGGCCGATATTGCAGGCTCTCCAGCGATGTCACATTGACTACCGCTATATTGATTTAATCAAAACTATATATAGGCATGTTACCATGAATACGCCAGAGTGATACATCTCTCCAAAATTGTTTACCAACTTACTGAAAGACGTATTTAAAAGCTTACATTGGAATGAAAAAGGTATTAAAATCGACGGAGAATATCTTTCTCATTTACGGTTCGCTGATGACGTTGTAATTTTTGCCGAGGCTCTGGCCGCTTTTTAACTAATGATTTCATCCATGGGTGTCGCATGCAGTTGCGTTGGTCTCATCATGAACTTTTCCAAGACCAAAGTGATGACCAATAGACCGGTCGAGGATGCTGGGATAGTGGTTGGCGACGGCGACGTGCGTATGGATAGTCTCGGAGTATATTATTATTTACTTGGGACAAGTCATGACCATGGAGAATGACTGGGAAATGGAGATTAAGCGACGGATCCAGCTTGGATGGGCCAGTTTTAGGAATATGAGCAACATCTTTAAGTCAGACATGCCAATACACCTAAAGCGTCAAGCATTTAACCAATGCATAGGTACTACCGAAGCTGACCTATGGGTCTGAAACCTGGGCAATCACCGACTTCGTTATTATGACGCTGACGCGTTATGAGGAAGCTGAAAGTTGCCCAAAGAGCAATGGAGAGAGCGTTGAAATAACTAATAATGTTTAATTTGACCACGGAAAGAAGTTTTTTTCAATTCAAGGCAATATCTGTACCTATTTTTAAACATTGAAATATTTGATACAACTTTAAATCATTAATTCGTTTTGTTTCAATAAATATTCAAATTATCCGAAATATTCGAATATTCGAATATCGGAAATGGAACTATTCATATTATTCGAATTTTAAAAACGATCGAATATTGCAAATCCTAATTGAGTTGTTTAAGAGATTTGAACTCTCAAAGAAGGAATTCTATTATATTGTATTTTTTTATCCTTTAAATAAATATTTACGAAGTACGCTCCCGTTGAGTGACACGTACAGAAACACAATGGCTTTGTTCAAACACAATATATTGTTTGCGGACGAAATATAACCGATAAACCAAAACACGTAAAAAGCAAAAATATATTTTTTAAACCTTTTACCGTACGTTCCCAGAAACAAAACACTGAATTTCAAATCAGTACAATGATCTGAAACTACCATTTTACTTTTCAGTGGACTGGAGGGTTATCAGGGTTTTGTATACTGTTTCATAGACAATTTTTGTATAGAATTTTGGTTCATAGAATTTTTTTATCATTTTATTAGTTCATAGAATAATCAATACGCAGAGTACTTATTTTGAAGATATTCAAATCATACATTTTGTTACAAATAAACTTCAATGTTTAGATATTCATATCAAAGAATATCAAATCAAATATTCTTGATCCTCATATAATTTAATTTAGTTAATGTATGTATGTTATTACCAAGAATAGTAAATTTTGATGCAGGTGAGTGTTTTCTGGTGTAACAGACACAGTTTTAACCTAACCTAACCTACTTTTCTGGTAGCAATTCGTTTCTGACGGGGTCGCAGTTCTAACCTAACCTAACCTACTTTTATGTCAGCAGCTAATTTCTGACGGGGTTTCAGTTTTAACCGAACCTACTTTTCTGGTATTCTACCAAACAAATAATATTCGTTTAAAAATAATTCTGCTGTTCGAAAAGTTTGTGAAATAAAATACGAGATTATACAATTAATTGAAACATGTTTAATTCAAGTAAATAGTCGTTGAAACAATAATATTGTAAATAAAAATACAAGGACCAAATATTATATGGAACATTTTCTGCGAAACGAAATTCTATGAAATTTCTGTCTGCGAAACAAGGGAACACCAGATTATCAATTATAGCAAATACACTGTTCTGTATCTTTCTCTCCACCTAAACTGACCTGCTTTAATATAAACAAATGAAAAAAAAATCGAAGGAAAATGACACACAACTTGACCTAGTCCCAAACTAAGCTCTAGGCTTGTACCACTGTACTATGGGTACTAGACAACGATAAACATACTTACATAGAGGAACTAAAAACTTACATACAAAGAAAACATCCAAGATTCAGAAACCAATACTCCTGCTCATACACAAATATTTGCCCTGACCGGGAATCGAACCTGGGACTGATAGCTTCGTAGGCAAGGTCACTACCAACCTGTAACCTGTAAATCATGTAAACCCCTTAGTATGTATTGTTAACCCGGATCCCCTTGAAATATCGACACACATTTCATCGAATGTGTCATTTCACCGAATTTAATTTCATAGAAAGCTAATTTCTGCTCAAACCTTATAGTTTTCAGGTTACCTTAAGCATTCGTTACGTAGGTTCGGTTGGGTTAGACTTGTGACCACAAAAAAAATAAAGCTCCTGCATGTGGAAATGCCTGTCGATGAAATGAAATTTCGGTGAAGTGAAATGTTCTATGAAATGAGTTTCGATATTTTAAGGTTAAACCCATGGTAACCCTTCCCCCTCCCTCCGTGTCTCACACTGTATTATACCTAAATACAGGGCATTTGAAGCCAGGCAGTATATGTATGTGACGGCAGCCAATCCTATTAGTGTGTAATCATACTCACTCTGCCCAATTTGGCAAATTAACGGCTCGCTCGAGTGTGAAGCTATCTAGATCTGAATTATACGCTGAATGGATACTGGACGGATCTGTTAGGGGTGGGGAATGGTTATAATAGGCTAGCCCTGTTGCAATAGGGTTGGCTCGCTCGATCAATGGTATATCGTTTAATGAGTTAAGATAAATTAGTGGTGATTTGGATGGCCAGGTGATTTTTTAAGAATGTAAAAGGCAAACGTGCCCATAGACAAACAACTTGAAAAATCCTATACGCGCGGTGAGATAGAAAGTAAAGATGCCGTTGTATTCTTTGTTCGCGTTCCGTCTAGGTAAATAAAATAATAAAAACACTGTGAAAGGCAACACGATCTAAAAAGTAAGGTAAGGTAATGTAAAAGTATCTGACCAATTTGGCCAATAAAGGTTCACTCGTGTGTGAAGCTCTTGGGGACTGAAGGTACAAGGTAATGTGCTAAACGAATACTAGAGCCATCTGGCGCAGGAATGGCTGGCGATAACAGTTTTCTGGACAGTTTTGTTGTAATGGAGTCCGGTAAACGTTAGTACTTAGTTAGATAAGTAAGTTAATTAAGTGTACGATACCTACGAGAAAAAGTGGAGGTTCTTTGTTTGTGGAATCTTTTAAAAAACATTTTACAAAACAAAGTCCCCCGCCGCGTCTTTCTGTTTGTATGTTCGCGATGATCTAAAAAACTACTGAACCGGTTTTCATGCGGCTTTCGCCGTCAGTTAGATGATTTTTCACGAAAGGGTTTTATGAATAACTAAACTAGCTTTAATTATCCAGGGTATGAGCTATATCCATTCCAAATTTCATCCGAATCCGTTCAGCCATTGCAGTGTGAAGGAGTAACAAACGAACACACACACAAACACACATTTACCTATAATATTAGTGGGATAAATTCTGGTTAATGTACGGGTGTTATATAAAACTCCCATAAATCGACGCGAAGCGAGGGCGGGTCTCCAGTGTTATATATATATAACAATAGATGTGTGTATGTTCCCTATGTACTCCGAAATGGTGGGACCGATTTTGATGAAATGTTCATACAATCTTCAAATTAGTCCAACAGGTCATCCTGTGAAGTTAGGTAGCGACCAGATCAAGAGAAATATATTTTTTTTGTTTTTTAGAGCTACCCGTGCGAACTGGTCGCTATATAGTAAGAGATGGATGGATTTAAACAGGATGATTGGGAGCTTAAGTTCCTTGTAATCGTTGATGTTTATTTACTTTATGGTGTTATTTAATTTCATCAATGGACGATTTAGCGGTATAAAATAAAAAAATACTTCTATAATAAACATCTTAGCCTGATTGTGCAAAATGTGTTTACAGAAATTATCAACGAATTTTTAGAGTTGTTGGTGTTTTTGTAGCTCTGGGGAAAGATAACAGGTGCACTTTTAATAATTATTATAGAAATGTCATTACCATGCCAACGCTCATTATAGAATTGGTTTCACGCTTGTGGTATTCCGAGTTCTGATACCGTTAACGATATCAATACTAGCGGTTTATAGTACGCGAGTAGAAAGAAGATTTTATAAAACAGGAAGTGATTTTGCCTCTTAATTCTAAGGGAAGAGAGTTCCACAACCTTCATTAAAGTTAGCAGCCTTCTTCGTTAATGAGGCGGTAGGCATGGGGCAGTAAGTACCCTTACCATGAGTTACAATCAGAGATGGGCAAAAATTTTTCGAATCACGAATAACGAATAAGAATAACCAAATTATTCGTGAATAACGAATGAAATTCTCGAATGATTATTCTTATTCGAAAAAAAATTTCGTCGAATAATTTATTTGTTGAATGAATTGCCACGAATAATTATTATGTAATACTTATTATACCTGCTCCATTTTTATCTATTAAATTAATAAATTATTCGTTATTCGAAAAGTAGTCGAATGATTCATTCGTGGGTAAACTATTCGCGAATAAATCATTCGCAAATAAATTATTCGATGAATAAATTATTCGCGAATAAAAATATTACGATTTTTTTTTTATTCGAATGATTATTCGAATAATGCCCATCTCTGGTTACAATTACCGTACTCGCTAGCAATTCGAACGCTCTGTCACCTCGCACTCTATAAGAATACCGCGAGGTCTGTGAGGGACAGAGCATTCGACTCGCTAGCGAGTGCGGTAATTGTAACTCATGGTTGGGGTACAGGGGTTGGCACCGGGGGTCAGCGGTGAGCCACGGTATGGATTCGATGTACACGTGACAAGCCACGCAGCACAGATGCCATGCAAAAACGTTTCAAAAGTAGGCCGCGCGGCCTTGGATTTAAGGAATCGGCTTGGTCCCGTTTGCCTTTTCATTACTTACTAAAACGTTTTTTTATAATTTGCCTTGATTATTTATCGACGTGGGGTTTTTTTTGTAGGAAATTAAAAAATGAAATAGATTAGGGTGACTAGGGAATGCAAATAACCGGTTATAGACGGTTTTAACCGGTTATAGCCGGTTTTAACCGGTTATTTTCATACAATAACGTCTAATAACCGGTTTAATTGCATTCCCTAAGGGTGACGGAACCAGTAATGAAGAAGGACGAATGATGGACACTTGATTATTATGCTACAAAAGACAAGGGTTACGAGTATTTATTTGTAAAAAAAAATGATATAATAAATTTATTTTAACAGTAGTAGTGTAAATGTCGTTTAATTAATATGAATATAATTAAATTTGTTTTTAAGCAAAATGTTTGCATGCCGATTACGACTACCATACCATGTCTAGAGCAAATAAATAATTTCATTTTATTTTATTTCATTCATTTTTAACAATCAATGTATTTATGACGTCGAAAAAAAACGAAAATTTAAAGCTCTCCGCGCACCCCTTACCATCTTTCTACGCTTCCTTAAGGAGGCGCACTCCACCAGTTGGGAAATCCTGGGGACCCTGCCAAGATGCATTACGCTGAATAGCGTTTCTATTCGATTCGTTTTTTAACCAATCGCGTCACTGGTAGATGACGTGATTCGAAAAGTCACGTGGTCTACCAGTGACGCGATTGGTTTAAAAACGAAACGATTAGAAACGATAGTTACCGCAATGCATCTTGGCAGGGCCCTCTGGTCTAAAAGGTCCTTTAAGATACCCAGCTGAGCGCTACGAAACTAATCACGCTACGCTGTAGACGTCTCAGCATGCCTACGTAGCATGAGGTTTGAAACTGGACGACGCCATTTTATAGCATACGCCATTATTCTAATATTTCAATCTGTTGCTTTTAAAATTACCCTTTAATTGATTTTTAGTTTTATCGAGGCTGTATATCGTTATTTATGTTTGCGTTTTATTGTTATTATTTTTCCATTTATTCTTCCGATAACAACATCTGACATCATCCGAAACATACTATATTATACGTGTAAACTGCGGGTATGTAATGTTTAGCATAAAAACAAATGGTCTAATGATCATTTTACATAACACGAATTGCATAATTTCAATCTGTATAGTAAACCATCGATATAATAGTCATGATGCATAAAACGAAATGCATAATTTCAAAAACTATATGTTTATTAATTTAAAAAGTAAATATTTCTAAATGCTTCCATTACTATTAATGCGGTCACAGTTCTAACCTAACCTAACCTAGTTAGAAGAAACTAGAAAGTTATAGTTATGCTAAATGAGTGTTATGTTATTCGATCGTATGCCAGATAAAATTATACAATTCGTTTTTATGCTAAACGTTCATTATGCTTTTCGTGGTTAGTTAAATGAAATTATACAACATGTTTTTATACTGATTGAAGCGCACCCGTAAAATACTTATATAATATTTATATATAAGTAGTTTACACGTATAATATGGGTGTCCCAACACAATCCCTAATAACGTTTATCCTAACACATCGTTTGTCCGAATTTTCATTTGCCCTAATCTGGTTTTCAGATGAGTCAGGCAACTTTTTAAGCTTTCCATTTATATCTGCGGTTTGGTTCGGTTACGGTTGTATTATAACAATACTAAAAAGTTTTAAAATTCAAGCGAAATGGCTTTAGGATAAATGAAAATTCGGACAAACGATGCATTAGGGCAAATGACGATTAGGGCTTCCATAGGAGAACCGTATAATATAGTATGTTTGTTTAGCGTTCCGTGAGTCACTGCCGGTACTGGCTGAATTGACGCTATTACCTAGGTGTCTGACACCTCAGCATTTTGCTGAGCCAGTGTCCGTTTCACAGCCGCGAGGACACACATTGCGTGCTATCCTGTTACCTTCACTGTTTTCTTTAATGATCAGTATATTTGTGTGTCTAATGGCTGGTGAATAAATGTTTTTCTTCTTCTTCTTCTACTTCTACATTGCCTTTGAGCTGTTATCGTATTGTCAACGTTTTGATAGCTTATTTACTTGACAGTAATGGTGGGCCAATTAAAAACAATACCTTAACAGCAGGCCTTTCGCGTAAACACTCTCGCAATCACAATCGTTTTCATTTTGAAAATCGAAGGCTTGTCTGCATACAAAATGAAACCAATTGTTTTGTTTTGAAGCCGATCGCGATTGCGAGTGAGTTACGCTAAATGCCTGCAGGTCAAATACGACTTGAATTTGGCCGCCTAGGAAAGAGGCCCTGGGCGACGCAATTTTATAGCATAGGCCTCTATTCTGCTGGGTAAAACCAATGATATTTTATATTTAAATACGTTAAGCTCATAATAAACGCATTCGAAAACCGTCACCAATTACTGACAGTTGCTACGTTGCCATATTTCTACAGACAAAGACGGCAATTTGTAGCGAACGCTATTGTTAGAAAGAGATAAATAGTTGTTTCAAATTTCGTACCCGAATGACCCGGCGTGCCCGCTTATGGCTGCCATATAGCTACCCGTCTTTATCGCACTCATGCGATATCTAATTGTGTATATCATGTTTCACAGGTGACAGTGACGCCGCCGGTGCAAATTAAACAATGTATGGCGATGTAAAACAAAATGTAATATTTTTTTACGGTACTTACGAATGAAATGAGACATCCTTTCTTCCTTTTATAGTTACAGTATAATTTCGGCAGCCTCGAAAAACATAAGACGGCATTTTTTATGACTTATATTTGTTGCATTTCGGTAATAAAACTTTACTGTTTTTGACGCGCGCGTGTCAGCGGCCACGGCGCGACTGAACGATAGTAGGGCAATTACCTTCCTTTTCGAGGAACGCTTTTGCGCGCACATGACGTATATTAATATTAAATATCATTGGGTAAAACCATATTGCGTTCGACATGTTATCGTAAAAAAAAGGATTAAGACTTTGCGCAATAGTAGGTACGTACAAGTAAATGAGAGATGTTGAAAAACTTAAGTAGGTATACCCATCATTGTGTGGGATAGGTAGGTATATATCGGTGGTATATATATTTTTTGCTGTCACCACACCACCCTCGCAGATTGCAACAGTACGTAGAGTAAAAAAAACGACACAAACCTTGATAACACTAAGAGATCACCAACATAAACGGACGGTTAAGTCTTAATCAGCTGTTAATCTATACATTTAACACCCGTTAAACCGCTAATCGTTTGTTTTATTGTTGGTGAACTCGGGCATAAAAGGGGCTCGAAAATTTACAAATAAACTACAAAACAATAGAGGTGTCTTATGCCTGGAACACAACAATGCGAACACAGCTGCTTGCTGGTATGTTAAATAATAAGATGGTACTCGTAGTAGCGATCCGGACGGACCAAGCACAAGGCTCTACCTAGGTACCTACCACCACTAAAAGGAGAACGGGCAAAAATGTATGAACACTTGGCTAGGAACCAATAACAATAAGCACTATATCATCGGATATCCTTTTTAATTCTACAAAGATTTTGTGTAGCGGGAAACCTCAAATAACTGCGAGTTGTTTTTTAATCTGGAACATCGGGACGCCTACATAGACGACTTTAACATAATTACTATGAAATACTGCCGTGTTTGCATGGAGATAACTTATTTCACACAAAGATTTAAAACTACCTGCCATAGTAATAGTTTTACAACTTAGAATTAACTATTCCTATTAAATTATTCCTAATTAAGAAATGTAACACCTTGCAAGAATACTTAATTAATAATATACATGTTTAAGAAAGTACCTACTTCAAATTATTATTCTTTTTTTTTCGTGTTAATGTAAATATATTAAAAATTACAGATGTATACTATAGAAAGAGAGCTTGATTGTATGTTTTATATTTTGTAGGCAGCTCTTTAGTTTATAATTCTATTAGCTTTGTTATATCTATATTAATATCTTTTATTTAGTTTTAATATTGCTATACCCTAATAGGGTCCATGTTTAGCTCTATACTACGACCACTGTAAATACCATGGATGCAATAAATTAATATGAATATGAATATCCGGTGACATATCGCTTGTCCTTATTGGTCATATAGGCCAATTTGCCCACCCTCCCTTACGAGAAACAGTTACTGCAGTTTTTGCTACTCTTTATACAATAACTACATACATACTGCCTTCCTAAGCAAAAATGCAATAACTAAATTCCATAGCCAAAGCAGATTCAACTCTCTTCTGTTTGTAACTAGGTTGCAATTTCTACAGATGTTTTGTCTGAGATATCGCCATTATGCTTAGTAGGGCAGATATACTCTCACGTCTTCATTCTCAGAGTGGGGTAGTCAGATCAATTACCAACAAGTCTTAAAACTTGTTAATTTTTTACCTTGACTGATATTGAAAATTAAATCGTGATGAAACTTTTAGATTTTTATAGCGAGGTTACAAAGGAAATTTGCTTAACTAACAGAATTAATTAATTTCTGATTTGCCTCCGCCTTGATTTTTACCGTGTTTTTATACCTTATTTTGTAGCTAGTAAAATAAGGAAGTTATTTGAAAAATTTGTAGGTAATTCACTTGATAATATAGCATTCTACTGGTGAAGAACTTTTCAAAATCGGTCCATTCGTTTTTGAGTTTATTGGTATCAAACAAAAATATAAAAATAAAACCCCTTTGTCTTTATTCTACATATTAGTGTAGATAAGATATTGAACGATAACACACTTAATAATTACTAACTTTGGAGACTTTACATTTCCAATTTAAATTGAATATACTTTGAGTCTCATAATTGCTCCTGGGACCTGTACATCCCTGTGACATTTAAATTAGTTAGCTTAAGTTTATCATAGTAATAAGTTACTCATATAAAAAAAAGACTTCCTGTTGAGTTTCTTGCGGCGTTTCTTCTCAACAGAGTCCCTTGGAAGCGCTGGTAGACTCAGACATGTAAAAGTGCCTACAGGGCCTACTTACAGAATAAATGAATTTGAAATTTGAATTTGAAATTTATTTTAAATTTTTAATTACTGTGTATTGTACAGTGTGTTTTTAAAATAATAATAAAAGGCTCTAAGAATATTTTATAAAATGTAACCATCGTCTGCTGAAATGGTAGTACCTAAATACTGAAATAAAATAATAATACTGACTTCAATACGTAATATTGGCATCATCAATTCCTTTTCTTAAACCTTTTTTATTTTACACGGAAAAATCTGATTGCTTTTGCTCATTCAATCATTCATTTTGATAATTTAATAATTTATTTGCTAAAAAACGTACAACAAAGGTGTTTCAGCTAATGGAAGGCTCACATGTTACTACAACGAATCTAATTACATATATTAACAACAAACAATATTAATATACAGTCAGTCATTCAGATGGATAACTAAAAATAAATATCAACGTTATAATAGCTTTTATTTACTTGACAATAATGGCGGCCATGGAAAATACAATACGATAACATATCAAAAGTAATTAGGCTTTAAAAAAGTAAAATAAGGCCTCTGCTAAGTTAATACGAATAGATAAATTAACAGAGTTCATAATTGTACATAATTTTTAACAATTCCTTGACTACAGGCAACCGCACACAATAACACACAGGCAATAACATACAGACCCATAACTAGCAATCGTTTAGAATTATTCAAAAATAAAGTTGAGAGCAATCTCTGTGGGTTATCCTTTTCAAATAATGATTCAAATAGTATTTATAAAGATTTGTTTGATGTAATTCTTCATCAATTTAACAACAATTTTAAGATGAAAACTGTTTCTGGGTCAAAAACTAAGTTTAGTGAATGGGCTACTGTAGGCATCCATAGAAGTAGAAATAGGCTTTATGAACTATATAGAGAGAGGGAGGAGAACAAGAATGCTGACTTCTTAGTTTACGTTAAGAATTATTCGAGGACCTTCAAGCGAGTTTGCTTAACTGCTAAGTCAAACTTTTTAAGTCTTAAACTCAAAGCTTCTGATAATAAGGTAAAAACGGTGTGGAAAATTATAAATAGAGAAACGGGTAAATCTAAAACTCGTGATAATCAAGTCACCCTAAACAAGGGTGACAAACAAAGCACGTCAAACAAAGACGTGGCCTTAGCGTTCGAAGATTATTTCTCCACTATAGCTATTAATACAACGAAATGTCTTCAATCATCTCCGATTGTAGCTCAAAAACTACTTTGTGCTAATGTTACTAAATGTAATGTAACCTTTGATTTTAGCCATGTAGATTCAATTTCTATTGTTAAGGTATTTAAATCGCTCAGTTTAAAAAAAACTGAGGATTTATGGGGAGCGTCAGTTAAAGTGATCCATCATGTCATAGATATAATTGCACCTCACTTAGCTTTAATCTACAATAATTGCATTTCAGAGGGGGTTTTTCCAAATCTTATGAAATATAGTAAAGTCATACCACTTTTTAAATCGGGCGACATGTGTGATTTAACGAATTTCCGTCCCATTTCTATTCTACCGGTTTTAAGTAAAGTTTTTGAGAAGTTAATGTTAAAAGATATGTTAGGTCACTTCAATAGAAATAAACTGCTTAACAGTAATCAGTTCGGCTTCACCAGAGGACGATCCACAACTGATGCAGCATCTGTACTCATTAAATATATATACAATATTTGGGAGAAATCCTGTGATGCAATAGGAATTTTTTGTGACCTTTCCAAAGCTTTCGATTGCGTAGATCATGCGACTCTTATATTAAAATTAGAACATTATGGTCTGTCAAATAATTCTCTAAATCTTATGTCTTCATATCTTAGCGATAGAACACAAACGGTTGTTGTAAACCAAACACAGTCCATTGGAGCAACTGTTAAATTAGGTGTGCCTCAGGGCTCTATATTAGGTCCTTTCTTATTTCTGGTCTATATAAATGACTTACCACCCACGGTAGATAACCTTTGTGATATTGTGCTATTTGCTGATGATACTTCATTAATTTTCAAGGTGGACCGAAAATCCGTCGATTACAGTAGGATAAACGCCACGCTGGTTAAAGTACTTAATTGGTTTACTATTAACAATTTGCTACTTAACGCTAAGAAAACTAAATGTGTTAGGTTCGTTTTGCCTAATGTTAGACCGGTAAAATCTAGTATATTTCTAAATGATGTGTGTTTGGAGATGGTGGACAAGGCGCTTTTCTTAGGGATAACTATAGACAAAAACTTGCAATGGAGTCCCCATATAGCAGTACTAGCAGGTAAATTAAGTTCGGCAGCTTATGCTGTTAGGAAAATCAGGCAACTTACCAATGTTGAGACAGCTCGCTTAGTTTATTATAGTTATTTTCATAGTGTTATGTCGTACGGTATTCTGGTTTGGGGAAAAGCTGCTGACATACAGACTATATTCGTGTTACAAAAAAGAGCCATTCGTTCCATATATAACCTAAACTCCCGTGATTCCTTAAGATTACTATTTAAAGAAATTAGTATTTTGACAGTAGCGTCACAATTTATTTATGAGAATATTATTTATGTCATTAAAAATCAAGACTCTTTTGTTAAGAATTGTGATATACATAATTTGAATACAAGAAATAAAAATAAAATTGCTATAAAAAAATTTCGTGTCCGTAAGGTATATAAATCATTTGTTGGTCAATGCATTCATTTCTATAATAAATTACCTGACGAAGTTTTAAAGTTATCATTTCCAGCACTTAAAAATTACTTGAAAAAGTCGTTGATGTCGAAAGCTTATTATAGGGTCGAGGACTATCTAACAGATAAAAATGCTTGGCCTAAATTAAACACCTAAATAACTTAGTAATAGCTTAGTCAGGAAAATATCTAAACATTGTAGGTATAATTATTGTCTAGGGGACACGGTTTCTGTAGGAGAATGTATCAAAACTATGTGGTTGTTTTGCACCGTCATGGGTAAGTATATGTATACTATTATTATTACAATTTAAGAGTTCATCTGAACATACTGAGTTTTGACACATTTCCTGCTCAACTGCGCATGATATATATATTTTAATGTTAAATTCATTGTTTTATATAATGCTAGGTTAAGTTCTATAATTGTATAAGTAATTTAAAAAAAAAACGACTGACTGTTGAGTTTCTTGCGGCGTTTCTTCTCAGCAGTGGTCTCTTGCGAAGCGCTGGTAGATTTTTGACGTGTAAAAGTGCCCGTGCGGCCTACTTACTGAATAAACATCTTTTATCTTTTTTTTTTTTTTTACAATCGTATTTTTTGATGCTAAATTCTTTACTTTTTTTTAAATTTGATGCACATTAGCGACGATATCGCAAAACATATTCAAAAATAGAGTCAAATCGAAACCCTTTTTTTATTTTATTAAAAATAAAATAATACACTATAACTGAGTGTATGCTTGCGTATTAGCAAATGCAACATGCGTACTGCACGCCTGACGTCACTTTACTGCAAACCATAAACCCACAAAAAAACCACTTACCGTTCCAAAAATGCAATCCAACACACAACACACAATTCCACTTTTAAAAAACTACATTAAATTTACATATTCAACAAGTAACGATATGTTATTAGATATGTTATTGTCACAGTTAAAGTCACGTTTCTACCTTGTTCAAATCACTCTTTGTCAAATATTTATAGTTAAAACGACAAGGTTCTTGACATTACTGGCTACTAGCTAAGTAGAAATGTTTTTGTTTTGTCAGTCAAATGTTAGTGCAAGTGAGGTCCAGGGAGGCCGACGTAGCACTGGGATTCTGGACGCTGGGGGAGGGAGAGGGTGGCCATGAGATAGGGATGACACGCACCATTCCCATTTTATGTGCATACAAGTAAAATTATTGTTAATATGCTTGGAATATAATTCTACCAACAACAAGGGAAAATATTGCACGAAATTATCTAGTCCCAAACTAAGATCCAGCACGACTACTTATATCGATGATTCAATCATTAATGCGTTGGAAACGATGAATCATATCCCGCATCTAAAACAAAACTTATGGCAAAAAATATTAGAGGAATGGCCCCGAAATTTTTTAATCATCTACCTGTTGTTATTAGGGAAAAAGAAACTGTTCTAGAATTTAAGCAGGCTTTAAGCAAATTCCTAGTTGAAAAAGCTTATTATTCGGTCAACGAATACTTAAATAATAGCTGTAATACATAACAATGAGCATGTTAGTTATAAGATCCAAATTTTTATGCCCTGAGGCAGAACATAGCTGAACCAATTTATATGTTACTCACCATCTAGCATAATTTACTTTATGTGTGTACCTATTGTTCACAAATAAATGATTTGATTTGAAATTAAAAAACAAATTTTAAAATAATGTTTTTTTTTCGGTTTAAAACTGGAACGTAAGTATTTTCATAATGGCGGAATGAAAATGGCATTTCCATCTACGACCTCTTCTACCATACCTCTATCTCTATCTACGATCTATATCTACGATCTAGGTTGGATTTTGTATGACAAAAATTCTTGACAATAACATAGAAGGAATATTTTTTGTTTAATTTCCTCTTGGCACCTATGGCACCGTCGAACTATAGGCACCATGGCTAGCGCTAGTACAGCCAAAATATATCTAGTGCAATTAATCACTGTTTATAATTTGTCTCGTGGTACACAATCTTCTTTTAAAAGACTGCCTTGTAAAAGTATGGTCAGTTACAATTTTATAGGTAAAAACTTAAGTAAAGCTCCTCTTGTATGTAGTTGTAACACATCTGTATAGACCGTTCGACATTCTATATTTGAAAGGATAGTGGGCAAAAATGTTTGGACGGCACACCCAAGTCCGCCACAGCTTAGACTACTTTTGTTTGGAAGGTATCAAAGCTATGTACTTCCGTACCAATGTGCATCAAATTCTGTCCATGAGTTCTCTGTTTATTTTAAGTCGAATGGGTTTAACTTACTGAGCATTATTGAAACAAGCATAACATATTAAACCTTTTTTAACAAAATAAACTCAATAATAACGTTATAAACAAAAAAATCTATTTAACTGTGATTTAATTATCATTACGATCTATTATTATTGAGTCCAAGAAGAGAGCGGGTCTGTGGATATTCTCTTCATATCTTACCAGGCTCAAAAACAATAGACTGTTTTTGAGAGCATCACTTTCTGCACGCTAGTGCGATATCTATCTCTTTATACAATACACTATCAGTGATACCTACATAGTTTTATGTAATGAGACCCCAGGGATATTTTTTAATGCGTCACAATTAAAAATGCTTATTTTTGTTAGATGTTTCGAATTATATTCAATACGAGTATATGGCTGGCGGAGCTGGGTGTATTTTGCCCACTATCCTTTGACGTAAATTCCATATTAATTTTGTACACCATTACATGTAAGCGGTCATTTACTTAAGTTTTTCACCTATAGCACTATTCGCATTCAAAACACTTAACCACGTGACAACAGTTATACCTACGATGATTTCATGAATTTAACTGTTCAGGAAAAGGTAATTTTCACAAACTTCGAATTATTATTCAATTTGCGTATCGGCAGAAGATGTCAACGACCGCGGCAGCGTGTAAAATATTTGACTGCATTGTCACTGGCCTGGATGAGAGGTACAAGGTGGCTGGTATCTTATGCGACTTGTCCAAGGCCTTTGATGTGATCAATCACGGAATGCTTCTGGACAAGTTGCATCACTACGGCATCAGTGATGTCAGCCACCGTCTACTCACGTCATTCTTGTCCGACCGTCAACAGGCAGTCAAATTGTCCGCAAACGGTAAAAGGATGCAGTCTATGACCGGAAGTGTGAGTCTAGGGATCCCTCAAGGATCTGCATTAGGAAACACACTATTCCTAATTTACATGAATGACCTTCCGACGGCCATTACAGCTGGCCTGTCAGTGCTCTTTGCGGACGACACGACTGTCGTGGTTAGTGCGCGCACGTATGAACAGCTCGGGGAGAAAATCCATGGTGCGTGCCAACAATTGCAAGCGTGGTTTTCGGCTAATGGTTTGATTTTAAACTTGTCGAAATCCAATACCATGGTTTTTTCAGGCCGAGGTATTTCCCTTCCTACGTGCGTGGCAAACAGTCCGATGCCGATATGCAATGAGTGTAGGTTCCTCGGCTTCACACTTGACTCCAATCTTAACTGGAAGTGCCATGTCGACAAACTGTGCGATAGACTGAGTGGTGCCGTTTTTGCGTTGCGTAAACTGAGGAGGCTTATTGCAAATGATGCATTAAAACAGGTGTACTTTGCACATTTTCACTCCCTATAATGTCGTATGGCACGCTACTATGGGGAAACTCCACGGATGCCAACAGGGTGCTGCTTATGCAGAAGCGTGCCTTACGCACGTTAGCTGGGGTGAAACCTAGGCACTCTTGCAGGGGCCTTTTCGTAACGCACCGCATATTGACGCACTACTCAGTTTACATTTTCCAAATATTAATGTTCGTAAGAAATAATATTTCCTCGTTCGCACGCGTCAATATTCCTGGCAAGGAGCTCCGCCACACCGGGCGTTTGAGAACAGTTCCCCGTCGCATGGCACTTGCGGGTAAGAACCCGCGTGTCATCGGTCCCACGTACTATGAGCGTCTACCCGCCAAACTTAAAAATGTACATTCCGACGAAGCATTTAAACACCAGCTTAGAAACCTTTTACTGGATAATCCATTATACTCTGTGGATGAATATATGGAGCTAAAATTGTAAATTTATTTATTATTGTGTTGACAGTTATTAATCCTTGTATATTGACATCGGACGAGTGACCATTTATTTGATGTTTAATTGTTGTTGTTTTAATTAATTATTTTTGTATTCTTTGATTATTAGTATTTATGTTTTGACGATCTCAATGTAATTTCGTATTTTTTGACATGCAATGCAACTTATATTGTAATATTACATTGATTAATAAATAAACTAAACTAAACTAAACTAAAAAGATAAAAGATAAAAGATAAAAGAAATTTATTCAGTAAGTAGGCCGCACGGGCACTTTTACACGTCAAGAATCTACCAGCGCTTCCCAAGAGAAGACCACTGCTGAGAAGAAACGCCGCAAGAAACTCAGCAGTCAGTCATTTTTTTAAACATATTTCTTATTACAATGGTACTACTTAGTCTAGCATTATATAAAGCTATAAATATTAAATTAAATATAGTATCAAATAACATGCGTAGTTCAGCAGGAAAACATGCCAATTAAGAATCTTACGGGAGAGATAGAGAGATTAAATTTGAATTGTAGATACCTATAGGATAGGACGCCGTTAGATCAGGGGCACGTTTTATAAAGCTACAAGTTAAAATTTTACAGGTCTAAACTGCTCAAATAGCTGGTCTTCATTGGTCGAGGTTGTGTCACACGGAAACTTGTAACCTGTAATTAACAATTTGTAGCTTTATAAAACAGGCCCCAGGTGGGATGACGATCTGCGAAAGACTGCAGGAAGATGCTGGATGCGGCAAGCTGAAGACAGGGCGCTATGGCGCTCATTAGGGGAGGCCTATGTCCAGCAGTGGACTAATATAGGCTGATGCAGATGATGATGATAGGGTACAAAGACTGGAGTCCACTTTATACAACTTTAAATACAATAAAATACAAATACTCTTTATTGTAATCCAAAACACAGAACAGTACATTTAAATTATAGGTATACAACAGGCAGTCTTACCGCAAAATGGCGTTCTCTTCCAGACAACCATGGGCAGAAAATAGCCATGGACACCGATACATGACAGGCGATGTAAACTAAATGTTTTAGAACTCAAACTACAGAATCTAGACTACAAGAAATATTTAAAGTATTACTATTTGAAACAAATTGACAGTAGTAATGTAAAATGGCTTTTGAATTCAAGTATTAGACATTGTAAATACCTAGGGTAATTTTTTTTTTAAGTGCAATAAAGAGGTTAGGTACTTACCTACTTAATAAGATGTTTTTTCAAACAAAATTAGGTTATTTATCTTTTAAATTTGATTATACATCAGTTTTAAAACCCATTTCGAGACCTTGAAAGTAAAACTCATGGACACTCTACAAAATCAGGGAGACTTCATGAAGGGGAGAAGTGGGGACCGGGCGCGCTTGCGCGCTTCGCCCCTCGGCCTACCCCAGCCAAAATGGCTTAAGCTGTATCACAAAACCTATACACATATGACCTTTTAACTCGAATAGGCTGCGTGTCAGACCGAGCAAATACAACGTTATTAGAATGTATCCACATACTCCGCGACAGGTGGATGTCAGGGGCGCGATCCTTATCAGTGTAGCAATAGGGGTTATTTTAGAATGCATGAAAGCTTGGTCAGTCTTAGACAATTTGATTGATTGGTTATTTTCTTGGTAATGCGAGTTTGCACGTTCGCTGCCCAGGACTACATACTGGCTCTAAGTTGTATGGGATAAGCTGAGTGTGGCACTGAAAGTAGTGATGCGGATGTTTGACTTGCCAGCCAATGAGCGGCTCCACAATTTGTACCAATTTGTAGCAAAAGAATCTTGATATTTTGTAGTATTTATTGGAAGCGATAAATAACCATCCTGTAGAGTTCGAGGGGTGTTCTTTTTAAGTGTCAACTTTTTGTAAAGGAATATCATTTTAATCGTTATTTTTTTATTAGAAATCAGTCTTACCTTGGCGATGTTGTCCCATTGTTTTAGAACTGCATTAGTACATAATAATTTAACAACAATTATGTAAAATAAACCTACATGGATACATACTGCAATCAAGCAAATAAGATAAATCGGTGACGTTTGAAAATTATCTGACTTTCTTTTACCCGACCAGGGTCGAAAATAGTCATAATACAGGGTGTCATAAACACATCTTATTTTATTATACCGCATAATCTAATAATCTTCGATCGTCCGTATCTATATCTATATTTTCAATAAAACCTGAAATGCAGCAACATTACTGAAACAAAAAAAAATACATTGCAAGATAGGTAACCATTTCTTTCCTTAACCTGGCAAACAAGAGAATAACCCAGCAGGGTATTAAGATATTACTGCTCCGTCAATATTATTGTTAGCCAAAGCCCTTAATATTATAAGAAGTTAACCACTTTCGTACTTTGTCGCTTTAACGTCATACTCGAACAGCCATATGAATTTCTCCACCGCGTGAACGCGATAAAGTACCAAAGTGATCACTTACTTATGTTGGTAGCAAACAGCGGTCTTCAAGCCCAATTACTGGGAGCTAGAATAGCCACATTAATAACACTTAGAAGGCGAAAGGGTTCGCAAGTTGGACCAGTGTAATACAGGGTGAATCGTTTTAGGTTAGCGGGGGTTGTGTGTAGTGGTGAAGCAACACAACAAGTCCTAAAGAATCTTTTGGAAGTGTACATTGAACTTTATATTTAATGTAGGATTTTTAAAGTATTGTTTTTGTGTTGACGTTGTCCTAATGCAGCGGTCGGCAACAAGCGGCCGTCATAATTTGTATTAATTTGTGCCAAGACTGTGTGCAATATTAAATATGTATAATTG
Organism: Acleris literana; assembly: GCA_946894065.1. Classification (NCBI taxonomy): domain Eukaryota; kingdom Metazoa; phylum Arthropoda; class Insecta; order Lepidoptera; family Tortricidae; genus Acleris; species Acleris literana. The sequence continues at coordinate 3,100,573 of OX335687.1, forward strand.
AAATATAAAGTATAATTTAGAATAATGATAATTAAACGGCTAGTGGCCCTCTCGTGTTGCTGTGCCCTCGCAGGGCCTCACAAGTATACCTGTACTAGTTATAGTTCCACCTGTTGTAACGTAATATGACACGCAATAAATGATTTGAATTTTAATTTGAATTTGAGCCCGTTACGTGCCCGCGAGCCTTCCTGGCTATTTTTTATGTAATTGGAATCCTTATTGACTACCGGCAATGTGGTACTTTTTGTCTGTAAAGTCATAAATTATTAATATGTGCGGACCGCGTCAACTTCATTAGCTAAGTTAAATGTGGCCCTCGGCTGCTAAAAGGTTGCCGACCCCTGTCCTAATGTATTATTTATATTTTTATACAACATGTACGTAAATTGTAAATTTATTTGAGAACTGAACTAGATATCCCGGGGTTGTGGCAGAATACCAGTGTTTTGCTCACTAGAGCAATGCTATACGCTGAGCCATGACCTTTTTGTGCTGCTGCGACGCACACATGCGATTGAGATTGTACTTAGTTTGTAAGTTAGTTTGATACTGTTTTTTCCACTAATTAAGACAATTGTATGTGTGTGATTGAAGCATCGAATAAACGCTTTATCTATCTATCTATCTTATCATATACGGGAACATCTTAAAATTGGATATTTTTCCCGATAATAATTTGTCCGAATCTTCATTTTTCCAAAAGCTATGTTATGCTGGAGTTATTATAGATTAAACACATAAGATGATTGCTATACATAGGTAAGGTTGTATTTAAAGCGATATTAAAACATAAATTCTTCTATCAAAACATTGCATTCGAAATTATGAAAATTCGGGATTTTGATTAATTCCGTATTTAACATAATATTGTTACTATTCTGAATGGAGATACAGTTTTCTTAAATTTATTTTTATTTCTTACGATCTCAATGTACCTAATGTACTTACCTAATTGCTTATAATTTATCATACCGCCATTTATCATAATTTATACTGTATCTTTAGTGGTGTTTATGGGCGGTGGTGATTACTTCCCATCAGGTAACCCACATGCTCGTTTCCCTCCCCAAAAATAAACATTATAATCCATACTAATATTATAAATATGAAAGTGTGTATGTTTGTCCGTGTTTCACGCTTTAACCACTGAACGGATCGAGATGGAACTTGGCACACATACTGGTTAGGTCCTGGAATAGGGTATAGAATAGTTTTTATCCCGGAAAATTTGACAGTTCCCGAGGGAACAGCGATAAACGATTTTTACAGGGACGGAGTCGCGGGCGAAAGCTAGTGAGTAATAAAATCTGAATCTGAATCAATGATTCGGAACAAAATAGACGCACACACGATGCTTGTGTGTGTAGGAATGTCAGACGCGATTGTCATATGTTTGTACACGCTTACACACATAAGCAGAGGCAGGGTTAAGGTGATTTTGGGACGTACAGTAATAGGCTTAAGGGTGGTTTGACAAATTATTATTTTTTGTAAGGACGGCGGAAAGAATGAATATAAATGTACCTACAGGATGATTATGGAAGAAAGTTGTTTGAGGAGGTTTGTGAAAATACACATTGTGTGTATTTTAATGGAGTAATTTTAAGTCCTTTTTCGCAAACTAGAATACAAATCTCCATGGAGATGAGTATTTTTCACAACATTGCTCGGAAATATGGCCATAGATGGTCTCGTTTGGGGTCACAAAACGTCGCTTATAAGGACAGACTAAGAATGTTGTTGTCGGTGTGTTTGCTGATTGGTCGAGAACATTGTTGTCCAACTTTAAGAACCAATGAAAATAAATCAATCAATTTTTGTGTCATAGCTCCTTAAAATGAAAAATTGAAATCGACCAATCAGAACACACCATTTTGTGTCGTAAAATATTAGGTGTATTTTTGCTAAAAAATACACAGACTAAAAACTATGTCACTGGTTTTTTTAAAATGTAATTCTAACTTGGCCCCTAATCTCGAACCACTAGAGATGAAATTACATGGGAGATATGGCGAAACAAATACAATTTTATATGGAGTCGACATTTTCATCTCGCGTGTTAGTTTATTAATCTCGAGTGCCAGGAGAATAGGGGTCCAGATTAAAAAAAAAGTGATCTATGGTAAAATTGGCGGTGATTAAATTAACATGAATTAAAATTTGAGTTTTGAATATGAATTTTTATTTTATTTTCTCTCAGTAGTTGTGAGAAGCACTATGTCTGCCTCGGTAGAAAGTGCAATTTATGGACTCGTACACTAGAGGGCCTCAACTACGTTTCGGCCCTCTATATGACTCGTCCAGAAGTTTCGTACTTTCTATCCTCGGCAACAATGTACTATATATAAGCGCAAATATACTACTAGAGGATGCCTGCGGCTTTATACACGTAGAATTATTTTCCTGATATTTCTTTTTTTCTTCCCATTGGGGGCTGATTTTCGAAAAATCTTCCCCTATCCCCCAGATCTATGTTAAAGCTGTGCGTTGTGTGTCGGTGAGTGATTAAGTCTTTAGTGTGAGAGCCTGTCGTTTGGCTGAAACATTTTTGTTAAAATGTGTCGATTCCGTACCGTTTCATTTGCCAACCCAATTTTCGTGTAACTGTAAATATTTCAGGATTTATTTCAGTACCATCGTGTAGAACCCTATTTACAGAAAACAAAGCGGGTTGGCAAACGAAACGTTTGGGAAACGATACAATTTGGCAAACATATTTCGCCGAAACAAAGGTAATCTTTAGTGGTGGTAGGACCTTGTGCAGGGTCCGTTCGGATCGTCCACTATCTTATCCATTAACCTACCACTATTAGCAGTGTTCGCTAGGGTGTGTCACCTTAGTATAGGAAATAAAAACTTTGTTTTTTTATTGATCTAATAGTAATCAAAAGATGCATTAAGATCTAAAATAACAAAAACTGGTAAAAAATATAGGTTTTTTTAGACATCTTTGGCTCACTCAATTGAGGTAAAGTTTTTGGATCTCCATACTAAGAGCTCAAAATGGATATTTGAGTTCCTAGTAGCTATAACACACTATTACAACACCAATTAATCGGGTTCCTATCCAACAATTACCGTTTTAGCTTGGGAAATTACATTGATAGCACAAAATAATCTAACAAGCATTCTTATCATTAAACGTTTTAACTGCGTGCGTTAGGAGACTTGTGAATTGATTGATTACGTCAAAACATGACAGCTTTTTTGTTTTTCTTAAACAAGACAAACATTAAATAATATAGTTTATGTATATAATTATACAGTGAAATAAAAAATGCAGATTTAACTAACCTTGTATTTTGCCAATTTTGCCAAACTTCAAGGTCAGTGAGCGAGCCAAAAGTACCATTAAATATAAAATCTGTAAATGCGAACCTTAATTACACTTAAAAAAGAAACTTTTGTGTTGTATTACGTTTCGAATTTCACCGTTTGACAAAAATTACACACCCTAGTGTTCGCATTGTTGAGTTCCGGTGTCGGGATAAGACAACCTGTGAAATTACTAGCATAAATCAATTCCATCTTGGTCCTCAGGGTTGGCAACGCGTTTTAAAACTCTCGTTACTTATCTATCATAGAATATGGTTTAAAAATTTCGTTACTTATCTATCATAGAATATCGTAACACGTTACTCTCCATTCAGTAAAATCCGTCGAGTATAAGTAATCTCGTCCGAACACGGTAGCCGGCCGGGCGCGCGCCCGCTGGTGCGTGAACCGCGTACACGCAGCCTGTAATACATTTATAATGACACGCTGGGATTCCAATACCAAGAAAACGGTTTCGATTTTTTCAAGTACTTTAAATATACTATAGCTAAAACAGAATGTATGCTATAAAATAAAGAGAGTATTGTTTACGAAGAAAAATAATGATTTTATACCTACAAATAATATTTGTTTTATGCTGTAGCATAATAGTAGTTTACGTGACGGTTGCGTAATGCTAATTACGCAGAGTCTCGTACAATACTTTATCTACACAAATATGATAAGTACTCTAAGGTTCAGAAGCCGAAAGGCAAATGACCAGCATTACCTTACCTGAGGTAGTAGGTGAGAGCGATGACAGCTGTAACGTAATTTTGAAATTACGTTATCGAATAATGTAAGGTAATGAGATCCAAATTTGGAACATCTTCCAAAATTAACAGCTGTCATCGCTGTCACCTACTACAACAGGTAAAGTAATGCTGGTCATTTGCCCTTCGGCTTCTGAACCCATCTTAGAGTACTTATAATTATGTGTATGTGTGTTATATACTACTACATGTAATGCTGGTCATTGCCTACGGGTTTTGAACGCATAATAGAGGACTTATGATATGAATGTAGATAAAATATCATTTAGCTACAGTATGTTTAAACTACTTGAAAAAATGCCCGTTTTTTTTAAAAGACCGTTTTATCACACGCGAGGACAATTCGCACTGCTAGATCAAAACAGTATCAACTCAAAATACAAATTTCTATGAACTTGAAACGAAACTAGTAAGTTTTTTCAGTGGACTTTTTTTCATCTAGTATTGCGAATTGTTCGTTGAAAGAGTATTTACTCTGGAATACTAATTAGAAGCACATGGGAGTAACTCCACGCGGTACTGTCAAGTCCATATCTCTTTTATCGGTCACGAAAATTAGGGTGGGAACACCCTGTACAGTCAGCAGCAGAAGTAGCTACGCAACCGAAGAGGTCAAAATGATGTGCACTCGACTCTATTGTCAAGAGAATACGTACATTTTGAGCATGTTATTCTGCTTAGCTACTTTTGTTGCTTACTGTACATTACCCAAAACCCGGTTACTCCTACTTATTATAGTACCAAATAATTCACCAAGAGTTACCCCGACTTTTACCTTGAAAATACAGGTGTTATTCTCATAAAAAACACTTAATCGTTGAGCCCACTGCCCAGCCCAACTGGACCTGTCTATATTGTAAGTGCCCATAAAGGTACAGACCATGTTATGATAGGCGGTGAAATTAGGCGTCATAAAATGATAAAAAGACTAACTCCTCTCAACTCATGAGACAAACTTAATAATACCAGTGGACAAATGCCGGAACTAGCATTTTATTTAACAAACGCACACAGTTTCCTATACACAGGCGCCACGTGCAACTGAACCGGTAAGTTAGTCTGACATTACAGCCTTGAAGGAAAGTTACGTGGTTTCATTAAAGTGTCATTACGTCATAGCTTTGAAGAAACCTCGTAACTCATATTTCGTGACGTAGGATTTTAAACTTAAACGCGAAGAGAATTAGGTTCAAACTCATACATCTCGAAATATCAGATACGAGTTTTTCCCAAGTAGTAACGATTAGTTGTGTCCCGTGAGCCAAACTGCCGCAATACCAAAGGTCTCTAACTGTATAGTAATAGTATGAGCATTTTAAGTTTAATGTGGTTGACAATAAGGTATAGAATTCTTTGACTTCTAAATTGCAGCTAGTCGCCTTCTTTCGTTAGACCCGTCATTTATGACAATAGAGGTGTTATAACTCGCTTGAGGCTTGCGGAGTTGCTTTGAAATGATAGCCAACACAATGATGTATATATGTGGCATTATCTATGAAAATGGACCTTATTGTCGATGGCGCTTACGCCGCACAGCGTCACACGACGTTGTATTTATATAGGAGCATCGTTAATAATGGCGGAAGCGCCATCGAAAATAAGGTCCTTTGACATAGAACGTGTCATATTTAGACCTTATGTTGTACCGCCATTACAATATTTGCTTTGCCTATAGGTTACGTAGAGAATGATTTAAAACAATAAGTTGACCGTTATACTAAGTGTATTTTTAAGGGCCTGTTTCACAAAAGACAAGTAAATTTATCTGCCATTTAAAATTGGCTCTCTCCTTGTCTATTTTCAAGTGTAAGAAGGAGAAAGAACTAATTTTATTTGTCAAATGCTTTACTTGTCGATTGTAAAACAGGCGGTTGAATAATTAAATTAACATTTATTGTTATTTATTACTACAGGACGCCGGCGACTTCGTACGCGTATAATTATTTTCCCGCTACTCCCCCTATTTTAACCACTTAGGGGATGAATTTTCGAAAATCCTTTCTTAGTGCTCACTTACATCATGAAAGCAACCCCTATACCAAATTTCAAGTTTCTAGGTACAGTAGTTTCGGCTGTGCGTTGTTGATATATAAGTCAGTGAGTCAGGTTTGCCTTTTATATATATATATATATATATATATATATATATATATAGATTTGGGTGTCCCTCACAATCCCTAACAACGTTTGTCCTAACACATCGTTTGTGCGAATTTTCATTTGCCCTAATCTGGTTTTCAGATGAGTCAGGCAACTTTTTAAGTTTTCCAATTATATCTGCGGTTCGGTTAGGTTAGGGTTGTATTATAAACCAGTGATCGGAATTAGGTGAGCTAAAATACCTATTCTTCGCAAGAGGACATAATATAGAGTGGTTACAACAGGGTAGAAAAATATATTTTTTCTTGAATACCGGGTATTTGATATTTACCCGGGTATGTATTTTACACAGTCTAGTTCGAATAGTACAAGTCTTGAGCTTAATGTAGCATGTTTTTATAAGATTGCCCTTTCATATTTCTAATAATAATCTTAAATACCTGTAAAAAACATACTACATTAAGCTCAAGACTCGAAGTTCGAATAGTGCAAGTCTTGAGCTTAATGTAGTATGTTTTTTACAGGTATTTAAGATTATTATTAGAAATATGAAAGGGCAATCTTATAAAAACATGCTACATTAAGCTCAAGACTTGTACTATTCGAACTAGACTGTGTAAAATACATACCCGGGTAAATATCGAATACCCCGTATTCAAGAAAAAATATATTTTTCTACCCTGTTGTAACCACTCTATATTATGTCCTCTTGCGAAGAATAGGTATTTTAGCTCACCTAATTCCGATCACTGGTTATAACAATACTAAAAAGTTTTAAAATTAAAGCGGAAATGGCGCTAGGATAAATGAAAGTTCGGACAAACGATGCATTACGACAAATGACGATTAGGACTTCCATAGGAGAACCTATAGATTTACATACAGCGATTCGTGATGTACTGAATAAGGGCCAAATTAAAAGCACCCGAAACCGAGGTTTTTGAATGTAAAGGAATCGAAAGTTGTATGATTACGAGTAGAACGGTCTCTGCCTATCCCATTGTAAAACAGGCGTGTAGATATTTGTATATATTATTCAATAGCTTCTGCCCGCGACTTCGTCCCCGTGGAATACTTACTTTGGGCTAACGCTAACTTTAACCCGCGACTTTGTTAACGTAGAAGGTTGAAACATTCTTCATTGGTGCTCCGCTCCTATTGGTCTTAGCGTGATGATATATAGCCTATAGCCTTCCTCGATAAATGGGCTATCTAACACTGAAAGAATTTTTCAAATCGGACCAGTAGTTCCTAAGATTAGCGCGTTCAAGAAAGCAAACAAACAAACAAACTTCAGATTTTTAATATTAATACAGATACGTTTTCAGAATAAGTACTTAAGCTTTCGTCGTTTATTAAAAAGTTGACAATTTCGATCATGGTAACTTGATCATTTTTGGTACAATATTTTTTTCCTTAAAAGAAATCACGCTGTATACCTAAAGACCTGAAACCCTATGGTGACTAACCTTTACGGAGCTCTGGAAAAATGGAGGAGAAATATTACAGATACTATTGCCAAGTCTATTGTTTTCCAGTAAAATGGGGTTGCATTGTTACGTTTTTTCCTCTATAGCAGTGCCGTATTGTAAGAAATGTGAAAATAAAGGATAATGCAGACAATAGAGTCGGTGGAGTGATATTTAATAAAGGATTGAGCTGAATGGCCAAGAAATGGGACATGCTGTTAATTAATAGTACATTGTTGCCTAGGCAGGGAAGTAGGCAATTGCGGGCCGAGTAGGTACCTATTGGTTTAAACGGACGAGCTTGCCTGTGCGTGTGCGCTGCGTCGTCGCCGCTGCGTTGAACATAATTAGGGACACTTGCTTTTTTTCCCATACATTTGCCTACTAATATGACTTTTAAATTTTGACCACCATTCAAAAAGTTCTTGACCAATTTTATTGCTAAATACAATTTACTTTAGATCATTAACTAAGGTTTAAATTTATGTACAATGAACTACTGTTAAAAATGAACCTTATATTTTATAGTGATTTAAAAACTTAGTGTTGACCCGTCCATACAAAGTTTTACAACTTTGTATGAACGCGAGGTATTTATTTTTTCAAATCCTTATAAAATGAAAGATCCGTTTTCAACAGAGATGAATTGTACATACATTTAAACCTTAGTTCATTAATGAACGATGAGTGTAACCAAATATTAAAGTAGTTAAGAACTTTTTGAATGGTGGTCAAAATTGAAAAGTCATATTTGTAGGCAATTGTATGGGAAAAAAACAACTGTCCCTAATTATGTGACCACCACTGTAAATTAGAATGACTTGCCACACGATGCGTTGAAATACTTGCGTCGCTCTATTTTTAACCGACTTCAAAAAAAGGAGGAGGTTCTCAATTCGTCAGGTTTTTTTTTTTTTTTTTTATGTATGTTCTCCGATTACTCGAAGACCACTGGACCGATTTGAAAAATTTTTTCGTTGTTCGAATGGGTATACTTTCTAGTTGGTCCCATTGTCACCACATCAGGATCTGATGATGGGATCATGGAGAAATCAAGAGAACTCCTCAAATATTATAGGCACACCTATAGCGATTTTGGTATTTTTCACTGTAACTCGTGCATTTGCTTTTGAAAAGTACTATATGGTGAAGTGGAACTGATGATGAAGACCACAGATGGCCACCGGAACTCCTTAACGGTACCTATTTCAAGGGTGGCGATAAGATATTTCGATTAAGGTAGTTGAGCAACTATGACGAAGCACATTTAGGTTTAAATATGACTATGACATTCCCGCGGCGTTGTCTGCGGCGAGCTTGAAATGTTCTATAGTTTCTTATTAATATTTAGAAGTGGAGCTACGTAACAGCATAAATAGGATCACTAAAAAGTATAAAATAAAATAAATGTTTAAAAAAACAAAAAACCGCCTTCAAAAAGCAAAAAATAACTTCTTTAAAATGGTAGGTAAATAGGTCAGTCCAACTGAAGTCGGCGTCCAACAATATTTTAACCAAAAGCAGACTTCAGTTGGACTGACCTATTTACCTACCATTTTAAAGAAGTTATTTTTTGCTTTTTGAAGGCAGTTTTTTGTTTTTTTAAACATTTATTTTATGAAGTCACAGCGTTGCAAAGACACAACGCCCGGCATCGTTTTTTCACGTAGACCTTTTTTGACTGTTTAGAGTGGCATCACTCTAAATAGTCAAAAAAGGTCTACGTGGAGAAAAAATGAAGTGGGCAGAAAACGAGATAACTGAACGATAATATTTAGATAACGTATCCTTATTTCATATTTGTTCGAGCCACTGGTCAGTTAAATCAGATTGTATATCGATCTTTTTCCGGCTCAAATGTTATCCGACGCATATTATACGGATATTATTTACGGTTGAGTAAAATAAGTAAATCCACTGGAGCGTTTTCACGTCGTATTCGAAACGAATCCTAGAAAAATGGTTGTATAATATAACTAGCTGTTGCTCGCGACTCCGTCCGCGCAGAAAAATAAAACATAGCCTATGTTCATCAGAGATAATGTAGCATTCTAACGGTGAAAGAATTTTTAAAATCGGTCCAGTAGTTTCGGAGCCTATTCAATGCAAACAAATAAACAAACAAACAAACAAAATCTTTCCTCTTTATAATATTATAGTGTAGATAAGTACCTACACTCTGTGAGCACTTAGAAAGTGCTTCGGGTTTGTACTTCTCTCTCACTCGCTCTTAATAAGAGCTTATGAGAGCGAGTGAGAAACAAGTACAAACCCGAAGCACCTTCTAAGAGCTATCGCACTGTACTTGAAAGACCGAGCGCCGCTCGGGTTGAAAACGAACTTTCTCGAAGTTGCCAACTTGGCAAATCGATTTTTCGCCATGGTAAATTTCACCGAAAGAGAATATTGTTTTAAATTAAAACATTATTTAGTAGGGACTGGACTGGAATCCTACCACGCTGGCCACGTCTTTTAATTCGCGCTGAGGCAGCTTGTTATAAAGAGCTGGCCCCATCACCTGCGGGTCTTTGTTCAGGTATCAATGTTTGATATCTCATCATCATCATGTCAGCCGAAAGACGTCCACTGCTGGACATAGGCCTCCCCCAAGGCTCTCCACTCAGACCGATCTTGTGCTTTTCGCATCCACCGCGTATATCCCCGTTTGATATCTAGTTCATTTCAAATACCAAGGCCCGATTCCACTTGAGACGGTCATTAAGCGTGAACAATAGGATTAGTGATAACAAGAGATTATTGAAAGAAGATGAAGTGCTCAGGTAGTAAAGCAATTAGTCAACCATAGCTAAACATTATGACTCTCATTGTTAAATAAGTCTCAAGTGGAATGGGGCCATGGTATTTGAAATGAACTTTAAATAATAGTAATTAGGTAATTGAAACAATATTTTAATTAAATTCAGATTCAAAAGAGAGAGAAACCTATAAACAATTACTAAATTAAGTGTCATTCTTGACAGATTTAAATTGGATATTCATTATCAGATACCAAATTTCAAAAAGTAATCAATTGCCATTTCTTTAGCCAGAAATAATACTAATAAAATAATACATTTAATGCATGTTTCGCAATCGACAAGTTAAATTTAGCCCTTTCCCTTTGTTACACTTGAAAATAGAGTCTATTTAATAGACAAGGAGAGAGCCAACTTTAAATGGCAAATAAATTTACTCGTCGATTGTGAAACAGGCCCATAACCTAATCAAAGAATAGGCTAGTGTCCTAAAATTCTAATTAGTCAGTCTTTTACGTTATAAAAATATATTGGACACGTATTTTTTCTTTTGTCTATTAAACAAAAACTGACGGAGATAATGTGAGTTGAAGTTTCGCGTGACGTCACGCCGTGGCACACTTTATACCACGTTGTGACGTCACGAGCCCCCACTCCCGAACTTTGATGCGCGTTATAATTGTCAATTTGGATTGATTTGAAAAAGCAAAAAATACGTGTTCAATATTTTTTTTACTGACGGACTAATTAGAATTATTACTTTTTTACCCAGGACACACCCCTATTGAAGCAACATAAACCTATCTCATAATCTTACCTGACCTAAATAACAATTTTAAAAAAAAAACTTTACTTATCCATACCCTTTTCCCCGCAAAGCGTTCCAGCTCTCACATAACTTGAGCGGCATAACATATTCTAAAATATTAGCATACATTTTGGCACACCTATCTAAAACCACCGCACCCATTAGTATTTCGTCAGTATATTCAAAACCGTGGATAGAGTTGTGACGTCTCGTTAAAATTTGACATTTGCTACGTACAAAATGTGACAAATTTTAACGAGACGTCACAACTCTATCCACGGTTTTGAATATAGGAACGCACCATTAGTAAATCTATCGATGTAAAACCTATAACCAATCCTTTTACTAATTATTATTAATAATAATAATCCGTACTACTTTTACTAATTATTATTAATAATGATAATAATCCGTGTATATTACATCGACTTGTGTTGAGGTTTTATCACTACAGTATTATATTTATGGTATGTATGGATTGTCATTGTCATTAGAAAAAACATTGTTCTAAAACATCGACGTTTTTCCCTCTTCTATCAGAATTAAAAAATGGTGAACTAACATATTCCCTGTGTATTATTAATGTTATTTATAACATCTTTAAGAACTTGAGTGCGTCTGTCCATCGACGTGAAGAGAAAATTTGAGTAAACTAAAAGATTCGTAGAGGTTGATTTGCGCTTCATAAAGCCGTGTTGTTGGGGTATTATCTTATTTTGAAGAAGTGGGTAAATTATGTCGTGGACACGTGACTTAAATAGTTTGCAGGATTAAATTGAAGTTGACCTGTAGTGACTAATTTGGGTCTTAGATCCGGATTTATGTATGGGAGTGACTAGAGACAGCTTCCAGCGGTCCGGAAATGTGCCCTCTTGGAGGAATTTATTGAATAATATTTTAAGCGGAGTTATTATTGCTGGAGAGGCATTTTTGGAAAAGATGGGACCTATTTTGTCCAGGGCCTTTATTAGGATCCAACGTACGAAGTTTTCGTTTTATATCAATTTCACGAATAAAAACATTTGAAATAATATCAGCGGTAGACGAACACGGCAAATTATCAACATATATTACACATTAGTACATTATTACATACATACATACATAATCTCACGCCTTCGTTCCCAGAGTGGGGTAGGCAGAGCTACAGAATGACAAACATCTCTAAAAACTTGTTGATAATTCTATAACCACAATTTGCACAATTAGGCTAAGATGTTTACCAGCGTATTAGTGACAGGTTGCAAGCCCATCGCCTAACAGTACTACAAGCCTTAGTACATTATTATATTATTATATTATACATTAGTATATGGTGGTTATTAGGAGTCTCGAATACTGAGCTAAAAAATGTTGAGAAAGCTCGCTAATATCATTCGGTGGTGTTGGCAGCCTTATCACCGAGAAACATTGTGTTGTTGTAGTTTGAATTGTTTTTTTTCAACGAGGAGATGTACGCCCAGAAAGATTTAATATTTGACTTCATCGAGTCCTCGGTATTTTCTGTATATTTACGAAAACTAACTAACATAATATGTTATTTAATCACGACAGAATAGAACGGCTTAACGGATCCGGATGAAATTTGGCACAGTGATAGATTATAGTCAAGAATAGCACATAGGCTACTTTATATCCCGGAAAATTGGACAGTTTCCGAGGGAATAGCGACAAACGACTTCAACGCGGACGGCGTCGCGCGCAAAAGCGAGTAGGTTTATAACAGAAATATAACTTAGCGGGAACAGGGACAAGCCGGCGCGGGAGACGTTTCCGCTTCCGGCACGGGGCCGGAAGCCGCTGAGCAGTTCACGTCGAAATAGTTATACTGACTCGTATATCTCAAGTAGTATTGTCACGTGAATATTATCAGGCCAAGCGTAATATGTACGTTTTAATTAAACAATTGCTTGAGGCTAAACCGTCGCCGGTCAGTCATTGTATGAGTTCTTTTTCGAACAAAAAGCCAAAATAGACCAGTTGTAGTCTTTTGAGGATCGGGATATTATTTCAATTATAGTTGGAACTATCGGTGATAGTAATATATCTACCGCAGCAGAGGCGGAGAATTTTAAATATTGTGACGAGCTAGCCTCTTTATTGCATAGCAAAGTTAATCCATTATCAGATAGACAGAATTCTCAAAAAAATACTTAGTAAGCAGATCAACTTCCCGACCAACTTTACAGTAATGATAAACGTGAGGGAAGTATCAAACCAGATTTTCATTCAAACGCGGCTAGAAATGAACATAATTCTAGTTATATTTGCTACCGCTGTGGTGAAGAGAGTCACAGGAGAAACAATTGTACTACATGCATACATTAAATCACTTCTGTTTCCCAGAGGGGTAGGCAGGCAGAGACCACTTCTTTCCACCTGCTATGATCCTGACAAATCTCTTTCGCTTCTTCCACATTCATACATCGATTAAATAACAATTAACAATTGTACTTTAAGGATAATGTTCGTTGCAATTCTTGCAACAAAACTGGACACTAGGCTGCTTGTAGGTCCAAACCAAATCCTAAAGTAGAACAAAAAGCGGATGTCAAAATGATGACCGAGTCTTTTTCGAAACAAAAACTTAACAAGCAAACTATTATTAATAATGTCGAGAACAAGGCTTCTTTTGACATGGGAAGCGATTGCTCGTTAATAACTCGCGAACTCGTTGAGCAACTTGAATCGCAAAGTTTTCAATTGATTAGTACTATCAACTTGGTTGGATTTAGGAGTGACTCCACTGTTACAGTAACCGAGGCTATGGCTACGACTTTAAAAGTAAATTCCGTTGAACTATTTATAACGCTACTAGCTTCTGCCAGCGACTTCGTCCCCGTGGAATTGTTAATTTTTGCTAACACTAACGTGATGATATATAGCCTTTAGTCTTCCTCGATAAATGGGCTATCTAACGTTGAAAGAATTTTTCAAATCGGATCATTAATTCCTGAGATTAGCGCGTTCAAACAAACAAACAAACAAACTCTTCAGCTTTATAATCTTCTAATATATAAAATTCTCGTGTCACAGTTTTCGTTGCCATACTCCTCCGAAACGGCTTGACCGATTTTGATGAAATTTTTTGTGCTTATCCGGTATCTATGAGAATCGGCCAACATCTATTTTTCATCCCCCTAAATGTTAGGGGTAGTCCACCCCTAAATTATTTATATGGCAAAACAACGTTTGCCGGGTCAGCTAGTATTAGTATAGATATGTAGTAGATGCCCTGTCTGGCTGTGAAATATTGATAAGTCGGAATTGTACAGAGGACAGTAGTATAATGTATACTCGAGTAGGTGATTTCTTAACTTTTGATCTCGTGCAAGGATTAATATCAACAAAATAGGGAATATGCGCGGATTTTTTAAATCGCATTTCTCAAATATGAAAATACCGTATAAGAGATCACCAAAAGTGAAATTAAAATTAAAATCGGTCAAGAAATACGGATGATAAAAGCATTTTTAAATGCTAATTAGACAGAGATCCGAAGTGCATCGGTGACGTCATTGTGCAGTTCGGCCATATAAACTGCACATATTCTGTTTTGCTAGAAAGAGATAGGAACGAATCTTTGTTGGCGTATATCTTGGTTATTTTTATAGCTATTAAAGAAATGTTTTTTCTCACATGAATCAGCTTTTATTGAAGCTGTAAAAAAAACCATGCATATTCCCTATTGACCCGTTCGTTCTCAGTGAAGTACCTCACGATCAGCAACTGCTATTAAACAATATTATAGCAAAGTATTCGCATTGTTTCTCTCAGGATTTAACTACTCTCGGTAAAACTACATGCGTTGAATTAGAAATAGAATTAACGTCAAGTAAACCGGTTTGTTTACGACCTTATAGGATGTCCGAATCTGAACGAGCTATGACGCACGAGTTGACTGACGAACTGTTAAACAATGGCGTTATCCGTCACAGCTGTTCAGCTTATGCTAGTCCCGCCCTGCTTGTCTATTATTTTAATTAACCATACCACCTTATGAATTAAAGTGTGTTTACGTAACTGTCGTTTTTATATTAAATCTTTAACTAACTGATTAACTTTGTAAACAATTTATTATACTGATGGACATAAGTTTGTTTGGCAATTGGCAAGCGAATTGTCATAGTCGTCAACGGCGTGGGGCCGGCTGTTGAGATTCGTGAACACACTTTTCAAAATATCCAAACTTTACCGTTTTTGGCGTCTCGATTTTTTCCGGCGAACCTTGCCAATCTTGCCATGTTACCCAAGTTCACATTATTGGACTGACGACATCCTACAAAACGACATAAAGTTATAAACACTATCTAATCACTTCAAAATGTTTGAAACAGAGTCTATGGATGGATGGTTTACGATTCGTTTTCACAACGAGTTTCCGTTTTCGCAAGTAAGTGCAGTTTTTTTGCACCACGTTTATGTCAGGACCCGAACTTATATATATCTCAATGTTATTACTAGTATTATTCGCTAGATAAGAAGAAAGAAGACATTTATTGATAGTATTATAAAAATTACATGTCAAAGTGGATTTAAAAATTATTACATTAAAAAGTGGACAAAATATTTCGTCATTGTAAGTAGCAAGTTACGTACCTATACTAAAAACAAAATTAATTTTTCACTTCCCATGCTCAAAAAGTGTATCATATTAGACTTATCAAGCGAGACTCAAGTAGTACATGTAAACCCTAGAGAATACATTATATTCATATTTTCCCTAGGGAAAATATGAAATGGAAAATAGAATGATTTATATGTACAGTCGAAGACATAAGTTGATGAACAAATCCAAATTTTCAAAACACCTGCACAATGTAAAGTTCCATATGTCACTGAACAAATTGTTGATCAAATCTTTGTGTACATTGAAGAATGACAAAAGCTAGTAAACAATAGTTTAGCAAAAGTTACTGGACATTATACATATACATAATTAGATTATCATTGATGGTAAGGAAAGTCCATAAACACATACTTACAAAACACCTGCACACTGTAAAATTCCATATGTTGCTGAACTGACAGTGCCGAGTTGAGTCATTTTTGAATTTTGAACAAAGACAATCACTGAAAAGAGTGCCAATGGTTTCGCTCTTTCGTTTTGGGAATGAAGTCATTGTAGTGCCATTTTTAACCGACTTCAAAAAAGGAGGAGGTTATACGTTCCACTGTAGGTATGTTTTTTTTTATGTATGTTCACCGATTACTCCGTCAATTGTGGACCGATTTTAAAAATTATTTTTTGGTTTTGATAAATTATACTTCCAAGGTGGTGCTATTGTCAGCAAATCTGAATCTGATGAGAGGATCAGTGAGGAATTGAGGGAACTCCTCAAATATTGTAGGCAAACATATAGCGATTTTAGTATTTTTAGTAACAAGTACAGCATTTGCATTCAGAAAGCATCACTTGGAGAAGTGAACTGATGATGAAGACCACAGATGGCCACCGGAACTCCTCAACGGTACCTATTTCAAGGGTGGCGACAAGATATCTCGATTAAGATAGTTGAGCGCCTACAACGAAGACTATTTACTTGTTGAAATATGACTATGACTTTCCCGCGGCGTTGCTTGCGGCGCGCTTGAAATAACTTAAAGTTTCATATCAACTAAGAAGTGGGACTACTTAACAGCGTATTATGATCACAAAAAGTATAAAATAAAATAAATTTTTTCAAGACAAAAAACCACCTTCAAAAAAGCGGTTTTTGTTTTTTAAAACATTTTTTATCTTATTAGAGACAGAAATTCATACACACATTTCTGGTAATGCAATGAATTTGTAAAATAGGTAGCATAACATTAACTGCCGCACTCAGAGACGTCAATTAATTTTAATGCTTGATTAAAGTTACTGCTGTCACTCTCTGCGGTATAGCAATAGAATAAGACAACATGTCACTAAACAAGCATTAAATTTAATTGACGTCTCTGAGTGTGGCAGTAAGTAACATAAAGTATCGAAATAATGTCCAGCTACTTTTGGACTTCTTCATAGAATTTTGGTGATCAGGGACTGTTGGATTATTTCATCGAGATTTAGTGTCCAGCTACTTTAGGACTTCTTCATAGAATTTTGGTGATCAGGGACTGTTGGATTATTTCATCGAGATTTAGTGTCCAGCTACTTTTGGACTTCTTCATAGAATTTTGGTGATCAGGGACTGTTGGATTATTTCATCGAGATTTAGTGTCCAGCTACTTTAGGACTTCTTCATAGAATTTTGGCGATCAGGGACTGTTGGATTATTTCATCGAGATTTAGTGTCCAGCTACTTTAGGACTTCTTCATAGAATTTTGGTGATCAGGGACTGTTGGATTATTTCATCGAGATTTAGTGTCCAGCTACTTTAGGACTTCTTCATAGAATTTTGGTGATCAGGGACTGTTGGATTATTTCATCGAGATTTAGTGTCCAGCTACTTTTGGACTTCTTCATAGAATTTTGGTGATCAGGGACTGTTGGATTATTTCATCGAGATTTAGTGTCCAGCTACTTTTGGACTTCTTCATAGAATTTTGGTGATCAGGGACTGTTGGATTATTTCATCGAGATTTAGTGTCCAGCTACTTTTGGACTTCTTCATAGAATTTTGGTGATCAGGGACTGTTGGATTATTTCATCGAGATTTAGTGTCCAGCTACTTTTGGACTTCTTCATAGAATTTTGGCGATCAGGGACTGTTGGATTATTTCATCGAGATTTAGTGTCCAGCTACTTTTGGACTTCTTCATAGAATTTTGGCGATCAGGGACTGTTGGATTATTTCATCGAGATTTAGTGTCCAGCTACTTTTGGACTTCTTCATAGAATTTTGGCGATCAGGGACTGTTGGATTATTTTATCGAGATTTAGTGTCCAGCTACTTTTGGACTTCTTCATAGAATTTTGGCGATCAGGGACTGTTGGATTATTTCATCGAGATTTAGTGTCCAGCTACTTTTGGACTTCTTCATAGAATTTTGGCGATCAGGGACTGTTGGATTATTTCATCGAGATTTAGTGTCCAGCTACTTTTGGACTTCTTCATAGAATTTTGGCGATCAGGGACTGTTGGATTATTTCATCGAGATTTAGTGTCCAGCTACTTTTGGACTTCTTCATAGAATTTTGGTGATCAGGGACTGTTGGATTATTTCATCGAGATTTAGTGTCCAGCTACTTTTGGACTTCTTCATAGAATTTTGGTGATCAGGGACTGTTGGATTATTTCATCGAGATTTAGTGTCCAGCTACTTTTGGACTTCTTCATAGAATTTTGGTGATCAGGGACTGTTGGATTATTTCATCGAGATTTAGTGTCCAGCTACTTTTGGACTTCTTCATAGAATTTTGGCGATCAGGGACTGTTGGATTATTTCATCGAGATTTAGTGTCCAGCTACTTTTGGACTTCTTCATAGAATTTTGGCGATCAGGGACTGTTGGATTATTTCATCGAGATTTAGTGTCCAGCTACTTTTGGCGTTGGTAGTGTTTAGCGACTTTTGTAATTTCTTGACGAACAAGGAGTTTTGAACATACTTTTGTATATTAACATATAAAGAGTTCTCGTGTACAGTTAATTTTGTAGGTTTATTTTGTTTTGCGACTTATGTCTTCGACTGTACAAAACATTTTAATTTGACCAATCAAAATACTTCACCAAATTAAATCCACCAATCAAAATACTTCACGAAATTAAATCCACCAACCACAATACACATCGACTGTCAATCGGACATTAGGTATTTTTTGGTACGTATACACTTTAACTAAATGAACTCTTTAAAAAAAAACTTTGTATTTCGTATCAACCAACCAGAATACAGCTATATTAAAATCGACCAATCAGGTAACAGAATTCATTTCTCAAAACATTAGGTGTTTTTTAGTCCCTATTTTACAATCGTTAAAATATGATTAAATCGATTGTGCAACGCTTTGAAGCGCTAAATACTCACACGGTCAGTGGCGTTTATTTGCGGTGTCTATATTTTGTATCTATGTCAAAGTATTTTTAAAAAAACTTGCCGCCAAATTAAAACAATAGTTTCGCCGTAGAATTTGTGGTGGGTAATCTTTGCAATTTTTTTACCTTTGTATAGGTTATGTTTTTATTTTCTCACAGTCGAAGTGAAAAGTAGAATATATTACTCGGGTCTAAAAGCCATATTAGGTACCCCTCGAAAAATAACCATCTCGTGGTACTAGGTATGGCTTATTTTAGACCCTAGTTATACAATCTACTATTGAGACTAATGTGTAGCTAATATGATTAGAAAGATCATTAGTGAATTCCGGCTCCATCTTCGCATTCAATGCTCTGATGTGTCTTCTTGTTCCCCTTACTCTGATGGAAACAGCTCTTATGACTGAAATTTCCACCTTTATAGATTATTTGTGAATATGGTTTTTGCCATTTTTCATTTAATTTCGAGGCGGTTTTTTTAAAAAGCGTTATATTCAATCCCAAGGGCTCCATCGCAAGAAATGACTAGAGGAGTAAAGGAAGCTCTTTGGTCCTCAGCAGCTCGATCATATTTTAAATGTTTCTCTCGGCTATGCTCCTGAGCTGTTTTTTGCCAGGTGAGGATGTTGTATGAGGAAGCGTCGGCATTTACTTTGCGAACATCAAAGAACGCTTTCCTCGCAGGTTCCCACACGCTGTTCAGTAACAGGTCACCTATAAGAGCTGGTTGGGTTGTGTTTGCGTTACTACTAGTTGATTGTGTGTATAAAGTCTTTATTCATTTAAGTAGATACATATCAAACAATAATAAAACTGTATATGCCGCCGCCGCCTTGTCTTGTCTGTCATCTGTCATTGTCAGTCAATTAAAACCCTCCCCTCTTGTCTACTTTAGCAACCCGACTCACAAAGTGTTTCGTTACCAATAATTAACAAAATATTTAATAAGCATTATTGCTTTTCTAAACAGCAGTAAATTAAAATATTAGGCACATTGTGGATGTGATGCAAATAGGGTTAAAATTGTTGAATTAGCGTTGGATGGGTATTTTAGGTTAGGGTACCTACTGATAAAATATTAGTAGGTTTACTTTTAATATCTCTTACATAGCTAGAAATGCTTGACTTAGTATTTGACTGTTTTATGACATGATTATTTTTATTTACACACAGTATGAATAGGTAATAGCGGCCTTTACACTTAAAGTTCGGACAAACCACGCGCCGTTCCAATCTTCGTTCCGAACCGTACCTGCGTGTAAATGCAACGCGGCGCGTGGCGATTGGCAGTTCTATCCTTAAATTGGCAGCGGCGCGAGCGCATTTCGCTAGAGTTCGGAGCGTGCATCTCATGGCGACGTGTAAAAGAGCATGGCGGTTTGGAGCGCGGAAGCATTTACGGAATTTATTAGTTTGTTCCGTGAACTTACATAATACGTACCATTTCTAATAAAGAGTCAAACTTGACACTGTCCATTCGTAGGTAATTCTTGAAATCTTCTGGATAATTGTCTCGTAATTCGCTTAATAATTGTAAATGTCCATATCTTCGTGTAGGTATGATATTTTACCCACATTTTCCGTTGTGTTCGGTTGAAATCAACTACGAAGCCAGCTAACGCAACGACTAAACGGAGATCCATTTTTGTTACATCTGAAGGAAAAGCTTTTGTTTTGTGATCACATTCCACACGCCAGTCTAAACTGCGCTCCGAACTCTGGAATATCGTTCAGTTTGGACTGCGAGCCGGCAGAAATCACAGATAACAAGACTTTAAATAAATATTAAGTAGGTACCGCAAAAGCAATTGATTTTACACTAGCACTTGATAGATGATTCCATATCTTTTTTCCTAGAGGTCGTGAAAAAAATGTTTCAAGGCAAAAATTACAGCAAATTTTGTGATCTACAATATTGCCGAAGTACAGTTTGCGCTAAAATGTACTAAAACGTAAATATGGAAGGAAAAATAGAAAAAAGTAGTAATTTTTAACGCTAGCTCACCATAGACGATTCCATATCTTCGTCCCTTGGGGTTGTGAAAAAAATCTTGAAGACAAAAGTTTTAGCAAATTTTGTACTTTATAATATTGCCGAAACACGATTAGCACTAGAATGAACTTCGACGACAGTGGTAAAAAACAGAAAAAAAAGTGTATTTTTTGCAAGATGGCGGACAAAGAAATTGAGCCAGAGGGACGAAAAGTTTGGGTTGCCATAGCTATATTGTCCTTTACAACATATTAAAAAAACAAACCATAACTATCGAACCTTTTTTAGGGTACCGGAACAACGATTTACAAAATGTACGACGAAAAATGTTGTATGGGCTGCACCTTTTCCGGTATAGCATACTTCCGGTTCAAATTTCGGAATGGCGACAGGCAGATCCGTATTCTGCAGGGTCAAAACCTTCTGATAACGTTGTCACCCCAACTGTTACATGATTTGCCGCTTGCAATGGTTTAGACACGTTTTTTTCAGTTTTGGGCCTACAATAATGTCATCTTAAAGTTTCAAAAATATATTCCATAAAAAGGCCCCTGTTAGGCACGAGGTTAAACCCTCTACTTATGTTCTTGACTCTCAATCCGGAGCTTAAGTATTGTACAGTCACGGAAAGGAATTGTTCAGCAGGTCGACATCATTCCCAATTTTGCCGTATGATATTTTTCTGATGACACACGGCTAATCACATTTCGTTTGGTGCCATTTCTACATTCGAATATATTAAAACACGGCAAAATTGAGAATGATGTCTACCTTCTTAACATTCTCTTTCCGAGACTGTACTTATTAATTTATGTTTTATAGCTTCTGTAGTTTTCGATTATTGTTATTTCCTTTGGAACTTTTATGAATGATGAAAAGTAGCCTAGGTGTTAAGTTCCAAAATTGAGAATGATGTCAACCTGCTTAACATTCCCTTTCCGAGACTACGCATGTTATGTTATTTTTATAAGTATAATATTTAATCTAATATTTATTGCTTTATATAATGCTAGACTAAGTAGTAACCATTGTAATATGTTTAAAAAATGACTGACTGCTGAGTTTCTTGCGGCGTTTCTTCTCAGCAGTGGTCTTCTCTTGGGAAGCGCTTGTGGATTCTTGACGTATGAAAGTGCGCGTGCGGCCTACTTACTGAATAAATATCTTTTATCTTTTTATGTTTTATAGCTTCTGTAGATATCGGTTATCGGTTGTTCCTTTGGAACTTTTAGTAAGCTATGCTCCATTTCAAATTTCATCCAAATCCGTCCGGCCGTTGCAGCGTGAGGGAGTAACAAACTAACACACAAACTTTCGCATTCATTATATTAATAGGATATTAAGTAAGAAAGTGGGATTTTTTAACTCGTAATACAAATATTAATGAAAAATAAATTAGGTTTAAGGAATGCAATAATAATTTTGAGTTCTGATCGTCAATGAACAAAGTATAGTCACCATCAAACATATTGGAGCGGACAATGTGATCAATAAATATGTCATCATTATCTGTGCTTTCTGAAGTATATTCACTGCCTTCTGAATCTAGCTCTGATCAAGCAGCCTAGCGAAGCCTTTGAAGGTGAAGTTCGAGGGTGCCGTTAGCTATCTATTGGGAAAATAACTATCGAGTGATCATTCCACATGGTGGAAACCTCGAAAGTAAGATCGGTATATTTACTCAGTTTAACTTTGTTCGCTTTATACGAGGTTTTCATCATGCGGTGTAACATCGTACCTGCGTTACTCGGCTCTGAGTCCTGACTATTTCTAATTTATTGCGTATATCTCATTTACTTGCAGACACGGTCCATTTTTTTGGATATTTCTATTTCTGAAAATAGTTATATCGCATTAAAATTTAGTTCACAGTTCGACCGATAGATTTTTGGGACGCTTATTTCTTATATATATTAAAATCTACGGCGGAACGAACTTTGATAACGCTCACCTGTATTTTTCCTTTCTGTTTCATGTGTTTTTAACAGTATTATTTTATATTTACAGCTAAAATTTCAATGATTTGTTTGTTTTCATTCATTTGACAGTGCTTGTTATCTTTGTTGTCTAGACAACGGGCAGAGATGATATCTTAGGTTTATACTGAACCATGGAGTTAAAAACGATGGTTAACCATGGAATTAATATCTGGCATGTATAACTTTAAAATTTTATGAATTTAGAATTTGTAAATTGAAAAGCTAGATCACCAGGGTATATAAACGCCGGCTCGGACTAGAGCGATCAGTTCTCCCTCAGCCTCTTAAGTGGTGACTAGAAACTCTGAAGATAGGGTCAAGTCGGACCCCTAGAAGCCTCTATCTCCCTCATACCAAAAGTCGACTTTGTGTGTGGCCAAGTCGGGCCCTACGCTTCAAGAGTCCTTCATCTACGAGGTTCCTGCTTTCCTCAGGAACCGCTACTCACTCTGACGGGTCCCACCTCGGGCCCACCTACCTTCGTGTACCACCAGGGCCGCTGCCTCTAGCGCCCCTCATTACAGCGCCAGCGGTGTTCCTGGACCGACGACTCCGGGACGCGTACTAAAGGAAGTCCCGGAGGAACTACCTTCACCTTCACCACTAAATCTCTAACTTTACCCTGGTGATATTAGGGACTAATTTTTTTTTTTTTTTAATTTATGTGTCATAATTATTTTATCTGTGTGAAGAAAGCCTAAGTGTTAAATAAATACCCAGACCCTGACTTACTATTGCTGTCCTTTTCTCTCTAATCTACCTCTCTTTTTCTCTGATCTTTCATTAACGTCTGGTACCTGGTCTTCCGAATTATCGGAAGACCACGTAACACGACAGCGGAAGTAAGATATTAAACACGACACATATTTTTCATCATATAACAAATTATAATTGAAACACACAATTTAATTTCTCCCTGGGAATTTTAATTGACTATAATATTTAAATTTAAGTTACAAATGAGAAGATATAAGATAGATATATATATACAGGTACACAGAGATTACACAACAATTTTCACAAAGTAACTGACTGAGCGTTGCCATGCGTTGCGCTCTTCCCCGCCCCGTGCCGCGCTCCTACTACCCGCGGCAAAGATTAAATATGCCCGCGGTCGCCTGGCGTTCGCTGTGATTACATTTGACAAACCTCCCGTATTTCTTTACCTTTTTTTTTATAAAGTGCGAATGTAGTAGCTTTGGAATAAGTGCCATTAATTTACCCCGAAGTACAAACTATAAAATAATGAAAAATTCATGTTCCCTAATTTGCCCAGGGGTGCAAAATATACTGGGCGTTGATAATGCTTTAAAAGGCTTAATGTAAGTTTGCACCAACCGACCGAA
Organism: Acleris literana; assembly: GCA_946894065.1. Classification (NCBI taxonomy): domain Eukaryota; kingdom Metazoa; phylum Arthropoda; class Insecta; order Lepidoptera; family Tortricidae; genus Acleris; species Acleris literana. The sequence continues at coordinate 3,125,076 of OX335687.1, forward strand.
TTATCCTCGAGCTGCAATCTAAGAAAAACAAATAACTTGAGTTTCTTAAATCGCACACCTTTTTAATTAAGAAATGTTATGTACCAAAGGGGTCTTTTTTACACGTGGCTAAACATGGGCCAAATAGTTTTTAACATACTCCAAAATTACGGCACTTTAAAGTTTATACCTAACATTTTAAGGCCTTCCGTACATAATAGAAACGGTGCAAACCGGGGGAACCCATCTAGTTAAGCCCTCTAACGATTCCAAAAAATACACGACTACACGACTTAATTCCATACTTTTTACTAATTCGACAGAGCTACTATTATTTTGTCGTCGGCTTGGTCGAAATTATCTAGCACCCACAATCATTTCACATAAACACAACACAAAGCACACAATTTTCGAAGGCAATTGTGACTAATATTAGTGATGTAACTCAAAAAGTGTGTGCGCTCACGCAACCCCGTCAATATCCAACTCACACACACACATACTCCTATAATCCACCAACACCATAACACAATCACACCCACTGGTAAACATCTTCACGGGCATACATTTTACTAATCACACTATAAAATTAAAAAGACTGACAAGTTCTATAAGGAAATAATTGTGAAAAGCATATAACCCTCAATACCAACATATCCCACTAATGCATTAATAACATCAGATTATGGATAGCCAAATGGAAATGTAAACGAAATAGACGACACTGAAATAGGCCGAGCTATCCAAAGTAATATTGACGATTTATCTAAACAACATGTACAAGTCACGGACCAAGGTCTTACAGTCATTACACAAAACATAACAAGTGTATATGCAAATATAGACTATCTAGATGTAACACTAACAAGCCTGAACTTTCAAGTTTAATTAATAGTTCTAACCGAATGTAGACTCAATAATAACAAACATCTGTTAAAATTTTATTTTATAAAATGTTCCAGCTTAAATTCTTATAACTCTTTTGCAACCACCCAGCACACTAACCAAAATGATGGCGTAGTTATATACGTCATTTTTTTAAATTAAATCTTCTGCTAAGGAAATAATACTTAATGGAGCATCAGCCTCCAAATCGGATCTAAGAACCATACTATTCTCGGAATCTACCGCTCACCTCAGATACGCTCAGATACGCTCAATACACATTTCGGGACCATAGATAAAAATAAATACATAGTTATAACCGGTGACATAAATATAAACATAGGTACTGCCTAGATCAAATGAAAACTCTTACGAAATAAATAATAGATCTAAATATTTAAACATGTTATCTATTAATGGCTTGCTTTCAGGACACTGCTTTCCCACTAGAGATAATAGTTGCCTGGATCATCTAATGATAAAGCTTATTTCAACAAATTAACTCCGCATTTATTGCGTTTCTTGCTACTTCCATAATAGATCACCTAATAACCATGTAAGTAACATAAAAACCAAAGTTATTACAGATTTCCACAAAGCCCTTGAAACACTATTCAAGAATAATTTATCAGAAGTGTTTTTCAGTCACGATCTTTACGTAATAATTGAACAGCTAATTTTGAAAATAACCGAGGCATTACAGGAAAATCCTAAAGTTGTGTGTATTCCCAAAAATAAGCGAATCATAAAACCTTGGATAACCTCTGGCATACTACGTTGCATTAATAACAGAAATAAACTACAAAAGGATTTAAATTCAGACCCAAATAACGAAATGTTAAAAATAATATATAAAAGGTATAGAAATTACTGTAACAATCTAATTAAAGAACTAAAACTCGAATATATCAGAGAGTTATTAAATAAATCTACAAACAACCCACATAGCTGAAAAAAAGACTGCTAATACCAAACTCTTATGTAGTAAATTATCACCTGAGGATTCACCACCACCACTATGATATGCCAAATGAGCCCTGCGAAAGCCTTTACTTCCATATCATATTACATCTCCTGACGAGGTTCACAGCGTACTGATGAGCATGAAGCCTGACAGTGCCCCTGGGTGGGACAATATTACGACCAGCTTTCTCAAGATTGCCAAAAATGAAATCAACCCAGTTATCAGTCACCTAACAAACCTGAATTTTTCTGAAGGAATATTTCCATCGCCCTTAAAGAAATCCATTATTACGCCGATTCATAAAAGAGGAGATAGAAAAGATGTCAACAATCATAGACCAATATCTGAGCTACCAGCATTTTCTAAAATACTAGAAAAATTAATTTAAAATTAGACTTATTCAATACCTCAATAAATTTAATATCTTGTCGGATGCACAATATGGGTTTAGACATGGGAAGTCGACGGAAGACGCCGTACATGCCTTAAGCTCACTCATCTCTAGTCAGCTTGATCAAAGACAGAAATGTCCAACTGTATTTGCGGATCTCAAAAAGGCGTTTGACACCGTTTCTCTACCCGCCGTAGTGAACACCTTTAAAGCTGTTCAAGGACTATCTCACAAAAAGAACCCTAAGAGTTAGAATAGGAACCTATATCAGTAATGACACAGAAATAACTTACGGGGTTCCACAGGGTAGTGTCCTAGGGCCGACACTATTTTAAATTTATATTAACAGTTTATGCACCCCCGGGAACGGACAAGTCTTTTCTTATGCTGACGATACAGCGCTAATATTTACGGGCTCCTCTTGGAGCGAAGTTAAAAATAAAGCCGTATTAGGACTATTGAAGTTGCTGATTGGCTAACTAGTTTACAATGGAATCCAAGCTTTAAACAAGCTTGGTAGGCACAACAAAGTGAAACTGATGTGCATCCAGAACACGAAGGCTATCCCGGAAATGAAGCCGCGGACGAGCGTGCAAGGGAAGGGTCCAAGGACGCATACGTTGGACCTGAACCATTTGTGGTACCCTCATCGGGCACCATAAAAACCGCCCTGAACAATAACGCCCTAGAAAACCACCAAAAAGAATGGAAAACTACGGTAGGCTTAGGGCATGCAAAGCTCTTCATAGAAGGAGTTGAGCAGAGCTGGACCAAAAAACTTTGGAAACCCAGCATAAGACAACTCCGATGCATTATCGGAGTGTTTACTGGGCAGTTTGGGGTTAAACATCTCCTAGCAAAGATAGGCCTTTATGACGACACAGATTGCAGAATGTGCGGCGAAGAGGTGGAGAAAATGAAACACCTAATGTGTGAATGTGATGCCCTCGCCGGAATAAGAATGAAAGTCCTCGGTAGTGGCTACCCAGAACCGAACGAGTTCAAGGCACTGCCATTGCACTCCACTGTCCGCTTTTTGGAAGGGGGGGAGGCTGCATTGGAATAAGCGCTAAAAGAGGAGTAATTACACAAAAGATCCCATAGGGTCGAAATGTATCCGTAAGGACCCCACCAAATAAGATAAGATAAGATAAGATGCTGATTGGCTAGAGAAAAATCTCCTCACGCTTAAATACTCGTAAGACCAACTATATATGCTTCCCAATTAACAATAGAAACCAACCCAAAAACGAACTAGAGTAAAAAATCCACCGATGTAAAAACCCACTAATTAAAATCTGTACATGTACCGCCATCAACAAAGTAAATTCAACCAAATACTTAGGGGTATTAATTGACCAGCGCCTCTCGTTTCACTCGCATGTTGATTTAGTAGCCAATAGAATAAGAAAACTTATATATATTTAAAAATTTAAAACATATAGATGAACCCTCTCTACTTAAAAAAGTGCATGTTAGCAGAATCAATTATCACATATTGTATCCCCTTATGGGGTGGGAGTTCAAAAACTAAATTCCTGGAGTTAGAAAGAGCGTTTACTGTTTTTCAAACCGCACAGATTTCCCACTAATCAGCTTTAGGTACTCGTTGAGCAATATAACCACGTTAAGAAAGCTGTATGTTATCCGTATTATATTAAGAACGCACAAAAGGCTACCACTAAACTCTTCCAACATACATAAAAGAAGGAATTTCTCTGTTGCTCCTCTAAACAAAATTAATACCTACTTTGCTAGATAGCAATATACCAAACAATCCTCGCACTTGTAAGAGTTTAAGGTTTCATAAGAGTTTAAGTTCTTTTTAATTTTCTATTCTAGTTTCTAAAATGTACTTATGCTAATCACGGGAGATCGGGGTCTACTGACACAGGTAATCTTATACTTAAAAACCTCAACCTTGTCTGTAGCTATGTAAGAAAGGAAAATAATAAACATTATATATAATAGGTATTATATATGATATATTATATATAATAGGTATTATATATGATATATCATTTATCAATTGGACCTATTTAGCGGCAAACGCAAACCTAATATTTAGGTATTATTATTAATAAAAACGTTTGAGGTAGGTATAAATATTTGCCTCTGAGAGCTGAAAAATAACCCTTTATTGTATTGAAACCGATTTATCTGATGAAAAGCAACCATATGTTCGACTATGCTGCAGTGTTTCCGCCATTTTTTCATGTCTCGAGATGGTCTCAAGTCACCAATTGACCATAATCAAGATTAAGATTAGTTCCTCATACAAATGGCCGTCTCACCTGATCCGAGGATTACGTTTCACGTGTATTAATTAAAGCTCAGTCTTGTGACGCATCTTGTGACGGACATCTCAGCTGGGGCGAGTTTATTAATACGGGCCTTAGTTACTAACGCGTGTTTTTCTTGGAACAAACTTAAGCTGAACCCTGGTCTTGGTCTGAGTGGTAAAAGCCCTGGGGTCAAACTCGAGGGTCCTCGGCATGTCAGGAGGCAGCTCCACGGAGTAGTTCTTGAAGAGGCACACCAGGCCAGCCATCATCTGCATCTTGGCGAAACGCATTCCTGGAGAAAAAAAAATTGTGATTAACACAATCTTATAAACGTTGAAATGAGGTTGTTTGTGAAAGAAATGCTAGACAATTTGTTACTTTGATTAGATGTATAGCCAATAAGGATACTATTGCATCACATTAGGTATTTCTATTTTAAATATGTTTATGTATAGTCTGTGTCAAATGAAATTACCAAAGACATAAAAAAATTAGTACTGTTTGACACATAACCTCAAATAATTATATTTTTATTTAAAATAAAAACAATGGTTATTAAATGTTAAGCTTAATTTGAAATAAAAGATCAATTGTATAAATCATTGCTTAGACCTCCCTTGATCTTTAAAAGCAGAAAATTATCGAGTTATAATGGGAAATTGGTTCCCTTGGTTGTGTTTACATCTTTGCCAAGTTCAATTGGCATAGATTATGCGCATGCTCGCAGCACTGCGCTAACACCCTCAGGATGGTGTTGGGGCTGCGGAGACTGCGACTGAGAAGCGAGGCACATCTTTTTCTCAAAATCCCAAAAAAGCAGTCGGTTTGTTCCTCCGCAAACATTGTCGAAGCGCTGCATTGTCGCTGCAGCCCAAACATCATCCTGAGATATTTAATCCGCAGCACGCCGTATGCACGCTGCGTAAAGTTGATTCACAGGCCGCACGTGTAGGTTTGACAGTAGGCTTTAAATAACGTCAGCTTAACTTCTTTAACACAACTTGCAAACCTGCGGGCCAACATGTTACAGCGCACACACAGCGCCCTGCGCTCTCGTTCAATGTCCTCGACATCCGACATGGTTTCCGTGACCCAGTGGCCCAGGTACTTGAACTTGTCTACTCTTTTTAAAGGAACACCACAAAGCGTAACCGGCTGCATTTTATAACATTTTTCGCCCTCTTTAAATTGCAGGTGCTCGCTTTTAGCTACATTGTACCTGAGCCCATGGGCTTCAGCGTAGGTCTCACAGACACGCAATAACTTGTTCAAACCTCCAACCGAGGGGCTCAGAATCACCATGTCATCAGCATAACTTAAGTTGTTGCAATACACACGTCTTCTATATGGCGACCAACATGAGCGCTGCTGAGCTCCTCGATCAGTTTGTTCAAGTATTTTACTAGTGTATTACGGGCTAAATTTGATATATCGCTAATAGTTTCGGAGGAGTTGGGAAACGAAAATCCGAATCGGGGGAAAATGGATATAATAAGTATTTTTTGATTGTATATATTTCTGCATTTAACTATTTGTTCGTATATCTTACAGCGCTCTGTCTGTCACACTCGGAGCTGGCTGAAAATCAGCGCTGTAGGTGTTAAACACCTCAGCGTTATGCTGAGCCAGTGTCCGATTCACTGCCGCGATGACACACTCACTACTCTGTTTAGTGAATAAATTTATTTTCCTTTTTTCGATCAATTGAATATGATAAAGATAAACATCAAATTCATAGTAATATTTCATCAACACTTGATAGATTTGTTGTATTCCAGTATTTATGACACACTTGTAACAAAACATAGTGAAGAGCTTTGGATAAAGATAACAGCCTCTTATCGCTTTTCTCGATATGAGTTAAAGTTGTTTTAAATACCATGCAATTGCGCCTACTGTATATCTTAGAAACTCGGTGTCATAATGGACTGACCTTGAAACAACTGAGTCCCGGTGAGATGAGTCCCGGTGTGCTTTAAGAGGTACTTAATCAAGACAATTTAGTTTAAACTATATTTTAATGAATATAAAGTTCTCTTTGTCTGTCTGTCACCAGGCTGTATCTCATGAACCGTGATAGTAGGACAGTTGAAATTTTCACAGATGATGTATTTCTGTTGCCGCTATAACACTACTAAACACTGAATAAAATAAATATTTAAGAAGGGGGGGATTCTCATACAACAAACGTGATTTTTTTGTCCTTTTTCAACCGATATTTTTAAATCCGAAATAAGCAGCAAAAGAGTAGGAAGATGGAAATTAAATTAACTAATAACATGAACTTACCGATACAAATCCTGGGTCCTTCTCCAAATGGGAAGTAAGTACATGGCTTGATGTTACGCTTGTTGTCGCCCAGGAATCTCTCCGGGCGAAACTCCTCTGGTTCCGGGAAGTATTCCGGATTCTTGTGAATGTACTGCACTGGCAGATGGACTCTCACATTCTTCTCCAGTACCAGCCCTGAGGGCAGTTTGTAGTCTTCGATAACTTGCCGGGTAATCACACCCAGTACCGGGTACACACGCAATGTCTCGTCAACACAAGCCTCTAAGTAAGGCAGCTCAGAGACGCAGTCGTACGTGATCTTCCCACCAGTCTTAGTCAAGTGTTGATCAACTTCGTCCAAAACTTGCTGCAGGATTTCTGGATGTTTCGACAGTTCGTACAGAGTGAAACCCATAGTTGCCGCTGAGGTCTCGAACCCTGCTGCAAAGAATATCACGCACTGCGCCACCAACATCTCATCGTCTACACTCAACTTCACTTTTTTCTTTTCTTCTCCCTTGTATTTCAATGACATTATATCATACCCAAAGATATACTGGTTGTTTTTGAAACCGAGGAGAAAGTCGATAAAGTCGTTTCTGGGACCAGGAGTATTGTTGCGGTCATTGAACACTCCAACAATGAGGGTTTTAAAAAACGCGCAAATATCTTTGGACATGGCTGTTAGACCGAATTTGTAGAATATGTTCGGCCAGATGGTTCTTATAATAAGCTTTAAAACCTTATGAGGAGCGAAATCGAATATTTTCTCACCGATAACCAAAAATGGATTATTGTTTCCTTCTTCCATTACTTTGATCTCGAGTCCAAAAATGCAAGAGCCGATGCAGTCCATGGTATACTTTCCCATGAAACTCCTGACGTCGTGTTCCTGTTTCAGCTCAATTTCCCTCGCCAGAAATTTGTTAAGGTCCTGAGTGCGGTTCTCGATTAAGTGAAACATGTTCTTCATCTTGGCTGATGAGAAAAGTGGAGTGAGGTTCTGTCGGAGAATGCACCAATTATCTCCTTCTTCATTAAAGAGGTTTTTAAAAAACTTCTCTTTTTTCACGTGACCGGCGAGCTCCCGGGCACTGAAATAGTAGAAGTCCTTGGTAACAGCCAGTTTGATGAGTTCAGGATCCTTCAGAATCACCACAGGTTCCGTGCCATAGTAAGCTCCAATGATAGGTTCCTCTGGAAACTGCTTGCAGATACCCGTGACCGTGTCTCCGAGGTTCTTCTTCACCATGATGAAGTCAGCATAATTACCAAGAACAGGTAAAGCTTTTGGAGAAACCAGACCTCTTTTCTGCCAATAATTGTTTTTGTTTTTTAGATAAAGATACAGAAGGCCTAGAGCAGACCCGAGCACAAAAAGCGTCGTGGCGAACATGTTTGTTTAATGTGTATAGTTTACTGAACAGTATCAGTTGCTCCAGCTGTTATATACCCGGACGAGTCTACCTCATTCAATGATAATTTTGTTTCTCATTATGTTTTGAAATCTACATAATATGGAGTCATCGTGATCGCTCATTTTTTATAATTAGGAATCAAGTCATAGTTAGTTTTTGTTATTAATTTAATGGTAAAGTAAATTTGATTTCACAAGCACGGGCATAGGGTTTTAAATTTAATGAACATCTTTCAAGTTGAAGCTTAAGAGTAAAAAAATACTTGAAACATAATGGTCTATACGTTAAAAAGTAAATAATTCCATTGTCTTTGTCAACTACTTATTTTCTCACATTTCTACTAACCTACCAAACCACGGATATAAATACACATAGATAACGTAAACACCTCAATCTGTATGAAAACTAACCGTGTCCATTTTTGCTACCAACTGGGACACACCGAGAATTTGCCGTTTTCCGCGCAAAATCGATTCAAAGTCGTCGCTTTTTTGGGCTATTGCAGTTTATTATCACGCAACGAGGCATTTTCTTAATGTTCACGGCCGACCGGCTGCAACAACAGGGGCGCGGAACGTCAGTAGCGACGGCCATTGCGTTATCTATGTGTGTACTAAACCCAGAAAGAAAAAAAATACTTAAATTGCATAACTTTAAAAAATGGCAAAGGCTGACGCGCCGCCTTTTTGCCACGATGCACGATGTTATGATGAGTTTTGGGTATGTTATTTAACCGGATGCCCCATTTGTTTTGGATAAATGCCAATTCATAAAGACTAATTTATGCAAATCAAATTAATAATAACCTTAAAACTACTAACATCGACGACCAATAAGCTAATTTACCACTTTTCAACTGTTTACGTACCTATATGACGTTACGGTCCAAAAGTGGTAAAAAACTTTCATCCCCGACTATAATAGGTTTTGCCCGCGACTTCGTTCACGTATATATGTCGTTTATGGCTGTTCCAAAATATTTTGCTTTATTCGTAACACCAAGTTATATGTCAGGAAGATAATTACTTTACTTAATGGTATTAAAATTAATTTAATATCGAGTACATGCAAAGACGTAGCCAGAATCATCCATCATCGATGTTCATCATTATTTGATGTAGTACTTTTCTGTGTATATTGTTGTAGGTAGTCTTGGCTTTTAGATGTATTTTTTTTTTAAGTTTCCTGTTCAACAGGTTGCAGACTAGATATAGGTACATTGCTTAGCTTTGTTTGGATCTAGACTTGTTTGTTTAATTTTGCTGTGACTTGCCTATGATCAGTGGGATGTGTTGTATTTAAAATTTCGATATCTTCAATGACATTTTTATCCGTTGCTACAATGAAATCTATTTAATTTCAAATTATGTCATCTGGTAAGCACCAGGTCCATTTAAGTTTGAGATTATTCTTATTATTATATTTAACTGGTGTGCCAAGCAGTACTCTACTATTCCTCGGACCATATCCATACGTTCCCATAGCAAACTTGTCTTCAGGCGTAGGTGATCCTATTAAGGCATAAAAATCTTCTATAATAATAGCATGACGACTTATATTAAGCATGGCCTTATTTATAGTCTGTGTCAAATGAAATTGCCAAAGAATAGAATAGAATAGAATAGAATAGAAATGCTTTATTCGGTGCTAAAATAAAATAAAAATGTACATAAACAACAGCAAAACATAAAAAAGTAGAGAGAGAAGAGAGTTTATTCCAAACTTCTGAATAAGTGCGTGTTTGCGTGCGTGTGTGTGTGTGTGTGTGTGTGTGTGTGTGTGTGTGTGTGTGTGTGTGTGTGTGTGTGTGTGTGTGTTTGGAGTGCGTGTGAATACGTATGTTTATATTATTACAGAGATGTGCTTTAATAGAAAATAAAACGACGTGAAAGCGACAGTGCAATTCGGACACGCTGTAGCTGCTATGTATTGGATAATTGTAGGCCAATCAGATACTCTTTGAGGTTGTACTTGAAAGAGATCAAAGACTTAGCGTTTCTGATTGGCGGTGGAAGATTATTCCAACACTTCGTGGCAGCATAGCGAAAGCTGCCACGAAAAGCAGCTGTTTTGTGTCGTGGGCAAATCAAACGTGGCGCACCCCGAACTCCTGAATTAGGGAACTTGAGCTTTTCGAAGAGGTACGATGGTTCACCCTTGTCTATAACTCCAAATAGCAATGTAGCTAGGTGAGAGGAACGCCGCGCTGACATGTTTAAAAGCTTGCTATTGTTCAGAAAAGGTGTGATATGGGAGCGCCTAGGAACATCAAAACAATAGCGCACGCAAGCGTTTTGAACACGCTGCACCATCTTGCTCGTACGAGCTAATAGACGACCACCAAAGACAGCATCGGCGTAACTTAATTTTGAAAGAATCAGGGAATCACATAATTTAATACGCAGGTCAACACTTATGTGGTTGCGCACTTGATATAATACCTTAAGCCTATAAAAGCAATTACGAACAAGTTCTGACACGTGTCCCTCAAAACGTAGCCTGCTATCCATCAGGAGGCCGAGATTGCGAGACTCAGAAACGATCTCCAGATGATCATCCATTATAGAAACGTGCGGATCACAAAAGGTAATGTCGCGTATTTGTTTTTTGGAACCAAAGAGAAGTAATTTTGACTTACTAGCATTGAGAACCAAGTTATTTTTATTGCACCAATCAGCTACGTTACGCAGATCAATGTTAAGTTTACTCACTGCAGAGGTTGTTTCCGCTGGCCTAAAAGATAAATATAATTGAAGGTCGTCTGCATACAAATGGTAATTACAATTAGAAATATTATTTATTATGTCACTACTGTAAAGAATAAAGATAAGCGGTCCCAAAATTGACCCCTGTGGGACTCCTCTATTTATCGGCATAGTATTCGAGGTCAATACTGTGCCAGTCTCATTACAAACCTCTACGCACTGCTTCCGGCCGACGAGATAGCTTGAGAACCAATTCACTGTCCGCGCGTCAAACCCGTAGTATAAAAGTTTGGCTAGCAACAATGTCGTATTAATTGTGGCGAAAGCCCGTGAAAAATCCAACAAGACTAATAAGGTGCCCTCACCAATATCCTGAGCAGCCAGAATCTCATCCACTACGTCGAGCAAGGCAGTCGTAGTACTACGAGATTTCCTAAAGCCTGATTGTTTTTTAGGCAACAGGTTATGGTTTTCCAAATACTTTGTGAGCTGGAGACAAACGACTTTTTCTATAATTTTGGAAAGAAAAGGCAGGATGCTAATGTGGCGCAGATCTTTAAAGGTTCTAGGATAATAAACTTTGGGAATCGGTTTAACTTTGGCAGTTTTCCAGAGCTCAGGGAACTCTCCAGTTAATATAGACTTGTTGACAATTTTTGTGATTATTGACAACGTGTGCGGCAATGTTAAAATAATCATGTTAAGGGTAATGCCGTCAGATCCCTGGGCGTTGCTTGAAAAAGATTTAATAATATTAAAGACAGCAATTTCATCAACCGGTTCAAGAGAAAACACTGCAGTGCCAACTCGCTCCGCCCTGTACCTAGCTAAAAGGGAATCATCAACCTGACCATCTCCGGGCAGATTGAGAAAGTGTTCATTGATATGGTTAGGGTTGCTTAAATGCGACGGCAGATCAAATTTTTTACATTTAAAATCAACGACATCTTTCTTAATATTCTTCCAGAGGACACGCGAGTTTTTTAAATTATTGTTGATACGCTGGTTAAAATATGCGTTCTTCTCAGCAAGGAGCGCAGATGTGGTAATGCTCTTCAATTCCTTATAGTATTTCTTATGATCTTCTGACTTTGTTAACTTGCAACGAGCGTGGGCGTCATCTCGAAGCTTCATCATTTTCTTCACCGTAAAAGTAATCCAGGGAAAAGAATGATTTTTAATCAGAACTCGCGTAACGGGCGCTGCCTCATCAAACAGTTGCAATATACACCGATTGAAAGACTCCACCATGTCATTCACACTATCAGACTCCAGATGTCCCCATACAAGTGATTCCACGCGAGCATTAAATACCTCTATATCAATATCCTTTAAAGGCCTATAAATTATGAATTTTGGTGGTGGCTTACTTTTTCTGATATTTAATTCGCAGGTAATGAATGAATGACTACTAAGATCAGGTATATAGTTAACTTTTGTTAGTTGTGTATGCATGTATTAGAACAGACTAAGTCGATTAATGTTTCGCTTTGTTCGGTAAAATGAGTCGGACAGTTGACATATTGTGTTAGCTCCATACAATTTAAGAAGTCAATCAGTTTCTTTGTATGTAGCTCATTTGTTTTTAAGATGTTAACGTTTAAATCTCCCAATAGTACAACATGGTCGAATCTAGAGAGGGACGAAACAGAGTCACTGAGTGCGTCAATTAATGTATCGATGTTCAACCACGGAGGGCGGTACGCAGTACCTACAGCCAGTTTAATTCCGTTTAAATTTAGACTCAGCCACATTTGTTCTACCTCGGGCGTGTGCGGATGCGCGACAAGCCGCGCAGTAATGCCATGCTTGATATAAAAACCGACCCCACCTCCACGCGAGCGCACGCTGGCGGGGCGCGGGACGTGCCGTAGTCGGTATCCAGGCGGCGCAGGCGCACGCGCCTCTTCGCCCTCACGCAGCCAAGTTTCGTTGATAGCCATAAGATCCACATTATACCGCTCCATGGCCGCGACAAACTCGTCGTGGCGTGTTCCGAGAGATCCGGGGTTTAAAAGACCAAGTGACACATTCTTAGGCTTAATGAACTGTATGATAAAGGAGTAAACTTCTGCAATAAACTTGCAGCATGAGAGGAATTTACAGCAAATTGTCGCGTGGCGCCAGTCTTTAGATCTCCGAAGTAGACAAATAGTAAAAGTAGAGTAAATATATAAATAATTGAATGATACTAATAAACAAGTATTGTTAGGTAAAGTGTTTTCTAGAGACCATCGAGCAGCCATTTCTTCCTGTGTAAACAAATTGAAGAACATGGAGATTAAGACCTATGAGGATACACACAAGTTGACATTATAGTAATAGGGTTGCACTCTAGCTTCAGTAAGAACATGCACTCGTACCATATAGAGGTTTAAAATCTGAATAAATAGAGTGGTTTTTAAATTGGTGTCATACTTATTATAAAAATATGTTTTTATCATTAGAAAGGTCAGACATAAAAGTATTATTTTGCTATAGCATACACATAAAACTATCAGACAATCTAGCAACATATACAGTGAATATAAAACATCAATCGCTCTAAAATATTGTAACATATACGTGTAAATTTTGTGACTAGGTGACATTTTGTTTCGACGAGCTTTATAGAGTATGCCTAAATACTTAAATACCTTTCCATTACTTGTTATATTATGTACTTGTTGAGTAAACAGAGTGCTTTTCAGTAATAACAAAAGATATACATTCTTACAACTGAAACATGGCATAAATAATTGTATATTGCACGTAGCGTGGAGAATTGTAACTATAACAAAAAAACTATTATAGAATATAACAAATAAAAGAGTTAGAACAAACCATACTAAAAACCAAAATATTTGCTTATTTTGGTTTTTAGTATGGTTTGTTCTAACTCTTTTATTTGTTATATTGATGTAAGATGTAAACAAATTAGTACTGTTTGACACATAACCTCAAATATTCATCAATAGTGATTTTATTTAAAATAATGAATAATGAATAGTTATTTAATGTTAAACTTAATGTGAAAGTAAAGATCAAGTGTATAAATCATAGCTAAGACCTCACTTGATCTTTAAAAGCACGTGATTATCGAGTAATAATGGGGAATTGGTTCGTTTGCTTTTGTTTACATCTTTGCCAATTTCAATTGGTACAGACTATATCGCACCTTCAGAACAATAGTGACCTAATTGAGACATTTTACATTTCGAGTTAGGTCTCTATGATAATAAATTTATGACTCGAAGTTTGAAAGCACAAATTTTGAATTAGGTCATTATTGTTCTAAAGGTGCGATTATGTCACTGCAGAGTTGGTTGATGTTTTCATCTGTTGACTTTTCTTTTGGTGCATATAATTGGATGAAGTTGCTATCAAATGAGAGTTCTATTCTGGCAACACGGTCTTATATAGTTATAAAGTTGCCTATATTCTGTTTCCGAATTGTTTTAAACACGCCAGGCCATTTTTTCTCTCCCGTGTAAAACAAAGTCTAGATACTTTGTTTAATAAAAATAATAAAATAATAAAAATTATTTATTTCAGACCGAGATCCATAGTGTGTTAGTAACAATTGACTTAACAATAAATTAGTAAACTAAACTAAACATATTTATTTTTGTTTCTTTTCTTTTTTTTACATCGTTTGCCAATATGTGTTTACCTTCGTTTTTCACTTCTGATAAACCAATTACATCCCAGACAATTTTTGTCAAAGCGTTTTCCAGCCCACCTTGTCTGGAGCTGGTTACTAATGACCTGACATTATACAGGGTGACTGGTAACTCGACCTATTGGTTAAAAGGGGTTACACTAGCGCTAATTTGCAATAATTCGGTCCCAGTTAACTGGGGGTCTAACGTCACTGGTTTCCGAGTTATTTAACTTTTTAGGTATTTTTAAAATTTTCCTTCTTTTGATCTAAAACTGTAGACTGTGATAAAAATACTTTACTCACGGAACTATAAATTCATTTTTCTAATAGCCGATAAATAAACAAAAGGTTCAAATAAACACTGCAAAAATTCCAAAAACATCAGAAATAATAGGTTCTTAAATCACAAGTCAGTTTTTTTTTTGAAAATCTCGTTTCTTTCGAAGGGGATTCCTCCAAAAAAATGTGACACTTGGCGTACAAATCACGGTAAAACTTCCTCTATCCATAAGCTTTCCAAAAAGTTGTCCAGTTTAGTACAGGTTTGAAATTAAGCTGATTAAACGAGCAGAAGACGCGATGTGAATTTAATTCGGAAAGCGCTAGGTTTGGTTTGTTGACATTAAAAACATTACATTCGTCGGGCTTTCGTTCAAGCTAATGTGTCTTGTGTGTTTGAGCCACGGGGTCTTAATGGGAGCCCTTTGTTTCCCATAATTTTATCGGTCAAAATCTCATAATGTAATTGTTGACATAATTTTTGATAGTCATAATTTTTTATATCGCTGAAACTGTAAACTTTTCAGAAGTTCTGAAATATCTAACGTGTAGACAAGGCTAGGTTAAGTTAGGTTTAATTTATAAAATCCTGAAAAAGTAACAGTTTCTTTAAAAAAACAAGTTATGACTTGCGATAGGGTCTATAGTCAATACTCACATAATTATTTTTAATCATAATGTGCTTTAGGTCATAACCATCGCAAGTCATAACGTGTTTTTTTAAAGAAACTGTTACTTTTTCAGGATTTTTATAAATCAAACCTAACCTAGCCTTGTCTACACGTTAGATATTTCAGAACTTCTGAAAAGTATACAGTTTCAGCGATATAAAAAATTATGACTATCAAAAATTATGTCAACAATTACATTATGACCAATAAAATTATGGGAAACAAAGGGCTCCCCTTGCGATGATTATGACCTAAAGAACATTATGACTAAAAATAATTATGTCAGTCAATATAGATCCGCTCTGAGTATTTGGAGTGGCTGAGCCTTGCAGCACCCTCAGCAGCGGCACCTACTCTCCGCATCGTGTGGCTGAGGTGCGAGGAATCAAAAGTGCTGAAGCACGTTGCATCCCACAGGAGACTACTGCCCCTAGCCCACAGAACGAGGGTTTAGCCGTCTGGCCGCTTACCATCCGAGCAATTAAGACCGGGTCTATATTGACTGACATAATTATTTTTAGTCATAATTTGCTTTAGGCCACACGATACTGAGCGCAATTGCCGCTGCTGAAGGTGCTGCAAAGCTCAGCCACTCCAAATACTTAGAGCTCAAGAGTGTATGAATTTATACTGGTAGTGGTAGAAATTAGTGTTCCTTGGTGCGTAGATGCAAAAACTTGGGACAGCTTGAGGGGTAGGGGCTTGATGCCCGGTCCGGTTCGTACCTGGTTCAACATTTTATTATATTGGAACCTTTGAGCCAGGTGGGACCCGAGCCGGGAATTAAATTAATTGACGTAGCATGTTGCTGATTATTATGTACACTGTTAAGAGTGCACGCGCTAAAATGTGTTTTGTTCGCTCTGATGAGACTACTTAAACTCCCTGTTCGCTGCGACATTCACACGTTTGTTCGTCCGACCGCAAAATCACACCCCTGCTTGCGCATTTGACTACGACCCTCACCGGCACAAAAAAAAAACATCCTACTTAATCGATAAGAGCTCCAGAAATGTTAATCCATCGTTAAATCGATTTTCAAATCATCGAATTTCATTTCATCGAACGATATTTTCTGCTGAAACCATGTTTTCTTGTTATCTTAAACATTAACCCCCTTAATAATAAACGATGAGTAACGGTGGTATAGTGGTATAGTATGTCCTTATCTGTCAAATGCAAATGTCACAATGACAGATAAGGACAAAACATTGTATAGCTATGCCACCATAATGGTAAATAAGTACGGAGACGTTAGGTTAGGCTTGTGACAACTTGTAAAAATTAAAAATGAATGTGACGAGAAATGCTTTTCGATGAAATTAAAATTCTGTGTTATTTTGATAAAATAATAAATACCTGCCAGAAATATGAAACTCCTCATTATAATAACCTTATAAACTTATTAAGCTTCACAATTGCATATGTTGTTTTTCTGCATTCAGTATGTTCAATTTGGATCGATAAAATTATACTTCTCTGTCTTTGGCATCAGTCAGCTCGTAACTCTTTGTTCATTCATAGAATCATTCATAAATAACACTAGAAGTAATGTACAATGTATTTTTATTTATAACTTAACAAGCTAAATACCAAATTGCAGTCTTAAAAGTGTTGTATATGGTACAATACAAAGCTAAAATATTTCTCCGTTTATATTACTTAACTTAACTTTAAACAATCTCGATTTTTATTATTAAACTATCATGTCACTATCATAATCTCATTATTATTTTACTTTTAAAAGTAAGAGTAAAATTATTTAATTTAAATTTTTCTTACTTTTTATTGGACTGGCGTCTGAGCTTCTTGAAAAAAAAACTAACCAAAAAATGGCTGCATTTTTATTAACCGTCACAAAAATGGCGCGGACAAAAATAAACTCGATCTCTATTTTAGGCGGTAAAAGGATGAATCAACTTTTAAGGTGCACCCCATTTTTCGACATGTTTCACAAATTATATGTTTTTAGACAAACTATGGATTTGCTAACGACGTGGCTTATACACTTATTAAATCAGACAAATAGGCTAACATTTGAAATTATTTTATTTAAAATAGTACAGCTTTAAATAATAATATAGTTGGTAACGCAGGGGACGATGTTGTCCCTAGGTTTTGTATGGAAAATGGTCCCGAGTTACCAGGTTTTTTGGAAGATTAAAAAATATTTGAGGTGTTTAACGTGTAAGGTCTGCAAATTTAGTGGTCTAATTTTAATATTCATACATTATTATTAATCATAAGTCACCAGAAAAGTTTTAATACCGCAAAAGAAAAGGAGTACCTTAAAAGTTGATTCACCCAAAAACCAAATAGCGTTTGACCTCTTATGTTATGGTATTGTTTTTAACTTGGCCACCGGTACTATCAAGTAATTAAGAGCTATTAAGGGCCGGTTTTATAAAGGCCCGTAAGTAAAAATGTCAGGTCAAGTTTTAGTAACCTCATACAAGTTTTGACATTCCTGACCGAAATTTGATCTAACGGATCTTTATAAAACCCAGCCTAAAACGATGATAATACGATAATAGGTTACCGCAGTTTGGCGAAGAGTGTTTTGTAAAAAAGTGTACTTTATTAACGCCTAGAACCTCGGCCCTGCTAAGTTCCCAATAAGCCTTTGAACTTAGTTACTAACGCGCGTTTTTCTTGGAACAAACTTGAGATGAACCCTGGTCTTGGTCTGAGTGGTAAAGGCCATGGGCTCGAACTCGACGGTCCTCGGCATGTCAGGAGGCAGCTCCACGGAGTAGTTCTTGAAGAGGCACACCAGGCCAGCCATCATCTGCATCTTGGCGAAACGCATGCCTGAAGAAAAAAAAGTTATTGTAACTGCCAGAATTGTATCAACGTTGAAATGAGGATGTATGTAAAAAAAAACTAGACAATTTGTTACTTTGATTTGACGTAAAATAGCCAAATAAGGATCATATCGCCTCGCATTAGGTATTTCTGTTTGAAATGTTTATGTAAGGGTGTTTGCCTCCACACGCAAAATAGGCGCTAGTCGAGTTGCGGAAACCAGCCCACTTATAAAAAATTATACAAAAAAAAGTGGTTGCCTGTAGTTTTTGTATTTATTTTGGCACTAACTACCTATACTCGTAAGTATTTGTTTGAGGGTATATATTTTTGCATTTAACTATTTGTTCGTATATCGTATAACGCTTCCTCCGTCTCTGTCACACTCGGAGCTGGCTGAAAATCAGCGCTAAAGGTGTTTAAGGGCTTGTTTCCGGAGACGCGGGCCGTTGCGTAAATTCAAACAGTTATGGCGTTGTATAAAAGCGTTTACAACGGAGAAGCGGTTTTACACGCGTTTGCTTCAAATACAGCGTTACTTGCGGCGGAGCCCGCGGATGGCACCGCCGCGTTGCACGCAGCGGCGCACGCATCAATAACGGCGGTTCCCGCCACTGCGCCCGCAGCGGGGCCCGCGGCGGAACCTTCTGACAGTCTTGTGCTTCGCCGCGCGCCCACCTACACGTTCGAGAATCCGCCGCTGATGCAGCGGCGGGCACCGCTACTCTCTACGCCCCGCACCACGCGCCGCATCACGCCCCGCATCTTCATAAACAACACCTTACATTGCCATTCGGTGGTTAAAATGGCAATTGGCGTATAGGACAATTGTACAGTAAAAATTAGATGTCCTTTACGCCAATTGCCATTTTAACCACCGATATGTTTGTGTTTGGTCCCCAGGTGTGTTATTCTCTCAAAAAACGGCGGCCGGTCGAACGGACGAGCGAATAAAAGCGGCGAGTTTAAGTAGTCCCGTCCGACCGAACAAAACACATTTTAGCGCGTGCATTGTCAATTAGAGAGCCTTATACGTTCGAGAAGTCATGCTGCCAAATTGAATACACGCGCTAAAATGTGTTTTGTTCGCTCTGTCGGGACTACTTGAACTCGCCGCTTGGACCTTCACTCGAGCGAATGATCACCTTTACTTGTTGAGAGAATCACAACCCTGCACGCGCCGCCTCTCTGTAAACGGAAAAAACGCCCGACGCGCCGCGCGACGCCACGCCGCACGCCACGCGCGACGCCCCGCGTCTCCGTAAACAAGCCCTTACACCTCAGCATTATGCTAAGCCAGTGTCCGATTCACTGCCGCGAAGACTACTCAGTTTATTGCTGTATTCTGTTTTTACTTTTTTCTGTGTGTCTTGTGTTTATAGTGAATAAATGTAATTTTCTTTTTCTTTTTTATTTCAATTGAATATGATAAAGATAAACAACCAATTGATAGTAATGTTTGATAAACACTTGATAGATTTGTTGTATTCGAGTAGGAAATACTTGTACCAAAACATATTGAAGAGCGTCGAATAAAGATAACAGCCACTTATCAAAGGTTTCCTCGATATATGTTAAAGTTGATTTAAATAGCATCCAATAGCATTACTGAATATAAATATCTTGGAAACTCGTTATCGTACGGGACCGACCTTGAAACACTGTGGTACGTGAGACCCGGTGTGCTTTAAGAGCAGAGATGTGACTTATTTAAGATACAAGTATCTGAAATACAGATACAAGATACAAAATACGTATTTTCATCGGGTGCGTTTCAATCAGTATACAAACTTTTTGCATAATTTCATTTAACTAACCACGAAAAGCATAATGAACGTTTAGCATAAAAACCAATTGTATAATTTTATCTGGCATACGATCAAATAACATAACACTCATTTAGCATAACTATAACTTTCTAGTTATTATGCATTTTTAGTCAATTTCTTCTAACTAGGTTAGGTTAGGTTAGAACTGTGACCACATTAATAGTAATGGAAGCAGTTAGAAATATTTACTTTTTAAATTAATAAACATATAGTTTTTGAAATTATGCATTTCGTTTTATGCATCATGACTATTATATCGATGGTTTATTATGCAGATTGAAATTATGCAATTCGTTTTATGTAAAATGATCATTATACCATTTGTATTTATGCTAAACATTACACACCCATTTTCATCTTGTATCTAAAATATATTTTTTAAATTGATTTTGTATCTTGTAGATATTACATACCTTTTGTTTGGTATCTTAGTATTTTGTAAATATTATGCTTGTTAAAATATTTTTCGTAATAGTACTAATAGTTATCTATGCATTTATTCACAAAATGTGGCAAGATTGTATGGTGATATTAATTTTAAATGTCACCATAGATAAAACGGAACGCAAATTTATTCTTGGACCAAATTGATAGGTGGCGACAGTTTCTTTCTACAAATGTCAAATGTCATCATCCTACAACACAAAAAAATATTTTTCAAATATAACACTTGTTCAACTGTCCTTACTCTTTCCACTTGTTTGCCAAGTTCTGCCCCTGTGACTCTGACCCTGTATGATTATGAGGCCTCATCTTGTTGTTGTCTTGTCACATTTTCACGCTTTATTCGTAAATAATTCTTATAAAAAAATAAAAACTTACATTCAATTAAAATGTTATTTTCTTACAAAAGTATTTTATCTTTAAAAAGTATTTGAAAGCTACTTATTTTTTATCTAGTACCTATTTTAGATACCATCCCAGAAAGTTATCTGTATCTGATATCTGAAATACTTAATTTAAAAGTATCTTGCATTTTCTATTTCTGTTTAAGAGGTACATAATCAAGACAATATAGTTTAAACTATATTTTAATAAATATAAACTTCATTATTGGTTTACTGCAATAAACGGCCCATATCTGTTTTTTTTTCTTCTTCGTACCTACACATCGTGTTGTTTTTAACTCATGTTTATCAGCCGCGGCTAGGTTTAATGACACCTATTTTTATCGACATTATCGTATCAACATTATGACGGCTGTTTTTTCATAGTATTGGCGGCCGAAAGGCGGCTGAGTAGAAAACAATATGACAATAATGCGCATAGATACAAAGTCAGAATTAAAGCATAACGTTGACAGCACGATAGCAATAAATGTAAACATCAAATAAAATAACGCCCCTAAACAGTGTTTATCTACGTCGAAAGTACCTATGTGCTTCCCTTCCTATCGCGTAATTCGTATTCATTCGCACGCCCACAAGCCCATACAAAAAAAACCCGGTGATGAAACCCGATTTTTTTTATTGCTTGGTTAAGGCAAACGGGCACACAGGCCATCTGACGTTAAGTGGGATCTGTGAACCATAGATATTTTCATTCTCAAGATTTAGTGGTAGGTACTCGTAGCGATCCGGACGAACCTTGCACGAGATCCTACCATCACGATGTACTTGTACCTTAGCACCTAAGTGCAGAAAGAGCATGCTCTTTCTGCACTTAGCAGTCGGTTAAACAGATACTTTCAAAACCGAAATTAATTTAACTAATAACATGAACTTACCGATACAAATCCTGGGTCCTTCTCCAAATGGGAAGTAAGTATACGGCTTGATGTCACGCTTGTTGTCGCCCAGGAATCTCTCCGGGCGGAACTCCTCTGGTTCCGGGAAGTAGTCTGGATTCTTGTGAATGTAGTGCGCTGGCAGGTGGATCCTCACATTCTTCTCCAGTACCAGCCCTGAGGGCAGTTTGTAGTCTTCGACAACTTGCCGGGTAATCACACCCAGGACCGGGTACAGACGCAATGCCTCGTCAACACAAGCCTCTAAGTAAGGCAGCTCAGAGACACAGTCGTACGTGATCTTCCCACCAGTCTTAGCCAAGTGTTGATCAACTTCGTCCAAAACTTGCTGCAGGATTTCTGGATTTTTCGACAGTTCATACAGAGTGAAACTCATAGTTGCCGCTGAGGTCTCGAACCCTGCTGCAAAGAATACCAAGCACTGCGCCACCAACATCTCATCGTCTACACTCATCTTTACTTTTTCCTTTTCTCCTCCCTTGTATTTCAATGACATTATATCATCCCCAACGATATACTGGTTGTTTTTGAAACTGAGGATAAAGTCGATAAAGTCATTTCTGGAACCAGGAGTGTTGTCGCGGTCATTGAACACTCCTACGATGAGGGTTTTGAAAAACACATAAACATCGTTGGAAACAGCTTTTAGACCAAATTTGTAGAATATGTTCGGCCAGATGGTTCTTATAATATTCTTTAAAACCTTATGAGGAGCGAAATCGAATATTTTCTCACTGATAACCAAAAATGGATTATCGTTTCCCTCTTCCATTACTTTGGTCTCGAGTCCAAAAATGCAAGAGCCGATGCAGTCCATGGTATACTTTCCCATGAAACTCCTGACGTCGTGTTCCTGTTTCAGCTCAATTTCCCTCGCTAGAAATTTCTCAAGGTCCTGAGTGCGGTTCTCGATTAAGTGAAACATGTTCTTCATCTTGGCTGATGAGAAAAGTGGAGTAAGGTTCTGCCGGAGAATGCGCCAATTATCTCCTTCTTCACTAAAGACGTTTTTAAAAAAGGTCTCTTTATTCACATGACCGGAGAGCTCCCGGGAACTGAAATAGTAGAAGTCCTTGGTAACAGCCAGTTTGATGAGTTCAGGATCCTTCAGAATCACCACAGGTTCCGTGCCATAGTAAGCTCCAATGATAGGTTCCTCTGGAAGCTGTTTGCAGATATCCGTGACCGTGTCTCCGAGGTTCTTCTTCAGCATGATGAAGTCAGCATAATTACCAAGAACAGGTAAAGCTTTTGGAGAAACGAGACCTCTTTTCTGCCAATAATTGTTTTTGTTTTTTAGATACAGATACAGAAGGCCTAGAGCAGACCCGAGCACAAAAAGCGTCGTGGCGAACATGTTTGTTTAATGTTTATAGTTTTCTAAACAGTATCAGTCGCTCCAGCTGTTATATACCCGGACGAGTCTACCTCATTAAATGATAATTTTGTTTCTCATTATGTTTTGATATCTACATAACACGGAGTCATCGTGATCGCTCATTTTTTAGGAAGCAAGTCATGCTTAGTGTCTGTTATTAATTTAATGGTAAAGTAAATTTGAGTTCACAAGCACAGGCATAGGGTTTTAAATTTAATGAAAAACTTTCAAGTTGAAGCTAAACAGTAAAAAAATATTTTGTCCGCTAAATATTAGTCACTTGTATAATCTTATACACGTGTATTATTTGCAAGGAATTTAAGTCGTAATTTTCATTTTGCATAAAATATACCGGCCTGTAGCTTAAAAGGTAAATAATTCCTTTGTGTTTGTCAACTACCTACTTATTTTGTCACATTTCTTACCTACCAAACCCAGTAAGAAAAAATTGTACTTAAACTGCATAACTTCAAAAAAATCGTTTGTTAGTCCTTTACCTCAAAAGCATAAATTCCTTGTAGCGATTCACCGAATCGCATTTCACCTCGAACGTATATTGAATTATCGCGTTGTGTCTCGATCGTTAACTTTTTTAGTCGCTATAAGTTTTAGTCGCATTTCACCTCGATCGTGCATTGAACCTAATCCTAATCGTCTAATTCAGTATTAGACAATATCTTTAGTCGCAATGTACCTTTTTCGTTTTTATTTTGACTTTTTTAGCCAGGTTCAAGCTCCATATTTTCTCACAAATATTGCAATATATAATTATCGTATCTGAAATCAATGTCACTGTACTTCAATGTCGCAATGACAGAGTATTATCTATTATTTATTAGTCACAAAGATAATATTTCAATGAGTTTGATAGCACTTAAGACAAGAAACTACAGGTACAAAACACGTTTCAAAAAAAATGTTACAGAATTTTAGTGCGAACATCAATTAACGCGTCACATTAAATAGAGTCCCAAACAAACATCGATCGCGACGAAATGCGTCTAGGGTAAAATACTACACGAAAAATGAAATGCTACAAATTAATTATACTAATGTAAAAAGCCACGCGAAAAATTGCTTCAGGTAAAAGATTCTATTGAAATTTTGTTCATTCGAGGTGAAATGCTATTCGGTGAATCGCTACAAGGAATTTATGCTTTTGAGGTAAAGGACTAACAACGCGCCGCCCTTTTGCCACGATGCTAATGTCCAATTACGTGTTATAGTTTACGCATTATGTTATGATAAATGAGTGTTAAGTATGTTATTTAACTGGATGCCCATAAAAATATACAATTTGTTTTGACATTAATTTCATAAGGATGAAACAAATCAAATTAATAAACCTTAAAACTACAAACATTAAAAGTACGCACTTATAACTACACCTACATTAACCTAAAACTACAACCATCTAATTTGTTATTATGCTAAAGGCTTTTGCTTTTGGAACGTAGTTAAATGAAATTATTCTAAAAGTTTAAATGCATTAAAACGCTATAATTTTTAGTTCTGAGTCATGACAACCTGTTATGTATAAAATATAGCCGTCCAATAAACTTCTTAACTATTTTATCTACACTCATATCATAAGCCCTCTATAATGCGTTCAGAAACCGCAAGTTATGACCAGCATAGTAATCAACTCTGTTGTTAGAGCAAATTTTTTATCTGCGGCAGTAACCTTATGGATTCATAAGAACATCAATTTCGATGTTCTTATGACATTCAAATTTCGAACATCTCTGAAAAACAGCAATTTTATTTGACCTCAATTCTTATATCATCCGTGATGACCTTTTATTCGAAATGACATGTCAATTGCATGCAATTTTGACAAATCTCGCATGTTACTTGATATCGAACGATATGATAGTAGAGGCCGACTCTAGTTTGTCTCTGACTTAAAAAAAACTGCGGTTGCGTGCCATCATGACATGTGTGAGAAAAAGTTTTCATTTACCGCCATTTTTGAGGTTCTGTTTGTCTTGTCGCAAAAATTAGTTTGTTTTCTTGTTTACAAATTAACTATTGCATCACTTTCGTGAAAAAATAGCGATCAAGACAGTGATCGAGATATTTCGGAAACGCTGCCTGATATTCGCGACAGAGCAACGAATGTGTTATAAATGACTTGTTACCAGCAAAGTCATGGAAGCTCTAGCAGTACGAAAAGGAAGTTATTTATGTGTGTAGATAAAGCAGTGTATGTTACGGTACATAATTAGGCATTAAAACACTCGTGTGATGTTATTATGAAACTCGCCTATCGGCTCGTTTCATAAACCCACACTCGTATTTTAACGCCTATTATTATGTAACAGTCACATAAACTACTATTTTAGCTCTATTTGTATGACGTTACGGTCCAAAGGTGGTAAAGGACTTTCACAGCCGACTATACTAACTTTTGCCCGCGACTTCGTCCACGTGAATGTCGTTCTAGATCGTTTGCCATTATGTGTTTACCTTCGCTTTTCACTTCTGATAAACCAATCACATCCCAGACAATATTTGTCAAAGCATTTTCCAGCCCACCTTGTCTGGAGCTGGTTACTAATGACCTGACATTATATGTGCCAACATGAAAACGTTGATTTCTTATTTATTTTATTTCGTTGATGTTGGAATACTTTTACATTTTTTACATTTCTATATCATTTTTTTGATACATTATACGTAGATGATGATGATCTTGGTCTAACTCCTCACGGGGACCAGCCGGATTGGAGATATGGTTGAGTTGCTTTAGGCAATTTATTTATTTTCTTTCCGTCTTCTGGGTAGATGATGCGGATTTGTTGCTAGCCCTGCTGTTAAACTGTGTGGTTGCCGGGTTGGAAATAGGGTATTTGCCTGATATTAAATTTCATTTATTAATTTGGATAATACATCAATATACGTAGTATGATAAAATAATTCAAAATCAAATTTGAAATTGGTAATAAAATAAAAAAGTTATAGCCTTTTATAAAGTTTTTTGTCTATCCCTTTCACTCGAAACGATGTTTTGCGTGTAATTCATATGGCGGTTGAGTAATATGACGTCATATTCCTGTATTTGTCTCTCTGTCTAAAAGCAAGTTTTAAAAATTTATATCTTTCTTATTTTTAAAGATATTAAAAAACTATTTATACTAGGCTATTCGGAAGGTAAAAAAGCTTCAATTTAAATACTAATTAAAAAAAATGGCAAATACCCTATAGTGCCACTCCATGTCTTCCCGCGGATGTTATTTTTGAGATACTTTTTGTGTAGTACCGGTACTTCGGAACCCTACACTGAGCACGGTCAGACATGCTCTTGTTGTTTTTATTATTTATTTTCTCTAGTAATAATTCTGAGTTCTCAGACTTGCACAATATTTTTTATCTCATAATTTCATTGAATGCTAGACTATTATCGTAATGATAATCCTTATCATTTTTAATTTATTAATGTGAGTGCGTCTGTTATTTTTATACCAAAAAATAAAGGATTATTTACCTTAATCTCGAATATTTAGCCCTAATACCCGTCAGCCCGATCGGCCTTTTTGTTTTTTAAATATCGTTAGAGAAGTACTGTAAGTTTCCTCGGTGCGTCAAACACCTACTGAAAAATGTTTAAAAGCTCTTGGAGTGTAACACAGAGGTTAGTTAGAGGTAACAATATTCATGACCCTTCTTAACGCCTGATCGGTTATTTGGAGCAAATTTCACTCAAGCCTTTAGTCAGGCGCTTATGAATTAATTCAGATTGAAGGGCGTGGGTGCTTCATAAAATATTAGCTGAGCTTGAGACTTCGTCCGAGTGGAAATCACAACAACGACATAAAATAATACATGAAGTATAAAACTATAACTGAAAATTAAAACAAAAATAAGCTTATGGCTAAGGTTGCATTCGACCAAACTGGAATAAAGTGTTATACCTGAATTAAGAGCCGTTTTTGTATGGACTAATCTCGGAAAATTCTTATTCCAGTTTGGTGAAATGCGGCCTTATACTAGGAAGACTTATCTAAAGACTAAAGATATAAAAATAAACTACTTAACACATTTAATTTAAAAATGGCCGCTGACTCTTCAAATTAAATCTTAAAAGTAAAATACTAACCATTTAAACGCAGTGTGATTGTGATCTGGGAAAATAAAGCTTATGTCGCACCATGGTCATTTTACCTCCATGGAGATTATGTCGAGTTAGAATTTATATTTGGTGCCGCGATGAACGTGTTAATAATCGTTAAACGTTTTAGATATTTTCTCCCGCATGCTCGGAAATGTTAACCTTACTGTTGTCAAATCAGCCCGCGAAGTTCTGAGTTCCAGGCCCAGGCAAAATTAAAAAAAAACAAAGTTATTATTTACCAACGGCAGCGGCCGCGAAAAATGTATGAAATTTCATTACGTACCTGAGGGCCCTGCAAAGATGCACTACGCTAACTAACGTTTCTATTCGATTCGTTTTTAAACCAATCGCGTCACTGGGAGATGACGTGATACGAAAAGTCACGTGGTCTACCGGTGACGCGATGGGTTAAAAACGAATCGAATAGAAACGTTAGTTAGCGTAGTGCATCTTTGCAGGGCCCTCTGGTGATTTACTTTTTAAAACCATGTTTGGACTAGGATAACTATCTCCAAACAGCCAAACACTCGTGCAATCAAAATTCTTCCTTGTATATTTTACTTTTTAAATGTCATAGACTAAAAAGTTAAGCCTTTTCAAACATCATTTACAACGTATTTAAAAGTGTGTCAAATAGTTTGACTTTTTTTTAATAGAAATTGCGTTCATAAACAAAATAAATTGCGGAAATAACATAAATGCGTAATAAATGTTTAGTTTAAACTATATTTTATTCAATTTGAATTTATTACGTTTAAATAATTTGTGATTTTATTAAATGCTTTATTTCAGTGTCATACTAAATCGTACGTTTCTGTTTATGTTCTTTTTTTGAAGGAAATGTTGGGACTGTGTTTAGTATTATTAACAATTGTGTTAAATTTCCTCACATCTTGGAGAAAAGCACTATACAAGCCTCGACCGGGAAGGGCGGTTGCTGGACTCGTATATATCGCGGCCTCGACTGCGTCTCAGCCACGCTAACTCTACTCGTCCCGCAACGGCCTATTTCCCGGTCTGTGCAGTAATGTACTATATCTCCTCATAACTTATTATAACCTATTAGTTTTCGTGTTAGCTGTTTTTAAACTAATTAAATAAAGATAATTATTTTATGATATTTATTACACAACAGAAGAGATACAATTGTACCATAATTGTATTAGTCATCACATCAAAGACGGATTAAATTGTTAGGGTTTCCTTTAATCAATGATAATTAGCTCAGCGTTATCTAATTTTATCCTTATCTATTATGTCTAGTTGATTTACTTCTTGTTTTCTTAAAATAACAATAATTATTGGATTCGGTCACTTACGGCCACTTTCCTCGCACGACCACGTGCCTGGAATGCCCACATCCCTGAACGTCCATGTCGCTCGAACGACCATACTACTAAAAAGGCCACATGCCTTGAATGACCACATCCCTGAACGTTCATGTCGCTCGAACGATCATAATACTAAAAAGACCACGTGCCTTGAATGTCCACATCCCTGAACGTTCATTTCGCTTGAACGACCACTTTTACAAGTGTCGATGCCTTATAAAAGTTAAAATGTTAGTGTCCCATATTCTGCTACGACACTTTGCTTTACGAACAAGCAAATGTACGAAAAGAGAAGTGGACGAACAAGGAAATGTACGAAAAGAGAAGTGGACGAACAAGGAAATGTACGAAAAGAGAAGTGGACAAACTGGGAAATGTACGAAAAGAGAAGTGGTCGTTCAAGGATGTGGGCGAACTAGGAATTTGGACGGTGGTCAATAAAGGAAGTGGCCGTAAGTGACCAAATCCTAATTATTGTGTGTTATGTATGTATGTATGTATGTAAACTCTTTATTGTACAAAACAAAAACAATACAATGAAGATAAAATAAAAAAATAAAAATGTACAAAGGCGAACTTATCCCTTTAAGGGATCTCTTCCAGCTAACCCCTGAGAGATTGAGAGAAGTGTTATTTATTGCATAACACAAGAAGACTTAAAAAAAAGTTACGACGCAACTAATCTGTACACTTACCATGAGTTACAATTACCGTACTCGCTAGCAAGTCGAATGCTCTGTCCCTCGCAACCTCGCAGTATTCTTATAGAGTGCGAGGGACAGAGCATTCGACTCGCTAGCAATTACGGTAATTGTAACTCATGGTTAGGGTGATGTGTGATTCTCTTAAATTATTCGTTCTTGAACTCGACGCACCAATTATCAACCGGCGGTGAGTTGAAGTTGTCCCCGTCAAAGAATAACAGCAAGAAGGCCCTGTATTTTACTGGCTAAAACCATATTGCCGTTATCGTGCTATCACTCTAACCACCGCAATCTTGCGGGGGGAGCCTGGGTGTGCCGAATTGGCAGCGCATCTTCTGCGTCTATCGGTTCCTTCACGAACTAGAATCGATTTTCGGCCTCGTGTTCACCATTTGCTGGCGGTTCCGACGTCTCGTAATTTCTTTCTCGACGTTTCGGAGGAATTCTCCTTTGGTCCGTGCCTTGCACCTTTTAATCGGGCTCCTCGCATATGCCCCTGAGCGTGATGAATTTGCTAGCGGATGGGCAACTGTGCGAGAGGAATCTTGCGAGAGTATGGATGTGCGTGTGTCGTCAATTCCTGAATGTGAAATTTCTATTCTATTTTTATTGCATTTTATTGCAATTTTCGATATTTGTAAGTATCTATAAATTCACAGTGACTTGGTTTTTTACTGTTATACTGTGGAATTAGTTTGTAATTTTAAATAAATAAATAAAATCGTATCGTTCTTAACTCGGCCGCCATTACTGTCAAGTAAATAAGAGCTATAGTAACGTTAACTACGATAATATCAAAGGCAATTATGTGCGTTATCTATGAAAAGGGACCTTATTGGCGATGACGCTTACGCCGCACTGCGTCACGCGACGTTGTATTTATATCGGAGCATCTTTAATAATGGCGGAAGCGCCATCGACAATAAGGTCCCTTTTCATAGATGACCACACATATGGTTTTACCCAGTAGAATAGAGGCCAAGAGCGTGCATACTCAGTTTACCCTCTCTGCCCTACTTGAAAAAAAGGGCGTATGTCTCATAGAACCGCATATGCATTAGTGACCTTATTTCTAAAGACAGGGGGTAAAATTTACATTGACATTAAATTGCGTATGCGTCCTTTTTATTTAGGAGGGCAGCGCTTGCCCCGTCGAGTGAGCCCGCTCGATAGACTTCGCTTACCCAATGTCGACAGAGTATCACATCAGAGGGCCCTGCCAAGATGCATTGCGCTTACTAACGTTTCTATTCGTTTCATTTTTAAACCAATCGCGTCACTGGTATATCACGTGACTTTTCGTATCACGTCATCTCCCAGTGACGCGATTGGTTTAAATCGAATCGGATAGAAACGTTAGTTAGCGCAATGCATCTTGGCAGGGCCCTTAGTAGTCTCGGGTTCCGGAACCCTTCCAAACTTTGGAATTTTTCGGGATGAAAGTAGCTTTTGTGTTAATACAACATGTAAGCTATCCCAATCCAAATTTTATCCAAATCCGTCTTGCAACTATGAATTAATGACTAACAAACACACATTTTCGCATTATAATTTTAGTAGGATTATATAAAAATAACTCGGTTGAGGAGTAAAGAAAAGAGTGCAAAGACCGGGAAGAAAGCCATTGCAAGACGAGTACGAGATAACGAGGTCAAACCGAGGCGTCAATTCAGCGCGGAAGTCTGGTAAATATGTAAAAAAAACCTGTGCGTCTCGGGACGCCCGACAGAAGTGATAGCTTAAACTAATCTAAGATGAACTATACCGCCCCGCCCCGCTGCCGTATGCGTGAGAGAAAGGGAAGCCAGACAGACTGGCGCCGTAACGCGTTACGTAACGAAGCGGTTTACCCTCCCATAAGAAGTTATCACTTCAAAAAACCTCTGACAGACTGACGGGTTTATCCTTTGAAGTTACGGAACTCTATTAATAAATAAATACCTATTGTAATGCTCATAGAAAACTGCCTGTGTGGCAGAAACACTATTAGTACTAGTGATTGATTTAATTGTGGGCGATATCGATCAATGTCTGAATAATGTTAACCGTAAAGGCCATTTGCCGATATCGATATTGAGCAATCTGTTATAATTGTTATTTGATTTCGCTTATTAGCATTTTGATATCAGTTTCTATATGAAATAGCGGTACTTCTCATGAAACATCTGTAGTTTTTAGGTACAACCGGTACATGTAAACGGAGAGAACCACTTTACAAACCAACCTAACCAAAATACTAAGAAGTCGCGGGCCATTGTGATTGGAAGCCCTCACTTCGTGGCCCGTCTGTCGGAGATGGTTATCTTTGATGGGACACCAATCCCTTTTTCCTCCACAGTTAGGAACCTGGTGTGTTATTCTCTCAAAAAACGGCGGCCGGTCGGACGGACGAGCGAATAAAAGGGACTACTTAAACTCGCCGCTTAGACCTGCACTCGAGCGAACGATCACCTTTGCTTGTTGAGAGAATCACACTCCTGGGTATCACCATGGATCAAACTCTCTCGTGATCGGTTCGTTGCTGAGATCAGGAAGAGGCTCTTTGCATCGCTTCATTCCTTAAGGCACCTGCAGAATTTCCTTCCTCTTAACACTAATCAATCAACCCACACCCAAAACCGCTGGACCTAAGGAATTTGAAATTTGGAAGGAATATTTCTTGGAGAGTCCCCTATTGTTTCATCGACACTCAGTTCATAGAAATCACTTCGCGGAATTTTCGTTTCATTGTACGCTATTTTCTGCTGAACCCGTGTTGATTTCAGGTTTTAATATGATCAGAGATCGGACAAATGGGCGTCATTACTCGCAATAATGCGGGCATGACTCCAAAGATTTTAATTAAACAAAATAAATTACATTAATTGATATATTATCTCGATCCTTTGCAGGATACTACTAAATAAATAAAACAGAGACGTGAGGAGTGGCCATTAATAATATATTAATCTACTTAAGTTTGCTCTATTAATATCCGTAGATTGCGAAAGGAGCTTTTCAACTCATAAGTTTATATTAGCCGTGATAAGGAATAAACAAACCACGGAAGACTATAAAAAATACTGTTTATTTGCTTTAATAAATCTACACAATAAGTCTTTGTATTATTTATTTATTACTGCCTTGCAAAGGATCAAAGTTATTTTTGGGTAAGTAATCAATTAATGTAATTTAATTTGTTTAATTAAAATCTTTCGAGTCATGTCCACATTATTGCGAGTTATGACGCCCATATGTCCGATCTCTGAATATGTTTCACGTAGGTTAGGTTAGGCTAGACTTGCAACCATCACAAGAACCTTCAGGTTCAACACGGGTTCAGTAGAAAATAGTTTTCTATGAAACATACATTTTGCGAAGTGATACGTTCTATGAAATGTGTCTCGGTGAAACAAGGGTTTTCTTTGATATCCTAGAGGTGTACTCAGAGGGGATTTTTGGAAATTCGTCCCCTAAAGGGTGAAAATAGGGGGGGTAGCGGAAAACGTATTCTACACAAAGTCGCGGGCATCCTCTAGTTTAGAATAATATAGTTGTAAATAAAATATGGTGATAGATTCATTAAGATCGTTTAAGAATTTGGATGGAGCCGTGAATTCATTCATCAAATATGGGCAACTTTAGTTATAGGTGAAAAACTTTAGTAAATGACCTCTTGCATGTAGTTGTGTACAAAACTAATACGGAATTTAAGTCCAATTTCAAATATAGAATGATGCTACATTTTGACACGAAAATCGAACTACAAAACATCTTATTTCTTGAAAAAAATTAACATTCGCCCGTTAGTTGTCTCCGTCTCTAGAAACAACATTTCGTTCTAACTCCCGACAGGGTTCTATGGTGTGTTTTAAATTAAAGGCCATGACAGTACTTAAGTTTTTTTTGTGTCCTTAATGGTTAATTTTCTGTGAAATGACACATCAATTGTCCGAGACAAAAACACGCGGAAGTCGGAGTGAAAGTCCAATTGAATTTGACCTTCTTGGTGTTTAGCTGTGATAACTACCCGGTCGATAGCATTGTCTTAACGTTACAAGATAATTTATAATATGATCTGAATATTGTCATTGGACGACATGCCCAAAAATTAGGTACGTACGGTACAAGCCCTTTACAGAGTAAGAAAGTTGTTACTGAGGGCCCTGCAAAGACGCACTACGCTAACTAACGTTACTATTCGATTCGTTTTTAAACCAATCGCGACACTGGAAGATGACGTGATACGAAAAGTCACGTGGTCTACCAGTGACGCGATTGGTTTAAAAACGAATCGAATAGAAACGTTAGTAAGCGTAGTGCATCTTTGCAGGGCCCTCTGCATCTTGTTACACTTTGTATTTAAGTAATATTTTTTAATGTAAATCTTATCAGCTTAAAAATAAGAATAAAAAAAAACTATTGTTATACTAGAACCATATTTACATTTTTTAAAGACTTTATTCTTTTTATGTATATACGCACAAAAAACCCATGTTAGTTAAAGTATACAGAATAATAAAGTAATTGCGTACAGCAATATGTGTAATAATTCTAGTTTTATGTCTAGATAATAGATTAATGTATCCTAGTTTTTAATCACTATTTTTATATCAATTGTACCTATAGTGTATATTTTTGTCATTATAATAATTATAAGGTGTAACTATCAATTTGCATCTGTTGCTAATAAAAAAGTATCGTTCAAGTATTCTTTGTCACTTTCTGACAAATGCAAATATCACTATAACAGATAAAGACAAACTATATTTTAGCTAAATAATGCGCGTTTATGAATAACAGAGTAATGCTATATAATAACCGGCAATCAGTGCCCTTGTCAGGCTTATTCGTATCTGCGAGGAATATGCGGTGGCCCATGGCCTAAGATACAACGCGAGCAAGAGTGAGCTGATGGTATTTAAAGCCGGTAACAAAGCAATAAATACGGTACCCACGGTCCTTTTGTGTGGAGCTCCTCTTAAGAGAGTATCTCGGTTTAAATACCTTGGGCACTAGGTCACTGAGGATCTCAGAGATGACCTGGATGTTGAGAGGGAACGCAGGACATTGGCAGTGCGGTCAAACATGCTGTCCCGCAGGTTTGCGCGTTGTGATAGGAACGTCAAGACGACTCTCTTTAGAGCGTTTTGTCAGACCTTCTATACGTGCAGCCTGTGGGCTAATTGCACCAAGAAGACACTGAATGCCCTGCGTGTCCAATATAACAACAGTTTCAGGATGCTGATGCGCTTGCCCCGTTTTTGTAGCGCTTCTGGCATGTTCGCGGAGGCGCGGATTGATAGCTTTGGCGCCGTGATGCGGAAGCGGGCTACGTCAGCGTGGTGTCGCGTACGGGACAGTCCCAACAGCATCCTGCAGCTGGTTTGGGCTTCGCCTGCCAGCGGTTTCTTAGCCCATTGGGACTCCATTCACATGGAGTCCAGGTTTAATATATATAATATTTTTAAGTAGAGGTACTCTCTTTGTATTTTACTAACGTAGTTTTATAAGACAGTTATAACTAACTAACACTCTATGGACACATGTCTGAAATAAAAAAATTCAATTTGAATTTGAATTTGAATAACATAATTAGTATGAACCTAAACCTTACACTTAAGAGCCATAAAAACGGGTCACTTTGACCGTAAACTTGTATGACTAGGCTTATATTTATCGATTGTCCCATGATATTTATCAATTTAAAATTATAATCGTATCTGTGTGAAATATGTAAGATTTCCTATCTTGCTCGCTTAACATAGTGATTACGATAAAATACCCACTATCTACTATCTACTATCTATAGTAGCATTGCGAAATTTTCTACGTTAATTGTTAGTCACTGCAACGGCTGGGCGGATTTGGATGAAATTTGAAATGGAGATAGCTTATACCCTGTATTATAAAGGCTACTTTTCATATCGAAAAAATTAAGGTCCTGAGGGCCCTGCAAAGATGCACTACGCTAACTAACGTTACTATTCGATTCGTTTTTAAACCAATCGCGTCACTGGGAGATGACGTGATACGAAAAGTCACGTGGTCTACCAGTGACGCGATTGGTTTAAAAACGAATCGAATAGAAACGTTAGTTAGCGTAGTGCATCTTTGCAGGGCCCTCTGAAGGAATAACGATAATCGACATCTACGCTGGCGAAACTATAAAGGGGTTTGGGTAAAAGTGTTGTCATTTGTAAAATTCATACATTTTCAAGGTGAGCGGCCATTCGTAAAAGTGGTAAATTATGATAGAATTATTAAACATACATATTTTGTTATGTAATGTAATACTCTTAAGTGCATCGGAGCCGAGATATTTAAATATTCATACTTGGGCGTACTTTTGTACTAAAAACTTAATACTTAAATCTTTAAAATCTCCGCTCCGATATTATTTACCGCCATAAATTATATATATCTATGTGTATTTAGAGGTCCTCTAAATAACTATGTAAAAATCATCCGTGGCCGCTGAAAAAAAAAAGACAATATTCTTCAAACAAATTTACCCAATGCCCTTTGGCAAATCCTGTCAAATGAGACACTTTACCTTGAATAACTAATGGAAAGCAAGCTTTAAGACGATTGTGAAGCTAAAAAATTCCATACAAAATGCGATAACGTTTCTCTAACGTACTCGCAATCGCAATCGTTTTCATTTTGAAAATCGAAGGCTTGTCTGCATACAAAATGAAACCAATTGTTTTGTTTTGAAGCCGATCGCGATTGCGAGTGAGTTACGCGAAAGGCCTGCTGGTACGATATATTTAAACCTTAGTTTATTAGTTAACAATAAAAATAACTTATAATGAAATTGGTTAAGAACTTTTTGATTGTTTGTCAAAATTGAAAAGTCATATTTGTAGGCAATTGTATGGGAAAAATGCAAGCGTTAATTATGTGCCCACCACTGAACATAGATACATACATACATAAACTCACGCCTTTATTCCCAGTTTGGGGTAGGCAGAGCTACAGAATTGCCAACAACTCTAAAAGCTTGTTGATAATTCCGTAACCACATTTTGCATAATCAGGCTAAGGTGTTTACCAGTGTATTAGTGACAGGTTGCAAGCCCATCGCCTAACAGTACTACAAGCCTTTATTCCCTTAGTCGACTCTTACGACATCCACGGGAAGACACAGAGTGGTACTATTCTAAGCCGGCAACCACACAGCTAACATAGATATGCGCGAAAAACATTACCCTCCTTCTAGGTCAGTCGGGTAAAAATGTAAAGTATTCCCAGCTTCTTAAAGCTTTCGGCTGGCTATCGGTATCACGCTTGCACTCGCAACTGACAGTATATTTGTCACTCGTGTGTCATAGAAAAACGATGATTGCCGATTGCTATTAAGAAAATGGTTGCACTGTACGTTTATTTGTGTAAACAAAAAAGTCATAAAGAAATACGCAGAACAAGTAACAAGCGAAGCTAGAGAATAGGAAATCTAACGCGGTAATTAAATCTATTGAATCGTGTTTAAAAGGACCTCTTTCAATGGGCGGGGCCAGGCAGCCGGCGAGGTCTAGATCGAACCGGTCACGGAAACCGGAACCGATCTTATCACACAATCAATTTACACATTTCATGTCACTACGGTCTTGACAGCTTCCGAATAAGTGACGCTGCGCACTGGCCATTGTGGCGCAGCTTGTGGCATGCGGCACCTGAGACAACGGCTGGCACGACACGCTCACCAAGATGGCCGAAGTTACTTTATTGATGTACCTACGCCTATCCAGTGATCGGAATAGGTAGAGTATATTTACCTAAAGTTCGAAAAAATATTAATTTATTTTTATTGAATTCCGGATTTCCGCTATTTTTAATGCTAAATATACGTAATATTTACTTACGGTATGGGATATTTTATGTTACTTTGTGATAAGAAGGGCCAGTAACTAATTTCTTTTAAGTATCTAATTGATAGGTGGAGTGTATTTACCTAAACTTCGTAGAACAGAGACATAAACTGGAGACTTCCTTGCTGCTACATTTACTAGTACCAGAAAAATACCGGAAATCCGAAATTTGATTCGATTTCACCCGGTTGCAACCACTCTATATTATGTCCTTTTGCAAACTTTAGGTAAATATACTCTACCTATTCCGATCTCTGCCTATGAATCAGGGATCGGATATTCGGATAGATATTTACCTAAACTTTGGCGGCGGCGTTGTTGTTCAGTTGTATGGAAGCGGACTCAATTTTAGTTTATTAATAAGAATTCCGGGATTTACTTATTAATAAACAAATTACGCCAACATAAATTCATATTTAAGTATTTCCATTAACAATTTGAAGTTATTTTCCATATATAAATATACTAATGTTATTTAACTTACTTGTAACTCATTAAACTAACGAAGTTTCAAGAGCTAATCGACGTAAAATTTAATCCTAAGTGTAAAGTAATAAATTCAACGTTTTATACAACACACGAATCCCGTAAGTTATTAAGAAGCCGAAGCCATATTTGCCCAACTTTTTCCGGGATATTGCCAACTTCAGGTAAATATCTATCCGAATATCCGATCCCTGCCTATGACACAAATAAATAGATATCAGAGGACAATTACACACTTTGACCTAGTCCCAAACTAAGGTCTACGCTTGTACGGTCACGGACGTTAATTTGCTACCCATTTCAAAGAAAATCTGCTTGAAGATGTCATTGTCAATAGAGATGCCAAGTCATTTGTAATTGATAGGAAACTCAACCTTATTGCTGTAGAATGTCAGATAGACTTTGGACCCTAAGGTGGGTCACAAATTAAATTCTAGACAACGATATAAATACTGATACAGTGCACAAACGAATAGGGATGACACAAGAGGCAATTTCAAAAATTTGGAGTCATCATTTAATTTTTTAAGATAAAAAAAAAACATTCTATTGTATTTTGAAACGTTTTATTGAAATGAAATAAACGGTTTTTTAAAGGCCCAGCCACACCGTTTGCGTGCGCGTAGACGTGCCGTGCGCGTGCGCTTTCACTGCGTTGTATAGTGACATGTCGTATGAGAATTCATACTATACACCGCAGTGGAAAGCGCACGCGCTCGTGCACAAGCACGTCACGCAAGCGGTGTGGCTGGGCCTTTAATCACAGAGTATACGCCAATCACAAAAAAAACATATCATAAGGTTGCAACTATGATCAGAATTTATTTGTTCAACTAACTTTTGCCCGTGTCCGTCCGCGCAGAGTTGTTATCGGAATTTCCTCGGGAAATGTTCTATTTTCCGAGATAAAAACTTCCCTACGTCCGTCCATGGGCTTTAAACTATCCTTGTGCTACATTTTACGTTTGTAAAGACTTGAACCAAACAAACAAACTCACTTTCGCATTTAAATGATTACTAATAAAATAAGGATAAGATCGAGGATAGAATTTAAATAAATAAATAAATAAATACCACGTGACACAAACTGACCTAGTCCAAACTAACAAGGAAAGGTACCCAACTTAAGGGGCCTCCTTTCCCACAAGCAAAGGGCATTACAGAACTATCAGGGGGGTTCGATTGTGTCAATAGGGGTATTAGGGATGCAATGCATGCAGTAAAACACCGCTTGAGACACTAGGCATATAATCAATGGGCATTCAGTCAGACGATATCAGAACTATATATCACACGCGAAACACCACGAGCACTCGACAAACAAACCAGTAGCACGCTCGACAGTCCAAGAGCATTCATTCATTCATTTATTGCATCCATGGTATTTACAGTGGTCTTACATTGTAGTATAGAGCTAAACATGGACCCTACTAGGGTATGGCAATATTAAAACTAAATAAAGGATATTAACCTCGATATAACAAAGCTATTAAATAAACTAAAGAGCTACCTACAAATATACAAAACATAAAATCAAACTCTTTCTATAGTACACATCTGTAATTTTTAATATACTTACGTTAACATTAAAACAAAACAAAAAAAAAAGAGAAGAGTTTGAATTAGGCTCCGATTTGGTTTATTTTGATATAATATGT
This sequence comes from Acleris literana, assembly GCA_946894065.1. Lineage (NCBI taxonomy): Eukaryota > Metazoa > Arthropoda > Insecta > Lepidoptera > Tortricidae > Acleris > Acleris literana. Next base: position 3,164,472 of record OX335687.1, read on the forward strand.
TAGTGCTTGTTTACGGAGACGCGGGGCGTCGCGCGTAGCGTTGGGTGGCGCGGTCTGCACTAAATTCAAACATATGGCGTAGTATAAAAGCGTTTACGGAGAAGTGGTTTAACGCGCGTTTGCTTCAAATACAGCGTTACTTGCGACGGAGCCCGCGGATGGCATCGCCGCGTTGCACGCACGGTCGCACGCGTCAATAACGGCGGTTTCCGCCACTGCGCCCGCAGCGGGGCCCGCGGCGGAACCTTCTGACAGTCTTGTGCTCCGCCGCGCGCTCCGCTACACGCTCGAGAGTCCGCCGCGGATGTAGCGGACACCGCTACTCTCTACGCCCCGCACCACGCGCCGTATCACGCCCCGCATCTTTATAAACAACACCGTACATTGCCATATGTTTGTGTTTGCGCGTGTGATGACGCGGTCCGCTGCACGCGCCGCCTCTCTGTAAACGGAAAAAAAGCCCGATGCGCCGCGCAACGCCAAGCCGCACGCCACGCGCGACGCTCCGCGTCTCCGTAAACAAGCCCTTAGAGAGTAGTCTAAAATAACAGGGAGAAGTTGTCCTCCGTACTGAAAAGTGACGGTAATAGAATTGTAGATAAAGACGGTCACGACAGTGATTCCAGAAGCTGCTCTTATCAGACGATCGACATTTCCTGTCACGCATCTTGACAGGCTTCGAATAAGGGTGAACGTCGACTGAAATGCATTTTATAGCAAGGAGAGCCTTCTCAAAAAATGCGTTTGCCTAAACGAACACACAGGCCACCTGGGGCCTCTTTTATAAAGCTACAAAATACAATTTACAGGTTACAAGTTTCCATTTGTAACAACCTCGACCAATGACAACCAGTGGCCCGTTTCACGAAGCTACAAGTTACAAATTACAAGCGGAACTAATTTTCTAGCAAAAGGAGTTAGAAAGAGAGTTCTTCTTGTAATTTGTAACTTGTAGCTTCGTGAAACGGGCCTCTGGGGCACGTTTTATAAAGCCACAAGTTACAATTTTACAGGTCTAAACTGGCAACACTGCTCAAATAGCTGGTCGTCATTGGTCGAAGTTGTGTCAAACGGAAACTTGTTACCGTAAATTGTAATTTGTAGCTTTATAAAACAGGCCCCTGGTCGTCATTGGTCGAGGTTGTGTCAAACGGAAACTTGTTACCTGTAAATTGTAATTTGTAGCTTTATAAAACAGGCCCCAGCCATTTGAGCAGTGCTGCCAGTTTAGACCTGTAAAATTGTAACTTGTAGCTTTATAAAACGTGCCCCTGAGGCCCGTTTCACGAACCTACAAGTTACAAATTACAAGCAGAAGTTTTTTTCTAACTCCTTTTGCTAGAAAGAGTTCCGCTTGTAATTTGTAACTTGTAGCTTCGTGAAACGGGCCACTGATGGTAAATGGTATCTGAGACTCATTAGAGATTTGCAGTCACAGAACTGCAATCTTAACATTGCGAATGTATTTCCAACTCTGAGGACTAAAATAGAATGCGTTACCTAATACTAGTCATTGCACCGGTTATCTCATCTTCACAGAAACACAACAATGCAAACACTGATGCTAAAGATTGAAGAGGTATGAAAGCATTTAAATAAATAATAGAATATAATAGAATATATTTTATTCTTAAATCACAGGTACTAAATTAGGTCTTAAATCTAGGAATACAGATTTTGCCTGTTGCCTGTTGCCAGCGTTTTGCCTGTTGGCGTACAAATTTTCATAAAATTAACTAAAACTATTACATTACATCAATAGAAAATACTTAATGCCAAATAAAATTTCCTTAATGTCGTCAAAAAAATAATTGATAGAATAATAACATTTTTTTACTAAGTACGTTGTCAACTGCTTCTTAAATTGGGCATGCTTTTGTATTTTTATGCAGTTTGGTATTTTATTGTAAATTTTGGGGCCCATTCCTAGTACACTCTTGCACATAAATGCTGTTTTATGTTTGGTAGTACAAACATTATTTTGATATTGCGATCGTACAGCCTGCGTTGCTGTAGTACTGTTTTAAATAGCTGAGGGTTTCTTTTTACAAAACATGCTACTTCAAAAATATATAGTTATGGAATGGTTAAAATGTTTAATGATTTAAACAATGGGACGCAGCTTTCTTGCACATGAATGCCCCTAATAGCCCGTACGCACCTTTTTTGGGCTTTAAAGACGGCATCCCTGAAGACTGAGTTCCCCCAAAAAATAACTCCATACCTCACCTGAAGTTGTCGTCGACTTCAATACATTTTAATAAGATACAGATGCAGTGAATAAAATGCGACATCGATTATGGCCAAAACTTACGAACTCACTTAGTAACTTCCTGTCCAGAAATGTCAAATGTCACGTTTAAAGGGTATCCGTATCCGGGACCCTCGTCGCTTCGTTGACGGACAGACGGCCCTTCCCATTACAATGTCGCATTGAATCTACTCGGAAGACCCGGAAATACTGTGTGTTTCTTGCTTGATAGTTATATTATATGTACAGGGTGTTAGGTAATGAGTGGATATTCCTTGAATTACGGATAGAGGGCACTTAGGACGTTATGAAAAAGCTAAAATAGGTTAAGTAAAATTCGCACGGTTTTCAAAATATTTGGACTTTTAGGTTTTTTTTGAAAATGAACACACTTGTTCGATGTTTTGATCATAGCACCATTCTAAGCTTTTTTTTTCAAATTAGCTTAGAATACACCATTGATGTGAGACTACAATGGTTTTTTTTTTTAAATCGCAATCTTGATTTTTGCGTTTTCAATCGTACATTGATCGAACTTTCAGCTCCCATGGTGAAAAAAGATACACTATCGTCTAGTTGCCCATAAGCTTAAAAACATGCCAATTTATTGAAAATTTAAAAATAGTAATTACCTTTTGAATTTAAAATCAAAATGCCAAAATATTGAAAAAAATTACACGCCCAGGGTACACTTTTCCTGATTTACTTTTTGTATCCTGAGCGTAGAATTCAAAACCTTGAATGACATTACTGGCCACTAATTTAAATGGCATTTATTCTTTTTGTTTTTTTTTTCGAATTCGATTTAGTATTTCGCTATTATTGCGTAATGAATGGTGATTGTGTGTTTAGATTGTTGTGTTGTTTTTATTTTCTTTAATAATTATTCGACACAATACATACCTACCTCATATACCTACCCTACCTCATACCTCATGTATACATACCTAGGCATAACCGTCTCCTTCACAATGTTGCAGAGGCCGTATGCAACATGGGGCGGACGACTCAATGTCATTTTGGTAGGGTGATGGCACCAGTAGTTCACACAGAGAATATTCATATCTTTTTTCACAGCTACAATAAACAAGCTGATTTATTTAACAAACTGTTGAAAAAAAAAAAATATTCAAATAACCAAGATAAAGATTTGTTTCCTATCTCTTTCTAGCAGAACAGAATCTAACATGGAGTTTAATATGGCCGACCTAGCTGTTACATGACGTCACAGCGCACATCGGATCTCTGTCTTATCGCTGTCTAATTAGGGTGACGACACCAATGATGGACACTTTTAGCTGACAGGCACCAGTAATGACACTTCGCTCTTAATTCAAACTTCATACGGTCCTAAATGGACTGTCGCAAAACAAATGAATAACCCTTATCTTCTGTAAAATAAGAATCAAGTGTTCATTATTGGTGCCTTGTCCATTACTGGTTCCATCACCAGGTGTTTATTTGTCTATGTATGTATCGGCTAGTACCCATTGTACAAGCCTAGGGCTTTATTATCTTTCTAGCAAAACAGAATCTAACATGGAATTTAACATGGCTGACCTGTTACATGACGTCACAGTGCATATCGTATATCTTGGCCGATTATAATTTTAATTTCACTTTTGGTGCTCTATTACGATATTTTCATATTTGGTTCCGAAATGCGGTTTAAAAAACCCATGTATGAAAATAATGGACACTTCATAGCTTCGTAAGGCCCGATGTCGTAAATTTAGGACATCTGTCAAAGTGACTTTTGACTTTAGTTGCCTGACATAAGATTCTTTTTCGAACTAATGAAATTTGATGTGTGCCTTACGAGGATAAAGGTCATTTAATTGACTGTTGAAAAACTCACGAATAACCCTTATCTTCTGTAAAATAAGACTCAAGTGTCTATTTTGGTGCTAGTCCATTACTGGTTCCATCACCCTAGGTGTTTATTTGTCTATGTATTTATCGGCTAGTACCCATTGTACAAGCCTAGGTCTTTATTTGGCACTAAGTAGGTCAGTTAGAATAAGATTATCCCCAGGCAGAATTTATACAGAGTTTTCCAGAATTCAGCGCTTAAGAAAGTCATATAACGATTCAGAAAATGTACCTGTTTACAATATGATTGGCTCAATCGTGAAATTTTCATAATATTTGGGTTTTACCAGTTTTGATCCTAGGATATCACCTAAAAGAGTGGAAAACTACGAAAGGCTTAGGGCGAAGCTCTTCATAGATGGAGTTGACCAGAGCTGGACCAATAAACTTTGGAAACTCAGCAGAAGACAACTCCGATATATTATAGGAGTGTTTACCGGGCACTTCGGGGTTAAACATCTCCTAGAAAAGATGGGACTTTATGACAACAGATTGTAGAATGTGCGGCGAAGAGGTGGAAACAATGAAACACTTATTGTGTGAATGTGATGCCCTCGCCGGAGTAAGAATGAAAATCCTCCGTTGTGGCTACCCAGAACCGAACTTTTTCCAGGCATTGCCATTGCACTCTACTATCCGCTGTCTGGAAGGGGTGGAGGCTGTATTGTGCTAAAAAAGAAGGGGTAACTACCCAAAAGATCCCATAGGGTCGAAGTGTATCCGTAAGGACCCCACCAATAAGATAAGATAAGATAAGATAAGGATATGACAGATAAATGGACACAACACGGGAGGTTAAAATAAATTATTTTGATACGCTTTAGACTCCTGCTGAAACTAATCTTTCTACTGTTCAACTATTCGGCCCCGAACTAGAAAAAACGGAAGTACAGTCGAGTACAAAGATACCCCATTGAAATAAGTTGAAAAAGTGTATCTTTGACTTCGAGTGTATATATAATGTTAGTTATCTACTTTAACACTACCTTACTACTATAAATTCGAATGTTTGGATGTTTATTACTTAATCACACCAGAACGGCTGAACGGATCTGGATAAAATTTGGCACAGTGATAGATTATAGTCTGAAATAGCATATAGGTTATAGTGAATGCAATTTAACCGGTTATTAATCGTTTTTGTATGAAAATAACCGGTTAAAACCGGTTATAACCGGTTATTTGCATTTCCTAATAGGTTTCCTTTGATCCCGAAATAAATCACTGTTCCCGTGGGATGGCCAAATTACGAATTCTACGCGGACCAAGTCGCGGGCAGAAGCTAGTTAAGTATATAATATATTTGAAATTTATGCCACTTGAGTCTCAACGTGCAAGGTCGATATTTGCATCCTAGAGTAATAATACTATTTGTTTATTATCAGTTTCTAATAAAATTAGAGCATAAGAGCCAAAACGATATAACGCAAATAACAATCTATTCCAATTTAAATTTAATGACATCGCTTTAAGGTTTAAATTGGTACAATCACATTTTTTAATTTAAGCGATTTTATTATAACTACTTGCAGCGGGGTCACCAGGTTTAGTCAATGTTAAGTCACATCGTTAACATTTGCTTTTAAAGTATCCAGTTTAAAGTGAGCTTTGTCTAAGTAACTTTGGAAACTGGTGAAAGACCAAGTTTGAGTGGTTTTGTTTGCTCTGGTATGTAATATGGATAGCTTGTGGGCTGTGAACTGATATGACTTGCTAACTGGTTAATGCCGTTTGTAGAGTTCCGTAGCCGTAGGGTACCAAGGGGACTCTATTACTAAGATTACGCCGTTATTATACTTGCTCGAATGTCACGGTGATATAAAAAAAAACAGGGGACAGTTTCACACAAATTGATCTAGTCCCAAACTACTTATATCATCATCATCATCATCATGTCAGCCGAAAGACGTCCACTGCTGGACATAGGCGTCCCCCAAGGCTCTCCACTCAGACCGATCTTGTGCTTTTCGCATCCACCGCGTTCCCGCGATCTTTACAAGGTCGTCACTCCATCTTGTTGGAGGCCTACCTACAGCTCGTCTCCCGGTCCGCGGACGCCACTCAAGAACCTTCTGACCCCATCGGCCATCAGTCCTGCGAGCAATGTGCCCCTTATATAGATAAATGCATACCTAATAGGGTATTTGCCTGAAATTAAATATATATATATATACATATATATATGTATATTAATTTGGATAATATATCAATATACCTACGTAGTATGATAAAATAATTCAAAATCAAATTTGAAATTGGTAATAAAATAAAAAAGTTTGCGTGTAATTCATATGGCGGTTGAGTAATATGACGTCATATTACTGTATTTTCCTCTCTGTCTAAAAGCAAGTTTTAAACATTGATATCTTTCTTATTTTTAAAGATATTAAAAAACTATTTATACTAGGCTATTCGGAAGGTAAAAAAGCTTCAATTTAAATACTAATAAAGAAATTGGCAAATACCCTATTACATAGAAAAAATATCCAAGACTCGGGAACAAATACTAGCGCTCATCACACAACTACCTGCCCTTACCGGGATTTGAACCCAGGACCGCTAGCTTCGTAGGCAGGGTCACTACCAACTAGGCTAACGTCGTCAAAATAATATATCTTAATATATCTTACAATCGTCGGGTACCCTTATCAGCATCACATTTAGTCGGTGATACTGATAATGCAATAAAGCGTAACGAACATATTCAATAAAGTGCAAAATACACCTTAGCTAGTAAGTCAATAAGGTACATTTTGCAACTTATTGATTTTTTTAGATATTTGTTTGACGACGATTTGTTCTTACATGAAACGCAAAGATAAAGATGTTTTTCCTTATGCCGGCTTTACACTGAAACTTAAGACTTACGTAAGTAGGGACGCAGCTATGTGTTAGAATGAGAAAAAAATATTTCTATCTACTTCTAACCAATAGCTGCGTCCCTACTTACGTAAGTCGTAAGTTTTAGTATAAAGGCCGCCTTAGACCGCACGAACACTTTAACACAGAGGTCCCCAAACTTTTTTGTGTCATAGACCACTTGGCATTTGTTTGGGTTTTGAGTGGACCCCCTGCTTACCCAATATTTACGTTGTCACGTAAAAACTAGGCAAAAAATCTTCGTGATATTTTGTTGGCGGTCTAGCCGGCTAAAAATTGACACATACTGCAATGAAAATTTAGCGCGGAAAAACATTATTTTACAAAGTAAAAAACTACACACAGAGAAAATTTAAACATAATTTAAGTATTTTGATAATATTTGTTTATTTATATATTTATAAGAAAGTATTACGTAAGTACCTAAGTAGGTAGCTACTATCTGTGTATGAATATGGATTATTCCATTAATGGAAAGCCAATAAGTATTAAAGTCACGAACTGCTTAAATGGGATCCACTATCGTTTTTCCTCTCATGGACCCCCATTTATTTTTTCCGCTCCCATGGACCCCTTGAAGTTTGTCGTCGACCCCTGGGGGTCGATATAGACCACGTTGAGGATCACTGCTTTAACACTTCAAATTTTACCAGCACGCAGCGCAGCTTTAGCAATAAAGCTGCGTCTACGCTAGGCAGCCGAGCAGAAGCCGTGTTGTGTTCGTCAACAAACCGACAATAGGCTAGTGTCCTAAAAAAATCTAATTAGTCCGTCTGTTACATTATCAAAAAATATTGAACAATTATTTTTTCTTTTGTCAATTAAACAAAAAATGACGAAGATGGCATACTTTATACCACGTTGTGACGTCACGAGCACCCACTCCTGAACTTTGATGCGCGTTATAATTGTCAATTTTGATTGATTTGAAAAAGCAAAAAATACGTGTTCAATATTTTTTGATAATCTTACTGACGGACTAATTAGAATTATTACTTGTTTTACCCAGGACACACCCCTATTGGCGGAAGACAGCCAAGCACACAAACAAAATGCTCGCAGCGCGCCCGTTCGAGGCTTGTAAGTCGGTCCACACTAGACGAATTGTGTTCAGCTCGTGCTCCACTCGTGCTCGGTTCGCCTAGCGTAGACGCAGCTTTAGTGCAGAATGCTGAGAAGAAACGAGCGAGAAAGGGTCTCCCCAGATCTATCGACGCGGAATCGGCTTGAGCCGGTAAGAAAAAGTTTTATGTCCATGCAATAAGAGCGAAAACGACGTCGCTCGGCTCGGCTCGGCTCGATTCGGCGTTGCGAACGGAACGACGTCGTTTTCGCTCTTATTGAATGGACATACAACTTTTTGTTACCGGCTCAAGCCGATTCCGCGTCGATAAATCTGGGGAGACCCAAACTCATTAGTCAGTATTTTTTACCCGACTGCCGAAGGAGGAGGGTAATGTGTTTATCAGAGTATATATGGATGTATGTTCGTTCCTTTGTGGTGCTCTATGTTTCATAGTAACATTTACTGCTGAAAACCTACACAATCCTCTAAATAGAAATAGTGTTTATGTAGTTTTATTTTTCAAAAAAACGTCCGGGTTCGAATCCCGGGCTGAGTACAAGTTTTTTTTAAAATGTATGGATGCAGTTTTCCTTGTTACCTACTAAAATCGATGACATGAAGAACAGATCTTCGTACAAGTCGACACACGTAATTAAAAAGCCAGCAAAAAAACCCGACTGTTGTTGCTAACCTACTTTAAATCGTTATATATCCTAAATTATCGTTCAAAATGAAAAAATGATTCATCATCATCATCATCATTTCAGCCATAGGTCGTCCACTGCTTAACATAGGCCTCTCCCAAAGATTTCCACCTCACCCGGTTGGAAGCGGCCTGCATCCAGCGGGTCCCCGCGGACTTGACCAAATCGTCCGTCCATCTCGCGGGGCGTCGCCCTACGCTGCGCTTATCGGTACGTGGTCTCCACTCGAGAACTCTACTTCCCCAGCGGCCATCAGTCCTTCGAGCAATGTGGCCTGCCCATAACCACTTCAGCCTGCTAACCCGATTGGCTATGTCGGTTACTTTAGTTCGTCTACGGATCTCCTCGTTCCTGATTCGATCTCGTAGCGAGACACCAAGCATAGCTCTTTCCATGGCACGCTGAGTGACTCTGAGCCTATTCAGGAGGCCAACAGTTAGAGACCACGTGTCGGCACCGTAGGTCATCACTGGTAACACACACTGTTCGAAGACTTTAGTCTTCAGACACTGAGGTATTTTGGATGAGAAGACGCTGCGTAACTTCCCGAACGCTGCCCAGCCGAGTTGGATTCGTCGAGTAACCTCCTTCTCGAAGTTGGATCTTCCTAACTGGACCGATTGTCCCAGATAGACATAATCGTCCACCACTTCGAGAACCGAGTTTCCCACTGATATTGGGGTAGGCGCTACATGGACGTTCGATTCGTTGTACTGTATATGCAATTGGCCAATATGATCAGCTTAAACACACTTAAATAGTTGTGGCACTCTGCTAACGATCCCTTTAGATCCACTTTACATTACTCGACTTGTGTGTATATATCTGAATGCATTAACTACCAACAGTACCAACCAATCAGCCCATAAAAGTCCCTATTAACGTCCAATAATACCAACATGTATTTAGGTCAGCAATTACTATCGGAAGCGGCTATTTCCGCTATATTTCAATGCTCGTAAAGAATGGCGATCATTCCTTACTATATATTGCATTGTAAGGTTTTCTTATTGGCTCTATTAATATCAATAATAACTGAGTTATGCCGTTATGAATTTCTTGGGTGCGGTTGGAACACTTGGAACAGAGGATTCTAAGAGTGGCTCGTTTTAAAACTTTTAAGTGCGCTTTTAAATACTGTCTTCTACATTCTCACCAAAAAAATACTATCATCTAATTTTAATTAATAGATAATCATTTTTATATATTTAAAAGTATTTTTTTTTAATACGAATAACTAATAATAAAATCCATTCCGATCAAAGGCCCTATTAGTATGCGGTTGTCAGTTTGATGTTTGTCTTGTGAAAGCTAAACAGTAGAAAAAATTACAACAGGATTGACAAAAGCATACTTTTTTTGAAATTCAAATGATTATGAATATGATTACTTTATGAAATCAAGATGAGCTGAAATACTCGTATAGCGGGTTTGTATTATTTGCCATAATAATTTTTAGTCATAATTATCGCAAGGCTTATTTATGACTTTATGATTTATTCAAGAAACGGTTACTTTCAGTTTTTTAGGGTTCCGTACCCAAAGGGTAAAAACGAGACCCTATTACTAAGACTCCGCTGTTCGTCTGTCTGTCTGTCACCAGGCTGTATCTCATAAACCGTGATAGCTAGACAGTTGAAATTTTCACAGATGATGTATTTCTGTTGCCGCTATAACAACAAATACTAAAAATAGAATAAAATAAATATTTAAGGGGGGCCCCCATACAACAAACGTGATTTTTTATAGATAATGGTACGGAACACTTCGTGCGCGAGTCCGACTCGCACTTGGACAGTTTTTTATAAATCAAACCTAACCTAACCTAACCTTATCTACACGTTAGATATTTAAGAAATTCTGAAAAGTTTAATAATTATGTAAACAAAGGCATACTAACAAAAAAAAGAAACAAACGGGCTCCATATAGTCTTTACTGGGTTTAAAATAAAACAACCAATAGCGACTCCACGCACCATTTTGTTCCAGTTCAATTGGCTGCCAATCGATGCTGATAGCGACAACACAACAAGCGCAGGCACGCCGCCCATAACATTTATGTCATTGCCGAGGGAGACCCTACGAGTATTTCCCTAACACTAGATTAGTTAGTAAAAAACCGCGCAGGCGGAAACCTGAAATAAAGCACGAGGTTAGGTTAGGTGTTATATATAGCAAGGCTCGGATACCTGGTTAATTTATTCAACCAGCTCGTCAGAAACACATACATTTCAAATATAATAGAATAGAATAGAATAGAATAGAATAGAAAAGAAATAATTTATTCAACGCATTGCACGGTATCCTATCGCAAACACTAAAAACGTTTGCCAGCTGTTTCATTTGCCATAATTTTCATTTTATTCTGAACCCAATAACTTTTCAAAATGTTTAATGAGATATACTTACAGAACCTGTAGGTTAGGTTAGGTTTATTTTATAACAATTCAGGAAAGTTAAACGGCTTCAGAGAAAAATTACTTTCGGACAAATGAAAATTATGGCGAATGAAACAGCTGGCAAACGTTTTTTAGTGTTTCAGATAGGTAACCCGCATACACAAATTTGAAAAAAACAGATGACCAACAGAACAAAATATTTACCATGGCGTTGAATAGGGCCCCTCTCAGCATTTTCATTTCGAATCTGCTTGAACAGAATCGCTATTCGGTTCCGATCTAAGAGCAAAATTAAACTGTTCCTGCTCGAAATAACGGTTAATTTCGTTCGCCAACTTGTTCGCACCGACATCGATCTCTCGTCTTTTATATACCCTATAAGCTATCTCTTTAGTTGCATTCACTTGCTCAGCTTGAAGACATGCCGGCCTTATCACTTTAGTCGCAATGCCATCTGCAGGAAGAATAAAAAAAAAAGTTACTTAGCTACCATTTTAAAGCTGTTATTTTTTGCTTTTTAAGGGCGGGTTTTTGTTTTTTTAAACTTTTATTTTATTTTATACTTTTTAGTGATCATAATTATGTTGTTATTCTCCCTATTCTCATTTAACAAGAAACTATAGAGCATTTCAATCTCACCGCAAGCAACGCCGTGGGAAAGTCATAGTCATATATTTAAACCTAAATATGCTTCGTCATAGTCGCTCAACTATGTAATCGAAATATCTTGTCGCCACCCTTGAAATATATACCGTTTAGGAGTTCCGGTGGCCATCTGTGGTCTTCATCATCAGTTCCACTTCACCAAATAGTACTTTCCAAGAGCAAATACATGAGTTACAATGAAAAATACAAAAATCGCTATAGGTGTGCCTATAAATTTTGAGGAGTTCCGTGGATGCCTTATGGACTCCATCATCAGATCTTCATTTTGATAAAAATGGGACCAATCGGGAAGCACCGGCTTTCAAATAAAAAAAGAATCATCAAAATCGGTTCACCCAGTCGAAAGTTCTGAGGTAACAAACATTTAAAAAAAAACAGACGAATTGAGAACCTCCTCCTTTTTTGAAGTCGGTTAAAAACCAAAAATACCAGAGGGCCCTGCCAAGATGCACTACGCTAACTAACGTTTCTATTCGATTCGTTTTTAAACCAATCGCGTCACTGGTAGACCACGTGACTTTTCGTATCACGTCATCTCCCAGTGACGCGATTGGTTTAAAAACTAATCGAATAGAAACGTTAGTTAGCGTAATACATCTTGGCAGGGCCCTCAGGTTAATCCCAGCGATCATAACGATTGCGAATCGATTCCGCCCCGGGCGAGTGTTTACGGAAGATCTGGTTAAAAACCATATAATTAACCGGTATTTTTCGAACCGTTCCAAGCCCTGATATAGGTATAGGTTGATTTGATTTCAATTCTTTTTTCAAAAATGTTTTTTGAAGAACCATATAATTAACCGGTATTTTTCGAACCGTTCCCAAGCCCTGATATAGGTATAGGTTTTCGATTTAAATTTTTTTTTCAAAAAATATTTTTGTAAAATTTATTTCACACGCCATAAAGACAACATTTTGTAATTTTTATTTACTTACATGAAATTTTGTGAACATAGACGATTTCAGACCTTTTTTTAATGTTGCGACTTAAAGGGTAGTAAAGTTAGCTTTTGACTTGTCAATTTTGTCGAAAAACTTGCATAAATAAAAGCTTGTAATAAAAAGTGGCCTACTTTTTCCGTTAAGTGTGGTTAAGTTGGCTACGAGTAGGTTAAAGGTTGACAAAAAAAACGAGCAAAAGTGTTTAAAAACTTCGCTGATTCGTAATGAAATGCTCAATAATAATATTGAGCATTTCATTACGAATCAGCGAAGTTTTTAAACACTTTTGCTCGTTTTTTTTGTCAACCTTTAACCTACTCGTAGCCAACTTAACCACACTTAACGGAAAAAGTAGGCCACTTTTTATTACAAGCTTTTATTTATGCAAGTTTTTCGACAAAATTGACAATATCTCCGAGTAAAAATCGCTGAACATACACAGTGGTTAAATCGATAGCTTTTTATCTGCTCTATCAGCCCTAGGCGGGTTGACGTCGGTTTATGGGACACCCTGTATACAAGTACGGTTAGTGATTAATTAATCTATTAAATATTTATTACCTTAATGATCAACAATGCAAATTATTAAGAGTCATAATTAATTAATGACCATCTTTGTCGTAATTAATAATTCAAATGAATCATTTTAATAATCATGACCCATTTCACAAAACGACTAACGACACGTTAGCATAGTTGGTTTGGTAGTGACCCTGCCTTCGAAGTTAGCGTCCCCGGGTTCGAATCCCGGTAAGGGCAGAATTATGCGATGCGCGCGAATATTTGCTTCTGAGCCTTGGATGGTGTCGATGTATTTAAGTATGGATTTATTTATATAAATTATAAGTAAGCAACTGAAAAACAAAATAAATAAATAAATAAACATCAGGAGACAATCTTACTCAAATTGACCTAGTCCCAAAATAAGCTCTAGAGATGGGCAATATTTATTCGAATGACGAATAACGAATAAGAATAAACAAATTATTCGCGAATAACGAATGAAATTCTCGAATGGTTATTCTTATTCGAATAAATTATTCGTCGAATAATTCATTTGCGAATAATTTATTCGTTGAATGAATTGCCACGAATAATTATTATTTACTACTTATTATACCTCCTCCATTGTTCTCTAATAAATTAATAAATTATTCGTTATTCGAAAAGTAGTCGAATGATTCATTCATGGATAAATAATCCGCGAATAAATCATTCGCAAATAAATTATTCGACGAATAAATTATTCGCGAATAAAAATATTACGAATAATTATTTATTCGAATAATGCCTATCTCTGCTAGACTTTTAGGTACTATGGGTACTAGGCACGATAAAAATACTTATACTTATAGATAAATATCTCCAAGATTTAGTTTAAAAACATATACCTACTGCCCTCCTAAATAAAAAGGACGCATGAGCAATTTTTTTGTCAAAGTAAATTTAACCTTAACAGTAAAGAAATAAGGTCACTAATACATGCGCAGTTCTATGAGACATACGCCCTTTTTTCTAAGGAGGGCAGCCTAGTAGCGCTCAACTTCACTTAATCATCAATTCGATTATCAAACTGGAGCCCCAGAAATAGGTAATATGCATGTTTTTTTTACGGCTTCAATTAAAGCCGAATCGTTACAAACAGATGAGAAAAAACATTTTTGATTAGCTATAAAAATAACCAAGATATAAGCCAACAAAGATTTGTTCTATCTCTTTCTAGAACAACAGAAATTAACATGGAGTTTATATGGCGACCTGTTACATGACGTCACAGTGCATATCGGATCTCTCTGTCGCTAGTGTAAAATGCTTTAAAATCCGTATTTCTGGCCGATTTTTATTTTAATTTCACTTTTCGTGATCCCTTTTACGGTATTTTCAAATTTTGTTGAGAAATGCGATTTAAAAAATCCACTTTATTGTACAAAAAACACAAAATCAAATTCAATATTTACAGAATAGGAATGTACAAAGGCGAACTTATCCCTTTAAGGGATCTCTTCCAGCTAACCTTTGGGTGATTGAGGAAAATAAGGAAAGTAGAATGTGGTAGACATTAGTACAAAACAACTAAAATTTAGATCTTATGAATTAATACTAACAGAGACATATAAAAGTAATAAAAATAAATATCAAAATAATTAAATACACAGACTTACATATATATACACATCTACATCATATACGTACATAAAATATATATACATATATATTATATAATCAAGCCAGTATGTCCTCAATTTTGCTTGTAGAGATGCGACCGATTGCGATTGATATTCCCTATTACACAATATTATACACACAGGATGTTCTTTATTTTTATTGCAACCACTTTATTTACGTTCTGCATTGCGTATTCGAACAATCAATAATCGTCACGTAACGAATTAGCCAGAATACAAATAACAATTCATTCTAGTCTATACATTATTAAATTGTTATCATAGACCAGACTTTTTAGCGCACTTTTTGCCATCCGTTCGCATTATAGTTTATCCGCCTCATAAAAACTAGTTTTGCTCCTTCTCGAGGAAATAAATTAAAAGTTTTTCTGTGAAATGCATTTACGTACGAACATTACTTTTTTAACGTCAGTAAATAAGGGTGTTGCCACACTGCTAATCATTTGCGTTAGTATATCTTGAATGTCCTTATTTGTCACTGGTACTTCGGTTTGGATCCTAAGATTTAAAAAATAACGAAGCGTAGCCTAGCGCATATTTACAGTTTGTTCGTTCTAAGAGGGCCGATTTGACAGCTGTCAACGCAGTATAAAATATAACCTCAAACACATATTTTGTACTGAGTTGACAGCTGTCAAATACCAAACTGTAAGCGACCATTTAATACAAAAACAATGTTTTCTACTGCGTGAGGCGCTACTTTCCAACCCTAATCCTAGTAGGTAATATTATAAATGCGAAAGTTTGTGTGTGTGTTTGTGTTAGTTTGTTACTCCTTCACGCTGCAATGGCTGTACAAATTTGGATGAAATTTGAAATGGGGATAGTTTATACCCTGGATTAACACATAGGCTACTTTTCATTTTGGAAGATTTTAAAGTTCCCGAGGGAATAACTTTAAACGAAATCTACGCGAACGAAGTCGCGGGCAGAAGCTAGTGTAAATTAAACGCGAAATTCTCCTTTGAGAATTTTCTGGCTCGAATATTCTTAGTTGTTGTGTGAGAAGAGAACATTCTCAATATCTGAAATGGTGGCAATAATGTTCGTCGTAATTACTTGAGAAGATTTCCAAACTTCTAGGAATGTGCAGACTGCACATTGCTAAGTGCAGTCATAGTATAAATAGGTGGAGTGATATGCATTATCATAACACGTCTTTTCATTAAAGTAGAGGTGAGACGTATTTACAAAGGTTTTTGCTTGGACGTCAAAATACTCAAAATACGCCATACCTTCTAATCGAGTATTTAGGCGTATCGGGACGCAGTAAGAGCTAAAGAAGGTACTAATGTGTTCACTATTGACTCGACTGTACCATTTTTGCCAAAAGCGTTATATGTTGGGAGGCCAGTGAAATTTTTTTTCTAGCAAATTGGGCGATCAGCCAAAAATGTTTGGGAATATGATCTAGTCTTTAGTTTAGGAAGCGTACTCGGTAGTACTCAGTACTTAATTTACCTAGTACGTCTCACCATACTCTAAAGCTGAGGGCCCTGCAAAGATGCACAACGCTAACTAACGTTTCTATTCCATTCGTTTTTAAACCAATCGCGTCACTGGGAGATGACGTGATACGAAAAGTCACGTGGTCTACCAGTGACGCGATTGGTTTAAAAACGAATCGAATAGAAACGTTAGTTAGCGTAGTGCATCTTTGCAGGGCCCTCAGGGCTTGGGAACGGTTCGAAAAATACCGGTTAATTGGGCGTTTCTCAGAAAGATTGTACTATCGCGATCGTTAATTTGTGACCCATTTCAAGAAAAATTGGCTTGAAGTCGTCAATGTCATTAGAGATGCCAAATCATTTGTAACTTATAGGAGACTCAACCTTATTGTTGTAGAATGTCAGAATGACTTTGGACCTAAGGTGGGTCCCAAATTTAAGTTCGTGACTGTACCTAGTTAAGGACTAAAATTAAGAAACGTTAACTTTTCCGCTGCGTTACGAAAATTAGTCGTACATTTATATACTACCCTCAACGCCGATTAGCAGTATCTCAAAATCAATAAATGAAGTAAATTCAATCTTCACCCGTCTCATGCTTGGACTTGCAACAGGAGTTTTGTCTGAGATACCACCATTTGTCTTATAGCAGTATAGATAATTTTCGCAATTTTCGTAGAAATTAGTTACAATCTTTTTGAGAAACGCCCAAATTATGTTCTTAACCATGTTTTTCCGTAAACCCTCGCTCGGAGCGGAATCGATTCGCGAGCGTTATGATCGCTGGGATTAACTGGTATTTTTGGTTTTTGATTCTTCCTGCATTTGGATGGCTAAAATGAACGCGGTCTTGACTTCAACCTGATCAAGTGAAAATGCAACTAAGAACTAGCTTATACTTCGGATAGGAAAGACGAGAACGATGGCGGTGCGAACAAATTAACCGTTATTTCGAACAGTAACAGTTTTATTTTGCTCTTTGATCAGAACCGAAATAAATATTGATTCTTTTCGAGCGGAATCGAAATGAGAATACCCTCCGGCGTTTAAAGTCGTAGAATGTCAGAGTAGTACGAGTAATATGTCAAAGCCTCAGAATGACCCAAAGAACAAGGACTAAAGGCATAGAAACCGTACTAAATAAGCAGAAAATACATTATGGTTCACTTCTTTTTACTTATGGTTTTCACAGTGAGTTGGAAAGCGATGAATCTATAGCTGTTTTTTCGTTATTTGGTACATCGTCACAAGTAAGGTGTGATTTGGACCTATAAGCACCTATAGTATTTGGACATCTAGACAAGGAAAGACAAATCCTTCCTATAGGAAGGACAAAGAAGTCCCTGTGTAAAACCTTGTGACAATGACAGTTAAAGAAGAAAAAACAGCCTACTTTTTGTTTCGTTTTTTCTCATGTAATACGTAATCTAAAAAGTAGAGAAAGAGAGCTGACGCAACGTACGTCTTATAGTCCGGTTTCTATGTTTTATGTCCTTATTCTTAGGAATGACCAGTTAGTACCATCTTAGAATTTCATACTAGTAATACGCCAAAGTCTTAGAATGACCAGGGGCCTGTTTTATAAAGCTACAAATTACAATTTACAGGTTACAAGTTTCCATTTGACACAACCTCGACCAATGACGACCAGGCATTTGAGCAGTGTTGCCAGTTTAGACCTGTAAAATTGTAACTTGTAGTTTTATAAAACGTGTCCCTGGTAGTAAAACACCATCATCTTTCAAAGTCAAAATCTTGAAATGTCAAGCTGCCTAGATCGTAGAATTTCAGAGTAGTAAGCTTGACGTTGTAAGACTTTGACGTTGTAAGACCTTGACGTTGTAAGACCTTGACGTTGTAAGACCTTGACATTACACGACAAGGACGTTCCAAGATTTTGACGTCGTCCTATCTGGACATAATTTAAGCACTTTTCAAGACTGACTTTAAGCGCCGGAGGGGAAAATACTCTATTTAAAATGTGTAGCGTTTCTGACGAGCTGGTTAATAAAATTAACCGCAGGTTTCCGAGCCCTGCTCTAAAGCCCAACGCACAGGGATTCCCCGGCTTAATTGCCGACCTTCTACGCATTAAAACCTACGACGGAAATGATTATTAACATTAATCGATCGGCTCTTATAATTTTCCATACTGTTTAAACGGTGAGTCAGTTTGCGGTTTTTGTTCCTTGGCAGTAGTTCACAGTCGGCTGGCTATCACGGAATAGTTTCGCCAGTCATGAGTAAAGGCTGGATTTACCTCATTGGCACATTAAATTAAAACCGGAATAGGGGTGTGTCCTGGATAAAAAAAAAAACTAATTAGTCCGTCAGTAAGACACGTATTTTTTGCTTTTTCAAATCGATCAAAATTGACAAATATAACGCGCATCAAAGTTTGGGAGTGTGGGCTCGTGACGTCACAACGTGGTATAAAGTGTGTCACGGCGTGACGTCACGCGAAACTTCAACGCACTGTATCTTCGTAATTTTTTGCTTAATTGACAAAAGAAAAAATATGTGTTCAATATTTTTTGATAATGTAAATTACGGACTTATTAGAGTTTTTTAGGACACTAGCCTATTGTGTACTAGTTAGATATAATTTTTGTCACGGCTTTCAACCAACATTAATCTGAATCATGTAATCACCAGCCCCCTAATATCACCCTGACAATGACAGGTGACAGGTGACATTTCAGTGCACATGGCGTAGCCGATATAAATCCCACTGATGTGAGCGCTTATTAACTGTGCAATGTAAAGCGAATTGTCGCCTGTCACCTATCACTATCATGATAGTGAAAGAGGAGGCAGGGGGCACGGTAGTGACTCCGTCGAGTCGTGTTTTTTCAAGCCAGGGATTCACTAGGGGACGAACCTCCCGCGACATGTCAAGCAAAGTGGAACGACTTTACTTGACATATCTGGCGACATCGCGCGACAGGTTCAGCAGATGGTCTAAGATCCGAATAGAAGACGATTTGCACCGGGCTGTTTATTCGATGAAAAGTATTTATAAAATTTCAGTCCAGTACTTAATATCATAAAAAAATATATTAAAGATAAACTTTTTTTTAAAATTGCAAATGCTTGTTTAGGTTTGGTGCAAATTATTAGTACCGACTTACCTGTTTTTATACCTGCCTACCCAATAGTTTGACGGGATAAAAATAGTCAACCTAACATTTGCATATTCTATAGGCTTCATACTTTCGATTGGTATGTAATTTGTTTATTAAACAAGCTATTGCAATTTTTTAAAACAAAGTTAATTTTTAAATTTTTAATTAATTATGTACCGGACTGAAATTTTTGAGCCTACCTATTCGCCATATATTACTTAGCATATTAAATTTGGTATAAAATACGTTTTATCGAATAAACAGCCCGGTGCAAATCGTCTATCCTATTCGGATCTCCTACTAGAGCGAGTGAGAGAAAAGTACAAACCCGAAGCACCTTCTAGGTTCTAGAGGTAAGTGCTCGCTCACAGACTGTACGCTAGTTGCGCCCGCTCGGTCTTTAAAGGGAGCGCTCCGATCTTGGTCAGTCGGTGAAAGGAACTAGTTCGGTCTTTCAGTTCCTTTAGGTCCTTTAGCTCCGGAGCAAACTTTGAGATCTGAGCAGGACACGCTTTGAAATATGTACTATTTGTCTCGTTCACATCGAGCGCCGAGCCGTGCGCTCTTTACTCGTTCGCTCTGTTTCGCTCATACGTACAACAATTGCTACTGAGCTAAAGGACCGAAGACCGATTAAGATCGTTTACGAAGAACCCTTTCGGTCCGTGACGGGAATTCATATCTTTTAGTTCTTAGTTCCTGACCGACACAAGCCTACTGTTCGCGTAGTTCAGCAGGAAAACATACATACATATAAACACCAACAACTGACAAAAAAATGTGTTAAAAGCAAATATTCACTCTAATTTTACGCGACTGAAAATACGTTTGGCTTCACCCTTCATGTAGAGCTGATATAAAACGTAACCTACTCCACTCGGGTGCCCTTCGACTGACCTAAAATTGTATGTGCTAAAATTTTTTGGTCGAAAATGTTTCCTATAATATTGAATGGCACACTTCTTTTTTAGCATAAAGATTTTTTTGCATACATATTTTTTGTTCTAAAGCACTTTTGGTCTAAAATCGTTTTGTCTAAAATTTTAATTACTAAAAGGCTAAATCCATAATATTGTTTGGTCGAAGCCCTTCCCAGTATAAAACACCTAGCTCTCAACTAATCTATAGGTTAGGTTAGGTTAGAATTGTGTCAAGGCGTGAAGCGCCACAACTACGCGGAATAGGAGCTCCGCGAAGCGGAGCTCCGTCGACTTCGCCTCACCGTCAAAAAATCATTCTACAAAAAAAAGTTATTCCAAACAAATATTATACTAAACAATTTTTCGACCAAACAATATTATGCAAAACAATTTCGATCAAACAATTTTCGACATTTAAATCATTAGACGAAACGTTGGTACCTATGCAAAAAAATATGATGCGAAACAAAAATAGGCCAAATAATGTTAGATCAACCGATATAGACCCACTTCACTCATACATCATTAAAAAACAAATATAATTAAAGAACTATAAAAATACAAGAATAATGGACGTTCTGGCCATAGAATGCGTGTTCAATCAGCCATCTTTGTAGTTAATTGCTTCGAATATATTAGTTAGCAATGTTAATAATTGCCAGGTGTTTTACGTATGCCACGGCTAAGTTTTTCTTTAACGAGTCGTGACAGACAAACATGCTGGGCCTCTATTCAACACGGTAAAAACTAGTGTTGATAAAGACTCAAGTCCTCGGAGTCTCCAATTCTAAGAGTCGACTTAGTTTTTTAGACTCTAGTCATTGAATCGAAGCTCGAGTTCTTTTAATCTTGGGAGGGACTCGAGTCTTCTGTAGTCTTCTATAGAGACTAGAGTCTTCTATAAAGACCCGAGTGTTTTGTTTTAAGATTTAGCTAGTTCCTACTTATTGTTTTAAATCATTTCATCTATTTATTTTTATTTTTATTTCTTTGTGGAATCGTGTCAATTTCATTAGGTATCGTATCTTTTATAGTTTTTTTTCATTTGTGCATCAAAAAGACTCGAGTCCTACAATGAAGACTTGTGTCTTTTCTAAAACTTGAGTTCTGATTTCAGGACTCGATAGGACTCGACTCGACTACGACTAAAAAGACTCGGAAGCCTTTTAAGCTCAGAGTTCCGTAAATATAACTCGAGTTCTTGCAATGTAGACTTCAAAAACTCGAGTCGTTATCAACACTAGTAAAAACAATATCGTTTTTGAGCTGTTATCGTATTGTCGTTATGGTAGCTCTTATTTTCTTGACAGTAATGGCGGCCGAGATGGCGAGTTAAGGCCACAGCACACATATCAACTCGGAAAGGGATCGTCACCCTATCAACTCAAAGTGAAACATGGAAAAGGGAACTTTGACCTGTGTTATTACGATACATTTTTCAGTGGACGACTGCTAGCTCGTGCCGAGGTGAGGCGTTGCCGTTGCGATGCCGATAAGTGTGCGTTGCATAAGGGAGTTTCATACAAATGATACTGAACGGCTCGAGTTGATAGGGTGACGATCCCTTTCCGAGTTGATATGTGTGCTGTGACCTTTAAAAACAATATCATAACCAGAGGTCGGAATAGGCAGTGCCTATTTGCCTAAACTTCGCGGGAGGACTTAACTAAGAGTGGTTACAACCACCAAAAATAATATTTTATTTTTATTGAATGCGGGATTTCCGGGACTTTTTAATAATACATAAATGTGGAAATTGATACTAAAACTCAATATCACATGTTAAAAACGTTTATTGCATACAATTTTACATGATCAAATGACAAATTCTGATTTATTTCTAATGTAAATAAACTAACAAAGTATTTCGTAATATAATAATTAGTTAGTATTTCGTTAAATAAATAAATAAATAAATAAATAAATATAATATTTTATCTCATAATAGTAGTAATTAGGTAGGTCCAACTTTGAGAAAGAGGTCACTCGTCGAATCCGACTCGGCTGGGCAGCGTTCGGGGAGCTTCGTAGCACCTTTTCGTCCAAATTACCGCAGTGTCTGAAGTCAAAAGTCTTTGACCAGTGTGTGTTGCCAGTGTTGACTTACGGATCTGAGACGTGGGCGCTAACAGTGGGCCTTATAAGGAAGCTCAAAGTCACTCAGAGGGCTATGGAGAGGGCTATGTTCGGGGTTTCTCTGCGTGATAGAATCAGAAATGATGATATCCGCAGTAGAACTAAGGTTACCGACATAGCCCGAAGAATAGCCAAACTTAAGTGGCAGTGGGCGGGGCACATTGCTCGCAGGACTGATGGCCGATGGGGTCAGAAGGTTCTTGAGTGGCGTCCGCGGACCGGGAGACGAGCTGTAGGTAGGCCTCCAACAAGATGGAGTGACGACCTTGTCAAGATCGCGGGAACGCGGTGGATGCGAAAAGCACAAGACCGGTCTGAGTGGAGAGCCTTGGGGGAGGCCGATGTCCAGCAGTGGACGTCTTTCGGCTGACATGGTGATGATGATGATGAGTAGTAATTATGATTGTAATTATGATATTGATGATTCAGATTGAAACATGTTTATGTTGATGTTTTTGATGAGAGCAGATAGGTATTTGCTCTCATCACCTAAATATTTGCTTGTACCGCGAATTTGAACCCCGGACCTGCTTACTTCGTAGGCAGGGTACTAAAGCCAACCAACAACCGACTAGGCCAGGGGTCGGCAACCAGAGTCGGAAGAGTCAAACATTACAATTTACAAAATATCAAAGTTTTTAAAGAGCCAAAAAACTTGCCAACAATAAATAGTGCTTGCATAAATAAAGTTGGAACTAAAGAGCCGCAGCTTCATATCCAAAGAGCCGCATGTGCCAATCGACTCGTTAAAATAATAAATCATAACATAACTAATGCATTTATGCAGAAAACACTTCTATTGACGTAAACCAACGAGTTGTATACGCTTTCCATATTCTGCATTCTTTGCGGATTATGAATAATACGTAAAATATTTAAAAATAGAACACGACACATCCTGAGCGCTTGGCGACATATTTAAAAATAGAACAAACCAAAATCATTTATGGCCAGTAGTTAAACTGACTAAAACAAAGATGTGCGATGTTGTAACCACCATTACAAAGCGAAAGTGGGCTTGGGCGGGACATATAGCCAGGATGGACGCAAGCTGTTGGACCAGACGTGTATTGGAGTGGAGACCACGCGAAAGCACACGAGCGCGAGGGAGGCCACCCCAACGCTGAGTGGATGACATCAGACGGCACGCAGGCCGTGACTGGATGCAGAGGGCGCAAAACCGTCAGGAATGGAAGAGAATGGAGGAGGCCTATGTCCAGAAATGGAAAAATTTAAGGCTGATATGATGATGATGAGTTAAAAACCGTAACTAATGGTTAAATATCAAGGAAATGTGAATTTTCGATTCCTTTTTCGAATTTTAACAATTAGTTCAGTTAACTTCAGATAGGTTCTTTATGACATAGCTATGCAGTTAGTTCATTTTACGGTGAGCGCAAAGGACAGAGCTGTAGCAGTTACATAGCTCTGTCCTTTACTCTCAGCAAAAAGTGAACAGCATAAGAAAAAGTGAGCATAAGAAGCCTGCCCCGAGGAACCTGTGCGG
Source organism: Acleris literana (assembly GCA_946894065.1). Classification (NCBI taxonomy): domain Eukaryota; kingdom Metazoa; phylum Arthropoda; class Insecta; order Lepidoptera; family Tortricidae; genus Acleris; species Acleris literana. The sequence goes on from OX335687.1 coordinate 3,188,574, forward strand.
CACCGCACCGACCGGACCGAACCACGTGTGTGCTGTGCCCTGCTACGCCCACGACGCAGTTGTACGGGGCAAAAGATCTCGTAGAGTATGTACGAGTTAAGACCGGATTTACTCTTAGGGTCGAGTGGTTAGAACCTCGCCACAAGGTTAATTTTAAGTCATTTGTGATGAGAGTACCGACCATAGATCTGTCGACCTTTTTAAAGGAGGAATTCTGGGCGAGGGGAGTCTTATTTCGGCGATTTCGCGGTCGCCGTCTAGCAGACACCACGAAAATGTATGCGTTCATTTTATGTTATATATTGATATGTATGCTAGTCTGTAAGGTATTTGTAAATATGGGCCTTGTAGTCTGAAATAAAGTTATTCTATTCTATTCTATTCTATTCTATAGCTATGTCATAATAACCCCTCTGATCAAACAACGGGCCCTTATTTGTTCCAATCCAACACCGATAGGTACATGAGGTTGTTAGTAGCAGTCGTCGGGGAGACCGCAAAACCGCGTATCATTTTTAACGAGGAGCAAAATGCACCTTTTTTCTAATATGTTAAGTTTTACTTTGCTCTATAATAAATTTGTTACTTAGGCGGTTTTGCAGTATCACCAACAAAATGTTGTATCACTATGAGCCGCAAGACATACTAGTTGTAGTTCAGTTAAATAAGATACACAGGCAATTCTTATTAACTAATTGTAATTACTAGATATAAATTCATTAATAGAATAGAACGCTTTTTTCACTAGAAATAGGAATTTAAAAAAATTGAACTCATCAGGTACCTACCTACTTTATTAAATGTATAATGCTGGGGTCTTAGTGAAAAAGGGTACAAGTCGACTTAACTCGTAATAAAAAAGGGTATATACATGAACGGAGTATACTAGACTTAAACCCTTTTTCACCTGATATTCCAAAGACTTATACCCTTTTTCACTAGGACACCAGTGTACGGGCCATTCCGAGTATGCTCTTCCGCAGTAAAGCAGTTTTAGAAGGCACTACTTTTTTTACCTAAGCCAATTTTTTACCTAAGACGTAAACTGTTAAAGCTTTAGAATAAGTGGAGGATGTGTGTGTGTGGAGGAAGGTGTATGTGAGTGGAGGATCTAACAAAAAAATATATATGCAGGATACCATAATATACCATACTATATACCATATTAATATATACATGGAGTTGACGTGATACGAAAAGTCACGTGGTCTACCAGTGACGCGATTAGTTTAAAAATGAATCCATTAGAAACGTTAGTTAGCGTAGTGCATCTTTGCAGGGCCCTCAGGGCTTGGGAACGGTTCGAAAAATACCGGTTAATTGGGCGTTTCTCAGAAAGATTGTACTATCGCGATCGTTAATTTGTGACCCATTTCAAGAAAAATAGGCTTGAAGTCGTCAATGTCATTAGAGAGGCCAAATCATTTGTAACTTATAGGCGACTCAACCTTATCGTTGTAGAATGTCAGAATGACTTTGGACCTAAGGTGGGTCCCAAATTTAAGTTCGTGACTGTACAATAAAATATTTACATACATACATGAGAATACAAGCCTAAGGTATGTCCAAAATCTTCCTTGTTGAGATGCGACCCAATGCATTTTCCCAATATCAGATGGCAGCCGATTGCACAGTCTGACAGAGTGCACTGAGAAGGATTTGAACTAAGTTTTACACGTATGAGCTGGGAAGGCAAGAGAGAGGTTGGCACTCGAACGCAAGTTTACCTGGGAGTTACTTTTGTTCGGCAATTGAAAAAATCGGCCCTTACTCCGTTAGGTTACGAAGATTAACTAAAAGAGGTCCCTTAAAGGGATAAGATCGCACTCATACTCATACGCATACTCATTTAGTTATTGCATTATGTGTATACATGATCTTAAAAATATATTTAGTCCAAACATAAACCCTGCAAGGGCGCTGCAATCGAATCAAAGAAACTACGTTATTAACTAATTCGATTCAAACTTGTACATTTGTACATTTCTATTCTGTAATTATTGTTTAAATTTCTGTTTTGTACAATAAAGTGTTTACATACATACATAAGTAAGTACACACGTTCGCGGACATATTGAGGTTTATTCAAATTTTATGTATTAAAACCATGTAAAAATGTTAGTTAAAGAAGAAAAACCACCTACTTTTCTCTAATGTAATAAGTAGGTATATTTAAAAGTAGAGAAAGATAGCTGGTGCAAAGTTCACCCTCGCACCTTCGGTAGAATAAGGGCACAATGTACTATATGATTATAGGGGCAATTGAGCCCTTTTCCTACCGAGAAGGTACGTTATAGTCCGGCTTCTATGCTATAGTATATTCTTATTCTAAAGTTGCTTGAGCTCGACTCTCGTCTAGATGGACACCTTAATAAGTTCGAAGAAAAATAATATTTTTATACAGCGACTTTTTATTTGAAAGTACACTCTTTTTCATCTAAGATGAGTACTGTGATAGCCGTATTTCGTAATTTCAATCACTTACTATGCTCACATGCGAGGTACTTAAAAATAGCCGATTAATTATTTATGTTCCTGAAATGCGTCGCTAGGTGTGTACCAATGTAGTATTGTGTAAAGTTAAAGAAACAAGTGTAATACGTGTTTATATGAACTGTCACAGGGGTTCACCCCCACTAGACCGAATATCATAAATAGTTATTTGTTATACAAGGGGGGAAAGTTGTATTTTACCTGCGAGTGTTCATTTGAAACTCGAGCTAACGAAAGGATTCTATGATTGACCACGAGCGAAGCGAGTGGTTCAAAAATAGAATCCTGAGCGTAGCGAGTGTTTCAACACACGAGACGTAAAATAACTTTTCACCCGTGTATAACACAAAACTTTTCACCTCACTACAGCGAGGAAAATAAGCTCAATTCCGCATTTTGCACGGTTTCCCGTAATTCCACAGGTGTTAATACGTCTTCGTCACTCGAATCACTCATTTTTAATAACAAAACAAACTAGAAAACAATGCGAATATTTAACGTTGACGCAAAGATGAAGGAAAACAGAGGCCCTACTTTGAAAATCGAAGTTCGAAGTTACGTTAGGTCCATCCGTTTCCCTCGATTTAGTCTCGAAGGACGTTTGACAGAGATGGAGCTAACGTAACTTCGAACTTCGATTTTCAAAGTAGGGCCTCTGCTTTAGTACCTCTGTGCGTTGACGGCTTAATTAAACAGTTTTGACTTAAGTTTTTTTTTATTATTTCGGATGCGTTTTGTTCGCACATCAACTTACTTGGACTGTCAGAACATTTTATCCGTTTTTACAACAAGAATGAAGGTTAATGTTGAATGCTGATATTTATGAATTAAAATAAAGTTGTAAGACTGTATTTAGTATCTTTTACTCGATGCAATTCATTAATTGTGATGTTAAAAATTCAGCGGTTTTAACGTTTTACGTTTTGTTAGCTGTCAAATATCACTAAAGCTGCCTTCAAATGTCAAAACTCTTTCTTTACATGTGGATAAAAAGCGATTTTCTCAATAGATATCAAACAAACAAAAAGGGCTTTCCGAGCTAGTGAGATAAAAAGCTAATTTCATTAGGTATACTAACGTTTGATATAATTTGCATTAGCTCTAATGTCATGACAGCTAAACTTGTATGTCCTAATTGATTACTAGACCTAAAGTTATATACCCTAATACTATGTACTAAACGTTAAATGCTATAATATTACTAAAACTATCAATGATGATACCTAATGATTAATAGACCTAATGACAGAATGAAGTGCTGACAGTGGCCACTGTCACGTCCTACCGGGTGGCAAGTAAAAACTCAGAAGAAGTTTAAAGAATTTATTGAGAGTACGCCGGTAGTGTGAACAGAAGAGGGTAGTAGGTTCGTAGAGGGTGGTCTGGTTCTGCGAAGCCACTTCCCTCGCAGTTTAGTGGCGCGGACCCTGACGTCGGGGGTAGCACCCGGTGTGTAGCACCGGATCCCTCTCGACGATCCTGGTCGCGTATGTAGAGGCCGCACCGGCCAAGTAGTGAAGTAGTCAGGCGTAGAACCCGCGATCCGTGTTATGCTTCCAGCGGAGCAGTAGGCAACCGTGGATGTAGGTACCACAAACCGTGGACGTAGATATCCCAAGCCGCGGACGTAGATATCCCAAGCCGTGGACGTAGATATCCCAAGCCGTGGACGTAGAGACCCCAAGCCGTGGACCCTGGAAAATCCCATGCATTGGCTGTATGAGCCTGGTGTCCAGCATTGGGATAGTCCTTGTCAGCCGCCGTTGTGGGGTGAAGTCCCGAGGGAATAGCTACTTTAATTTAATTATTGGCGGTGGCAAGAACTACCGGAACAGAATTACAATTTATAAAGAAAAGAAGGTCCCGACTACATACACAAGCGACTATGATTTATTGAAAGAAAATACAACAAGGTTTATTTGTAAATGGGAACAACTTTACAAACCCAGTGCTCAAAATCGCTAAGGCTTTAGTATAGCAAAAAAATATAAATTGCTTTCTTACAAATTCAACCCGTAAAATTCTTCCAAAGAAACAGACACTAAATAAACCCCAATAGACAATAAAACGGAAATTTTGAGGAGGAAACTACAACCAGCTCTATACAAATAATCTCATCAACCTCAGAAGAAATCATCAAGTCATTAGAGGCTCTTTCTATTTCTAACCAGTATGATAATCTTAGCGATCATAGTTAGCGACGTATAAAAAAAACACAGGAACTAGAAATGGAAAATTAATTTTGGTACATTGTGATGATAAATGACGACATCGATAATTTCTAATTTATTTATAATTCATTTTTTTGTGATTAGTTTTGGACAACCCTATTTCCATAGAAATTTCTAAAATACTTAGAAACGTTTGTTTTAAAAACATATGTTTACCCCTTCTATTGTCGTGGGTAATTTTTTAGGACGTTATGAAGAACGATATCGTTTATATTAATATAAGTGAATAAAATGTGACCGCAACAAGATTAAATTAAAAATGAGTGAAACGTGAAAATTAGAAAATCATAAATATTTCTTACTAGAAAGAGAGTTCGAGGCCTATTTCGTTCCGTTGGGGGTCGATTTTCGGAAATCCTTTCTTAGTACCCTAGAGTACCCAAAGAGTACCCTTCAAATTCCACGTCCCCAGGTCCAGCGGTTTGGGCTTTGCGTTGATATGTCAGTCAGTTTCTACTTTTATATATTTAGATTATATTAGCCTCGTGTGGTTGCCGAGTTAGAATAGTGCCACTCCATGTCTTCCCGGGGATGTCGTAAGAGACGACTAAGGGAATAAAGGCTTGTAGTACTGTTAGGCGATGGGCTTGCAACCTGTCACTAATACGCTGGTAAACATCTTAGCCTAATTGTGCAAATTGTGGTTATAGAATTATCAACAAGTTTTTAGAGATGTTTGTAATTCTGTAGCTCTGCCTACCCCACTCTGGGAACGAAGGCGTGAGATTATGTATGTATGTAGATTATATTACAACTACCTTTCCTATTTTTAGGGTTCCGTACCAAAATGGTAAAAAAGGAACCCTTATGGTGAGACTTCGTTGTCTGTTTGTCTGTATGTCACAGCAGGTTTCGTCAGCAACTATAAATGCTATAAAGTTGAAATTTGGCACAGTTGTACAACTTGATTACCCGCACCTGTATTTAGTAAAAAAAAATGAAATTAATTTTATTAATAATTGAAAAGGGGTTTAGAATGGGGGTTACAAAATTAAAATGGTTTGATTAAAGCAAATGGGGTGTCATATGAAACGGCTCAATCTGCACATTTCAAAACAATTTATTTTTTAATTTTCTGGTATGTACTTTTTGATTTATAGCCAAATATGTACAAAAAATGACCGTTCCCGGTTCCCCACCTTATCTCCGAAGTTTACTAATTGGAAAATTGAAAAAAACCTATCGTACCTTTTAATAATTATTTATATTTTATGGGAAAAATAAAATGAAGCGTTAATTATTTACAGATTTTGAAAACTAAAAAAAAACTTTAGACATTTGTTATAAAATTTAGGTTAGTCAAAATGGACCTTATTGCATATAAAATAAAGTTCATAACAAAATGAGTCTTAAATATAGATCTTAAATACGGAAACCTCGGTGCGCGAGTCCGACTCGCACTTGACCGGTTTTTTTATTATGAAAAGATAATGCAATGTTACGTTATTTAAGATACTAAAAACAACAGAAACAATTTTTTTTGGGAGTAAAGAAATTAAGTTTTCCATTTTTTACTATTCTCTGACTCGCTCTCATTATGCGCATCTTACCGAGGTTAACCGAACCCGAAAAGCTTTTTAAATGCGCTGTCCCTTATTTAAATCTTTACCAATCTTAATTTTAAATCATCCTAGTTCGTTTCTTGATAACCATCATCATAACCCCTAAGTGAATAACTTATAAATACAGTCCGGAACACCGAAGCGACCTTGATCATAAGGGCTCTGATACTGACACCGACAGCCTATTAAGCCAAGAATGCTAGGCGGGCGGGGCTGTAAAACCTTCGTGGTGGCAAAACTACGGCCACAGACTAGTCACCGCCGTGCAACCTACCACGGCGCACGCGTACTGATGCAACCTATGAAGCGCTTTTAGAGGTTGTCAACAGAAAAGTAACGGCGAGTTCGAAATTCAATTTTTTGAAAACGAAGCGTCCGTTTTTTGTTTCGCGTGTGCGGTGTTGCCGGTTTTTGCAAGTGTGTTTAATTTGAAGGTGAGGTTCATTATAGTTTTGTGTTTTATAGATTTAATAGTTTTTATACTCGTACGAGTAGGTTTAATTGAAAACTTTGAAAATGTAGGTATAATTGCGTACCAAACTTTGCATTACGTCTCAAAGTATATTTTGCCGTTTTGCTAAATTATTTACTGGCTAATTAAGTATTAATTAGTTAAAATCAGTGCTTTTTTTGAGGATATGTATTTCACTTGCATTAATTGCTCGCCTTGCTCGGTCTGGCCTAGTATTAAATATAAACGTTATTAATAATTACGCAATTTATAATAGTACCTATTATAACATATTTAAAAAGTTACTTCATGTTTTTTGAAACAAAAATAATAGCCAACCGATATGACCGAAACAAAGAAATATTCAGTGCGATGCGATGCGGATAGTAGAACTAAATATAATTGGGATACCCAAGCCTAAAAAAAACAACTATTATTTTTTACATTTTTATTTGAAAGGCTTTGCATTGATAAAGGTTTATTTAATATATGTTTGTTCATCGTAGTACATTTTATAGATAACCGCAATATATATATTTATATATTGCTGATAACCAATAAATTAAAGCATTATTACGAAAAATAATAATAAAAAGCTAGTGATTATGGCTGATTAGGTTTTCTCCTCCAAATGATTTTTGAATAATCCCAATTCTAAAACAATCAATTAAAATTCAAATTATGTCATTATTGAAACAAAAATTTGATAATGATAATTAACCAATTAACTAAAGAGTAATTACTAAATCAAATGATAACTTACTCAGGAAACCCATTTTATAAGTTTTTTATTAACTTACAATATTTGCATGCCAAATGAAATTGGCAAAGATGTAAACACAGCCAAAAGAATTAATTTGCCATTTTTAACCGACTTCAAAAAAAGGAGGAGGTTCTCAATTCGTCGGGTTTTTTTTTATGAATGTTCCCTGATTACTCGAAGACCACTGGACCGATTTGAAAAAAAAATTCGTTGTTTGAATGGGTATACTTTCTAGTTGGTCCCATTGTCAAGACGTCCGGATCTGATGATGGGATCTTGGATAAATCAAGAGAACTCCTCAAATATTATAGGCACACCTATAGCGATTTCGGTATTTTTCACTGTAACTCGTGCATTTGCTTTTGAAAAGTACTATATGGTGAAGTGGAACTGATGATGAAGACCACAGATGGCCACCGGAACTCCTTAACGGTACCTATTTCAAGGGTGGCGATATGATATTTCGATTAAGGTAGTTGAGCGACTATGCCGAAGCACATTTAGGTTTAAATATGACTATGACATTCCCGCGGCGTTGTCTGCGGCGAACTTGAAATGTTCTATAGTTTCTCATTAATATTTAGAAGTGGAGCTACGTAACAGCATAAATAGGATCACTAAAAAGTATAAAATAAAATAAATGTTTAAAAAAACAAAAACCCGCCTTCAAAGAGCAAAAAATAACTTCATTAAAATGGTAGGTAAATAGGTCAGTCCAACTGAAGTCGGCGTCCAACAATATTTTAACCAAAAGCAGACTTCAGTTGGACTGACCTATTTACCTACCATTTTAATGAAGTTATTTTTTGCTTTTTGAAGGCGGGTTTTTGTTTTTTTTTACTCGATAATAACTTGCTTTTTAATATCAAGTGAGGTCTTAGCAATGATTTATACACTTGATCTTTACTTTCGCATAAAGTTTAAGGATAAATAACTTTTAATTATACGTTATTTTAAATAAACACTCGCTCGATGAACATTTGGGGTTATGTGTCAAACAGTAAAGTACTAGTTTGTGTACATCTTTGGCAATTTCAATTAACACAGGCTATATGTATGTATGTTTGTACGGAAACTAAGGCCCAACTTCTAAAATCAAAGTTCAAGTTAACGTAACTTGAACTTCGATCCCCATGGCATTATCTATGAAAAGGGACCTTATTGTCGATGGAGCTTCCGCCGCACTGCGTCACGCGACATGGTATTTATATCGGAACATCGTTAGTAATGGCGGAAGCGCCATCGACGATAAGGTCCCTTTTCATAAAGTCTCAAATTGTCATTCGAGACTAAATCGAGATTCGAGAGAAAGAGATAAACTGCCCTCCTTGGAAAAAAGGGCGTATGTCTCATAGAACCGCATATGCATTAGTGACCTTATTTTTAAAGACAGGGTTTACATTGACATCAAATTGCGTATGCGTCCTTTTTATTTAGGAGGGCACTAAAGGTAACGTAACTTCGTGCTTCGATTTTCAAAGTTGGGCTTAGTAGGTACCCGTTAATGGAATGGGCTGAAATTCTGACCACCATTATTATGTAACCCCGATGATAATGCAATATTATGGTATCTAAAATCAGATCTGATGATGGAGTCGGAAGGTGGAGACAAGATCTCCGCTATACTTAACGGAGGGGTGTGTAATGTTTAACATAAAAACAAATGGTATATTGATCATTTTACATAAAACGAATGGCATAATTTCAATCTACATAATAAACCATCGATATAATAGTCATGATGCATACAACAAAATGCATAATTTCAAAAACTATAATGTTTATTAATTTAAAAAGTAAATATTTCTAAATGCTTCCATTACTATTAATGCGGTCACAGTTCTAACCTAACCTAACCTAGTTAGAAGAAATTGACTTAAAATGCATAATAACTAGAAAGTTATAGTTATGCTAAATGGGTGTTATGTTATTTGATCGTATGCCAGATAAAATTATACAATTGGTTTTTATGCTAAACGTTCATTATGCTTTTCGTGGTTAGTTAAATGAAATTATGCAAAAAGTTTGTATACTGATTGAAATGCACCCATAACGAAGACCCACCTTTTTGGGACTCCTAAATTTGGTCTTGTTAAGCAGATGATACTGCAAAATAAATTACTTACAGACGGCAGCAAAAGTCGGTCCCAAAAATGTTTTTTTTTTGTCAGAAACTTATTTAAATTGTATGATTTCCATACAAATAAATAAATAAATAAATATCAGGGAACAAATCTCACACAAATTGACCTAGTCCCAAACTAAGCTCTAGGCTTGTACTATGGGTACTAGACAACGATATAAATACTATAGAGAACTATATACTTAAATACATAGAAAACATGCAAGACTCAGGAACTAATATTCGCGCTCATCACACAAATATCTGCCCTTGCCGGGATTTGAACCTGGGACCGCTAGCTTCGCAGGCAGTCACTACCAACTAGGCCAACGCGTCGTCAACGTACGTGGTACGAGTCGTATGTACAATCAAGTCCATAAATATGTGTACACTTTAGTACCTTGTCACTTTAATCGCTGTGACAATTCATATATGGCAGTTTAAACATGACATTAAATAGACAAGGTACTAAAGTATACACATATTGACTGAAGTAAAAAATCGGGTAAGTACATCCTAATTCTAAACATAAGTTATTACTATGTACGTGTAAGGGAAATCCTCGTAGTTATTAAAAAATCAATAGTGAATACCAAACCAAGATGGTGTGTTCCACCTGTGACCTACTAACCTATTTCCCTTCAACAAATTTTAAGCTTTGCGTGTAGGCATACCAACATTGTTGTAGTATCGGCTTCCAAACCGCGAGACATCTAATGAGGTAACTAATTATTATCTATTAAATAACGCTATTCGGTCTGTAGGTATTAGTCATTGTTAAGTTTCCAATCGTTGTCTAGAATGATTAATATGATTATAGTCTGTTGTTTTCTTTTCCATTCTTGGTGTAGAAATCGATCCCAAAGATGAGATAGGCATAGGATATATCAAGTACAAGGTAGAAGACCTACCTAGAAATACTCGGCTGAATTAGATAATTATCAAGAAATAAAATGAGCCTAATAAATATATTGAGAGCTGTTTAGAATCTTTAGTCCTAAAACTAAATAATATAACTGATAAATGTTATAGAAATTATAAATTATGTATAAATTACATGACAAGGTAAATCACATATAATTAAAAGTATAGCACGGTTAGCCTACTTGGTAGTGATGCGGTCCCGAGTTCCAGTCCCGGTAACGGGAAACATGACTCCACAATTTTATTCGTCATTATAATAAACACAATAAAGAATTATAATAAAATTAATACTGCAAACGGACATCATATCGCTTCTGTACCGCGGGGGGAGGGGCTTTGTTACAACGACGTTTTGACGAATATTTAATGGTTATGTCTAGCTAACGGAATCACTAGTAATAATTTCGTCTCGCTAATATCACAACCATTGATTCCAGATCTACTGAAAAGCAGTAGATCTACCTGATTTTAAAGCTATCTACAGATCTATTGACTTATTTTTTTAAATTCAATTCAAATCTACCTGCTTTTCATTGATAAATCCAAGCCATTAATATAAAAAAACAAATTTCGTCTATTCAAAAACGTGTCTGTTCGTGGTTGTTGCCTACTCTGTGGCAACGTCGTCTCCGTTTACTTGCTGCTGCGGTCATCTGTCACGTCACTGTCACCTGCTAACTGCTTGGCGGTCAAGAGTCAATGCTGCCAACATATCCGATTTGTTTTTTACAAGTCTTTTGTCGAATCAAAACAAAAACAAAGGTCGAAAATTTAAAGTTGAGGAAGTTAACCCATTCATTGCCGAAGACGCGAATTCGCGTCCCATGTATGTGAAATCGTAATGCCGAGGACGCGATTTCGCGTCCTCGAGTAATTTGTTTTTTTTTGCTAGAAAACAACTGTAGTTAGTTAAATGCTGATACCAAAATGTTACTGTCGCGTGGAAGGCGGCAGCACTGCGTGATGAGTAAAAATATGAGGCGTCGGCAATGAATGGGTCGTACATTTCCAATTTTCCAGCACGGGTAGCACAAGTTGTATCTTCTCGCTTGTCGCTCAGTGCGTCTCTATCATTACTGACTAGATAGGAAGGGAGATCCGAGCGACAAAGAAGTCGCGGGCAACTTGTGCTAGCCGTGCAGTGTTTGCAAAAACTAAATGGTGCCATTCTATAGTGAATTAGGTATAGGATATATTCTAAAAACGATAGTGGTAAGTTGAAAAAACTGACAACGATGTTTATGACTCAAAAAAATATGGACTTTTACTCTCTACTGATTTTTTACCTGAATCTACTGATTATTTTTCAAATTTCTTTTGCTTCGTTCAGATTTCATCTGGCAACACTGCTTACAACATTTATTTGATCAACACACGTCATCGTAACGAGGCCCTAGACAAGATGCATAGCGATAACGTAAACGATTTTCGGTAACTGTCAAATTGTATGGAATGTAATAAGCGCTCGACTTCGATTATCCGTCGGGAAATTTTCCTATGTGTATATCCGGGTATAAGCTATCTCCATTCCAAATTTCATCCAAATCCGTCAAGCCGTTGCAGCGTGACAGAGTAACAAACAAACACACAAACTTTCGCATATGATGTATTTTATTTTCAACTAAAGTACAAATAGATGGGGACCATTGGGAATACACCTTAAACGTATTCAGCGCCCATAATGACATAGCGTGTCAAAAATTATACAAATTAAGACTGCGGGCAGTGAATCTACAAAGTGCACATCGATGACGCGTTTTCGAAAGTTGTTTTATCAGTTTCTATTATAGGTACTTCAAATTTAATGTGAAATGTGATTTTGAACTCGAGATAAGGGTCATAGGGTCCATTTTAATATAATAGTTTTGATAACGGTTAAGGGCCTTAGGTTAAAGCCCTCTCTTCGGTCATATAGGCCCTTGGGTTATTTTTACAAGCTTTATTTAACGTCATTCGTTCTCTTTCTTTCCGCTTATTTTTTTTTAAATTTCTGGCTCATCTTTAAAATAAAAGTATGTATGTATATCACTTTATTGGGTCTATATTGACTGACATAATTATTTTTAGTCATAATGTGCTTTAGGTCATAATCATCGCAAGTCATAACGTGTTTTTTTAAAGAAACTGTTACATTTTCAGAATTTTTATAAATCAAACCTAACCTAACCTAGCCTTGTCTACACGTTAGATATCTCAGAACTTCTGAAAAGTTTACAGTTTCAGCGATATAAAAAATTATAACTCTAAAATTATGTCAACAATTACATTATGACCAATAAAATTATGGGAAACAAAGGGCCCCTCACTTTATTGTACTAAAACCATTACATTACACAAATATTAAAATTACAGAAATAAAAGTAGTACAAATCTTTCGTGACTAACTGACAAACAACTTACACCCTAGGAAGTTGAAGTTTGGAGGGAATATACTTACGGACAAAGTCGCGGGCAACAGATAGTTTTAATATAAAATGCATTTCGTCTAGTCACACCGGCACCATTAAATCATAATATTCATAATCTACCAAGCCATATACAACGTTAATTACGTCAGTATTTATAATAAAAACCAATTAACATTTAATTATTGGGTCCATTTGTCAATCGCTGGGTTTTCTAAGTTGCATTCTTTTTAATATAGTCATGTGTTTTCCTTCGGTCTCTTAGAATTTTAATAGTATTGATTTACATCTAATCTGTAGGCGGCTAATTGTCTACCACCTTAAGGTTGAATTTCGTTTGCACGTCAAACCCTAAGGTCAATAAGATGCGTCTTTTTGGAATAGAGCGTCGAGTAAACAACATTTTCATTTTATAAGTTATGTCAATCCTCGTGTGGTTGCCGAGTTAGAATAGTGCCACTCCATGTCTTCCCGTGGATGTCGTAAGAGACGACTAAGGGAATAAAGGCTTGTAGTACTGTTAGGCGATGGGCTTGCAACCTGTCACTAATACGCTGGTAAACATCTTAGCCTAATTGTGCAAATTGTGGTTATAGAATTATCAACAAGTTTTTAGAGATGTTTGTAATTCTGTAGCTCTGCCTACCCCACTCTGGGAACGAAGGCGTGAGATTATGTATGTATGTAAGTTATGTCAAAATTGAAATGCTTATCAACTCATACTTATTCGGCCGAATAAATAATTGTACTCCGACTACACGTTAGCGCAGTTTTTTATTATTATTTAGGGTTACCAACAGATCATCGTAACAACAATGAATCTTACGCTAGTGACGTACATGATGCTTATTTATCCTCGTAAGGCCCACCATACTACAAACAGGGAGTTTTTTGTAAGTGGGACTTTGAATCTACCGTCAAGGCAATAAAGTTCAATTACGTTTGTTCGATAATGACATTTTCAGTTTATCAAGATAGGAAAATAAACCTTATTACCATTGTAACACAGTTCAAATTAAATTGCCTTGATCATGTACGTTCTATTGCACACTGCTGCCCTACTAAGCATAATGGCGTTATCTCAAACAAAACATCTGTAGAAATTGCAACCTAGTTACAAACAGAGGAGAGTTGAATCTGCTTTGGCTATTGAATTTAGTTATTGCATTTTTGCTTAGGAGGGCAGACTGGGCCTTACGAGGTTATTGGTAACCACAGCTAACTCAAGTGTATTGACGATCACAGTTATTTAGTAATAGTATTAATTAATAACTTTGATAAACGTAACACTTAATTATTACGATAAAACCCAAATTACAAAAAAAAAACCGGCCAAGTGCGAGTCGGACTCGCGCACGAAGGGTTCCGTACCATTATCTATACAACATTAGCAAAAAACGGGTTGTATGGAAGCCCCCCTTAAATATTTATTTTATTTTAATTTAATCATTTGTTTTTAAAGTTAATATACAATGTAAATATTTCAAGCGTCTAGTTACCTGTTGCCGTTATTAATATCGAGCAAAAAACGGCGCAAAGATCACGTTTGTTTTATGGGAGCCCCCCTCAAATAATAATTTTATTCGGTTTTTAGTATTTGTGGTTACAGCGGCAACAGAAATACATCTTCTGTGAAAATTTCAACTGTCTAGCTATCACGGTTCATGAGATACAGCCTGGTGACAGACAGACGGACAGAGGACAGACAGACGGACAGCAGAGTCTTAGTAATAGGGTCCCGTTTTTACCCTTTGGGTACGGAACCCTAAAAATACAACGTGCATAAGGACAAAATAATAATGAGATGAAGAAAAAAAAGAGAATATAGACACTTCACTCACATCCCTCAACCCAGGGAGACGAAATACTCACGAATTATTTGCTTAAACATGTTTCTAGAGTCCTGAAATATGTCGATCCCGGCAGAGGCAGGGGTGTAATGTATATCCGTAACATCCTTACGATTGGACAATTAAGCGCAATTTACACAGCGGGCGGGAGCGGGTCGTGCGCCGGGCGGGTCGGGAGTTCGGCGGGTGTTTTAACATGGAGTTATATCGAAGCATTCACACACGCGGCGGGACGGGTCGGGACCGCCGCGCCAGCCGCCCGCCACTACGAGCGCGAGGGTGCGGCGGGTCCGTCGCGGGCCCGTCGCGCGTCGGTCGCGGGCGCCCTTGGTCGTAATAACACGCATTGTCCGATAGGCATTCTCACAGAGCGTTGTAAATTCTACTCTATATACTCGCCATTAACATCCGATCCCGAATGCCCGCCTGCGATCACCCGCGCACACCCGCGCGGGTCCCGCTGCGTTTCGGCGACGGGCCCGCGACGGACCCGCCGCACCCGCGCGCTGGAAGTGGCGGGCGGCGAGCGCTGCGGGCCCGTCGCGGGCCCGTCGCGGGTCCCGCGATGAAAACGACATGCGCGGCGCCCGACCCGCTCCCCCCCGCTGTGTGAATTGCGCTTTATACAACCCATCCTAGTGTTCCGGAAACGTTCCTTGAACAGCTAGTTCCTTGAGTAGCTAAATAGTTGGTAGTGACACTGGCTACAAAGCCTAGAGCTCAGTTTACTAGCGGCCAAACCCTATATTCAAACCGCGGATAGATAAGCCTTACTACGGGTTAAAATTTGACATTTGCCCATACAAAATGTGTCAAAATTCAATCCGAAGTAAGCCTATCTATCCGCGGTTTGAATATTGGGTTCCGACATAAGTCTATTTGTGTGAGACTGTCCCTTGATATTTATTTAAGTACATATTTTTATTTTGCATAATATCGGAAATATGTAAATGCATACATTAACGAAGCTACATTTATTTATATTTTCGTTCCCTGAGGGCTCAGACAAGATGCACTACGCTAACTAACGTTTCTATTCGATTCGTTTTTAAACCAATCGCGTCACTGGGAGATGACGTGACTTTTCGTATCACGTCATCTACCAGTGACGCGATTGGTTTAAAAACGAATCGAATAGAAACGTTAGTTAGCGTAGTGCATCTTGTCTGAGCCCTCTGTAATAATCTCAAGAGATACCGACGGTAAAGTCAAGTAAAGTCCCTATTATAATGCGTAAAGTAAAGGTATAAGAATGGCATTACATCCGCCCGGCCGCCCGGGTCAATATCCGGAGCTATACTCTACGCGGGACGGTTTTATGCAACAACAAATTTTAATAAGTTCAATCTACCTAAATCTGTCAAAAAAAAGTACTTACATACATACATACATACCTTCACGCCTGTAATCCCAGAGTGGGGTAGGCAGAGCTTCAGAATTACCTACAACTCTAAAACTTGTTGATAATTCAGTAACCACACTTTGCACAATTAGGCTAAGATGTTTACCAGCGTATTAGTGACAGGTTGCAAGCCCATCGCCTAACAGAGCTACAAGCCTATATTCGCTTAGTCGCCTCTTACGACATCCACGGGAAGAGGGTGTGGCACTGTTCGAAGCCGGCAAACACACGGTTGTACTTAATACTCAATAATTTATTCGAATATTGTACTTGGACGTTTTCTATGTAAATATTTATATATACTATAAGTAGAAATGTCTTAACTCTCTAGTAGCACAGTACAAACGTAGAACTTGGTTTGGCACTGCATCAATTTTTACCTTAAGAACCTAAAGCACTGATTAGTTGATAAGCTCACAGTAAATATACACATTCAAGATATATAAGGATCAAATATTCTTACATTATTTTTATATTTTTGATCCTTCAACATTTTTGATGTGTGTATAACGTTTTCGACATCTTCATTAACATTATACATATAGAACAATTGCTAAATCCTACATTTTAATACAAACACCCATAAAGAACAGAATTGAACCATATTTTTAGCTCTGAGTAATCTACTAGTCTACAGAATGGCAATTATTCCTGCTATTGCTTAATATTGTTATAGGTAAAAAACTTAAGTAAAGGACCTCTTCCATGTATTTGTGTACAAAGCTAATATGGAATCTAGGTCTAATTTGAAATGTAGAATGTCAAACGGTCTATACACATATGTTACAATTTCATGCAAGAGGACCTTTACTTAAGTTTTTCACCTATAGACAATAGACTATTTATAGTGCCATTTAAATTAACGTGGGACTGTGCATCTCAGTATTCAGCGTCACAAGATGTCTAACACTGATAGGTTTGCAAAATACCGACGATTTGAATTGCCTTGATTGGAAGCTGTAAATAGAATTAATAGCCATTGCTTTATTGACGCGCTCAATCGTTCATTTATATTCAATCTAACAGATCCGTAGTAAATTGAAAGAAATGAGTAGATGATTTGTGTGATTTGTTTTGTTAACTTTAGGCAATTGACAACCGGTTTTTTTTTTAAGAAGAGCTGGAAATAATCACTCTTATACAGGTTTTTATCTTTTTATTAGAACTATTTACTGAGAATTTTTTTTTGAATATTATCAGCAGACATAGAAGTTTTTGTGGCAAAAACTTCAATTAACTAGGGACTTCCTTCCGATATTATATTTATCGATAACTGTTTCTAATACTTATTTCAAAGTGATATTTTAGAGTAGATAGGTATTCAGTTCACCGAATAAAATATAAAATAACTAAAATTAATTTGAGTGATTCATAGGCATACTTTTTAGGGATTTTAAAATTCAAATAAATATCGATTTTAATAAATAAATTTTTATTATTAACGTGTTTCTTACACAGAAACTTCTTTTAATGCTATTAAATCGACCTCCACAGAATGTAAACTGAAACCTCTTGGTTTCAGTTTACTGTGCCTTGCAACAAGGGCTATTTAGATAAATTCTATGACATTGTGTAGCATAATAGTATACTCTAATACCTACTCAGTTTTCAGAAAACATATGGAAAAGATACAAAAATAAAAAATAATACGTTGAGTCATAACTGTCATAAGTACAATTTATCGATAAATTAATATCGTTCGGAATACCCTAGGACAATTTTATTCGTGCCACAAAAACTTCCATGTCTCATTATCAGTGTACCTATGCTACGCCCGCTTTAAATGAGTGGTCCGAATGACGTCATTTTGTTGTAACCGCGTTTGTTTTTTTCAGTCTAGCACTAGCTGTGACGTCAAAAAGAACATGAGGCGTTTAAGCTCTTTAGCCATGAGAACAAATTTGTTTATTTATTTTCTTAGTAAACAATAAACAAACAAGTTTGCTTTCGAGACTTTATTTTTTAGAACGCCTTTTAAAATACATAGATCCTGTTGTGAATTGAGTGATCTACGGCATAGGAATACTTTTTTAAATATGGAAGGTAACAGTTAAATCCCAAAGCCCTTATACATTAGCACTGGAAAAAAACAGAATGAGTACGCCATCTTGATTACCCACTTAAATTCAATAATATAAAAAACAATACGATAATATCTTTATGGATATTGTAAACTTGTTTTTATAGACGCAATCATTCGTTTGGATCGACTTCTCTTATGACTATTAGTAACATATTCGAAATAATCTAGCATACTTTTAAAGGGCAACAAAATTATTTTAAGTAGCTTAAGTAACTTACTAACTTTTAAGCTTCCTCATTACAATTTCAAGCGGTAGTCAAACCAAAGTAAGTATTAATTAAATTTATCAATTTTAATTTGTCTTGGTTAGTGCCTGCATGAGACCGCCCTCTCCTTTCACTAGCTGGACCAGTCCGCGTGAAGTTCAGGGTCGTGCGTAAGCGCAATACTCCTTTTTGTTTTAACTCGACACTTTCAACACCAAGAATATCCATATCGGGTCAATTTTGTATAGAAATCGTCCACGTTGGCACTGAATTAATTGGAGCTTGAATATGGAGCATTTAGATAGCCGTCTAGGACTTGGAGCAATTATAGATATTTACTTGTTAATTCTGCTGTTTTTATTACGAAGTAGTGCGACGTTAATAAGTTTTTTTAATTTATCCTTGTTAATTAACTAGTCAAGTGTGTAGGTATGTAAAGCGAGACTTAAGCAGGGCATGCACGGACGCGCCGTTTGTCTAGGCGACAGATGGAGTGTAAACAACTGGATGGCCTATATTTTGACCACATTCACGGGCGGGCCACGCCATTTAGTTACCGATTATTTACGTTCTAGTCTTTATTACAAAAATGGCAGCATCAGAACGCATTCATGACGACGCCATTTGGAATGGCACGGTGGCGTGGCGTGTTCCAACGTTGAATTTCGAAATTCACGATAGTTCCATTAGTTCCATTAGGATTGCTCGTTGGCGCGTCGCGCTGGCTTTCCATCCATTAGGAAATCCAACGGGCCGCGCCAAGTACTTTTAGTAGATACAGTTTTCCAAAAAAAGCGTACGTAGTTAAGGACAAAAATTAACGACGGTAACTTTTCCCATTACGCCACGATAATTGGTTAAATATTTATGTACTGCCCACATGCGCCAGTAGGCCGTATCTCATTCAATAACCGAAGCAGTTGCAACCCTCACTCGTTAGTAAAACGGTTGCATTTGCTACAGGAGTTTTGTCTGAGCTGGCTCTATTTTTTTAATGAGCAAAATAGTATAATTATCGTGTGGTAATGGAAAAAGTTGCTGTCGTTAATTTTAATCCTTAACTACGTGCGCTTTTTTGGAAAACGCCCATTCACGGATCGGTTTTGTGGCGCTGCTATATTCGGCTTGTTGGAGCGGTCGTGAATGCCCAGCTTTACATCTCTACATAGTATAAAACAAAGTCGCTATCCGCGTTTGTCTGTCTGTCTGTATGTCCGCTAACTCCTCGTAAACCACGTAACGGATTTTGATGCGGTTCTCACGATCAGTTAGATAATTTTTCACGGAAGTTTTTTATATATAATAAATTCTGGTGTTAAAAATAACTCACATAAACCGAAGCGAAGCGAGTTATCGCTAGTATATTATTGTAAAGTAATTTACCACTGCTCGGCAAAGCCTTTTGTTCTCGCGTTTTAAGTTGGTAGATTACATATTATTGACACTCTCTAGGGAATTAGGATAGGAAATTCAAAGTTTCTTGATAAAAAATCAAATTCAATAAAAAACCGTGGCTTTGTAAAAAAAACGGATAGATTAACATACAAACATATTATCAGTAAATAGATATATATTTGTTAAGCCAGCTAGTTGTTCTTATTTAATAGTTACTTTTTGCGTAAAGTATTATTATTTATTAAATATGTTCTTTGCTTTTTTTACTGTCTTTCTTTTTCTGTGCACCACTTCCAGTTTCTATATGCTTATTTAGGTGAGTGGTAGAGAATGCAATTAGGTATTAAGTCCTCCATTCATGCTGTTTTGTTTGTGTATTAAGGTTATATAATTCAATTTAAAAAATAAATTAGCAACTAAACGCACTTAGTTCCGCCATTACTAATAGTTGGATGCAAATTAGTGTCACTTAGTAAAGTTGTATGAGTAGGTAGGTAATGGATGTGATCGAGTCATACCAGTATTTATTTAATTGGAATGAACAATTCCAACAGCAAATGCGGTTAGCGTAAGCCATATTAAATTATTAAATTATTAAAAATAAAATCTTGTTTACCTTGTACTGATGATAGTTTCGGGTGCGTTTCAATCAGTATACAAACTTTTTGCATAATTTCATTTAACTAACCACGAAAAGCATAATGAACGTTTAGCATAAAAACCATTCGTATAATTTTATCTGGCATACGATCAAATAACATAACACTCATTTAGCATAACTATAATTTTCTAGTTATTATGTATTTTGTCAATTTCTTCTAACTAGGTTAGGTTAGGTTAGAACTGTGACCACATTAATAATAATGGAAGCAGTTAGAAAATTTTACTTTTTAAATTAATAAACATTATAGTTTTTGAAATTATGCATTTCGTTTTATGCATCATGACTATTATCGATGGTTTATTGAAATTATAAAAATCGTTTTACGTAAAATGATAATTATACCATTTGTTTTTATGCTAAACATTACACACTCGATAGTTTCATGTGAAAATCTACCTTTTTATAGTTATTCTACGGACTTTTTAACGGGTGTTACTTACAAAGAAAATAAATTTATATCAAAAACCCTAAGTATGTATGTAGATACATAGATACATTTTTTTCAAAGTTATACTAGCCTTCGGTACGCCGAAGTTCATATAAAATTGCAACTCCGATTATTGGAACTCCGAAAATGTAATTTGTATACCGCTGAAACCGTAAACTTTTCAGTAGTTCTGAAATATTCAATGTGTAGATAAGACTACGTTAGGATTGATTTATAAAAAATCTGTAAAAGTTGCTGAAAAAAATACGTCATCAGTTGCGATGATTATGACTTACAATACGTTATTAGTAAAAATAATTATATGAGCCAGCATTATTCGACGCTGACACCCCTAATAATTTTTCTGATTATAAATTCATGACGTAACAGCACCTGCAAGCAATAACAAAAATACAAAAATTATTATTGAAGTTTTGAAGTTACGTATATCCTGTCAACGCAATTCTCAAAAACTTGTGAAAACCGGTTCAAATTTTGTTACGGAAATCAGAAACATCCGTTTCCTAATCGATATAACCTCTAAATTTACGCAGTTCCTGTGCCCGAGGCGAACACGCGCCGATAGTATAATGTAACTATATGTTTTATTTATTGTCTCGATCATGTTATTATAATCTGGACGAAGGTTAGTAATAAATTATAATTGCCCACGTACATAATAGTTATTTTAGAATTATAGGAAACTGCAGGCCTTTCGCGTAACAACACTCGCAATCACAATCGTTTTCATTTTGTAAATCGAAGGCTTGTCTGCATACAAAATGAAACCAATTGTTTTGTTTTGAAGCCGATCGCGATTGCGAGTGAGTTACGCGAAATGCCTGCTGGTTAACGATCTCTCTCGTGATCGTAAGGTACCGAGTTCGAACCCCAGTTGGCCATATGAATCCAACTTAAGTACATTACCCCAATACTCTTACGGTAAAAGAAATAACCGTGAGGACATCCGCATATCGTCGATGAAACTGCAATACCGCGTAACCAACAATTGCTAATGCCGCGTAACTGACTTGTGGCAAATTTTACAGGAGAGCATTAAAATTGAATATCTTTGTGTTTATTGAGGTGAGACTTACCCAAACGCTAAATAACTTTGTTAACGCCATAATTTAGCTGTTTATTATATTAAGCATCCAAATTTACCAGTATGTATTTATATAAAGCACTTACGCGGTATTACACAATTGAATAATACGTCATCTCTGTACTTGTATGCACATTCGCGGAATTGTAAAAACGACATGCTCTCTCGCGGTATCGACATGACGTGACTTTGGAGCTTTCTGATTGGTTATCGACACAGCTGTCAATGCCATCTGGAGCCTACCACAGTGCTCTACCTACAGCCGCGAAAACTCAAATTTGACACATTTGTTAGTTACGCGGCATTAGCCATTGTTGGTTACGCGGCATTAGCCATTGTTGGTTACGCGGTATTGCAGTTTCATCGACGATATTCAAAATTGCATAAAAAATCCCGAAGGGTCGAAGTCAATCCGAAAGAGCAAATTTGTCAGAATAAATAAAAAATAACTGAATATCAGAAGACGATCTGTCACAAATTGACCTAGTCCCAAACTAAGTTCTAGGCTTGTGCTATGGATACGACGATAAGCTTACTTATGCTTATATAAAATTCATTCTTAAATACGAAGAAAACATCCATGATTCACGATCATCACTTAAATATCTTACCGGGATTTTAACCCGGGGCCGTTCGCTTCGAAGGAGTGTCACCATCAACTAGGCTACTGTGTCTGTGGTCCCCCGATTACTCAAAGACCGTAAGGTAACACAAACTCTATATCTCTCTCTTTCTCCTAATGTTCCTGTGCTCTCCAGGGTTCATAACACTATGAAATTACTATCTTTCGCCCGCGACGCGGGTTAAAGTCGTTTATCGCTGCTCCCTCGGGAACTGTCCAATTTTCCGGGAAAAAACAAATCTATGTCCTATTCCAGGACCTAACCAATATGTGTGCCGAGTTTCATCTCGATCCGTTCAGTGGTTGAAGCGTGAAAAACGGACAAACATACACACTTTCACATCTATAATATTATTATGTAATTATGGATTATGGAATTATGGATTATGGATTATGGAATTATGTATTATGGATTATGGATTATGGATTTATTAGAATGAGCTGTACCATTGTGAAAAAGCAATAAAGAAATGAATTGAATATATTAATAACAGTTATCTTCCTGTAATTTTTTTCGTTTCAGTTTTAAAATAGCTCTGAATTAAGCTCGAATGGGGACCTGAGATCTACCTGTCGGAGTATTTTTTAGTGAAAGTTTTGCATACCTATGTTAATTTATTCAAACAATACACTGTATTTCCTAGTCGAATAACTAGCTTGTTGCGCCCGAGGTCGGTCTGTCCGTCTGCGATAGCTAGGCGCTGTGCTAGGTGTGATACCGCGAAGGCAAACGAGCCACAGACAAATTGTGTTTTAATTTACACGAAGTTAGAAGTCAAATTAGATTGAGAATCATTATTTCCGAGTAGATGCATTAGAAGATACGGGTGCCCTTTGTTTCCCATAATTTTATTGGTCTTAATGTCATTGTTGACATAATTATTGATAGTCATAATTTTTTTTATCGCTGAAGCTGTAAACTTTTCAGAATTTCTATTCTTCAGGATATCTAAGGTGTAGACAAGGCTAGGTTAGGTTAGGTTTGATTCATAAAATCCTCAAAAAGTAACAGTTTCTTTAAAAAATACGTTATGTCTTGCAATGATTATGACCTAGCACATTATGACTAAAAATAATTATGTCAGACAATATAGACCCAGAAGATACACATAGGTATAGTTTGAGTGCGATCTCGCCAACAAACTGGACTATCTATCCTACTGGGTAAAAAAACCGCGCAAGAGCATGTCTGACCATGCTCAGTGTAGGGTTCCGAAGCCGTTAATACACAAAAACTATCTCAAAAAACCATAACTATGAAGAAATTATTGCTGTCTTAGGTCATTTTAGTATTTAGGTATAAACACTTTAGTCACCTGTATCTCAGGAACCAATTATTTAAGTCTAGTCTAGTCTAACGTCATAGTTTTCCTTTAAAATTCGTTATATGTGCTTTCATTTAAGATATTTTTCAGATTTTTAGTATTTGTAGTTTCGGCTGTAGGGGACACTTGACTCGAACAAAAATTAGCGCTTTAAAGCTTAACATTTCGTAAACGGATCCCTTAATCGATTTTTTTTCCACAGACCCACAATATCTTTGAAAGACCTATCCAACGACACCCCACACTATGGGGTAGACGAGAAAAAAAATGCATCCCCACGTTACGTGTAGGGGAGGTACACTAAAAAAAAATTTTTTTTCAAGATTTTATTTTATCACTTTGTTGGCGTGACTAATATGTATATTCATGCCAAATTACAGCTTTCTAGTACTAAGAGTCTCTGAACTAGGCTGTGGACGGACAGATGGACCGAGGGACATGGCGAAACTATAAGGGTTCGTAGTTTGACTACGGAAACCTAAAAAACCATATCGTATGGTCAACTTTATTTTTAAATCGGCTGCTTCTACTGTCAAGTGAACAAGAGCTATGGTAACATTGACATACGATAACATGCCAAAGGTAATATAGTTTTACCGTGTAGAATAGACTACAATCTTAAGACTGTAATCCTAAGAACGCAAATGCTTTGCCAGCCCTGAGGACTAAGATCTAGACACGCGGCAGCGTGTCCAGCCAAGTTCACGCAAAAGGAAATGGCGAGCGCAAGCCGTGTGTTATTTACACGAACTTCTTAAATTTGAACACTCGAATTATTTACACAAAGCAGATACCTTACTTAGGATAAACTGAAGCTTAAAATTTGACTTGGCTAGTTCTCACTTACAAGTTATGTTACATTTGGCTAGTCAACTTATCTACTTTATGTCTTACAAAAGAGGACAATATCTTACGCTTCCAAACAATTGTCTTGGTGGTAAAAACTAGCGCAGTCAAATTTTGAGCTTCAGTTTATCCAAAGTTATCTGTTTGTGTAAATAATTCGAGTGTTCAAATTTAAGAAATTATACTTTTAAATAGCAAACATTGTTGTAGCAGAAAAAATAAGAAATTGTTTTTAATTTATTTTAGAATGTCGTATGTTCTTAATAAACAAATATCAGGATTATCTACGGAACTTGGCACCCATTTAGATCTCAATTCTTTTGTCGGTGAAGTCGATAACCATGCATCGCATAATCTTAAAATATTGAACTTGGCTCCCATTTTCACATTTATGTTTTTGATGGGATAGAATTAAGTCCACAATACAGCTTTAATATACATAAATAAAATTATGATAATCTCGCAAGCCCGCCCACACCTGTCGTGACGAGATCCGAGAGATAAGGTTGAAGTGCTGAGGTTGCTACACGACTGCATCGCAACAACATCGCCATTGACAGGCTTTGTGATTGACCAATCATCTGTTGTAAGGTTACATTGAGCTTGAAATTAGCTGGGCAGAAGGACCTTGTACAGGGTCCGTCCAGAGCAGAGGTCCCCAAACTTTTTTGCCTATCACTAAAGCCCTGTTGTTTGATCAGTAGTTAAACTAATTGTTAAAATTCGAAAAAGGAATGGAAAATCTGACACATTTCCTTGAGATTTTAACCATTAGTAACGTTTTTTGACCATTAGTTAGTTTAACTACCGATCAAACAACAGACTCTTAGCATTATTTTTCGGTTTTGGGTAGACCCCTAGCTTACTTAATATCAAAAAATCTTCGGAATCTTTTGCACGGATAAAGCTGGAAGTCTACCCGGCTAAAGATGGGCACAGGCTACAATTAAAATTTTGCGGGGTTTTTTTTTAATACTTACACGCAAAGAAAATAAAAATGTAATTTATAAAGATAGATAGGTATGTGTTTATTTTTATAAGTAGATACCTATTATCTGTATATGACTATGGGTAATTATATTAATGGAAGACCAAAATTAAAGTCGCAACCTGCTTAAATGGGACCCACTATTGCGGACCCCCGTTTTCATCTTTAGGAACCCCATTACATTTTTCCGCTTATATGGACCCCTTGCAGGTCGCCGTCGACCCCTGGGGGTCGAATTAGACCACTTTGGGAATCACTGGTATAGAAGACCCAGTCAACATGCGTAACGCCAAGTTAGCGATTTTCGAAAATGACAGAATGTATAGAATTGACGTAAGCTGATGATGGGGTCGCACTTTTGTTGTCAATGACGTCAATTTGGATACAGTCAAGGACTTTAATTTTTATGCCACTATGGAACCTTGTCATAATGACGC
The DNA here is from genome assembly GCA_946894065.1 of Acleris literana. Lineage (NCBI taxonomy): Eukaryota > Metazoa > Arthropoda > Insecta > Lepidoptera > Tortricidae > Acleris > Acleris literana. The sequence continues at coordinate 3,214,875 of OX335687.1, forward strand.
GTCAAACCACATGACAGAAATTACGCCTAAATTAATGATTAACGTTATGCGACAGGGTTCCATAGTGGCATAACAATTAAAGTCCTTGACTGTACTCGTAGGTTGATTAAAAATTAAAGTCTACTAATTAAAGTTTAAAAGGTCTGCCTAACCCTTATTAAACTTTCCGAGTTAATCGATACTGACATTCATAATGGACTGTAGCAAAATCATCAAGATATTATCATCTAAAAAAACTATTTTTATGTTGTAATATCCAAATTTTATGATAAAATACTATTATGGACATTCTTAAAAGTATATTGACTCAATTTACCATTTTTAGTAATAAACGGTGAAGAAGGGAGCCCTTTGTTTCCCATAATTTTATTGGTCATAATGTAATTGTTGACTTATTTTTTGATAGTCATAATTTTTTATATCGCTGAAACTGTACACTTTTCAGAAGTTCTGAAATATCCAACGTGTAGACAAGGCTAGGTTAGGTTAGGTTTGCTTTATAAAAATCCTGAAAAAGTAACAGTTTCTTAAAAAAACACGTTATGACTTGCGATGATTATGAGTCATAATCATCGCAAGTCATAACAAAACAAACATCTTTTGACTGTCAGATTTTTAAATAACATATTTGTTTAATTTGTTTTTTTATCATACTCGTACATTACAATTGTAAAAAAATCCCAATTTATTATGAGTAAGAACAAATTATACGAATAAAAAGGAAAACCTTATTAAAAAATAATTATTATTACTGCTGCCGGAATACCAAAGAAGGCGGCTAAGTGCAAATTTAGTAGTCGAAGCATTGTAAACTCTATTGTTAACCGCATTAAGTTCAAAATACTAATACAAGTTAGCCGCCTTCTTTGTTACGCCTATTGTACAAGTAAACATTGAGCACAAATCAAGTGTGCCACGGAATTAGCACGCAGCCAACAATGCCAGTTATATCATATTTCGCGCAATCATCGTATCATCTGATAACTGTGCCAAGGCCGCGGCAGTGACCGCGGAGGTCCAGTGTTTACAGTGAGGTGGCTGTGCGTAAGCTGGGAAGATTACTGAAAAAAATAAAATAGCTGGACACAATTAGTACAACTTTTATAACGAATAGAAAATTTGACTGTAGAAAAACGAGCCAACTTTTTGATTTTGTAGCTATTTTGTCACACGTTATATAATACAGTGTGTGACCAGCACACTGGTTTTTTTTTAAGTAGCAGTGGGCTTAAGTGGCAGTGGGCGGGGCACATTGCTCGCAGGACTGATGGCCGATGGGGTCAGAAGGTTCTTGAGTGGCGTCCGCGGACCGGGAGACGAGCTGTAGGTAGGCCTCCAACAAGATGGAGTGACGACCTTGTAAAGATCGCGGGAACGCGGTGAATGCGAAAAGCACAAGATCGGTCTGAGTCGAGAGCCTTGGGGGAGGCCTATGTCCAGCAGTGGACGTCTTTCGGCTGACATGATGATGATGATGATGAGGTTAAAATAACGTTTATCTGTAACTTAACCATGACATTAATTTAATTAAACAAATTTTCAGGCTTTGTTAACTTTCTAACAAAATTATAATTGCCAGCAATGTAAAGCATAGCAATTTGACAAGTGTTAAATGACAGTCGACGGATACTTTGATTATTATGATTTGCCCCCGTACCACGACATGCCTTGTACTAAGCAACAGCGACACTGATAACGATGAACACGCAGCACATGCACGACATGAAAGGCCGAGCCACATCGGTTGCGTGACGTGCACGTCACGCAAGCGGTGTGGCTGGGCCTTAAAAATGGACAGTATCTGAGAAAATTAATTGTAAAGTTATTTTAATTATTTTTTAATGATAATACGTGCAAACAATTGCTAAAGCAACATATTATCAGCAGTATTAATAAATGTAACACACTGTATATGAGTTGTCACTGAGATCATCCTAAATTGACCCAACTATAGGCTGACCACATCGTCGTCAAATGTCATTGTCAGGAGCTCTATTATACTTGGCCAAATCATATCTCTTCGACATGTTATCGTAACATCTTAGCCTGATTATGCAAAATGTGGTTACAGAATTATCATTAAGCTTTTAGAGTTCTTGGCCATTCTGTAGCTCTGCCTACCCCAAACTGGGAATAAAGGCGTGATTTTATGTATGTATGTATGTTATCGTATTGTCAAAGTTACAATTTATTTATTTATAGGAACACAAACAGTCACTAACATAATTCTTAGAAACTATTTTCAAGTACAAATGATCATTGACAAAGTGTTCACGGTTGACATGACAAACATAATATTATCAGTCCTCCTAACCTACTGAGGTAGGGTGCTAAGTAGTCGAATACTGACAAATTAAAATTATAAAAAAGAACTTATAACACGGCACTTATATTCCTTATGAAGCTGCCTAAACTTGTATTATAAATACAATATAAAATACGAGTAGCTCTTATTTATAGAGAGTAAAGTAGAGCCCCAGTATGAACGAATTCGTTTGGCATGCATTTTGTACAAGACCTCATTATTTTAGATTTTCTATGGAGATAACCTAATCAAATAAATAAAACATTTTAATGCGATCAAATTAAATCTAAAGAACTTAGTTAATATAAGTTTTAAATCGAAAACGAAAGCCCGAGCAAGAGCATGTCATGGGGGAGGATTACACTTGACTCTAACAAAAATTAGCACTTTTAATTTAAATATTTCACAAACGGATACCTTAATCGCGAAACAGCTGTCATAAACTCGCAATATTTTTGAACGACCTATGTAACAACACATCACACCATGGGGTATACGAGAAAAAAAAACATACCCACGTTACGAGCAAGGGAGGTACTCTAAACATATCGCACCTTCAGAACAATAGTGACCTAATTCAAAATTTCTGCTTTCAAACTTCAAGTCATAAATTTATTATTATAGAGACCCAATTCGAAATTTAAAATTTCTGAATTACGTCATTATTGTTTTGAAGGTGCGATATTTGGTTTCAGAATTTTATTTTACCACTTTTTCGGCGTGACTAATGTGTATAATATTCATGCCAAATATACACATAGTCACGCCGTTGCTTTCTAGAACTAAGAGTGTCTGAGCTAAGCTGCAGACGAACGGACGGACATGGCGAAACTATAAGGGTTCCTAGATTGACTACGGAACCCTAAAAAGGAACGTAAAATAGTAAACAGTAAAAACTTTACAAAACGACCGACTCATTATGAATTATTCTGCCCTCCTTAGAAAAAAGGGCGTATGTCTCATAGAACCGCGTGTGTATTAGTGACCTTATTTCTTAAGACGGAGGGTTGAATTTACTTTGACCATCATATTGCGAATGCGTCCTTTTTATTTAGGAGGGCAGTATTTCAACTCGATATTTTTACTGGCAGATCTTAAAATAATTACTACCAATAAACATTAATATAAAGATTAATTTCACGGATCAACAATCAATCGTTTCAATTAATTCAAGATCCATTAACTTTTATGTACTAGTACGGGAAAGATCGAGTTCTCGGCGTATTTGTAACCATTGACTCTATAGCGAGTCCATTAAGTATTGAATCTAGGAATTTGGGCACTGTATACATACAGTCTTACTGCTAAGATTTAATTAGATACTACTTATAAAATTTGCAGTATCCTTGACTTTAACCACGTTTTTGAATAATTCAACAGTTTAAACTAAGGAAGTTATTTAAGCATTACCTGCGCTACACGTAATATTTGTTCTTAGAAAACTAAGTTCAATTAATCAAATATTGAAAATTCTTATAAAAATTCAAACAGCCCAATTCCCGGTTATAGCAGACCAATTTTCAAAAATCCATAAATACAGTATTTATTGTTTTCAAAAACGAAAATAGAGTTGAAAAACTTAAGTAAATACCTCTTGCATGCACCAATGTACTTAGTTGTAACACATCTGCATAGACCGACTTTCGACTTTCTATATTTGAAATTTGACGTAAATTCCATATTAGTTTTGTACACACAAGAGCTCATTCACTTTAGTTTTTCACACAGTGGAATTTGTTATTTCCAATATTTAAGGTAGTTGCCGTCCATGTAGCGTATTTTTTCCACTCTATATACTGACAACATGGAAGCTTAAACTTTAAGACAACCTTCGAAAACCCTAACAGGTAATATGCGCAGGCGCCGAAAGCAAAGGCGTTTATTAACACACTAGTCACTGGGTACTGAGAATGCCGACCGCAAGGACGCGGGTTCAACAAGGTTTGTGTCATTCAATATGACGCACCAATTTTCAATTAATTAGGAAGTTTCATGCAAATTACACTTGGAAAAATGTAGAGTATTTTTTGATTTCAAATACGTTTTTAAATTTGTTAGGCCTAGGCCGAGATTTTTTTCACGTAGATTTAATAAAAAAAATACGTTTAGTAAAAAAATACAAGGTAATTCACCACTGCCACCGCCACTGTGTTCACTTGTGATTTCATTTGTGATTGTCAACGTTTCGATAGCCTTTATTTACATGACAATAATGGTGGCAGAGTAAAAAACAATACGATAACATGACAAAAGCTATATGGTTTAATCGTTTTTAATAGAACAAAAGTCTGTCTCATAAATATATTTTTAACATAAATAAACTTTCTAGAAAGATCTATCCGGCGATATTTTCCCTGTTGACTTTTTATGGCAAAGAGAAGGCAAATGAACAGACATGCCACCTGAAGCCCGTTTCACGAAGCTACATGTTACAAATTACAAGCGGAACTCTCTTTCTAGCAAAAGGAGTTGGAAAGAGACTTCCCCTGGTAATTTGTAACTTGTAGCTTCGGGAAACTGGCCACTGGGGCACGTTTTATAAAGCTACAAGTTACGGTTTTACAGGTCTAAACTGGCAACACTGCTCAAATGGCTGTTAGTCATTGGTCGAGGTTGTGTCAAATGGAAACTTGTAACCTTTAAATTGTAATTTGTAGCAATATAAAACAGGCCCCTGATAGTAAGTGGGATCTGAGACCCATAAGCGGCCTTTACACGTAAAGTTTGGACCGCGGGAAACGCCACGCGCCATTCCAATCTTCGTTCCGAACCGTATTTTTTTTACTATTTTATTGTTTCCCGCGGTCCGAACTTTACGTGTGAAGGCCGCTATAGACATTTTGAATTCTCAAGACTACAATCAGAAGACTGAAATCCTAGAAACGCAAATGAGTTACCAACTCTGAGGACTAGGTTTTCGTTTATCTAATCTCTATCATGGTACCTAAGATATGTCATGACAGATCGCAATCAAGCGTGGCATGACTAAAATATTTAATGAATCAATTACACGCTTCAATGAGGAGCACAGAGTAAGCCACCATAACAGAGCATTCTCTACTTTTTGCTCCTTTTTTTTATCGCTCTATATAAACCCGACACCGTCACGAAGTTCAACTGAGAACAAACACACAGATGACCTTTAAAAATATTACTGAAATTTTAACGATATTGTAGAAAAAAATGTTGAAGATAGCTCGGTTGATCGCTTTTGCGTAAAAGGAAGGACGAGTTTGTGTATTTTATGTGGTTGGTTTGGTTTTGTCGGTCAGTTTAATATTTTATTCAGAGTGTGCAGTCTACTAAAAAGGTTAGTCTGTGCTCATTAATATAAGAGAACTCTGCATTTTAAATAGGTTATTTATCATGGATAAGCCTATGCTTTAGCCTTTACAAATTGTAGGTCATTTAATTATTTATAGGTCAGTCCAGGGAATCAAGGCGAAGACAGAGTATTAACGTATATTACGGTCCCTCTTTTTCAACCTCCCGACGCAAAGGGTTGTTCTAAAACCCCTGATCTGAACTTCTTTTTAACACTGACAAACTTCTGTGAATTACTTGTTTTAGAAGACATTATCTTGGGCGCGGCACCGAACCCCCCCAACTCCGACCCGAGCGTCTCAGGAATTTTATTAGTTTTTATATAAAACCAAACTTAATTTAAATATGAATGATGTTAGTGCAGTGTGCATTACAAGCATTCAGTTAATTAATTCGCGAATCTACGACCATTGTAACTAGATTACATATATTTTAAAAATCAGCATAAATTTACATAAAATAACAATTAGAATCAACTTGTTTTTAATAATTAAACGACAAGTCACGACAGTCGGACAAAAAGGTTTCACTATAAAGTAATGAACGCGGAAGGATATTTATAGTCTAATTGCCATGGTGTCATGGTCTTAACTGTTCAGGCGTGAAAATATACTTACAGCCTAGCTCAGGTTCAAGGGTTTTAATAGGAAATACCACCTTTTTACGGCTCCGTACCAAGTACTGAGAAACAACTATTATATATGTATACAACAAAAATCATGTCATTCATAAAATCATCTAAATAAATAAAGATATTAATACGGTGCCGAGACGTGGTCTCTAACTGTTGGCCTCCTGAATAGGCTCAGAGTCACTCAGCGTGCCATGGAAAGAGCTATGCTTGGTGTCTCGCTACGAGATCGAATCAGGAACGAGGAGATCCGTAGACGAACTTAAGTAACCGACATAGCCAATCGGGTTAGCAGGCTGAAGTGGCAATGGGCAGGCCACATTGCTCGAAGGACTGATGGCCGCTGGGGCAGTAGAGTTCTCGAGTGGAGACCACGTACCGGTAAGCACAGCGTAGGGCGACCCCCCGCGAGATGGACGGACGATTTGGTCAAGTCCGCGGGGACCCGCTGGATGCAGGCCGCTTCCAACCGGGTGAGGTGGAAATCTTTGGGAGAGGCCTATGTTCAGCAGTGGACGACCTGTGGCTGAAATGATGATGAAGATGATTAATACAAAACTATTGGGTCAAAAAAATAATTTAGACGTTTATTTAAGACCTATTTGACGATATTTCACTTGAAATTCAAGCTCAACAACATACTTTAATTTCGTTTTTCGCGCAAGTTTATACTTAAGAAGAAATTGTTAATTTCACACTTGTTGGCGTGATTAACTAAATTTCAAATGTTCCTGTTATTTGAATGCAATAAAATGTATACAGAAGATTTATCATTAACTAGGGCAGTTAAATTCAGTATCCTTTCATTGATCCTGATTTTGTTGTTGATGGAGCAAAGCTTTAAGAAATGCATCATAAAGCTTTGCTCCATCAACAACAAATAAATAAATTCCAAATAAATATCAAGGTTCAATTCCACAAAAATTGACCTAGTTCCAAACTAAGCTCCAGGCTTGTACTATGGGTACTATACAACGATATACATACTTATATAGTGAAATAAATACTTTAGTACATAGAAAACATCCAAGACTCAGAAACAAATACTCGCGCTCATCACGCAAATATTTGCCTATACCGGGAATCGAATACGGCACCGCTAGCATTTCGTATAAGGTTACCAACTATAACGCCTCGTCAAACACAAATGACAGTCATTACTACAGTCGAGATCATAAATATGTGTACATTTTAGTACCATGTCACTTTAATCGCTGTGGCAATTCATATATGCTAGTTTAAACATGACATTGGACCCGATTCTACGTGCACATCGCTTAAATAGCCTAAAACTAAATTGTCTAATTTTTTGACTTAGTTTAGACGGCAGATTTAACAAGTGCTATTCCAGAATGGCAATATAATATTGCATGCGACCGCTTAAAATAAGAAGCGTCAGATTCAAATTAGCGCTGTCATTTGATTATGACAGCTGCTCATAGAATAGCAAAGTGTTTTAGCGACACCTAAATAAAATTAGGAAGTTTAGAGGGCACTGTAGAATCGGGTCCATTAAATAGACAAGGTACTAAAGTGTACACATTGTTATGAACTCGACAGTACATCTAATAAATAATTTACCGTATCTATATCCTATTTTTATTAAGCATCCCAGCGTGAGACAGCAGTCCCTCTACTCCAATTATCGGATGTCCTTGTCTGTCGCTACACAATAGCGACACGCGACAACAAAAGCAGTTAATTATGTCATTGTATTATTTGGGTCATTGTTATTATTACATAAATACACTTTATTACTTAATACTCTTCTTATGTGATAAATTACATTCTGACCTGAAAATTAATTAATTATACGATTCTTTTTTTACCCGACTGCGGCAAAGCCCAAGAGGGGAGGAGGTGGGTTATGTGGAAAGCCCCTATGCCCCTTTTTGGAAAAACCCCGTGGATAAGTAAACGGAGGAAGGAGCTTCTCCTCCGGCCTTTCAGCACTGGCTGGGGTAGTATCCGCGGGAGTCTAAATTCTAGTTGGTAATAGGGGCATTGGTGTTTTTAGCCGGTGCGAGCCCGGCAGTACCTGGGCCCTCCATTCCCAGGTCTCCGGAAGGGATTTTCACCTCTGCCCCTTTTTCTTAAAGTAATTCAAGTAAAAAGCAAATAAAAGCAAGGACTTTTGTCTTTGGCCCCTCAGGGGATTACCAAAAAAAAAACTAAACGGCTAAATTATACGTGGTTAGATTTGTCTTAACGACTAGTCATAGGCTTTATTAAAATTATTGGAAATCAAAATGGCGGATTTTTGGTGCCAAATTGCACGCAATGAAAACTAACATTATGTTGACGACAGTATTCAAACAGCAGTTGGGTTTTCAAAGCATGCTTTTTGTTGAAAAAAAAATCACCTCAGCACCTCAAAAAGGCACTTAATCTATTTAATAATGTAACAATTTTCAACAGGTTTTTTTTGGCAATGGTGTTCTGATAAATTCATGTTTCAGGTTTATCTCAAAAGCATACCATTTTTTTTTTAATTTTTCATTGAGTTTATTTACTGTGAACAAAATTATTCAATATTAATAGTGTTTCCGTGTGGTTGCCGGGTTAGAATAGTGCCACTCCTTGTCTTCTCGTGGATGTCGTAAGAGGCGACTAAGGGAATAAAGGCTTGTAGTACTGTTAGGCGATGGGCTTGCAACCCGTCACTAATACGCTGGTAAACATCTTAACCTATTTGTACAAAATGTGGTTACTGAATTATCAACAAGTTTTTAAAGTTGTAGGTTTCTGTATAGTCTATGCCAATTGAAATTGGCAAAGATGTAAACACAACCAAACGAATCAATTTACCATTGTTACTTTATAATCACATGCTTTTAAAGATCAAGTGAGGTCTTAGCTATGATTTATACACTTGATCTTTACTTTTACAATAAGTTTAAGGTTAAATAACTATTCATTTTACGATACTTTAAATAAAAACATGCTTAATGAATATTTGAGGTTATATGTCAAACAGTACTAATTTGTTTACATCTTTGGCAATTTAAATTGACATAGGCTATAACTCTGCCTACCCCACTCTGGGATTACAGGGGCCTGTTTTATAAAGCTACAAATTAGAAATTACAGGTTACAAGTTTCCTTTTGACACAACCTCGACCTATGACGACCAGCCATTTGAGCAGTGTTGCCAGTTTTGAACTTTTGACCTGTAAAATTGTAACTTGTAGCTTTATAAAACGTGCCCCAGGCGTCAAGATATGTATGTACATATCAGTGTTTGCTACGCCCGCCCCTTTTGGACTAATGGTCGGAATGACGTCATTCTGTTTGTTACCGCATTTTGTTTTTTTAACTCTAGCATGAGCTAAGAGAAAAGACCATGTGGCGTTTAATCTCTTTAGCCATTAGTAGAAATTTTATTATTTACTTTCTCAGATTATTTACTTACTTTCTCTCACAAAACTCTACAAGCATGTTTTTTTTCAGAATGCCTTTTAATAAAGGTCATGTTGTCAATTAATTAAAAAATAACCGTTTTTAGTGTTTGTACACATCTACGTTATAATTCTGATTTCCTAGGAAAAAAGGGCGTAAGCCTCCTAGAACCGCGTATGAATTAGTGACCTTATTTTTTTAAGGTAGAGTGTATAATTTACTTTGACTATCAAATTGCGAATGCGTCCTTTTTATTTAGGAAGGCGGAATTATAATCTCCGACGGAGAAAAGGCACAAGTGTAATTAATTCATAGAAGCATTATTAAACTCTCAATGGTTATAATAAGGTTGGAAGTGCAATACAATGTGTAGTAGATGCGCCTTTTTTCCGTAGGAGCGCAGTATAAGTAGCGGCTAAAGTCAATTGCTATTCTTAGGTAATAATTATACATTAATACAGACATTAAGTACAGTCAATTAAATGTTTACTTATTTCCTACCCGTTTAATAACGGATAAGCAGACTAGAATTAATTTACAATCTCGGAATATTGGATATTCCCGTAACATTGGACAGTCCCGTAATGCTACAGTCCCAGGACATTAAACAGTCAATTTTATTCTTGTTGGTAGCACAGTCAAGATCACCAATATGTATACACCACAAATTCTCCAAAATATGTACACAGACCTTATTACTATGACAATAAGGTGGGTATATTGACTGACATAATTATTTTTAGTTATAATGTGCTTAAGGTCATAATCATCGCAAGTCATAACGTGGTTTTTTAAAGAAACTGTTACTCTTTCAGGATGTTTATAAATCAAACCTAACCTAGCCTTGTCTACACGTTAGATATTTCAGAACTTTTGAAAAGTTTACAGTTTCAGCGATATAAAAAATTATGACTATCAAAAATTATATCAACAATTACATTATGACCATTAAAATTATGGGAAACAAAGGGCTCCCCAGTAAGGTCTATGTGTACATAGTTTTGCAACTTTGTGCGGATATTTATTTTTAACCTTGACTATACCTACAAGGCTAGCGGTCCCGGGTTAGATTCCCGGTACAGGCAAATATTTGTGTGATCAGCGCGAGTATTTATTTGTGAGTCTTGGAAGTTTTCTATATATTTACGTACCTATGTAGATCTCTATATAAGTATTTTTATTGAAATAAAAATAGAAATAGTTTATTCATGACAAACCAATGATATAATATAGTAAAAAGAGGTAGATATGTTACACGCACTTCGATAGTGGCACCCTAAAACCAAGCCATTTGGTACACCTTTACTTAGTCTTGCGCCATCAACGGACATTACTCGTCTTTGTTTCGCTCCCGGAAATTAGCATACCATCCTGCTTTCACTTGTCATTTATGAATTAGTGTGTAATTGCAATATTTACTGATTATGTGTGCGTCAGCTGGGCCATTTTTACACGCGGAATGCCGTATAGGTAACATATCTACCTTCTTTTTAACCGACTTCAAAAAAAGGAGGAGGTTCTCAATTCGTCGGGATGTTTTTTTTTTTTTTTTTTTTTTTATGTATGTTCCCCGATTACTCGAAGACCACTGGACCGATTTGAAAAATTTTTTCGTTGTTCGAATAGATATACTTTCTAGTTGGTCCCATTGTCACCACGTCAGGATCTGATGATGGGATCATGGAGAAATCATGAGAACTCCTCAAATATTATAGGCAGACCTATAGCGATTTTGGTATTTTTCACTGTAACTCATGCATTTTCTTTTGAAAAGTACTATATGGTGAAGTGGAACTGATGATGAAGACCACAGATGGCCACCGGAACTCCTTAACGGTACCTATTTCAAGGGTGGCGATAAGATATTTCGATAAAGGTAGTTGAGCGACTATGACGAAGCACATTTAGGTTTAAATATGACTATGACATTCCCGCGGCGTTGTCTGCGGCGAGCTTGAAATGTTCAATAGTTTCTTATTAGTATATAGAAGTGGAGCTACGTAACAGCATAAATAGGATCACTAAAAAGTATAAAATAAAATAAATGTTTAAAAAAACAAAAAAACCGCCTTCAAAAAGCAAAAAATAACTTCTTTAAAATGGTAGGTAAATAGGTCAGTCCAACTGAAGTCGGCGTCCAACAATATTTTAACCAAAAGCAGACTTCAGTTGGACTGACCTATTTACCTACCATTTTAAAGAAGTTATTTTTTGCTTTTTGAAGGCGGTTTTTTTGTTTTTTTAAACATTTATTTTTTATATTATAACATTGTGAGAAACATTAACATTAATTGACACATACAGAATTTTGAAAAGACAATTTGGTCCCAACTCAGCGTGATGCCGGCAGAGCCAGCGCCGGTCTTCCATTGTGACCATTTGGTGAAGACACGGCGCAATGACGCCACGATCGCACACGCATCAATTTACAGCACAATTAACAAAAATAATGATAAAAGTAAAATTAAAAAGAAAAAAGAAAACCGATAAAACATGCCACGCAACTACACTATGATGAATGCCGTCCTGCAGTGCAAACACCGCTTTACACCGCCTTATGCAGTCTGTGGCTGGCTTATTAAAAAAAGGATAAATAAACTAGGCCTTATCTTATCTATGACCGAAAAATTTACAATTACGTAATATTACATAATTAGCAGCAATTATTAAATTTTGTTGTCTAGTACTCATAGTACAAGCCTAGATTCTAGTTTTGGCCAGTCTAGGAATACTGAACATCTTGTTTAAATTGGTGATTTTATTTAGACCAACTCGCTTTATAACTCGACGGACGAATTATTAACCGGAGAGTTAAAGTAAAGCATACATGCAACATTTTAGGGCGCGCATTCTCAATTAGCTAGCTTCAAACTCGCTCTTGTATAGCTTCACTCGCTCGACAAATCGACAAGCCGATTTAAAAGAATAACATAACATAACACCTCTGATCCCAAAGTTAAGTTGGCTTGTATATTAATTTATGATTATTAGTAATGCAAAAACACGAAATTTGCGTTTCGACTAAAAGGTGATGGGGTTTCTGTATGGATACGATAGGCACTGTGACACATGTAACACGTCGACCATAAAAACTCCATGTTAAATTCTATTTTGCTAGAAAGAGATAGGAACAAATCTTTGTTGGCTTATATCTTGGTTATTTTTATAGCTATTAAAAAATAAATCTCAACTTTTTGTTCCATTAATCAACCTTTATTGAAGCTATGAAAAAAGGCAGGAATATTCTCTATTTCGCAAAGTTATCAATTCACAACAGGTGAACTCGTTTGCTTCTAGCATTACAAAAAGTTTGTGGTCGTGACACAGTTTAGAGGGTCTGGTACACGATCAACTTTTTACGGCAATGTGTGGCCAGCAACTATTGCTGTCTTACTCTTATTTCGTATGTTAGAGCAAAATGCGTATAGTTGCCGGCCACACATTGCTGTGAAAATGTTGCTCGTACCTAACCGACCCTTTAGCAGTTTAATACGTATTACTAACCGCATATGCAAAGAGGAAGAAATCACGTGGATTTTATACTCTTAAGGATCACCATACTCCAAACAGGCAAATTTTTGTAAGTGGGATTTTGAATCTACCTGTAAGGAAATAAAGTTCAATAACCCTTGCTCTTAAATGCCAATTTCAATTTAAAGACAAATAAAAATGAACTTTAGACTCATTAAAATATAGTTTAAATCCAATTGTTCAACACTGGCTCTTACGAACGAGCATACGCACTGCTAGATCAAAACAGTATTAACTCGAAATCCTTGCTAGTTTTGTTTCAATTTCATTGAAGTTGTAATAAACTTGATTTTAGAATACAGTTGTATTTTGAGTTACTACTGTTTTGATCTAGCAGTGCGTATGACATGCCAGAGATCGGACAAATGGGCGGCATTACTCGCCATAATGTGGACATGACTCCAAAGATTTTAGTTAAACAAATTAAATTACATTAATTGATTTCTTATCCTGAACTGTATCTTGATCCTTTGCAGGACAGTAATAAATAAATAATACAAAGACGTGAGGACTGGCCAATTAATTATTAATCTACTTAAGTTTGCTCCATTAACGTCCGTGGATTGCGAAAGGAACTTTTCACCTCTTCAGTTTATTTTAGCCGTGAAAAAGAATAAACTAACCACGGTTTTTTTTACAGTTTATTTGCTTTAATAAATCTACACAATAACCAATGCCTTGCAAAAGATCAAAATTAATTTTAGGGTAAGTAATCAGTTAATGTAATTTAATTTGTTTAATTGATTTCTTACGAGTCATGTCCACATTATTGCGAGTACTGATGTGCAGGTTGCGGAAAGTTTCCAAGAGGTTGGAAATTTCTAAGAAATTTCCGGAAATTTTCTCTATATCGGAAATTTAAATTTAAATTTCGGAACGTTTCAGTCCCCATACAAAATTGTGAGAAGTTTCCGAAATTTTCCTACATGAAATGTTCCGCAATTTTGGAAGGTTTCCTTTGGCACATCAGTAATTGTTAGTAATGACATCCAATTGTCCGATCTCTGCATGACAAAAGCAATGGTTTTACTGTGTACAATAGACCCCAATCCGTAGTAATACACTTTGTAGCGGGTCTTATAACAATAAGCCAATAAACATATTTGCGGCGGCTGAGGTTATTGCGCACGCGATCTTTTGTCTATCGCTTAATGGGACAATATAATGTACCACTTAGTTTATTCTTAGTGGTGGTACCGTGGCACCTAGTGCAAGGTCAAGGTCAGTGACTGAACGCTGCAACCATCTTACTCTTTAACTGCCGCAGTCCTCAGGACTGGCAACGCACTTGAAGTGTTGAGATTGTCATCCTAAGATTGTTCGCAGAGGAGAACGTTAGCTGATGACACAATAATAGACCCTAAAGGCCCAGCCACACCGCTTGCGTGACGTGCACGTGCACGTGCGCGTTCGCTTTCCACTGCGTTGTATAGTGACATGTCGTAATGAGAATTCATACTATACAACGCAGTGGAAAGCGAACGCGCACGTGCACGTGCACGTCACGCAAGCCGTGTGGCTGGGCCTTATATCGGAGTGATTTTGGGTGGAAGTTTCCTGTACTGGCAAGGGTCACCAACATTGGCACTCATATCATAGCTATGCGGTTCTGTTTTCGCTAAGAGACCCGTACATCATCCAAAATGAATTATACATAAATAGCTTCCTCTTGAATGACTCTGAAGGAAGATAGGACAATAGAGAGATCTCTCTCCAGGCGGGTGTTATGCCTGGGGACCGAAGTCCATTGGAATGAAGTTGGAAGTTGTATATATATGTCAACTGACTGGAGAAACTTCGTTAGCGCGTTGTAGAACACTTTAGTTGAGCTGCCTGACGCTGGTGGCGCTAGCGAGGTAGCGAGTTGGTTGATACAAGTTGCCGTTAGATGTCGCTAGGTCGCCACAACTCTATCTATTGATAACAAACCGCTTTAACATCCGTTGCGTAGTTTCAAAAATCTATGCGTGCATACAGAGGGACAGAAGGTCGGAAGCGACTTTGTTTTATACTATGTAGAGATAAGTTCTGTTCCATCTTACTTGTCTTATATAGTAAACAACTTTCTAACCTCAAAATGAACCTTTTTTGGCTAAAACAGCTATTTTAAACAAAATAAAGCAATCACAGACAATACATTGGCCAAGTGATGTCCATAATGTTTATTCAGTTTACTGTATTTACGATTAAAAAGCTGTTTTAGCAAAAAAATGTTCCTTTGACTTTAGAAAGTTGTTTACTATATAACTTTAACAAAAAGTAAGCTTTCAAAACCCGACTGTTCAGTTGCTAACCAACTTTAAATCGTTATAAATCCTAAAAGATCATTAAAAACGAAAAATGAAAGAAACCGAAAGATGATTTTTAAATCCCTATTAAATCATACCCCACTTGTCATACTTGGTCGATTTTTATTTATTTTATTTGCACAATATGGCGTCTGGTTGCCGCCATATTGAATTTTGATTACTGTCATATCTTCAGTGACACTCACCAGATTCAGACAAATCGATTGACATAAGAATCATCTAAATCGGACAACGGGTTTAGTTTTTATAGTGCCACAAAGGAACAAACATACGTATATAGGCTGTGAAACACATTACCCTCCTCCTTCGGCAGTCGGGTAATAAGACAAGTAAGGATGAACAGACCTTACGAGTAGGTAGGTATGGTAAGTAGGTATATGTCTAATGGGCCCTCTAAACTATCATAGGCGTACTCGGCCGTATTCGCCGACCATCGTCTATGATCGCCGATGATCGCCTGCGAACCGTGATTGGTCGGTTTTTCGGCCACGCATCAAAGGGAATCGCCGCGTTGTGCGCTGAGGTGCCCACACTATCTCCGATCATTGATTCCCCGGTGGACAATTAATTAAAAATTAAATTGTTTTATATAGTTATTGTATCTACATACTTCGTTTTATTATTATTAATGCTCAAGCACCACCATCTCCGTTTTCTCCATTTATTAAATAATAAAGCAGCAACACAATCCACGTCCATCTTGTACGCTTGCCTTGAAAACTACTACGGGCGATAGTGTGGATGCTCGCATGATGATCGTAGCGATTATAGACGATCAGACCATCAACGATCATCGCCGATAGTGTAGAGGGGCCATAAGAGCTAGTTATATTTCGCGTAGACTTATTTGCAATTCAATTTTCAATTGAAATGCAATATGCATGAAATTTGTTTATTAAAGAAGTCTATTTTAAATATTCGTTTTAAGTGTACCTATACATTATAATCACCGTATTTATCTCTCAATAGTGTGAAACAAAGAAGCTGTATGCCTCCGTCTGTCTGTTTAAGGCCGAGCCACACCGGATGCGTGACGTGCACGTGCGCGTGCGCGTTCGCTTTGCACTGCGTTGTATAGTATGAATTCTCATTACGACATGTCACTATACAACGCAGTGGAAAGCGAACGCATACGCGCACGTGCACGTCACGCATCCGGTGTGGCTGGGCCTTTAGCCGCTTAGTTATTCTAAACTATGCAACGAATTTTGTTTTACTATGAAAGTGGACTTTAATGACTTTCCAAGTAAAGATGTGATTTTCATTTTACCATTCCGTGTTTGTTCCAGATCCACAATGTTCCACGGAGGTATCTGGACGAAACTCCGTCCGTTTTACAAGTGGTACGTGCTG
This sequence comes from Acleris literana, assembly GCA_946894065.1. Classification (NCBI taxonomy): domain Eukaryota; kingdom Metazoa; phylum Arthropoda; class Insecta; order Lepidoptera; family Tortricidae; genus Acleris; species Acleris literana. Next base: position 3,231,727 of record OX335687.1, read on the forward strand.
GGGCTGGTCTCCGTGGGCTACATCCTTGGGGAGCTGGGACACTACCTCATTGGTGAGTTTCCCCCACTAGGGTGCCGACACCAATGATGGACACTTTTAGCTGACAGGCACCAGTAATGGACACTTCACTCTTAATTCTAAAACGGCCCTAAACTGATTGTAGCAAAACAAATGAATAACCCTTATATTCTGTAAAATATGTCAAGTGTCCATTATTGGTGCCTTATTGGGCTTGGCTTCTTTATCTTAGGCCACATTTCACCAAACTTGGAATCAGACTTACTCCGAGATTAGTCTGTACAAATTCGGCGTTTAATCTAGGTATAAGACCTTATTTCAGTTTGGTCGAATGCATACCTATTACTTCTTACACCATTATAAATGCGAAAGTAAAGATGGATGGTTTATTACTCAATCACGTCAGAACGGTTGATCGGATCTGGACGAATTTTGACACATAAAAAGAAAGAAAGAAAGACATTTATTCGTGACAAACAACAACAAAGAACAGAGAAATACACACAAGAAGAATGTAGCCACGAAATGGTCCGAACTCAGCATAATGCTTAAGCGTAAGAGCTTACATAGCGTAGGTGATACTGCAAAATAAAGCTTAACGCCTTAGAAATAAGGTGCATTTTGCGCATCATCAAAAATGTTACTTACGCGGTTTTGCAGTTTCACCGACGATAGGCTACTTTATATTCCGGAAATTGGACAGGTTCCGAGGGAAGAGCGGTAAACGAGTTCCACGCGGACGAAGTCGCAGGCAGCTAGTATATTATAAATCGATCAAATTAATCGAAAAAAGAACAGCTAAGCCAACCAATACGCATATAGGGAAAACATTTTAATGGCATCGAAAAGGTAATACACCTGATGTTTAGGTTAGGTTAGGTTCTAAGACCGAGGACATGCAATTTTAAGACAGCAAGCACGAGACTGCACATGCGTTGCCAACTTTAAGGCTGAATTTCCACTGAAGCGGAGACGAGCGGAGTGGCTTTATTAACCAATAGAAGGCGCATGCGGTCACGTCGAGCGCGCCTTGCGCACGGTAGTTTAGATTCTATTGGTTAATATTCTGCCCTCCTAAGCAAAAATGCAATATCTAAATAAAATAGCCAAAGCAGATTCAACTCTCATATGTTTGTAACTAGGATGCAATTTCTACACATGTTTTGTCTGAGATATCGCCATTATGCTTAGTAGGGCAGTATTGGCACAATGGAAAGGCAGCCTTAAGCAGGGTTTCCACTGCGAGCGAAGCGGGCCCCGTACGGACTCTGTTTCGCATACAACGGTGCCTTCAAAAGGTTTGCTCGCGGTGGAGTACTTTAAGTCACCGATGTATGATAAACCGTTCCGTATTTTTTCATAAAAAACTTACATTTAGAGCAGTTAATTATAGGTGCAATGCTAAATCAGGGTAAGTAAAGCCAGCCCTTATTTACTTCCGCCTTGCCAAGTGTCCTGTGATGTCTATTACTAGCCGGCGAGTTTAAGTTGTTGCGTCAGAGCGTACAAAACACATTTTAGGGAAAGCAGTCTCAATTAGGGAGCTTTATACGACATAGAGCTTGACATACCCAATTTCCCATCCCCACGTTAACCTACTAACTTCTTAAAAAAAAAAACATACGATCTATTTTATATGCAAACTGAAAATCTTGAGAACCGATTGTCTTTATTTTATAGTTCCTAACTAGCTCATTTATCTGTCTGGCACATTATAACTAAAAACATACTAAGCTACGTACATACTTTAATTGAACAAAAAATATAGTCGCATTACTATAAAATAACTTGACTAAGAACCAGTTCTAAACAAAAGCTTTATTATTTTTTCATTTCTCATGCTCAAAAAGTGTGTCATATTAGACTTATCAAGCGAGACTCAAGTAGTACATGTAAACCCTAGAGAATACATTATATTCATATTTCCCCTAGGGAAAATATGAAACGGAAAATAGAATGATTTATTTGTACAATGATTGATTTATTTTAATTTGACCAATCAAAATACTTCACCAAATTAAATCCACCAATCAAAATACTTCACGAAATGAAATCAACCTATCACAATAAACATCGACTGTCAATCGGAACGTTAGTTTCTTTTTGGTACGCATACTCTTTAACTATATTAACTCTTTAAAAAAAAACTTTGTATTTGGTATGAACCAACCAGAATACAGCTATATTAAAATCGACCAATCAGGGAACAGAATTAATTTCTCAAAAACATTAGGTGTTTTTTAGTCCCTATTTTACAATCGTTAAAACATGATTAAATCGACTGTGCAACGCTTTGAAGCGCTAAATACTCACACGGGCAGTGGCGTTTATTTGCGGTATCTATATTTTGTATCTGTGTTAAAGTACTTTTGAAAAAAAAAACATGCCGCCAAATTAAAACAATATTTTCGCCGTAGAATATGTGGTGCTATCTTTGCTAATTTTTTACCTTTATATAGGTAATGTTTTTATTTTCTCGCAATCGAAGTGAAAAGTATTACTTGGGTCTAAAAGCCATATTAGGAACCCCTCGATCAATTTTTCAATAACCATCTCGTGGTACTAAGTATGGCTTATTTTAGACCCTAGTTGTACAATCTACTATTACCCGACTGCCGAAGGACGAAGGTAATGTGTTTCACAGCCTATATAATTATGTATGTTTGTTCCTTTGTGGTACTATAAAAACTAAACCCGTTGTCCGATTTTGATGATTCTTATGTCAATCGATTTGTCTTAATCTTTTGAACGCCATACGTCGAATACAAAATGTGCCACCCACACGCCAAACATGTTTGATATGCTATGCAAATTACACCTTATTGCTACCAAACAAAGTCTCTTTTAATCTTGAACTCTTGTCGGCTATAGCCGACGTGGCGTCAGTGGCACGACTTTTAGTTCACGGCCAGAGCCGACTGTGGCGTTGAAAAGGTTAATCTGGTGAGTGTCACTGAAGATATGACAGTAATCAAAATTCAATATGGCGGCAACCAGACGCCATACTGTGCAAATTAAAAAAAAGTCGACAACTATGACAAGTGGGGTATCATTGAATAGGGATTTAAGTTTCTTTCATCATTTTTCATTTTGAATGATCATTTAGGATTTATAACGATTTAAAGTTGGTTAGCAACAGTCGGGTTTTGAAAGGTTGCTTTTTTTTATTAGGGTTCAGCTACTAGGGAAAAATGGTTACTTTTGTCTTGACTTTTGGAACCCACCTTAGGTCCAAAGTCAATCTGACATTTTACAACAAAAAGGTTGAGTTTCGTATAAATACAAATGATTTGGCATCTCTAATGACATTGACGACTTCAAGACATTTTTTTTTAAATGGGTCACAAATTAACGTTCGTGACTGTATGTGTATCCCTGTCTGCGGTGTCATAGCTCCTAAGCGGAGAGACCGATTTGGACGCGTTTTTTTTTAAAGAACACTCAGTAGCGTAGCGTAGTAAGACTTAGCTAAGCTAGTTTTCATTAAAAATGCCTCTTAGTTTAGCGTAAAAAAAGAGGAAAGATTTTAAAAGTTATCACGAACGTAAAGTAATTCGCATACTTAATACTTAAACGCATAGAGAGCGGAAGAGTTGCGGAGCGAGCGTTGCTATATAAAATCGCTTCGCTCACGCTTTGGAATCGCTTTCCAACTGACTTCCAAAAAAAGGGGGATATCAATTCGACACGTATGTATGTTCAATATAGGAACTGTGGCCCTCGACAAAGATGCATTCGGCGAACGGTATCGTTATTAGAAGTCGGCTTAGGTATGTGAATTCTATACATGTTGGACAGCTTTCGAAAATCATTTACGTTTAGCGTTGAGTATCTTGTTTAGAGCCACTGGTCTGGGGCTTTATTATACACTGTTTTTACACATATTGCTATAGTATTGTTTTTAACTCGTTCGCTTTTACTGTCAAGTTAATAAAAGCTGTCACAGCGATGACAATCTCACTAATATTATAAATGCGAAAGTTTGTGTGTCTTGTTACTCCTTCACTCTCTGGATGGATTTGGATGAAATGGAATGGAGATAGCTAATTTTCATTCCGGAAAATATTAAAGTTCCCGAGGAAATATTCATAATCGAAATCTACGCGGGCAAAGTCGTGGGCAGAAGCTAATATTATGAATGCGAAAGGTTGTGTTTTGTTACTCCTTCACGCTGCAACGGCTGGGCGGATTTGGATGAAATTTGGAATGGAGATAGAGCTTATACTCTGGATTAATTCATAGGCTAATATTCATCCCCGAAAATTTAAATGGTAGTGAGGGAATAACTATAATAAAAAAATACGCGAACGAAGTCGCGGGCATAAGCTAGTAAAATGTATATTCTTGACGGTGATCTATTCTAAAGAGCCCCTAAGCGCTAGACGGCTCGAAAACTTCAATTACTATAATTATAAGTTGTTAGAATTAAATAAGTATACGTTAAAAAACTTGAACCCACATATATAGTCATTGCTTTGAAAAAATCTCGTATCTCATTTATGTGACGTACGATTTTAAACTTAATCGTGAAGCGAATTCAGTTCAAACTCATACATCTCGAGATATCAGATACGAGATTTTTCTAAAGTAGTAACGATATAACGTTCGGCCAAGGCCTTGGTTTTATTACTCGAATGAAACAGATATGCCAATAATTTACATAGTCGTTATCGTTTTTTTTTTCTTACTATGCCGCATTAAAACATAATTAACTATGATACAAGTTAACTTAGTGATAATTATTATATCACGCATTGTATTGTTGGCGACGCAGTTATTTGTAGTTATAGCTTAGGGACGCGGGATCCCGCATCTTTGAAATTGTTATAAAATCAAATTGACACTACACATTTTTGTGTAAAAATCTACCATTACTAAAAATTTCTTACATTCAGCAACAGAAATTATTTCTTTTCTATTAATGAAGCATAAGTAATTACTAATTACTCGTAGTACGTAATCTGTTTTCTTAGATTCTTCTATACTGCCCTCCTAAGCAAAAATGCAATAACTAAATTCAATAGCCAAAGCAGATTCAACTCTCTTCTGTTTGTAACTAGGTTGCAATTTCTACAGATGTTTTGTTTGAGATAACGCCATTATGCTTAGTAGGGCAGTATAGATCTTTGGCATAGTGTAATAGTTTTGTTTAATGTTACCTTACTCCTAACAACAGTTTTATATTTCTATTTCAGTTTTATTAATATAATGACTAATAATCATATCACAACTTTCTCTTAGCTGCTATTACTATCATATCAACCTATGGTTTTAGCGCCAAATTTTTAATTTGCGGGATCCAGAAGATTAATAAAAGCAGCGGGATTTTGTGGGATTACATTACAATCCCTAGCGGCGGCGTAAAATCGGCGGCGAATCGGCGCGGTGCACTAACACAGAAAAAAACCTCTTTTGGCGTTAGGGTATATAAAATAGTAGATTGTTCAACGAGAGATTAAAACAAGCCGTAATGACACGAGATGTTTAGCCACGCGAGCTAGCGAGCGAACGAGAGTGGCTATAATTCGAGTGTCACTATGGTTGTTTAGTCTCGCGTTAAACACTCTACTTTTCACTTTGAACGCGAGGAAAAAAAACGACGTTCTATACAAAAAATTACAACATTGAACAAATCTGTTACAAAGTTTCTGACAGATTTGTTTCGCGCGGTTATTCGTTTTTTGTAAAGTGACACTTTACAAAATGAAATAAATGCTTGCATATTTAGCCAACAGATACAAACTTGAAAACTATTTGGATCATGCCTAATGAAATAAAATTATCCTTAATATTTTTAAATAGATTCATATTCGTAACCATTAATCGTGTTTCACGAAATCAAATCGTTTTCTTTTATATTTTTTGCACAGTTCTCACTTTGAGGTTATTTCCACGGCCTAAAAATGGTCCATACTGCCCTCCTAAATAAAAAGGACGCATACGCAATATGATGGTCAAAGTAAATTCAACCCTCCGTCTTAAGAAATAAGGTCACTAATACACACGCGGTTCTATGAGACTTACGCCCTTTTTTCTAAGGAGGGCAGCATACACAATCACAGAAAATGGCGATAATCCTCCATTCACAAACACCGTGATTGGCTGTGCAGGGGTTTTCAAAGTAAATTGAAAAAAAAATACTTTAATCCCTAAAGATTAATAAGGAGCTTTAGTCCCGATGTGCAAAGACTAAAGTTACATTTTAAGAGCATGAGAAGTGAAAATACCTCTATCTGCCTCTCAAAATCAAAGTAGCTCAACTCTTTAATGGAAGTCTCCAAGCGTTCCTCTCCACTGCATCCCTCGTCAACAATGACTACGAACATGTCATACCGAAACTTTTTGCAAGTGTTAATGATTGCCAAAATACTTCAGCTTAATCATTACCTATCGCAAAAAGCGGAACATTTCTTGCTTTTTGTTAATTACGAGTTCGAGGGCGTTCAATGCCAGGGTCGAGCAAAAAGTAGACAACATGCGTCGTTCGGCGTGATTGATAGCCCGAGCTACTGTAATAGACGGTAATAGATTGGTATGGCTATAGCCTATAATGACCAGACATAAGCGACCTTACACATGTAAATAAAACGACTGTACACGATTATAGAATAGAATAGAATAGAATAACTTTATTTCAGACAACAAGGCCCATATTTTCAAGGGTTGTGCGTGCTCATTCACTGAGCGGATCGCTCCTAACTAGTACAATCGCTCTAATGTACTAATTCGGTCTTTTAGTTCCTTTATTACACTAGTACACTGAAAGAAACTGGTCTGTTCGTGCTCCTTTGACCGAATGAATGGCCAGCTTTGCTGCCAGTGTCACTCACTGCTCTGTCTGCTCTGTTCGGTTCTTGCTCCGCGTGTACTGAATGAACTAAGAGCAGAAACTTCACGGAATAGTTCGTTCTAGTACATGTACTACACAACCCTAATATTTACAAATACCTTATAAACTAACTTACATAACAATATATAACATAAAACTCACACGACTTTAAGGAGACAGTAATGCATATTCTCTGTTCTTGCGGACCACTAATGCGCAACAGAAGTATCTACCTAGGGCGACATATCATGGACCCACAAGAGATACAACTCCTCACGGCCCAAAGCATCTGGAAATTCTTGGACGCAACGGGTCTTTGCGGTGAACTCTAAACAAAGAGCTGTCACAAAAGATCAGCAATGTCCGAAGTGGTACACAAGGCTCATCTCCTCCAATAATAAATGGACTTTCTTGGTGTCAGCTAGCCGGCGGCCGCGAAATCGCCGAAATATGACACTCCTCGGCCAGAATTCCTCCTTTAAAAAGGTCGACAGATCTTTGGTCGGTATTGTTAATAGGGAATGCAAATTAACCGGTTATTAACCGTTTTTGTATGAAAATAACCGGTTAAAATCGGTTAAACCGGTTATTTGCATGCCTAGTATTATCACCACAATTGACTTAAAATTAACCTTGTGGCGGGGTTCCAACCACTCGGTCATAGGGGGTATAGGTACTCGCAGCTGGCAGTCAATGGGTTAACAGGCAACAGCAGCGGAATTTTACTTTAATTAAGCCCTCAATTATTAAATTTTTAGACAAAGTTCGAACGGCGGGAAGCGAATCTCCCGCACCGTTACAGCTCACTAATTTTTATGTTTACGCGTTGGCCTAATAGTGAATGCCTACGAAACTAGCGGTCCTGGGTTCAAATCCTGGTAAGGGCAGGTATTTGTGTGATGAGCGCGAATATTTGTTCCTGAGTCATGGATGTTTTCTATGTATTTATATAAATATGTATTGCTCTATATAAGTATTTATATCGTTGTCTAGTACCCATAGTACAAGCCTAGAGCTTAGTTTGGGACTAGGTCAATTGGTGTAGCATTGTCCCCTGATATTTATTTATTTAATTGATAATTGCGATGTTTGTATAATTTTTAATATGTATTTAGTTTAATTTGTGTCGTCTTTCTAATTAAAAATAACAAATGAACCTTTTTGCACGTAACTTCTATTAACCGGTTAATCGGTTATTTGCATAATTTAACGGTTAATCCGTTAACCGATAATCGGTTTGCATTCCCTAGTTACATCCCCGGTTCCGAGAATTAGGACATATAATAGTCGATTTTATTTAGGCATAAGGTCAGATCGCGTGATTCATCAGGTCAGGTCAACGTACCATCTCTCACTTTAATACCTCAATTGGGATTGTTCATATTTTTTAAATTTCTCTAATTCGAAAACCATTTCGAGGAATACGGTTTTAAAGCCGTTCTGCATTATTAAGTTTTTGAAATATTTATCTATTTAGGATATTTCGACAAAAGTATTCTTAACCTTTGTTTGACTTTCGTTTTCTGCTTGAAGCCCTCATAGGTGTATTTTACGAGTTAGGCGAAAACCGCTTCAAAAAGTATGTTTCATTTTAATACACTATTACAATCACTTTTTATCATTAGATATCATTTAATTGTTGTAACTTATTAGAAAATGCCATCCCAAATTTAAAATAATAATGTCATCCATAAAATGTCTGCTAAATAAATAAAGATATTAAAACAAAACTATTTGGTCAAATACTAAATCAATGGAATTGGTCTCTTAAAATTACCTATTCTTTCGAATTAGAACGTAAAAACCGTGTTTTTTTTTTGGTCTATCCCAATTGTCACATTTGCTTACCTGCGTAAAATTTATTATAATTCATCAAAGTTTATTTTTGCGTGTAAACTTAATTTATTCCAACATTAATTTTACTACAAAAAACTTATGTATAATGTATGATGATTTCAAATATGGAAGGGCCTACGAGTTACATAACTGGTTTTTGTGTGTCAAAAAAACATATCCGCATACCTACACTAGACGAATAACGAACGAACTCGACCTACATCCCACATCATACTCAGGTACGTACAGTCAAAGGCCATTTGGGACCCATCTTAGGTCCAAAGTCAATCTGACATTCTACAACAATAAGGTTGAGTTTCCTATAAATTACAAACGACTTGGCATCTCTAATGACATTGTCGAGTTCAAGTATAATGGGTCACAAATTAACGTTGGTGACTGGCCTCTATTCTTGGCGGTTAAAACCATATCGTCTTTGACCTGTTATGCCCGCTCCACACGCTTGGCAAACAATGGCAAACAGCGAACACCAAACAACCAACACGAACATGAGGACAGCAGGCCTTTCGCGTAACAACACTCGCGATCACAATCGTTTTCATTTTGAAAATCGAAGGCTTGTCTGCATACAAAATAAAACCAATTGTTTTGTTTTGAAGCCGATCGCGATCGCGAGTGAGTTACGCGAAAGGCCTGCGGGTTTGTGTTTGTGTTCGCCAGTGATCGGCGTTGGTGTCGGTTTTTTGCACAAATCAAAGGATGTTCGGCAAACGTGTTTGCCAATCCGGAATATACTAGCACGTTCGCCAAGCATTATGGTCGATGGTTATGGTATTGTTTTCAACTCGGCCGCCATTATAGGTATTGTCAAGTAAATAAGAGCTATCAAAACGTTGACAGTACGATAAACGATAACAGGTCAAAGACGACATGGTTTTTACCGTCTAGATTCTAGAATAAGCCAAGACGCAAACGCTAACTTTTCTGTTTTCTATCGACACGAAATGTATGGAATTGACAAAACTCACTAGAAGTTACTACTGAAGTTAATGCTAAAATTTTTGTCGATTTTCGAAAATCGCTAACGTAACATTGAGCATCCTGAGTCACCGCCAATAATATACTATCCAACATGGGCTCGAACATATCTTACACGTCACGTGTCTGGTGTTTTTGAACCCAATGTTAGATAATATATTATGGCTGGTGACGGTTCATCGGGCAGATTAATCGTACGTAACAAGCGGTAGTGGGTTCAAATCCCACTCCGAGGCACGTGACATCGCTTGTAAACATCGTTACATCACGAGACGCAGAAATTTCACTTTTAGCGTAGATAACTGCAAATACATACATACATACATAATCTCACGCCTTCGTTCCCAGAGTGGGGTAGGCAGAGCTACAGAATTACAAACATCTCTAAAGTTGATAATTCTATAACCACAATTTGCACAATTTGCACAATTAGGCTAAGATGTTTACCAGCGTATTAGTGACAGGTTGCAAGCCCATCGCCTAACAGTACTACAAGCCTTTATTCCCTTAGTCGTCTCTTACGACATCCACGGGAAGACATGGAGTGGCACTATTCTAACTCGGCAACCACACGAGGCTAAAAGTAAAAGGAGTCGTGTACTCGGATTGGTCCACTAAACGACTTGCGAACGAAACGAAAATGAAAATAGGTATCATTAAGCATGTTTTGAACATGCTTTTTTGATTAAATATGAAAGATACGCATTTCCACTTTAAATAGGGAATATGAAAATACCGTAAAAGAGATCACCGAAAGTGAAATTAAAGTTAAAATCGGCCAAGAAATACGGATGACACAAGCATTTTAAACTGCTAATTAGACACCGATTAGACAGAGAGATCCGATAGGTATGCACTGTGACGTCATGTAACAAGTCGGCCATAGTAGTAGTAGTAGTAGTCATTTATTTCATATTGGAAATTACATTATTATATGTCGCATAGTTATAATGAATTCACCATAAGATCGTCAGTGTAAAAAAATAAAATAAAAAGTAAAAATAAAATAATGTCAATGTGTACAAAGGTAGTAATAATAATAAAACAAAATAAAAACAGCAGAAAACAAAATAAATATAGCCCAAATGCTACAGTCATAAAATTTCAAGATAAGAGTACAATAATAATTTGGAAACGTCAAAAAATAATAAATTATAAAATAACTCAATAGCTATGGCTAGCTATATCTAATCGTCAGTGATTTCGTTCATAACAGATTTTATATAAACTCCATGTTAAATTCTCCATGGAACAAATCGTTGTTGGCGTCGTTGTTGGTTGGCTTATCTTGGTTATTTTTACAGCTATTTAAAAAATGTTTATGTCACAACTATTTGTTACATGGATCAGCTTTTATTGGAGCTGTGAAAAAAAGTCATTAATTTTCCCTAATAATACGACCCTTTTGACAAGTTATTCGTAATATAATTTGATCTTCAGATTCTTATACAGAAAATATATCCGAAATATGCGGATAGTAATGTCTTGATTAATTTTATTCGCATATTTCGGATATCTTTTCTCCTAATTTAATCAATCAATAAAACTAATAGAACCCCAGGATACTTCATTAATGTGGCATCTGTCAGACATTATTTCGAAAAGCAAAGAAAAGAATAAAGAAAAAATAAAAAACTGTTTATTCAGACAACAAAACAACTCCAAATGGATACTCTTCTAATGTGGCAGCTGTCAGACGTTATTTTGAAAAGCAAAGAAAGAAAGAAAAAAAAAGTATTTACTGTTTATACAGACAGCAAAACATTACCTTGAATAATTTGCGCAATTTACATAAATAATTAAGAAAAACGAAAAAGGGTTTTTTCTAGTTTAACTTTTGTATTCAAATATTGATCCACATCAACCTTAAATTCCACGATGTCGACTGTCGAATAACGTCCGAACCTTTGTTACAGGCACGACGTCAAAAGTAACGGCCGACGACTTACACTACGGCGACCAGTCGTGCATGCTCAACACGACGCACACGCATCTGACGTACGCGCAGCTCCCCGTCGTCTGCGAGAAGGTCAACTCCAGCGAGACGTAAGTACCCTCTCCTTGCCGTATCCTAATCAAGCCAGAATCTATATTATTTACTAGCTTCGGCCCGCATTCGTCCGAATAGATTTCGATAAACGTTATTCCCTTGAAAACGTTTAGATTTCCCGGGATGGGAATAGTAACCTATGTGTTAATCCAAGGCCATTAACCATTATATGACCATATATGGGCCATAAGCCATTTCAAATTTCATATATGGGTCTATATTGACTCCCATAACATTAATCTTCCGATTTGTTTTATCCATACCGTTGTTTTTCATAATCGTTGCTCGTCATTTTGTCTTTGGTCATAATTTCAATAGTCATCATTTCCTTAACCCCCTTTTCATTAGTCATAACTATCGAATGCCATACCGTTATTGGTCATAACATTCAATGTGCTGATTGTATTGAATGGTAGAATTTCAAAAGGAATATTATTATTTTAAATAACGCTTACAATATTGAAATTTTTCTGTCAAAAGGTCACTGTAAGGGGTCACAGTTCTAACCTAACCTAACCTACTTTTCTGACGGCTGGGGGTATTTTTTTGTAAGCCGGTGATTTTTTAATGTAAATATGACCTACAATATTTATGAAAAATAAACGGTATGCCTTTTGATAGTATGCTGATCAATTTAATGCCTTTTGTCTTGTATTATAATATGTAACGTTATAGTACTTAATGATTATATCTATTTCGCGTTATACCTAACGACGATTATGACTATTGATTATTATGACTAAAAATAATATGGATACCAATTTCTGACTTTCAAAAATCGAATCAATAAAATTATGGGAGTCGAAGGGCACCCAATATATCGTCGGAATCGCGCACCGAGGGTTCCGTACAGCCGAACAGTAGGTATTATTATATTTCGATTTCAATTCGATTTCAAATAAAATCAGCGCGAGCCCAACTCACACTTGACCAATTTTTAGTACTTAGGTAGGTATTTGTCGTATTTCTTCAGGGTTTGTAATTTGAAGCTTGTATACAACAAAAATAACAATACGAACAATCAAAACCAGCCAAGTGCGAGTCAGACTCGCGCACGAAGGGTTCCGTACCATTATATATACAACATTAGCAAGAAACGGCAAAGAAATCACGTTTTTTGTATGGGAGCCCTTAAATATTTAATTTATTTTAATTTAACTATTTATTTTTAAAGTGAATATACAACTAAATATTCTGTGAATATTTCAAGCGTGTATAAAAAAAACACACGTTTATAGTATATGTTGTTATAGCGGCAACAGAAATACATCATTTGTAAAAATTTCAAATGTCTGGCTATCACGGTTCATGAGATACAGCCTGGTGACAGACAGACAGACGGACGGACGAACAGTGGAGTCTTAGTAATAGGGTCCCGTTTTTACCCTTTGGGTACGGAACCCTAAAAAAGTTTATTGTATAACGAATTAACGACCCGTTTATTATCCCTGGCACCCTAAAAAGTAACTAGACCCCCAATCGTGCTAGGCGTGTGCCGCTGTATAGTCCATTCCAATTGACTTGTCCTATTTAGTAAACAATTTTATAACCTCAAAACGCATCATTTTTGGCTAAAACGGCCGTTTTCAGCTGAATAAAGCAACTAGAGACGACATATTGCACACCATTTTCCTGGTTTTACATCATGGATGAATTTTTTCATGAAAATTTATATTTTTGGCGAAAAGGGAGCATTTTAAGGTTATAAGAGTGTTTACTAAATAAGATAAGTCTATTGGAATAGACTTTATCTACAAACATTTTGATACTAAGCAAATTTCTGGGTTCCTAGTGAAACAGGGTACATGTAGGGTTGCCGGATCGATTGACCCTATTATCGGGAGAACTACTAAATTTTTCTGGATTTTGTAACTTTGGTCGGAAGAAACAAAAATAAAGACAAAAAGTAAATATATTAAAACAACAAGATTACTCCGAGTGTCGGAGCGGCAACGTTACGCTTGACGAAAATTCGGGACTTAAAATTTGTGTTTTTAACCGACTTCAAAAAAAGGAGGAGGTTCTCAATTCGTCGGGTTTTTTTTTTATGTATGTTCCCCGATTACACGAAGACCACTGGACCGATTTGAAAAATTTTTTCGTTGTTCGAATGGGTATACTTTCTAGTTGGTCCCATTGTCACCACGTCAGGATCTGATGATGTGATCATGGAGAAATCAAGAGAACTCCTCAAATATTATAGGCACACCTATAGCGATTTTGGTATTTTTCACTGTAACTCATGCATTTGCTTTTGAAAAGTACTATATGATGAAGTGGATCTGATGATGAAGACCACAGATGGCCACCGGAACTCCTTAACGGTACCTATTTCAAGGGTGGCGATAAGATATTTCGATAAAGGAAGTTGAGCGACTATGACGAAGCACATTTAGGTTTAAATATGACTATGACATTCCCGCGGCGTTGTCTGCGGCGAGCTTGAAATGTTCTATAGTTTCTTATTAATATTTAGAAGTGGAGCTACGTAACAGCATAAATAGGATCACTAAAAAGTATAAAATAAAATAAATGTTAAAAAAAACAAAAACCCGCCTTCAAAAAGCAAAAAATAACTTCTTTAAAATGGTAGGTAAATAGGTCAGTCCAACTGAAGTCGGCGTCCAACAATATTTTAACCAAAAGCAGACTTCAGTTGGACTGACCTATTTACCTACCATTTTAAAGAAGTTATTTTTTGCTTTTTGAAGGCGGGTTTTTGTTTTTTTATAAAATGAAGTGGTCTTTAGGGAGATTTTTTACTTTGTCGGGAGTCGGGAGGACGTACAAAAATTCGGAAGAATCCCGCCAAATCCCGCCCATCTGGCAACCCTAGGTACAAGTTAACTCGTAATAAAAAGGGTATACATGAACGGAGTATACTAGACTTAAACCCTTTTTCACTTGATCTTTAGACTGCGCGTACGCAGCGTGCGCCGTTATGGATTTCCGGCTTAAACGAGTTTAATCCGGTGACTGTTAAACCGGTTTTATTCAATACTCAGACAAGCTGTCATAGTAACTTACCTATATTTTAATTAGAGACATTGTTTTCATTACAATGTTGGTATTCCCTACCGCAATACATATTTTATACCTATATATTATATACCTATTATTTTTACAGTTTTTGATACCTATATGTCATATCATACCTTAATACTAAACATACTTTATAATTCCTATACCGACAGATATCACGGTAAATTTATTTCGCTTTCTTAACCAAATTCAGATTGTTTTAATTACGTTCATTCATAGACTATATATTAATGTTTTATAATTTTATTAGATTTTTTGTATGCATACTACTACTACTATTTTTATTATTCTTCCCGTTATTAAATTGTGTATTTACCACTTTTTTTTCAAGCGAAAATATTCCCATGCAATTAAGGGTTAACTTTTAATCGTTCAAAAAGATACACTGATTTTTAATAGGTTTAATTTAAATATTTTCCACGTGTAAGTTTTAACGCACGAGCATAATAAAATTAATTCATTATGAATATCAAACAGTTGTTTATTTAAATTAAACTACACAAACGTGTTTAAATTACTGCTTCAATATATGCGCTCTGCATTATTCTCGAACTAACAAAAAAACTAACCAATAAGGAAACACAAAAACTATTTCAGGTTTAATATAATACTTAAGTGTTCCTTTTCCTGCTCCAGTTGTATTACCTTTTACAGTTTTTAGAGTTATTAATTTTCAGTAAAAAAGTAAAACATCAAGCGCCCGCAATATTATTAACGCGTTTTTTTGCGTGTCTGTTCGCTAGGTCTTGCACTGGTAAATCGCTAAACTGTACCCTTGCCATGAGTTACAAGTACTTATGTACGTACTTCGCACTCTATAAGAATACTGAGAGGGACAAAGCATTCGACTCGCTAGCGAGTACGGTAATGGTAGCTCATGGTAGGGGTGCAGTACCCTTACCATGAGTTACAATTACCGTACCCGCTAGCGAGTTGAATGCTCTGTCCCTGGCACTCTATAAGAATACTTCGAGGTCTGCGAGGGACAGAGCATTCGACTCGCTAGCGAGTACGTTAATGGTAGCCCATGGTAGGGGTGCAGTACCCTTACCATGAGTTACAATTACCGTACCCGCTAGCGAGTTGAATGCTCTGTCCCTCGCACTCTATAAGAATACTTCGAGGTCTGCGAGGGACAGAGCATTCGACTCGCTAGCGAGTACGGTAATGGTAGCTCATGGTAGGGGTGCAGTACCCTTACCAAGAGTTACAATTACCGTACTCGCTAGCGAGTTGAATGCTCTGTCCCTCGCACTCTATAAGAATACTTCGAGGTCTGCGAGGGACAGAGCATTCGACTCGCTAGCGAGTACGGTAATTGTAACTCATGGTAAGGGTACAGATTTTAATGGGTATAAAGGTAGCGGTAGTGAGCCACGGTAAAGGCCATCAAATGTGTGTATGTGTTGAATAAATTATTTCTATTTCTATAACCATATTCTGCCAGTATTCTTAGCTTAAAACTGCGACCCAACAAACCATTAGCACTTTAGATTGATCTATAAGACACCGCACCAAGACGCTAATTAAAAGGTTAGGTACATGTTATGTTATGATATGACACAGAAAGATCTTTAGATTACGTTCTATTAAGGCCATTGTCATGAAGGCAATGGCAATTTATTATGAGGATTGTGTGGCTGAAAATTTCCATATAAAACGCGGTAACGTTTTTCGCCCCTGAAACCTAGTCCGATTTTCACGATGTTGTAGATATTATGAAAACCGGGCAAGAGCATGTCGGACCATGCTCAGTGTAGGGTTCCGAAGCCGTTAATACACAAAAACTATCTCACAAAACCACAAGTATGAAGTAATTCTCTATTTAAAGTTATTTGGTGCTGTCCTAAGTATGTCATTTTAGTAGGTATAATCACTTTAGTCACCTTTAGTACTTTAGTCTCTCAGGAACCAATCAAGTCTACTTAGTCGCTGTGTGATATAGGCTTAATGAAAGTAGCTCCATATGTTATCTGTGGTTGGGGGTCACAGAATTGGTATTAAACGAGCTATCATGGAAGCCTATTATGATCTTTTATTTAAACAGTAAATACCAATATTATACATGGTGTCAGGTGTAAAGACGTTATCATTGTTGTAAAAAAGGCTTAGTGCAAATAATCCTGAGTGGAAAAGGGTAATAATGGAGGATTCAAAAGGAGTGCAGGCAAATGTGGCACATGGTCTTAAGCCACCAACAGGGCACTTGGTGTGCGATGCGGAGTCCTGGCGTAGGTTCAAGCAATTGATAACAATATATTTAAAGGCATCAGGGCTTGAAAAAGAGGCTGATGAAAGGAAAATTGCCATTTTCCTTAGTTGTGCAGGCGAAGACATGTTAGATATATATAATGGCCTTGAAACCATAAAGTCGTGGGAAGATTTAATTCAAGAATTCGACAAGCATTTTGGAAGTAAAACTAATCAAGTTACTAACAGTTATAAATTTTTTAACATGAGACAGCAACAAGGCGAGTCGGTGGATCACTTTGTCACTAAATTAAAGAACATAGCAAAGTTATGTGATTTCAAGGACGAAAAGAGATTGATACGCGACATGCTGGTAATTGGGATAAAGGACAGTAGCACAAAAGAACGTTTATTGAGAGAAAGTGAATTAAGTCTGGACATGGCCATTACACTTTGCAGGGCAGCCGAGGAAAGCAGCAAACAAGTTAAAGAGATGGAGGAAAAAGAGAAAGAAATAGTGAATGTGATAAAGGAAGAAAAACAGCAGCAAGCAAATTGGAGAGCCAACCGAAATACATTTCATTGTGGTAGTTGTGGTCAGGAGCATGGTATAAGAAATTGTCCAGCATATGGAAGAAAATGCACCATTTGTAACAAGTACAACCATTATGCGGTGGTATGTCGCTCCAATAAAAATAAGCAACAAGAAATAACAAAAACTAAGAAGACATCCAGGGTAAAAATTAATGCAATGCAGGAAGGAGAAACTGACAATAACTCCAGTTATGAAGATTTTATAATAGACACAGTGAGTACCCTAAATAAAAAACCAAGGTGGGATGAAATAATTAATGTTGAGGGAACAAATATTAAGTTTAAGTTAGATTCGGGAGCTGATTGTAACACCTTACCCTTGAAATTGTTTAACGAAATAAAGAAAGATGGTTTTTTGCTCGGAGAATCCACAGTGCTGGTAGTGTACAATGGTCAGCACATACAAACAGTGGGCAGTGCTGAGCTAAACTGTATTGTAAAAGGAATTTCATATAAAATCAGGTTTTGTGTTGTGGACTTGCCAATACAACCTGTATTAGGATTGCCTGACTGTGTAAGGTTCAACTTAATTAAAAAGATAGATAGTATAGTAGCCATGGACAAGGAAAACTTTGTTAAAGATAATTTTGATGTCTTCTCAGGATTGGGTAATATAGGCACATACAGTATAAAAATAAAAGAAAATGTAGAACCAGTTATTAAGCCAATAAGAAGAGTGCCACAAGCTATTAAGGATAGGTTAAAAGAAACACTAGATTGTTATGAAAACAGAGGAATAATTGAAAAAGTTGAGGGACCAACAGATTGGTGCAATAATCTTGTAATTGTAGAAAAACCGAATAAATCACTTAGACTTTGTTTAGACCCTAAAGAATTAAATAAAGCAATACTGAGAGAAAATTATCAAATACCATGAAAAAGACAACATGAACATGTAAAAGACATAATTGAGTTAACAGAACCCAAAAATGTAAAGGAACTACAAAAATTTTTAGGAATGTGTAACTATTTAAGCAAGTTTATACCTCAGTATTCAAAAACAACAGAGCCTCTTAGAAATTTACTAAAGAAAGAAGTTGTATGGGAATGGGGCCATTCGCAAATTCAAGCATTCAATGATATAAAGTTAAAAATGACTTCTGCTCCTACATTATCAGTTTTAGTAAAAGATGGCAATGTAACATTGCAAAGTGACAGTTCAAAAAATGGTCTTGGAGCATGTTTGTTACAAAATGGCAAGCCAATTTCGTTTTACTCACGGTCTTATACTGAATGTCAACAAAGATGGGCTCCAATTGAAAAGGAACTGTTTGCAATTTGTTCAGCAATGGAAAAATACCATCAGTTTGTGTATGGTCGCAGGGTTATTATTGAGACTGATCATAAGCCTCTAGTAGCCATCATGAATAAAGACATAAGTAAAATTTCAGCAAGATTGCAGCGGATGGTGCTCAAACTCTTAAAGTACGATTTTGAAATAAGATATATTCCGGGGTCTAAAATGTACATTGCAGATTATTTGTCCAGACATTTTAATAAAAATAATGCAACAGTAGACACAAGCTTAAAAGAGTTAGTACATTGTTTCAATTCGGAAAACGTTTATGGTTTAGAGAATCAATTAGAAATTTCAGAAAGTAAATTACAAGAGATGCAAAAGGAAACTTTAAAAGATGGTAATTTGCAACAAATCATTGAATGGTATAACACTGAATGGCCAAACAATAATAGGAATATATATGGTAAAGAATTAAAGAAGTTATATAAGTTAAGAAATAATTTGACTGTTAAAGATAATATAGTATATTATGAAGATAGAGTGCTCATTCCTAAAATAATGAGAGAAAACATATTGTCAATTATTCACAGTGGACACATGGGTGTAGTAAAATGTAAAAAGCGTGCAAAGAAATCATTATATTGGCCAGGTCTGACAAAATGTATTGAGGAATTTGTGTTATCCTGTAAATTCTGTGAAAAGTATAGACCATCAAATTGTAAACAACCTCTTATATCACATGAGGTAACTGACCTACCATTTAGTAAAATAGGGATGGACGTGTGTCACTTTGCAGGGGATGAATATCTTGTCGTAGTAGACTATTTTTCTAAGTGGATAGAAGTACCAATGTTAAAAAACAAAACTGCAGGAAACATAATAAGTACATTAATGAAAATATTTAGTACTCATGGTATTCCTAAATGTATAGTGAGTGATAACATGCCCTTTGGTAGTTCTGAGTTTATAAAGTTTGCAAAAAAGTATGATATAGAATTAGTGAAGTCAAGTCCACGCTATCCACAATCTAATGGGTTGGCGGAAAAAGCTGTAGGTATTGTAAAAAATATTATGAAAAAATGTGTTGAGGAAAATAGTAGTTTTGATTTAGCTATGTTGCATTACAGGACTAGTCCAGTTGCAGGGTTAGAATATAGTCCATCAGAGTTGTTAATGAGCAGGTTGTTAAGAACTAATTTACCTTGCACTAAAAATATATTAAAACCAAGGTTATGTGTTAATGTTAAGGATCAGTTGTTGTTAAACCAGGAAAGAGCAAGGACCAACTATAACAAAAGTGCAAAAGAAAAGAAGTCGTTTAATATTGGTGATAATGTAATAATTCAAAATGTACCTAGTAGTAAGAGCTGGTCTCAAGGAAAGATAATAGATAAAGCAGAGGGTCCTAGATCTTTCATGGTTAAAAATGAAAAAGGTAATGTAATCAGAAGAAATGAAAAGCACATTAGGCCAAGTGCAAACGAGTTTATCGTCAAAAAAGATGTGATAAATGATGTGCCAGCTGTGGTGTGTACAACTTTACCAATAATTTCTCAAAATGATAATGTTAGTCCTAGTATTGAAGTTTCAAATAATGTGGCTGAGAGTGTAGGAGTCACAAGGGCGGGCAGACAAGTAAGAATGCCAGCTTATTTAAGAGACTATGACTTAAGTTGATTATGTTTATGTTAGTTTATTTATGTTAGCCTAAAATAAACATGGGGGGGATGTGTGATATAGGCTTAATGAAAGTAGCTCCATATGTTATCTGTGGTTGGGGGTCACAGAATTGGTATTAAACGAGCTATCATGGAAGCCTATTATGATCTTTTATTTAAACAGTAAATACCAATATTATACAGTCGCCATAGTTTTCCGTTATACGTGCTTTCATTTAAGACATTTTTCAGATTTTTGGTATTTGTAGTTTTGGGGGACATTTGACTCTAACAAAGATTAGCGCTTTAAAGCTTAATATTTATTTATAACGGATCCCTTAGTCGAAAAATTGTTTTCACAAACCCGCAATATTTTAAGACCTATCCAACGACACCCAACACTATGGGGTCATGAGAAAAAAAAATGCACCCCCACGTTACGTGTAGTGGACGTTACGCTAGATCAAAACAGTAGTAACTCAAAATACAACTGTACTTTAAAATCAACTTTAATACAACTTCTATAAACTCGCAACCAAACTAGCAAGGATTTTGAGTTCATACGTACTGTTTTGATCTAGCAGTGCGACATGTCTATGGGTCTCAGATCCCACTTACCATCAGGGGGGTTATTAGGACCTAACTATGCAATTAAGTTTACGATGAGAGAAAAGCACAGATTTATATAACTGCTATAGCTCTGTCCTTTACGCTCACTGTAAAATGAGCTGCACAGCATAGCCATTTCATTACAACCCAAAGCATTTTTAACGCTTGATTTTATTAGAACAATTTTTTTATACATACATATGGTCACGAGCGTTAATTTGGGACCCATTTCAAGAAAAATCTGCTTGAAGTCGTCAATGTCATTAGACATGTCAAGTCATTTGTAACTTTTAGGAAACTCAACCTTATTGTTGTAGAATGTCAAATTGACTTTGGACCTAAGGTGGGTTACTAATTTAATCTCGTGACTGTACATTAGGGTGACGGCACCAATGATCGACACTTTTAGCTGACAGGCACCAGTAATGGACGCTTCACTCTTAATTCAAATTGCATACAGTGCTAAATTGATTGTTGCAAAACAAATGAATGGTAACCTCTGTAAAATAAGAATCAAGCGTCCATTATTGGTGCCTTGTCCATTACTGGTTCCATCACCTAAATCACGCCCGTTTCCCAGAGGGGTAGGCGAAGACCACTTTCCGCCTGCTACGATCCTGACAAATCTCTTTCAATTGTTATTTTTGTTAATAATATGTAAGCTCCTCCTCATCTTTGGGTAAAGGGAGCGTCACGATGGTTGAACTTAGGTGTAGGCGAGGATAGTCGGGCAAGGAGAACCAAACGGCTTTTCTGGATGTTTCACAATGTCTCGTTTAATTATCAAAATACAGTCAGTTAATAAGAAATCCGCCTGACGACGTTCCAGGGGCACAGGGTGCCAAGGTCAGATCAGAACTATCACGCTCGCGGCGTACCATGTTTCACGACCCAGTTTTACCAGCGAAGTCTGGAACAAGAGTGTCAAACATGGCGACGCACGTCCGGGATCCTACTCCCAACACCACAGTAGTGCTAATGGATACTCCGTTTCTTTCACTCGCCCATCGTACTGAAGTCGAGGGAAAGTGACGGAGCAAGCGTAACGTTCGAACTATGAAAGTAGAGGCCCAGTGCCCGAGGTACGTCAGAGTGAGCAGGACCATAACATAACTAAACAGTATGTCTACTCGCTCTCAAACCACACGCGCCGTCAAATATAATCTAACAATCCATTTTAGTTAATTGAACTATTAATTATTCTACTCCGTAGTTACTAATTAATATTTCACAAACCACGCGACACTCAAATTTGCCCTTGAATCTTCAAGGTCGACGAGTAACACTTCATTTCAAGGTCACATACGATGCATTAGGTCAATGGCAAACCAATAAAGTTACGTAGTCATTTATCAATGACGTAACTTATCAAAGTAGACGAACTTTAAAAATCTGTCTGTATTTATTTGAAAACACTATAGGTACCTACAAGACACTTTCTTTAACTATCTGTAATTGACAACAATTCATATCTGCTAAAGTAGTAAAATAAAATACCGTTTGTAGATTTTATACTGCTGATTACAGTAAAAATATTTTTGGATTTTTTTATGCAGTAGTTTTTTTTTTATATTTGGGAAAAACAGTAAAAAAGTTGGATTGTGAATGTTAGGAATACACTTATATTGCCCTTAGTCCATTTATTACCATAGGAATTGAAAAAAATATACAACTGTCATGTCCATTTTTCATCTGTCTGACGGATTACTTGGTTCTAACTACACGCTTTCGATTATCGTATAACTATTGTTTTGATATACGCTATTAAAAATGAAAGTGACTAACGGATTTGAAAAACCGGATAGCCGCAATCTGCCCAAAGTCGACGAATTCATGTTGTTACAGTTGTTATGGTTGACGAGTGACATGACATGACAGTCAGTTCTGTTTCTGTTGAAAGTTGCCTTTTTAATTTTATATCACGTTAAGATCACGACATCAGTATTCCTAACTTTGTATATAGTCTTTTTAATGACTATTTCTTTAATAAATTATTAACGACGAATTTAAGTTAAATAAAGAAAAACCGAGAAACACGGGTAGTCTAATTTTTAACCAGCTATAATAAACGCGAAAAAACCAAAATGCTTTTTTTTTTAATGTTGTCAATTAACTGTTTTCAAACCACGAAGACCCGCACCACTACATAATTTTACCTACAGTGTTGTTTAAAACATTGATATGTCAATTTCAGTGACAACGGGGCGCGCCTTCGTTGATTAAAAGCATTGAAAAGTTTACGTGACGGTTGCATAATGACAGGCATTACAACATGAGTGTGGTTTAAAAAACGAGCCGCAAGGAAAGTTTCATAACAGATCACACGAGTGTTGTAATGCTAATTACGCAGAGTCGCGTACAATACTTTATCTACACACATATTATAAGTACTCTAAGATGGATTCAGTAGCCGAAAGGCGAGGCAAATGGCCAGCACTATAGCCTGGCCAAAAAGTCGAGCCAGTGGTGACAGCTGCAACTAAAAAAAATCCATACAAAATTGTTGCCATGTTTACGCATTTTACGTCAAAAATGTGACAGTTACGTAGAAAGTGGCGCCCTCATTTAATTTCTACTCTTTTTGGTCGCACTATACCTTACCTGTGGTAGTAGGTGACAGCGATGACAGAAGTAACGTAATTTTAAAATTACGAAATTACGAATATTGTAAGAGATCCAAATTTGGAACACCTTTCAAAATTAACAGCTGTCATCGCTGTCACCTTCTACCACAGGTAATGCTGGTCATTGCCTACGGGTTTTGAATAGAGGACTTATGATATGAGTGTAGATAAACAATATAGTAGACGTTTATTATCAATATTCACAACATCATGCAGACGACTATCATAAGTTCACTGATCTGCATATGCCTTTTTTTTAAGCCTCATAGCCTCATAAGCCCTAAGGTCAGTCCATAGTTGGTCACTGTCTAGATAACCTAGCATATACCACACCACACCTTTAGACAACGATAAAATATCATTACTTATCTTAATTCCTATGTAATAAATTAGTGCGACCATTTCTTGTGCGTTAGGAAGCGAAAAAACGCAGCAAAAACAATTAAGTTTTAGTGACAGCAAGGACAAACTGTCACAGCTGCGTTATCGTAATCCGGTTTGCAGACGGAAAAAAAACTAGGAAATAAACAATGCAGGTTGTTATGGAATTTTAATCAAAAAAGCTTAATAGTTCCGTTCGGCCCGAGCGGGATAGATAAAACAAAACTAAATAGGTAGTTTGATAAGTTGGAAGAGGATAGTACTTCGTCAAAATTTAAAGCATTTCTAAGAATGTCATTTAATTCTACTGGTGCTGCCATCTATTGAGAAATTAAGACACTAGGTACACACGATTTAAACGACGAACAAGTTCTGTTAATTATTGATCGAATGAGGAGCTCTACTTATTTTTTTTTTCAATTATTGATAGGTATAGTTGTGATCGGAACATATAAGGTGCGCAAAAGTAAACAGTTAAAGCGAGTTCGTATGTTTAAACCCCTGCCTGAGACGCAAGAATAGGGGAGTCGTAATAAGTACCTAATAAGGGTAGGTACACCTAACTGCATTTGTCCGTGAAACGTTTTGTGAATTATTTATGTCTGTGGCGTCCTTAACACATGTTATTTGTTTTAGGTTTCCTGAAGCCGGATCCTTCCACAAATATTAAAAATTTCTCCACCGAACTTTTTCCAAGCGTGTCTAATGTCAAGTTGTCATTGGCGAAATACATCTTACTATACTCGAAAATCGAATTAAAGACCAAAATCCGACAGTTCCCATCTTGATTATATCGTTATTTTAACATAACGTTATTGTAACCAGTAATATTAGGGTAAGTTTTATTGATAAAAATACCTACACTTAAACCAAAATGCAGTAATCACAGCAAATATGCGCCGGTTGAGGTTAGGATTTTGGTTTTAAATTAGATTTTTAAGTATACAATTGATGTGAAAGCCATATTTAAAAAAAAAAGTGTACTTATACACCTATTGTTTTATCGAAACAACGCATCATTACGCAGAATTTTTATTTCATCAAAAAACGTTCCTCGCAGCATGAGTTTTTTTTTTACTAAGTCATTACTCTAATCTAACCTAACCGACGTAATTAATATTTAAGATATCACGAAAACGTCATGGTTTCAGCAGAACATAGCGTTCGATGAAATTAAATTCGATGAAATAATACACCCGATGGAGTGAAATTCGATAAAATTATGGGTTACCCTTACTTTAACCACAGTTCTACAGTAAGAAGCACAATTTTGCTATCTTTTTCTAACTTAAAACTTAAAGTAAGGCACCAGTCAACCTCTGCAACTTTTATTGATAGTCTAAACCTGGCTTAAGTTTCTTGTGTCTATGACATCGTAGCTCTCAAACGGATAGACTAATTCGGAAGGGGAAGGCTAGTTTAATAGCTATGTTTTATCAAACTCCGTTGAGCCGTTAAAAATATATATCAGCTCTAAATCCAGGGGTCGCCATTATATCATATTTTATTATATAACTAGTGACCCGCCCTCGCTTCGCTTCGGTTTATGCCAATTTTCTGTAATACCCGTACATAATCCAAAACTTATTATACACAAAAACCTTCCTCTTGAATCACTCTATCTATTAAAAAAAACGGCATCAAATCCGTTGCGTAGTTTTAAAGATCTAAGCATACATAGGGACAGACAGACAGCGGGAAGCGACTTTGTTTTATACTATGTGATACTTGTGACGTCGACCCGCCCTAGCTTCGCTTACGTTTACATGCTTTTTTTTTGTAACACACGTACGTAAACCATTTACGTATCAACTACAAAAGAAAATTTCTAAATGATAATGAAAACTACTTTTAAAATCCGTTGAATAGTTTTTAAGAACTTAGCGGTCAAATAGACAGAAGCCGCGGATAGCTTTGTTTCACACTATTTAGAGATAATTACAGTGATTAAACACTTAAAACGAATGTTTAAAAATAGATGCTTTAACAAACAAATTTCATGCATATTGCATTTTAATTGACAATTGAATTGCAAATATCTAAGTCTTCGCGAAATATGTCTTTGAAATTTTGTAAATTGTTATTTTTGACTCTTCGAACTCAAAAGTTTACCGACCCCTGGTATAGCTTTTAGATAAAAACTATACTTTTCTCCCACATGCTCGGAAATGTTAACTTTACTGTTGTCAAATCAGCTCGCGAAGTTCTAAGTTCCACGTCCAGGCAAAATATTTTAAAAAAAAAGTTACCAACGGAAGCAGCCACGAAAATGTATGAAATTTCATTACGTACCTGGTGTTTTACTTTTTAAAAACATGTTTGGACTACGATAACTATCTCCAAACAGCCAAACACTCGTGCAATCAAAATGCTTCCTTGCATATTTTTCTTTTTAAATGTCATAGACTAAAAAGTTAAGCCTTTTCAAACAGCGTTTACAACGTATTTAAAATTGTGTCAAATAGTTTGACTTTTTTTTAAAATAGAAATTGCGTTCATAAACAATGCTAATTGCCGAAATAACATAAACGCGTAATAAATGATATAGTTTAAACTATATTTTATTCAAATTAAATTTATTTATAACGTTTAAATTTGTGATTTTATTTAATGCTTTATTTCAGTGTCACTCTAAATCGTACGTTTCTGTTCTTTTTTTTCAAGGAAATGTTGCGACTGTGTTTAATATTGTTAACAATTGTGTTAAATTTCCTCACATCATTGTTGGAGAAAAGCACTATACAAACCTCGACCGGGAAGGGCGGTTGCTGGACTCGTATATAGCGCGGCCTCGACTGCGTCTCGGCCACGCTAACTCTACTCGTCCCTCAACGGCCTATTTCCCGGTCATATTGTACAGTAATGTACTATAACTTACCTACTCGTATCTTTACATAGTTAGTATTAAACCAAATCGCTTCCCGCCGTCTGTCCGTACGTACGTTTAGATCTTTCAAAATATGCAACGGATTTTAATGAGATTATATGCGGTATATGACGAGGCATGCTGGAACAGGGAATATGCATGTTTTTTTTAAATCGCGTTCCTCAACAAAATTTGAAAATACCGTAAAAAAGATCACCAAAAGTGAAATTAAAATTAAAATCGGCCAAGTAATACGGATGATATATTATACAGGGTGTCCGGGATATAGTGGACTACCTAACAGGGCTGGATAGCTCAGCTCGGGAGTGTTGAAAATATGATAATTCATGTTTTGTAAAAGTCGCATGGAAAAGGAGATAGGGTAAATCCGGGATAGATGCCGCAAAGGGATAGGCGCCTATTTTTCAAAAACCTAACTTCCCAAAATCGCAGCAAATAAATAACAGTCTAAATAGGGAGCGCAAGGGCCACACATCTCAGCCCCCGCAGGCCGTCACGAGGAAAAGACGCGTCTCGCTTGTGTGTGTGAAAATCTCCGCGATGAGCGCAAAAAGTGCCTCAAATTTTGCAGTTTCATAACTTTATAATGAGTATTAACTTCTGTTCTGTTTTTACATGGTTCATTAAGTGTACAACTATGTATTAATTATCGCTCTTTTGTATTTGGTTTAGATAAAAAATTAAAAAACTGATAGATCACGGGACTTTTCGTATCACGTCATCTACCAGTGACGCGATTGGTTTAAAAACGAATCGAATAGAAACGTTAGTTAGCGCAATGCATCTTGGCAGGGCCCTCTGAGCTGAGCTATCCAGCCTTGTAAGGTAGTCCACTATATACCGGGTACCCTGTATACAAGCATTTTGAACTGCTAATTAGACAGCAATTAGACATATAGATCCAATATGCACTGTGACGTCTTGTACTCGTAACAGGTGGACCATTCTATCAAGGCATAATTCAATTAATTGAAATCGTAATAAACACGCTTGAAATGTGCTGTTTTCGCTAACTCAACCGTTTGGCAATGACGAGGAAACCTTTAGTAGGTAAATACTGATGATTGGAAATTCATCGTTTCCAATCTGTGTGGGTGAGACACGGCACCTCATTAGTGGCAATTAACAATTACGCAGAGATTTTAATTGTTTACCTAGAAACACCGTTGCTAAGCTGCCATTGACAAACAATGCTGCGCCCACAGATATAAATACACATAGATAACGTAAACACCTCAATCTGTGTGAAAATCAACCGTGTTACTTTTTGCTAACAAATGGAACACACCAAGAGAAGAGAATTTTCCGTTTTCCGCACAAAATCGATTGAAAGTCGTCGCTTTTTTGGGCTATTGCAGTTTATTATCACGCAACGAGGCATTTTCTTCATTTTGAAGGGTGACCGGCTGCAACAACAGGCGCGCGGAACGTCAGTAGCGACGGCCAACCCCGACGCTTGGTCGGGGTTTAAGTCCGGATTCGGACACACGAAGTAGATGCATTTGCGTTATCTATGTGTATTTATATCTGTGGCTGCGCCTCTATTCTAGGCGGTAAATTCCAAATCGTATTTGACCAGCGTCTCTATATTCTAGGCGGTAAAAAAGAAAACGTAGTTTGCTGGTATTGTTATGACGTCAGCCGCCATTACTGTCAAGAAAATAAGAGCTATCAAAACGTTGACAATACGATAACAGATCAAATGCGATATTGTTTTTACCGTCTTGAATAGAGGACCAGACCCTTAGACAGTTTTTTCCGCGCGATTCTATCATGCTGGCATAGTCTGATGGGCTGAAAATGTGTAAATAAACGAATCAATTGGTGGTAGTGGTGGTAGGACTGGCCGCGCAAGCCGTACTCTTCCCTGATGTTTCTGCTCGTCCCCAGATGCCTGAACCTCACGCTGAACGGTACGCGCTACTGCGAGTGGGGCTACAGCGGGCTCGGTATCGACTACCAGGTGCTGGCCGGGCCGGCCTTCATGGCGGTCTTCACCGTCGTCGGCGTCATCCTCGGCGTCGCCGCTGACAGGTAATCCATCAAAGTCAAATCATTCATTCATTCATTCATTTGTTCTTCTTGTTTCAAATAATTTATTGTTCGATTGTATATACAATAAGCGAACGTTAAATACAACAGTGACACTATAATCTGAAATATACCTACTATTTGAATAGTGACATTATTGTAGTTAATAAAATCAAGCAAGCTTTAAAAACCCGACTGTTACAAGTTTCCATTTGACACAACCTCGACCAATGACGACCAGCTATTTGAGCAGTGTTGCCAGTTTAGACCTGTAAAATTGTAACTTGTAGCTTTATAAAACGTGCCTCGGTCTCCTAATTGCCACGAGCTGTAACTAAGTAGATGTCGCTAGTGTACACATTTCATTACACGCTTCTTTCATCTTCATCCCTTAGACCGAAAATACAATGAAACTTCCACTCAGGTTCAACCGAGCTCGCATCCTCGCCTACTGCACCCTGGTGTTCGTCATTGCCATCATCCTGATGGGAGCAGTAGAAGAATACTGGCACCTGGTGGTCCTTCGAATGATCATGGCCGCTGGCGAGTCCGGCTGCAACCCGCTGGCGACAGGCATCCTGACTGACCTGTTCCCTGAACACCAAAGGGCGCTGGTGCTTTCTATCTTCAACTGGGGGATCTATGGAGGCTATGGTATTGCTTTCCCTGTTGGGCGGTATATACCGGATTTGAATGCGTGGGGATTGGTAAGTCGTATTTTTACTATTAAATACGTTATACGTTAAAGTCGATAGACACTGACCAAGTATTTTATTCATGTGCTGCTGGCCTAAAGCCGGGAATACACATGCCTGTCACTGGCACACTTGCATAACGGGTCTATATTGACTGACATAATTATTTTTAGTCATAATGTGCTTTAGGTTATAATCATCGCAAGTCATAACGTGTTTTTTTAAAGAATCTGTTACTTTATCAGGATTTTTATAAATCAAACCTAACCTAATCTAGTTTTGTCTACACGTTAGATATTTCAGAACTACTGAAAAGTTTACAGTTTCAGCGATATAAAAAATTATGACTATCAAAAATTATGTCAACAATTACATTATGACCAATAAAATTATGGGAAACAAAGGGCTCCCTTGCATAACAGCACGTGCCATTTTCATGTGTATACATGCAGGCATGCCTGTATCTGGCAAGCAAATAGATCGTTAACAAGTTGCTTTACTGGCATGCAATATGAGGAACGGGCGCGGTTGGCTGCAAACCGTATGCTGTGCCCACCAAGTCCCACGAGAAAATCACTTTTTAAAAACCTCAAACAGTAAAAACCTTTTAACAACACGCCCCACTCCTCGCATCCCTGCATTAGAGGGTCCATGATTAAATTTAAGTTAGTGGAATCATTGAATCGGCAATATAGCTCTAATGTTTTTTAAGCTATAGTAAAATTAACACAAAATTTGTTATTGATTAACAAAAACGAAGCAAATTTTAAAATTTGTGCAGCGTGCACCTATTAAAAAATTACCCTGTACATAACTATGCAGTTAGGCGATAATAGAATAGTTTTGGGCCACACGCTGCAGTGAAAAGTTGACCATTAACCAACGCTTGGTTCCTCAGAGCTGGCGAGTATGCTACTACGGCGCTGGCATCGTCGGTCTGGTCATCACGCTCCTGACCTTCCTAACTCTTCGCGAGCCTGAGCGGACCACCATAGGGGAGGAAGGCACGAGCCCAAAGGCCAACGACTCGACCCTGGAAGCTGGGAAGAAGGTGCCCCAGGTCACCATCTGGCATGTGATCGCTCAGCCCAGGATTTTGTTGCTGTGTATTGCTGCGTCTATCAGGCATTGTGGTAAGTAAATCTAAAAATAATTATCAGTGGACAAATTACACTACCTAAACAAATTGACCTAGATCTAAACTAAGCTCTAGGATTAGTACTTACTAGGTTAGGTTCTAAACAGGGTCGATTATCTACCATAATTGTTTTTAGCCTTAATGTATTTTTAGGTGATAATTATCGCAAGCCATATTTTTTTAAATAAAATTACACATTTTCAGGATGTTTATAAATCAAATCTAACCTACAAGCCTTCTCTATACGTTAGATATTAAAAAAAATCTAAATCGCTTACGGTTCCAGCGATATAAAAATTATGACTAATTATGAATTATTATGTAAACAAATAGACATTATTTTTACAAGGATAAATACAGAAATAAACACCTGTATGTCTACAACTACATACAAAAAGAAAAAGAAACATACATACCTACACGCAAACATAGAACCAGCTCCTATTTTGAAGGTCAATTCAAGTTAAGACCAAATGCTGCCACGTATCCCGCAAAAAATTGCCCTTACTCGGAATTCAAACCCGTGATATCTCAGGTAGACTGAGAGCACAAATTATGCCGTAGGTAATATAGGATTTATATACCTCTAGCAATATCACCACTACGTATCTAAAAGGTTTGATAAGTACTTATTATGGCCCCTCTACACGTTGGGGAATCATGTCATGGGCCAGAAAGGGACGGAGAAATACGTAAGAGTGAGATGCAAGAATATGTTGCTCACTCTAAGGTGTAAATGCATCCCTTACGTTGGCCCATGATCCGCCGACATGTACTAGGGCCATTACAGCCAAACAAAACAAACATTTTTGTCATTAAGTAAAAACAAAATATTTGCTACGAAAACACCCTATTGTTTCCTTTTAAACCAGCTATTATAATGGTAGGTATTAATTTCCTTTACAAAACTAGATTGAAGTAGCGAACGCAGCAATTGATCATGACCGTGACAAGCAACAAATTAAATGAACCAGATATCTACCAAGATATACCAAAAAGTCAATAAAACCAATTTCAACATTTACCCTGTTCACACAGCGTAAGGTTGATTTTCCCTCAACAATGGCTAATAGTTTCGCCTGTCACCCATATCCTGCCTGTCACGGCTCTGACTTGTCACAAAACGCAAGGCCATTATACCGGGCCACTAGAAAAGCGAAAATAGTTCGTATGCCATTCTAATAAGACCAAGGTTATTGCAAATTTTGCTTACGCTTTCGGTGCCCCGGACACTAATTCGGGTCGAATTTATATGGATTTCGTTAATGATTACTTAAGCACGTTTCCGTGAAGAAAATTGAGGAGGCAGATTAATTGTGTTGTTAGTAAAATACGGAAGCTGTACTCTATTTATAGAATAAGAGGATTAGACGGGTAAATATTTATTGTCTGTGCCTATAAGTCGCTGGATTATTCCCGGGAATTAAATACCCCGTGGAGACAAAATGGTGTCATAACCTAATTCTGGAAATTGAAGACTTGCCCAGAGTTTGATTCCACGTGGAACGACAGGGCAATTATAAATATAAATAATAAATATCTGGGGCCAATCTCACACAAATTGACCTATAGTTCGTTCGGATAGGTATTTAACTAAATGTAAAGAAACCAACTGGCTCTGTCCAACAGTCAATCAAAGCGGTTTCGTCGAGCTTTGACGTATCTGTGTTCTGCTCCTATTGGCTGACCAACTGTGTCACGTGGTTTTTTTGTTAACATTTACTTAAATACCTATCCGAACTAAATACTTAGTTCGGATCGGAGTCACAAACTAAGCTATAGGCTTGTGCCTTACCGACTATAGGTAGATACTAATAAACAACGATAAACATACTTATATAGAGAAATTAAATACATACAAGACATCCAAGACTCAGGAACAAATATTCACTCTCATCACACAAATATTTACCTATACCTCATCATCATCATCATCATGTCAGCCGAAAGACGTCCACTGCTGGACATAGGCCTCCCCCAAGGCTCTCCACTCAGACCGGTCTTGTGCTTTTCGCATCCACCGCGTTCCCGCGATCTTTACAAGGTCGTCACTCCATCTTGTTGGAGGCCTACCTACAGCTCGTCTCCCGGTCCGCGGACGCCACTCAAGAACCTTCTGACCCCATCGGCCATCAGTCCTGCGAGCAATGTGCCCCACCCATACCTACTACCTAGGAATTGAACCCAGTGAGGCTAGATGCTAACGGTTACGTAAACGACTTTCGAAAACTGACAAAATACCTATATGGAATTGACATTAGCGCTCGACCAGAGCGTTTCTATTCGTTTCGTTTTTAAACCAATCACGTCACAGGTAGATCACGTGACTTTTCATATCACGTCGTCTACCAGTGACGCGATTGGTTTAAAGGAATCGAATAGAAACGCTAGTTAGCGCAATGCATCTTGGCAGGGCCCTCTGACCGTATGGCACCTAACGTCTATCCTATATTATTTTCGATAACGATAACATTGTCTGGGAGCCTAAATATGGCTGCGTTTATCGCGTGACAAAGTGTGGATAAGGCATCCGTCACCTTCTGACACGTAAATAAGTACGAGAGTGACGGATGCTTTATCAACATTTGACACGCGATATATCGCACCTTCAGAACAATAGTGACCTAATTGAGAAATTTTAAATTTCGAGTTAGGTCTCTATGATAATAAATTTATGACTCGAAGTTTGAAAGCACAAATTTTGAATTAGGTCATTATTGTTCTAAAGGTGCGATATGTAGACGCAGTTATACTAGCCACAGGACCGCTAGCTTCGTAGGCAGGGTAATTCGTCCTCAATTATTAAACCACTATTTATCCTCAGGGGGCATGTGCTTCGCGTACAACGCCGACCTGTACTATCGGGACTACTTCCCTGACGTGGATCTAGGCTGGTGGTTGTTCGCCGTCACCGTGGGCATCGGCTCCGTGGGCGTCGTGGTCGGTGGCGTGGTCTCCGACAAGTAAGTTCTTCACACTGAAAAAAAACATTTCCAACTACACACAGTAGGAAAAAAACACTTACGAAAAGTAGCAGCAAGTGCTTGAAAAATACTAAATAACAAAACATGAATCACGTTTACTGATTGCATATTACCTACTGTATAATTTAATTTAACTTGTTTAGCATTTTTGTATAAAGTAAAGAACCTAAATACCTACCTACATACCTAAGCTAGTTATTTTTACCCAGTTCAAGCCGTAAACAGAATTGCTTTGAAACTGAATGGTTTTCTAAAAGTTCATTACAGGCTCGTGGTACCAAAAACATGATTTACATAACAAAACCTCTTCTCTGTATTTGCAGATTCGTGGCAAAGATGGGCGTCCGTTCCCGAGTACTAGTTCTGGCGCTGTCCCAGCTGATCGCCACGCTGCCCGCCTTCGGTTCGGTGGTCTTTGGCCCTCTGTGGGCTATGATCACCCTCGCCTTCTCCTACTTCTTTGGTAAGTTCATCAAATTGGTCTCCATTCCCGTCTGACAGTGCGCCTGTTATTTCTGATAGGAGTGGTAGGATCATTTGCAGGCCTATCAAGATTGCTACCACCAAGTATATTCATATTCAGCTATTATTTGCATTACATTACAGGGGTATTTAAATTAAAAGTACTTCGTAAGTACCTAACGCTAATAATAATAAGCGGGTTCTTACCGTGGTTTGAATTAATTTTTAAGTTTCCGATACTTCGATGATGTTGTGTCCCATCGCTTTACTAAGAGTCTTTATCGAGTGGCATATTCATTGCTTGCCCTAATGTATTTGTCTGGTCACAAATCGTTTGTTCGAAACCAGTTTTTAGAGCTAAAAAACTAATCTAACATAACTTAAGTAATCTTCACAATAGATGTTTATAAACAAAAGATTTTAGACCAAACACAATCATTCAACCAAACAATTTTATGCGTTTCAAACGTATAGGTACCCTTTAGGTACTAAATTAAGGTGGATTAGGGCCTCTGCGCGTTGGCTGGCTTCGGCTCCCATGTATGCCTTCCAAAGGTCCGAGACTTCTATAGTCTCCTGATTGGTAAAGACATACACAAATAAAATAATGTACCCATAAATTCCGCGATATTTCGATGAGGTTGCAGTCACCACGATCGTCATTTAAGTGTATTATTAAGTATCTACAATAATCGTAACGTATGATTACCGGCAGACGTCCGGAATGATGCAACGATTACTTAACTGTATGACTAATGTAAATAAATAGCAATTATTTTCTTGTCTTGTATTTATTATCCTGTTTAAGTAAGAACTCTGGGTGCTTAGTGAAGATGCTCGCTAAGTTAGCGATTTTCGAAAATCGACAAAATGTATCTGATTGACGTAAGCTGGTGACAGATCTCGTTGTCCGCTTTATGTCAACTCCATACATTTTCAGTCGATAGAATACAGAAACATTAGCAACGTTTGCATCTGTACCTACCCCTCTGGGAAACAGACGTGACTTAATTCTAAGTATATGTATTATCCCTTTCCAGCTGAGATGTGGTTCGGCATCGTGTTCGCGATCCTCGTGGAGATCGTGCCGGTGTCTGTGCGCTCGACGACCGTGGGCGTCTTCCTGTTCGTCATGAACAACATCGGCGGCAACCTGCCCATCCTCGTGGACCCCGTCGCGAAGGCCATCGGGTACAGGGAGGCAATTATGATCTTCTACGCGGGCTTCTACGGGATAAGTGAGTATTTTAACTAGAATATTCAATTCCCAGGATAAAAGATGTGGGGTAGTTCTGGCGTACGCCCTCTAATGATCATTTAAATAGGTACATAAAAAGCATATTACAAGACTCACGAACAAATACTCGCACTCATCGCATAAATACCGGGATTTGAACCAGGGACCGCTAACTTCGTAGGCGGTCACTGCTACGGAATAGAAACAAAAAGAGACCTTTAGACCTGTAAAATTGTAACTTCTAGTTTTATAAAACTTGCCCCTGTTGTCGCCAATACTGACACTATCAATTAAACAACACGCCACCATGAAAAATGTTTTTGGGGCGGCTATCGTATTTACATTGCAAAATAGCACAATAAGGCATGCTTTCGGGATTTATTTCCTATTTTAGAAATATTTATTCGCACAACTTTCACGCACAAGCGATCGCGGCAAACTATGGTAGGTTGCGCGGGACTCCGCATAACCATGTCACACGTGACACGCCCACATCACACTTCTACTGTTTTTAGGGTTCCGTACCTCAAAAGGAAAACCGGAACCCTTATAGGATCACTTTGTTGTCCGTCTGTCTGTCTGTCGAGGCCCTTTTCTCTGTTCTGTGGTGACTACCAACCAACTATGCTATCATGTCAAATGTTTCGAGGAGATTCATTTTTCATTCGTTAAAGATTCTAATCTCAAATCGTAAAGCGCAGAGTATTATGTATAGATGGTATCTATCTATCCCTATTTGTCATGACATTAAAATTTAGCTTTCTTTCAAACAATACAGACTAAATTTAATAATAATGTACATAATCTTGAATGTACATTTTATATTTTAGTTTTATTCAATTTGTTTTTATAGAGTTTCATAAATACTGTGATAATTCGAATATGGCACTTTGAACATGACATTAAATAGACAAGGTACTAAAGTGTATACATATTTATGAACTCGACTGTACTTAAATGTACAGCTACCTACCTCTGAATTCGACCGTACCTATCGATGAGTCCATGAATCTATGTACCTACCTCGAAAATAAAGCGGTTTTTTTTTCAATGCTCAAATAAATTTTCTACTCCACAGGCAGCATCCTGTTCTTCTTGACGATGTTTTTAATGGACGGGCCAGTGGAGACCACGGCAACAGAACAGCCAACAGCCAAGCCGAATGGCCTTGACAACCGGGCATACAGCCACGACGAGCTGCCAGTCCGAACGAGCGCGCGCCCATTACCAGCTGCACATGACTCTAGCAGACTGTAGACAACGAACGCGGTTGCTAAAATGAATCTCGAACGGGAAACCTAGTTAGGCTGTGGACAGTTCAATTTTGTGTAATCTGTGGAGAGCAGGAGAGTAGATGTTTTAAAAGTGTTTGCGCTTTGTTTTTGTTTGAGCTGATGACCTAGAAGCCAAAGCATTAATAGAGAAAAAAATAAAAGGCTATGGAAATTACTTGCAAAAGTACAGAGATGTCAAGTGCTATTAGGTAGATGTACACATTATTTAAAAAAAAAAGTGTGAATTAACTTAATCTCCTGAGAAATAAATTTAGTGTTTTTAGTGGTCTTTCGAGTCAATTAACAGTGTATTTGAACATTCAATTAATAAAACCAAGAAATTATTTTGAATGTTATGAATGATAATATAGTTTTGATTCAAATCAAGTGTAAATAATATAAAATAAAAAGCCCTTTTGTCCAGAACCATATGTATTTGCGTCGAACGGCTTAAAAATAAGATTAGCAGTAAATTTTAATGACCACAGCTGTAAAACACTACAACAGACTAGCAATATGACATAAATAGAAGTAAATTATTTTTAATTTTTCAAGCATTTTGTGCCTTTTAATTTAAGAAGCTTGAATATTTTTTTAAATAATATTGATGTCAAAGGCTTTCGAATTATTTGATTAAGTTAAATGTAAAAGAAGAAGCAGTTACTATTGTGATACTGACTTTTGTACATAATTTATTGTTAATATTAAGTTTTATTGTAAATATTAATAAAAAGATAATGTTATTAATTTGTTTCATTAAATTTTTCTAACAATTTCCTAACACACTACTCTACAGCATTTAAAATTTTACTGTTTTTCTGAGATTTGTACTTGAAAAGTTTTTCTTTTCTTCTTGATTTCCAGCTTTTGGTTTCTTCTTTAGACAACACATAGGCACCACTGACAGCGGCAGCATTTATTTTTTCTGGAATTATAAATAAATCCACTATTATGATGCTACAGAAATTATGTTTACCCGTTAGAAATAATTGAAATCCATGATAACTTACTGGGTAAATATTATTTTATCAAAACATCTTTCAACGAACATAATATCCTGAAGGATTTTCATTTCATCGAAAAGCATTTCTCACCGCATGTGTTAATATTTTTTCGTAGTCACAGGCAGGCAGGCATTATTCAATTAATTATTTATTCGAATAATCATTCGAATAAAAAATAATTCGTAATATTTTTATTCGCGAATGATTTATTCGTCGGGTAATTTCGACTACTTTTCGAATAACGAATAATTTACTAATTTATTAGAGAAAAATGGAGCAGTTATACCTAAGTAGTACCTAATAATTATTCGCGGCAATTCATTCAACGAATAAATTATTCCCAAATAAATTATTCAACGAATAATTTATTCGAATATGAATAATCATTCGAGAATTTCATTCGTTATTCACGAATAATTTGGTTATTCTTTTCGTTATGCAAATAAATTTTGCCCATCTCTGGTCACAAGTCTAACCTAACCTAACCTACGTAACCGATGTTTAAGTTATCCTGAAAACATCATGGTTTCAGCAGAAAATAGCATTCGACGAAATGAAATTCGATGAAATAATGCAATTGATGAAGTGAAATTCAATAAAATGATGGGTTACCAGTCTTACTACTATTATAAATGCGTAAGTTTGGATGGATGGATGTTTCTTACTCAATCACGCCAGATCAGCTCTTAGGATCTGTATGATCTATTGGATGGTATGGTGATAGCCTAACCCCGAGGAAGTACATAGGGTACTAGTTCTACGTGGACGGAGTCGCGGGCAACGCCTAGTTAATTAACTATAAAAGATTCTACTTAGTCCGGCCATAAGTTCTGTTACTAAAATTGAGTCAAATAAAAATGTTATTTTTTTTATTTCAATACATATGAAAATTCAAAAAGCTCAATTAATGTACATTTTGAAGAACAAATAATCATTTTAAATAGTCGCCGCAATTTCCGAGACGATTTTTAAACATCCACAGCCTGCAACGATGAAATTACGCATGACTTTTCTGTAAATTTCACTTTTTGAAAACGCTTAAAAGTTAATTTTTGTTTACCAAAGAACTTTTTTGTTTAATATTATACAACTTCCTATCTTTGTGTATGTTTAAAGACCAAAATTATATTTTTCAACAAGACTCAATTCCAACTTATGAAGCAAGAGTTTTGGTGTGTTTTCGTATTGCTGCGAATTCATGTGAAATCGTAAAGTCGATTTAATGAGACATCAAGATTGACCGGTGTACAAGCGGCTCTTAAAAGTTGCTTGAAATACATTTGTATCAGAATTTAAAGCTAAAAGTCTGATCAATATTTCACGCAAATTTGAACTCTCTACAAGAAATCTTAAAAAAAATGTGGCCATTATCAGTATAATCGTGGTGCGTGATTTGAACTATGATTTTCACGTCCGAAATGGGAATAATTCAAGCTCGTACATGAAATAATTGCAATAGTTTAGAATACACTATTTTTATTTTTACTCTACATAAATCAATGCTTTGATTAATATACAGATTTATAAAAAACTCCTTTAATTTATTTTTTAAATTGTAATAAATCTCAGTAACAGAACTTATGACCCGACTAGGTATATTGATATGAATAACTGCAATTACAAATACCATATTTTTTTAAGAACCTAATCACAAAAAGTTTGTTTCTCCATACTAGACACTCACCCCCTTACTAATAAACGTTGAGTAACGGTGGTATAGCTATACAATGTTTTGTCCTTATCTGTCAAATCCAAATGTCACAATGACAGATAAGGACAAAACATTGTATAGCTATACCACCGTTACTCAACGTTTATTAGTAAGGGGGCTAGTATGTTTGTTTTTCACTTTGTATGGAAAAAAACAACTATGTGATTACTTAAAAAAATTTTTTAATACAAAACGGGCAAATAGGTTTAAAAACTTTGCTGATTCGTAATGATTCCAATTATGTAAGATACCACTGAAAAACTTATGAAACCATGAAATTTATGATTTTTCCTGACATGGATCGGACATAAGGGAAAATTACAAAATTCAGATTAATATAGCCTAGTTTATAGGATGGATATAGGATACTTGTTTTACTGAAAAATGCACTGAACGCCAATCAGTTTAAAAACGGACTGGACCTACGCATTTGTAATACAAAGAAAACTAGAAAGGAAAACAGCTGGATAGTAGAGCTATCAGTTGCTCCAACTGCCTGCCTGATAATAACCCACTAATTTATACATGCGAAAGTTTGTGTGTTAGTATGTTACTCCTTCACGCTGCAACGCGGGGACAGATTTGGATGAAATTTGAAATGGAGATAGCTTATACCCTAGATTAAAATATAGACTACTTCATCCCACCAAATTTCCCAGGAGAATAAAGATATTAAACAATCTATGTGGATGAAGTCGTGGGCAGAAGCTAGTAACTAAAGAATAAAATCAATTTTACCATGTTCATTAATTTCTTTCTCATTATCAATCACCCTCTTTTTAAGTTTAATCTTTTTGGATTGAGCATTATGAGCTTCAGTTTTAGTATCCTTCGCCTCTTCATGGGATAAATAGTCTTCAGAGTGTGAGAACAGCCTTACACCGCCTTTGATTTTACGCTTCCTGAAATTACAACAAAACATACTTACTGTATAAAACTCTAATTGCTTAGTCATTAAAGGAGCTTGAAATACAAGATTATGGGATTAGACTATATTCCTGTGTTTATTAGATGATAAACTTTTAATTTTATAAATTCTAAATAATATAGCAAACAAAAGTTTATCATTATGATGCTACTTACTTTACTCCATTTATTTCCAAATCAACAAATTCGACATTTTTATGAATTATTTTTGAGATTTTTTCACCTATTTGTTTCTGCATTTTTTCTGGCACTTTGACGTCGTTGTAGTGGCTGGAGATTTCCAAATGTCGTTCTGAAGGTGGTTTCTTTTCTTCTGAAAAGTTACATAGTCCAAATTTACTAGAGTTAACAAAAAACTAAACATAGTAACTAGTTATTTATTTACGTTCTTGAGTAACGCCGCGGGTTTCATTTATGAGTTTGGTAAATGAAGTGTCCACAGCCTCATGAAATCTGGAAAGATCCTCGTCTTCAGATGAATCAGACATCGGTAACAATCAAATTAACCTCCCAAAATCAAAACTACCGGACCTGCCGCAGGAGCACGCGTGTTTATTTACGAGAGCCTGTCATGTTAATGTCATACTGACGTGCCGACTGACATTGTCAATGTCAATGTCACTGTAAATTGTTTGTCATTTTTTCATTTTCTTATAACAATCAATAATAGTAATTTTAACGGGCATTGTTGGCAGTAAGTAAATGTCCAGTATACAGTAATAGTCTGAGAGTCCAGTGCTCCCAGAAATACTTTATTTTCTAAAGGACAAAATAACACAATATTATATTATAGATAAGAATGTTTATGTGCCGGCTACGTAAAAACGAATACCTACATAGAAAAAAAAGTCTATAGTGGACGACTATTAAAAAAAAGTAATCAAGCTATTTAAGATAATGGTAAAAACCCCACTTATTTTATAAATGAATTGCATTGACCAATACGACATCAATGAATACAACAATAATATTATGTCCATTTAATAAAACTAAGGAAGTTCCACCGTTCACTAACAGCTAAATTCAAATGTTATTTTTGAATGGAAAGACCAATTTATATTAATAATTGATATTTAATTTTTAAAACGCTCACTAGTACGTAGGTAGTGGCGTGTGAGGAAAGTTTAACAAGAGATCCATTCGATTTCCTTTGTTCCGTTCAGTGGTCCCCCTCCACCCCTTTCCCTTGGGTTTCCCGTTCCAATCTATGGCGTTTGTTCGGATTTTTTTCGTCCTTCAGTGCTTGATAGTGGGCTAAACCTGAGGTGCTCGACCGCGGGTCATTATTTGCCGTCCGTATCATTCTGCTATGCTTTTGAAATAAACAAAAAATAATTGAAAATTAACAGAGAGTGTGTTTTGTGAAATTAGATAGTTATTTCCGTAAAGTCCAGCTAGGTAAGTTAACTTGTCGAAGTTTTAAAAAAGCGTGGTACACCTAACTGTGACAGATATGCTTCAACTTTTTTACGAAGTTCTACCAATTGTTTCATTTTAATTTGTTGATTAGATTAAGAATTCTAACGTTTACACATATTCCTACTCCTTATATTATATGTTAGAATAATTTTGAAAACATAAACTATTCAAATTGATTTCACCATTTTTTGTCTCGATTTGTATTCACAACGATCCTTGTTTTACTATGCTAATCTCAACGAATACAATAAAAAAACAAAAATAACAACTTCAAGCTCCAATTACCCTGGAGACTATTTGATTTATCCTTCAAACCAACCTGTAAAACTAAATAACATTCGTTATAGTTCTGGTACTTCTGGTTTTTCCACAGATATTGAAATGTTGAAGCAAGAAAACACGATGGACATGTACACATTGGATGATGGAAACATCAACTCCTTCGGTAACTACAGGTAAATTAAAACTTTGGTAGTGTGCTTTCAATACAATTATGTTACGCGTAAATTTTACTTTTATTGACAGGTATATTATTTGTTTCTGATCTTTATCTTGCATTGTGTACATTGACGACTTTATACTAAAATAACTAATTTGCATAAGCTTATCTTACTGGTACAAATATTTAACAACCTTGAAAAATCAACAACTAAGTCAGTGTAAACTGCAATAAAACTCTACTACGCAACTTAGAAAAAAAAATGGTTTGTCATTTTCTCTCAAATAAATTAGCATGTTTGGAAGACAGCATAACAAGCCAGTAATTTTGACATTGTCCTTTTTTGCCAGCGATGACCTCCTAAATCTGGAGCTGGGCAGCATCAACAGCCAGGAGTTGGGCACCATCAACAGCCAGGGCCAATTGGTGATGCTGTCTCCTCCTGACGTCTCTGAAGACACCCTAGATGTAGCGGCCACAAATGAACCCACTAACGAGGAAAGCGTTCTGGTGAACCTAATGGTAACACTTACCCCATTCACAGGCTTATTTTGTTTGTACTAATCTTATCAATGATGATTAAAATTGATGGGTAGCTTAGTTTGTAGCGACCCTGCCTGCTCTTTCGACTCTGTGAAAATTATATAACTATTCAGATAAATACAGATTGGGAAATTATGATAACGGAATTATTTCTGCTGAGATAAACATCTTTGGCAAAATAAGCTACTGAAAAAAATAAAGACTGGTAAACTTTGTGAATGGAAATTTAGCTCACAGTAAAATTCGATTTACGGAAAGTTATCGCCACACTCATTGTATGCCACCCTTATTTATTCACTAACGAATCTTGCAAGAAAGAGCAAGACAGGTGACAGGTGTAGATTTAGCTAGGGTTGTGCGCACTCGTTCACTGAGTGGATCGCTCCAAACTAGTACAATTGCTCTAATGTACTAATTTGGTCTTTTAGTTCTTTTAGTACACTAGTACACTGAAAGAAACTGGTCTGTTCAAATGCTCTTTTGACCAAATGAATGGCCAGCTTTGCTATCAGTGTCACTCACTGCTCTGCCTGCTCTATTCGGTTCTTGCTCCGCATGTACCAATTGAACTAAGAGCAGAAACTTCACGAAATAGTTTGTTCTAGTACAGTGACGGAAATTAATTCTTTTTGGCTCTTAGTAGTACATGTACTACACAACCCCAGATTTAGCGGCTCTTTTTATATAAAAACGAAACTATGCCATCACCGGGTCACTGGCGGCGCTTGTCGCTTAGCAGAAAAAGGCCATAATGGCGGCTGCCACGAGATATTTGGATCTTACTCTTTATTTCATTGTAAGTTTGGTTGCCCCTCGGCAAAGGCCTGCTCTAGCCTTCTCCATTCCTGTGTATCTCCCATCCCGTATTTTTTGTGGTCTGCCTCTCTTTCGTTGGCCTTCGAAATTAAAATTAAAATGCAGTGGTAGTCAAGGCTAGGCTATTTAAATATAAAATGAAGTGTAACTGGTTATTATAATACATATTGTCAACCCTATTAAAGAAACAAGGGAAAACAAAACAAAAGATGGAAAGACAAGTTAAAGATGATAGCACATCCCAACCGAGGAGAACAAAACATAGACAACGATGGAAGTTTTGGGCTTTTGCTATGAGGCATGCTGAACGTAGAGAGATGTCATCAAAAACTGTATGTTAAAAAACTTGATGATTTTAGGCTATTAAAGGTGTTATTGCGCAGTCGAACGCAAACGGCAACGGCAGGCGTCACTACTGGTTTCTGTGTATTTCTATGAAATACCTTCCGTAGATAGCAGCAGCAGACAACGGCAAGCGAGACTGACGCCCGACCGCAGACCCAGTAGTGATGCCGACGTCCGACGCCTACTGCTACAGAATGCTGCTTGCGGTCGGGTGCGGAATTACGACCGCAAACGGCATGAGCAGACGTCGGACGCTTGCCGTTGCCGTCTGCTGTCGGCTGCGGAATGACACCTTTATTGTCGGTCTATACCGACTAGTTTCATTGATGGAACTAGTTGGACTTTTTTTCCCAGTAGTTACATTCAACGAAGTTACATAAATAATACGAGGTAATAATAATAATTGCCTTAGTCTAAGATTTACATTCAATTTACATAACACAATTAATTTTATCCTAAATAATATCTGTTATCTCAGAGTGCCGTACGGCAAAGGCCTCCTCCAGCTCTTTCCAGTGCTTTCGGTCTTGGGTGGCTCTTCTCCAGTTGGGGCTTATAGTCAGTTTGACTTCATTATCCCATCTTCTTAGCTGTCTGCCCACACTACTCTTTCCCTCTCTTAAGTACCAGTTTTCTTGGGTACCACTTCTCTTGTTTTCCTCGGAGCATGTGCCCAGTCCATCGCCATTTTTGCTTATCTATTTTTTCGAGTACATCTGACACCTTAGTTTTCGCTCATAACTGAGTGCATCTTATTTTATCAATTCTTTTTACATAAAGGATACTTCTTTCCATAGATCTCTGGCACCTTTCTAGTTTATCTCTGTACAGTTTATTTGGTGCCCATGT
This sequence comes from Acleris literana, assembly GCA_946894065.1. Classification (NCBI taxonomy): domain Eukaryota; kingdom Metazoa; phylum Arthropoda; class Insecta; order Lepidoptera; family Tortricidae; genus Acleris; species Acleris literana. The sequence continues at coordinate 3,276,558 of OX335687.1, forward strand.
CTCGCAACCATATGTAATGCAGGGTTTAATTTAATGTAATTAAGTTGACTGAACCATTACTTCCATGGCCTATTGAACTAACGTACGTAAAATTTAAGGTTAATGTAACTACTTGGAAAAAAGTCCAACTTGTTCTAATAATGGAACTTGTCCGAATGGACCTTATTGTCATCCTTTTAAGGTTTGATACAGTGCCTAGGTACTTGTTTATTGTAGTGTGTCCCCAGGTGCCGCCTCCACGCGGGCCGCCGGCTCGAACGGTGTTTTCCGGAAACCTGAATTTCTCAGTTGACATCAGTGCCTTGGATACGCACAGAAAGAAGTATTTGGTAAGTTGTTATTGTAATATTTTTTTGCTGAGAAATGTAACATTGTCTGGAGCCTAGGTGAGTGTTTTTTACCCGACTACAGCAAAGCAATAAGAAGGATTATGATTTTTTTTAGCAGTCTGTATGTAGTCTGTATGTTAGTATGATTGGTTGTATAGCTGCTAGACTCTTTTTCATCTAAGATGTGTCCTGTGACAGCTCATATAAACACGTATTACACTTGTGTCTTTAACTTTACATAAATACTACAATGGTACACACCTTGCGACGCGGTTCAGCAACTCAAAATTCAAAATTCAAATTCAAAATATTTATTCAGCAAATAGGCCACACGAGGGCTCTTTTACACGTCGGTAATAGAGTGAATCTACCAGCGCTTCGGACAAGACCATCATTGCGGAGAAGCGCCGCAAGAAACTCCAGCAGAAGGTCATTTTTTCAATCATAAAAGATACAACAACAATACTTAAAAGTAGATTACATTAAGTAATAATAAGGTAATAAAATAATAAATTCTCAAAAACTTATTACAAATTTAAGGTCAATAAACCTAAACTAAAAATAATGGATATGAGAACAACACGACGAGGTCTCTACGTCAAAAGCTAGAATAATTAATTGAACAACAAGTCCTTGCAAACGTGAACAGACCGGACCGGACCCCACAAACAGCACCCGTTCACCAACTTAAATAATGAATCGCCTATTTTTAAGTACCTCGCATGTGAGCATAGTAAGTGATTGAAATTATAATATGGCTGTCACAGGACTCATCTTAGATGAAACAGAGTGTAGTCTTTCCATCACGTTTGACAAATCAGGTTTCGTCGGGTTCGTCTTGGTATTCCGCATGTCAACACACTACATTCCACATTCTATGTTTGCTTGAAAAGTATTGAATTTCTAGGATAATAGAACTATATGTGGATGGTAAGCCTCGCATAAAAATTTAATGATGTAAAATGATGTTTGTTAGTTTTATTTTTTATGCTCTTTATTTTAAATAAAGTTATATACTTACCTACTCGATGCACAACCTTTCACTTATCTCAATCTCTCGAGGGTTAGCTGGAAGAGATCCCTTAAAGGGATAAGTTGGCCTTTGTACATTCTCTTTTTTTTATCTTCATTGTATTATTTTTGTTTTGTACAATAGTGTTTACATACATACATATTTCAACATACATATTTTTTTCCGCAGTACTCTCATCTGCTGAACCGTATCTACGTGGACATCAAGACGGACTTCCCGGTGCAGTTCAGATGGGACTTCGATCAAGCGCCGGGGCCCATGTTCGTGCGTGCCACCACAGTGTTTTTGGACGAGTCTCAGGCTGAGAAGAGAGTGGAGCGATGCATCCAGCACACCCATGAGAGTGCCAATGCTGGTGAGTTCATATTAATATTTATGGAGTACTAGCTGTTGTCCGTGTAGAAGTGGATTATGAGCCAATACAAAAAGGCATTGTCTCGTATGGAAGTCCTATAATATGTGGCGACCTAGAGTCAAACAGCGCATCTAAAGTGTTCTACATAGCTCTAACGAAGTTTCACCAGTGGGTTGGCATATACAGGGTGGAAAGTTGAGATGGGGCATTAAGGGCAGCTACCAGATCCCTTGCTGCCACACGAAAATGATCTTAGGAGACCTTTCCCAACTTTTTGAGTGATGACAATCAACATTCACAGATTTTTGATAAAATGTAGTCAGCGAGAAAATCGTCAGAATTGAGTTTTTTTTTTAAATGCCAGTCGATCCCATTCCCATAAAGGATTAAAACACTCTTTGAGACCAACTGAGGTTTGACTCACTAGAACACCCACAAATCAAAGAAAACTTTTTCCATACATTTTAGTAGGGTAAAGGCAAAGTGGAATTTTCTTAAGCTTAAAGATCATTAATTTTTATGGGGACAACTTCCATTAGGACATTCAAAATGAGAACAATCGGTATTCTTACAAATAAAAAACCACTAAATACGATACAAACTTTTTGCTACATAGATAAAGCTGGCCGTCATGGGTGAAAAAGCTTAATAATTAAAAAAGAATGTACGAAGAAAATTTACATTTTGAATTTAGGACAGTGAAGATATCTGATGTTTTATTTCAATTTTTGTTCTTTAAGTATAAAGGACCGATACGCGTAAAAAAACCACATGCGAAGACCTTTCTTCTCTGTTATGAGTGTTATTACCCTATTAAATGTATGGAAAACGTTTTCTTTGATTTATGAGTGTTCTACTACTCTAACCTCAGTTGGTCCCAGAGTGTTTTAATCCTTTATGGGAATGGGACCGATCGGCATTTAAAAAAAAAACTCAATTCTGACGATTTTCTCGCTGACGTCGTCGATTGTCATCACTCAAAAACTTGGGAAAGGTCTCCTAAGATCATTTTCGCGTGGCAGCAAGGGATCTGTTAGCTGCCCTTAATGCCCCATCTCCACTTTCCACCCTGTATACTACCTCCAAATTCATCTCAATGAGTTTCGGCCATTTTTACATTATAACATCGAGTGAGTATTGTCCATTTTAAGATTTCGGGGACCGTTTACGAAATATTGAACTCGGAAAGTTTGATTTTCGCTAGAGTTGCGTGTCTTCGCGCGAACAGCCATGATGAAAATCTGAAAAATATCTTAAATGAAAACACCTTATAAAGAATTAAAAGGAAAACTATCACGACTGAGTAGACTTATGGTTCCTGCGATAATACAGTCAACTAAAAATAGGAAGTAACTTTAAATAGAAAATTAGTTCATACTTGTTGTTTTCTGTGTTGTAACGGCGTCGGAACCCTACACTGAGCATGGTTCGAGCACGGGCAACCACTCTTGTCCGGTTTTTAATATTATGACGTCTACATAGATAGTTTATCGTTATTCTCTATGGGAATTTAAAAAATGAGATGAGCGTACAAACTCCTCTGGTCCTCTTGGTAAAACCATATGTCTTTTGAAACGTTATCATATCGTCAACGTTAAGGTAAATAAGAGCTAACATTTTTTTTTTGTATTTTCTTTTGCAATACTGTCTTAGAGACATTCAGCAAATGGTCATGAAGGTGCGCATTGACTTGAAGGGTGACAGTACAATGACGTGTGCCCTATATGTTGTTGTCTGTTATGGGAGCTTTTCTTTTCAATCTTGAGAATTTCGAATTACTTTGCATTAACTGCATTGCAAGTATGTTTGGGTGATTATGTATTCTTCTCTTGTAGGATTTAATTGTGTGACTTATCTCTTCTATAACTGTTCTGATTTTTAGGTCATGGTGTAACTGTTTGTATGTAACAAACCAAGGAGCGTTATCATTCGGAGAATCTTTGACTGGAATCTCTGTAGTATCTCTATATTTGAGGTTGATGCGGTTCCCCATAACTGAACACCATACGTCCATATAGGTTTTAGGATGGATTTGTACAAGAGCATATATAATGATTTACATTCAAGTAGCAAGTGCCGGTGACAAGTGATTAGTTAACAAGTTTTTATGGTGTTAAGTGTTAAGTAAACGTTTACACAGAGTTAAGACGGAACTTCTAATCACTTGCACTTCGCACTCGCGCATGTCACTTTAAAACAATTGCACTTTGTCAGGTTAAGGTGCAAACATGTTAAATCAATTTTTAAGAAACGGCAGATTTGCACTTTATTTCATCTATTTAGAATTTTAGAGCATAGGTAAACCGGTAACTAAAAATGGATTAAGCAGGTTTGCACCTTAAGTCGACGACTTGCTATTTGGCAAAATATAAATCATTATGTTAGCTCTTATTTACTTGACAGTAATAGGAGGTGAGAGAAATAACATCTCAAAGGCAATATGCCTTTAATCACACACACTAGAATCAAATCCCAGAATCGAGGCCGAGAATTTAATTTGGAACTAAATCAATTTGATGTCTTTTAATGTTTATATTTCTCCTTATTTCCAGACGTAAACATGCCCATAGTGAAGAACGTCCTCCACTCCTCCCGGGAGCCCTACACCCAGGGCATCTACTACTTCGGAGACCACACCCTCTCCGACTCCTGGTACTCCGTGCTGGTGCGGTTCGAGGGTCATGCCACAGAGGCCCACTCGCATGCCTACAAGTTCGTCTGCAAGAATTCCTGCTCATCAGGAATTAATAGGAGGCCGATTGCTATTATTTTCACCTTGGAGGACCATTTGTGAGTGTTTGAAGTGTTACTAAAAGATTCTGATTGTTTATAATTATCTGAAGACTAGAGGACGCCCGCGACTTCGTACGCGTAGAATTAGCTTCCCGCTACTCCCCCTACTTTAACACCTTACGGGTGAATTTCTAAAAATCCTTTCTTATTGCTCACTTACATCATGAAAGGAACCCCTGTACCATATTTCAAGTTTCTAGGTACAGTAGTTTCGGCTGTGCGTTGATATCTTAGTCAGTCAGTCAGGTTTGCCTTTTATATACAGTGGTGGTCACATAATTAGGGACACTTGTTTTTTTCCCATACAATTGCCTACAAATATGACTTTTCAATTTTGTCCACCATTCAAAATTTTCTAAACTAATTTAATATTTGGTTACACTCATCGTTCATTAATGAACTAAGGTTTAAATGTATGTACAATTCATCTCTGTTGAAAACGGAGCTTTCATTTTATAAGGATTTGAAAAAATAAATACCACGCGTTCATACAAAGTTGTAAAACTTTGTATGGAAGGGTCAGCACTAAGTTTTTAAATCCCTATAAAATATAAGGTTCATTTTTAACAGTAGTACATAAATTTAAACCTTAGTTAATGATCTAAAGTAAATTGTATTTAGCAATAAAATTGGTCAAGAACTTTTTGAATGGTGGTCTAAATTTAAAAGTCATATTAGTACGCAATTGTATGGGAAAAAACTAGTAATTATGTGACCACCACTTTATATAGATTACACAGAAAGAACATGTTTTTCTGTGTAATCTTTTTTTAATGAGGTTTAAATCGAAAGGTACAGTTTGCAATGAATTGTTATTAACCACTCAGTTATAAATATAAATCTGAATAATCTTAAAATCCTGCTATTTTTTCATTAAAAACAACCTTTACATAGAGATAGTGTACGAGATTACATGGTTCTTAACTTTCAAATCGATATATTTCAAAAAGTTGCTAAGGGAACTAGACGTGTTTTTTACATGTACCCTTAATTTTTTGACAACATTAGAGCATTCCTGGCAATGCTGCAATTTTTAACGAACAATCATAAAAATGACTGGTTATTTTATAAAGGCAATTTCATGGTATGCAAATATTAACTTCTAATCATAATTAAATAGGGGTGTTTTTATACTTAATTAATTAACAACAAACCAGGTAAGACAAATTTTGAATCGAATAAGGTGTCTAAAGTTTAGAATATCAACAATTATAGTTATTTGTGTAACAGGAGATCAAAGTTGTTTTTTGCTGTGAGTGTTGATTTTGAATTTCGAGCAAGTGAAGGATTCTATAAATTGAGTCGCGAGCGTAGCGAGTGATTCCAGGTTAGAATCCTGAGTGCAGCTTTAAATTTCTTAATGACATGAGATGCAAATAACTTTGGTTTTGGCGAATACATTTTTTTGCCTGAGCAGTACCATATGCATAATACCCATTTAACCTTTTCAACGCCACAGTCGGCTCTGGCCGTCAACTAAAAGTCGTGTCACTGACGCCACGTCGGCTACAGCCGACAAGAGTTCAAGATTAAAAGAGACTTTGTTTGGTAGCAATAAGGTGTAATTTGCATAGCATAGCAAACATGTTTGGCGTGTGGGTGGCACATTTTGTATTCGACGTTTGGCGTTCAAAAGGTTAAATACTAAAAATTCAATCACATGTAATATTTCCACCCAGCTTCTTATTGATTTATATTGAACCAGCTCTGTTCTTTGCATTATTTTAAATTTTAAAAGTTACTTTGTGGATGTCGCTCGCGGCACAATCGAATTTCGCTCTTTGTCTTTCGCTCGCAGCAGTATTCTTTGAGATGTGCTGAGGTGAAACATACTTTAGCTTTTTAGAGAGCGCTACCGGGTCATTATTCGAGAGTTTCGACCGCCTCACTTTGGTGGACATATTTTTAAGAATCGGGCGTTTATTTTGAGCCGTTTTTGGATATTTATTAGGTGTCCGGTAAACTTAGATACTTAACCGCAAACGAAATCGAGATTTTCAGCCACTCCTACTAAAATGCGACCACAAAACTGATTCGGAACGAACGCCCAAATAATAAATGTATTGTACATGCTCAGCGCGTGTTAACTGTGTGACGCGTTCCCGGCCGACGGTATCGTTTTGGTTGCAGCGGGCAGGTGTACGGCCGGCAGCTGGTGGGCGCGCGCGTGTGCGCCTGCCCGCGCCGCGACAAGCTCAAGGACGAGGAGGGCGCCGAGCGCCCCGCGCCCAGCAAGCGCCGCGTGCTGCCGTCGCCCGCGCCCGGCAAGCGCGTCAAGCACGAGGCCGACGCCACGCTCGTCATGCTGCCCCAGGTCATTTTGGAACTCTACCTCTTTACAGCTCGTTCCTTCAAATACATTACAACCCTTTCAAGTCGCCGACCCCGCTTCGGGCGCGCCGCGGCGGCGCCCTTGTACCGATTGTAGCGCCACATCGAAGCGTGCAAATTGTTTGAACGAACGAACTGTAAGTTCACTAACGAATTACAGACCAAGGAAACAACAACGAAATGCAAACTTACAAGTGACGCAAAATTTGCAACCGTACCCTACATTTTCGATTTGCAGAATACAAGTAAACAAACCAAAGGACGCCCGCAACTTCGTACGCGTAGAATTAGATTTCCGTTCCTTCCCCTATTTTTTTATCTTTTACTAATGTGCTCACTTACATCATGAAATAAAACCCCTGTACCAAATTTCAAGTTTCTAGGTACAGTAGTTTCAGCTGTGCGTTGATATCTGAGTCAGTCAGTCAGGTTTGCCTTTTATATATATAATATAGATAATTAATAATGACAAAGACTAATTCATTTTACACAAAAAAAATGTCACTCACCATCAATCCCCTATTTCACCATCATGACAATGATAGGTGACGGACGCCAATTCAGTATACATCTCAAAATTAATAAACGCCTACATTAATGAGATTCATATATTATAAGCTACGCAATGAACACTAAAATGTCACTTGTCACCTGCATTGTCAGAATGATGAAAATGGTTCTTTCAATCCTAAAATCCTGTGACTTAACAAAACCTGTGTCACATTCTTTCGTTTTAATCTAACCGTATCCATTTTAACTAAAATAAGGAATAAATTAGCGTTGTAGCACGCAACACTCAACAAAAGGGTACTGCGCACAACACACGACAAAATTTCAAAGGATTATCAACTCTATCATATTGTTCGCAATTTGTAATCCAATGTCTATGGTGTTAGAATCTCTATTAATCTTTTAATGTTCATGTAAAGTACACAGTCTTGAGCATACACCGGATTCACGGGGGCAAAAATGTACCAGTGCTAGTGATTCATTAAATATCGACTAGTTTATCGACAACTTTTTTCGTGACACGTGGATGTTACATTTCTTGCAAAAGTAAGTCGTACCATTAAGTTCTATATCTGAATGATCAGCTTTCCATCAAGATAAACGATATTTTTTCTTTCGTCGCATTTTTAACCGACTTAAAAAACCAAAAGGTTCTCAATTCGGCGAAATGCTAAAGAATATTGTTGTAATGAATGAATTTGTTATTCAATGTAATTTCAATAGTTGTCAAAAGTGACTCGAGCCCATTTCTACTTATTGCTCATAGTTGCGATAAGTATAAATAAAAGAGGTTTGCACATAATTAAAAGGTATTAAAACTTGGCCATTACTTATGATAATGATGATAAAAAATTGCTTTTTATCGATGTCGATAAGCTTAGTCGACATTTAATGAATCACTAGCACTGGTACATTTTTACCCCCGTCAATCCGGTGTTTGGTCTCGAGTCTTATTTCGTGGCTAGCCAATACAATGAATATTAAACTATTCCTTTTTTTACAGATTTCAATTGTAGGACTAAAAACAGTAATCACCGGTCTAGAAGTGATGCTGAGCATCATGGAACAGGTGGCAGAAGCCAAAAAACATGATCCGCCGGCCGCAGAGCAGTACCAAAACTCCATAAACACGCTACGGAGTGAGATAGAGAAATTAAAAATACAACCAAAAGATGAAGGCAATTAGCACGAGTCAATGTCTCTAGTCCGCATTGGTCTGGGATAGTCCGGGACTGTGTTCTAAGGGTTATTTTTGGGCTATTCCCACCTGTTACCACCAATTTGTTACCACTAACAGCTGGGATTTTTTTTCCCACCTGTTACCACTGGTAACTACTGGGAATAAAATTTCACAGCTGTTACCACTAAACTAATTGGTGGTAGTTATCACCAAATATTTTAGTGGTAACAAATGGGAAAAAAAATCCAAGCTGTTACCAGTGGTAACAAATTGGTGGTAACAGGTGGGAATAACACTTATTTTTTTAATGTCTATTGTGCTGCCTAAGACAATTTAGTTTTTAGATTACTTTTATAGAATTTTTACTTATTAATTTAGAATTATGATAATTATAAATATATTTTGATATGTTTTTATTAAGAGCAATTTCAGTGCAAGTATTAAGTTTATCGAGAATTTCGATATTTCTATTGAGTTTTAATTTTTAAATTGTGAATTTTCTATTAATTAATAATTAGAATTGTGCTATAAACAGATTACAATTAACTCTGTGCAGTAATAGTTAGATCGACGCTTAGAGCATTGAACAAATACAATTGATTAAAGAAGTTAATGTTTTCCATTCCATTTATGTATCTGACTTAAACTGCACTATTTTATGGTGTCCACACACTGGTTATAAAACGTTTTATTAACAGTGTGAGAGCGCTACTCTTGTCCCAGTGCGTTTCTGTGGAAGGAAGTGGGATTACCCATATTTAAAATAAATGGTGTTCTACCTACTGAACTATATTATCATTCATACTATGATCTTATTTTACGAACTGAACCTGAAGGACTTTTGCATTTTTGCATGACTCCCGATTGCCAAGTTACCTATGATCATAGATGAATGGTCAAAGCTGTAACCGCCGATTAGAGTTTATAATTTAAAATTAGTAAATATAAGTACCCGAGGTTTTGATTATTAAACCATCGACACACCAAAACACCCCGTTGCCATAGTAATTGTGCAAGCCCGCGGCTGCTCCGCTTTTGGTGTGTAGATGCCTTAAGGCCCTTATAGTAAACAAGTTTGTTACTCTGTGCTAAACTTATTTGTAGAATTATGACTAAGAATAAGAATATATTCAAGTTTATTTTTGGCTTCTTCCAATATTATGAAAAACATAAGCTACAACATTATTGTGAACCAAAATGTGCCTTATCCGCCTTGACATTGGAATTACAATGACCTGAATAAAATTTTATGATTAATTATGCGATTTTTATTACCCTTACAATTCTTACATCATGCAGGACATGATGTATGATGATGTATGTACGTGTATGTCACTTTATTGTATTTGCAAACAAATACAAATGAAGACAAATGGGCGGAAGTTTGTATACTTATAAAGGGAGAGGTTTTTCATTTCTTAAAGTAACCTTAAACAATTAAGTGACTTTGAAAATACTCATTTGGTGGTCGTGGTTTTACACAAAAAACTGCCAGGCTGCATGCTAGCAAACTAAAATATAGGTACGTAAATAGTTAGATCTGACCTACCATAAGACCCGCCAACACAGAGTGACAGATCAATGTTTTTAAGTTCCATTTGTAAGTCTATCCCAGATAGGTACGACGAATTTGGAAAACCAAAAGTTCGTTCCCAAAATACCAAGTTAAATAATGCCAAGTTGCGCCGCGGCAGACCAACTTATTTTACAATCACTAATGGTCGCGGACCGGGAGACGAGCTGTAGGTAGGCCTCCAACAAGATGGAGTGACGACCTAGTAAAGATCGCGGGAACGCGGTGGATGCCAAAAGCACAAGACCGGTCTGAGTGGAGAGCCTTGGGGGAGGCCTATGTCCAGCAGTGGACGTCTTTCGGCTGACATGATGATGATGATGATGATGAATGGTCTACTTGATTTACAGTTATCCCATTCATTCAGTCACCACTCACCATATTAAACAATCCTTCCGAGTGTACAGTCAAGGACTTTAATTGTTATGCCACTGTGGAACCCTGTCATAATGACAGCGTCAAACCACATGACAGAAATTACGCTTAAATGAATGATTAACGTTATGCGACAGGGTTCCATACTGGCATAACAATTAAAGTCCTTGACTGTACAGTCAGCATCATATATAAACTAACATTCAAAGTGCTCAAATAGTAAGACGTTGACTGTAGCACGACTGTAGGCACGCCATGAGCTTCGTGAGCTGGGCATGCGCACTATGCTAGCGGCTTGGCTTAGGGCGCGTACACATAGAACGTCCGTTTTTACAGGATCCGTTTTAACGGATCTTTTCATCTTGTAATCTTTTTTACTGGATCCAGAATACTGTTTTGGGTGTGAACTCGCTCATACAACTATAAACGCCATCAAATAACGGACCTGAAAAACGGATCGGCTATGTGTACGCGCCCTTACTACGTCCTACCTACCCTTGTTAACTTTCACGTTGAATCGACACTACATTTGTGTGAGAGTGCGGTTTTTGTACCGGGCGGCAATACTGCTCATAAAATTATCCGTAAAAGTGCAACTTGAGAGCTAATCTGATGCTGGAAACTCAAGTTAGCAACAGGACCTCAGCTGTACCTACAAGCTGTTTTATTAGTCAATAGCCCGCAAGCTTGTAGCAAACCAATGACGGGTTGTTTTGACATAATCGAGCCGGCATCTATAATCGAGCTTTTCGTGATGCAATGTATGACGAAAAACATGCCGGCTGTCGACCAATGAAACTGACCGAGTCTTTCTTGACATGGACCAACGTACCTACTTCGAATTAAGTTTGGTCTTGAGAAGCAGCTGGTGACTGCAAAAAAGTACAGTCAGACAAGCTTGTCTCAATAATCATAACTTGGCGATAACTACGATCACTTACTAGGTGCCAAGTCCCAACAAATTGGTAAGTATAGGGCGTATGAGAGCAAACCTACTGCAGTATTTTCCCACAAATACTATACTCTGGTTATTCTAAGGTGTGTGACAGCCGTATTTCGTAATTTCAATCACTACTATACTCAAAAGCGATGTGTTTAAAAATAGGCAATTATTTATTTAAATTCCTGAACGGCGTCGCTAGGTTTGTACCGATGTAGTATTTATGTAAAGTTAAAGAAATAAGTGTAATAAGTGTTTATATGAGCTTTCACAGGCGTCATCTTAGAATAATCAGAGTACCGTAGAACGGGGTGAGTAGGGACGCAAGCTAAAGTAAGTCATAACTTGTTAAAAATAAGAACAATTATTAAATGAACAAATACGTTACATCTATTGGAAATAATTTCAGTCTTATAATTAGTAGCATATGCTTCATTTTAGGTTGTGTCCTTACTCACCCCGTTTTATGGTATAAACTGTTGTTATTTTTACCCAATATGTTAGGACACCTAAACATTTTGGATGACCGATACCCTATGTTTTGGCCTGTTTTGCGTGAGACTGTCAAAAAGACGAAATTAATACCAGCAGAAAAAAGAACTAAGTAATAAAACTATGCTTCAAAGTCAATAATAAATTTTATTAACTTAATTGTACTTATATAAATAACAGCTTACTGCCACACTCAGAGACGTCAATTAAATTTAATGCTTGATTAAAGTTGCTGCTGTCACTTTCTTTGCTATAGCAATAGAATAATGCAACACGTCACTAAACAAGTATTAAATTTAATTGACGTCTCGGAGTGCATCAGTTTATTTTAACACGTTCGGCGCCGGTGACACAACGTCTGTGATCAAAAAATTCTGACTCCTATGCCGGTGACACATACGTTGTTTTTTTATTTTCAAGCCTTTTTCTCGACAAATTTCCAATTTTTTTTTTTTAAATTAAATGTACATTTATGTTATTGAAATATTAATTGAATTCCGCTTTGGTTTTAAAATCTGTAAGTTTTTTAGATTTCATAAAAGTTACCCTAATACAATGCCGATGACACAAATCTGTGTCATTTTTCGACACAAATCGGCGGTTTTCAAATATTTTGCAGTATTTTTTCCAGCACTAGCACCATTCGAATACACGTTAGAAACACGACTGACGCCGCAAAATAAAAATAAATGCATTTTAATATTTTACCTATAAACTATGCCAGTTGACACGTATTTGTGTCCATGTAATTCGTACCCCTGTGCCAGTGACACAAATACGTGACCACGATAATTTCACCCGGCATAGCTTAGGGCTCAGTGAATCACTGCCGGTACCGGTTTTCAAATATTTTGCAGTATTTTTTCCAGCACTAGCACCGTTCGACTACACGTTAGAAAGACGACTGACGCCACAAAATTCAAATAAACGCAATTTAATATTTTACCGATAAATTATGCCAGTTGACACGTATTTGTGTCCATGTAATTCGTACTCCTATGCCAGTGACACAAACACGTGACCACGATAATTTCACCCGGCATAGCTTAGGGCTCAGTGAATCACTGCCGGCGCCGAACGTGTTAAGATAACTGATTCCATCAAGTAACTCGAATGGCTATAGTTATGTAGAAATCAACCTGTAATTTCTAAAATGCGTGATACACATGAATTAAGTTCACAAAAGAGTATCTGGGTGAATCAAGTATTTATACTAATGTATGTATTTATACTAGATCAAATTGTTAGTACAAGTACAAATCATCCTCTTCATCATTATCATATTAGCCCAACATTGTCACTGCTGGACAGAGGCCTATTAAAACCAAATAAGAATAACATTTTAGTAAAAACATACTGGCGACTCTCTAGAAAAACCATTATATCCATACAAGACGAGGGCCAACCTGGTCCACTGTTACCATTGAAAAAATAGATTTTAATATTTATAATGGGACATTAACTTCGATATTTATCTATGTAATGAAAACGGGAACACCTTTAAATTCCGAATTTTCATTTGCACAAATATTCATTTCTCCAAATTTTCACTTATCCGAAGTCTATGTAATGCTAGAGATATAATTTAATGGGTAATAGGTTAGGTTACAGTTGATTTATAATAGGGTTGTGTAGTACATGTACTAAGAGCCAAAAAGAATTAATTCCCGGCACTGTACTAGAACAAACTATTCCATGAAGTTTCTGCTCTTAGTTCATTTAGTACACACGGAGCAAGAACCAAACAGAGCAGGCAGAGCAATGAGTGACAGTGACAGCAAAGCCGGCCATTCATTCGGTCAAAGGAGCATGAACTATGTACTAGTGTACTAAAGGAACTAAAAGACCGAATTAGTACATTTAATTAGAGCGATTGTACTAGTTTGGAGCGATTCGCTCAGTGAACGAGAGCGCACAACCCTAATTTATAAGTGATATCAAAAAAATAAATTGTTCTATCAAAACATTGCATTATGAGAATTCAGGATTTTGATCAATTTGGAATTATGACTCTTCGGAATAATGTGGTGTACCCAATAAAAACACAATGTTTCTGTTTAAATTAAATGCCCTCTTAAAAAAAATAGATTTGAGTTGATTGACCCATCTAACTCACATGCAGTCAATTAGATTTCCATATTATGCCTATAACAACTTCAAATGACCAGTTATTTCATCAATAATCTCTTTAGGGGCTGGTCCTACACCTAAAACAGTGATGGAATTAGGAGCTATTTGAGTCCTCCCAGCATCTCTTATCATAGAAGTCACCACTCCCATTTTTTTAGCTTTCTCGGCTAACTTCTTAATCTCATCTACAGAGTCTGTCTTTAAAGCTATTTTGGCTTGTCCAGTCATTTGCCACATCTGCAAACCATTGGGGTCTTTCCGCTGCGCTTTTTCAAATGCTCCAACCGATGCATGCCCACATTGAGCTGCAATTTTACCTTTAGACATTTGTAAGTCTGTTCTTACCACTAACACTAGTTTGTATTCTGATCTTGAAGAGAACTGAAATAAAAAAAAATGTTAACTTTAATTAGACACAAAGACTATTATTTAAAATGATTTTTCCAGGTGCATTCTCAACAAATGTAGATCTTTCAAAGCTCCTGCCTGATGTGACTCGTTACCAAAATGCTGGCCTTGCACAAAGATTATGCTTTGCCATTCAATGTGGCAATGCTGTTAGCTTTTGGGAACAATGCCCACTGGTAGCGGTTTGTTATATTAGTGTAGTTTTAAGTAAGTTTGTAAGTCCTTTCGTTTTTTATTATTGTCTCTTTTCCACTTGTACCTGAGATCAAATATTTCTAAATTTAAATATTTAATAAAATAACAAAAATATAGACCAGAGAACATGCAATTACTCGACGTCTTCGATTAGAGTTGAATCCATAAATGTTTTGCATGTTTGTTATCTTTAAAATTAAACTTACCAAGCTGTACTTACATATAAAAGGACCATATTATAAATTACCTTTTTAACAGTTTCTTTCAGTTCTGCTGCATTAGAAAATAACCCCAGATATTTTCTAAGGGCAAATAAGGAAAGGCCTATACAAAGGCCGCAGCCCAATCCAGAAAAGAAGGAAATGTTCAGTTCCATTCTCCGTTGAGTAGAAATTGTTGATTATTAATAAAACTGAGCTTGAAAATCTGTAAAGAAAAAAACTTCTTTCTAGGAAAAACGGCTTGTTTGTTACTTGTTAGTTAAACAGTTATATTATAATATAACCTCTGAAATCCACGATTTCCGTCGGCAACGGCAAGCGGATAAATTTCTAAAAATGACAGCCAAATGACACTGACAGGTCTAAGGCCGCGAAGTTTTTTTTGGCGCATACTCGTGTCCTTTGCTCGTGTCACTCGAGTTGAAGTTAGTTACATAGTAGGGAGAAAATCGCATGTTTGTTTTCGTTAAAATTGTGCACAATTTTTCGATTTCCCGCCCTAACTACCATGCGATACGTATGCAATATTTGTCAAAAATGTATACTTATAATTAGCGTTGAAAATTGCGGGAAAAATCAAATGTTTTTTTCAGAAGTTAATGAATTTTTAACCGACTTCAAAAAAGGAGGAGTATGTATTTTTTTTTTATGTATGTTCACCGTCAATTGTCGACCGATTTCAAATTTTTTTTTTTGGTTTGATAGAGTATACCTCCGAGGTGGTCCCATTGTCACCAAATCTGTATCTGATGAGGGGATCAGTGAGGAATTGAGGGAACTCCTCAAATATTGTAGGCAAACATATAGCGATTTTAGTATTTTTAGTAACAAGTCCAGCATTTGCATTCAGAAAGTATCATTTGGTGTAGTGGAACTGATGATGAAGACCACAGATGGCCACCAGAACTCCTCAATGGTACCGATTTCAAGGGTGGCGATAAGATATCTCGATTAAGATAGTTCAGCGACTACCTACAACGAATAATATTTACTTGTTGAAATATGACTATGACTTTCCCGCGGCGTTGCTTGCGGCGCGCTTGATATAAGTTAAAGTTTCATTTCAACTAAGAAGTGGGACTACGTAACAGCGTATTATGATCACTAAAAAGTATAAAATAAAACAAAATGTTTTAAAAAACAAAAAACCGCCTTCAAAAACATTTTTCATTTTTTTTTCGTTTTTTTCGGGTTTTTTAGGAAAAATAACAATTGAATATGACAATTTATTCATAGTCAATCACTGTCGCTCTCGCCACCTATTTCAATTGCTTCTGCCTCCATGTCGTCGATGTCGCCCTTTTGTAGGTGCAAATAAAATCGAATATAGATAAAAGATAAAAGCAGAAAATTTAATTGTATTTTTCCATAAAAATCCGAAAAAAACGAGTTATTTGGAAAAAAAACGGGATTTTTTCCGGACTTTTTCAACGCTACTTATAATCTCGAGTCATGAGAATCGGGGGCTTGTTTATTAACTTCAAGAAAAGCTATTGCTAGAAGATACGATTTGAAGGCTCCGTTGTAGGGCACTTAGGATGCGTTTCCACCAGAGATGCGCATTAATATGTTTTCATACATTTGACAACCGGAGCGAGGTGTCGCGAGGTGTCAAATGTACGAAAACACATTAATGCGCATCTCTGGTGGAAACGCACCCTTATAGCTTAGTTGAGGTCGTAAAATAATTTTTTTTTTTTATATAAAACAGTTGTTATCACATTTCATCCTAACTTAAAATCTATACAACTAAACAGTGTACAACTATTCTTTCTTAAATGCTCTTATTATTAATGCAAATGCTGTGCATTTGCAGCAGTGATCAGCGCTTGTTTCTCACTCCAGTGCTTACTGCGCCTCATATATCTGGAAACATTTGTCAAATATGTGGGCCGCACATCAGGCGGCCATGGCCATACTCTTATTTACAATAACTTAAGATGGCCAGTTATTTGGTTAACTATTTCTTGCGGTGCAGGCCCCACTCCTAATACTGTAACAGTGTTGGGAGCGACCTGGGTTCTCCCTTCATCGCACACCATGGCAGTAATCACCCCCATCTTCCTCGCTTTCTCATATAAGCTTATAATTTCTTCAAGTGAGCCAGCTTTAAGAGCTATTTTAGTTTGTCCCGTACTCTGCCAGAACTCTGTTGCTTTTGGGTCCTTTTCGTAAGATGTTTCAAAAGCCATGACGGAGGCATGCCCACATTGAGTAGCCACTTTTCCTTTCCTCATTTGGAGATCAGATCTTACTATAAGCGCCAGTTTATATTCGGAGTTTGTGGAAAACTGAAAAAAAAAACACAAGTAGGTAAACAAATCATAGTTCCAATACATAATTTCAGATTTCCTTGCTATGTAACTAGATATTGTCCACATAGAAGTCACAGATTTACCTTACATTCCAGATAAGAAATTTATGTTACTCTAGGCTCAAGCTACATTCATATTATTCACAATTAATAATGTAGGTATAAGTCACATTAATATGAACAGAATTAAAACATAGTGATTATATTCTCTTTGAACAGAATGGGGATTTTATCAAACAAAGGGAAATGATTCATTTTATTTTACAGCAGACATTCAAATTTATAATAATATCCATACAAGAATAAATTAATCTAATCTTTCAACTGTAGGTACTGTGCAAAAAAAAAAAAATGAACTAGCAATGACAATTCCCTTTTAAAAACAAGTTAATTGTTCCCTAAGTTTTTAAAAGATAAAAGTTAGTTATGTTATGTTGTTGTGTTGTTCAATTGACGAAATTACAAAATTCCATTTCTAAGCTATTAAAAATATTTATTTAGTAATGAAGACTTCATTAGTTAATAAAAATGAAAGAAAAAGTTCACTAACACCAAGGGAAAGGTATTTTAATAAAGCCTAATTAAATTAAAAACGTTATGCTAAAATGGCTTACTGCTTTTGTTCTTCTATAAAACACTCCCAAGTATTTTTTGAAGGCAAATAGAGAAACGCCTATACAAACACCGCAGCCTAGGCCGGTTAGAAAAGTATTATTGTTTTCCATAGTAATCTAATATAATTAAAATTTATCCGTTTTCATAGGCTTTCAGATTAGATGAGTTTTAACAATACCCCATACAAGAAAGAACCCTATAATTTCCTGAAGGACCCCACAATAACATAACCTTAAATACGTAAACTGACACAAAGTGACAGTCAGTGACATTGACTGACATTATTGAGTTGGTTGAGTGAATGGATGGAGCGTAGAGGGAGAATAGAACAATAGAAAATACTCTGTTTACGGGATGGAGTGAGACGTACTTAGCGTAGGTATGTCTAGTGCATAGGTAGATGTTTTCCTACGTTTATGGTCTGACACAGGAATCTGTGGTCTATGACGGCATGATGGATACTTTTAGGGCATGCAGTATCGGAAGATTTCCAGTATCGGAATTGAAAATCGGTATTGAACCTCAATATCGGAATCTCGGAATTACGCAGGGCGTACAATATCGACTATTTCCAATACCGGAATTGAAATTCGGTATTGTGTCTCAACATCGGAATTCCGATACTAGTATCGGAATTAGGGATCTATTAGAAAAACACACTTTCTATTCAATATTCAATACCGATTTTCAATTTCGATACTAGAAATCGTCCGATACTGCATGTCCTATAATGCATAGAAGGCAACTCCACAGATAACTTTGAAATACTACGTTTTTTTCGATATTACAATATCGGAATTAAAAGGTAATGAATATCGGATTTACGATGTGATAGGCCCAATATCGGAATTCAATTTCGATATTGAAAGTGTTCCGGTATTGCTCCGTCTAATCTCGGAATTATAATATCTGAAAAATTGGTCCGAGATTCCGAGATTTCGAGATTCCGAGATCTCGGAATTCATGCCCTAGATACTTTGCACGATAGTGCTTACCAAAGAGAATACACACCACGTAGAGCACCCTCGGGCCTGACGGTCGTGCGCTGCTGTACATCAAGAAGGATAGTGCGTAGAGGGCTTATAAGCAGATCAAAGCCCATACAGCCTATTTTTATAACAGCCATATAGATACAAAATATTTGATGATTTTTCCGTTCACGAATGGTTCACGAGATGATTTGCATTGACAAGTTAAAATTTATCTGTTCGTTTAAAAGTTATGATAACTCGGACTCGGACAAACACTCTGAAGAAACAACAAATACCTACTGATGCCATAACTTGACGTCGTGCCCTAAAAACAAAATTCAAAAATCTTTTACAGCATCTGTACAGCTTTTACAATCAAGTTTGACACCTTATTTAAACCGCTCCAAATACACGGTCCAAATTTTGAAACTTGACTTATATACGAATTGCTAAGCAACTAACTTGTTTACCTAGTGTCAAACAGTACCAAACTGTGCAAACTTTTACTTGTTCTATAATTATCCCTATTAAACATAACAAGGACTCAAAAAGATGCAAAAATCAGCAATGAAAGACTTGGCGCCCATAGCCATTCCACATGGCCCGCCGGTGGAATGCGCCGAAGAGTACTACAACTCTATAGTGCAGACTTCCCAGATGGTCAAGTAAGTAAAACGAAACTGAGGCCCAACTTTAAAAATCGAATTTCGAAGTAACGTTAGCTCCATCCCTTTCTCTCGATCTAGTCTCGAATGACGAGTAACAGGGATGGAGCTAACGTAACTTAGAACTTCGACTTTCAAAGTAGGGCCTCTGTTTCTTAACAAAAAATATTGTTGAAGAAATTAGGGCGCTGTATAGAGTGCAATTAACATCATGATCTCGTTTTAACCGACTTCAAAAAAGGGGGAGGTTATATGTTCCACTGTATGTATTTTTACTCAAAACTTTATACAGCAGCCACTTCGGAATATTGTTCTTCCAACTATCACCTCATCAAACTTTTCTTGCCAAAAGAGACTCCCCTTCCACTTGTAGGTAATAGGTATAATGTAGGGTACGGACACCAAAAGATGAACTACACCCAAAAGGTGAACACTCGATCGAAATAATCACATAATTAAATCGTGACAAATATTACATAGTTCGGAATTTATTATTCTTAAACAGCAACTCTTTGCCTTCACCCCCATTCAATAGTAATTATATTCTCTTTGGCCGTGATCGGTCGTCGTTCTGGAGCTTTCTGCCGAAAACTTCGATAGTATGGGAAAATAGATAAAGTTAGTACCTACTCTCCAATTTTAAGTTTTTAATTATGTATAAAATTCAATAATTGACAGTCTTAGAAGGATTTGCTTGGTATGTTTTCTTGATTAATCACTTTTATATTGGAGTTATACGATATTTCATTTTTTTTTGTTAGTTAACGAGAAATATGCCGTTCAAGTAATGGTACCTAATGTATACCTAAGCCTACGGTGTTCAGCTACTAGGCCAGGCGTTATTTTTTTTAAAGCTTAATAAATCGTACTGAAATGCTCTAGTGTTTTTAAACCAAACATGACCAAACCAAATATGAGCATTATTTTATATGTCTAATCCAATGATTTTGGAGTTTCAATTACTATGAAATTATCACTGTTCAATAATAAAATGTGTGCTAATACTTGAACGAATTAAAGGGCATGGGGTAAATTTGTTTGAAGAATATTGTCATTTTTTTTTCAGCGGCCACGGATGATTTTTACATAGTTATTTAGAGGACCTCTAAATACACATAGATATATATAATTTATTGCGGTAAATAATATCGGAGCGGAGATTTTAAAGATTTAGTATTCAGTTTTTAGTACAAACGTACGCCCAAGTATGAATATTTAAATATCTCGGCTCCGATGCACTTTAGAGTATTACATTACATAACAAAATATGTTTATTTTTAATAATTCTATCATAATTTACCACTTTTATGAATGGCCGCTCACCTTGAAAATATATGAATGAATAAAAATGAATGAAATGAGTAAAAATGAATTTTACAAATGACAACACTTTTACCCAAACCCCTTTACTTGTTCATATTTTGGATTCTATTCCAATTGGTGAACTCTTAATTGTTTTTGTTCGTTCATTTCATGAATTCTGTGTCCTAAAGTTTAACCAAGTAAATTCAGTCGTTCAACTTTTAGGCATAGTTTTGTAATATGAACACCATTAGTGTTGATGGAAATGTTAACTAATATTATAAATGTGAAATTAAGTAACTCTGTTTGTCTGTTTGTCAAAAGATAAGTAAGTAATTTTGCTAATGTCTATTGACAAAAAATACTAATTCGTTGTTTTTATTACACATATATGCCTAAAAAATAAAAAACTTTATGTAGGTAAGTAACATTAAATAAATGAAAACAATTAAAAAATAAAGACTGATCTCGTTAACTTGCATTTTATTTCTAAAATTTCTTTAAAATAACAATGATATAGGTTTTTTATTATATTACTTTTGGGCTCAAACCGTTCAGAATTAGGGTACGCTGTTAATTTTTTGGGCAACTCGGTACATTTTTGGTTTCAACAATTTTTAGAAAAATACTGTGTTATAATAACAGGCTTTATAATAATCATCTTCAATCTAGACCATATAAAAAAATAAAATAGGGTGAAATTTGTTAATTTCACTGAGAATAATCTGTCTAAAGTTGGTGTAGTCGCTTAATCGTTCATCTTTTGGTGCCCGTACCCTATGAGCTTACGTAAAACGGGCCATATTACCCTATCCCATAAAACTTTAAAGGGGTGATAGACGGGCGACTCAGTACGCCGTACTTTCAAGACATTTGGACATTTCACGAAAAAGTGTACCCAATTAAGGACTGAAATTAAGGAAGTTTAACTTTGTCTGTATAGCTAATTTTCGTCACAAAACTGACAAAGTTAAAGTTCCTTAATTTCAGTACGGCGTACTTACTCGCCCGTTTATCACCCCTTTTGGAAGTGTAGTTAGTTGTCACCTGATAAAATAAACATTCAGTCCCTACAAAAAAGCAATGTATAACTTAAACTCGATTCATTATTTGCTGTTATAAAAGATACTGTTGACAGTGGGGACTATACAGTACTTGTGTCAGGATTTTCCACGCCCCAAAACACCTATGTTTGGGTGTTGGGATGGTTTGGACTTAGGTAATCAAGTTTAAACGGCTTAAAAGATTTGGATGACCTTTGACACGAGAAACACTTAACGTCGCTGATTAATTTACTTTAATATGCAAGCGCTGCAACCTGCAAAATAGAAGACAAGTCACTACTGATATGGCCTTATTATACAAAATATTATGTAATTCTCTTGTAGATACTGACATGGGCAAAATTAAATTTAAATGTGTCCTTAGACCAGCCCACACCAAGAATAATGTATCCCTTAATAATTCCATAAACCGAATGTATAACTCGTTCAATAAAATACGAGACTGTGACTAAAGAGAGTTAAACAAACGACCGCTTTTAAAATGTAAAGGGCTACCTCTGAATATACTACTTAGGAAATGGCCATACAGGTTGTAAATCTGTACCTAAATTTTGATGTGGTCTGGGTGTGGTTTGTGGTGGTAGTTTGTGTGTGGAGTTCTAATGAAGTCTGTACCTAATAGATGTTTCTGTTGAATTCTAATCCTTTACCTACATCACAGACCTACTATCTAAATCTACTATTTCGATAAAGGGGTTGACGACGACCTACAAGGGGTCCTTGTGAGCGGACAAAATAAATGGGGGTCCATGAGATGAAAATGATCTACGAAAGTGGATCCCATTTAAGCAGGTCGTTACTTTAATTTTGCCTTTCCATTAATGGAATAATCCATATCCATACTCAGAAATTCGGTACCTACTTACTTATATACGTAATACTTTCTTATAAATATGAAATAAACAAATATCTATCTATAATTATGTTTCTAATTTTCCGCGCAAAATTCTCCAACGTTATCCGTGCAACAAATCCCGACGATTTTTTGCTTATTTTTTACGTGATAACGTTAATATTAGGTAAGTAGGGGGGTCCACCCAAAACCGAAACAAATGCCAAGTGGTCTAAATATGAGACAAAAAAGATTGGGGACCGGTGATTTAGATTGTCGTCAGTGATCTGCGTCTACTAATTTGAAGTGCTTCCGTGCTGGCAAAAAATGATAAGGAGTAAAACGTTATCAGGCTCAATTACCTAACTTATCGGTATGTTTTACTTATTATTAAAATATCTAGGAGGAATTGAAATGGCTATCTAGTTAGGGTAGGGTATCCGTGTGTAGAATACGAACTTTTCATTTGCTTACTTTATAAGCAAACGAAAGTTTTCAACCGGTGCGTCCTAGCTGTCGTGATCTACGGTGATGAGACGTGGACACTCACAGTACGGCTGGACCACCAGTTCAAAGTCGCTCAGAGAGCTATGGAATGTTCTATGCTCGGAGTTGCTCTCAAGGACTTCGTAAAGAGGTTATCCGACAGAGAACTAAAGTCATCGACATAGCACACAGGATTAATAATGAAGTGACAGTGGGCTGGCCATATCAGTCATGCGGCTCCACATTATTGGTGTTTGAAACAAACACTGCAGGACGCAACCATAACCCACTCTAACATATAGATGCCTCCAGCAGTGTTTGCGGCAAACACCAAGCATGTGGATTGTGGATACGGCTTCAAAGAACCGATAATCTCTGGGATAAACGAGTTCTTGAGTGGAGATCGCGACTAAGCAAGCGTAGTGAAGGACGCCCTCCAGCTTTGTGGAGTGACAATTTGCAAATTGAAATTTGAAATTTGGAGACTTTACATTTCCAATTTAAATTGAATATACTTTGAGTCTCATAATTGCTCCGGGGACCTGTACATCCCTGTGACATTTAAATTAGTTAGCTTAAGTTTATCATAGTAATAAGTTACTCATATAAAAAAAAGACTTCCTGTTGAGTTTCTTGCGGCGTTTCTTCTCAACAGAGTCCCTTGGAAGCGCTGGTAGACTCAGACATGTAAAAGTGCCTACAGGGCCTACTTACAGAATAAATGAATTTGAATTTGAATTCAAAGACAGGGTAAAATGGCGCGTATTGGGGGAGGCCTATGTCCAGCAATGGACTGATACAGGCCGATGATGATGATGATGATTTTTCTAGCTCTAGTAGCATGGATTAGGATCCAATTCGAAACTGTAAGATGTCGAAAATTACATAAAGAAGTGTCAAACTAACTCGATGCTCGCACAAAAAAGAGTACTTAATTACCTGCTTATTTACGTAATTTTTGACATTGTAGGTACGAGTAAATATTACTTATTGCCTCCAAAGTCTGAACCTACTTAATCCTCAGGCCTGTATGCCACTCACTTTGATTGCTATTGATTTTCTTCAGAAAATATCCAGTATGGGACGTGGCCCGCCCTACTCCGCAAGTCCTGACGGAGCAGGCGCGCCGAGACCTGATGGAATCTGATGAGATGCTTCTGAAGAAACGGGAGGAGGAGACGGCCAACCGCGCTGAGATGGACCTGAAGTGGTCGGAGCTGAGGACCAAGGAGCTGCTGCTGAAAGATTCCTTCATCAGTTTTAATAAAGTACCTACCAATTATTGTTCATATGTAGAACAGCGCCATCTAGACGACTCGGGAGGTACCTGTAACCTCCACTAGATGACGGATTTATTCTATTCTAATCTTAATGAATGGCTTTCACTTCTGTTAAGGTGTATTTCGCCAATGTCAAGTTATTTATAGACACTCCCATGGACTTATTAAAAAAATAAGTCCATGGATATCACTCGCGAAAATTTTTTTTCGGTAAAATAGTATTTTCTCTAATGGACTAAACAGAAGGACATGGGGTTAGATCCACGCGCTTCTGTCAAGTCCGACAGATTTATTGTATCGATTTTAAGTAACTAGTTATTAAGATAGTTCACGGCGTCACTCAGAGAGGTCGCTGTTTACGACCCTATAAATAGAAGTAGTGTAAGTTTATATTTCTCTTTGAAATTATACACCAACAAAGAAGCACGCCTTTGTCTCCATCTCCCATCTCTGCACCGGCTGTCCCACATTGCAACAATTATTTATATAGATAATACACCGCGGCTTCTAGAAAACTCACGCGGGCTATAAACTGATGCTTCGCACATCTCTTATAAGAAGCAGACTTGCAGCATCGATCATATGGAACCCCTATTGAACGTACTTACTCCTTACTTAAAGAAAAAGTTCAAGGGTTTTTATAGAAGAGTTTCCTTTTTTTTATCTCACCAAGTTTTTGCTTGGTACGCTCGGCTTTATTGCCTGCAAGCGAGGCGGGACTTTGTGCCGGTTGCCGTGGAGGCAGGTCCTTGGGACGCGAAAGCCAAGGAGTTTATTTGGGAGTTGGGTCAGGGGTGGTGATCCTCGCCCCGATTCATTTCTTGTGCAGCAAATTTCATTGGCCATACAACACGGTAACGCTGGCAGCGTATTAGACGCATTTGTGCCACTATGGAGCCGGTTTGACGGGGTTTTTTTATGCATACTTGTGTCATACTGCTTATGCTATTGCTTGATTCTTTGACGAAGCCTCTGGCGGATTATATTTTGTCAGTGTCTAACAAGATTATGTAGAACTAGCTTCTAGCAGCGGTTTCGTCCGCGTAGAACTCGTATTTTGGTCATCCCACGAAAACCGTTATTTTTTCGGGGCTAAGAAGTAGCCTATGTTACTTAGGGATTGTAGCAATTGTAGCATTCTAATGAGGAAAGCATTTTTGAAATCGGACCAGTAGTTTTTGTGTTTATTCGTTACAAACATACAAAAATACAAATCTTTCCTCTTTATAATATTAGTGTAGATAAATGAATGAATATAGTTCCTTTTGTTCTCTCTTTCCAGTTCATCCGTGAAAATCAAGAGAAACGCGACCGCGCGGAGCGCAAAATGGCCGCCGACGAGGAGGCCCTGGAGCGCAAGTCGCGCGAGACGGAGGCCATGCGCCTACGCGTGCAGGAGATGGAGGAGGTCAAGCTCATGATGGAGAAGCAGGTCAAAGACTACACCATCTATGAGGTCAGTGGTCAGCAATGCGTTTATCTGCCCACTGGAACTCTGACTCCCTAGATAGACCGGTGTCACAGAGACATTATAAAACAATTTGTCTGACACTTCTTACAACTTCAATCATAACGTCACTGTGACATAGTTCTATGGTGGGTCAAGGTTTCAGTGGGCTTCTGTTTTCGTCAGGTGTTAAGGGTCGCCGAAACGATCATTTGCGAGTGACAATGTTAACGCGATTAATCATTTCAAATGACAGGCTATTGAAGTTTCAATTGAAGGCGTGTCAGTCGCGCATGCTTCGTCGTTCGTCGGAGCTCAGCCACGTCCGACATATTTGAGGGCGCAATCAATAACGAAACAATTGTCATTGACTATCATTGCATGGCGCGTCATTTGCAGTCGATAAAATTAACCTTAAATTCCTGTTAATACCCTTGTATCATTTACAATCGCTATTATCAAAAGTAAACGATCAAATTTTGCGTCAATGGGTATCAATCACGTAAACATTGTCATTCGCAAATGTCCGTTTCGGGGTCTCTTAACCAAGAAAACAGAGCGTATGTATCTGAGGCCTTACGCTGAATATCGAAGTTCGAGGTTAAGTTAGCTTCATCCCTTTCTCTCGATTTAGTCTCGAATGACGAGTGACAGGGGTGGAGCTAACGTAACGTCGACCTTCGATTTTCAAAGTAGGGCCTCTGTGTGTCTGTTCGTCTGTCTGTAGCTTAGTAGCTCCCAGACGGAAATATCGATTCAATGGTTTTACCGCAGGGCCAGAATAAATAAATAAATGTCGGAGGACAATTTCATACTAATTTACCTAGTCCGAAACTAAGTTCTAGGCTTGTACTATGGGTACCAGACAATTATAAACATACCTATATAGAGAAATAAAAACTTATATACATAGAAAACACCCAAGACCCAGAAACTACGAATTTGCCCTGACTGGGAATCGAACCCCGGCCCGCTTGCTTCGAATGCAGTCTCTGCCAACTAGATTAACTGCATTGCAGAATGCGTCCATGCGTCATACCTCTACTCCTTCCACGTAATATCTAAGAGGGAGCTAAAAACTAAAAAGTATTGTTTCAGGATTACTTAATGTCCGTGGTCCACACTTACCCCGAATTCAAGCAACCGTTGGATGTCCTTAACCGATATGAAGCGTTAGGTAAGTACCTAGACGAAAATTCCTCATAGTATAATTTTGTGATTCTAGGAGTAAGGACTCCGAATCGCTACCACCATCCTATCAGTATCCGCATTGTGTTCCAGTATGGGGATAAGACAGCCAGTGAAATTATTAGCATATAAGGTCAGGTGGGGTAAGAGCGTCTACGGGGTAAATGCGGCAAACCCAGTGGCGTAACTATACCAACTGAGGCCCGTGGCAAAATCGTCGGTAAGGGCCGTTCATTCACTTTTATTAAAAATGAAATAAATATTGGGTTCCTCCTGTGCTCACGGCCTTTCGGAGCGGGGGCCCCTGACAGGCCGGGGCCCGTGGCATTTTGCCCGCTCTGCCACCCTATAGTTACGCCACTGGGCAAACCTTATATTTTTTAGGAGATATTGTTGGTTAGACAGGCTTACCCCGTAGACGCTCTTACCCCACCTGACGGGTCAAGTGCGTCTACAGGGCGAGTCCGTCTAATCAACAATATTGCCTAAAAATATATAGTTTATTGCACTTACCCTGTAGACGCACTTGCCCCACCTTACCCCAGGTACTCCATTTTAGTCCTTAGGGTTGGCAATTGGCAACGCATTTGGAGTCTTGAGAATTCAAAATGTCTATGGGTCTCAGACCCCACTTACCATCAGGGGCATGTTTTATAAAGCTACAAGTTACAATTTTACAGGTCTAAACTGGCAACACTGCTCAAATGGCTGGTCGTCATCGGTCGAGGTTGTGTTAAATGGAAACTTGTAACCTGTAAATTGTAATTTGTAGCTTTATAAAACAGGCCCCTGGTCGTCATTGGTCGAGGTTGTGTCAAATGGAAACAGGGGCCTGTTTTATAAAGCTAAAAACTAAAATTTCCCATTTTACACAACCTCGACCAATGACGACCAGCCATTTTGAGCAGTGTTGCCAGTTTAGACCTGTAAAATTGTAACTTGTAGCTTGATAAAACGTGCCCCAGAGTCCCGTTTCACGAAGCTACAAGTTACTAATTACAAGCGGAAGTCTCTTTCTAACTCCTTTTGCTAGAAAGAGAGTTCCGCTTGTAATTTGTAAATTGTAGCTTCGTGAAGCTTCGCTTGCCACAAAGTTCACGGGGCCTGTTATGAAACTTAACTCTTGCATAAACAAATGATTATGGACATTACAATCAAAAAATGTAATGTGTCCGATACCGTTCTCCTCATACCACGCAAATACACAAGCATTATCAAAACACTCTCGTTTGATGTCCTCAGCGGCTGCAAAGAACACGCTAGCCGACCGGCAAGAGAGTGATCTCGAGATGCTGGAGAGCGCGCGGCAAGAGATCGCCGCTCTTACCGAAGAGAAGAAGCTGTTCCTCATGGGGCTGAACAACACGCTGGCCAACTTGCGGGTGAGCATTTAAAATGGGCTGACAACTTATAACTTATTAGTCACCCTTCGCTTCGAATTTTCGGTAACACCCGTACACAAACCATAATTTTATATGAGAATTAACGATGCTTCGATAAAAAAATACAACGTCGCGAGACGAAGTGTGGCGTAAGCGCCATCGACAATAAGGTCCCTTTTCATAGATAATGCCAAAACACCATCTTTGCAAAAATATCTAACTGATGCTAAAAACCGCATCAAAATCGGTTGTGTGGTTTTGGTGAGAGACGCGAGAAGCGACTTTGCTTTGTACTATTTAAAAGATAAAGAAGATGATTAGAGTGCATTGACCTGCATCTACAGTGCACAACCATTAAGTTTTTGAATATTGAAGTCAGTAAAACAGGGTAGTGATTCTCTCAACAAGCAAAGGTGATCGTTCGCTCGAGTGAAGGTCCAAGCGGCGAGTTTAAGTAGTCCCGACAGAGCGAACAAAATACATTTTAGCGCGTGTATTCAATTTGGCAGCATGACTTCACCAACGTATAAGGCTCCCTAATCGACCATGCACGCGCTAAAATGTGTTTTGTTCGGTCGGACGGGACTACTTAAACTCGCCGCTTTTATTCGCTCGTCCGTTCGACCGGCCGCCGTTTTTTGAGAGAATAACACACCAGTAAACTTATTTGTTACGTGTAAAGGAATAGTAACAACAGCATTGTTTTACTGCTGTCAATATTATAAATATTCAAAAAACCGGCCAAGTGCGAGTCGGACTCGCGCACGAAGGGTTCCGCACCATTATCTATACAACATAAGCAAAAAAACGGCAAAAAAAATCACGTTTGTTGTATGGGAGCACCCCTTAAATATTTATTTTATTTTAATTAAATTATTTATTTTAAAATGAATATACAACTAAATATTCTGTGAATATTTCAAGTGTCTACCTGTTGCCGTTATTAACATCGAGCAAAAAACGGCAAAAAAAATCACGTTTGTTGTATGAAAGCCCCCTTTAAATATTTAATTTATTCTGTTTTTAGTATTTGTTGTTATAGCGGCAACAGAAATCCATCTTCTGTGAAAATTTCACTTGTCTAGCTATCACGGTGCATGAG
The DNA here is from genome assembly GCA_946894065.1 of Acleris literana. Lineage (NCBI taxonomy): Eukaryota > Metazoa > Arthropoda > Insecta > Lepidoptera > Tortricidae > Acleris > Acleris literana. Next base: position 3,306,071 of record OX335687.1, read on the forward strand.
ATACAGCCTGGTGACAGACAGACGGACAGACGGACAGACAGACGGACAGTGGAGTCTTAGTAATAGGGACCCGTTATTACTCTTTGGGTACGAAACCCTAAAAATTAATGGTTGGGATTGACTTCTTATGTGCCCAGTACCTACCTACTATAGTTACCATACACCAGTAGACTGTTATCCTATCCCAAAGGACTATCCGAAAATAAGGAATCTCGAGAACCGCATCAGCAAAAGCCTTTACACAAACCAATTTGATTCCAGTGGCAACACGACAAGGTCCGTAACCGCGTGATCAAATGGGAGCTGGCTCTCCACCGCCTCAAGGAGACCGCTGCCAAGCGCCAGGTGGAGCTCTGCCACGTCAAGTCCGCCATCTGGAGCCTCTACGTCAAGATCTGCAAGCAGAAGGGGCTGCCGGTCGAAGTGAAGACGACGGACTTCGAGCAGCAGCTGGTCGTCATCATGAGAGCTCTCCTTGAGCTCAAAAGGATTTACAGGATCGCGCAAAAGAAGTCTAGGGAAAAGTAAGTTCGTTGGTTAACCTTTTGAAACTTTTCGACGACGCGCTGGCCTAGTTGGTAGTGACCCTGCCTACGAAGCTGGCGGTCCTGGGTTCAAATCCCAGTAAGGGCAGATATTTGTGTGTTGAGCTCGAATATTTGTTCCTGAGTCGTAGATGTTTTATATCGTCGTCTACTAGTACCCATAGTACAAGCCTAGAGCTTTACTTTGGGAGTAGGTCAATTGGTGTGACATTATCCCCTGATAGTTATTTATGAACGCCTTGCGTCGAATATAAAATGCTAATTTGTGGCATTATCTATGGACCTTATTGTCGATGGCGCTGCCGCCGCACTGCGTCACGCGACGTTGTATTGATATCGGAGCATCTTTAATAATGGCGGAAGCGCCATCGACAATAAAGTCCCTTTTCATAGATAACGACACATTCGCTCACACGCCAAACATGTTTGCTATGCTACCGCAAAACGGGGTGAGTAGGGATTATGGGGTGAGTAGGGACACAACCTAAAATGAAGCATATGCTACTAATTATAAGACTGAAATTATTTCCAATATATGTAACGTTATTGTCCATTTAATACTTGTTCTTATTTGTAACAAGTTATGACTTATTTTAGGTTGTATCCCTACTCACCCCTTAATCCCTACTCACCCCGTTTTACGGTATTTATTAAGTATTATTGGGAGAGTTGAGATGGGCCTTGTGTGCCTTCTTTGACTTCGACTATTGCTGATCTTTTGTGGCAGCCCTTTGTTTAGAGTTCACCGCAGAGGCCCGTTGCGTCCAAGAATTTCCAGATGCTTTGGGCCGTGAGGAGTTGTATCTCTTGTGGGTCCATGATGTCGCCCTAGCTAGATACTTCTGTTGCGCATTAGTGGTCCGCATGAACAGAGGATTTGCATTGCTGTCTCCTCGGTTTCCTGACAGAACCTGCTTGTCGCGTCTTGTTTTTGCTATGCTATGCAAATTACACTTTATTGATAAGAAACAAAGTCTATTTTAATCTTGAACTTGTGACGGCTGTTGCCATCGTGGCGTCAGTGGCACGTGGCAGTGGTCGGTGGCGTGTGAAAGGTTAAAGAGCCTATATCTGGAGGTAAGGTCTGTTCATCCTTACTTGTCTGATATAGTAAACAACTTTCTAACCTCAAAATGAACCTTTTTTGGCTAAAACAGCTCTTTTATCGTAAATAAAGTAAACCGAGTTAACATTTTGGACATCACTTGGCCCATGTATTGTCTGCGATTGCTTTATTTTGTTTAAAATAGCTGTTTTAGCCAAAAAAGGTTCATTTTGAGGTTAGAAAGTTGTTCACTATATAAAACAAGTAAGGATGAACAGACCTTAGTTGGAGGATCCACTACTTAAGTGAAGATTGTGAAGATTTTCCTATTGAAAAAACCGGTCAAGTGCGAATCGGACTCGCGCACCGAATGTTCCGTATTTAAGATAATATGCTTGGTAACGGCGAAAGAAACTACTAATTTTGACATGAACTTTATTTTCTATGCAATAAGGTCCATTTTGACTAGCCTAATTTTTTATACAGATTTGCAAAGTTTTTTGGTTATTTCTCAAAAACTGTAAATAATGAACACTTATCACTAATGATCAGCGACCGGTAGCATTTCATTTCACTTTAAGGTCAAACGTAATGAATGACTATAATGGATAAGTACCTAGGTATGTGTTGTTAAAAATAAAACCATAATTAAATTGTTAAAAACGCACTGAATTTAATTTGTTATAGTAAATTATCATATTTTTTTGTATGTTTGATATTGTCAATCGATTTCTTTTAACATTGAGAATCGTTCTATATAAAGAGAATGATCTTTCTACATCAACAGATGTGAGAGCTGCGTAGTTGTATACCGATATTTCATCGTTTAAGACATGTTAAAACCTCGATAGTAAAACTGCATACATTTTTAATATATAAATTGTGCACGAAATTTAAATATAATCATAAAAATCGACGAAAAATTGCTACTAGTCGCCGATTATTACTGATCTCTCCTTATGACCGGTTGTTTTTTACAGGGACGCAGCATCGGCGATTTCAGGAGCGACCAACTAATTTTTATTGGTTTATAATACAATTTCAATTACCGCCTATTTATATGTTATGGTAGTTTAACTGGTTAGGGCATATAATCTGCCTCCTAAGCCAACAATATCTCAGATTCAATTGCCAAAGTAAATTAAATCCTCTTCTCTTAGTAATTAAGGTTGTGATTGCTAGGAAAAAAGAGCGTATGTCTCATAGAACCGCGTATGTATTAAGGAAGATTTCCACCAAACGGCTCGCATCGCATCGGATCGGAAAGGATACGTACGGATGCGTCGACAGCCCATCGCGTCCGGCAGCATGTCGACGCATACGATCGGGCGGTAACAGCCGTTCGCGGTCGAAAGGATGTCGGCGCACACGATCGGCACCGTAAGGCACCGTACGGTGGCTTGCGAACGTATTCGCACCCAGTCAAATAATTTCGTTCCTACCACGTGTTTGAGTACACTTTCGAGAATGAGTGGGCTCGCCCGGACACGGCCGAAAGGTTCCGATCGCACACGACGACATGCGTACGGGGCCGATTGCAAGCGAACGGAGCCGACCGCAAGCGAACGGAGCCGTACGCGTGTCGCAGCATACCTACGGTGACGTTCACATGTCGCAGAAGACGCCCGCGGTCAAGCTGTTCTGCGCAGCTTGGTAATGTAGACTTAAAAACAGTACATATATGATTCAGTATCGTTTAAAGACCTTAAAATTCTTTCCGATCCGATCCGTTGCGGGCCGTTTGGTGGAAATAGTGCTTTAGTGACCTTATTTCTTACGATAGGGGGTAAAATTTACGTTGACTATGAAATTGCGTATGCGTCCTTTTTATTTAGGAGGGGAGTAGTTGGCTTAGCAGAGCAGTAATTATGGTCTCGTTAGCAAAATGTTCCACAAAGTATGTATACATACATACGTATGTAAACACTTTATTGTACAAATAAAAGAGATAATAATAATAAAATAGACAAAGTTTAAAAGACAGGACGGCTAGCACAAGTTGTCGACTTGTTGGTCGCTCGGATATCCCTTTCTAAATAGTCTGTAATGAAAGAGATGCACTGAGCGATAAGCGAGAAAATACAAGATGACCTAAGTACAGTCGGACTCAGAAGTAGCTGTGCATTTTAGAGCCTTAAATATTGCAGTGTACATATTAAAGTTAAATTAGTTTGAATTTAGTATATCAAAAGCTGCGACAAGGTACAGTCAGCATCAAATATATGGACACAGTTTCAAAAATATGTAAACACGACTCTGCTGCGAGGGAATAAGGGTATATGTATTTCTGAAACCTTGTTAACGTATATATATTTATGACGCTGACCGTACTAAAATGTATATCTACTTTTGAATTCGCCTGTACGCGCCAACGGAATAGTAAAGTGCTTGTAGCTTGCGCGAATTGTTTTAGTATCACGTTTGTAAACATTTTTTCTTAATGCGTAATTCATGGAAAAGGAATTCGCGCAAGGGAAGTTAAGCTAAAGGGACATTTTGCAAACGGGACCATTGCCACGTGTTCAAATCACAGACCTTAAATCGTTTTATAATATAAACTTTTAGATAATAGAGTAGATTTTTCTTCACATTTTATGTTAAATCGTTGTTTAGTAATAAAGTATATTTAAAAAAAATGTTTTATTAAGTACTTACAACATATTCGTCCTGAGCCTAATTACAACGGCAAACGAAAAACCATTGCGTCCACTAGGATCCCCTAGCCTGATTCCCCAGGGGATCCTGGTGAACTCATTCAACAGAGACGACGGAGCTCCGCTTTCGCGGAGCTCCTATTTCAGGATATTTTGGCCCTTCGGGCCAGCTGAAGAACTAACATAACCTAAGCCAACCTCATATTTAGCGTTCAGCGATTCTGATAAACTCCCGACTTCACTAGGGGATTCTGGTGAACCCAAGCCAAAAAACTTATGGCACACGTTAGGGTTGTATAGTACATGTACTAAGAGCTAGGTAAGTTAGTAACTAAAAGTTAGGTAAGTTTTCCTAAACCTTTTTATTTCCAGTTGTTTTCTTTATGTCGCGGGGAGCGGTGTTTTTTTGTATTACTATGTGGGCGGTCAGCTAAATAAAAAAGTTTGGCAAACTTATGCACTACCTACCTATACTACCTATTTCGTAATGGTGAACTATATTAATTCATTTTAAATAAAATATTTTTTTATAATCCTAGGATTAGTACTTAGTAGTTTGTTAGAAAACTTTGACAATTATCTACTTAAAATTTCACATTCTAGCAATAAATTACAAAATGATTGACAAAAGTCCATTTCAGATATTAAGTGCCGCTCTTTCTTATTCGCATACAAATCGGACCCGATATGGAATTCAGAGCACTGAACACGCCACTTAAATATTCCAGAAACTTCGGCCTATTAAACAGGTCTTTATTCAAAACGAATCCTTTCGCTAATTAGTTGAAAGTTGCTAACAAGGCAGTTTAATTACTTGGGTTAAGTTCTTAGGCGGCAGTTGTATGGGTGAATTTACAATTTGGTAAAGACAATACCTATTGAAGAAATTGGCCCACTTAAATTGACGTGGACCTAAAGAGGAAAATATTTTGGCCCATACATTATTATCATAATCAACGGCTGGTTTTGTAGACTGGGGCACTACAGACTAGGCTAATATAATCAGTACCTAATTATCAACCAGTGTTTCGAAAAATCTAACACGTGAAAACGCACCCTAAGATACATGTTTTTATATAAAGGAAGCCGTAAAGCAATCACGTCCATTTCACCTGCAACCGCCGCGCCGCGACAAAATGGCCGCCAAAAATAAAAAAGAACACATTCGGAACTACACTCACTTCATTACGTTACCTCTCCAAATGGTGGGATGTTGGGACTGGTATCCAAATCCCGACAAAGAATACAAAATAATGATAAACAACATATATTTGGCTATGGTTTTATTTACGCTTTTAAGCTGTCCAATTATGCTTATCGTTAATTTGTACATTGAATGGAACGGCATTATGCATAGTTTGGAAAAGTTAGGTGACGGATTGCCTTTGGTTGTGTCTGTTGCTATCGTTACTTACTTCGCTTTGTACAAAAAAGAACTGTATGACCTGGCAGAGTTTATGAACAAACAATTCAAGTTTCATTCCGCTAGAGGATTGACTAATATGACCATGGAAGATAGCTACAAGGCGGCGAAGAACTTTGGCCTGGTGTATACGGCTAGCACGCTGCTCAGTGTGACCATGTATGTTTTGATGCCCATGATCATTCACCGTAAGTACCAAACAGGTTATATTACCTATATACCCTATTTTTAGAGTTTAGAAAACGTAGTTACAAGTCCGTACGATATAGGAAGCATGGTAAAGTGAAGAAAGGGCACCAATTTTCGTGTGGATTGTTGACATGCTTAATGATGTCGCTTAACGTGACGATGAAGTCATGGAAAATTAACGTTAGTCCCCCTGAGCTGTTCCGTTCCGTATGACACTGACCCGAGCTGATGGGGCCCTTATCATCCCCTTTTTAGTAAGTTAACTTATTACTTGTGAATATATTAGGTTCTGTTTCAGTTTGGACAAAGGAACCTCTTCACAACTGGATCTACATGGACGTCAATGAGACGCCTTACGTCCTGTTGGCGTTCCTTCGTATGTGCCTCTCGCAGGCCTTCGTGGGACTAGCTGTCGGCCAACTAGGTACCCCATTTCTAGAACTGGAATAGACTTTTCTACAAAGGCTTTCTTATGTATAGGCTGGGGAACCCACTGTAATGTATTTATTGTGTCCACGATTGTGGCACTCATTGAGGATTCAGATGGCGAAAGAAATTGCTTCGTGAGTCAACTTACAAAATAAGAGTATTCAAATAGGCTCTTCATCAAATTTTGCAAAGTCAAAATAATCTGTATTGAGTTTAAAAGCAATATGTACTTAGCATATGGTTTACTTAAACTACTTATATTAAACCGATTTGAATAAATGGGTTTTTACATGTTTCGTGGTGCGAGCGTCACATTATTTTAAATCTTTTGCAGGGGTATTCTTCGCCTCAAACGCCATTTTACTCTGCGGACAGCTAGACCTCCTCTGCTGCAGCCTTCGCAATTCTCGCTACACCGGGCTACTGCAGACCGGGGTGCAGTACAATGCACTGTTGCAGCAATACTCCGACATTATCGATGACGAACGACATAATTTTGTCTATAGCAAGACGGAGATGAAGGAGTCGAATTATCATTATGACAAGAAAGTGGTAAGTGACTCTTGTTAAAGATTAACTAAACGTTGAAAGAATAATATGATTTTTGACCCGCCCTGTTGATTTTGTTACAGAATTCTTTTTTTACGGATAGTCAAACTCAGATTGGTAAGTTTGACAGAGAAAGGCGCTTAGAATTCTCAGTTTCAGTAAGTATTTGCTGTACAAGCACATAACTTTTGCGACGTAGCATTTTACAGCAACTGTGGACGATGGCGCCCAACTTGGGGCTAAAAGGGTACAGACAAGATACACGCTAATGAAAAGAAAGTCTTTTTTTTAAACTCACATTATGCCAATCTTCGTTGTGATTCTATTTGTAGTTAGACCTCATAGCCTGTCACGCCGTTAAAACAGGTTTTCTAACAATCCTAGATATCTACAGCCCCGATTACGAGGAGCAAACTATGGCAGCGCTACAAGAGTGCGCACGCGTCTGTCAAGTAGTAGAACGATACAAGGAGAAGTTCGAAGAGTTCGCGTCGCCGCTGTTAGCGCTGCGCGTCGTGCAAGTCACGCTTTACCTGTGCATGCTGCTCTATGCGGCGAGTGTGGTGAGTTTGGTGTATGCTACATTGAACCGGGTATCCGAGAGTTACGTGCATGATTATGGATCCATCGGTTCTTAATAGGCTGCCAGAAAAGATCAGGAATGCAGCTTCCACCCCCATTTTTAAAAGCGGTCTGTGAAAATGGTTACTTCAACAAACGTTCTACAGTGTAGACGAATTTTTCAAGCTTCCAGTCATATAGGCACATTTTTTTAATAAATAAATAATATTATGAAATGTTTGATGCAATGAATGAATCGTTTTTTCTTTGGCATGTAACTATGGAGTTATAAATAAATTGTCCTATTGTATTGTATTGTATTGTATTGAACGTACGCAGCCCTACTGCAGAGCTCTATTCTACAACTTTAAACAATATTGTTTTTGATCTGTTATGGTAGGTATTGTTTTTAAGTCGACCGCTGTTACTGTAAATAAGAGCTATTTAACGTTGACAATACAATAACAGGTCAAAAACAATATTGTTGGTCGTCTATTCTATAGAGGCTCGGGGGCCCTAGGCAAGACGCAAACGTTACTTTTTTATTGCCATCGACGGGTGTACAGGCAGACAGCCCACCTGATGGCAAGTGGTCATCACCGCCTATGGACATTAGCAACGCCGGAGGCGTCACCAATGCTACTAATGTTTTTCTTTTCCATCACTCAAAATGTATAGAATCTCGTGCGTTAGGATGAACCACGTGGTCAACAGCTATCATCCCATACATTTTGAGAGTTGCGTTTGCATTTTGGCTAGGGCCAGTTCGTATGGTGAATACAGATGATGTTACCGCCGTATGTTTCAGAAATTCGACATGATCACCGTGGAATATTTGGTGGCTGTTTCTTTCGACATCTTCGTGTACTGCTACTTTGGGAATCAGATTATTTTGCAGGTAAGGAGAATATAAATTTAAAAGCATACTCTGATATTGAGATATTTACAAATAAATGGACGCGGTCCCCTCATTTCCAAAATACAAAACTGCCCTCTTTTCAAGATTCCCAGAATATACACACGTTCGGCGCCGGTGACACAACGTCTGTGATCAAAAAATTCTGACTCCTATGCCGATAACACATACCTATGTTGTGTTTTTATTTTCAAGCCTTTTTCTCGACAAATTTCCAATTATTATTATTTTTATTAAATGTACAGTTATGTTATTGAAATATTAATCGAATTCCGCTTTGGTTTTAAAATCTGTAAGTTTTTAGATTTCATAAAAGTTACCCTTATACAATGCCGATGACACAAATCTGTGTCATTTTTCGACACAAATCGGCGGTTCTCAAAATTTGCATTAGGAATTTCAATACTATGCATTACACTGCCTTATGGAAATAGTCAACACCTTTACCAATTTTTATACAATGGCAAGCTTACTTACGGTTTTCTTCCATTTAGTGAGATTTCAAATATTTTGCAGTATTTTTTCCAGCACTAGCACCATTCGACTACACGTTAGAAAGACGACTGACGCCGCAAAATAAAAATAAACGCATTTTAATATTTTACCTATAAACTATGCCAGTTGACACGTATTTGTGTCCATGTAATTCGTACTCCTATGCCAGTGACACAAATACGTGACCACGATAATTTCACCCGGCATAGCTTAGGGCTCAGTGAATTACTGCCGGCGCCGAAAGTGCCTGGTATTTTTAAATTCTAGTATACGCAATCGACTTATGGTCAATATAAAGTATCAGTTGAAGTTACTAGATATTAATATATTTATATCGATTAACAATTGATCAAACTTCGATCCACTCCGCTCTGCACGGGTAGCACAAGTTGTATTTTCTCGCTTGTCGCTCAGTGCGTCTCTATCGTTACAGACTAGAAAGGAAAGGGAGATCCGAGCGACAAACAAGTCGCGGACAACATGTGGTAGCCGTGCTGCTTGACCAAAAGTTAATCTTTTCAAGTGGCAACAGTAAAAAATAATGTTTCGAAAGGTTTAGGGGCTTTTTTTAGGAGGTTGTATGTTCCAACGTGTTTTTTTTTTTGATAAGCTGCTAATTGTTGCTATATTCGACAGCATAAGGGCTCAGTTTCATTGATCGATAGGTCGCATGCTTGTAGCAATCCATTGACGGGTTATCGTAACATTTTTGATCCGGGAGCAATGTATCACGAAAAACATGCAGGAACTGTGGCCCTACTTTGAAAACCGAAATTCGAAGTTACGTTAGCTCCATCCTCGTCACTCGTCATTCGACACTAAATCAAGAGAAAGGGATGGTAGGAAGGGAGGGAAAGGGAGAGTATCTTCGAACTTCGATTTTCGAAGTTGGGCTTAAAGCGACAAACCCATTGGCACAGGCATCACGCGTGTCAACGGCGGCGTACCAGAGCGCGTGGCAGGCGATGGGCGTGCGCTCGCGCCGGCTGCTGCTCAACCTGCTGCTCGCAAACAAGCGGCCCGCGGTCATGCGCGCCGGCGGCTTTCTGCCCATGGACTTGCACACGTTTGTCGTTGTATGTAAGACCAGGATTCATCGTAGACAATAGGCTAGTGTCCTAAAAAAATCTAATTAGTCGGTCCGTCATTTACATTATCAAAAAATATTGAAAACATCTTTTCTTTTGTCAATTAAAAAAAAAAAAACTTTATACCAAGGTATGACGTCACTAGCCCCCACTCCCGAACTTTGATGCGCGTCATGTTTGTCAATTTTGATTGATTTGATAAAGCAAAAAATAAGTGTTAAATATTTTTTGATAATCTTACTAACCCACTAATTAGATAATTTTTTTTTACCCAGATCACACCTCTATTGTTTAACAACGCCATGGAATATATCATGGAATATATCAGTCATGGTCGCCGGCGCAAAATAGACCTGAGTATCTATGAGGCAAGGTGGAGATTAGCTCTGGTTTTAAGCTGCCATTGGCGTGTGAGCATTAAATAACGCTACATGAAGAAAGACGAATGATTAAATTTGCGAGCATGAAAGAATGCGATTTGAAAATTCGCTAATATGAAAATATGCTTCCATAGTAGCGAATTTTCACAGACCGAGTCGAATGGTCTGACCCTCACAGTATTCATATAGAATGCGAGGACAGAGCAGTAATTTTTTTGTATTAGGGAACCTCTCGTCACGCGAAATAAGTTCTATTTGGTCATACTTAATTTGTAGAGATAATTAGTTTCATTTCGTCACGACCACTACATGGTGTTAGTTAATTACATACATACATACATTAAATCACGCCTGATTCCCAGAGGGGTAGTCAGCGACCACTTCTTTCCACCTGCTACGATCCTGACAAATCTCTTTCGTTAATTAATTAATTAATTTAATTTCAAATCAATAAGACAGTGTCGACGAAGCTGCGCTACCGCGGAGTTCCTATTTCTGGGTGGTTTGGCCCTCCGGGCCTGAGGCCCTACTTTGAAATTCGAAGTTCGAAGTTACGATAGCTTCATCCCTTTCTCTCGATTTAGTCTCGAATGACGAGTGACAGGGATGGAGCTAACGTAACTTCGAACTTCGAATTTCAAAGTAGGGCCTCTGCTGCAAAACTAACATAACCTAAACTTACCTACATTAAGCAATGCCTAACCTATGTTTTTATTACTTCTTTATCTTTATTTACTCAATGTCAACTAGCAGTATGTTTGGATCATTTACCTTAAATGATTTGTTATATTTATGTATAACAATTTTGATATTGTGTTAGCTGCGCTGGAAATTTGTAAAAGCTCTATTAGCAAAATGAAAATCTGTAATTGGCCAATGTACTGTTTAACCTAAAACTTGTCAAAGTACGCTGTAATTTGTGCTGGGGATTTATTTTGTAATAAATAAATAAATTAGCGTGACGAATAGATTTTTTTTTATTAACATTTTATTTATTTCAAAGGTGTGACCAAATAGAACTTATATCGCGACACGAGCGGTCCCCTAATCCATAATAATTTAATTTTAACTCATAGAAAGGGTACAGGCAATAACTATATGTTTTACTTTCCAGATAATCAAGACATCATTCTCCTACTACACGCTGTTAGACAAAATCAACAATTAAAATGCACAAAAATGAAATAAATAAAACATTAAATTCGGAAAGTGTTTTTATTTACGAAATTAATATACAATTCTTGTTCATACACGAATCGTGGAGCTGGCGCCCAATAATCAATTCAGTAGCGAATAACGAAAAACATTCAGTTGCTTATAGCGTATCTTATACAACCCTTAGCCAGGCATAGCCTTCCTACGTAGAAAAAGTTACTTAATGGGTGTAAATTTAATATTACATATTAAATGGCTGTTGATTTGATTAGACCTATGGCATATTTCTACAATCTCAACCATAATTTAACAGCTGTTCTAAATAACTTATAGATCTAAGATGCATATAGCAAACGAAGCTATCTTAACTAAGATATTGGTGGCTGGAGCAAATAGAGAGGTTGTATAAGACAGCAGAAACAGCTAAAGCACTACATCAGTTGCTACGTCCGACCTCTACACGGGGGACGGTTAATAATAATTACTTTTGTTCTGCCTTCAACAAACTATGCGTCGTTTACATTATTTATGCTTACTACTTATTATACTTTATCCATTATTTCCAATATTATTACATTTCTGTCATCGATTTTAATTTAACTGAGCTGATCCCTGATACGATCGGATTGCGACAGTGGATCAACCACTTCGACCTTTAAAATCTTGAGGATTACGAGGGGATCCGATCAGCATTAGAGGTCAGTGACCGTGATACGGTTTCGACACTAACACGTCACAACATACAGTGCGTCAACTCTTAGGTGCTTCGAGTTTGTACTTGTCTCTCACGTGCTCTCATATGCTCTTATTAAGAGCGAGTGAGAGAAAAGTACAAACCCGGGGGGCTAATGCCTAACGCACTCGCAATCGCAATCGTGTTTTAAAAGTCGAAGGCGAGTCTTCATACAAAATGAAAACAATTTTTCCACTTTGGCAGTGTGTTAGGCAATAGCGACGCCGAAGCACCTTCGTGATCACAGACTGTACATTGATCTCGTCAACATCGTGTTCTTACGTGGCACGTGAATCGATTATCGATATTTTGGCATTTTACGTGTCAGCACACCAGGGCCTCTATTCTACTGGGTAAAGCCATATCGCCTTTGACGTGCTATCGTATTATTTATTACTGTTACGTAACAGTAGTTTACGTGACGGTTGCGTAATGCTAATTACGCAGTCTCGTACAAAAAATTCTCTAAGATGGGTTCAGAAGCCGAAAGCCAAATGACCAACATTACCTTACCTGTGGTAGTAGGTGACAGCGATGACAGCTGTAACGTAATTTTGAAATTACGTTATCGAATATTGTAAGGTAATGCGATCCAAATTTGGAACATCTTCCAAAATTAACAGCTGTCATCGCTGTCACCTACTACCACAGGTAATGATGGTCATTACCTACGGGTTTTGAACGCATAATAGAGGACTTATGAGTGTAGATAAAAGATAATGCGCTAACATGTCAATGGCAATATGGTTTTAACGAGTAACATAGAAGCTCTGTTGGTTCACACAAGTGTTAATGTAGAAACCGCATACTCAACTTACATTAACCTGTTGGATATCGAATACAACACAAGCACACAACAGCAGTCATACGCACAATTACATTTTCCATTTTGTAGCATTCACGAGACATTCTTCCACATTTTAAAACATGCCCGCAGGGTCACCCCGAGCCGGTACTAAATTAAACAGCTTTAAATAAACAAGTTATCACTAGAGCAACACTGGCAGCTTTAGTGACGTTTGAATATAACTCTACAGAGTATTACACCTTTACGGATACACATTACGTTTAATTAATCGCCTTTAGACTTTAAATAAATACAAGGTTGGCAATATTGGCGATTCGTTACACATCCGTTCGCTCATGTCTACGCTGAACAATTTTCCAGCAATTGTTGATCTTGCATGCGAGCGAAACGAACAACGACTCATAAGAACAATTCACATTTAATTGAACAATTGAATAAGAGAGCGGAGAAATCACTGTAAATAAGACTCGATTGCTAAAATTTCATTGGTAAAATAATAAAAAAGGTGATGGCGAATCCATAGTAAGAATACGGTTGTGTGCACTCTATTGTCGGTCGCTAGAGTCGACTACAATGGCGGGGTGAGCTGCCACGGGGTGAACGAGTTAGGCCTAAATAGCTTATGAACTATGAATGGTATCCTCGTGAGGTGGGTCCACGTCCAGAGGGCCAATAGAGTACACGGTGGCGCGGGGTCCATGCAAGCGGCTTAGCTGCGCAAACAACCAGGGCATGAGCATGTGCTGCCAGTAAGGCTCAGTTTATTGGTCGATAGTCCGCTTGCAGCAATCCATTGACGGGCTGTTTTGTCATTTTTGAGCCGAGAGCTATTGCAGCGACGCAATGTATCACGGAAAGCATGCGGGTTATCGCGCAATGAAACAGAGCCTGTAGAGAAGGTCGGTGGTTCATCAATATTAAAACAACACCGTAGAATTAAGAGTTAATTATTTGAACACTTTTTGTTCTGTTAGGCTGGACATGTTGCATTCTACGAAAGTTAGTAACTGTAGAAAGTCCAAAAAGCTTTGACTTAATCGTCGAGGGGGCCGTCAGTGGACTCTCGTCTGCGGTCTCAGGATATCAAGCAAGCGCGCACAACGAGGCAGCTGCAAGACTGCGGTCTTCTGGCGGTTTATACCGTTGCCTCGGTGGCGTTTCATACCGTTGCCTCTGTGGCGTTTCACCGGTTTTAATGGATAAGCTTATTTGTCGGGGATAGTGCAATACCACAGAAATCATACATTCCATAAGGTGCAAAAAAAAGATATATTTTAATGTGATATTTCTGTTCTTATTGCACTTTCCCAGACGCAAAGTCGCTGTCAATTTCTACAACCGTTATAACTTATGTAGAATGCAACTTTTGAAGCCTGGATCGTGTAGATGGGCGTTTTTCAAAAAAGTGCTCATAGTTGAGGACTACAATACTTAAGACAAAATAGTGGTATCTCTGACAAAACTCCTGTTGCAAATGCAACCATTTTACTGACGAGTGAGGATTGAAAATGCTTCGGTTATTGAATGTGAGATACCGCCTATTGGCGTATGAGGGCAGTATATAAACGTATAACTAATTTTCGTGACGCAATGGAAAAGTTACCGTTGATAATTTTAGTCCTTAACTACGTGCGCTTTTTATGAAGAAAAAAAAAACGCCTGTTTAGGATGGTTGACTACTCCTGACTTTTAGAAGTTCCACACAAATTTTTCCTAAAAACACAAAGGAAATCCACAAACTATAATAAAATAAGTAGTCAAACATCCTAGGTCTTGCATGAAGTAATATCTAACAATGTATGATTTTGGTTCTGTTGATAGGCACGTCTCTTCTTGTAAGCTAGTTGTCCAAACATGAGTTAATAAAAGCGTGTGAACACTAGGTTCAGGGGTGCATTTTAAGTATTACTTTGCCTTGGATGTGGTAAAATGGGTGCCAAACTTCATTCGAAACTTGTGATAAATAATATGAATAAAACTAGTCTATAGCGATATTGTTGTTACTGACGAGTTGACATAATTTCGATATTTTAAAAATAATAGACCGCTTATCGTATACAGACGGCGGATATAACAGGATTTAACCAGTAGAATGTACCGGGGGTGTTATTCTCTCAAAAAACAGCGGTCGATCGAACGGACGAGCGAATTGAAGCGGCGAGTTTAAGTAGTCCCGTCCGAGTGAACAAAACACATTTTAGCGCGTGCTTTGTCAATTGGGCAGCCTTATACGTTCGAGAAGTCATGCTGCTAAATTGAATACACGCGCTAAAGTGTGTTTTGTTCACTCTGACGGGACTACTTAAACTCGCCGCTTGTGTCCATCACTCGTTCGTCCGTCCGTCGTTGTTGAGAGAATCACACCCCAAGTCGGAGTTGTTTCGACATCTGAATGTCTGCGGCAACCTTTGGACGGTTTCATGATGATACAAAGCAAGGCAAATAGATAAAGGCCTTGCGATGTTACCTACTAACTAATGCAACAGAAGTGATTCGATTCTATCGATAACCCTAACTTGACCTTTGGACTGGCTAAACACTAGTACAGTCACCCACAATAATATATTATCCAACATTGGGCGTAACAATATCTGACACGTTCTTATACCTCTAGTAATAAAGACCTGTCAGATATTTTTGCGCCCAATGTTGAATAATATATTATTGCTGGTGACTGTACACTGATGGTAATTGGGATCTGAGACTCATAGACATTAGTATTCTAAGATAACAAGTCAACAAAGTTAGCAAGTTGCTAAATAAAACCCGACCCAAAAGAAGAGGGGAATTATGTCTTTTTTCGTCCGTCTGTCACAGCCTAGGAGCCGAATGGGTAAACCGATTACAATGCATTTTTATTTAAAAGTTAATATTTTAGCGCTTGGACACATCGGCAGGGTTGCCAACGCTAACAATAAGTCAAAGTACCTCGTAATAAAACCTAAATAAAAATAATAAAATCCTAAAAATCTCATTAGTAAAAAAAAACAACTTATTGATCAACCAGAATATCACACTTTACTGATACTGTTTTATTGGTTAGGCCCCCGATTGCATGCCAAGTACAAGTTATTTTGAACTTTCGTTACTTGTTATTTAATTATCATTTTAATAATACCCAATAATTTACACGGATCCTCATACTTTGCCCCGTAAATTTAAAGGAAATCCCTGATTTGGCAAGACTCATTAGGGGTTTAAAAATGTTCAACATAGAACTACCCTGTAGCTATCATAATTTCGGTGAATGTACAAGTCGGGCTACCAGGGCGCTAGAGGGCGCGGGTACTCACTTCTTCTTGTTCTTGGGCTGCGCGCGCGGCGGCGTGTTGGGGCGGCCCATGTTGAGGCCGGAGTACAGCTTGCGCTTGTCGGCCGGCTTCAGGATCTGGAACGAGCACATCAGCGTCTCGTCCACCGACATCAGCGCGCCTGCAATACAACACGGGTATTATGCAACATAAATCCAGGGATCTCAACTATATTGCTTTTGATATGTTACAATATTGTTTTTAACTCGGTCGCCGTTACTGTTAAGTAAATAAGACCTATTATATCATAACGTTGACAATACGAGAGCATTTCAAAAGAAATATGGTTTTACGCAGTACGGTCACGGAAGTTAATTTGCTACCCATTTCAAAGAAAATCTGCTTGAAGATGTCATTGTCAATTGAGATTTCAAGTCTTTTGTAATTGATAGGAAACTCAACCCTATTGCTGTAGAATGTCAGATTGACTTTGAACCTAAGGTGGGTCACAAATTAAATTCCTTTACTGTACAATAGAGCCCCAGTGCAATAGCTTTTAAAAAGGGTGCCCTGTTATGCTGATGCCCTGGTGTTTTCAGGTTATCTTAAACTTTAACAACGTGAGTTAGACTTATGACGATCACAAAATCAAAACTCCTGCGCCAAGACACGCCTGTCGATGACATGAAAATGCTAAAAAGAGATACGTTCTATGAAATTAGTATAAACCCTTAAAAACACCATTTCGTCGGCCTAAAGTGCAAAGCTGCTAAATCCATTTTTAGGATTTAGCAGTTTTGCATTCTAAATAGATGAAATAAAGTGCAAACCTGCTAAATCCTAAAAAAATATTTAGCAGGTATGAAATTTAGGCCGACGATTTGTGTTTGTACTTCTCGTCCATTCGCTTGAGTATATACTCAATTACTCATATGCTGTCTTTCCGATGTTATCCGAACCTGAAAGACTTTAAGAGCTATTGCACGTTATTTAATTAAAGCAACACTAGCCTACCGGCGAGGGCCGCCGTATTATTAAACTGATCTCGACTGTAATGCTCGTCTCAAGATGCGACAATAATGTCTATCTTAGGCTTGACGGTTACTTTGATGTATCTTGTGACGAGCATTTCAGCTAAGATACGGCCCTTATGGCCTGGCCACGACATTGCGCGAATTGCGGCGCGGCGAGCGATTTCCTAATACATTGCGTGTGATGCCAACTAACCGCAGAACGATGCGCGTCTCGACCGTGCAATGTATTAAGAAAACGCTCGCCGCGCCGCAATTCGCGCAATGTCGTGGCCAGGCCGTTACGCTTGTTTCACACGGACCACGACCACACCACGTCGCAGCCACAAACAGTGGTTGCGACAAAAGATATATGGTTACCACTGACGGCAAAATGTGGTCCGTCTGAATAGAATTATTTATTTTCATAGAAATTACCGTCCGACCGCATCGCAGCGACGCGTTGTGGCTGCGATATGGTGTGGTTGTGGTACGTGTGAATAGACCCTTAGTGTAGCTGTGTAAATTGTACCCGTGTAAAATATACGAGTAGTGTTTGATGAAGTTTAGCTAGCACTGACCGGCATTGTCGAACTCGCCGCAGTAGTTAGGCGCGGAGAAGAGTGTGACCAGCTGGCGTTTGGCGAAGAACTCGTAGCCGTCCTCCACCACTTGATGCGCGCGGCAGATCAGGTCGAACTCATGCTTCGACAGGAACTTGCCCACCACCTGCCGATAGACAACCGGTCTTAACAATAGGGAGACCTATTTCACTTGGAAAAAATATAAAAGAACAATATGTGCCCTAGTAAGTCCGATCAGTCACGTTTTCTAGTCCTTTTAGTGTGGTAATTTTTTCGAAGTGAACTAAAGAGACAGTCTAATAAAGTAAGTGTGACATTAGAAGTGACTTGTACGAGTAGCTCAATATTACCCCTTTTAGCTCCCTGGCTAGGTACTAGGCTAGCATAATCACCGAGGTGTAGTCTGACTTCGGTTCCGAAGGGCTCACGTCGCGGTCTTACTCGCCAATGAATCACCAGTTTACGTACAAAGTACTAGGTTCGCATAATCATCAAGGTGTATACTGACCTCAGTTCCGAAGGGCTCACATGGCGGTACTCTCCAATGGGTCAGCGTTTTAGCTACCGAGTACCAGGTTCGCATAATCATCAAGTTGTATACTGACCTCAGTTCCAAAGGTGAAGCTGACGCCGCGGTCGTTCTCGCCCCAGCCCGTGGTGTCCTTGTCGGGGTCGGACCACAGCAGGTCGCACAGCAGCCCCTGGTCGGGCACGTCCGTGGGCCGCATGATCCGCCGGATCTGCTCCATGGCCTGCAGGTCCGGAGACAGTCCGCCGTGGCAACAGAAGATCTTCTCATCAACTGAAAATAAAACGGGCATATTTAGAACGGTTTGGAATCCTTATAAAACATTGTGGCCTTCAGATAAATAAAACTTATACAGGGCCTATTTTTCAAAGCCTAAGGTATCTGACGGTGTAAGTTTTCATCTTTTCTATCAAATATGTAAAAGTATAATTTAAATTATACTTTTACATGTCTGAGGTTTCGAAAAATCGCCTTTAAGAATAAAAAAAACCAGTAGGCCAATTTGTTTGATACTTTAATTAAGAGCCGTATCAACACAATAATCAAACGGATAAGATACGTCAAACGGCGGGTAATAGAAAACTGTAATTAATACGGTCAAAAAGAAGAAAAGTTTGTTAATACGGTCCTAAGTCTTATTAGACTCCTATCTTGCTCTTGCAAGTCCGTCAAACAGAGCATTACTAGTCAGCTTAAGGCTGTTAAGGTTATTGCTGTGCGAGGGGATTATCCTTAATTCAGAGGGAGAGGGTTTCTTTTAAAGAAACAGAAATATGTGGTACAGTAACCAAATAATCTAAAAATATGTAACTTATAATTTACGGCTCTTTGAAAAATGTTGACGTCTTACACTTCGCCTTTTGATAGCGATAATATTTTACATAACTTCTTCAACAGATTACACATTTTCTAGTGTAAGATAATATATGGAAATAGTACCCATCAGACACAGTTTGTTAGTAATTACATGATAACATGATCTAAGCTTTTATTCACGATATAAGAGACGTAATTTAGAAATTCAAGAAGATTGGTAGACGATACGATATTCATAGCTTAAACCGCAAGCCTCTAGAGGTATATAGTTTATTAGGTTATAATCAAACAAATATTATTATAGGCAACTCATTCTTGAATAGACAGGACAAGGCACTAATATTTAATTTGTTTTCAGTACATATGCAAGTACATGACAAATTATATTTAGACATGTTTATGATCTTTTTGGAAGCCCGTTTACCGTCGACGACAATTCGTAGAAAATCGACGACACGCGCACCTGAGGGCCCTGCAAAGATGCACTACGCTAACTAACGTTTCTATTAGATTCGTTTTTAAACCAATCGCGTCACTGGTAGACCACGTGACTTTTCGTATCACGTCATCTCCCAGTGACGCGATTGGTTTAAAAACGAATCGAATAGAAACGTTCGTTAGCGTAGTGCATCTTTGCAGGGCCCTCTGTCCATTTGCAAGTTACGCTATAATTTGTTGTAACAATAGCGTCGTGGAGATAACTCTAAACGGCTGAATTAAGCCGTTGTATTTTGCTTTACTCTAGTAAACTAACCAGTTTCAAGTTCTCGGCCGAGCGAAGCCTGTAAGCTGTTATTACCATTTGTTTCTAGGCTTAAGCTAACGCTTATCCGCCTGAAGCGTACACAGTTTTGCTCGTATACGCAACCTTTTCGCCCTTTAGCCATTGAGCGTAGGTGAACGGTCGAGAAACCTTGCTCCGGCGGTAAATTAGTGCTTCGGTCTATGATGTAAATAAGTTGATGACCCGAGCGCGAAACTTGTTTGTAAATAATATACGCGTGAACTCATTAACATGTTTAGGATGTACGTAATAATTAAGTTACGAAGGTTACTTAATAAAAATAGTACAACGAAGAGCAATCCTCTGTGTCCTATTCCAATGTGGATAAGTCTGTAAAAGACATCTCTACAAATATTATAATTCTGTTTATTTCGCTGTCACGGCTAATGGGCATATTACACTACCCGGTATTCAAGGACGCTTTCTCTAAATCGGGATAGTGTAATATGCCCATTATTTAGCTGTGACAGCCAAAAAGAGAAAAAGAAAAGGAGGAACCGCCCTTGTAACTGGCCAAGCCTCCCTAAATACGCCGTTAAATAGTGGAACCTATGTAGGTATATAGATGACATAAAGTCGTCCCTGTAATGTTATTCCGAAACAGCAAGGACAAATTCGTCTGCTTGCATGTCTACGTTAAAACGGCTAATTAATGTATTATTTATTTATATAGGAAATCTATCATTTACATTAACAACGGCCAAATAATCGTGACCTTCGAGCAGATTATGTATGAACCTCGTTATTTGGCGTACGTCAGCCAAATCAATTAGTGCGGTAAATTTCCACTGCGCAGGATGAATCACGAGCGGAGTCTCGAGCGATAACCTCAGGTAATCTGGAGTCAAGTCATGAAGCTGATAGCGGAAATCATGCTAATGTATTGTTTAGTCACCTTGGAGAAATTGTAAGTAAATATATTGATGATGCGGTTCTTGCGTGTTGCGTGAACTTTGAGTTGATTTAGAAGCTGTCCTTACGTGCTGAATCAACGCCATACGCCCTCTGCACGGGGTCCCCGGTCATCATCATAACAAGATAAGATAGAAAGATGTACTGAGCGAGAATCGTATAAATGCTGTTATTATCGACGTAATAAAAATGAAAGGCGTTGAAACAAGAAATGACTGGAGATTTTTCGAAAACACGAACTTGGAATCTTCGCAGGTTAAACACTTGGCATGTAATCTAACTGATGGAATAGTAAAGTAGCTATTTTTAAATTACGTGTATATAAGGTTAGAATAAAATAATACGTTCGATATTGCTTCGAGATTCAATTACTCGCTCGATAGCAGACTTCGCTAATCAAAACGTCATCAACTCGCATCGTAAACGGAAATGGAAGCAAACGATCTGCATTGTCTTAAGTGCGGTCGGGCCATTCAGGAAATCGATGCTAGTTAGGTATAATTTATCATTCTGCGGCATGACACGGGTATAACACAGTAACAGTGGATCGGTGGAGGTTTGAAGATTTGATTTATTTAATCATAAAATCTTTGGAGAATTCTCTTTCCTTTTCAGTAAATAATTTGAAAAATGTTATGCGAGAAAATGTGTGCGCCATTTTGCCGCGAGCCACCCTTTTGTACAGTAAAGACGAGGAATCCAGGATCTAAGAAAAAAACACTTAGCGGGATATACGGAGCGAGGAAACTCGGGATGGTTAAAGAGGCAATCATCTATAACTTGATTATTAGAGTTCAGGAGGTTGTTTACTGAAGGGAAATCGACAACGATTGTTCGCGTCTTCGGCTTGTTTGGAAGTTTAGCCGGGGTCACGTAAACAAGAGATGTTGATATAATACCAGTTGCTAAGTGAGCATCGTGGTTAGAGAATCAAACTAACATTTACTCCCAGTGACACGCCGTGTGCGAGTTAAAAGGTGAATATGCTATCAAAAAAATATCCATACATTTAATTACAACAAAACAGATAAAGGTTAAGAACGTAAGCTAATATTTACACGACAGATTACATAATTATATATCTGACCTCATAGAAGAATAAGAATACTTAAAACAAGTTTGACCTTCTATTTTATCACTACTTAAGAAAACACATAAATAAAAGTCACCGTGGAGACCACATACCACATATCGTCAAACGTAAACACGACAGAAAAATGTAGCAGAATTTTCAAACTGCTAACTCCCGAGAATTAATTACATTTGCGCAACTTAGTTGTGAACTTTATGGAATTTACGAGCTTCGAGAAATCCTGCAAAAGTAAATGAGGGAATAACATTTTTTCTGAAATCAGAATCGCCAGAAAAACAAGAATAGGGTCAGGTCGCTGGTAGAATTATATTCAATTGTAAACAGTGACATTGCTATAATTACGGAATATGCTTGAGTTATGATATATGGCTCAAATTTTGATGGAACCTGACGAAAATAATTGAAAGGGAGCGACGAGATTTATAATCGCTCCAGAAATAACAGATGGCGATTATGACGATGTCTGGATTGGACGAGAGCCAATTGCCCGTGATGATGATTTAAACCTCGCACCGAGTTAACTTAATATGAGAGTGCAAACTGCATAAATAATTCTAAACAAGTATCAGTCAGTAGTAATGACATGGAACGTGCGAGTGCAACATTAAGCATTGAATGCTGCGAGAAAAGGGTAAACATAACCTCGTAAGGCCCACCATACTAAAAACAGGTAGTTTTTTGTGAGTGGGACTTTGAATCTACCGTCAAGGCAATAAAGTTCAATTACGTTTGTTCGATAATGCCATTCTCAGTATATGAATATAGGAAAATAAACCTATTCCCATTGGAACACAGTTCAAATTAAATTGTCTTGATTATGTACATCGTATTGCACTGGGCCGTACGAGGATATTTAACATTCCGTTCGAATACATGCTACCTATCGATACTGAGCGAGTCCAGGTAACGAAGTTAGGTTTTCATTAATCTATGTGTGTAATAATTGCTGGGACCGGAATAAGGCCCCAGCATTATATGGCTTGTGTCACGGAACGTATCGACTTCCTGAAGCAGAAGGTTTACGCGTGGGCAAGCCGTATTCGTCGCTATAGAGAGCGTGTGGATAGATACCAGCAAAATCGCCTCTTCCAAAGCGATCAGAGGAAGGTGTACCGAAAGTGGGAAGGAACCGATCAAGGTGTGAGCGACGGACACCTACCGGATCCTGCTGCTATGATTAATTTCTGGCGCAGCATCTGGTCGGTGCCTGTCGTGCACACAGAAGGAGACTGGATGCGTGCTGTTGAACACTCGTGTGAGGCTATTGAACCAATGGGGCCTATTACCATCTGCCCCGAAGACGTCAGTTGTGCAATTCGAATGGCTCAGAACTGGAAAAGTCCTGGGCCGGACGGATTGCACAACTTCTGGATTAAATGGTTCAAAGCCTCACATGAATGTTTAGCAACGCAATTCCAAAATTCCCTTGAGCTTGGTTCCTTACCACCTTTATTAACAACTGGTGTCACCTTCCTGCTCCACAAGTCTGGTAGTACCGCGGAACCAAAAAACTACCGACCCATAACATGCTTGCCTACCATCTACAAGCTCCTTACATCCATTTTGAGCACAAAATTAAATGCACATTTTATTGCAAATAATGTTTTGGCCACTGCTCAAAATGGATGTAAGGTTGGGTCCCGCGGTACTAAGGAGCTCCTCCTCATAGACATGGCCATTTGCCAGCAAGTCAGACGAAGCAAGGTGGCCCTTTCGGCTGCTTGGATTGACTACAAGAAGGCTTATGACTCGGTGCCTCACTCATGGCTCGAAAGGATCTTAGAGTTGTATAAAGTTGATGCAACTTTGAGGTCCTTTTTAGGTGTGTGTATGAGGCAGTGGGTCACAGTCCTTCGTCAACCAGGTGCTCGAGATGTCCCCTCTGATTCGCCTAGCTTGATAAAGATTGAAAGAGGCATCTTCCAGGGTGACAGTCTGAGTCCTTTGTGGTTTTGCCTAGCCTTGAATCCCCTCAGCTCTATGCTGACGGATTCTGAGCTTGGCTATCGACTTCGTAGAGAAGCTGAAGTCATTTCTCACTTATTGTTCATGGATGACCTCAAACTGTTTGCATCGAAGCGCCAAGATCTTATCGCATTATTGAAAATCACACAAGAGTTCAGTAACGCGATCAAGATGGAATTCGGTGTAGATAAGTGTGCGGTCATGCATGTTCAACGAGGGAAAGTTGTAAATTCGTCGAATTTGCAGCTTTCTGAGACAATGACTCTCAGATCCCTCTCCGAAGTTGAAACCTACAAATATCTTGGTATGTCACAGTCTTTGGGTATTGTGGACGGCGATGTCAAGCAGTCAGTGAAGGAGCGCTTCTTCTGCCGCTTGACAAAAGTTCTTAATAGTCTTTTGTCGGGTGGCAATAAGGTGCGCGCCTTCAATGGCTGGGTGATGCCACTGCTCACATATTCCTTTGGCATACTAAGGTGGACTCAGACTGAGCTGGACGCCCTGGATAGGAGGGTCCGTCTACTGCTTAAATCACATCGCATGTTGCACCCACGCTCATCTGTTATGAGATTGTACATCCCGAGGAAATGTGGTGGTCGAGGCATGTTAAATGCTAAGAATCTCCACAACCGCGAGGTGTGCAATCTCAGGGATTATTTCCTTAGCAATGAGTGTGGGATGCATCGTGATGTGGTTGCAGTAGACAAGAGCCTCACGCCTCTTTCTTTGGCAAACGAGAACTGGCGCAAACCAACGGTGTTGAGCACTGAAGACCGCAAGAACGTATGGAAGAGCAAGGAGCTACACGGACGCTTCTACCGGGCCCTAACAAGGCCCGACGTAGACTTTTTAGCGTCTGTGAACTGGCTACGATTTGGTGACCTCTTTGGGGAAACCGAAGGTTTTGTCTGTGCAATTGCTGACGAGGTCATAATGACGAACAATTACCGGAAATATATTCTGAGGGATGGCACGGTTGACATTTGTCGAGCATGCCGTTGCCCCGGCGAGTCCCTCAGACATATCATTTCCGGTTGTTCGCATTTGGCCAACGGCGAGTACTTGCACAGACATAACCTCGTAGCCAGGATCATCCATCAGCAACTTGCTCTTCAATATGGTCTTGTTGAGTCTGAAGTGCCGTACTATAAGTACGCACCGGCGCCAGTTCTCGAAAATGGTCGTGCTACGCTCTATTGGGATCGATCTGTCATCACGGACAGGACTATTGTTGCCAATAAGCCTGATATCGTGTTGACAGATCGATCTCAACGCCGGGCAGTGCTCGTCGACATCACCATCCCGCATGACGAGAACCTTGTGAAGGCCGAGAAGGACAAACTCAGCAAGTACCTTGACTTGGCTCACGAGGTGACCGCCATGTGGGATGTTGACTCGACTATCATTGTCCCGATAGTTGTTTCGGCAAACGGTCTTATAGCGAAGAGTCTCGACCAACATCTCAAGAGACTCTCGCTAGATGGCTGGATCAAGGGCCAGATACAGAAGGCAGTACTCCTCGACACGGCACGTATTGTGAGGAGGTTCCTCTCTCTGCAGCCCTAACCACCGGTAGCTTGAGCCCTGCCTCGCTGCCGGCGGCACTCGTAGGTTAGGTTTTTTATAATGTCTATTTTTTTGTATTAGTATTGTTATTTTACTTTTATATTTGAATATTTGTTATAAAAAACCTAATGTACAGAAAATTAAATAAATATCTAAAATAATAATAATAATAATATTTATTTCCAGAAATTTTTACATGTTGAGTCGCTTAGATCTAGCTTATGCATTAATATAGGAGCATAAAATATGTACCCCTGACTCGGAAACTAGTGAAAACTGTATTTTCCGTGTCAGTGATTCCTCAATCAAATATGGTTTAAAGGCTATTAATGTATAACAATACTAAGAACATAACTGGTGTAATGAGAGTTTATATTTAATATATTTACTATATCACGAAAGATCATTAATCGTGTGAATGTTTTATCATACTATATCAGTACCCTTACCATGAGTTACAATTACCGTACTCGCTAGCGAGTAGAATGCTCTGTCTCTCGCACTCTATAAGAATACTTGCGAGGTCTGCGAGGGACCGAGCTTGCAGCCGCTAGCGAGAACGTTAATTGTAACTCATGGTAAGGGTACAGATCAGATCCTTCAACTTGTGTGTCTGGACTAATCGAGTCTCGTTATATAATCAATCGTACACGTTTTGGTCTCTACAGACTTATTATATAAAGAAAATCTCACACGTGTTTACTCCTCAGAGAAAATAATAAAATCGCAGCATAGACAAGAAATAACAAACTAAAGTTCGCCACTTAGTTCTTAACTAAGTTACTGCGAAAGAACAAACCAATTCGTGTGGAACAGTTTATTAAAGTTTTAACAACACCAATATCTCGAAAATTGTTATTTCTAAGGGTAACTAGGAAAATGTTATTTTGTAGCCTAAACTGGTTTGTTACGTAAAGAGTTTTTCGATTCCATTCCTCTTTGAAAATTACAGTACTAATCATTAGGTAGACTTTTTGTAGACTACCTAACTAGGTATGGAATTCGATTTGGCTCTTCTGGCGATTCCCCTAGAGACGTAAATAACATGCCAAGAGAAATTCCAAGCGCTCACTAACGGCGGCCAAGTAAATAATCTAATCTTACATAAATACCACAAATGTCCGTCGCAGTACAAATATTCACCATTGTGAAACGTAGGAGCGTTGTGATAACAGCTATCGGCGGAAGCATGTTTTCATAACTCTTCATTCATATAACCCCAGAATCATAACATAACTGTTAAGACCGGAGTTACTCTTAGGGTCGAGTGGTTAGAACTCCGCCACAAGGTTAATTTTAAGTCATTTGTGGTGAGAGTACTCACCAAAGATCTGTCGACCTTTTTAAAGGAGGAATTCTAGCCGAGGGGTGTCATATTTCGGCGATTTCGTGGCCGCCGTCTGGCAGACACCGTGAAAGTTTATTAGTAGTCGTGTTAATTTTATGTTAAATATTGTTATGTATGTTAGTCTGTAAGGTATTTGTAAATATGGGACTTGTAGTCTGAAATAAAGTTATTCTATTCTATTCTATTCTATAACAAACGGTCTTATAGAATCTTAAGTATAACACCTATACTTTTTATATTTGTGAAAATTGTGAGGTTACTTTCTATTAAATAAAATCTCATATTTTTTGGAAAACATTCAACAATGTAGCAGGTTGGAATTTTGATCTTGAAGTTTACGATCATTGCACAATCATAAGTATAAGTAGTTTTTTTTAAAATGTAAAACCTATAATACGTTCAATCTTTTCAATTCCAATCGTCTTCACTGTATTCTATAAAGTATCGGCTATTACCACCAATTTTGGAAAAAAGAAAATTTTATACACATTCGCTTGGCCTTCTGTGTCCATAATAGTTCAACCAGAACTCAAAAGATGCAGATGTCTATACATGCTCAGTTTTTAACTGCGTTGGGAACTAATGAGTAAGAAAATCATTAGTCCACGTATAGATGAGCGCCAGATTACATGCGCAGACGCCGCGTGAGCACAACACGTGCGCGGGTCACGGGTGATTCAACTAATTCAACGCCGATCGACACGTCATGGGGTCCATTTTGTAGAGAAATGAGGGGCGTAGGCGCTGAATGTGGTAACGCTAACGTGGCAATGGTCAGAGTTGATGGTGAGAACCATTTACATTAAAACCCTATGATTAGAAGGTAATGAGAACTATTTCAAGACCTGAAGATGATACGACGTCAGCAATTGTTCCTTGTGCAAGAGTGAGAATAATAGAATAATGACCCACCTAGTTCGCAGAAGTAATTTGTTAATTTTCTATCATCTCTATAAATGCCTAGATTTTTTTGCCAAGCATTAATAATAAATCTTTGTATGCGCAATATCAAATGATAATGGGTCATACACAGATTTATATAAGTTACCGTCTTTCCTGTGGATATGCCCGAAGTTAACGTTTTTAAGGCCTAATTTGCTGGCTGAACCCACATCCTCATAAGCGCCGTCAGAGGGCTCAGACAAGATGCACTACGCTAACTAACGTTTCTATTCGATTCGTTTTTAAACCAATCGCGTCACTGGTAGACCACGTGACTTTTCGTCTCACGTCATCTTCCAGTGACGCGATTGGTTTAAAAACGAATCGAATAGAAACGTTAGTTAGCGTAGTGCATCTTGTCTGAGCCCTCTGGTCTACTGTAGTACTAGCAAATAAAAGCATAACTTATGCCTATGCGCACAAGCCTCTTACTATTATTGACCACAGGAGAGACAACTTTTTTTTTTGTGTATGACCCTAATACTGAGCGAGAAATTGGGTTTGGAATAAAGAGAAACTGAATAAACAAACGAATGCTAAGATACATTTTCAAGTGGGATCGTTCCAAATAAAATATAAGCTTACTGACAATAAGAAAAGAAAATTGGGAAAAGGTAACTGCTGCCGGACAGTCGAGACGACCCAAAGGGACGATCTAAATGGGACCCTCTTTAACTGTCAAAAGTTATTAAAATGCTCTTCTTTATATTACAAGAATTGGGTATTCATACAATTGAAGTTTTGTACACGCGTTTTATTTATTACTAGCTTCTGCCACGTAATTAGGAAACTATTACATTTTCCGGGATGACAAGTAGCTTGTGTTAATCCAGGGAATGACCTATCTCCATTTCATCCAATTCCGTCCAGCCGTTGCAGCGTGAAAGAGTAACAAAGTAACACACAAACAAACTGTTGCATTTATAATATTAGTAGGATGACGTGAAATCAGTTTGTTTCCTTCGTTGGATTGTCCTTCGCAAAAAGCAGCAATCGCCTTGACATGCTAGACTTAATATAACGGCAGGAAATTCATATAGACTTTAATCTAGGGAAAATATGCTTTTCCCAAAAGAACATCAATTAAAGAATTTTAGACATTCGGACACAAGGAAAATGTAGTTTTTAGGGTGCTGTACCCAAAGGATAACAACGGGACCCTATTATTAAGACTCCACTGTCCGTCTGTGTGTCACCAGGCTGTATTTCATGAACCGTGATAAGAAGACAGTTGAAATTTTCACAGATGAAGTAGTTCTGTTGCCGATATAACAACAAATACTAAAAATAGAAAAAAAAATAAGCTGGTTTCCCATACAACAAACGTGTGTTTTTTGCTGTATTTTACTCGATATTAATAACGGCCCCCCCTTAAAATAAATATTTAAGGTGGGCTCCCATACAATAAACGTGTTTTTTTTTTTGTAGATAATGGAACGGAACCCTTCGTGCCCGAGTCCGACTCGCACTTGGCCGGTTTTTTATACATCGTTATACTGATTACATCATGCGCAACGTGATAGATCCGAGCTTAGCTTTCGGCTTTAAACACTTTCATGTGCGTGACGTCACAGCCAAATGGTTCATAAACGAACCAACGAGTTGTGATGAAGCCAGATATAAATGTATATGAACCAAACCGAACCAGCCGCGAACAACCGCGATAACAATCCGTCTCTGGATAATGGAAATCAATACAGCCGCAAAGTTAAATAAACAGTGTCAATTTTCTCGATGATACGTCAAACGATTTAACGATACGTACGCTATCAACGTGTAAGTAATTATATTGAAATACCTTACACTACGTTGCTAACGAATTTCTCCGCACACAACATAAATCTTCGGTAAATTACTTTGATAAGTGTTCAAATACCAGCTAAGTTTCTGTAGGATCGTTTGCTCTATTAAAATAGATGAATAAATATTCAAATTGAATCCTTTAATGAATTAAATATTGGCAAACAAGCTATTTAAGCTGTAAAAACACCTATTGGTTCGTAGAGGAGTAGATTGTTTGTTAGTTTAATTTTCACGGGTCAGCGATTCGTTTACTAACTTTGATACTAAAAGTACTTACACCCGTATTCTGCGTTCAATACAGCTTTGTGAATGGTCCTTTTTGATCGACCTTTTGTTTATGAGACGATTTGAACCACCCTGTGCGTTCGTGAGCACTGTGAGACCTCATAGTGACATTTCTGAATACGGGTGTTAGACAACTGAGGATGTCCCAAATCGAACGTGCTAAAGAAATCCCGAACTTTTAACTGACTTGATGTCAAAAGTTTAGACATAATTACTTCATTACCTCGTAAACTTTCTGTACAAGTATTGAAATATTAAGTCTAAATTGTTTCAGAGTTCTTGTTTTGTTACTTTTCACGACTCTTTAGTTTGTTTTTCATCAGAATTTTAAATATTTTCGCCCTCGGAGAGGTGAGTACGCGCAGTTAAAATCAAAATCAGTTTACGTTGAGAGAACGGAACAGAGCTGCATAACGGGTTTAGCTCTGTCCCTTTCTCTTTACCTAAACTGAGCTGCTTTAGTATATCATGGAAACCTCCCCTCTTTGCACTTAGGTACCTACCTAAGCCCTTCGTGCTTATTCTTTGTGACAGCTCGAGAAGTGAGAAGCTTACGCAGTAGGTATAATAACCAGGGTTCGGAGTTTTCGTAACACGGTAAGACGAAAGAGAGCAGTGGAGTCGACTTTAACATTAAAATTAATCTCTTACTTATACTCATTAGGGTCATTTAATTCCTAAATGCTTTTATATTCGCCCTGATCCCCTGAGTAAAGCTGCTAAGCTATGTAATTAAAGATTACAATTACAAACAAATTTATTTTCATGTACATATTATTATTTATAATAATCTCATGTTATGAATATTAAAAGTGAGAGTTATTATCCATATTTAAATAAAAAAAATTCTATTATATGAACAAATGAGGATGAGTATGAGTAAGAGTTGAATTTTAATGTTAATGTCAACTCCACTGCTCTCTTTCGTCTTACCGTGCTATGAAAATCCGAACCCTGGGTATAACATTGTCCCTTTCTCTAATGTACTCAAAACATAGTAGCCCCGAGGAGGTTGCTTCGGGCCGACACTCGCCACCCTGCATAGCAATGGGCGGTGGCGTATGTAGGTAGGTTGACTTGTTTATCACCATGTCAGAAGTTTTTATCTGATAGGCAACTTACATAATTAAATTTGGTTTATCCATGGTGTACGGATGGATCATAAACGTATTAAGTATGTATAACCTCGTAAGGCCCAGTGTGCAATAGAATGTTCATGATCAAGGCAATTTAATTTGAACTGTGTTACAATGGTAATAAGGTTTATTTTCCTATCTTGATAAACTGAAAATGTCATTATCGAACAAACGTAATTGAACTTTATTGCCTTGATGGTAGATTCAAAGTCCCACTCACAAAAAACTCCCTGTTTGTAGTATGGTGGGCCTTACGAGGATAAATCTCTTTTAAAAACGTCCAGATGATTCTGTTTCGATTTTTTTGCAATACGTCCAGCAATTTTTATTCTCATTATTTCCTTCTCAGAACCAACATTAATTTGTTTCTGTTTGGCCCATTGGATGACTGGTAGAGAACGCCTTAAGGCATGAAGTCCGCCATTTGTACCTACTTTGTGTATTGTGCAATAAAGTTTATATAAATAAGTAAAAGAGCACGTATCAGACTGTTCATTGAAATCGATATGTAAAATACGTTCGAGTGTGAAATTTAGAGCTGAATTCTTCATTATTTCCCTCACTCTTGAATTTGCGTACGTGTCTGAAAGCTTGTACAAATAAGCGATAATGGCAACTTTATTGGGAACCTATTATTTTATCGAAACACACTTCAACGAACGTATCATTACGCACAATTTTCATTTCAGCGAAAGGCTTTTCTCGCCGCATGAGTTAATTTTAATCTAAAAGCCCAGCCACACCGGTTGCGTGACGTGCACGTGCACATGCGCGTTCGCTTTCCACTGCGTTGTATAGTATGAATTCACATTACGACATGTCACTATACAACGCAGTGGAAAGCGAACGCGCACGTGCACTTGCACGTCACGCAGCCGGTGTAGCTCGGCCTTAAAGTCTAAAATCTAAATTAACCTAACCTACGTAACAAATGCTTAAGAAAATATCATGGTTTCAGCAGAAAATAGCGTTCATGAAATGATACAATAGATGAAGTGAAATTCGGTAAATTGATGGCGCACCTACACAAGTATTGTAACGCGTGTAGGTACAGAAACGAACTTAAATTTGGGACCCACCTTAGGTCCGAAGTCATTCTGACATTCTACAACAATAAGGTTCTCCTATAAGTTACAAATGATTTGGCATCTCTAATTACATTGACGACTTCAAGCCTATTTATCTTGAAATGGGTCACAAATTAACGATCGCGATAGTACGTTAATTTAAAAATAAGAATAATTTGTTCTGAATCATTGATGTGTTGGGTTTCCCACTACACTCAAAAACCCATCGTCAACGTATACACGTTTATAATGCAATCCCAACCCCACCTTACCAAGCCTTGGCCAAGGGTAGTAATGTTTGCAGACCAACCTTGCTCAGTATATTGGCTGGAATATGACGGCAATTTTTACACGAGCTTTATGGAAGCTAATATTGCGATAAAAATGTAATAATGTAGATATGAAGGTGATGGCATATGAAATAAATTACCTAGGGACTTCATGTTGCTAATTTGTCATAGGTAGGGTAGGGTATGATGTAAAACAAACGTGCATGTGTGTGTGTAATTCATGATTTTGCCGTCAAGAAAATTTATGGGGTCCAAAAATGGAAAAGTACGAAAAATAAAAATAACGATAAAAAAGTAATAATAACGAATTTACACGAAGCGATGAAAGTTGTAAGATAGTGAAAGAATAAAATAACGGATATTAATCAAATCATGTTTTATCTTCATTTTATCGTCAAAGATATACAAAAGGAGGACAGGAAACGAAGCGAACGCTAAACCTTAAACAAATGGAAGCACTTCCGCTGAAGTTATTTAGGTCGGCAAAGTTTACTCAACATTAAACAGCTGTAAATTAAACTGTAGGTATTTAAAAGCTGCAACGACCTTTTTTCTAACCTTGGAAAAATAAATTCAAGGGGATACAATAGCTCTGGCACAAGTGACATTTCCTTTATCTGCCACCCACATCAAATATACAGAGTATAAATATTGTTATCGTATTTTTATGCAGATGAATGAGAAAACTAATCAAGTTAGATAAAAGCTGACTTTGCCGAGGACCTTCGTGATTCAATAAACGAGATACCGCGCGGAGGTAAAAACAAACAGCCTGACAAAAGATTAAATTTGGAACGTCCTAGATTCCATATTGTCAGCCCTGACCTAAGTCTGGGATTAATAAATTGCTCACAACTCTGGAAATACGATCGCAAAGTGACAGGGAAGTGGATACCATTTCCACGCGACACGTCAACGATGAATTGCTGTTTGTGAGCGTTAATGGCAGGAAATTTGAAAACATAAATAGATATCAGCCCCCGCACTGTGATCGCCTTTATCGCGGTGGACAAAGCACGCGCTACCGTCGCACTTACATACTGGTCGGAAAGTGACAGATGTCTTATTCACGTGTATCCACATTGATAAACACTACTATAATAGACCCGCGGGATATAAATCCAGACGAAAGACCCTTACGACAGGTAACCTAACTGCCGAGCAAACATTAAGCCCGGCCGAAATAACTTGGGCAAACATCCTTTGACGTCATCTACGCGTTACATGAACTTTATTCGACCAGAGAAATGTTAAATATAGCTTTATTTACGCATTTAGCGAGGTACGGTGAAAATAAAATTGTTGTTCTTTAAGAGGCATCAAAACAATATAAATAATGTTTCAATCTATTTCGAGAGTTGTTTTAGAACGTTGCGAAATTATGTGCTTACAGTTTATGGCGGCTAAAATAGAATTGCTTTAAAGTCCCGTCCACATCAGGGCAATTGAGCAAGTGGGCTTAGAGAGAGAGTGAAAAATATCTCTATGTATTCTACGCACAGGTGCCCTAGAGTATGCATGTTTCTGTATATTCGTCTTTAGATTATCCTAAGGGACGACAATGTTTGAATTGTGTAATAATTATAGTGCTTCTTTGATGTGCATTAAACCTGCCAAACTGTCTTCCTTGCATAACCTAAATTAATCTAGATAGTGTTGTGGCGTGGGCGCCCCCATTGCCTCCCCGGGAACGTGCGTCAAACCTGAATACATTTGGTTGACAACACGTGACCCACTTAGCGTTGTGCTTATAAGACAGTAAGCGCAGCGGTTTGAGCTTGAAACTTCAAAGCCATTGAAAACGTGCATCTTAGCACTCGTGTTGTGAAATACGAATGATTAGCATCATACGTCATTATGTTTCTGAAACCGGACACTTTTACTATTGCAATTCCTTGCGAAATGTATAAAGCGAAGTAAGAATTTCCTAATAATATACAGTCGGTGGAAATACCAAGACTGATTGCACTGTATTAGCAACAGGACAAGGTCAAGGGAATGGATGATAAAAGAACGTTATAAATAGAAGCAATTGTCTAAATTCGT
This sequence comes from Acleris literana, assembly GCA_946894065.1. Lineage (NCBI taxonomy): Eukaryota > Metazoa > Arthropoda > Insecta > Lepidoptera > Tortricidae > Acleris > Acleris literana. Next base: position 3,340,468 of record OX335687.1, read on the forward strand.
CCAACAAGACGGCTTGCCATCATTAAAATTAAAGCTCCGGATCACGATTGGTCCTCCAGCCTCGAGGAAGTAATTAATGTTTACAGAGTTGAGAGAAACGTAATTGGCTTAATGACACAGTATCATTGAGGTTGCAGTGCAGTGCAATTTGTAAGCAATAACATCTGATCAACTATGCGCTTTGTGTGAGCCCCGTGCTAAAAGAAATTTCTTTAAAACTAACGATCGATAAAGGACCAACGATCTAAAAAATTAAGCGCTCTGAATTCTCTAAAAGAAATTCATTGCTTACACGAACAAAGTGTAGAACTGAGAGGCGTAGTTAATAAAAGATAAAGGACTTTCAACTCACAAGCCCTTTATAGGAGTGCTGAATAGAGTAGATATTTTACGTTTGAACCCAGTTGAGACAGTACATAACAAGACACTTTACCATACAATACAACCAACGCTAGTTAATTAATGGTATACTTTTGCAGTACCCTTCTTTTGCAGGGTTGTTAAATGTACGAATAACCTCAAGCAAAAGTTACGTATGTTAAGTTTATCTGCAAGAAAGGTGGTATGGTAACAAGCTTATATAATATAACGATACGGTGAGGTTGAGTAAGTGACATATCGATTAGCGCTCAATCCATCTGCAAATAAAGAAATCGTATACAAAGGACTGAAGAACCAGTATTTAAGAATCCTTGACAGGAGTCCTTTACGGAAAGTGATAAATGATATACGTATTAGTTATATAAGATTTAAATGAAACACCAAGCCTAAGATATAATCTCTCGAAGTCTTCTTTACAACGGTCACGTAAACTTACAAGCAAAGACATATACAATTCAATATTACAAATTTAAAGCAACACTAAATTCTGAGGACAAAAAACAAGTTTCGTAAGCCCATGTTTTAATTTAAAAAATACTTTCCAAGTCTTGTTGTCTAGGTTTTTCGCAAGGACGAGTAAGATTTCTATTTATAACTTTGTTTGCACGAATGTATATAACTGTTCAAGTATTTAAAAGGTAATTTCGCAAGTTAGTCTGGAACAATCGACCCACGCTTTTCCCCCAAGGTTTGAACGCGCTTCACATACGATCCCTTCCGTGTTGTTTGGCCTCAATCCACGTTTATTACACGCTTCATGAACTTTTGCAAATACTCCTGATTTAGGCTGCTTCCAAAGGTCCTTTATTTAGTGAGGTACGAATATTTACTACAAATTTACTCGGTCTCTTGTACTAGTTTTGTGTTGAAGTATCTGGCGTAATTTATTGTCTGCAGTTACAATGACGGCCATCCAAATAGTTACAGTTCATCGGATAAACATAATAACTCTGAAGTAACAAAAGATTGCATAATTGTTGTCTTAATGCAGGTCAACGGGACTACAAAGCCATATCAAGTAAATGTTACAGCAAATTCACTTAGTATAGCATAAGAAAGTGAATTTACTTAGTGTAGCATAAGAAAGCGAAAAAGCCTGATCATTTTCTGAAGATTGAAATTGATGGAGCTTGTAAATTCTATCTGGCGTAATTTATCGCACGGGATAAAATTACTAGACACGTTTTCCCCTTGATGTGAGGATAAGCTCGCCCGAAATTCGGCATAATCCGACGTTCATTCTAAGGTCACAATTCTAACGCGAGGTCACAGCAATTTAGAAACATAGACAATGAAAAGGATAAAGGTAAGTCTTGCGAAGCAATTTTAGTAGACTTCTGCTAAGAGCTAAATGGCTCGTTAATGCGTTCCCATTAAAATACTCAGAATGATACAAAATTACGAGCTACGCAATGGTGTCGTTAAAGGAATTTCTCAAATGTCTGATGTTTCATTCTCTTCAGTTCTTCACGTGGGAATTATCTGTAGCCTCAGTACATTGTTAATCAACATATTTATCACTATTTGCAAGAGGGCAGAAAAGACTATAACAACTGCTCGTAAACGAGATTATTATTCAAGCTTCGTAATACCTAGCTCAACGTCCAACCCGAAATATTGAACGCTCTTGATTAACCTTACCATGCGAAATCTCAGGTCTAAGGGTAAGGCTTCGACCCACCCCCAAACAGAGTCTCCCTCTCAATATTAATATTAATTTTGGAGTCTGGCCATCGAGATGGCACGATGAACCGAGTGACGTGCTTACGATAGTGAAAATACGCACGACACCTGCATAATAAACTATATTAAGTAACAGGTTTGGACGACCGCCAGGAGCGTTTGCCCATTGCGAGGGGAAAACTCTTCGTATAATGAATTTTTGTATACATTTTGGCGAAAACGTGACTGAACTTTTACAAAGGCAGCCATCAGAATAATAACTTTACTTTTACAAAGCTTTTAAGTAGTTTTAAGTTATAATGAGGACGCCAACAAAAACCGAATTAAAAATTACCAACAGAGGTAACATTATTATGCGTTGGTTGGCTGAGTTTTGTTCTTCTAATAGCTAAAATAACCACTGAAATAAAAGTCACAATCTTGTTATTTGTCAACTAAGATCCGAAGCTATAACGTGGTAACGGCCACAAGGTTATCGTTTTCACAGCGGCCTTGAGAAAGTCTAAGGAGGTGACGCACAAAAACAAAGGCTAGAATGTCTAAACATGTGATAAATCAAGATCAGGCAGTGGCTTTATAATTTTCCTGGAGTCGTTTCAAATTCTTCCGCTGTATTTTCCGGCGTTTTAATCTTCCTTTAAGCGTCTGATTCGACGCACGTGAACAAAGCAATATTTGTTTTCGTCATACGCTGTAGCTATTCGTATTCCAAACATCTTAACAAGTCGTTTCGTTGCTGCACGGGCAGCTGTACAAAAAGTCGGCATCGCACGTGCCGTCTCTAAATATAATCTTGCCGCTAACCTTCGTGGGCCTTGAACCGTTTTAGAGATGGTCCACTATAGGAGAGGAATCCTCATAACTTTCCTTGGGCGTTCTCATTAATTCTGTGGGGAGCGGCGACAAGTTAATACGCAGTTTGAATGCTGCACGTTTCTCAACACTGACCGTAATTTGTATAAGGCTTCTTTACAGCAAAAACGTGACAGTATTTCTCGTGAACCTTTGTTGTTTGTTTGAACGTACTCAATTCTCATGATAAAGAACTAAAAAATGTGTAACTGTACTGTTATATAAGACCTATCAGAGGATGTATGCAATTTTGTATGCGTAGAATTTGTTTCATGCTATTTTGTTAATATCTTCCCGTTAGTAGCCCGCGAATCTATCAGTCAGTAACGGAGCAGTTTCACAACTGTAGATTTTTATTGGTATACGTTAGCTGAAGTGCTAGTAACAATAATAGGTAAACCGATAACGGGCGTGGGTCGGGTGTACCTGCGTATTTACGAGCAGGTGTGGCGGGCACATTACTTGTCCAGTTATACAATAAAGGGTAACACAATACGACGTAATAAAGATGATACGTGCAATTGACCTAATTCAATTCGTTGGCATAATATTGAAGTGGGAATGTAAGCGCTGTAATGTGTGAGTTGGTAAATAAATAATACCTAGAATCGATTGTATGTGCGCAAAAAAACACCTGCGAGGTCTCGTAAAATTGACACCTTGCTGAGAAAACTGGAGACACAACTAATGCACCTGTCGGTGTCGGTTCTTAAATACTAGTCAAACACCAATGATAAGAGACTTTTTCATTTTGAATAATATTCATGTTTTTCCTTTATATTTTAGGAGTTTTGTCGAATAGTGGCAATGCTGTTACGAAAAGGCAATGCTTATCAGTTCTTATTCTAGCCGTTAGTTTGAAATTGTTCAACCATTTTAGATATTGGATAGGCTAAAGACTATTGCAGCCTACCGCCATCAACCATTTTTATGTTCGTTCTGAAGGGCTTGAGAATATCAGCTAAAACAACAACACCAAAAATTTTGGATTACACCGGATAACTGTTTTGACAATATTTCGGAGATCTTGGGGAATAGAGGACTTACGTCCTTTTGCGTACCACTTTAAGAACATTTAATTGTTTTTGCTAGTGCAATGGTTAGTGGTAATATCGGTGAAACTATCAGTGACATTTGCCCTTGAACTGTGCTCGTAAACAGGCTTGTCTCAACCTAAGGCTTTTACGTTCACATAAAATACGTGGAGCGGCAACAGACACGTTAAAAGCATTGCAGTACGTTAGGAAGAGCTATCTATTCGACGCGCCTTGTAAGCGTTGGTCTATTCCATCTTAATGATAGATACGAAAGTTACGTTATTACTGTAATAAGGTGGGAAGTGGCAGTATTGCTGAACATTCATGTAACGTTACATGTCGAGTAAAAGATATGAAGGAAACATATTTGTCAGACCACCGGCCAAATAGTAACTATAATAATAATATGGATTATTGTTGCTGGCAGATGTCACCATGACATTACAAATGTATAACAGCTTTAAATAACAAGTGGAATCACCAACTAATAGCGACTAATACCTATTTATTCACACGGTGCAAAATTACTTAAAGGGCATTGGGTAAATTTGTTTGAAGAATAGTCTTTTTTTTTTCGGCGGCCACGGATGATTTTTACATAGTTATTTAGAGGACCTCTAAATACACATAGAAATATATAATTTATGGCGTTAAATAATATCGGAGCGGAGATTTTAAAGATTTAAGTATTCAGTTTTTAGTACAAAAGTACGCTCAAGTATGAATATTTATATATCTCGGCTCCGATGCACTTAAGAGTAATACATTACAAAACAAAATATGTTTATTTTTAATTATTATATCATAATTTACCACTTTTCCGAATGGCCGCTCACCTTGAAAATGTATGAATTTTACAAATGACAACACTTTTACCCAAAACCCTTTAACTCGTAATTTTGAAACGGATATGAAAGCTGGGCTTTAGCTAAAGGTTCCCATCCTAATTGGGATGGGACATCGGCCCGCAGCAATTTGTACCCTAGACCTTCAACTTTGAAGATTATGCGGAGAGCCCATTGACAATAGATTCGTGATTGAGTGTGGTTGACGTTCGATCGATACGAAGCCGCGGAATATACGAGAGCGGATATTTCGTTCAAGACTCAAACGAGATGAGCAATCTAGAAGAAATCTAGAGGCACGTTGTAAGTGTGATTTGCTGTCTGTGCATACTTCGTCTTGACAAAAGATAATTAGATAAGTGAAAGTAAATTATCACCTGGAGCAATTCCGAAAACCAATCACATAAAATATTCAACTCATTAAAAAGCAACCTTTAAACACCAGACTACTAATACATTAATAGGTTTTAAAACGAATTAGGTACTAACTGTCTTTCAAATAAATTCCATTGTTGTTTAGAAAAATCTAACGACTACGTCTGAATAAAGAAACTAACAAACATACATACCTAAAGTCTATTTTTGTCACGGCATTAGTGTAAAAATGTGGCTCATACCAATAACAGGCTTCTTCAATGATCTCGAAATAAATAAACATCTTTCGGTACTCGCCTATCGAAAACTGAAAGCGCCTGAGAGACGTGTTATTTTTATCCGACATATCGGACAATGACTGAACGTTTGGTAATTCCTTCACAATATGTAAGTACTCAAGATATAGTTCGCTTTAGAATTACATGTGTCAGAAATAATGAAGACATGTTCACAATTGACGCCGGAACTGTAGTGAGTGGAGTGCCTCCTTAGTCATCCTTGTCGTTCTAAGACTGGCATAATATTTTCGTTAAATTAGAAAAGTGAACATATTCTATGACTTACGTACGACATAAAATATGAACTAGCGACACAAAATTCGTGTCAATATTTCGCATAACGAGGTTTCAGAAGAATCAACGTCCATTATGTACGAATGAGCTCGCCTCCTTCTGAAATTTCGTCTGGCTTAGAAATTGCTGGCATTTTTCATGTTAAATTATTTCTGGGTGGGACTTAAGTATTTCACTTCATCGATTATATTATATCATTTCATCGAACGCTATTTTCTGCTGAAACCATGATGTTTTCATGATATCTTGAACATTAATTACGTGGGTTAGGTTAGATTAGACTTATAACAACCGAAAAAGGACATGCGGCAAAATACCGCTAAATAAATAAATAAATAAATGTCGATGAAATGAAAATTCTGCGTTATGATACGTTCGTTGAAAGGTGTTTCGATAAAATTATAGGTACAGTATTTAGTCCCTTGTCACGTTAATAGCTGTGACAATTCATGTATGGCAGTTTAAACATGACATTAAATAGACAAAGTACTAAAGTGTTTATAACTAAGTTTATAATCAATTACCTAATAAAATGAAAAACTAGACGGACAAAAATTTCATGTTACATAAAAAAAAACTATTGATATGTGTCCTTATAATATGACTGAATTCGAAATTGCATGTGATGATTAATGTAAGAAAATTATTTCAGAATGTAAGCATATTTATTTGAGTTCAAATTTATATTATTTATTTGTATTTGTTAGTCTAAAATTATATGTAATGTAATGATATTGACATTTAAATTTTACTAATGTTTTGTTCTTTGCTACACCTTATCTTATCTTATCTTAGGGGCAGTCAGAATGGCATTCTGAAGGTGATTGCTGGTAGATTTAGCTGCCCGATTTTGTGGCATTGGATTGGACTCTTCAGGACTACTTTGACGTACGTCAAGTAATCATGACAGTCAGTACATAATATAATATATTAAACCAATTTTGTAATTACTAACTTAGCTTTTAAGTTTCTAGATGTTACTAACAATATATGGACCTGGTCTGAAATAAATAATTTGAATTTGAATTTGAATTTATGGGTAAAATTGTATTCATGCTCTAATTACAAACTATTTTCCATCTTTATACAACTGAGTGTAAACATATTTATGAACTCGACTGTACCCCTAAAGTATATGTAGGTACTGTACATCCAAATAGATAACCTTTCAGATAATTATGCTCTTGTTTGAAACGCATTAGCATAATGGATTAAAACTATGTCAACAAAACAATTCTACGTCCATTAGATAGAAGCTTTTAATTACTAATTTATCTATCATAACTCATGCACAAATTGCGTTATTAAAGCGACATGAAAGTGGTACTACATGCATGCGAACGTAATAAAGTGCTCTGGCTGGGAGATCTGTTAAATTTTTGACGTTTGCGTGTCGTTTCTCCAATCAAGTAGCAGGTGTTTATCGCTTGTGGGTAGTGTCACTTTCTTACTTAAGATTAGCAGCTCGAATATATGTAGCTGTCTATATAAAACTAGAACACCTAATTGAATAACTAGTGATTAGAGTAACAAAGTGCATGTATTTATTCAGATGTCAACAAGTAATTAAGTTCTTAAACATGGATGTTCTTGACACGGAATACGGTTTCTTTATAGATATTATTTCAGCTGGGACTGCATAGCGGAATGAGGTCGTCGACCGCGAGTCTGCTAAACAGGCTAAGGTAACTGCCAACTACTGCAGTGCTTTTGCATTCGTTGCACCCGTTGCTATGGTTACGACGGTGCGAGTGCATTCAGAGAGAAAATAGAAAGTAAGTCTATTATTTAAATTGTAGAAATACTGCAAATAATATATTCGATAACTACTCTCAATGTATCGCACCTTTGGTAAGACAAGGGCACAATTGCCCCTATAATCATATTGTACATTGTGCCCTTGTTCTACCGAAGGTGCATATAGATAGGAGTATTCTAGACTGTTAACGGAGCTACATACTGCCTTTTAAGTCACCTTCGGTCACGTTCCCTTGTCTCCCAACATTATAATCTCGTCCACTTGTTCGTAATATTATAGTCGTATATAATATAACTAAGTCGTGTAACACTAGGACATATAACAAAAAAATAATTCATCAACACCACAAGAAGCGACAGCCCTAAAATGCCTAGACAGATTAGAAACCTGAGATCTAAGTTGTTGAATTAAATAAGGGTTTCACTAGTCTAGATCTCGAACAAGTCGGGTTTACTTGTGTTAGCAATTTACTTAACGGTCTAAATTACCAAATTCGGTATTCATAGAATTCTCAACACAACTGCTTACAAATTATTTTGCAAGATGTGCCATAAATAATAAAGTTGTATTATCGCAGACTTGGCCAAAGGCCTTACACCTGACGTTGAAACAGCAAGGTTTGACCAAAGACGTACAATTCAAAACGGTGACAATAATAGCCAATCAAATTAGTATATGAAGCCCCGAGAACCACCTCCAGTAGGAATTTAGCCGAATTCCGTAAAAAATATAATAGTCACAATCTAAAAATTAAATAAAGGCCCCCCAGCTGCGCTTGCCACTATCACCATACCATAAACCCAAATGCGTATAGTCTGTTTCAAATGAAATTGCCAAAGATGTAAACAAATTAGTACTCTTTGACACATAACTTCAAAAATTCATCAAGCGTGTTTATATTTTAAATACCGCATAATGAATAGTCATCTAATCTTAAACTTAATGTAAAAGTAAAGATCAAGTGTATAAATCATTGCTAAGGCCTCACTTGACCTTTAAAAGCATTTTCTCAAAAATGTCCGGAAATGTTGACATTCCTATTTACATATTGAGACGCGAAGTACATAGTTTACTGACAGTTCTCAAATTAAAAAAAAAGAAAACATTGCGTGCTCGCTACACAAGCCCGCAATGTTGTATACAAATTCCATTACTATCTAGCTTGTAACTTTTTTTAAAGTGAAAAGTGCCATAATAAAATGAGGGCACAAGTCTTATACATCCAAATTTTACTCGAAACATAACTTTTTTATTTGTGCCTGGAATAGCTTATGTTTTTTTTAAAACAACAATTGCGTTTCTCCTTGTCATAAACAAAAAAGGCGGTAAGGAGTGATGGTTTTTTCACATGAAGTTTCTGTTTGTATGCAATTCAAAAAATGAGTTCAAGCGATGAAGATTTGACTCCAACACAATTTTTTTCTTGTGATTTTTGAGAAAAGCACTATATTTGCCTCGGCAGGAACAGCAATTGCGGGCTTCGTATTTTTAAACGGACTCGCAAGCTCGTCCGTTTAATCCAATACTCGGCCCGCAATTGCCTACTTCCATGCCTAGGCAATAATGTACTATTGATTATCGAGTAATAATGGAAAATTGGTTCGTATGGTTGTGTTTACATCTTTGACACATTAAATTGGGACAGACTATACACGCATAAACGTTATGCACCAACCGTGATGCAAACAGAGAAAACTGTATGAATATGCATATATTAATACGGTTGACGATCCGGGTAATGAGCCCGATTATGGGTCGATTTCTACCGCAATGGTGATAAGCGGAATATTCTTCTTTTTTACTTGAAAGTGGGCCATAAGAAATCGTGCGTATACATACATATACACAAGAAAGACTAATGCAATTTGGCTACATTGAGAGGTTAAGAAGTCTAAGTGCATACAGCTCTTGCTATTGTGTAAGTTATTAATGTTATTATGTATTTCATTTCCAACTCATACAATGCTCAACTGACAATCCTTGCATTAAATCGAAAGAATCCGTGCTCTGAATAAAATTAATAGTAAGCGATTAGACCACAAAAAAATCAGACTATTGTATGGACTTGGGATAAGAATTGGAAAAGATAATGTTGTTAAATTATAGCAGGTAGGCAGAGAAACGAAATAAGAAAAAAGTCTCAGACTTAACTAAAGTCAACAATAGAACTATAAAGCACACCAGTAATTACTTGAAAAAAAAAAAAGTAAGTAACAATGATTCAAAGCGATATTATGATTAGTACAGAATGAATAGCGTGTTATTTAAAAATAAACAGCGGAAGGCACGTCAAATGAATTACATTAGCGCCAGTGTAACATTTGTTATAGGTTGTAGGTGAAAAGTTAATTAAACTTTACAAATTTAACAGGCCGTGGCACGCTCTGGAACTAACAAACAACACGCCATGCTAAGAACCAAGCCAATACCTTCCTTATCGCGCCGACTATAAGATGCACGGCAGTTAAGTAAATCGTGCACACGATAATGGTTTCTGAAGATAACAAAACTAAGGTTCATAGTGTGTGCTTTCAACGAGATTGAAATGCACGCGGAAGATCGTGACTTAACTTTGGACACTTTGGAAAGGTTGCGTAATATATATGCGAATTCATTCGCTTTCACTGAGCCAACATGAATATTTCAAAGCGCGCGGATTAAATAATAGTCGGAGGTTAAGCCCGGATACGGAGAAGAACCTATTCATTGCAAGATCACCAGTTCCGGTATAAGTAAATTGAATTTCTAATCTAATAAAAGACTTGACCACAAACGTGAAAGACCTATCCCTTATTTCACCATCGGCATCCTGAGAATGATATATGATAAGTGACAGTTCGGTATACATTGCAGAATTAACCAGTTTTTACAATAACTAGAATGCTTATACGCTGCGCCATGGACACTGCATTGTCACCTGTCACCTGTCATTGACAGGATGGTGAATAGGGGGCTGGAAGGCTAGCACAATCTCATACGCTCGTATTAAGAGCAAGTGTGAGAGAAGTACAAACCCGAAGCACTATCTAAGTGCTCACCAAATGTACAAATGAACGGTGCAAGAGCATTTCAACTGTTTCGGGTTCGGCTAAATTCGGTAAAAGCATATGGGACATTGTGAGAGAGAAGTACAGACCCAAAGACCTCCAAACAAGTCGACTAAATTGAGAAGGACTCGATTTCGAAAACCGCCAGGGAGGAAAGTTGGCGGATTTAAAAAATCCAGCTTTTACTTTACTTTTATTAAATTTTCTGATTACGCTGCCACTCACTTAACACTAGCGAACCGTCATGAATAAAAAAGAAGAACCCAAGGACTCTAGACAACAGTTTTCGAACCAATATCCGACCACAACGCGCTTCCACCGTCAACACAAATATTTCCTGCGCAAGTCATCTAGATTGCTCTGATGAAATCGCATGGTAATTTCCGCTACAGATGTAAAATCCTTGCAATATTATAAATCGGTTTCAATACGCATCTTTATCAGGTGGCAGCCGCTTCCATATCGTTTTTTTAAATTACAACGTTGTTACAAAACATACTTACCTATTGGGTTTATTTGTAATATGCATACCTATAGTTGTGTTGTTTTCCTTATTTGAAATAGATTCATATTACAATATCTTTAATGCCGAGAAAGTTTGAAATAATATATATACTAATATTATAAAGAGGTAAAGTTTGTGACGTTGTAATGGGTAATCTCTGGATCTACTGAACCGATTATGAAAATTATTTTACCAATAGAAAGCCACGTTATTTGTGAATGTCCTAGGCAATATATATTAACCCAACAAAAATATGTTTATTGCTAACGAAGTGGGCACGGGAACAGCTAGTCATAAATAAACAGACAGCATACACTTGTTTCTTAAACCAACAAATAAACGCAATCACTTTGCGCAACTCCTTAGAGGGCGCAAGGGTCGACCAGGGGTGAGGATTCTCTTTAATTTGTCCTAAGCGGTCGACTTGACGTGGGGGTAACTGTCACGTCGCAAATCGTAAGATAAATGGTCGACAAGTTGGCTTATAAAATTAATTACCTATTTGTAATGCTTCTATAGTTCTCGAAGAGATATTTTTACTAATGAATGTGGTGTAGTTTTTTTATTATTTTACAGTTATGTCAACTCGAGAGAGGTGCAAAAAAACTAGAAGCCGTCTTCATTGCCCATTAGGGCATTAGCAGGACACAATAGCAGGCTAAAAATAAAGTATAACAATACCTCCTTTTCATCACGAATAATCCCGGCAGTGGGAGGGCAGATTTTATTCAACGTTCATTAACAGTTAGGTATGGCCTATGCAAAAACCATATAAGTCAATCGAATACAGGGCTCAATGCTTCAAAAGTGTAGTTTTTTTTGAGTTTATTGTCGTCTTTAAAATAAAGACATAAGTATATCTGTATTCAAGTTCCCATTGCGACTTCATAATTTTCCTTGTTGATTTGGTGTCTACCGTTGCAAATAATATTTTATATAGTCTGTACGCCACAAGGTTTAAATATAGTAGCATTCTGCCCGGCCTTCGCATTGCGGTAACCGTGAACTTAGGTATAGGTATTAAGTACCCTAACATGTTTTATGTATAAGATCATATATCATATCAAGCACTTGTACTTTAGGAGACAGAGAGCGTAATAAAAATTGATTTAGGACACATTTTTTATTAAAATTGGATATTGGAAAGAATCGTATTCGCTTCGAGACTGAATTTCATTAAGGGGCCACCATGCGCATAACGGACGTTTTTGTGGAAGTCTAAATTCTAATAACTCAATTAAAACTTAATATAAATTTATAAAAAAAAAAAAAACTTCCAAAAAATCCTTATATCTTTGATTCTGTCGAACAGAATTTCAAAATAACCCATGGTTACTTTTTTATATTTTTTTAAAAACATGACTATAAAAACACAAAATTGGATATAACTTTTTCATCATGGCGTCAATTGATATGGAGACTACTTCTAAATATTCTTCATTAATATATCTAATAAATCATCGAAAGTTTTTTCTAAAGTAAAAAATAAGGAAATAAAGGCCAAAAAACTACTTTTTTGGAGTAAAAATATCAAATTTTGATAGCATGAAACTCGATATCAGTGACTTGTAAAAGAAAAACTGAGATGGCAGCTAGTTTAGCTGAAAGTTTAGAGTTTCAGATCGAAGGTCATCTGCCCATGGTAGCCCCTTAATGACAATGGCAATTTCTGTAAATATTAAACGTCCAGATAAATTGAAGACCTTATTTCTAGATTTATCCAAGACAAAACTACTCTAGAATGTCTTGACGCATTGCAGTTATAAGATATTAATAAACCTGTTACAGTTCAAGCGGGCACGTGCGCTCTTAAATAAGCCCTTATAAATTTACATTATCATTTTCCAACACCGACGTTTTAAAACCTACAATTTCACCGCTTGGGCGCTACATAATTACCGTTTTAGGCCTTCAAACCCCTGCCCCGGCTACCCTAGGATGCTTTGTAAATTAGTACTTTGCTCCAGTTCAGTTGGACGAGTGACTAATCAAACGAACCATTGGATAATGTTCTAACATGGTTGAAGCAAAAATGTTCGGTTCCGATTATTGGACTCATTTGGGATCAAAAAGCAGTATGCGGTCATACATATTATTTATAGGTACTGGAACAAAGGATTAGTATTTGTTGTAAACAAAGAAAACGTTTAATTCATAAAGTTGTACAAGGGGACGTTGCTAAGGACTAACCTACAAAAGGTTGACGTAGGTAGACGAAACTTTTCTATTGTCTTTTACATGTTCGCTCGTTGAGAAGTTATGACTTTACTGTATCTTTTTCTTTTTATTTTGCTACACGACAAAGTCGAACCTTTCTTGAGTCGGAGCAAGAAAATACAGCGCTCTTTTATATTTAGTTAATTAAATTTGTAGCGACCAAAACAGCAATTATACTTTTAGAAATGAAAAGCCTAGCCTCAGCGAGGGTACCGGCAGGCAAGCCGTCCTTTTCTTACAAATATTTATTCGTTTAAGACAGATGGGATACGATATTCGCTTCATCTAGCCTTTACAAGGTTTAGTGACCATTAGACTAACATCTATTCCATCAGTCCGAAGATAAAATAATATATATACAACAGTAAGCAGAATTCACAATTCACATGAGTTTTTAGAGGTTCCAAGTCATCAAGTCTTGTTTCAAGCACCGGCAACTAGTCTAAGGGCACTCGACTTTCCCCGAGCGCCATATTTAGCTCGCACCATCTAGGTCTTGCGGATGTGAAAACATTGTCTATCTAGACTAGGAATGCACGACGGTCTGGCAGGCGCTCGTTAAAACTTCAGATTGGAAAATTCCACAGTTCTAACCTAAACCTGTTTCGAAACAATTTTAGAATTTTATTGTGTGTAGAAAACAAGATATATTTAACGTAAGTAGACCGAAAAAGCACTTTTTAACATGTCATGGTTCTATCAGCGATTTAGAAGAGGGAACATCTCCTGAAAAGAAGCATCGCAAGAAAAATCTTACCTATTATAATTTCATATTATAGAGCAAGATTAAAATGTTAAAATGAAATTGCCCGCAACTTGATTCCCAATAGGTAGTAACTTTAAGTTTCTTGTTATGATTCCTTATATTTTGCAATACTGCAGTAAGTACGTATGTTGTTTAAATCACGCACAACGCGAAACCTAACCCTGATGTGTTGATTGTGAGTCATTGCGTATTAACAGGTTTCGATGGGGCCCTGACTCACTGCAGGTGGGAATCAATTATTTATGACAAGTCTGCATCGACCTGTATGGCCTTTTGAAGACATGCACAAATTGTAGCAAAGGTACAATATATTGAATTGAGGAAAATTAAAGTTATATCGTAAATACAGAAGTTGCTCGAGCCAAAGAAACGATACAAAGAAATTCAAAGTAAAAGGCCGATAAAAAGTGAGTTGAGTTGTAACATCCCAAAAGTGGAATGTCATTTTTTTTTGTTAATTGGTGTCAAAACGGTGAAGGTGGCCGCCTGGCACGCTAGGAGTTATATTTAGGCGCCTACCGTTGACTACTTACAGACTAGTATTCGACAAGGACTGTCGATACGATACCGAATCATTTTGTTCATTCCTTCTTGTGTTTGGAAGCTTACCTTGCTGGTTCCTGGCTGAGTTTCGTGGCGGCTGTTTAATGAGCTAACGAGCTTCACGCCGTATACTCGTGGGAACCGAGGTACTTCTAATAACTTGTAAATTACTCTCTCTTCTGGAACCATCAGCCGTCGACACTGAGCCCGTTCGATTCACTCTTAGATGCTCACTTTATCTCACACATTTCCACACGGAGCGCGTGTGTCCTAGACTTAGTTCTAGTGTCAACATTTTAAACCCATATTTAATCAACATATCTAGGTAATTCCTCTTTATTTTCAATGCAAAGACGAACCGAAGTCTTTGTAACGGCAAATGTTGTTATTGTATGAAACGTCAACTTGACGTTTGGCAAAAGGCTAAGGGCGGTCGCCGTCTGCGTTCTGAGCTTGGTCGATTACCGATTTCCACCTTAAAATCTAATTTACTCGTTACAGATGGTTTATTTATTTATTCTGAGCTAATAAAAAGCCTTTCTTTAATGGGATAGTTCGGAAGTGGTAGGAGTTAACTCTTCGATTTGAAGCGATAGTGTTGCAAGGCCGGAAATTGCATTGGAATGCGGCAGAGGAACATCACTACGGCGTCCTTTGGTTAGCGGAGTGTTTCATTGAGAGAGGCTTCGTGTCTTTTGCTGTGACTTCAAGTAAATAGCCGAGAATGCAGCGGCCCAGCACATAATATCAGTGGAAATTACGCCTAGGCGCTTCCTTTACTCTCGCCGTTGGCTTTAATGGTGAGTACGTTATACCAATCGCGTACACTGTTCACGCGACCGCGTCGACGCCGGCTTTTAAGTAAAGACTGTTGTCGGTTTGTTTCAGGTCAGGATGCCTCTTTCGCATCAGGAATAACTACTGTGCTTATGTCTAAAGCTTGAACGAGCACTGTCACGCATCTTTAAGGTAAATTTTCATGTTGAAAGTGTTGCGTCATAATTGTGTCACGTATTCACACCTCGTTCTGTTTCTGTAATGCGTCCGCTTTGTTTCAGATGTTTAATACGGTGTTATAGCTACACCAACTCCGCGGTCTCTGAGTATAAAAGCCAATTACGTCTAATTTCATGCCCGAAAAGGGTTTCAAGGTTACCCTGGAAATCTCAAGACGGAGGTTGTCGTCCTGCGTTCTACATGCACGTGGGTGACGCGTCGTGTCCGTGCATGAGGGAGTGGCTGAGCAGCATGCGCTCAACTCCCATGGTTTCCTGATGCTACACCTTCCTGGATGACGCGTGACGTTGACCTGTTTTCCTTATTTTCTTTTTAACTTTTCTAAATGAACCTCTTATGCTACTTTAGCCATCCTTAGACCGCGTAGGTAACAAGCGCCTCTTTTGTCTTATTAGGAGATGAGTTTATCACGGGTTTACTGATGCTAATCTCGTAGGTAACCCGGACCTCTCTTTTCTTACCCATTGGTAACTATTTTAGTAACCACAACCGCTGTGAGCCTAAAGGCGTGGTTAATTAACATTTAAGTACCAAGCAGGGGGGACGCCCTCTGTTCTGTTCTGACTATGCTTAGTCTTAATTATATAAAAACCTAATTTTATTGTACTTGCTGAGAAGTGTATATTAAACGACACTCAATAAGAAAAGTTTATCCTTTTTTTAACAACACCACCATCAATCCTGTTTGTGGCCGGTCGTTCTTCCTACGGCGCCCAAACTCTCGCGATTGGCCCTCGAGCCAAGCGACACACGACCCAAGTCTCATGCCGCGGGCAAAAATAAAGTGTTACAGTGGCGTACCCAACGTATGGCTCGAAGGATTGTTGGTGTGGTTCTAGTTATTAGGTTCATAGTGAGGCAGGTCTAAGGATTGGCATATATGTTAGGTTTCTTTAAACTTAAATAGCATATAAAAATAAATAAATAAGACAACTTACTTATGTTCTTACAAGTTAAGTGACTTTCTTCGCTATCTTAAACTTAAATCTGCTTACTGTATTAACCGTTTACTTTTAACTACCACCCTTGGTGTATAAACTGTTATACTAAGTGTCTGCTATAAAATTACGTTGTGAAAAAAGGCTGCTTGGCCTCAGTATTGCTTGCTGGCACTTACGCCCTTCGGTAATTGACCACTTTATTAAGGATACTTATCTGGAACCTTATATACTTACTTTATGAAAATGGACTTGTCAATTAAAATAGAATGGCTGACAAAAGAGGAGCTTGCGCACGAACTTACTAAATTACAAATTCCTTTTTCAACATCTGACACGTGCGACATCCTACGGAAGTTGTTCCGTCAAACGCGGTCTCTCATCCGACGTGGCAGCCTCAAACCGGGCACCAGCGCTCCAGCTGATCTCGCTGGTGAACTAGCACTTTGTCGCTCTGCGATTAAAGGCCTGCAGACAGAGGCGGCTGAAGGAACAACACTGTCGGAGGCTCGCAGAGAACGGTTGACAGGTCGAGTCGATTATTACCTTGCTCGTTTGGAGGGAGTCTCAGATCAGGGAGATGAGGTTCGATCCCTCAAAGGTGTTCTGGTCAGCTGCCTATCTACTCTTAACCCCGAGGGGGACTCGTCAGATTCGGACGTGGAAGTTTTTAGCTCTCCGGTGAAGCCGCAGACTAAGGTGACGTGTCGAGCCGAACCGCGCTACAACCTTGCTAGTTTAAACCTTAAATACAAAGGGGATACTTGCGTGCGTGCTTTTGTTACACGCCTGGAGGAACTCCGGTCGGCACGCGAGATACCTGAACGGGTTGTTTTTACAGGTTTTCCGGATATTCTGGACGGACCAGCTCTCTTTTGGCTCCGTTCCCGTAAGGGTGACTTTTCCTGCTACGCGGACCTTTTAACTGCTCTCAAAGCGGACTTCGATATTCCGGATTATGATTTTAGATTACTAGGCGAGATAAGGGCCCGCACCCAAGCTAGACACGAGTCGATCGTTGTGTACCTGTCTATCATGGGTGCGCTGTTTTCTCGGTTGACCGTACCGTTGGCGGAAGCCGAACAATTGGACATCCTACTACGCAACATAAGGCCGGGATATAGCCGTGAGCTGGCTTTGATTGACGTGCCCTCTATACAGAAGCTGAAGGACCTGTGCATGCGTCTCGAACTTGCAGGTTCGCGCTCGGGCAATTTTACCGAACCCTCTTCATCCGGTTACACGGTAGCTCCGGACGTGCAAGTTCGAACACGCAATGCCCCTGCGTTTCGTAGACAGGAGGTTAGCTCTGTAGACAGGCCCCCGGGGCCGTATTGTTTCAGGTGTAAGCAGGCGGGACACAAAACTAGTCGCTGCCAGCGATCTCGCGATTTGGTGTGCTTCGTGTGTGGTCACCCGGGCGTGCGTACGCCGGAGTGTCCTAGGTGTAGGGAGAGTGGCTCTTCTCCAAAAAACTAAATTACCAGGTCTCGCATAAAAACCGTAATGCGCGACCTGTCAAAACTTCTTTTCTACCTTCTGCTGACGACTATCGTCCCTACTTGACTGTTCAGGTTCTCAACGTAAACGTGTGCGGTCTTCTTGATTGCGGCGCAGCGTGCTCTGTGCTTGGAGCGAACGCACATGTCAAGTTCTTAAATTTAAATATAAAAATGTTACCTTTCGACCGTCCGCGCGTCTTACGTGTCGCTGACGGCGTTGACTACGTTTGTCGGTTTTACATGAACTTACCGGTCCAATACAAGGGGGAAGTTCAACTGGTCCTGTTCCACGTCCAGCCGGAGATTAAGCTACCGATACATTTCGGGATTAATTTTTGGAAGGCCTTCAATCTTGCGCCTGACGTCCTTGCGTGTCTGCCGGCTTCTATTTCTTCGGTCGAGACCATTGTGGGTAGCGTTGAGGAGGATGGCTTGCGGAACTACGAGGAACTCACGCCTGCGCAAAAACGGGAACTCAACTCGATCCGCATTTTATTCGACCAAATCAACACCGATAGGGTAGGACTAGGTTGCACGTCATTAATACAACACGTCATTAACACCGGTGACGCGAGACCGATCAAACAAAAATATTACAGGCTTAGTCCGGAGAAGCTGAAATACTTGGATGCAGAGTTGGACCGCATGTTAAAAAATAATGTCGTGGAACGCTCTTTCGGCGAATGGAACTCCCCTCTTACTCTTGTACCTAAGGCCAACGGGGAGGTTCGTCTCTGCTTAGACAGCCGTCGACTTAACGCGGTGTCAAAAACTGACGCCTACCCTTTGCCCTACATCAACTATATTATTGATAACTTACGCGATGCTAAGTATCTAACTTCCCTTGATTTGAGTGCGGCATACCACCAAATTCCTTTGCATCCTGACTCAAAAGAAAAAACTGCTTTCACAGTGCCGGGCCGGGGCCTATTCCATTATAATCGAATGTGTTTCGGTTTGGTAGGAGCGAGTGCTACGATGCAACGTCTCATGGACAGTTTGTTCGCCGCGGAATTCGATAATAAGGTGTTCGCGTACATAGACGACATCGTTGTTTGCACCTCGACTTTTGAGGAGCATGTGGATATTCTCCGTCGCGTCCACAAAAAATTAAAAGACGCTAACTTAACCATAAACATGCAGAAATCGCAATTCTGTCGCAGCGAGCTGAAATATTTAGGCTACATGGTGGACCGCTTTGGTTTACGTACCGATCCTTCCAAGGTGGAGGTGATAATGAACTTTCCTATCCCTCGCGAGGTAAAAGAACTCAAGCGTTTCCTGGGCATGGCTGGGTGGTATCGTAGATTTATTAAAAACTTCTCTCAGGTCGCTCGTCCTTTGACTCGGTTGACTAGTAAGAAATGTAAGTTCGAATGGACACCGGAGGCTAACGAGGCGTTCAACACTCTGAAGTCTGCTCTCATCACTGCTCCTATTCTGAAGTGCCCCGACTTTAGCATTCCTTTCTACATCCATACGGATGGTAGCTCCTTCGCCATTGGCGGGATGCTGGCCCAAAGGATAGATGACGTGGACCACCCAGTTGCCTACTGCAGCCGTACCTTGAGTGCGCAGGAGGTTAACTACACGGCTACTGAGCGTGAACTTCTGGCTGTCATCTATGCTTTGGAGCAGTATCGCCCATACGTCGAGGGTTCCAAATGCTACATCGTTACGGACCACGCTTCTCTCAAATGGTTTTATAAATTAAAGAACCCTTCGGGTAGACTCAATAGGTGGGCCTGTCGCTTGAGTCAGTTCGACTTCGAGATCATCCACCGCAAGGGCAAGGATCACGTGATTCCCGACACTCTCTCACGAATTAAGGTGGACTCCATAACTTTTGACCCGGTGACTGTACAAGATCCCTGGTATTCTAAGGTACTCAAAGGCTGTAGTGACACCCCCAGGATGTGCCCTAACTTTACGGTTACTGACGGCAAACTTTTCCGCCTCTCTAAAAATAAATATAACCTTACCTCTAGATTCGAGTGGAAACTGGTGGTGCCTAGTGAGCATCGTGAGGAAATCTTACGGCAGTATCACGATGAGCCGACTTCGGGTCACTTTGGGGTCGCCAAGACCCATAAGCGGATAAGCGCGGATTACTTCTGGCCGAACTTATACGGTGATGTGGAGAAGTACGTCGCCTCCTGCGAAGTGTGCAAGTGTTACAAGCCTGCCAACACGGCTCGTGCTGGTCTCATGGGCAATCCTCGCGTTGTTACTAAGCCTTGGGAAGCGATCTCCTGTGATATACTTGGTCCTTTTCCTCCTTCCTACGCTCGGAACCAATACCTCTTCGTCTGTGTTGACTATTTTAGTAAGTTTTCACACTTGTTTCCGCTACGTAACGTCACGGCTAAGTCGATTGTTAAGTGTTTGGAGAAAGGGGTGTTCTTGCGTGATGGGGTTTGTAAATATATCTATGTCGATAACGGCCCACAGTTTATTTCGCGGGATTTCCGGGATTTGATGACCAAATACAATGTGCCTAACATATTTTACAATCCCCGTTACCACCCCCAGACCAATCAAACGGAACGCTTGAACCGCGATATCGTGCGTGCCATAGCATCTTACGTGCGTTCTGATCATCGTAAGTGGGATCAGAACATACCCGAGATCCAATGTGCCCTTAACACGGTAGTTCATGAAAGTACCAAGTTCACTCCGTTTTACTTGAACCACGGTAGGGAAATGGTGTTAGACGGAGCTTTGCTCAATCTCGATGTTCCTGTCGACCCGGTGTCGGTAGTATTGGAACGCGAGCCATTTTCCTCAAACCTATCTCAGCTGCGGAGTATCTTTTCTACCGTGCAAGGCCATATGCGGAAGGCCTACACTCGGAACGTGAAGTACTACAATCTGCGGAAGCGTCCCGTCCAATATGAGGAGGGTCAAATCATTTACAGGAGGTGCTTTCCCTTGTCTAACGCGGATAAATACTTCAGTGCAAAACTCTCACCTAAGTACATGAAGTGCGTGATCAGCGCGAAGCATGGCCCTTTGGTTTATTCCTTAAAGTCTATGGAAGGTAAACCTTTAGGGAAGTTTCATATCAAGGACTTACTCGCACGAGGCGAAGATCGACTGGAGGCCAGTGCCTCCCAATAGATTAATATTTTAATGCGTAGGCCAGTTTTTTTATTTATCTAGTTCCTAGCGAAATAGGCTACTTGAACGATAAGTATACTTATATCTCATGTCGTAGGTTTATTTGCTGTTCTTTGCACGCCTTACCTGTAAGATGTTAGCTGTAGTTATGTGTTATATTTAACGTGAATGGTGTCTGGACTTGCTGAGATTTATGGCGTTGGTAGAATATTTGTCCCGACAGTTGGCTTTTTAAGGTGTGATTTACTGGATTGTTAGATATATTATGTCCGGACTGCAGGTGTTTTATTGAAAGGAAAAGACTTGTCCTGACTGTTGGCTCTTATAAAGGATTGGATTACTGGAATGAAAGCATGTTGAAGTAGAGTGAGTTAGACTAAGTTTAAATTTTAAGTAACCAAGGGTGCGCATCCGTTTAATTTAGTCGTGTATTGTCTGTAGTAGGGTAAGACGTGTAATAACAGTTCTCTCATTTAGATTACGATTTCTTCCGTTTATGCCATAGGTGCAATCGGTTCGAGATAAAACTCTTTTAAAGGTTTTATCTTTTCCTTGTATACTTTTGGGAAAAGGACATTCTGGGTACAGAGTGCGTCCTATTTCCGTTTTCTTTTAATTTCTTTATACTGGTCTCAGTTGAGATTTTCCTCCAAAAGTTTAGGTCGAGATTGGTATGTTATAGTTTCAATACTTAGTTCTAAATAGTTTCACTTAAGTGTTCACTTAACTAATAAGGTTAGTTCTACAGTTCTAATAAGTGGTAGTTTAATCAATACAGTTGAGCCGTTTAAGAGGTTGGTAGTGTGTCACTCCCCTCAGTGTATTTGTAGTTTCTTATGTAGAGCTGTAATTTTGCGGATGTTTCTCTCAGTTTAGATTGTTGTGCATTTAAACAGAGCCTAAGTTTATTACATCTTTGTTTTTTTTTTAGATTGATCAATAGCGTTTGTTTGGACGCAGAGCCAACAAACACTAAGGAAGTGGTTTATAAGTATACTTTAGTAAGTAGTAAAGTTAAACTGGGTATCCTATGTTCTTTTCGGGAGAATGTAAGGTGTTTATGCGTAGTAGATTCGAGACTAGCGCCCACGCTCTCCGTTAGTGGACTAGTATCGAGTCTATGATTTAATAGGACCTTCCCTGTATGGCAAGGTCCATGGTAGAATGTAAGGTGTTTATGCGTAGTAGATTCGAGACTAGCGCCCACGCTCTCCGTTAGTGGACTAGTATCGAGTCTATGATTTAAGAGGACATTCCCTGTATGGCAAAGTCCATTGTAGAATGTAAGGTGTTTATGCGTAGTAGATTCGAGACTAGCGCCCACGCTCTCCGTTAGTGGACTAGTATCGAATCTATGATTTAAGAGGACCTTCCCTGTATGGCAAGGTCCATGGTGGAATGTAGGGTGTTTATGCGTAGTAAGTTCGAGACTGTTTTTTTTTGACTCTCCGTTCTCTACCGTTACTTCTGTTTATATTTACACATTGGAATGTGTATAATAATTTTATTTCAGAATCTTAGCGATTCTGAAATAAAATTATTTTCCCCAACTGGAACCCTACTGTAACATCCCAAAAGTGGAATGTCATTTTTTTTTGTTAATTGGTGTCAAAACGGTGAAGGTGGCCGCCTGGCACGCTAGGAGTTATATTTAGGCGCCTACCGTTGACTACTTACAGACTAGTATTCGACAAGGACTGTCGATACGATACCGAATCATTTTGTTCATTCCTTCTTGTGTTTGGAAGCTTACCTTGCTGGTTCCTGGCTGAGTTTCGTGGCGGCTGTTTAATGAGCTAACGAGCTTCACGCCGTATACTCGTGGGAACCGAGGTACTTCTAATAACTTGTAAATTACTCTCTCTTCTGGAACCATCAGCCGTCGACACTGAGCCCGTTCGATTCACTCTTAGATGCTCACTTTATCTCACACATTTCCACACGGAGCGCGTGTGTCCTAGACTTAGTTCTAGTGTCAACATTTTAAACCCATATTTAATCAACATATCTAGGTAATTCCTCTTTATTTTCAATGCAAAGACGAACCGAAGTCTTTGTAACGGCAAATGTTGTTATTGTATGAAACGTCAACTTGACGTTTGGCAAAAGGCTAAGGGCGGTCGCCGTCTGCGTTCTGAGCTTGGTCGATTACCGATTTCCACCTTAAAATCTAATTTACTCGTTACAGATGGTTTATTTATTTATTCTGAGCTAATAAAAAGCCTTTCTTTAATGGGATAGTTCGGAAGTGGTAGGAGTTAACTCTTCGATTTGAAGCGATAGTGTTGCAAGGCCGGAAATTGCATTGGAATGCGGCAGAGGAACATCACTACGGCGTCCTTTGGTTAGCGGAGTGTTTCATTGAGAGAGGCTTCGTGTCTTTTGCTGTGACTTCAAGTAAATAGCCGAGAATGCAGCGGCCCAGCACATAATATCAGTGGAAATTACGCCTAGGCGCTTCCTTTACTCTCGCCGTTGGCTTTAATGGTGAGTACGTTATACCAATCGCGTACACTGTTCACGCGACCGCGTCGACGCCGGCTTTTAAGTAAAGACTGTTGTCGGTTTGTTTCAGGTCAGGATGCCTCTTTCGCATCAGGAATAACTACTGTGCTTATGTCTAAAGCTTGAACGAGCACTGTCACGCATCTTTAAGGTAAATTTTCATGTTGAAAGTGTTGCGTCATAATTGTGTCACGTATTCACACCTCGTTCTGTTTCTGTAATGCGTCCGCTTTGTTTCAGATGTTTAATACGGTGTTATAGCTACACCAACTCCGCGGTCTCTGAGTATAAAAGCCAATTACGTCTAATTTCATGCCCGAAAAGGGTTTCAAGGTTACCCTGGAAATCTCAAGACGGAGGTTGTCGTCCTGCGTTCTACATGCACGTGGGTGACGCGTCGTGTCCGTGCATGAGGGAGTGGCTGAGCAGCATGCGCTCAACTCCCATGGTTTCCTGATGCTACACCTTCCTGGATGACGCGTGACGTTGACCTGTTTTCCTTATTTTCTTTTTAACTTTTCTAAATGAACCTCTTATGCTACTTTAGCCATCCTTAGACCGCGTAGGTAACAAGCGCCTCTTTTGTCTTATTAGGAGATGAGTTTATCACGGGTTTACTGATGCTAATCTCGTAGGTAACCCGGACCTCTCTTTTCTTACCCATTGGTAACTATTTTAGTAACCACAACCGCTGTGAGCCTAAAGGCGTGGTTAATTAACATTTAAGTACCAAGCAGGGGGGACGCCCTCTGTTCTGTTCTGACTATGCTTAGTCTTAATTATATAAAAACCTAATTTTATTGTACTTGCTGAGAAGTGTATATTAAACGACACTCAATAAGAAAAGTTTATCCTTTTTTTAACAACACCACCATCAATCCTGTTTGTGGCCGGTCGTTCTTCCTACGGCGCCCAAACTCTCGCGATTGGCCCTCGAGCCAAGCGACACACGACCCAAGTCTCATGCCGCGGGCAAAAATAAAGTGTTACAGAGTCATGTGGTTAGGTATGAAGTAAGTTACCCATTGTTTTTATGGGAAAAGCACTAAACTGTACGAGTCGTTACGGTTGAATGTTTGCACATTCATTGTTCTTACGAGGGTACGATAAACCGCCATCATTTATCATTATCATCATGTGTAAACAACGGTTTAAATGCAAATGCCAAGTTCCCCAAAGTTAACTGACCGGCAAAAATACAGTGTCAGCCATTATTTAAAACATTGCGTTCCCATGCGGGGATTATATGTTTTTTCATTTTAAAAAAACGGATGCTACGCGATAATAGGAACGGACTGAGAAGCATGCCTGTCAAATACGACAAAATGGCAGACGGTTGGCGCGCCGTTTAGCTGTGATGACCAGTATTGTTTTCAACTCGGCCGCCATTAATGTCAATTAAATATGAGCTATCGTAACGTTGACAATTCGATAACATGTCAAAAGCAATATGTTTTACCCAGTAGAATAGAGGCCCAGCTAGATAAACTGGGGTCCTAGTGAAAAAGGGTACAAGTCGACTTAACTCGTAATAAAAAAGGGTATTTACATGAACAGAGTATACTAGACTTGAACCCTTTTTCACTTGATCTTCAGAAGACTTATACCCTTTTTCACTAGGACCACAGGCTGAGCCGTTTGTTACGTTATGAAATGAGGAAGGCAAACGAGCACCATATGAGACGTTATCTGTGAAAAGGGACCTTATTGTCGATGGCGCTTCCGCCATTATTAACGATGCTCTGATATAAATACAACGTCGCGTGACGCAGTGCGGCGTAAGCGCCATCGACTATATGGTCCCTTTTCATTGATAATGCCACATATGGAGATAAGTGGACTCTGAATCCCAAGAACATTTGCAATAACAAGATTGGAAACGCGTCGCTAAATTGAAATCTAGAATGGAATGCCTAACCGCTGCCTAATAATTTCGCAGGGCGTGTTATCCCTACGCCGAAACAAAGTGGTGCTCGGCAGCAGGTTACCAATTTGGTTTTAATTGGTACCGCCTGCCAATTTATTTTTGTTTATCTTTTCTCTTCTTTGAAAGGTTATCAGCACGGCTAGCACATGTTGTCCGCGACTTCTTTGTCGCTCGGATCACCCTTTCTATCTAGTCTGTAACGATAGAGACCCGTGCTGAAAGATATCGCTACTTAGCGATAAGACCGCTTTTTAACTCACTTTGTAAAATTGTTTGTATTTACTTTCCATGCTGTTATAGTATGTGCTGTTTAATAAAGGATATTGCGTCCGGTAGGATGGTGTTTTTCGTCCTATGTCGATCATTCGCATACATTGCAATAAACGTAGTCTTTATAGATCGTCCCTAGTCCTTACATACATCTAAATAGAGGTAAGTACATACCTATCGCCGCGACTGGTAAGCAGTTGAAGCAGTCTGTGAATGTTTTCCAAAGCTTGATGTTATACCTCCGCTTGCACTCGTCGTAGAATCTGTGGACAAAAGATCGATGTTAGATCATCTATAAACTCGAATATTATCAACACCACTTCAGCGAAAAGATGAGTTGCTTAACTTCAAACTCGGATAAGTCCATGCAAAAGGACAACGGAATTTGCGTCTTTTTTCAAACAAATTAAGTTTTAATTTCGTATACCAAATTTCAAGGACATAATCCGAGTTTGTAGTTAAGCGACTAAAATATACCTATCGTATTCGCAAAACCTCTTTCCTTAAATGAAAAAAAGGAAAAACTCGCAATTAATGAAATTAATCCTGCCCTTTTTTGTTTCAATAGTACAAATTGGATTAAAAACCGACTTTGCATAAATCATTTTCTTTTTATTAGCTTCGCGATGACATAAAAGTTCGTCCTTTTTGTGAAATGGATTCAATTTCGAAGTGCTTCTTTTGATACCAACGTTAACTGGAGTGTTTTTGTAAAAGTATTTAACGTGTTAATACTTGTATTAAGCGTTTTTTTTTACATACACAAGTATATAATCGTAACATACAGCTTATCAGATTTTATAAAAATTAAAAACTACCTACCTATCTGGGTATTTTGGTATCAACCGTTTATAGGGCAGTGGCAAACCAATCACAAAATTGGAAAACAATCAGAATCCTCACAAATTGACAAGAAAGAAACAAGTGCTAAAGCAGGATTTTTTAAAAACATAATAAACTAGCGTCTGTTGCTGAAAACTAGGGAATGCAAATAACCGGTTATAACCGGTTAAAACCGGTTATTTTCATACAAAAATGGCTAATAACCGGTTAAATTGCATTCCCTACTGAAAACTGCATTAAAATCCGTTTAGTAGTTTAAAAGATCTAAGCAAACAGACAGTGGAGGCGACTTCATTATATACTATGTAATAATATAATATAATAATAATAAAGATAAAGGTAAAGATGAGAACTAATCTATGTTCTGCAATTTAGGGAACGAATAAAGCAAAATTGTAAAGCAATAAAATCCTCACACATTGTCACGAAAGAAACATGTGCTAAATCAAGATGTTTTGGAATCGTAATAAATGAGAACCAATCTTCTGCAATTTAGACGAGTGAATCTTGAGTGCTTTAAAAACCAAGACATAAATCTTCTAAATTCTGAGAAATAAAGTAATACATTGTACACGCTAAGAAGCGAAGAAAAACACGCAATGTAAACGATAACCTTAATAAAACGGCAAGTGCATGACAACAGATGGGGCTGATGGATCGTGCAAACACGCCGGACGTGCGAAAACAAGCTCGATATCACGAGTATACTATAGTGCTTTCATAGATTTCAATACTTTTCAATCCACGAAGACGCGCCATACCATTTTATCGGTACATGAGTGCGTAAATGAAAAAGCAGCTCACCGCAGTTGTTACAATACAAGAAAACTATAGGTAATAGATATTCCAGCAAAGAATTAGAAGGATTATTTTTAGATACTGAGAATGTACACATTATGTGTATTACTGAACATTGGCTTAGACCAGATCAATTAATTTTTGATTTCGTTAATTTTAAATTAGTTAGTTTTTTTGCCAGAAAATCCGCCATTCATGGTGGTTCGTTAATAATTGTTAAAAGTACCATTAAATCCAAAGAAAGGAAAGATATTGTTAGGCTATCCATAGAGAGGCTTGTAGAAATCTCATGCATAGAATTAGAAAATTACATAATTATCTGTGTTTACAGACCACCGTCAGCTGATTTTAGCACATTTGAATCCAGTATGGAAAATGTGTTAAAATTAGTATGTAAAACCCAAAAGCATGTTATTGTCTGTGGAGATTTTAATGTTAATTTACTGGAATCTTCAAATAATACTATTAAGATCTTAAGTTTATTTAAAACTTTTAACTTAGGTAATTTGTTCTTTGAACCTACACGGATAGGAGTTTCAAGTGCTACCTGTTTAGACAATATGTATTTGGCCCTGAATGTGTCTATCGAGATAGGTGGGTAAATCACTTTAATAATGCGCTCTTTCGGTGTAAAGATAAAGCACAAATTCAAGAACCATTCTTTGATAGTCGCAGGAACTTAGTCTCTATCCCCTTTTCCGAAATTTATCTCCAAAGACCACTCGTCTTTAAAAGGGGCCTTCGCTGATGGTCACCCAAAATAAAATTTTCGTTCAATTAAACGTCACCGGTAAAACGTCGGTTGCGATCATCTGCTTGTACAGTTTTACCCAATCAAAATGTTAAGAATATTTAGAACCGTGTCACTCCCATTATCATTGCCACTGTCATGCTATTCATTCGATCTT
This sequence comes from Acleris literana, assembly GCA_946894065.1. Taxonomy (NCBI): domain Eukaryota; kingdom Metazoa; phylum Arthropoda; class Insecta; order Lepidoptera; family Tortricidae; genus Acleris; species Acleris literana. The sequence continues at coordinate 3,368,878 of OX335687.1, forward strand.
AAGTTTAAAATTTATTATGAAAAGGCACTAAAGTGCTCCAAATCTTATTAGAAGTGCCTATTGTCTAACATAATGTTTATTAAACCGGCTGGATTCCCGGGAATGTTTCTGATGTCTAACGGCCGCACTCGTCAGTTAAGAGTCAAGTCGTTTAGTGACGATTTTTCATACCTACACCACTTTGCATAAGTTTCCGTCAAAAATTTCATTTTTGGAACAAGTTTGACCCGACTAAAGTTTTTTTTTACAATCATTATGTGCTTATCAAGACCAATCGAATGACGGTGGGCCTTCGTTAAGTATAGCGGAGATTCTGTCGCCACCTTCCGACTCCATCATCAGACCAACTCGATGGTGCCATATTATTGTACAGTCATAAAAGTTACGTAACAAATTTCATATCAATCGGTCCCCGGAAAGTGGTTAAAATTTTCCTTGCAACCTTGACATGATTACATTGTAAGTTACTAAACAGCTTGTAAAAAGGAATGAGTTATTTGTCTCTAATGTTAACAACTACAGTAAGTTAATACGTATACTCAAGAAAACCACCTAGTTGTCAACTACAGAAGGTATTTAGGCAACATTTCGCATCTCTTTCAAACAGATGAGTAAGCAGGACAGAAGATAAAAGGTCAAAATAATTCATTACTTTTCTTAAATCTTTTTAATACGGGCGAGCGAGGCACACAAGAGGCTGTAGAAAAAGTTTATTTGTATTAACTAACGACAACCTTGATTAGTCAGTTACTTGATCAGTCAGTATTACCGCAAACGTATTTAGTTCAAGACTATGTTTACGTAAATGTCAGAAACAGGTCAAGTGCGAAATGTCTGCGTACCGATCAACACGTAATTAATTATGAGAAACACTAATAAACCGGCTATCATAACAACTCCCACACATGCTCGGTGCTTGTTGTATTTGCGGGCATTTCCAGCTTTGCGTACCTATTTCTTGATATTGACGATACAATGCGTGAATTTCAAAAATGTACGTAGTTAACGACCTTATCAAACCTTACCTTACGGGTATTTGTGTATTTATATCAGTATTTTGTTCCTTTTTGTGTGTCTGTTTGTCACCAATAAATGTTTTTTTTTCCTTTATTTTTCAAATTCACCCACTTGTAACTTACATATAAAGTTTAATAGATATCTTGTATCATTTCAAACAATTTTCCTAGTGTGCCTCTCTTATCGATACATGAAAACGATTAATATTTAGCAGAATTATCCGCATCACTTCTCTTCGAGTTTCCCAAGACGCTAACAAGGCAAGACCTCTTTAATGATTGATCGAGCGCCCAACAGCATAATAATATATTGAGCTTGTTTATATACCAACAAGTCAACAAACAGGCACCAATATTAATTCGGTCAAACTAAAACAATACAGAGCCGAAACTGGAAATTGAAGTACAAGTGTATGCAAAATATGCAAATAATATTAGAGGGAAACGGAAAGATAGATTTAAATAAGTACTCATAATATAATAATAATGTACGATAAATAACTCATAATAATGTATGATTTGTGATAAAGGAAGTGTATTCTCGTGTTATTTGATTATAACATAACATTTCCGGGTCAGTTAGAAAGATAGTAAGATATAACTGAATCGCTCCGACCTTGCTTTTGCATGCGTGTGTGTGTAAGCATGTACAGTACGCTAACGAAGATTTGGAGAACTTTAGTGCCTTTTCATAATAAATTTCAAACTTAAGATCGAATGAATAGCATGACAGTGGCAATGATAATGGGAGTGACACGGTTCTAAATATTCTTAACATTTTGATTGGGTAAAACTGTACAAGCAGATGATCGCAACCGACGTTTAATTGAACGAAAATTTTATTTTGGGTGACCATCAAAGAAGGCCCCTTTTAAAGACGAGTGGTCTTTGGAGATAAATTTCGGAAAAGGGGATAAAGACTAAGTTCCTGCGACTATCAAATAATGGTTCTTGAATTTGTGCTTTATCTTTACACCGAAAGAGCGCATTATTAAAGTGATTTACCCACCTATCTCGATAGACACATTCAGGGCCACTTACTCTAAAATTCTAAATGGAGTCCGTTTGGTGTAACAGCAAGAGTCAAGCGGTAAATGCGTAATAATTTTACAACACGCCATCACGCTATCTAACTTCATTCGCCATTTCCTTGTTCCATAACAGATCACCTTTTGAGAGGGTAACGGAAGATAATGCTTAGATAATATAAACAATACAGTAAAATCATAACGTTGTCTCGTGGAAAATTATAATAAGACAAAGGAATCGTAGTACCTATCTTATAGGAAAATAAGTAGCAGATCCAATATAAATTGTTTCAAAACATCGCGTTGTTTCGATTTCAAATTGAACAGCTTTAAGAGCATTACTTTTCTTTGAACAGAGTTTCTTCACAACCCATGCGGAATAGCATTTATTATAAAGGTTTATTGACAAAACGATTCAAATCTGGATTTACATGCATAAGTTATTTGAGTATACACTGTTTTACTGGAAATAGCTGTTTAAATGTAACCTATTTCTTCTACTGGCTGGTAAAAAAACTAATAAATAACCTTTTTTTTTTTGCACCTGTAACTTATTGCAAAAGTACACATTCAAATTTCACGTTGCTACGTTAACTAATAGTTTGGGTTTGGCGTTATATTAGTCAGTCATCACTAATAAATGAAAAATGTGCCCTCACTAAACTACCTCAGATTTTCATTTGCACATATGTCACGTTATCTATGTAAAGGGACCTTATTGTCGATGGTGCTTACGCCGCACTGCGTCACGCGACGTTGTATTTATATCGGAGCATCTTTAACCCTTAATAAGGTCCCGTTAAAGTAAAAATACTAGACCAAAATGAAATAGTCATGGAATCGCAAGTCTCTAAAGAGTAATAATAGATGATGTTATATTTCAGGTAAATACAATTAAAATTGTATCATAAAATTCAACAAACGAAGCAGATTCAAACTTCACCCGGTAGTAATACGGTCGCACTTGCTACAGGAGTTTTGCCCGAGATACCACCATTTGTTTCATAACGGTATAGTTAATTTTCGTAACTCACCTGACCTGACCATAATTAATAATTTTAGCCCTTAAGTAAACTTTTATTGAAAACCGCCCATAAACTTGGCTCCATCGTAGAGCTTTTCGCACTGCTAGATCAAAACAGTAGTAACTCAAAATACAACTGTATTTAAAAATCAACTTTAATGCAACCTCTGAACTTCAAAATAAAACTAGCAAGGATTTTGAGTTGATACTGTTTTGATCTAGCAGTGCGTTTTGGCTTTCCGCGATGCTGGTCCGCCAGCGATTCCTATCCCCCTCTTGATATTAATGTGTGAGTGCGTGTACAAATTGATGACTTATCTATCAAATTGGCACACCACTACACACAAGACCATCGAAAGACATGAAATTAATAAATAATAACCTACAGGACAAAGCTCCATTACGTGTTATATTCATAATAAACCGCTAGCCAATTTCGCGTTACTTAAATTACAAAACATGTAGTTTAGTTGCCAAGCTATTACTGTTATTACGCGGTTACCGTACTTCGAATTATTATGGGTCGTTGACATTTTATATAAGTAGATAAAAATGGCGGCTGTGACCGGTGAGGTGAAAAAGTTATTTTTTCAATATGATATCACTAATTGAATTACTTTTATGACACAGCATAACGGTATTTTTATACTTCTTTAATATAGTCGATATAACCTTGGGATAATTAAGCAGTTGCTTTGTTTATGAACCTTCCACTTGGCAGCCTTAACAAACAAATCATATTGTATTGTGTGAGATTGTCCCCCTGATATGAAACGACATCACACGAAATAGCATGAAATTATGACCCATTAGAAGCTAAGCGCGTCAGAGGATAATTAAAAGGCGTTATTACTTTCTTATTATTGTCTATCTCCAAATAGGTACCATTACTTGCATGCCAGTAATGGAATATTATTACAACGTAAATAAACTTTACTTAATCGTTCATGTATTTAGTGTCGCATGGGTAAATATACCTAAAAGGTAATGTTTTAGTAGAGGATGAAAATAGAAGTCTGGGCTTCGTAAATTTAGAGAACAAACACAAACAATTAACCCTGAGGATATGATATATCCTCGTTTGCCGACACTCCGCAGCTCCGACCCGACCGCAAACATCCGTAACAACAGATTTATAATTAAGTATTATTTGTTCTTAATAAGTTGTATTAAGTTGCCTTTAAAATGATTTCGTGGTAAATGATTGCTTGTAGGATATAATCTCCACTACTAGAATATGTTCCTCCATCAGGTATAGTAGAGTTCATAAATATTTGTACACTTTACTATCTTGTCTATTTAATGTCATGTTTAAACTGCCATACATCAATTGTCACAGCGATTAAAATGACAAGGTACTAAAGTGTACACATCTTTATACACTCGACTGTATGTATATTTGTGAATAAGTTAGGTTGAAGCTCTCAGACAGTTTCCAGGAATCCCTTTACTAGAGATGAAAAAGCATTCCATGTAAATTATGTCTAAGCGCGTCTCTTTTAGACATACAATGACACTATAGAAGGATGTTACGAAAAACATAAATACAACTAGGTAAGTATGTAATTACTTTTCGCGTTCACGAGTACAATTCATATACTTTAATTACACATTCATGAAGTGATAAGGTAAACTTTCTTAGGAGCTTTAAGCACACTTCTGATCAAGTTCCATAATCAATCATACAAGTTAAGACCGACTGGTGGTATTTCCATTAAAAAGTTTATGCGAGATTAGTTTAATTGAATTGAACAGCTTCTACTGCTCAGTGAACATGAGTTAATAATTGAAAGAACTCTGAAATAACTTTTAATAGAAATATAGGGGATTATTAAAAGGGCTGATATTTCAAAACCCAAATAAAGTTATCAAGTAGTTGGGTTTAGGTTTTTCCCTTCATATAAAGAAAAAAAGAACTTGAGCCGAAAGGAACTTCTATTTGAAGAATACAATTTTGGCCTTTGATGTTATTTCTGCAGGCACTTATTTGCAGCAGCTATTTTATTATACGACTGCCCAAAAAAGGAGTATAATTTATTGGTGGTTTTATTAGACAGATCTCATAAGAAAAGATTTACGATTGTTGTTGAACAATTCGTGTATTTTACGCATTGTTAGTAGAGTTTTCTTAGAACAGCAGTCCATATTACTTTGAGTTTTGTATAAATATGTAAATATAAACAACTACCTTGTTATTAATCCTATGTACTCTATGGGTTGGTTGAGTTTGGGTTATTTGAATGATGAAAATCGTGTCACTATAAAATAAATTCAGAAATTTCACTCCAAACAACGCCCTCTACTTTTCCAAGCTATAATACTTTTGATTACTTGCTATCGCGATAAAACCAGATTTTTATAAGTAGCAGATTAAGGTTGTAAAAGTAGAAATCGTGAATAGTAATCAATATAATCTATGAGCAACGTATGTAATTATTGCGACATACAATCGAATCTGACAAACATAAGGACAACATTTATTGACTGATAAAATCTTTGAAATCACAAGTGATAAAAATGTGAAGTTTTGACTGAAGGGCGCGGCTAGAAGAGCTTACGACTTGTTCGCCGCTCGATAGTCCCTCTCTACCCGGTAAGAGATGTACTGAGCGACGAGCGAGAAAAAAAATGTGCTAGGCATTCAATAAAATTCTTTCGTACTATTGATCAAAACTGGCAAATCCTGAAAAATAACCACGTAAATCGATAAAATTCGCGGATTAATGTAATGCTGATAACAAGAAGCTTATCAAGAGATAAGACAGTGATGTCATTATTTTCAACATTTATCGTGCGCACGAGTATTATAAATCCGCGCAGAAATATTGAAAGACATAACACCTACTAAGTACCTAAAAGAATTCTCTCAGAAAACGTATTTGGAATTATGATGTTAATTACATATCCTTAAGATATATAATTGCGATCGGGTTCTGTCGTTTGGCCAAATTATTTTTCGTCAAATGTATAATTTGGTCAAACGCTTTTTTTTCCAAAACTGTAAATATTTCATGATTTATTTCAGAACCATCGTGTAGAACCCAGAGAACCCTATAAGTTAGGTAAGGTTAGTTTTATAAAAATCCTGAAATTAAAAGTTTCGGAAAAAAAAAGCGTTTGACCAAAATTTGACGAAAAATAATTTGGCCAAACGGCAGAGATCCGATTGCGATCCATAATTTCACAGCTAATGTATCTTAAATGATCCAACTGATCTTTATTAAATCTTGCTCAGAGCCAACCCAGTTAACTGACTTTGTATTAAGAAAAGTCCTAAATCAAAATCGGTTAATCCGTTTGGGAGCTGCGATGCAGATACACAGATACATTTATACCACTCATCTTAGCGACGGGGGTTAAAAGAAACCGTTGACACAAATGTGACCCCCCCGTGACGAAGGGGGTGCTCCAAAAATACATCTGACGTACTGCTTCATTAAACTATACTCTGATTATTTTATGATGATGTCTGTGACAGCTCATATAAACAATGATTACACTTATTTCTTTAATTTTACGTAAATACTACATCGGTACAAACCGAGCGACGCCGTCCAGGAATTTGTTTGGTAAGTGATTGAATTACGAAATACGGCTGTCACAGGCATCATCTTCGAACAATCAGAGTATATCTTACTGTATTTTTATTTCGATAAAAAAAAACGAAGCTCTAATTTAGTAACATCTTTGATTTCCGTTGGACAAAACGCGTCACACACAGCTATAATATATATGAATATGCCAAAATATGTATTATAGCAATGCATCTTACGATATATTTTCCGTACTAGTTAACAGAGTCCACACACAAAGCTATAAAAGGTACCTTAAGATACCTTAAGATATATTTACCTCTTTCGCTCGCCAGTATAATGAACGGGATGGATATATATTTTCATAATATCTTAGTAATGTGTGGTTCTTTGCTATTAATTGCACAAATAGAAAATATCAAAATAAAAAAAACCGGCCAAGTGCGAGTCGGACTCGCGCACGAAGGGTTCCGTACCATTATCTATAAACCATTAGCAAAAAAAACGGCAAAAAAATCACGTTTGTTGTATGGGAGCCCCCATAAATATTTATTTTATTTCAATTTAATTGTTTCTTTTTAAAGTGAACATACAATTAAATATTATGTGAATAAAGCGTCTGCCTATGGCTGTTATTAATATCGAGCAAAAAATGGCAAAAAAAATCACGTTTATTGTACGGGAGCCCCCCTTGAATATTTTATTTATTCTGTTTTTAGTATTTTTTGTTATAGCGGCAACAAAAATACATCTCAGCTGTGAAAATTTTAACTCTCTAGCTATCACGGCTCATGAGATACAGCCCGGTGACAGACAGACGGACAACGGAGTCATAGTAATATTATAGCTCCGTGTGTAATGGACTTAGGGTTAAGAAGTGCAAACATGGGTAGTGGGTGTACTACCTACTTAACTAGATCAGTGACGTCACAGCCGCGATGATGGAACGAACTTGAACATCAACCTTGAGCCTGAATATAGTATACAGTACAATGACTCACGCGCTGTTCCTCTTGATGTCGTTCCCTTGAGATTGACTGATTGCGTAGACTATTAGATAAGTCAACATTAAACGGTATTTATTTAGACTATAAAATATACATTTGTAGTAAAATATACAGTGAAGTTTTGAAAATAGTGTACATTTTAACTTATACTTTGTAAAGTCATCAGCAATAATATATTATCCAACATTAGGCTCAAAAATATATGACACTTTTTGAGTGGAATATTTAATAATATATATTGCTGGTGACTGTACAGATCAGAATAGTTTATTTATCTGTCTGTGTTTTTCAAAGGGTTATATCTTGTTGCTATATTCGTTTTCATTATAAATTAAACCATTTCTCGAGTAGGTAGGTATGTATAAGTTATACATGTACAGTCAACGTATGCTACTGACGATAAGGTCTATATTTGACGCGATTTTGACTGTACATTTACTCATAATTTCACTTGTCACTTAACAACTTTCACTCTCGTGTTTATTAATCAATTATAACCAGTTCTGTCTTCAGTAATTAAGATAAAAATTCAAAGTACAAAATAATTACTTAATATAATTGGTCAAAATTGTCTGGGTCTAACAGTTTGCAGGAAGGGTAATAGAGGCAGCCACGCATAACGGAAGGGCCAAAGGGGTTAAGCACCATTCGCTTGTGACTTATTTGAAGTCCTTTTCCAACTTATTTATACCGAAAGAGAGGCGCATTATCGTATCCTATTAATTTACCGTAACGGAGCATGTCCTACAAGACTATAGCCTCCCTGAGTCCCCAGGTTTTCCCTTGAGGACATAATACCAAACAAAGAAGGCACGCTATGCTTAATTCAACAAGGTTGCAATTACCAATGTTACTAAAATAGCTCTTATGAGGTTAAGCATTAGTGCATGAAGTCTGGACAATAACATTTGTTATAGAATTAGCATGGATTTATTACATTTTTAAGAATGATAATAATGTGATACAGAGATAGTTATAATACTTATAATCCACAGACTACATCGGCTTCTTTCAATCCAGGAATATTCACAAAAAAACTTAGCCTGTTTTTGCAAAATGTGGTTATAGAATTAACACCAATTTGTTAAAGAGTTGTTGGTAATTCTGCAGCTCTGCCTACCCCACTCTGGGATGAAGGCGTGACGGTATGTATGTATGTGTGTATTTACAGTGATAAACAACTTCTATGCTGACGGAATCGCGGCCAAAAGCTAGTAATGCATAATTAATAAATTGTACTACAGATCAACATGGAAAAATGCAGTCACTTTGGCTTATTAATTTACTGGGTCCTTACGGATCTTTTGTGCACCAATAGGCAATACAACAGCAATCAAATTAGCAGGTCCTTTTTAATTAAAATAATTCTTAAGCAGTGAACGCTAGGGTCGTGTAGTACATGTACTAAGAGCCAAAAAGAATGAATTCCCGTCACTGTACTAGAAGGAACTATTCCGTAAAGTTTCTGCTCTTAGTTCACTGGCAGCAAAGCGATCCGAATGAATGAACGAGCGGCCATTCATTCGGTCAAAGGAGCACAAATAAGGACCATTAGACGAGTCTCTTTCAGTGCTGAATTAGTACATTTGAGCGATTTTACTAGTTTGGAGCGATCCGCTCAGAGAACGAGCGCGCACAACGGCACAACCCTAGAACGCTACAACATAATCTATAACTTACCTTATCAAACATACCCAGGACAAAATGTTAGTCAAATATTCTGTTTTCACTTGTTCACAAGTGACTCAGATCAGTTTGGTAATACGAGTATTTAATAATACTGAAATATTTATGAATTTTAAAATTCTATTGAACTTTCCACCTGGTTTGGATATTTCTAAAGTAGGTATCACTAAATTAGCATTATTATAACACTAGCTTTTGCGAACCACTCCATCTGCGTGGTCATTTATCGCTATCTCTCGAGAACTCTAATTTTGCGGGGTAAAAAGTAGCCTACATGCTGTTCCGGACTATAATCTATCTCTGTGCCAAATTTCATCTAGATCCGTTTAGCCGTTCTGGCGTGATTGAGTAACAAACATACAAACTTTCCCATTTATAATATTAGTAAGATTAAATTTATTAAATAATTGTGTATGATATTCATCCTTTGATTAACATTAATGTTTTTGGAAAAAGGACCAACTCTTGATTAGTAAAATTGTACCAGTTTAATTAAAAAAATACTAAAAATATCTTTAAATAGGGTAACAAAACAAGTTAAGTAGACAGGTTTTTTCGGTGATGGTTAAAAAGCGAATCATTGATTGATGAAATTTTAGACAGAGATATGTAGTTTATTTAATGTAGAAAAAATATTTCAACGTAAATATGGATTTTATTTTACTTGTTGGCGATAAATAAGATTTTCTCTATCACTGTTAGCATGATATAGATCAGTCAGTAATTTTTCTTTGACTGGTGTTGCAATATATCAAAATTATGAATGTTAGGGGTAACAAATGGTTTCTTTACTTGTTCTAGGTTCAAAAAACTATTTTGCAACTTTTTAATGTCAAAAAATACTTCCACTTATACATTTTCGTTTTAAGCATTACAAGTTCTGACGTACGGGGTTATTAGTCGCTAATTAGGTTCAGTACGAAACTATTGGAGATTATGATTAAGATTTGCATCACAAGCTTATCATAGTCATACTAGCCTGCAAACCATTTTTACATGTACTCAAGCAGTTCCAAATGCATGGAATTTTAAAATGCCGTTTCATTACACTACACAAAACGTTAAAAAAAACTTACCCGTAAATCCTATTAATGCTAGCGCACTCATGGTTCCCTCGTAATAAGAAGAAGTTTTCTGGATATTTGATTTTGTACGCTAGCAACAGGCAGATGGTTTCCAGCGACTGTTTGCCACGGTCCACATAGTCCCCAAGGAAGAGATAATTGGACTCGGGCGGGAATCCTCCATACTCAAACAGTCTGAGTAAGTCATAGTACTGGCCGTGGATGTCACCTGAAAGAACATCACAATTAGAGAAAGATTCAGTTAAAGAAATACTACAGAGGTTTATAAAGTTTTGGTCTCTCAATTAAGAACATTTTTACATAGATGTCACATACATACATACATAATCTCACGCCTTCGTTCCCAGAGTGGGGTAGGCAGAGCTACAGAATTACAAACATCTCTAAAAACTTGTTGATAATTCTATAACCGCAAATTTGCACAATTAGGCTAAGATGTTTACCAGCGTATTAGTGACAGGTTGCAAGCCCATAGCAATAGATGCGTATGCGTATGCGCATAGCGATAGATGTCAATGAAATAAAAATAAAAACAGCCCTAGAGCTAAGCCCTTGGCTTGTGGGTTCTATGGGTACTACAAAATGATAAAGTTACTAAACACACTTCAATACATAGTAAACATCCAAGACTCAGGAAATATTCACACTCATCACACAAAAATCTGCCCATAGGTACCGGGATTTGAACCAGGGACCACAAACTTCAAAGGCAGGGGGTCACTCCCAAATTTGCTACATACAACAACCAAACAACATCAATTTTGGTGGCAGAGTGAGTCCTCCTGAGGTTCCTTGTACTAATAATAGTACTAAATACAGCCATTTCAATAAAGATCTAGATCTAGTGCAAAGAAAGTAAAGTGTAATTTCTTTTGTTTTTATGACTAATGATCAAATTAGAAAATTGACTTTATGTCATTCGTAATAGATTCATATTCCATTGACAAATTTCATTGTATGGTGGGCCATAGGAGGTATCACAAATCGCACATTCAGAACAATAGTGACCTAATTCAAAATTTCAGCTTTCAAACTTCAAGTCATAAATTTATTACTATAGAGACCTAACTCGAAATTTAAAATTTCTGAATTAGGTCACTATTGTTCTGAAGGTGCAAAATATAATTATTAAAATACAGGAAGGTGCAAAAAAAGACACTTATTTTAATTAAAGTCACACAGTAATATAACTCTTATTTACTTTTTTAGTTACATGGTATTTTACTTCTTGACTATACCCTCGTCTTGCCCAATGTTCTTTTATAAGAACAAATAGATTTAGTATGCTCTGCCTGGTATGACATTCAGCATAAATAGGAAATTGCTTAAAAATACTTGGGCAAAACAAGTAATTCTATGCAAGATGGGTGGATCCATAGTACAATTGATGCCCATGCCCATGTATGAAAGAGTAAAGTTTTACAGTGATGATTTTGGTTGCTGAGAAGCTTTGGTCTCTTGATCAAAACGCACAGAGCTGAGGTAAGTGTTATGCTGTGTTTGAATAAAACCGCTGTCACATGCATCAAATTAATTAGGTATACTTTATCAAAATTCATGTTTTACAGCATTAAATATTTCATTTTATTTATTATGTTACCTGTTGTTTGTATTGTTATTCCCCATACAGAATAAATGGAATGTGTTTTTTCTTTCTCTACCGAACTAATATAAAAACGATTGATATTTTTCTAGATAATTGAAGCATTTGTTTGCGACTTGTTACCTAGAGTTGTCAAGAGATCTCTTATAAATACTAAAAATATGTTTTCAAGATTGCTTTAGAGCAAGAACTACCTATTTTCTAATATTGAGCGCCTGCCAATAAAACATATTTCAAGTCTAAATCTAGTGCAATGTTGTCATAAAACATAAGTTTACAGAATGAGTAAAGTTAATAATGAAAACTTAAGTCAAAGTGGAAAGAAGTGGTCTCTGCCTACCCCTCTGGGAAACAGGCGTGATTTAATGTATGTATATATGTATATTATTTTTCACTTCACTTAGTACTTTTCTACTTTTCTTTAATTAAAACCATTTGAGGCAATTGGTTAGGTAATGTAGAAATTTGTTCAAAAATGCTTAATATCTACTTTCACCAGAGCCTAACAATTTAAATATAGATAGTATATAGTAACTGACAATTTGCTTACGAAAACTATTATAAAACTACCCCCAAATCTCTAAATACATACGTATTTAAACATAAAAAATCCAAACTTAGGAGAATGTTGATTGTTCAAGCAGCCACAGGCAAAGAAACAGTCTCAGTTTCAATCTACACATTCTAAAATTTACACTTTAAAGCAGGGGCTTGAGTACGCTCTGTTAACAGTTAATATTAACACTTACCGCATATTTTTAAGGGTGCTTCAAGTTCAAGTAATATCGGTTGTGACAAGAATATTTCCCGCGATTTTAAGCATAGCCCTTTGATCTCAATTTCCGTTAACTGTACATTCATGCCAGGCTTCTCGCCCCGCACTGAAAACAACAACCAAATATAAACACCGAACTATTTAAATCAAATAACACTAACACTGAACTTTCACACACAATTCGTAACATAAATTCGACATTTGATTATCACTGAATATTTACGAAAAACACTGGCGGTCATTTATTTCCTGGTTTAACAACATTACCTTTAAGTAATTTTTTTATGACATTATCGATGTTTAACTCATCTGTGTCTCTGTCTGCCATCGGATAGAATGTTTGTGCACGGAATATGACTAAATATAATGAGTTAAGAAGGGAAGATTGTAAAGATTTTTGCCGATTTTAGAAAGGTACAACCTATTTCAGTTCTCGGCTTAAATGAGTACCAATGGCGGAGACAACACTCACACACGCAAACAAAAGAAACACATCATCAGTGTTCCCAGTAACAAAATTAAGAACTACCAAGTAAAAACCAATGTTAAGAATCTTGGTTGTTAGTCTTGAGAGACTTCTTTTAGTCGTAATTATTTACATTTGTACTCGACTACCTCAGTCATACAAACTTATCTTAAACATATCTAAACCTATCCTTGTATTAGAGTGTCCCTTTATGACTTATTTATTACGTCTACTTCAAATTCTAAGCAAATTATTATTTGTGTTAACAGTGAATTTCATAAAATGTACAAATGATTATGCTGAAATATCAAATTAATTAGGGGTATACAAGTTTGTTTAATGTGTAGTTATTACACCAAATTACCTTTAATACAGGCAAAATAATACAATGGTAACATTATGAATGTCACAAGCAATTTCGCCAACTAACAGAAAAAAACTCTGTGTTGCTACCACTAAAATATTGTGTGCTGTCTCCGATTCTCATACCAATAGAGATGCAATTTCATTCAAGAGCGGTAGAGTCTCTAGCAAAGCTCAATATGTAATGAAAAAATTTGGCCACCTTTATAGGCGTTTTACATTCACGCGCGAACGCTCGAATGCAATACGCGAACGCGTGAAAGTGTGAAAGTGGAGCCGATTCGCATTTTTTTCGCGTGTTCGCGCCTTGTTAACCACTTTTTATCGGTTTTTTGGCCCGCGTCAAAGAGCCTGTGAACGCGCCAAAGTTGCGCGCAACTTTTATAAAACATTAGCCCAATACCACGAATACTGGACAAAGTATTACAAACATTGTTCTATTACGATGAATGATCGTCATCCACCATCTTCGGGTCCTCCATTTCTTTTTATTTTGTTTTTTACTTTTAATGTAGACCTAGTAACATCGTCGAGCGCGTGGACTATATTGTGAACATAATTGTGAACACTGCGAATGTGGACCCAAGAAGAGTTCACGCGCAATTCGCGCCACGATTACCGCGTGAATTTAGCGTGAATGTAAAGCATCCATTATCATAGAGGTATACATATTAAATTAAAATACCGATGTTAAAATAACGAATGATACAAATATCTACAATAAGTATTTTATGCCTACGTCTGTAAAAGGCACACGCCTGCGCCATTAAACGTTGTAAGTTTCGACATTTAAAACATCGGCCTTTTAACTGTTCGGTATGGCTATATTAACCCAAAATGTATTCACTTTTTGATATTTAAACACATACTCATGGATATATTTACTCATTTACTCTATGAAAATATCCAAAGTTTACATATCGATATTAATTTTGGAAGCACTATTGTTGTCGCTACATCATAGACAATCTTAAAGAAACCAATTGACATTGTAATTTTGTAACAATAAACATATTTCTAGATGCCTGAGTATATAGAGATATAACGACAAGATATTATTATATTCTATAAGTAAGATTCTGAATAATTCTAATGAGTTAGAGAGAGCAACACAGTCACAAACATTTTCTTATTCTGGCGGGGATTCTTTCCCCTAACAAGCCTCCTTCTACCACCCCTTACAGCTTGCCCATACCACCAAACTCGTTCTAAAGCACCCTCGACCCATCCATTGGAATGATGGAGGGCCCATTCTATTCTTACACGAGTTTTAGTTCTACTATCCCTCGGACTACCCCATTGGGATATCCGAGGCTTCTTATAAGTTCTATTCTAACAACATTACTCTCTCTCGCTCTCCTATGCCATCTTCTTAGTAATTTAGGATGGACTCACCTGTACACATACTGCGTAGTTGCCTTTGTCCCTGTTCCTTACAACCAGTACTCTGTTACTCACGATTTTATCATCCAGGATCCAGGTAGTCACAATCACACCCTCCAGTGGCTTCTCCTTTTTCATAGCTGTCAAAGTCAAACCTTTTTACCGCTATATCTTTTACACAACAAAGTTGCCAACATAAAAGGGAAAATGTTCGTTCAGAAACTTACCGGTTTCGTCGAAGTTCGCGTTCGTCGCGACACTCCCATCGACGAGGAAAGTTTAAAATAAAGCAAACAATTGACGGGTCCATAACCATAGAGCAATCTTTTCCTTTGCTCTCAAGGCCGCTTCTCTCGGGACTCTTCCTAGATCATTGACTTGAACAGAAGCTTCTTCTGTATCTGGTTCTTTTTCAATTACATTAGTTTCTTCACTACTTTCAACCCCTTCTGATGGTTGTACATCTTCTATTTGCTCTAACAGTGGCAGTTTCTTCTTAGTGGACAATTTCCTCCTCTAAACATTGTGGTACTACTACAGGTCCAGTCAGTTCTAATCGAAATGCTTCTTGTTCTGAAGCTGTTTCATTGTAACTATGTTCTTCTGGTGTTGATTTACTATCTTCATCTATTTCTAGTGGGTATAAATGGCCAATTAAATTAATAAATTCTTTGCCTTCAACTATTACCTTAGGAACATTCTATTTTCTTAGCTTCTCTCCTGATTTGAACTACATCTCCAACTCTTGATGGGATACGGGCTTTTATTCATGGTTGTTTGTAATAAATAAATGTTGATATCGTTCACGAAGACTAAATAAATACTGTCCCATGAACATTTTCTTAGATTCTTCTACAATTATTTAACCCTTTTTCTATCCTTCTATCAGTCCTTGCTTCGTCACCGTCCCGCCTGGTAACGACTGCTGCGTTGATGGCACAATGGAGATACATTTTCTGTAAGTTAAAAATCTGCTGGCTTTAAAACATATTCTACATCGGTCCCTACGCACATCAAGGGGCGGGTGTTGACTACCGCTTCGACTTCTTTGTTAATGGTGCTCAACTGTGTATCGGAAATTACACGTTTTCCTAGAGTTCTTTTTAGGCAGTTCTTGAACAATCCTATTAGCCTTTCATAGAAGCCTCTGTACCATGGGCTTAATTGTTGGATAAATTTCCATTTAATTTTACTTTCTACACAGTATGTGCTTGATAACACTTCTGCAGACAATTTAAATTGCAGGGCGTTGTCGGATACAATAAGTTCTGGTCTTCATCTAGTCAACACAAATCTTCTAAGAGCTAGCAAGCATTCTTCAGCTGTGAGGTTGTCTACTACTTCCATATGAACTGCTCTCACAGCTAGACAGGTGTATAAACAGACCCATTTCTTTGTCTGCATATGGGGGGCATTGACAATTATTGGTCCAAAGTAGTCAATACCGGTGAAAGTAAAAGGTGCACTGTAATTTGCACGTTCTGGTGGTAGAGCAGGAGTGGGGGGGAGTTGGTAAGGACCTCCGCCATGTTTCATACATTGCGTGCATCTTCTTATTATTCTCTGAACCTTTGCCCTTCCTTACCCAATATTTTTGGCGTTAAATGATTAAGGTGTGAGCTGCTCCCACATGGTGATTCCGGTTATGTATATTTTCTATTCGATTATTTGTAAAATCAGAATCCTTGGGAATAAGAATGGGGTACTTTGTGTCATATAGGCACATTGTGTTCATCATACGACCCTTGCAGCTTAATATACCTTCTAAATCCACGAACAGGCCTAGATTTCGTGAGAGATTAGTTTCTTTCCCTGCTAGCTCTTCTGGAAAATGCACTTCTTGTAATTTCTTTACCTCCTCTAGCTCATTGCTCTCACCAAGTTTGTTATTGTAATTTTCATGATTTATCACCTTTTCTTTGTCCATTTGTTTGACAGGTTCAACACACGGAACCATTTCTAGTTCTTCTTCTTCCATTTGCAAGTTCTCTGTGACCCTGCTGTCCAGACCCTCCGCAACGACAAATGAGGTTGAATATTCGCTATCTGGGAATGTTGGCCACTGTTGCTCTTCTTCTAAAAGAAACCTAGGTCCATTGAACCATAATTCCTTCTTATTAATCCATAATTCTGGACGGGTAGCAAGGTCAGCTGGATTCTGTCCAGAGACACTGTCTGGTTATCGGTATGTCAAGGGCGTTCTTTGTATATATATCGACGGTAAAAAGCGTAAACGCTGTAACCCGCAAAATCAAACTTTACACCAGAGCCAAAAAACTTTTGAAATTTTACAAAAAAAATCATATCTTTTTTTTTATTTGAGCGATCGGTGCCATTTTTATACTACATATGTATTTTCAAATTCCCTATTAGATCATATGCCTGTCGTGTACCAGAAGTGACTAGGTTTCTTTTTAGTGTCGGTTACAGCAACCTGACTTTTTTTTTCAATACGATAAAACGCTGTTAATGATTTTGTTAAATGTATGGAAAGGTAATAATCAGTGTGATTTCTAATAAGCGTAAGTGATGTAATCACCATTCTTTAAATGTTGAGCACTGCCTAAATTGATGTTATGCTGCAGTGCTTGCAGTTTAAAAAAATCATAATTGTATTCAATGATAGGTGTCAAAAAAGGTTATTGATATTAAAACGACGTAAATATGAGATAACATTTATTAATCCTTTTTTTAAATGTTATCCTAAAGAATTAATGTTATCCTTAAAAAAATGTATATGTGTGCCTTATGGTTGGTGAATAAATGTATTTCTTCTTCTTCTTCTTCCATTAGATATAAACATTCGAACATCTACATATAAATATATATATATATATATACATGCTTATAAACATTTACAATACAAGTCTAGTTGAAAAAAAGAAATACATTTATTTTAACGATAATTATACATCGCTACAAACACTTCGTATAAAAGAAGTATATTATTATGATAAATTAAATATCACAAGTTAACTTACTCATGAAATAAAGTCAATTAAAATTAAAAACATCAATGTTTAACAAACTGAAAAGTTTAAGACACTATACTAGCGTTTCTTCAAACTAATAACTATTATCAAAGTATTGTTAAAATTCGTAAAGTAGTTTTAATTACTTATAATTATGTTAAGCAACACTTAATTCTCAGAATTTATCACACTAAGTAGTTACTATTGAAACGAAATAAGAATTCATTAGTATAGTATTAACTATTCACATTATTTGCACTGGTTTACTATTAAAATAGATATAAATTACATTTTAAAGTTTTGTTGTCACGCGGTGAAAGACCGTTACACCACACACAACTTGATCCCACGGTGGTCTCAGACTGACTGATCGGGGCGGTAAGCCGTTACCCATACAGCATGAGCGCGTATTTAAAATACGGTAAACTCAAGCGACCAATAATAAGCAATCGTTTAAGAAATGAGGTAAAAGTCAGTAATATTTTTGCGTATTACTTCATATTTGGTGTAACTTGTGAGTATTCACATTATGGTGTCTGATTAAAACGTAGTAAGTCATTATCATCTAAATATATTTTACAGAAAACGTAGCAAGTGTAGTGTCACTTTTTTTTTCAATACGCGTAAACGCTGTAAATGACAGTGGAAATGGTTTTACGCACGCAGTAACCTACTGGACTCGGAAAATTTGTAAAATATGAATTGGTGTAAATGCAAATGCAAAATAAAGACCTGTTTTTTGGCGGCTTACAGCAATTAATTTTGCTATATGTCAAAAAAGTACATAAAATTTTAACGCTGTACAGAATTTTCTAATCGTCGTAGAGCCACGAGACCCGGACCATTCGACGCAGAAAAAAAATCTGGTTCCGAATATGCAAAAAAAATTTTTAGGTACTTTGTGGGTTACAGCGTTTTCGCTTTTTACCGTCGATATATAGGTGAGAAGTGAGAAATCGTTTACCAATCACATACCCCAGGAGTTCTAATTTTGCGGTCTTCCTTTTGATTGATTGGTCCTTTTTATCCATTATCTGAAGGTATGTTAGTGCAGCAAAGGAAATTTTAAATGCGTCATTAAAACAGTGCAATTCGTGTTTAGTTTCTGCTAGATTTTTTTTTATTTGTGTAAAATGTGGTATCTCAATATCTTCAGCAGTCAGTAAAAATGGGCTAGATATGATACCGAAATGTACTTTGCAAAAGCGTAGGTGTATTATGTTCTCTTCTGGAACCCCTTTACTAGGTACTAGGATCCTTTAACCATAAAAACCTTGTCACGTCTCGGTCTTCTGACTGTAGACCCACTCGAAAATTCGAAATGCCTTCTTTACATCTGCAGTTATAGCGAGCAGGTTCATCCTGAATTCTAATAAAAGTTCTGTAAGATCTTCAAGCATACATGGTCTTTTGTACATGCATTCGTTGAGTCTTCTCCTATCTTTTAATCTCACTGAAGCGTCACCCTATTCGACCCCCTTTTCCTTCTTGTTTGACTATGTGATGAGGCATACTCAGAAGTTGTAATTTTCTTTAGACAAATAAACTTTTATTGTATTTATTATTTATTTATTTATATAGTGTTCCAAGGCATAACAATACCATAACATTGTCTGCTTTAATCACTTCTATAATGTTTACTGCTAGCTGTTCATGTAAAATGCTACCATATTCTTTTAGTTTCTTGTTCAAGTCTCTTTATTAAACTAGTAAGTCTGCCATCAGCTAGTCCATATTTGTAGACAGGTAGATCAGGAGGATAAACTATCCATGGCCATTTAACTTGATACCTTAGGTCTTCATAATGTTACTGTGTCATTAAATTGTCTCACAGCATCATCTTCACGTGTCGTCTACCACATTCTACTTTTCTTATTTTCCTCAATCACCCAAAGGTTAGCTGGATGAGATCCCTTAAAGGGATAAGTTCGCCTTTGTACATTCCAATTCTGTAAATATTGTATTTGATTTGCTGTTTTTTGTACAATAAAGTGTTTACATACATACATACATCTTTGGGGAATCTACAATAGAGTCTGTCTAATGAAAGCTGAACCTGGGAAAAAGCGGCAAATTCAAAAAATCTTGATATGGTATTACCGATCAATGAAGGAATAAACGATATTGATACTTTTATTATTTTATTTATTTTGGTGGGCACAAAGGAAGAGGAAACGCGTACTATATTTTCATATATATTATTACGAGCGCTATATTTTGATGAAAAGCACTTTAGGTAAAATACGATGACAGTGACTGGAGCACATTTGGTTTTTCGAAATATATTTGACATGAAAATATAGTGATCTGCACGTGTAGCACAAGTTGTATTTTCTCGCTTGTCGCTCTGTGCGTCTCTATCGTAACAGACTAGATAGTAAGGGAGATCCGAGCGACAAACAAGTCACGAGCAACTTGTGCTAGTCGTGCTGTTGATAGATTTCATTGATACGAGAGGTTTTCGTCTGTGTCGCACACAGCATAATAAAACAATGATGATGAGGAATATTATATTCAACCTTTTTAATAAAGTAATTAGAGGTAACATTATTCTCATCACCCTTACACCTCTATCTAACGACAATTATATCTTGGAGAAGAAGCGCCGCAAGAAACTCCAGCAGATCATTTTTTCCAATCATAAAATACAATTATTCTTAAAAGTAACATTACAAGGTAGTAAAGTAATTAATAATTATTTCTAACAACACAAACTTAGTCGTTACAAATGTACGCTCAATAACATTGAGTAAATTAAAAATAGTGACTAGGAGAACAACATGACGAGGTCTCTACGTCAGGAACGATAACTAAAATAACTAACTGGAAAACAGTTTCTTGCAAGCGTGAACAGACAGGACCCCACTGACAACACCCGTTCACGAGTATGACGCTGATCTCAGCCATCGCCTCCTCAACCATGTGTTTGAAAAGAATAATTAATGAGGGCTAATAAAACAACGGAATCTTTAGCACTCCTGGTATGAAGCGACCTCATCCAGCCACGGTTTCTAACTTGGATAACTTTGATGTTAAAACTATCCGTAATAAAGTCTATGAGTTTTATGTTGTAAAAAAGCAAATTCCGACTCAGAACACTTCTGGCAAATTTGAAAGAAAATATGGGTTTTACAGGCTCCAGATAGACTCTACGTAAAATACTGATGAGCAATGGTTTTGAATAAAAAATAAAATAAAAAAAACGTTCAGTGCTCATAGAACGATATGACATTGCAGTCTTGCGACAATGATCTTGAGAACCAAAGCCACGAAACGTGCCAAAAATAAGCCAATTATATATCTTGATGAAACCTATCTTCATCAAAGTTACAAGCCAAAAAGATCATGGCCGTGGACCGTCGACATCTGGTTTAATAGAAAATATTTCCTCCGCAAAAAGACTTATCATCATTCATGCTGGTTCCGTAAATGGATTTGTGCACATGCAATGTTGACATTTAGCACTAAGTCTACAAAGGCAGATTAACACCATTACATGAATACTACAAATTTTAACAGGTATTTACGAGAGAAATTGATACCAAATTTATTTGAACCCAGTGTGATTGTGTTTGACAATGCAGGTTATCATGCGGTACAAATTAATAAGCCCCTAAGCACAAACACACGCGAAGCTGAAATACAAGCCTGGCTCCGTGCTAAGTCTGTGAATTTTGATGAAAGTTTATACAGAGAAGAACTTTTTGTTTTAGTGAATCAGCACAAAACAAAGCCAATTTATGAGGCAGATAAAATTCCTAAAGCTAGTGGTCATGACATGAAGTGCTCACACTCTCACCTTACCAATGCGATCTAAACCAGATCAAGCTCATTTGGAATACTGTAAAACGAAAAGTGGGTAGCAAAAATATAGGTAAATCGGCGTCAGAATTTGAAAAAAATCTAAAGGAATCCTTTGATGTAATGCATGGAAGAAGATGACAGACCATGACCTATGTCGAAAACCAATACAAGGAAAAGGATGGAATTACTAATCAATTGGAAAGCTTCATAATAAGTGTATGTGATGGTGAACCTTCCAGTAGTTCCAGTTCAGATGATACCCTAAGACTCTAGGAACTGTAATTAAAATCAGATTCTAAATACTCTATTTCTAATGATTCATCTGAACTAGTGCTGTCATCATCACGGACACTTATAATGAATGATTCTAGTTCTTTAGTTATTCCATCCCTGGTTTTGTACTGAGCTTCAATATTAAGCACATGATTAGTCATTTTCTTCCAATGCTCCGGTGTTATGCTGTCAAAAGACTCTTTAATAATTTTTTCAATTTCAGCTGCTGATACGCCAACATTTCTACTCGCGACTTTTCTCTTCGCCGAACTCCAGATTAGCTCAATGGGGTTAAGGTCGCAATGGTAGGGCGGAAGTCTTAAAACCTCATGACCGTGCTCCCTTAGAATTTCATCGGCTTCATAGATTGGGTCTGCTTTGTGTTTATGTGCCAAGACAAGAAGTTCTGGTACAGTATAATATTCTTCAAAATCAATTTGTTTAGAACGCAGCCACTCTTTTATTTCGGCTTTGCGGGTGTTGGTATTTGGTACCTTATTAATTTGCACCGTGTGATAGCTAGCATTGTCCATGACAATGACACTTGGTTCACTCAAGTTGGGAATAAGCTTCTCACGTAACCACTTATTGAAATTTGTGGCGTTCATGTCATGGTGATAGTCTACTTTGATTGATTTTGTGCTAAACGTTAATAAAGCATTAGGCACAAAACCATCTTCTGATCCAGCGTGAACAATAATAAATCGTTTTCCAGCTGAGATATTGCCAACTACACCTTGGGTGGAAGGCCCCTGCCACGACTTTTTTGTTTTGTAGTTCTGGTGAACGTAAGTCTCATCCAGGTATATTATTTTTTTACCTTCAGCACGTTTTGATGCAATAGTCCTTAGGTAGCGGTGTCGCCAAGCTGCTATGTCAAAACGCTCAATAAGTATCGAACGTTGTTCAGTATTTTGTTTAAATTCGTATCCATTTGCCATTAGTATTCGGCGTAAAGTCTCAAGGCATCCGGTAAAACCGATGCTTTCTCTCAACTCTGCCAATAAGCATCTGAGTGTAGGCACTTGTTTTTTTACAATATAAAATTCATTTATTTTATTTCGGATAGCTTGGATGTCAAAGCTATCCAAATTAGACACCGTGGCCTTGTGAGGTCGCTTTTTTCCGGGAGTACTAAAGACACCGTTGTTTAATTTTCCCTCATTACTTATTCTTTTTAAAGATGAAACACTGATATCTGTAAGAAGAAAGAAAGTGTTAAATAAACAGAACACCATTTAGAAATACATTGTGTGGTTGCGCAGTACAGCCCCATTGTACAGTCCGACAGCCCTAAAAACATTTGGGTTTAGGTGAAATGAAATTGCATCGGTGAGGTTCTAATCGCAACGGTTTAAGAACAAGGAAGACTCATATAACCCGAACATCTTTTATATCTGGCCGATCAAAAATGACATTAAATAAATAGATAAGGTACTAAAGTGTACACATATTTATGAAATCGACTGTACAGTGTACATTTGGTTCATAAACAACAAAATGCTGTTTGCTCCGCACACAGAAAATACATATCAAATAATATGTTTATGATATCTTTTAACTAAACACCTCCTTATTGTTTTATTGAAACTATGAGTGTCAGTTACATTAATCATCTGTCTATTAAATTAATTTAATAAAATTGTGAATGCTAAGAGATTCAACATGATATAGGGACAGACAATAGGTACCTACACCTATTATATAGGGAAAGACAATGATAATTTTAGTAATTACCGGTCATTGAAGATACTTCTTCCAAATATTTCGTCTGAGTCTGGCAGGCTAACTCAGTTTCCTCAACCTCTTTCAGCTGCTTTACGTTTTCCAGCACACTTTTGTCAACGTGCACGTCCAGGTTTTCTGAAACGAATTTAATTTCGTTTAATTTCTTAATCTCATCGTATAATAGACAGAAAAAGGTAAATTAAACTTAGGATTGCACATAGAGAAATAAGAAGTATCAAAATGAACATGCCGTACTAAAGCCGTACTAACCTATAAATTTGGTCACCGTAACTAAACAATTAATTTTTTGCATCAATAATGCTTTTCTTTCTTCTTGTTTTTCTTTGTACTTCTGTATAATAGTATACAGAATCTCCCGGACACCGCCTCTTATCGTCGACGGCATGATTACTCCGTATTTTTATCAATTTAGATCTCGAATTGACAAGTTTCTAACAACAACAAAGTCCAAACGACATATTAAATAGTGTTGCCAGACTCGTCAGCCAAGAAAAATCCAGGTTCAGCTTTCATTAGACAGACTCTACCAATACTTTCAAGAGCCCATAAAAATCTTACATCTGGTTCTGGTAGATCTGGTGGAGCAAAGTAAGGAAAGTCATCTTGTTGGGATAGTAATCACGGATAATAATGTTCTCTGTCTTTTGTTCTTTCATTCTTCCAGCGATCATCCATCCGAATTCTGTTTATTACGAAAAATGGTCATCTAATTTACCAATTAATACCAATTAATAGTCTCATACTGTCTCCAGCTGTTCCATCGTGGGCTATAACATCAACATCTTTTTTCTATCCTTTTGGGAGGTAGGATCCTATCAGTTATGTGTGGTACAATATTAACATGCATTTTAATCTTTTAGTTTCAATTTGAATTTCTACTGGTGGACGTATGGTTTCAACTGGAGTATCAGCACCGAATACATAATTCATTAATAAACCTTCTCGGACAGTCGGCAAACCAAGTTCCTTCTCAAGTTCTGATGTTATATAGCTCCATTGGCTGCTGCTGTCTAGGAGCACTTTCTGCTTAGTTTTGTTTGTTGAGTTTGGATGATGGACCATCACCACCGCCGTCTGTACACATACTGCGTAGTTGCCTTTGTCCCTGTTCCTTACAACCAGTACTCTGTTACTCACGATTTTATCATCCAGGATCCAGGTAGTCACAATCACACCCTCCAGTGGCTTCTCCTTTTTCATAGCTGTCAAAGTCAAACCTTTTTACCGCTATATCTTTTACACAACAAAGTTGCCAACATAAAAGGGAAAATGTTCGTTCAGAAACTTACCGGTTTCATCGAAGTTCGCGTTCGTCGCGACAATTGTTTACTTCCGAAAGAAAATCTAAAAATGAGTTAAAATTGTACATTTACTGCACATAGTGCCTTTGTATTAATTACAAGACGTAATACCATGATAATGTTTCTAGTTATACTTGCAAAACGGCCGGATTATGGCCGAAAATCAACAGTTTTATATTGTAAAACATCACTCACTTGTGAAAGCTTATATTTTGTGGATCATTTTCTTTATTTCCCATTCGGGATTTACACCCACGAAATACACACGCCATTCCACTGAACCTATACTTAATAAATACTTCACTGATAACTTGTCGA
Source organism: Acleris literana (assembly GCA_946894065.1). Lineage (NCBI taxonomy): Eukaryota > Metazoa > Arthropoda > Insecta > Lepidoptera > Tortricidae > Acleris > Acleris literana. Next base: position 3,394,264 of record OX335687.1, read on the forward strand.
AGAAATATATTTTCGGAAAATTATTTTAAAATTCCGACGGATGGGCGCACAGAACGCGAACAACAACAGTAATCCGACTAAATTAAGTGACACTTTTTCTTATCTAGCCGCTTATTCTATCCCATTCGTCTTAATTTAGTAGTGTTCACATGTCGGGTAATAAAAATTGGCTACAAAACTGTGTTGTACACAGAAGAAAAAGGTGGTACGCTTGACAGTTGGCTACACGGGATCTAGTGTTTTCCTTCATCTTTGTCCATTATACAATTTGATATGGTAATATTTTGTAGCAGACAGAAGCCCTACATTTAAAATCGAAGTTCGAAGTTACGTTAGCTCCATCCCTTTCTTTCGATATTGTCTCGAATCACGAATGACAGATATGGAGCTAACGTAACTTCGAACTTCGATTTTCAAAGTGGGGCTCCTGAGGCCCTACTTTGAAATTCGAAGTTCGAAGTTACGATAGCTTGATCCCTTTCTCTCGATTTAGTTTCGAATGACGATTGACAGGGATGGAGCTAATGTAACTTCGAACTTCGATTTTCAAAGTAGGGCCTCTGATTGCTCTCTTAACTTATACTTCGTTTTTCTATAATTATTAATGATGTTGAAACAAAAACAATAGGTTGAAACCTTTAAAATGTGGAATGCGGATATTTTGTATAAGTACAGAGTAATATTCAACTACACGATACGATCTCAAGTAGGACAGCAGACACGTCGCATCGCTTCGCTTTGAGTAGTCAAAAAATCGGGTACCGTCGCGTCACAAGAAAAATAAAATAAAAGAAATGTGCATCTTTTGGCAAGGACAGTACCAGTCGCATTACCTCTATTTTGGATTAAATTGTACTACACAGCAAACTTCGGGGCACGTTTAATAAAGCTACAAGTTACAATTTTACAGATCTAAACTGACAACACTGCTCAAATGGCTGGTCGTCATTGGTCCAGGTTGTGTCAAATGGAAACTTGTAACCTGTAAATTGTAATTTGTAGCTTTATAAAACAGGCCCCAGGAATGTGACTCTTTAGTGTCGACGGACCTCCGCTATGGCGGAGCTCCTTTTTCTGGATGGTCTGGCCCTTCGGGCCGGCTGTAAAACTAACAACCTAAACCTACCTGGGACCAAAATATTAGTGCCACTTCTCCCATGGTAATACAACTACTGGGACGAAATCGTCTCAGTTTTCCCATAATGAGACAACTCAATGGGACTAGTGGGATAGACGTGATTAAATTCATTTGATCTTTGTCATATTTATCATAAGTAAAAAATAATGTCCGTAAAAGATGTTCATCATTAATGAATTTAACTCCAACTTTGAGTTAAACTTAGTGGAATAGGGGGTCCAAAATTTTCTTTCTTGTCTGTACAATTTAATCCAAAATAGGCTTGATAGGGTGACGGCACCAATGATGGACACTTTTAGCTGACAGGCATCAGTAATGGACACTTCAAATTAATAACCGTCTGCTCGTTTGCCTCCTATACCATAAAAAAAACCCTTTGGTTCTGTAAAATAAGAATCAAGTGTCCATTATTGGTGCATTGTCCATTACTGTTCCATCACCCTAGTGTCGTTAATTGCAAACGCCGCTCTCCTGTCACGCGCTTGGTTTGCCTTATCTGAGGATTTGCTTGATTTGATTTATTTGATTTGTCTTTACCGATAAATGAAACAGTTTCTGAAATGTGTAATAACGACGTTTATTAAAATTGAAACCATTAACATGTAGCCAGTGCAAACTAAATTACAAAAAATAGGTGCAGTTTACAATAATAATAATATTTTCGACTTCCATTTTATTTTGATTAAATATAGGCAAACTACAAATAAAAAATATATATAATATTTAAACAGTATTCCTAAATAAAAAATCATTCAAGCGTGGCTATTTAAATAGGTACAAAGTATTTTGGCGTTGTGGTTATATCTATAGTAACCTGAGGCTCTACTATGAAAATCGAAGTTCGACGGAACTCCATCCTTTTCTCTCGATTTAGTCTCGAATAACGAGTGACAGGGATAGAGCTAACGTAAATTCAAACTTTGATTTTGCCCCGAATGCTAGCTACGTCAGAAGCATCGAATGCCCCAACCTCACATTCGTCATTCGTAATTAAATTGAGGGAAAGAGATTTTGACCTTCGAAATTTGTTTTTCAAGTAGGGCATAAGACAATGGGGTTTCTGCTTTAAGCTCTTGAACCAGGCAATACACTGAGATAAAGTTAAGGTATTCATAATTTTTTGAATTTATTTAATCTTCGTCACTGAAAACTCAAGGCGGATAGAATACACACTCACTAGTGAGCCGAGCCATATTTAATAGGAGTTCTACTTTGCGCAAATTCAAAGGCTATTCTAAAACGTCTCTACATTTTGGTCCTAAATCATTTTTTTTCCTAAGTTAGGTAAAAAACATACAAGAGTGAGAAAATGACTGCCGATTAATAAGCTACAATATGCTAGTCTTTCTTCGGTCCTCTGTAAGGATGACGTTTACTGCAAAAAAAGGAGGTATATGTTAATAGAGAAACAATTGTTTTATAGATTGATTTACAACAACTACGCTCGCAAAACAATCACACGTCAATCTGTCTCGACCTTTCACGCATTAGTCAGATTCTAAAAACCTCTGAATTGATAAACAGAAATTCATGCAATTTTGTCGATAGGTACCTAGTACCACTTAATTGTGAATACACCTTTAGCATCCCTTAATTAGTCATGGGCTTCGATTTGAATGATTTTAAAATTGACCCGATCACCCAATAAGCTTGACGCGGCGGTAGGTATTTATGACCTTAGCGCAGATGAGGTAATGCGAGTGTTGAATGAGTCACGCAACCCGAATACGTGTCACTAGTCGATGAGGTTCTCAACAGAAAATAACACCCGAGCCTTGGACGTTATGTGTTAAATTATTCTAATTATTCCATTTATTTTTTCATAGTTTTCCTTGTTTTAGGTACTCTTTTGACCCGGATATAGAATGAAAGTTCCGGACATTTCCGGAGACCCAGATGGATATTTCCGGATGTATGGCAGCCCCGGGCCCTGGATACTTACGCAGGAATGGTGAGCGTGTAGATGCCAAACTTGGTGTTGATGTCTTCTAGATGGAATATGCCCTCAATGTATTCTCGGTCGGCCCTGACGGCCGGAGTCTCGAATACTAGGTTCATGATGTAGTCTTCGACGCAGCTGCGGATGTTGATTATTATTTTTATGTCATAGAGAAGACAAACGACCATACAAGCACATGATGAAGATTGGCAAAAAAGTCGAGCATAAAAATGAAGGCACTGTTCGCAATGAAATTGGCCACATGATCCAAAGTTTACTCTAATTTGGTGCTGTTGCCATATGAAAATATTGTAGTTCCACTTGTCACTCGTCTTTTTTGCAAAGCTATGAGGCCTCAGAGGCCCTACTTTAAAAATCGAAGTTCGAAGTTACGTTAGCTCCATCCCTTTCTCTCGATTTAGTCTCGAAGGACGAGTGACAGAGATGGAGCTAACGTAACTTCGAACTTTGATTTTTAAAGTAGGGCCTCAGCGCCCCGAGGCACATAGACAATTTCAATATTAAAACTGCAAATGTGTTGCACTAAGCACTAACATTAAATGCTTTTATGCTACCTAGTGATTTCACCGGTTGTCTAATCCCCACTTAAGAAGATTGTGAATAGACGCTTAAATCGCGTAGTTGTCGAAAAAATTCTATACTAAATTAGAATTAGCTCCGGGCTATAACGTTTCTCATCCCCAAGTCAAGATCGAACTTCACCATTTTTTGAATAAGTTGCAGTTATTATGTAAAACTAGGTGGTATGACTCAGTTTTTTTTTTTGAAAACCGTTCCTACTTAGTTTTTCATAATATCGGACTAGGTTTAAGCAAAAAATCTAAATTGTTTTAAATTATATATCTATTTAATAGAAATCTTTAATTCTTTTTTTGTTATGGGCTTTTTACATTCAAGCACGAACGCGCGAACGCAATACGCGAACGCGTGAAAGTGTGAATGTGGGGGCGTTCGCCGGTTCGCGCATTGTTAACGCCTTAATGCTGTCGGTATTTTGGCCTGCGAACGGGCGAACGCAACAAGGCTCCACATTCACACGCAACTTTTATAAAATACTGGCCCAATACCACTAATACTGGACAAAATATAACAAACATTATTCTATTACGATGAATACTCGTCATCCACCATCTTCGTTTCCTCTATTTCTTTTGAATTTGTTTTTTACTTATAATGTAGACCTAGTTACATCTTCGAGCGCGCGAACTATACTGTGAGCACAATTGTCAACACTGCGAATATGGAGCCTAGCCTAGAAAAGTTCACGCGCAATACGCGCGCGCCGCGATTCACGCGCAATACGCGCGCGCCGCGATTCACGCGCAATTCGCGGGTGCGAATTGTGAGTGCATGTATGGCTGCGGCTCCATTGAGGCGGAGACAAGCGGAGCGGTGCGGAGCTGTGCCAATATTAACCAATAGAAGGCGCATGCGGTCACGTGGAGCTCGCCTTGCGCACGTTAGTTTAGATTCTATTGGTTAATATTGGCACAGCTCCGCTCGTCTCCGCCTCAATGGAGCCGCAGCCTAAAGCGCCCATTATGTGAGCACTACATTTACGCGCGAACGCGTGAAAGATTGAATGTGGAAGCGTTCGGCGGTTCGCGCCTTGTTGTCGGTATTTTGTCCCGCGTCAAAGGGCCTGCGAACGCGCGAACGCAACAAGGCTGTACATTCACGCGCAACTTTTATAAAATATTAGCCCAATACCACTAATACTGGACAAAATATAACAAACTTTATTATATTATGCCGGCACGGCACCACACTTCGCTATTCGCTATTCGTTGTGCGGCTGCGCCGTATTTGTTAAAATATTTGTTATATGCGCGAACAACAAACATGCCCCCCACAGTTCGTGGCGGTATGGTGAACATGCCAAATTATGCGCAGCGATACCTACCCTTATCTGTGGTAGCGATGGACGTGTCGACACTGCAAGGATGCATCTGAGGCCCTACTTTGAAAATCGAAGTTCGAAGTTAGGTTAGCTCCATCCCTTTCTCTCGATTTAGTCTCGAGTGACAAGTGACAGGGACCCAGCATTCGAAGTTTCGAATTTAGTGGTACGTGGTAACCATACTGATATAATTCTATAAATCCTATTACGTTTTCGTTCATTTACTCGATTTTCTTATTAATATTAATTAGTCACCCGCTAACCAAACTTCAATCAATCAGATTCCAATAGGACGGATAAAAACTTAGAAAATTACGTCGAGACACCACAGATTATAATATAGGGGCAAATTAATGAGTGAACGAAGTGTGGGCAGTCGATGCGCTATTCGACTTATTCGTGTCCTTTGATGTGTGCCAAAAAACCGACAAGTCGACGGATACGCGTATTCGCTATTCGCGCTTATGCGTTATGCGTGCGAATAAAGCAAACATAGACCAATAAACCCTCCACACTTCGTCGAATGTAGGCGCATAAGCCGAATAACAAATAGCGAATAGCGAAGTGTGGTGCCGGCATTACGATGAATACTCGTCATCCACCATCTTCGTTTCCTCCATTTCTTTTTAATTTGGTTTTTTACCTATAATGTAGACCTAGTTACATCGTCGAGCGCGCTATACTGTTAACACAATTGTGATCGCTGTGAATTTGGAGCCTTGGAGGGTTCGCCTTCGCGGCGCGAATTGCGCGTGAATGTAATGCGCGCATTATATGTATTTGCATTGAGAGGTTATCACCGATGACATGACATATAAAAAAAAGTAAGAATATGCGCGGGCATACCGACCGGCATTCTGACAGATAAAGTTTGTCAAGAAACAAGTTCGTGTTATAGGTATTAGAAGTGTTAGAACTAATTGAAGTTTTATTTTAATTCATGTTGAATGTCTTTGTAAGCAAAGTTGTAACTATAATTTGTTTCTTTGCTAAACTAATCATGCGTATATTAACATGTAATGTAACAAGTTGAATGTGCTTCGACTTACCGTTTTACTAATTTAATATGGAAAAGGATCGTTTAAGTTTTATACAACCTGTTATTACTAACCGCCTCAAACAAACTACATTAAGATACTATTTGTAGTATTTATACCTTTGCCAATGACGTTGAACATTAATAACTTCACGCCACCCAATGGGCAAGGCAGAGACTATGCAACACCAGGTGCACCGGTCTAAACATACAACTTTCGCTTCCTCTACATTTATCAACCTCTTCATGCACGTAAGGTCTGTTCCCATTCATTCCGTCACTCTTATAAACAAATCAATTTCCCATTATAACTCCATATTCGCGTACTTTTGAAGGTTGAGCCTGTGGTTGAGCCTAGTCATATTATTTATTTATACACTTTATCATTGTCTTCATGTCGATTTTGAGGTAGTAATCTCTATTTAATATTGTATTTTTTGATGAAAAGCACATTCGCTGACAACACTGTTACACTGACAGAGTCTTGTTGTAAAGATTTTTTTTTCGAACTATTTCTGACATTTAGTATGTAGTGAGATTTGATTGATAAGTGATATTTTCGTCTCTGTCGCACCCAGCATAATAAGACGATGATGATGAATATACAGGGTGAACCTAAAACCAACATTAAAATGAAAAGGGGTGATAGAGCAGCTCATAAGCTAGCGATTTAACCCCTATGTATGTTCAGTGATTTTTGTTAGTTTCGGAGATATTGATCATTTTAATCTGATTTTTTGTAATTTTTCCTTACGTCCATGTCTCAGAAAATCATTAATTTCATGTTTTATTTCATAAGTTTTTCAGTGGCAAATAGGTTTAAAAACTTCACTGATTCGTAATGATTCTAATTATGTAAGACACCACTGAAACACTTATGAAATAAAACATGAAATTAATGATTTTTCGAGACATGGACATAAGGAAAAATTACAAAAATTCAGATTAAAATGATCAATATCACCAGAACTAGCAAAAATCACTGAACATATATAGGGGTTAAATGTATAGCTTATGAGCTGCTCTATCATCCCTTTTCATTTTAACATTGGTTTTAGGGCATCCTAAATCTCTATACACCCATATTAAATCTCTATACACCCATAATAAATCTCTATACACCCATAACTGAAATCAAACGAAACGACCGAAACCTAAATAAATTAAAATTGCCCTTCTCCAAATTAAAAATAATAACTTCTAGCCCTCACCATATGCTTATTAAAATATATAACCATCTACCTAATTCCATAAAAAACTTAGAGAAACCAAAGTTGTTTCTTAAACAATTAAAAATATATCTTATCAATAAATGCTACTATAATTTAAACGATTTTTTTAAATGATAAGTAATGTACTGAATTAATATTTTATAAACTATGGTTGTAAGTGATATAGTAATTATTATTGTAAGCGAATGTGCAATACGAAAGATTTTATCTATGAGCTGTTTCAGATTAAGTCACAATTAAGTTTTTATAATGCAATTATGAAATATTTTATGTGATATTAAAATACATAATTAGCCCTCTAAAATTGCTGTGCCCTTGCAGGGCGTCATATGGATACCTATATTTTTTTCCACCTTATATTTGTAATGTGATATGCAATAAAGATTTTGAATTTGAATTTGAATTTGTATATTCAACCTTTTTAATAAACTAATTAGCGGTAACATTATTCTCATTACTATATATACTTGTTATTGTCATTAGCAGTCTGAATAGGAACAGACTTTAAGTCGGTTTTGGGTGCATTTATTAATTATTAATAATAAAAGATTTGTATTTCGAACTAAGGCAAATATAGCAATTCTTAGTTAATAAACATTATACTTTTTTACCACCTGCAAGACATGAAGAGAGTACACGGTTTTGCATGGGGAATTGTTTATTTTTTTCTTAAAAACCTTTTTTGCCCAGATCAGAAGATATAATCTATGCAAAATTTTGATATAGTGTCCTATAAATATTTTTTAATATTGCCATGAAAATAATTTATAAATTTAGGAAATAAAACTGCGTTTTTCTTTCACGCTTTCTTGAAGAGCGTTTTTTGCTAGATAATTGCATGTATTTAGGCTTATAATATACACAGTGCCTGGGAGGATTGTGAGAGATTTTAACAGGGTATCATATATTTATTGAAAACTTTATTTCCATAACTTATTGGTATAAAAACAAAATATTGAATGTACAATTTTTAAGTTGTGGTCCCACTACAGGTCTCCTCCAACCTTCTCCATTCTTTTCTATCTCTTACTGTTTTCATACACTTTTTGCCAGCAATGTTTAGGATTTCATTGACCCAGTGGTCTTTAGGTCTGCCTTTTGTCCTTTTTCCGCTTAGGCCCGTCCACTCTGTTACATGCCTTACCCATCTCCCATCTGAAGTGCATGCAAATTTAGGGTAACCGATTATTTAATACACACAATTTCTTAATCACTCATTTATTAACTTATTTAAATTTTACTTAACAACTTTACAATGTAGATATTATTTAATTATGAGCAGACAGAATGATATTTCAGGTATCGGAACGAAAGTTGAGGGCTCTATCCTTTATTTTTCCTTCTGCAGAGTTGGTATAGAAGAGTAGCGAAATGCGCAAATTGGAGTTATATTCATTGTTAAAGAATAAGATTGCCCATTTTATGCTAAATCTAATGACAATTTACGAATAACTTTTATACAAAATTCTAGACAAATTGTCGATTTTATAGCATCGCAGTGACCACCCGTGAATCCCTAGCTGCCACTTGTGCGCTGAAAAATTCCATACAAAATGCGATACGTTTCTCTCGGTTTTCTGCCTTTAATCAGGAATTTGTTTGGCAAAATGTATCATTTCCCAAGCGTTTTCTGGAACTGTAAAGGTCGATTTATATCTACAGACATTGAGCGTGCAGACAAATTATATTCTTCTATATGGCCCGTGTCTGTCGGCGTCTGCGCGGCCGTGTAACGATAGATATTTAAATACGTTAATAGATACTGTATAGAAGAATATTATATTGTTTGCCACGGCACGTGTCTGGCACGCCCTATGTCTTTAGATATAAATCGACCTTAAATATTTCAGGATTTTTATAAAACCTAACCGAACCTAACCTATAGGGTTCTACACGATGGTACTGAAATAAATCCTGAAATATTTACAGTTACCGAAAAAAAGCGGGTTGGCAAATGAAACGGTTGGAAAACGATATATTTCGGCCAAAAGGCAGGATCCCAGCGTCGGTTCTCCGCCTTTTGGCACTTGACTCAGTTTGGAAATATGGCGGCTGCGGCTCAAAGCGGTATACTTAGCTGTATCCATTTCTCTGACTGGAACTTGTCATTATACATATTAAGTTCATTATACATTTTCTGATTGGACTTACTAAGCGCAGGGCAAATAAGGCACGAGCTTCTCGATCCGGTTGGGGTGCAGCTGTTGCACGTAGGGGTCTGCGACCAGCTTGACGGGCGCCGCGTGACCCCCTTTCCTCTTGGGAGTCGGCGCGGGCGGCTGGGGGGCAGATAGAAACCGGTATACTACCGACCGAAAGGAGGGGTAGGTATTTGAGTTAGAATAGAACATAATAGAATAGAAATATTTATTCAACGCTAACAGCAACACATACAAATTACATATAAAACAACATTAAGGGTAGAAGTCAGTAATATATTATAAATGTAAAACTTTAGTTAAATAAATAGATAAAAGTAAATATCAGGGGACAATAATGTCACACCAATTGACCTAGTCTCAAACTAAGCTGGCTTGTATAAGTCGACACCCGTAAAAAGAGCCCTGAGCGACCTACCTGCGCAGTGAGCAAATAACGGACCCAATTGGTGGGCGTGGCGGGGGGAGCGTAAACCGCTTCGCTTTGCTGCCACGCTATTAGTTCCCAGTAAATAAACTCTTTATCTATGATTGGTAGACAACATGCGCAAACATATCCCCTCTACTAGCCGCTCGGAGCTCTTTTCACGTGTGTCGTATGGGTACTAGACAACGATATAAATACTTATATAGAGAAATAAATACTGAAATACAGATGTAGTGAAATATCCTTTCATATCGTGTTTTCTCGGAAATGTTCGTATTTGTCAGGCTTCTTCAGTCAGACTCAGTACCCAACAAGACAACGTGGGGGAACGTCGCATGGCGAGAGTGATAATCGATATAGGGTGGTTAATACCAGAGTATTTTTTTGGTAATTAAGATTAAGTTTGTTTTCAGTTATTTTTAATTGTCATGCCGAAAGCATTAAGACCTGGGAAACGTTTAGATCGACAAGCCTGTGAATTTATTTTCAACATTTATTTATCTTTCTTCTTGTTTACCTACACCTAATTTCTATACATATATTTGATCGTGGCGGTTTTAACATCTCTGTGTGATATACTTCAAACTCGTGGTTTTACATTTGACACTGATAACTAAAGTACTCTATTTATTTAATACAAACATGTCACTTAATAATTCAATAATTCATAGACACGTCGGCAGCATTATGAAGTAGACGTGGGTTCCGAGTTTTCTCGATGTGAAAGGATTATTCACTAGATCTGTACATAGAAAACGTCTAATACTCAAAAACAAATACTCGCGCTCATCACAGATATTTACCCCGACAGGGAATCGAACCCGGGACCGCTAGCTTCGTAGGTAGGGTGAGTACCAACGAGGCCAACGCGTTGTCATATGACCCTTGGGCTTAATACGGGGTCCGTCCGAACCGCTCGTGGCCGTAACACCATAGTAGCCAAATACCAGATTGCCGGTTGCACCACATTCACATTATATCGCATTCCCATAATACCACATTTTCTAAAGATTTTTTGGACCCCGCAGCAAACATAGGGAAAAAGTGGTTTCAGTCAAATCTCACGAAATTTTAGTATGATGTTGATTCAAATCTCCTGATTATTTTTTTATAAGGACACAACTCTCTTAGAAGTATACTTTCAGAAATAATCAATTTATTTATTTTAAATATGTTAGCTATTTTACGTAATTCCTCCTCTTTGCACAGTTATGCGGCATGTCGTTCGCAACATAGATAACTGATGAAATGACATGTCGACGTGACATAAACATTATAAAGGTCACATTTGTGTCACTTAAGTTCACCCTATTCTCTTGACTTGATTTTATCTACACGACAGTCTAACAATAATAATTCTGACCGATGGATTAACTCATCTTTATCTTCGATCGTAATTATAATCACATGAATTAAAATAAATAAAAATACCTCAGATCATGGCAGCAAGAAACCGTTGCTATGTCTGCAATAATCTTGTCGCTCCCCGTGGTTTGAGACGTATTCCAATCGACAACTTACATAAAATCGATAGTGCAATCCGTTATAGGGAAACTTTTAATAATATTCCTGCCGAATATAATGACGAGTCTCGTGTATGCGTGAACTGTGACCGTTTGATAAACCGAGAAATAGAGGAATTGCAACGGGACGGTGACATAGTTTTGTGGAGCGATTGTGTAAAGCAAATGTTTTGTATCTTTTTGCGATAATAAATGATTGAATATTAAATAATAATAATACAGGGTTTAAACAGGCGGACATAACTGACAGTTGGTGACTGCATGAAGTCAGAACGTCAGTAAATGTCAGTGTGTATCATTCCAATATATCGAGTTTAGAAAACACGTCGCTTAAATAGAAAAAATATACTTGATTATATCTGAAAGTATACATCTGAGAGAGTTGTGTCCTTATAAAAAAATAATCAGGAGATTTGAATCAACATCATACTAAAATTTCGTGAGATTTGACTGAAACCACTTTTTCCCTATGTTTGCTGCGGGGTCCTTTAACAGAAACGTCTGTTACGAAATTATAAAGTAAAGTAGTAGTTAAGTAGGGTCTTGGTGGCATAATTGTAATGCGCGTGCATCGGCCCGGGGAGCCAGAGGAGATGTAGGTTCGAATCCTGCCTAAGAACGACGAAATTTTTTCGCTTTAATATAGTTTAGAATTTCGTAACAGACGTTTCTGTTAACCTTTTGAACGCCATACGTCGAATACAAAATGTGCCACCCACACGCCAAACATGTTTGCTATGCTATGCAAATTACACCTTATTGCTACCAAACAAAGTCTCTTTTAATCTTGAACTCTTTTCGGCTGTAGCCGACGTGGCGTCAGTGGCACGACTTTTAGTTGACGGCCAGAGCCGACTGTGGCGTTGAAAAGGTTAAATTTAAAAATCTTTAGAATAAAGTGGCTCATTGTACTCATGCTAATTTCAATGTAACTTGAAACATGATTGTCGTTTGTTAATAAACAACGATAGATGGCGTCAGCATACCCTCCGCATCCGCGCTCCCAAAAGCAAGCGATAACTAATTTCGTGGATCTTAAGAAGGGTCTTGGTGGCATAAGTGGTAATGCGCCTGCATCGGCCCGGGGAGTCAGAGGAGATGTAGGTTCGAATCCTGCCTAAGACCGACGAATTTTTTTCGCTTTAATATAGTTTACCACATTTTCTATTCACATTTTATAGAAAATGAGGTATTATGGGAATGCGATATAATGTGAATGTGGTGCATCCGGCAATCTGGTATTTCGCTACTATGGTGTATTACGGCCACGAGCGGTTCGAACCACTACCACCATTTACCCTTTAAGGCCCAGCCACACCGGTTGCGTGCGCGTTCGCTTTCCACTGCGTTGTATAGTATGAATTCTCATTACGACATGTCACTATACAACGCAGTGGAAAGCGAACACGCACGCTACCGGTGTGGCTCGGCCTTTAACCTGCCACAGCAGTGTTCGCATTGTATACCGGTAATCAGAGCAATGACTAGCATAGCGTACTGTAATACCGCGTAACTAACAAATAAAATAAGGTGCGAAATACACCTTAGTAGATCCGTCAGTAAGGTACAGTTTGGAACGTATTGAATTGGTTAGTTACGCGGTAATGCAGGATCACCGACGATAGAGACTTCGATCATAAGGGGATTGTGAAGCGATGCTTGAATCGCGTAGCTGCCAAATATGTTCCATACAAATGGATATAAAACTGGTGTTATGGTCATCGCACACTACAGCACCCCGCCACCAGATCAGCGCCGCCTCAGCTCCAAGTGATACATTGAAAAGTGAGCTTTGAATTGTGTTAATACGATACATTTTTCAGTAAGCGTCGCGAGGCTCGCGCCCCGGCAGTTGTTTTTATCTACACTCATATCATAAGTCCTCTATTATGCGTTCAAAACCCGTAGGCAATGACCAGCATTACCTGTGGTAGTAGGTGACAGCGATGACAGCTGTTAATTTCGGAAGATGTTTCGAATTTGGATCTCATTACCTTACAATATTCGATAACGTAATTTCAAAATTACGTTACAGCTGTCATCGCTGTCACCTACTACCACAGGTAATGTAATGCTGGTCATTTGCCTTTCGGCTTCTGAACCCATCTTAGAGTACCTACTTATAATATGTGAGTAGATAAAGTATTGTACGAGACCCTGCGTAATTAGCATTACAACACTCGTGTGATCTATTATGAAACTCGCCTTGTTGTTCGTTTCATACATAAACCACACTCATGTTGTAATGCCTGTCATTACGCAACCGTCACGTAAACTACTATTACATTAACTTAAAAAATGTATCGTACTAACACGAGTCAAATCTCACTTTTTACCGTTTCAATTTGAGCAGAGGCGGTGCTGGTCTGGTGCCGCTTGTGGTGTTTGATGACCATTTTGGTTACCTTGACGGCTCCGTAGCACACTTCGATCAGACTCTTGGCCTCAGACTCCAGGATCCTCAGGAACTTCGGCGCATTCCACTTGGTCACCTCCTTGTGGTTTCCCAGGAGCGAAAGCAGTGGTGTGATATCACAATGAGCTATCCTGCAGGATATACAGATTGCAAAAGGGCTTGAGTAATGAGTATGAAGGAGTGTAATTTGAGGGTTTTGGAAGGCAAGCGGTCAGTCGATCAGACCGCAACATAGTACGGAAAGGGTATAGTACTAAAGATGAAGAAAACAGTTCAGTTGAGTTGAAGGGTTAACTGGTAGAGAATGCCATTAGGCTTTAAGTTCACCTCTTGTAGTCAAATTTGTATTTATGTGCAATAAAGATTTAATGAATAAATAAAACAAATGTTTTGGAATGGCGTTTTTTTGTCTTCATTGACATTTCCGGACTCAGTCATTACGGAATAGGAGCAAAAGTTTGAAACATCTCAGCCTTCGTTTCAAACAAATTCATTAGGGTAGGCAGATACTCATAATAATTATTATAATGTATTTAAATCAAGTATAAGAAAAATAGTTATGAAAATAAAACTATTGTCTAGCTCTGAGAAATCATTTTAAATAAAACTTCTATCGAGGAATTATCTCTCGTTAGCATTAGCTTTTTACAGTAAAACGAGAGTCACATATTAGCAGTCGCGTGTACGACGAAGGTACAGCTCGGGTAGCACAAGTTGTATTTTCTCGCTTGTTGCTCAGTGCGTCTCTATCGTTACTGACTAGATAGAAAGGGCACACAAGGGCAGGACTACATGACCTCATCCCACCCTCCACTTTCTCACATCGGTCTTTTACACGCCGTGAAGGCTTCCACCCACATGCAGTGCAATACCCAATGGTTCGCACGCAGCGGTTTGTTGCGTCGTTTCTTATTTGCTCTGCCGGAAGAGGAGAAGAGGGAGGCAAGGAGTGGAACGCTCTCCCAGCGTCTGCATTCCCGGAATCATATAACCTTAGTGTTTTCAAGGCAAGAGAGAATAGGCATTTTCTGGGTAAGCGTGTAACACCTTCGACCTCGTCATCACTTAACATCAGGTGAGTCTGTGGTCAAACGCAAACCCATTTTTAATTTATAAAATAAGGGAGATCCGAGCGACGAACTAGTCACCGGCAACTTGTGCTAGCCGTGCAGTAAAATCAGAGGATTAACCTTTTCAACGCCACAGTCTGCTCTGACCGTCAACTAAAAGTCGTGCCACTGACGCCACGTCGGCTACAGCCGACAAGAGTTCAAGATTAAAAGAGACTTTGTTTGGTAGCAATAAGGTGTAATTTGCATAGCATAGCAAACATGTTTGGCGTGTGGGTGGCACATTTTGTATTCGACGTATGGCGTTCAAAAGGTTAATAGTTTTCGGCTGTTTATCGCCTCCGCAGGGTTACAATATATTTGATGCTGACTGTACACGCGGCTGCTTACCCGTGATGAAGGTAGTCTTATCCAGTCCAGCCAACATAACAAATCAAAGCCAACTCACCTGTGTAGTTCATCGATGCCCTTCAGAACTTTCTGGATCATCACCTCGGCATCTCGGTTTTGGTCTCGTTTGACCTGGGTCTTGGCTATTTGAATCTCGAGCTTTATTCTGTCTTGCGCGAGGCGTTTGTCTTGTTTCTCTTCGCGTGCCTCGTTTATGTCGCGTTGGTCCACTGTTTACAAATAAAAATGTATTTTTCTACAACTATGCATTCATTTCATCTAATGACTATTGAGTACCGACCGAGGCGATTATTTGCTCTAGAGCAATAATTATAAAGTTGCATTCAAGATCAGTTGAGCATTTCTCAAAAAATTTGCCACTTTGAGTAACATCACCAAATAAAAAAAAATGGAAAGTAGGTAGAGAACATCAAACTATGCAATAATTAAATAATATTCAGATGTGTCCCAAAATATTTGTATGGAAAGTTCCTTTTGTGTTACCGATATTCATAGGTTTTTGGTAACACAAGAACTTTCCATACAAATATTTTGGGACACATTAGAATATTATAGAATTATTGCATAGTTTGATGTTCTCTACCTACTTTCCATTTTTTTTTATTTGGAGATGTTACTCAAAGTGGCAAATTTTTTGAGAAATGCTCAGTTACTTACTGCACCGCATTGTTTTTTTTAAAGTCATGTAATCGAAGTGGTTTCACAACTTAGATTAGAACACATTCCCGGTGCATAAGGTTGGCCAACCTGACGGCCATTTTGGGTACCAACTGTATTCTCGTATAAATGACAATGGCCACTAGGTTGGTCAAGAGCCTACATCTAGGATTACCATATAAATCCTGAGATTTCAGGATTTTTGGACTCTTCTCAGGATTACGGCCGGATTTTGCAAAATCTTGGAAATCTCAGGATTTTTTGAATTTTCAATAAAATACAGTACGTTTTAAAGATCTCTTAATAAAAAGTAAAACAAACTAAAAATAATCTTCCTAATAGACAAAATAATTGAAGTAATCAACTTTGGTAAAGACTTATTTTAATTTGTTAATTACGTCTGAGAGAAAATTCTCAAACTCCAACAAAATCTCAGGATTTTTCAATGGAAATCCCGCCTTTTCTCCAGAATTTTGTTTTTTTCATCTGGTAACCCTACCCACAACCGACAGGCTATCCTATACATTTAACGGTGTTGCAAGAGCAAAACAAATTGTAGGAAAATGAAAGCAAGCCAATTTTCAGGAGATATGTAATACTCTTCTACCCGCGACTTCGTCCGCGTAGATTTCGATTATCGTTATGCCCTCGGGAACTTTTAAATTTCCGGGATAAAAAGTAGCCTATGTGTTAACCTTTTGAACGCCATACGTCGAATACAAGATGTGCCACCCACACGCCAAACATGTTTGCTATGCTATGGAAATTACACCTTATTGCTACCAAACAAAGTCTCTTTTAATCTTGAACTCTTGTCGGCTGTAGCTGACGTGGCGTCAGTGGCACGACTTTTAGTTGACGGCCAGAGCCGACTTTGGCGTTGAAAAGGTTAATAAAGTGTATAAGCTATCTCCATTCCAAATTTCATCCAAGCCGTTGCAGTTGGAGTAACAAACAACCATACATTCATACATACAAACTTCGGCGTTTATAATATTAGTAAGGATCTAGTGAAAATAATGAAACCATTTAATAGTTGATTTAATTGGTGTTTTTTTGAGACCAACTACTAGTGCGGTAGGTAGGTACCTAGTTACTTGAAAGAAAAACAAATTAGGAAACTCGCACTTAGTAAAATTACATATTGGACTTCTTTTCGGTGCTTCGATCCACTGTTTCAGACCCGACCAAGAGTTCAATTCAAAATTAAGAGTATGATCACTAGACCCCGTTATCAAGCGGGCAGTTTGGTGGCAAACTAACATTAGTGATGCATTACTAATGCATGTTTTTGAGTGTCGAGAGTTTGAGACACGTCAAGCGAGATGCAAGTAGGCGAGTAGGTAGTGCATTATATTCATTACGTCAAGTTGGGTTAGATTTGTTGTTGTTTCTTTTGTTGTGTTGGTGAATTTATATTATAAAAAATGACTCATTATTGCGTGTGGATGACAAGAGAACTAAAGATAATAAAAAAGAAACGTTTTTATCTTTGCCTGTAAACCAGGAAAGGTCATAAGGTAAAGGTGTGTAATTTATTTTTATTTTTATTTATAAGTATATTAAAGTGATCAACACGAAACAGTATTCATCAAGTTAGAATGATTTGATTACCTACCTAGTTTACTTATTATAAACATGTTAGGGTGATTAGGTACCAACATATACGTAAGGCTCTTAAGAAAAAAATAACGGACACCAGTATAAAATTGCTACTTATTTTATTACAAAAATGTTATACCTACGTATACCTCTAAGTGATAGCGAATTCATTAATACGTAAGTTCTTAGATGTTAGTAGGTAGGTAAGGTAGATAGCTAACGTAAAAAGGAGGTTAATTTTTTCACCCATATTTATGTATGTATTGTTACGTACGTGGGGGTAGGTAACTGATAGAAATGCACAAATACACCGATAATCAAAAGTAGACTTTAATAACGCACCCTTAAACCGTTACAAAACAATTATCGCACAAAAACTTCTAATACTCAGATGATCGCTCGGGTCGCTCTTATTCGCACTGATCGCTTTCCAAGTAAAGACTGACTCGTCGCAACCGGTGTCCGCCGTTTTATAGTTCCCGAGTCCGATTATTCTAGAACGCCTTCCGGAATGTTCGATGTACTTCGCCCCGTCAAGGTCGATCGAGACTGTTCGTTGCTAGAATGTTCTACGCCTTACTAGGGTCCATATTGGCTCACCTAATTATTTTTACTCATAACGACTCATAAGTCCTAATTATCGCAACTCCTAACGTATTTATTTCAGCAACTGTTACATTTTCAGGATTTTTATAAATCAAACCTAACCTAACCTAGTCTTATCTACACATTGAATATTTCAGAACTTCTGAAAAGTTTACGGTTTCAGCGGTATAAAAATTTCATTTTCGGAGTTCCGATAATAGGAGTTGCAATTTTAGTTGAACTTTGGCGCTCCCGCCTTACTACCTTGTTGTTTTTACGATCGCAATGACCTTGATTCACGGATCTGGATGAGTCTGGAATGTTCCGCGTGTTGCCGTCTCATTTCGTGTTATCTCTTTCACACATTTCTGGAAGGTTCTCAGTATAGCTGTCTCTTTCTAATCATGCTATCTCTTTCACACGCTTCTGGAAGGTTCTCAGTATAGCTGTCTCTTTCTAATCATGCTATCTCTTTCACACGTTTCTGGAAGGTTCTCAGTATAGCTGTCTCTTTCTAATCATGCTATCTCTTTCACACGTTTCTGGAAGGTTCTTAGTAGGTATAGCTGTCTCTTTCCAATCATGCTATCTCTGTCACTCTTAGTGGAAAATTGCCATATACTGAAATGTACTTCAAAGGCCCATAAGGGGTCCTGAAAATGCCTGAAAATGGGTTTTCAGGTTATGGCGTCATCTGATAGAGGGTGGCCTGAAACGGACTGAAAACATGTTTCAGGCGCCTGAAAACAACGGCAAGTTGGTCGAAAATCTAATAATTTGGTATGTGATAGAGCTATCTCTGAAACGGGCTGAAACGATATTTCAGCCTGCTGAAAACGCTTCTAAAGCACCAAAATTAACGATAAAAGATGAGACGCCTTATGCCATCGGCGTAACACTACCCCCTCCTAAGACATGCTCGTCCCGAGCATTATTAGTTCCGTAGTATCTCGCTAGTCGGTCAACGTGGACAACCTTGCAGGGACTTCTCTGGCTCCGCTGTATCCGATACGTAACGTCGTTGATCTTTGTGACTACTTTGTATGGCCCTTCCCAATTCGGTGATAGTTTCGGGGATTTCCCTTTTCTTCGCATGGGGTTATGCAGCCATACCAATGAACCTTCCTCGAACCCTACTTGGTTAGATTTTCGGTCATAACGTGTTTTCATCTTCGCACTGGCTTGAAGTCCGTGTTCACGAACATGACTGTGAACATCGTCTATCCGGTTTCGCAAATCACTGGCATACTCGGTGATCGATTTCGGCGAATCTGGAGGACGTCCGGTTAAAAGGTCTGCAGGTAACCGAAGTTCTCTTCCGAAGTTCACGTAAGCTGGAGTGACAGCCGTACTTTCGTGAGTTGCCGACCTGTATGACATCAGGAAGAGAGGAATATGCCTATCCCAATCCTTTTGGTGACTTTCAACCACCTTGGCCAAATGTCTTTCCAGCGTCTGGTTGAATCTCTCGACCATTCCGTCCGATTGTGGGTGATATGGCGTTGTCCTGGTCTTATGAATACCCATAATTCGGCAAGTCTCCTGGAACACCTGGGACTCAAAGTTCCTGCCTTGATCACTGTGAATTTCGAGAGGCACCCCAAATCGACAACACACTTCCATCACTAATTTCTCCGCGACTGTGACTGCTTCTTGGTTAGGAATCGCAAATGCTTCAGGCCATTTGGTGAAGTAATCCATTACAACGAGGATGTACTTGTTCCCGGATTCGGATGTTGGAAACGGGCCTGCGACGTCCAAAGCAATCCTTTCCCAAGGTGCTCCAACGTTGTACAACTTGAGCATACCTCTACTGCGTGTTTGCGGCCCCTTAACTGATGAGCAGTTTGTACACTTCCTGCACCAGTCTTCCACATCTTCACGGCAGTGAATCCAGTAGAAGCGTTGCCGAACTTTCATTAAGGTCCTCTTCACTCCAAGGTGCCCACCGGAAATTCCGTCATGGAAGGATCTCAACACATTACTTACCCTTTTTCTTGGAACAACTACCTGTAGGTGAGCATCCTTTCCATTTTCCGTCTCCCATTTTCTGCACAGTACGCCATTATGCATGACCAGACTTTCCCATTGGGCCCAGTAGCTTTTTGTTACAGTACTCATTGGGGCTACTTCACACCATTTCGGTTTGGGAACGCCTGCTTTGATCCAATCGAAAATGGGTTTAATGTCCTGATCTTCTTGCTGCGCTTGTTGCATGACTTCATTACTCCATTCGTCACTTACAGTATCAGTCCGCAACATTCTCACACAATCTTTGCCCTCTTGCCTTACACAATGTTTACAGTCATCCGGACAAGGTCTTCGGGAAAGCGCGTCCGCGTTGCCGTGTGATTTTCCACTGCGATGTTCAATGATAAAGTCATATTCCTGTAGTTGTTCAATCCATCGTGCTACTTGACCCTCAGGATTTTTAAACTCCAATAACCATTTCAAAGCAGCATGGTCAGTTCTGATACGAAATTTGCGCCCAAGCAGATATTTACTGAAATGCTGTAACGTCTTAACAACTGCCAGCAATTCTCTCCGAGTGACGCAGTAATTCCTCTCTGGTTTGGATAGTGACTTACTAAAGTAGGCGATAACCACTTCCTGATCTCCTTTCTTTTGTGACAAAACTCCTCCGACACCAGTATTACTTGCGTCTGTGTCAACAATAAAATCATTCTCAGGGTCTGGGTATCCCAATATCGGAGTTTCACAAAGCCTTTGTTTGAGATCGGCAAAAGCTGCTGCACACTGATCATTCCAGTCAAATCTTTGTTTCTCTTCCGTAAGCTGGTGCAACGGCTTCGCTATATCTGAAAAGTTTTTCACGAAACGTCGATAATATGAGCAAAGTCCCAAAAAGGCACGAACTGCGGTCTTGTCCCTCGGTATAGGCCAATCCTTAACGGCACTTATCTTCTCAGGATCTGTCTGGATACCGTCAGTTGACACCACGTGTCCTAAATAATTCACCTTACGCTTGAAAAGTGAGCATTTTTTCGGGCTGAGTTTCAGGTTCGCATCTCGCAGCTTAGCCAAAACTTGCTCCAATTTTCTAAGGTGATCGTCGAAGTCTCTACCAACAATTATAATGTCATCCAGATATACCAGGCAAGTATCTCCAAGTAGACCAGCAAGTATTTGTTCCATCAATCTTTCAAAGGTTGCTGGTGCATTACACAGTCCAAACGGCATAACATTGAACTGCCATAGTCCCTTTCCGGTCGAGAAGGCGGTTTTCTCCTTATCGTGGTCCTTGATTTCCACTTGCCAGTAGCCACTTTTTAAATCCAACGTGGAAAACCATTTCATTCCATTTAAAGTGTCTAACGTGTCGTCGATTCGTGGCAGTGGATAACAATCCTTTTTGGTTACATCGTTAAGTCGGCGATAGTCAACACAAAATCTCATGGTGCCGTCCTTCTTCTTTACCAAAACTACCGGTGAACACCAAGGACTTGTTGATGGCTCAATAACTCTGTTCTTCTTCATCTCTTCAATCATTTCTTCCACTTCCTTTTCGCGAGCTACTGGAACTCGCCGAGGACGTTGTCGGATAGGCATGGTTCCGCCAGTGTTGATCTCATGTTGTACAACTCCAGTATTTGTGCATTTCTATCAGTTACCTATCCCACTTCTGACACCAAATGTTACGTACGTGGGGGTAGGTAACTGATAGAAATGCACAAATACACCGATAATCAAAAGTAGACTTTAATAACGCACCCTTAAACCGTTACAAAACAATTATCGCACAAAAACTTCTAATACTCAGATGATCGCTCGGGTCGCTCTTATTCGCACTGATCGCTTTCCAAGTAAAGACTGACTCGTCGCAACCGGTGTCCGCCGTTTTATAGTTCCCGAGTCCGATTATTCTAGAACGCCTTCCGGAATGTTCGATGTACTTCGCCCCGTCAAGGTCGATCGAGACTGTTCGTTGCTAGAATGTTCTACGCCTTACTACCTTGTTGTTTTTACGATCGCAATGACCTTGATTCACGGATCTGGATGAGTCTGGAATGTTCCGCGTGTTGCCGTCTCATTTCGTGTTATCTCTTTCACACATTTCTGGAAGGTTCTCAGTATAGCTGTCTCTTTCTAATCATGCTATCTCTTTCACACGCTTCTGGAAGGTTCTCAGTATAGCTGTCTCTTTCTAATCATGCTATCTCTTTCACACGTTTCTGGAAGGTTCTCAGTATAGCTGTCTCTTTCTAATCATGCTATCTCTTTCACACGTTTCTGGAAGGTTCTTAGTATAGCTGTCTCTTTCCAATCATGCTATCTCTGTCACTCTTAGTGGAAAATTGCCATATACTGAAATGTACTTCAAAGGCCCATAAGGGGTCCTGAAAATGCCTGAAAATGGGTTTTCAGGTTATGGCGTCATCTGATAGAGGGTGGCCTGAAACGGACTGAAAACATGTTTCAGGCGCCTGAAAACAACGGCAAGTTGGTCGAAAATCTAATAATTTGGTATGTGATAGAGCTACCTCTGAAACGGGCTGAAACGATATTTCAGCCTGCTGAAAACGCTTCTAAAGCACCAAAATTAACGATAAAAGATGAGACGCCTTATGCCATCGGCGTAACAGTATGTTGCCTCGTGTGGTTGCCGAGTTAGAATAGTGCCACTCCATGTCTTCCCGTGGATGTCGTAAGAGACGACTAAGGGGATAAAGGCTTGTAGTACTGTTAGGCGATGGGCTTGCAACCTGTCACTAATACGCTGGTAAACATCTTAGCCTAATTGTGCAAATTGTGGTTATAGAATTATCAACAAGTTTTTAGAGATGTTTGTAATTCTGTAGCTCTGACTACCCCACTCTGGGAACGAAGGCGTGAGATTATGTATGTATGTATGTAACTATTGAGCGACCCTTATTAAAGTAAAAAAATAAGTAGGTATGTAAGTAAGTAGTAGTAAGTAGTTTTTGTGTAATAAATAAATAACTGTTTAGCTTATAATCATGTATTCATATTAATATTTTCATTGTGTTGACAACCCGTTCGAGCGTGCAAACGTAGGTATTACTATACGTTCGCAGGAAAATTCGAAAAATGAACTTTCAAAACGAGTAAATAAGGTTTATTTAGGCGCGTTCGGGCAGAATTATACATATGTTTTATATGCCTACAATACGTTGTAGGTATTGATCGGACGTACTTTGTCGTTTCGTATAGAAGTAAAATATGCCTGGCATGACAACGGGGTATAATGATCACTTAATATAGATGAACCGGAGATTGATTGATTAAATTTTAAACAAAAAAGTAAAAACTACTACTACAAATAGACTTTACACATAGACAGCTGGCTCACGGACGGCACAATTTAAACTGAGCCTATTAGTCTTACTCGGCAATGGGCGCGTATCAGTCGAAAACTGACCTAAAACTTTATGTGCTAAAATTTTTTGGTCGAAAAGGTTTCCTATGATATTGAATGGCATACTTCTTTTTTAGCATAAAGATTTTATTGCATACATATTTTTTGTTCTAAAGCACTTTTGGTCTAAAATTGTTTTGTCTAAAATTTTTATTACTAAAATGCTAAATCCATAATATTGTTTAGTCGAAGCCCCTCCCAGTATAAAACACCTAGGTCTCAACTAATGAATAGGTTAGGTTAGGTTACAATTGTGTCAAGGCGCGAAGCGCCACAACTACGCGGAATAGGAGCTGCGCAAAGCGGAGCTCCGTCGACTTCGCCACACGGTCAACGTTATACCAAAAAATCATTCGACAAAAAAAGTTATTCCAAACAAATGTTATATTAAACAATTTTTCGACTAAACAATATTATGCAAAACAATTTCGATCAAACAATTTTCGACATTTAAATCATTAGACGAAACGTTGGTATGCAAAAAAATATGATGCGAAACAAAAATAGGACAAACAATTTTAGATCAACCGATATAGACCCGTCGAAAAGACGTGTCATAGCGTCAACCTCTACGGGACTGTTTGTGCAATAGGAGCTACGATGCCACAGACACATATACATACACACAAATAAATATGCTCGCAGATACACAAATACACAGATACAATACCTACAAACATTATATAACACAATGATGAAAAACTGCATCACACCTACTACCAATGGGTTCCATTTGTGCTGTTCCTGCAGTCCATCTGCTTTTACATGTCACATTACATTACATATGGTAGAAAAGTAAGACCTTGTTTTTAGAGAAACACACAGATACACACTGTATGTACAGATGATGTTGATCAAAATAGGGGCACTCACGGATGACCTGCCGCAACCTTTCCAGCTGCCTCCGCAGGATGATGGACTCCTGGAGCACCTCGCACAGCAGCAGGAAGCACGAGAAGTTCATGATCTCCGTCATCTTGAAGTTATTTATGATCCGACTCACGCGGTCCATACCCGCGTATTGCTGAAACATTAATCATGAAATCTAGTAATCAATACCTTCACAAAGTAGTAGTTTATGTGACTGGTGCATAATGCCTAATTACGAGTATGTGTACCGTCGCATACATAACTTTATCTTCATGCATACCAGAGGGCTCAGACAAGATGCACTACGCTAACTAACGTTTCTATTCGATTCGTTTTTAAACCAATCGCGTCACCGGAAGATGACGTGATACGAAAAGTCACGTGGTCTACCAGTGACGCGATTGGTTTAAAAACGAATTGAATAGAAACGTTAGTTAGCGTAGTGCATCTTGTCTGAGCTCTCTGACGTTTTCTACAGTGAGAAATTTTCTATGGTTGCCCTGGATCTTAATTCATGTTTACATTAGAGTATCGGTCAAGTCACATTAACCTTTTCGCCGCCATTGACTCGATATAAAGTCAGTACATTTAGTGCCCCACACGCCATGACTTCATGTCAAGTCGAGGATTACAGTGCAAAATAGACCTGAGTGTTTGTGACGTTAGGTTGAAATTAGCTATGGTTTTCGGTTGTCATTGGCGTATGTGGACGATTTTTGTATCAAGTCAATGGCGGCGAAAAGGTTAAGAAGCAAACAAAACGATAACCCATGTTAACATTAAAGTACAACCACAGATACAGGTTTCTTAATGTTGGCATTGTTGGCCATTTGCTTATATAAAGTCACAAGTCTTTTGTATTTTACAATTTAGGCATGTTGACAAAATGGACAATTTACATAATGGACATTTCGCTTTTTGATAAAGAATGATGGGCAAAAATGTATGGAACCCAGCCCAATCACCAATAGAATTATAACGTATGTAGGCTTATTGATCCCACTATTTGCTGGAGTTGTTATTATGACGACTAGACTGTGAAGGCTGGGAGAATCGAGATATTTTTTTAACCCCCGACGAAAAAAAGGGTTGGTATTATAAGTTTGACGTGTAAGTCTGTGTGTGTGTGTGTGTGTATTTGTTTAAACGGGGTAATCTCTGGATACACCCGTCGGATTGGAATAAATCTTTTTGTACATGATAGCCAGTTTCATGAGGAATAGTTTAGTGTAAATAATCGGTCAAGCGTGAGTCGGATATACGGGAGAAAGCATTGCAACGCATGCGGGGCGCAGCTATAAACGTTGTGTGTGTGTGAATATTTGCAGGCTGATAACTCTCTTCTCCGGGGTTTTTGTAGTTTGTCCCTGTATTGGAAAATGAAGCTTATGTAACTAGCTTTCACGTGGAATACATGAGATTTGTATTGGTTATATGGGCCAATTTGCCAATCATTCTTTGCGTCACTGGACATTTACCTACTAAGTACTCTACCTACATAGACGATTCGGTACTGAGAAATTAGATGTAAGACTGAACAGAACAAAGGCGATACGATTATTTTATTAGACGACGACAACGTTGGAAATCCTCAAAATACAACACCAGAGAGCCCTGCCAAGATGCATTAAGCTAACTAACGTTTCTATTCGATACGTTTTTAAACCAATCGCGTTACTGGTAAATGACGTGATACGAAAAGTAACGTGATCTACCAGTGACGCGATTGGTTTAAAAACGAATCGAATAGAAACGTTAGTTAGCGTAGTGCATCTTTGCAGG
Organism: Acleris literana; assembly: GCA_946894065.1. Lineage (NCBI taxonomy): Eukaryota > Metazoa > Arthropoda > Insecta > Lepidoptera > Tortricidae > Acleris > Acleris literana. The sequence goes on from OX335687.1 coordinate 3,420,430, forward strand.
GCCCTCAGTGGACCCTGGCAAGATGCATTGCGCTAACTAGCGTTTCTATTCGATTCGTTTTTAAACCAATCGCGTCACTGGTAAATGCGTGATACGAGTAACTAACGTTTTGTATTTTTTACAAATGAAAGTACGGCCAAAGAGACAAGATAAAGAACGTAAACAAACCGACTGTTACTGCGTTTTATTGCGATAGCGAGCGATTATTATACCTTTATTTCTCGTACGCAGTAATATCTTCAGTCGGTCGACGGCTGTCGTTGCGTTATTCGTGGTACAGGAAAGTTGTCACTTGTCAGTACAGAAGTTATCAACGTTAGGGCGCCATTTTGTGAAGTTCATTCCTGTTTGGATTGCGTTCAAAGTGATACGATTTTTGAAAGCTTGTTTAAGTACTTTCTTTACCTTATCTCGTCTCGTTGGCCTTACTTTAGTTTAATAAGTTCCTAATGTTGCTGTTGGTACTAAAGAAACTTACGAAGATGGCATCCAGCAGAGAATCGTGCCAGGCGATCTCCTGCTCACAACGCTGGATCTCGTCTTGCCGTTTTATCTCCTCCTTCTCATCAGCCTCGCAGACCCTGCGGGAGCCCTTCACCCGGAGGAACTCTTCCAACTTCGCCAGATGATTCAACTCTGACTCGTACGATTGCATTTCCTGCAAACAACTTTAAACCTTAGTTATTTTACTTTTCTAATGACAACCATAGCAGGGCACCGTTAATCGTTATTAATGTAAGGGTGTATGTATCTTTTAGAGTTTATAATTTGTTATTAGTTAATGATTAGGTATTTAGGCACGCGCTGTATTTTTATTTAACTTTTTTATAATAGCGGTCCGCGCGATGTCCTTTTAGCAAATATTAGATACTTTATCAACGATCAACGGACCTAAGTGAAGGTAACGGAAGTTAATGAGTCCTCATTAACAATTTTTGAAATGAAATTTAAATTTAATCCGTTATTCGAAATGTTAACTTCGTTAATTACCGATTAACGAGTTAATGCCCACCTTTAATGACAATTAGTCGATAAGCTAATTAATAATCAGATTATTTTACAATTATTAATTATTGACCAAGTATGATAATTACAATTATCTAATTCTACTGGGTCATATAGGTGAAGAACTTAAGTGAATGACCTCTTGCATGTAGTTGTAACGAATCTGTATAGACCGTTCGACATTATACAGGGCGTCCCAAGACTATGGGTCATGAAGGGAAAGTACAAGGTTGTTTCTTACAAGTTTCACTCAATTAGTGTCTTCATTGCATACTATCTTAATAAGACGTAACGTAAAACATACACATACGTACGTACAGTCAAAAGCACTAATACGGCCATCGCACCAAGTATATGTATACATAAATAGACCTTATTATCAGTTGCATAGGAGTTAGGGGCATGTGTGTAAATATTTGTGACGCCTTGGGTACGTATATATGGTTCCCCTTGTTTACGCATAATCACGATTGTCCGAATAATGTACGATTTCGCAGAATAATAATTTCGCATACCTAATTGATACCTTTGACTTTTTTTTAAAGTTATAAAATAAACCGAACCTAACCTACGCTATTCTACCTGGGGGCCTATTATGGCTGCGTTTACCGCATGACAAAATGTGGATAAAACATCCGTCACTTTCTGACACGTGTATAATTAGGTAGGTACGGGAGTGACGGATGCTTTATTCACATCCGAAACTAGTAAAGTTCGCTGAACATACATAGGGGTTAAATCGATAGCTTTTTAGCTGCTCTATCAGCCCTATCGGCGGCTTGACGTCGGTTTCTGGAACACCCTATTTATCTTCAGGTTAATGTAACTCCTAAATCTGACTTACGGAGATATCCCTGTTCAGTTGGAACAGCCCTTTCCACTTGAGGGCCTCCAGCATTCGGCAGCACTCGTCCCGATCTCCGAACGCGATGGCCGCGATCTCGAAGATGTCCATCAGGTACTCCTTGCCTTTCACCAGTTTCCCGATGGTGCGGTTCCATTGGACGTTGAAACCATTCCTGGAATGGCATTTTAGAAGATTATTATTATTTAACCTTTTCATTTTAGATGCGACGTACGTGCATGAAGAGATTGATGGGGTTATTCCCACCTGTTACCACCAATTTGTTACCACTGTTAACAGCTGGATTTTTTTTCCCCACCTGTTACGGTTACGTTAAAAACAATTCAGGCTCAGCCATTCATACAGGCTTTTTTTAAATTGTCTGTTATTTAATGTTTTTAATTCGCTCGGCAAATTATTGAATATCTTGACACACATAACTATACAACGTTTACTTAACTTTGATAGTCTAGAAAGGCCATCAAGGACGAGTCTATTTTGGTCCCGTCGGTGGGTTCCAGGCACGACACGACAAAAAATCGCCAGATGCAGATATAATGCCTGAAGCAGCTATTGGTTCATGATAGAGTTCATGAAGGGACCTCTACCTATGCTTGTACATCAATCTGCAGCTACACGAAAACAACAAATCTCTTGCTTCATAAGCTGGGATTGAATCTTGTTGAAAAATATAATGTTGCCCTATAAACATACATAGAGATAGGAAGTTTTATAATATTAAACAAAAAAGTTCCTTGGTAAACAAACATTTTTAAACGTTTTCAAAAATTGAAATTTACAGAAAAGTCATGCGTAATTTTTTCGATGCCGGCTGTGAATATTAAAAGATCGTCTCGGAAATTGCGGCGACTAGAATGTTTATTTGTCCTTCAAAATGTACATTAATTTTAATTTTTATACGGATTGAAATTAAAAAATAAACAGTAGTTAGTTTTATTTGACTGAACCTTAGTAACAGAACTTATGACTCGACTATAGTTTAGGTACATAAAAAACCGAGCAAGAGCATGTCGGACCAAGCTCACTGTAGGGTTCCGAAGCCGTTAATAAAAACAAATTAGACCTCGCGACCAACTTAACTTTGCCGTTGGAAAACTGTTCTCCCCATACATCGACATAGGTCGCGGTCAGTTTACCAACACCGCAAATAAGTTTACGTTAGGTATAAACATTTAAACCGTTTGTAACTCAAGAACCAATGAAGTCTACTTAGTCTTGATAGTTTTCCTATTAAATTCATTATATGTAATAAGATATTTTTATTTTTAGTATTTGTAGTTTTGGCTGTAGGGACACTTGAGTCTAACAAAAATTAGTCTTTTAAAGCTAATACATCATTCATAAACGGGTACCTTAATCGAAAAATTGTTTGCACAAACCCGCAATATTTTTTAAGGACCTATCCAAAGATACACTACACTATGGGGTAGACGAGAAAAAAATATACATCCCACGTTACCGCGTAGGGTACAGAGAAAAAAAATATTTTTTTTCGATATTTTATTTTACCAATTTATTGACGTGACTAATTTATATTCATGCCAAATTACAGCTTTCTAGTACTAAGAGTCTCTATGCTAGGCTGCAGCGGACGGACGGACAGACATGGCGAAACTATAAGGGTTCCTAGTTTGACTACGGAACCCTAAAAACGAATCCCTGTTTCCCTTGGTCAGGCCATAACTCGAAAATGGCTCGAGCAATTTGAATAATTTCTTGTATCGACCAAATTGTATATTCTTGGAAAGGAAAACGTGCCGACCTAGGTTTTCATGATATCTACGACATATTCGAAAATCGAAAAAATCGGGTTAGTTTAAGGGGAAAGAAACTATCGTATTTTGTATGGAAATTTTAAGCCTATCAGTAAATTCGCCTCATGAAGGCTTTTTTACGTCGGTAATATGGAGTGAATCTACTAGCGCTTCAGACAAGACCATCATTGCGGGGAAGCGCCGCAAGAAACTCCAGAGCAACCTCTAGCAGGCGAACCTCTCTAGGGGCACGCCACCAAATCAAGTGGGGTAATTAGTACGAATCGGACTCTCGCACCAAGGGTTCGGTCCGTATGGGTTATTCCCACCTGTTACCACCAATTTGTTACCACTGTTAACAGCTGGGAATTTTTTACCCACCTTTTGCCACTGGTAACTACTGGGAATAAAAATTCCCAGCTGTTACCACTAAACTAATTGGTGGTAGTTATCACCAAATATTTTAGTGGTAACAAATGGGAAAAATATTCCCACTTGTTACCACCGAGTACTTTAGTGGTAAAAGGTGGGAAAAAAAATCCCAGCTGTTACCAGTGGTAACAAATTGGTGGTAACAGGTGGGAATAACCCGTCCGTATCGCCGCACAGTAGGTATTATATTATTATTTATTATAGGTAATCTGAACTAGATTTCGAATCGAATCAGCGCGTGCCCAACTCACACACTTGACTAGTTTTTAGTATTTGTTGTTTTTTTTTCAGGGTTTGTGAAATAATCAAACCAAATAATCGTTGTATCGGGGACCCTCTTTATCTATACATCTATACTTCTAAATTAATATTATAAAGAGGTAAAGTTTGTGACATTTTAAGGGGTAACTAGGTAATCTCTGGATCTACTGAACCGATTTGAAAATTATTTTACCAATAGAAAACGATAAAGATTAAAGTGAAACGATATTTACTTAATAAAAAAAAGAAAATATGTTATAATGTTAATAAACTATTCATAACAAAACGTAGAACTCATGTACCTATCATGATTACAAGTTAAGATAAATTAATAATGTAAGTATTTGTTTTTTGTGTAAGAATTAAACAGATATTATTTTTTTTACAAAGCCACTTTATTTTTGATTGTTATAGGCTATATGTGGCGGTATCTATGTAAAGGGACCTTATTGTCAATGGCGCTTACGCCGCACTGCGTCACGCGACGTTGTATTTATATCGGAGCATATTTAATAAAAGCGGACGCGCCATCGACTATAAGGTCCCTTTTCATAGATAACGCCACATATAGCCAAAAAAAATGTTTGTTGCCCAACGAAGTGGGCACGGGAACAGCTAGTTATTTCATAAAGAGGGCTATTTATGTTTCAAAAAGATACAGCTGTTTAAAGTTCTGCCCTGCTAATGCAATACGCAGTATGTCAGATAAAACTCCTGTAAGGTCGGATTTTTATTCCCACAGAAAGAATGTAATAGTAGTTTATGCAACAGTTGTATAAGAGAGGTCAAAAAAGACGAGTGGTGTGGTTACGTAAAGCAAGACGCCACGAGTATTTTTTGACTTAGTTATACACCGTTGCATACAATACTTTTTCTACGACTAGGTTTCAAATAAAATGCAAAATTAAATTAACAAAATTTTATTAATATACCTAGGTTAGAATACGAACGAACGAAGCACAGAACAACAAACGAGCGAGAAACATTCGAAAACAATAAAATATGTCGCACCTTCAGAACAATAGTGACCTAATTGAAATTTTCTGCTTTCAAACTTCAAGTCATAAATTTATTATTATAGAGACACAATTCGAAATTTAAAATTTCTGAATTACGTCATTATTGTTTTGAAGGTGCGATGTGTCTATGGTTAACTTTGTTTTTAAATTGATGTGCACTTGCCAGGTTTCATATTTTTTTTTAAAGTTGCACAATCGATTTAACTTGTGAAATAGGGACTAAAAAACACCTAATGATTTGAGAAATGAATTCTTTTACCTGATTGGTCGATTTTAATATAGCTGCGTTCTGGTTGGTTGATACCAAATAAAATGTTTTTTTTAAAGAGTTAAATTAGTAAAAGAGTTTACATACCAAAAAGAACCTAACGTTCCGATTGACAGTCAATGTGTATTGTGATTGGTGGTTTAATTTGGTGAAGTATTTTGATTGGTCAAATTAACCTAGGTGTAAGCTTTGGCAGCTAGGCATATAGTTTTGACTCAAAAAAGCACAAGTGCTGTTAAGGGGAATAGACTAGATAGACTTTTCTACGGAATGTTCTGCGGACATATTATTATCTATATTCTTATATTAGTGTTCGTGACTATATAAATGACAGATAAAAGTACAGAGGCCCTACTTTGAAATTCGAAGTTCGAAGTTACGTTAGCTCCATCCCTGTCACTCGTCATTCGAGACTAAATCGAGAGAAAGGGATGAAGCTATCGTAACTTCGAACTTCGAATTTCAAAGTAAGGCCTCAGGAGTAGGAAAACAAAGTTACGTCACTGCCAAAGTGACATTTCAGGGAATCTTAAAGATTGGGCAGCTAAGAAATATAATATTAAGTTATCATTTCGCTCGTATCGTGATATAAAATAATAATAAAAAATAAAAATAATTGAAATTAAAATCGCACAAATGAGTCACTGGAAAGCGATTACGACGGGAGCACGAATTGTGAAGCGAAGCGAGTGAAGTTACGTCTCACATCAATCAAGCGGCCCTCAACTTGTTGACACAGGTGTATCGAGTCAATGATACCAGTGCAATAAATAAATTATGCATACAAAAACAGTTTTCTCGTTTTAAATTAATACAACAAAGAATTTATATCAAAATTAAGTTCGCAATCGACAAATTAAATTCTTCAATCTTGATTACAATATATAGTTTTTTTATAGAAAGTCGATTTCTTATAAATGTGGAAAGTTTAAATATTTTGAAAACTGCAAATGCTTTTCGTTAACGGCAACACCTTTGTTTACATTTTTTCTGTGGGAATAAAAATCCGACCTTAGCAATATCAACCTTATTATTAACAGAAGAGAATTAAAACTGCTTTGGGTATTACATTTGGAATACTGCTTATTAGCTTAGTGGGGCAGAGTTAAGACGGAAGGACGGACGGACGCAGTGAAGGCATATTAATAGGGTCCAGAGGGCTTATTGCCTAACGCACTCGCAATCGCAATCGTTTTCATTTTGACAGTCCGAAGGCGAGTCTGCATACAAAATGAAAACAATTGTTCCACTTTGAAGCCATTGCGATTGCGAGTGCGTTAGGCAATAGCCGTTCTCCCCTCGAGCACGGAACCGAAAAAACAAACTAACCTCTCGACCAGGAGTCGATCGATCTCAGTCCGAACCGCTCTGTTGTCGTAGTTGACCACGCAGAACCGCTTGGTGGCCAGGTCGAGGCGGTTCTCCATCCGGCGCAGGCGCATCGCGGCGGCCTCGATCAGCTGGAGCTCCTACGCATAGAGTTACATTAAATTATTACAAACTAGCCTGACCCGACAGACGTTCGGTCTATGTTTTTTTTCGGGCAACTGTCAGATTTTGGTCCTGAATTAGATTTTCGAGTAGGTATAGCTCTTGTCACAAAATGGGTATCTGTAGCTATTAGAATGGGTCATTTGTCCAAAGGCATCGTTTGTCCGAATTTTCGATTATCCTAAAGAAATATCCGACTGTTTTTTTATTTTAATATTGTTATAGATACAACAACTACACGTAACACACACACACACACACTTACGTAACTTCAGGTATTTGGAAAGCTTAAAAAGTTGTCTGGCTCTGTTGAAAAGCAGTTCAGGACAAACAATAATTCGGACAAACGTTATATTAGGGATTCCGAGGGACACCAAAAATGATAATTTGAGTAAAATAGTAAGAAAACCTTGTATTTCTATTTATACTATGGTTTGGACCGCGGGAAACGCCATGCGCCATTCCACGCGCCAGTCCGAACCGTAGGTTTTTTACTATTTTACTATTACAGTTGCATTTACACGTACGGTTGGGCGCGAAGATTGGAATGGCGCGTGGCGTTTCCCGCGGTGCGAACTCTACGTGTGCAGGCCGCTATTGACTTAACCGTTAAATCGAGTCGCCAAGGCGCGAGTTCGTGGATTGGAAACACTGTAGTTTGTATTATGCAGGTATTTTTCATATGTGGAGGTGTCAGACTGTTCTGACATCTCAAATATTTGAAAGAAGAAGACTGATAAGATAAGATAACGCTACGCTAGGTAAACTTTGGCGTTTGTTAATCTAAGTAAACGTCTCTCTGTCTAGGTACCCGTTATCATGTCTTCTAATCTTCTTTTCTTTCTTACAAACTAGTAGGTACTATTGAGGTATCCATGAGTTTCCGACAGATATCGTTTATAATATGTACCTAATCGAAAAAAAAAACGAGTTAGAAGAGAATGAGATAGCTGCACAATCCCGAAGGTCCTTTTAAGATCTCAAAGAGCGTACACTGACTTGACTTCATCATGATGATTGGTTTTCCATGAAACTGGTAGCACCATAGCACTCACAGAAAAATCATATTTATCACAAGTAAATAAGGTGCAGCTTTCTAAAACACAATAGTTCTTTTAAAAGTCGAGTACCCATAGTGTCAGGGTTGCGCGCGCATCTCTGCGCGTTCGTCGCGCAGCACTTGCGCGAAATGTGCGCAGGGTACCAGGAGCGCTGAAGTTGTAAAGAGACTGCGCATCGAATGCCGACGCGAGCGCATCGGTCATTAGCCCGCGCGCCGCGCGGCCGCGTAGCGTCTGGCTTGCTCAATATAAGCTTTATTTCGAACTATTTAAGGCTCAGTATATGGAAATACGTTCAATGTTTTCATTTTTGTTTGAACTTTTTAATACCATTTGAAATCTTATAACATAATATATGTATAGTGATAAAGCTTAAGTTTTACCGAATATACCATTTTATTTTACATTATCAAACACTACCTCTCGCCTTATGCGATCCTAGGAAGTTGATGAAACATATTAGCCACAATTTTATTGGTTTCTTTCTTGGCAGCAGCAACGCAGCAAGCAGGTTGTTGTTTGGTTATTGTTGGTTGGTTGACCACAAAATGACGATTTACATAATGACGATACGATTTAATTCAAGGTATAGGTAAAAAACTTAAGTAAGCTCCTCTTGCATGGTAGTTGTGTACAAAACTAATATGGAATTTACGTCAAATTTCAAATATATAATGTCAAACGGTCTACACAGATGTGTTACAACCAGGGCTTGGAACCGGTTCCAAAAATACCGGTACTTTACCGGTATTTAAAGCTATTTTTCATTTAGGTTCGAGAGAACCGGTAAATATAAATACCGGTAATCCAAAGAACAGGTAAATACGAATACCGGTATTTGTACCTTAAAATACCGGTTCCTAATAAAGGTTCCAGCTACGTTGCCGTTTTGTGCAACAAGGCCAAGTCTCGTCGGCGGCTCGATGCTCGCGCCGCTGCTTTGGTTGTCGACTTGTCACCATGTACCTACACTGAACGCGGCGTTGTTGCCGGGCGGCGCCTTTGGCTTGCAGCTTTTGAACAATTTCAAATTTCAATCGTGTCATTAGTCCTACGACCTTGGCAGCGCCGCGTCAAAATGAATCTAAATCCGAAGGTCCGGGTGTACCAAAGCACTAAAAAAGACTGACCAAAAGTGCAAAGTGGTGGTGGTGGTCGTGGTGGTGGTGGTGGTGGTGGTGGTGGTGGTGGTGTTGGTGGTGGTGGTGGTGATGGTGATGATGGTGATGATGGTGATGATGATGGTGATGATGATGGTGATGATGATGGTGATGATGGTGGTGGTGGTGATGATGGTGATGATGGTGATGATGGTGATGATGATGGTGATGATGGTGATGATGGTGATGATGGTGATGATGGTGATGATGGTGGTGATGGTGGTGATTAACAAATTATGATAATATATGACTGAAGGAGTAGACATAGGTAGTATTTACTAAAATGTGTAATTACACTTAACGTCACCGTCCATTGAAAAACTCGGCAATACCTACTTATAATCTAAAACACAAATCCAAATGTCAAAATTTTAATCAAAATAATATTATGTTAGCGTGCGTCAAGCTGTCGACTATCGACAAGTAACCTAAATCTAACTGACCGACCATCAGGCCATTTCCCGCTTGAAACATAGTACCATGCCTATACTATTCTGTCTTTTTTATCCCTTCCTCGCACTTATACCCACTATTACTGAATACCGGTATTTGTACCGGTATTCGAGCCTTATTGGTACCGGTATAGTACCGGTAAAATACCTGTATTTCTTACAAAATACCGGTACAACGAGTACCGGTACCTAGCGTGGTACCGGTACCCACGGTACCGGTACCTAGACTGGTACAGGTTCCCCATCAAGGTCACAGTACCGGTTCTTACAACTTACAACTACATGCAAGACGAGCTTTACTTAAGTTTTTTACCTATATTGGACTAGACGGTGATGGTACGGGACGGCTTACTGAATAAATTTCTTTTATCTTTTATCTTTTTTATCTTTTTGGTATAAGTGGTATGTACATTATAATTTATAATCAACTGTTACTGCCTTATTTTATCGTTGATTGAACAATAAAACACACAATCAACAAAACAAACCAGCTTTAACTTTAACAGATGCAAGTTTCATTTCGGTCGCTATGATGGCCGCTATCGAGTCTATAGTATCGACTAACTACTAACTACGTATTGAAACGCATACTAGGATTGTAGTGTATCTACTTCGCTTGAATTCACTATCCCAATATCACTACGTGCAATTTTTTAAATTTGAATGTTGTGAGAAACCGAGTAATTACATCCGTCCCCATCAAATATGCCTGACATTGCTATTGCTTAGCAAACATTCCTTCCAAGATGCACAAGGTGCAACTGCTAGTGGCAGAAAAAACCTCAGAGGTGTGATTCTTTCAAAAACGGCGGTCGGTCGAACGAACGAGCGAAATTGTAGTAGTCCCGTCCGAGCGAACATAACAGTCATTTTAGCGCGTGCATTTTCAATTTGGCAGCATGGCTTATCGAACGTCTGCCTAATTGAGAATGCACGCGCTAAAATGTGGTTTGTTCGCTCGGACGGGACTACTTAAACTCGCCGCCGCAATTTCGCTCGTTCGTCCGACCGACCGCCGTTTTAAACAGAATAACACCCCTGAAGCCCTACTTTGAAATTCGAAGTTCGAAGTTACGTTAGCTCCATCCCTTTCTCTCGATCTTGTCTCGAATGACGAGTTACAGGGATGGAGCTAACGTAACTTCGAACTTCGATTTTCAAAGTAGGGCCTCAGCTTATTGTTAGTCCTATTACCTACCAATATTATTAGTTTTTTCTATGATAGCCTAGTACTGGAACAGTCATCTATCTGGATTGTCTGTGAGCGCCTCGAATCTGAGGCCCTACTTTGAAATTCGAAGTTCGAAATTACGTTACCTTCATCACTTTCTCTCGATTTAGTCTCGAATGACGAGTGACAGGGATAAAGCTAACGTAACTTCGAACTTCGAATTTCAACTCTGTCCTCGAATCGGATCGGATACTCAATTTTCGTACAACTTTTCATTTGATGTACTAGGATTTCATAAGATACAGCAGGTTATATTCAATACAGAAGTCGTTCGTAATACTTGTTTTGTAGAGGTAGACACAAAGCCACAACGCCACAGCCATCTCTCTTTCACGCGAAATTGAACAACAGTTAATTCGTAAGAGCGAAAGAGATAGGATCAAGTAAATGTGTCTCGTATGCTTAAAAAATTGCCAAAACGGATTTTCTTAATTCTCCGCTAGATGGCGACGGTGGTTTCAATATAAGGCAAATTATACTAACACCTCAGTCAGAAGGAAGGACCACCAACAGCTGGCGTTAATATTTAATCCCCCTTAATAACCTATAGTTGATGTATAAAACATCTCAACAGGATTTTTTTAATGGGAGAGATGATGACACCGCGAGTGCTTGCGTTTTTTTAAAAAATTAAACTAAACCGAGGAATTAATTTGTAATTTTGTAGTGTAAGATAGCTTTCAGACGACTCATTGAGCCTCGCCATCTTCTAAAATACCTCCTTATTCCAAAAACAGTTTTGTTTTTGTTCTGAGGCGCCCCGGCAGCCCCGCAAATAAAGTGTAGCCGGCAAAACGACGTCACTGTTTCAACTGGCCCCGTGCACATAAGACTATTTCATCCTCACGTACCAGGGCATCATAGCGTTAAAGGAGCAATCACTTTGCACCCGGCGGGCGGCGGCTCCGCGTTTTTCGAGATGTGTCGTTGTTCGTCGTAAAACCGACGTTGCCATTTCATATTGTACTAGGAGATAATAAAGCGCGCGGAAGTTAAGAATAACAGCGGGTTTTAAAGGCCGGTGACGTCGACGAAGTTGATTGACTAATCTAATTAATTATAGGTTTAAAAATATGACAACAATCAGATACGTTTTATCTAGTTATTTTTATGTTATAACGCAAAAGGACCATGCAAAAAAAAACCCAGCGTCGATTAAAATCAATCATTATATGGTTAGGTAGAGCATATCCAATAGGTCACAAATGTGTAATTGGTTTTTAACCGACTTCAAAAAAAGGAGGAGGTTATCAATTCGTCGGGTTTTTTTTTTTTTTATGTATGTTCCCCGATTACTCGAAGACCACTGGACCGATTTGAAAAATTTTTCCGTTGTTCGAATGGGTATACTTTCTAGTTGGTCCCATTGTCACCACGTCAGGATCTGATGATGGGATCATGGAGAAATCAAGAGAACTCCTCAAATATTATAGGGACGCCTATAGCGATTTTGGTATTTTTCACTGTAACTCATGCATTTGCTTTTGAAAAGTACTATATGGTGAAGTTAAACTGATGATGAAGACCACAGATGGCCACCGGAACTCCTTAACGGTACCTATTTCAAGGGTGGCGATAAGATATTTCGATAAAGGTAGTTGAGCGACTATGACGAAGCACATTTAGGTTTAAATATGACTATGACATTCCCGCGGCGTTGTCTGCGGCGAGCTTGAAATGTTCTATAGTTTCTCATTAATATTTAGAAGTGGAGCTACGTAACAGCATAAATAGGATCATTAAAAAGTATAAAATAAAATAAATGTTTAAAAAAACAAAAACCCGCCTTCAAAAAGCATAAAATAACTTCTTTAAAATGGTAGGTAAATAGGTCAGTCCAACTTAAGTCGGCGTCCAACAATATTTTAACCAAAAGCAGACTTCAGTTGGACTGACCTATTTACCTACCATTTTAAAGAAGTTATTTTATGCTTTTTGAAGGCGGGTTTTTGTTTTTTTAAACATTTTCGAGAAAACAATCCCTAAGTATTAAAAATAACTATTTGAAAAGCAAGCTTTAAAAACCCGACTGCATTTTTATACTGTCGTCGATATACCTACATATGTTAATAATTGTCATTTTGCCATTGTTGTTACTTCAATTTTAACAGTTTAGGTATCCTATGTCACCCGGGATGACGTAAGGATTCTAACGATACCTCACACATCTAAATCGGTCAAAGGATTTAGAAGTTATAGTGGAATAAAGAAACTCACATACATACATACATACATACAAACATGGACTCTGAAAACATTAAACTCCTTTTTTGGGGCAGTCGTGTCAATTAACCTTTTAGTAAGCAACTTAACGGAAAAAAGTGAATACCTTTTCTGATAAGTTGATTACGCGAAGGTGAAATATGACAATATAAAGTTATCTAATGTATAATCTCATTAATTGAGTATTCATTTGTACCTCAAATCTACTTTGATTTCAAGAAAATACTTTAGACATTACGAAACACGATAACTTGGGGTCCTAGTGAAAAAGGGTACAAGTCGACTTAACTCGTAATAAAAAAAGGTATATACATGAACAGAGTACACTAGACTTAAACCCTTTTTCACTTGATGTTCAGATGACTTATATACCCTTTTTCACTAGGACCACACTATTTATTTATAGTTCCTAACAAGGACGACGCGTTGCCCTAGTTGGTAGTGACCCTGCCTACGTAGCTAGCGGTCCCGGGTTCGATTCCCGGTAGTGGCAAATATTTCTGGGTCTTGGATGGTTTCTATGTATTTGTATATATTTCTCTAAGTATATCAGTATTTTTATCATAGCCTAGTACCCACAGTACAAGCCTTGAGGTTAGTTTGGGACTAGGTCAATTGGTGTGACATTTTTCCCTGATATTTATTTATTTATTAAATGAGGGCGGCACTGGATAGTCGGTGTTTGCTCGTTGTAGTCCCTAACGTATAAGCTAAGCTAGTCAGTTAAAGTAAACAATGATTTTAATGAACCTACGGCATTAATGATTTACGTAAGAGTAGTTTAACAAACGTCGATTATATATTTTAGTAAATGGAAAAACGCTTAAAACTTTGGAAAGTCGCGTTCGGATACAAAAAAATTGTTTATTTTATATCCCGCTATGATATAATCTCTTATCGTAAAGCATTCTGTTAGAGCCATCTATTGAGTTACTTTGTAAATAAAACATCATGCGAATAACGTGTTGTTACGATTATTTCTAAATAACTTTTTTAGAGAAGTACTGCAGAAGAACGAACACCACAGCATTGTCTAAAATATTCTACTACATCAAATAAACCTAATTATATAATTATCCGTCACAAAACAAGCACATCATCTACATAGGTATTATTTTCTGACTACGCAAAGTTTTCACTTTTTTTAATACTTGGGGATTGTTTGAATTGTTTCCTCGAAAACAAATTATACATTTGTGACCTATTTAATATGCTCTACCTAAACCTATATGATTGATTTTAATCGACGCTGGGTTTTTGGTCCATATATTTTTTGGCATTGTCCTTTATGAAGAAAATTTATAACAGGGATGTTACAAATCACTACATATTATAAAACAAAGTCGCTTCCCGCTGTCTGTCCCTATGTATGCTTAGATCTTTAAAACTACGCAACGGATTTTGATGCGGTTTTTTTCATAGATAGAGTGATTCAAGAGGAAGGTTTATATGTATAATACGAGTAAGTTTTGGATTTTTTACGGGTATTACAGAGAACTGGCATATACCGAAGCGAAGCGGGTCACTAGTCCTAAATACTCGCAAGTCTATAATAAAGTTTTAAATAATGGCGACCCTTGCTTGTTTCGGAGATGATATCTCTTAAATGGCCCAACCGATTTTCATGAAATTTTGCTAAAAATCATCCCGATCAAAACGGCTTTCTTTTTAAAATAGCTTCGTCCAAATCGGTTCATCATCTCATTGGCTACCTACACTACACCTAAACACACAACGATACACAGATACACTAGACTTCACAACACTTCTTTTTTTTCGTGGGAAAAATAAAAATGGAATGGTGTTTGTATTATACAAAATTGTACACTCGCGCCTGGAAATCCCCTTTCTTCTTCAAAAAGTTAATTTTAAGGTTCCTCGTGCGCGTCAGCGACAATGTCGCAAAAATTCGCTGTTACTTTCAGCAGAACATGTTACGCACGTAATGTTTTTTAACCGACTTCAAAAAAAGGAGGAGGTTCTCAATTCGTCGGGATTTTTTTTTTTCTTTTTTTTATGTATGTTCCCCGATTACTCGAAGACCACTGGACCGATTTGAAAAATTTTTTCGTTGTTCGAATGGGTATACTTTCTAGTTGGTCCCATTGTCACCACGTCAGGATCTGATGATGGGATCATGGAGAAATCAAAAGAACTCCTCAAATACTATATAGGCACTCCTATAGCGATTTTGGTATTTTTCACTGTAACTCATGCATTTGCTTTTGAAAAGTACTATATGGTGAAGTGGAACTGATGATGAAGACCACAGATGGCCACCAGAACTCCTTAACGGTACCTATTTCAAGGGTGGCGATAAGATATTTCGATAAAGGAAGTTAAGCGACTATGACGAAGCACATTTAGGTTTAAATATGACTATGACATTCCCGCGGCGTTGTCTGCGGCGAGCTTGAAATGTTCTATAGTTTCTTATTAATATTTAGAAGTGGAGCTACGTAACAGCATAAATAGGATCACTAAAAAGTATAAAATAAAATAAATGTTTAAAAAAACAAAAAACCGCCTTCAAAAAGCAAAAAATAACTTCTTTAAAATGGTAGGTAAATAGGTCAGTCCAACTGAAGTCGGCGTCCAACAATATTTTAACCAAAAGCAGACTTCAGTTGGACTGACCTATTTACCTACCATTTTAAAGAAGTTATTTTTTGCTTTTTGAAGGCGGTTTTTTTGTTAGACGTGCTTGCAGAGTTGCAGACTATAATTATAACGAAAGTGAAAAGCTAACGGGTATCGATATTTTTAATTGCAGTTTGAGCTCCTTAAGGAGATCTTTAACTTAAATTTAAGTTAAAGTGTATTTAGTGTGTTTAAGGGCCTGTTGTTTGAGCAGTAGTTTATACTAACTAATTGTTAAAATTCGAAAAAGGAATGGAAAATTTGACACATTTTCTTGAGATTTTAACCATTAGTAACGTTTTTTGACCATTAGTTAGTTTAACTACCGATCAAACAACAGGCCATAAGTGTATTGTGTCATAATTAACTTGCAGCCAGGCACACAACATCGCCGCGGCGGCGTCTGCAGAATATAATAAAAAGCATAAAATACCTAGGTCCGTCGTGTCATGTCGTGTTCTTGTAAATCTATTTGCACTAGGTATTGCATCAATACTTTATAAACGCTGTAAATTACGTACCTTGTTTTATAGTAGAAACTTGCTATATATCAATCACCTGTCGTGTTTTATAAAGAAAATCTCTGAAATTTTCTTGATTTTGCAAGTTATACACAAATATGTTCGCGGGCCTAAATGAAAAATGACGTATAGTCCAACTAACTTGACATTACAAGAATCCTTAGTACAAAATATGCTACTTTATCATCGCCTACGATATATAGTCGCGTAATATTAATTGGATAAATAAAGTGAAGAAACTGATAGTATAAAATTTTTAGGCTTGACATTTGATAAAAATTTGAATTGGAAAAATCACATTGATTCCTTGTGCTCAAAATTGGATCGTTTTGTTTTCGCCTTAAGAAAGCTCAAGAAATCCGTCTCCACCGAAGCAGCAATCACGGCCTATCATGGTCACGTTTCTTCTTTATTGAATTATGGAATTATTTTGTGGGGAAACTCAGTTGACATGCATAAAGTCTTTAAAGTTCAGAAAAAATGTGTGCGGTCTATTAAAAATGCATGGTTCATGGACAGTTGTAAACCTTACTTTAAGGAATTGAAAATTCTACCATTGATGTGTATGTACATACTTAGAATTAGCCTATTTTATAAATCATACCCTGAGTTTTTTAAGCAGCGAAATGAAGTATTTGTTAGAGAACCAAGGACACAATATAAACTTCTTTTGCATCGTCCTCTCTGTCGCTCCGACATTTACAGAAGAAATTCTTATAATATGTGCATATTAGTATATAATGCCCTTCCAATGGAGATTAAGGTGCTACAGGGATCAAAGTTTAAAAGCTACCTGACAGCTTGGCTTCTTCAGAATTGCTTTTATACATTAAAGGAATATTTAAATCGTGAGACTGGATCGAATTAAACTAATGAATTAATTAAATAAATGTATTATAATAAATAGTTTTCACGAGACATAATTGTTGTAAGAAATAATGACTACTTGGTTTTTGTACTCCACCTCATCTATAATTGTTGTGTGAAATACTTTTAATATTAATTATTTTTGTTTTATTCACATAATGATTAGTTAAGGTTAATTATTTAATAATTTGCATGTCGTATTGTCGACAGAATGCCTGATCTGTAATACTATTTTTTAAGACCAACCATATGTAACGCATTTTGGCAAATAAATTGATTGATTGATTGATTGATTGAGTGTTTCTTTTTAAATTCGGCGCATTATCATAATTATTGTCTTTGTTTTGTGAAACGGTTCATACGCGACGTTGCCAGATTTCAATGGCACGGCTTGTAAGGCAATAGAGAAGGCTAAGGTAGATCTCATTGCCAAAATCATGGACTGTTCGTGTGTACAACACCACATCTTAGACCAACAATCCATAAGTTCCCCTTTATCACTAAGCTTTGAAGGATGATATCTCAAATATATATATCTATCTATATAACAAAAAAATCGTAAATTTTGTTCGATTTCACATAAGTCTTAATATCTCGAAAACTAGTTACATTCATCAGGTCCCCAAATAATGTCACAAATAATTTTATATTGCTGACGTAATCATCCAGACCCTCCATGATGAAATGGTATCAAAAACAATCAAAGCCACCTCCCTCCCCATTAGTGCATGGTACGTAATACTTGAATGGCACAATATTGATGTAGGGTACCTATGGCCATCCGACTGGTTAATTAATCACGAATTCACGATAATGTTCGATTAAACTCTTATGATTACGTCAACAATCTGATTCACACATGAGAGCAACGATATGCTTATTTCAACGCGTTCGATAACTGTCTCGGTGGCTAAACGGTGTAGCGTGCTGTGAATAATCGATGTGTCGGAGGGCGCCAGTTCAAGCCCAGCGCATGATCATCTTTTTGTATCTTAAATTTAGGCATAAATTATAAATGGATGACATTCGCATTGGACTGTGGGCCACGGCAGCCATTCTAGTTCGCGCCGTCGAGGAATAAACACCTATCCGAAATACCGTCTCGATGCCTCACTAATTATGATGTGAACATTTTGATAAGTGATTGATACGGATTGTGTTTTTTTTGTGATTTTATTATACGCTTGTATTGTTATCTGGAACCATATCGTGATTTGTGATAAGTGTTTTTACGGCGAAGGGGTAAGTGTTACTTAGTTATTTAGGTCAAAGGGTAATGACACGGTTACGGTTGTAATCTACCTCTACTTATGGGCATGTCCTTTGGAATAATTTAGTTGGGCACAAGACAATTATACATTTTGCTCGTTTAGTGTTCCTTTATTTATTGCCTTCAGGCTGTCCCTCACCGGAAGCAATAGCTTGTAATACAATCAAAATTCCATTTTGAGCATTACTTTTACTGCAACACTGACTCTAATGCGTTTAATGCTCGGTTCCATGCTAACGTAATGCTCGAACCTGAAGTGTTACATTATAGGCGAATTCTCTCGGTGAAGGACCACCTTTAGCAAAATTATTCATTTCAAAATGGCAGCTCTTATGGTTGTCTAGGTAATATTTATTATCACTCCCTAACCGACTCATCAAAATCCTAGCCCTCCTAAACTTTAAGTGACTTAGGGAATCAAAAATATGGCTTATGGTCGTAGATACTGGTAAAGAAAAAAACTGGTAGGTACAGGTCGATTCACGAGAGTTGGCACGAATGGATTGAATGAGTGAACGAAAGTATACAAGTGTGTAAAATAATAACGGGTTTTTGGTTTGAAATTCGAACATCGGTTCAAAGGACGGCACTCACACAGTGATAGGTGACATTACTTTTGTTCATTCCATTCGTGACAACTTTAGTGAATGTGCCTGTACTTAACTGCAAATTATGTGATAGTGATAATTTAAGAAAATAATTATAATATGGCAAGCAAAGTTTTAATTGCTCTTTCCTTCATCAAATTCAGCATATCTAGGCTGCGGTATAGTAATCAAACGCAAGTTAAAAAGAATGACTGAAGCCGTCTTGAACTTAATTAGCTACAAAACCCGGTACATTGTCGGTCCATGCATTTCTGTATTTAAAGTTGTTTGGTGCTACTTAAGATTATTTTTAGCTAGTATACCTATACCTTGTTATTGGTTGGTATCCAGACATACTTTCAAAACACGTTCTACAATTATAGAGCATTCTTTCATTTGATCTAAGGATCTACGTGCCTATAATTCTTAATCATTCCCTTGATACAACGCAGCTACAGAACCGAAATCATACCTCATGGTGTTACATTATCGAATGATTCTAATATAGTTAATATTACAGCGATACCTTACTTGTAATCAATTGCGCCCATTTAAAGTTTCTGTGGTGCATGTAAGTCCAATGACCCACAAATATATCGGAGCGGACCAGTTGCTTATAAATATATGAATACGCTCTAACGCCTTTCACAATAGAGTCGAGTTCCGATGTTTTAAAGTTTTTTATCTGTTTCGATAAATTTGTCCGACCTTGGTCGACGCGACGCGTTCAGGTGCAGAGCGGGAGTGCGGAATTCCTAGTGAGAGTGTCTGTGTTACATTACATCATTGTTCTGTTGCTTAAAATAACGTTCATCTAATCCCATCTAAATATGACTAGATACCTACTTTTGATTGCCAAAGGGTACGTAAGTAATTTGGACTATGCTAGAACTGAATAGTTAAAAAATCCTACAGTATACTCTACTGGGTGTCTCAGCTTAGAACTCAACGTGAATATCTAAGTAGGTACGCAGTATAGCATAAAAAAGTCTCGTTTTTAACAGTGCAGAATATAGCGATAACTTTTCAATAGGTTAATTAGTTAAAGGTGGACGTTTACGTTACGTTAGCGTCATGCATCTTGTCTTCATTGAGATCGACGAGAGCCGATCGGTCGCCTCGCTCGGGTATACCTAACGAGCGATGATTAGCGTGAAGCATTGTGTTTATTTTGAGAAATGTTTAATTTGGCATCACTCGGTCAAGTGATATATCGCTTGTGGTATTACTCGCGTCACTGACACAACATAGGTACCTAGGTACGTTCCAATTTATAGCTTAAAAATGTGACTACTCAACAATTGTCACCTGAATATCACAAATGCCGTTTCATGATATACCTACTATTGTCACGTAATTTAGACAATTGGCACCACAACAGTCCTCATAAGTGCATCGCGAGGGTATGAATGCCACAGACAGCTATACTAAATAACAGAGACAGTACCCGGGGAAGGTGCGTACCTATAGTGGTCGATGCTGAGACCGTTATGACCAGGGGCACGTTTTATAAAGCTACAAGTTACAATGTTACAGGTCTAAACTGGCAACACTGCTCAAATGGCTGGTCGACATTGGTGGAGGTTGTGTCAAATGGAACCTTTTAACCTGTAAATTGTAATTTGTAGCTTTATAAAACAGGCCTCAGGCGACTTACCCCTGTGCATTTTATTGTTGACCAGTTGGATTTCTTTGGCACTAAAAGAAGTGACCCCAGCGGCCCCACCATCGACCATGGAGTCAGGAGCGGCTGCGCATCTAACTAACTCCGCCTTTTTTTTTAAATTCTTTATCAACTGAAAATAATAACTCTTACTTGCCCGTATCACCGATATTATACTTATTACTTAAAAAAGCCCAACTAAATTAATTTTTCTTTTTTATATATCAGGAATATCATGATGTTTGAAAAAAAAGTTTCGAGTCAAAATACAGCAGGGTCTTTATTCGGTAAAGACCATATCGTTTTTGGTTATCATATTGTCTGTCTGGCCTGTTATCATATTGCCAACGTTTAGATAGCTCTTAACGGCGGTCGAGTTAATAACAAAACCATAACAAGTCAAAAACGATTAGATTTTACCGCCTAGTATAGAGGTAGTATAGCAGGTAGTCTTATAGCGCTCAGTATTATTCAAAAGGTCTAACACACATACTTAAAAAAAAGCAAAAGCAGTTAGGAACTTTAAAAAACGAAAATAGTCAAATGAGAAACGAAACGAAAATAGACATAAGTGAGTTCCTACCTAACGGGTCGGCTTAAAGTAATGAGAATTACAATTTTGTTTTATTGTTTTATTAAATCACTTGTTAGGGTTATATATCTTTTTATTATATCAAAATAAACTAAATTCAGTATGATAATCAATCATTACAATATAGCGAAAGGTCCCCCATCTTTAATTTTTTCTAGCTTTCTTCTTACCGTTTTCATCATACGTTGGACAACATATATTTTTTCATATCTTAAGTTAATTAGTTGTTTTTGTACCCTGCGCTTCAACCGAGTCTGTGATTTCGCTTCCCGCCAATCACTGTAAACTAGTCTAGTGAGAATTACCAAAAAATCCTCCATTGGATGAGCTATAGGGACGTTCGGAGGGTTTGAATCCTTCGGTATGAAGTGAACGTCACGCTCTTTTAGTCAATTCTGGGTGCTCCCTGCATAGTGATACTTTCTTCGCAACTTCCTGCACTTCTTTGGAATTTCTTCAAGCTGTTTGTCGGAATATTTGGGTGTTTTTTGACGCTTTAAGTGTTGAACATTGTATTTCTTTAAAATATTCCTTACTCAGCCAAGGGAAACATCATATTTTACAGCTAACTTATCTGGGACTCACCCACTTTGTTTTGTGCAAACTTTGCCACTTTCCTCCGGCCTCGATCATTAAGAATGGGTGGTCTTCCCGTTTTTGGTAAATCTTTATTCCTGATTTCAAGTTTCCACCGCTAGATCAGACGTTAAATTGCAAATGGAGGTACATTTTCAGCTTTGAAGTGAGAGACCACTTCAGATTTTTCTCGCTGTCCAAACCGGCGCTAGACACGTTTACGTAATAACTTCCTGGCTGTTTTTTTTTATTAAACTAGCTAATCTTTTTTTTACTTTTTAACAATATTGACATATTTTCTATTTATTATAGCTGTCAAAATTCTTTTTTATTTTTTTTATTGCCTTCTATTGTCAATTGAACCTTCTCATTACTTTAAGCCAACCCGTTATTCCATCGATCACTGTTAAAAGCCGTTTAGGTAGGTATGTCGTCGTCCGAACGTAGGTATGTTGTCGATCCGTCTGTTTGTCTGGCATATATTTTGCCGTACTTAGCTCCATTTTGAGCGCTTCGCCTCGTCATTAACCTATTTGAAGAGCGTACGGTTTTCTTCAGTAAGCCTTTTGTTGAGATATACCGAAGTTTGACCCTGGCAGCGACATGTCAGCCGTGGTGAGGTTGCGCCCCGCATACCACTAAACACGCGAAACACTTTCACTATATTTGCTTCTGTACAAGTTGTTCCAATTTTTGTTGCAAGTATGTTTACAATAAAAGTGTTTTTTTCGGTGTTTGTTTCGGGGACGCTTACGATCTCGATATCATTTATTATTTGCCAATGCGTCCAGGCTTATCATTTAATTATACTTCGCTGGTTTCTTCCGAGAGATTATTATTAATAACTAGTATGTAATGAACTCGTACTGCCGTTGTCACAAGATTTTAAAGACTGCCTTTGGAATCCATATTTATAAACGTAAAAAGGAACGCAATTTCTATCCCTCCCACTTCCCATCACCCCGGCGGCAACTAGCGCCCCGCCATCTTTTCATTATATTTTCTTGTGCGCCGTTGCTCACACGCACCATGGATAATATGGAAAGGTCAGAAATAAGAAGGAAAATACAACACCTTAAGAAAAAACTAAAACGGACCCGAACACTATCTTCGTCGGATTCATCTTCTATACATGAGTCGACTCCACCTAAAAGGCGTCGTCGGATTGTTTCATCGGATTCTGCGGTATCTGAACCAGTCAACGAAAATAACGAAGGTATGTTATGTTGTACAAACAAATTTTTCGATCGAATTAGGTTGCAAGTATTGTCTGGATGGCATACGCAATCATAAAAATATTGGCATTGCAAGTGCGCACTGAATGTGCCACGCAATGGCCGACCGGCAGGTACCTGCACGCAATAATTTTAACCTCATATTTAATAACGATTATATTGTTAAGTGCACTCTGTACGTAGTTTCGAGTTTGCTGTGGCTAGGTATTTTGCCTTAACAATAATGTACGTTGCAAGCGACGACCGAGTGTCTCGCGCAACGGTAAGCGTGGGTACTTTGCCTACCTACCCAGTACCTACATAAATTATATTATTATGTTTTTATGCTACAAAATTGGTCATACGGGACATCAATCCTTTTTTATTATATTTTTCAGTTGCCACAGTTGGTTCAGTAACCGATGCAGAGAATAATCTATCTGTAACCAACGAAAATAATTTGACGTTACTATCGGAAACGAATCCATTTTCGGATGACGTAATATCCATTTTGGGAGATGACCCGACGTTAAACACGGAATATGGCGAAGATATTCACCCTCATGTAGCGTTACGATGGAACCATATACTACAAAATGGGGTCAAAAAAAGAACGGCGAACAGATTTACTTAATAAATACTTGCCGCCCGCTAATTGTACTTTTTTAGAAACTTAATGAAGAAATAAAAGCAGCGGTACCGGAATTAGAATTAAAACGCGACGAAAAATTAGAAATAAAACAGGGACAGCTTGGTTCAGGCGTAACCTGCGTTGGTAAGGCTCTAGAGATCGCTTTAAAAATACCAGAAAAAGAAATTCGTGACAAAATTGTAAAATACCTCGGGGACGGGGGTCAAATCTTGTGTGATTTACACAATTTAGAGTCGATGACTAGACGATCTCTTTTATCCCAAAATCTTAATAAAAACACCAAAGATGCTGTTAAGAACTTGACAAGAGACAATCTTTTATTCGGAGGAGCTGACAAACTTAAAGCTGTTAAAGCTTGTTCGAAGTCAGCTATAGATCTGAAAATAACAAACAAGCCGACAACACGTCGAAACACGTATGACAGCGTTGCCGGCCCGAGAGGACAGCGGTTTACGCCGAATACTTTAAACTGGCGGGGCCCGTCGCGTCGGACAACTTATTCTGCGATGACGGCGGGCGGGTACCGAGAGCGGCGCCAGCCGCAGATTCCAGCGCCTCGGCGCCGCAGCCAGCGTGCACCACCGCTGCCAACGAAACGTTATTAGCGGACAACCAGGTAATTCAACCTACTGGTAGAATAAAACATTTCTATTCTCAGTGGCGGAACATAACTTATGACGCGACTATATTGTCGTGGGTTAAAGGTTTTAAAATCCCTTTTTCTCGGAGAGCGTATCAAATTGAACCTCTCATCACGCGACCTCATAATTTAGAAGAAGATAAACAGTTGGCAAGGGAAATAAATAAACTGATTGCGATGAAAGCAATTACAAAATGTTCCCCATGTAATAATCAATTTGTGTCTAAGGTTTTTTTTGTTAGATAAACCAAATGGAGATAAAAGACTTATTCTAAATTTAAAAGATTTAAATATGTTTATAGACACTTCTCATTTTAAAATTGAAGATTTTAGGACGGCCATAAAATTAATATCACAGGATTGTTACATGTGCTGTGTAGATTTAAAAGATGCTTATTTTGCTATTAGCATACGTAAGAAATATCGAAAATATCTTAGGTTTCAATACAAATCTCAACTTTATGAATTCGCCGTTCTGCCTTTCGGATTAAATGTTGCACCGTATGTTTTCACCAAAATGATGAAACCGGTTATACAATATTTGCGACGTCAAGGCAATTTGTCAGTAATTTATTTAGATGACACTTTTCTTTTAGGTGATACATATGAAACATGTGAAAATAATTTGTGGTCTACGATACAAATTTATGAATCGTTGGGTTTTGTCATAAACTACAAGAAAAGTGTACTAATTCCAAAACAATCTTGCAAGTTTCTTGGCTTTGTACTGAATTCTACAAATATGACGATTGCCCTACCGGAGTCTAAGCGCTGTTTAATTAAATCAGAACTGTTACGCTTAAAAGAAACTTCAAGGTGCTCTGTTAGAGCGTTAGCGTTTAGCGTGTCCGGCAATAACTTATGGCTGGGTTCACACAAAATTATTTGAAAGAACTAAGTTTTTACACTTAAAAGATGACAATGATTATGATAAATATATAGAAATACCAATAAGTTTAAAAAGTGATGTGAATTGGTGGTTAGACCATATTGACACTTCAGTTAATACGGAAAAATAATTATGCTAAAGAAATTTATTCGGATTCTTCAAAAACGGGCTGGGGGGCAGCCTGTGGAAGTCAAAGGGCTAGTGGTTTTTGGTCAGTCGACGACGCCAAGAAACACATTAACGAATTAGAACTTCTTGCAGCTTTCTTTGCATTGATTTTTTTTGGAAAGGACACTTATGACTCAGAACTACTTATTCGCGTTGACAATAAAACTGCGATAGCGTATATTAATAGAATGGGGGGAATCCAATACCCACACTTAAATCAAGTAGCTAGAGATATATGGGACAGGTGCGAATCAATAAATAATTTTGTTTTCGCTTCATACATAAAATCAGCTGATAACTATATCGCTGATTTTGAATCACGACGGTGTTATACTGATACAGAATGGCAATTAAATGATAAGCTTTTCAAAAAATATCAAAGCACCTGGGAACCCCGCAAATAGATTTATTCGCAAGTAGATTGAACAACAAATGCCCCAAATAAATAAATGCCTCTTGGCATGGTGATCCGAATTCATTTGCTATTGATATGTTTACTGTACATTGGAATATTTTTTTCTTTCATGCTTTCCCCCCATTCTGTTTGATACTGAAAGTTTTGTCAAAAATAGTGACAGAAAAATCCTGTGGTATTGTAGTAGTGCCAAAATGGCCGAACGAACCCTGGTTCCCCTTATATAAACGTTTATTAATTTCAAAACTAATAATCTTAGAGGCTAATCAAGAATTACTTTCCTCTCCTTCCAGAGATCAACATCCTCTGCACAAATCTCTGTCTTTAATGGCCGGTGTTTTGTGCGGGAAGCGTTTATAAGAAGAGGAGCCCCGGTCGAAGCTGTAGAGGTTTTGTTAGACTCTGTTTCCCCAAATACATTCAAACAGTATCAGTCCTGTCTGAAGGAATGGTACAATTATTGTAATAGTCACGGATACGATTACTTTAATACAACTACTCAGATTACTCTGAGTTTTCTCACTTCGATTTATAACAAAGGCGTAAAATATGGTACTTTAAATACGCATAAATCTTCCCTTAGTTTACTTCTAGGATGTCAGATAAATGATGATTTGATCTCTCGATTTTTGAAAGGAGTTTATAGGCGAAATCCAAATATGCCTCGATACAATTTAACGTGGGATACGTCCATTGTACTCAATCATTTAGGAACGTTACACCCAAATGAAAATTTATCATTAGAAGTACTAACTAAGAAATTACATTATTAGCTCTGGTCACGGCTCATAGGATGCAGACTTTATCCATTATAAAAATATGTAACATTGAAAAATATGACACTAAAATATGTATAAAAATACCGGACATAATAAAAACCTCCGGCTTGAATAAGGCGCAGCCTATTCTGATTTTGCCTTTTTTCTTGGATCGCCCCGAAGTATGTCCAGCAAAAACTCTTTTGTCCTACTTGGATAAAACAGAAGCCTTAAGAGATGAACAGGTTGATAATTTGTTTGTGAGTTTTAAAAAACCACACGCTCGAGTATCATCTCAAACACTAAGTAAGTGGATTAAATGTACTCTCGAGGAGAGTGGTGTCAACACATCCATTTACTCCGCTTACAGTACCAGACACGCTTCCACGTCAGCCGCTCAGAGATCAGGAGTCAATCTCCAACTGATAAGAAAAACAGCCGGCCAGTTCGGTATTGTTGTGGGTACTCGTAGAAATACGATAATAAAAGCAGTTGTCATTCAACCGTCTTTAATTTACACAACATGGTGGCAGCGGTGGTGTTTTTTAATTGAGTTTTTTGCGTATTAAGTACATACATTGCGATAAAAGCGGTATATTTGTTAGTGTTTTACGTATCGGAGTGATATTAGTTAACATGGAGCACGCAAGACCACCGTCGGAACTCAGTTTGGATGGCAGCCCCGTCGGCCGGGCTGACGCATGGCGGAAATGGAAGACGCAGTTCGAACTGTTCTTGAAAGCATCGGGGGTGCACAAGGAGGATTCGGCTGTGCAGGCTAGCTTGCTCATTAATTTAATCGGGCCAGATGGCTTTGATGTTTATCAAACGTTTAAGTTTGACAAGGAAACTGATCGTGAAGATGTCAAGTCACTGCTAAAAAAGTACGATGAATATTTCGGAGTGAAGGCGAATCTAACGCTGGCTCGGTACAATTTTTTCACGCGAGACCAGGAGCAGGGTGAAACAATTGGTCAATATGTGGTTGCTTTAAAACTACTTAGCAAGAAATGTGAATTTGCATCATTAGAGGAGTCTCTAATACGTGATCGCATAGTTTGCGGCATAAACAGTACAGTGGACCGCGATCGATTGTTGCGAATGGACGATTTAAATCTGGATAAGGCTATTAAAATATGTGAAGCCGATGAAGTGTCAGCGGATGGCAGTCGGTGCCTGGAGAACCGCGGCGCGGGCACGGCGCGGGTGGACGCCGTGCGGGCGCGCGGCCAGCCCGGGCAGCGCGGAGGCCGGCGAGGCCGGGGCCGGGCCTGGGGCCAGCCGCCGCGCGCGCCCGCTGCCGTCGCCGCCGCGCGGGGCCCGGGCCAGTCGGGATCGCAGTGTCACGGGTGTGGTATGCAGTGTTTGCCAGGCGCGTGTCCCGCTATGAATGTGAAGTGCTATGTGTGTTTGAACTACGGGCATTACGCAAGAATGTGTAATGCGCCACAAAATATTAAGAAAGTGTATGATATCGAAGTTCATAACGAAAATACGGACAGCTTCGAGGACGATTGTGAGTTATTTTATGTTTCTATGGTACACAATATTTCGCTCGAGGCACGGTCCATTAATGACGAGTGGTACGAGACCCTGGCCGGCGACGGCGGGGCCGAAAGATTCAAGTTAGACACGGGGGCCGACATTAACGTACTGTCTTATGAGAGGTTTAAGCAATTAGGGTATGATGATTCGATTATACAACAAAAACATAACATGAAGTTGCAGTCCTATAGTGGTGATGTAATACCAATAAAAGGTATATGTAATATAAATTGGGAGCATAAAAATTTCCAATATTGTCTTAAATTCGCAATAGCGAACTTAAATTGTGAAAGCGTACTGGGCAGACAGGCATGTTCACAAATGGGATTAATACATCGCATTCACAGTGTCAATTTAAATGGCTACGGCGACATATTCGAGGGCTTAGGTTGTTTACCGGGCGAGTACAGCATTGTGGTTGACCCGAGCGTTCCGCCTGTTATAAGTGCACCGCGTAAGGTGCCGATCGCGTTGCGCGACAAGTTGCTCGACGAGTTGAATAGGATGTCTGAGCTTGGCGTGATAAGAAAAGTTACTCACCCCACTCAGTGGGTTAATTCGATTGTGTTAGCAGCTAAAAAAAATGGTGATATTAGACTTTGCCTAGACCCGCGTCCCTTAAATTGTGCTATTCGCCGTGCTCATTTCCAGCTCCCAACAATTACAGAGTTAACTTCCAAATTACACGGAGCGTGTTATTTTTCGGTATTAGACGCGAACTCAGGATTTTGGGCAGTGAAGTTGGACGAAGCCAGTGCAAACTTATGTACTTTTAGTACGCCGTTTGGCCGGTACCAGTTCACAAGATTACCGTTCGGGTTGAATTGTGCGCCGGAGGTTTTCCATGCCACAATAAAACAGTTATTTGAAAATCTAGAAGGAGTAGATTCTTTTATCGATGATATCATTTGTTGGGGCCGAACAAAACAGGAACATGATAAAAGGTTAGTAGCATTGTTGGAAAGCGCCAGGTGCATCAATTTGAAATTTAATAAAAGTAAATGTAATATATGTGTTGAGGAAGTAACGTACTTAGGCCATGTTTTTAATAAAAATGGTATGAAACCGGATTGCACTAAAGTTAAAGCGATTATAGAAATGCCGCCTCCCGGCGATAAAAAGGCACTTGAACGTTTTTTAGGTGCGACAAATTATCTGTCCAAATTTATACCGAATTATTCGGAGCACACAAATCCGTTGACTAGTCTGTTAAAAAAGAAATCATGCTGGGTCTGGGACTCAGTACACCAGAGTGCGTTAGATAATCTTAAGAAACTACTTAGTGAGAGCCCTGTTTTGGCCTTATACGACGTGCACCAGCCCCTGGTGTTGTCGGTCGACGCCAGCAGCTTGGCCTTGGGCACCGTGGCGCTGCAGGGCGGGCGGCCCGTGGAGTACGCCTCGCGCATGCTCACAGACACGCAAACCAGGTACGCTCAGGTGGAAAAGGAATTACTTGCTATTGTGTTCGCTTGCGAAAAGTTCAGGCAGTACATTTATGGAAAGCAAAACGTAGTCGTTGAAACTGATCACAAACCACTTGAGAGTTTATTTAAAAAACCATTGGAGTCCGTCCCAGTACGCTTACAGCGGATGTTACTACGCCTGCAGGGTTTGGATTTGTCCGTAATTTATAAGCCAGGCAAATATATGTTTTTAGCAGACACCCTGTCACGAGCGCCTTTGCCTGAGAAATACGATGAAACCATCAGTAATGGAATCACGTACCAAGTAAATCTTTTAATGAGTCATGTAAATATGTCTAAAAGTAAATTAAAAATTGTTAAAGAGGAAACATTAAAAGATAAAGTGTTAGTAGAATTGTCGGATTACTTACACAAGGGGTGGCCCGAAAATAAATATGAGGTTTCGGAAAACGTGAAATGTTACTGGTCAATGAAAGATGAATTATTTGCAGTGGACGGTGTAATATTTAAAAATTATTTAGTTCTGATTCCGAATTCTATGAGAACTGAAATGCTTAAGGTAATTCACGATGGTCATCTTGGCATTGACCGTTGTAAGAGGCGTGCCAGACAAGTGTTGTTTTGGCCGGGAATTAATAAAGAAATCGAACTTTACGTGAAACGCTGTTCAGTGTGCCAGGATTACTTAAATGCGCCCAGTAGGGAACCTTTGATACCATTTGAGATACCCATTTTGCCGTGGAACCAAGTAGGCACAGACATTTTTGAATATCTAAAAAAATATTATTTAATCACAGTTGATTACTATTCCGGATTTGTTGAGGTTTCCAAATTAAATAATATTACAAGTGCCTCAGTAATCCAGTCGTTAAAAGAAAATTTTGCAAGATACGGGATTCCAGAAAAAGTTATAAGCGATAATGGCACGCAATTTACGAGTAGGGACTTTAAGCGGTTTGCAGCAGATTGGGGCTTTGAGCATGCTACCACCTCCCCAAACTATGCCCAAGCAAACGGCAAGAGCGAGCGCGCGGTGCAAACTATAAAAAATATTATAAAGAAAACAATACAAAGCGGCTCCGATCTTTATTTAAATCTACTCAGTTATTGTAACACGCCCCGCGAGAACTTGAGCTCTCCCGCGCAAATGCTAATGGGTCGCATGCTGAGGTGTAGGTTGCCCGTGCACCCAGACTTGTTGCAACCCAAACCAGGACCAGCTAATGAACATAACGTATTGACTAACAACCAGCAAAAGGTTAAGCGGTACTATGATCAGCGATGTAAAATATTACCTAAATTAAATAAAGGGGATAATGTTATTGTTCTGGATAGGAACTATCGAATGAGGGGGCAAGTTGTATCCGAATGTAACTCTCCGAGGTCCTATGTTGTTAAAAATAGGCGGGGAATTTATGGCCGAAATAGAAGGCATCTAATTAAATGTGAACCTCAATACTCTGAACCACAGAGTAGTGGCATAAATAAGGAAAATTATGAGTGTGATTCTCATAACAATGAGTCGCTTGATGAAGATTGCTACGCGTCTGCTGGGTCACTGGAGGACACGGTTATAGAATCACACTCACCTATGATAACAATAAGAAAAAAAAAGTAATTTTTGTTTTTGATTGTCATCCCAGTTTTTTGTTAATAAAAACGTATTTGTTGGAAGGAAGGGAAGACACTGTATATAATTATTTGGTGTTGGGTAGTTTATATTCTATTTCATTTAAGGGAAAGATGTTGTGGGTACTCGTAGAAATACGATAATAAAAGCAGTTGTCATTCAACCGTCTTTAATTTACACAACAGGTATATTTTATAATAGACCGGTTTTAAATGATACTCTGGTGGAAGAAAATTATGCCAGGTCGATTTTGTCGCAGGCAGAAGTTATTTAAAAATATGTCGGTATAAGATTACAATTATATAATGGTTGTTATTATAAGTTACAGTCTCTAATCATCTAAGTATTAAGATACTACTGATTGAATAAAGTTAAATTTTAAAGAATATGTATGTTTGAATTGGAATTATAAAGGTTCTAGTAAATAAATGAAACTTATTTAGTTCAAATATTTATTTTATTTCTAACTCTAAACATCATACTAGTTATTAATAATAATCTCTCGGAAGAAACCAGCGAAGTATAATTAACTATTAAGAGAAACTTACCTAAGGGAAGTTCAATAGTAATTATACGAGCTGGTTTCTTCCGAGAGATTGACAATATAGTCCCTCCCAACCCAGATGGTGCTAACCCCTTCGAAATAAAATAAATAGAGGATGAAGGGTGAGATTCTTTAAACTTGATGAAAAGATGGCGGGGCGCTAGTTGCCGCCGGGGTGATGGGAAGTGGGAGGGATAGAAGGTCGCTCATTTCGAACTTCTGTCGTTCTATTTCCTTGTACCTTTCATCCATATCCATTGCTGCGCTATTTGGTCCGCTTTGATGTGGCACGATGTTACATCATTCTGGATGACAAATATTTCGTCTCGGAATCTTGCCATTACTTTCCTATTTTTTCTGTAAATCCTAATGTTAACTCTAGCATGGTCTGTCCCGTTATCACTGGTGCTGTCGCAGAACGGTGTTCGATGGATCGTCTAGTAAGCTCGCTGCGAGTTTCATGGTTCAATATCGGTGTAATACTGTCGTTGGTTGACTCGGCTTACTTACGCGCAACTGGGCGTTTTCCAAAAAAAGGCCACGTAAATTACTAAAATTAAAAACGGTAACTTTTCCATTCCGTCACGATACTTAGTTTTACATTTATATACTGTCCTCGTACGCCAAAAGGCGGTATCTCACATTCATTGAGTTATATTAATACAGTTTGTAATTCCAATACGTGCAAATATTTTAACGGCGGTTAATATGCATCCTAATTAACATAAAAACATGTATATCGTTAACATAAGCTGTATTCCTTTTTTTAATACTACCTAATTCAATCAATCAATCAATTTATTTATTTATAAAACATAGGTAACAATAATGGTACAATTGTAAGTGGGTAAGTATCACTATGTTTAGCAATTAGGCATGCAAATATGACAGCATGCATCATGCATTAAACAAGTTTTACTTATTACAATTGAAATAACGACCAACAGTTTTTTGAACTCTGATATGTCCGATTTTCTTCGAATATGTTCCGTTAACTTATTAGGCTAGTGTCCTAAAAAATTCTAATTAGTCCGTCTTTTACATTATCAAAAAATATTGAACACGTATTTTTTCTTTTGACAATTAAACAAAAAATGACGAAGATAAAGTGCGTTAAGTTTCGCGTGACGTCACGCCGTGACACACTTTATACCACGTTGTGACGTCACGAGCCCCCACTCCCGAACTTTGATGCGCGTTATAATTGTCAATTTTGATTGATTTGAAAAAGAAAAAAATACGTGTTCAATATGTTTTGATAATCTTACTGACGGACTAATTACAATTATTACTTTTTTACCCAGGACACACCCCTATTTTGGTGCCATTACAAATACACTTTTTGCAAGTAAGGCCGTTTTTAACGGCCTAAAGTAAATATTATGATGCTGACGAAATCTTTTAAAAGCAGGGAATAGGTGCAAATTGAATTTGACATACATAATGGTTTCATATATATATAAACAGTGAGCAGTTAATATTCTTAATTTTATAAATTACGGCTTACTGATTCCGTTGGTTTTAACTTATAAGCCTTGAACACGAATTCTCGGTCAGTGGAAGTACCCCAGAACATTATTCCGTACCTTAGTGTGGAAGTTACGCAGGCGTGGTAGGCGGTGAGTACTTTAGGTTGACTTAGGTACTACTTTGTTCAAGTTGTACAATGCATACGAAAAACTGATTATTTTTTTACAAACAATATCAATTTGGTTCTTCCATGTCATCCTTTTATCTAAAGTTAATCCTAAAAGTTTTGTAGTGTCCGCTTCCTCAATTTTAATTCCCTTAATTGTACAGTCAAATTATTCATCTTATTAATACTTTGATAGAAATTCATGATTTTAGTTTCGCCACGCAATGTATCAAAAATAGCTCAATTATCTCTCAATTAACTTAGACTAAGTACCAATTTCACCATACGATTTTAACCACTTAACAGACGATTAGAGCGTTAACAGCTGTCAAAATGTATGAACTAACAGTCGATTAACATTGATTAATTAACATCGTTTGGTGAAATTGGTACTTAGTGTTTGCTTCAACTGACATAGGTTCAAAGGCTCTCGGTTCGGGACAAGTCGGTTGGACTCGTAGAGCGATTGATGGAGACACCACACACAGACCTGAAGTCCTTACTATCTTTGTTTGCAATTTACGGAGTGTCGTATGTTTAGAATTAAAATCAATGCAAAAATCGTCTATTTATTTAATACTAACGTTAAAAAAAACTTAACTCACCCACAAACGAGCAAAAGCTAGAACAGATTCATTTACACTTGAAATGATTTAAGATTACTGTGTTCGATCCTTAGTTTGTCCACGATATTCCAACCTCAGCGGTGCGCGGTGTAAAGCAGGAGCAACATTTATTGTCAAATCACAAGTGTACCTATGCTTTGTCTTATGCATAAACCATAACACCGCTTTACTTATTATACAGATCTAAAATCTAACAACGAACAACATCGATTGATAAACATAGTTCTGTGACTGACGGCCAGTCCAGTAAAGAGTTTTCTACCTTATAGGCACTATGAAAACTATTCTCGTTTCAAGCCGTATTTTGAGTTGTGTTATTACCGTAAGACGCAAAGTTTGAAACAAAGGATCTTTAGCAAAATTCCAGCAGTACTAAGTCTTTGTTACAGTTTCCTGTTTTACTAGACTCAGTTTCTCCTATCGAGTTGCTTGTCCTGTTATGCAAACTGTTTTAATATAAAGTAGTACCTACAACTCAAGGTCTACCTCTATGATCATCTGATAACTGATAACATAACACTACTGATTATGAAATTATCATAACTGTCATGTCAATTCATTGTTGATACGAGTAAAGACTCCACACCTAGACACAGAATCCTAGCTCAGAGACTCTTAGTACTAAAAAGCTGTAATTTGGCTTTAAAAAATTAGCAAAGATAGCACCACATATTCTACGGCGAAAATATTGTTTTAATTTGGCGGCATGTTCTTTTTTCAAAAGTAGGTACTTTAACACAGATACAATATATAGATACCGCAAATAAACGCCACTGACCGTGTGAGTATGTAGCGCTTCAAAGCGTTGCACAATCGATTTTATCATATTTTAACGATTGTAAAATAGGGACTAAAAAACACCTAATGTTTTGAGAAATTAATTCTGTTCCCTGATTGGTCGATTTTAATATAGCTGTATTCTGGTTGGTTCATACCAAATACAAAGTTTTTTTTTAAAGAGTTAATATAGTTAAAGAGTATGCGTACCAAAAATAAGCTAACGTTCCGATTGACAGTCTATGTGTATTGTGATAGGTTGATTTAATTTCGTGAAGTATTTTGATTTGTGGATTTAATTTGGTGAAGTATTTTGATTGGTCAAATTAAAATGATTTTTAAAAAAAAATCATTCTATTTTCCATTTCATATTTTCCCTAGGGGAAATATGAATATAATGTATTCTCTAGGGTTTACATGTACTACTTGAGTCTCGCTTGATAAGTCTAATATGACACACTTTTTGAGCATGAGAAGTGAAAAAACATTTTTTTTGTGTACCTCCCCTGCACGTAACGTGGGGATGTATTTTTTTTTCTCGTCTACCCCATAGTATGGGGTGTTGTTGGATAGGTCTTTCAAAAATATTGCGGGTTTTTGGGAACAAATTTTCTATTAAGGGATCCGTTTATGAAATATTAAGCTTTAAAGCGCTAATTTTTGTTAGAGTCACTTGTCACCCCCCTACAGCCAAAACTACAAATACTAAAAATTTGAAAAATATCTTAAATTAAAGCACATATAATGAATTTAATAGGAAAACTATCACGACTAAGTAGACTTCACTGGTTCTTGAGTTTCAAACGGTTTAAATGTTTATACCTACAGAAAACTCATTGCGGTGTTGGTAAACTGACCGCGACCTATGTCGATGTATGGGGAGAACAGTTTTCCAACGGCAAAGTTAAGTTTGTCGCGAGCTCTAATTTCTTTGTAGTACCTAACGGCTTCGGAACCCTACACTGGCACTGGGCATGGTCCGACATGCTCTTGCCCAGTTTTTTTAATAAATGTAATTAAACCACAGTGCCATTAAAATGTGTCAATAATGAATGTGTGATGTATGGGTAGACGATGAACTGGACGGACAGTAAGATAAGTAGGTAAGTAAATTAGATGCGTGCATCAATATGATCACTGAGGTTCGTTAGTGTTCGTTACATGTTTTTACCAATAAAACCGTTTTTACAAGACAAGACTTCATATCTACGATCAAAACTACAATAACACTAGTGTGGATATCGATAATAGATATACGGCAGCTCTGAACAAATGTGTGAATTTTCAACTGCGCAAATACATTGCTGCTCGATGGACCCTTTAAGAATTAATTAGGTACGCAAAATTTCTTGGAATTAACGTTATTCCTCCTTTATATGATTTGTAGAGCAACCTACGTTTAGTTTAAATAGTTGCTCGCATAACATTTATACACTGTAAGTATACCTCAATGCTCACATTCAATAACCGAAGCAGTTTCCACCTCACTCGTTAGTAAAATCCTTGGAGCCCCGAGCCGCGACGCGACAGTGCGCGGGGCGGTCGGCTGATACGCGGGGCGCGGGCGCGGGGGTTCGGCGAGCTGCCATTCCGAGAAATGAGCACTGTTGAATTACGTGTTTTATAAACGTCGTTTTTCGTTTGTTGCACTTCACCGTTAAGTTTAATCATTATGATATTAACACTTCACTAATTCTGAGATTTCAAGCTACAATTTGATGTGTAACACAACTTGTTTTATGATAAAAACCCTAAGCAAATCAATTAATTACAGCGGAGTCGCGACGCAGCGATCCTACGGCTACGGGCACGGGCGCACATTGTATATTAGGTAGGTATTTCCTTCTCGCTCAGAAACCAATTAATTCTCTGACTGTTTAAGACAATTTTAATTTAACTTTCTCATGGCGGCCATAAACGTTTTTGCAAGTAATAAATATTAGTCTATTAACTATGAAATGCTGTACGTTGAATTTTTTTCGTGCATTGTTGGTTTTACCTTGAAAACTGCTGATGGCCTTTAGAAATACCTAACTATTATTTGGGTATCGTAAACAGAAGTTTGGTAGGTATTTTTGGTTAGAAAACATTGAAATCATCACTATACATAGTATAAAACAATTCGCTTCCCGCTGTCTGTCTGTCCCTATGTATGCTTAGATCTTTAAAACTACGCAACGGATTTTGATGCGGTTTTTTTTAATAGATAGAGTGATTCAAGAGGAAGGTTTATATGTATAATAAATTCTGGATTATGTACGGGTGTTACAGGAAACTCACATAAACCGAAGCGAAGCGAGATCAGGTCGCTAGTCTAAATATAAACCTGAGTGCGGCGGTACGGAACTCTCGGTGCGTGAGGCTGACTAACACTTGACCGGTTTTTTAGTGTTTTTGTGTAGTTTTTTAAGGATTGTACTCAAATACTTAAGTAAACGTTTATTGCATTCCACAATCAAATGTGAGTTGGTAATTGACAAGCTAACTTAAGCTAATAGGTAGGTACAGTGGGAGCCCTTTGTTTCCCATAATTTTATTGGTCATAATGTAATTGTTGACATAATTTTTGATAGTCATCATTTTTTATATCGCTAAAACTGTAAAATTTTCAGAAGTTCTGAAATATCTAACGTGTAGACAAGGCTAGGTTAGGTTAGGTTTGATTTATAAAAATCCTGAAAAAGCAACAGTTTCTTAAAAAAACCCGTTATGACTTGCGATGATTATGACCTATAGCACATTATGACTATAAATAATTATGTCAGTCAATATAGACCTAGGTACAGTACCAGTATTGGACCCTGTTGGCCTTTAGCTTAATCGTCTTACATCATACTATTTATATTATGTATAATCACACAAAATTAGACTCTTGTATGTTTTAAGTACCGTTGAGGTACCTACAGCAAAAATATAAATACGTTGAAAAATACCGTTTATTTTTTAACTAAGCAAGTATCCTTATTTTTTTTATTTGTTAGCAAATCCGTCGTCTAAAAAAAACAATCGGCTATCTCTTACTGTTACAAACAACAGCTCTTTATAGTTGGAATTTTGCACTTACAAATAGGCTTGTTTACCAATTTATTATTAATTAATGATTATTTAGGCACGCGCCCCACTTGTTTCAGTACGTTGCGGCCGCTGTGTCCTTTTGGCAAATAGTAAATACTTAATAAACGATTAACGGACCTATGGAAAGTTAACGGAAGTTAATGAGTCCGTTAACAATTTTTGAAGTTAACCTAAAAGTTAATCCGTTACTCGAAATGTTAACTTCGTTAATTGATGATTAACGGATTAACTAGTTAATGACTTATACACTTATTGATTATTGATTGATCACATATGCGTAGTGATACTATACACAACCTAAAGCAGTTACCTCAATTACGTCACAGTATCATATACGAGGTCAACATCGTGACTCAGGTCAGAGAACTGTCGAATATTTTTCGTGTGTGTGTGCCGCCGCCGGGCCCTGGGGTCAATAGCAAGTCAAGGTATAGGTCAGTCCAATCAATACTGGACTATTTACCGCGGAGCCCACTCTAAAATAGCGTAATGCATAATGGTTCCGCATAATATTTTAAAAGCAGGTACGACTATGTATGTATGTTTATGTATGTTATTGTTATTTTTTCGTTATATATGTAGGTACGAGGGGTACCTTTTAAGTTCTGTCGTTTGAAAAAACTAAAGATAATTTAAGTGTTAAATGGTATTTATTGTTTTTCAAAGTAATCACCGTGTAATACACTTTTTCATTCGATCGAACCTGTTTTCGAAACACTTATTCCATTCCGAAGTCGGGGTCTCCAAAATGGCCGTTTTGTATGCCTCAACCGCTTTTTCAGGCGTCCGGTACCGTTGACCACGAAGTCGTTGCTTGATTTTTGGAAAAGTGAAGAAGTCATTAGGGCTTAAGTCTGGACTGTACAGCGGGTGATCCAAATTTTCGACGTTTTGTTCTTTTAAAAACGCAATTGTCTGCCGGGCGGTGTGCGAGCTAGCATTATCGTGGTGCAGTACTATACGACGTCTTGGGTTATTTTTTCGGAACTCGCCGATAACTTCTGGTAAACAAACAGTGGTATACCAGTCAGCATTAACTGTTTTACGATCTTCGAGCACGATGGTCGCAACGTGGCCACTTTTG
This sequence comes from Acleris literana, assembly GCA_946894065.1. Taxonomy (NCBI): domain Eukaryota; kingdom Metazoa; phylum Arthropoda; class Insecta; order Lepidoptera; family Tortricidae; genus Acleris; species Acleris literana. The sequence goes on from OX335687.1 coordinate 3,459,448, forward strand.
CGCTACAAACGTGGCGACCATTTTTTTCGAAGTGCTCCGTGAGCGTATTACTTTGGTCGGTTATGACTCATCCCGAAACACCCAAACAGTCGACTGCTGTTCAGAATCCGGATCGTAGGCATATATCCAAGATTCGTCACCACTGATAATGTCATAAACGTGTTTAGAGTCTCCTCGGTTGAATTGCCGCAGAGTTTTGCGGCATCATCTAACGCGAGCCGTTTTTTGGTCTTCACTAAGTAAATGTGGTATCCAGCGTGAGATCAATTTCTTTACACCTAAGTGATCATGCAATATATTTTGAACACTGGTCCCTGAAATGCTTAATGAAGCTTCTATCTCGCGGTATGTCGCATGGCGATCTTCGACGATCAGTTGCCGTACAGCATCAATGTTTTCCTGGGTTACAGCTGTTTTTGGTCGGCCTTCACGATGCCTATCACTAAGACTAGAGCAACCACGTTGAAATTCCAAATACCAACGTTCCACAGTCCGGATGCATGGTGCTTCATTTTTAAAAACCGTAGTCAGCACTGCTAGCACAAGTTGCCCGCGACTTCTTTGTCGCTCGGATCTCCCTTCCTATCTAGTCCGTAACGATAGAGACGCACTGAGCGACAAGCGAGAAAATACAACTTGTGCTACCCGTGCAGCTCTTCAAAGCACTGAAGACGCGTTAAACCCCTTTTAAAGTTGTAAAATATTATCGCACGTAAATTTTCCTTCGAAATTTCCATTTTCACAACCGACTTGTCAACTTTGAACCGACGCTGTACTAAAACGAATCGGGCGATCTCGAGACATTCTTTTGTTTTTGAATTCTAAATTCAAATATTTTAAGATGATACTAGTTTTTTTTTAATAATCACGGGAGTTTTGCAAACGACAGAACTTAAAAGGCAGCCCTCGTATGTTTATGTGTATATTTTATTGTTTATATATGTATATGTGGGTATGTATGTATGTATGTATTATTTGCTTGCGAAATTCGTATTCACCTTAACTATTCTCTGTTTGGCCTAGTAGTGGTTGATTGGTAAAAAATAAGATACTCAGTTGATGTTGTATATTAAAGAATTATAGAATATTCAATTCCCGTTCATTTGATACCCCACATATGAATATAGGGTTCATATAATTAGAATTATTCGCAAGTTTTAAAACACAGCGGCCGCCATTTTGATGACGTCATATCTCCGGATCAGGAACTTTACAGATGGGGTCCCGACGGTTTTTAAGATAGAATAACATGTTTAGCAACATACTAAAATTTGGTGCTGGTATCACAAAGTGACCTTATGTTACCCCAACGGATCGCACTAATTGCAAAAAATTGCGAAGTTCGAAAAAATTATGAATTTTAAAAGGGTTTATTAATGTTTCGACGAAAATTATTTAGCAAATTCTTAACTCCCCAAACTACGTATCCCATATTTTTATTTGGGCAAATTTTTATTTCCCAACTCAACGTTCGCACTGATATCATTTCCCAACTAATGATCTGATAAATTACCTATTGTTAGACAAATTATTACCTGGGATTCTTTTAAGTTATCAATTATGTTTTCGTCAAATGTATTGATTGGCATACCATAATTTAAAAACCTATGCCTATCTCCGGGAGCAGTTTCGTTTTTAGGGTCATAAAATAAATAACCCTAACCTACCTATCTCAGCGAACAGTTTCGTTTTTAGGGTCATTGAAAAAAAAGGTTATTTGCCTTAGGAAATCATTTGCTACACAATTATTTACCACATAAAATTTGACTTAATAAAATATTGCAATAAAAAAATGTAGCGAAATAAAAAAAGTACGAAATAAGTTTATGGCAAGGATTGATTTGCCAAATAAAACTACGGCGAAAAGTTGGTTGCCAAATGAAATTTGACGAAACATAATTCGTAACCTAACCTAACCTTAACCATAACCATAACCTTTGAAAAGCTTTATCTCTAAAACTATATGGATCTACAGAGACAATTCTACTCTCATATGGTAGCATAAATTTGCTAGAGTCTGATTTAACAACGTCTGGAGAAGGTACTATCAAAAACTAGTCCTTTAGGGTTATAATCGCCAAAATCTGACAAAAGATCGAAATTTTCGCGGTTTTTTTTTGACGAAGTTGCGTCCGGCGCTCGATTCATAAACTTGGATTATTCATTTGGCCAAAATAATAAACAAGTTAGCAAAAAATCAGAACTACCGGATTTGACGCAAACACCATGTTGACTAAAATTACTGGAGTTTAAGATGTTTTACTACGATTATGACCTTCGAAACTAATAGGTACAAACGTACTTTTTGGTTAATTCTACTAATATTAAATGCGAAAGTTTGTGTGTTAGTTTGTTACTCCTTCACGCTGCAACAGCCGGAGGATTTGAAATCGAGATAGCTTATAGCCTGGATTAACATATTATTATAGGCTTTTCATCCCGAAAAAAATAAGGGATAATCGAAATCTACGCGGAGCAACTCGCGGGGAAAAGCTAGTTTCGGTCCGTGACGGGAATTCATTCTTTTTAGTTCCTGACCTACACAAGCCTAAAACGTGCCGATGAGATAAAAGCGTGGCTTAAATAGCCCTTAGTAAAAGTGTTTGTGCACACTACAGTAACAGTAGAAGGTCTGATAACGACCAAGCAGGGTTTATACTCGTAAATGTTGAAGTAAAATTATGGATACCTTACACTATGAACGCTTGAAGGTCTACCATAATAGCAAGCAAAGCAAGGCAAGGGCTACAAAATCCCCTTTGTCCATGTAGCTCGGTCTTATCACCCGTCTTGCTTGCTCCCATTCAATGTTCGTGCGTCCTGCCCCCGCATGAATGAACCGCTCCTTATGAATACACAGACACGCTATCGTGCTGTTTGTTTTCGCTAAGCCAATGAACATGATCTCAGACTCGGTTGCCAAAGTAGATTCAATCGTCTCCAGTTAGTAATAAGGTTGTGATTGCTACAGGGATCTTAATATGAGATGTTGCTATTTATAGAGGCCATTGTGTTAGTAATTTAGTATATTAAGTAGTACGTCGCTGGAATATTTAGGCTTACCTAAACCCGACACGTAAATAAATTAATAATAACTTAATTATGTAAACATAGTATCTTGGGTAAAGGCACAGTTTCTGTAGGAGAACGTAGGTATCGTTTATTTTTATGTGGTTATCTTGCACCATCATAGGTTTGGTTAGGTTAGGTTAGGTTTTTATTTATCAACTGACGAAAAAAACGGAGGAGGTTCTCAAGTCAACGCGTATTTTTTTTTATGTAACTAACTATGATCTGATCACGCATAACTTTTTACAGAGTTGTCCGATTTTAAAAATATTTTATGGTTTGATAGAGTATACTTCCGAAGTGGTCCCAATCTGAATCTGATGAGAGAATCCGTGAGGAATTGAGGGAACTCCTCAAATATTATAGGCATACATGCAGCTATTTTAGTATTTTTGGTAACAAGTCCAACATTTGCATTCAGAAAGTATCATTTGGTGAAGTGGAAATGATGATGAAGACCACAAATGGCTACCAGAACTCCTCAACAGGTACCGTTGATTTCAAGACACATTTGTCAACTATCTTAATCGAGATATCTTATCGCCACCCTTGAAATCAACGGTACCTGTGGAGGAGTTCCGGTAGCCATTTGTGGTCTTTATCATCATTTCCACTTCACCAAATGATACTTTACGAAGAACATTTAATTGTTTAAATATGACAATGACTTTCCCTTCCCGCGGCGTTGCTTGCGGCGAGCTTGTAATGTCTTTAACTTTCATAATAATATCAACTTGTTTGGCGCCGACTTTTGAAAAAGTGCCCTTGCGGTTAGGTTAGTTTTTTTTAGGGTTCCTTACCCAAAGGGTAAAAACGGGACCCTATTACTAAGACTTCACTGTCCGTCTGTCTGTCCGTCTGTGTGTCACCAGGCTGTATCTCATGAGCCGTGATAGCTAGACAGTGAAAATTTTACAGATGATGTACTTATTTCTGTTGCCGCTATAACAACAAATACTAAAAACCGAATAAAATAAATATTTAAGTGGGGCTCCCATACAACAAACGTGATTTTTTTGCCGTTTTTTGCTAATGGTTTATAGATAATGGTACGGAAGCCTTCGTGCGCGAGTACGACTCGCACTTGGCCGGTTTTTTTAACACGGTCAATCGGATCGCGATCTGTTATCGTTATCAGTTGATCCCAATCCAAATTGGCTGTATATCCTCGTTAGGACCTGCGTAAACAAAAAAAAAAACATAATACGGCCATTGAAATAAAGATCATTTGCAAAGGAGATAAATTAGATTTTTCCTTAATTTTAGGACTGACAATTAAATTAGAAAATTTACCGTATGATGGCGTATATTCATTTGTCTAAAGGCTGATCGTGTCGTGTTTTTTCTCTCTCTTATAATAGGTTTCACTCGCAAGCGGATGATGCTTTTTTATCATTGAAAAATAAAATAAAATTAAAAGGAATAACGTGACAAACTTATTAAGTAGTTTACCTACTTACCAATACAAAAACTAACTTGCCAAAGGGCTAAGGAACAAAGCATACTATAATCTATACCTATATCTCTATAGGTATACGTAGTATAAGACAGAGTCGCTGCCAGTCGCCGCCTGTCCCAATACTACCAATGTAGATACGCTTAAGGCCGAGCCACAGCGGATGCGTGACGTGCACGTGCGCGTGCGCGTTCGCTTTCCACTGCGTTGTATAGTATGAATTCTCATTTCCACATGTCACCTATACAACGCAGTGGAAAGCGAACGCGCACGCGCACGAGCACGTCACGCATCCGGTGTGGCTTTCAAACTACTTACGCTACGGATTTTTACATCACATTCAATGCCTATCACTCAATTTTTGATTTCTATACAAAATGGAAACGAATAGCGGGTGGTTTTTCATCAATAAGTCTCCATTCAAGAGGCAGGTCTTTATGCATAAGAAATTCTTTTAGTTCAAGATTAAAAAGAGACTTTGTTTCGTATTTATTAAGTTGTAATTTGCATAGCATAGCAAACATGTTTGGCGTGTGAGCGTTTTGTTTATGACGTAAGGCGTTCAAAGGTCAATAACTTTATGTCGCATCACTAGCAGCGCAGACGCTGCGCACCTATGCCAAACATTACATTAAAATCTATGCAAAATGTCGTTGATAAAGACAACAAATAGCAAAGATTAAAAGATAAAGATAAAACATAAAAGATGTATGATGTATGGTGTTCCTAATAATGTAGATGTGTGTATTATGTGATGTATTTTAGAGCCTTGAAGGTAGGTACTTCTGAATCGGTTAAAAATAGTGGAGAGTCATAGCTCTACGGACTAACCAGCTGGGACCGTTGACTTAGATAGGACGGGAACCATCGCAGTAATGTGCAATAAGCTAGGTACAGTCACCAGCAATAATATATCTATTATCCAACATTGGGCGCAAAAATATCTGACACGCTCTTAGACCTCTAGTAATAAAGACGTGTCATATTTTTGCGCCCGATGTGTGATTATATATTATTGCTGGTGGCTGTACCGTGACTATCAAGATTAATATTTGATGGTTGACCCGGTAAATAGTAGATACATATTTGAAAACAAGCGCACGTTTGACGACCAAAGCAATAAATAAAAAACAAAACTTGGTAAGCTAAGCACATTTCTATTTATTTATTGAATAATTTTACAAATATAATGGGAATGCCGGTGTATATCCTTTTTACCTGGTATGTATGTAGTTTTTTTTTTGATCTGGCAAAAAAGCAGCGTACGAACTGATACACGTGTTTTGCACGGCAGCGTAGCTCCACGATACAGCGATGCCACACGAGCTTTGCCGTCGTCGCAACGCATAGAGCGATGCACGAATTTCAACACATCGTGTGGCATGTCGTTCTTATTATATGTAGAACAACGCAGCGGCGACGACGCAGCGCATCGGCAACGCCCGTGTGGCACCTCTCTTACTGTCCACGCTCCTCTGCTGTCGTTCCACGTTACCCTCGCGACACTTGCGACGCTCCGTGGTGATGTGACCATTCCGTACCCTTACCATGAGTTACAATTACCATACTAGCTAGCTAGTCGAATGCTCTGTCCGTCGCACTCTTTAAGAACACTGCGAGGTCTGCGAGGGACAGACATTCGACTCGCTAGCGAACGTCAATTTATTGTAACTCATGGTACACCGTTCGTGAAAATTTCGGTTTTGACGAAAAATTTAATAGTATTGAAGTGTTTTGTGTGTGGTTCGGGGAACTCCGTTTTTGATTTTGATATTGAATCCTTTGAGAACCGTTGTTTCGGCGAGGAAAAAACTTGGTGTACAGGTTAGGTTATGCTTGAATTTCATTGACAATGTTGGGTATCATTCTTCCTGCTATAAAAAAGTTAACAGTTCTAAGCAAGAAATATAACCAAGAGTAAACACAGTTTTGCAACGATCAAGAGGTATATACCTCTAGCACTCATTTTACTATTTAAATAAGGAATTGCTCATAGTCTCGCTCAGAGTTAGAAAACCTGGTAAATTTTTTGAACTAGCTCGTCAGAAACGCCATACCTACATTGCAAATAGAGAATTTTCATTTCAATTCCGCTCGAACAGAATTGATATTATTTCGAATCTGATCAAGGAGCAAAATAAGCCTGTTCCTGCACGAAATAACGTTTAATTTCGCTCGCTAATTTGTTCGCACTGCCATCGTTTTCTCGTCTTTCCTAACCTATTATAAGCTAGCTCTTTAGTTTCATTTTCACCAACCGGCTTTATCATTTAAGTCGCGACGCCAACCAACTGCAGGAAGAATCAAAAACCAAAAATATCAGGCATGGGCCTGTTTTATAAAGGTACAAATTACAATTTAAACGTTACAAGTTTCCATATGACACAACCTCGACCAATGACGACCAGCCATTTGAGGAGTGTTGCCAGTTTAGAAATGTAAAATTGTTACTTACATACATACCTTCACGCCTTCATGCCCAAAGTGGGGTAGGTAGAGCTTCAGAATTACCAACTCTAAAAATGTGTTGATAATTCTGTAACCACATTTTGCACAATTAGGCTAAGATGTTTATCAGTGTATTAGTGACAGGTTGCAAGCCCATCGCCTAACAGTACTACAAGCCTTTACTCCCTTAGTCGCCTCTTACGACATCCACGGGAAGACATGGAGTGGCACTATATGGATTGTTACTTGTAGCTTTATAAAACTTTCGAACCGTCCCCAAGCCGTGGGCACGTCGCCCTCGTGACAGAATCACTTGTCGAATATTCGAGGTAATATTTCCAGGCATTAAGAGCAACAAATGGCACCTAGCTCTCTCTATTGAGGATTGTTAATTCATGAAAATATGCGGTATTTAGTGGTTTTTTTTACTCTTTTAAGGTGGAGCTAAGTGCAGTATTCCAGATCCTACCGTGGACTTACAAAAGGTTTGTTGTTGTTTACTAGACAAACAAATAAGTTGCAACGAACGCATTGGTTTCTAGGCACGCCGCTCGTGAATTAAACCGGTTTATTAAGGTAAAAATTAAGTTCTCAAAATGTTTGCGTTCCCTAGAAAAGGTCAGAGCCAAACCGAAATAAACCGGTACTAACCGGTATTTTTTAACCCGGTTCCGAGCACTGTTACATGAGAGCCAAAAAAGAGAGATTTTCACTTAGTTGACAAAAAATTATTACAATAGTTAAGATATTAGTTATATCAACCAAAGCTGATAGTTAACTACAGCAATTTCTTTAGTGATTCAACTAACATCATAGTTGATGTATCTACCGTCTTAGTTGATGTATCTATCGTCTTGTTAGGCTCGTATGGGATCAAGGCGCTTATGCACAACAATCACAGTCTTGTTACAAGCGACCAATTTTTTTTTTCAGTGGCAGATTGTAAAACCAAAAAGCAGATAAAACTCACGTCAGATTCCATAGGGATATCACGCTTGAGCTCAGCCACTTGCTTGCCGGAGAGGTAGTTGAGGCAGTTGAGCTCCGCCAGCTGCGAACGCTCATCCCGCAGCTTGGACTCGAGCTCCTCGTACTGCACGATGGACTTGCACATGCCAGTCTTGACATTGTAGTCGCGCAGAGCGTGCTGCCCCTTCTTCGCTAGCTGCAACAGTTAATAAAGAATGACATCAAAGAGAAATAACTATTCCGTTCCGTTCCGATTAGGGAATGCAAATAACCGGTTTTAACCGATTTTAACCGGTTATTTTCATACAAAAGCGGTTAATAACAGGTTAATTTGCATTCCCTAGTTCCGATGACTACATCCAGCCAGCAGTTCTGTGGCAAGGACGCGGAGAGGACCTGAGAGGGAGGAGAGGCTCTCGCTGGCGTCTCGAAACGTCGTCTCTACCTTTCCCCTAAACCTGACGCTCGCGGATTTTTGCACCAAACCAACTGTAGCAATCGTCATAGTCATGGTAGGTATAACATATTTATAGATATCGATTTTTATAAAATGAATGATCAATATTGTTTTATAATAATCAGCACCTACCTATAAATAAATAATTCGATAACTATGAAGATTCCGACAGTCTTATGTTTTGTTACGAAAATTCAGATTTGTCCATATGAGGACGGAAAGCCATATAGCACCAATAATATTTGCACAAACTGTCTTGTTTCAACATGTGCAAACATAGGTGATATACATATATATATTTTTCACTTCTCATGCTCTTAAAATATTACTTTAGACTCTGCACATCGGGACTAAAGCTTCTTATTAATCTCTAGGGATGAAAGTTTTTTTTTTTTAATTTACTTTGGAAACCCCTAAACAGCCAATCACGGTGTTTGTGAGTAGAGGATTATTGCCTTTATTGCCTGGAGGCTTATTTTTAGGCCATGGAAATAACCTCAAAATGACAATTGTGCAAAAATATAAAAAAAAACGATTTAATAATAATTACGTAATAATAATTACCAATATGAATATATTTAATTATATTAAGGATGAATTCATTTTATTATGCATGGTGCAATTAGTATTAAAATAGTTTTCAAGTTTGAACCTGTTGGCTAAATATGCGAGCATTTAAAGCGGCACTGATAAAAAAAAAACCGCGGAACGAATTAGTAAGAAACTTTCTTATAATCAATATTGTAGTTTTGTAAAGAACGTCGTCAGTGCCGGATTGAGCAAGCACGGGGTCCGTAGCAAATTCTATAAAGAGACCCCGGTTCGCTTTAGGTTACAGGTTGTGGCGGGCTCTTTTCTGCAACTGGGCGACTTAGATATGCGCCTATTTTGTGTGGGGCTTTGTTTTAGGTTATTCTGCTGGAGAATATCGATTGGATTATTCATCCTATCGTCAACCCTGATCGATATGAGTACACGCATACTGATGTAAGTACCAAAACAGGAGAATAGCGGCCTTTACACGTAAAGATCGGACCGCGGGAAACGCCATGCGCCATTTGAGTTGACCTCTATTCTAATATCAGTCGAGATGACGTTTAATTCGAAATTAATTGTCATTTTGCATACAAATTTGACAAATGTCGCACGTAAGTAAAATATCGAGCGATATGATAGTTGAAGCCGACTCTAGTTTGTCTCTGAATTAAAAAAAAACTATGACAGCTGCCAGAAAACTTTTCAATCTTTTCATTACCGCCATTACTGGTTAAAATTTAATATGCGGCTCCTGTATGCATCATGGAGGCTTATGATATGTGGGTAGATAAAGTAGTGTATGTAACTGTACATAAATAGGCATTAAAACACTTGTGTGATGTTAATATGAAACTCGCCTTCGGCTCGTTTCATAAACCCACACTCGTGTATAATGCCCTTCATTATGTACCCTAAACTACTATAAAGTGAAACATTATTATTATAAATGTCATTCACTTAAACGTACTTACTACGTGAACTAAGGTCTGTTCATTCTTACTTGTCTTATATAGTAAACAACTTTCTAACCTCAAATGACCGTTTTTTGGACAAAACTGCTACTTTAAACAAAATAAAGCAATCACAGACACATTAGCTAAGTGATGTCCATAATGTTTACTCAGTTTACTTTATTTACGATAAAAGAGCTGTTTTAGCCTAAAAAGGTTCATTTTGAGGTTAGAAAGTTGTTTACTATATAAGACAAGTAAGAATGAACAGACCTTACGTCATTACATGGTCAGGTTAAAGTAAGTTCACTGTGACAAAGGCAAAAGTGCTGAACATTTTCTTTGGAGTTATGCAATATCATGCATACATACGAGTAGATTGTAAAACTTTACCTAGGTATAACTACTCTTTTTTTACGCTTGGATGGATTGATTAAATCGTTTTTCTCAATAAAATATGAAAATACCGTTAAAGGGTGAATTTCAACAAGCGTCAAATTATCCTAATTTTGGTGGTATTTTTTATTTTCTTAGTAGGGTTTACAATTAAAAGTTTAAGTGACGTCATTAGTCATTATAAAAACAGTGTTAAAATGGCCCTTTATTATACCAAGTGTTTTTTAAGATATAACGATTTTACTAATTATGTACCACCAAAATTGTTATTATCCACCAAAATTACTTTTCTTAGAAAAACTCACGATCAATAATAACATATCGGGCTAATTAAAATATAATCGTTAGGGAATCTTCCTTGTTATTTTTGAAAATCCAAAACGTAAGTTTCTAATATAATAAATAATGATTATTTGTTGTTTAAATAATTTTGGTGGAGACCAGAAATTTTGATAATTTTGGTGTTTCGCAAAAGCCACCAAAATTGTACCACCAAAATTATAAAATATAACATTTTTTTTAAATTAAAAACAAATGTTTTAGTTTAACAAAAACTTAACTCGTTACAGTTAAAAAGACACCATAAACATACTTGAAAAAACTATCACACAACAAAACTTTTTGCGAAATAATGACTTATCTAAGTTATCACGATTAATAAAGTGTATTTCATACCACCAAAATTAGATACTTATGTGCTTAGCGGGAAGACGCAGAAAGATGGTACAAATCTTTCACCGTCTATTGCTGGAGTGAAACTGAACGAACATCTGACGCTACATTTGTTTGTTTAATCACGTTTCGTTCGATCATAAAATCAATTTCAATATTCACCACCAAAATTAACTATTTCGCTTGGACAGTTTTATTTACACTGATCCCAGTTTCCTTTTACTTGCAAATGCAATAATTGATACATTTTAAAATACCTCAACTAATAAGGAATACAGATAACTAAAATATAAGTCTAGTTGAGGCTTAATAAGTTTGTACCACGACATATCAGTATATGCGGGAAGTACAGGACACGACACCAAAATTGATTTTGGATTGAAAATATTTTTTTACGATAAATATAATAAGTTAATAATAATTTTAACTTTGGCTCAATATGGTACTTTGAGTAAGATTATTTATAAAATAAATAGTTTTCCAATACATGTACTTTACACCCCAATTATCACGTCCGCCGCTCAAAAAATGTGGTTGAGATAATTACCCTAAAACAGATCACCAAAGGTGAAATAAAAATAGAAATCGGTTAAGAAATACGGATGATAAAAGTATTAAACTGCTAATTATTACATCCGATATGCGTCGGCCATGTAAACTCCATGTTAAATTCTGTTGTTACAAAGAGATAGGACAATTAAACAACATTATAGCTATTCAAAAAATATTTTTTCTAAACTGTTTGTTGCAAGTATAAGCTTTTATTAAAGCTGTGAAAAAAAATCCCAATTATCAGATCTTCCTTATTTGTTTCCTTGGGTTTTTTTTTTATGGTATAGGAGGCAAACGAGCAGACGGATCGCCTGCTGGTAAGCGATTACCGTCACCCTTAGACACCTGAGGGCCCTACAAAGATGCACTACGCTAACTAACGTTTCTATTCGATTCGTTTTTAAACCAATCGCGTCACTGGAAGACCACGTGACTTTTCGTATCACGTCATCTCCCAGTGACGCGATTGGTTTAAAAACGAATCGAATAGAAACGTTAGTTAGCGTAGTGCATCTTTGCAGGGCCCTCTGCAGCACCAGAGGCGTCACAGGTGCGTTGCCGGCCTTTTAAATGAGAGTACGCTAATTATTATAATTTTATTAGAAATCTAACAAATTTTGCAGTCAAAATAAAAACTTTTAAAATAATCTTTCATGAACGAAATGCAGCAACATTTTCCGTAGCCTGTGAAGAATATTCCCATCACTGACACTATTTTACTACACTTAAATCTAAGGACTTGTAGCGGTATAAAATTGGTCCAAGGATAAAGACGGCTTATCGAGCCGGTTTTTGATATTAAGCCAAATGGTATTTGCGCAATAGCCTACATACAGATGCAGAAAACGTCTCGAACGCGTTTGCGTTTCTCGTATAAATAACATGGCCCAAACGCTTTCGACACGGTTTGCCGCGTAAACAGTAATTTACACTCAAGGGTCAGGTGCGAAAGACCAATCGTCAACACCAACCTTAACCTGCCCTTTGAACTACCGGGCACGTTTTATAAAGCTACAAGTAACAATTTTACAGGTCTAAACTGGCAACACTGCTCAAAAGGCTGGTCGTCATTGGTCGAGGTTGTGTCAAATGGAAACTTGTAAATTGTAAGTTGTAGCTGTATAAAATGCCCAGTGGGTCAAAAATCAAATTAATATTTTGAATTTAAATTTCATAGGCACAAGATTAAAAACTCTTTAATTAAAATTTCTCCAGATTAGGAAATGCTAAGCGATATTGATAGCCCAGAGCTGCCAGTATACTCTAGTTGTCGACCTGTCTAACAAATATCCAGAGGTTCAAGCTTACGTTGGACTTGACAGAAGCGCGTGGAGCTAACCCCATGTGCTTCTGTTTAGTCCACCGGAGTAAATCTCTTTAACCGAACAATTGTCCTCGCGTGTGATATCCATGGACTTGTTTCTCTAATAAGTCCATGGCGATTGTCTAAAACTCGATACTGGCGAAATACACCTTATTAAACACAAGGAGTGAAAGCCATTAATTAAGATAAGATAAGATAAGATAAGCTTACGTTGATACACAGGATCGTCTCCTTGAGCTCGTTGGCCAGGATGCTTAGCTGTTTCTGCTGCGGCGCCAGCTGCGGAACGCCGGCCGCGCGCTTCTCGACGCTGCACATCGGCGCGAGCTTCAGGAACTGTGAAACGACGTTGGGTTATAATCAAACTTACCTATTCTGCTCTCCCAAGCCACCTCAGATTCAATTGCCAGTAGGCAATGAAATCTAAAGGTTTCTGCCCACTACACCATATTTTTGTTATTTGTTACCATTTGTTTTTTACCATGACTAGTGTTGCCAGACATCCCGATTTACGCGGGACGTCCCGATTTTCAGAGGTCTGTGGACACGTCCCTATGTCCCTTGATCGGGACGCCAATTGACCCGATTATAGCACATTCCTAGAGTGATCAATGATCACTGATCATGAATAAGATAACAACTGCAGGTCAAAAACGGTACGCCACATTGGTGGTTATAAAAATGTTGTAAGTCGCGCGATTTTTCAACTGTATTATTTGTACTGTCCCGATTCGAAAACCCAGATCCCGACTTTTTACTAGCCCAGTCCCGATTTTCGTAGGACTTGACCTGGCAACACTAACCATGACCGTAATAGGAATGTGTCAGACAAAAAAATATTCTTTGTATTGAAAAGTATGAGACTATGCCCACTAGACCGTTCCCGACCAACATTTTAATACTAATTACCTTCCGGGCCTGATACATTCATAGTACGGTCAGGTATGATACGGTGTACTTAGCAACCTTTAACGGTTTTTGTATGAAAGTAACCGGTTGTAACCGGTTATAACCGGTTATTTGCATTCCCTATTTGCCAGAGTATTCAATCCTCTCCTCTTAGTAATTAGGTTGTGATTGTTACAGGAGTTTTATTTGAGATTTAGCTGAGCAGGACAGTATTTGAGGAATTCCGCGACTACTTACCGATAGCCACTGAAGCAATCCAATGATTGTTACCAATATTTAAACCGCAGCTTGATTTGGTTATACTTTTAATTAAATAAATAAATAATAAATATCAAGGGACGATCTCACACATATATCAAGATCGCGGGAACGCGGTGGATGCGAAAAGCACAAGACCGGTCTGAGTGGAGAGCCTTGGGGGAGGCTTATGTCCAGCAGTGGACGTCTTTCGGCTGACATGATGATGATGATTTCACACAAATTGACCTAGTCCCAAACTAAGCTCTAGACTTGTACTATGGGTACTACGAAACGATATAAATACTTATATAGATACAGGTTGATTCACAAGAGCTGGCTCGAATGGATTGAATGAGTGAACGAAAGTATACAGGTGTGTAAAATAATAACAGGGTTTTGGTTTGAAATTCGAACATCGGTTCAAAGGACGGCACTCACACAGTGACAGGTGACATTACTTTGTTCATTCCATTCCTGCAAGCTTTAGTGAATCTACCTGTAAAAAAATACTTAAATACATAGAAAACATCCAAGACTCAGAAACAAATACTCGTGCTCATCACACAAATATCTGCCCTTCCCGGGATTTGAAACCAGGCCCGCTAGCTTCGTAGGCAGGGTCAGTAACGAATATATAGTCAGTTGCGCGTGCAAGCGTGATAGCGATAGCCAGCAGAAAGCTGGTAATACTTGACGCTGCTGTTATGACAGTCATGGTGGCTTAGCAATGATAGTTTGAGATGGTATGCGTGTATTAGTTAAGCTGTCAAGCTGATTATCGAAACCGCTCTCCACCAAGGTCACCTTGGAGGCTGGTACGGTTGCTCACCGCCGTCGCGTTTCCGTCTAACACGGTTGCCAACAGCATTGTTCAGAACTCACGGTCAGAAAACACTTCCGCTTGTTCGCCATCTTCCATCTTCCATGCGTGCTTGACCGCTCCCTGAGGCCCACTTTGAAAATCAAAGTTCGAAGTTACGTTAGGTCAATCCCTTTCTTTCGATTTAGTGTTGAATGACGAGTGACCGGGATGGAGCCAACGTAACTTCGAACTTCAAGTAGGGCCAATGAAGTGATACAAATGCGGTCGCGTGGTTGGCAACACGCGTCGGTGTACGACGGCGGTGTCTGACCGCGGTTGCCAACACCTGAATGCCCACGTGCTTTTTACTCTACGACGACGTTTATACCTAAGTGTTAGTCATGTATCAAAGAATTGAACTTGAAGTAGGTCCTGAAATAAATAAATAGGAGCAAATAAGCTGCGTACCATTCGCTGCACATTGCTGAGCTCCGCCTCCGGGTCAATGGTCTTTTGCTCCGCTGCCTGCGGCATTTTCACACAAAAATACTACTCCACGACAAAAAATAAATTATAATTCAAAATATCAGTTTCTACGAATGCTCAAAAAACATGCGGAGTGACAGAAGAATTTGGTTTGAAGGATGCTTTCTTTTAAGTTGTTTGCAAAGGTTTCGTTAAAAGAGGTTGCACGCTTATTTAGAACATTTTGTAGACCTCTCGCTCCAGTCCGTTTTCTATTAGTCCAAGATCCCAGTCACCCCAGAGCACAGCACCAAATAACTTTCGATGGAGAATTACGTCATACTTGTGGTTTTTTGAGATAGTTGTTGTGTATTAACGGGTTCGGACCCTAAACTGAGCATGGTCAGACATGCTCTTGCCCGGTTTTTTATAAATATCTAATCAAAATTTCATTAGATAAAACTGTACAGATGAAACTGTGCAGTTAAAACTGATGGTAGGTATGTAAGCTTAAGGGTCCTTGGAACAAGCTTAAGGAATTGCAGGAGTAGAGCATTTTCAATTGGCATAGGTGCTATACAAGTCAAACTGAGTCCAAATCACCGTTTAAGTAAGCCCAGTAGGCAATCATAAGTTTATCATAACTCCGCGAATCATAAGTTGATCATACATAACGCTTGGCAAAAGAATAGCTGATAATTATATTTGTTTGGTGGTTTGGTTTGGCCAGCTAGGTTAATTTTGGTTATGTTCTCTGGTTAATGAAGGATGGTTAATTATCAAAATATGGAATAAAGCACGTACGACCTAAAATAATAGGGGGTTAAAAAATACCCAAAAAAAAAAAAATGTCAGCCCTAGTTAAGCTGTCTCTTTGTCTGTCTGTATGACTGAGTGTGAGATGGCAGCTTACTAGGGTTAATATTATTTTTATAATTTCTTTTTTTTGGGTATTTTTGTAACACGTATAATTTTAGTAGTGATAAATTTAAAGTTAGCCCCCCTAATTAGTTTAGATTTAAAAAACTTGGTCTTATAAAAATAAGGTCTAGTCTAATGATGATTAAAAAAATCTTTTCATGAAATATACATGCATGTACGTACTTAGTCTCTAGTAATTTCAAACTAAATAAGTTTCTATGAAAAAACTCATACAAGGTTTTGTTGCCGACTGTAATTTTTTTTGCAAAGTCATTATCTGTTTATCAAGATCAATCGAATGAGTCCCAATACGGTGGATCTACGTTAAGTATAGCGGAGAGCGGTCGTTTTTACCCGACTGCCGAAGGAGGAGGGTAATGTGTTTCACGGCCTATATATGTATGTTTGTTCCTTTGTGTCACTATAAAAATTAAACCCGTTGTCCGATTTTGATGATTCTTGTGTCAATCGATTTGTCTTAATCTGGTGAGTGTCACTGAAGATATGACAGTAATCAAAATTCAATATGGCGGCAACCAGACGCAATATTGTGCAAATAAAATAAAAAAAGTCGAACAAGTATTACAAGTGGGGTATCATTTAATAGGGATTTAAAAAATATCTTTAGGTTTCTTTCATCATTTTTCATTTTGAATGATCATTTAGGATTTATAACGATTTAAAGTTGGTTAGCAACGGTCGGGTTTGGAAAGCTTGCTTTTTGTTAAAGTTATTTAGTATTTGTTGTTTTTCTTCAGGGTTCGTACTGTAATCATACCAAATTTGACGCTTGTATGTTTGACTGTTTTTACGATACAACTAAAATAAAAATAAGATGAAGAAAAAACGTATGGGGAATTGGGGAGTAATGGGGACCTCCTTATTTTTTTTGTTAGTAAATCCGCCATAATAACACATACCTATTCTTCAAAAAAAAGCAGCCCACTACCTATTACAGTTCAAAACATACAGCTTTTTTTAAAGTTAGGACGGCGCAGGCATTTTAGAGGCTGGCGTCCACTAGGCTCGCCGAGGCGAGTCGAATCGAATCGAAATTAATTCGCCTTCATACATTAACTATGAATGCGTCGATTGACGCAGAGCCGCGGCGCCGAATCGAATCAATTCAATCGACGCACTTTCATAGTTAATACATTTGAGCGCGTGCATTCTCAATTTGGCAGCAGGGCTTCTGGCGATAAGATCGAACTTATTAGGCTGCATTGAGAATGCACGTTCTAAAATGTGTTTTGTGCGCTCTGACGCCATTACTTAAACTCGCCGCTGCGGCATTACTCGTTCGTCCGATCCACCGCCGTTTTTGAGAGAATCACGCCCCAGATATCATCTGCGAATGCATCGTGTAGACGGGGTAATTTGCTCGTCTGTGGTAGTTATTTAACGTTGGCAAATCTGCCACAGATCCGTTTCTTGTCGGTTGGGGCGCAGATTAAAGGTATTAAGCGCGAATGCAAGGCGTCTGTCCATACGTCTGCCGATGTGCCTAATGCGGACGCCATATCAAAATTAACACGAATCGAATAAAATCCGTAATCGACATGGACCCATGATCGACACTTGATTCTTATTTTACAGAAGATAAGGGTTATTCATTTGTTTTGTAACACTCAATTTATGACCGTATGATCTTTGAATTACGAGTTAAGTTTCGATTATTGGTGCATGTCAGCTTAAAGTGTCGAACAATGGTGCCATTACCTTATGTTAAAATCCGTCAAAGCGTTTAGGCTGCAGGCTGCAGAGCGTGCCACAGAAATAGACATACTTACACACGCTCGAAAAACATATCTCTCCTTCGGGCAGTCAGGCAAAAAGGGTTTCTAAATGAATGAAATGAAAATATTATAAATGCAGAAGTTGGTATGTTTATTTTTACTCTGGATTAAATTGAAATGGAGATAGCTTATACATGGCTAGTTTTCATCTCGGAAAAATTAAAAATTCTAGAGGGCATAACGATAATCGAAATCTACGCGGACGAAGCCGCGGGCACAAGTTAGTATTTCCATAAAACACTGCGAAAGTCGAGCTATTTTCAACGTTTCGAAGACTGCGTCTCAACGAAAATAGCGAAGCGGATACTTATTTTCGTTATAAAGGCACATAAAGAATTGTATTCACATGGTTTACGCCTCCTAAATGCAAACCAGATGTCCCATAAGTGTGCTGTGCTGGCATCTAATTTTAAATCTTGTGTGACTCATCAAAAGTTTGAAATCACCTTGCCCAATGTCATTATTACCGTCCCACTACGGCGCGGCGAAGAGGGAGTTCAACCATAGATTATTTACATGTTATTTTAACGGCGCGTTTATATTCCAACCAATGGTGAGCGCTTGTGGAGCATTCCGTTATGGCGGCCATATTGAAGCGATTGTTAGAGCAAGAGTAACAGTATATCGCTGTTTCAGATTGGTCGATTTGGTTTGGTTTTGCGCTTGCTTGCATTGGACCCGATTCTGTGCACATCGCTTAGGGTGACATTCCACTTGTCCAAGATCTTTGTCCAATGTGCATTGCGTCTCAATTTTTTAAAATAAAACTGAGACGCAAATACACATTGGACAAAGATCTTGGACAAGTGGAATACCACCCTTAAATAGCCTAAAACTAAATTGCCTAATTATTTAGACTTAGATTAGACGGCAGATTTAACAAGTGCTATTCCAGTATGTCAATATAACGTTGCATAAGACCGCTTAAAATAAGAAGCGTCAGATTCAAATTAGCGCTGTCATTTGATTATGACAGCTGCTCGTAGAATAGCAAAGTGTTTTAGCGACACCTAAATAAAATTAGAAAGTTTAGAGGCCACTGTAGAATCGGGTGAATTGTCTCCTTTTTATTAACACAAGTATCCTTTATTCAAATCTCGAACGAAACCGATTCGATTCGAACGATTCGATTACGAAGTCTATTTTAACGTACTTCTAGTCGCGCTGGATTATTTTAAACTTTGCATTATTAATTATTATGTAACTGGTAACCCGCCCTCGCTTCCCTTCGGTATTTGTGAGTTCTCTGTAACACTCGTACAAAATCCAGAATGTATTATACAAAAAAACCTTTCTCTTGAATCACTCTATCTATTGGTGAAAACGGGATTAAAATCCGTTGCGTAGTTTGGAAGATCTAAGACCACATACAAAGGGACAGACGGTGGAAAGCGACTTTGTTTTAGGGTGGGTTTAGACCAAACGAACGAATGCTCTAGAACATGTTTTGTCTTTATTTTTTACAAAGAAAACGTAAGAGATAATGCCATAGAATTCTTGTTCGTTCGTTTGGTCTAAACCCACACTTATACTATGTAAACAACGTAAGTAATCAACGAGCTCGCTGGCATGATGATGGAGAAGAAGGGTAGCTGATCTCTAATCTGCGGGCCTAGTAGGTATGGTTGCGTTTATCGCGTGACAAAATGTGGATAAAGCATGCGTCACTCTCGTACTTAAGGAAATTCATTCCTAGACCACTTTGGAATATGTCAAAGTGACGTAATCAATCAAAACGTAAGAGTCTTCTTATGATTTTATTTGCAGTGTCACTTTGACATAGTCCGAAGTGGTCTAGGAATCAATTTCCTTGATATGTCGAGAACGACTATCAAGCAAAAAGAAGACTCTTTAAAGCACTACCATATTATCAATCGCAATCAAAATACGAATCACACCAGCGCAGCGGGCCTATTATGCCTGCGTCTACATATATATATATATATAGGCCCCCACGGGGCCTAATATGGCTGCGATTATCGCGTAACAAAGTGTGGATAAGGCATCCGTCACCTTCTGACACGTAAATAAGTAAGAGAGTGACGGATGCTTTATCCACATTTGACACGCGATATAGATGCAGGCATAATAGGCCACAGCCGGCCACAGCGGGCCTATTATGGCATTTATGGCCGTGTTTATCGATGTGGATAAAACATCTGTCACTTTCTGACCAGTAAGGTAGTGCGAGAGTAACGGATAAGTTTTTTCGTCATTTATTACTAAAAATGGTAAATAGAGTCAATATTCTTTTATAAATGTCAAGGCGTGTACTTATCTACTGAACTGTATATCTATCTATACATATTATCTTACATATTCTTACATATTATCTATATATATATTATCTTATGTACTGAAAATAGCAGTAGTCAAGCCATTATTTAAGAAAAAGGACAGAGAAAACATGGAAATCTATAGACCAATAGCCCTGTTGTCAGTATTCTCAAAAATCGCTGAGAAAATTATAAATGACCAGATTTATTCATTTTTAGAAAAGGAGAATATTCTTATAAAAGAACAATACGGTTTTCGCAAAAATAAATCAACCAGCATAGCAATTTATGACCTAGTAAAAAAAGTTGTATTGAGTGTAGATGAAAGAACCCCAATTTGTGCATTATTTATGGACATGTCGAAACCTTTCGACTATGTCGATCATGACAGGCTGTTAATAAAACTAGAACGCTGCGGCATTAGAGGAAACACGCTGGATTTGTTGACCTCCTACTTAAAAAATAGAGTGCAATGTACGGAAATAAGGGGAGTTTGCACTAAAACAAAACATGAAACTGCATACTACTCAGATTTAAGACCCTTGTTGAGTGGAGTCCCACAAGGGAGTATTTTAGGCCCACTTTTATTCTTAATTTATATTAATGACATGCCAAAATATATAGAACACCCAATGGTTTTATTTGCAGATGACAGTGCAGTGTTAATACAATCTAATGACCTTGACAAATATGAAAATGATATAAATAACACGCTTGCAACTATTATTGACTGGCTAGACCTGGATAAATTAAAAATTAACATCGAAAAGACAAAGCTTATGCAATTCCATCAATCGAAATCTAGCTCATTAGACATTGATATTAAATATAACGGAAATCGGATTGAACAAACAAGAGTAATTAGATTTTTGGGTGTTGAAATCGACGAACATTTAAATTGGAAACCATATACCGATTCTTTATGCACCAGAGTCAATAATTTTGTATTTGCCCTAAAGAAGGTATCCATGTTATCTGATCAAAAAACTGCTTTACTAGCATATTATGGGTACGTGGAGTCTATTTTACGTTACGGCATTATATTCTGGGGTAATTCTAACACTCAATGTGTTTTCAGAGCTCAGAAGAAGTGCATTCGTGCTATTTGCAACATTAAACGGACAGACACATGTAAACCCCATTTTAAAGCCCTAGGTATTTTAACATTAACTAGTCTTTATATTTACGAGGTTGCCGTGTTTGTAAAATCAAATCCAAATTTATTTCCCCATAAAACAAATTCGAATGGAAGAGCCATTCGCCACTAATTTAAAATAAATATTGTGCCTGGTAAAACCGCATTTCTGCGTAGAAGTATATTAGGCGTCGCGACTAAAGTTTTTAATTTCTTACCAGATAGCCTTAAAGACTTAGAACTCAACATTTTCAAAAAGAAGCTAAAATGCAAACTTGTCCAAAGAGTCTATTATACAATGGAGGACTTCTTTAATGACAAAGTCTAACTTAGTAGGATTTAGTTTTAATTCTTTTTTTTTTTCTTACATAATTGCGATTAGAAATAAGTATGACATTGTATTCTTAATTATTCACAATTTTATATTACTTGTATTTGTGGAAGCATTTGAAGTGTTTGTCGTTTGTAGTTTAATTACTATTATTTTGACCTATTTTTGTACGCCGTAAGGCAGATCACAGAGGTCCTTTCTTATTGCATTTATAACACCTGTAATAACCTGTGTTTCACAAAATAAATGATTACTGATTACTGATATCGTTCAAAATAACATACCTACATACATTAAATCACGCCTGTTTCCCAGGGGGGTAGGCAGAGACCACGTCTTTCCACCTGCTACGATCCTGACAAATCTCTTCGCTTCTTCCACATTCATACATCGAGTCATGCATGCACGCCGGTTTCGGGTAGGTACTCGAGATTCGGCCCTTTTCCAGTATTTCTCCGATTTGATTCGAAAAAGTACGGCTAGGGCAGCCCCTTCTGACCCTTCCACTCACTTTCGCTGTGTATATCTCTTTCGTCAATCTTCTTTCATCCATCTTTTCCAAATGACCGCATTTCTCTCTGACCTTTTCATTGATTAGGCACTGGTCCCACCGCCGGCTATTTTTAGATGGGAAAATTATAAATTAACATTCTATTTTTTATATATTTTTTTGATAAATGCTGCTGAAATGCGCTCTTTGCGTAGTACCTATGTGTGGTGTGAGCACAGACCTTAATCTAAGGTTAGGTTAGGTTAGATTAAGGTCTGTGGGTGTGAGGGTAGGGGTCGGGTTGCATAAAGTTTGAAGTAATATTTTTGATAGGCATACGTGGATTCGTCATACTCATCATTACGCATAACTGTAAATAGTCATACATTTATGCGCATAACGTTTTTAACCATAATGTTTGAGAGCATAAATAATAATTGTCATACATTTATTGCGCATAAAAACTTTACGCACAATTATCAATCGGCATAACAATTTTGACTGAATTATTGACAATCAATAACAAGTTAGTTTTTGATAAGGTCACAATTCTAACCTAACCTAACCTACTTTTCTGGTAGGAGTTCGTTTTTATTATATAGTGGCAGTTCTAACCTTACCTACTTTTCTGGAAGCAGTACCTATGACGAATATTACGACTAAATAAATGTATGACATGCTACATTATGGTTAAACCAATTATGACTCCGTATAATTATGACAGGGAACAATTATGCCATCGTACAATATATGCCAAAAAAATAATATGAGCATCAATTTTATGCGTAATGTGCAGAGGTCGCAATAGGTAGTGCTTATTAACCTAAACTTGACTCATGTTCATTCTTGCGCGAGTGAGATGGGAATACGTTATTGAATGAAGATGCAACAAGTTTAGGTTAATAAGCACTACCTATTCCGACCTCTGGTAATGTGTTATGACAATCGAAATTATGACAATAGTTGTTATGCGACCAGATGGCCACCCGTGGTGTGAAACTGATTGAAAGAGTAAGACACTGGTCCCATGGGACGCATAAACTGTCATTTTCATACAAGCAGCTATCTGAGTAGGCTATCCGGCCCTCCCACCGATAGATCAGAACCAAAGACAGGTAAGCGTATCTATCTGAAGTTTATTGGGACAGAAAAACTACAGATAGATAGCCGTTTCTATCCGTAGTAGGGCAAAACAAGAAATAGATCGAATATTGGGAATGGCCGTTAGGGTGGTATTCTACCTGTGCAAGATCTTTGTCCAATGTGCATGGCGTCTCACATTTTTAAAGCAAACTGTGAGACGCAAATAAACATTGGACAGAGATCTTGGACAAGTGGAATACCACCCTTAAATAGCCTAAAACTAAATTTTCTAATTTTTAGACTTAGATTAGACGGCAGATTTAACAAGTGCTATTCCAGTATGTCAATAAACCGTTGCATAAGACCGCTTAAAATAAGAAGCGTCAGATTCAAATTAGCGCTCTCATTTGATTATGACAGCTGCTCATAGAACAGCAAAGTGTTTTAGCGACACCTAAATAAAATTAGAAAGTTTAGAGGCCACTGTAGAATCGGATGAATTGTCTCCTTTTTATTAACACAAGTACCTATCCTTTATTCAAATCTCGAACGAAACCGATTCGATTACGAAGTCTATTTTAACGTACTTCTAGTCGCGCTGGATTATTTTAAACTTTGCATTATTATGTAACTGGTAACCCGCCCTCGCTTCCCTTCGGTATTTGTGAGTTCTCTACACTCGTACAAAATCCAGAATGTTTTATACAAAAAAACCATTCTCTTGAATCACTCTAGTAGGGTGAAATTGGGGATTCTGGATCACTTCGCCTTCGCTTTGCTCGGCTACGTGCTGCAAAATCCCCAATTCAACATTACTAACAAATCGATTTACATTATGATAAATGGGTACATGATGCTTGACACCGTTTTTATTTGCGTATATTTATAAACAATAGGTAGAGTAATCCGAATAAGACCCTCACTGTCTGCAGACCGTACAATCAGCAGATAGTTAAACCCTATGTGGGTTTTCTAAATGTCTCAAGCTAGCTGTCGGTTGTTGGTTTATTTGATTCGCGACATAACTGAGTTAAATAGATAGACAGACAGAAGATTAATCCTCCTGCTTTTTGATTTAAAATACCTCAACATAGCTGTCGGTTCTTGCCCCACGCCTTTGCTTGACTGGCGTAAAATTCACAATATTGTAAACAAAGGTTAAATTTTCTTCCCCGCGATAGAATTTCTATCAAACCGTTTTCTGAATGATTAAAGTATTTAGTTAATCAACTATTGCATTACAAAGTCTATGCAATTACTTACATTTTCAGTGAGTTTGTTAAAAACACTTTTTCGTTTTTTTTTTACGAACAAAGCAAACTGTTTTTCAAAAGCTGATACACGCATCTGAAATCGATCTGCATCAATTTTTCACGTTCCCCTTCGACTATCTTCACGAACAGGCACCAAAAAATATGTAACATTATCACTAAAAGTTACTTTCTTCGTCATTATAGCACAATTAAATTTTAATAATATTGTCATTAGTGGTAGTCAACGTTGTTTAATAACGTCGGGTTACTATGTTTTGATTTAAAAAATAAGGGCTATTATTATTTATACCATGAATAAAAGACAATAATTTATAATATATTTTTATTTAAACACCACTTTCTTAAGCTAGTTACATTTCTAAGCGCACATACAGTTGGATGATATATACAGTTAAATACATCTGTCGATAATCTATAATCTTCATATAAAGTGAACAATTTAGGACGGTTCATACTTTCTAAGTTGATAACATCATTATGATCTAAAATATTTTTAATCCAAGTTACTTTTTCCACCCCCTTACAATAAATCGTCTTATCGATCAAAAAGTCTTGGATATGCATTAAAAAACTTTCATAGGGGATGAATCCATCACTCCAGTTTATTTTTCTATTTTTCTGTATCCACCATACTTGTTTGCGCTCTGTTCTAGAGAGATTGTATAATGGGCAAGGTGGTAGAACAAGAAGGTGTTGTATTTGATCATTGGCGGCAATTGCAATTTCTTTTAGAATAAATGCATTATTGTCTCTTTTAAATCCTTGAACGTCAACTATTGCTATTGATTTCATGTTAACTTTCGAACAATATTACTCAAAGGTCTGTACTCCACCAGCCGATCGTTAATTATTAAACAGTAAGCACTTGTATTATCTGGAATATCGGCCGAAGTTTCGATCTCTAAACGAACGTCAACTGGCCCAGTTTTCAAATGCTCATTTTGTCTTGGACAATCAATTACAAATAATAGAGCCTTTTCCTTAAATTGTATAAGATCAAGCAGCGGATCTACAGGAAGGTTATAAAACGAATGACGAAATTTCGCATACATATCGTATAATATACTGTATTGGTTTTCATTAAATTTCAAATTAAGAGCATCATACGGATAATAATGAGAATTTAAAAATAAAGTCACATTTTTAAGATTACAGTGATCAAATACGGCATTATCTTTTAGTTTGTTATTTTTTCTATTAGTTTGTAAACCAAAAATTACATATCGAGGCTTTTCTAGCTGAGAAGTGGTCTTAATAGACCAAGAATGTTTGGTAGTCTTTGGTAATAACGGATATTCATAAAGATCCCAATTCCTAAAAGCAATTTGCATAGGCTTGTCTTTTTCCAAATGTTTTAACAAAGCAAGCCTTTGCTGGTCTGAAACTTTGATATGTGGCATGCGCCATTGCACTTTCTGTATGGTAATGTCTACTGAATCATTTATTTCGCTTACAACGCTGTTCAAATTTGTACTACTTCTGTTTAGTATTCTCATGCTCATGTTTACAATTAATGACTATTTTTTTTAAATCCTCCGCAAAACCCAATAATTTATTAAGTGGCAAGAGAATGCAAAATCTGCCATCATGATTATCAAACCCATCAACATGCCACCCCCACATCGCAGCAGCTTTACTTTCTCCACTATTCATAGAGACTAAAGATTTCATCGTTGTCGTTATTCCAACATTTCTAATTCGATCTATTTCAACCCCATTCATCTCATATCTTATGTCTTGAAAAAGAAAGGATATTGCATTATTTGTTAACTTAATTTTCTTTTCCTTACTTTTACCGCTAACAGCGTCTTTAGCTGTTACAGAAAAAACCCTTCTATATATAATGCGCTAGCAGAGGGTAAAACGTAAATATCTTGTTGATGGATAGGTATTCGTATTTCATCATTTTCATTGAAGCTGTTATTGTACGGGTTATAAGTATGGGTTTCATAACTTTCAATTGAGTTATCGAATGGCGGATCATCGGTTATTTGGAGGATGTTCATATTTTTAATCCAAGAGCGCGAAGAAACTCTTTATTACTATTTGTTATTGCTGCAACCTGTTTACGTCTAGCTCGTTTGACGCGGTGCTCTATAGTGGGGTTACAATAACTTTGTCGCTGTATTTTGTTACAGAGATCATCATTAAAAATTATCATTTTGATTTCCGTAAGTGAAAACTTATATTAATGTTTTCGTTACTAAAATTAATTAGATTTCCTTGTAAATCTAATATTTTTACTGTAATTGATGAAATATGTTTCTTCTTTAGATGAAAATATATTATATTTTTAGGTACTTCAATTACTTGATGTCCGGGTGGGCTGCTTAGCACGAATTCATGAAGTATATGTGTAGGCAAACCGTTCGTGTAGGAACCCTGAACGAGGTCACATTCGATCCATATCACAGATGCTGCAATAATGCATACAGGGTTGACTGACTCATGCCATTTATTGGGATCTAACACACTCTCTGAGAACCCCAATAATGTGCCTACACTATTTTTTACGTTAAAATGAATTGGCTCGCTACAGAAAATAGAACATTTAGAAGTATTGTTGTTAGGCACGATTTTTAACTCACATTTTTTCACGTTACTTTTTAAATATTCATATAAATTAGATAAGTCATATGCCCCACAAGGAATTTTAATACGCTGTTCACCGCAAGCAAATACATTGTTACTGCTATAGTAATATTAGGAATTGAATTAAATGTTGAAAAATACAGTAGGCCGCACTCGTAAATTACGAGTAATTGTCTTCTAATATTAAAGGAGTATTTAATTCTGATCGAAGAATGGATTCATTTCCGGTGATTGTGAATGTAATAGACATCGCTATGGACTAAATTGATTTTAGAAAGCGTAAGCTATTTATGGAGATCCCAAAATGAGTTTAAAAAGTCTATACACAAGTGCCCGCAAATGTAGTTGAGTTTTTTGTTTTTTAGCGTAATTATAAAAAATATTTAAGCCAACATATCTTAAAAATTCTTCTGGTGGTTTTAAATTACCATAACTGTCGAGATATTCGATGTAATTGTTTAATTACGCATAGGCTACCCAATGAGTGTCAGAATTCTGGGAACTATCAAGATTAATAATTCCGCATTCATTTTTTAATGGATGTTTTGGTAGCTGATCTCGCATCTACACCCCTCTAAAATGTGGAATTTCCTTGCAATATTTGAGTATGTCGATATTAGTTAACGCTCGTTTAGGTAGCCTCTGCATTAGTTTTTTTTATTTTTAAAATAAATTCCTAAACCACTCTTGTGCTCTTTGAGACACAGCCCTCTTCCTAAACTTACGTAACTCCTCCATTTTTCTATTGTGCCTCTTGAGTTCTTGAAAACGTTGTTTAGCAGATTTAATAGCTTCTACCGCTCTAGCAATACCAGCTGCATTTCCTGCTAAACCACCTGCAGCAGACAATCCGGCAAAAATTGGTATTAGGGGCAAAACTCCTCCAACTTTTGGCACAGGTATCATCCGGGGAATGTTTACTGAAGTTTCTGAATCCGAAGCCAATTCTCGTGCAACAGCAACTGCTAACTCTATAGCCGCTTTTTTACATGTAGGTTTTAACTTTTCAATATGTTTTTTCGTGAGGGAAACAATGTTTTTAAATGTGTTTTTAAAACCAGCCCCAGACGTGGTTTTGCGTGAAGGAGTGAACGATATTTTTCTTTTGCTCTTTCCATTTGGTCTAGGTTTTGATCCTACCATTATATTTTTTTTAATTTTTAATTAAAAAATAAATAATTGAGTAAGGTCTTTTTCTATACGACGAAATACTCTGTCTTGTTTCAAGTGCAGAGTTTAAATGCGATTAAGCTATGATGTCCGCCGCTTATAAGATTTCTGATTTATCAATCCAACATTTTCATTGTGAAGATAAACCTATCCATTTTACATATAATTTACGACCACTTTTCCTTAAGATTTTTTCTACAAGATAAATGTTCTTATATTTAGGTTTCTGCAATTCTAGGTCTATGTCTAGCATCTTCTATGGTAAATGTTATTGGGTTTGTATTTTGTACTTTCGTAATCGTAAATATTTCAGTAGACCAATTTGGAGTATCCTTTTTCAAATGTTCCTTTATATTTGCTTATACGAACGGCATCTCCGACTGAAAATTGATTTTTTTCCCTTGTTGAACACTTTTTAAAAAACAGGTTTTTATATTTCTGGAATACTGCATTTTTATTATTTTCACAGACTTCACTTGGTTTAAGACCTATTGTTCTATGTATCGTATTATTATATACATTCATTACCTTCGAAAGTGTGTCGCCTATCCACTTATAGTTTCCTTGTAAACTAAATTGCTTGTACAATTTATTCTTGAGAGTCCTTATGAATCTTTCTACTATAGAAGCTGTTTTTGTAGAGTATGTTGAGTAATGGTTTATTTTATGTAAGTTAAGTAATGACTTTAATTTTTTATTATAGAATTCAGTTCCTAAATCAGTTTGTAAGTTTTTGGGGGTCCGATTTGATTGTAATAAATCACAAAAAGCTTCAGTGATGTATTCCTTATTCTTTTTTTTTAATGGATATACCCACGCATACTTAGAAAACGTATCAATAATGGCTAAAATATACTTATAGTTTAAATTTTCGTTTGAAACAGATTGCATATCAATAAGATCGGCTTGCCACAAATCATCTATATCTTTCATTACTATATGCCTTCGAGGAAAGATTTTCCGCGCTTGCTTATGTATTTCGTTTACCACGACTTCTTTACTCATTTCATGTATTTGTTTTTAAATGAAACTGATTCAATACTTTGCTGTTTACTTCCGTCTCTAGCTGGGTTAACGCTTGATGAATTGATTTAATTTTATTTAGCATAATATCTGCAGTATTGTCCACATACTTTTTTGTGACACAGTCCTCTGGATCAACAGGGTTTCCAATATGTTTAATTATCTTGTTTTTTGCATCGAACCAATCGGCAACATTTATGAAAGCCAGAGGAGGTTCATTATATTTATTCATTTTTTGCTTTTTTAATACATAGTGACCGAACTTATCTACATTCATGTTCAACCAACACAGTAAGACTGAGGCAAGAGCCGGTTCTGAGGTCTTTTTATTCCTTAATGATACCTGCTTCTTTTAGTTCTTCTATGATCGAAATTATTTCATTATCATGGTTAGTGTTGCCTGCATCTTTAGAAGCAATTAAAATTTTTAATCGCTCAATCAACTCATTAGGGTCGTCCCAATATACAAAATCCGTATTTGAATAATATTTTTTACCTTAATATATTATATATTACCGCCCTGTTTTTCCCTGCTCGGTTCTTGAAATAATGGTTTAATAATTTCACAGTATTTCATTCCTGAATTACCTTGTATCTGACCTTGAGGGCTAAATCCTCTCTTATGGACACTCGTGTGTACCAAAATATCCTTGTATGTTATTTTATCCTTTTCATTTATTATGCTACAATTCGGTTTACTTTCAAATAAAAGCTCTTTTAAACCAGGTGTTAATTCATAGTTTTTATCATTTACGTTAATCGTAGATATTTTATTAGGTGAATTCTCCGCATAAGATTTAAGTGTCACAGGTGAATTTCCTATCAAAAGCGTTTCACCATCGCGTCTCAGTCCAAAGGCAACATTAAACGGTTTATTTGGAACTTGCAAATAAGAATCATCGCCTCGAGGGCTTCTTAGTCTTGCCACATTATTTTCCATTTTAGTGGCAGTTTTTATTTCGGGTATATTGGAAATATTTATTTTATCCTTTTTTATACCATCCAAGTTTGCATCATATGATAATATATCTATTATATAAAATGCTAAGCTGATTGTTGATATATCAACGCACAGCCCAGACCGCTGGACCTAGAGACTTGAAATTTTGCACATAGATACCTTATATAGTGTAGAGATCCACTAAGGAAGGATTTATGGAAATTCCACCCCTAAGGGGGTAAAATAGGGGAAAAACATTTGTATGAAAGTCCGTCAGTTTTGAAGTTAGACGCTTCAAATTTTTCGTTTAGGTTGGCGATTGAATTTTAACTTATACGTGTCTCAGCGTTTATGATAATTTCAACCCCGAAGGGATGAAGAGGGGTAAAACGGATTGTTGATATATCAAAGCACAGCCCAAACCTTAGGACCTAGAGACTTGACATTTTGCACATTGATACCTCATATAGTGTAAAGATCCACTAAGGAAGGATTTTTGGAAATTCCACCCCTAAGAGGATGAAAATTTGTATGAAAGTCCGTCAGTTTTAATTTAAGTTAGACTATCCAAATTTTGTGTTTAGGTTGAAAATTGAAAATTAATTTATACGTGTTTCAGCGTTTTTGATTATTTCATCCCCGAAGGGAGGTTAAGGGGTAAAACTGACTGACTGATCGATCAACGCACAGCCTAAACCGCTGGACCTAGTAACTTGAAATTTGAAGGGAATATTCCTTGGGTACCCTAAGGGTACACTAAGAAAGGATTTTTGGAAATTCATCCCCTAAAGGGTTAAAATAGGGGGTAGAAATTTGTATAGGAGATTAGTTATTTTTAAAATAAGCAATTTGGAAATTGGTATTTAGGCTACTGTTTATAAATAAAAAAATACTTCTTTCAGCGATTTAGAAAAAACTACCCCTAAGGGGAGTAAAAGGGAGTTTTAGTTTATTCCTCCTTCACGCTGCAATGGCGCTGGATGGATTTGGATGAAATTTAGAATGGAGATAGCTTATAACCTGGATTAACATATAGGAAAATCCCATATCGGAAAATTTAAAGGTTCCCGAGGGAATAACGACAATATCTTTGGTGTTTTTTGAAAAAGTCAACATGGGTGTCGTTTTCTTAGGTTGCGTTGACGCAGATTTCGAAAATGATATCAAATTTGGGATTCAAGCTGGCGGCAATGATGTTTTTTGAAAAAGTTGTCATGGGTAACATTTTCTAAGTTTTTGAGGACGCAAATAATTACTAATATAGAATAAGATTAGTAATTATTTGTCAAAATTGCGCAATTGAATAATTTATTTCTCCTACGGCTTTTGCCATCCAGTGTGACAACATGAGACAGGCTTTGTACCTACATTCAGTTTTGTTAGTCTATATCAAAAGGAGCGGTGTCAGATTGAAGTTGTCAGCGTTGACATATCCAGAATTTAACTTTTTTTTCCGCTATTTTCAATACTATTCACTATTCACGGCGTATTAATTCTACGGCTGTTATTTAATATGAGGGCGGTTATTATGATCACTTGAAAATAATTACGGACAGGCATTTAATTTTTCGGCGAATTGGTCGGTTATTTAATTCTAAAATGTCATTTCAAACAATACTCAAGGGGATACTTTAAGAGCAACCAAATTATCATGGGAGGGATGGTGCTTTGAGACGGCGAATTTAGACAGATTCTCATCTACCGCTGATAACTAAAGGCACACCAGCGAATAAAATAAATGCATTTCGACATTTACGATATGGGTATATATATATAAAAAATATACCTCACTACAAATATGCCAGGAACTAAGAGTACACCATGATACACAGTCGGGGCAATATATCCGGCAGCTCTACTAAAAATTGGCGAAGATCGTATGGCGAGAGATAGTAACGATTTGAATAGGTACATTAAACCGCGAATTCTGTAATATTGTACAAAACACAGATGATCTAAAAAATAACGTGTACCCCGATCTAAAAAACAATATAAAGAATAGAGAATGTTTGTGCGAGAGGGCGATATTAGCACCGACAAACGAAATTGTCGGGCGGATAAATATAAAATTATGTCTCATGTAGAAGGCGATGTTGTGGAGTATCTCTTGGTAGATAATGTCATAGACACAGAGCAAGTCACGTCCTACCCTTAGAGTTCCGGAACTCTTTCGAGGTACCGGGAGTGCCCTCCCGTAAGAGTTAATGGTTAAAGTTGGTGTCCCGGTAAATTTCGAGCTCAATATTTATTACATGTGTTTGAAAGATCATTCTTGCCAGGGAGGACGTCAAAGTACAGAATTACTTAAAACTATTAATTTACTTAACTGCGATAAACGAGTTCTACGCGGACGAAGTCGCGGGCAAAAGCTAGTTTTTCATAAAGCATTCATTTTCGTTATAAGATGTTATTTTTTTAGGGGAACTCTGAAGAAACATCATGGTTTCTAACGGATCGGTTATTGGTTTCAAAATTTTCTTATTTCTTAATTCTAAATCATCCTCCTCTTGACGCATTTTTTTTAACTTATTTTTGATATTCTTTACAGATTCAATTAATTGTGTTTTTATGTCTGCCTCCATGGTGAAATAAATAATGCAGTCTTAAAACACCTCCGATGTATATTATTGTTGTAGTGAAGTGAATTAATTTTAGGTCACATTTATATTTATTCAAAATTTACAAAAACATCGAATGATTTTCTATATCGACCATTATTTAATTTACAATCTTTGTTAATTATCAGACATGCATGTGAATCTTTCCATATATTTGCGGCAAGCAATTTGAATTTTTCCCAACTGATGTCAGAATTTACATGCTCACGATATATATGTCTTAAATTGATATCATCTTGTTTAAAAATTATCAAAAAATTGACATTGTCTCGTATTAATTGCCTTGGCACTTCAGAGTACGTCTGTGTTAGATAAAAACAGTCTATTCCTTTATGCCTTCCCATGGAAAAGTAATTACGAATATTACTCTGATTTTCGCAAGCTACGTCATCAAAAATAAAAATTGATCTGTCCATTGCCTCATTAGGAGGGATTACCTCTTTTTCATCGTGGGTCATAAACAGTTTAATTTCGGGAATTCTTTTGAGGACTTCCTCTAAAAACCTATATTTAGGTTGAAAAGTAGTCTTGGAGTAAATATAGACATTTCGAAATTTTAACCCATTTTCGTGAAGTAATAAACTTTGTAACGTTGCATTTTCTGCGTGAAACGGAACCTAAACACTGGGGAAATATTTAAGGTGTATATGGCATTACTGTTCATTACTTTTGTATGTCAAACGTCAACACCATAGTTTTGTAGGTTGGTGTTGCCGCGTTAGGGAAATTAGTATAGGATTATAGGATTATTAAATATTTGGTATAAATCAATAAATGGAGTAAATAGTTATTTACATTTATTCAATAAACAAAACAATTTAAAGATATCTTTTGGCTGTAATTGTACATACAAGAATTAAACAAACACATTTCAGTCAAAAGAACATTTAATGTAGTACGAGGGGTGATCAATAAGTTTTAAGAATCGGTGTGAACCATCCTCGTAATGATATTATTTTAATGTGGACTATACCATGGCACTAATCAACGTTAAATTAGAGTTTTTTTTTTTTACATTATTCATTTGTTTTTCTGTGATAGCTAAACAAAAAACATCTGTATGAACAATTTTACAAGACGGCAAAAATAAGAGTTAGTTTTTGTAATTATTTGGAGCGGTGTGGAGAAAGTCCTGATGCCCTAATAAAAAAAAATGTTATTGAAATGTTATGAAACGTCATTATGATTTTAAAGATAAACAAGTTATCTTTGCAGTGGACTTTTTTTATTTCCAGCTCGGTCACCAACATTTAGGGTGGCTTTTTCGGCCTTTTCCGGGATTATTAAGGCCTACAAATAAATACTGTGATATTAGCTTTTAGCAATTATCAAATAACCTGGGAGAGTTATATAACATTATTCTGCCGTATAGTTAAGGAAAAATAAATAAAAAAAGTGCTGAAAAATTTTTACGTATTTTCGGCAGGAATTATTCTTTAGAGCAATCTAATTCACAAGGATGCTGCTCTCCGACCTAAGTTCAGAACTGATAACCGCTCCCCCTGTTATTTAGCCCTAACTTTTGACTACTACTTCTCATTCACCAATGTTCAAAAACAACTACATAAAAATCACAAGCTGATGATGACTTAGTTAAGGTACAAAATTTGACCTCCAAAAATTAAAATATTTTTATAGGGGTAAAATAAAACATTTAAATGACGTTAATAAATGTTTGTAAATATAGAATGTGTGCATATTCCAATTTAAATATACCGATTTACATATCTCCCATTTTTATACCGATTCTAAAAACTTATTGATCAACCCAAGTAATGTATTAATTAAGTACCTAATTACCCATAATAATCAGATTAAATTGTATAGCTACATTCCATGCATTTTATTGCATCTATATTTTGACTAGCTTTCTGCTTGCATAAAAATCAGAAAGATGATGGCCCATTATAAAATCAGACTTAAGCTAAACGAAAACGGAGGAGCCATCCTCGATAAAATAACCAAGCTCCTGCTGTGGAGATATAGTACATACTTTCAGCTCGGGTAGCACAAGTTGTATATTCTCGCTTGTCGCTCAGTGCGTCTCTATCGTTACTCACTAGATAGTAAGGGAGATCCGATCGACAAACAAATCGCGGGCAACTTGTGCTAGCCGTGCTGATATATTTCGGTGAAAGAAACTTGTAAGTATTAATTAATAACATATTTCGGATGGAGGCATTTATTTGTTGCAATTATTGTGCAATTCTCTGACCATATGGTGAATTTTCAGAGAATGTTTCTCACTCGTGGTGTGGAGGGAATGTCTTAGCGTCGAGATTACCAGGGGTTTTCCTTGAAGTTTTCCGGTAAGATTCATAATTTTGTTAACCTAAAACGTTAGCCCTCATGTCTCATATAGTTCTTAACCGTAGTGCTAATCAGAGCAATTTCTCTGTGTCTTTACAGCTGGACTGGATTTTTAAGTGCTTAGGGTTTTCTTAAGGATTTAAGGTTTCGTTAGCTTCGTTTAACCATATTCAGTAGTTATTCTGTTTAGGTTTCCGAATAATTTAGCTTTCTGATTTGCCTTTATGGTTGGATGATTTATTTTGTAGTTTTGCATTCAGTTATTCCGTTTCAGACTCCAACTATATTTAGGTTCCGTAAAGCTATGAAGTAGTTTATTCAGGCATTAAGTATTTGGCAGGAACACTCTTTAGATCTGTAAGAAATAAATTCATGTTTAGGTTCCTGATCATTCAGTAAATTCATAAAATTAGTGAAGTAGGATATAAAGGTATAAACCAACCTTCAGTAGGCGTGCTATAGGCACGAGGATTCAGTAGACCTTCACAAGCTGCTGTGAGCTGCCCGAGGGTACTGTGGCTTGCAACGCAGTGTGCTGGGGCCGCGCCACCAGTTTGCCGTCCTGGTACTACATCGAGTAAATCGTCCAGGAATGAAGGTTTTCTTCAGATCAAGGTCTGTAGAAATTATATTTATAATTAGGGAATTAGGATATCAATAATTGTTATTTGAACTCAGATTGGAATTGGTGGCAACTCTACAAATAGGGACTAACAACTTACTATCTAAGAATTGTGAATTATAACCTAAGAACCTTTACTTTATGTAAAACGACCAGCCTTCCGCTGAGCTAAACATATTTTCTGGTAGAGTAAGAATTATGAGCAAAGTTATGTTCACAATTTAATACCATCATGTATAGAGCTGCATAGGAATAAAGACTGTGATATTTACTAACCTGTTTCATTAAGCTCCTCGTCATACGTCCTAGAAGACTCCATATCTCTTCAACTTATTCTACAACATTTTGTCTCTTGTTTATTCCGTTTATATTCAGTATTGTCGCGTGTTGTACCTCCGGGTGGTACGATCGTCACAACTTAACATGATATTTGTTTTTCCACAATTCGATGGCCCGCATATTATACATCGAATAGAGTTAGGTAAAAGTGCGCTATGATTAATATTATTAGATTGAGGCTCAGCACTTATTTTGCTGATTTCTATTGACATGGGCTGTTTCATGAGCTTCATTTTGCTTTCTAACTAGTAATTTACTGGAATTTTAAAGAAATAGTTTCAATCGTATGTTTATTATTTTGTTGCGAGAGTAAACCAATCAATAAATTCTCGGAGAGAGATTGGGGCGTCTGTAGGCGCACATACTTCAATATTTTAGGTTTTTTTTTTAATTTTTAGATACGCGTTGCTTGATTACTTCATTATGTATACTATGTATTTATTTGTTTTCTTTTCAGTTATATAGTTTTCAAAATATATCTATATATAGATAAGTTTTATGAACTAGAAAAAGGCAAGTTTATTATAATGAAATGTTTTTTTTTCATAGGTTGGATGGGTCGGAATAGGTACATAGTAATACAGCAAGTTAAGACATGCTAAAAAAATATATGGACATGTATGTGTATGTACACGTGTATGAACAGAATGTTTATAAACACAGCTAAGCAAAGTAATGAGCAAGTAGTTTTTTTTCATGTCATATAAGGAGATCATCTTTGCTCATTATATTTAAAGTATTTTAAATATCAAAGAGTGTTTAGAACTAAACGGTGGTCAGGGATAAAGATAATTTAAAATTTAGGCAAGGAACGTTAAAACCGTTTCAACACCCTAGCGGCGCTTATATCATTTCAATCTTAATATGTATGAACGACGTTGAAAGTATAAAGTTTGATAATTTATTTTCAATAAATTCATTTCGTCGAAGATCTTCAAGTAAGCACAAAGTCACAATATAACTTCACTCTCATCGCGAATTCCACTCGTTGAAAATAAAATAAAAATGGTGAGTATTTTACAAACTGGATGTTTTCTTATTTAATTTATCTTTTTTTTTTAATTCTTTTTTTATCTTTTTGTTTTTTTTTGTTGCAGATGTCAAGTTCTCAATCTATTCACCCCCAAAGAGAAACCAGCAATTCTCCTCCACTATTTTACTCGCAATCTAAGGATCCTTTCTTTGGTTACTCCCAAGACATGGATAGTTACCTAAAGTATCAGGATATGCTACTAAATCCCAGCAAAGATATTCCAAAGCAAAGATATGCTCCGAAAGTTTTAGAAAAAAAAGCGAAACAAAAGACAGTGAAAAGAAAAACCAAAGTTGCCGGCATTCGTCTAACTTCTCATGTTATAACGAAATTGAAGACAGGGAAGCGATTAATTAAGATAAGCATATCAAACTTAGATACCTCCAGTGAATCCGATGAAATTTCGGCTCAATATGTCGTGGCGGATACAAGTGATGAACTACTTAATGCGAATGAAGAAATAATTGACAAGATAGTGAAAAGGTTAAGTGAAGTGATTAGATCATAAGTTGTTCACCCCTGTTAATAAATGCGAACAGCTAATAAAAGAATTGAATCGAATTGTTTGTTTTTTTTTTCACTCTCAACATTAAGGTTGTGTAAAAAATTGCAAAATAAAATAAAACATGTGATTTTGTAAAATAAGTTGTTATATTTCGTTTTAAATGAAAGTATACAAAAATTAATTATAAATGGTTTTAAAACTTACTGGCTAACAGATTATTTTAAATATACCTAATTATAACTCAAACTTAAATATAATTTAAACTGATATTATAGATTAAAACAGAGAACTTTTATAACCCCAAGGCAAAGTAGAATAGAAATCTGCCAGAAGTTGGCGTTTGTCATCATTAGCATTTAATACAAGTTTATTCATCTTCTGAGTATACAGTTTATGACTTTGAGAACGAATTACATACATGTCATCTCTTAAACATTCATTAAAGTTTAAAACATTTTTATATTTTTCAATATCAAGTCGTTTCGTTACCGGTTTCCTTACTCCTTTAGCTTTTTTTTATTGAGGACTTGTTAGACTTTATACAATACAATTTAGCTCTCAGCCCTACAAATTCAGATATAACATCCCCACTCATCTCATCTTTGAATATCCAGGTATTTGCATATTCATTCTCGGTAAACCATAAATATTGTGTGAATCAAAATTACTGGTATCGAAGTATCGAATATGATTTTTCATATCTTGGTAAAAGTCATTTGTATGTACAAAATACAAAAGGCTATCGGTATCTGTATAACATAGTCGTATATTGAGTCCATACATACTTTTCATGATGGAATAATGAAATCTATATAGATGACTTTTAGCAAGTTCAAGTATAGTGAAACCAAGGTATATCGGTCTATCTAAAATTACTTTAGTAGGCTCTAATTGTACTACAGCTAAATTTTCGGACAAAATAGAAAAAATCTTGAAATTTGGGGCACTTATGTATTTTTCAGCACCACACAATTTATTTGTCTTATTATAATTATCTTTCCAGACTTTAACAAGTTTCACATCAACTTGTTTTCTCTTATTTTCTATAGTCTTACCAAAAATTGAATTGTTTTGTTTTTTAAATAAGTCTTTTTCAAAGGTTGACTTTGCTTGCTGCCTTAGTGAAGTATTTAGTTCTATATAGGGCTTTAAAAATGATCCTTGATCAAAACTTAGTATTCTATGAATTTTCAGTAGGACTAAACCATGTTTTAGGCATTCTTGTAAATGCACATAATGAATCACATATTTATATTTATCATAAAGATTTGCAATTAATTTTGTAGCTTTCCCTAATGGAATGGGAACTTTTAACTTTTCTGCTGCGAAAGGTAAATCGGAGTGTGCATTATGTATTTGAGGAGGATAGTGCAAGTCCACTTCAAGAATGAAACCGATATCATTGCGGCGGGATACATTATTGACATCAAAATTAGAAGTTTCAGTATCGCTCAAAAACCTAAAGTTTCCCATAGGTAGCATTTGCATCATAGCGTGCCCGTATAAATTTACACAATCTAAGTATGCTAAAAATGTATCTGGCGCTTCAGGGTCATAATTGGCTAAATATTTATTATTCGCTTTAGCATAGTGCAAAGAACACTGCGCGAGGCCTCCTCTTATGCCTTTCTCTAACATTTGGTATATTTCTATGTCTGATATTAAATC
Source organism: Acleris literana (assembly GCA_946894065.1). Lineage (NCBI taxonomy): Eukaryota > Metazoa > Arthropoda > Insecta > Lepidoptera > Tortricidae > Acleris > Acleris literana. The sequence goes on from OX335687.1 coordinate 3,498,820, forward strand.
TAATTTAACTCCCGTGTATAACAACATGGCATCCCAACTTAAAGAGGGTGACGAAACATAATAACAAGGATCGAGATTATAAAAATTTTAACTCATACTCCTAAACTTTTCAAAAACATCGCATAGCAATAACACATCACATTTCAAGTAAAAATCTGTGTACTCGCCTAAATTTTTCATTTCAAATGTATCCCATACAGCCATAGCTTGATCTTCCGTAGAAATATATTCAGATGTAAGGTTATTAAAAAAATGGCTTCTATCAGGTAATTTAGTTTCATCATATCGTTCCCAACAATCAACGTAATCGTAGCAGTAAACACCTTTTCTACGGGCCAAATCGAATGATTTCTCATCATTAAAAAAAGTTCTTAAGTTGGCAAAGTCTATTGGATCAAGTGTTTCTACTATATCGGCTAAACTCGAGCTAAGAAAGTTAAAAGAATCGATAAATTTTAACTGAGCTACATTTTGGGCATCCAGGGGTACAAATTTTGTAACAGAAATGTATTTTTCTTTATTTTTTGGTATGAGATTAATTCGCCCGCAAATATTAGATAATTCATTTATAAATAAATGACAATCGTAGCCAGAAAGATTGTGAAATATTATTGGAATAAAAGGGCATTTATAACAATTGAGGTTACAAGAATTATGAGCTGCCCCTCTGTATTTTCCAGTAAAATGATCATGATCCATAACAATTTTATCCTTTGGATTAAAACTGTTCTTGCAAATATGACAGCATGTAGCATTATCAAATGATTTTTTTTCTTCTACAGATAACGGAGCCATCTATCTTTCTATATCTAATATTTCATATAATCTGTGCACGTCCTTAGATATTGATTCTACAAACTTTTGAGAACAATTTGGACCCCGATATGATACAAAGTCGTTCAACTCTGGATTGGATTTACAGCAAATAAAATAAGCAAAACATGTAGCTTCGTGAATCTGAATATTTTCTGTTAGTGAACAATTATTTTTATCGGAATACTCTCGAAGCAAACATTCAAAATCACCATAAATTACTATAGGTATTCTTTGAGTTCTTTCAAAATTCGAAAATCAAAGTTTTGTATTATTATCAGGAAGAATGGTTTGAGACCTTGCACAATTATGGTTGAATAATTTTTCACATGTATCAAAATACATAAAACATTCATCACACAGGTGAATTTTAGCTTTATGTTTTGAGAGCTGCGGTCGTAAAAGCTTTGCAAAGTTCTTAATTAAACAAAAATGTTTTTTCCCATCTTTACTCAACATCAGCAGGTTAACATGTTTTTTTTTGCGCTGCAACGTTTTGTATAAAGGACCTGTGACAGTGTTGTTTCTTTCCAAACCATAAATATTGACGCTCACGTGAGGATTCTGTTTTTCAAACCATTTAATATCTTTAAAAGTAGGTGGGAATGACATATCTGAAATATTAAACAGATTAGAATAGTGAGAATATGATGTCATCCTGTTTGGATTATGTTTGGCAGGATAGACTTGGGCAATTATACTCCAAAGAAAGCAATACTCGTCATTATTTTGTATATTAAGACAAGCTTTTATGTTTTGAACTTTTTTTGGAAGAGGGATGTAGGAGCCTGCTCTCAAAGGGTTGTATTTAGCGATATTAAGTTCTAAATGACTAATCGACTCGATAGACCATCCTGATTCGGAGAGTTCAAATTCGGAACACTTAGTAACGAGAATATTTGCTAGTTCTTGGTACAGTTTTAATATGTCAGAACTTTGAAATACTGCAATATACTTTGTATTAAAAGATTTCAAAGATGTATGATTATTTTTAGGCAATATATAATTTATAAAAAGTTCTAAATTAATTTTTAATGCTGTATGTTTATTTAACATTTTTTCTATAAGATTGCAAGCAGTTAAGGATATTTCAAAGAGAAATAATTCAGGTGTGAGATAGCTGGACTGGGCATTCAACCTATAACTAACTATCCGACTCTTAAATGCATTTGCTATTAACTGTACATTATCAAATTCTGTCCCAAGTAAGCAGTTAGACTTATGTGTGCTAGTTTTCTTATGTGATGATAATCGGGAGACATGTACTCGACAATCGGCGCAGAAAACCATATTTAATACTTGGAGTTCAACATAATTTCAAATACTTGACTGGGCTTGGTTTACTTGGTCTTAATTGCATATTGGTTTATTATATTTCTGATTCAGTATTTAACTTTTCGGATTTTTGGCATTTATAATACCTGTTGGAAGAAAAAAAAAACATACAAATATTATTAAATTGTTTTTTTTTTAATTGAAAACTGAATGAATACTTAACTCAAAGAAACAAAACAATATTCGCCGCTAATAGTTCTGATTTAATAATTCAGTATTCAGTATTTTTGGACTTTTTGGTTTTTTGGCATTTATAATGCTGGAAAAAAAACACATACAAAATTGGCAAATCAAATTGAATATAAAACAAAGAAAATGATGCAGGTCTAATAGTTCTGATTTAGTATTTCAGTATTCAGTATTTTTGGTATTCAGTATTTGACTTTTGGATTTTTTGACATTTATAGGGCTGGAAAGAACACATACAAAATTGTTAAATTTAATTTAATATTAAACAAGGAAAATGATGCACGTCTAATAGGTTTGATTTGGAAATTCAGTATATTGGTTTCAGTATTTGACTTTCAGATTTTTGACATTTATAACACTGAAAAGGACACATACAAATTGGCAAATTAAATGTTATTATAAATCAAAAAAATAAAAATATGCATGTCTGATTTCTTATTTCAGTATTCAGTATTTCGGTATTCAGTATTTGAAATTTGGATTTTTGGCATATATAAGTCTGGAATAAACACATGCAAAAATGACAAATTTAACTTTAAAGGGGGGGGGGGGGACAGTTATAGAGAGGGTAATATATAAAACTTATCGAAACTTATTGGCAGCATGTCAATAGATGTTGTTTGGGTACAATATTGGCTGAATTGTTTTGAATTCGTCTTTTGCTGAATCAATTAATTTGTGTAGGTTTTGCCAAACTACAGTATGTTCGTCAACCGCACATTTGTATGTGACGAGCGAACGTTTACGCCGCAGCCAGCGCGTCGCGACAGGAAGCTCTTCAATTTTGAAGTGCTTCACAGGCTCGGGCGCCGGTATACGCTACGCTCTTGCTCATCCTATAAAAAAAAAACATATTTAGAATGACTAATATCCATAGATAACTATTCGACCTGAAAGGGGTTTTATAAAATGATTACTTAATGCATATTTATGTATACGTAATCAATAATTTTTTACTCAACATCAGCAGGTTAACATGATTTTTTTTGGGCTGCAACGTTTTGTATAAAGGACCTGTGACAGTGTTGTTTCTTTCCAAACCATAAATATTGACGCTCACGTGAGGATTCTGTTTTTCAAACCATTTAATATCTTTAAAAGTAGGTGGGAATGACATATCTGAAATATTAAACAGATTAGAATAGTGAGAATATGATGTCATCCTGTTTGGATTATGTTTGGCAGGATAGACTTGGGCAATTATACTCCAAAGAAAGCAATACTCGTCATTATTTTGTATATTAAGACAAGCTTTTATGTTTTGAACTTTTTTTTGGAAGCGGGATGTAGGAGCCTGCTCTCAAAGGGTTGTATTTAGCGATATTAAGTTCTAAATGACTAATCGACTCGATAGACCATCCTGATTCGGAGAGTTCAAATTCGGAACACTTAGTAACGAGAATATTTGCTAGTTCTTGGAACAGTTTTAATATGTCAGAACTTTGAAATACTGCAATATACTTTGTATTAAAAGATTTCAAAGATGTATGATTATTTTTAGGCAATATATAATTTATAAAAAGTTCTAAATTAATTTTTAATGCTGTATGTTTATTTAACATTTTTTCTATAAGATTGCAAGCAGTTAAGGATATTTCAAAGAGAAATAATTCAGGTGTGAGATAGCTGGACTGGGCATTCAACCTATAACTAACTATCCGACTCTTAAATGCATTTGCTATTAACTGTACATTATCAAATTCTGTCCCAAGTAAGCAGTTAGACTTATGTGTGTTAGTTTTCTTATGTGATGATAATCGGGAGACATGTACTCGACAATCGGCGCAGAAAACCATATTTAATACTTGGAGTTCAACATAATTTCAAATACTTGACTGGGCTTGGTTTACTTGGTCTTAATTGCATATTGGTTTATTATATTTCTGATTCAGTATTTAACTTTTCGGATTTTTGGCATTTATAATACCTGTTGGAAGAAAAAAAAAACATACAAATATTATTAAATTGTTTTTTTTTTAATTGAAAACTGAATGAATACTTAACTCAAAGAAACAAAACAATATTCGCCGCTAATAGTTCTGATTTAATAATTCAGTATTCAGTATTTTTGGACTTTTTGGTTTTTTGGCATTTATAATGCTGGAAAAAAAACACATACAAAATTGGCAAATCAAATTGAATATAAAACAAAGAAAATGATGCAGGTCTAATAGTTCTGATTTAGTATTTCAGTATTCAGTATTTTTGGTATTCAGTATTTGACTTTTGGATTTTTTGACATTTATAGGGCTGGAAAGAACACATACAAAATTGTTAAATTTAATTTAATATTAAACAAGGAAAATGATGCACGTCTAATAGTTTTGATTTGGAAATTCAGTATATTGGTTTCAGTATTTGACTTTCAGATTTTTGACATTTATAACACTGTAAAGGACACATACAAATTGGCAAATTAAATGTTATTATAAATCAAAAAAATAAAAATATGCATGTCTGATTTCTTATTTCAGTATTCAGTATTTCGGTATTCAGTATTTGAAATTTGGATTTTTGGCATATATAAGTCTGGAATAAACACATGCAAAAATGACAAATTTAACTTTAAAGGGGGGGGGGGGACAGTTATAGAGAGGGTAATATATAAAACTTATCGAAACTTATTGGCAGCATGTCAATAGATGTTGTTTGGGTACAATATTGGCTGAATTGTTTTGAATTCGTCTTTTGCTGAATCAATTAATTTGTGTAGGTTTTGCCAAACTACAGTATGTTCGTCAACCGTACATTTGTATGTGACGAGCGAACGTTTACACCGCAGCCAGCGCGTCGCGACAGGAAGCTCTTCAATTTTGAAGTGCTTCACAGGCTCGGGCGCCGGTATACGCTACGCTCTTGCTCATCCTATAAAAAAAAAACATATTTAGAATGACTAATATCCATAGATCGGTCATTCTCCAGACAGCCATTTCTGTATGTCCTCGGGCTTAAAAAATATAAAACTATTGAATTTGGTATAATTTATATTTTTTGTTCGTAGAAGGTACTCATATTGAGGTGTACATGAATTTTCAAGTAAATATTCAATACCTTTCTAGGAGAAAAAAAAATTCAATACCCCATTCTCCTAATTAACACCGCGCGTCCCACTTCCGAAATCACTAATATAACTATTTTCCCCGATCATATACAAGAGGAAAGATGAATGAAAGTATTTTTATTTATTGAAAGATAAGATATCCAAATTACAAAAAAAATACCAAATTTATTTAGTAATATATCACTAAGATATAAAATAAAGAAACTTTGTCCCGATACGTGTACTAATTCACGCGCCGCTTTCATTCTTGTCCGTGCAAGGCCATTGAAGAAATAGACAGATGTCTGTAATGCATTTTGCGTGAGCAGACACTCATGTCAAGACCCTCTTGAGAGAAAGACGTGTTAATGTTATGTGGATCGCACACTACAAATGTAAGTATCTAATTCGCATGTTTTGGTTCTCGTAAATGCTAATTAACACGTTCACGTTTTTAAAATCAGCCAATAACTCTATAGCTATGTAAATTATTGTATACATTAAGAACCTCAGTATTTAACAGTTACTGGATTATGTAGTTTATCACATGTACCTAAAAGAAGTTATATTTTTTTTATCAAGAATCCCTAATACACACGTCTAATTCACGGGTCAAAAATGAACGCGTTAATTAGTTTAAGAGTAGTAAAAAAGGTTTTTGGTACATAAAAGTATTTTATGTCTAATTGCTCGCTTAAGGTAAACCAGTTTAAATTAATTTACAGGAATAATCTTTTTACAAAAATGTAATTCCCGGATTAATGATGGCATGATTAGAATGACATATATTATGTCAAACTGATGTTATTAGAGGGGCCCTAACCTTAAAATCATCCTTATGATCGTATCTGTGTGCTTAAGTGTTTGGACAATATGTTTTTTAGAGGTTATTTTATTTTTCCTAGCATATTTCTATTGGAAAACATGAAAATTTTGCTGACCGCATTAAAAAGTTGCATTTTGACAAAAAGTGATAACTAATTCTAATCATGTAAGGAAAATCCTAGGGACCCGGCATCATTCTTCATATTTGTATAAATTATGTATTAAAACCACCCGCAATAATTAAACTACATACTTAAAGTTGAATGTCTGTATGTTATGTTACATAACTTATGTATGTAAAGCTTAAACGGCTCAACGGATTTTAGCATTATGAATTATGAGGTGTCCTTAGATTCAATAAAATTAACTAGTTTATTTATATCTTTTTAGTTCCGGGTTTTTAAATTTTAAATTACTTTTTTTAAAGATAGGTAGGGAATGTAAAAAGTAGGAGGAAGAAGTATTATTTTTTCTTTAGCAGATACGGCAATTTATTTGCTATCGTTTGTTCATAATACCTAAGGTTTATACCTTAGTTATTATGTTAGTAAACTTACTAATTCTGATTTTTTTTTATCGTTTTCATTGTTGATTATAGAACGATTATTTCAGTGAAATATTAGTTAGCTTATTATGTATGTATATCGTGATGGATATTTTATGTTCCTAATAGTTTCAACGTTGCAATATAATAAATATGATAACATTAATAGACAGTCTGACAGTTTTTGTCTTATTTCCTAAAAATATATATATTTGGCATGAACATTTATCTAATAAACGCATAGTTTTTTTGATTCGCAAGCAAGTAAACCTAATTAACGCATCGCTTTTCTAATTCGCGCGTCACGCAAATATTAAAACCCTTCTAGTTAATTAACCGCTAATAATAATTAAGTGCCCAATAAATATTAAAGTTTGAATGGTCGATATGTTACTACATTTTGCATAAATTTTATCAAAAACCAAGTGGAAAAAAAGGGCGGTTTTAATTAGACTGAGAACACAATTCTGGAGAATGACCGAGATAACTATTCGACCTGAAAGGGGTTTTATAAAATGATTACTTAATGCATATTTATGTATACGTAATCAATAATTTTTTACTCAACATCAGCAGGTTAACATGATTTTTTTTGGGCTGCAACGTTTTGTATAAAGGACCTGTGACAGTGTTGTTTCTTTCCAAACCATAAATATTGACGCTCACGTGAGGATTCTGTTTTTCAAACCATTTAATATCTTTAAAAGTAGGTGGGAATGACATATCTGAAATATTAAACAGATTAGAATAGTGAGAATATGATGTCATCCTGTTTGGATTATGTTTGGCAGGATAGACTTGGGCAATTATACTCCAAAGAAAGCAATACTCGTCATTATTTTGTATATTAAGACAAGCTTTTATGTTTTGAACTTTTTTTGGAAGCGGGATGTAGGAGCCTGCTCTCAAAGGGTTGTATTTAGCGATATTAAGTTCTAAATGACTAATCGACTCGATAGACCATCCTGATTCGGAGAGTTCAAATTCGGAACACTTAGTAACGAGAATATTTGCTAGTTCTTGGAACAGTTTTAATATGTCAGAACTTTGAAATACTGCAATATACTTTGTATTAAAAGATTTCAAAGATGTATGATTATTTTTAGGCAATATATAATTTATAAAAAGTTCTAAATTAATTTTTAATGCTGTATGTTTATTTAACATTTTTTCTATAAGATTGCAAGCAGTTAAGGATATTTCAAAGAGAAATAATTCAGGTGTGAGATAGCTGGACTGGGCATTCAACCTATAACTAACTATCCGACTCTTAAATGCATTTGCTATTAACTGTACATTATCAAATTCTGTCCCAAGTAAGCAGTTAGACTTATGTGTGCTAGTTTTCTTATGTGATGATAATCGGGAGACATGTACTCGACAATCGGCGCAGAAAACCATATTTAATACTTGGAGTTCAACATAATTTCAAATACTTGACTGGGCTTGGTTTACTTGGTCTTAATTGCATATTGGTTTATTATATTTCTGATTCAGTATTTAACTTTTCGGATTTTTGGCATTTATAATACCTGTTGGAAGAAAAAAAAAACATACAAATATTATTAAATTGTTTTTTTTTTAATTGAAAACTGAATGAATACTTAACTCAAAGAAACAAAACAATATTCGCCGCTAATAGTTCTGATTTAATAATTCAGTATTCAGTATTTTTGGACTTTTTGGTTTTTTGGCATTTATAATGCTGGAAAAAAAACACATACAAAATTGGCAAATCAAATTGAATATAAAACAAAGAAAATGATGCAGGTCTAATAGTTCTGATTTAGTATTTCAGTATTCAGTATTTTTGGTATTCAGTATTTGACTTTTGGATTTTTTGACATTTATAGGGCTGGAAAGAACACATACAAAATTGTTAAATTTAATTTAATATTAAACAAGGAAAATGATGCACGTCTAATAGGTTTGATTTGGAAATTCAGTATATTGGTTTCAGTATTTGACTTTCAGATTTTTGACATTTATAACACTGAAAAGGACACATACAAATTGGCAAATTAAATGTTATTTTATATAAAAAAAAAAAAAATATGCATGTCTGATTTCTTATTTCAGTATTCAGTATTTCGGTATTCAGTATTTGAAATTTGGATTTTTGGCATATATAAACACATGCAAAAATGACAAATTTAACTTTAAAGGGGGGGGGGGACAGTTATAGAGAGGGTAATATATAAAACTTATCGAAACTTATGGGCAGCATGTCAATAGATGTTGTTTGGGTACAATATTGGCTGAATTGTTTTGAATTCGTCTTTTGCTGAATCAATTAATTTGTGTAGGTTTTGCCAAACTACAGTATGTTCGTCAACCGCACATTTGTATGTGACGAGCGAACGTTTACGCCGCAGCCAGCGCGTCGCGACAGGAAGCTCTTCAATTTTGAAGTGCTTCACAGGCTCTGGCGCCGGTATACGCTACGCTCTTGCTCATCCTATAAAAAAAAAACATATTTAGAATGACTAATATCCATAGATATCTATTATATATAATATCTATTCGACCTGAAAGGGGTTTTATAAAATTATTACTTAATGCATATTTATGTATACGTAATCAATAATTATATCTCCGATCAACTACTATATGTAATTAAACATATTTCAAAAACCTGGATTTCTTCAAGCTTTTAAAGCTTCACAATTAACGCAGAGACTGTGAATAATTCAGAAAAATAAATTACCTCAGAATCGGGGAAGATGTTGTATTTACGTTTTCTCTTAGCCGCTGTGGAAGTTGAGGCAATCGGCTGCAAATTCGCAGGTGCCTCGCTCTCTGACTCTGATTCGGAGCCGAAGAGGTCGTGGGCGGTCGGCTGCGGCGTCACGCTTGGCTGACTTGGCGCGGTGGTTTTTCTGCCCTTGCCGCTAGTGGTCGACTTCGAGGTTCTCGGCTTGCTCTGAGCTCTTTTTTTAATTACAACTGGCTCGAGTGGGGTTTGCGGGACGCTACTCTCCACGTCCACAAAGAAGGGATTGTTGGATGCCCTGAAATAATTAATAAAAGAAAAAACGTTACATATTAATTTAAGTGTCTAGCAGAAAAGTCAAAAAAAGATCTATAGGTCCTAAGGAGGTTTATTTCGGTATGAAAAGGCTTAGTCATCGTGCAAGGTTCGCGAGCACTCCATGAGGCAATTTGAAATCAAAAAACAACTAAGTAATAATTATGCATGTCTGGGCACTCTTTTCCGATTTAAAAGTAGGATGGTATTTATAAGGGTTTGGCAATGAAACAGTCATCGTAAAGTTTAGATAAGTAAAATAAATTAAGTTTGCACTTACATACTTGATTTCTTGATTTTCCTGAAGGCACGACACGACACTTTAACTGCGCTTATCAACACAAACCTCGCGAACTCCTTATTTAGTAGTGTACTTGAGGGCCCAGGTGATGATTATAATGTGATTGGGAGCAGATCATGTCAATATATAGGCGCGATTTCTAAAGCTGCATCCATCAGACACATTCGTCAGAGAATAGAACTTAAAAAAAAACATATTAAAAAAAATTTAGTCAAATATCACCTTTACGACATTAGCGTATAAAGAAGACTTTTGATAATAATAGTTTAAGCCATAAATCTTCAGTATGCATACATTCCCTACTGCCCCATTTTTGGTGCGGTCTCAGATTCGCGAGCTCGGCGCCTGCAATTTGAGACAGGGCTCGGATACCGGTTAAATTTATGTACTTGGGCGCAAAACCTTTTCATTTCGATTCCGTTCCGACAAACCGGTTTTCTTAACCGGTTTTTGGAGGAACCTTTATATAAAGTTCTTTTCGGATTAACCGGTTTCGAGCTAAAAAAACCGGTTTAACCAGACGTACGCCAAGCACGATAAACAAGCAATGTGTGCCCGTCACTAGGTTATAGATGGGCTAATTGCAATAGTTTTTAACCGACTTCAAAAACGGAGGAAGTTCTCAATTCGTCAGTACTTTTTTTTGGGTATGTTCCCCGACTACTCAAAGACCGCTGGACCGATTTGAAAAAATATTTTTTTGTTCGAAAGGGTATACTTTCTAGTTCGTCCCATTTTCAACACGTCATCATGATGATGGGTTGGGATCTTGAAGAAATAAAGGGAACTCATCAAATATTATAGTCACACCTGTAGCGATTTGGATATTTTTCATAGTAACTCGTGCATTTGCTTTTGGAAAGTACTATTTGGTGTAGTGGAACTGATGATGAAGACCACAGATGGCCATGGGAACTCCTTAACGGTATCTATTTCAAGCGTTGCAATAACATATCTCAATTAAGATAGTTGAGCGACTGTGACGAAGCAGATTTAGGTTATATATTATATGACTATGACTTTCCCGCGGCGTTGCTTGCGGCGAGCTTGAAATGTTCTATAGTTTCTTATTAATTGAGAAGTGGGACAACGTAACAGCATAATAATAATAATAATAATAATAATTGTTTATTTCATACAAGGTCCATACAAATTTGTTAGTAATCCTTATAAAATAAATGTTAGGGTATTAAAAATAAAATTAAAATTAATAAAACTAAATAACTAGGTACATAAATTAAAAATTATGTTCGGGGATGTGCGTGCATACTTTCCCATCGATCCCACATAGGGCTATCCCAGCGGTCACACAACGCGGCCAGGATGCGGTTGGGGCTGGCGCGGAGGCGGGCCTGCAGAGAGGCACAGCGCTTCCTCATAACTGCCGCGAACCCGTCCGTGCGCGCCTCGCAGAACATGCCGGACGCGCTGCACCATCGCCCCAGCCCCAGCAGCACCCGGAACGCGTTGTTGTACTGAACACGCAACTCGTTGTACGCCTTCTGCGTAAAACTGACCCACAGACTGCAGGTGTAAAATGTCTGACAGTACGCTTTGAAAAGCGTTACTTTGACCTCTTTGCTACACCTAACGAACCTGCGGGCCAGCATATTGCATCGGACGGCCAAAGATCTCCGCTCTCGTTCAATATCGACGTTATCACTTAAGTTATCAGTGACCCAGTGGCCCAAATATTTGAACTGAGATACTCTATTGAGAGGAGTACCATCGAGAGTGACCGGCGGCACATTCAATGGCGATTTGGTTCCCGCTCTAAACACCATAAGCTCACTCTTGTTGACATTATATTTGAGCCCGTGGGCCACCGCATAACCTTCGCAAATCCGCACCAGCCTTCTCAATGTTCCGATTGAGGGGCTCAGCAGCACCATGTCATCAGCGTAGCTAATATTGTTCATACAAACGCCACCTACATGGCATCCGACGTTGGTGCTGCTAAGCTCCTCAATGAGTCCATTCATGTACAGATTAAAAAGGCGAGGCGAGGTGAGCCCACCCTGCCTTACCCCGCATTCCAATCTATACTCCTCCGAGAGCGACCCTGCCCATTTGACACTGTTCTTTTGGTGATTATACCAATATTTTAATAAAGAAGTGATTTCATTTGGCACTGTCATCTCCATCTGTATCTTACCCCATAGCATGTCATACGATACAAGGTCAAATGCCTTTGAAAGATCCAGATAACAAGCATAAACTGGCGTCCTTCTAGCTGTATAGTACTGGACAGTCTGCTTGAGGCATAGGATAGCACTCTCGGTTGAGAGCCCCGACCTGAACCCAAACTGTGCATCATTCAGAGCGATATTCTTTTCCAAATGCTTGTCAATCAGACTATCCAGTACCTTAGCTATAATAGTTGCTAAAGATATGGGCCTATAGTTTGATTTATCTGAGGAATCGCCAGTCTTATTTTTAACAAGGCACAACAATAGTGCGCATTAGGTCGGCCGGTAAATATGAATGGATGAGACATAGGGCTAAAAAACATAGCGAGTACCCTCGGCAGGTGATCGCCGGCGTGCTGTAGGTGTTCAATGCTAAGGCAGTCAGAACCGGGGGACTTTCCTCTAACCATTTTTCTTATTACTGAAGCCACTTCCTTGCTAGAAAAATGAACACTTGGTTCCGATGGCATGACCTCAGCATTGAACTCCCTCGAGCACGGTCCTAAAGGCGACGCCACTTTAAAGTACCTCTGAAACACGTTTGCAATATCATAAGGGTCGTTAGCAGTGGCCCGGCTTATGATTTTGTTTATTTACTGTTTTCCAGAAACTGCCAAATTGTTTGTTAGTATGATGTCTAGCAATTATGTCACTTTTTATTTGCTGTTCATTGTTCTGACACCATTTTAACTTTGACTTGAATATTTTTCTGGATTCAGTCATATTAGTAAAAATATAACCGGAAGATGGTTTTCCATAATTTAGCCAACTTTTAAACCAAAACCTAGCCCTCCCATGAGCATTCCGGACGTATTTATTCCAACCTGTAACATGTTTTTTCTTACACCGCTTTTTAACAATAAAACTTTTTCTTGCCGAACCTGTCAAAACATCTACAATATCGCCGTACATTTTCGTAAGAAGCTTTTGATGGCTTTTGTTACTACATAATTTGTCGCAACGATCGTTACAGCAGGCTATAAACTCTTCAGGAAAGTCAATTGTTGGTAAGCGTAAATGACACATTTTTTGGTACATTAACTTTTGGTCAACATCACGATCTCCCCAAACAACTGCATTCTTAGAGGAAGTACACTTAACAATTTTCGGTTTAATAATGTCTATATTGCAGAGTATTAAAAGAGGATAGTGATCGGACCAATATGTATCGAGCAATACTGACGTACTCACAACACTTTGCCGCGCAGCACTTGTCACTAAACAGTGGTCGAGCCATCGTCGAGAGCCGTGCGCGTCGGTCACGAAAGTGTATGTGTCCGCAGGCAACAGTTCCAGGTCTACGCACGACCACACTTGCTCCGCACAGAACCGCGCTAGTTCTACGGCAAACGGCTGCGCATTAAAGTCACCTAACACAAACACTGTCTCAATGTCTTGACTTTCAATAGTAGCACTAATTTCCGCAAGGCAGTCTGTGAATTCAATTAAATTACCACTGCCGTCCGTTGGCATATACACAGAGAACACTAGAAACGAACGATCGTGCAGTTGAACCTTGATCGCAGCCAGACGGACGGACGTACACATAACCACGGACACAGAGGTAAAAACTTCTTTCCTCCAGAGAAGAGCAACGCCACCGTGTGGTCGACCACGAACGACGCCCGCTGACGTGTCCACCGCTGAGGTCCCCGTAAATCCGAACTTGTCATCGATACCTCCCAAATATGCCAGGTCGTGCGGAAATAACCAGGTCTCCTGCAGTGCAATTACATCAGCCGTTTGACATAAATCCCTCACACACTCACAAGACCTAATAACATTTTTACAGTTGAATGAAATAAACTTTGTAGTCGTAGTATTCATAAAGTGCTAGGTACGATTCACGTTGGGTTTTTCCACTGTATTTATTCCATTCGCGTCCCTTTTTCTAAACTCGAAGAAGCGCCTATAAGCTATTCCCTCGGGCCAGAAGTCATCAGTCATAAACGTATGAAGTTTAGTTCTCGGTACAAATACCTTATACGCATCGTAATCCTTTGACAACTTCATACTCATTTTTTCAACTATAACATGTACGTGAGATTTATTCTTAACGTAATTATCTATGTCAGATGCAGTCACGTCTTTTGAGACGTTATAATATAGATGGGAATTTTTACTTCCGCAGCCTTAAATTTCTCGTCTATGTTAATTGCGATTCCTCTGTTACCCACAAATCGACTTTTTGTTCTCTTTCTCTGCACCAAAGTATAATCATCACTTTCAGTAGGCTTATTATCTTTACCTTTGGGAACAACATTAGAAAACAATCGTTGTTTATCATTAGCGCGGGGCGCATCGGTCGTGTGATCGGAGACGCGCTGTCTTGCGCGGCGGCCGGCGGCTCTCCGGCTCGAGCGCATGACTCATTAGTCATTACGCTCTCGCTACGTCAACTGCTGCTGTTGCAGCACGTAATTCATGTTTTTTTTAAATAACTCTGAAATTGTACGCTATCGGTGCGCTTTTTTGTATTGCTAAGCTATTATAGATCATAAGACATATATGTCTTACAAATATGTCTTACAAATATGTCTTAAAAAGCGCACCGATAGCGTACAATTTCAGAGTTATTTGTTTGTTATGTTTTAAATAACTCTGAAATTGTACGTTATCCGTGCAATCATGTATGATTCATGTATGAATCTCAGTACAAAATGCTTCAAATCATTATAAATTGGCTTGTAGAAACTGTCAAAGTAGTATGGTCGAATTAGCAGAAAGTATGGAAATAAGTCGTGTAGTCGTGCATTTTTGGCAATCGTTAGAGGGCTTAACTAGATAGTTTTCCCCGGTTTGCACCGTTTCTATTATGTACGGAAAGCCTTTAAATGTTAGGTATAAACTTTAAAGTGCCGTAATTTTGGAGTATGTTAAAAACTATTTGGTGCAAGTTTAGCCACGTGTAAAGACCCCTTTAATACTTAACGTATCTTGATTAAAAAGGTGTGCGATGTATCAAAATTAAGTTATTTGTTTTTCTTAGATTGCGGCTCGAGGATAATTCACTCGGTTGGTGCAAACTTACATTAAGCTTTTTAAAGCATAATAAACGCCCAGTTTATTTTGCACCCCTGTGCGAATTATGGAACATGAATTTTTCATTATTTTATAGATTGTACTTCGGGGCAAATTAAGGTAGTCGTGAAAATTTATTCATGGCACTTGTTCTAAAGATACTACATTCGCACCTTATAAAAAAAAGGAAAAAATAACGGGAAGTTTATCAAATGTAATCGCAGCGAACGCCAGGCGACCGCGGGCATACCTATTTAATCTTTGCCGCGGGTAGTGGGAGCGCGGGGCGCGGGGCGGGGAAGAGCGCAACGCATGGCACCGCTCAGTCAGTTACTTTGTGAAAATTTTTGTGTGATCTGATGATCTCTGTGTACCCCATACAGGGTGGAAAAAACGTATATGAACGGCAACTTCCTTTATATTCAAAAAAGAAAATTCTACACGAAGAAGATTTACTTTTATTTTTTTAAACAATTATTACTGTATTTTTGGAATTTGGTCTGCCTTAACCGGGAATCGAACTGGTCGAATATATGACAAAACAATAAAACCATGTATTTTTTACGGTTTTTAATTAATTTGAAGGCGTATGTGTTGTAAGTTTAAAATGATCACTATCATGACCCTTTCGATCTGTATCATAAAACAAGACTTTATTGTTGTTTTGTCATATTAGACCAGTAGTCCAGTAACCATGTCGCCTGAAAGTACGGGGTACTTTGCGTCAAATTCGGCAGTTCTGATTTTTTGCAGACTTGTTTATGATGTTGGCCAAATTAATAATCCAAGTTTGTGACTTCAAGCGCCGAACGCAACTTTGTCAAAGATAACAAAAACCGTTAAAATTTCGGACTTTTCTCAGACTGGCGATTATAACCCTAAAGGACTAGTTTTTGATAGTAGCTTCTTCGGACGTTTTAAATAAGACTAAATTTGCTACAACATGAGACTAGAATTGTCTCTGTGATAGTTTTCGAGAGTCTCGTGTAGGCGGTAACCTGGGCAGATTGAAGCTGGTTTTCATCGCAGCCCTGGCAAATAGTAAGATGGTATCGCAGTTCGTCGAGGTTGTTCAAAAAAATTGCGAAGTTCGACAAAAGTTGAATTTTGAAAAGCTTAATCTCGGAAACTATTGGGTCTACAGAGACAACTCTAGTCTCATATTGTAGCAAATTTAGTCTACTTTAAAAACATCCTAAAAAAGTACTATCAAAAACTAGTCCTTTAGAGTTACAATCACCATTATCTGAAAAAAAAACCGAAATGTTCACGGTTTTTTATTTTTGACTAAGTTGCGATCTTCTCGGGGTCACAAACTTGAATTATTCATTGGGCCAACATCATAAACAAGTCTGCAAAAATTCAAACTACCGGATTTGACGCAAGCCCTCATGTATAAAGTTACTGGAGTACAGTACAGTTTACATTTCCAAAAATCCATAAATGCAGTATTAATTGTTTTCAAAAATAAAAGTAAGACTTCTTTGTGTAGAATTGGATATTTTCAAAATTTAAGGTAGTCGCCGTCTATGTGGCGTCTATTTTTTCTCTTAATTCCGCATGATGAAAACCTCATATAAAAACGGACAAAGTTAAACTGAGTAAATATACCGATCTTACTTTCGAGGTTCCACCACTATGTGGAATGATCACTCTATAGTTATTTTCCAAATAGTTTTATAGCTAACGGCATCCTCGAACTACACCTTCAAAGGCCTTGCTAGGCTGCTTGATCAGAGCTAGATTCAGAAGACAGTGAATATACTTCAGAATGCACAAATAATGATGACATTATTATTGTTTACATTGTCCGCTCCAATATATTTGCTGGTGACTATACCGTTTTGATATTAGACACTTACTTTGATTATTGACGATCAGAACTCAAAATTGAATTTTTTCTTGATTATTGCTTTCCTTAAACCAACTTTATTTTTCATTAAAATTTGTATTACAAGTTAAAAAATTCCAGTTTCCCACTCAATATCCAATTAATATTATAAATGCGAAAGTTTGTGTATTAGTTTGTTACTCTCTCACGCTGCAACGGCTGGATGGATTAGGATGAAATTTGAAATGGAGATAGCTTAATAAAAGTTCCAAAGGAAATAATAATAACCGATATCTACAGAAGCTATAAAACATAAATAAATTAATAAGTACAGTCTCGGAAAGGGGAATGTCAAAGCATACTTTAACTAAAATAGGTTTATTATTATATTTATTTGTTTATTTAATTAAAAAATAATATTTATTTAATTAAAAAAGAAAATATAACCGACTACTACGCTACTTTTGCCCATGCCTCAAGAACCGTGCATCATCGGTCCGTTTACGCGTGCGTGCGCTTCTGTGGCTTTATTGCTCTATGGTAATAAGTAATTTACAAACATACAGAAAACTGCATGATCCCGATAAGAATGCCAATTTTTTATGGGGTGCGAATTTAAAGTAAATCAAATGAATACGATTGTGACGATTTTCAATTGTTTCAAAATTTCCCCCGAAGTACGAAGACCGTTAAACGTAGATAACTACTTTCCGGGGGTTGCACCCCGGTGCAAATCAGATATTGCATTTAGATATTTTTTCTAATCATATCCTCAATTTGCACCGCGTTCTATATTTTCCCCCGAGCCACGATGGCCGAAAGTAAGTATTTACTTATATATATTTTTATTTATATGTTCCGTAGGTTGAATTAAATGAAATAATACGTGCAAATGTAGATTGAGATGGATTAAAACGTATGCCAAATTGCACCGAGTACACCTTTTTTCCCTCGTTAGTTATGACCTTTGCAAGGTTTTCAACCAATTGCACCCCTTTCCGGGGGGGCGAATTTATTAAGGGATGCATTAAGCTCGATTTTTAACCCGTACAAAGTAATCAGAAATGTTTTTATCAATTCTTAGAATTATTTCCAGACTTTAGTGAAATTTCATCTAATTTGCCCGTACTAAAGTTGCAGGTAAAGTTGTAGTCAAAAGCGTCAACTTTGCCTAGCGGATTATCTGAGATATTAAATGCAGTATTATAAAAAAGGGGCCAATTCTTATATTCATTACTGTTATATCAATGACGGGATGTCATTGGAAATCACTAAACCACCATGTATATATTTTTTCTATCTGGTAGGCAAAGTTGTAGCACGTCCAATAGCATTTTCGTTTTTCTCCATACAAACTTTTAAGCATAGTTAGGGTTGTGCTAAACAGAAAAACAAAATAGTTCAGAGTACCTAGGTACTTTACTGGAATTTAAATTTACGAATGATTAAGAGTCGAATGATGAAAAAAAAACAATTTGTATTTTTACGTAATTTTAATGAAAATGAAATTATACGTATTAATGAAATAAAATCAGTATAGTATTATAAAAAAAAAACAGAAACACCTATTGTACATCGGTTCATTTATAGCAAAAATTAAAATATAACTTAATTTGAGAATTACGTAGGTACCTATGACTAATAAAAACCATTATTAAACACACAAATATCCGCATATTAAGATCCGCACGCGTCATCAATCTTTTTTTTTCGTAATCGAGTAAATAGTGACAACCCTAACCCTAGGCAAACTTGTAGCATGTATGTTCTAAGAAACACTTTGCAACATTACCCATCCTCGTAATTAGCTGTAAATCATTACATTTACAAGTAAAAGTACGTGAAATAACAAAAAGACCATTATTACTTATCATATGAACACTCACCAAGTAGCTCTCTTATGTATTTTCTGAGTAATGAAAAAAGTTTTGGAGACACCGAAAAAACACATGTCCGTTTTACAAGCTTTGACAGCGACTGAGTTCAAAACTATCAGTGTTGCCATATATATATTTTTTGAAATGGGTTACCAGGTAAATGATAGTATTTCTCCCATTAATAATAGTAAAAAATAGATAACGCTTTGGTAGAAAATCACAAAACGGGTAATGTTGTAGCTAGTTGGCAAAGTTGCAGCAGTTGACGGTACCTATCGACCGCTCGCAGATATCTATCAGCTGATATGCTGAGAAAGTTACATGCTAAGGAAACATTTGAGATCATTTAGAATGTTCTCTGGCCATAAAAAAATTAAGAATATTCTTGGTAATTTCCGAGAATTTCTAATAAGAAACTTTCACAATTTGAGAAGTTACTTTTCGGTACAATGCTTGGCTGAACGGATATAGATGAAAGGGGTTTGGGTAAGTGTTGTCATTTGTAAAAGTCATACATTTTCAAGGTGAGCGGCAATTCGTAAAAGTGATAAACTATGATAGAATTAATTAAAATAAACATATTTTGTTACGTAATGTAATTCTCTTAAGTGCATCGGAGCCGAAATATTTAAATATTCATACTTGGGCGTACCTACTGCATTAAATAAACTTGTCACTTGAATACATTTACTTTAATTTATTTGCCTTCTATGTTGCATCTAACAAAAAAGAAATTTTAAACTTTAAAAAACAAGCATTAGTAACAAAATCATCGTATGACTTGGCAGTATTGCGTTCAACCTAAGTTAAAAATCTCATGCAGAAATTAAAAAAAAAACAGTGGCGGGAAAGAGGTTAAGGTTTTTGTTTCGTTTTTGACTAGTAATTAGTTGTTTTCTTTGCGAAACTTGTTGTGTTGAGGAATTTACATTACCACTGTTTTATTTCCTCGTAATCGAAGTGAAAAGCAGAGAGTGTATAACTGGGTCTTAACTCGGCTGCCGACTCGGATGGATACTAAGTCTTGGATAAAATGGTTTGTTATATGCCCTTGTAGTCTACTACAAATTTTCGTATCAAAAAATACTCCCGCTTTGGCCTTAATTTCCTGCGCTTTTTCTCGAAATAATTGTTTGAAACAACCCACGTGATGATGCAAGCGGCGCCGCCTCACCCCCCCTCAAAGCCTAGCCCGACCTAGTGGTGCGAATTGGCGTTGGCGCGAACCTCGCCCTCGTCGCCCGCCGCCAGCCAGTCCCGCCTTCGAAGCCGAGCCGTGCGGACGTGCCGACGTGTTCATAAATCATCAGGATAATTAAGTGTTGTGAAATTAAATGTAAGTAAAAAACAAGCTCACTGCTAATATTTCTGCGTTACGCCCTGCTTCGCTACTCGAGCGGTTTGCAGTAAAATCGAATCCGCCGGCCGGCAAAACATAGAGCTTAGTTTGGAAATAGGATAATAGGTACGTGTACGATAAAATGACAGTGCTCACGGGGTGGTGCCATTTCTTTTTAATTTACTTGTATAGTATTTAACGGGCAACATTTGTATATACATGTTTTAATGTTTTAATGTTTATTAGGGTACAAACGGTACAATATGGCTAATACAATAGAAATCTTAGATTATACATCAACCAGTAAAGTTACCACAGTTAAATATTACATATACTAACCGAGCAATGTAATATTAATTACTTGAAAATGTGACATTAGTTTAAAAAAGACTAAGGATACCTCTAAAGGCAAAAAAACAAAATTAAAATGCGTTACGCGAAATTTCATAACTAACTAAGTATCATTTTGCTCTCTAACTAGGGCTGTGAACTCTTGAAGACATTTGTTAAATATATCAACTACAGAAAAACTGGAATTATACATTTTGCAAACTCTATTAATAAAAGAATTTTTAACATAATTAGTACGTATAACCGGGACTTAGAACAGATTATTAGTATGCCGAGACTTGAGGCGTGGTACTCTAAAACTTAACTTATTAAGAAGGTAAGGGGAGTCAATCTTATTATTAATAATTTTAAATAGCAATATTTGGTCTTTTACTGTGCGTCGACTTTGAAGTGAAACAATATTATTAAAATTAAATGTTTGACACTGTAAGGTGGCTTTATATTTTAAATACTTAATTAGTTTGTTTTGTATTCGTTCTATGGAATTTATGTATATATTGTATTGCGGGTTCCATACGCTGGATGCATATTCTAAAACGGGTCTGATCAAAGAGTTAAAAAGAATAAGGATCGTTGAGACATCCTGGAATTCTTTACCTACTCTCAGTATAAAGCCAAGAAGTCGATAGGCTCTATTAGTGATATTCATGATATGGTCAGAAAATACAAGTTTATTATCTATGTAAACACCCAGGTCTTTAATAGTAGACGTTCTTTGAACTGTGTCGTTATTTAATGTATAATTATACCTAATCAATTGTTTTTTTCTGCTGAAGGAAATTACAAAATATTTTTGGACGTTTAGGTGCAGATCACATTCTTTACAATATTTAGAAAGTTTATTAAGATCATTTTGCATCTTATAACAGTCATCCAGTGACTTAATTACTTTAAATATCTTTTTGTCGTCTGCATATAATAAACAACTAGTTGATCTTAAAAGTTTTTGGAGGAACCTTTATATAACGTATGCGGAATGAAATCTGGACAAAGTTTGAACCTCTGTTTAAAATATTAAATTCCTTAAAAAGTACAAAGTGAGTTGTCTTTTGTTTAACAACTCATCTTTAAATAAGTACGACAAATTTCATGGACGTAGGATTTTTTTAACAACTATTATGACATATCTCGAAAAAACGCGTCGCAAAACTGTTTGTAATTTCTTCGATACACAACCACTCTGGTCAAATGCGAAGGTCGTGGAGAATTTTACACAAAGGGGTTAGAGTTAAAGCACAGTTTATAGTATTTTAGCGTCCTACCCACTCAGAAAAACGAATACAAGAAAGCCCGGTTTTGGAATACTATCCAGTTTAAGCCAGTCTACTGAAAGGAGTCACTTAAAGAAAATGACAGCCGGCCGTATCGCAAAATCATATAGAGCTCTCGGAAAAAAATCCAAAAGCGACGGTAAATTCATGTAAAAGTATCTTAAAGACATAGGTATTCAAAAACAATCAAGAAAAGTTAAAATGATTGTGTCTAAAAATCAAAAATTTACTCGAAAAATCCGGCTTCACAAATTGGTCAAAAATACATTCCACGCTAAAAGTGACGTCTTGTGCGTAATGAAACTAATGAACGACGAATTGTATTTCAAATTAGGCGGAAATTAATGGCAAGGGAATTATTATTTCAAAAACACCACTGGCCCAACTAAAGAAAAAGTGAAATATGTGGAGTCTACAAAGTTTCCCAAAAAAGTTTTAAAAGTTTTACTGTGGCTTGCGATCAGCCCTCGCGGTATGTCTAAGGCCGTTTTTTTTGAATCTGGGTTAGCGGTTAATGCCGACCGATATATAGAGCGATGTTTGCCAATTGTGCGGGTTTTTATAAAATCGGAACATAGAGAAGCTAATTTGGTGTTTTGGCCAGATTTGACTTCCAGACACTACTAAAAAAAAGTTAAGCAAAATGGACGAGCTAAAAATCCCTTACGGCCCCATATTAGCAAATCCACCTAACACCCCAGAACTTCGCCCAATCGAAGATTTTTTGCGCAAATCTGAAACGGCGAATCTACTCGAATAATTTTCGCCGAATAAATGTACAAAGTTACATTCGAAAGATTAAGTTAGAATTAAATTAAATCCCGACATCTGTGTTTACGTCAGCCATGGACAAATTTCCACAGAACTGTTGCAAACCAGCTCGCAAAGGAGTAAATTGGTTTTTGCATTAAACATTGTTAATAATACTATTATTTATTATAAACATTTTTAGCAAAACAGATTTTTTATTACATTAGATATAGTTTTGAACTTTGTCCAGATTTCATTCCGCATACGTTAAAGTTCTTTTCGAATTAACCGGTTTCGAGCTAAAAAAACCGCTTTAACCAGACGTACGCCAAGCACGATAAACAAGCAATGTGTGCCCGTCACTAGGTTATAGATGGGCTAATTGCAATAGTTTTTAACCGACTTCAAAAACGGAGGAAGTTCTCAATTCGTCAGTACTTTTTTTTGGGTATGTTCCCCGATTACTCAAAGACCGATGGACCGATTTGAAAAAATTTTTTTTTGTTCGAAAGGGTATACTTTCTTGTTCGTCCCATTTTCAACACGTCATCA
This sequence comes from Acleris literana, assembly GCA_946894065.1. Taxonomy (NCBI): domain Eukaryota; kingdom Metazoa; phylum Arthropoda; class Insecta; order Lepidoptera; family Tortricidae; genus Acleris; species Acleris literana. The sequence continues at coordinate 3,522,076 of OX335687.1, forward strand.
TGATGATGGGTTGGGATCTTGAAGAAATCAAGGGAACTCATCAACTATTATAGTCACACCTGTAGCAGTTCATTATCAATATCATGGTAAACTAAAGTAAAGGCTGCAGAGAGAGGAACCTCCTAACAATACGTGCCGTGTCGAGGAGTACTGCCTTCTGTATCTGGCCCTTGATCCAGCCATCTAGCGAGAGTCTCTTGAGGTGTTGGTCGAGACTCTTCGCTATAAGACCGTTTGCCGAAACAACTATCGGAACAATGATCGTTGAGTTAACATCCCACATGGCGGTCACCGCGTGAGCCAAGTCAAGGTACTTGCTGAATTTGTCCTTCTCGGCCTTCACAAGGTTCTCGTCATGCGGGATGGTGATGTCGACGAGCACTGCCCGGCGTTGAGATCGATCTGTCAACACGATATCAGGCTTATTGGCAACAATAGTCCTGTCCGTGATGACAGATCAATCCCAATAGAGCGTAGCACGACCATTTTCGAGAACTGGCGCCGGTGCGTACTTATAGTACGGCACTTCAGACTCTACAAGACCATATTGAAGAGCAAGTTGCGGATGGATGATCCTGGCTACGAGGTTATGTCTGTGCAAGTACTCGCCGTTGGCCAAATGCGAACAACCGGAAATTATATGTCTGAGGGACTCGCCGGGGCAACGGCATGCTCGACAAATGTCAACCGTGCCATCCCTCAGAACATATTTCCGGTAATTGTTCGTCATTATGACCTCGTCAGCAATTGCACAGACAAAACCTTCGGTTTCCCCAAAGAGGTCACCAAATCGTAGCCAGTTCACAGACGCTAAAAAGTCTACGTCGGGCCTTGTTAGGGACCGGTAGAAGCGTCCGTGTAGCTCCTTGCTCTTCCATACGTTCTTGCGGTCTTCAGTGCTCAACACCGTTGGTTTGCGCCAGTTCTCGTTTGCCAAGGAAAGAGGCGTGAGGCTCTTGTCTACTGCAACCACATCACGATGCATCCCACACTCATTGCTAAGGAAATAATCCCTGAGATTGCACACCTCGCGGTTGTGGAGATTCTTAGCATTTAACATGCCTCGACTACCACATTTCCTCGAGATGTACAATCTCATAACAGATGAGCGTGGGTGCAACATGCGATGTGATTTAAGCAGTAGACGGACCCTCCTATCCAGGGCGTCCAGCTCAGTCTGAGTCCACCTTAGTATGCCAAAGGAATATGTGAGCAGCGGCATCACCCAGCCATTGAAGGCGCGCACCTTATTGCCACCCGACAAAAGACTATTATTATTATTATTATTACCGTGATTATTGACGTCCAGCACGCCTACGCACTATCGTTTTGCGTCGTGCATCGTGCCCGGAGGGATGGCACGGAAGGATAATGCGTAGGGGGCTTAACGCTCTAATACACATCCGTTAGCGTCACTATTAGAGAATATTTAACAACAAACAGAACGAGAAATTCTCTTTATTTGTGGCCTAGGCGGTCATTAAAGTGAAGTAAGGTGCCAATTATTAAGAAAATAGAAAAGTTAGATTATCTTGAAAACCACGCAACTTTTACTAAACCTATATTTAAGTACTTTTTAGGGACCAGCCTAAGGTGCCCTGTCGATGGATAGAACCCTGTCCATTATTTACTGGGCACCCTGTATAATCTGAATCATGGAAACGGCTCCAACGATTTTCATGAAATTTAGTATGCAGGGGGTTTCGGGGGCGATAGATCGATCTAGCTAGGTTTCATTTTTAGAAAACTTACGAAAATAAAATTTGTCGGGTCATCCAGGTACTAACGAATTTAAAAGAAAAAGAATCACGACTGAGGTTGCATTCAGTAAGGTAGTGCGAGAGTAACGGATGCTTTATTTATCCAACGCGATAAAGGCGACCATACGCATAAGCTTTTTCGTCATTTATTACTAAAAATGGTAAATAGAGTCAATATTCTTTTATAAATGTCAAGGCGTGTACTTATCGTTCAAAATAACATACATACATTATATCACGCCTGTTTCCCACCTTTAAGGCCCAGCCACACCGCTTGCGTGACGTGCACGTGCGCGTTCACTTTCCACTGCGTAGTATAGTGACATGTTGTAATGAGAATTCAAACTATACAACGCAGTGGAATGCGAACGCGCACGTGCACGTGCACGTCACGAAAGCGGTGTGGCTGGGCCTTTAGTGACATAAAGTTGTAACGATTTAATTTGAACACTATTTAGACACAACTTCCACCTCAATGTACCCGAGCGATTCAATATGCGACCCAGAGTAGCCTCGCAATCGCAACACTATTGTCTAACTTGATAGCTTTATGTGAAAATATTACTCAGTACATATCTTCATTTATTAACATAAATGTGGCAGCTCAAGGTAATAAACTGTACTTTCATTATTGATTGACAATGACGTCATGGACTGCCAGATTGACACGGGTAGCCATATGAGCTGCCACATTTATGTTTAACATACCGTCTTCGGATCCGTCGCACTGACGTAGTTATATCGACCACTAAAATCACGCACTTGTTTGCACACACCCTTAAGTTGCCATGTATGACCACACTCATCACAATTATAAGTAGTTCCTGTAAAGCACCAGTCGGCCGCATGCGCCCTGACGCAGCGTCAGCAGGCCGGCCGGCTGGCCCTGGGCCCGCGTCCGGCTCGCGGCGACGCCCCGCGTCCGCGTGCGCAGTGCAGGCCCTCGCCCGCGTCTCCGATTCTTGAGTCTGTCGATCGTCCTTGTGTTGCTCCCGTAGTACCGCTTATTCCTGCGTGATTTTCTGCGGCCTCTCGAGTCATTGCCAGGTCCACCGCCTCTTTGTATTTTATTTTCTTCTCCGCGAAAATTCTCGATCGCTTGGCGTCATTCTCTAGGCCCTATACAAACTGGTTCCTCAAATCATCCTCTAGCGTACCTAATAACATTTTTACAGTTGAATGAAATAAACTTTGTAGTCGTAGTATTCATAAAGTGCTAGGTACGATTCACGTTGGGTTTTTCCACTGTATTTATTCCATTCGCGTCCCTTTTTTAACCGACTTCAAAAAAAGGAGGAGGTTCTCAATTCGTCTGTATTTTTTTTTTTTTTTTTTTAATGTTTGTTACCTCAGAACTTTCGACTGGGTGAACCGATTTTGAAGATTCTTTTTTTATTTGAAAGCTGGTGCTTCCAGATGGGTCCCATTTTTTTCAAAATGAAGATCTTATGGTGGAATCCATGAGGAATCGACGGAACTCTTCAAAACTTATAGGCACACCTATAGCGATTTTGGTATTTTTCATTGTAACTCGTGTATTTGGTCTTGGAAAGCACTATTTGGTGAAGTGGAACTGATGATGAAGACCATAGATGGCCACCGGAACTCCTAAACGGTATATATTTCGAGGGTGGCGACACGATATTTCGATTAAGATAGTTGAGCGACTATGACGAAGCATATTTAGGTTTAAATATATGACTATGACTTTCCCACGGCGTTGCTTGCGGCGAGATTGAAATGTTCTATTGTTTCTTGAGAAATGGGAGAATAAGAGCATAATTATGATCACTAAAAAGTATAAAATAAAAAAAAAGTTTAAAAAAACAAAAACCCGCCTTCAAAAAGCAAAAAATAACTTCTTTAAAATGGTAGGTAAATAGGTCAGTCCAACTGAAGTCTGCTTTTGGTTAAAATATTGTTGGTTTTAACCAAAAGCAGACTTCAGTTGGACTGACCTATTTACCTACCATTTTAAAGAAGTTATTTTTTGCTTTTTGTTGGCGGGTTTTTGTTTTTTTAAACTTTTTTTTCTAAACTCGAAGAAGCGCCTATAAGCTATTCCCTCGGGCCAGAAGTCATCAGTCATAAACGTATGAAGTTTAGTTCTCGGTACAAATACCTTATACGCATCGTAATCCTTTGACAACTTCATACTCATTTTTTCAACTATAACATGTACGTGAGATTTATTCTTAACGTAATTATCTATGTCAGATGCAGTCACGTCTTTTGAGACGTTATAAATATAGATGGGAATTTTTACTTCCGCAGCCTTAAATTTCTCGTCTATTGCGATTGCTCTGTTACCCACAAATCGACTTTTTGTTCTCTTTCTCTGCACCAAAGTATAATCATCACTTTCAGTAGGCTTATTATCTTTACCTTTGCGAACAACATTAGAAAACAATCGTTGTTTATCATTAGCGCGGGGCGCATCGGTCGTGTGATCGCCGTGATCGGTCGGATCATAGTCATAGTCATATAGTCATATACTTTATTGCTTAATGTTGTACAAAAGATCTTAAAAACTATTACATGCGTCAACACTAACCCTGCAAGGGCATTGCAATTTAATTTAATTTAATTTACCTACTTAATCCTACTTAACTACCTAACTACAACCAATTACATTTACCATTAAACAGTTTACTAATTATTTAATTATCACTATCAAAGAATTCTTGTAAATTATAAAAGGAGTGTAATAATAAAAATTTATTTAACTCATTCATAAATATTGTGTCCTTTTCTATGTTTTTAATTGAGTGTGGTATCTTGTTATAAATCTTTATGGCCATGTGGTGGGTGCCCGCGCTCACAATTTTGAGACTAGTCGTATAAGAGCCAACAAGTTTATTTCTCTTTCTCATATTAGGTCGAACATGATCATCTCTTTCCCGTCCAAACAGGTCTTTGTTATTTCTTAGTAATTTACAAATTTCGTAAATGTATATTGATACCAAGGTTAGAATATTTAGGCGGCGAAAATGTGATCTACAACTATGTCTATCGTTAATGTTTGCCAATATCCTAATGCATTTTTTTTGTAACACAAAGAGGTCGTTGACCTGTGAGCTGTTGCCCCATAAAATGATTCCATAGCTCAGCCATGAGTGAGCATATGCATAATATGCAGTAACAGCCGTTTTTATGTTCGTGCATCGTTTTAGTTGGTAAAGAGCATACGCGAATCTGGATATTTTCCCTGACATTTTATTTATGTGGACCTTCCAATTTACCTCAGAGTCTATTTCTACTCCTAACTAACTACAAGATGAAACACTTTCTATTTTATCATTATTGTAAAAAAAAATAGTTTCGATTGGCGGTTTTTGTCGCGGTCTAATGTGAATTAGTTTCGTCTTATCGAGGTTTAGTTTCAAATTGTGATCATCCAACCAATCAGTTATTGATGAAAGAACATTATGCAATTGCTGCTTTAAATCTTTACTGTCATTACATTCGAATACTACTGTTATATCGTCTGCGTATAGTATACTGTTGTGATCTATAATTTTGGGTAAATCATTAATGTATAATAAAAACAAAATACATCCCAAAACGCTACCCTGTGGGATTGAGTTTTTTACAATCTGCTTCTGGGACCTAATATTCATCAAGCAGCGTTTATTTAAGTGGTGATACTCAATATCCACGAATTGTTCGCGATTCTTAACGTATGACACAAACCATTCGAAAGCTATTCCTCTCACTCCTATTCCATATAATTTGTCTAAGAGGACGTCGTGTGACACTCTATCGTAAGCTTTGCTCATATCCAAGAGCATAGCTACAGCATACTTCCGTTTATTTATTATTTCTAGAATTTTACTACAAAATGCGGAGGTTGTTGACCTTCCCTTCCGAAAACCATGCTGGCAGTCATCATATACATTTACATATACATACACCGTAAATAGATCGGAAGTCTTGCGCGGCGGCCGGCGGCTCTCCGGCTCGAGCGCATGACTCATCACGCTCTACCTACCTTCCTATCCTGACCTATCTACCGCTCTATCTATCAGCTGATATGCTGAGAAAGTTATGGAAACATTTGAGATCATTTAGAATGTTCTCTTTCGATAAAATTCCGAGAATTTCTAATAAGAAACTATCACAATTTGAGAAGTTACTTTGCGGTACAATGCTTGGCTGAACGGATATAGATGAAAGGGGTTTGGGTAAAAGTGTTGTCATTTGTAGTTCAAGGTGAGCGGCAATTCGTAAAAGTGATAAACTATGATAGAATTAATCAAAGTAAACATATTTTGTTACGTAATGTAATTCTCTCAAGTGCATCGGAGCCGAAATATTTAAATTTTCATACTTGGGCGTACCTACTGCATTAAATAAACTTGTCACTTGAATACATTTACTTTAATTTATTTGCCTTCTATGTTGCATCTAACAAAAAAGAAATTTTAAACTTTAAAAAACAAGCATTAGTAACAAAATCATCGTATGACTTGGCAGTATTGCGTTCAACCTAAGTTAAAAATCTCATGCAGAAATTAAAAAAAAAACAGTGGCGGGAAAGAGGTTAAGGTTTTTGTTTCGTTTTTGACTAGTAATTAGTTGTTTTCTTTGCGAAACTTGTTGTGTTGAGGAATTTACATTACCACTGTTTTATTTCCTCGTAATCGAACTGAAAAGCAGAGAGTGTATAACTGGGTCTTAACTCGGCTGCCGACTCGGATGGATACTAAGTCTTGGATAAAATGGTTTGTTATATGCCCTTGTAGTCTACTATAAATTTTCGTATCAAAAAATACACCGGCTTTGGCCTTAATTTCCTGCGCTTTTTCTCGAAATAATTGTTTGAAACAACCCACGTGATGATGCAAGCGGCGCCGCCTCACCCCCCCTCAAAGCCTAGCCCGACCGAGTGGTATGAATTGGCGTTGGCGCGAACCTCGCCCTCGTCGCCCGCCAGCCACTCCCCCCTTCGAAGCCGAGCCGTGCGGACGTGTCTTGTTGTCCGAGCGCGAAGTTTGTTTTTACTGTGTCATGTTCAAAAATCATCAGGATAATTAAGTGTTGTGAAATTAAATGTAAGTAAAAAACAAGCTCACTGCTAATATTTCTGCGTTACGCCCTGCTTCGCTACTCGAGCGGTTTGCAGTAAAATCGAATCCGCCGGCCGGCAAAACATAGAGCTTAGTTTGGAAATAGGATAATAGGTACGTGTACGATAAAATGACAGTGCTCATGGGGTGGTGCCATTTCTTTTTAATTTACTTGTATAGTATTTAACGGGCAACATTTGTATATACATAGTAGGTATATGTAGGTATCTACGCTTAATAATATTATAAAGAGGAAAGATTTGTGTGTGTGTATGTTTGTAACGAATAAACTCAAAAACTACTGGACCGATTTCAAAAATTATTTCACCATTAGAATGCTACATTATCCCTCAGTAACATACCTAGGCTATGTTTTATTTTTCTGAGCGGACGCAGTTGCTGCCACGTAGTTGATTAAGTATATATGTATGTAATCAACAACTAATCACGTTCTCAAAAATGGCTCTTAACGATTTCGATGAAATTTGCAATATAGGGGTTAACGGTGGCAAAGCTCGATTTTTATGTTGTCATTTTCGGGAAAAATCGTTTTCAACCCGAGCGACGCTCGGTTTCTCGGGTACTGAATACTAGGGTGTGCCATTTTTGTCAAACTGTGAAATTCGAAGAGTAATACCACACAAAAGTTTCTTTTTTAAGTGTAATTAAGATTCGCATTTACAGATTTTATATTTAATGGTACTTTTGGCTCGCTCATTGACCTTGAAGTTTGGTAAAATTGGCAAAATACATGGTTAGTAAAATCTGCATTTTTTATTTTAGTGTATAATTATATACATAAAGTATATTTAATGTTTGTCTTGTTTAAGAAAAATAAAAAAGCTGTCATGTTTTGACGTAATTAATCAATTCACATGTCTCCTAACGCACGCAGTTAAAACGTTTAATGATAAGAATGCTTGTTTGTTTATTTTGTGCTATTAATGTAATTTCCCACGCTAAAAACTTATTTGTTGTATAGGAACCCGATTAATTTGTTGCTGTAAGAGTGTGTTATACTAGGAACTCAAATATTCATTTTGGGCTCTTAGTATAGAGATCCAAAAACTTTACCTCAATTGAGTGAGCCAAAGATGTCTAAATAAACCTATATTTTTTACATATTTTGTTATTTTAGATCTCAATGCATCTTTTGATTACCATTAGATCAACAAAAAAACAAAGTTTTTATTTCCTATACTTAGGTGACACACCCTACTGAATACATGTTAGTGTATTTTTCATTTCGTGTCATCACACGCGCAAACACAAACGCGGGGCGTGATGCGGCGGGCGCGTGCACGCGCCCGCCGCATCACGCCCCGCGTCTCCCTAAACAAGCACTTAGGCTCGTTAGTATTGTGCCTTCTATCTCCGGCTTTTTTTTTCTTTTATCTCCGGCTTAATACAAAATTCCTTTACAGATTGTCATCTGCGGGAAGCATTCGGAGAACATACAAAACGAATGACAGCGGACAACATGTCTGAAAGTAAGTACAGACAGAGCGATTATAGGTTTTATACGTCTCTCATACGCTCTTATTAAGAGCGAGTGAGAGAAAAAATACAAAGCCGAAGCACCTTCTAAAGTGCTCACAGACTGTACCTGTCTTACCTTCACGTTCACGTGTGTATCTAGGGTTGCCACCTTTTTATTAACAGAATAAAGTATTTCTTACCTGAAGAGGAACAAAAATAAAGTACCTACACAGCATAAATGTAAAGTATTTTTAAATTATTTTTAAATACATATTTCATATCAGACCTTGCATTTTCTTTTAATGAAGTATGTGCGATTTTATTTCTGTCGTCACGCCTCTTAATTTTTTTAAATTTAAATCAGCCTCAAATGTCTTTCTTTTGGAATATAGACAATCCATGTCTAATTTGGATTGCAAGTCTGATACTTCAGTTGTTTTAAAAATATATTTAGTATATTCGACTGGTGAATTTTAATTAAAATGGCTAATAATGGCTAATAATGGCCAACCCAGTTATCATTTTCAAAATTAAACCACTCCAATAAAAAAATTAAACGCATGTCATAAATAAAGTACTTTGGCGTACTTTATGTGTTGCGTAAAATATAACGTACGGGAAGCTAAAATAGAGTACAATAGGTACTTTATAAGAAAGTACGGGTGGCAACCCTATGTGTATCTGTGTATGTCTGACATCGTAGCCCCCGAACGGGTGAACCGTGCGCGTTATTTTTAGGGTCCCGTGCCCGAATGGACCCTATTAATATCATGCCTGCGCTGTCCGTCCGTTTGTTTGACCTAACTTTAGCTATCTTTTGAACCGTAATAGACGGCCGGTTTTTTTTTCAGAATACCTATGTGTTATTACGGCGGATGACCTAACTTTTTTTTTTTACTGAAATTAAAAAGTAGAGTCCCCGTCCAAGAAAATATTTTTTTCAACCTATTTTTATTTTAATTGTTTAAAAAAAATGGCATGGTATAACAATGGTGCGTTTATACCTAGGCATTCTCGCGAACCCCACGTCAGATTTGGCAAACGGTCTATAGATTAGCTGACGTTGTTAGAAACCCATAATGTTGTACTATCTGTAATGTTTTAAATAAATACATACATACATAATCTCACGCCTTCGTTCCCAGAGTGAGGTAGGCAGAGCTACAGAATTACAAACATCTCTAAAAACTTGTTGATAATTCTATAACCACAATTTGCACAATTAGGCTAAGATGTTTACCAGCGTATTAGTGGCAGGTTGCAAGCCCATCGCCTAACAGTACTACAAGCCTTTATTCCCTTAGTCGTCTCTTACGACATCCACGGGAAGACATGGAGTGGCACTATTCTAACTCGGCAACCACACGAGTATTTAAATAAATAAATAAATAAATATCAGAGGACAGTGTCACATCAATTGACCTAGTTCCAAACTAAGCTCTAGGCTTGTACTATGGGTACTAGACAACGATATAAATACTTATATAGAGAAATATATTCTTAAATACAAAGAAAACATCCACGACTCCGGAACAAATATTTGTGCTCATCACACAAATATTTGCCCTTGCCGGCACTTGAACCCGGGACCGCTAGCTCCCTAGGCACGGTCACTACCAACTAGGCCAGTGCGTCGTCGTCGTCGTCGGCCAGTGTGTCTTAAATATTTCAAGGCACAGTGATGTTCGACATAACAGGGCCGATATAATACTGTTGTATAAAGGCCGGTTAAAATAACACAGACAGTTCCAAATTCAAATAATATGTTAGGTATGTTAAAGGCTGTCAAGGGTCTGTACAGATAGTTCGAAATTCAAATAATATGGTACCTATGTTACTTACTGGACACGTATTGATTTGGCCACACTGATGTTCGGACTTGTCAAATCCAAGGAGCCCACGTACCTGTACGGGAAGCTTATCTGGGCGCATAACGCTCACAGCCGGGACACGCGACCTCTCAGGCAGCTGCAGCTCGTAATCCCCCGCCATCACTCTGCTGCATTTCGTGGGTGTTTCCGCTACGCCGCCAGTAAATGCTGGAACAACCTTTCGCCGCCCCTCCGAACCCTACAAACAGTAGGCACGTTTAAATTTAAATGTAAGGCATTTCTTTTATGCCAACAAAAAAGTAAAGCCTGACTTATAATTATTAAGCAATAAGTTTTTTTTTTAAACCTGTAATATTTACCTTATTGGACTGATATTAAATCGTAGTAAACCATTGTTCCGCTGCACATGTAACACCAAGAGATCACAATTTATTACACGCACTAAGCTTTAAACATTTAATAAAATAAGTATAAATTAGTTTCGTGATCCAGTCACACCCCGAGGCGAGAAGAGGTAAACGAGGGTAGGTACCGGTTATCCCGCTGCCGACCGCCGCCCACCATTGCGGGTTAATGTTGGTGGTACCGTTTGGCTCTTTACCCTATTGCATGTTTTCAATCTCTTCTTCCTTTATCTGTGTTCAGTTGCCTTCCTTTTTTATTTTGTTCGAATTATCTTGACCGATTTTTGTACCTATTTTACTCAGTTTTCATATTAAAAAATGTATTTAATTTATTTCTTATTATCTTACTTGTTAATCTACTACTATTTATTATATTCTTTAATTAAACACTGTCTCTTCGTTCGTGTGTCACGTTGGCGCCACTGAAAACCAGCGTCGCGGTTTATGCTGTGACATAGTGCTGAGTGGTGTCAATTTCGACGTCACAGAATCACCCATGGCAACATTATTCTTTCCTTCTATATTGTTTTTGTTTTTATTTTTGTGTTGCCATCCTTTTTTTTTATGATGTTTTTCTCTGTTTCGTTTTTTTTTTCTCTGTGTTCGTCGAATAAATGTTTCTATTTCTATTTCTATTTCTATCACTGATTAGTACACCATTAACACATTTTTGGGAATGATCGTATTTAGTTACTGTGTCATGAACAAAAACTGATCGAAAAAACACATTAAATAAGTCTGCTATATCCTGACCATTACTACCAATGCTGTTATCTAGGTAAAGGGTATCGGGTATGCCACTGTTACTCATTTTTGATTTTAAAAATGACCAAAATGATTTGGAGTTGTGACGTATATTATTTTCAGTTCTTGCTATAAATAATGTGTAGTTTGAAGCTTCCATCATTTTAATTTAAGAACGTAGTTTAGAATATTTATTGTAGTCTGCTTCCCTTTTATATATTTTCCATTTTTTATGTATTTTTAACTTCTTAGAAATTAATTTTATTAATGGCGGCGAATACCACATGGGAAATTTATTTTTATTAGAATTAATCGTTTTAGTTGGAACTAAGTCGTCTATTATATTATTCAGAATTTTATAAAAGTTATCTACCGCATATTCAATATTATCGTGTGAGATACTTTGTTCCCAATCAACTTTTGCAAGTTCTGCATTTATGATATCGTAGTCAGCAGCGAAAAAGCGACGTACAACATGGCAAGCGGGTTTTAAGTTGTGATCTATCGACCCTACACCAGTCTTCCAAATCCAGCTGTCGGTTGTTTTTGTTGGGAATATTATTAAATTGGTGCCAATTAGTAAAACTCATGAACTCGTATAGTTGGTTGGTCAAAGCATTGTGGTTGGGATTTTCGATTTTAAAGTTATTCTGGCCTGGAGCTGCAGGTATCCAAGTGGCTTCGCTAATATTAAAATCACCTAAGACTACGTATAAATCATCCGGGAAATCAGTATAAATATCTGATAAATGTTCAAAAAAGGTATATTGTGAATCCTTTTGATTTATACCATGCGGAAAATAGCAAGTAAATAAACGTAATCTTTTAACAATAGAGCCTTGAGGAAAGTGGATATCGATCCAGGTCACCTCCGCGTCCGGCAAAACCATGATTGAGCGAATATCGTGTTCGTCTACCCTATACTGGTGTTGGTTCGGTCACCATCTCAGATATCCACGCAGAGACCCAACAATTCCTCGAAACACGCTGGTTTTAAACAACTCACGCGATGATGCAAGCGGAATCTCGCTCGCCAGCCAGCCAGCCACTCCAGCCAGAGCCAGTCCGCGTACAGAACTGAGCCGTGCGGACGTGTCGTGTCCGAGCGCGAAGTTTGTTTTTACTGTGACATGTAATTTTGGGACTTGTGTTCAAAAATCATTAGTATAAATTAAGAGTTGTGAAGTGAAATGTAAGTTAAAAAAAAGCTCACTGCTAACATTTCTGCGTTACGCCCTGCTTCGCTACGCGAGCGGTTTGCAATATAATCATAATATAATCAAATCCGGCGGCCGCCGGCAAAACGTAGAACTTAGTTTCGAACACAGGTTTCGAATTAGGATAATAGGTATGTGTACGATAAAATGATAGTGCTCACGGGGTGGGGCCATTTCTTTTTAATTTACTTGTATTAAACGGGCAACATTTGTAAGTATACATATACATAGTAGGTATATGTATCTACGCTTAATAACATTATAAAGAGGAAAGATTTGTATTTTTTGTATGTTTGCAACGAATAAACTCAAAAACTAATGGACCGATTTCAAAAATTCTTTCATCATTAGAATGCTACATTATCGTTGTATTTTTCTGAGCGGACGGAGTTGCTGCCACATAGTTGATTAAGTATTTAAATGTAATCAAAAACTAATCACGTTCACAAAAACGGCTCTTAACGATTTCGATGAAATTTGCAATATAGAGGTTTACGGGGGCAAAACTCGATTTTAAAGTTGTCATTTTCGGGAAAAATCGTTTTCAACCCGAGCGACGAGACGCTCGGTTTCTCGGGTACTGAATACCTACATGTTAGTGTATTTTTCTTCTGTCCTTGAAGTCACGTGTTTCGGTGCTATTTAACCGACTTCAAAAAAGGAGGAGGTTATACGTTCCACTGTATGTTCACCAATTACTCCGACAATCGTGGACCGATTAAAAAAAAAAAATTGGTTTGATAGAGTATACTTCCGAGGTGGTCCCATTGTCACCAAATCTGTATCTGATGAGGGGATCAGTGAGGAATTGAGGGGACTCCTCAAATATTGTAGGCAAACATATAGCGATTTTAGTATTTTTAGTAACAAGTCCAGCATTTGCATTCAGAAAGTATCATTTGGTGTAGTCATAGTATAAATAGAAAAGTAGCTCGACTCCGGCCCTTTAGGAGATTCTGATACCTATTGCCGCTCGGGCGTCGGGGTTGTCCAAACATGTTTTTAAATTTTAGTCACCTACTTGGCCAAACTGTGATTTATAATCATGTTAATTTTCATAAATTACACAAACCTAAAGTAAGTATAAATATTGTTAGGGACCTAAGTACCAAATTTAAATTATTTTACTTACATACTTTTTATCTCTTGACACTAAATAATAATTATGTTTATAGGTATGTGACGTGATATGTAAATTCCTTTTCGACCTTTTGATAATGCCGCTTTCGCGCAAGGCGCCTTCCTTTGGCTACTCAGGTACCTATTATTGGCGGCACGCGCCGCCGCCGCGCGGCTTCCTTAGAGCATTGGCCGCTCGCTTTGGTTCTAGGCTTGTGCTTTGGGTACTAGGCAACGATAAGCGTACTTATGTAGTGAAAAATACATACTTAATATGACTACATAGGTAGGTACATATAAAACGCCCAAGACTCAGAAACAAAAAATACCTACTCGCACTCATCACACGAATATTTGCCCTGACCGGGAATCGAACCCAGGACCGCTAGCTTCGTAAGCAAGATCACTACTTACTTAGTCACTACCAACTACCTAGGCCATCCACGTCGTCACATGTTACCTGTCACGTCACACTCAATAACTTAAATTACCTACTTAATACGTATTTATTTCACCTAGGTATACTATAGGCAGGCCGGTACGAAATACCTTTTATTAAATCTGGATATAGTTGTACCTACCTAAGCTAGGTTTAGACATCCGTATACAGAACAATATTTAAGCGTTTTCGGCAGCGACATTGTCGCTCGATAGCTAAGTACGCGCGCTAAAACAAAACGTAACCGAACGCAATGACGCCGCGGCCCCGACAAAGTTCCCTCGAAATCCCCCAAAGATCTCGTTTCGTATTGGTTCGCCCCGCCACAGAGGCCCTACTTTGAAAATCGAAGTTCGAAGTTACGATAGCTCCATCCCTTTCTCTTGATTTAGTCTTGAATGACGAGTGACAGAGATGAAGCTAACGTAACTTCGAACTTCGATTTTCAAAGTAGGGCCTCAGGCCCCGCCCACAGCCGCAAGCCGCGCGATGTACCTTTGTTTGAAGACGACCTACTGTTCTCTATACTGTGGTGTAGTGGAACTGATGATGAAGACCACAGATGGCCACCGGAACTCCTCAATGATACCGATTTCAAGGGTGGCGATAAGATATCTCGATTAAGATAGTTGAGCGACTACCTACAACGAATAATATTTACTTGTTCAAATATGACTATGACTTTCCCGCGGCGTTGCTTGCGGCGCGCTTGATATAAGTTAAAGTTTCATTTTGTTAGCGGGGTAGGTGGGGGGCGTAACACATAAACACGTCCTTGCTCATTAGATGCGTTTAATCGACTAAATGCAACGGGACGCAGCCATGCACTTCTTACATACTAACATCCCTCCACCCTTAGCCTAAAAATACTTTTTATAATCCACGACGTTTCGTGGTCTCCGCTGAGGAGGTGGGAGAGGATCAGCCTCTTGCAACGGACCGGCTGACGGCTCGGCTGGGACACACGGCCCAGCCTCGGCCGGGACACACGGCTCAGCTATCTCCTCAGCTGAGTCGAACGAGGCCTCCGACTCGTCGTTGACCGTGGAGTTGGTGTCTAAGGTCGCCGGCTGCCTCTCGTCCTCAGAGGCTGCTCCAGTGTCTCGCTGGGTCATCTCACCCGGGGTTGGTCCTGCCATTCGAACATTTTGTGTGTCTGTGGCAAGGACAATAGGTGGCACTGTTGTCGGAGACTGAATGACTTCAACGTTCGAATCACTCGTGTCGGGGCCGGGCTGATATCTATTGATCCCCTCCCCTTTTAATTTTAAAAGCTGGTTCGCATGTCTTTTCACCTCACTATCACACTTTAATAATCGCACTGTATAGATGCTATTCCCGGATTGTTCCACTATTACACCTTTAGCCCAATACGTTTTTTGCAATCTGTACATTTTCACTGAAACGAGTTCATCCACTTCGAACCTTACTACACGGGACCCGCCGTAGTATCTACACTGCGAGGACTGATTAAGATTATCTTTTACCACACAATCGAGTGATGCGTTAGACGGTGCTGGCCGACGAGTGGTTAACGTTTCGAGCCTACATCTCAATTTATGACCGTATAACAACACTTCAGCAGGTGACCGGTCTGTTGTACTGTGTTCTGAATTTCTATAACGGAATAAAAATTCTTGTAATTTTGAATTAATAGCTTTTTCGTTTACTCCAGACACAATGAATGTTTTAATTGCCTTCTTTATATTTTTTACATAACTCTCCGCCTGCCCGTTGCTACTTGGGTTATAGGGTGGAGAAGTTAGATGTGTGATATTGTTCCTGTTGCAAAATTCTTTAAATTCGGAAGACAAAAAAGAGCTACCATTATCTGTACAGATTGTATGGAATAATCCAAATCTAGCCATTGTTTCGAAAACTTTCTCTATAACAACCCTGGATCCGTACCCAGATGAAACATCAAAACATTCTACCCATTTTGAAAAAGCATCTACAATGAGTAAATAAGTTTTATTATTTAATGGCCCGAAGAAATCCATGTGGATACGGTACCAGGGTTGCGGTGGGTATGGCCACGGCGTCAGCGGCGCGCGCGGCGGCGCGGGGCGCAACAACAAACACACGTTACATGATGAACAAAATTTTCAATATCCGTGGCCATACGTGGCCACCAAAACCGATTTCTAGCTTCCGCTTTCATTTTGGTTGAGCCCATATGGCCTACATGTATCTCACTAAGAATTTCGTTGCGACAGATTGTTGGAATTACTACCTTATGCCCTCGAACTAAGCATGAATTTTCTACGGCCAATTCGTTTCTACACGACATATACGGTTTTAGATACAACCGAAAGAACCGCGTCGGACATGGTTTGCTTGCTTATTTCATCAATAGACACCAGCTGCTCACTGTCATAAACAAAATTAATATAAGTAGCCCTATCTGTAAAACCGTCGTCGCCTCGCGGTGGCTTGTCTATCACCGACCTACTGAGGTAGTCAGCCGCGTTGTGAGCACTACTTACATATTCTATAACAAAGTTATATGACATCAAGTATATTGCATACCGCTGTAGTCTTTTTGCTGTGGCTTCAGGGATGCCTTTTTCTAGATTAAGTATTGATAGTAATGGTTTGTGATCAGTTCGGAGTACGAAAGGAGTGGAACGGCCGTACAGGTAGTGATGGAATTTTCTTACGCCGTAAACTATTGCCGTCGCCTCCTTCTGTATTTGACTGTAGCCCTTCTCGGCTGACGTAAGCGACCGCGAGGCGTACGACACCGGTCGCTCGACGCCGTCGTCGCCCACCTGTGAAATGATCGCAGCTAGTCCGTGGGGCGACGCGTCGACCGTCAGAATTAATTTGGCATCTGGATTGAAGTTTGCTAATGTCTTATCAGAAACTAACTCCTGCTTAATCGTGGACACAGCGGCGTCGTGTTCCTTGTCCCAATGCCATGGAACATTCTTTTGAAGTAAACGATGTAAAGGGTTTAAAATAGCTGAAGCATTCTTGACAAACGTGCGATAATAGTTTACCATGCCAAGAAAAGATTTAAGCTCCCATACATTGGACGGGATTTTCGCATTTAATAACGCTTCAATTTTGTCCAGGCATTTGTGCAACCCGTGACGGTCGATTTTGAACCCTAAATAAGATACCGAGTTTTGAAAAAGCTGGCACTTTTCTTTTTGTAGTACTAGCCCCGCCTGTTCTAATCTGGTGAAAACTTTATTTAGTCTAGATAAATGTTCCGTTGTATCTCGACCAGTAATAAGAATGTCATCTTGAAACACAAGGACCCCGTCTAAACCAGACAGTATCTTTTCTAAGGTTCTTTGAAAAATGGCCGCTGCGCTCGACAACCCGAACACTAACCTAGTAAATTTAAATAACCCTTTTATAGTATTTATAGTAGTGAGCAATTGTGATGACTCACTTAAAACCAACTGATTGTATGCTTGTGACAAATATAATTTCGAAAACTGTTGCCCTCCGTGTAGTTTGCTAAACAGTTCTTCGATTCTTGGCAACGGGTACTTTTCGATAACCAATTGTTTATTCAGGCTGACCGAATAATCAGCGCATAATCGTATCCTACCATCATGCTTAAGGACTGGTACTACTGGGCTAGCATAGTCTGAGTACCTCACGGGTACTAAGATACCGAGACTCACCAATCGGTCAATTTCCTGTTCTACTTTGTCACGGAGAGCGAACGGAAGTGACCTGGCTTTAAAAAAAATTGGCTTAGAATCCGGTTTTAAATTTAATTCCACCAACACATCTTTACAACAACCTAGGTCGCCTGCAAATAATTTTGGGTAATCAATTTGAGCCTTTTCTAAATAGTTATCGATGTTACAATTCCTTATCGAAGTAATTTCTTAATAAAATTTTGAAATAAAATCCCTACCCAATAATGCGGGCCCCCCATCACGTACAACATAGACTCGCAAATCAAATGTTTTATAATTGTAGGAGATAGGCAGGTTGAGAGTACCTAAAGTTACAATGCTGCTTCCATTGTAGCTCTGTAAAATTGTACGGCTTGGCTTAAGTTTAATATTACTAAAATACTGGGTATAAATTGTATCTGGAATAACCGTAACAGCTGATCCCGTGTCAATCTCAAACAAAAGGTTATGTTTATCAACGAGAACAAACACCTGCATCGGTTCTCCGCGACTCGAACGAATATTAAATAAAACTCGCTCACCGTCATCACCAACATCATCATCAGCATCACACTCGATGAAATTTTGTCGCCGTACTGTTTTTCCGTGGCATACGCGACGGAGATGTCCTTTTAATCCGCATTTACCGCACTTGTAACGCACAAACTTGCACGAATCTGCCTGATGTCCTTCATAACCGCATGCAGCGCAGACAACCTGCGGACTTCCCCTGGCCGCTGCCATACCGCTCCCGCCGGGCCGCCCGGCGCGCGGTTCGGCAGCTCCCGCCGCCATTTTGTACACGGGTAACTCGCCACGCGGCAGCTCACCCGTTGCTACTGGAATCACCTGCGATGCACCGAGCCGAGAACATCGAATCCTTTCCGCAAGCTCAAGTGCTTTACTGAAGGTCAATTCGTCCATTTCCATGGTAAACAGTTTCTCGCGTTCCCTCTCAGGCAGCATTCCTAGCACAAAACGGTCTCGCAACTTATCATTCAGGCTCGCAGCGGAGAAGCCGCAGTCGACTGCTAGTCCACGAACTCGGGCAGCCCACTCCGATAAACCTTCTGTTGCACTTTGAATCGATGAGTAAAAGTTGTGACGCTCCGCAAACCCACATTTCGCCGTTGTCAAGTGATCATCAAACAGTTTTATCAGATCATCAAAATCCAAGGTTCCGACTTCCTTAGGCAGAGCTAGATCTCTCAATAATTTGTATGACTTCTCTGTTAAACTGCTTAGTAAGATTGCCCGGCGCTTGCATTTTGCTTTGTCCTCTGAATCACTAAGGTCATTAGCCAAAAACCACTGCTTTAAACGTTATTTGTTACTGACCAGTCTTGTACTTCGTGATTAAACGTAGTCAAGGTTCCGACTGTAACTTTAGCCATATTGAAATCACTTTAAGCACGCGTTTCTTGTAAAATAAAGGTCCGGCCTGTCGCCATTGTTAGCGGGGTAGGTGGGGGGCGTAACACATAAACACGTCCTTGCTCATTCATTAGATGCGTTTAATCGACTAAATGCAGCGGGACGCAGCCACGCACTTCTTACATACTAACACATTTCAACAAAGAAGTGGGACTACGTAACAGCGTATTATGATCACTAAAAAGTATAAAATAAAATAAATGTTTTAAAAAACAAAAAACCGCCTTCAAAAACACAATTTTTTAAATCATTTATTTTTATTTAAATTGGAGGTCAGTAAAGGATTCTGTTAACTTTTTTTTTTAAATTACTTAATGATTTATTAACCGGCAAGCGTCAGTTGTTCCGTCAGTGTTATCATTTTATCAACATTTTAGTGCGTGTATTTTTTACGTGGTCACAAGCCTTCGTCGACGAAGGAGCTTTGCCAAAGCAGTGCAGCTAATTACCGATGCTAGGTAGGTAGGTATTTTATATATATCTTTTAGGCTACCAAAGCGTTATTTCTAGGTAAAAAAGTATCTCTTGTACTTTCTTAGCATCAATCATTCATTAATTAAAAACAGTTCTGCAGTATAGCCGTGAAAGCGTAACAGACAAATGAACACACTAACACACATACACTTAAACTCACGCCTTCGTTCCCAGAGTGGGTAGGCAGACTTACTTAGAGCGTCGGTGGCCTAGTGGCTTAGAGGGTCGACTCGTGATCGTAAGGTACCGAGTTCGAACCCCAGCGGTCACCATGTACCAATGAGTTTTTCTAACTTAAGTGCATTACCCGATGCTCTTACGGTGAAGGAAAAACATCGTGAGGAAACCTGCACATTCGAACAGCTGAGTGTGTAAGAGGGTAATTGCACAAAAGATCCTAAAGGGTCGAAGTGTATCCGAAAGGGCCCATCTGTAAGATAAGATAAGATAAGATCTCTTGTACTTTCTTAGCATCAATCATTCATTAATTAAAAACAGTTCTGCAGTATAGCCGTGAAAGCGTAACAGACAAATGAACACACTTACACACATACACTTAAACTCACGCCTTCGTTCCCAGAGTGGGTAGGCAGAGCTACAGAATTACCAACAACTCTAAAACTTGTTGATAATTCTGTAACCACATTTTGCACAATTAGGCTAAGATGTTTACCAGCGTATTAGTGACGTGTGCAAGAGAGAGGCGGCGCGTGCAGCGGACCGCGTCATCACACGCGCAAACACAAACGCGATGCGATGCGGGGCGTGATGCGGCGCGTGGTCAGGGCTCGGATACCGGTTAAATTTTCAAACCGTTATTATGTACTTGGGCGCAAAACCTTTTCATTTCGGTTCCGTTCCGACAAACCGGTTTTCTTAACCTGTTTTTGGAGGAACCTTTATATAACGTATGCGGAATGAAATCTGGACAAAGTTTGAACCTCTGTTTAAAATATTAAATTCCTTAAAAAGTACAAAAGTGAGTTGTCTTTTGTTTAACAACTCATCTTTAAATAAGTACGACAAATTTCATGGACGTAGGATTTTTTTTAACAACTATTATGACATATCTCGAAAAAACGCGTCACAAAACTGTTTATAATTTCTTCGATACACAACCCCTCTGGTCAAATGCGAAGGTCGTGGAGAATTTTACACAAAGGGGTTAGAGTTAAAGCACAGTTTATAGTATTTTAGCGTCCTATCCACTCAGAAAAACGAATACAAGAAAGCCCGGTTTTGGAATACTATCCAGTTTAAGCCAGTCTACTGAAAGGAGTCGCTTAAAGAAAATGACAGCCGGCCGTATCGCAAAATCATATAGAGCGCTCGGAAAAAAATCCAAAAGCGACGGTAAATTCATGTAAAAGTATCTTAAAGACATAGGTATTCAAAAACAATCAAGAAAAGTTAAAATGATTGTGTCTAAAAATCAAAAATTTACTCGAAAAATCCGGCTTCACAAATTGGTCAAAAATACATTCCACGCTAAAAGTGACGTCTTGTGCGTAATGAAACTAATGAACGACGAATGGTATTTCAAATTAGGCGGAAATTAATGGCAAGGGAATTATTATTTCAAAAACACCACTGGCCCAACTAAAGAAAAAGTGAAATATGTGGAGTCTACGAAGTTTCCCAAAAAAGTTTTAAAAGTTTTACTGTGGCTTGCGATCAGCCCTCGCGGTATGTCTAAGGCCGTTTTTTTTAATCTGGGTTAGCGGTTAATGCCGACCGATATATAGAGCGATGTTTGCCAATTGTGCGGGTTTTTATAAAATCGGAACATAGAGAAGCTAATTTGGTGTTTTGGCCAGATTTGACATCCAGACACTACTAAAAAAAAGTTAAGCAAAATGGACGAGCTAAAAATCCCTTACGGCCCCATATTAGCAAATCCACCTAACACCCCAGAACTTCGCCCAATCGAAGATTTTTTGCGCAAATCTGAAACGGCGAATCTACTCGAATAATTTTCGCCGAATAAATGTACAAAGTTACATTCGAAAGATTAAGTTAGAATTAAATTAAATCCCGACATCTGTGTTTACGTCAGCCATGGACAAATTTCCACAGAACTGTTGCAAACCAGCTCGCAAAGGAGTAAATTGGTTTTTGCATTAAACATTGTTAATAATACTATTATTTATTATAAACATTTTTAGCAAAACAGATTTTTTATTACATTAGATATAATTTTGAACTTTGTCCAGATTTCATTCCGCATACGTTAAAGTTCTTTTCGAATTAACCGGTTTCGAGCTAAAAAAACCGCTTTAACCAGACGTACGCCAAGCACGATGAACAAGCAATGTGTGCCCGTCACTAGGTTATAGATGGGCTGATTGCAATAGTTTTTAACCGACTTCAAAAACGGAGGAAGTTCTCAATTCGTCAGTACTTTTTTTTGGGTATGTTCCCCGATTACTCAAAGACCGATGGACCGATTTGAAAAAATATTTTTTTGTTCAAAAGGGTATACTTTCTAGTTCGTCCTATTTTCAACACGTCATCATGATGATGGGTTGGGATCTTGAAGAAATCAAGGGAACTCATCAACTATTATAGTCACACCTGTAGCGATTTGAATATTTTTCATAGTAACTCATGCATTTGCTCTTGGAAAGTACTATTTGGTGTAGTGGAACTGATGATGAAGACCACAGATGGCCATGGGAACTCCTTAACGGTATCTATTTCAAGCGTTGCAATAAGATATCTCGATTAAGATAGTTGAGCGACTGTGACGAAGCAGATTTAGGTTATATATTATATGACGACGGCTCAGCAAGTAAGAAGTGCTCCGCCGCCCCAGCTCGCCCTTAAGTAGACTCCGTCGAACGCCCTAGAGGGCGCTGGCGTCCCAACCGGAAGAACAAAATGGCGCACATCATGATTAATACGACACATATATATAAAATAAGGCAAACCCGACTGACTGACTTAGATATCAACGCACAGCCGAAACTGCTGTACCTAGAAAAAAATTGGTACAGGGGTTCCTTCATGATGTAAGTGAGCACTAAGAAAGGATTTTCCGAAAATCGACCCCCAACGGGAAGAAATAGGGTAGTAGCGGGAAACTAATTCTATGCGTACGAAGTCGCGGGCGTCCTCTAGTTAAGACATATAAGCTAGGTATCGTCAGAATTCCTAATTTCTTAAAATAATCTCTACACGAGACCCATTGAGGAATGCGAAACATGCACAGCTCTTGTTTGAATTATAAAAGCCCTATTAATATTATATTGGAAACTATTACCCCAGAAGTTAATACTATACCTCAACTTGGACTCTATTAAGGCGTAATAAAGAACTTTAAGCTGATCGATTCCAATTACCTCCCTGAGACGGCAAATGGAATTCTCTACAGCCTCCAGTTCATCTTTCCAATTTAAAAGAGAATCAATGCGGATACCAAGACATTTTACACAGTCTACGACATCTAAAATAGCTCCATTCATTAACACCTCAAGTTTTTCGTTTTCCTTAGAGTTATATTTAAATAGCATCAGTTGAGTTTTGTCCCTGATAATCCGTAAATTATTTTTTGAAAACCATTTATTAAATGTGGAGACTGCGTTATTAGTTAGGTACGTTATTGAGTTCGATGATATTATCAGCGCAAATAATCGCATTTGTATCATCAGCAAATACTGTTAACTTACAGTTTGGTGTATTAGAAATAAAATCTATAAAATTACAAACATTAAGATTAAAATTAATGTTGTTATTAAGGTCTTAAAGCAAATTTAATTAGCTTTCTTTTACAGCAAAGAAAATTGAAAAATTCTAATAACTGTGGTTGTGGCATCGAGAATGGTGAACCAGGGAAACGCATTTCCAAAATTTTGAAAAGTTGGTCTATCTCGTTTTCTGTGCGACTTTTACAAAACATGATTTATCATATTTTCAACACTCCTGAGCTGAGCTATCCAGCCCTGTAAGTTAGTTCACTATATCCCGGACAACCTGTATAATAAGCTACCAAGCTGATCTTTTATACAAGTTAAAAAAAAACACTTTTCATGCTCGTAAAGTCCTTTTTTATGCTGGGTATATATAGGCTGCATAAAATTGTATTTTATGCACTAGTGCTTAAAGTGTTGTCGTCATCTAGACTAAGACAGTTAAGCCCTACAGCCAGGCAGATGAAGTGACTGCATTAAATAAACTTGTCATTTGAATACATTTACTTTAATTTATTTGCCTTTATGTTGCATCTAACAAAAAAGAAATTTAAAACTTTTAAAAACAAGCATTAGTAACAAAATCATCGTATGACTAGGCAGTATTGCGTTCAACCTAAGTTAAAAATCTCATGCAGAAATTAAAAAAAAAACAGTGGCGGGAAAGAGGTTAAGGTTTTTGTTTCGTTTTTGACTAGTAATTAGTTGTTTTCTTTGCGAATCTTGTTGTGTTGAAGAATTGACATTACCACTGTTTTATTTCCTCGTAATCGAAGTGAAAAGCAGAGAGTGTATAACTGGGTCTTAACTCGGCTGCCGACTCGGATGGATACTAAGTCTTGGATAAAATGGTTTGTTATATGCCCTTGTAGTCTACTATAAAATTTCGTATCAAAAAATAATCTCCCGCTTTGGCCTTAATTTCCTGCGCTTTTTCTCGAAATAATTGTTTGAAACAACCCACGCGATGATGCAAGCGGCGCCGCCTCACCCCCCCTCAAACCCTAGCCCGACCGAGTGGTGCGAATTGGCGTTGGCGCGAACCTCGCCCTCGTCGCTCGCCAGCCAGTCCCCCTTCGAAGCCGAGCCGTGCGGACGTGCCTTGTCCGAGCGCGAAGTTTGTTTTTACTGTGACATGTAAGTCATGTTCAAAAATCATCAGGATAATTAAGTGTTGTGAAGTGAAATGTAAGTAATAAACAAGCTCACTGCTAATATTTCTGCGTTACGCCCTGCTTCGCTACCCGAGCGGTTTGCAGTAAAATCAAATCCGCCGGCCGGCAAAACATAGAGCTTAGTTTGGAAATAGGATAATAGGTACGTGTACGATAAAATGACAGTGCTCATGGGGTGGGGCCATTTCTTTTTAATTTACTTGTATAGTATTTAACGGGCAACATTTGTATATACATAGTAGGTATATGTAGGTATCTACGCTTAATAATATTATAAAGAGGAAATATTTGTATTTTGTATGTTTGTAACGAATAAACTCAAAAACTACTGGACCGATTTCAAAAATTATTTCACCATTAGAATGCTACATTATTCCTCAGTAACATACCTAGGCTATGTTTTATTTTTCTGAGCGGACGGAGTTGCTGCCACATAGTTGATTAAGTATATATGTATGTAATCAACAACTAATCACGTTCTCAAAAATGGCTCTTAACGATTTCGATAAAATTTGCAATATAGGGGTTAACGGTGGCAAAGCGCGATTTTTAAGTTGTCATTTTCGGGAAAATTCGATTTCAACCCGAGCGACGCTCTGTTTCTCGGGTACTGAATACATGTTAGTGTATTTTTCTTCTGTCCTTGAAGTCACGAGTTTCGGTGCTTTTTATTTAAATTGGAGGTCAGTAAAGGATTCTATTTTTTTTTTTAATTCCTTCGTGATTTATTAACCGGCAAGCGTCAGTTGTTCCGTCAGTGTTATCATTTTATCAACATTTTATTGCGTGTATTTTTTACCGTGGTCACAGCCTTCGTCGACGAAGGAGCTTTGTTTGCCAAAGCAGTGCAGCTAATTACCGATGCTAGGTAGGTAGGTATTTTATATATATCTTTTAGGCTACCAAAGCGTTATTTCTAGGTAAAAAAGTATATCTTGTACTTTCTTAGCATCAATCATTCATTAATTAAAAACAGTTCTGCAGTATAGCCGTGAAAGCGTAACAGACAAATGAACACACTTACACACATACACTTAAACTCACGCCTTCGTTCCCAGAGTGGGTAGGCAGAGCTACAGAATTACCAACAACTCTAAAACTTGTTGATAATTCTGTAACCACATTTTGCACAATTAGGCTAAGATGTTTACCAGCGTATTAGTGACGTGTGCAAGAGAGAGGCGGCGCGTGCAGCGCGGACCGCGTCATCACACGCGCAAACACAAACGCGATGCGATGCGGGGCGTAATGCGGCGCGTGGTCAGGGCTCGGATACCGGTTAAATTTTCAAACCGTTATTATGTACTTGGGTGCAAGACCTTTTCATTTCGGTTCCGTTCCGTCAAACCGGTTTTCTTAACCTGTTTTTGGAGGAACCTTTATATAATAAAGGTCTTTTCGAATTAACCGGTTTCGAGCTAAAAAAACCGGTTTACCCAGACGTACGCCTAGCACGATAAACAAGCAATGTGTGCCCGTCACTAGGTTATAGATGGGCTAATTGCAATAGTTTTTAACCGACTTCAAAAACGGAGGAAGTTCTCAATTCGTCAGTACTTTTTTTTGGGTATGTTCCCCGATTACTCAAAGACCGATGGACCGATTTGAAAAAATATTTTTTTGTTCGAAAGGGTATACTTTCTAGTTTGTCCCATTTTCAACACGTCATCATGATGATGGGTTGGGATCTTGAAGAAATCAAGGGAACTCATCAACTATTATAGTCACACCTGTAGCGATTTGGATATTTTTCATAGTAACTCGTGCATTTGCTCTTGGAAAGTACTATTTGGTGTAGTGGAACTGATGATGAAGACCACAGATGGCCATGGGAACTCCTTAACGGTATCTATTTCAAGCGTTGCAATAAGATATCTCGATTAAGATAGTTGCGCGACTGTGACGAAGCAGATTTAGGTTATATATTATGTGACTATGACTTTCCCGCGGCGTTGCTTGCGGCGAGCTTGAAATGTTCTATAGTTTCTTATTAATTGAGAAGTGGGACAACGTAACAGCATAATGAGGATCATTAAAAATTATAAAATAAAATAACTGTTTAAATAAACAAAAACCCGCCTTCAAAAACTCAAAAATAAATTCTTTTATAATGGGAGGTCAGTCCAATATTCACTTTCACACACAATAGTCACTTTTGCAAAATGCATTTATAATGCATTTTGCAAAAGTGACGGATTTTCGAGATAATACTTTTTTTTTCAAAAACCGACCGTTTTGATATAGTTGGTGGTGGGGTTGCCATTTATCTTCTTTCTTCTGGCGCCACGGAGTATCTTTTCCTCGACATTACCTACTTTATCTTATAATAAACGTCTTCTTGGTGTTTGTTATTCTCCCTCTACTCACTAATTACTTCGTTTCATTTCTCGAAGATCTTATGCCCTCTTACAATCATCACATTATAATGGGGGACTTAAATCTGGTACAGGGGTTCCTTCATGATGTAAGTGAGCACTAAGAAAGGATTTTCCGAAAATCGACCTCCAACGGGAAGAAATAGGGTAGTAGCGGGAAACTAATTCTATGCGTACGAAGTCGCGGGCGTCCTCTAGTTAAGACATATAAGCTAGGTATCGTCAGAATTCCTAATTTCTTAAAATAATCTCTACACGAGACCCATTGAGGAATGCGAAACATGCACAGCTCTTTTTTGAATTATAAAAGCCCTATTAATATTATATTGGAAACTATTACCCCAGAACTTAATACTATACCTCAACTTGGACTCTATTAAGGCGTAATAAAGAACTTTAAGCTGATCGATTCCAATTACCTCCCTGAGACGGCAAATGGAATTCTCTACAGCCTCCAGTTCATCTTTCCAATTTAAAAGAGAATCAATGCGGATACCAAGACATTTTACACAGTCTACGACATCTAAAATAGCTCCATTCATTAACACCTCAAGTTTTTCGTTTTCCTTAGAGTTATATTTAAATAGCATCAGTTGAGTTTTGTCCCTGTTAATCCATAAATTATTTTTTGAAAACCATTTATTAAATGTGGAGACTGCGTTATTAGTTAGGCACGTTATTGAGTTCGATGATATTATCAGCGCAAACAATCGCATTTGTATCATCAGGAAATACTGTTAACTTACAGTTTGGAACTGTATTAGAAATAAAATCTATAGGTCTTAAAGCAAATTTAATTAGCTTTCTTTTACAGCAAAGAAAATTGAAAAATTCTAATAACTGTGGTTGTGGCATCGAGAACGGTGAACCAGGGAAACGCATTTCCAAAATTTTGAAAAGTTGGTCTATCTCGTTTTCTGTGCGACTTTTACAAAACATGATTTATCATATTTTCAACACTCCTGAGCTGAGCTATCCAGCCCTGTAAGTTAGTTCACTATATCCCGGACAACCTGTATAATAAGCTACCAAGCTGATCTTTTATACCAGTTAAAAAAAACACTTTTCATGCTCGTAAAGTCCTTTTTTATGCTGGGTATATATAGGCTGCATAAAATTGTATTTTATGCACTAGTGCTTAAAGTGTTGTCGTCATCTAGACTAAGACAGTTAAGCCCTACAGCCAGGCAGATGAAGTGACTGCATTAAATAAACTTGTCATTTGAATACATTTACTTTAATTTATTTGCCTTTATGTTGCATCTAACAAAAAAGAAATTTAAAACTTTTAAAAACAAGCATTAGTAACAAAATCATCGTATGACTAGGCAGTATTGCGTTCAACCTAAGTTAAAAATCTCATGCAGAAATTAAAAAAAAAACAGTGGCGGGAAAGAGGTTAAGGTTTTTGTTTCGTTTTTGACTAGTAATTAGTTGTTTTCTTTGCGAATCTTGTTGTGTTGAAGAATTGACATTACCTTTGTTTTATTTCCTCGTAATCGAAGTGAAAAGCAGAGAGTGTATAATTGGGTCTTAACTCGGCTGCCGACTCGGATGGATACTAAGTCTTGGATAAAATGGTTTGTTATATGCCCTTGTAGTCTACTATAAAATTTCGTATCAAAAAATAATCTCCCGCTTTGGCCTTAATTTCCTGCGCTTTTTCTCGAAATAATTGTTTGAAACAACCCACGCGATGATGCAAGCGGCGCCGCCTCACCCCCCCTCAAACCCTAGCCCGACCGAGTGGTGCGAATTGGCGTTGGCGCGAACCTCGCCCTGGTCGCTCTCCAGCCAGTCCCCCTTCGAAGCCGAGCCGTGCGGACGTGCCTTGTCCGAGCGCGAAGTTTGTTTTTACTGTGACATGTAAGTCATGTTCAAAAATCATCAGGATAATTAAGTGTTGTGAAGTGAAATGTAAGTAATAAACAAGCTCACTGCTAATATTTCTGCGTTACGCCCTGCTTCGCTACCCGAGCGGTTTGCAGTAAAATCAAATCCGCCGGCCGGCAAAACATAGAGCTTAGTTTGGAAATAGGATAATAGGTACGTGTACGATAAAATGACAGTGCTCACGGGGTGGTGCCATTTCTTTTTAATTTACTTGTATAGTATTTAACGGGCAACATTTGTATATACATTAGTAGGTATATGTAGGTATCTACGCTTAATAGTATTATTAAGAGGAAAGATTTGTATTTTGTATGTTTGTAACGAAGAAACTCAAAAACTACTGGACCGATTTCAAAAATTATTTCACCATTAGAATGCTACATTATCCCTCAGTAACATACCTAGGCTATGTTTTATTTTTCTGAGCGGACGGAGTTGCTGCCACATAGTTGATTAAGTATATATGTATGTAATCAACAACTAATCACGTTCTCAAAAATGGCTCTTAACGATTTCGATAAAATTTGCAATATAGGGGTTAACGGTGGCATAGCGCGATTTTTAAGTTGTCATTTTCGGGAAAATTCGATTTCAACCCGAGCGACGCTCGGTTTCTCGGGTACTGAATACATGTTAGTGTATTTTTCTTCTGTCCTTGAAGTCACGAGTTTCGGTGCTTTTTATTTAAATTGGAGGTCAGTAAAGGATTCTATTTTTTTTTTTTCATTCCTTCGTGATTTATTAACCGGCAAGCGTCAGTTGTTCCGTCAGTGTTATCATTTTATCAACATTTTATTGCGTGTATTTTTTACCGTGGTCACAGCCTTCGTCGACGAAGGAGCTTTGTTTGCCAAAGCAGTGCAGCTAATTACCGATGCTAGGTAGGTAGGTATTTTATATATATCTTTTAGGCTACCAAAGCGTTATTTCTAGGTAAAAAAGTATATCTTGTACTTTCTTAGCATCAATCATTCATTAATTAAAAACAGTTCTGCAGTATAGCCGTGAAAGCGTAACAGACAAATGAACACACTTACACACATACACTTAAACTCACGCCTTCGTTCCCAGAGTGGGTAGACAGAGCTACAGAATTACCAACAACTCTAAAACTTGTTGATAATTCTGTAACCACATTTTGCACAATTAGGCTAAGATGTTTACCAGCGTATTAGTGACGTGTGCAAGAGAGAGGCGGCGCGTGCAGCGCGGACCGCGTCATCACACGCGCAAACACAAACGCGATGCGATGCGGGGCGTGATGCGGCGCGTGGTCAGGGCTCGGATACCGGTTAAATTTTCAAACCGTTATTATGTACTTGGGCGCAAAACCTTTTCATTTCGGTTCCGTTCCGTCA
This sequence comes from Acleris literana, assembly GCA_946894065.1. Taxonomy (NCBI): domain Eukaryota; kingdom Metazoa; phylum Arthropoda; class Insecta; order Lepidoptera; family Tortricidae; genus Acleris; species Acleris literana. Next base: position 3,552,178 of record OX335687.1, read on the forward strand.
AACCGGTTTTCTTAACCGGTTTTTGGAGGAACCTTTATATAATAAAGTTCTTTTCGAATTAACCGGTTTCGAGCTAAAAAAAACCGGTTTACCCAGACGTACGCCTAGCACGATAAACAAGCAATGTGTGCCCGTCACTAGGTTATAGATGGGCTAATTGCAATAGTTTTTAACCGACTTCAAAAACGTAGGAAGTTCTCAATTCGTCAGTACTTTTTTTTGGGTATGTTCCCCGATTACTCAAAGACCGATGGACCGATTTGAAAAAATATTTTTTTGTTCGAAAGGGTATACTTTCTAGTTCGTCCCATTTTCAACACGTCATCATGATGATGGGTTGGGATCTTGAAGAAATCAAGGGAACTCATCAACTATTATAGTCACACCTGTAGCGATTTGGATATTTTTCATAGTAACTCGTGCATTTGCTCTTGGAAAGTACTATTTGGTGTAGTGGAACTGATGATGAAGACCACAGATGGCCATGGGAACTCCTTAACGGTATCTATTTCAAGCGTTGCAATAAGATATCTCGATTAAGATAGTTGAGCGACTGTGACGAAGCAGATTTAGGTTATATATTATGTGACTATGACTTTCCCGCGGCGTTGCTTGCGGCGAGCTTGAAATGTTCTATAGTTTCTTATTAATTGAGAAGTGGGACAACGTAACAGCATAATGAGGATCATTAAAAATTATAAAATAAAATAACTGTTTAAATAAACAAAAACCCGCCTTCATAAACTCAAAAATAAATTCTTTTATAATGGGAGGTCAGTCCAATATTCACTTTCACACACAATAGTCACTTTTGCAAAATGCATTTCTAATGCATTTTGCAAAAGTGACGGATTTTCGAGATAATACAGTTTTTTTTCAAAAACCGACCGTTCTGATATAGTTGGTGGTGGGGTTGCCATTTATCTTCTTTCTTCTGGCGCCACGGAGTATCTTTTCCTCGACATTACCTACTTTATCTTATAATAAACGTCTTCTTGGTGTTTGTTATTCTCCCTCTACTCACTAATTACTTCGTTTCATTTCTCGAAGATCTTATGCCCTCTTACAATCATCACATTATAATGGGGGACTTAAATCTGGTACAGGGGTTCCTTCATGATGTAAGTGAGCACTAAGAAAGGATTTTCCGAAAATCGACCTCCAACGGGAAGAAATAGGGTAGTAGCGGAAAACTAATTCTATGCGTACGAAGTCGCGGGCGTCCTCTAGTTAAGACATATAAGCTAGGTATCGTCAGAATTCCTAATTTCTTAAAATAATCTCTACACGAGACCCATTGAGGAATGCGAAACATGCACAGCTCTTGTTTGAATTATAAAAGCCCTATTAATATTATATTGGAAACTATTACCCCAGAACTTAATACTATACCTCAACTTGGACTCTATTAAGGCGTAATAAAGAACTTTAAGCTGATCGATTCCAATTACCTCCCTGAGACGGCAAATGGAATTCTCTACAGCCTCCAGTTCATCTTTGCAATTTAAAAGAGAATCAATGCGGATACCAAGACATTTTACACAGTCTACGACATCTAAAATAGCTCCATTCATTAACACCTCAAGTTTTTCGTTTTCCTTAGAGTTATATTTAAATAGCATCAGTTGAGTTTTGTCCCTGTTAATCCGTAAATTATTTTTTGAAAACCATTTATTAAATGTGGAGACTGCGTTATTAGTTAGGCACGTTATTGAGTTCGATGATATTATCAGCGCAAACAATCGCATTTGTATCATCAGGAAATACTGTTAACTTACAGTTTGGAACTGTATTAGAAATAAAATCTATAGGTCTTAAAGCAAATTTAATTAGCTTTCTTTTACAGCAAAGAAAATTGAAAAATTCTAATAACTGTGGTTGTGGCATCGAGAACGGTGAACCAGGGAAACGCATTTCCAAAATTTTGAAAAGTTGGTCTATCTCGTTTTCTGTGCGACTTTTACAAAACATGATTTATCATATTTTCAACACTCCTGAGCTGAGCTATCCAGCCCTGTAAGTTAGTTCACTATATCCCGGACAACCTGTATAATAAGCTACCAAGCTGATCTTTTATACCAGTTAAAAAAAACACTTTTCATGCTCGTAAAGTCCTTTTTTATGCTGGGTATATATAGGCTGCATAAAATTGTATTTTATGCACTAGTGCTTAAAGTGTTGTCGTCATCTAGACTAAGACAGTTAAGCCCTACAGCCAGGCAGATGAAGTGACTGCATTAAATAAACTTGTCATTTGAATACATTTACTTTAATTTATTTGCCTTTATGTTGCATCTAACAAAAAAGAAATTTAAAACTTTTAAAAACAAGCATTAGTAACAAAATCATCGTATGACTAGGCAGTATTGCGTTCAACCTAAGTTAAAAATCTCATGCAGAAATTAAAAAAAAAACAGTGGCGGGAAAGAGGTTAAGGTTTTTGTTTCGTTTTTGACTAGTAATTAGTTGTTTTCTTTGCGAATCTTGTTGTGTTGAAGAATTGACATTACCACTGTTTTATTTCCTCGTAATCGAAGTGAAAAGCAGAGAGTGTATAATTGGGTCTTAACTCGGCTGCCGACTCGGATGGATACTAAGTCTTGGATAAAATGGTTTGTTATATGCCCTTGTAGTCTACTATAAAATTTCGTATCAAAAAATAATCTCCCGCTTTGGCCTTAATTTCCTGCGCTTTTTCTCGAAATAATTGTTTGAAACAACCCACGCGATGATGCAAGCGGCGCCGCCTCACCCCCCCTCAAACCCTAGCCCGACCGAGTGGTGCGAATTGGCGTTGGCGCGAACCTCGCCCTGGTCGCTCTCCAGCCAGTCCCCCTTCGAAGCCGAGCCGTGCGGACGTGCCTTGTCCGAGCGCGAAGTTTGTTTTTACTGTGACATGTAAGTCATGTTCAAAAATCATCAGGATAATTAAGTGTTGTGAAGTGAAATGTAAGTAATAAACAAGCTCACTGCTAATATTTCTGCGTTACGCCCTGCTTCGCTACCCGAGCGGTTTGCAGTAAAATCAAATCCGCCGGCCGGCAAAACATAGAGCTTAGTTTGGAAATAGGATAATAGGTACGTGTACGATAAAATGACAGTGCTCACGGGGTGGTGCCATTTCTTTTTAATTTACTTGTATAGTATTTAACGGGCAACATTTGTATATACATTAGTAGGTATATGTAGGTATCTACGCTTAATAGTATTATTAAGAGGAAAGATTTGTATTTTGTATGTTTGTAACGAATAAACTCAAAAACTACTGGACCGATTTCAAAAATTATTTCACCATTAGAATGCTACATTATCCCTCAGTAACATACCTAGGCTATGTTTTATTTTTCTGAGCGGACGGAGTTGCTGCCACATAGTTGATTAAGTATATATGTATGTAATCAACAACTAATCACGTTCTCAAAAATGGCTCTTAACGATTTCGATAAAATTTGCAATATAGGGGTTAACGGTGGCATAGCGCGATTTTTAAGTTGTCATTTTCGGGAAAATTCGATTTCAACCCGAGCGACGCTCGGTTTCTCGGGTACTGAATACATGTTAGTGTATTTTTCTTCTGTCCTTGAAGTCACGAGTTTCGGTGCTTTTTATTTAAATTGGAGGTCAGTAAAGGATTCTATTTTTTTTTTTTCATTCCTTCGTGATTTATTAACCGGCAAGCGTCAGTTGTTCCGTCAGTGTTATCATTTTATCAACATTTTATTGCGTGTATTTTTTACCGTGGTCACAGCCTTCGTCGACGAAGGAGCTTTGTTTGCCAAAGCAGTGCAGCTAATTACCGATGCTAGGTAGGTAGGTATTTTATATATATCTTTTAGGCTACCAAAGCGTTATTTCTAGGTAAAAAAGTATATCTTGTACTTTCTTAGCATCAATCATTCATTAATTAAAAACAGTTCTGCAGTATAGCCGTGAAAGCGTAACAGACAAATGAACACACTTACACACATACACTTAAACTCACGCCTTCGTTCCCAGAGTGGGTAGACAGAGCTACAGAATTACCAACAACTCTAAAACTTGTTGATAATTCTGTAACCACATTTTGCACAATTAGGCTAAGATGTTTACCAGCGTATTAGTGACGTGTGCAAGAGAGAGGCGGCGCGTGCAGCGCGGACCGCGTCATCACACGCGCAAACACAAACGCGATGCGATGCGGGGCGTGATGCGGCGCGTGGTCAGGGCTCGGATACCGGTTAAATTTTCAAACCGTTATTATGTACTTGGGCGCAAAACCTTTTCATTTCGGTTCCGTTCCGTCAAACCGGTTTTCTTAACCGGTTTTTGGAGGAACCTTTATATAATAAAGTTCTTTTCGAATTAACCGGTTTCGAGCTAAAAAAAACCGGTTTACCCAGACGTACGCCTAGCACGATAAACAAGCAATATGTGCCCGTCACTAGGTTATAGATGGGCTAATTGCAATAGTTTTTAACCGACTTCAAAAACGTAGGAAGTTCTCAATTCGTCAGTACTTTTTTTTGGGTATGTTCCCCGATTACTCAAAGACCGATGGACCGATTTGAAAAAATATTTTTTTGTTCGAAAGGGTATACTTTCTAGTTCGTCCCATTTTCAACACGTCATCATGATGATGGGTTGGGATCTTGAAGAAATCAAGGGAACTCATCAACTATTATAGTCACACCTGTAGCGATTTGGATATTTTTCATAGTAACTCGTGCATTTGCTCTTGGAAAGTACTATTTGGTGTAGTGGAACTGATGATGAAGACCACAGATGGCCATGGGAACTCCTTAACGGTATCTATTTCAAGCGTTGCAATAAGATATCTCGATTAAGATAGTTGAGCGACTGTGACGAAGCAGATTTAGGTTATATATTATGTGACTATGACTTTCCCGCGGCGTTGCTTGCGGCGAGCTTGAAATGTTCTATAGTTTCTTATTAATTGAGAAGTGGGACAACGTAACAGCATAATGAGGATCATTAAAAATTATAAAATAAAATAACTGTTTAAATAAACAAAAACCCGCCTTCAAAAACTCAAAAATAAATTCTTTTATAATGGGAGGTCAGTCCAATATTCACTTTCACACACAATAGTCACTTTTGCAAAATGCATTTCTAATGCATTTTGCAAAAGTGACGGATTTTCGAGATAATACAGTTTTTTTTCAAAAACCGACCGTTCTGATATAGTTGGTGGTGGGGTTGCCATTTATCTTCTTTCTTCTGGCGCCACGGAGTATCTTTTCCTCGACATTACCTACTTTATCTTATAATAAACGTCTTCTTGGTGTTTGTTATTCTCCCTCTACTCACTAATTACTTCGTTTCATTTCTCGAAGATCTTATGCCCTCTTACAATCATCACATTATAATGGGGGACTTAAATCTGGTACAGGGGTTCCTTCATGATGTAAGTGAGCACTAAGAAAGGATTTTCCGAAAATCGACCCCCAACGGGAAGAAATAGGGTAGTAGCGGGAAACTAATTCTATGCGTACGAAGTCGCGGGCGTCCTCTAGTTAAGACATATAAGCTAGGTATCGTCAGAATTCCTAATTTCTTAAAATAATCTCTACACGAGACCCATTGAGGAATGCGAAACATGCACAGCTCTTTTTTGAATTATAAAAGCCCTATTAATATTATATTGGAAACTATTACCCCAGAAGTTAATACTATACCTCAACTTGGACTCTATTAAGGCGTAATAAAGAACTTTAAGCTGATCGATTCCAATTACCTCCCTGAGACGGCAAATGGAATTCTCTACAGCCTCCAGTTCATCTTTCCAATTTAAAAGAGAATCAATGCGGATACCAAGACATTTTACACAGTCTACGACATCTAAAATAGCTCCATTCATTAACACCTCAAGTTTTTCGTTTTCCTTAGAGTTATATTTAAATAGCATCAGTTGAGTTTTGTCCCTGATAATCCGTAAATTATTTTTTGAAAACCATTTATTAAATGTGGAGACTGCGTTATTAGTTAGGTACGTTATTGAGTTCGATGATATTATCAGCGCAAATAATCGCATTTGTATCATCAGCAAATACTGTTAACTTACAGTTTGGTGTATTAGAAATAAAATCTATAAAATTACAAACATTAAGATTAAAATTAATGTTGTTATTAAGGTCTTAAAGCAAATTTAATTAGCTTTCTTTTACAACAAACAAAATTGAAAATTTCTAATAACTGTGGTTGTGGCATCGAGAATGGTGAACCAGGGAAACGCATTTCCAAAATTTTGAAAAGTTGATCTATCTCGTTTTCTGTGCGAGTTTTACAAAACATGATTTATCATATTTTCAACACTCCTGAGCTGAGCTATCCAGCCCTGTAAGTTAGTCCACTATATCCCGGACAACCTGTATAATAAACTACCAAGCTGATCTTTTATACAATTTAAAAAAAAACACTTTTCATGTTCGTAAAGTCCTTTTTTATGCTGGGTATATATAGGCTGCATAAAATTGTATTTTATGCACTAGTGCTTAAAGTGTTGTCGTCATCTAGACTAAGACAGTTAAGCCCTACAGCCAGGCAGACGAAGTGACTGCATTAAATAAACTTGTCATTTGAATACATTTACTTTAATTTATTTGCATCTAACAAAAAAGAAATTTAAAACTTTTAAAAACAAGCATTAGTAACAAAATCATCGTATGACTTGGCAGTATTGCGTTCAACCTAAGTTAAAAAAAAAACAGTGGCGGGAAAGAGGTTAAGGTTTTTGTTTCGTTTTTGACTAGTAATTAGTTGTTTTCTTTGCGAAACTTGTTGTGTTGAGGAATTTACATTACCACTGTTTTATTTCCTCGTAATCGAAGTGAAAAGCAGAGAGTGTATAACTGGGTCTTAACTCGGCTGCCGACTCGGATGGATAGAGTCTGTCTAATGAAAGCTGAACCTGGGAAAAAGCGGCAAATTCAAAAAATCTTGATATGGTATTACCGATCAATGAAGGAATAAACGATATTGATACTTTTATTATTTTATTTATTTTGGTGGGCACAAAGGAAGAGGAAACGCGTACTATATTTTCATATATATTATTACGAGCGCTATATTTTGATGAAAAGCACTTTAGGTAAAATACGATGACAGTGACTGGAGCACATTTGGTTTTTCGAAATATATTTGACATGAAAATATAGTGATCTGCACGTGTAGCACAAGTTGTATTTTCTTGCTTGTCGCTCTGTGCGTCTCTATCGTAACAGACTAGATAGTAAGGGAGATCCGAGCGACAAACAAGTCACGAGCAACTTGTGCTAGTCGTGCTGTTGATAGATTTCATTGATACGAGAGGTTTTCGTCTGTGTCGCACACAGCATAATAAAACAATGATGATGAGGAATATTATATTCAACCTTTTTAATAAAGTAATTAGAGGTAACATTATTCTCATCACCCTTACACCTCTATCTAACGACAATTATATCTTGGAGAAGAAGCGCCGCAAGAAACTCCAGCAGATCATTTTTTCCAATCATAAAATACAATTATTCTTAAAAGTAACATTACAAGGTAGTAAAGTAATTAATAATTATTTCTAACAACACAAACTTAGTCGTTACAAATATACGCTCAATAACATTGAGTAAATTAAAAATAGTGACTAGGAGAACAACATGACGAGGTCTCTACGTCAGGAACGGTAACTAAAATAACTAACTGGAAAACAGGTTCTTGCAAGCGTGAACAGACAGGACCCCACTGACAACACCCGTTCACGAGTATGACGCTGATCTCAGCCATCGCCTCCTCAACCATGTGTTTGAAAAGAATAATTAATGAGGGCTAATAAAACAACGGAATCTTTAGCACTCCTGGTATGAAGCGACCTCATCCAGCCACGGTTTCTAACTTGGATAACTTTGATGTTAAAACTATCCGTAATAAAGTCTATGAGTTTTATGTTGTAAAAAAGCATTACTAAAGACACCGTTGTTTAATTTTCCCTCATTACTTATTCTTTTTAAAGATGAAACACTGATATCTGTAAGAAGAAAGAAAGTGTTAAATAAACAGAACACCATTTAGAAATACATTGTGTGGTTGCGCAGTACAGCCCCATTGTACAGTCCGACAGCCCTAAAAACATTTGGGTTTAGGTGAAATGAAATTGCATCGGTGAGGTTCTAATCGCAACGGTTTAAGAACAAGGACGACTCATATAACCCGAACATCTTTTATATCTGGCCGATCAAAAATGACATTAAATAAATAGATAAGGTACTAAAGTGTACACATATTTATGAAATCGACTGTACAGTGTACATTTGGTTCATAAACAACAAAATGCTGTTTGCTCCGCACACAGAAAATACATATCAAATAATATGTTTATGATATCTTTTAACTAAACACCTCCTTATTGTTTTATTGAAACTATGAGTGTCAGTTACATTAATCATCTGTCTATTAAATTAATTTAATAAAATTGTGAATGCTAAGAGATTCAACATGATATAGGGACAGACAATAGGTACCTACACCTATTATATAGGGAAAGACAATGATAATTTTAGTAATTACCGGTCATTGAAGATACTTCTTCCAAATATTTCGTCTGAGTTTGGCAGGCTAACTCAGTTTCCTCAACCTCTTTCAGCTGCTTTACGTTTTCCAGCACACTTTTGTCAACGTGCACGTCCAGGTTTTCTGAAACGAATTTAATTTCGTTTAATTTCTTAATCTCATCGTATAATAGACAGAAAAAGGTAAATTAAACTTAGGATTGCACATAGAGAAATAAGAAGTATCAAAATGAACATGCCGTACTAAAGCCGTACTAACCTATAAATTTGGTCACCGTAACTAAACAATTAATTTTTTGCATCAATAATGCTTTTCTTTCTTCTTGTTTTTCTTTGTACTTCTGTATAATAGTATACAGAATCTCCCGGACACCGCCTCTTATCGTCGACGGCATGATTACTCCGTATTTTTATCAATTTAGATCTCGAATTGACAAGTTTCTAACAACAACAAAGTCCAAACGACATATTAAATAGTGTTGCCAGACTCGTCAGCCAAGAAAAATCCAGGTTCAGCTTTCATTAGACAGACTCTACTATGTAAGTCTTGGATAAAATGGTTTGTTATATGCCCTTGTAGTCTACTATAAATTTTCGTTCAAAAAATACTCCCGCTTTGGCCTTAATTTCCTGCGCTTTTTCTCGAAATAATTGTTTGAAACAACCCACGTGATGATGCAAGCGGCGCCGCCTCACCCCCCCTCAAAGCCTAGCCCGACCTACAGGGGTAGCACAAGTTGTATTTTCTCGCATGTCGCTCAGTGCGTCTCTATCGTTACACACTAGATAGAAAGGGAGATCCGAGCGACAAACAAGTCGCGGACAACATGTGCTAGCCGTGCTGGTGGTGCGAATTGCGTTGGCGCGAACCTCGCCCTCGTCGCCCGCCAGCCAGTCCCCCCTTCGAAGCCGAGCCGTGCGGACGTGCCTTGTCCGAGCGCGAAGTTTGTTTTTACTGTGACATGTAAGTCATGTTCAAAAATCATCAGGATAATTAAGTGTTGTGAAGTGAAATGTAAGTAAAAAACAAGCTCACTGCTAATATTTCTGCGTTACGCCCTGCTTCGCTACCCGAGCGGTTTGCAGTAAAATCAAATCCGCCGGCCGGCAAAACATAGAGCTTAGTTTGGAAATAGGATAATAGGTACGTGTACGATAAAATGACAGTGCTCCTGGGGTGGGGCCATTTCTTTTTAATTTACTTGTATAGTATTTAACGGGCAACATTTGTATATACATAGTAGTTATATGTAGGTATCTACGCTTAATAATATTATAAAGAGGAAAGATTTGTATTTTGTATGTTTGTAACGAATAAACTCAAAAACTACTGGACCGATTTCAAAAATTATTTCACCATTAGAATGCTACATTATCCCTCAGTAACATACCTAGGCCATGTTTTATTTTTCTGAGCGGACGGAGTTGCTGCCACATAGTTGATTAAGTATATATATGTATGTAATCAACAACTAATCACGTTCTCAAAAATGGCTCTTAACGATTTCGATGAAATTTGCAATATAGGAGTTAACGGGGGCAAAGCGCGATTTTTATGTTGTCATTTTCGGGAAAATTCGTTTTCAACCCGAGCGACGGACGCTCGGTTTCTCGGGTACTGAATACATGTTAGTGTATTTTTCTTCTGTCCTTGAAGTCACGTGTTTCGGTGCTTTTTATTTAAATTGGAGGTCAGTAAAGGATTCTATAAATTTTTTTTTAATTCCTTCATGATTTATTAACCGGCAAGCGTCAGTTGTTCCGTCAGTGTTATCATTTTATCAACATTTTAGTGCGTGTATTTTTTACGTGGTCACAGCCTTGGTCGACGAAGGAGCTTTGCCAAAGCAGTGCAGCTAATTACCGATGCTAGGTAGGTAGGTATTTTATATATATCTTTTAGGCTACCAAAGCGTTATTTCTAGGTAAAAAATTATCTCTTGTACTTTCTTAGCATCAATCATTCATTAATTAAAAACAGTTCTGCAGTATAGCTGTGAAAGCGTAACAGACAAATGAACACACTTACACACATACACTTAAACTCACGCCTTCGTTCCCAGAGTGGGTAGGCAGAGCTACAGAATTACCAACAACTCTAAAACTTGTTGATAATTCTGTAACCACATTTTGCACAATTAGGCTAAGACACAGTATTTATACTATGGCTAAGATGTTTACCAGCGTATTAGTGACGTGTGCAAGAGAGAGGCGGCGCGTGCAGCGGGCCGCGTCATCACACGCGCAAACACAAACGCGATGCGATGCGGGGCGTGATGCGGCGCGTGGTCAGGGCTCGGATACCGGTTAAATTTTCTAACCGTTATTATGTTCTTGGGCGCAAAACCTTTTCATTTCGGTTCCGTTCCGACAAACCGGTTTTCTTAACCGGTTTTTGGAGGAACCTTTATATAAAGTTCTTTTCGGATTAACCGGTTTCGAGCTAAAAAAACCGGTTTAACCAGACGTACGCCAAGCACGATAAACAAGCAATGTGTGCCCGTCACTAGGTTATAGATGGGCTAATTGCAATAGTTTTTAACCGACTTCAAAAACGGAGGAAGTTCTCAATTCGTCAGTACTTGTTTTGGGTATGTTCCCCGATTACTCAAAGACCGATGGACCGATTTGAAAAAATATTTTTTTGTTCGAAAGGGTATACTTTCTAGTTCGTCCCATTTTCAACACGTCATCATGATGATGGGTTGGGATCTTGAAGAAATAAAGGGAACTCATCAAATATTACATATAGTCACACCTGTAGCGATTTGGATATTTTTCATAGTAACTCGTGCATTTGCTCTTGGAAAGTACTATTTGGTGTAGTGGAACTGATGATGAAGACCACAGATGGCCATGGGAACTCCTTAACGGTATCTATTTCAAGCGTTGCAATAAGATATCTCGATTAAGATAGTTGAGCGACTGTGACGAAGCAGATTTAGGTTATATATTATGTGACTATGACTTTCCCGCGGCGTTGCTTGCGGCGAGCTTGAAATGTTCTATAGTTTCTTATTAATTGAGAAGTGGGACAACGTAACAGCATAATGAGGATCATTAAAAATTATAAAATAAAATAACTGTTTAAATAAACAAAAACCCGCCTTCAAAAACTCAAAAATAAATTCTTTTAAATTGGGAGGTAATAGGTCAGTCCAACTGAAGTGGGCGTCGCACAATATTTTTATCCAAAAGCCGACTTCAATATTGGACTGACCTCCCATTATAAAAGAACTTATTTTTGAGTTTTTGAAGGCGGGTTTTGTTGTTTTAAATAGTTATTTTATTTTATACTTTTATTATAAATGCATTTTGCAAAAGTGACGGATTTTCGAGATAATACATTTTTTTTTCAAAAACCGACCGTTCTGATGTAGTTGGTGGTGGGGTTGCCATTTATCTTCTTTCTTCTGGCGCCACGGAGTATCTTTTCCTCGACATTACCTACTTTATCTTATAATAAACGTCTTCTTGGTGTTTGTTATTCTCCCTCTACTCACTAATTACTTCCTTTCATTGATCGAAGATCTTATGCCCTCTTACAATCATCACATTATAATGGGGGACTTAAATCTGGTACAGGGGTTCCTTCATGATGTAAGTGAGCACTAAGAAAGGATTTTCCGAAAATCGACCCCCAACGGGAAGAAATAGGGTAGTAGCGGGAAACTAATTCTATGCGTACGAAGTCGCGGGCATCCTCTAGCTAAGACATATTTAAGCCCTACAGCCAGGCAGACGAAGTGACTGCATTAAATAAACTTGTCTTTTGAATACATTTACTTTAATTTATTTGCATCTAACAAAAAAGAAATTTAAAACTTTTAAAAACAAGCATTAGTAACATCAGTAAAATCATCGTATGACTTGGCAGTATTGCGTTCAACCTAAGTTAAAAAAAAAAAACAGTGGCGGGAAAGAGGTTAAGGTTTTTGTTTCGTTTTTGACTAGTAATTAGTTGTTTTCTTTGCGAAACTTGTTGTGTTGAGGAATTTACATTGCCACTGTTTTATTTCCTCGTAATCGAAGTGAAAAGCAGAGAGTGTATAACTGGGTCTTAACTCGGCTGCCGACTCGGATGGATACTATGTAAGTCTTGGATAAAATGGTTTGTTATATGCCCTTGTAGTCTACTATAAATTTTCGTATCAAAAAATACACCGGCTTTGGCCTTAATTTCCTGCGCTTTTTCTCGAAATAATTGTTTGAAACAACCCACGTGATGATGCAAGCGGCGCCGCCTCACCCCCCCTCAAAGCCTAGCCCGACCTACACGGGTAGCACAAGTTGTATTTTCTCGCATGTCGCTCAGTGCGTCTCTATCGTTACACACTAGATAGAAAGGGAGATCCGAGCGACAAACAAGTCGCGGACAACATGTGCTAGCCGTGCTGGTGGTGCGAATTGCGTTGGCGCGAACCTCGCCCTCGTCGCCCGCCAGCCAGTCCCCCCTTCGAAGCCGAGCCGTGCGGACGCGTCTTGTCCGAGCGCGAAGTTTGTTTTTACTGTGTCATGTTCAAAAATCATCAGGATAATTAAGTGTTGTGAAGTGAAATGTAAGTAATAAACAAGCTCACTGCTAATATTTCTGCGTTACGCCCTGCTTCGCTACCCGAGCGGTTTGCAGTAAAATCAAATCCGCCGGCCGGCAAAACATAGAGCTTAGTTTGGAAATAGGATAATAGGTACGTGTACGATAAAATGACAGTGCTCACGGGGTGGGGCCATTTCTTTTTAATTTACTTGTATAGTATTTAACGGGCAACATTTGTATATACATAGTAGGTATATGTAGGTATCTACGCTTAATAATATTATAAAGAGGAAAGATTTGTATTTTGTATGTTTGTAACGAATAAACTCAAAAACTACTGGACCGATTTCAAAAATTATTTCACCATTAGAATGCTACATTATCCCTCAGTAACATACCTAGGCTATGTTTTATTTTTCTGAGCGGACGGAGTTGCTGCCACATAGTTAATTAAGTATATATATATGTATGTAATCAACAACTAATCACGTTCTCAAAAATGGCTCTTAACGATTTCGATAAAATTTGCAATATAGGGGTTAACGGGGGCAAAGCTCGATTTTTATGTTGTCATTTTCGGGAAAATTCGTTTTCAACCCGAGCGACGCTCGGTTTCTCGGGTACTGAATACATGTTAGTGTATTTTTCATTTCGTGTCATCACACGCGCAAACAATAACGCGGGGCGTGATGCGGCGGGCGCGTGCACGCATCACGCCCCGCGTCTCCCTAAACAAGCACTTAGGCTCGTTAGTATTGTGCCTTCTATCTCCGGCTTTTTTTTCTTTTATCTCCGGCTTAATACAAAATTCCTTTACAGATTGTCATCTGCGGGAAGCATTCGGAGAACATATAAAACGAATGACAGCGGACAACATGTCTGAAAGTAAGTACATTGCGATTATAGGTTTTATACGTCTCTCATACGCTCTTATTAAGAGCGAGTGAGAGAAAAAATACAAAGCCGAAGCACCTTCTAAAGTGCTCACAGACTGTACCTGTCTTACCTTCACGTTCACGTGTGTATCTAGGGTTGCCACCTTTTTATTAACAGAATAAAGTATTTCTTACCTGAAGAGGAACAAAAATAAAGTACCTACACAGCATAAATGTAAAGTATTTTTAAATTATTTTTAAATACATATTTCATATCAGACCTTGCATTTTCTTTTAATGAAGTATTTGCGATTTTATTTCTGTCGTCACGACTCTTAATTCTTTTAAATTTAAATCAGCCTCAAATATCTTTCTTTTGGAATATAGACAATCCATGTCTAATTTGGATTGCAAGTCTGATACTTCAGTTGTTTTAAAAATATATTAAGTATATTCGACTGGTGAATTTTAATTAAAATGGCTAATAATGGCCAACCCAGTTATCATTTTCAAAATTAAACCACTCCCAATAAAAAAATTAAACGCATGTCATAAATAAAGTACTTTGGCGTACTTTATGTGTTGCGTAAAATATAACGTACGGGAAGCTAAAATAGAGTACAATAGGTACTTTATAAGAAAGTACGGGTGGCAACCCTATGTGTATCTGTGTATGTCTGACATCGTAGCCCCCGAACGGGTGAACCGTGCGCGTTATTTTTAGGGTCCCGTGCCCGAATGGACCCTATTAATATCATGCCTGCGCTGTCCGTCCGTTCGTTTGACCTAACTTTAGCTATCTTTTGAACCGTAATAGACGGCCGGTTTTTTTTTCAGAATTCCTATGTGTTATTACGGCGGATGATCTAACTTTTTTTTTTAACTGAAATTAAAAAGTAGAGTCCCCGTCCAAGAAAATATTTTTTTCAACCTATTTTTATTTTTATTGTTTCGAAAAAATGGCATGGTATAACAATGGTGCGTTTATACCTAGGCATTCTCGCGAACCCCACGTCAGATTTGGCAAACGGTCTTTAGATTAGCTGACGTTGTTAGAAACCCATAATGTTGTACTATCTGTAATGTTTTAAATAAATAAATATCAGAGGACAGTGTCACATCAATTGACCTAGTCCCAAACTAAGCTCTAGGCTTGTACTATGGGTACTAGACAACGATATAAATACTTATATAGAGAAATATATTCTTAAATACAAAGAAAACATCCACGACTCCGGAACAAATATTCGTGCTCATCACACAAATATTTGTCCTTGCCGGCACTTGAACCTGGGACCGCTAGCTCCCTAGGCACGGTCACTACCAACTAGGCCAGTGCGTCGTCGTCGTCGTTTTGAATTCTATCATTCTATGTTATGGATTTTTCAATTAAATATTTTAAGACACAGTGATGTTCGACATAACAGGGCCGATATAATACTGTTGTATAAAGGCCGGTTAAAATAACACAGACAGTTCCAAATTCAAATAATATGTTAGGTATGTTAAAGGCTGTCAAGGGTCTGTACAGATAGTTCCAAATTCAAATAATATGGTACCTATGTTACTTACTGGACACGTATTGATTCCAAATTCAAAATCCCACTATTATAGGTCAGTATTCCCAGCTTCTCAAGAGGATTGTGAAGCTAAAAAATTGCATACAAAATGCAAAAACGTTTTTCTCCCCTTAAACCTCGTCCGATTTTTACGATTTTTGAATATGTTGTAGAAGTCATGAAAAACTATATCTGTAAGTTTTCTTTTCCAAGAAAATATTTCTTAGAATGAAACAAATTGAAAAAACAAAAAACAGAAACGTACAGACCTAGTTCTTTATAATAACTACAACATATTCAAAAATCGTGCAAATCGGACTTGATTTAAGGGGTGAGAAACGTTAACGCCCGGAGCTAAATTTGTATGGATTTTATTTGAAAGCTTCAGCGTTTTTAGCGGCGCTTCACAATCCTCTTAATAGCTTTCGGCTGGCTATCGCTATCACGCTTGCACTCGCAACTAACAGTATATTTGTCACTCGTGTGTCATGGAAAAGCGATTATTGCCGATCGCTATTAAGAAAATTGTTTTATTTCCTTGCAATTGAAAAAAGCACTATGTCAGCCTCGGCAGAAAGGGCAATTGGATAAGTAAATATACTAGTTCTATGACTCGTCCACAAATTCCGTAATTTCTATTCTTTGCAACAATATGTAGGTATAAAGAAAAGAAAGAAAAGAAAAATACATTTATTCACTACACACATAAGACACACAGAAAACAAAAGTAAAAACAGAAAACAGCAATAAAATAGTAGTGAGTGTGTCTTCGCGGCAGTGAATCGGACACTGGCTCAGCATAATGCTGAGGTGTTAAACACCTGCAGCGCTGATTTTCAGCCAGCTCCGTTTGTGACAGACGGACGGTACGCTAAACGAATAAATATATACTACCAAACAAATACTTATAGATAGTGACAGAATAAATACAAAAACAACATGCAAATACCTTACAGAAATATAATATTTAAAATAAATATACCTACTTAGCCAGTATACAGCATCGACCATTTGGCACAATTCAATAAACAAAAAACAAAGAAAACTAACTAAACTATAATTTAAGGACAAAGTGCTGGTTGGGAAATTATGATTTTTGGAGCGTCAACAAATAGCCTTTAAGCTTACGCTTAAAGGTGTACTTGCTAGGCGCTCCTTGGATGGGAGGGGGGAGATCATTCCAGCACTTGGACGCCGCGAACCTGAAACTACCCCGAAACGCCGCGGTTCGGTGCAGCGGCACAATCGCCCTAGGTTTAAACCTGCGTACATTACTGGACCACTGGATCTTGTTAAAGAGGTAACACGGGGTCATGTGTTGCACCACACCGAACATAAGGGTCGCCAGGTGCATGCGCCTCCGCGCAGCCATGTTTAGCAGGTTAGCGGCGTTCAAATATGGAGTGATGTGGGAGCGGGGAGGGACTCTAAAACAAAAACGAGCACACGCGTTCTGGACTCGTTGTATTAGCCTCTTGGACCAAAAGTAGGTATCAAAAGCAGAAAAAATGTCGGCACGGAGAACTGTTTCCTCGTTCCATATTTATGATTTTAAACGGCCGCCGGGCGCACCTCCGTTTCGATTAGACTCGAGGTGCAGGCGAAGCGCTCGGCCAATCACAGGCCGGTGCTCGTTTAACAGTGACGTCAGCCCGGCCTACACCGGATCTTGCGGTGACGTGATTGGCCGATCTTCATTGACGTAGTACTATCGCGATCGTTAATTTGTGACCCATTTCAAGAAAAATAGGTTTGAAGTCGTCAATGTCATTAGAGATGCCAAATCATTTGTAACTTATAGGAGACTCAACCTTATTGTTGTAGAATGTCAGAATGACTTTGGACCTAAGGTGGGTCCCAAATTTAACTTCGTGACCGTACCTAAGCTGCCGGACGGCCGCTTTAACCGCTTGTGTCAATTCCATACACTTAAACAGGTTTCGAAAATCGTTTACGATAGCGTTAAGCATCTTGTTTAGGAACTCTGATCACGAGTTTGTTCCAGGGAACGGGCCGCTATCCCATTCAAGGGGTTTCGAATGGGTTTTTATAAGGATTTATTTAGAAAAGCCGTATCGCTTGAAAGCCGTTCGATTTGCTTTTTAAAGCGCTATTTATTAAGGTTACCCTTACCAATCCGTTTCGTATAAGGCTGCGGCTCCACTGAGGCGGAGATGAGCGGAGTGGAGCGGACCTGTGCCAATATTAACCAATAGAATCTAAACTAACGTTCGCAAGGCGCGCTCGACGTGACAGCATGCGCCTTCTATTGGTTAATATTGGCACATCTCCGCTCCGCTCCGCTCGTCTCCGCCTCAGTGGAGCCGCAGCCTTAGTCTTGTTCGATTTTGCTTTTAAAGTGCTATATGTATTTTGAGTGATACCAATATCCCTTTAACTTAAAAAAGGCCGTTCGATTGGCTTTTTAAGCGCTATTTATAATGGTTACCCTTATAATTTGGTTATTATTTTACTGCTGACGATCTGAGCTTTAGCTCTTTAGGTTTCCCTTATGTGAATGTTTAGTTTAACAAGTAACTAAGTCATATATTTCCAAAGGGGTTATTATTTTAGTGGGTTATACTTCGAGAGGTAAGTCTTTTAAAGGGATTTTTCTACTCGCGTACTATAAACCGCTAATATGGATAAAGATAAAGATAAAGATATTTATTCAGTAAGTAGGCCGCATGGGCACTTTTACACGTCAAGAATCTACCAGCGCTTCCCAAGAGGAGACCACTGCTGAGAAGAAACGCCGCAAGAAACCCAGCAGTCAGTAATTTTTTAAACATATTGATATCGTTAATGGTATCAGAATACCACCTATAGCGTAACCGAAGCGTGAAAACAATTCTATAATGAGTGTTGCCATGGTAATAACAGTTTTATAATAATTATTATAGCATTGTTATTACCATGGTTACGGTGATTCCGGATATCAGTCTTGGCGTTTTGTGAACACTTGACATCTTAATTGGTATAATAAACCGTTTAAAATATTTTAATACAAACTGAAATTACTTGTTTTAAAAATTTCACTTTTATAAATTACTAAAAATAAATGATTAATATCCATCAATTTGTTATTTGGTTACCATGGTTACGTTCAATATGGATGTCAACAAAATGGCGTTTCGGTTGGCATTCCAATTTGTATGATAAATTGTCAGAACTGTTTTAGTAACTATTATAATTTTCATGAAATTTGTAAATATTTAACAATAACATTCACACACTATTAACGCCTGTAGAAAAAGTTATGTATGCAACGGTACATAATTAGCTCTTAAGGTACTCGTGCCTGTATTTAGAGCGCCCGCAAGCTCGCGCTCTAACCTCGGCGCTCGTACCTTAAGAAGGTTCATAATGCACCAGTTTCATAAATAACTATTATAGGGGAATGCGTGGTCGGTTCCCTGGTTTGTTCTATATTTAAGTTAATTCTTACTAAGGGATCGGGGTTTTGCGTTCACAATTAATAAACTAGTAACTACGCTCTTCATTCTAACTAAACTATATTAGGTATTAAGGTAGTCGACTACAAAGCAAGCTACAAGTCATATATATTTTTTTATCTGCGGTTGATGATTGAGATTTTCTGATGCTTATAAATGACGATATGTTAATGTT
The DNA here is from genome assembly GCA_946894065.1 of Acleris literana. Lineage (NCBI taxonomy): Eukaryota > Metazoa > Arthropoda > Insecta > Lepidoptera > Tortricidae > Acleris > Acleris literana. Next base: position 3,571,319 of record OX335687.1, read on the forward strand.
ATGCTTGCGAACTTCTGATTGTCGTATTGTATACCAATATTGCGATGAAAACTAGTAGGACTGTATCAAAGATATTACAGTGTTTCAATTGACCTTATATAGTGTTTCAATTGACAACGGTGTGGGGTCAATTGAACCACATTCCCCCATTCTCTTTTTTACATTATTGTAAAATAACTATTAATGATAGACCTACCAAATATACTTTATTTAGGAACCAGATAACGAACCTTGAAATAATTTATGCGTACATCTTACTAACTAAAAAATAAAACGGAAACAGGCAGTCAAAGACAAATCGTTTCAATTGTCCCCGGTCTACCCTACCTTATCCTAACGCCGCGTCGCCGCCGCCGGTTTGATATTCTCTCAGGCTATTGACGTGTTTTAGCCTAGGTGACAGTGACCCTACCTAGAAAGCTAGTGCGGGTTCGATTTCTTGAATGAGCAAGTATTGGTGTGAAAAACGCAAGATGGAAATGTTCTATGTATTTAAGTACCTATACATCTCTATACGCCGTGCCCGGGACGTACCCGAAGGATTTTAACCTTCGATTCTAGACCCTATTTGGAGTAGTTCATTTTGACGCGGCGCTGCCAAGGTCGTAGGATTAATGACACGATTGAAATTTGAAATTGTTCAAAAGCTGCAAGCCAAAGGCGCCGCCCGGCAAAAACGCCGCGTTCGGTGTAGGTACATGGTGACAAGTCGACAACCAAAGCAGCGGCGCGAGCGTCGAGCCGCCGACGAGACTTGACCTTGTTGCACAAAACGGCAACGTAGCTGGAACCTTTATTAGGAACCGGTATTTTAAGGTACAAATACCGGTGTTCGTATTTACCTGTTCTTTGGATTACCGGTATTTATATTTACCGGTTCTCTCGAACCTAAATAAAAATACCTTTAAATACCGGTAAAGTACCGGTATTTTTGAAACCGGTTCCAAGCCCTGCGTACAACATACATTAATTTAATCAATTTCTTAGTAAATAATCCTTAAGTTAAGGTGACAGAGTTCAAATTAAATTAACTATGGAATTGTTTTTTAAATAATAAAAATCTCGGAAATTATGCGTTATTGGACTACATGTTATACCACATTATATACTCCAAATAGGGTCTAGAATCGATGTTTAAAATCCTTCGGGTACGTGCCGGGCATGGTGTATACTATCAATTAGTATCAATTCTGTGTATGAATGTGACACCCCCTAAATCTGAAGACCATGGCGGACAAGAACTCGGACGGTGATGAGCAAGGTGGATTATCTCATCCTTCGACATACAGGGTGGTACTCGATAAACTGTACATATTGAAAGGGATGAAATTTTAGGTTAATTTATCGGTATAATAATATTTTTTTTAAGTTTTTAGCCACTGGTTTTTTTTTACAGGTTGTCAAACTTTTTATTAAAGTTTGGGTAGTACACTTACTTGTGACGGTGTAACTTTTGATCTAATAGCCCAAAAAAGATAAAACAAAATACATAGTATTGACATTAGTGAGGTTTATAATAATTGATATTAATATTGATGATAAAAAAAAAACTGAGTAACTGCTTTTTTTGTGGAAAATTACTGCAAAAATATCATTTTGTTTTCATAAAAACACGATTTTCTCAAAATTTTGCAGATATTTTACAATGTTTTTTAACGTTTTTAGATCTAAAATTAAACGAGGAATAATAATAAGCAAAAAAAAAAGCGAAATATCTACAAAATTTTGAGAAAATCGTGTTTTTATGAAAACAAAATGACATTTTTGCTGTAATTTAAAATTTAAAATCTGTAAAAAAAAATGTGGCTATTTTTTTTTAAATTGTTTTACTGATAAACTAACCTAAAATTTCATCCCTTTCAATATGTACAGTTTATCGAGTACCATCCTGTATATTATAACATACTATGTCGCCCACGACAGCAATGTTAATTATTTGGCAACTTGTTAACTTTCATGTGACTTATAAATAACTATAAAATAAACAAGAATAGGGCCCCGTTGACACCCTTCGGGGTTGAAACCCTAAAAATATAAATTTTAGTCAAGTAAATTATATTGTATTGTTTCAGAAGCGCCTCTACGCACAGTCCTAAACCTACTTCTACCTTGCACCTTCATAGCTAGCATCGTGCTTATTCCGGTAGGCATTGGATTGCTGTGCACGGATACGGTATGTAAAGCCAACTCTATGAACAACTGGCTTTCTTACACAACTCCGTCCGCGTTCATCGAGAACTATCATTTTATACCTTCAGACAAAGGGTGATGGGCAATTTTGTATTGACCCTGTCCTCACCCTCCAACAGTCACAGGATGTATGTCGATAAGTTCGTTAGGACACAAAAAAAAAAGCTATATATAAATCCTAAATGATAACTCAAAATGAAAAATGATGAAAGAAACCTAAAGATGATTTTAAAATCCCTATTCAATGATACCCCACTTTTTATACTTAGTCGACTTATTTATTTTTAATTTGCACAATGTGGCGTTTGGTTGCCGCCATATTGAATTTTGTTTACTGTCATATCTTCAGTGACACTCACCAGATTAAGACAAATCGATTGACATAAGAATCATCAAAATCGGACAACGGGTTTAGTTTTTATAGTGCCACAAAGAAACAAACATACATATGAAACACATTACCCTCCTCCTTCGGCGGTCGGGTAAAAAGACAATACAGGGTGACTGCGGGGTCGTGTAGCAACAAAGTAAACAAATACTCACTACACCATTAGGAACATAACGTAATAGATTTACAAGCGTTAAGACAATTACTTTGTTTTTTATTCAAATATACATTGTCTGAATTCATTTTATTCGGGATCATGGCCACCCTACATACTCAATTTCTTACTCGTCTGATCTTTCAAGTTTTTAACATGAAAACGTAAGGTGACCATAATTTTAGTGATAACAAGGGAAACAATGTTTTCATAAAATGCGAAACTTTAATTGTTTCAAAAATCACTATACTTATAGAATCTCAACCATTTACTGAGTTGAGAAAATTAAGTTAGGATCACTACCCCGCAGTCACCCTGTAAACATATTTTAGTTGCAAAATTGATGGAGTATTTTTAATGAAAAAAATAACCTTTCAAGAGCAAGCAAGGCAAGAATGTGTTTATTTTGAAACAAGTTCCATACGATACGATTATGATTTTCAAAGAAAACCCATACATAGAGCAATTGTCGTCATAGTAAAAATACATCATGTTGCCAAGATCTATAAAGTGAGACAAGTTTCATTGCTGTTGGTGGTTGGGGACGTTTTTGCCCATCGTCCTTTAGAGGAATAGTTTATTCTCTGAATTAGCACAAACGAGTAGATTACCTTTTGTCCGAAGTACTAATTAAGTATGTAGAGATGAACTAGTTTTATGCGGACGTAGCAGCTAGTCATCATCATCGTCATCATCATCATAATCTTACCCAATCATTTGGGGTCGGTGCAGCACGTCTTTTTCTTCCAAAAATCCCTATCAGCCGTCATCTTAGTACTCTCTTATTTTTCATATAGCTTTTCACACATTCCATCCATCTCTTCTTATCGTCTCCCCCTTCCGCTAAAACCTTCTACATTCATGTTTAAAACACTTCTCGTCAGACGATTTTCACTCCTTCTCATAGCATGTCCATACCATGACCCATTTGAACTTCCTCTTAAATACTTGTTCCTTATCCTATCTATTTTTGTTACACCAATCATCTCGACATTCGCAGTTCGGCCATATTTACTCCTTGTTCATCCTTTTGCAGCCCAGGATTCACGTACAGGCCAGTGTTAATAAATATTAACTATTTTTAGACTGTAACCCATGTGGTGGACTATTCAGAGTGCCAGGGTACTGATGTCGAGAAGGCCTGTATGGCCAGGGATGTCATTCGGGACTCGGAACACTACACGGAATGTGACTGCCCGTTGAACTTCAAGCTGGAGCAGGCCATCCCCGGCGACGTCACTCTGTACTACGAGACCGAGTTTGATCAGACTGATGCTGCGTATGCTAGTTCAAGGTACGTATGTACTGGTTATAATTGTATAGAGATATTCCATCTTCAACGTCATCATCAACGCCAACACATTTACAGTGTCTGTGTCTCATCCCACTTACCATGAGGTGGCCCATGCACTAGTTGGCCTTCTGTTTGTCATAAGAAAGGACCTCGTCCGTCAGGAATACTGGCACCACCACCATCTTGCATCCTTGGCTTCTTGATGAACTCTGTCTCATCTGAAAATCATAACCATAACAATCATTTTCACCTCAGCACCACAAACAGGCAGGTTTTGCTGTTTAAAGACTGAGCAAAATTCGATTTAGCTGCGAGCGAAATAAAGTAATGATTTATTTATTTTTCGCAATATACATGTACGGGTGTGGGGTGGGGTGCGTAATATTCGGTATAACAACTTTTGATATATTTTCAATAGATATAACGATTAAGGGATATAATGCACCTTTCCTTCATGGGTAGTACTGGTGAGCGGTCGACACATTAAAACATTAAAAGTTAAACACATTAACACATTAAAACTTTGCACCACTCTTTCTCATACCCGCTTTATTGCAGACTCTTTTGCAGTTCAAGCAGCAAGACTCTGGAAATGCTTTACCGTTGCGCATACAACAAGCTTCTCATAAATATAGTTTTAAGGAAAAGCTTTGTGAGTTTTACCTTTCGTCTTTCTCTCTTTAGTTTTCTTGTCGAGCCTTTGATATCATCATTATTTCTATTAGCTAGTCGCATATTTGTATATATTTAGTGTATGTGTATATATTTAGTTAATTTGTAGTTGTATTTGTGTTGTTGTGTTTGTGTTTGTAGTATATGTGTATGTACGTTTATTTATACTATATTGTAGAATAATAAAATCAAATAATAGTTCAACAATTTCTAATTTTAGATTGTCATTTTATTGCACCCACCTACTTTTTGATTTCTGTTTCACCTTAAGGTTGACTGGTAGAGAATGCTTGTAGCATGAAGTTCGCCTTTTGTACACTATTTTAATGTTGTGCAATAAAGTATTAAAATAATGTAATTAAACCAAAACGCAAATCAAATAATTTCCAGGGACGAGAGTCAACTGCTTGGCAAACCCAGCGCTGCTCCCGCGCACAGCTGTGGTAACTTCAGCTACGACGGAGGCCGGCCCATCTTCCCGTGCGGCGAACTGGCGGACTCCATGTTTAACGGTTAAAAAAAAATAAAGACATTTATTAGTGCTTGGCTAACAACACAGAACACAGAAGAAAGTAGTCACGAAATTGTCCCGACTCAGCGTAATGCTGGCATTCAAGTCAGCGCAGCAGGCCTTTCGCGTAAACACACTCGCTATTACAATCGTTTTCATTTTGAAAATCGAAGGCTTGTCTGCATACAAAATGAAACCAATTGTTTTGTTTTGAAGCCGATCGCGATTGCGAGTGAGTTACGCGAAAGGCCTGCAGCCAGCGCCTCTATTCTAGGCGTTAAAAACGATATCGTAGTTTGCCTGTTATGGTATTGTTATGACGTCAGCCGCCATTACTGTCAAGTAAATAAGAGCTATCAAAACAGTGACAATACGATAACTAAACATCGGTATCAACGTTCAACTTTCATGGCAAAGTACGGTTTGCAGAAAAACAAATACAAACAAATACTATCGCGATCGTTAATTTGTGACCCATTTCTAGAAAAATAGGCTTGAAGTCGTGAATGTCGTAGAATGTCAGAATGACTTTGGACCTAAGGTGGGTCCCAAATTTAAGTTCGTGACTGTACATCTAGTATTTTGAACTTACATTTTTTATAAACAAAAAGAAAGACGCTAAAAATTTATTAATGGTTTAACAAATTTCTAAAATTTGTTCCATGGATTTTGCTGTTAACCTTTGAAATTTCTTATAATATATAGGTGAAAAACTTAAGTAAAGCTCCTCTTGCATGTAGTTGTAACACATCTGTATAGACCGTTCGACATTGTATATTTGAAATTTGACGTAAATTCCATATAAATTTTGTACACATGACTTAATTACCTTTCCACACTGACTAATATTTATTTGGTGTGACAATTAAATTGACATTCGTTACATATATTCTTTTTCGAATGCAAAATAAGTATTAAGGTTCTATGACATTATTTAGAATATAAACCTCTTTAAGCATAAGTGCAGCATAAATATAGATACAGTTAGCTGCTGTATAATTATGTTTTAAAAAATAACAGAAAATAAAAGTGATTATTCATTAAATATTCGAATTATTTCTTTTTTTGCTACCCTTACCGGGTGCCATGAAAACTGAACGTTGATACCGATGTTTAACGATAACAGATCAAAAACGATATTGTTTTTACCGTCTTGAATAGAGGCGCAGGTCTTCCGTGGGAACCGCTTGACACTGCTTTTCTTAACACTACCCAATTAACAAAAGTGCTGTTTGGTTTTAAACTTACGAGATTACAACATATTATAAATGTTTTTTTTTTATATTTTATTTTGTAAACAGCCAGCCATAGGTATATTTGAAAGTAAGTATTAGAATAATTAGTAACTTAACTTAGGCCAGTGATAGGTTTAGTGATAGGTAGGTAAACTGAGTAGGAAGTAAATTAAGAAAAACAAATAAGCAGACCTACGAATATTTGGGGCAAAATTAAATGAAAGCTAGGGATTGCCCATATCGATAAACTCAATTATCGATGCTTTTCCCATATACTAGTGATCGCTCCAAGTTTTATTTGTCAACATAATTTTTTATTGAAAGTATGCAAATGAAACAAAATAGCAAAATAATTCTGGTTATTCTTTATGTTTTAAAAGGATTTTTTAACCTTCACTCATCATCATCATATTTTTTTTACTCCTAACAAATTCTGATCGTTTATTTTAACGACAGTAAATGGGACAGTCATTCTGAAATACACAATAAGGAAAAAAGTATGATGATGATGAGTGAAGGTTAAAAAATCCTTTTAGAATAAAAAATAGCCAGAATTATGTTGCTATTTTGTTTCATTTCCATACTTTCAATAAAATTTTATTTTTACAAACAGAACTTGGAGCGATCACTAGTATATGCGAAAAGCATCGATAATTGAGTTTATCGATCTAGGCAATCCCTAGCTGTCATTTAATTTTGCCCGTATATTCCTAGGTCTGCAAATAAGATACACCTTAGAAAGCAAATCCGAATTGTCAAGCTTACCAAAAATAATATCATGAATCCAAACTAGATCTAGAAGTGTTCTACGTTCGCTAAGCTTAAGAAAGTGGCAATATTTCATGTTCTGTCCTATTAAACATATGTGATTTATAATCAAGAAACTTCAGACGTTTTCGTTGTATGCGCTTTATTTTATCTTTATAAATAAGATAATGTGGTGACCAGACATTTTGGTTCTTATCATTGGTCTTGTAAATATCTTTTAAAATGCAGTTCTTTACATTGTCCAGAGCTTATATCGCATAAATTAAGATGACATGTTTTTCCGCCACCATATTAATATAGATAACGCGGCCACGTGGGCAGGCAGACCGACATATTTGGAGTCCCCTGAGTTGCCCTCCATCCTGTCAGCCTATAATAATCCATTTCCGATATCATTTCCTGTTTTGTTGTGACCTCTGTTTCTGTAAACTTTGTTTAATTGTACTTACGTCTACTTGTTGCCACTTTTTCCTTTTCTTATTGTTCTCTATCCCCCATAGGTAAGGCTGCGGCTCCACTGAGGCGGAGATGAGCGGAGTGGAGCGGAGCTGTGCCAATATTAACCAATATAATCTAAACTAACATACGCTATACCCGCTCGACGTGACCGCATGCACCTTCTATTGGTTAATATGGGCACAGCTCCGCTCCGCTCCGCTCCGCTCCGCTCGTCTCCGCCTAAATAGAGCCGCAGCCTTAGCCGGAGATCCCTTGCCGGAACTTATGTTCTCCTTTGTACATTCCTATTCTGTATTTTTTTTTAATATTGGTTCATAAACACACAATAACTAAAATATGTATATGCATCTAACAGAAAGTGACAGCATACTTTAACTGAAATATGTTTATAGCGCGTTTATGAATAAGTTAAGATTTTAACCCGGAGACGAATAGCGGTAAAGTCCAGGCGAAAACTAGTAAGAACTTAGTATCCGCTTCTTGGAAGGGGTGGAGGCTGCATTAGATTAAGCGCTAAAAGGGGGGTATTTACGAGTACACACAGATCCCATAGGATCGAAGTGTATCCGTAAGGACCCACCAAATAAGATAAGATAAGATAAGTAAGAAACTAAGTTATTTGTTTGCAGATACATTCTCTTCGCTAAAGGCTGAGCATGAGCCGGAGCCCTACGCTGTTTCCTACACCGGGCTTTTAGGCGGAGAGGCCATGGCGGCATTTCGCAACCCTCCGCCAGAAGGTAGGTGCTCATCAGAATAGAGTTCAGGGGCTTTATTAAAAGAAAAGAAAAAAAAAGAAAAAAACATTTATTCACTACACAACAGCAATAAAAAGAGTAGTGAGTGTGTCTTCGCGGCAGTGAATCGGACACTGGCTCAGCATAATGCTGAGGTGTTAAACACCTGCAGCGCTGATTTTCAGCCAGCTCCGTTTGTGACAGACGGACGGTACGCTAAACGAATAAATAGTCTAGGTAATACAAAAATATATACTACCGAACAAATACTTATAGATAGTGACAGAATAAATACAAAAACTACATGCAAATACCTTACAGAAACATAATATTTAAAATAAATAGGTATACCTACTTAGCCAGTATACAGCATCGACCATTTGGCACAATTCAATAAATAAAAAACAAAAAAAAATACAAAGAAAACTAAACTATAACTTAAGGACAAAGTGCTGGTTGGGAAATTATGATTTTGGATTTCTGATTTCTGCTAGTCCATCTTACTTCTTTGTCGCGTGTTGTAGAAAATGTTGGCAATGTTGACTTATAGAAGCTCTTTACTGTTAAGATACGAGCACTAAGACTACCATAGAACGCAAAACGAATTTGATGGTTACACGTAAAATTAGGATGCACTTTCCCTATTTGTGCGAAATAATCTAATTAAAAGAATTTCGTGATTTAGGCCGCATTTCACCAAACTGGAGATTAAACGCCGAATTTGTATAGACTAATCTAGGAGTAAGTCTTATTCCAAGTTTGGTGAAATGCGGCCTAAAAGTGTTATAGTTATTTTAAACTAACCTCCAAATAAATGTAACCTTGCCTCGCCTTGGCGAAAAAATGGCGAAGCTGTTTGAAAAGACGTTTGTCTTATGTGTCCCAATTAACGACAAAGTCACTGTTCTGTTTTCTTTAAATAAAATGGGCCATAAACTTTAACACGACCCGTCGTAGATGGAGCTGGATGAATCGCAGTGGAAAGCGGCACATAATTTGAACGGACCAGTCAACTAAATATCAATATTTTTGTTTCAGTTTGGGACACATTTTCGAAGCCAAAGAGTTGGCCATCCAAAAAGAACAACGTATGGGACAGCGGGTCTAATGTTACCGGAGTTGAGGTACTTTTTTAATATTTTTTAGGATAGATATAGAGCTAATCTTCTAGGATAATTTCATAGGTGATTTACAAGTTTTAATATCTGTGGAAGTGCGGTGGTTATGTCAGACTCATACTGAATAAAAAAGAAGCTCTGGGGCGTGTTCCTTTCCCGCCTTTGACGGTGCCCTGGAATTGTATGTTTCCCTGACTCCGCCAGCAAAGTCCCCTCCCAAACCCGTATTTGGAGGATCTCGTCCCCACGAGTACCATCCACCGTTAAAGAGGGCCCATACTATAGACACTATTAGATCGGACCGCGTGGCAAATCTACAAGACTTGTTTCGCTAAATGAGGACGGTTTAAATCATGCGCACATTACGTCATAATATAACAAATACCATCCTCATAATCGCTGGAAACCGAAACATGTACTATGAAATGTCACAAATGTCCCAACCCACCTTTAGGGGCATGCCCAGGTTACGAGGCCCGGCTCTCCAAGGAAGGACCGAAGAATCTATCGAGCCCTTAAATAAATCCTACCTACAGATCTTACCTGACCTATCCAATGTAGAATATACTATAAGTGCTTGGCTAACGCAATGTAATATCGGTTTTATTCCGTAGAATGAAGCGTTTCAAGCATGGATGGACCCGTCTCTCAAGCGCAAGCCGGTGTTCCGCGTGGTCGACCCGGCGCTGCCCGACGGGCTGCCCGCGGGCAACTACAGCCTCCGCATCTACATACGTAAGTAAATAGGAGTTAGGCAGTGGTACCATTACGAGTAGAGGTCGGGCAATAGATTACGCAATAGAATAGAGAAGGATACAATTCCGTCTATTGTTTTATTTTCCACCGATGCAAAACTTGGTGATTTTTGTTACTGTAAATATTAGGGACGATCTCACACCAATGTATCTAGTCCCAAACTAAGCTCTAAGCTTGTAATATAGAGAGTAGACAACGCTAAACATAATTATATACCTCGAAAGTGCCGCAGTGTTATGGAGTCCGCATGAAGACAAATCTAGTAGTCGTGGTCAAGACTACGTCCTAGTGTTGGAATTATTTCAAAAATAATGCCTTAGGGCGTTATACAACAAAGTTTCCACATACCTAGGGTGAACTCCCCTTTTATTGGCCACCTACTAATTATTGGCCCCATGAACTTTAACATAAGGTATTAGACACGATCAGGGCTTGAAATACCGGTATTTTTGAGAACCGGTACTGTGACCTTGATGGGAAACCTGTACCAGTCTAGGTACCGGTACCGTGGGTACCGGTACAGTGGGTACCGGTACCGGTACTCGTTGTACCGGTATTTTGTAAGAAATACAGGTATTTTACCGGTACTATACCGGTACCAATGAGGCTCGAATACCGGTACAAATACCGGTATTCAGTAATAGTGGGTATAAGTGCGAGGAAGGGATAAAAAAGACAGAGAATAGTATAGGCATGGTACCTATGTTTCAAGCGGCAAATGGCCTGATGGTCGGTCAGTTAGATTCAGGTTACTTGTCGATAGTTGACGGCTTGACGCCCGCAATATAATTTCGATTAAAATTTTGACATTTGGATTTGTGTTTTAGATTATAAATAAGTAGGTATTGCCGAGTTTTTCAATGGACGGTGACGGTAAGTGTAATTACACATTTTAATTTACTACCTATGTCTACTCCTTCAGTCATATATTATCATAATTTGTTAAGTAGTTTATGGAGCGTAACCACTGAAAAAAGACTGATATGTAAGATGATGTTAATTGATGATCATGATGATGGTGATGGTGATGATGATGATGGTGGTGATGATGATGATAGTGATGAAGTTGAGGATGGTGATGAATAAAGTGCTGATGATGGTATTGATGAAGGAGGTGATCATCATCATCATCACCATCATCACCATCATCACCATCGTCACCATCGTCACAATCATCACCACCATCATCACCATCATCACCATCACCACCATCACCACCATCACCACCATCACCACCATCACCACCATCACCACCATCACCACCATCACCACCATCACCACCATCACCACCATCACCACCATCACCACCATCACCAATATCATCACCATCGTCACCATCACCACCATCACCACCACCAATACTATCACCACCACCACGCAAAAATCAAACTGTCATAAGGTTTGGCCAAAGTGTTTTATCGACTATCGATAAATAAATGTCTCTTAATGAGTCATTAACATGACATCGGTAGATGTAGATCGATCATTTTCCACTCATAAATGGATCTTCAATAAATTAAGAAACCGATTTACTCCGAAAAACCAGGAACAAGTGGCCGTAGTCCATTCATTTTATAACATGGATACGCACTTAACTCAAGACAGTGACGAGGACCTCGAACACTTAATTCCAGTCACCAATAATTGAAGGGATTTTAAGTACACACTCTTTTGAGTAGGTTGTGTAACTGGCAATTAAGTGCACAAATGTGAAAAAAAATACTGGAACCAAATATATTACGATTGGTTGACGTATCCAGAAGTTTCGTTTACATCTTAAAATGGGTGGAAATCATTTTAGTAACACGGCACGGAAATTACTTATGACAATCAAGCGACATAAGTGACGTGGGCACGATTTATTTTAATATGGAGATGCAGGTTGCTTATCAAAGAGGTCAAATGTTACAGAATAATCGTATAAGTCGATATGCGATAATATTCCGTAACATCGATACCTAAGTGGAACTGTCGATAAAACAATTTCGTCAAACCCTATTACAGTTTGATTTTTACTATAAAGAGTTCCGGTCCTTCATTCATCGTAATCTTACTTACTAGGTTTTGGTAGTCGTTAAATAAATTTGGTTTGTTAAGGCAACTTAATTTGGTGTTCACTTGTATATTTTGACACAAAGAGCACATTTTAAGTATTTTTAATAATTTGGCCAGTACATCAAGAACATTTTAGTTTCAAGGCAATAATATTTTGATACCTCTATTATACCTCGATATAGTTTCGAATGACAGGGATGGTGCTAAAGTAACTTCGATTTACAAAGATTGGCCTCTGGCCGAAGCCAAACACAGTGTCGCGCGCGTAGCACAATTATCTCGTAGCGGGTACGTGTAGCACTATGTCGTAGCACGCAGTCTGTAGACTTAAAGTCACGTCTTTTTGATAATGCTGATGTTTTCTTTGCTGGCAGCGCCTGGAATGAATTGTAATTTTTTTGTAACAATATATCCTTGCGCCGCTAGTAACTTTTTGTCGGGAAGACATAAAAAAACATATGCACAAACTGGGCGCAATTTTGTCTTCTCGTAGACACTTTTGCCATAGAAACAATGGTAGAAGAATTATTTATAAATTAACCATGCCCCCTCCTAAGGTTGAAAACTTTGATTTTCATCAGGACCCCATGCCTTAACAGTATCCATTTAAAAAAAACATACTCCACGAAAGCATTAAGTGCTACAGACTGAACGGTTGACTAGGGCTAACTTTTTGATAAGTATGTCCAAAATCTAGAATGATTTTGAGTGCAAATAAGTGACCGTAAATTAAAAAATATAATAATAAATATCAGGGGACAATCGCACACCAATTGACCTAGTCCCAAACTAAGCTCTAGGCTTGTACAGTCAACAGCATAAATAAGTGATCATTTATGTACCTTGTCGCTCACAATCGTTTCACAATTTTATATGACATTTCAAACACGACGTTCAAGTTACAAGGTACATAAATGATCACTTATGTATGCTGTTGACTGTACTATGGGTACTAGACAACGATAAACATGCTTATATAGATAAAATAAATACATTAATACGTAGAAAACATCCAAGACTCTGGAACAAATACTCGCGCTCATCACACAAATATTTGCCCATCCCGGGAACCGAACCCAGAGGGCCAAGATGCATTACGCTAATTAGCGTTTCTATTCGATTCGTTTTTAAACCAATCGCGCCACTGTTAGGTGACGTGATACGAAAAGTCACATGATCTACCAGTGACGCGATTGGTTTAAAAACGAAACGAATAGAAACGCTAGTTAGCGGAATGCATCTAGGCAGGGCCCTCAGGAGCGCTGCTTCGTAGGCAGGGTCACTACCAACTAGGCTGACGCGTCGTTAAAGTCGCATTGTGGGCTCTATCAGACAGATAAATAATAGTAGATTTTGATGCAAGTGCGAAAAGTATGTCATTTTACACGAGTCCCGAGGTGTCAAGGCCCGAGCCGCAAGCGAGGGACAACACTCAGGGCGAGTGAAAATGACATATCTACATTCGCACGTGTATCAAACGACGCTTTTTAATAAAAAATGCAAAAAAATTACAATGAAAGAAAAATAAGTCAGTAATTAAAAGAGACAATGCCATTGTTGCGAAAAAAGTCACATTTTGATTTAATTACATTTAAACATTTAAAAAAAAAGTTTAATATTAGTCAAAAAGTGGTTGAACATGCAAACTCTTTGGTTGGGTACATAACTTGGAACAAAAGAACTTAAAAAAAAGGTAAAGTAAAACTTGCGAAATATCCAACATTTAAAAAATTCCAACTTTCCGCACGATATACACTTACGAAAAGTACAAATTTCTTAGGCGATAGCCTTGCAACCTGTCACTAATGTACACTGGTAAACATCTTGCCTGTTTATGCAAAATGTGGTTACACAATTAACAACAAGTTTTTAGAGTTGTTGGTAATTCTGTAGCTCTGCCTACCTCACTCTGGGAATGAAGGCGTGAGTGTATGTATGTAATGTAATGAAAAGTACCATGTTTTTAGCAACTGTATTAAAAAAATCTTTCTATTCCAGATTCTCCCTTGGCCAAGTACGGCTCTAAGAAGATTGTGTTGGTGGGGGTGTCTCCGCGGGCGCGGGCGCGCTACGTGGAGGCCGGCGCCGCCGCGCTGGCCGCGGGCGTCGGCACCTTGCTGCTCAGCGTCCTGCTCCTAATCATCGGCTTCAAGTGCGGTAAGGTTAACTTGCTTCCCACCAAAAACATAAATGTTAAAAAATAGGCCAAATTCTCATGTGCCACCAAAAGTAGTACTATCTAAATAGGTGCCAAGTTTGGCACTAGATTGTTTACAGCCAGACCAATTGATATACCCAACAGATATAAGTTCCTGTATAAAAAAACTACCAAGTTATTACTCAAAATGCATTTAGTGGCAATCAATACCTACCTTAGTAATCTGTAGAAAAATGAGGCTCCACGGGGCTAGACAAGTTGCCATCGAATACAAACGCTAGCGTTAGGTGATCACCTGTCGCTTTGAAAAATGTATGGAATTGACGTAAGATAGTCACGTGATATATCACTCGTTACAACTGACACGCTATCACTCGCGCTAATCAAAAAGTGATAGTTTTGACAACTACGGTCGTTACGCAGGTCGGCATCGGCATCTTGACAGGTCGAATTCAACACGAACACTATCACAATACAAACGTCGGTATTGTGAGTCAGCGTCATCACAGGTGATCACCTAACGCTAGCGTTCGTATTCGATGGCAACTTATCTAGCCCCACTGGCTGTATTGGGAAAAAAGTTACGAGGGTGCGAAAAAGGGCTGAAATAATAGGCAATCCACGTTGGTCCTCAGTGGGTGTTCTGGCGGAAGAGCGTCATCTGGCAACCAGATGTTTAACACATCAGGAAAACGCGTTGGCGACTTAACCAGTTGTGTCAGACAGCTTGTAAAGAAAAAAATGACTTACATTTTATTTTAATTGTAGATGAGGTTAAAATCTATAAATACTTTTGAATGTCGCTTTGTAAGATCCTGACTGTTTACAACATTATTGGAAAAGCCTGAAGCTGTCACGTTTAGACTGTGAAAGACGTCGTCGATACAAGAAAAAATACACGAAAAAAAAATGTATAAATTTGCTGTATGAGACGCTGCATTTTAATATAATTGCCACGTGGGACCTGTAAAGACACGCGCAAATCCTTACACGATCCTCGATATCAAGCGTAACCAGATGATTGCCAGGTTAATTCAAGCATCCCAATCTTTATGATTTCTCTGTGACTGTGTTACCGTAACGTGAAGGAAATGTTATCGAACTAGGTAACCGCTTCTATTGCGCTTGCAAAGTCCATTAGGGTATCGTTAGTACCTACTAAGCAAGCAATTAGATTCACTCCATATTACCGACGTGTATATGTGGCCTATTTACTGCATAAATATTATGAATTTTGATTTCTTGCCTTAAACGGGTGTTTACCCTGTTGATCACACTTCTCTTTCCACCTTTGGCAGACTTTGGCTCTGTCTTTTCGCCGTCATAAATTGAAAACAAGTCGAATGTCTTGTAAATATAGATATTAAAATAGCTTAAGGCCGTTTGATTAACCTTAACGAAGGAAACACATGTTAGTGTTGGTTTTGGTAAGAAGTACCTAAGGCCGCATTTCACCAAACTTGAAATAAGACTTACTCAGAGATTAGTCTACATCACAGAATAAAGACTAAGGGCATGGAAACCGTACTAAATAAACAGAAAATACATCCTATAAGGTCCAAATAGGACCTATAGAAAAGGAAAGACAAACCCTTCCTATAGGAAGGACAAAGAAGTCCCTGTGTAAAACCTTGTGACAATGACAGTTAGAGAAGAAAAAACAGCCTACTTTTTGTTTAATTTTTTCTCATGTAATACGTAATCTAAAAAGTAGAGAAAAGTCCGTCAAAGAGAGCAAGGCTGGCTAAGCCTTCTAGGCTAAGGCTGGATAAGCCGATTGGGATGATGGACAGCGTTAAAATAACAAAACCGGGCAAGAGCATGTCGGACCATGCTTAGTGTAGGGTTCCGAAGCCGCTACTACAAACAAATTAGACCTCGCGACAAACTTAACTTTGCCGTTGGAAAACTGTTATCCCCATGCACCGACAAACGTCGCGGTCAGTTTACCAACACCGCAAATAAGTTTTCGGTAGGTATAAACATTTAAACCGTTTGTAACTCAAGAACCAATGAAGCCTACTTAGTCGTGATAGTTTTCCTATTAAATTCATTATATGTGCTTTCATTTAAGGTATTTTTCAGATTTGGACACTTGACTCTAACAACTTAGCGCTTTAAAGCTTAATATTTCATAAACGGATACCTTAATCGAAAAACTGTTTATACCTGTACAAACCCATAATATTTTTGAAAGACCTATCTAACGACACCCCACACTATGAGGTAGGCGAGAAAAAAAAAATATCCCCACGTTACGTGTAGGGGGGGGGGGGGGTAAAATTATTTTCAAGATTTTATTTTACCACTTTGTTGGCGTGACTAATATGTATATTCATGCCGAATTACAGCTTTCTAGTACTAAGGGTCTCTGAGCTAGGCTGCGGACGGACTACGGAACCCTAAAAAAACTTACTGATTTCAGGTTATTACGTGGTCAATGTTAAAGCGGTGCTGGGCAGGGTGTTAGCGAGCATTTCGACCAGCCGCGTGGTGATCGGCAGCGCCGCGATGCTAATCACTATCGCCGATGCCGTCCTTGCCTTGTATGGTTCCGTCGCTGAAAATAGTAAGATTACCAAGCGCATAATGCACGTCTAGGTCCTTAGAGCACACATACCACAGATATAATGGTAGTTTATGTGGCTGGTGCATAATAAGAGGCATTAAAGCACGAGTGTTTTAATGCCTAATTATGTATAGCCGCATACATAACTTTATCTACATGCATATCATAAGTTTTCTATAATATGTTCAGATATGGCCTGTATTTTTATTAAGTTAGTGTTACTGTTAACTTATTTGTAGTACCAAAGCTTAAATTAAAAAAAAACTAATAAAAAACAAACTTTATTTATAATGTACAGATATGGCTTGCATTTTCAAGTTAGTGGTACATTATTACCGATACTTTGATGTTTAGGTACCGACACTTTAATGTAAACATTACGATGCACTATACTTTAATGTAAACATTAAGATGCAACCACAGATACAGGTTTCTTAATATAGGCGATTTGCTTATCGCTTCTGAACATATTGTAGGGAAGTTATGATATGGATGTAGATAAATACACATAGAACGCAAATGCATCTACTTCGCGTGTCCCAATCCGGTCTTAAACCCTGACCAAGCGTCGCGGTTGGCCGTAGCTACTGACGAAACGGAACTAAAGACGAACGGATCCGAAAACGGAACATTCTCTTGGTGTGTCCCAGTTGGTAGCAAAAAGTGACACGGTTGGTTTTCATACAGATTGAGGTGTTTACGTTATCTGTGTGTATTTATATCTATGCCACATAGGGGTCATTATTTGGGCGTTTGTTCCGAATCACTTTCGTGGTCACATTTTTGTAGAAGTGAGTGCAGATTTCGTTTTCGTTTCTGGTTAGGTATCTAAGTTTACCGGACATCTAACAAATATCCAAAAAGGGCATCAAAATATCAGGCGAATTCTTCAAAAATATGTCCACAAAAGTGAGGCGGTTGAAACGCTCGTATAATGACCCATACCGCTAAGTAGCCTAGTGCTTCTTTCTCTGTGCCAAAAAAAAAACGGATTACGTGCACTCCTTACCTCATTTCCGAAATACCAGATTTTAAACATTGGGTAGAAATGATAAACAACATTTAACCGTCGACTAAAGAACCTTTTATTGGAGAATGCATTTTATTCAGTTAAAGAATTTGTTGACATTAAACTGTAGATCTAGGGCTCTCTAAATTGACGTTGTATTTGTATTACTTGACTTAGTATTAGTATAGTTTTTAGGTTTCTGTTATTTGTCAAATTTAATTATTTATGTTATGAGTGCTACTTTTATTTTGTTTTAATTATTGTACTTATTTTGACGAACATAGGTCAATGCATGTATGCAATAAATAAACTAAACTAAACTAATACATTAATTTTAATGTTCATTTTGGGGATTCGTCGTTGTTAAGAGTCTGGTATTTTGGGGATGACCGAGTAAAACCGTTGCTGCACTACTCGAGCGCGTTAAAAAACAAGCTCATAAGATATTTAATTTAAGTCATCTCCGTACCAAATTTGATTCTTATATTATAGAAACTTTCAAAAATATGAAAGTGTACCTATATTTTAATTAACTGTTTCAGAGTCGTCCTTTCTACGAAAAGTGAAGCGCGTACTGCCCCTTCTTGCTGGGGTGGGGCTGGTACTCATAGGCATCGGATTACTTGCCAATGTCCATACGGTATAAAGCGGTCATTGTTTTTTCTTATGTCATTACTATACGTCACATATAACAGAGTGTCTGTTTAGTATAAACGGAATATTCTGCCTACACATTCTAAGCCTCTAAGAAGCTCTTCATAACTAGCACAAAATTTTCGCTGGAAACGGTCAATCAAACTTGTCTTACACTAAGTAAACTCTTTTTAAGTCAACGTGTCACAACTTTAATTTAAGAAAAAAATGACAATTTCGGTAGGTATTTTTCACCAAAACTAGTTTTAATTTTTTAAATATTTATAAATATAATATATTCCATTTGCACTCAAATTTAATTAAGATATATTTTGTATGTTTTTGTTCATATCAAATCAAACAAGAATGACAAATGTATAAAGTAGCAGGAAAAGTGACTGAAGAGGTTGAAGTAAGGATTGCGTAGCGAATCTTTATAAATATGTACTAATCAAGTCAAGTACGGAGGTAAGATATTTAAAAGAAAATTTATACATTTTAAACTCGTAGGTATAAACGTTTCTCGATACGAGTGTCACTTCTGTTATTGCATATTTGTCATAAACTTTCACTACTGTCAAATCGTTTTTGCTCCCGCAATAACGACGTATGGTCATTACTATTAGTTTTAAAACTACGCCGTTTGTCCAGTGGTGCCCTCATTACTATTATTGTGTTTCATGAACATGACAATAGGTTAGTGTCCTAAATGCCTATTTTTTCCGCAGAACAACGGTAAAACATACAATCGTTAGAATTGGTATGATTGTATCACAAACCCTAAAGAAACAAGTGTAACAAAAAGCATGTTTTAAAAACCCAACTGCTGTTTGAATATTGTCGTCAACATAATGTTTAGTTTTCATGCCGTGCAATATGGCGCCAAAAATCCGCCATTTCGATTTTCAATAATTTTAATATAACCTTGGACACTGCAGTGGTTAAGACGAATCTAACCACGTATAATTTATTAAAATCGGTTTAGCCGTTTAGTACGAGGGCTGCCTTTTAAGTTCTGGCGTTTGCAAAACTCCCGTGATTATTAAAAAAAAAACTAGTATCATCTTAAAATATTTGAATTTAGAATTCAAAAACAAAAGAATGTCTCGAGATCGGCCGATTCGTTTTAGTACAGCGTCGGTTCAAAGTTGACAAGTCGGTTGTGAAAATGGAAATTTCGAAGGAAAATTTACGTGCGATAATATTTTACAACTTTAAAAGGGGTTTTACGCGTCTTCAGTGCTTTGAAGAGCTGACTACGGTTTTTAAAAATGAAGCACCATGCATCCGGACTGTGGAACGTTGGTATTTGGAATTTCAACGTGGTTGCTCTAGTCTTAGTGATAGGCATCGTGAAGGCCGACCAAAAACAGCTGTAACCCAGGAAAACATTGATGTTGTACGGCAACTGATCGTCGAAGATCGCCATGCGACATACCGCGAGATAGAAGCTTCATTAAGCATTTCAGGGACCAGTGTTCAAAATATATTGCATGATCACTTAGGTGTAAAAAAATTGATCTCACGCTGGATACCACATTTACTTAGTGAAGACCAAAAAACGGCTCGCGTTAGATGGTGCCGCAAAACTCTGCGGCAATTCAACCGAGGAGACTCTAAACACGTTTATGACATTATCAGTGGTGACGAATCTTGGATATATGCCTACGATCCGGATTCTAAACAGCAGTCGACTGTTTGGGTGTTTCAAGATGAGCCAAAACCGACCAAAGTAATACGCTCACGGAGCACTTCGAAAAAAATGGTCGCCACGTTTGTAGCGAAAAGTGGCCACGTTGCGACCATCGTGCTCGAAGATCGTAAAACAGTTAATGCAGACTGGTATACCACTGTTTGTTTACCAGAAGTTATCGGCGAGTTCCGAAAAAATAACTCAAGACTTCGTATAGTACTGCACCACGATAATGCTAGCTCGCACACCGCCCGGCAGACAATTGCGTTTTTAAAAGAACAAAGCGTCGAAAATTTGGATCACCCGCCGTACAGTCCAGACTTAAGCCCTAATGACTTCTTCACTTTTCCAAAAATCAAGCAACGACTTCGTGGTCAACGGTACCGGACGCCTGAAGAAGCGGTTGAGGCATACAAAACGGCCATTTTGGAGACCCCGACTTCGGAATGGAATAAGTGTTTCGAAAACTGGTTCGATCGAATGAAAAAGTGTATTACATATCACGGTGATTACTTTGAAAAACAATAAATACCATTTAACACTTAAATTGTCTTTAGTTTTTTCAAACGACAGAACTTAAAAGGCACCCCTCGTAGTTACGAAGAAACATAGAGTCGGACATACATACAGGTCAAACGCATAACCCTCCTTTTGGGCTTTGCCGCAGTCCGGTAAAAAAAGATATAATGACAAATGGTCAAGCGTAAGTTGGGCCCGCGCTGATTCGATTCGAAGTCGAAACAAATTGTTTAATAATACCTACTTTGACTAGTTTTTAAGCTTAAAGTTATTTATTTTTAGACCGTCAAAACTACTCACGTTGAGGATTATTCCGAGTGCCACGGTACTGACGTCCAGCGCGCCTGCGTTGCCATGGTCACCAAGAACTACACCGAATGTGTCTGCCCCTGGCCCTTCGTGCTGGAGGAGGCCATCCCCGGCGATGTCACTCTGTCCTACGAGACCGAGTTTGACCAGACTGATGCTGCGTATGCTAGTTCAAGGTAAGGTACCTTAACAATTAGATACTCATAATATGATTTACCAAGATACCTTAGTAACAATACTTGAAAATGCGGAACTATGTGTCAGTGTGTTTACATCATTTTATCAGCATGGTAACCTATCGATGTTTCGAAAAACTTTGGTCCGCTGTTTCGTTTGTCCGAAATTTTTGGTTGCATATTGTGCAACGCGCATAGACGCAACCCTAACTCCTGAGTGGCAAATGGTGTCAGAATTTGTTAAAAGGCCGAAGACGAACTACTTCTCTATTTAGGTATGTTATGATATAACATAACCCCTTCCGTCTCAGTGGAGCAGCTGGATGAACTTGAACGCATTCAACATTTAGGAATCCGGTTCCTATTTGGCTTACAATACTGTGGCCTCGTTTCCATTTCAATCATAATTATGTTTGTTTGTCAGTTCGATTTGTTTAAATGTTAGAAGTTAATTTTGGACTTTGCCAATGTTTACAACCTTGATATTACTGAGGAGCTGCTTAAGAGGCCACCTATGCTAAAGTCTGGAGTGTTCCGCGATCTGGATCTCAATAACCATAACGCCTTTGTATCTGTTTTTTGGATATATTAAACTTGATCATATTTGCTTGAGACTGTCGAACGTGAAAACACGATTAGAAATAAAATCCTCGATACTTTTATTTTTCAAACATGACACCTTTATTGCATGTTTTTGGTTGAATCTTCGAAACCCTATAATCTTTAACGATGATTTTCGATTCAATAGTTGAGGATATGTAACTTCTTAATCCTGGCAAAACATTTTTTCAATAAATGTCGTGGTTTTAAAGTAAACAGCGATCTATTGAATTTAACGCTGCCGTCGAGGCGCGAGCGAACTATCTCCATTTCACATTCTTCGCGCAGAAGCACATAAAGCCATCCCTTTTTATTCTTGTGGGGGCGTGGCACCATAGGTGGCCTCTTAAAAAACCTGAACCCTCGCTAGCTTCTTCAGCAGGGTCACCAACCAGTCGCCGCCATTGTTCCAGGGACGACAGCCAGCTGCGGGGCGAGCCCGGCGCCGCGCCCGCGCCGAGCTGCGGCGCCTTCCGCTACGACGGAGGCCGGCCCATCTTCCCCTGCGGCCAACTAGCAGACTCCATGTTTAACGGTTTGTTTCGCACTCGTGATAAAATACTCGTATACACATTACACATCGGTACACATATTTCCCGACAGATATTCTCAATCCTTTTCAAAGACCTAAAGTTACAGATGGATTTTATTTTATAGATACTTACTAGCCTTTTACCGACACTTTAATTATCAAAGGCTTTAATCAAAATTTCAAAGACAAAAGTATTTATGACCTAACCCTGCCGAGCCAGAGAAAAAATTACATGGAATTTACATCTCTCTACCATCATTTACGAGTATGACATCTGCGCCTCTATTCTAGGCGGTAAAAACGATATCGTAGTTTGCCTGTTATGGTATTGTTATGACGTCAGCCACCATTACTGTCAAGAAAATAAAAGATATCAAAACGTTGACAATACGATAGGTAACAGATCAAATGCGATATTGTTTTTACCGTGTTGAATAGAGGCGCTGGACTAGCTGTTTGCCGAATATCATACAAATTCATTCGTGACAAATAAACTGGCCAGCTCACTTTCTTATTTGTAATAAATACTAGGTTGAAAGGATAGCCACAGGTTATGTTCTGTGTCTCAATTTGTATGAGCGACACAAAACAGAATGCATTTTTCTTTATCCGAACTTGGATTTTTTCTCGCAGTCGGAATGAATTATTTTTCATGCCATAATGTCACTCGAACTATAGCCACGCTTGCTTCGCTCTGGTTCCTAAAAAAAACGTGTTTCAAATAATCTACTATTATTTAAGGTAGTTCTTTATTGCAGATTCGTTTTCTTCTCTGAAGATGGACGATGAATCGAAGCCCATAGTTGTTTCATACACAGGACTATTAGCGGAAGATACGTCATACCACAACCCTCCTGAAGACGGTAAGTACTCGTTTATTTGTTATGTACAGTCGGCCAAAAATGTGGTCTACCACCCTATAGTTGAAGTTCATGATACAACAAGTTCAATTTTCCCTTGCAATAATATTATGACAGTGACAAGTGTCAACCTTAGCGATAAGTAGATCTCACAGAAACTTTTGTTAAAACCGGTACAGATGTAGTGAAATATCCTTTCACATCGTATTTTCTCGGAAATGTTCGTATTTGTCATGCTACTTCAGTCTGACTCAGTACCCATCAAAACAACGTGGGGGAACGTCGCATCGCGAGAGTGATAATCGATATATGGTGGTTAATACCAGAGTATTTTTTTGTTAATTAAGATTAAGTTTGTTTTCAGTTCTTTTTAATAGTCATGCCGAAAGCATTAAGACCTGGGAAACGTTTAGATCGAAAAGCCTGTTAAATTATTTTCAACATTTATTTATATTTCTTCTTGTTTACCTACACCTAATTTCTATATATTTGATCGTGGTGGTTTTAACATCTCGGTGTGATATACTTCAAACTCGTGGTTTGACATTTGACACTGATAACTAAAGTACTCTATTTATTTGTATTAAATACATGTCACTTAATAATTCAATAATTCATAGACACGTCGGCATCATTCGGAAGTAGACGTGAGTTCCGAGTTTTCACGATGTGAAAGGATTATTCACTAGATCTGTAGACCACTTTGTTGGCCGACCGTACAGTCGAGGAATTTGATTGTGTACCAGTTTGACGTAATACGTCAATTTGCGGAAATTGCCGCGTTTTACATATACCTGTTCCTCGTGTCATTAGTAGGTGCGTGTCACGCCGGGAAAAACACGGCTATTTCGCGTATAATGCCGAACAATCAATTTTCTCGACTATGCCGCCGATGGCGGATATCCATCATGGAACTCACGTTAAAGCGATCATGTAAACCTACAGTAAAAACTTAAAGGGCGTATCGTCGGTGATACTGCAAAACCGCGTAACCAACAAATTTATTATATAGCAAATGAAACCTTAACATCTTAGAAATAAGGTGCATTTTGCTTCTCATTACAAATGTTACTTACGCGGTTTTGCAGTTTCACCGACGGTATGTAAGTACCCAACGAAAACGTTGAGCACATTACATTTCAAACTAAATATCGATCGATAAGCGTGGTGATGGCAATGACAATGGATAACTAACTTTCGAGTTAGACCGCACTCAACGTTATTTTATTTTTACAGTATTGAACAAATTTGTGAAGCCGAAGAGTTGGCTGTTCAGTAAATATAATACATGGGAGAGCGGCTCTCCCTTGACGGGAGTTGAGGTAATGCTGTTATATTATCCTAGCTTCTGCGAGCGACTTCGCGTAGAATTCGTATTTTGGTCATCCCACGGGAACCCTTAATTTTTTCTTATTGAGTCTTATTACCCGACTGCCGAAGGAGGAGTGTAATGTGTTTGGGTATAAATCAAAATAAATATCCAGCTAAAGAAGAGTTTGTCACCGTCACGAAACTGTCGATTAACGTCAAACACGTACATTTTTGTTACGAAATTGTAAGTTAGACATCATTTAAGTGACATTGAAATAGCGTCTTTATGTACATTTATTTTGGTTTTTACCCGTTTATCAGCTTATGTATGTTTGTTCCTTTGTGGCGCTCTAGAAACTAAAAGCATGGACCGATTTTGATGAGTTTTATGTCAATCGAATTGTCATAATCTTTTAAGTGTCACTAAAGATATAGCCATCGTCAGTAAACAAAATTTAATATGGCGGCCTCCAGACGCCGCCATATTGATAAAAAACCAGTTGACGAACTATCACATGAGGGGTATCATTGAATAGGTATTTAAAAATATTTTTAGGTTTCTTTTATCATTTTTCATTTATAATAATCAGTGATCGGAATAGGTAGAGTATATTTACCTAAAGTTTGCAAAAGGACATAATATAGAGCTAAATATACGTAATATTTACCCACGGTAGGTATGGGATATTTAAGTAAGTTGGTGATACGAGGGGCCTGTAACTCATACCTTCTAATTCTGTAAAATAGGTGGAGTATATTTACCTAAACTTCGTAGAACAAAGTCATAAACTGCAGACTTTCTCGCGACTACATTTACTAGTACCAGAAAAATACCGGAAATCCGGAATTCAATAAAAATAAATTAATATTTCACCCGGTTGTAACCACTCTATATTATGTCCTTTTGCGAACTTTAGGTAAATATACTCTACCTACTCGTATTTCGATCACTGATAATGATATAGTCGGGTTTTTTAAAGTTTGCTTTTTAAAATTGTTTTTAGAATGAAGCATTCCGAGCATGGATGGACCCGTCTCTGAAGCGCAAGCCGGTGTTCCGCGTGGTCGACCCGGCGCTGCCCGACGGGCTGCCCGCGGGCAACTACAGCCTCCTCATCCGCATACGTAAGTCCAGTATCCTGCGAAGTCGTCAACTGCTCATTAAGACCAATCTAACAAGATCAAAATACGGGTCTACCATATTGCCTATAAAATCAAGTGTCATGAAATTAGATTCTATAAAATCACTTGCTATAATCATTTATTTGCTATAATAGCCATTTTATATAACGTGTAGTTACTATAATTTTAAAATGTGTAATGTTTATCATGCATAACATTTAAAATCTATAAAATGGCCAGATATAAAATATAACCTCACCTAAATTATCAGAGTCGGTTCTGCCTTGATTCGTCTTGCTCGTTGCATTTTCTGGATATTAATATTTGAAAGTATATCAAATAATTTTACAGCATCAAAAATTATAGTAAGTGAAGATTACAGTAACGAACTGTTGTAGTATAGCATTTGAATTGATTATAGCAATTATAGGTTATAGCAAATGAATTTAGAGAAAGTGTTAATAACCATTGGTTTTAAGTAACTGAGGGGATACCGTCTCGAAACAGATACGGAAAGCTAACCGGACGACAACGAAGCATAGTATGCAAGCAAATTGAAGAATTGATAATGACATTACACAATGATTTTCAAACAGCCATCCAATTCACACTCGGTGTTATAATATTAAAAAAAAAACCTTTGTTGTACATCTACCTAAAAAATCATATAACTACAATGGCATAAACAAAATTCGTTATTTTCCAGATTCTTTCTCTGAAAAGTACGGCTCTAAGAAGTTTGTGCTGGAGGGCGTGTATGTGTACGCGCAGCTACGCTTCGTGGTGATCGGCGCCGGCGCGCTGGTCGTGGGCGTCGTCGTCTTGCTGTACGAAATAGCAGTACTCTTCAAAAAGAACAGTAAGATTGACATGCGCACTTCCATCTTAGTCCTTAGAGTTGAAAATCCTTTGCAATCGTATAATATTCATGGCCCTTCAAGAGTCCAATTGACATGAGAAACTGTTTAAAAGTGTGTTCTGAAAAAAAAAGCTTATGAGCAGACCTAGGAATATACGGGCAAATTTAAATGACAGCTAGGGATTGCCTATATCGATAAACTCAATTATCGATGCTTTTCCCATATACTAGAGATCGCTCCAAGTTTTGTTTGTCAAAATAATTTTTTATTGAAAGTATGCAAATTAAACAAAACAGCAACATAATTCTGGTTATACTTTACTTTTAAAGGATTTTTAACCTTCACTTATCATCATCATATTTTTTCCTTATTGTCTATTTCAGAATGGGACACCATTTACTATTGTTAAAATAAACGATCACAATTTGTTAGGAGTAAAAAAAATATGATGATGGTGAGAGCTAAAAAATCCTTTTAAAATAAAGAATAACCAGATTTATGTTGCTGTTTTATTGAAAGTATGCAAATGAAACAAATTATTTTAGAATATGGGAAAAGCATCGATAATTGAGTTAATCGATATAGGCAATCCCTAGCTGTCATTTAATTTTGCTCCGTATATTCCTAGGTCTTTTTATGAGGTTAGTCCCAGAAACATATTATAATTTTTGTATCATTATTTACTGAGAAAATAAATGAACAAAGGTAATAAAGATGGTATCCACAGCCACACAAGTGGTCCAAAAAGATCTCCGACCCAACCCTTCCATTGTCGGGCAAAAGAAAGGAAGCCCATAGTCTGTAAGCATGCATGCGTCAGGATTCCCACTCCGCGACTCACATAGCTATAAGTCCAATAAGTCCATAGTTCCTATCCCCCCTTTTTGGAAAAACCCCGCGGATATGTAAACGGAGGAAGGACTTTCTCCTCCGGCCTTTTAGCACTGGCTGGGGTAGTATCCGCGGGAGTCTAAATTCTAGTTGGTAATAGGCGCATTGGTGTTTTTAGCCGGTGCGAGCCCGGCAGTACCCGGGCCCTCCATTCCCAGGTCTCCGGAAGGGATTTTCACCTCTGTCCTTTTTTCTTAAAGTATTTAAAGCGAAAAGCAAACAAAAGCAAGGACTTTTGTCTTTGGCCCTTCAGGCGATTACCACAAAAAAAAAAATGAACAAAGAACAATGCCAGATCTTGGCTTAAAACACTTTTAAAAAAAGCCTCGCGGATACGAAGGATGCTGATTGACCGCGTCGCTATCGCCTAACGCCCTCTCAATCGCGATCGGTTTCAAAGCCGAATAATTGTTTTCATTTTGTATGCAGACAAGCCTTCGATTTTCAAAATGAAAACGATGGCGATTACGAATGCGTTAGGCTATAATAGCCCTCTGTTTTGTATGAGATTTAAATTCAGAATTTTATTACTTACACATTTAGGGAGCTTATACGAAAAATTGAGCCATCTATTAAGATACTTTTTAATAAGACATCTTGCGAGTAACGTGTTGTTACGATTATTTCTTAATAAAATTTTTTAGACAAGTTCTTCAGACAAACTAACACCGCAGCATTTTTTTAAATATTTTTCTACATCAAATTAACCCAATTCTATAATTATCCGTCACAATTTTTTCATAGGCCAAAGCTTCTATGGAGACCAGGCATTGTCCTTTCTGCTAATGGCTAAAGACGTTAAACGCCACATGGTCTTTTCTAAGTCTACCAGTAGACTTAAAAAAATCAAACGCGGGTACAAACTGAATAGGTAAACTTAATATACAAAAGGCGCACTTAATGCCGTAAGGCATTCCCTACCAGTTAAACTTTGGGCAAAGCAGAGATTGCAAAAAAAAAAATGCTTTTGAGACAAACCTCTATAAAGCAAGATTTTTAACAGAACACCTTTTCAAAAAAATCCTTTTAACTTCGTAAGGCCCAGTGTTCAACGGGATGTACACGATCAAGCCAATTTAATTTGAACTGTGTTACAATAAGAATAAGGTTTATTTTCCTGTCTTTAAAAATTGAAAATGGCATTATCGAACAAACGTAATTGAACTTCTTTGCCTTGGTGGTAGATTCAAAATCCCACTTACATAAACTCCCTGTTTGTTGGTATGGTGGGCCATACGAGGTTCTACCACTGCACGGCTAGCACAAGTTGCCCGCGACTGGTTTGTCGCTCGGATATCCCTTTCCATCTAGTTAGTAAAGATAGAGAAGCACTGAGCGACAAGCGAGAAAATACAACTTGTGCTACCCGTGCTGGTCTTCTAAACGCCATACATATACTGTTACGAAGAAAGCTGTGACACGGGGCAACCCCTTCTTAGCTTATATTAGCTTATATTATTACTTAATGTAACTTACTTTTAAGTATTATTATATTTTTATGATTGAAAAAATGACCTACTGCTGGAGTTTCTTGCGGCGCTTCTTCTCCGCAATTATGGTCTTGTCCGAAGCGCTAGTAGATTCACTCCATATTACCGATTTGTAAAAGAGCCCTCATGTGGCCCATTTGCTGAATAAATATTTTCAATTTTCAATTTTTGAATATAATCTATTTCTTTTAAATACACGGACGACTTTAGGTAGTGGTTTCGTCAACGGAAGTGTTAACTTCCTCGTTTGCTTTTCTAGTTCTCTCACATTTAAGTTGAAACGTTTCAAATAATAATTATTTTATTAAAATTAATATTTTATTCGCAGATATGTTTTCGTCGTTCAAGTCGGCCGATAAATTTGGGCCTTACGCCTACACCGGACCTACCGTTGTAGAGGCCCCGGCGGCAAACCACAACCCTCCTGAAGATGGTAAATTTTTGATAGAGTTCCGTACCAAATACTAAAAAAACGGAACCCGATGACTTTGTTGTCGTTCTCTCCGTCGATCCGCCTGTCTCTGTCTCTCTAGGCCCTTTTTCTCAAAAACGGCGGTGAAAATAAGAACTTGATCAATAAATTAAATAGGCAGATATTTTTTTTCATTCAACTAAGTACATCATTCAACATTAATACAAATAAAAATTAAACTAAGCTACTCAAATATTAAAGATATAAATAATAATCACCACTATAAAAAGAACACCCCCTCTAGCAGGTCCGCTCGCGGCATGGTCCCCATGACACTGGCTGCATTACCTCTCTGGATAGCTAGCCCAATCCTTTGGGAGAGGTAAGCACCAGCTCTAGGATCTCCGGAGGATTCTATGAGCCGAGAGGACAGGGCCTTAATAAAGCTTTTCATATCAGCTGACCAAGGTCCCATGGTTTCCACTGCAAGCGCCACAAATTCGTAATTATTTAATAATTCTTCTTCCGAAAATCACAGATTTGCTGTGTCCTATCCTAATTTAAATCATGTATTTTTCTTGATTCAATATTCTCCTTTTGAGACAGGTAATTATTGTGAAACAGCAAGAAAATCATCCTGTTTTCATTCAAAAAGTACTATACAACAATCTCGAAATATTACATGTCTTTAGTTACTAGATAATCTTTATCTTTACACAGTATAAAACAAAGTCGCTTCCGCCGTCTGTTCGATTAGGTCTTCTAAACTGTCCAACGGGTTTTAAATCAGTTTTCATGAATAGGTAGCGTGATTTAAGAGGGAGGTTTTTATGAATAATAAATTCTGGCTTACGAACGGGTGTTACAGAAAACTCACATAAACCGAAGCGAAGGGAGGGCGGGTCGATAGTGATGTATATTATACCCTGACGGACTCATAAACCGTATCTGGGGTCACAGCAGTGCCCCGCCACAATCGAGCGGGCCAGTTCTTCCCGAATCAACCTTTACAAAAAAGTTTCGCGCGATTTTCAACCCCTTGTAACATTACTAGGGGGTAAATTATGTCATCAAAAGTCCTGCATAAACCCAATATGGCCTAGAGCTTTTTTTGAGACTAGGTCTATTTATCTCCTGACATATATTTTATTATAGTTATGGTTTTAATCACTGTTTGTACTTATGGCAGCAAATTAATACTTACTAATATTTTTTTAGAAATCCAACAAACCAGCCTCACCGCACCTGCTGCGGACGTGATCCTGGATTTTAGTGAGAATAGTGAGGAATAGAAGAATCGATGCCAATGGGTGTTTTCCAAAAAAAGCGCACGTAGTTAAGGACAAAAATTAACAACCTAACTTTTTCCATTACGTCACGATAATTGGTTAAATATTTATGTAGTGCCCACATACGCCAGTAGGCCGTATCTCATTCAATAACCGAAGCAGTTGCAACCCTCACTCATTAGTAAAATGGCTGCATTTGCTACAGGAGTTTTGTCTGAGATGGCACGATTTTTTTTATGAGCAATATCGTTAACTATCGTGACGTAATGGAAAAAGTTACCGTTGTTAATGTTAGTCCTTAACGACGTGCGCTTTTTTTGGGAAACGCCAAATTAAGATTATTAATGTCGACAAACTATAGCTCTCTTCAGCTGGACCGGCTCAAGCCGAACATTGAGTGTTTTACTGTTAGACAAGAAGTTAAAACAAGTTCTAAGGAGTAACTTATTTCACAAAATAGTACAATTTACTACCTCAAATGACGTGATGTAACGCCATGCACGCATTCTTCCTCGCACTCGGTCGGACTTTCTAGTTTACCATAAACAATGAGGTGTAATATTTTGTACGAGGTGAAGTGTTGTGATAGTTTAACAAAGTGTCATTATTATAAGTGCCTTGTATGTAAGTAGATTGACACTAGAGATTGAAAATATGCTTCATTGGAGGATTTATGTTATACGCTTTAGTCGCTTGTATGCATATAGAAACACTCCTTCTCACGCCTCTTTTGTACAGTCAAGGAATTTAATTTGGTACCCACCTTAGGTCCAAAGTCAATTTGACATTCTACAGCAATAAGGTTGAGTTTCCTATCAATTACAAATGACTTGGCATCTCTACTGACAATGACATCTTCAAGCAGATTTTCTTTGAAATGGGTAGCAAATTAACTTCCGTGACCGTACGCATAGCGCGTGTTTGTGTTTGTATCGATTCATACGTGCACAAAACGCGATACATTCGAACGTGCGTTTGTTCGCGTTGGACACAATTAATATTGCGTGTGTCAAAGCTCTTACGCCGTTGACCGAGACTCTATTATTGCTTAAACCTCGTCAGCGGGTGAAATAGGTACAGTCGACTACAAAGAGATTACCTTATTGCATTGTAATAAGGGCCAAAAGTGGATACATCTCTTTTTTTTTATTTATTCTTAATTAATGGCTTTCACTCCTGTTAAGGTGTATTTCGCCAATGTCGAGTTATTTATAGACACTCCCATGGACTTATTAGACAAATAAGTCCATGGATATCACACGCGAAGACAATTGTTCGGTAAAAGAGAATTATCTCAAATGGACTAAACAGAAGCACCTGGGGTTAGCTCCACGCGCTTCTGTCAAGTCCCTTTATATCTCTTTGTAGTCGACTGTACGGTCACGAGCGTTAATTTGAGACCCATTTCAAGAAAAATGTGCTTGAAGTCGTCAATGTCATTAGAGATGTCAAGTCATTTGTAACTTTTAGGAAACTCAACCTTATTGTTGTAGAGTGTCAGATTGACTTTGGACCTAAGGTGGGTACCAAATTTAATCTCGTGACTGTACTATCGCGATCGTTAATTTGTGACCCATTTCAAGAAAAATAGGCTTGAAGTCGTCAATGTCATTAGAGATGCCAAATCATTTGTAACTTATAGGAAACTCAACCTTATTGTTGTAGAATGTCAGATTGACTTTGGACCTAAGGTGGGTACCAAATTTAATCTCGTGACTGTACTATCGCGATCGTTAATTTGTGACCCATTTCAAGAAAAATAGGCTTGAAGTCGTCAATGTCATTAGAGATGCCAAATCATTTGTAACTTATAGGAAACTCAACCTTATTGTTGTAGAATGTCAGAATGACTTTGGACCTAAGGGGGTCCCAAATTAAAGTTCGTGACCGTACGTACCCTGTGTTTCTAGGTTCTTCCACTAACCACAGAATCAAACATTATGTGACAAATTCGTTTTTAAAACTGTGAGTTGTAACTACTATGTTTAGTTTATTGTATGGCAGCTGTTGCACGGATCGCGCGGACTTACCCGACCGACTGCATGCTGGTGTATGTATGTATGTTATAGAGGCTTTAGGTCCACATCTCGTTACGACTAGGTAGTAAATGCGACTATAAATCTCCGGCGAGATTGCTAAGACTTGGACTTTTTGAGACGTAGTCGTGAAGCGATCAGAGGGCCCTAGCGTTTCTATTCGTTTCGTTTTTAAACCAATCGCGTCACTGGTAGACCACGTGACTTTTGGTATCACGTCATCTACCAGTGACGCGATTGGTTTAAAAACTAATCGAATAGAAACACTATTTAGCGTAATGCATCTTGGCAGGGCCCTCTGATCGTATTGCAATCTAGGCACAAAGCGATGTAGTCAGATCGAGATGTAGTCACAAAGAGATCTGGTCGTATTAGCTACCTATTTATAATATAAATACAATAAATAAATAATAATAAATTTTACATCGAGATGTGGACGGAAAAAAAGGGGAAAATTAAGCCTTGTAAAATAAAATGTAGGTACAAACGCAACCTTATCCCTGTGAGAGATATTCTGGCGCGACGGTCTCGGCGCCTGACGACGACACGCTCGTTTAGGTGTGTTTTAATTTTGCAGCCGTTCCAAAAAACAAGTCACAAATTTAGTTTTATTAAAAACAAGGCTATAGGAACTATGCAAGCCACTATGTCTCGAATTACTAAACCAAACGTGTTCGGTATTGCATTTACATTTCCAAAGATCTTATTATTTAGTAAATATAAATATTGTAGGTAAACGAACGATAAATAAATGAAATGGGTGCCCTTCGACTGACCTAAAATTGTTTGCATACACATTTTTTGTTCTAAAGCACATTTGGTCTAAAATTGTTTTGTCTAAAATTTTAATTATTAAAAGGCTAAATCTGTAATATTGTATAAAACATCTAGGTCTTAACTAATCTATAGGTTAGGTTAGGTTAGAATTGTGTCAAGGCGCAAAGCGCCACAACTACGCGGAATAGGAGATCCGCGAAGCGGAGCTCCGTGGACTTCGCCTCACGGGCAGGGTTATTCCAAACAATTTTTCGACCAAACAATATTATGCAAAACAATTTCGATCAAATCATTAGACGAAACGTTGGTATGCAAAAAAATATGTAGCGAAACAAAAATAGGCGAAAAAAATTTAGACCAACCGATATGTCTATATTTTTGGCTATAATTTCGTTCGTATAACTAAATAGAAGATTAATAGATTTTTCGGCAGCTCTTGAACAACTATATTTATTGAAGATATTGAAAAACATTCCTTATACACAACATACACACAATCCTATAAAACGCTGTTAAATAAAAATGGCAATCGCAATCGACTTCAAAGTGGAACAATTGTTCCCATTTTGAAAGCAGATTCGCCTTCAGACTGTCACAAACGATTGCGAGTGCGTTAGGCAATAAGCCTGCTGTTCGCTCAATGATATAATATAGTAAAAAGAGGTAGATATGTTATACGCACTTCGACAGTGGCACCCTAAAACCAAGCCAATTGGTACACCTTTACTTAGTCTTGCGCCGTCAACGGACCCGTGAACTAGTCTGCAGAGCAACATACACTCGTCTCTGCTTCGCTCCCGGAAATTAGCATACCATCCTGCTTTCACTTGTCATTTATGAATTAGTGTGTAATTGAAAATTTACTGATTATGTTTGCGTAAGCCGGGCCATTTTTACACGCGGAATACCGTATAGGTAACATATCTACCTCTTTTTATATTATATCATTGTGTTCGCTGCACAAAGTTATTGTGCAAAGTTAGGATTCAAGTATATTTTAGTTTAGACGCTTTCATTTACTATAAAGGAAATCTACAAGGATGCGCCCCAGCAGGTACTTACAATCAAGAGATTAACTGCCGCACTCAGAGACGTCAATTAAATTTAATGCTTGTTTAGTGACGTGTTGTCTTATTCTATTGCTATAGCAAAGAAAGTGCCAGCAGCAACTTTAATCAAGCATTGAATTTAGTTGACGTCTCTGAGTGCGGCAGTAAAAGAGTGTTTTTGTGGATTAAAAATACCAAAGACACTTAGAGGGTGACTGCATTTATTTTTGATTATTACGTGGTATTCGCTTTTAAGTATAAATGGAGTTTTATTTATACAGTTGGGTTGTGTAAGGAGGTTGTGCAAATAAAACATGAAGTGAGCAATTGTGTACTTAGTAGTTATTTGAGCACTAAATTACTTAATTAATACTTACACGAGATTACTTAATTGTAGTAGGTACATACTTACATTCCGTAAAATGGGGTGAATAGAGATTACAGTCTAAAATAAATCATATTGTAGGTACTAATTATGAGACTAAGATTCTAACGTAATTTTAACACCCTGCAAATCTATGTTTACTCCAATTTGCCGTTTTCTAAAGAGTTAGTGCACAAATAAGCAAAGTCCATTCTGTTTCATTGTAGTCCTTTTCTTCCAGCCATGAAGTTATCAATGTATTTTTGACATTTACTGAGCATGTTTTCTCATTTTTATTTTTAATTGTGCACTGTCTTTTAACGAACGAAGTTCTGATCGGATCGGAAGGAAACATTCCTTTTGGGAAACAAATTGAGTAAAGTGTTGCTCATAAAACTCGTAACATTATCCGTCCAAAGGCAGATGTTGACTTAATATTAAGTATAATTTAATCAATTCAAGTTAGATCAGGATCTAGTATACTAATAGAAGAATTGTGAGAGTCTCATGAGTTTAAATTGAGATCTGATATTTCGATTAAGTGTGTTACAATTATTTCCTCAACCAAATGTTCCTGAATAGGTATTGTAACCAAAGTATTTTTAAATTAAATTAGCCAACAAGGTTAGATAATGCGATAAGTTAAGTAATTCATCAGTTTTTGATAAAGATTGGATAAACTTTGATATGTTTTTAACAGTATTCAAAAAAAGTATTAAAAAAGATCACATTCGTATTTCTGTTTTAGTTTCGTAATTTTTGCTCAGAAATTGCTTGAAAATGTCGAAATGTCCTTTACAATTTATTTTTATTTTAGATGTATATACTTGGTTTAAACCAAAGTTTTCAAGTCTGTTTTTTTTTGCATTGAAAACTAGTTACCTCAATGTTGTATATTTACTATTTAATAATATATTTTTGTTAATGTTTGCAACTCAGTGGTGCTAAGACTGGCCGAACATTCGCTGGATATTCTTACAGTGGTGAAAGTCGCCCTCACTACTATGATTGTATTTGTTTCATAATAAAATAAAGTATTTTGTTGCATTCGAAGAGTGGTTATTTTAAGATGAATACACAGTTTATAGATTATATAATTATATTCTTACCCTTTATAAACTGTGTCGGCGGAGGAAGTTCGGCGTTTGCTCGGATCAGTCTGCTTCTTGAATAAATCGAGTTACCATGGCTTAGCAATTTGTAATATTTATTACAAATTATATATATATATATATATATATTTAACAGGGTCAGTAATTGTTGTACCTAGTATTAGTTCCTTGGAAAAGTAGACTTTCGAGTCCTGGCTTGTAATGAAATGATTCTAGCAACTGTTAACGTTAATATAAAGTTTTTAATATACATGTCGGTGTGTACCAAGCCATATGTGGCTAAAATAATGTATTGTTTTAACTATGGGTTAAGAGGCAGGCGTACCTAAAATGTATTTTAGTTTTTTTATAAACTTGTAATAAAAGTTTGCTTTGTTAACCGATTTTGTATTTATTTTTAAACCGGAAAAAAAAAACGTATCATCTTGAATTCAAGTAATTGGGCGTTTTCCAAAAAAGATGCACATGAACTTTTTTTCCAGAATTCTATTTTTTTTTAGTTTTTCTTACTCAGAATCATTCATACTATCGATCCTCATTCAAGAAAAAAAGTGTCCCAGATTTTACTATGTAAGTTTTTTCTTCCAGTGCGTCACGCACCACCATATACTTAAATAAAAAAGTCTGCATACAAAAATGTGACGATCTGGAATGGAATATTTAACATTCCTGCACACGCAACAAATATTTTCACGAAATTAGACTTTAAATTAAGAACAATGAGAACTAAGAGAAGTCAATTTTGACACAAGGGAAAGTCGTTGATATCTTATCTGTGGTGCGCGGGTGGTATGGCATTGACAGCTGACGTTGGCGACGTGTTTTTTACAGGCGTCTTTCAGCGGGTACGCTGCTGTCAAGTATTGCAGCAGGATCAGAGGCCCGTTTCACGAACCTACAAGTTACAAATTACAAGCGGAAGTCTCTTTCTAACTCCTTTTGCTAGAAAGAGAGTTCCGCTTGTAATTTGTAACTTGTAGGTTCGTGAAACGGGCCACAGGTGATTGAAAGTTTGTCTCTTTGAAAAAACGTCCGAAAGGAAGCGTCCTCCTGGATCCTCCGTGGTGAAAATTCCTCTTCATCCATCAAATCAAATCAAATCAAATCAAATCAAAATCTTTATTTTACATAAGGTGGCGGTTGTCGCTTTTATTATAAAAAATCGTCTTTGGAATCCTTTTCAGGATTTTTGGATACAGGATCCCAATCAATCAGCGGATTTTGGATTCAAGATGGCAGATGTAACTTTTTTGTGAAAAGCCATTATTGGATTCGTTTTTACGGTTTGAACCGTAGGAATCCATATTCATGATCAGATTTTGAATCCAGTAACCGGTATTGAAATCGTTCAGCGTTTAGGATACGAATCGATCAACACATTATGAATCTAAGATGACGGATGTAGCTTTTTGGAAATAGCTGTTATTGTATCGTTTACAAAACCCTGAATCGGTAATTTACCTGAAGTGCCTGTTTTTCTACGCTCTTTTGTCGCTCAACCACGCAGAGCAGTTTTTTTTTTCGTTTTTTTTTTTGTTAAAATTTCAACGTGCCTGTAAAATAATTTCTATCGTTTTTTTATAAAACTTGAAATCACCTGGCTCAATTTTAGGACACACTAAATGACCTGGCTTTTTGATTTTTTATTAACTTCTTACATATCGTCCCTTTACTTTCTCAACCTCGTATCTGATCGAATAGTTAGATAAGAAAAGCACTCATGTGCCCTAAAGAACATAGACTACTTTCCTATCTAAGGCTGCGGCTCCACTGAGGCGGAGATGAGCGGAGTGGAACGGAGCTGTGCCAATATTAGCCAATAGAATCTAAACTAACGTGCGCAAGGCGCGCTCGACGTCACCGCATGCGCCTTCTATTGGTTAATATTGGCACAGCTCCGCCTCAGTGGAGCCTCAGCCTAACTATTCGATCAGATACGAGGTTGAGAAAGTAAAAGGACGATACACAATTTGATGTTTTTAAACAATGATATAATATAGTAAAAAGAGGTAGATATGTTATACGCACTTCGATACTGGCACCCTAAAACCAAGTCAATTGGTACACCTTTACTTAGTCTTGCGCCGTCAACGGAACCGTGAGCTAGTCTGCAGAGCAACATACGAGTACACTCGTCTATGTTTCGCTCCCGGAAATTAGCATACCATCCTGCTTTCACTTGTCATTTATGAATTAGTGTGTAATTGCAATATTTACTGATTATGTGTGCGTAAGCCGGGCCATTTTTACACGCGGAATACCGTATAGGTATCATATCTACCTCTTTTTAACCGACTTCAAAAAAGGAGGAGGTTATACGTTCCACTGTATGTTTTTTTTTTTTATGTATGTTCACCGATTACTCCGTCAATTGCCGACCGATTTCAAAAATTTTTTTTTGGTTTGATAGAGTATACTTCCGAGGTGGTCCCATTGTCACCAAATCTGTATCTGATGAGGGGATCAGTGAGGAATTGAGGGAACTCCTCAAATATTGTAGGCAAACATATAGCGATTTTAGTATTTTTAGTAACAAGTCCAGCATTTGCATTCAGAAAGTATCATTTGGTGTAGTGGAACTGATGATGAAGACCACAGATGACTACCGGAACTCCTCAATGGTACCGATTTCAAGGGTGGCGATAAGATATCTCGATTAAGATAATTGAGCGACTACCTACAACGAATAATATTTACTTGTTGAAATATGACTATGACTTTCCCGCGGCGTTGCTTGCGGCGCGCTTGATATAAGTAAAAGTTTCATTTTAACTAAGAAGTGGGACTACGTAACAGCGTATTATGATCACTAAAAAGTATAAAATAAAATAAATGTTTTAAAAAACAAAAAACCGCCTTCAAAAACGCAAAAAATAACTTCTTTAAAATTGTAGGCACCTAATAGGTTAGTCCAACTGAAGTCGGCGACCACAACATTTTCAACAAAAAGCCGACATCAGTTGGACTAACCTATTAGGTGCCTACAATTTTAAAGAAGTTATTTTTTGCGTTTTTGAAGGCGGTTTTTTGTTTTTTAATTATATTATATCATTGTTTTTAAATGTTTAAAATTCCATGACAGTAGCACGCTATCAGTTGTCGGCCAGAGCCGACTGTGGCGGTGAAAAGGCTAGGGCTAGTGGCTCAACCATGAAGTTTATGAATAATATAATAAAGTACCGCGCTTCTCGTAATAGGCCCTTGTTTAGCGTACCAGCTCATGCAACGAACTATGGACGCAATGCTGTGCTTATACGAATTGTCGAAACGTATAATAAACATTTCAATAAAATAGACCCGTTTATTGTTACTAAAAACAATTTCAAACGTAGGGTGACGCAAGTTCTTGTAAATGAGGATTGATAAAAATTTAAATACAACCACACACACACACACACACACGTACACACACACGCACACACATCTTCACACACGTTTTTTAGCTGTAAGTATGTATACATATGTAGTGTATTTACTACACCGAAATAATGCTGTAATCTCACGGATTGATTATCGAATGTGAAAACCTATAATTCGCCATACACATGTGCATGCTATTTAGATGTAACTAATAAATTTAAGGCTGGTTGGTTTTCTGAATAAATAAATAAATAAATAAATAAATAATGTGTAGGTACAGCAGTAGGCACAAGTCAATGTTAAACTTATCAAATACAACCACAACAGTCGGTTATATGAAAATCGAAATTATTTGAGCTCGTATTTTGCTTTTCAGTTGATATTTTTACTGCAGTCGGGCATTTATTTTTCTTCTAGATTTTTATCTAATAGTTAATGTCTTGCGGACCTATTATGGTCGTGTTTGTCGATGTGGATAAAACATCTGTCACTTTCTAACCAGTTAGCAAGTGCAAAAGTGATGGTGTATAAAGATACATCGCGATAAAGGCGACCATAATACAGAGCTTGGGCGCGCTCGGACCCCTCAATACACTCAGGTTGGTACTTCTTTCTCACTCGCTCTTAATAAAAGCGTATGAGAGCGAGTAGACACAAGTACAAACCCGAAGCATCTTCTAAGAGCTATCGCACTGTACTCAGTCTTAAATGTATTAATACTATTAAAAGTGTAGGTAGGGCACGTTTTCGACAACAGGTTGAAATGTTCGTACCCCAAGCACTAAAATAGGGAAAGAGGGCGAAAGTTAGATAAGAAAAGAAACGCGTCCTTTGTAAAATTTCATGCTTTATTTATTTTCACAAACAAACAAATGTTTAAGAGTCTATTTTTAAGTAACAATGAAGTGCTCACGTTAAGTACAAATTGACATGATCTTGGTGAAATATGAAATTCATGTTATAAACGTTTTTGACGTACCATAAAGAAGCGACCTTTTTTATTTTAACTCTTTCACTGCCAAGGTACCCGACTATCGGGTATTCTATGTTGTTTTCACGCCGCAGTACCCGATTGTCGGGTACTATAGTTCTATGTGCCGCTACGCCGGCGTGTGGTCGGGATTTTTTTTGGCAGCAAATGTGTTAATAGATGTGTTCTATTTAACCTAGTAAGGCCCCGCGTACAAAAAAAATACATAATACGGTCATTGAAATAAAGATCCTCTACTAAGGAGATAAAGTGGAACACAAGGGAACAAGGGAAATTCCACTTTATCTCCTTAGTAGGTTCATATTCCATAAAAAAGCCTGATTTTCAACAGGACTATTTTGCGCTGGCAACCGTGATGGAAATATCCGTCGCCGAGTTGAACCAGTGGTGCGGATATATCCGTCAGTGGCGCTGAAAAGGTTAAATGTTCTTGTTCAAAAAACTGCGT
This sequence comes from Acleris literana, assembly GCA_946894065.1. NCBI lineage: Eukaryota > Metazoa > Arthropoda > Insecta > Lepidoptera > Tortricidae > Acleris > Acleris literana. Next base: position 3,612,226 of record OX335687.1, read on the forward strand.
TTATTTTCCTGCATTAACGTATTTATTTCATGTCTAGTAGTAGTCTAAGAGCTGTTAAGCATTTTTGAGTAGGTATTTGAGGCAGCGTGGAAACTGGTACAGTACTTCTTTAATGATAATTAAATACAAAGAGGGCGATCTGGCTGAAGGGTTTTGGGGCTAAACCGAGTTACGATTTTATTACGTAACTAGTGATTTGTTTTCGCCAAAAATGTCCTTGAGGCATTTTGAAACGTTAAATTGAATATTATTATCTAAAAAGTTAAAAAATCAAAGAGCCAAGACTTTTTTGGTCCTAAAATTGAACCAGGTTATTACAAAAGTATTAGGTACCTACTTATTAAAAAAAACGAAAAATGTATTTGAGTTAGGTACGTTGAAATTTTATTTTTAATGCACTGCTTGAAAAACGAAAACACTAGGTACTTTAAAAAATCATAACTTGGTTTCGCCCCAATACCCTTCAGCCAGGTCTGTTTCTTTGTATTTAAATATAACTAGAGAATTATATTTATACTTAGACCGTTCACTGTGTATGTAGTACTCGCCTTATCTTGCTCATAACGTCGCGAAAAGAACGCAATAAGATAGAACTTCACTTCAGGTAAGTTCGTTTAATCCCACAAGTATTTACAAGGGCTGATGGGGGTTTTTTTCTGGACCCTCCGACAGTCTTGCGATGCATATCATTATGTTCGTTAGGACCCAAAGGATGGGGTTTTTTCAATGAAAAATAAGTTGTGTTTACTTTTAAACAAATTCCATTCGATACGACTATGATTTTCCAAGGAATACAGGGCGATCGTCGTCATAGTAAAAATACATCATGTTGCCAAGTTCTATAAATTGAGACATGTTTTATTTCTGTTGGTGGGTGGGGACACATTTGGCCATTGTGCCTCAAACACCTACTCAAAAATGCTTGACAACTCTTCTACTATAGAGCGTACGCCACAAGGGATGAAGGAATGATATAAAGGAATGGCACGTCATAGTAATACTCGCCATAGCAAACAGTTTTGTGCACAAAAACATATAAAGTATCGTTACAGTTCAATTTGCAATCATTTAGTTACTGAAACTAATAAGTCCCTAAGAAAAGTCTCTATTTATTTCAATATCCGTTTCAATAGAGCGTTGTATTTTCTTATTTCAAAATAAATAAACACTAATACGTCAAAAAATGCATTTTGATTCGTTTCTTGACCAATTTACTAAACATGTTTGAAGGTTGAATGTTTCTATTGAAACTTCATTCAAACTAAAATAAAGACTTCCGGTAAAACATATAGAAAATCGCATATAAATGCTTTTACAATTCATTTCAGTCTTAACAATAAATTAATAAAAATTATACATCGAAATTCATGTTTTATATAGTTATTCATTGACATTCTATATTAAGATACGTTATGCTGACTACCAATTACTGACAGAGACAAACACGGCAATCCATAGCGAACGCTATTGTTAGAAAGAGATAGCAATTTCCTTTTTGAGGAACGTTTTTGCACGCAGATGACGTATCTTTATATAAAATATCATTGTAGTTATTATGTTATATGTTATATATATATTTTTCATACTTATTACCATACCTGACTGAAGTTTTCAAATAAGTTGGTGGGTAGCACTAGCAATGAGATGGATGGGTCTGAAAAATTATGTTTGCCATAAAATTAAAGTTTTGATTTTTACAGTCGATAACGATTCTCATCATAATTAGTGTGTCATAATGTTGATAGTCATAAAATTAGAAGATATAATCTGTAGTACAGATTTTCGCTGGTCATATTTGCCGTATTATAAAATGTTATAATGTATTACTCTTTATATTGTAATAAACACTACTTGCCACAGCAAATTCTCTAAAATAAAAAATATATGCACTTAAATATTGCTGAATAAGTATCGATGTCTTTGACCGTTTTAGATATCAAGTGACTTTTGAGTAATTAAATCTTCATTAGCGTTAGAATTATTATGACCATCAATTATTATGACTGTCAATAATTATGAGCATAAATAATATGTTAATCAATTTCTGACTATCAAACTTCGCTACAATAAGTTTGTGACAAAGTGATCCCGAGTTGATAATGGAACTTGGAATGACTAAAAAGTCGGCCACAATAATTGTGATTGTAGAATTTTCTAAAACCTACAACAATTTCCAAAAATTACTCAATTACCCACGACTAATTTTAAAATATTCGGATTTAAGGTTAAAATTGTGGCCAGACATGCAAAACGTCAGAATGTTTTATGTTCTTACTATAAAGAGCGCACAGAAGGAACACTTACTGCCGCACTCAGAGACGTCAATTAAGTTTAATGCTAGTTTAGTGATGTGTTGTCTTATTCTATTACTATAGCAAAGAAAGTGACAGACGCAACTTTAATCAAGCATTAAATTTAATTGACGTCTCTGAGTGCGGCAGTTAATGGTTTTTTAATCTATGAAAACTTATTGGATTTTTTTTGTTGTTCAGTAGGTACCGACAATTGAACAATAGATGTTGGGTATTGGTTTTAAGTGCTTTTCGTCATTTTAAATGGAACAAACTATACTAACGTTTCGTTATCATCGCTGATAATTAAGTATCACACCAGTTACACTTAGTTTAAAAGTGATTTAGGTAGCTAAGTATTCAAATTCAAAACAATTGCAAAAGGCACTTTTGAAGGCCAGGGACTTTGTAAGGCACAGTACTGTTAAACATTCATCATCTGTATTGCAAAACATATGCAACGCTTAAATATGTGTACATAATATGAATACTCGTGAACATCTCCTAGTTTTAATATTTACCTATTTATTATTTATTAACTATTTAATTCAAGTTATTCTAGAATTGCAGCAGATCATGTAATTCGTATGTATTGCTTCGGTAAATTATAATATTTATAATATGGCTATTCGAAAATGTAGTTCTGATGCGGGAAGCGGCCATTATTTTAGTATTGCCAGGCAATTTCTTTTTTTTTCATATTTTATCGCTGTATTTACCGTTTTTTAACTTCCTTTTTATTTAAATTAGAGAACAACAATTCCTTAATTTACTTATGTCCGATGAATTTTATAATTATTTGTAATGGCTGCCCCCGTTTCCCAATATTATTTATTATTATTTCTCTATGTCTATGGGTGCACCATTTTTCACTTAAGGTGAATGCTTATAACTATACGTAGGTATTTTACGTAAAATCTCAAATTATTAAAATAATAAACTGGATTTTTAGGTGATTATTTTCAAAGAAATAGTATTTTATATTAGGTAGGTTATTTTATAAAATTCTAGATTGATTAGTTAAAATTTAATTAGCTACACATTAAACTAATTATACACAAAAATGCATTGAAGTAAAAAAATATTAAATGTTCACATACATTTCAAATATTTTTGATAAAAGAAACAATTTTTATGACTTCAAATTTAATTTTGAAAATAATCTCCTCAAAAATTGTATACCATAAATACCATTTTTATAACTAAACCATAATATTAAAATTCAGTTATATACACACATTAAAATAATTATTTAAAATAATTAATGGAAATGTTAGTTTAGGAATGGAATGCGAAAGGAGGTGGTTAAAAAGATACAAAATAATCTAACTCAAATCATCAGTTTACCGTAGAGTAAAATTACTGAAAAGTAAAAAAAAATTTTTTTTATAGCGCACATCGTGATATGTCGTTATTTTTCTTACTCAGGGTTATCACGCTAAGACAATCCGGGAAAGATAAATATGGCATCATCGCTATGCTAACCTAGACGGTAACTTTAATGGGAAGTTTGTTAACTTGATGACATGTAAAATATGTACGTTAATAATTGTTATGATTATACTACATTTATATTATAACAGGGACGTAAAGATGTCAGTTCTCTTGGTTAAATCCGCTGTGTAATCTGTTGTACCGTATCCACTTAACCATTCCAAAACTTACTTCCAATTTTCACTAAGTACAAAATAAAACAGCATGTCGTTTATAAATAAAAAATTGCATTAGTGCGCAAACCTAATCGTATTCTAGGAATTTCAGTAAATTAAAAATAACGTGTACAGTTACTATTAAAAATCTAAATAAGACACTAATTATCACTGCCACGGTGTACACATCACATGGTTTTAAAAATAAAACAAGAACGCACCCGAACAGTGTCATAACCGCGAACGCATCCTGTTCGCACAAGATGGCTGCCGCGCTGACAGCTGTCACTAGTTTTCTCTCACTAATAATAGATAGAGTGGACGCAGCTATGAAACTGATCGGGTCGTATTGTTTTATTGTTATTAATAATGTGATTGTTGATATGGTAGTTTTGTCTATGGCTTTAAGGGGCACCAAGAGAGTGCAACAGATCACCGTTGAAAAAATCCGAGGAGTCGCGAGGCGCGCGTCGGAGCGGGCGGGTCGGGCAGCTTGCGGCGCTTCTCCTGGCTCGTGAGCTTGTGCTTCATCTGCTCGTCGATCAGCTCGTGCATGTCCATCTAGTAAAATAAAATGAAATGAACCAGGGGCTCCATTCCAATTTGTTTTAGCCCACCTTGCTTATATAAATCGGAAGAGAGGATAATAGGGAATATTCATGATTTTTTTCACAGCTTCAATAACAGCTGATTCATGTAACAAACAGTTGAGAGAAGTCATTTTTTGAATATCTATAAAAATAACCAAGATATAAGCCAAAAAAGATTTATTCCTATCTCTTTCTAGCAAAACAGAGTTTAACATGGAGTTTATATGGCCAATCTATGGCCAACCGATGTTATACGACGTCACTGTGCATATCGGATCTCTCCACCCTGTCTACTTAAACAGTATATGAACGCAAATGTAAATGCTTGTATCATCCGTATTTCTTACCCGATTTTAATTTTAATTTCACTTTTGATGATCTCTCTTATGGTATTTTCATATTTTGTTGAGAAATGCGATATTAAAAATCTATGCATATTCTTTATAGAGAGATCTCTCTCCAGTCCATTGGGATGAAGTTGGAAGTGGTATGTAAGTCAACCGACTGGTGAAACTTCGTTAGCGCGGTGTAGCGCACTGTCAGATTTAGTTGCGCTGTCTGCCGCTGGTGGCGCTGTCAAGTTGGTTATTACAAGTTGCCGTTAGATGTCGCTAGGCCACACCAGCCCCCCTTTGAAACAGGAGAACCCTTTGATGGTGTTTGGTGGTGGTTGATGTTGACGTTACAGTAGCTTTTACTGTCAGGTAAATGGGTAGGTAAATCCGAGCACCCATGATATTTACATTATGATAATGATTATGTTTTATTAGTTACGAATTATACATTTAATTATTTTCGTTTTAAAATACTGCAAAGTAAGTTGGGGCAAAATAACTAGACCATTTGAAAGGACACCGCACGGAAAGTTTGGAAAAAAAAACTTATACATTTTGATAAAAAAAAATATGTTACGTGTCTTGGTCAATATATAAAAATACTCTGTGGGCAATAAAATCATTAATCATTAGATTTTGAGAAAAAATATCCATACTTTCCGTGCGGTGTCCTTTGCAGTACGCACTTTACTAGATGTTATAATTCTTTCAGAGTCGTAGATCTTCTATGTGTATCGTCCCCAACACGCAAATTTTTTAAATTATTTATCTTCTTTGTTTACTTAGTTAAGGCGGTTGCTTAGACCAGGGTTTCTTAACCTTTTTTTGCGTCGCGCCTAAATAATAATTTATATGCTCCCCCTTCATTTTTTTTCGTGACAAGATCAAACGTACATTAATTTAACAACATTGACCGACGACGTCGTGCTATGATACACAGACCAAATGTATATATCAATGTGTTATTATACAGTGTGTAAATGGAATACGAGCAAACATTTAAACTAGATGTAGGTATGGCTCTACAAGTCATGTAAATTGAAATTTCGTTAATAACTGTAATACATAGAGCGGCATTCATTTTTAAAGGTCCCATCGAGCAGCAATATAGTAAACAAAGATTTAAGTCTCAGTTAATTGCAGTTTAATTGGGCTATTTCTGATACATTCCGTGGCGAATTAATTTGTATGAAAAAAGATTACAACTTATGTTAACGATGCACATGTTTTTATGTTAATTATGATGCATATTAACCGTCCTTAAAACGTTTGCTCGTATTCCATTTACACACTGTATAGTACACATTAACACATTAAATTGAAGTTTTTAACGAAAATTTAAAGCATTTCGCACCCCCTTGCCATCTTTCTACGCCCCTTTAGGGAGGCGCGTCCCACTGGTTGGTAAACCCTGGCTTAGACCAATGTTTTGGGCTCTGTACTGACCTGCCACTGCTCCAGCTGCTGCCCAAGGTCGACCTTCTGCCGCACCGCCTCGTACAGCTGGCTGTTGGCCTGCATCAGCTCCACGCGAGTCTTGGCCAGGGACACCTGGAATCATGAACAAATAGGGTATTTTATGAGGTGGAAAGATACACATTCACTATCAATCACGTTAAAGGGACTAAACCCATTACAAAAATAATTTGAGAATAATTAGCAAACCTCAACGGCCTTTTTCCTTTCGATCGCTTCGTCTCTTTCCTGCCGGGCCCTAGTCACGGCCTCGTCGTTCTGCAGGCTGCTGTAGTTGGCGTCGTTGAGCAGTTTGTCCCTTTCTTCAGCCGCAGCGCGTAGTTCCACGTCAGCAACGGATAGCTGAAAAAATATTTTGGTTGTATAAAGTTTTTGGCGGCGATAGGTAATTTTCACGCCGCTTTGATTTCAGTGGCAATTTTTTTAAACATATTTCTTCAAATCCAGCAATATTTTTATCAATACAACTAAGCAAATGAAATAAAACAATATAAGTATTTCAATTGACCACCCAAATGTAATTTGCCTATCTTTGTTTAGAGACCAACGCTTAAACGCCAACTGTAAAAAGTAATAAGATAATGAAAATACTTGAAAAAAAATGACACCCTACACACGTATGCCTATTATATATTATACTAGTGACCCGCCCCGAAAATTGTTATCTGTATTACAATCTTTCGATTCGAAGTATTTAAACGCTCAATGACACGGCAACTCCAAGTCTCGCATGCGAGAAACAAGTATTCAATCAAACTGCGCAAAAACATCGCAATCAATTTGCACGGCTAAGTCTGCGCACACGCAAAAAGAAACTCAATGAATCCAATCTAGTTGTCGTCTGTTCGCGGAAACAAAAGTATTTTGCACGCCGCTAATTCATGTGACCCAATTCCTGCTGCATAGTTATTGAGATGTTCAATGGTTTATTATTGCTTCGTTATTGCGCTATAATTATAATAACTGTGATTCGTCGAAATGTTGAGTTCGAAAATAGAATACCCTTAAGCGCAAATTAGACTGGCAATAAGAATTGCAGAATTTGATTGCTGTTTTACTTTAACTTCAGTTGTAGAGTAGGTAAGAAGCACAATTTTGCTGTCTTTTCTAACTTAAAAATTAGAGGAAGACGCAGTCAACTTCGCCAATTTTTATTGCTATGCTATAGTGTCTAACCTAAAGCGAGGGTTATACCCCTCGCTTTAGGTTAGACACTTATGTGACAGCAAGTTAAGTTTTTTTTTTCCTTCGTAATAGAAGAGAGAGATGTGTTGTATTCGAATCCTGTGTATGTCTGTGTATTCGTTTGTAAGTCTGCCATTTCCAAGAGGTTAACTGATTACAATGTGGCTTTATTTATTTGAAACTATGGTCCTTCGCTTATTTTTACAAAAATCTAGCTCGGACAGTCAAGAGATATCAGTTATGGAACGAGTTTACGCGGAGTCCCATCGAAATGTTATTCAATTTTCAGTTGTTTTTAACTATAACTATTATAAACCGTTTATCAAAACGTTGACAATACGTTAACAGGTCAAAGACGATATGGTTTTTACCGCCTAGAATAGAGGCCCGACAGATGTAGCGACAAAGTTGCAGACAGTTGAATCCGGTAAGGAATGCGTCCTCATTCTAGTAAAACAAAACATTGTTCACAATACTTTCTTTTCTTCCTGCAACAGGCGGAAGATGAAATCGTGGGAAGTTATAAAAAGTTATTGTTTGTGACAATTAGAAGTAGTTTGTATCTCGTGCGAGATCCGCTCTTTAAATGCAATGTTGCCATTAGCAAAGACAAGGTACCCGTTATTTGTAAAGTAACTAGTAAGGTAACATCGAATTTTTAAGTGCTCTTTAAGAGTTAAAATTTGTTCTTAATTGCAATTGCATTCGCATAACATCGCCTTTTCGCCGATTTTGGTGTTTTTTAAATAACAAAAGTATTCTTTAATTAAAAATATTCAGTAAGTAAATTGAAACAGTAAAAAGAAACGCCGTAAGATGCTCCAGCTTTAAATTTTCTCAGTTCGTGTGCTCAAAAACTCAACTACAGTCAAAAGTATCTTTACGGCCATCGCGTCAAATATATGTACCTAAACATAAGTACTTACCTTGTTATGAGTGGCAATAGGGGCGTGTACATATTTTTGACGTCATGGGAACGTATATACATTATTGACTTGATTCGTTTGTTTGTGTAGCGTAATGTTATGCGTAGGTATAGAAATTCACATATTGTAATATTATTTCATTAAACATCCGTTGTTTATTTTCCCCCTCCTACAAGTAAAATAAAATTGAAGTATGCCGAAATTCGACGACGATTTTCTGGTAAATTTTATGAATTTTATGACCCACTAGCGCTACCGTACCCGTACTCGCATGCGTACCTGAACTACTTATACCTAATGAACTGTCAGTTCTAAGGTTGATTCCTATCTGTCATTAGACATACCCTTATAATCTATGCTGTAAAACGATGTCATTTTATCTGTCAACTCTAAACCATAAACCTTAGGTACCAGTGGTACCAGTATTTACCGTAGAGAATGGTTAATTTTCGTGTTATGTTTTTTATAATTGTGTCTCACTTTATTGTCTGTGGTCTGAAGTAAAACCTAAGTCTACCGCCTCGCTCTAATATATATCTGTCATTCCTCATCACGTGAACCTAATGACCTTTCACATGTGACTATCTAGTCGCGGATCGGTGCTCAGTCTCGAAAAGAAAAAGAAAGTAGAGCGTTGCGTGCTCTATGGTCGTTCGAACATGGTACTAATGTGAGAACTCGACTATGTCATGACTATGTCCGATTATAGGATAAAGTTGTATCAAGATTTTTGTATTTTAATCATGATTTTGGAATAAGTAAACCGGCTAGTGTGAGATTTTCTGAGTCTCTTATCATTATTAGCTGAGTAATTCTGTGTATTCAATGTATGGGAATATCAAACAAATTAATAAAGTTTTAAAACTTGTGTGACATGATACATTTGGGTGTGGTGTTTAAAGTTCACTATTCCCCCCCCCCCCTCTTCTGGCCGCTTCACCCCCCCCCCCATCCCCCCTACCGTGAACTGTGTCCCCGTTAACGGTTTCTTAACATTCTTGGGACAACTATAATAGATACGAAAAAAGTGTCAAGGACAAAAATGTTCCTTATTAAATTCTAAAAGGAAAAGGTTATATGTATTTTTTTTGTAGGATCGGCGGTTTTCAAGCTATAGCTTCAGGTACCGGCCACTAATATATCGCCTTCGTACTCAGATCTCATACGATTCCATACAAATATGACTTACCAAAATTGTCAACCAATCAAGAACTAATTTTTTTTTTTTTTTTTTTTTATTGCTTTTATCGTTGTTCGTTAGCTGATTAAATAAGGTTCAACATGGTATGTAATAAATATTGATACATATCGTAGTTTTCACGGAGGAAGCATTTATAATCTACTATTTCCCGTTGGCACCTTTTGGACAGAGAACCCTAATAAACGACTATAGATAGATGCATACAAGCGAAATTAATATGAGTGTCAAAATAACTCCGCATATTTTTTTTAAGACCACGTTTTATAACCGTCATCCTTTTGAAATAGACTCGATTATTTAAAAGCCTAAACCAACTGTACTGGAGAATAAGAAAACATTTTAATAGTGGTTAACGCAAGTAAAAGCTGTAAGCAGAGACCCACCAAAAGGTTAAAGACATTGTTAACCTTAGAAAAGTAATTTAAATGCTTTCTTTATGACTTCATACAACACAAGGCAGCCAGCGCTATGACGTCAATGGCTAAAGTTTGTTTAGTATTCCATTACGTAATTGTAAATGGTGTAGATACAGCGTTCATAAAAAACCAATGGTTTAATTAACGTAAAAAATTGTATAATTATCATATTAAATACGTTAAATGCAGAGAGGATTGCGAACCGACGCGTACATCGCGTATATAGCTGTAAAAAAACGTGCGTCTCGGGACGCCCGACAGAAGTGATAACTTAAACTAATCTAAGTTGAACTATTTAATATTGAAATTGTTTAACTGACTGCAAACTTACACACACTAATGTAGAGTGATACCTACACACTAACAAACCTAAAAAGTGGTAGACGTCTCTTTTTAACAAAGGGCATTTGTAACAGGTGCGAAGAGTACTATTCTATTTCCTACCTCTATGCTGGCGCCGTAACGCGTTACGTAACGAAGCGGTTTACCCTCCCATAAGAAGTCATCACTTCAAAAACAATCCATATCGAGGGTTGAAAGGCAAAACGATGCAAGTGACAAAATTTAAGATATTGAGTGTGATACTGTGATGTGATAATCAGAAAAATCTGTTGATTCCGAATATGTATATCACTCAATATCTTACATTAGGTATGTCGCTTGAAGCATTTTGCCTTTCAACTGTCGATATAATTTTAGCTTTCGGTTTGGGGAACCTTATCACCCAGGTTCCCCAAACCGAAATGCACGATTTTTTAATTTGTTGCAGTTACTTATTATGAAAAACTAGGTTCGTACGCATTAAGAAAGGGCCAGGTCAGGAGTACGAGTGAGTTATAAGTATGGAGGAAGCGAGGGAAGTTTGTCTGGATCGTAGCAAGTGGAAGGAAGTGGTCTCTGCCTACCTCTACGGGAAAGCGGCGTGATTGTATGTACATACTGATAAACATGTGTAATTAAATAAAAACTTTAAAACCCTGATAACTAAATAACACAAGACCATACCAAAATACCCCATCCACAGTTAAATCTTACATAAAAAACCTTAACAATCTTACTTAGCAATTATAGTCCTACGTTCTCGTGTAAAAATAACCCACACTTTGGTTATATTTTAATTTTATCCGTTTTTTTCTTCTGGGCCGCAGCCATTAGCCTTGGCCGGCGACAATTTTAAACTACCACATTACAAGGTTACAACTTTCACGCAAATGTTACGCCGGCCGATTATAAGATGCTTAGAAAAAAGTGGAAAATGGCGGGAAAAGCCGGTCAAGCGCGAGTCGGGGCACCGAGGGTTCCGCATCTGCGTCGTAATTGTTTAAATATTAGAAACCCAATAAAGTTCTACTGCTGCTTGGTTTCTTTAATCGTTATACTTTAGAAGCCGTATCATACAAGACATAGGTATCTTAGTGTCGATTATTGGTGTATGTCGGCTTAAAGTGTCGAACACTGGTGCCATTACCTTACTATGAGTAATTTTATTCTGTGACAGTTCATTTTTCTAAAAAACGATGTCTATTATAATGTTTCTAAAATGTAAATAATATTCCGAGTCTTTGTAGTTTTCGACATTTTTATCATGAGTAGTTTTTGAAATAACGGCCCCCCCTGTTATTGGGGGTGCTTTTCTTCGCATTTCAAGTTACCTATATCAAAAATTATCGATTAAGAAATATCTAAAAAATATAAGAAACGGAAAGAAGATAATATGCATAAACGTTTTTTTCCGTTGCTCGGTTTTTTTGCCGCAATAATAAATAGTTCCAAATTTCAGATTTCTAATGACGAGTCTTTATTCGGACCACTTAACAAATGTTCCAAATTTCAGCCTGATAGCTTTAGCCGTTTTATAGAAGTTTTGACACAGACAGACAGACTGACGAACAGACGGACAGACAGACAGACGGCAGCAAAGTCGTCTTATAACGGTTCCGTTCTTCAGTAATTGTTTTATTCTTAGTTTTCAAGAAAGTACCTAACGGTAAATAGATCCCACACAGACAAAGTCGCGGGAAAGCAAGTTTACCTTCATTTTGTTGTTGATTTCATTGATCGATAATCTGTAAATAATTGAACGTGCATCGATTAATTTCACGATCGATACAGATGAGTCGGATTCTCGCTCTGGTTGGTACCTCGCGGGTCGTCGGCTATTCAGGGTGAAAGCGGACGTGACCTCGGATTATGTCACCGCGGCTTTTGTTTCTCGTGTTTATAACTTTCTTTGTTTGTGTACGATTTGTTTTTAATACTTAGCGACGTTTTTTGATTATCTACTAAGTTTTAGCATTAAGAGGATGCTGACGCGACGCAGATATAGCGTAGCTGTCAAAACAATACCATAGTTAGCTCCGGGCAATGACGTTTCTCACCCCCTACTTAAATCAAGTCCGATTTCCACGATTTTGATTACGTTTTAGTTATTATTATAAACTACTATGTTTAAGCGATTTCTCGCGTTACCGCATTTTGTATGAAAAATTTCAGCTTTACAATCCTATTAAATCTACATTGAAGATTGACAGTGCCAAATAAACGTTACACTACTACCTAACCTAAATTAGATTTATATTAATGCTACAAATGACTCTGTCACATATATTTAATAAGGTCTCATCATCATCATCATGTTAGCCGAAAGACGTCCACTGCTGGGCCTCCCCCAAGGTTTGCCACAAGGACCGGTCCAGCGCCGCTTGAATCCAACGTCCACCTTAGCCACGTCGTCGGTCCACCTTGTCGACCTACCCACGCTGCGTCCGCGTCGAGAAGTCTTCGACCGCATCGGCCATTTTCTGCGAGCGATTATGCCGTCTAGCTTTTCTATTTAATGAGGATGTTTTTGGAGCGTTAGCTGTTTAGTTTTATCAGGCGAGTGTGGCGGATTTGCTTAAATCAATTTACTCAACAATACTCTTGTAAATCGAAACAAGAAGAACAAGTTTAAACTTGCTCTATTAAAGGAAACTTAACGAAAAACAGATACTTATAGGAAACAACAGCAAATAAGCTTTGATGCGAATTTGGAAAACAGACGCAAAAGTATTTTGAACTTTAGTGTCAAAACGTTAGAGTTGGATACGTTTAAGAGGCTTTATGTGTCGGTAGTGTCCCGCGATCTGGCTCTCAATACCCATGGCGCCTATACTCGAAAATCTATTTAAAGACCAAAATCTGACAGTTCCCATCATGATTATTTCGTATGGTTGCCGAGTTAGAATAGTGCCACTCCATGTCTTCCCGTGGATGTCGTAAGAGACGACTAAGGGAATAAAGGCTTGTAGTACTGTTAGGCGATGGGCTTGCAACCTGTCACTAATACGCTGGTAAACATCTTAGCCTAATTGTGCAAATTGTGGTTATAGAATTATCAACAAGTTTTTAGAGATGTTTGTAATTCTGTAGCTCTGCCTACCCCACTCTGGGAACGAAGGCGTGAGATTATATCGCACTGCCAGATCAACACAGTATCCTTTCAAAAAACTAGCTTGTTTTGTTTCAAGTTCATAGGAAATGTAATAGAGTCGATTTTAAAATGAAGCTGTATTTTGAGTTAATGCTGTATTGATCTGGCAGTGCGATATATATATATATATTTCATAAAAATATTAATGAGAGCTCGTGTAACCAGTAATATTAGGGTAAGTTTTAGTGATAAAAATACCTACACTTAAACCAAAATGCAGTAATCACAGCGAATGTGTGCCGGTTGAGGTTAGGATTTTGGTCTTAAATTAGGATTTCGAGTACCTATATACCTAGTATTATGTCTGTTTTTTTTTGAAATATTGAACTTGATCATATTTCCTTAAAACTCTTAAACGAAAAAACATGATAAGAAACGAAAACCACGGTATTTTTATTTTTAAACATGACCGCTTTTTCGCATGTTTTGAAACCCTACGATCTGTAAGGATGATTTTTGATTTAATAGTTAAGTTTTTAAAACTTCATAGTCCTGGTAAACCATATTTTTTATAAATGTTGTGGTTTTAACGTAAACAGCAATTATTTAAATTTGACACCGCAATCAAGGCACGCGCAAACTATCTCCATCTCACGTTCTTTGTGCGGAAGCACAATAAAGCCATCCCTTTTGATCCTCGTGTAGGCGTGGGAGCATCTGTGGCCTTTATGGATATGACGGATATCCGGTTAATAACAATTAATATTACTCATTGTATCACAGTATGAGTTCTGTGAACTTTGTTTTATTCTGCACTGTCATAGCGCCATAGCGTGACCTGCGTGACGTCATAAGATCGACAACCTGCACTATAACTAAGTGTACGAGTATGTATGTAGGTATGTATATTCTTTATTGTACTAGAATAAAAAAAGAAATACAAAACACAGGCAAAGTAAAAAAAAAAAGGTGAACTTATCCATTTATGGGATGGTGAGGGTCGGACTTGTGACGCTATACTTGTAGAAGCTCGTGTATTCCAGTTGTTCTATGGTACTTATAAGGCAAACGAGCTCACAGCCATCTGGGGGAAGTAGACTCAGCCCGTACTCATTATCAAACTCAAGACTGCAATCTTACGACGACAATCTCTAGACTATAAATGGTTTGCCAACTCTAAGGACTTAGATGCAAAGCCTTAATGCTAGTATTTCACTGGTAGTCTTGCCTCCGTAACGGAACACAACAATGCGAACACTTCTGTTTGATAGCAGGTTAAAAGATGGCGGCAGCTATCAATCGATCGATCAATTAACTTGGGCTGAAATTCTACACAAAAAACCTTATTGTTTTTGACGAGTTTCCGTACTGTCAACGTTTTGACAGCTCTTATTTACTTGACAGTAAAAATCGAGATAAAAACAATACCACAATGCGTCAAAGACTCGAATAGAGGCTCTGGAATCCACATTATGCTTAATTATGTTTCTATTTATTATATAATTATCTATAGTTATTACTTCACTGGTCCGTCTTTGGTGCATAGAATCACTAATTTAAACGACGCGTTAGCCTACTCAGTGTAGTTGGTAGTGACCCTGCCTATGAAGCTAGCGGTCCCGGGTTCGATTCCCGGTATGAGCAAATATGTGTGATGAGCGCGCGTATTTGTTGTTGAGTCTTCAGATTAATTTCTCTTAATAAGTATTTATATCGTTGTCTAGTACCCATAGTACAAGCCGAGAGCTTAGTTTGGGACTAGGTCAATTGGTGTCATTGTCCCCTGATATTTATTATTTATTTGTTTAAAACAACCCAACAGTGTAAGCATTGTGTGGCATTGTTGTGTTTGAAATTGAAGACAACTCTCACCGACCTTCTATTGTTTAAAAGGATCTGACATAGACAACAACTGCTCCAAACAGGGTCGTGGTCAATGGTTTTTGTCCATGATTGTCTGGGTCCGGGGGCGGAGTGGGTGTTGACCATAGAGCGTGTTGTGACTCACTTATTTTTTTAGAATATGGACCAGAAGTTTTATATGGATTTGTTGACGGATTATATTAATCTTTTAGATTTTAGCTTGGTTCTGTGACTTGGGCAATGGCTTCGAAAAAATTCAAATACATATTTACAGTGTACACGAATCTACCTCTATTATCAGAAGGTTAAGGTCGTGTATACTATTCGTTTTTTTTTATACAACGATAGTGGCAAACAAGCGTACGGCCCGCCTGGGGCACGTTTTATATAGCTACAAGTTACAATTTTACATGTGTAAACTAGCAACACTGCTCAAATGGCTGGTCGTCATTGGTCGAGATTGTGTCAAATGGAAACTTGTAACCTGTAAATTGTAATTTGTAGCTTTATAAACAGTGATCGGAATAGGTAGATTATATTTACCTAAAGTTCGCAAAAGGACATAATATAGAGTGGTTACAACCGGATGAAATATTAATTTATCTTTATTGAATTGCGGATTGCCAGTAGTTTTAATGCTAAATATACGTAATAGTTACTTACGGTATGGGATATTTTATGTTAGTTTGTGATAAAAGGGGCCTGTAACTCATTTATTTTACGTATCTAATTAATAGGTGGAGCATATTTACCTAAACTTCGTAAAACAGAGACATAAACTGGAGACTTCCTTGCTACTACATTTACTAGTACCAGAAAAATACCGGAAATCCGGAATTCAATAAATATAATTTAATATTTCACCCGGTTGTAACCACTCTATATTATGTCCTTTTGCGAACTTTAGGTAAATATACTCTACCTATTCCGATCACTGATTCGTATAGAGTGCGAGGGACAGAGCATTCGACTCGCTAGCGAGAACGGTAATTGTAACTCATGGTAGGTACTGAGTCATGGAGAGAAGGGAACAGATATACTTTTCTCCAATTTTCCACTCGTTTATGTATAATTATTTCTTTATGTGTGTACGTGTGAATGGAAATTTGAGGCAGAATGTTACCGCAACCGTCATTTAGCTCCGAACGATACCATCAGCACTTTTCTTTATGCCCATTTAAATTACATCATAGACCTTTAGGTATACTTTGTTTGTGTAGTTTACGTACCTACCTATTACTCTGTTACACAATACATACTTTACATAGTATAAAACAAAGTCTCTTCCCGCCGTCTGTCCCTCTGTATGTACCTACGCTTAAATCTTTCAAACTACGCAACGAATATAATTGAATTTGGCAGTTTACTAAGATTATGTTCGTATTTTATTACAATAACCATAAGGAGGTGCGAGTGTAGCGACACTATCTAAGCGAATGGACTATACTCATTAGGAGGTAAAGCTTCGTGTTCAGGGATATGCTATTCAAGATGCATAAAGCGCTAAGTTAGCGATATTAAAAAGTCGACAAAATGTATACGATTCACGTAAGCTGCGGGCCTATTATATGATCGTGTTTATGGATGTGGATAAAACGTCTGTCACTTTCTGAACAGCATGTAAGTGCGAGAGTGACGGATGCTTCATCCATCGCGATAAAGGCGACCATAATACGGGCCCTGGAAGATGACGTGATACGAAAAGTCACGTGGTCTACCAGTGACGCGATTGGTTTAAAAACGAATCGAATAGAAACGTTAGTTAGCGTAGTGCATCTTGTCTGAGCCCTATGATGACAGATTGCTACAACCATTTATGTCAATTCCATACATTAAGTCGATAGAAAATCGAAACGTTAGCAGCTTTGTATCGTGGCTAGGCACAAAACTTTATTTTTGGCTTAAAAAATTAACCTCGGACATCTCTAGTATTACCAGAGATGTCCGATCTAATTTTTAAAGCTTACCAGACTGGTAAGAAAGTAACACCACAGAACCACCAAGGTACCAAGTCAATAAGATCAACAATAAGTTTTTTTAAAGGGTCCGAATATCTGTAGAATGTTTTTAAAGATGCTTTTAATGAGTACTCGTAGCCTACGATTTTTAAACTTTCCCGTGTCACAACAGTACCCTAATACGGCTTACACCGACGGGCGGTTCAACAAAGATTAACTACGTAATCTTGTTAAGCTGTGGCTCACGTTTTGCGAATTCGCAAGTTCACCTTGTGCACCAAATCAGAAGCGGGATTGCGTGAATTGTCGACAAAGACAAATTGATGTTTTTTGAATTAGGCTGAAATGTCTTAATGTTATGACCAGTCTATTACTTGTAAGAATATCATTTGTCATGCTATTAAAAAAAAAACTTGGTCGTTTTTTAAGTATGTGCGAAATGAATATTGCTAGCAAGATTAAACTTTACGTTCATGTTTGGGCTCATGCCCTGTGGGGCTATTGCCGGTCGAGCGGCGTAGGCCTAGGATGCGTGATCACTTCTTCTACGGAGTCGTCGAATTAATGAGATGAATAACACAAGTAATACAAATAACGGACTTGACTATTTATTCTTCAAGTAACAAGAAATACAGATGGGAGAAAAAGATAATGTTTGTTAGTCTCTAGTAATCGTAAAGAGTGTCTGCTTTGTGACCATAGAGAATTATATAAAATATCTACATAAACATAAGATGCGCTAGTGTTGCCACACCACCCCCCTACGGAGAAATATAAGCTCACACTAAAGGTAAAATATGAATATATTAATTAGATAGAAAAAGGTAAGTGCTAATCGAATCTTTTAAACTTGACCTGTCTACCAGATCGGGTAATGTATGAAGGTTTTTGAGTTTTAGATACAGGGGGTGTCGTCGATTTTCGTCGTCGATTTCGTTGTCGTCGAATCGTAAAGAGTGTCTGCTTTGTGACCATAGAGAATTATATAAAATATCTACATAAACATAAGATGCGCCAGTGTTGCCACACATGCGCCGAGGTCTATACGAGTTTAAATTGCAGAATTGGTCTAAAACTTCAGTTTATTTGGGATGTATAGTATTTATGCCGATGAATGAAATGTCCGTTGCACAGTAATAGCAAGTTTCTAAAAAAAAATATTTTGGAATGTGGATCTCTGATCCTACTAATGTTTTGAGAGCAATCCTGAAATCCTCTAATACCCGCTCATTTAGGGTGCATCATAACCTCTTTCTACACTCATTTTCAAAAAAAGTAAAATATTTGATTTCTATCTTCCCCGAAACTTAAATTTATATTATGGATAATGCATCTTGAACTTTGCTTTGTTTTTTTTACAGAAGAACTAGAATCAATTTGTAAACACCAGTTTTAGTTAATTAATCCGCTCTGAATTATAAACAGTTACTCGTTACTGCACAAACGAAGGCTTTTTCAACAAAGACTTCTCGTTTCGTTTCCGAATCGTAAATGTAAACTATTTCAAACGGCATGTGAAGGTAAAAACAGAAGTCGATGGACGATTTCGACAATCTTCGACTCGGTTTACGCACGTATCAGTCGATTGAAATACCGTTTGAGTCGAGCGACGCACAATCGATTCGATATCAAATAAGAAACCCTTGCTTATCTAACTTGGTACAAAAACCGTGTTTTAATCATCATTGTTGTCCTAAATAAAAGACCAATCGCGTCACTGGTAGACCAAGTGACTTTTCGTATCACGTCATCTACCAGTGATGCGATTGGTTTAAAAACGAATCGAATAGGAACGCTAGTTAGCGTAATGCATCTTGGCATGGCCCTCTGTTAGGGACAGAGCATTCGACTCGCTAGCGAGTACAGTAAATGTAAATCATGGTAAGGGTACTGATCTGCCCTCATAAATAAAAAGGACGCATGAGCAACTTGTTAGTCAAAGTAAATTAAACCTTAATAATAAAGAAATAAGGTCACTAATACATGCGCAGTTCTATGAGACATACGCCCTTTTTTCTAAGGAGGGCAGTGATGGAAAATGGGATAGTTCACATATCTACACAAAAGAGTGGATTATTGGTTTTCTTTGCATAGGTACATTGCAGAATCAACTCACTCCTTCCTCTCAGGGGCTTTCAGACTAGTTATAACGTGGCAATGTTCTGGCCTTAATGATGAGCTACTTTGAACTCTTAACTGACCGCTCGCTGTAGGATCGGCTCTTGAATCTTCAAAAGTTAATAAGAAAACAAATCTTACCTTTGATGACAACTCAGCAATGATCTCGTTCTTCTCATCGATCTGTCGCTCCCGCTCGAGCGCCCTGCGCGCATGCGCGGCGATGGAGTCCCTCACTCGGGAGCCCTCGAGCGTCGCGTACGCAGCCACGGCGTCTGCGCACGCGGCCGCCAGCGCGCCGCGGCGGAGGGTCTCGCCATCGTCGCCGTCGAGAGAGGAGATGGAGAGGTCGGAGTGGAGGCCTGAGGAACAAGTAGACTTTAGTTTTAGAACAAGAATGATAATAATTCACTATCAATATTAATAACGTTACATACAACATCCGGTGGACGCCAAATTGGGCTGAGCTTATCGGTAACCCGTCATTTCATCGAACTTCACTTCATCAAACGATTTTTTCTGCTAGAACCATGATGTTTCAGGATATATTAAACATTTATTACGTAGGTTAGGTTAGGTTAGACTTGCGACGGCAAAAAAAAAACTCACGCGGCGACAAATGCCTCTCGATGTAATGAAAATCATGCGGAATGATTCGTTGAAAGGTGTTTCAATAAAATAATAGGTACAGTCGAGTTCATAAATATGTATACACTTTAGTACCTTGTCTATTTCATGTCATGTCCTAACAGCCATATACGAATTATCACAGCAATTAAAGGGACAAGGTACTAAACTGCTTATCTGATTGGTCCTTTCGGATACCCTTCGACGCTTCGGGATTTTTTGTGTAATTTTAGGAAATGGATATAAAGGCACAGGAATTCAGAATTCGGGAAAAATGCTCGTTCAACATTCGCGTGATCGTGAGCTAGCCAAACGGGCATAGCTCCCCTGGATTGGCGGCTGCTCGCTCGGAGTCACTGAGCTATTACTCTCCGTTTCGCCATATTAGCTATAAGCATGGGAACGGTGTCGACACAATGAACAATTAGCTGTAGCCTTACTGCTGACCGACTTGTGCTAATGGGGCTGTCGCGCTTTTACGGGACAACAGTTCTGCTCAGAAGTATGTAGGTTCGATGACTTGCTTGATCACACTACAAAGTTCATTCAGGTTCTATTTTGAAAAAGTAACGTAAACCCGTAACGTTAAGTATAAAAAGGATTGTAAGGTAACGCTTAAGTGCCGGTTTTATAAAGGCCCGTAAGTAAAAATGTCAGGTCAAATTTTAGTAACATCATACAAGTTTTGACATTCCTGACCGAAATTTGATGTAACGGATCTTTATAAAACCAAGCCTAAATCGCGTACTTAGTAGTCAATTTTTACAAATTTGCACCCTGTTCAGACTTACTTGTCTTGAGTAGTAAACAACTTTCTAACCTCAAAATGCAACTGTTTTGTATGAAACAGCTATTTTGAATAAAATAAAGCAATCACGGACAATACATTGGCCAAGTGAGGTCCAAAATGTTTTCTCAGGTTACTATATTTACGATAAATGAGCTGTTTTAACCAAAAAAAGTTTCATTTTAAGGTTAGAAAGTTGTGACAAGTAAGTCTGAACAGGGTTTAAGATTTTGTAGGAAATCTCTACAGAATGAATACCTAATTAAGAGCGAGTAAGAGGCCAGTGAGGCGATTCTCGGTCGCGATCGAGATTCCATAGATAGAAGTGACGCTGCCATTCCATGCAGATTCACGATAGAGATTAATCTCGAACGACGACCCGAGAATTGACATCGTATAGGATAAAAAAAACTGAATATACCTATCTTAAATTAAAACCGTACCTTTGCAAGGTAGACTTTTAATATAATATGTATCGTACGATTTGATGTCATACATCGTTGTTTTGCATCATAAATATCTTCATCCTATTTTGTTATTAATGGCGGTCCACCGCGGAATACCGCATGCGATTTCGCCAGTGTCAAGTGAGTAGAATAAATCAGTAAACAAAATAAATCAAAAGTAAGAGCCGGACATCTTTCAATCAGCCTTCTTCCCTTCCCCCATCGTGATTGGACGCCCATCATTACCAAACAACCATTGCTAAGCTACAAAATCGGATAAAAGTTATCATTTACTCCAATGTTGATCTTGTACCAAGATTTTCTGAAAAACGCAGATAAGTACCCAACAACTAAGTAATAAAACTGACCTTTCATCAAATAATTTCATGTAAGAAGTATGTTATTACTAGCTTCTGCCCGCGACCTCATCCGCGTAGATTTCTATTATCGCTATTCCCTAGGGACCTTTAAAATTTTCCGGAATTAAATGTAGCCTATGTGTTAATCCAGGGTAAAAGCTATCTCCATTTCAAATTTCATCCAAATCCGTCCAGCCTTGCAGCGTGAAGGAGTAACACACAAAGTTTTGCATTACAATATTAATAGTGTAAACACTGAGGCGGTCTTTTTTTCAACAAATAGTAAAATTAATCACAAAATGAACGCCGTACGCACACAATACGAGTAGGCCATAAAACTGGCCGAGCACTAGCATTACGCTGACGGTAACTGATTATCCCTTACAAGGAGTTGCGCAATAATGGGTATGGGATGGTATACGAACTTGTGGGAAAATCATGGAAACCACCATGGATTTGTGGTTAGACAATAGGTTAGGTTAGCCACCGACATTGCCACGTTCCCTGATGTCTGTACAAAATTGACTCGATGGGGAGGTTTTAGTACCGACTGTGTTGAAATTGGCAGATACGTTGATGAAAATGGAAGAATTAGACCTGCGATATTATGCAAAAGTGCTATTCTACATCTCCATGTCCGTCTGTCTGCGGTTTAACTCAGAGAATCTTGGTAAGTAGTACAAAGCTGAAATTTGGTATAGTTATGCATTAAAATTTAAAGTTGTATAATAAAAACTGTTTTTTTTTATACATTTAAAGCAAAGGCATATTTGTTACATTATTACATCGAATGAGGTATAATTTAATACCTAGCTCTTAAAAATCATTTTGTACGTGTTATTATAAATTTTTAGCCTTTGAGGGACCGTTTAGGGAGTAATGAACTCGAATAGTATAATTTTTTCTAGAGTTGCGCGTCCGGTTTTTATTTTCTACATACACTACAAGGACAAAGTGCGGACTATTGTCTTCTCAAGAGAAGCGCTGGTAGAGTCGGACATCTGAAAGTATTTAGAGAATGAAGATTTTCATGCTCATTTGAAATATGATCGTTTTTACAAATGTAATTTGGAAAGCGCAAATATATTTTAAGATACTTTGAATTTCTTTCTTTGTACACTGTGACAGGGGTCGGTTAAGGTGGGTTCGATTAATAATAAAAAAGCCAAGCTTACAACACTGGTTTACGTCACGCATCCTGGTATGCAACAGTATATCGGATGTCTCATTCGAAAGAACCGTTGCGCAACCCCGGCGCAAGAGTGCCCTTGCGGTCGTTATTCGGTTTCATCTCGGAGGATGCATCAAACTTGAGGTTATCTTGTGTTACATATAAAAAACTAGCCGTTGCCCGCGACTTCAACCGCATAGAAGTCGTTTATCGTCGTTAAAAAGAACTCTATGACCTTCCTTGGAGTTAAAGCTATCTCCATACAAAATTTCATGCAAATCCGTCCTGCCGTTTCAGCGTGAACACAAACATACACTCACAAACTGTCACATTTTCAAAATTACTGTGATTAGTGTAAATTTTGTGAAACCGTTTGAGTATTGGTCTAAAATTATGTCTAGGTAAAGTTTAATAAAGATATATATTTTATACAGGGTGGAAAAAAACTAATGTGGACGGCAACTACCTTAAATATTGGAAATAGCAAGTTCTACGCAAAGGAGACTTACTTTTATTTTTGAAAACAAAAAATACTGCATTACCGGGAATTGAAGTGGTCGAATATGACAAAACAATAAAGTCGTGTTTTATGATACAAATCGAAAGGGTCATTGGATAGTGATTATTTATGTCTATGACACGTACACCTTTAAATTGAGTAAAGACCGTAAGTAAAAAACCCTTATTTATTATTTTGTCATATTCGATTCCCGGTTAAGGCAGGCAAATTTACAAAAATCCATAAATGCAGTAATAATTGTTTTCAAAAATAAAAGCCTCATTTCCGTAGAATTTGCTATTTCCAATATTTAAAGTAGTTGCCGTCCATGTGGCGTTCGTTTCCACCCTGTATACCCTGGGTTGTGATTCTCTCAACAAGCAAAGGTGATCGTTCGCTCGAGTGAAGGACCAAGCGGCGAGTTTAAGTAGTCCCGACAGAGCGAACAAAACACATTTTAGCGCGTGTATTCAATTTGTCAGCATGACTTCTCGAACGTATAAGGCTCCCTAATTGACAATGCACGCGCTAAAATGTGTTTTGTTCGGTCGGACGGGACTACTTAAACTCGACGCTTTTATTCGCTCGTCCGTCCGACCGGCCGCCGTTTTTTGAGAGAATAACACACCTGATTTAACGAACACGCAACCTTTTAGTTCGAAAAAATCAAGTCGCGGGCAAAAGCTAGCTATTAATAACGGTTTAATATGGTCAGTCTGAGTTCACAGCGCTTCGATGACTAATGAGGACTGGTGTGATAGGTCGCAGGCGCACCTATTGTCTACGCCGACCTTGGGTCATCTGTGCCATCACCCTGGGCAAGGCGCACAATAGTTCACAAAGTATAATATTTATAGTGTAGGCAACGTTGATAAACATTGAGGTGCTAAAGATTCAATAACTCACAAATCATTCGCACGTTCTCTAGAACAAGGGCACAATGTACAATACAATATAACAAAAACTGTAATTGGGCCCTTGTCCTACCAAAGGTGCGATATAGTCCACCCATCCCGGGTCTATATTGACTGACAATTATTTTTAGTCATAATGTGCCTTAGATCATAATCATCACAAGTCATAACGTGTTTTTTTAAAGAAACTGTTACTTTTTCAGGATTTTTATAAATCAAACCTAACCTAACCTAGCCTTGTCTACACGTTAGATATTTCAGAACTTCTGAAAAGTTTACACTTTCAGCCATATAAAAAATTATGACTATCAAAAATTATGTCAACAATTACATTATGACCAATAAAATTATGGGAAACAAAGGGCTCCCACGCATCCCATCTACTTGGAATTTAACGTTAAATTATTGCGAAAATAAGTAAACGTTAACTAAAGGAGGGGGTCGTTCTCTGTCCGGACCGTAACAATTAGGAATATTTCTAGAAGGGGTCTGTTTAGGCGATTTTTTTTTGCCGGAATCCATGATTTCCCATTTTTTGTTTGTTTTTTTTAATATGAAAAAGGAGGCAGACGAGCAAGCGAGTCACCTGATGGTAAGTGGTCATTGCGACCCATAAACACCCGCAACACCAGAGGCATCGCAGGTACGCCGCTGGCCTTTGAGATAAAAAGATAAAATAAATTTATTCAGTAAGTAGGCCGCACGGGCACTTTTACACGTCAAGAATCTACCAGCGCTTCCCAAGAGGAGACCACTGCTGAGAAGAAACGCCGCAAGAAACTCAGCAGTCAGTCATTTTTTAAACATATTTCTTATTACAATGGTACTACTTAGTCTATCATTATATAAAGCTATAAATATTTAATTAAATATAGTATCAAATAACATGCGTAGTTCAGCAGGAAAACATGCCAATTAAGAACCTTACGGGAGAGATACAGAGAAAAAAAAAAAAAATGTGTATATAAGATGGTGCGAGGCGACCACATAAAAGTTTCGATATGTTTTCCTACATCAACGGTGTCCCCTAGACAAGATAAAGATTTTGCATTTGAATAAATTATTATTGACTAAGTTTCAGGTTTAGGCCATGCATTTTTGTCTGTTAGATAGTCCTCGATCCTATAATACGCTTTAGACATAACGACCTTTTCAAGTAATTTTTAAAGTGCTGGAAAGGGTAACTTTAAACTGAGCAACTGAACAACTGAGAAAAGAGTAGGCTCGTTTTTTGAAGGCTCCCAAGGTCGTATTTGAAATGTATTCATCGGTGTAACATAACCTAATAGACGTAACAAACAGTTTCAGTATCCTCATAATACATAAAACAAAAATAATATACTTAAATAGCTTTTTGGGAAATGATGCTTTTGACCAAAAATATTATGGCCAACGGCAGGCAGGATAGAAATTACCGAAAATTAATATGCAACTTTCACAATTTGATAAGTACCTCGTCGTTACAATGAAACTGCCGACGCGTCACTATTTTAAGCCTCGGTGTCACTAACATCGATATGAAACGCGCATTTCTTGCATTGTCCTCGTAATGCAAATTGCAACACGAATGGTTGTTACGCAACGAATAAGTAATGTGCTAACGATGACCATTCAACACCAGCTGAGTCAAAATATATTTATTTGTCAAACTCTTCGGAAGATATTATTTTATTATTTTAATAATATTTTCTTCTTTTGTTTTCCACATTGAGTGCTGTATTATGTTCTAACCCCTTTTTTAAAAAACGCACTACACCTATTTTGAAATAGGTAAGCTTTTTCACTTTCTGTCAGATGCAAATGTCACGATGACAGAATAGGGATAAAGCATATTTTAAGCATATTTTAGCTATTGTGCATTTTATGAATAAGAGGCTTAGATAGCATGTATTTACATCCTTTTTGATTATTGCCTTATCATTCGATAACTTTTTTTGCTATGACCATTGAACTATCAAGCAGATTTGATATCTGTATCCTAGTGTCAAAGCATTGGGACAAATAAAAAATGAAAACCGGGACAGTTGGCGCCCCGATCAAAGGTAAATCGGGTCGTGTCCATAGACCCCGGAAAATCTCGACGTCCCGCGTAAGTCGGGACATCTAACAACACTCGTATCAGCCTAGGTATCTTACAAAGAAAAGCAAGTTTCTGGTATTAAAGTAACTTTTATCACACCCGCGCATTTCTGGCGATCCCAAACAAGATTTGTAAAAATTGTAGGTCAATTTAGTCGTAAAGAAGTAATGGACACCTTACGAGGATATCTGACCTCCTTAATTTAATGGTTGTCCGCAATGTAACGCTCAATCGAAAGGTATTTTGAACCAGTTTCAGTTTGGACTTTAGGTGTAAGTTTATTTTTAATGGGAACGTGACATTATTGTTTTTTCAAGAACCGGTTAACACTATTAATACGAAGTCTGGTAATTATGTATTCACGTAAGTTGATAATTAACTTAAATCAATGATATTACCTCGCGGAGCACTTTGGAAACCTGTCGCAATAATAAATCTCTTATACTCGAAAATCTAATTTAAGACCAAAAAAACTACTACAGATACGTCACTGTCATAAGTGTCAAAGTCACTTATGTCAGTGTCGATCGAACATTTCAGAGTAAGCCAACCTTTTTGCATTGATAATCAAATTGTTGTTAATATTTGTAGATAATTCTAACATTTTCAATATCAAAAGTTATATTTAACAATAGGGAATATGCATTCAATGTTTTTTCTACCCGATATTTAAAACATTAAAATATTCCAAAACAAATATTTTCTCATATAGTGTGTTAAGTAATTAAAGGGCGGGTGTGTGTGTTTAATGGCGATTTTTTTATCAGCTAAAACAAAATGACAAGCTAAATTCGGATGCCTTACACTTATGCGTGATTTAAACTTGACAGTTACCCATGGACCCCATGGTGTCATGGCTGGTAAAATGCCCGATGATTGTCATTGTAAAGTAAGCTACACACTTTTGGCCTGGTATTTTGTCGAATAGCTAAACGTATGTAATATTTAAATTGCATCTAACGTTGTTTACAACTATTGTTTATTTATCGTACCAAATGTTATTAATACCTGAAGTATTACAAGTGCAATAACAGTTTTGCTACCAATAATCTTCTATGGTTAAATATTTAATAGGCCATCTTGTATTTGTGTAAGTAACTTGAATTAACTTGTTTATTTAAATGGAAGGTTTAAAACTACCTACAAATAAATATTCTTAGTGCGGTCTTTTAAAAAGTGGAAATATACTAAGGCAAATATTTGTTTAATTAATGGCAACCCACGTTGGTCTCTAATTACAGTTTCGAGTATAGATGAAACTTAAAATGCATTTACGTAAATTGCATCGCATTCTATAAATTGTGTGCAGAAAAACAGTAATTTAGTGTCCATATTTAAATGTTTTGTGTAAAATCAATGCCAAACCGATTATGTGTGGCTAAGTGCGATCATTAATCAACATAAGTTTCTGTCAAAAAAAACATTCTTGGGACTAGCTTTTGTTGCTGACTGTACTTTTTTTGCAATGTCACTTTCTTCTTATCAAGAAACTAATGCCAACACGGTGGGTCTACACGTAACCGTAAACGTGTAGACAAGGCTAGGTTAGGTTAAGTTTGATTTATAAAAATCCTGAAAAAGTAACAGTTTCTTCAAAAAAACACGTTATGACTCGCGATGATTATGACCTAAAGCACATTATGACTAAAAATAATTATGTCAGTCAATATAGACCCCTCCGCTTTACTTAATGTAGACCCGCCGTGTTGGGATTAGTTTCTTGATAAGATCGCGGGTCTATATTGACTGACATAATTATTTTTAGTCATAATGTGAGGTCATAATCATCGCAAGTCATAACGTGTTTTTTTAAAGAAACTGTTATTTTGTCAGGACTTTTATATGTCAAACCTAACCTAACCTAGCCTTGTCTATACGTTAGAAAGACACTAGTTGTCTACACGGAAATGCTTAAAAACTTACATACTTACATACGAAAAGTACAAGTTAAAAAAAATATATATTTTATGGTTGACCCCAGGAAAATCCCAGTCATTCCCTACACTCCTACAGCATTGCTTGTAGTATGCTATGTTTACCAACAAGGTATATGTATGACTCCGTACCACCCCGTGTCGGCTCCGCGTCGCATCACGCCATTTGCTTCCACGTTCAATAACTATTTCAACCCTTAACTTATCCAATGAAGCAAAATATTGCGGAAATTTAGTTCGCACACTATTTTGCATGTTAAGTATAGGAATACCGGTATACCGGTGACTGAAAATTCGTGTGGAAATAGGTTGTCATGGCTTGTGATGCGGAGGAATGAGGAAAATATCGTCAGGAAAGTTTTGAGTATGAATGTGAATGGGTATACGAGTAGGGGAAGACCAAAGAAACGATGGATGGACTGCGTGAAAGATGACATGGCTAGAAAGGGAGAGACTACCGAGATGACGACTAATAGAGAATTATGGAAGAAAAGTACATGTTGCGCCGACCCCAAATAAGATGAGATAAGGGCAGGAGAATGATGATGATGAAGTGATTTAGTCAAAGTCAAAAGTTGTCACGTGATGAATTTGCAGCTATAACGTCAAGGGGCAGGCTTCGGAAACCGAAGTTCGAAGTTACGATATCTCCATATCTTTCTCCCGTTTCTCTACGTCTCTAATTCTCTAATAACGAGTGAACGGGATGGGGTATCCGAAGTTTCAAAGTAAGAGATTCGTAGTAACCAAGCTCGAAGAACCGACGGCCGTTGGGGCAGAAAGGTGGAGTGGATACCACGACCTGACAAGCGCAGCGTGGGACGACCGTTTGCACGATGGACAGATGACCTAATAAAGGTAGCAGGAAGTCGGTGGATGGCCGCATTGGATTGTTCTCGAGGGAAATCAAAGAGGGAGGCCTATGTTCAGCAGTGGACGACTACTGGCTGAAATTATGATGATGATGAGTAACTATGGTATAAACTGCAACGCGTAAAGAATTACAGCCAAGCGCTGCCGCACCGCGTGCTCCATCGGTTTTTTTTGTACCACGCTGCCTATATAATAACCTATTATTTGCAAAATCAACACGGCAATGCCATTCTTAAATACGTAGAAATGTGAGATATCGTTATTCATGAACACTTTTAATTTTATGTGATTGCCTGTGCGATGTCACGCAGACGCGGTCACCTGGATTCATGGAAGACTAGGATGGTTACGAATACCACTAAATTCGAAACTTCGAATGCCGAGTCCCTATCACTTGTCACTCGGGACTACATAGAGAGAAAAGTAAGCTAACGTAACTTCCAACTTCGATTTTCAACTTCATGCTGAATGGTACCTATTTTTGAATCCTGTTCCTAATTCTTTTGTTTGTATTAAGTTTGTTAAATTGTTTGCATGATAAATTTATTTATTTATTTATTTCTTTCTTTCTAGAAAACTTTTAAGACTCAGAAACAAATATTTCCGCATACCCGGAACCCTAGACATTGCATTGCGAGATCGTTATTGTTATCGAAAATATATAGGATTGGCGTAAGCTACCAGATGGTCGTGTCACAGTCAAGCGTTTATTTCAATTCTATACTCTTTGACAGTTTTCGAAAATCGTTTACGATAGCGTTAAGCATCTTTTCTCGCGCTTAGAAGCACTAGCGTCGTACAAGGTCGGTACTAACTGGGCTATTCGTTGAATTTGTGTTACTGTAATAGGAAAACATGATAGTATTGCCAAAATATTAGATCACTCGCGTGCCCACCGACACTCTGTCTGCTCCGCCAGTATCAGCAAAGGTCGACGCGGCGCTAACTCCATGTAAACCGCGTCATTACTTCGGAGCGGTGCCCTACTAAATGTCACGCTAGCTGTAACGCACACCGCCACAGTGGGTTTATTTATTTAATCTTTATTGTACAAACGAATACACTTAATAAAGATACAAAAGGCGAACCTAATGCGTTAATGGGCGTTTTCACTAAAAAGTGTACCCAATTAAGGACTGAAATTATGGAACTTTAACTTTGTCCGTTTTGTGACGAAGATTACCCATACATTGCGGCCGTCAAGGCTAATTTTAGTCACAAAACTGACAAAGTTAAAGTTCCTTAATTTCAGTAATTAATTGGGTACACTTTTTAGTGAAAACGCCCTAATGGTTGATGGTTAACTTAGTGTGTGGTTATGATTATTTTTATCGCATGGAGAAGGCAAATGAGCACACACGCTACTTGCTGGCCTATTCTGATCGTGGATAAAACAACTGTCACTTTCTGACCAGTAGGGTGACGGCACCAATGATGGACACTTTTAGCTGACAGGCACCAGTAATAGACACTTCACTCTTAATGCAAATTTCATACGGTCCTCAATTGATTAACATTTATCTTCTGTAAAATAAGAATCATGTGTCCTTTACTGGTTCCATCACCTTATGTAAGTGCGAGAGTGACGGGTGCTTTGTCCACCGCGATAAAGGCGACCATACTACGGGCCATGTTGGTAAGTGGAATTTGAAGCCCATGGACATTTGTAATTACAAGAATGCATTGCAAACTCCAAGGACTGAG
Organism: Acleris literana; assembly: GCA_946894065.1. NCBI lineage: Eukaryota > Metazoa > Arthropoda > Insecta > Lepidoptera > Tortricidae > Acleris > Acleris literana. Next base: position 3,643,040 of record OX335687.1, read on the forward strand.
ATAGAATGCGTTTCTCTCCATAGGTATTGTTTGTGGACGCACTGGGTCTCACGGTGTAAAAACTGAAATTATGCTCTGATCAGACATACAAAGACATATTCATTCATTCTAAAATAACACAGAGTCTCTGATTCACATAAGAACTATTAAGTGTTCTATTGTTGCGTAGTATCTTAATCACGATGCACTTCCTATATCCTTATAGCCAATCAGCTTAGTTTTATTAAGCGCGACCCTGTAAAAGTATTGGTGAATCATATAAGGAATATACTTATTTTAATCGATCTGCAAATAACACCGCCATTACGTTTTTTATAGAACTCGAAATGATACATTAGAATTTGATGATTGTCTTCTACGCTAATAACGTTTCTGTTTTCTATCGACTAGAAATGTATGGAGTTGCGGTGGACTCGATCTGTCATTAGCTTAAGTCAACGTTATACATTTTATATATTTTCGAAAATCGCTAACTTATCGCCAATAGACCTAAAAAAGCCAATTTATTGAATAGACATAGGTAGGCGACCGAGGCGACACATTTTCATGGTGTCGAAGCCGCCGCAATTCAAGCCTATTGTGAGTCTCTATCCACTGTACGACCGCCTATGGCTACGCAAGTTCGGTCGGTATACGGAATGGTAAGAAGGAAGTCGAATTTATGTTATTTGCTGAGTGTAACCTGGTTTTTTGTATCGATTTCAAGCAGAAAGCCATTGTCATGCCATCGAATCACGTCGAACCGGGCCATAATAATTATTTTTACGAGCATTGGCAATTTAAAATGCTTTTTACGCGTGATTTTAGACCTCTAACCCAAAATGGAATGTTATGTGTATAAACCGTTTTTCCGTCAGTGTATGTGTGTCCTTTATATCCTAGGGCCGATTGGGACAAATTTCAAATGCGGTATATCTGAGGTACTTAGTTCTAAGTTGAGTTACTCGAAAATTAGATAGCCTTACTCTTGAATTGTTTTAGTAACCAACTTTGGACCTACAGTTTTTTTAACTACGTTATTACTTACAATCTATGTTTTGCAGAAACATAATATATCGAGTTTCCAAACCGTTTGGTTTCTAAAGTAGATCCATACCAATATCATGCGCAGGTTCTTGAAAGTACTAACAATAAGACAACTGTTCAAACTTACAGGCTACGTCACAAGCAAAGAAACATTCCAATGGTTTCGAAGTAAAAGACTACAACCGAAAATTGTATTGTATTTCTCACTATGTCGAGGTAGGGTTACGGCACCAATGATAGACACTTTTAGCTGACAGGCACCAGTAATGGACACTTCACTCTTAATTCAAATTGTTTACGGACCAAAATTGATTGTTATTCATTTGTTGCAAAAATCTTCTGTAAAATAAGAATCAAGTGTTCATTATTGGTGTCTTGTCCATTACTGGTTCCATCATCCTAATGATACAAAACATACATATATCAGAACTTCTGCCATGACCCTAGAGTTGCTCGAGTCAAAACTCATAGTCTTGACGGGTTTAAACAATGTTCATGAAACTACCGCCGAGCCTTTCATGAAAGTAGAAAGTCAAAAACGTCAAAAACTACTACAAGTGACTTTTTGATAATATATTAAACTCCTATCACGAAAGATGGAACAATTGTTGACATGATGTCAACATTATAATGCATTCAGAAAACGATTAGTCACTTGGATCAATGTTTATCAGTCTATGTATAATTTAATTACCTTATTGGCCCTTATAAAAAAAAAGTGAGTAATAAAAAGTTTCTATGAATGACTGACTGACTGACTGACTGAGAAACAGCACAGCTAATAACCTAAAATTTGGAGAAAATTGTCCTTCGGTAAACGACCGCTCCCGGAAAAGTCAAGGTAACGTTTTTTTTTGCAAATTTGTGACCCTCCCACCCCCTTGCGTTACGCTTAAATCGTCAGATATATACTTTTTTGCATGTAATTAACCTACCTTACCTTAATCTGACGCGCTCGAGTATTTCAAGCTATCGATTTTTTTTACTATTCTGATCGGTTATCCTGGACGCACGTTCCAGGATAAAGTGCTTATATATGCTGGCGGTACTCAACAGGGTACAGGATGCCCCCTTATGTTAATCTGCCTTGCTCGAGTAAATCCCGAAATCCCCTCTTGGGCTTCCCTACTATAAAGAGAAGTATTTGTTTCTGAATCTCCGACTAATTTATAAGCTCGTAATGTGGATTTTGTGTCTTGTCTCCTTTTGCCTTTGCACCTAACATGAACATAATATTTGTTGTATTAACACGTACTTGATCGTAATCAACTTTCTGCAATTGCTTTGTATCACAAGTGTTGCAATACAAATAAACGTATTGCAATGACGATAATACTAAAAAAAATGTAGTGCCAAGCATGAATAGGGATAGTTTAAAAAGCGTAGGTATTTAATAACATACTTTGTTGCAGATTGTTCTTCTAACACAAATAAAAAACTCGGTAAGATCCTATATGGCCACCTTTCGTCACCAACATCATACTACCATATTTTGGCATTGTTATCGAGTTTGCGAAAGTTATTCATAGTTAGTTACAACTTTAACAGGTAATATACAGGTAAGTGCATGCATATTATTTGTCAAATTCACCCCCTAACAGGACGAAATGGGGTGATAGCAGAAATTCTATACGGGAATTCTCGATGTGTAGCCTAGGTGTACCAGAAATATGGAAAAATACTTGCCACATTGCGGAAACGATAATGATCCATTTCATAGTGATTTCAATTCGTGACGGCACTAGTCAAGGCTTCAATTAAAAACACAACTAACGTAACACAGATTACTCTAAAAAACTTGTTGTTAATTCTGTAACCATATTTTGCACAAACAGGCTAAGATATTTACCAGTGTATATTAGTGATAGGTTGCAAGCCCATTGCCTAACAGTACTACAAGCCTTTATTTCCTTAGTCACCTCCTACGACTTCCACGGCAAGACATGGAGGGGCATTTTAAGCCGGCAACCACATGGCAAACGGCACGTCACGGTACGGTTTCCTGTTCAAATCTTCAAGTAATCTTTCTGTAAAAGTATTCCTTATCCAAAATCTTACCTGAGTCGTCATCATGTCCAGTATTCAGCTGCAGCGCCAGCGCTCTCAGCTGCTTGTAGACCTGCACAGCCTCGCCCCTCAGCCACCCCTCCTCCTCCTCAGGTTCCGTCTCCATCTCCGCGTGGAGGGACCTCGCAGGGTCCGCCACATCAGTGGCGTCGGGGGTCCCGATCCGCTCTGCGAGGGTGTCATGAGATCTTTGGAGACGCTCGAGCTCTTTCAAAGTATTTTGGTACAGGTGTTCCTGGGGAAAATAGGTGGAATTAGTTTGTTGGAAATCAGATTTGAGCAATACCATGACTTCAGTTTAGGGTGAGAGAACGAGACAGAGCCATGTAATGGTATAATATAGCTCTGTCCCTTACATTCATCCTTAACTGATTTGCTAAGCCATGTCATGGTAACCCCCCAGGTAACACTTGATGTCTCTTTGTCTAAGTATGGCAGATTTTCGTTCGTAAAAAAATTAAGCTTAACGATTGCACTTACAACTTTTTCAATTTACGCTTTTGTAGATAAACCGTTGTTTGCGAAAATGTTTGTTTAATAGTCAATAGATCGACGTTAAGTTTGATGTTTAGTATAGTTTATTACAGTCTGGATACGGACATAGTTCACACATGACACTTTTTATCTCGGAAAATAAAATTGTTTCCTATGGAACAGCGACAAGCGACTTTTACGCGAAAAATCACTTTGTGTATCAGTTTTACAAAACGTTGCAATTTTCAGCTGCAATCGCGATAGTCGACTTGCGATTTGAAGAGCTCTGCTACTTTTTATTTCGGTCAAGGCTTTTTCAGCTGACGATCAGATAACACTGCCACTGCCGGCATTACTGCCATTAACCGTTCCAGAGCCTACAGTCAATTAGTGGATGACGTCACGGCTTAATGTACTGCAATGTTAGAGAGATGAGGTTTTAATTGTTGTTTCTTGCTCTGGATGTTGCTCAAACCACTTAGGTAAAAAAATAACGAGATCCGCGATTTCTTTACGATTTTGTCCCTTTATGGAGCATTTAAAGTCTTAAGGTACATGTTTCATCGAGCTATTCCTATTTAAGGAACGGGTATAGATAAAGATTTATTTTAACTTTCAAAAATTAAATCATTCTAAGCAACATTGCATCTAAAATCCATACATACATACGCTAACAGGTTTCTTTTCAACATAATATTTTGTTTAAAGCACCAATTTGGAAGGCACATTTTTCCCGTTTTTCAGATCAGTTTTTTTTCTAATTTTAAATATCTGTAAATCCTGAACTTTTAACATATTTTTTTTTCTTGTTAGACATCCGAATTGACCCCATTATGTGACTTAATATTTATAACCAAAATATGACCTTATGCATGTCACGTCAAGATTCATTATAAAAAACAATACAATAAGTTCAGAATCAGTATCTACGTACTTAAGAATATTACAGACGCATTTTATTTCGTAACAGATCTAAAGTCAATGATATCTAATCATTTAGATCTACGGCTGACAGCAGAATACTTGGCTGTCCGCTCTGAGATGCGATCGTCAAGATAAATGTAATCAGATCATTTGGTATAAATGCCGTGATGATCTACTATGCACGTTTATGATCCGTTATAAGCCAGCCTTCACTCCTGGTCTGCTCTCTCGTCGCTTACCAGGGTTAATTCCGCTTTGACGAATAACAAAGGGCCTAGAATACTTCCTTGTGGTACTCCCACTCGGACAACCTCAACATTGGACCGATGCATAATACTCGTTCCTTGCTCACCTGTTCTTTGAGCTGCCTCTCCAGGGCCGCGATCCTGTCATTGGCCTCTTCCAGCTGCTGCGCGAGGTTCTCTTTGTCCTGGAGAGAGCCGGTAAGCCTTCGCTCCAGGTCTGCTCTCTTGTCGCTAACCAGAGCCAGTTCCGCTTTGAGGGACGATAAGCTGTGCACGTGATCCTGTTGGGAAATAACAAAACGGTCTAATCTATTTAACAGTCTTTGTACACCCATTTACCAAGTGATACGACTGGGCCCGTACTATGGTCAGTTTTATCCGGGTGAAATCCAGAAATTGGCAGATGCTTTATCCACGATTATGCAAATCAAATTCAAATTCATTTATTTGTCAGAATACAGTAAAACACGGTCTTACTTATAACATTAAAGCACTTGTATTCAGAATGCAAGCAATTGTACTGCGGCGGTTATGGTACAAGCCTGCTTTCATAATGACAGCATCTGAATCATACTCATACATCGGGTGATTCGGGTGGTGGGGGGTTGACTTATTAAATGGTTTCACGACTTGTAAGGACCCATACAATGTTAGCCAGCGATGGCAAGAATGACGGAAATTAACGACCGTGTGTTTATGCCTTTTTACTAGTAAACAATACCTATTCGCAGATTTATTACCATAACTATCTACTATCGGCTCTTAAATAAATAACAGAACCTCGATCGCATACACTATCTTGATTGTTAGAGCACGATTCAATTTTAAATTATAAGTATATCCGATTAAATGTGAGTTCTTCAAGAACCAGTATGATGGTAAATGTAGCTTGATTCTAACCCCCTTACTAATAAACGTTGAGTAACGGTGGTATACCTATACAATGTTTTGTCCTTATCTGTCATTGTGACATTTGAATTTGACAGATAAGGACAAAACATTGTATAGCTATACCTCCGTTACTCAACGTTTATTAGTAAGGGGGTTAATGTTGGATTTAGTTTCAATTCATCCAAAAATTACAATTTTCTTTTCAAAAAGAAATTCTGAAATGTTAGAACAGCGTCGCTATCGTCTAACGCAATCGCAATCGCAATCGGTTTCTAAGCGGAACAATTGTTTTCTTTTTGTATGCAGACAAGCCTGCGATTTTCAAAATGAAAACGATTGCGATTGCGAGTGCGTTAGGCAATAGCCCCTCTGATTACATCATTTCATAACAAGGCAAGTCACACTATAACGTTGTGGTTAACATTAGACACGGCGATAACAAGCGCGTTCCTTTGGAAGCTATAGAAAAGTAATAATCGTTAAAATATAATTGCTGTGAATACTTCAGCTATTACTGATAGTCCTCAACATACATAGCACACTTATATTTCAATATCGTAGCGAATGTCGTCACTTTTTTATTTAGATTGTATTTTATCCAATATTTTTCCTCTCCTTTCTAATATTAAGACAATCCCTCTCTTCCTTGTGTTTACTTATTGGTTTACCTGTAGGCTGGTCTTCCTCATGGAGCACTGATCCTTCAGACCCTCGAGCTGCGCCACCAGCTGAGCCTCTGTCGCTGATGATTCCTTCAACTGTGCCGTCAGCCGAGAATTCTGTGCGGTCAGCTCTGCAATCAGGCTGGCTTTCTCTTCATCGCGCTGTTGGAAAAAGACAGGATAAGCATTCCTTATAGTAGCTGTAGTCCAAAATTAACACTATCACATGGGTATTATATGGTCTGTGCTAATTGAAATTGGCAAAGATGTACGACACAACCACACGAATCAATTTACCATTATCACTCGATGATCACGAGCCTTTAAAGATCAAGTGAGGTCTTAGCAATGATGAACACTTGATATTTACTTTAAAATGAAGTTTACGATTAAATAACTATCATACATACATACATACCTTGACGCTCGTCTCCCAATGGGGTAGGCACAGACTATGGAACGCCAGGTGCCCCGGTCTACACATACTACTTTCGCTTCCTCTACATTCATCAATCTCTTCATGCACGTACGTCGGTTTCGGGTGCTTTTGATTTGGCCCTTAGTACATCGCGAATCTGATCACCGTCCGTCCGTCTAGGACGTCCCCTACCGACATCTCCGCTCACTCTCGCTCGCCATATCTCTTTCGTACTCTTCTTTCATCCATCCTTTCTAAATGACCAAACCATCTTAGCATACCCTTTTCAATCTTAGTCACTACATCTTCTTTCAAACCACATCGTTCTCGGATCTCGTTATTTTTAACTCTATCTATCATCCTAACTCCACACATACTTCTCAGAGCTCTCATTTCAACTGCATTAATCCTGCTTTCGTTCTTCTAACTATCAATTACTTGTTATTTTGAATAAAAACACGCTTGATGAATATTTGAGGTGTCAAACAGTACTAATTGCATAGATATATAACAAACAATATGTTTTCCTACTTCTATGACTAATTTGTTTGCATCATTTATTATTTGGCAATTTCAATTGACAGTTAATACAGACTACCTATAGTCCAACTGTTGGACTGTTTGTGATCGTGACAGTGCAGCAAAGACTAAAAGCTGGAAGTTTGATGAAGTGACACTTAGTACCAATTTCACCATACGATGTTAATTTTAATCTATGTTAATCGACAGTTGGTTCATTCATTTTGACAGCTGTTAACGCTCCAATCGCCTGTTAAGTGGTTAACATCGTATGGTGAAATTGGTACTTAGTTTAATCCGTTAAATAGTTTGTATTAGGTAAAACAAACAATCGTACAATTTTGTTTTGTTTTCGAGTGTCACCTCCGATTTGGGAACACGAACATAGTTCTTTATCGATATATTATTAATAGTTTTATGTTAACTAGCCCAAACTAGGTATTTAATTAATTAGCCATAGAAACACGAACATGGCGTCAAAGTCAAGGTCCGCATCAATATGGATTTTGGCAACGATCCAGCGTCGTTAATATCGACATTAATTAAAAACAGATGCTTGTGACTACGACAAGATATTTTTCACCAAATTAAAATATTCCTCGTGTGGTTGCCGAGTTAGAATAGTGCCACTCCATGTCTTCCCGTGGATGTCGAAGAGACGACTAAGGGAATAAAGGCTTTTAGTACTGTTAGGCGATGGGCTTGCAACCTGTCACTAATACGCTGGTAAACATCTTAGCCTAATTGTGCAAATTGTGGTTATAGAATTATCAACAAGTTTTTAGAGATGTTTGTAATTCTGTAGCTCTGCCTTCCCCACTCTGGGAACGAAGGCGTGAGATTATGTATGTATGTAAAATATTCCGCAACTCTATCTACCTATGCACATCTAGCCTGTACCCTTAAATGATATCTCTACGTTTCAGTGGTTGTTTTTTTTAATACTATAACTACAGTAAGAAATTAAGGTTAGAAAAGAAAAATATCATGTAAATTTTCAATGTTTTTCTTTTTTAATTTGCTCGATTCTTGTCCTCGTCTCGTGCATAGTCGTTCCTTAATGCATAAGTGGGAAAGAGATAAACTAATTAATGTCACTTGGTACTGAATCTATGCGACTACTGAAATTAGAAGGGTGAGCATTTAATTGATGTGTCCTTTAAAACGGACAAAATCCGTTTAAGAGTTAACGCTGGTCCCATGGAAACTCAAAACTTCTTCTGAATCAATACTCTTCTAACTATGCTAGGTACAGAAAGAAACACGAATCTGTGCAAGAGGACTTGAAGCTGAAAATTTCCATACAAAATGCGATAATGTTTCTCTCCCATACCTAGTCATAATTTTAGCATTTTTGAATTTGTGGTAGGTATAATGAAAAACTAGAATTGTACTTTTACTTTCCAAACTCAAGTTAAAACAAAAACGGAAACCTACAAACATAGTTTTTCATAATAACTACAACATATAAAAATCTGGAAATCGAACTTGATTTAAGGAGTAAGGAAAAACGCCCGGAACTATTTACCATTTAAGAATTTGAAAAGTCACTAAAAAGTTCTCCAGGCGGACTTTTTAGCCACAAAATGGAAACATTACTCACTTAAGTAGTTACAGTGGTATCTTGAAAATTTTCATAATAGATAAATGAGATGTTAATAAAGATTAAAGACTTATTTGATATTACTTAATATGTAGTTTTATTACTCATATTCCATCTAATTACAAAAAGTCCGGACAAAGTCCAGACTAGTCTAAAAGTCCGGACATGCCCATGTAACCCTACTTGAGAACTAAATTTGTATGGAACTTTTTGACAGCTACGCGTATAATAAGCGTCGACTCACAATCCTCGGAGGAGTTATAAGATTAACGTGTGTACTTATCTGTATACCTGTTTGTCTTTCTGTGACATTGCAGTTCCCAAACGGATATACCTACACCAGTTTTTACCATGGTTTGATGAATATTAGTCTACAAACAAACTCACTGATAAATTATCTATTATGATATCGTCCACGAGGTACTCAAGTGCTTTCTAACAAAGTTTGTACCAACATCGGATCACCTCAAATCTCCAAGATCTACATCAAGCGTGGTTAATTCCTCTAATGGATGTAACTAATTTCAAAGCCACTGCTACAGCAAACCGGTCTTTAACTCCATTGTTACAGTGATGTTTTTCCTATAATTCGGTTTTGCGAAAGAGTTTTTTAACAAGACCGTCTGGAGGACGTCGCAAACCATGACGGGTTGCGACACGACAATAGAGTTGCATAATAAAGTAAATAAAAACATTGTTAATGTTGTTTTAAGTCCTCGAACTGCACTAGGTTCGAGTTAGGACTGTTTTATTTCAGAGGACACACAAATTGATTGACCTACCATGTGGTGGTAGGACCTCGTGCAGGGTCCGTCCGGATCGATACCACGCCATCTTATCCCTTAACCTACCGCCAAGCAGTAGTGTTCGCATTGTTGTTTAGGAATGGACAACCGGTGAAATTAAAAGAATAGACGCATCTTATTCCTCAGGGTTGGCAACGTATTTGTGGACTTAGGTTTGCAATTGTGGGAATCCAAATGACTATTGGCCACAGTTCCCATTTACATCCCTTCCTCATCACACAAATAATAGCCCATACCGATTCGAACCCAATTCCACTGACGTCGTAGGTAGGGTCACTACCAACAGTACCAACTAAACTAAACGCATCGTCAAGGCAAGAAAAAGGTTCATTATAATGATGGTTCCTGTCGGAAGTGTCAACATCCTGTCACATTCATGATGGCCGCTGTACACATTGGGCCAATGCGTTGGGCTAAGGTATTGAGCCAACATGTAGAGGGCTACCTTGGCTACGCCGCCATTGGTTTATTTCTAGTTGGCGACCAACACTGGCCGGCCTCCCGGCTAGTGTCGATTTTTCGAACACACATCAAAGGATCTTTTATCAAAGCGCCAATGCAGAATGACCGATATGCCAATGTGTAAACATGATTAGGCTTTTGGCCCAATACCTTGGCCCCTTGGCACCGTGTGGTTGCCGGCTTAGAATAGTACCACTCCATGTGTTCCCGTGGAAGTCATAAGAGGCGACTAAGGGCTTGTTGTATTGTTAGGCGGTGGACTTGCAATCACTAATTAATACACTGGTAAACATCTTAGCCTGTTTGTGCAAAATGTGTGTTAGAGAATTAACAACAAGTTTTTAGCGTTGTTGGTAATTCTGTAGCTCCACGCATTGGCCCAATGTGTACAGCGGCCTTAAGGACAATGTTCTCAGGTAATTGACCACTTGTATGTTATTTATTATTGCAATAATATATTTGTTTATCTTGTCTACATATATCTTTGATCCGGTGTCGCGCGACAAGTCAAGCGTTTGTAAACATTGTTAGGAAAAGTATATAGGATGGTGTTAGGTAAATATACCCTACGGATACGGGTTGAGTAAAATGATGGATAAGTCAGGACTTTATATGATAGTTATTAAGAGGTATTTTGCCTTGTTTCACAACAAGGCAAAATAGCTCATCATTATCAGTTAGATTCGTATAGAATATGCTAGTTTTTTTTTTCTAGGTGCTAGACAAGCGTGACAGGTTACTGACATACCTAGTTGCGCAGTTCAGTTTACGGTGAGAGAAAGAGACTGACTGAAATAACTTAGTCCCGTACACGAGAAATTTTTGAACTGCATATAGCTAATAGGTCTCTGCCTGTCGTGGTCACTTGGTCACCCTGGATGTTATATTATAACTTAACTTAACTGATTGATATTGTCATTTATACATATTATGTACAGTGCGATTTACATTAAATAAGTGTTTGATAAAACCGCCCAACTAAATCTAAATTCACTTCTCGTGAGTAAAATTTAAAATAAACTATGATAGCTTAAGACTACGGAATAAATGGGACTGGTAGAGATACCTTGTAGCATTAAGTCCGCCTTTCGTACACTATTTAAATTTCGTGCGATAAAGTATTTAAATGAATAACAACATTTTTGTATTAGATAGTAATTACTAATTGTTATTGCGATTTCGCAGAAACCTCATTAAATAACCTGGCAACACTACCCATTACACATTCAAACAATAACCCAAACCCTTTTTTATGCGTGTAACATTGACCGTGAAATTCTTTGGGGACCACAAAATGGTGGAATTACGCCAGCTGATTTATAGGCTTGGCGTGTCCTTGACAAAAACCATTATTATGTCACCCTGTAATGGAACGTGCGTTAAAATTTAAATGTTACAGTGGTTACCGCGAATGCTACTTAACACTACATAATAATATTATACAAGTCGAACAAAAAGCAAGCTCTAAAAAACTCTACTGATGCTAACAAACTTTAAATAATTATAAATCCTGAATGATCATTCATGATCATTCATTCATAATTTGTCGATTTTCCTTTTTACAATATGGCGTCTGGTTGCCACCATATTGATGTTTTATAACTGTCATATCTTTAGTGATACACAAGATTATGACATATCGTTTGACATAAGAATCATCAAATCCGAATCGAATCAGTTTAGTTTCTAGAGCGCCTTATAAGAACAAACATACATACATACAAAGATATAAGTAAGGGCTGATAAACACATTAGGTACTCTCATTGCGTTGCGCAGTCAGGATTTTCAGTCAACATCAGTTAGATATTTTTTCATGGAAGGTTTTTATGTTTAATTAATTGTGGTTTATGTACCGCTGTTACAGAAAACTCACTTAAAACAAAGCGATGCGAGGGCGGATCGCTAGAAGTTGACAAAGTCGATTCATTTTACATAGCATCTTTGGTATTCTAACATATCGATATGATAGCTCTTTTTTATGTGATTGCACCGTCCTTTTTTTGACATGAATTTTTTGCCCAAAAGCAGTTTTTTGTTATCATTTTCTGTGTTTTCCTGTGTGACCTTTTTCCTTTCCCTTCTCATGGCACAACATAATGATATAAAAACGACCAGAAACAATATGGTTTTTTAGGAATTATCGTATTTTAGCTCGTAACATTCAAGACATTCTTCCTTAAGTTCAATAATCCTAACTATATCCCTTTTTTTATTTCATTCGGTCAATCCTGGCTGTCATTCACTTCTTCTAAAACTCTTAGCCGCCATAACATGCGCTCGCGCTAATAATAGTCTAAAATAATGTAAAAACTACACATACAGTCCCCGTCTGCCTTCTGCATAATTTGTGAATCCTCTAAGTGTGACAATCATACGAAGTAGGTGTTCAGAATTATCAAGAAACCATTGTGTTACAAGTATTATAGCGGCGCCGCTCAACGTGGGATGCCCAGGCAAGTAGGTAATACAAACACACCCTGACTGACTAAAGGTACTGTCTATCCTATCTTTCTAGCAAAATTATGTTCCTAACAATGGTTAAGTGCCATCATAAGACACATAAGTGTTTTTCTAGGCAAATTATTGGTAGTGAAGAAATAATCACAAAGACTACCATGTTTCCATATTAAAATACATTAAATCCACGTTATTAAGAACGTGCACAAAAAACAGCGGCATCTACAAATCCTTTCAAATGCAATAATTGGATTACTTAGGTACCGAAAATGCTAATTAGGCGGACAAGTGGGCACTGGACGGGTTTTCTCGATAAATCGGGTATCACGTGTAATCGGATTAAGTACAAAACAAGACAGAGCAACACCCTTCACCTTTAGGTACTCTTACTATGAGTTACAATTACCGTACTAGCTAGCGAGTCGAATGCTCTGACCTTCGCAGACGATTCTTATAGAGTGCGAGGGACAGAGCATTCGACTCGCTAGCGAGTACGGTAATTGTAACTCATGGTAAGGGTACTGAAGTGCGATGACACGTGACACGAGGTGACGAGGAGTTATTGACAGCACTGTATTTTTAAAGGTCCATCAGCGGACTCAAGTTTACATAATATATAAGTAACCTGTTGCCCGCGACTCCGCCCGCGCAGAAATTAAAACATAGCCTATGCTACTCAGGGATAATGTAGCATTCTAATGGTGAAATATTTTTTGACATCAGTCCAGTAGTTTTTGAGTTTTTTCTATAAAAACATACAAATGTTTCCTATTTATAATATTATTAGTGTAGATGTCTAGAGCGCTCGCGATTTCGTACGCGTAGAATTAGTTTCCCGCTACTCCCCCTATTTCTTCCCGTTAGGGGTCGATTTTCGGAAAATCCTTTCTTAGTGCCCCCCTAGGGTACCCAAGGAGTACTCCCTCCAAATTTCAAGTCCCTAGGTCCAGTTGTTTAGGCTGTGCGTTGATATGTCAGTCAGTCATTCAGTTAGTTTCTCATTAAAATTTTATCAAAGTAGATTTCTCCCATTTTAAACAAGTATATACCCGGTACGTACCGGGTATATTATAACTGCGAGTATTTATCCGCAACCTATTTCTATTTGTAATTATAACCGAAATAAGACCTCGAGGAAAACGCAGAATCCATTGCGGTTAATGCACGATAATTATATTTCAGTTCGAATTCGCCGAACGCCCAACAATGACCAGCTGGCCTTGGTGGGCGATATTGTTCGAGGTTCAATGCTATCACATTCGAATCCGTTTTTTTGACAAGGGCCAAGGATTTTTTATTGTTTTATCACGTTTTAGGTCGTTATTTTGGCCGCCATTATTATTTGTTCAAAAGTACATTATAGATTGAAGTTTATTTACGGACATCCAACGGTGTAATAACACATTTTTTTATGCATTTTTTTTTATGCAATTCATGCAATAGCTAGTTCGAATTTAATGTTAATCTGACAAACTACGACAGTTCTTATTTTCTTTTGTCACTTACTGTACCTATATAATATGCATTTCAAACCGATACATTTTTGCTACGAACTAAAAGAAAACTCAAGAAGTTCTAAGATATATGTACCTACCTCCTTTAGATTATATCGTGGGCGTAAGTTTGTAACCTATAAAAAATTTAGATTTTTCAAAAAAACATTTTTTTAATATCTCCCTAATTGTTATTTTCTGTAAGTAGCTAAGCGTCATGTTAATTAATGTTTTACAACAAAGCGCAAATTACTAATGCAGTTCAAACCGTATGCAGGTCATAGCGTGCATACTATCTGTCTGGATCGCGTATACTTACTTACTTTAAACTATAGTTTTCGACTAAGTAGACTAAACTGGCAATAGAATATAGAATTCTGTATTAAGCTAATTCAAATATTGTATTTAAGCATACAATTTATGTCATTTGTCTTTAACAGGACCTAAATGTATTTGGAAACTAAAATCCCTTGAACAAAAACTATTAAAAAACGCAAAATCAAAAATAAATCCTGGATAAACATAAACACATACTAGCAATAATGACTTATACGTCCCAGAGAAACTCTTGTCCATTTTCTCAAATTTAATCAATCTTTAATAATGTACGCCAAATGTTTGGTCAAACTTTAAGCAATATTTCTCTGTACTAATTGGACAAGCGTGAACGTTACCAACGCCAATGGATGTCACACCGAAAGTTAGCAATCGATCCACCGAATCTATTTCGACATGACCCTTTGCCTTCTCATTGTGGCAAATCACCGTGGAAAATTATAAAATGGTTCGTTTATTCATGATTATAAGTTTTGAAACGAGTATTTACATTTATTTTGGAAACTATTGTATTTGAGGCATTAGCGTGGTGCCAGTCTCCCTAATCTACCCCCAACAGGAAGAAATAGAGTGAGTACCTAGGTACCTAGGTGAGTATTAGGTAATGGTAAACTTAATTCTTAAGAGTCTTAAGTAGCAGGCGTCCTCTAATTCCACTAATATCATAAATCAGAAAGTTTGTGTATGTGTTCGTTTGTTACTCCTGCACGCTGCAACGGCTGAACTGATTTGGATGAAATTTGGAATAGAAGGTGTTTACACCCTAGATAAACACGTAGGCTACTTTTCCTCAGAAAATTTAACATATCAGCGGACGATATCATATATCAAGTTCCAATAACTTCTGAGTTTTGACACGATTTCTGGCCTAACTACTGTTTTATAGAATGCTAGTTTAAATATTATCATTGCCATAAGCAATATTTAAAAAATGACTGACTGTCTTGGGAAACGAGTGCCCGTGTGGCCTACATACTGAATAAACATCTTTTTAAATAATTGTACCTACGCGAAGTCGCGGGTGTCCTCTAATATCATTATAAAACTGTTATTTGAGGTAATTAGTGGTACCTGTTTGACGGAAGTGTCCCGGGACCCAATCTTCGTGGTCAGCTCGCGGATGTCGTTCTGAAGCTCCAGCAGGCGCGCCTCGTATTCGCCCTGTGTCGTGTCCAGCCGCCGGCGCAGCAGGTGCTTCTCCTGCTCCAACTCCTGCAACAACATGACTATGAAGATTTGCCCATAATTCAATCTACTCCCTTTTTAGGGAGTCCCACTGTCCCGATCAATATACTCGTACCTACGCTGTCCGTCCGTACTTTAGATAGCTGTATCTTTTGAATATAGTAATAGATGGAGTTTTTTCTAGAATATGTGTTAATGAGATACGGCGGATTTACGAAAAGAAAACAGTGAAATAATTCAAAATACATACAAGCGTCAAATTTGGTATGATTATTAGTACGAAAGGAGGAAATTTGGGGAGGCATATATTCAATACTAGAGAAATAGATGCCTGAGATGATGATGATAGTACAAATCCTGCAGAAAAACTACAAGTACTAAAAAATTATGTAAGTCGGTGTGGGTCGCGCTGATTTGATTCTGAATCGAATTCAAATCGGAATATAATACCTACATCGTCTGTACCTCTTTTGGACCTTAACGTCATCCAATTAGAATCGAAATGTGCTAAAGGAGTTTCTTGGTCGACTATATATCACTGGGCGTTATTTAAGATGCGCAATGTACACCAAATTATCACCTGCCACTTTAAGAGCGTAAAACATACGAGTAGTAAATAAAACAAAGAAACTGTTTCATGTAGTTGTGTTGTATACCAACAAAACCAACATGGAATTTACCCATTCATTGACTGGGTAAGTTATTTTAAAAACTGTTATCCCACTTACGATCGTATTCTGTAAAAAATCTCTTTCTAGTTTCCACATGTAAAAGACAATAGACGGGAAATGCACAAAGTAAAAAAAAACCGTCGTTTGCTTCCGTTGGCAGCGGAACTATGGTTTTTGCGCGCGAATTGACGATTTAAGCTGATGATCATTGGTTTAATAAGGAAGAGTAAATGGAATCAAGGTTTAGATATAAGTACCTAATTAATTACTCGCTAGGATAGATTATAAATATGAGGAAATAGTATATCTGTAGTAAAACTGACTGAATGTAAGAATGATTCAGTTGCAGTTTACTTGGCTACTGTGTTATCCAACCTTGACAGGGACAAAAATGAAGGCGAACTTTTGTACATCCCCTTTTGGGAAGTATTCTTTTTGTTAAGTCGTCTACAGATTTTTTTTATTGCCCCCGACTTTTGAAGCATCTGGTTTTGGAAAAACATTTTCACCGATCACTTGTAACTTTCAACCTTGACACTGGCAGAAGTGTCCCACTGGATGGTAGCCGTAATATCAACGTATTGAACTTAAAAGGTGTAGATACAAAATTGTGTGTAGAAGTGATATCGTTGTTACCTACGTACTGATGTGCCCAAGGAAGCTTTCCAAAATTGCGTAACATTTCATGTAGGAAATTTTCGGAAACTTCTCACAATTTTGTAGAGGGATTGAAACTATCCGTTTCTTAAATTTAAATTTCCTATATTTCCAGTGGAAGTTTCCGGATATTTCTTAGAACTCTTCCAACTTTTTGGAAACTTTCCGCAACTTGCACATCAGTACCTACGCATCAACATTTTCACCGATGTTATCCATTATTCTCAAGTTTTCCATTGCAATAATGCTTTAAGTAGGTAAGTAAACAAATAAAAATAGATTATAGGCCATATTTTTATTAGGTTCCTGATAAAGAAGAAGTATATATGAGCGAGAATACTAGACAAATGATTGTTGAATTCAAGAAAATGAAAACACTTTGCCCTTTGAGTCAGTTAAATATTATTGAAATTTGTTATTGTCATAAATTCAGCTTTAAGAAACGATAAAGCGGTATAAGGTGTAATCTAGCTACGAGTTTGTGCAATAAAGTCAGCTGTCCAGATAGATTAGATCATTTATTACTGTGTCACACTGTTATTTATTATACTACCTAGGTAATTACTTACACAAAGTGCAACATAGACATTGATGTTGCTTTCTACCAACTGCAGCGTGATATTTAGCTAAAACACTTAAATCTAATAGGTTAGATAGTCTTTAACCTTTTATTTCTGGAGAAAACAATCAGAGAGCAGAGGGTTCTATTCTATTTTGTTCAAGCCCGTTTTGCTACTACATCTTAATTATAATGATGATGTAGAACTTACCGTCATAAGAATGAGAGCTACCATAACATCAACAAAATGTTTACGATATAGAAATAAAATCGGGTAAATGGCATAGAGTCAAGATGGATAAGTCAAGGGCGCATTTGACAATTTTAAAACAGTGATTTTTGTTCATTTTACAATGATGTAAATGTCAGCAAACGTCGTTTAACTAACTAACCCATGTATTTAAGAATCTGTTTTGAAAAAAAAGGTTTGTTTGAAACTATTATCGGAAGTAAATATTTTTTGTTTAACTTACCTGAATTAGGTATAACGAGTTGAAATACCTACGTAAAGTCGTAGAACATTTCTTTGTTTTTAAAATTTGGCTAAACCTCTGCTTTAGTCATTATTCACAGAACATACATAATTCAGTTGGTTTACATATGTAAAGAATATAACTTTGAATAATATATCTCCTTATGAATGCTTGCAAATTTCAAGCAGACTCAGTAAACAGCGCTTAACAATTAAAAACAAAAGAACGATACGTCATTGTCTATGTTTGTTAACAATGCATTTGTGTAAACTATGCGGAATAAAGTTCCTAGTTAAGTGCACTCACTTAACTAGGAACTTTATTCCGCATAGTGTAAATGATAAAGTATTCTTTATTTGAAAACTAACAAACTAAGTGTTGTTAGGCATGTCGGTTAAATGACAAATTAAGCATGGCGGTTAAATGTCAAAATCTTTATTAATTAATAAATTGAGACAAATATTTTAAAACTCCTCCAAATACATGTATAAATATTGTAATAATACATATGTAAATAATACATATGGCCAAATGAAAGCGTGAATAATACCATAAACTTTCAAAACAATACGCATACTCAAGTCAAGACACTAAAATTAAAATAAAGTCATGTCATCCATATAGTTTTAACAACGATTAACGTACATGACTAAAAGAATAGCTAAACAACAATGGTTAAACCAATTAGAAAATAGAAATTTTTAATATACTTTTGGTTACAAGTATCATATCATTGTAACGCTTGAGATGTGCCCTACTTGCCTTTCATCTTTCTACATTATCAACTTATGTGAACACTTGAACCATAGACAGTAACTGGGGCGTTTTCACAACCTCTGTCTTCTCTGTGGTAAGTCACTTTTACCTCAAACAATAACCTTTTTGTTACAATTTAAATGTCAACTCTTCCGGTGTGAGTGATGGGAAAATATGACTGACAATGTGATCTCTCTTCGCGAAATTGTAACTAGCTGGTTGAAATTATAAAATGTTGTTAGTTAACATGTTGGCTGCGAACTAAAATATAAGTAAATGTTTAGGCTTATTCTTGAATAACACAAATTGTTTAAAGTTCATGTTCAATATATGTAAGTGATGGCACGAATAATATTATTTATTACTATTATTTTTGTATCTAAGTTAAATTAACAATTTATCTTGAAAATACCGGCATATTGCATTTAGTTTGTTGTTTTATTATGTAATTTACCCATACAAAACATACCTACCTATAATACCCATTAAGTAACACTTAATTCGTGAGGACGATTCGTCATACAAACACTCCAAATGTCCTCGGACCATTCCCTCGCATTAACATCCTTAAATCTCGGTGGACCATTAGAGCGGTATTGCAGCGCGCACGGCGCAGCGTGTATGATCGATTAGGATGCGCACAATGCGCAGACTGTCACGACGATTGCGCGGCTAATGCGCGTGCGCGGGCACGGACTTGGGAGATGTCATTAGGCGCAAAGTTGTCAAAATTGACCAGACCTTTCTTGCTAGCAGGTTATACAATATACGAGTGTAAAACGGTGGGTAAAAACTCGAATTTTAGGTAAATACTTGGGTATATAAAATGACATTTAAAGCCTTGTATTTGCTTAGCCTAATTAAACATTTTGCAAAGGAAACGCAAAACT
The DNA here is from genome assembly GCA_946894065.1 of Acleris literana. Classification (NCBI taxonomy): domain Eukaryota; kingdom Metazoa; phylum Arthropoda; class Insecta; order Lepidoptera; family Tortricidae; genus Acleris; species Acleris literana. The sequence goes on from OX335687.1 coordinate 3,662,615, forward strand.
TACACATCTTGTTTGCTGTTAATGATTGATGTCGCAATATTTCTGGTTTCATATTTCTTTTATAAAATACTAACGCGGCCCGCGGGCCTATACTCCGTTTATTTGGGTACTTAAAAAATGTAAACAATCCAAACCACGTGGCATTGTTAAACAGCCAATCAAAACTGTTTTATCGAACTTTGACGTAACAGTGGTCTGCTTCTATTGGCTGACGAACTAAATCACGTGGTTGTTTTGTTTACATTTTTTAAAGTACTTATCTAAACAAACGGAGTATAGTATGGTTGCGTCTATAGCGTGACAAATTGTGGATAACGCATCCGTCACTCTCGTACTTATATACGTGTCAGAAAGTGACGGATGTTTTATCCACTTTTTGTCACGCGATAAACGCAGTCATATTAGCCCTGGGTTATTGTATTGCTTAAAAAAATTACGCCATAAAAAAATGACTTACTGATGACAATGCTAATATTTCAAAAGTAATAAAATAATTATGCTTAGGGCTACGCGGAATGGCTGTTTATGTAGATGTTGTATAATTCCAGAGCCAGATGAAATAAATATATTTTAAATTACTCATACGGGCATAATTTTCACGCCTTTATGGTTAATAATTAACTTTACGATTAACCATAAGTTACGAAGTTAGACGCGGATGCGAGCCGTCGATCTGTCAACACAATGGCGAGAAAAAAACGTTTATGGAACCTGAGTATTTACATAGCCATAACTATTGTTCTCTTGTTCGCACGGATAAGCCTGATAAACTACACGACGGACTCTGTTTAAAAATAAAACATTACTACCCACTATTACTACAAAGAAGTTACATCGAAGACGTGTTTAGGTATTTTCTGAACAAACAAAAATCTGAGAGTTCGGGTTTTACCCGCTTTGACAAAAATATTATAAACAACTACCCACATCAAAAATTACCAGGGGGGTTATTATGAAATAGCTATGCAGTTCAGTTTACGCTGAGAGAATAGAACAGAGCTATACAACTGCTATAGCTCTGTCCTTTACGCTCGCCGTAAAATAAACTGCATATCCATGTCATAATAACCTTCCACGAATACAAAGGTTCCCCTATGGAATCTCTAATCGTTATTTGTCCTAATGCATTGTTTGTCCGAATTTTCGTTTATCCTAAAGCCGTGCTGAAATTTTTTAAACTTTTTAGCGTTGTTATAATAGAACCCTAACCTTACCGAACCGCAGACATAATTGGAAAACTTAAAAAGTGGCCTGACTCAGCTTAAAACCAGTTTAGGGCAAATGAATATTCGGACAAACGATTTGTTAGGACAAACGTTGTTAGGGATTCCGAGGGACACCCGAATACAAAACATCCTTTAATAGTTTTGATATTTGCGATGTACCTATTGACTGTATTGCGATTAATTGTAAATTATCCAAAAATTATACGGTTATTATTTAACCAATGAAATTTTTGACATGTGTAGTTTTTTTTGTGATTAAATACAATTTCTGTTTGATCCAATCCGGCCCTGCGTCCGCGCAGCTCTTTGCATATTAATGCTTCTACGGCAGACAGGCATCGGACTGTCGCACACTTTCACTCCTCGGGCCATCGCGACCCGCCAGTCTGCAAGGATCAAGAAGGGTTAAAGAGGGGCAGAGGGTACGCCGTATCTAAGTACAGTCAACAGCAAAAATAAGTGATCATTTATGTACCTTGTCACTTTAACGTCGTGTTTGAAATGTCATACAAAATTGTGAAACGATTGAAAGCGACAAGGTACATAAATGATCACTTATTTATGCTGTTGACTGTACACTAACAAGTCATCTTTACTTGTATTATGAATGAGAAAGTTGGGGTAACATTGGTTAGTTCCGCCTGCACAGGGTTGTGATTTATTATCCCAGAATACCGATAAAGGGGAGCATGAAATGTCATTTAAAAAAAGCTAAATTTTATAGACTGCAATTATAAACTGCAATTATAAACTTATCGTACCTATGGCATCTTGAATAAAGTAGAGCAGTTGGCAGGTTGTTAGATCTTACTTTATTAAACAATAGAAAATAAAATGCAGCGATATGGTTTCTGCCAAAATAGTGCTGTATATTGCAAAATAATTACGTAAGACTGTTGCACCAAAAATATGAAGATTGCACGTGAGGACGACTTTAATTGGCATATTGTGACAATGACATAATAAGATAATAACTTTTTGTTTGCTAATGTTAGAGTCACGTATCTTGTTAGCGTGAATAATTAGATCTATTATCTTGTTAATTCTATATTCATGTAAGCTCTGCAATTTCGTTTGAGGATAATTCATAATGGTAATAAATAATGGGGCCCTATCCAGGATGCTTAACGCTAACGTAAGCGATATTCGAAAACAGTTAAAATGAATGAAATTGACACAAGCGCTCGACGAGCTCGTAAGGCAAGGCAACTTACGACAATCCTACCTATTCCTTCTCGGTACAGCACGACATAACTAATATGGCGCGCGGATTAAACATAAATCGACTCTCTGCCAACAGCGTAAGCGGGCCATATTATGGTGTCGTGCTGTAACGACAACGTTTGCCGAATGTATCCTGTCTAGGGCCACAGAATTAACTTATTAGCCAAACTAAATGCAAATCTTTAAGCTCGCTTAGCATTCTTGAATTATTTAGCATATATTTTCATTTTAACGGAAAGCATAATTCACCGTAATAGTGATTGGATTTTTTTTTATCCTAGTGACTCATGTTGTGTAATGAGTTTCGCATAGCAATCGAAGCCCAATGAGACAGGAAGGCAAATTACACCGGACTAGTCCTAGCACACCGGTTTCCTTTCGATACCCTTGGCCGAGTTGGCTGTCAATTTTATAAGAAAACTGGCGTTTACCTGCCACTTCTCGTTTGTCGTTATTCCACTACATACATACCTTCACGCCTTCATTCCCAGAGTGGGTAGGTAGAGCTATAGAATTACCAACAACTCTAAAAACATGTTGTTAATTCTGTAACCATATTTTGCACAAACAGGCTAAGATGTTTACCAGTGTACATTAGTGACAGGTTGCAAGCCCATCGCCTAACATAACAATACTACAAGCCTTTATACCCTTAGTCGCCTCTTACGACTTCCATGGGAAGACATGCCGTGGCACTATTCTAAGCCGGCAAGTGGTTATTCCACTAATTATCAAATTTCCATGAACGGAAAGTAGCCTATGCCCTTCCTCTAAGCTCAAGCTATTCTCAAACAATCTTTCATCAATCGGGTCGATAGACAGATAGACAGACATTTTTTTTTGCTTTTTTATATACGTAGTATAAAAATTAGTCGTTTTTCGCGTCAACGGATTTTCACCATAAGTTAGAAAAAAAATCTCGGGAGGTTTTTACGTATAATAAAGTTAGGTTTATGTACGAGTGTTACAGAAAACTCACATAAACCGAAGCGAAGCGAGGGCGGGTCGCTAGTTCTTAATATTTTTTATTCTGTAAGAGCTTAGCTTAAGACTTCATATTTTGGGGAAGGAATCAAACTTGGATTGTGAAACAATGAACCTTAACAGACGAGATCATTAATTAGGCGTAAGAACTCGATCTAAATAAACCTGTCAACACATATTTCTGGGGACCTAGTGAAGAAGGGTATAAGTCGACTTAACTTGTTCTACAAAAAGGGTATATACATCAACGGAGTATATTAGACTTAAACCCTTTTTCACTTGACCTTCAGAAGACTTAAACCCTTTTTCACTATGACCCCAGATTTAAGAAAAAGGAGGAAATGGCCTAAAAACCGATGACGATGATGAAAAAAAACCATATTAAATGTGAGTGGTGATTAACAAAACGATGAACAATAGCTTATTGCACTAAAGATATATTTTAATACGTAAGCCTAGACTTGTAGAAACTTCCCACATCAACCATCTTCGGTGGCGAGACAATCGTCAATAAAATTAGCCATTTTAATAATTAAGTATGTCATACTTATTAGCCGTGGGTAAACGAATAAGTTTAACCCAAAACTATTGTATCTACTATTATGGTGCTTTCGTTTGTGCAAGTCGCGTCCTACTGCTCTTCATATTATTTTAATTATATTTCGCGTTGAGGCCGAAATTAAGATTTAATCTTACCAATATAATTATATTTTAGAGGTTTAAGCTATAGGCGAGAGCGATAGTCTTTATTTTTCAGAAAAGACAGTCAGAAATTGAAGAGTAATATGTCTGTATCAGAATAGGGAGAAAATTGACAAATTGTTAATAGTTAATACTATAAGAAATGAAACGTAAAAAAACATACGTCTAACAAAAATTCTGCGGCACGACGCTCAATATTTTTCATTTAAAGTTTCATGCTTATCTAATGCAATATTTAAGTTTATAAATTTAATTAAAAGTGGCAATGCCAGCATTTTAAGAACGATGCCCATTAACAGCGATTAGTAAAGTTTTAGATAAATTGTAGGAGTAGTTACAGTTTTTTTTTCGTATTTTTAAATGTATGATACTTATGACTGTGCAACATTAATTAATATTACTGTCGTAAAATCTGACTGTTCAGTTTCTTGCGGCGTTTCTTATCAGCAGTGATCTGCTTTTGGAAACGCTAGATTTCGCCGTTTAAAAGTTCCCTAACAGCCTACTTGCTGAATAAAATCTAATTCTTATCTTTATCTTTGAATTATAGAGCTATCTCCCTCGCCCCTGCCTCGCCCCACACCCCAAAGGTCGCACGAGACGCTTGAGCAACGATTTCCGTAAAAAGTGAGCATTGTCTTATTTCGACATGCGCCGGAGTTGTAACTGTTTTGTTTCAATCGGTGAGAAGTATTGTTGATTGGGTAGTAAATTGTCAATGGCTTAAAAACAAACGGTTTGTATTAGTTTTAGTTATTAAATATGCTAGTTTTGTTTGTTTACACGTTAAAATGTAATTTTGAGGTTAAGTTTGGTTTTTTTTTCATTGAATTTGGTTTAGTTCATGGCCTTATTGAGTGGAAGATTGTGGTTTTGGATAAAAGTAGCCAAAATCATGGTCTAAAAAGACAGATAAGTTAAGTTATAGTTTGTTTAGTGTTTTCTTTTTATTGATTAGTCAATTGATCATCTAAAGTTGTCTTCAAATGTAAGAAGTGACCATTTAGACGCCGATTGTGAGAGCAAACGTGAGACATTAGGCCTTCATAGTGAAAGTGTAGTGTTCCATGCATTACACATTGGATACAGCGAAAGCCAAGACTGCTAGTAATGCGCATCTGGACTCAACTAGACTTCGACCAGCACGAATTTGTACTACTGGCGTATAGACAACGTGGTAGACTGGACTTAATTCTTATTTATCACTTTGTTTTGGAACTATAACTTCTGGATGATTTTAAGCCAAGGCCTTACTACTACTCCAATATCACCCTGTAGATGATCAAGTCCAATTCAAAAGGGTGTTCACGAAATCTAGATGTATCAAAAAAAGGAGACGACATGTTCTGCCCCATTTCATCCTTGTTTGTTGTATAGAACAGCGAGTTGATGGATGGATGTGCGCTGAAATGATGATAATGATAACATGATGGGAAATTCTAGTCAAGCGCATGACAGTTTATAGTTTGACCAAAATGTAGGGGGAGACGTTTTTCCATTTTGGCCAGATAGTATAGGACTGACCTTTTATACAAAAATCTCACTAAAGATTTTATTCCATTTAAATTTTATGGAAACAAGGAAATAGTTGAGCAAGCGAGCAATGAAGACTCACAACAGCAGAGGATTTGCAAGCGCTAGCATTTGAGAAAAGAGTAGGCTCGTTTCTTGAAGGCTTACGCCTAATTCACATTGTAAGCTTTCTTTTACGCCAATGCAATGCAAAATGCATTTAAAATTTCTTCCTTAATGTATCACAGTCATAAATGTCATAATTAAAGTTAAATTTCCCGAATGATTAATTACTTCTTTGTTCACGATCTCTCATGTTCACTAATGATTCGAGGAAAGTGAGAAAATCATGGGAAACGTACCGCCACGCTACAATATGTCGTTACGGTTTTGTGAGGTTTATGTAAAAGAGCTCGTTAGACACAATATTAGCTAATCAACTTCTTAGCTAATGCATCCTAGATTCTCTAACACTTTAGGTAAATACTGAAGTGGAGAGAATGCTACACTGTTGTTTTTTACAATAAAACGGATTCTCAAAAGGTCGTATCGTCGTATAAGTTTAAAGTCAGTTTGTCGTTTCTTAACAACTAACTTACATATGACATTGACTCAATTTGTTATAAACTTATATGCCAGTCCACTACTCGACATACAAAGAGTTCGTGATAATGATCAGTCTCATGATTTTAAGAAAGAAAGGCATAATAACATATATTGTGAACCCAAATTTAAGATAAAAGAGTCAAACAGATAAGTAAGTTTTTTAAGAGACGGAAATCCTTTCATGATATTTAGGAGGCAGAGTTACCTGGGAATAACCACTTGTTTAACACTAGGATAATATCGGTGGTCTCCTTCGACGCATTTTGATCACCTTTTAGACTATAACCATACCTATTGATGTGCAAGTTGCGGAAAGTTTCCAAAAGTTGGAAATGTTCCGAAATTTACCCAAACTTTCACTAGAAATATAGGAAATTTAAATTTAAGAAACGGAAAGTTTCAGTTCCCATACAAAATTGTGAGAAGTTTCCGAAATTTTCCTACATAAAATGTTACGCAATTTTGGAAAGTTTCCTATGGCATATCAGTAACCATACCGCGTAACTTACAAATTCAATCAGTTGCAAAATTTACCTTAGCAAGTAATTCATTAAGGTAAATTTTGCTTTATTTGATTTTTTACGTTACGCGGTATTGCAGTGTGACCGACGATAAGTAATATGAGTAAACCAGAGAATAGCAGCGGCCTTTACACGTAAAGTTCGGACCGCGGGAAACGCCACGCGCCATTCCAATCTTCGTTCCGAACCGTAATTTTTTTACTATTACAGTTGCATTTACACGTACGTTACGTTTCCCGCGGTCCAAACTTTACGTGTGCACTGTGCAGGCCGCTTAAGCGTTCGAGCAAAATATTTTACCCTAAAAAAGACACATAATAGGAAGGATAAGCCACTTTCTCGCGAACATAGGTACACAATACATTAGCAATTCAATGCTACCAGCGCGTACGCTTGTGCGGCTAATTAAAAATAATTACGATGCCGCACGTTATTCTGCAAATCAGAATGCAATGCCGAAATATTATAGCTCTGTTGCGTAAGAATTATAACGAATGTTTTTGGGTTCAGATACGTTATGGGCCTTAACTTAATGATTTTATCGTAGGCTTATGTTTTTGTGGTAAAAGTTAAAATTAAAACTGATTAATTAGTGATAACCTTTATCCAACGATTGAAAGAGCATATATTAATTTGATCTAGGTATTTGAAACATGATATAAAATAAACTTTGTAGTAAATTATCTTGACTTGAGGACTGAGCTTCAGGATTTTTACAGTCAAATTGTTCAAATCAGTTTTTATGATTCCAAAAAAATAGTTTTAAGTAAAAAGAGAACCCTTTTGCAGAACTACAACTCGTACTTGAACAATTTTTTTATTTACTTAGTAAAAACCTATAATTCAAGTACATTGCAAACAAAAAAGACTTAAGTCAAGACATAATCTAATTTAAATTTTATGCTGTTGCATCAAGAATTAATTTGTTATGATTCGTTTTCGCTTCACGTTTACGTACAAAAAATGTACCAGGTGCAATATCGTAATTGCTTACGCTTTTGTGTTATATATGTTTATCAATAACGACGTAACGCGTAATGAGACGCTATTCTAATTAAAATCATAATCTTTTGTATTAAAGATCAATATGCAGCGTTATTTCACTTATTAATATGGCTTTTATAATAAATAACATGTACATGTTTAGACTTCTTGATACATTAGCAACTATAGTAATTTGGTTAATCTAATATTCGTGATTAATAAGTAATACATTAAGTGCCCAGCCTTTATATTTACTTACATTTTAAACCCGATTTAGAGCCTTTGCCATTGGTGTAAATTAAATATCGTATTTAATGAATCATCAATCATAATTATTGTATTGAAGTAATTTGTATCCGGGAGCTCAAAAAGTATAATTACCTAAATGCCTTATTGAGTTGCGATGCAATAGATTTTCTACATTGTTTGTAAAAAAGTGAGAAGGATGTTTATGTTCAATAGTGACGTATTTGAGTAGTTTATTTTTTAACGACTTTGTCCTGAATTCCAAGCTAATTAAGAACCTAATAAATAATCATTTTTATCTCCTTAACTCGTAAATTCACATCGATAGTTATAGATATTACTTTTTATTGAGGGTAGTACGGGGCACTTAACTTGGCAGTATTAGCAATGAACAAGTTGCAGAACATTCTCAGAAGTTAAGAAATCTCAAGAAATTACTGAGAATATAATCGGAAACATTTGAGAGCATTAAAAATGTTCTCTTTCCATAAAAAATTTAGGAATATTCTAAGAAATTTCCGAGAATTTCTCATAAGAAACTTTCACCATTTGAGAAGTTACTTTTCGGTACAATGCTAGGCAGTATTTGCCAAATTATGGTCCTACGTTTATTTTACATTTGAAATACCCGATGACAAAGGTGCAACATAAATATTTGGCAAATAATAGAAAATGCATCAAGTTAATATTGTAATGCTATTCGTCAATATTTGTGAAACGAAATGATGCCGTATACTTGTCAAACATAATTTATACAATGAATAAAAACTAAAAAAACAGTTTTAGTCCGTACCTCATATAAGTGTTTATTATGAAACGATTTATTTAAGTGTAATAAAGAGTTTACTTACTTACTTATTAAGTCCTAAGGTCCGTGTCAATTAAGATCGGAAAAGGTTTAAACAAATCAGTACATACTGTTTGACACATAACCTCAATTTATTATCGAGTCAGAATTATTGCCTAATGGCATTCTGTACCAGTCGACCAAATAATCAATCAGAAACTAACACAGTTGGTGCCCAAAGAAAAAAAAAAGATAAGACCTAAAACTAAAACTTTTTTCACGCCTGTCATAACAAGAATTAAATTAAATTCAAATTACTATTTACGAACAAATCAAATACAAATACGAAAATGTAATGCCGGCACCACACTTCGCTATTCGCTATTCGCTATGTGGCTGCGCCGTATTTATTAAAATATTTGTTATATGCGCGAACAACAAACATGCCTCCCACACTTTGTGACGGTATGGTGAACATGCCAAATATGTGTGTTGTTCGCGCAGCGATACCTACCCTTATCTGTGGTAGCGATGGAGATCTGATATAATTCTTTAAATCGTATTACTTTTTCGTTCATTCACTCCATTTTCTTATTAATATTAATTAGTAACCCACTAAACAAACTTCAATCAATCAGATTCCAATACGACGGATAAAAACTTGGAAAATCACGTCGAGACACCACAGATTATAATAAAGGGGCAAATTAATGAGTGAACGAAGTGGGAGTAGTCGATGCGCTATTCAAGTTATTCGTGTCCTTTGATGTGTGCCAAAAAACCGACAACTCTACGGATACGAGTATGCGCTATTCGCGCTTATGCGAAATGCGTGGGAATAAAGCAAACATAGACGAATGAACCCTCCACACTTCGTCGAATGTAGGCACATAAGCCGAAAAACGAATAGCGAATAGCGAAGTGTGGTGCCGGCATAATAAAAACCAAAGATCAGGTTGTACATTACGTACTTAACTTGTTCTTATACAGCAAAGAATTAAGAAAAAGACGACTTAACGTGTGAACCGTTTAGTGCAATAACGCCTTATACAACAGCACCCTTACCATGAGTTACAATTAACTTACCGTAAAACGGGGTGAGTGAGGAATAAGGGGTGAGTGGGGACACAACCTAAAATGAAGCATATGTTACTAATTATAAGTTTGAAATTATTTCCAATAGACGTAACGTTATTGTCCATTTAATAATTGTTCTTATTTGTAACAAGTTATGATTTATTTTAGGTTGTGTCCCTACTCACCCCGTTTTACGGTACTCGCTAGCGAGTTGAATGTTCTATGCGAAATGCGAATACAGTATTCATATAGAGTGCGAGGGACAGAGCATTCGACTCGCTAGCGAGTACGGTAATTGTAACTCATGGTAAGGGTACAGACAGAAGCCGTTTGTGGAGAAACAAATCGCCGTAATCAACTGCATGAGTGTTGTAATGACACGTTAGGGCCGTTTTGTATGATAGACAACATTATCATTGTTATTTTGACGACGGCGATTTCCAATTTGGTGTTAACCTAGTAGTTACAAAGCTGGCGATCTTGTGTTCGATCCCAGGTTTTTTTTATCGTGATTTTCGTATCGTATTTTATTTAGGTACATAATTTTAATTATTACTAGCGACCTGCCTTCGCTTCGCTTCGGTTTATGTGAGTTTTCTGTAACACCCATACATAAACTAGATTTCTTTCATACATAAAAACCTTACGTGAAAATTTATCTAACTGATGGTGTTACCCGCTTTGAAATTTGTTGCTTTATTTGGAAGATCTAAACGTACATACAGAGGGACAGACGGCGAGAAGCGACTTTTATTTCGTACTATCCAGTAGCTCTTTTTACAGGGCATTAGACAAGTAGAACACATTTACTTAGCGGTAAATCGTTTAATATAAATTTAACTCTCGCTCATTACCCCTATAATAATATCATAACAAAAATACCATACATCACTGCGTAAAAAAACTTAATTGAAATAACTGACTAACACGCGACTAAATAGTCCAAATTGAAGAGTCTATTAAAAACATTTAAGACCACTTGAAAAGGTATTTTAATTTAATGGCCTAAGCACTTCGCTACAACTATACTGACGTTCAAGAGAAAAACGTAGTATAAGATTATGAAGTCTTTAAGATTGAATTGCCTTTTTCTTTGGATGGCACTATAGTCTTAAAGTCATACGTTGTGCGCTGGTGACGCGATGGCGTGTCAACAACACATACAAATGCTAGTTAACGGCAGTGAATGTGTTAACAACATTTTAAAATTACTTTAATGGCACTATTCGTTGGCTAAATTGTTAAACAAAACTCTAGCTTCAGGCCATAACAATAAGGATCAATTAAGTAGACCTAATAAATTTGTAGTTGGTAACTTGTAACCAGCCAGCACGAATCGTCGCGCGTTTTAATTGAAAAGTAGCAACATCAAACAAAAATTGCTTATGTTTAAAACTTTATCCCTTGGTGATAAAGTTTATTTTGAAATGGGTTTGTTGTACGACTTACTTCTTTTCACTATTGAACATGTCTAAAGGCTTATTACTGTTAAGTATAAAGGCTAATATACGGTTATTATTTACAATTGTTCTGTAAGCAAAATACTATTGTAACCGCTGTGCTCAAGGTTCGTTTTTGCTCAAAAAAGACACACAGCTGATCAGCTGGGAATGTGTCATATTTAATACCCGGAACAAAGGCAAGTGTTCTTCCGGAGTGCGTACATTACCTTTTGTTAAAGACGGCCTCAAGTTCCAATGAGTTCTCGACACTTTAAAAATATCTTTGTCACTGTCAAAATATGTTTGCATAATTTTGCCATTGTAATTTTTAAAAACAATTTTTTGCAGATTTATCTTAATGTGTTACATAATTATACCCACATAAGGCTCAAAATACAGTCAACTTGATCGAAGTTACGCCTTTTGGGGGTCGAAACTTTAGACTCTGGGGACCAGGGGGTTGATTTTTGACTTTCGAGCGCCCGAAAGTTTGACTCGGATGTGAGCAAAATCTTCGAAACCGTTTTTTGAAATACGAGCGTTAGAATTGAAAACGAATGGTGTGGACCACTCGTCTTTAAATTTTCTATCGCTCGTAGTTTCAAAAATACGGTTTCACAGATTTTGCTCACTTCGGAGTGAAACTTTCGAGCGCTCGAAAGTCAAAAATCGGCCCCCAGAGGCCCGTTTCACGAAGCTACAAGTTACAAATTACAAGCGGAAGTCTCTTTCTAACTCCTTTTGCTAGAAAGAGAGTTCCGCTTGTAATTAGTAACTTGTAGCTTCGTGAAACGGGCCTCAGGAGTTCATGATATTTTTAAAGATCTTTCAAAAGCGCTTGGTGACCAGAATGCTGGCCTTTACTTGGCGCGTAGATTAAGGCCGAGCCACACCGGTTGCATGACGTGCACGTGCACGTGCGTGTTCGCTTTCCACTGCATTGTATAGTGACATGTCGTCATGAGAATTCATACTATACAACGCAGTGGAAAGCGAATGCGCACGTGCACGTGTACGTCACGCAACCGGTGTGGCTGGGCCTTTAAGCATTGCCATTCAACGTGGCAATGCTGCCAGCATTTTGGGAACGACGCCCACTGGTAGCAGTTTGTTTAATTACTGTAGTTTTAAGAAAATTTGTAAGTTCGCTTGTTTTATTGTTTCTTTGCCCCTTACAAATACTAGATTATTATTTATTATGGCGTATTTTTTTCACAACATATTAATGGTTTATCTTCTTCGTCTTAATGTTTCTCCGACTAGAGAAGGTTTCCAAACAGCTCCGGTGTACTTTACTGTCGCAAAGCAAAATCATTGACGAGCGCTCGCATTGCCAATCCTCTCCCAAAATTAAAAATCAAATGAGATTAAAAATAATTAGCAATGGAATTAAAACAACCGCAACACTGAAGGTTAAACCTGTATACGCGACATTACACTTTTTATAACCACATTTACATTTTACGATACATTTTACACAATTTGGTCAATTTTCGTAACGTCGGTAAACATTTCAAAACTCGATGCTAAAGGTAAAAAATCGTTGCGCAATTAAAAATAATATGCATTGGTATTTTATACGTAAAAGTACTGACGTGTAAGTTGCGGAAAGTTTCCAAAAAGTTGGAAAAGTTCTAAGAAATTTCCGGAAACATTCACTAGAAACATAGGAAATTTAAATTTAAGAAACGGTAAGTTTCAATTCCCATACGAAATTGTGAGAAGTTTCCGAAATTTTCCTACATTAAATGTTCCGCAATTTTGGAAAGTTTCCTTTGGCACATCAGTACGTAAAAGAACACAAGATTTTTGAACAAATGAAACACGTTTGCGATTAATTTTAAGATAAAAAACAAGCAATAACATACATTCCAAAACTCGATCCATCACGTAATTCCATCTTAAATTACAAACGTTGAAGGATTTTTACAGCTCATAATGAAGCAATTGCCGAAAACAAATAACACGTAATTTTACAAGCTAACGACATGTTGTAAACAATGCGACCCTAATTTGATCATGATATAGAGCAATGAACCATTATACCACGTTCCCACGTGATAATGACTTTAAACACATATCAAGGTAATGGAGTGTACAGTCCAAGTCATAAATATATATACATTCCCAAGGCGCCCCTATGCCCCTGGCAATAAGGTTTTTATATACAAACACAGCCTTGGCCAAAAGTATTGAGCACCCCACTTTTTCCTTTGTAACTTTTAGTAGATTATCATTTTGAAGTAACTATTTTCGTGTGAAATCTGAAGCTAGAAAAAATCGGGTTATACAACAAAATGATTAATTGTATTTTTTTCCACGGAATGATTGATTTATTTATTTATCGTATGGCTTACAAATTACATTTATATCATATCTTAAATTTACAATTCCTAAGGTATTCTGCTGCTTTGCTCGTGAGGGTTTTGAAATCTTCTATCCCCCCTCGGTATTTTGTTAGGGGGCACTCCAGTATGACATGGCGCACTGTCTGTTTCGGGAATTACGCTTAACGTCAATAAATAATATATATTATTATATTATTATTAATGATGTATTTTGGCGATCCAGGTGTACGGAAAAACCTTGCATGGTTTATGTTACATTTGTGTTAATGTTTTGTAACTATTTATATCAAATAAATAAATAATAAAAAAAATGAGTATTTTTTCCCTTAAATATACAACTTTCTATAATATAAGACATAAATGCACCTTTTAAAGTTTGATTTTTATATGAAAAACGCATGGGTGCTCAAAACTTTTGGCCAAGGCTGTATTAGACGCGATGGTCGTATGGATATGAGTGCTTTTGACTGTACATGTAAACATTACCGACGATATGGACGCTATCAGACGCTAGTAAAAGAAGTTTTTTTAAAGATCCGCCAGGAAGCTTCTTGATTCGTATTACTGATGTGCCAAAGGAAACTTTCCAAAATTGCGAAACATTTCATGCAGAAAAATTTCGGAAACTTCTCACAATTTTGTATGGGGATTGAAAGTTTCCGTTACTTAAATTTAAATTTCCTATATTTCTAATGAATGTTTCCGGAAATTTCTTAGAACTTTCCCAACTTTTTGGAAACTTTCCTCAACTTGTACATCAGGAATTCGTATTAATCTTTAAAAGACATGTTCAAGTGGAGGAAAAATGTGTAGTCACGATCTATTGAGGTCAGAAAGTTTTCGGGTCTAGTGATGGTTCGGCAAAATTTGCGCGGGATAATTCAATGACATTTGTTAAGATAACAACAGTACAGACAACTATCTAAAACAAATGAATAATGATGATTAGTGTATAAATACGAGTGCTCTTTTAAAGCAACGGATGAATAATAAGTAATGGTGAAACTTGAAGTGCAGAACATAAGACCATTCAAAATGATTTCTCACAACAATCCTAGTGAAACAATGTTATGACTCGTGTATGAAACAAAACATAAGTAGAGGCTCTATTACCCTTTAAACGAGTCTAATTTACATTCTATATAATAACAAGATATGTGGTAATACTTAGCTTTTAAGGTATTACATAAACAGATTGAACTGGTAACCCGTTGATTAACAGATCACCGGATGTCCTACAAAGATGAAGAAGATCGACCTCAATTCAAACAAAGAAGACGAGATAAAATCAATGGCAAAGCAAACTGACTCAACACAAGTTAGGAGATGAAGCGGAAACAAAACATTATAAACTACTATCACTACTGCACGTCCATCATCCCATTAATCGTCATTAAATTAAGCCAATTCTCTCCTAAAGGAGACGACAATCCCTAATCCTATGAACGTATTTAACATGATGAGTATCTCGTTTTGGGACACACTACTAAGTTGACTAGATATAATAATGGTATATTCCAAAAGCAGTCGTGCCTCGAGGTCTATAGAATTTAAAAATATTTCCAAACAGTTAAACTAGTGGCTTTTTGTTAAGAGCTTAAAAGTTATAGAGATTGCTGAATTATTTTCACATTCAATTACATTTGTCATCCTAGCATAGCAAAACAATTGCAATCCAACTTGACAAAAGCCTTAGAACCCTGACATAGGAGAAACATTCTGGCTTAAGGAAATCCCAATTCCGGTTCAAAAACCCATTTTTCCGAACAACTGTGTTACAAGACCAGATTACAACGGAAAGGGAAATCGTGTCATCTGATCATAACTGGCGTATACGTTGACGACATAACGCATTTGTGGCGTGCGGTGGACCGCACTTCGGCTCTAAAACCCGGCCCCATTTGACTATTGGTGGCATATGTATCTCGTGATAGTCATGTGCAAGATCACTATCAGTTTATCTATGGTGATTGTCAGTTCTTAAGTTTTTCTGAGCCAAAGCAACAGAGATTTGCACTGTTTTTGTACTTGTAAATTAGAGTAAAATCTACTCTTACAATGACTTCTTTAGAAAATATCTCTTGAAAATCTTCGCCACTTTTAACCAACATCCCTTTTAGATAAGAGAGTCTATGTATGTGGAAGAATTATTCAAACTTTGGACGCTAATATATTTTTGTTACTAAGTAATAAGTAGTAGACTCTAGAATGAAATGTATTCATAAAACCAACATACATAAACAATGCCTTCAAGCCCAGCTACTCGCTAAGTCGCTATCAACTCGCCTATTGCAATCCGCATCTTGTAATCATATTGTATAACAAGACACTTACGACAACCTAATGTTCCAGCCACTCAACAACAATAGGTTGGTAACGTTAATTGTTGTTTGTCAATATGCACCCAAAACAAGAATAGAAAATGTAACACCTGTAATCACTTTGTTGTTTCACTAGACGAGTGTGTGGAAGACAATGACTGTTCTGTTGATAGGACAGTGGTCGCGCTTCTAAATGAAATATATTACACTTTATCTATTGCGTGTTTATAAATAAGAGGGTTATTATTCATTAATACTTTACACTATAATAAAGAGAAAATATTTGTAGGTACTTTTATTTTTTGCCATTAAACTCAAAAACTACAGGGCGGATTTTTACTGGATGTCTAAAGCGCTATCCGAGAGAAGCGCTGCGAGAACAGTAATTTGAAGGATTTCGTAATCAAACTAGAAGCCCTTACAGTCTATGTCTTTATCATACTCATCATCTATTTGTCATACTCACTTTCTCTCAGAAACTATAAAAACTAAATTTTTATACTTTTCAGTTAAAATACGAGTATTTAAATTCGTTTCAATCTGGCCTATGTTTTTTAACGTACCTTTAGTTAGACATCATCATACTGATGTAATACAGAGGACTAACCCCATTTAAAAACTAACAGCACTGTTTAGCGAGATCCCGTAAGGTCGTGACGTCACGCGGCGCTCGCGCAGCCTACAAGATTATCTTTACCATAAGAGCTGCTAAAAATACACTTGATTTTGAACCTTTTACTAAGGATGTTAAGTTGGTTATTACACTGGTTATGAAGTAAAGGTGACCGCATTGGTTGAAAGATTAGGGTTTTCTCAGCACGACGGAAATAAAGCGCAAACGTGCAACTCGGAGATTTTAGCAATGGTTATGACTGGATTGATACTAGTTTTGCAAAAATACGTGATCAGATGGTTGTTATGATGAACTAGGACGTTAGAATAGGTAAGTCAAAAGCAAGCCAAAGGTAAGAAACAGATGTCGCTGAAAAGAGAATTGAAGAGAGGCAGACGAAATAAATTTGTCCTTTTTTTGTTGTTGTTGTAAATACCGTTTTGCATTTGTACTTCAGAACGAATTAACTTTCTCGAAAAATTTTAAAAAAAAAACAATAAAACTAATAAATATTATATATTTGCGCAAAGTCCTTAATAAAATCTTCTCAATTATAATAATACATCAAATGGACCTCTTTCATTAAATTTTTGGGCTAGGTGCAAATAATATAACAAATAGGCAGTATTTTTTATATTAAAAACAATTGTTAAAGCAAGAAGTCGATAAGGTTTCAATGATTCGCGGTACGTTCCATTCAGCACGTTTTCTTATCATGTGGCCATTTTTATGGATTCCTAACGAACTTTAATGTTCATTTGTTAGATTACAACTCACGTTTGTCTATGTTATGTTAAAATATCGTGTTTGCATTGTTACGAGTACTTACTTGCTTGCTTTTGTGTAAATGTATCTAGTTTTAAGGAAAATAAATGTCTAATTAATAAAAAATTACAACCTATTTCTTAATTTTTCCGTAGTACCTTAACATTTTATGTTGTTGGTTTGAGCCTTGGTGTAGAGGAACCCATAGGAATAAATGTAGTTCAAGGACTTCACAGAAGCGCGTGAAGCTGACCCCATGTGCTTCCATTAGTCCATCAGAGTAAATACTCTTTAACCGAACAATTGTCTTTGCGTGTGATATCCATGGACTTATGTCTCTAATAAGTTCATGGTGTCTAAAACTCGACATTGGAGAAATACACCTCATTAAAACAAGAAGTGAAAGCCACTAAATAAGAAAACAATAGGTATGTAGTTCAAAATTAATTAAACTTACCTTAGGGACGATTCGGCAGCCGCACATTGCCATTAAGTAATTAAACACCCTTTTAAGTAAGTATTTTCTATTTAATACTTAGATTGGCGCTTGCAGTGGAAACCATGGGACCTTGGTCAGCTGATATGAAAAGCTTTATTAAGGCCCTGTCCTCTCGGCTCATAGAATCCTCCGGAGATCCTAGAGCTGGTGCTTCCCTCTCCCAAAGGATTGGGCTAGCTATCCAGAGAGGTAATGCAGCCAGTGTCATGAGGACCATGCCGCGAGCGGACCTGCTATAGGGGGTGTTCTTTTTATAGTGGTGATTATTATTTACATACATACATACATAAACTCACGCCTTTATTCCCAGTTTGGGGTAGGCAGAGCTACAGAATTGCCAACAACTCTAAAAGCTTGTTGATAATTCTGTAACCACATTTTGCATAATCAGGCTAAGATGTTTATCAGTGTATTAGAGACAGGTTGCAAGCCCATCGCCTAACAGTACTACAAGCCTTTATTCCCTTAGTCGACTCTTACGACATCCACGGGAAGGCATGGAGTGGTACTATTCTAAGCCGGCAACCACACAGCTATTATTATTTATATCTTTAATATTTGAGTAGGTTAGTTTAATTTTAATTTTAATAAGTTTAGTTTTATTTTTTAATTGTATTAATGTTGAATTCTTTAATACTTTAACGTCATAATTATTTCAATTGTAAACAATGTCAGAAGCGCGCCTACTTTCAAATTAAAAATAAAGATAAAGTAATTTTTTATCAACATAAAGCTCCCACTGAGCAAAACACAGTACTTAAAACCAGTGAGAACATAGCACATGAAGCCTTTAAATTCCAAACGGGACTTGTTTCTCACGACTTGCTTTACTTTAAGGGTGCTAGTGTATCACAATGTTAAGTTTAAAAAGGATTGTAAGGTAACGCTTAAATCGCGTACTTAGCAGTCATTTTTTTTCCATACTAATTTACACCCTGTTCAGACTTAGTTGTCTTAAGTAGTAAACAACTTTCTAACCTCAAAATACAACTTTTTTGGTGTGAAACAGCTATTTTAAATAAAATAAAGCAATCACAGACAATACATTGGCCAAGTGAGGTCCAAAATGTTTTCTCAGGTTACTTTATTTACGATAAAAGAGCTGTTTTAGCCAAAAAAGTTTCATTTTGAGGTTAGAAAGTTGTTTACTATATAAGACAAGTAAGTTTGAACAGTGTTTAGGTTCGGGCGGTTTCTCACCCTCTAAACCAAGTCCGACGTTGATGGTTTTTGAATGTTGTAGTTATAACAAAAGACTAGGTTGTTACGTTTCCGTATGTTATTTTTAATTTGTTTATTTCCGAGGAATATCGGATATCAAAACGGACGGATCTAGTTTTTCATAATATCTACAACATATTTAAAAATCCACAAAGGGACTAGATTTAAGAGAGAAACGTCACAGATTTTTTTATGGAAATTTTCAGTCTGACAATCCTCTCAAGATATTATATACCTGCAATAAAGGTTTTATTCGCGTTTTTTTTTAATTATAGGTTTTTTACTATTTCGGGAAGGGTTATTTACATTGTCACACATAAAAGCGACGTTCCAGATTAGAAATATGATGGCCAGGCTCATTTCTATATAAACGCGGAATAGCGCTCCTGACGGCTTGTTAAAACAGTGATAATCTGTGTAATAACATAATTGTGACGTAGGTTTAATTGCGACGAGACCGCACTTTCCATCCTGCTGCGGTTTTTCGCTTCCTGAACAAATTATTATAACGGGTTGAACATGTTGTTTACTCTTACCTGCGCCAAGGTTTCTTAAACACCGAAGAGCTCGCTCCTACATAGTACAGTTGGAGTACAGTTGGTGTAAAGAAGAGAAACAGTCTGCTATCTAATCAGCAGGCCTTTCGCGCAACTCACTCGCAATCGCGATCGGCTTCAAAACAAAACAATTGGTTTCATTTTGTATGCAGACAAGCCTTCGATTTTCAAAATGAAAACGATTGTGATTGCGAGTGCGTTTACGCGAAAGGCCTGCTGAATTGAGTAACCCATCATGTTATCGAATTTCATGGGTGTGTAATGTTTAGTATAAAAAAAAATGGTCTAATTTTCATTACACATAACACAAATTGGATAATTTCGATCTCTATAATAAACCATAATCTCTCATAATCTCACGCCTTCGTTCCCAGAGTGGGGTAGGCAGAGCTACAGAATGACAAACATCTCTAAAAACTTGTTGATAATTCTATAACCACAATTTGCACAATTAGGCTAAGATGTTTACCAGCGTATTAGTGACAGGTTGCAAGCCCATCGCCTAACAGTACTACAAGCCTTTATTCCCTTAGTCGTCTCTTACGACATCCACGGGAAGACATGGAGTGGCACTATTCTAACTCGGCAACCACACGAGGGCCATACCATAATTTCTAAAGCTATAATGTTCATATTTCAAACGGCTTTCATTACTATTAATGCGGTCACAGTTCTAACCTAACCTAACCTAGTTAGAAGAAATTGACTAAAAATGCATAATAACTAGAAAATTATAGTTATAATAAATTAACGTTATGTTATTCGATCGTATGCCTGATGAAATTATACAATTGGTTTTTATGCTAAACGTTCATTATGCTTTTCGTGGTTAGTTAAATGAAATTATACAAAATGTTTTTGGACTGGTAGAAGCGCACCTGAATTTCATCGATTGTATCATGTCACTGAACGCTATTTTCTGCTGAAACCATGGTGTTTTCAGGATATCTTAGGATAACGTAAGGTCTGTTCATCCTTACTTGTCTTATATAGTAAACAACTTTCTAACCTCAAAATGAACTTTTTTTGTATAAAACAGCTATTTTAAACAAAATAAAGCAATCACAGACAATACATTGGCCAAGTGATGTCCAAAATGTTAACTCGGTTTACTTTATTTACGATAAAAGAGCTGTTTTAGCCAAAAAAAGGCTGATTTTGACGTTAGAAAGTTGTTTACTATATAAGACAAGTAAGGATGAACAGACCTTAGGTTATTTTACGATAGACTTGTGACTATTTAGCAATAAAAATTAACTCACGCGGCGAGAAATGCCTCGAAATGGAATGCCTGCCAATGAAATGGAAATTCTGCTGAATGATACGTTCGATGAAAGCTGTTTCTATAAATTAATAGGTTTTATTGTCACGAGTCTCATTTTGTTAATCTACTAATGGAAAAAAACTTCTTAAGAAGATTTTCTTAATCATGATTATTGTATTAAAGTTGTCTGGACATATCTATGGCCTTCCCAAATGACCATCACTAATGTTCTCTCCCTTACACAGCGAAAAATAATTTTCAGTCATGTAGGCAATTGGATCGATTGGTAATTGTCTTCCTTTAACTTTAAATGACTCATTCCTTTCATTGTGCCGCCTGGGAATATCACCAGTAACCTTGAAGTACGCAATTCCTCTATAATTTGTTTATTACTTACTATCGATTGTTTCCTCGTAATCTAATCGATGGTTGAGGCCGATCCAGTAATAGGTTAACCAATTTAGACCAATTACGTTTCGTTGTCAATTTATTCAGATTACGTTATTGGTTAAAATATTTTGAAACGAGGAAGTGTGGTGACCAGGCATCAATTTTTTTAATCTTTGTAGGGTGATGGAACCAGTAATGGACAAGTCACCAATAATGAACACTTGATTCTTATTTTACAGAAGATAAGGGTTATTCATTTGTTTTGCAACAAATGAATAACAGTCAATTTTGGTCCGTATATTTGAATTAAGAGTGAAGTGTCCATTACTGGTGCCTGTCAGCTAAAAGTGTCCATCATTGGTGCCGTCAACCTATTGGTTCATGATTAAAATATCCGAATGATGAGGGAAGATTATGAATTTTCGTTAGCACTGATTTCTTAATGAAATAATAAGAAGATAAAAATCAGGGACATAAGATTATGAAAAGTTAACTTATAATACGACTAGCTTTCCGCCCGCAACTTCGTCTGCGGAGCGTCAGAACTTCTATTAAAAGTAAGTATACCCTTACCATGAGTTACAATTACCGTAATTGCTAGCGAGTCGAATGCTCTGTCCCTCGCACTCTATGAGAATACTTTCGAGGTCTGCGAGGGACAGAGCTTCCACTTGCTACCGAGTACGTTAATTGTAACTCATTGTAAGGGTACTGCTATTCGAATCGCCATCCTTTTTTTTTGATAACTATACGTTAACACTCCATTGAAGAAAAGTTCGTACTCCGAGTTCAAAGGCAGTTTCTAGATTTAGATAGGTATACTGTAGCCGGTTACCTATCTGAAACACTAAAAAACGTTTGCCATAATTTTCATTTCCCATAATTTTAATTTGTCCGAAAGTCATTTTTCTCTGAAACCGTTTAACTTTCCTGAATTGTTATAAAATAAACCTAACCTAACCTACAGGTTCTGTAAGTATATCTCATTAAACGTTTTGAAAAGTTATTGGGTTCAGAATAAAATTAAAATTATGAGAAATTAAAATTATGGCAAATGAAACAGCTGGCAAATGTTTTTAGTGTTTGCGATAGGATACCACTGTGGCCAGATAGCCAGCTCCGTATTGAATAACTGACCAGGTAATACATACCCATTTGCCGCCTGCGCGCGCGCTGTTGTGTAATCCCGTATATATTGTCTTACGGAACCGGGTTGAGTTTCGTATGAGTAGGAAATCACGGGGTTTGTGCGTAATGGGGTTGACGTACATTCTGAAGAGAGTGTAAGCTTGATGTCATTCTTGTTTCTATCTTGTACAAAGTGTTAGGTTTGATGTTTAGCGTTGTCATGGTTACATTACAAGTTCGTATCGTATTAGAAAAATATACACGGCACGCATTATTTTTATTTGTTCTATCTCCAAAGGTGAAAGTAGCCAGTTCAAAGTCACTTTGGGCTAGATTTAGTGCTTCTATTGGACATTGATCTAGGCAAATAAAAAACTTAACGGAACCGCATAGTCAAGTCAAATATTATAAATAACTGTTCGCCCAGACCACCGTCGAATGCAGGCCCATAATCATAATATTATTCAAGTGCATAATATCTATTCTTCACGCCTAAGAAACCCTGCATTGTGATTCATTGTTAATTAAAAATAATAGAAACTCTACCCTTTACAGACAACAATCAACCAGCGCTAATATAATAACAATGAGAGGAAAGACATCTCTGATTTTCCACGTTACTCATATATTGTCATGACAATCAACGTATTAGTGTCGGGGGATATTTCTTGATTTCCAATTGCCCACGACATCGTACGCATAGAATTCGTTCTTCTCGTTGATAAGAGATTGATTTCCAAGAAATTCTCTCTCAAAGCACCCACTCCTACAGGCGGATATGAAGGTCTTTCATGTTGTTTTTTTTTAACAGTGGTTTTACTTAATACCTATTTGCAAAATTGACGAGACCTAGATCCTAGGAACTCATATTACAAATGTAAAAGTCGGTAATGTTGTTTGCTTTCTTTCAGGAAAATTTGAAAATTCTTCATAAGAAACACTATCTATATATATGTAAAAGGCAAACCTGACTGACTGACTAAGATATCAACGCACAGCCGAAACTACTGTACCTAGAAACTTGAAATTTGGTACATGGGTTCCTTTCATGATGTAAGTTAGCACTATGAAAGGATTTTCCGAAAATCGACCCCCAACGGGAAGAAATAGGGGGAGAAGCGGGAAACTAATTCTACGCGTACGAAGTCGCGGGCGTCCTATAATAAAATCATAAACATACTGCGTTACTCGTTTAAGAAAAATTAGGTCGCTCGGTCTAGGCTCACAACAAACCGGTTTGGTCTAGGCAAGAATGCAGATATCGCTGCATGCCCTAACTCAGTCTAAATTACACTAAATGGGGGATGCGGGCTTCCTTCCGAACTGGTTTTTTGCCTAGATTTCTAGAAATTCAAATAAGGATTATTCTCATGTAGGTAAAGGCTAGGTTGTAGCTATTTTAACATTCAATTATTGGGAAAATGTTTGTCGGATGTTTTAAAATTATGTATGTATGTATGTAAACACTTTATTGTACAAAAAACAGAAAATCAAATACAATATTTACAGAATTGGAATGTATAAAAGCGAACTTATCCCTTTAAGGGATCTCTTTGCTAACCTTTGGGTGATTGAGGAAACTAGCCACTTGACTGCTTAAAACAAAAGATCGTTAATATAAAAACTGTGTGAATTGCACCTTGCAACTACTGTTACAAAGAGAGTACTTTACATTGAACATTTGGCAACTCTAGTTGCCAAAAGCATGTGAGTCGATAAGAAAAGTAGAATGTAGTAGACATTAGTACAAAACAAAGTTTACAGAAACAAACAAACAAAGTTTAAAAGTAATGGTAAAAATATTTTTGCCCGCCGTTTAGGGTCATGACCAGAGGTCGGAATAGGTAGTGCTTATTAACCTAAACTTGACTCATGTTCATTCATGCGTGAGTGAGATGGGAATACGTTATTGAATGAAGATGCAACAAGTTTAGGTTAATAAGCACTACCTATTCCGACCTCTGGTCATGACTACTCAGATTTAGGTTCAACATTGTCCCTTTTCTTCCTGATAAACGTCGCAAGAGCTCCTACATTGTCTAAGATTGATACTATGCATGATAAAATACGCATCAGGCATTCGAGAACGGAGAGAAAACTTTTGTTTCTGTAAGTACGAGTAACTAACTGTCTATGACGCAAACAGCCAAAAAGGGATATCGAAGTAATTCTGGCAAAACAGAAAAAGTGAAAAATTAAAAAAAAAAAGAGTTACATAGATAGACATACTCAGTTTTTTCTGCTTTATCTATCTAGCAAAACCGTATAACTGCAGAAGCTTTTACTATGTTTTTTTGATATCATGATATAATTATGCTTCAACGTAAGGCTATGATCATTCAAAACTTAAAGTGCTTTTTTCTCATTATTAAATATTGTGCACTTATTCTGTTTTGCCAGAATACCCTCGATATTTCTATACTACTTCGTAAGGTTCTCATTACAACACGAAATCGATTCCAACCTTCCTTATAAGCAAAACAAAACCAATGTCTGCGCATTACTATTTCGTAACTTTTTGGTAGGAACGAGTAATTTAATAAGTAATAATAATACATAACAAAATTACTTACACGTATTCAATAAAACCGCATACTGATTTCGAAAATCCAAACTGAATACTCGTATCGGCATTGATTCACTTTCGCCTTTTGCCCCAGTTTTTATTCGTATTGTTTAGTTTTTTTCCCACCGATTATTCGTTTTGTTTTGTGCTTTATGTCGCAAAAAATACAGGCTATGTTTTGTTAGTTCCGTCAAGTTTGTTTAGCAACCGATCTAATTGGAATGCGTGAGCGGGACGGCGCGTTTTCGTAATTTGAAATAACTGTTTTGTTGTTGTTTTGGCAAAAGTATAAATACCAAGAAATAGTTTTACTACGTTTTACTGGCTGAATTTCCTGTCTATCTCTCTGTTTGTTTGTTTGTTTGTCTGTTCGGTACGAATCTTGCAATCTGTTAACTTTCCTATGAGACTGGATGACAATGTAGTAATAAAGAGCAAAAAAATGACTAAAGTTGCAGCCATTACAAGTTTCCATTACAATTTTCAATACACGATTACTTTTAAAAACTTTAAAAATACCGCTCTATTCAGTGACAGATTTCATGGCACATACCTCGGACACTAAATAATGTACAACAAATCTGTACAGCCGTTAATTTAGTGTTTTTTTTTCTTTTTGTTAAATGTATTATTTAATTATTTTGATAAATTAAGTACCTAAGTTAAGTCCACATTCAGACACAAAGTAATTTGTTACATGAAATGAGCCCATGCACTAGGAATCAAACCTATTACGTTGTTATTTGTAAAGTTAAATTAAAAGTCAACCCAGTTCTAAATGTCAGCCATTTGCTGACTCAAATAAATGCCAATGTCC
Organism: Acleris literana; assembly: GCA_946894065.1. NCBI lineage: Eukaryota > Metazoa > Arthropoda > Insecta > Lepidoptera > Tortricidae > Acleris > Acleris literana. The sequence goes on from OX335687.1 coordinate 3,688,415, forward strand.
GTTTACAAGGTAATTAGTTGATAATTGCTTTGGTATTTTAATACACACGTCAGTACCGACACGCGGGATATTAAAAGGAGAGACAGGATCTATAGCGTTGACATGACTTTATTCTACAAAGAGATAAAAAAGTAAAGAATGTTATTCTTTACATTATTAAGAGCCTAAACTATCTAGCGACCGTGTGAACAATGTAAACTTTAACCTGTGCTTTAACGTTAATCGTGAAAGTATATTTATTGTTAAGATTGAAATAGTCCTTAAAAACATTTGCAAAATGACCCCAAGGTAACTTTGATACTTAATTAAAGTTATATGCCAGTTCTTTGCCTTCTTCTATGAATTCTAGTTATTTGCGATTAAAAAAGTGTGTGTCGTGTTTCTTTTCATTAATTTAATTAAGATATTCTTAAATTAAGATCTTGACGACGCGTCGGCCTAGTTGGTAGTGACCCTGCCTACGAAGCTAGCGGTCCTGGGTTCAAAATACCGGTAAGGGCAGATATTTGTGTGATCAGCGCGAATATTTGTTCCCGAGTCATGGATGTTTTCTATGTATTTAAGTATATATTTCTCTATATAAGTATTTATATCGTTGTCTAATACCCATAGTACAAGCCTAGAACTTCGTTTGGGATTAGGTCAATTGGTGTGACATTGTCCCCTGATATTTATTTATTTATTCATTATTCATATGCAGCGTCATGCTGTGATTAAACCATAACGAACAGAATTCGTAAATAGCCATCGTTTAAACAAATATTAATAAAACCACGGACCTAAAAAAAATACGGACGTAACGTTACACTCAAAAGGTGCGAAGCAAGCAAGGCCTGTTATTTCGTTCCGTCATACACAATCTACCGTCTCACAAATGCACTAGGTCTGTTAACCCGCCGCCATTACGCGTCCAGCCACAGCCCGAGTGACATATCACTTTACACCGAAGAAAATGCCGCATTGTGTAGTAAAAACTACATTAGTAAATATAAAAAGCCACGCGGAATCACTTATCACTTGTAAGTTATGTTTATTCGTGTTATTTTTCATAAATATGTGTTTATTTACTTTGACGCAAATTACAAACAAAAATGACAATCAGTGTTGCCAGTTTTTCCACGGATTTTTTTTCCTAAAAGTTCAAGTTTTTAAGTTTAAATATGAATTGCTTTATTCGTTAAAATTATTTTTGTCACTAGATACCTATGTTCATAAAAATGTGGTTTGATATATCAATATTATTAATATTATTCTGTCGTGCAAACGTTGAAATTTAAATTGTCATATAATTTTCTCATCTCTAGTTCCCATTATTTTTTAGTTGAAATTGGTTTTTGGTCCGTATGTTTTTTAGGTCCGTGAATAAAACAATCGAAGTTGGAATCTACCTTCATCCATTTTCTATTTCAGTTAAGTATTTTTCCTGGTGAATACATATTTTGCGAAGTTTGAAAGCAAAGGTGTCTAAAAAAAATTACAGTTGAAAATATGAATAGAATAAAGAAAAATCTGACAGATACATGTGGGGCTATCCCTATAAATGGTTTTGGGGATCATACGTCATACGACCAACCCGCCCTCGGTTCAGTTCAGATAATGTGATTGTAACCCGTAGGTATATAAACCAGAATGCATACACATTAAAACTCTTTTCTTTTTTCTATACATTAAAAGCTTCCGTGAAAACGGCATCAAAATCCTTTGCGTGGTTTATAAGGAGTTAACGGACATAGCTACCTACATTCAGAGAGACGGACGTGGAATGCGACTTTGTTTAGTATGTATGTAAGGAAGAAAAGAAGAAAAATACGTATTCCAATATTTCCAATTAAGGAGTTCATACATTATACACGTTTGACCATACATTACATAACTAAATGTATTGCCAAACATAGTCTATTGTAATAACAGTAGGATGCATTTTGCAATCTAATGTAGTGATTAATTGCTTAGCTACTCGCCTCACAACTTACCCCATTACCGGCGAGTAGCTAATATGTGACTTTAAATAGTAATAACAGTTATTGTAGCGTAATCAAGGCATCAAGCATCACTTAAGATGTGTCGTTTGGTATAAAGCATGAGCAAGCGCGGGGATTTAAAAGTTTTCGAAGTTTTATTTTTTCTGCTGATATCCCTTTCGTATTTTATAATGTTTCGCTCTTAAAATTTAGTATGAAATATGTTTAAGGAAACGAATCTTAAAGTATTTATTTTAATTATTAGGAAATTTCAGCTTTAATCTCTTCATTTAGTTCATGTTTGAGTTTGAAAAATCACAGTGTGTCATTAGAATCTCAAATCAGCTGTTAGTCAATAGCGGCCTGCACACGTAGAGTTCGGACCGCGGGAAACGCCACGCGCCATTCCAATCTTCGCGCCGAACCGTACGTGTAAATGCAACTGTAATAATAAAATAGTAAAAAACCTACGGTTCGGACTGGCGCGTGGAATGGCGCGTGGCGTTTCCCGCGGTCCAAACTGTGCCGTGTAAAGGCCGCTAATTAATTACCGACTGTTTAATTGTTGGTTAACACCGCACTCTCTCTAAACATGATAAACGGTAATAATTTTAACCGTAATTGTTGACAGTTTTGTGAGTTTATGATACATGTAATGTTTAGATATAGTTAGCCTGTATGGATTTTTCGCTTGTTACTTAACCCACACCATACTTACAGAAGTAAGTAAATAATTTCAATGTAACATTTTCTAAAGTAAACCTCAGTGACTAAGCGTTGATGTAAACGAAGTACCGTCAACTTTAGTACTTTGTCGCTTTTATGTACAGTTTGTATTGCCATATGAAATTAATAAACTAGGTACAGATGTGATCACATACTTATATAATTGACTATCACCACATAACTTGATAAAAGTGCAAACATACATATACCATGTAGTGTATAGAGCATGTTTCTTTTGTTGTTGACATAACAAGTGACTAATACCAAGAAGATGACTGTATTAGTTGATTTTGTAAACTCCCAGATCCAAATAAATAGAGTCGTGATTGAAGTCCTTATATTTTACGTCTATGCTAAAAATGGCACGTCCTAAATCTTAATGCCGCATTTTTGTTGCATCTCTATCATTCTTCAGAAATAAGTGTCAGGCAAATACTGCCAAGCAAATTCCGCCATTACATACTATTCTACCAAAACAAACATTTGCTCATCTAATAAATCAACCCCAATCTTTGCCAAAACCCACGCGACCTCTAAAAGAGCTAAAAAGGCGTGAAACCTGCGAGCGGTCAAACCGGCCGCTGCGGCCACTCCCGCGCAGGTCGCCGATCCATAAAGGCTAACATGAACCTCTGATGTCATTATGACTCACAGAGGCTGTGTGGACTGGTAGGACATAGTGAACAGTTTTAGAACAGTAAGTATGTTCTTTTTTATGTTAAAAAGGCGGCAGACAATTGTCACTATCGTCGAGATGGTAGGTGATCATCGCGACCCACAAACACCCGCAACACCAGAGGAATCGCAGGTGCGCTACCGGCCTTTTAGAAAAGATTAGGCTCGTTTTTAAAAAGCTCCCAAGACTTATTGGTTCGGAAACACAGACGCCGAGAGCTTATTCCACATAGATAAGGTGCATGGCCAAAAAGTTCAAAGCAAAGGCTTAAAACAAACGGCAAACAACGGCAACGCTGCAACGGCAACTCTACGTCGAAAATTTTACTCGTCTACCAATCTGAATATGCTGTCTGTAGTGTCGCTAAGTCTTACATTGTCATCAATTTCAAAGACGGACCTTTACGAAATTGATTTCAAGATCAGGCACCCAAATAGCTAAGCTCTTAGTATAATTATTCTCTGAACTACTTCAGTCAGTTTTCTGATTGATAATAAAACCAAATACCTCTGATTCTCAGATACGAGTAGGGCTTTTTTCTACCAAATTTAATTACTGTGAGTACGTCTACTTGTTGCAGTAACCTCCATTAATTTACCGCCACTTCTAAATAGGGTTGCGTGGTCAAACCCGATTAGTCGGTATAACTTGTTGTGTCAAAAAGAACATTAATGAATACATCAAAACAATTCAAATTTGAATAAACAATTATTTCGATTTATCGGGTTTGACCATGCATCCCTCGAATATTCAATCTACAGTTTAGCCTATTATTAACAAAGACCAGAATGTTCGTGGCACTTTTTAATAACGCTAGTGAATTCTCATTTCCCAGAGAAGGCCACAAAATTTCCGGTCTTTGATCATAAATAAAGCTATCATATCTTTAGTAACTGACTGTCTTATCTTTCAACACAAGTTTAAGAGACAAGTTCATTCTGAAATCATAATTAAACAACGATAAATAGGCTTTTCTATGTTCTGTAAAAGAGAAACAAGAGATTGAAAATTGGTAACGTCCGAAACGAGCAACGGTTACTGTTTTTCCAAATCTACTGTGACTTTAAGTTAACGGCCTAGTTTGCAAACCGGACTCGCTGATTCCGAATCAACGTTCGTGCGTTACAGCCTCACTTCCCTGTCCAAACAGCTGTGCGACAGGGATAGCACGTCCACCTAACCTGCTGTGCGAACGGGACAGATACTGACCATCCCAAATTAGGCGATGGAGATTTACATTCAAATCTAATGTAAATTGAACTGAGCCTTAGCCAATGCGTGGGAGTTGATATTATGATAGCATTTAATATCGAGATATATCGATGATTTCGTTTCCGTCATCTCTATTGAAATCATAAGCTATGAATAACATACTGTTTAAGAGGACTGTGAAGCTAAAAAATTCCTTACAAAATGCGAAACCGTTTTTCTCCCCTTAAACCTAGTCCGATTTTTATACGATTTTTGAATATGTTGTAGATATCATGAAAAACTATGTCTGAACGTTTTCCTTTACACGAAAATATTTCTTAAAAAAACAAATTGAAAAAATAAAAAACAGAAACGTACAGACCTAGTTCTTTATAATAACTACAAAATGTTAAAAAATCGTGGAAATCGGACTTGATTTAGGGGGTGAGAAACGTTTTCGCCCGGAGCTAAATTTGTATGGAGTTTTCTTGACAGCTACGCGATTTTAGCGGCGCTTCACAATCCTCTTAAGAAGCCCAAAACGTTGTAAATGTGATTTGTCAAATATTTTTGGGATCTTTTTTCGCGATTGCCTATGAATTTTTCTTATTCAGTTGCATTTGCATGTCTGCGCAAGTTTCCTCTCTATGTTTATCCTCCGCTGTAAAAGAATAAGTTACTACAAAGGGTAGTCAAAGCCTCCCGCAGACCAACCAGGGGGACGCGACTACCTGTTGGAATGAGAGACGTATGCTACTGGTTTGGTTGTTTGTGTGATCTTCACAGATTCAAGAACCCTAGGTTAAGTAATAAGTGAGCCATCGAGTATGACATTATCTTTTTATGCACTTCAAACCCCATTTTAAAATCCTTAATCAACGTCAGCTTTATAGTTTTAAAAAGCTTCCCCTATCCATCAATGGAGCAGCTGACGAACTTTCGGCAAGCGGAAGCAATAAGCTCGAGTGCCGGAAGTCGGGAGCTGAGAGCTTTTATCTATATCCGACCAACAGAAGATTGCGTTGAAAGACATATTGTCGGAATTTCGTATCTCGTGTAATATTTCAAGATTAGTCTTAAGATAGCGTGGATAGGATAAGTTTGAGTGTGTTGATGTTTTCACGTAAGATATATGTGTAAGATAGGATAGTTGTTTGTGCCAACATTATTTGTTTTCGGAATGAGCATTGTGACAACAAAAGTAATATTGGAAAGGCAATTATAATCAATCCTCCCTGAACGCTCTTAGCCTATCTGTGCTAAAAGTGGTTACAGAATTAACAAGTTTTTAGAGTGGTTGGGAATTCTGTAGCTCTGCCTACCCCACTCTGGGAATAAAGGCGTGAAGGTATGTATGTATGTATGTCCTCACTGAAGGTAACCCTTTATCTGGTTATGTATATTACAATATACATACCATACCATAAAATTTTTATATCTTTATGGATATTTTAATTTTTTGCTAGATTAAAGAGGTTTAAATACATGTTTTTTTTATTTTTGCCAAAAAACGTCTGTGCTCTTCTAAGCCAATAAACAGTATCTAACATTCGATTGCCAAAGTAAATTAAATCCTCTTCACTTAGTAATTTGGTTTAGACTTTCTTTCTAACAGACTCTCCTTTGTAATTCTGTCTTTACCACCCTTAATACACAATGTACTATTAAACCAGCTCGTCAGAATTTCAAATAGAGTATCTTCATTTCGATTACACTCGAACAGATCGATATTATTTCGCTTCTGATCAAGAGCAAAACAAAGCCGGCCTTATAATTTTAGTCATGACGCCATCCAACTGTAGGAAGAATCTAAAACCAAAAATACCAGGTTAATCCCAGAGATCGATTCTGTTCCAAGCGAGTGTTTACAAAAAACCTGATTAAGAACCATAATTAACTGGTATTTTTCGAACTTTTCCCAAGACCTGGACTAAATTAAAAAGGAATTCATACAAACGTTAATTATTTTTAACCGCAATAACGTGTGGCGTTAACGTGTGGTTCAGTCATCAGTTGACTTCAATCCTATAGATTTTGTCAATTTTAGAAAATCGCTAACATTGCGTTATTCTATGCCTTAGTCAAGGCCGCCTGTATTAAAAACCAAATCAATACAAGTCAATGCTATATTTATATTTCTCATGGAGCTAAATTAGCATACAATTAGCTACAAATCTATGTCAAAGCAACGTCTATATGGCGGGACGTAATTTATTTAAGTGACTCCTTGTTAACATTGACCGAATGTGCTAGTATGTTAAAGACACATTAGTTGAGTGTTGTGTGAATTTAATACTTAATGAAATAGGCACAGTACATATAATATATGCCAAAGCACGCGTAGAGTTACTTTAAAATTCCATAGCATTCCTTTTTCCAAACTTGGCTCGTGCCTGAAAAATAATAGCTCAGCGTGGACCATGATTCCAGGATAAAGCATTGTGTTTTTTTTTTTACAATGTTTTAGACCTAAGCAGAGATGGATGGAATGTGTGATGTGCGTGAAAAACAAGGGAGTTAATACTGTGATGACGGCCGATAGCGAATGAGAATCTAAGGTGTTGCAATGATCGAGGGCAAAAGGTCCGAATCTTGAATTGTTAGAAATATATATATTAAATCACATCGCAAAGACAAATGCTTTGGTAGCAAGACAAGTAAGTAGATAATACGAGTGTGATTAAAAATTACTGTTTAAATTTACTGTTGAGTTTCGTGCGGTGTTTTAACGTACTGGTAGATTTTAACGTGTAAAATTAATCTTTTAGGACGCATTTCGCCAAACTTGGAATATTTAGACCTTCATACAGCGACTCTCAAGAACGTCACAAGTTTAAGTGAGCTCTTAGTGCATTCCTTAGTAACGACACGAGTTAGACAAGGGTAAATTATCTTAGTGTCACTCACGTTAGGGCCGCAGGATAGATAATCCAAATTACTTTACCGCTAACCCTAAAGCACCTTTCTCATTAGCCTACCCAGCTGTCAGCTGTAAAAAGCTAATTGTCCCAGCTGCGCAAATGTCAGCGCGCGCGCACCTTGACGCGTGCGCATCTGAGGCGCACGCGCAGCCTCCATCAGCTGTCGGTTAAAAAAACCGATAATTGTACTTTCGTTAAATGTCGGATGTAGATGTGTTTTACGCCAGCCGGCTAGACAATAACGGGGATAAGGGTATCTTTTCTTTCAGTGCATTTTTAAAGCATTTATTGGTTACCTTTGGATGTCCCAGAAGGCAAGTCAAAGTCAGGGAAGTTTCATGCCATGGACGCTTAACGACTTGTTCTGCGCTTCATTAATTAAAACTTATATTTCGGTAACTATATGACTTCCTTGAGCCCAAAAATGTGCTAGCGACTCGGTCGAATGGTTAAAATTACCAAAAGGATGAGCTCACTTAATTTTAGAGCGGACTTAAAGTTATGGAGCCTTTTTCGCACCTACTATACCTATAACCATATTCAGGTCCGGACTTAGAGACCCAGGGTCCTTAGGCACATGGCATTTGGGGCCTTCCCAAGACATTTTTGCAAGCCAGCGTGGCTTGCAAAAGTTGGGTTTATATGGTGGCTCCGTCACTGTGGCCCCTAGGCTGGCTGGGTCCCTAGGTAGAGGGAAACCTAGGCGGAAATCCAGTAAAGCCCATATTATAAAGTGGAAAATGCGTTACAAAAATCAGTCTGCTGAGTCCAAATTCAATTTTACCAGAAAGTAAGTGAAGACTTCATGATGGTGAGAGACTATCTTCAAGGTAGACATCTTAAACCTGCCTACCTAATACCTTCACGCAACTATAGATGAAACTACTTAGCACTTCATATAAAGAACAATAAAACGAAACGCTTTTTGCCAACGAATTTCGACAGCATAAGGTCACCTTATATGCGTTTCTCCTTAATGCGTTTGGTTTAAAAAAACCTTGGGTATTTACCCATTGTAAACAGCCATTCATAAATAAGCGACGCACTATAAAAGAAGTTAAATACATGAACTCTAAACCTTTGTGTACGGACAGAATAAAAACCTTGAGATCTTGGATAGCCTGGCCGTGATTTGATCGAGATCCGGTGTCGATTTTAACGTACTGACGTATTATATTTCGGCTTGCTGAGGGAATTAGACACTTATTGCGGAGGTCACAAGGCGTGGTTGAAATTTGGGGTTTACCGAGCGAATCGTTTGAAGATAAGTGTTTATTTTAGGTGCATTACTCATTAACTTATGTCATGAGCCTCTAGTTCACTTTTAAACCATCTTTCGAAAATATTAGTTCTTTACGACACGGTCGCCAGACTTTACACGTAATGTACCATTACGATTATGATAACAATAACGTTTTCAAACAAAGTGGAACAGTACCTCTGTATCTACCGATGACAGAAAACGGGGCGAGTCAAATATCATAGGTATAATTACCGTTTGGTCGGCAATGGATGTAAAAATATGAGATCAGCAGCATTACCAAAAGGAAGGGATAGGGTTCCATAGGAAGAAACTTGTCTTTTGAACCGAGATCCCCTTGCGTCACCGACACTAATTTCATCGAAGTATCATTTCATCGAAAGCTAATTTCTGCTGAAACCTGTGGTGGGAATTGGGATATTTTAAGAATGGGTTACGTAGGTTAAGTTAAGTTTACCCGTCATCATCAAAAAAATATAACTCCTGCTAGTGTAAATTTCGATGAAATGAAAATTCGGCGAAGTAAAACATTCTATGAAATGAGTGTCGTTGATTCAAATTGATTCAAATTCAAACCCTTTTGAACCCTAAGTTAGCCGATTGATATTTTTTAACAGACTATGGGTTAAAACGGCAGATAAGCTAAGAAATAACCCAAGAATTTAAAACAAAAATAACAAAGGTCCTTATATAAGAAAAACGTTTCTTGTATGGGGTGGTTGACCCATTGACCTTTCCCCTATCCCTTTAAATCGTCGTCGATTTAAGAGTCCTATTTACTTTAATCAACATAAAATCTTTCTAGGAAAGGTCAAACGTCCATTAAAGGTCATAGTTCTACCGAGTAAATCAATACGGTTCAATGCCCAGATAAACCGCAAGCCATTCAAATTGCGCCAGGAGATTACAGAGTGCGAACAACGTGGCTGTGAAGTAAATTTGTAGGGAGAATACCTTAAAATGCCGATAATTTCTTTTCGAGTATTAATTTGTCCGAATTTTCATTTATCCGGAAGTTATGTTATGCTAGAGCGTTTTAAGATTAAATGCATAATGTAATTGCTAGTATTGATTTACAAAAGATATCAATAAATAAAATCGATCAAAATATTGCATTCGGAATATCTCTTCGTAGCTGTATTATATAGTGTAGATGTGTGTGATGTGTAGAAGTCCATGGACTTACTGATGCGTGTCCTCAAGTGGCATAGTTACCTGAAAATAAATGACAATGATATATTAATACATTATTATTATGAAAATAACAATAGTAAAACCTAATATATAATAAGCCACGTGAGTCCACCTAGGCCTAATATAGTGTTGCACTAAAACGCATAATATTTATAAACTGACCTCAAATTCTAAAGGTGATATCATAATGTTTAATAACATCAATGTAGCTAGATCACCTAGTATTGTTTCGCCCTATCAACATCGAGCCGTGTCGTAAAACCGTGTGACAGACCGACATAGCATAGAACACCTACAGAATCAATTTATGCACAGCTATCGGTTGTCTATTACTGTCACGCTCGCTCTCACAAGTTACAAAAATAAAAAATGAATGCTAGAGAAAGCAATCAAACGAGCTAGCCGTTCATATGTGATCATCGCTGCTCATGTTTGGCAGGAGAAGAATGAAGGGGCCTTCATGAAAGGAAATATTCGTCTTTTGAAGGTCCCCCAAGTCCTAGCGGCCCGAAAATACCACTGCAATAAGCTAATAACAATGTAAATATTTGACCCGCGGCTCCTTCTGCGTAGAAGTTGTTTACTATTGCTATTCCCTTGAGAACTGAGTTTCTAAGATAAAAAGTACACTATGTCCGTCTTACCAATTTGGTTACATCAAACGGTTGTTGAGGCGTTGAAGCGTAAAGACGAAACAAACACATACGCAAACGCTTTCCCATTTATAATATTAGTAACGAACAATATACTAAGAATGACCGTGACCGTACGTTATACATTTCTCATGAAATCATGATTTCACTTGAATCACATTTAATCGACATACTTACATTCATACAAAGGAAAACTAACAATCATTGAGAGTTATTACATCTAACGGTATGATTTAAAATAATTATCCATACATGCTATTGAAATGGCGGTGCGGAAAGTGAAAATTGGCATCGATTTCACAAGTATGTATATCGACCGATTGCCGTGGTCTATTGGATACCTTAGAGGTAGCAGACACTGTCAGTAGTACATGTTATACACCACATTTGCATGGATTCAGAAAGTAGAAACTATTATCGTTTTCACTGGGTATTTGATAGCTATGAAGTTACGCTATAGATTAATCGTAGTTTTTTTATTGAAATGCGTAATAGATGAATAAAGTTGTCATTGTCTTTAATAAATGGGTGAGCGTCAGTTGTCCGGCTGAAGGTGGCCAGGCAAGCGGCAAAAAATTAAAAAAAATCAAAATTCAAAATACTTGTTCAATAATTGGCCACATGATGGCTCTTTTACACGTCGGTAATATAGAGTGAATCTACCAGCAACGCTTCGGACAAGACCATCATTGCGGAGAAGAAGCGCCGCAAGAAACTCCAATTGCGCATTGCGAGATCGTTATCGTTATCGAAAATGTATAGGATTGACGTAAGCTGCCGGATGGTCACGTCAAGCGATTATATCGATACGATAGCGTAAAGCATCTTCTCTAGGGTCTCGGCTTCGACGACTTACTTTGTGATTTAAGTCACAAAACACGCATCACCATGTTATTAAACACGCACTTACGGGATTACTTAAGCTGGCCGATAAATTATTCGTAAGCGAACTCGCCTCAAATTGTTTTAGAGAATACCAAAGCTGAACCTAAAAAGAGCTGAAAAACTAGATACTTATTATTTATATATATTCTGTCCTTTTAATTCGTCAATCACGAAAAATTGTATTTGTGTAAGTCTTTTAGCAATACTGTCATTATTACTGACAGTCTCGTGTAAGTTGTGATTGCCCACATTCTCACTTGAATAGGTTTCTTTTGGAGCTATGATGAGAATTGAGCAACGACGATGATTGCGTGGCGTCAGAACGGTTAACAACGTAGTGCGGACGGATCAATCTTGCGTGATTGGGTGTGAACGGTTTAAGTACTCTTGTTTTGTCGACACCCATTTCACAGAACGTCTGACTTCGCAGAATGTTCATTTCATCTTCAGACCTTTCTAGCCGCAGGAGTTTAGATTTCGTGATAGAAGTCTAACCCAACCAATACATGATTAATATTTAAGATGGGCTTCAGCAGAAAATTGCTTTCGATGAAGTGAAATTCGGTGAAATTATGCGTTCTATGAAATCAGAGTCGGTAAAACAAAGGGTCGTGGTGTGAACATTTACCGGTGAATTAATGACGTCAGTGTTTTTCAATGTCTAGAAGCTGGAGCTATCAAGCACTTCGCAACTTAATTGTAACAGTAATGCCAGCTGACAATGCATAAGTCGAGCTTACACCCAAAATATTATTACGCTTTCTGACTTCGCAGTAAACTTGCAGTAAAACACTGTACAAAAGCGACTAGGGTTGCTAAGTAACTACCAATCAATTAGCAGCGGTCATGCCGAGCACGTGTTTTACTGCCTGCATACTGCAAACTCAGGGAGCGGCTGCAGAGTCGAATTACAATTCATTAATTAATTACAGTACCCTTACCATGAGTTACAATTAACGTACTCGCTAGCGAATGGAAGCTCTGTCCCTCGCAGATCTCGCAAGTATTCTTATAGAGTGCAAGGGACAGAGCATTCGACTCGCTAGCGAGTACGGTTATTGTAACTCATGGTAAGGGTACAGAAGAGCTAGGTTCCTGTCGGTGAAGTAATTGCCACTTATCTTTGTTCTCTGTCAGCTTTTTCACCTGCATCGACATTGGCCTTCTGTTTTATTTGGCTAAAGTAAGTAAGGCTAGCTAGGTCTTCGTCTTCCTCTTTTTCCCGCGACCCTGCCCTCCAAATGTTAAGATGGCCTTTTGGTCGTGATCTGAAAGTCATGCCACTGACGCCACGACGGCTACAACCGTCACAAGTTCAAGATTAAAAGATACTTTGTTTCGTATTAATTAAGTTGTAATTTGCATAGCAAACATGTTTGGCGTGTGAGTGACACATTTTATTAGACGTAAGGCGTTCCAAAGGTGCCGACCTTAGAGAAAAGGACGCATGTCTCAAAGAACCGCGTATGTATTAGCGACCTTATTTCTTAAGGTTAAGGGTTAAATTTACTTTGACTATCAAATTGCACATGCGTCTTTTTTATTTAGGAGGGCGTATTACTTAGTGTGAATTATATAAAACTAATGAACGACCAAGTTTTTCAAGAAAATAACACCACCAGGTTAAGTCCAATTGCAACTTTACTATTGCAATGCGCTTGTTTCAATGTTTTTGTACACATGAGGAAACAGTCACAGTCGTTGACATTTCCCACAGAGCCGACGGCAAAACGTGAGCATTCCCATACTAGGTATCAATTGCGACAAATTCGAGCGATTAGACAATTGATTTGGAATTTCGAAACGTTTTGACGCTTTCATGTCTGTGAAAGTAAAAGTGACAATAATGAGGGCTGTAATGGCGTCTGTGTAAATTCCTTTCAGCATCGCATTACATTCGTGTAATTGTCTTAACTAACTCGCTAGCTTGCCAGCTTGCCAGTACTATTAGATTATACAAAGCGTGTCTCGACCTTGATCGTACTTCAACACAGCACGACCAAGTTCGTAGGTATCTCACGCTGCATAATACCTACGAACCCAGGGGTCACTTTATAGTTGTCAGTATATTAGTGCAGTCAGAGATGGACTTGCTAATAACCGTTAAAAAGTGGACATATTGATGTAGAATCCTTTGTTGTGAGTAACTGAATAAAACGATGATACGATATGACGAAACATAAATCAAACTTATTGAGTGTAATTAGCAGAGCTCGGAATAGGTAGTGCCTATTTACTTAAACTTCGCGGTAGGACGTAACTAAGAGTGGTTAAAACCACCAAAAATGTTTATTTCTTATTATTGAATGCGGGATTTCCCGGGATTGTCTGTATTACTCTAAAGGCTTAATACATTTAACTTTACTTATAATTCTTGCTATATTGCATATTATTTATTTATTTATCTTGAAATAACAATCAGTCATTAAACAATATAATATAGATCAAATTGAATGAAAGGGTGCCGCGAATTTGATTTTTTTTTAGTTGATTTGAATAGAATTATAATATCGTAAAGAATGTATTCAACAAAAAAACACTTTAGCCGTGTACTTACTACCTACAGTTTACAACCCTGATTTATAAGTAAAGTTAAATGTATTAAGCCTTTAGCCTAAGTACCTAATCCCATATTCAATAATAAGAAATAATTATTTTTAGTGGTTGTAACCACTCTTAGTTACGTCCTCCCGCGAAGTTTAGGTAAATAGGCACTACCTATTCCGAGCTCTGGTAATTAGCAACAAGATGAATCTGACAACACAGAATAAAATGGTAATGGAATGACAACTGTCAGAATTTCAGTCTCATTTTGCCGTTGCTAGTCTTGTTAAGATCAATATACTCGTAAAGTTCCTTTACTTTCTCAACTTCTTACATGATCGAATATTTTGATAGGAAAGTGGTCTTTGTAAACCTTGGAACATGAGTGTTTTTTCTATCAAACTATCCGATCAGATAAGATAAGGTAGTACACGTACAGTTAACCCTTTAAGTAGCTGCACACTTTATAGTGCTTTGTCAAATTAAAGGCGTTAAACCGACAAGGTACTAAAGTTTGCAGCTGCTAAGGCCGAAACTGTATATCAGAGTAGACAACCCTAAGCAAGGGCAGAACGTCTCTGACCAATAAGCACGTGTATTGCACAGTTTTTAGCAACAAAGGCTTCACGGTCAGAAGTGTCGGCGCAGGCGCAGATCCATAGTGATCTCGTTTCTCCGCTCACTAAGCCTTGAGCGAGGCTTTATGTGGTTCCACATTTATAACTAATTTTATCTTTTACCGTCTAACTCCAAAAGAACGTAACACTTCTTAATAACAAGTTCTCAGGCCGTTCACTCGGTTGACAGCTTTTTTTAAATACTTCATTGCACAAAATTAAGATAGCGTACAATAGGCGAACTTAATGCTACAAGCATTCTCTACCAGTCAACCTTAAGGTGAAACAGAAATCAAAAAGTAGGTAGGTGCAATAAAATGAATGGTGAGTATGCATGCAGTAAGTCACGCTATTCTACTGGTTAAAGCTATATCGCCTTTAGTGTAATCCTTACTGTCAAGAGCTAACATATCGTTGACAATATGATAACATCAAGGGAATATGGTTATATCCAGTAAAATCGAGGCCCTAAATGAAAGCTCCGCGTTGATTGGTTGCCTAGCAACCTTTGCCGTCGTTTTGTTTTACAGCAAGTATACTGCAAAGTCAATAAACATTTTCCACCTGCAATTAAAAACTTCTGAGAAATGTATATCCAGCAATGGCTAGTTGCTTGCAAGTGACATGCAAGCCACTGTCGGTCATCAATGTCAGATATTTCTCGCAGGGTTCCTGCAGGTAGAAATAAGGCCTAAGGCACACGGTGTGTTCTGGCCGCTTGTTTGCTTTTCTGGGCCTTAAAAAGTGTTCTAGGTTAATGTTACTCAAACGTTTATAAGTTATAAGTCACCATCGGACGCGTCGGATATTAATAAATAAATTAAGAGTTATATCAGTCGTTCAAGTGGCTCCATAGAAATATAAGCATTGAAGCGTTATTTATAATAAATCTTAGGAAGTTAGTAAAACGGCCAAATTATCTGGTTATGTTATCAGAATAGAGCTGAATGAAGCAAGCGAAGGACCAGATACTCGTAGCATGTCGCGCAAGAGAGATGGCCGGCTGCAGAAAGTTAATGAGAGATGTTGGACGAGAGATGTTAAATACCAACAACTTTTTTATATATTGTTTTATTTTTTTATTAATGGCATTCACTCCTTGTTTTAATAAGGTGTATTTCGACAACGTAGAGTTTTTGACAATCACCATAGACTTATAAGAGAAACAAGTCCATGTATATTACACGCGAAAGAGGATTTACTCCGATGGACTAAATGTGGTTAGCTCCACGAGCTTCTGTCAAGTCGTTTTTTTTTTATTGTAAGCCTAACCTACAAGAAATTTCAAAAGTACTGTGAAGGTTGAAGATCTCCACCTCGCCTCTATGGTCACATATTTTAAAAAGGAACACTCATGAAAGTCAGCAGGCCTTTCGCGTAACACACTCGCAATCACAATCGTTTTCATTTTGAAAA
Organism: Acleris literana; assembly: GCA_946894065.1. NCBI lineage: Eukaryota > Metazoa > Arthropoda > Insecta > Lepidoptera > Tortricidae > Acleris > Acleris literana. The sequence goes on from OX335687.1 coordinate 3,704,460, forward strand.
TCGAAGGCTTGTCTGCATACAAAATGAAACCAATTGTTTTGTTTTGAAGCCGATCACGATTGCGAGTTAGTTACGCGAAAGGCCCGCAGATAGCTGTTTTGGACAGAACTAGATCTTCTTAAGATTTGAATAGCAATGGTGTAATGAATTAAACAACCACGATTATATTTTAAATAAAATATAATCCTAATATTGCTTTGAGAACTGTATAACAATACTAATCTAAATTAAGAACCATGTAAGATACAATGTGAATGTTTCATCACATTAATACGTATTTTATAAACTAACCCAGCAATGTCACACAATTGTATCCGGCTCCAGCGTTCAAATGTAAATGGCCATTGAAAGGACAGAAATGACTCAGCTTTATGGTCAAATGAAACATGATAAAAACAAGATCAAAGGCTGAAGTAATCTTTTAAAATCAGTAATTGAAATACGCCATTAAAGTATAGTAGCCGGTGTAATAATAATTTTATGGTACCTACTTTTAATAATTTTTGATACCTACTTGAGATTCCAATTTCATTGCAGTTGAAGAATTAAATGAAAACTAAAAGGAGGGTAAGAAAAAATAATTTATGCTAAAAGTAATCGTGATTAAGCAGGGCTTTTTCTTAAATATGGTTAGTCTGGTTAGACCATTCATTTAAAATAACAAAATTTTCTTCACTTAAAGTAAAGGTGTATTTTTATCACATACACCTATTTTTGTTGCATGTGTTACAGGAAAAAGAAAGATTAAGAGTCCTTTATTTCATGCAGTATGTGTATGCAGAACTGTGTCGCAGTGACGTTATATTTCTAGTCGTATGGAGTGTCAATCAAATTGTTTTATAATGTCACTGTGACACCTAAAAACTAATCTCATTGGACGAGGGAACTATAACATCTATATATACTTATATATAAAAGGCAAACCTGACTGACTGACTTAGACATCAACGCACAGCCGAAACTACTGTACCTAGACACTTGGAATTTGGTACAGGGGTTCCTTTCATGATGTAAGTGACCACTAAGAAAGGATTTTCCGAAAATCGACCCCAACGCGAAGAAATAGGGGGAGTAGCGGGAAACTAATTCTACGCGTACGAAGTCGCGGGCGTCCTCTAGTTGAGTAATATATATACTTACCTCTTCATAATAGCTATTATTATTTTCGTTGAGGCCTGGGCTATATCGCTATATCAAATGTCAATGACTTAGATTTAAAATGATTTAAACTTACAAACCGCCAAGTCATGAGACTGGTCTAGGCCACAAGTGCCGTCGACCTCGGACGCACAAAAACGGTTTTCAGTTCTCAGGCCATCGAACAATCGATCTGTGACGAGAACGCAACCAGGTTAGTTTTAGGAGTTATGACAAAATGACGTGGATAAGGTAATAAGAAGCAAGCAATTACGGAAACTAGAAAGCTATTATAAAGAGTATTCAAACAACAAGAAGATTAGGTAACGATTCTAAGTAAGAAGAAGCAAAAATCAAGGCGATAGTAAAACAATCAAGAAAAGATCCAAATTGTAAAGGATGTAAACAAATAGATACAAAAGATACATAAGAAGACACTCACAATTACCTAAATACTAATCTATTCTCTAAAAAAGAACCGACTGTCTAAAACTGACAATGAATAAGATGGACATTGCAAAAACACCTCACTCTAGTCATTGTTCCAAGAGACGATAGCATCGAAGATTATTTTAAGATCTGATGTGAGAACATGAAGTTTTTGCAAAGGTTACTTCGTGACTACATCAGAGTCAGCTCTTAGAATAAATCAGGCTTTAACGGACACGTCATTCAAGTAATTCATTATTCGCCTGAGATCATCTGCGGTTGAATGATGCAAAATCCTCAAGTCAACAGATTATATTTGTTGTTCCAGCCGATCACGATAACCGCACAGAAAAACTCGAGTCCAGAAACTATAAATGGTATTGATGATGTTCATAATGTTTTAGATGGTTGACGCAACAGTCGTGATGACACGTGTTGGTTCGGTGATAGATGATCTTTGATTTTGTGGCAAATGGATCCCAAGGGTTCACAGGTCGTACGTGGGTCAAGACATCGCCTCATCAATAACAGAAATTACTAAAAATGATTATCAATGCAGTTTAGTATGTGTGCTGTTTTGATATGTTCTGTTTTTAAGAGAGTTTCTTGTATCATTCTTTTACTCATCGTGTTTGTAAAACTTTTATTAGTAACTAGGGAACGCCGCCCGCGACTTCGTACGAATAGAATTAGTTTCCCGCTACTCCCCCTATTTCTTCCCGTTGGGGATCGATTTTCGGAAAATCCTTTCTTAGTGCTCACTTACGTCATGAAAGGAACCACTGAAGGCCTGAACCAAATTTCAAGTTTCTAGGTACAGTAGTTTCGGTTGTGCGTTGATATCCAAGTCAGTCAGTCAGGTTTGCCTTTTATATATATAGATTACACTATGGAATTAGATATTTTTATGAGCAAACCACAGAATTTTAAAAATCTTATCTACAAAAAGTTTTTTGGTAACTCCAAGGAAGCACCAAGTACTAGTAAGTAGTAAATGATTATTAAATAATAAATTGGTAAACTCATGTTTGTTTGGCGCTATACAATTTTGTTAAAACTTGTTAGGTATGTAAGCACCTAAGGTTAACTCCTATACTGTGATTTTTGTTCACGATATTTTATATAGTACTCGTAATTATTTGCTTAGCTGCTCGATAGTTATTTGCAACATACTCATACAATTTTATATTTAGGTGAAAATTTTTTTTAGTTTATTATACACTGTAAAATTTATTTAGTGACAAGAAGGCTGTTAGTTTTCCGAATATAAATAAAATAAAATAAAATAAATGAGCTATGAAACAAGTAAGGATTGCTTCCTCGTCATATTCTTGTTTCGACCCATTGTTTTTATTGGCACATTCTTGTTTGGACTCATTTTATTTTGAGCATACATATTTATTATAAATGTTTTATATTTTGAGCATACATATTTATTATAAATATTTTATATTTTGACCATACATATTTATTATAAATGTTTAATAAAAAGATATGTCTTGTGTCCAAAAAAGTAGTACGTGCCGAAAACCCAGCGCCGAAACAAGAATATGACGACAAAGGAATCGAAACCGAAATATTTCCTAGATCAAAGACCCATATTAACTATTTCATTATGTTTTTTTTTGTATTTGCATAAAGTGTACAAAATCACTTAGATGCCTGAAATCATTAACTGTATTCCACCACTTCACGGCTATTCCGGTAAATACCCAACCCAATGACAAGGTCAGATGCTAATGAAAGTGTACGCCGAAGGCTACAGGGTGCGTTAGCATTAGTCATCAAGAAAAATACTAACTATAGTTAGTTATTTATGAGTATCCAATCCATTATGGAGTCTTGTTGTGTATACACTGTAGAAATATCTGAGACGGATCTGTTCTGTTCTGAGTCACAGTGAAATCACCTTTTTAAATGTCAAGCAGCGTTTATGATGTCAGATGGAATAAAAACATTGTCTGTATAAAGGTGAGAACTTATTGTCAGTTAATACATTATTTCGAACTAGCTTTTGCCTGCGACTTCAATCGAGTAGGCGAAGATTTCAATTACCGTAGTTCCTTCGGAAACTTTTAAATGTTCCGGGATGAAAACTAGACAGGGTTTAAACTCCATTCCAACTTTTATCCAAATCGGTCAAGCCGTTGCAGCGTGAAGGAATAACAAACTAACACATACTCACACACAAATTTTCGCAACTATAATATTAGTTTGATGCTTATAACATGTTTTCTTCATCGTTAAGGGTTTAGATCAAAATTTTGATGATAAACAAAGTTTCGATATGTCTATTATTTCATTGAACTTTGCACTGACCAAAGAGTTGTTTTCAAGACCTTTTTTCAATTGGCTTTCTTCTCACAATTCTTTAGTTGCCTTCCCCATGGTTTGCGCCCGAATAATCAAGATATACTATCACGAATGTTAATTAGTAACCCATTTCAAGAAAATAGGCTTGAAGTCGTCAATGTCATTAGAGATGCCAAATCATTTGTAACTTATAGGAGACTCTTATTGTTTTAGAATGTCAGAATGACTTTGGACCTAGTCCTAAATTTAAGTTCGTTACTGTATTATAGTAGCTGATGTCTTATGATTCCACGAGCAAGCCTTCAAGAGCTTATACTCAGTGAATCACGGAGCCATGTCGGATTGCGACGCACAATCCATTGTTACAACACGAGCGAGTACATCCCTTCCGTCCGCCGAGGAAACGAAAAAACTCCCAAATTACAGTCATGCTGGCCAAATTAGTCTCATAATTTGGTGCATCCTTGAAAGGACTACGTTATTAGTTGGTTGTATTTACCCTGTGTTAGATTTTAGATTGTAGACTACATGGCAATGAAAGATAAATTCAGATTCTTAAACACCTACAATTGTTAGGACTCTTATGTCAATAGTACTAGTAGTAAACTTATGGGGAAGTAATGTCAAAGCCAATGGAAAATTCTTTCGTAAGTGTGTTCAATGGTACCCTACCCAAAGGGATAGGTACGAGTATTCTAAAGAAGAAGAAAAAGAATAGACTGATTACATAAAGGTCAAGTTGATATTTTATTTAGTGCAAATTGTAAGAGGCATACAACCAGCTCTGCCGTGTTTATTTTGTACAGTTGGCCCAAAATATGGTCTACCACCCTACGGTTGAAGTTCATTTGCACGTCATAATACAACAAGTTCGATTTTCCCTTACAATAATATAATGACAGTGACAAGTGTCAACCTTAGCGATAATTAGATCTCACAGAAACTTTTGTCAAAACTGGTAGACCACTTTCTTGGCCGACCGTACCATGTACTCGTAGGCAAGCATCCATGAATTAAGCTTTTTCTTCTTAAAGACTAAACAAATGAACAGGTTTTAAAATGAGTATTACATAGAGATTTAGGAAACTGAAGTTTTTGGCAACATTGTTTTATTTTTTACTTCGTAACGTAAGCAATCCTTCAAAGATAATAAGAATCTCATTAACAAGCGAGTACTAATGGCTTATTGTTAATAAAATCTAAGAATTACGCAGAAAAAAGTGAACAAAAAACACGGACATCATTCGTGCGTATGCGCAGAGCGTCCGCGCAGGCATGCGCAGGCGACTCACCGAACCGTGCATCGGTGTTGGTCATTTCGCCCGTGACTATTGTTGATTTAAAACTGTTACTTACAAACTGTATATGCAAGTACTTGAACATGAATAGTGAATAATCATACGACATTGTATTATGTCGGATATTTTCGTATTTGGCTCATATTCGAAAAAACAAAAGTTGTCTTTTCAATAGTTAAAGGCTTGTGTGCATATAAGTTATATTTTTATTTGATAGAACTAAAGTAGACCGGACGACGTTTATGCGAATATGGGTTCAGCCAGAAAAATAGGCGTTAAAAACGTTAACTTCTGGTATGTCCACAGGAAAGACTAACCTAACGCTAAAAGGCTAACCGCAATTAGTGTATGACCCATTTATCTTTCTCAATTAGGTTATTCAATGGATACTGAAGCCGAATGAGAACGCAAGATAAATACCTACTTAGTAGTTTTTTCGACCAAATACGATTCCGTCACTCAAGAACCTTCTGATCCCATCGGCCATCAGTCCTACGAGCAATGTGCCCCGCCCACTGCCACTTAAGTTTGGCTATTCTTCGGGCTATGTCGGTAACCTTAGTTCTACTGCGGATATCATCATTTCTGATTCTATCACGCAGAGAAACCCCGAACATAGCCCTCTCCATAGCCCTCTGGCTTGGTGAAGGTTCTTGAGTGGCGTCCGCGGACCGGGAGACGAGCTGTAGGTAGGCCTCCAACAAGATGGAGTGACGACCTAGAAAAGATCGCGGGAACGCGGTGGATGCGAAAAGCACAAGACCGGTCTGAGTGGAGAGCAGTGGACGTCTTTCGGCTGACATGATGATGATGATGATGACGATTCCGTACATACACGACATCGGTAGTATCTAGTTCGTGTGAATGAGTAAGTAAAGAATAAACCACTCTTAGCAAATAAGCGCTCTCACTAGTTTATAAGTAGCTGTGCCCTACAGGGTCCATAATGATCTCATAAATTTTAAGTTAATTTAAGTACCATCTATGTATACTTTATGGAATGCAATAAATAATCGAGTTTTGAGTATTGAGAGACTGAGTTTTAATGAGATTTATGATAGAGAGCTAAAATAAAAATCTCTTTTCTACATTCACCATCTGTGTTACCGTTCATATCTAAAGAAAACAGTGCAAACACTACTGCTTGGTGGCAGGGTTGCTGGATAAAGTAGTGGTAGCGACCCAAACGGATCCTAATCAAGGTTCTACCACGCGGAAAAATCGGTACACTATGTTAGGATTTAGTATTATAAATTACACAGGATGAGAAAGTAAGATTATACCATAATAATATAATAAATTACTTTGATCATTTGTTCTTTATTTCATAGGTAGTTGTTTTTATTGCCTGATATGAAGTTAGCGCATAGCGTTAATATAATGTATGTACACATGTACTCGTAATCACGTCACAATATATGTTGTTAGCAGATATTTTTTGCGGAGGATAGGTAGGCAAACATTAAAAGAAGATGGTTAGAAACTCTCAAATAAGATATGTAATAAATAATAATGATTGCTCTTAGGATTTGTATGTCCTTCAACCAACTTAAGGAAACCAACCAACAGGCAGAAAACATTTTACATAATTTGCCTAGCAAATGATTTTGCACAGCCATGCTAAGAGAACGTATTAGCACCTTAAATTCAGATATCAATTGAACAGAATGTGCGAAACATTAACGTTTCTCTTATGTTTCTTAAATGCATATGTAAAAATTATACTTATTCATTCAAATTTTAAGTAAAAACATTTCGCATTGCGGTTTAAAATGTTTATTATTGGCTTCCAGCAAGAAATCATCAATATAAGGTAACGAAACGAAACATGCAGGTTCATAAACATATACGAATTACATTTACATATGAATATTGATGAAAAATCCAATTAATACACAAGTATTTTTCACAGTTAAAAGTTGTAATATACTAGCGGCGACAACTAAGTAAAATACTTCACTTTACAATTCATACATACGAGTATACATAATAGATTGTTAACAGGGACTTTTCAGAAGCGCGTGGAGCTAAACCCCATGTATTTCTGTTTACTCCACATAACAAAATACTCTTTAATCGACCAATTGTCCTCATGTGTAATAGCCACAGACTTATTCCTCTAGTAAATCCATGAGATGGTATACAAAGAACATTGGCATTGGCAAATTACTTTAGAGGAGTGAAAGCCATTCATTGGAATTAGAATTAGACTGTTAACAACTGACAAGATCAAGGTGAAAGGTCAAGACAAGGTGAAAGCAACAGATATATACGAGTCCAATAGCTCTGTCCTCTTTACTACTTGGAACTTAGCAAGCCTTAAGAACTCTAAAAACGGTCTCCGTTTCTAAAATAAACGATCATATCATCAATGGAAACGTGACATTAATTCATTACTATGCAAAAATACCGATAACATAAGGCTGATTTCACACCAGCAATATTACACCTTACATCAGTACAATAAAAACTTTAGAGCGTTCATAATGTCTAGGATCTATAACACCTTTAGAGCCCCATAAAGATCAAAGCAGATGGCGGCCACGGTCGAGCGCGAGCGCATGAACGGTCGCACATCTGTTTCCGTCATATGCCACCCTTTGCGTTTTTTGGCAAGTACCGTTTTAGATCCATAGATCAGCGTAAAACAATTCATAGCCTAAATCAGGGGATGGTAGCCATTTGTACTTCCGTTCCAGATTTATTTTTCACGTATTTTTAGAACCCTTTTTCGGAGATGAAATTGGAAAGAACCTAACTTGTCTTTGCTTTTTCATGATTTAAATAAGTATACCAATTAATCCTAACCATCATATTTTATGTAGGTATCTTTAAGTACCTCATAACCGTGCAAAGTTACATCTTTTTTGGTTTCCAATATTCAGTAAATAAAGAAATAATATTAATTGATCCAGCTTAACGATTCAAAGCTAGGATCCAGTGACGATCGTTAATTAACCAATCTAATTTTAATCCATGTTACATCCCCATTCCCACAATGGATCGATATACTGGATCAATATTAATCCACCTTCGTTCACAGTGACATAAAAATATACGATTTACTGTTATTACGTACAAATGGAAAATCGTCCACTTGAAATTATTTGTCAAATTAGAAAAATGGCTTAATTAATTTACAACGAAAATAAATTTGTTTGTAAATACTTTTCAGCACAATTACATTTTGACTAAATTCACTTTGGATACTATTACTTTTGACCCAACTTCACGTTAGTTATTTCTATCTACCTGATATGTCAATAGCAAAAACTAAACCCGAACAAAATATTCATTGTTTCTGTGGTCTAAAACAGCGGAATAAAGCGTATAATAGAAATGAAATGGCTCTGCCATAACGGAACGCTAATGATGATCATTGTGCCAGGTCCCTGACATGGGCCCAGCAGCGCGAGACCGCATCATCAATCATCAAACCCATGGCGAAATGATCACTGACCGGACATGTCTGGGTTTGTACTTAACTTAGATGATGCTCGGTCAACTATTAATAGATTTGTAAGCAGTAGACCTAGACAAGTTGCACTTTGCAAACGTTAATAGAAAGCATTTAATATTGTATAGGGTTTACGTTAATGGCAATGTTGGAAGGGGAAGGTTAAGGCGAGCGTTCCACGATCAGATTGGGGATGTATTCAGAAGGGGTCAGGCCAGGAGATCCTAAACTGACGCACGTATGTGAAGAGACTTATGACTTTATGAATGTGGAGGAAGCGAGGGAAGTTTGTCCGGATCGTAGCTAGTGGAAGGACTGCCTACTCTTACGGGAATGAGGCCTGATTGTATGTATTTACGTTAGCTATAGTGCGTTGGCCAATTTTCATGTCATAAATTTTGATAGATGGTACTTGTCTATACGGTTTAGCATGATCGCTGTGATGGTAAATAAATACAGAATACTCGCGAGCGAGGGATATAACAAAGAGGTAAAATAATGATAATGGAAATTACTAAACGTCGTCGTTGCCTTATAGTATCGTAATTGAAGTATTTAAAAATTCAAGAACAAGTATATAAACACATTTAAATGAACTGTCACAGAGATCATTTTAAATTGACCGAAATAAAGCTGTGGGTATTTTTCTTATTACCTACTTTTGATTCCAGCGTACCTAACGTAGAACACAGAACGTAGCCTTAAGTGGATTGTGAAGCGACCCTTAAATCGCGTAGCTGTCAAAAAAATCCATACAAATTAAACTCCACGAAATAATGTTTCTCACCCCCTAAATCAAGTCCGATTTCGACGAATTTTTAGTAAAAGTAGTTATTACAATAAAGTAAGTTTGTACGTTTTTATTTGTTTTTTTTCCAGAAATATTTTTTTTGCAAAGGAAAATGTACAGACGTACGTTTTCATAACATCTAAAACATGTTTAAAAATCGTGAAAATCGGACTGGATTCTTCTCTTCATAATCCTATTAACATTCGCACTGAATCTATCGGAAACCGATCCCGTTTTTTTTGTCGTGCGCTCGTGCGTGTTCACACAATGAAACCGCTAGGTCGACCGGTCAACTCATTCCACACTCGATTAGTAACATCACTAATTAACCGTGTTTCGTGTCAGGATCGATTTCACTGTGCGCAGGAGAGCGAAACGCGGTTTTTAGCTGAAGGCAGTCATTGTGTCTCGCTCCCACTCGTGAAGTATGACAAGGACGCACATTTATTACAGTGCTATCATTTTCCTAATAACTATAACTAAACTTCCATTTTCTATGACACACGAGTGACAAAATATACTGTCAGTTGCGAGTGCAAGCGTGATAGCGATAGCCAGAAATCTAAGGCCGGTTACACATGGTGATTTTTTGCATGCATCGCGGCTATCGATTATTAGGTTTTTTTTATCGATTTAACGGCGGATTGATATATTTGCCCTTGTGAATCAAAATTGCAATGTAGTTTGACAGATGGTAAAAAAGGTTGTGTATATTTTATATTGCATATAAAGAAAAATAAAAATGGGATCCGTGGCTTTATTTTTAGCATAAAGAAGGAGGACTTACCGACAAAAGACTTTTACGCTACGCTAGTTACTTATGATTAGTGTGTTTAACTTGTAGGATTATTATTGGAGCGTGGCTATCAACACCCTTTATACTGAATTAATAGCAAAAACAAAATCAACTGTATTTCAAAACACATAAGGATTCTATTTACCTAACAAAATTCAATGCAATTATTCAATTTTTAAGTGAGCAGAAATTTGAATAATTGTTTCATTTGCATAATGTAATGTTTCACATAATCATCGCTATTATCTTCAAATACGCATAATCCGGTGTTTAGTTATACCATATACCTTTTAGGATGGTTATGTAATAAACCTAACTGCACCTTACTTTATAGTTACACTTCAGTTTAATGAAATTTTTATAAAATTCATGATTTCTGGAAACATTTATCTCCACAACCAACCGAAAAGATTGGTCCAGTTAGTATGACCTCATCCTCCTACAGTCCTTAATACGGTACGAGCGTTAATTTGGGACCCATTTCAAGAAAAATATGCTTGAAGTCGTCAATGTCATTAGAGATGTCAAGTCATTTGTAACTTTTAGGAAACTCAACCTTATTTTTGGAGAATGTCAGATTGACTTTGGACCTAATCCGGGGTACCTTTAATTTCGTGACTGTACCTTACCTACCCTATTTGGCTCGATTAGTTGTCTTAGCTTGTAATGTAATTTTGGGCCGTATTATCTTTAAACATTGTTTTTCTTTAAAACTACTTTTTTTTTACCATCCATAGGATATTATACGTATTTACGAAATAATTCCCGAGGGAATAGCGATAACCGACTTCTAAGCGGACGGAGTCGCGGGCAACTGCTAGTTACTTATAAATTTCAAGACCTTCATAGTCGACATCAAAAAAAATTTGCAATATCGCAAATACGCTAAAAGCATCCTAACGACCGAGCACATAAAGCTCCCTTGCAAGGCCACCTCCGCTTCCCAAAAGCGAGCGCGTCATTTGCTCCACCTGACGTCAAGATGGCCTTACCCAGTAAAGGTTACTCGTTTCATTATTATCGTAATGAAGGTAATGTGGCCTGAGAACTAAATGAATAAGCGTTTGCTAATTTGATTTTGAGATTTGTCTTTGAAGATTTGCAAGGAACGACTATAGTGCTCGAAATTAAAGAGTTCGGCGGTACGTTTTCATTAGAGACAAAACCCTTACAAATTGATGTCGTTAATGAGTCCGTCAGTCAATGTAAAGTAGTTACCTACCTATTTCCAAGCGGCAAGCAATATGTACCTTCAGCCATGCCAATGTCGTCAATAATATCACCGACATTCATATTATCTAAGAACATCTTCCTAATTTTCCCAAACTCTTTGTGGAAGGCTAGTCAATATGGCCCAAAGTGGTCATTTTTATTTACTTAGGTCTTGCTTATTTGTGCTTACTAGAAGCAATGCGTCATTACTAACCCCTTGAGGACAGAAAGGTGGACGACTGCACTAAACATAGTAAACACGGTGACGTCAAAGTCTGCCCACAAAATGGTGGTCGTCAAGTAGGTAATTTCTTTTGTAATGTGTTCCCTTCGTAATGTATTGTAAGTAAAACCAGTTCTATTTTGTTACTTGTTAAGTATTTCCATCGTTAATGATAACCGTTCGATTTCTAACAAAAAATATGTTAACTGTGGCGGATTTCCTTAAAAATAATAACAAAAAGAAATAATGAAAAATTAAGGGGTCTCTGTACAAGAACGCCTTTTCCAGACCCGTTATGAATCATTGTGGTGTCGGCTTTATTAATTTATCAGAACAAAAGCTTTGAAGAACCTTTAGACAAAGCTGATCGAAAGATTCAAAATCATAAATAAACTTAGCATCAGGCGAGGTCAAACACAAAACATTTTTTTTTTAAATCGGTACACATACAGACTCTCATCCACTGATTTACGGTAAATAATTTACCGATACTTATAGTAAATCGATATATCAATTATCTGGAGTGGAAATAACTATGGAGGATTAAGTACACGAGTGCGTGCTGAAATCGACTTCCTTTGAGCGAAGAATCAGACGTTTAACATGCGATGTTCGATCCTACTCATTATATTCTTTACATCACAGTAGTAATTATCAGAGCCTCTATTTTATTAAGTAAACCATATTGCTTTTGACATGTTATCGTATTGTCAACGTTATAATAGCTCTTATTTACTTGACAGTAATAGCGGCCGAATTAAATACAATACGATAATATGTGGCATTATCAATGTAAAGGGACCTTATTGTCGATGGCGCTTCCGCCATTATTAAAGATGCTCCGATATAAATACAACGTCGCGTGACGCAGTGCGGCATAAGCGCCATCGACAATAAGGTCCCTTTACATAGATAATTTAAAAATATTGGGTACCTATTTCTTATGGATGAAATGTCAAACAAAAAAAAAATATTTTTGAGACCCGCCTTTTTTCAGTTACACTAAGGTAAGTACTGTTATGCAAGTTATCATCTGATTTTCGAGACTAATCTAACGAGACTAACTTGGGTCTATGTAGATTAAGTACAGACATAATGTTGCTACTCCCGACTCCATAATCAGATCAGCTTTTAGGCATTAACAACAGAGGTTAACTGGAAGAAGTCCCTTAAAGGCATAAGTTCGCCGTTGTACATACCTATTGTGTTCCTGTTTTTTTTACTTTGTTATTTTCTGCTTGTGCAATAAAGAGTTTAAAATAGTTACATATATACATGCATCTTGAATTGTCATGGGTCATGAGATTTGATCGAAACAAACAAAAAACCAGCACGTGCAGTTAAAATAACGCTCATTGTAATAAAGAAACAATTGAACAGGGAAATAATAAATATTGGTATAATTATTGCATAATCTCACTTCAGAATTTTGCGTGCAAACAAATTATTAAACAAAGTCATCGTAATGTTATGCAATTTTAAAATAATTGTTTTTATCGTAGCCTATGCAAATAAGTGCATCGGCGTGTCTACACGGTACTGATTTAAATGCACTTGTGAAAACTGTTACATAAGCAAAACAGAAGGCACGGTCTTTCACGTTATTTTCTACACGAACATTACATAGTATTCATAATTGGGATATTTTTTATAATGAATAACAGTGCAACTTTGGTGTTAGGTTATTCTTGTGTGTAAAACAACATTAATACAAAATGTTGATGCATTTAGAGTCAACATGGGTGTATTAAAATAGATCGACGATGCATTCAAAATTTGAATTAAAAAACATATTTACTAAAAAGAATTAGAAACAAAGAATAGGTATGCATGTATTTTTTAATAAAACTGTTTAGAAACATTTGGTATACTTGTATATCCAGGTTAATGACACTGCTCGCTGTCACTAAAGCGCCAAATACAACTTTTTCCATGTACTCAATACAGCCAAGATCTCCATGACGAATTCAACAGACATTTCTTGTAAAAAACCTTGAGGGTTTTTTCCATTCCGGGTCGGCAACGACGTCCTTTTTTAGGAAACTAAGTGAAACTCAGAATTGTCTATTCTTTTCTAAATTGACAGAAAGCGAATACCGCCATTCGGCATTCCTACATTTCGTTCCTTGATCATTATTATTCCAGATTTTATACTCATCTTTAATAATTAATAGATTGGGCGTGCGTTATTTGTCAGTCAGTAAGTAGGTAATCAGTTTTATAGGAAGTTATATGTATAAAGTACGAGAGATTTTGAACGCCAAGCAACGAAGTAATAGGTACTTACGACGTGGTTCGGACGCCACAGAGACCTGTGGCGTTAGTTAGATGCTTGGCGTCAGTGCCACAAATTTCCGGTGACGTGACTTGCCGACTTTGGCGCTCAAAAGGTTAAGACAAATAAAACCCCCAATATATTTGTTGTTCGGAATAAATACCATCAAAAAACTTGGCACTTGGCATCCATTTTGCAAGCGCTTTGATAAAAACTGGAACTGGAACTTGGAATTTGTTGATATGCGAGAAAATGATAACGTTAGATCTTTATCAAACATCGACCACTTACATATTTATGATAAAACACAAAAAGGTGTGTTCGGCGTTCTCAACCACGCAAGTGCCGGATGTTTTTTTCATAAAACATATTAGCTAATCATTTATAACCAAAATTCATTGATTTGATTGTATACAGTCAAAGACTTAATTTGTGACCCACCTTAGGTCCAAAGTCAATCTGACATTCCACAACAATAAGGTTAAAACAAATGACTTGGCATCTCTAATGACATCGACGACTACAAGCATATTTATTATGAAATGGGTCACAAATTAATTAATTTAACCATACCGTAAATGTAGATTTTTGACGTAGAAAAGTTGTATTGAATTGAACCTACTTACTGAATAAACATCTTTCATCTTACTTGCATCTTTCATCTTTCAAACTTATACTTTTTTTTCACGATGTTCATTCCGTAGCTTCAACGCCGTACAAAGAAACATGCTAATTATTGTTAGTTAAAAACATCAGTAGCCCTACACAAGATGCAATGCGAGAACGTTTTCGTTATCGAAAATGTAAAGTATTGACGTATGCCGGCGGACTGTCGCGATGAGCGCAATCACAATTCCATACATTTTAACAGTGTTCGAAAATAGATAGTTTATATTTGCTTTAGCATCTTGTCTAGGGCATTAGAGTTCATTATGCCTCAGAGGCCAGATTATCTGAAAATATTAAAGAAGCAGAAAACCAGCTTACAGCCGTATATCGCACATATAAGTACAGTATCGAGGATACTCTGGCTGGACACTAATAGCGGTAACGTAGCGGGAAGTAAACCGCTCGGTTGCATCCAATTACTGCTTACCTAACCCTAGGCCGACTGTCCGCAGTAATCGAGTTTGTATCAAACCTTTGCGTTGCAAAAGATTTGTAAACAAAACAACATGACAATGGAGTTGTTTTGCAACTCTATCACTACATAAACTGGGATTACAATATTGATAACTTTCATCAATTTGGTAGTTGCTACCTCGTCTAGTAGTAGCTAATCCACAATCAACACAATCCTCAAACATTTTTAAATGTGACAGTCAACATTTTGATTTGAATGGTTTATAAGTTATCTTCAGAAATTGAAGGTGTAACGATGGCGGTGGTAGGTTTTTTTTGTGGTGAATATCTCTATTGATCATAGTTCCGAAACTGAACAGTGGCCTTAGATAAGATGCATTGCAAGAACGTTATCGGTATTGAAAATGTATAGGTTTGACGCATGCTGCCAGACGGTCGCATCGAACGCTTACGTTAATTCCACACATTTCGTCAGTTTTCGAATATTGTTTACGTTAGCGTTAAGTTTCTTGGCTAGGGCCACAGATGCGAGAAATAATATTTCGAAGTATTAAGTAGGCTTTTGAGACTACAAATCATGGATATGTTACAGTCTTACAATCCACTTTGCAGAACAAGGCTCTTCAGAATTTTCCTACAATACCCAAAGCTTGCTTCCTTTCCCTCATGAGGACGTTAGTCATAGTCAAATTTGATTATCATCAGCACTAATAACCTAAACCCCAAATAGCCTTAAACTGCAGAGTTCGTCTAAATGCTCATTATATTTATGTAAATAACGTCCATAAGCATGAAACATTGTGACTACTCCTAACTTCGTGACAGCCTTGTTCACCCTCGCTGCAGTCAAGGCTGTGGCATCGGCAGTGACATTCACTGCAACCCTACTTTATAGATGCACTATTTATTTACTACAAGTGTTTTTCTTCTATTTCCAAGTAGTAGTCCCGTGTGGTTGCCGGGTTAGAACAGTGCCACTCCATGTCCTCCCGTGGATGCCGTAAGAGACGACTAAGGGTATAAAGGATTACTGTTAGGCGATGGGCTTGCAACCTGTCACCAATACACTGGTAAATATCTTTCTTAGCCTAGTAGTGAAAAATGTATTGACAGAATTATCAAGAGTTGTTGGTAATTCTGTAGCTCTGCCTATGGCTACTACTCAGGGAATGAAGGCGTGAAGGTAGCTTATGTGCGGTCACGAACGTTCTTTTGGGACCAATTTCAAAAAAATTGGCTTGTAGTATTCAATGTCATTAGAGATGCCAAATAAATTGTAACTTATAGGAAACTCAACCTTATTGTTGTAGAATGTCAGATTGACTTTGGACCTAGGGTGGATCCCAAATTTAAGTTTTTGACTGTATGTATCCATTTAAGTAAAAAGCGATGAACAAGCTCAGGTGGATAAAAGCTATGTCCCTGTCTGATCGCTATCACCTATTATCGTATCTACCAACACCATGGAATATCGATCGCCATTACTGACTAAACGCCGTGCTTTGAAGGCCAAGCCTACATATTTAACGCTATAGGTACTGTACTGACCTCATCTCGAGTCAAACCTTCAAGCAAGAATTAAATTGTCTTTGGTATTTGACTGGTTAGAAAACGGAGAGAGGGTAGGGGTTGCTAGGAAACGGTTGGGAGTTGACGGGAGTGATCGTCGGGCTTGAAAAAATGTTTTCTTAAGATTTTTATTTGCTTTTCTTTATAATAATAGTGGTGTATCCACAAAATTTTCCTTTTATAATTAATAATGTGCGGTGTGCATAATTGTGAATAACATATAGGAGGTGATCTATAGGAATTTTGCAGGGAGACGTTAGGAGATTTTCGTGAGTTTTCATGTAGACTAAGTCTACTTAAAAGGGTAAATATTGTAGTCCTACCGTTGTTGGAAACACTTATCTATAAGAAATCATGTTTACGAATAATTTGGTTTATGGTTTGAGAACAAGAAAATCGAACTAGTGATTTCTCATAGGTATTTTAATCTTTCGTATATGTCTTATCATTTAGAATAGAGAAGCTTGGGGATGAGTGTTCTGGTTGAGGATCTGAAAGACGAATGGAAGGGTGATAGTCGTTGTTTAGAAAGGGTTCTGTATGGTGTTTAATTTATTGTGAATGTTTGTTGTGTTTCTAGGTATAGTAATAGAGTAAGGAAAACTTTCGTAGTACAGGGAAACCTTAGTTGCATATTTAACCTTTCATTTTAATACATTTCACGCGGGAGCATGACCCTGAGAGCTCCGTCGCTTACTACGAGGGCTTCTAAGCGGTTTGGTGTCGCTGTCGGGAGAGTTCGGTTTGCGGCTGCGCGGCCTTGACATCTCGTCGGGACCCGAAGCTAAGTGTTGTCTTTTAGTGGGTACTCGATGGGTGCATCGTTGCACGTGGGGTAGTAATGCAGCTGGTTACGAATGACATTTGATGTCGTCATTTTCAAAATATTTTGAATTATGGAAGATGTCATTGCAATTTTGACAACAAGGCTATTAGATGATTCGTAGCAAAGCTGTCCTTGTTAGAACATGTTTATTTGAATATTTTTCTTTGATTTTGATTTTTTTTTTACGAATATTTTCAAAATGTTTTGAGTTTCGAAATTTTATTTTTTGGGAGGAACAATTTATTTAAAAAAACAGAACAATTTTTAAAAAATAAATTCTTAGAAGCAAATCATATTGAATTTAGAAGTGATATACGCTGGTCGTCGGAAAACCAAACTAGTGATAAATTTCTTTGAATTATTTCACGGGATTTTAATTCTATTGCGAAACTAATAATTATTTAAAGGTAAATAATTTTATTGTTCATTTGATATTCTTTTATAAATGTTTTTAATCAAGGGAATTCAAAGGTTTATTAATAATTCAAGACTGATCTAATTCTTTTGGATCTTGTGTACCTTTTAGGACTCCATGTCTAATCTTCAGTTTATTGGAAGAACTTTTCTAAATTTTCCCATGCTGTTTGGCTAAGATTATTTAGTTCTCTTTCGGATCTTATATTGGGGTTTACAGTTTTGCTTGTGTCCTGGCAATTTAAATTACAATTTATCTTTACCTTTCTCGTTTAATGCATCGGATATTATACATGTTTCTATTCGAGTCGAAGAGGGTTTAGTGTCTTGGTGAAAGTTATCAGCGGGTCACAGACGTCGATGACATCTTACCGCCACTAAACATCTTGGATTAAAATAGCAAGCAGAGACACTTCACACTGTACGCTCAGTTTCCATACAGACTGCACAGACTGCTTCAGTGTGTTAAAGGTTCAAGGTTAATAGCTTCAAAATTTATCTTGGGGAACCGGGGGTCGGATTTGAGTTGCGTCAAGAGTCGATCTCACCTCTGGTCGAAAGACGTTAGTTAGTTGAGGTGACTTGCTGGCTTGGTTTTTATGATCTCATGTCAGCAAGGATGCCTGCGAGTTTAGCTCGGCAACTGCTTTCTACTCCCGGCTCTCATGTCGGTTCGTGGGGACTCGACTAAGCGAAGCGAAAGCTGAGCGTGTGATATCGGGTGCCTTGACGGATTCGAAGGGGAGGAGACCTCCAACATTCTGGGTTTACTTTGATACCTGTCACACTGGATTGCAGAAAACACACACATTCCGTCGTCCTAAATATCCGAGGACACAAGAGGGGTAGTTTAGGTCAATAGTCTCTCCATCTAAATTATTAGGAAAAGAATTAAATCCTGTCTCTTGGAGTGACTATAATTTGTCGGGCCCTCTGCTCTCTTGGTTACGAGGACTTACTCAGACTGACTTGGCGACGTAATGGAAGCTCTCCCCAGACAAGTTCGGGACAGGCTGGCGGAGTGTGTCCAGCCTGGAGTCGAGCACACGAGCAAGAGCGGGGAGGGGCTCTGCTTTTACCAGACCACAAAACTTGTCGAATTTCCATAAACTGAAGTTCTCTAGACGTTTCTTTTCTTCAACTAATACAATTATTTGAATTCCCTTATTCTTGAATATCTCTTTAATCAGAAGAATCTGTTATCCCTCATTCTCGCCTTAGGAACCATGGGTTACTAAAACATTTAAAAAACCACACAACGTTACTACCACTATTTCGATTGGCAAATATCTTTTGTCTACCGGTCCGCCAAACAGATTAAATAAATTAATCTTTCTTTTATATTTTATAAGGCCTGCCCCTTGGGGTCAGCACAATTGGTGCCGCGTGACCAGGATTCTAGGGTATTAAGCAGATTGAGGGGAAGAGATTTTGTGAATTAAGGGAGAGGCATTACTTTCGTTTCTCGAGAATTATGAATAGTGCAATTTGAAAGGTTGAGGTAGCTTTTACTATTGCGATTGAGGGAATAGGGTTACGAAAGACGGACATGGAAATTTATATCCCATATCGGCTAATAAAACTTGGTCAGATTTTGGTAGATGTGGTTTTGGGGATGAGAATAGAGTTCAGAATAGGGAAGTTAAGTTGAATTTAGATGCTTTTCCAAATCTTTCCCCAAGTTTATTAGATCGGCCACGTGTTTCTGAATTTTACAAACTTTTGTTGCGGCATCCTTGTTTGATGAAGAGGTATGTTTTGATGAGGGTTCTCGCAAGGTTAGAGCGGAGATTGTTATTGAGATATTAGGGAATACAATAAGTGGGTTGATAGATACTGGGAGTGAAGTGAGTTGTATTTCAGAAGAGCTTTATGAATCTTTACAAATTACTAAAGGTACAAGATTTCCATCATTACCAGTGAAACCTATACAGATTAGAGGAGCAGTAGGGCAGAAAAGTTTGAAAATACAGCAGCTAACATCTGTTGAGTTAAAAATTCAGGGGATAAGTTTCGATACTGGATTATTGGTAGTTCCAAAATTGACAGTGCCGGTGATATTAGGCTTTGACTGGTTACTTTCTCATGATGCTGTTATTAATTTGCGAGATCCTAAGTCTTTAATTCTGTCAGGTAATGGGGAAGAAGTTAATGTACCGTTTATTGATGAAAGTCAAGAGAGTGTAGATGTTAGAACTCTACGAGTCGGTCAGGATGATAAAAGGGATTCCACTGTGAAGAGTGAGGATTTTCTGGATAGGCTTAATGTGGGAGTAAAATTGAATGATAGTATGGGGATGGATTTAAAGCAAGTTTTAGAGAGTCATAAGATAGTATTCACGAAGCAAATTGGTAGGGCAAATTGTTATGTTCATCATATAGAAATGTCTGAACACACTCCGCGAATAAATAGATCCTATCCGATTCCGTATGCTTATCGTAATAAGATTGATGAAAAATTAAATGAGATGGTAGAGTTGGGGATTATTTCTAGAGGGGCAACTCCTTATAGTAGTCCTTTAACATATACAAGCAAACCTGATGGGTCTATTCGTATTTTACTTGATGCTAGAGAAATTAACAAATACATGGTGGCAGAGTCAGAGGCCCCACCAATGCAGATAGATGTTTTAAATGCATTTCATGGTGTAAAATTTATAACTATCGTAGATTTAAACAATGCGTATTTTCAAATTCCTATATCAAAAGAGAGTAGGCAGTATACCGGGTTTACTGTGAATGGGAGGTCTTATATGTATAATGTTTTGCCACAGGGTCTGAAGACGTCTGTGGGAAGTTTTAGTCGGGCGATGGATGTAGTGTTGGGGCCAGGAGTTAGAAGTTTTTGTGTAAATTATTTAGATGATTTGGCAATATTAACGAAAGGGAGTTGGGAAGAACATTTGGAGCAATTAGACAAGGTCCTAGAACGATTAGAGAATGCGGGTTTGACTTGTAATTTAGAGAAGTGTAAGTTTGCTTGTCGGGAAGTGAAAATGCTAGGACATATAGTTTCTACAGAAGGGATTCAGACTGATCCAAATAAAGTCAAGTCGATTCAAGAGTTTCCAACTCTGAAAAAGGTGAAGCATGTGCGAGCATTTTTAGGGTTATGTAATTATTACCGGAGATTTATTCCAAATTATAGTACTTTGATTATACCTTTGACGAGATTGTTAAAAAAGGAACAAGTTTGGTATTGGGATGAGGAGTTAGATACGGCATTTAAGAAATTGAAACAGGAGTTTTCTACAACTATTATGTTGTCACATCCAGATGTGAATAAAGTTTATTATTTGCAGACGGATAGTTCTGGGGTAGGAATTGCGGGAGAGTTATATCAATATGACGATGAGGGTAATAAACGGATTTTGAGTTTTTGTGGAAGGTCGTTGAGAGGATCAGAATTGAGGTGGACAGTTACAGAACAAGAATTTTGGGCAGTAATTTATGGGGTTAAGAAGTTTGAGACTTATTTAAGGGGGGCGGAAATAATTATTAGGACTGATCATAAAGCTTTAGTGTTTGTAAAGAACATTAAATTATTTAATAGTCGGATTACAAGATGGATATTGTATTTAGAACAGTTTAATTACACAATAGAGCATGTTAGGGGGGTCGAAAATGGGGGAGTGGACGTTTTGTCTAGATTTCCAAGGGATGGGGACATTCAAGAAGGGAAAACTTGGTGTCCATCGATAATGTATATGGGGGTGCAGAATAATACTGAATTAGAATCTAAATTAGAACAGATGGTTCAGTTTCAGGATATGGATAATGTAGCTAAAGGCATTAAAGAACGCGTGCTAGGGCAAGTGGAAGGAGGAAGTCGATTGTCTAGGATAGCGATGCGTTGTTCAGTTGTCGATGGTGTGCTTTATTTTAGAAAACATGTCAACGATGTTGAAGTTTTATATTTACCAGAAGCTTTGCAAGCTGAGGTGTGTAGACAAGTTCATTTGGAGTTAGGGCATTTGGGGATTTATAAAATGATGAAATATCTAAAGCAAAGATTTTATTGGCTTGGAATGAAGAGAATGGTAGAGAAGTTTGTTAGGTGTTGTCATATTTGCCAATTATCCAAAGTGGATAATGTTAAGTATGTGGGGGCGTGTAATTCTATTGTAACGGAGAATCCAGGGGATTTAGTTATGGCAGACCTTTATGGACCCTTACCAGCGTCTAGGGGGGGAATAACATACATATTCGTAATACAAGATTCTTTTACTAAATACATTAAATTATATGGGTTGAGGGTGGCAACAGCGAAAGCGGTTATGGTTAGGATACAAAATTTTGCATTAACAATAAAGCCGAAAACTGTAATGACTGATAATGGAAAACAATTTATAGGGAATACATGGAAATTAGGATTACGGAATATGGGAGTTAGGGCTATATATACAACTATTAGGAACCCTAGGCCAAATACGACGGAACGTGTTAATAAAGAGTTGGGAAAATTCTTTAGGATTTATTGTCATGAAAGGCATAGAAATTGGGGTTTATGGTTAGAGAAGATTGAGGAGTTGTATAACAATACATTTCATTTAAGTACGGGGTTTACACCTAATGAAGTTCTTTTTGGTAGAGTGACTCATTTATCAATAGATACCCATTTGCCTTATCTTGTACGTAGTAGGGATATAGGAGAGATTCGGGAGCAAGCTAGGGTTAATTTACAATTGGCTAGTCAACAGAGAAAGACTAGGTTTGATTTAACTCATAAATTAATTCAGTATCAGGTTGGAGATTTGGTTAAGTTGCGAAGATTGAATAAGTCTGACTCTATGAGTGGAGTTACTCGGAAGTTTGATTTAACTTATGAAGGTCCATACAGGGTAGCAGCAAGACAGTTTGATAATGTTTATGTTTTGGTACACCCCGAAACTTTGCAAGAGAAGGGGATGTTCAATGCAATACATTTAGCACGATATTATGTTTAATCAGGAAAATGAAGTTAGAAGTTGGGGAATTAGAAATTTTATAGGGACGTTGATGTCGGTTATGAATTTCCATGCAGAAGCATTAGTGAGTGTTATGTGGGGTAGGATTAAATCGGAGTAATTTTGCTTTGGAATATATTTGAGTATTAGATTATATGGTATTTGGTGTTTAGTTCAATATTATAAGGTTTTAGAAATATTAATAAAGTATTTGCTTACTGGTTAGTGGTTTTGAATTCATATTTGGTAATGGAGGTTTAATTTAGGAGAGGGGGGGGGGAAAGATGTAGCATAGGGGAAAAAGGATTGGGGGGGGGAAGAAAGATAAAATAAGTTAGGGGACTCCTTAAATAGTTTTGGGGTTCAGTTGGTGAATTGGTTATGAAATTTAACTCTTGTTTGGGATTGATTGGAGACAAGGAGTTGGAATAAGAAGGTTAAATCTTGGCTCCGTTGAATATCGTCAAGATTTAGGGGGGGATTGTACTGACCTCATCTCGAGTCAAACCTTCAAGCAAGAATTAAATTGTCTTTGGTATTTGACTGGTTAGAAAACGGAGAGAGGGTAGGGGTTGCTAGGAAACGGTTGGGAGTTGACGGGAGTGATCGTCGGGCTTGAAAAAATGTTTTCTTAAGATTTTTATTTGCTTTTCTTTATAATAATAGTGGTGTATCCACAAAATTTTCCTTTTATAATTAATAATGTGCGGTGTGCATAATTGTGAATAACATATAGGAGGTGATCTATAGGAATTTTGCAGGGAGACGTTAGGAGATTTTCGTGAGTTTTCATGTAGACTAAGTCTACTTAAAAGGGTAAATATTGTAGTCCTACCGTTGTTGGAAACACTTATCTATAAGAAATCATGTTTACGAATAATTTGGTTTATGGTTTGAGAACAAGAAAATCGAACTAGTGATTTCTCATAGGTATTTTAATCTTTCGTATATGTCTTATCATTTAGAATAGAGAAGCTTGGGGATGAGTGTTCTGGTTGAGGATCTGAAAGACGAATGGAAGGGTGATAGTCGTTGTTTAGAAAGGGTTCTGTATGGTGTTTAATTTATTGTGAATGTTTGTTGTGTTTCTAGGTATAGTAATAGAGTAAGGAAAACTTTCGTAGTACAGGGAAACCTTAGTTGCATATTTAACCTTTCATTTTAATACATTTCACGCGGGAGCATGACCCTGAGAGCTCCGTCGCTTACTACGAGGGCTTCTAAGCGGTTTGGTGTCGCTGTCGGGAGAGTTCGGTTTGCGGCTGCGCGGCCTTGACATCTCGTCGGGACCCGAAGCTAAGTGTTGTCTTTTAGTGGGTACTCGATGGGTGCATCGTTGCACGTGGGGTAGTAATGCAGCTGGTTACGAATGACATTTGATGTCGTCATTTTCAAAATATTTTGAATTATGGAAGATGTCATTGCAATTTTGACAACAAGGCTATTAGATGATTCGTAGCAAAGCTGTCCTTGTTAGAACATGTTTATTTGAATATTTTTCTTTGATTTTGATTTTTTTTTTACGAATATTTTCAAAATGTTTTGAGTTTCGAAATTTTATTTTTTGGGAGGAACAATTTATTTAAAAAAACAGAACAATTTTTAAAAAATAAATTCTTAGAAGCAAATCATATTGAATTTAGAAGTGATATACGCTGGTCGTCGGAAAACCAAACTAGTGATAAATTTCTTTGAATTATTTCACGGGATTTTAATTCTATTGCGAAACTAATAATTATTTAAAGGTAAATAATTTTATTGTTCATTTGATATTCTTTTATAAATGTTTTTAATCAAGGGAATTCAAAGGTTTATTAATAATTCAAGACTGATCTAATTCTTTTGGATCTTGTGTACCTTTTAGGACTCCATGTCTAATCTTCAGTTTATTGGAAGAACTTTTCTAAATTTTCCCATGCTGTTTGGCTAAGATTATTTAGTTCTCTTTCGGATCTTATATTGGGGTTTACAGTTTTGCTTGTGTCCTGGCAATTTAAATTACAATTTATCTTTACCTTTCTCGTTTAATGCATCGGATATTATACATGTTTCTATTCGAGTCGAAGAGGGTTTAGTGTCTTGGTGAAAGTTATCAGCGGGTCACAGACGTCGATGACATCTTACCGCCACTAAACATCTTGGATTAAAATAGCAAGCAGAGACACTTCACACTGTACGCTCAGTTTCCATACAGACTGCACAGACTGCTTCAGTGTGTTAAAGGTTCAAGGTTAATAGCTTCAAAATTTATCTTGGGGAACCGGGGGTCGGATTTGAGTTGCGTCAAGAGTCGATCTCACCTCTGGTCGAAAGACGTTAGTTAGTTGAGGTGACTTGCTGGCTTGGTTTTTATGATCTCATGTCAGCAAGGATGCCTGCGAGTTTAGCTCGGCAACTGCTTTCTACTCCCGGCTCTCATGTCGGTTCGTGGGGACTCGACTAAGCGAAGCGAAAGCTGAGCGTGTGATATCGGGTGCCTTGACGGATTCGAAGGGGAGGAGACCTCCAACATTCTGGGTTTACTTTGATACCTGTCACACTGGATTGCAGAAAACACACACATTCCGTCGTCCTAAATATCCGAGGACACAAGAGGGGTAGTTTAGGTCAATAGTCTCTCCATCTAAATTATTAGGAAAAGAATTAAATCCTGTCTCTTGGAGTGACTATAATTTGTCGGGCCCTCTGCTCTCTTGGTTACGAGGACTTACTCAGACTGACTTGGCGACGTAATGGAAGCTCTCCCCAGACAAGTTCGGGACAGGCTGGCGGAGTGTGTCCAGCCTGGAGTCGAGCACACGAGCAAGAGCGGGGAGGGGCTCTGCTTTTACCAGACCACAAAACTTGTCGAATTTCCATAAACTGAAGTTCTCTAGACGTTTCTTTTCTTCAACTAATACAATTATTTGAATTCCCTTATTCTTGAATATCTCTTTAATCAGAAGAATCTGTTATCCCTCATTCTCGCCTTAGGAACCATGGGTTACTAAAACATTTAAAAAACCACACAACGTTACTACCACTATTTCGATTGGCAAATATCTTTTGTCTACCGGTCCGCCAAACAGATTAAATAAATTAATCTTTCTTTTATATTTTATAAGGCCTGCCCCTTGGGGTCAGCACAGTACCTAGTTTCTTCAGCGCCGGAATCGATATCGGCTCCATTCTCTATGGAATAATGTAGTGTGGCACTGAAAGTGCTAAAGACCTTACTAAAATCAATATTTAAGCCATTACCAAGTCACATCTATGTTCTGTTATTTAGTGGAAAGTATTCGGAGGGAAGTAGTTTCAACAAAATATTTATCAGTAGATCGAGCTCGAATATTTCAGTCATATAGCGTACTCTAAATAAGGGAAGTTCAAGTAAATTTATAGCCCCTTTAAAAAAACCGGTCAGGTATAGGTATTATTGTTCCGTTTAAAATTCGTTTTGGAATCGAATCAGCGCAAGCCCATCTTTAAAAACGATATTTGTTAATAAATCCGCCATAATAAAATAAATTCTGAAAAAAAAAATATGACGGACGAACGGACGGGCATCTCGTTGGGCTCCCTTATTAAGAGCGAGTGAGAGAGAGGTACAAACCCGAAGTCAATTTTAAGTTCTCACTCACTGTACGGTTACTTTGACACTTTGTCTCTCGATCTGATTATGATGCGTTTTTTTTGATAGATTATAAATATTATAATGCCAAGTGGTCCTTAGCTATTGCTCTAGTGCAACAATAAAAAAGGCCACAAAAGAAAGCATTTAATCCAAGCTTAGCATTTCTTGAACCTGCATTACATTAGGAGTTCAAATGAAACCAAAGTCTAATTACCCCGCGGTATGCCTTCTCCTCGACACACTAACCCGCGAAATGATCGCGCATGCTCTGTGCTCGCGCGCAAGGTCGCGGCCTCAATCGCGCATTTTGGTGCGCCGGCGCAGCTCTCACTATAGCGCTGCAGACGAGTGTGGTAAGTCAGTGTTAACAGATTTTGGAACTTCTTTATCCTAAGTTTATAATTGATGCAAAGCGCCATGTACGAAAGACTCTAATTCAGCCCTCCTCCAGAACCTATACCTCGGCTGGCCAATTCTTCTGTGCACCCTGTAACCTCTCTTTTAAAACGTAATTCGGGTTTGCCAGTCACATTAAAGCACATCTCACATCGGTATGCAGGACATGCTGATGATGATGATCTTAATTAATATCAAGTTGGGAAATATTCAGTAATATTTATGAAAACGCGAGCGGAAGAATTACTCCAAAAATTAAGGAAGTTCCTACCTTTGTGTCTTCCTCGAAAGACCATGAAATGAACTAAGATTTGATGTGAGGGAGTGCTTAAGTAGTGGTAACCGTGAGATCGAAAATAACCTTACTCAAAAGACAAAATGTGATAAAAAATAATAATATGAGAGTACAAACTTACACAATTGTTCTATATGTATATTTAGCTAAGCTGTAGGTTTGACTTATATCGCTTTATGCTTATTTATATTTGTCAAGTACCAAGTGCAAGTGACAAGTGGAGCTGTTAAGTGATTAGGAAAATTAACGTGTAAACAGTCGTGCTGTTAAGTGACAAGTGCGAATTAGAAATATAGAACACCAAACTGTTTCAATAAAAAATATTAAATTTTTTTCGGATTTATAAAAAGTGACGTGATCAAACTTAAACGTACGACTACTTACTTATGATGTCACAAATCGCAATAGGATTTTAAAAGATTTCTAAGGTGTTAATAGTTCCACAACCGGTGGCACGTATTAAGTTATGAAATAATCTAACATGAGAAGATAACAACTTAGCACATCATTGCACTCGTTATTACATAAAAAAATGATACAACCTGATATTTTCTCAAAACGTACAAGATGTTTAACGTGTACGGCCAGTATTTTGCAAGTTTAAGTTATGCAAGTTTGGCGGTTGGTGTTCGAAATTCGAATGATTCATTTTGAATCGTTTGAATTCGGAACAATTGAACCGTTAGGTTGTTTATGATGCATTGAACCATTAATTCGGGGTGCTAATTCGTTATACTCGTATTGTGGTCATGGTTTGCCCGGCTGATGTGAAAACGGTCAATAAAATTATCTCGGTTTCATTATACATATCCAGAAATACTAGTTTCGATATAAATTGGCTCAGAATGAAGTTATGGGACTTACTGAGGACCGTATTAGGTAATAAAACATTTTTTACCGAGCATTTTCATTTGTGCGAATTTTCATTTATCCGAAAGCTGTGTTATGCTGGAGCTATTTTAGATGAAATGCATAATTTAATTGCTGGACGTAGGTTAGGTTAGGTTTGATTTATCAAATGGCCTCTTTTTGTGAATCCGTTATCGGGCAAAAGGAGGCCGCTGAGCGAGAGCGTGAGGAGGACCCTAACGCTGCTCCGCTCCCCAGAAGAAGGCAGGGAAGAGCGCGGCGGCGCTACGCGCACCTGCTCCCTCGGCCATAATGGTGCCCAAGCGCAAGGGTCGGGGAACCTTGTGCTCTCTTTAACGGGGCATTTGACTGAGGATGCCTCAGACCAGCCGAGGCATCCAATAGCCGAGAACACCGTCAGGGCGTCATCGTCGAGTGCTACAAAGTTATCCTGTGGCGCCCCAACCCAACACGACGGAGACGGCATCCCGTTGGTTTTTTAGACGGTAGTCTGAGCCTTCTGCTCAGGAGTTCGTCATATCCACCCTAGCCCCCGACTAGTGGTGAGATGCGAACATACATTTCTCCAACGTTAAAAAAAAAAGTTTGATTTATCAGCATATCTAAAAATAAAGTTTTCTTTCAAAACATTCATTCAAAACAAACCAAACATTTCCGGTAGGTATTAAGTATGTAAATTCAGCTTGTTTATCATTTCGGAAACATGAATCTTTAGAATTATCTGTGTAGTCGCCATCACATCTCACTGACCAATGTAACGATATTTATGTCTACGTTAAAAATACTTGCGAATTAACAGTGATGGGTGGCTATCGATACCAAATACCGCGAGTAACCTACATAAAGCGGTTTCGCCTGCGGCATCGGCTGGCCTCGAACGGGTTTCTGATACTATAGTGGTTTAATAAGGTATGCTTCCGCAATTTTTCGACCATCACCTTAGAGTTCAAGATGATCAATGTTTTGTTTTCATTCGTGATCCGTAAGTAACATTGCAAAAACAAGGACTTTTTCGATTCAATTGGGAGAGACCAAAAAAAAAAACACGGTTTTTAGGTTCTAATTCGAAAGAATAGGTAACTTTAAGAGACCAATTCCATTAATTTAGTATTTGACCAAATAGTTTTGTTTTAATATCTTTATTTATTTAGCAGACATGTTAGTAATGACATGATTATTTTAAATTTGGGTTGGCATTTTCTAATAAGTTACAACAATTAAATGATATCTAATGATAAAAAGTGATTGTAATAGCGTATTAAACATACTATTTCAAGCGGTTTTCGCCTAACACGTAAGATACACCTAGGAGGGCTTCAAGCCGAAAATGAAAGTCAAACAAAGGTTAAATATACTTTTGTCGAAATATCCGAAATAGATAAATATTTCAAAAACTTAATAATGCACAACGGCTTTAAAACCCTATTCCTCGAAATGGTTTTGGAATTAGAGAAATTTAAAAAATATGAACAATCCCAATTTATTAATTTCACACTCTGGGTCCATAAGAGGGATAGTAAGACATTTATCTTACAACCTAAGTTTTAGTATAGTGAACAACCTTATAAAATAACAAATCTTAATTGTTTTCACTGAACCATTTTTGTTTTTAATTACGCCGCAATTATCTTTCTTTTGGAGGTTTTATTGTGCTTATTTAAAAGAAAGTACTTACTTAGCAGACTTTAATTTTACCAAAAACCAAAGAGATCTTATTTTGACTTTCAGTGGTTACATTGTATGGCGACTAAGCGATTAAAGTCAGCATACAAGAACGATACAACGGTCAGAGTTGGATTCATATCTTACTAATAGCTTCTGCTCGCGACTTCGTCCACGTAGAATTAGTTATTCAGTCATCGCATGTTGCGAGGGATTTCGATAATGATTATTCCCTCGGGAACTTTTAAATTTTCCGGGTTGATAATTAGAAGTCGTGCCCAGCACGGGTAGCACAAGCAGGTTTTTCTCGCTTGTCGCTCAGTGCGTCTCTATCGCTACTGACTAGATAGAAAGGGAGATCCGAGCGACAGCCAAGTCGCGGGCAAGTTATGCTAGCCACACAGGGTATAAGCCACCCCCATTCCAAATTTCATCCAAATCCAGCCGTTGCAGCGTGAAGAAGTAACAAACACACACAAATTTCCGCATTTATAATACTTAATAGTGAGATTATAAAAGCCAAACTCAAGTAAGCTTACTCGATATATTTTCCCTCTAGCCCAGGAAGCCAGGGTTATGGCAGTATCGCAAGAACCGGTTCAACCAGTCTCAAGTCACAGAGCTTGCACTCAAGTACGTGCATTGTCTTAACCTTTGTTTTGGGTTCAGTACAACTAGAAGTTCGCGTTTTTAAATTTATTAAAAGCATGTAGATGTTTGAGGATGCTGAATTCGGTGTAAGCCTCGCATTTGCTTTGCCGTAGTCGAGTAAAAAAGTAATTGTAAAAGAAAGAAAGAAAGAAAAAAACGTTTAGGTATTTGCCTACGTCTAAAACAAGTACAGAAGAACAAATTATCAAAAAAATTACAATTACTGAACTCTAGCCAGATTAGCGTTAAAAATTCCAGATAAAGTTGATGATGATTTTTCCAAGAGTTTTTGAAATTTTCGTTTTTTTCGGGTTTTTCCGGGATTTTAGGAAAAATAACAAATTAATAATGACAATTTATTCATCACTGTCACTCTCGCCACCTATTCAAGGTGTTGTAGTTGCAAATTAGACCGAATATAGATTAAAATAAGAGTGGAAAATTTCATGGTTTTTTTCTATAATAATCCGGAAAAAAACGGGTTTTTTTTCCAGACTTTTTCAACGCTATGTCAGACAATATGGTTTTATCCTGTTCCATGGCCCAGTTCATAACGAATTGTTATTGTGAATATTACCTCTTACATTCGCAACAGTGTGTATAGTCCGAGTGCGAGTATAGCGACACTATCTAAGCGAATGGACTATACCGGTGTGGGAATAAGACAACCGTGAAATAACTAGCACAGACGCATTCCATCTTTGTCATCAGGGTTGACAACGCGTTTGCAGTCTTCACAATGCAATGTGTCTATGAGTCTCAGATCCCACGAAGGGCCGGTACAGACGGACTGCATTTGAACTGCAACCCAGCTGCAAAATGGCAGGTCGAGGGCAGTTCTGATGCAGTTCAAATGCAGTCCGTCTGTACTGACCCTTATCATCAGTACCTACCCTTACCATAATAAGTTACATTTACTGTACTTGCTAGCGAGTCCAATGCTCTGTCCTTCACTGTATAGTTATAAAGCGCGAGGGACAGAGCATTCGACTCGCTAACGAGTACGGTTATTGTAACTCATGGTAAGGGTACTGATGGTAAGTGGAATCATGAAATATTGACGAAGGTAAAGGAGAAAAGAAAGATATTAGAGGTTATAGGTTATATAACATTATTTATCTACACACATGTCATAAGTCCTCTATTATTTATGCGTTCAAAACGCGTAGGCAATGACCAGCATTACCTGTGGTAGAAGGTGACAGCGATGACATCTGTTAAATTTGGAAGATGTTCCAAATTTGGATCTCATTACCTTACAATATTCGATAACGTAATTTCAAAATTACGTTACAGCTGTCATCGCTGTCACCTATTACCACAGGTAAGATAATGCTGGTCATTTGCCTTTCGGCTTCTGAACCCATCTTATGTGTGTAGATAAAGTATTGTACGCGACTCTGTGTAATTAGCATTACACAACCGTCACGTTAACTACTATTAAAAAACCGGCAGTTATTCTGTTATTTGGTTCGTACCCCTTCCCCCAAAAAGAAGGCCAATAAGACATGGCTATTTCAGGCCTAAAGTAATTCTGATATTTAGAGACCGAGAGTTTATTATTCGCAAAGGAAACGACCGAAAAAACATCACAATATTAGCCTAAGAACATTCACTGCTGGACATAACGCCTCCCCCATCTCCACGACGGTCGGTTTGCACAAGTAGGTACGCATCCATCGGCCTCCCGCGACAATCGTATTTGTATTTGAACCTAACAACATAATGACGTCACTAAAACAAATGCAGAATCCTGTCAAGAAACGCAACATCTTGCTACCTGGACCAACAACCTTCTCTTTGTTCCGGCAGATGTGACTCACTCTAACGGTAGCGCCTCGTCACTTTCGATAGAACATAATGGATCACCGTAAGGCCCATTCGGCACCAATTACCATCATCTACATGTAATTTTGACCCACCGTGGGAGCCATGGGCTGTAAACGCAGAATATATTCAAAGCCCAGGAATTGAGTTCGTTTTCTTTGGGAAATAAGAAGTTTGGCATTCAATATGTTAGACGTAATCGAAACGAGAATCTTTTGGTGAAACGGCTACGGATACGTGATAGTAAAGGAAAAGTGCTTAGCACGATTTTCATACAGTTACGGTCTGTGAGCACTTAGAAGGTACTTCGGGTTTGTAGTTCTCTCTCACTCGCTCTTAATAAGAGCGTATGAGAGCGAGTGAGACAGAAGTACAAACTCGAAAAACTCTAAGGGCTATCGCATTGTACGTTATGTTAGAAATGTTAGTTATCTAAAAGATTTTAGATTATATCTGTTATTATAAGTTTATTACGTATTCTTACTACGAAGAACATTAAAAATACACTTAACATTCAAACCATGTCGCTTAAACATTGAACAGATATTTGGCAACAACTTTTTTTCACCTTATTGACAATCCTCTAAAACTTTTTCAATTTATTATTCAGGACATACCAACTTATTAAAAGTAAACCATCTCAATAAAGACACGAACATACATCCTCTTAAATTAAGGTTTAAAGTTGTTAGACCATTTGTTTTAAGTTAGGTCAGTTTTCTCTTCAGAATGTATGGTGTGATGGACGTGATGGTACATTAGTATGCGCCTGGGCAATACTGACGTGTCTCTAAGGCGATGTGAAGGACTGAGCGGTGCTAGTCACGAGATATAGTTCAGAATACTAAACATGTATAAGACACTCAATACATCACTCAAATAACAAAATACGAACACGAGAGAGAACATTTCGTGACAAATCATGCATTTGTGTTCAAAATTCTGTTTCGTGTTAATTAACTATGTTTGTCACGAATAAACCGTTTCTTTTCTTTTTTCTTTTCTTAAAATATATGCTAGAACTCAACCTTACCTGAATGTTAGTAAGTACATACTTGTAGTCACCATTTCAAAATATTTGACACTCCAAAAATAATAATCTGAATAAAACCATTCCAACTTAACGCTAGGCACTAGACAAGATGCATAAAGAAAACGTAAACGATTTTCGAAAACTGTCAAAATGTTTGCAAAAAGACGCGACCGTCTGGCAGCTTAAGTTAATTCTATATATTTTCGATAAAGATAACGCTCTCGCAATAGTTGCAATGCATATTGTAGCTTAAAGAGCCACAGAGTTGCAGTAACGAATGCCCATATCTCCCATAACTATAATATCTAATTTGCACGCCTCAGACGTTGATCTCAAAGTAGGCGAGGCACCTGCGATTCCGTCGGTATTGTGGGTGACACCTTACTATCAGGTGACCCGCTTGTCGATTTGTAATTTCAAGCATTTACCACAGATCAAGAACTCTTAATTTAATGGGTTGTTGAAGAATTTGACGTGGAACTTAGTAAAGCAGCAAACAAAAAACTGCAGGTTAACAGTTTGACATGCCACGCAGACGAAACGAAAAGCGTCGCAACTCGCAACTGTACGACCATTGTAAAGCAAAATGAAAAAAACTATTGCTTTTAACCACGTCCGCGTTTAAGTATGTTTAAATAGATACATTGATGTAATTTAACAGTTGAATTCAATTACTTAGAATATAGGCCACGGTTATAGGCCTTTCATGCGACAGATTGCAAAAAACATCAACTTCGGAAGAGGCAAACATGA
This sequence comes from Acleris literana, assembly GCA_946894065.1. Classification (NCBI taxonomy): domain Eukaryota; kingdom Metazoa; phylum Arthropoda; class Insecta; order Lepidoptera; family Tortricidae; genus Acleris; species Acleris literana. The sequence continues at coordinate 3,738,328 of OX335687.1, forward strand.
TAAAAAATAAGCGGTGCAAGAAACTGACCGAAAAGTTATTGAGTTTTGGTTTTTATGACAACGGATAGTAGAATCCAAAAACAATGCTTTATTAATCAAAATACAAAGGAAAACAAGTACAACTACCCCTCTTTGAGTCTCCGAGGCGGTACTGGCTTAAAATCAGCGCTGTAGATGCCTGACACCTCACCATAATACTGAACCAGTGTCCGAATCACTACCACGAGGATACAAACTTCGTGCTGTTCCTGTAACGTTGTTTGTTCTTTTTTATTTATGTGTATTTGTGTGTTTTCTGTGTAGTAAATAAATGTAGTATTTCTTCTTTTTCTTGTTCTTCTTGAGTTGCCGGTGCTCATGCTGCCGTTACACCAAAAAGGCCGCTAACTGCATAGTAATTGTAAAAGCATTTTAAACTTAATGTATTTATCAATAGAGTATATAATGATTCGAGTACTATATTGCAGTTATAACCTTCTTTTCTATTTCGGCAGCATCGGCGGTGATTACTGACCATCAGATAATTCGCTTGATAATTTGTTAAATCCCTCTCATACAAAAAAAACAACAATAAGACTTATAATGAAGAAGAGAACCAGGTGTATAATCTAATATTAAATAACAAGAGCATTTGAATTACTTGATTCCTATTCCATCAGGCAACTGCGTAAAACTTTTAACTGATTAAAACCACAACAGGTGTATAACGACCTGGGCAATACGGTAATAATCATTATCATTAATGAATCATTACTGATACCACAGCTTATCGTTAATGAAATTAATGTTTATTTTGACTCATTGATAACGGAACTTAATGCTATCATTATAAACAAAGATGACAGTGTAATTAAAGGCAATTGTGATTCGATGAAATAAATGATAAAAGAAAACGTTGAATCAATAAAAAATTATCGCAATCTATTGGAGAGATTTAACCGCCGTACTTATTTATATTATAGAGACAATTCTGGGGCCTAGTGAAATAGGGTACAAGTCGACTTAACGGAGAACGGAGTATACTAGACTTAAACTCTTTTTAACTTGATCTTCAGAATTAACTCGTTGCTTTTTCAAACTTGTGTAAGGAAAATCGTCACTAAGGAACGATTTAATCGTCATTAAATGATTGAATGCGGCCGTAAACATGGAAGGATTTTGAGAAATAGATGAGAATACAATACGTGACGTGAACATAAATAACATAAATAAGTGTTTCCTAGATCTATTCTTGTAATATTATAAAGGGAGAGAAAGGATTTTGTGAGTTTATTTATATTTTGGAGAGTAATCTCCAGAGCACCGCACCTATTTGAAAATACCATTTGATAGATACATTATTCCAGATGGAAATAGGCTATATATTATGTATATTATTCAACCCAGGTGAAGTAACGACGGGCCGCTAGTTAACGAATAAATTGCTTCTTACTTGTTTGGTAAAGAATCAAAAGTTCTACGCTGATTAACTCATGGGCAGAGGCTAGTTTCTAATAAACCTGATGGTAGCCTACTGTCGCAACTCCGTCAATATCGAGTTACCACGTTTCTTTCCACAATCGCGTCATGGCTATTAATCGTTTGACAATAGACATTTATTTGAGAGGCCTTTAACAAAGCTGGCAATGTTATTAAATACTATTTATCTAAATTATTTTTCTACTAATAAGAATCTACTTAAGTCTTTGCACAATTTATATTGTAAATTGCCGTTACATGAAACTGTACAATAAATACATACATACATAACTTCACGCCTGTAATCCCAGAGTGGGATAGGCAGAACAACAGAATTAACTACAGTAAATATTTTGCATCAAGAGATTTTTTTTAAATTAAAAAATGGATATGATTTCTTGTGTACTTAAATCGCTTTTATTTCACATTTGTTCATAATATGAAAAAACCGGTTATTTGCATTCCCTATATGAAACAGTCCCAAGCGGTAAAGCACAACAAAAAATATTAAATACTCCTGCCACAATAGCAGCATATTTCGTAAGCTACCAAAAACTTTCCCATACAAAACTAAAGCGCAAAAAAAGCCTCAGTTACAAAGATTACGAGCTTCCCTGTAATCCTTTAGAACTGGTACGGCACGCAACACGATGCTAGAAATTCTTTTTTGCGTCCAAATGGCCTATTGTACGTTGATGATTTCATCACTTTCCAACGCAAATGGCAACTTCCTGATGAAACGTTTAAGCCGATTGTTGAGAAGTTGACCACTATTTAAAAAGAGGGATTCCTAGCCTATTGCGTTTATTTAAAGTAATGTACACTCATCATCTTCCTGCCCTTGTCCCACCCACACTAGGTAAGGTCAACATGTTTTCTTCTTCCACTCTTCTCTATCCACTATTAACTCTGTACTTACCTTAAAAGTGAAGTAAATACACTAAATAATGTATGTCTATTTTTAACTCTTATTAAGACCTCGAACATTTTACACCCTTAGTAACAAAATAATACACTCAAAATATATAATATAGAGTCAGGATCCGGAACAAGGTAAATTGTCAAAAGACTGGCTTTTTGAAGACCGAATATCTCGTTTAAAGTGTCAGTTAGCAGGACTTCTCTTGTAAAGATCGGATGACTGTTAGAGCCGAGGAAAGACTGAATCTAGAAATCAATGGACAAAATTAGGGGAGTCATGTTGTAATGTCCAATTCTTGACAGATAATTGCTCCAGATTATAATAATGATGATTGCTTAGACTATGAATTCGATATGAAGAGCCTCAGCTACATTATTTTGAGAAAAATGTAGACCAGGTGCATTTGAAGACAGTTAAACGTAAAGGTCACTAATAGGCACGTAATATATTTCATACAGACACCGCGAAAGTGTTTTAGTAGTTATGTTCATTTTGTGTTTTATATTGTTATGTATGTTAGTCAGTAAGATATTTGTAAATATGGGCCTTGTAGACTGAAATAAAGTTATTCTATTCTATAATTTCCGGTGTAATATCAGAGAACCATTAAGATGAAAATATTTTTGCTATAAAACAAATTCCATGTACGTTATCAGTAATGCACACTGATAGCGATAAGATATGGCATCAAGTGTATCCATATACCGATGTGGTGTTTCATAGTGGAAAATATATGATAAGGCTTAATGAAAATATGTATTGTTTGTAGGTGTTTACCATTAACTTATGACTAAGCTGGCATTGCCACGGTCAGGGTGTTTTCGGTTCGGTGGTGATTTAGTAGTAGTAATTTGAGAATTGAAATCGTGTGAAAAGAGCCTCGTCTGTTGAAAAGCCATTTCTAAACCAGTTTCATCAAGGTTCAATTTAAAATTTGTTCACTTCTACTTAACCACTCGTCAGTGGCGACAAAAATAGCGAAAAGTAGTTGTCTGTGGAGACCGAATCGGGCCTTGTTACGGGTTGCAACGCTTACAACTGCACTGGTAATTCGCAGGGTTTTTTGAGTGATGACAGCTCAAGGCTAAGCTTGTTATCTATCCTATTTCACTGCCAATACACCTTAATGAGTGTAAAAGAGTTAGGTGTATGTTTGTCAGCTGACCAACGATGTCTGAATCGGGCTTCGCGACAGATGCGGACGGTTGACAAAACGTCAAAATCGGGTCTCGTCACTGACGAGGGGTTAAGCCTTTTTCTGTGCATAGATAGCTCTTATCATTGTTAATCTAGAATGTTTCTAGAACTTTACGCTCTCAAATGAATGTGAAAGATGTATGAATGTGGAAGAAGCGAAAGAGATATGTCAGGATCGTAGCAGCTGGAAAGAAGTGGTCTCTGCCTACCCCTCTGGGAAACAGGCGTGATTTAATGTATGTGTGTATGTACGCTCTCAAAATAATCAAACCAATTTGATTCACATAAAACTTAACAATGGAGAGAAGCTAAATTACTTCGAGGTTGCGTTTGTAAATAAGTGTAAGCGTGGACATTTAATCTCATACATAAACGTGACGTGTGTGCGTGAATTTTGTTAAGGGGCTCTATTATACTGTGTAAAACTATATTGCTTTGGACGAGTTATCGTATTGTTTTAACTCAGTCACCGGAGCCTGCCATTTGCCAAAAATATGTTTGCCAAATGTATCGTTTCCCAACTTTTTCATTTACCAACCCAATTTCATATAAATAGTTCAGGATTTATTTCAGTACCACCGTGTAGAACCCTATAAGTTAGGTTAGGTATAGTTTTTATAAAATCCAGAAATCTTTACGGTTACAGAAAACAAAGCGGGTTGGCAAATGAAACGGTTGGGAAACGATACATTTGGAAAACATATTTCACCGAAACAAAGGTAACGTCTCTGTCGCTATTACTGTCAAGTAAATAAGAATCATAACATTGAAAATATATATCAAAAGTAATATGATATTACCTAGTAGAATACAGCCCCTGAATCATATGATTGAGCTGAATGCTACATCATTGACTTGATTACCTTTTACAAACTTATTACTGCTGTTGGTAAAATGAAATCCTCGTTGTAATATTGAGCAATGTAGTCTTCGACAGCGGTATTTGTAAGCTTGTAATTCATGGTAGACATAAAATTGCGAATCTGATTTAGTTGGTCTATGGGGACTAGATTAAATTAATATACTTACGTGAGCTTCATTTAATATTGGCCTACGTTCGAATTGGTATTGGGTTGTTACGTCACATTAAAGGTGCACTTTTTTTTTTGCCTGATTTGTCTTTTTTTTACTATGACTGATTCCTTCAAACCTGTAGCCAATGTCGAATTACTTAACATGACGTTTTCCAATTTTCTGAACGATATTGGCATCGACGGCTTACTAAGTTGCTATGATCGATATTTACAAATGTTATGAACTTGTGAGTAAAGAAAAGTAAACTAAGGATAAAACTAAACAATATTAAAAACAAAGAAACCGACCGTTAATAATATGGTTTAAATCTGAGACTTAGATGATTTTAAGCCAAAGACGACAGACGTAAATAAAATGATTTTGGTTGTGTTGCATAAGGTATTTATTATTATTATTGCGGGGGGGGTTGAGATGGGCCTTGTGTGCCACACCACTTCGGACATTGCTGATCTTTTGTGGCAGCCCTTTGTTTAGAGTTCACTGCATAGGCCCGTTGCGTCTACTAATATCCAGATGCTTTGGGCCGTGAGAAGTTGTATCTCTTGTGGGTCCATGATATGTGGCCCAAGGTAGATATAGGGTGGGTTTAAATCAAACGGGCAAATGCTCTACAACATGTTTTGTCTTTTTTTTTACAAAGAAAACGTAAGCGATAATGCCATAGAATTCTTCTTTGATCTCTTGGTCTAAACCCACCCTATGTTAAGGTCTAGGCTTTTATGGTGGATGTGAAAATGTAGGCTTAACTTAACGTTAAAGAAAATATCTGGATTTACAGTACAAGGTTTGGAAAGTGGCAAAATATGTCGTTAGAGAATAGTTCAAAGGCTTTTGTTCCGTTTTTATGTGGATAAAAACTGTATCATTATCTGAGTAATAATTGTATTGCGTTATTTAAACACAAATATCAAAGTTGTATGTATCTTATGAGTAGGTAAAATTAGAAAATTGATAAATGTTGCTAGGTACACAAGTGGATTTGCAGTGGCTAAGAAGGACAACAAAGACAAAGGCAAAATATAGCTATATAGAAAACTATCAGAATATAGTATTGTTTTACTTATTAATTTAACTAAACATTGATTCGTGACAAATGTATTTAGTTTCACGTTTGTTACCAGAAGGCTATTTTATGCATTTGAGTTTTATAACGTTGCTCAGCTCTTTGTAATAACTGCCTTTTTCAAGTAGAAATTTCACGAGCACTTACAACACGGAAACAACTTTACGCACGCTACCACCAAAACCGCCAAACGGCCTTAATCCAATAATCACAAAGTTAAAATTCGTCTACATTCTAATTTGGCAAAATTACAAATAAAGTTGCACATACCTCAAGTTTTTTGGAGTATTCTTCATTTAGTTTTTCCTGTTCCTTTTTTAATTCTTCATTTTTGTCCAGAAGGGCTTTCCCTAGCTCAGCAGCTAGGAGCAGATCTGACTCCTTCTGTTGGAGCTGACTCCAAACGTCAGGTTCCATGGTATCCTCTCTTGTGTTAGACATTTCTTTCACGTAATCTTCTAAGTCTTGGTAAAAATGTTCATCAGATAAACTTAAAGCGGTAGGAGTTAGCCTGTTAGCACTCCTGCTTCTACTTCTACGGTGTTTTTTTGCGGTGGAACGATCACCTTTCCCTACAAACTCAGTCTCAACTAAAAAACCAGGCGAAGCCTGCCTATCCTTGTTTTCACTGGGTTCACCGGCCATTAGAACTAACTTTGCACTATTTTAGTGTAGCTATTCTTTTTGAACAGCTTGTCGAGGGCTTGCTGCAGTTTCACGGGTTTGGGGAGTTTCACTTTGATGCTTTTGGGGAGGTTAAAATCCTTTTTTAATGCCATGGTGTCGGGTACATATCCAGGTCACTACACTGCACTGCACTGAATGGAACGCGGTCGCGCGCGATCGGTCGGGCGGTTGCCTCGACGACGGTTTGGACACAACAGAGCGCGGGTTGCCTTCGGGCAAGAGTGAGCTGCGTACGGCAAAGATTAGGTGGGTGTGGGTGGAGAGGGAGGTAGGCAGAAATGGGTGATGGTTTTTTTACGTGCTAGGTATTGATTGCATTTATTAAGATGATTAAGAGCCCCAGTTTTTGTAGGAAAATATTTAAAAATCGATCATGGAAGGAATTTATTCAATTAGGTAATTTTAAATTAGATGACTTTATTTATTATATTTTCTTTTGTATTTAATATAAAACTGTATGTTTAAATCAGAGTCAAAAACTAAATTCCGTATAAATTATAGAAAATGTCAGATTTCTCGAAATGATTTTGGAAAAACATACCTAATACCGACTGTCGAAGTATGATGTACCTACCTAATTAATTTACTTTTAATAATTGGTAAACTTCTTAACCTAAATGGGCAAAATGTGGTTACAGAATTATCAACAAATTTTTAGAGTTGTTAATTCTGTAGCTCTGCCTACCCCACTCTGGGAATAAAGGCGTGAGTTTATGTTATGTTATGTTAATAATTAAATACTGATCAACAAGCATATAAAAGTGAAACTCAAGCTTATTTCGAAAAAAAGTTGTATCATCATCTACATAATAAATACCGAAATTCCCAACATTTTATTTTACTGATGATAATAAATTCCCTCTGATGAGAACAGACAAGGGGTTTAGAAGTTTAGGCAAATGAAACCGTATTAAAGCCCAATTCTTAAAAATAGTACTTAATGACCGCAAAAAAATAAACATTAAAAAAATGTTAGCACCGACGCATCTGTTTTAATCTTTGGCAGCAAAGAACACGTGCATCGGAGAGAAACGGCGATAACAGGTAACCGCGCAACCAGTGCGTTAGACAGAGGCGGCTATACGTAATCAAGGTCATCCAAAGAGAGTGGTCAAAAATGGTGAAACAATAAAAATATTGTTGGTAAACTATACCAATACCAAGTTGTAAATGCGGTTGGCTAAATTTGAAACTGGCTTAACCACGTACATTTGTTCGATAACTCTCTAATGTTAAACGCTGCAGTAAACTGTAAAAATAACTTTGTTATTGACTTATAGGAAGTGATATCATACGAATCCTATAAAATAGATGTTATGTACGGTTGTAAAAAATGGCCTTGATGTTTTCACGATACGCCTTTAATTTTATTAATCTGCGAATCGTTAAATGTTACCTTAATAGACAAAAAATGTTTTTTTGTTTTTTCATGCTATTTTTTAATAAGTACCAGCTTAAGTTCGTGACTTCCGCGTAGAAAAAGTATCTATGTTTAAATTTTTATAGGTAAAAAACTTAAGTAAAGTATGTAGTTGTGTACAAAACTTATATGGAAAATACGTCAAATTTCAAATATATAATGTCGAACGGTCTATACAGATGTGTTACTACTACATGCAAGAGGAGCTTTACTTAAGTTTTTTACCTATATTTCTATAGCTTTCATGACGATCGTCTTAGGCGAACCAGGAAAAAGAAACTAACAAACAAACAACACTTTCACATTTATAATATTAGTAAGGGTAAGGATAAAGATTAAGGATACATAAAAAAAATAAAAAAGAACTTTGCATGCAACATTACCACCGCGACAATAAAACAATACCGTTTCAGAACAAAAGACTTAAACGAACTCGCTAAAGCTTAGGGTCTGTACCCATACCACGAGTTACAATTGCCGTACCGTCGAATGCTCTGTCACCTCGCACTCTATAAGAATACTGCGAGGTCTGCGAGGGACAGAGCATTCAACTCGCTAGCGAGTACGGTAATTGTAACTCATGGTAAAGGGTACTGATAATACTGTCGTCACTTTATAGTTGCGCCATGTCCGTCCGTCCGTCCGTCCGCAGCTTAGCTCAAAGACTCTTAGTTCCAGAAAGCTGTTATTTGGCATGAATATACATATTAGCTATGCTAGGTTTACACGGACTTAGTAGCTAATGCTTAGTACTTGTCACTTACACTTGTCAGATGTGTGTAATGCTTAATACTAAGCACTTATACAACATGTTTACACACATGTGGCAAGTGTAAGTGACAAGTACTAAGCATAAGCTACTAAGCCCTGTGTAAACCTAGCATTACGCCGACAAAGTAAAGTAAAAAAGCCATGTTTTTTTTTTAGGGTACCTCCCCTAACGTGGGTATTATTTTTTATTGTCTACCCAATGGTGTGGGGTGTCGTTGGATTGGCCATTCTAAATTATTGCGAGTTTGTAGAAACAATTTCTTGATTAAGAGATCCGTTGGTGATATAAATTAAATAAAAAAATTAAAATTGAATATTATGTGTAGGTAATTTTTGCATTTCTTTGGCTATTGTAAAGGCTACTTTTTGACACTATTATTGATTAAGTATTCGGTAAATATTCGGTAAAAGGGAGAAAACTGAAAACCAGCGCTGCGCAGCAGTCCTTGCAAGACTGCGGCCAGCACCAGCTGAGTTTTCTCCTTTTGCTGCAGTCAAATTGTCTGGATGTTGTAAAAGATGTAAAAATTGTGTAGCAATTAATATTTTTTCATTTCATTTCATTTTCATTTCATTTCATTTCAAATATTAAGATTTAAAGTTTTTTTATGGCAAGGAGAAGGCACGAGAGCACTCAGGCCACCTGATAAGTGGGATCTGACACCCATAGACATTTGAAATCTCAAAACTGCAATCCTAAGACTTCAAATGCGTTGTCAACCCTGAGGACTAAGATGGAATGCCTCTAAGCTAGTAATTTCACTGGTTGTCTTATCCCCACACCGGAACACAGCAATGCGAACACTACTGCTTGGCGGTGGGTTAATGGGTAAGATGGTGGTAGCGATCCGGACGGACCCTGTTCAAGGTCCTACCACCACTAGTTTTTGTGTAGTAACTGCTTCAGAACCCTTCACTGAGCGCATCGCATGGTCAGACATGCTCTTGTCCGGTATTTTTATTTATGTTTTTTTTTACTGTTTAGAATAGCTCGGTAAGCGGGTCTATTCTACGCTGGCTGTATTCTTCTACATATCTGTTTTTCACAATATTGCTTTTTACTTGTAAGTATTCGAATTGTTTTGTAGCTCAGCCGCCGCGCTTGCGCTCAAGTAAATAAGAGCTATTCATAACATAACGTTAACAATACTATAACGCGTCAAAAGAAATGGTGCTTACGGTTTTATCATGTAAAATTGATGCACAGTTTTTTCATGTCAAAAAGGAGGCCGACGAGCAGGCGAGACACCTGATGGTAAATGATCATCACGACCCACAAACACCCACAACACCAGCACGGGTAGCACAAGTTGTATTTTCTCGCTTGTCGCTCAGTTCTTCTTTATCGTTACGGACTAGATGATAGGAAGGGAGATCCGAGCGACAAAGAAGTCGCGGGCAACTTGTGTTAGCCGTGCTGGGGTGTCATTCTCTCAAAAAACGGCGGTCGGTCGGACGGACGAGCAAATCGAAGCGGCGAGTTAAAAAGTAGTCCCTTCCGAGCGAACAAAACACATTTTAGCGCGTGCATTCTTAATTAGGCAGCCTTATACGTTCGAGAAGTCATGCTGCCAAATTGAATACACACGGGACTACTTAAACTTACGGCTTGGACAATCACTCGTTCGTCCGTCCGTCCGTCGTTGTTGAGAGAATCACACCCCAGAGTACAGTCGGTGATCGAATTCGAGATCAACATCCTAACCTCAACGGGCGCATATTAGCTGTGATTACTGCATTTTGGTTTAAGTGTAGGTATTTTTATCAATAAAACTTACCCTAATATTACTGGTTACACGAGTTCTCATTCATGTTTTTATGAAATAATGTTAAAATAACTAAATAATCTAGATGGGAACTGTCAGATTTTGATCTCGAATTCGATCACCGACTATAATCGCAGGTGCGCTGCCGGCCTTTGAGGAGAGAAGGCTCGTTTTTTGAAGGCCGAGTCGTATTGGTTCGGATATACAGCCGTTGAGAGCTGATTCCACATAGATAACGTGCGTGGAAAAAAGGCTCTCTAAAAACGCACGGTAGTGGATTTCCAACTATCAAGGAGTTAAGGATAGATACCTGGGGTTTTATTCTACTTGGCCTGAACTTAATTGTTTTTGACATGTAATCGTATTGTCATCATTATGGTAGCTGTTATTGCTTACTTGACAGCAACGGCAGCTGAATTAAAAACAATTTGATAATATGTCAAAACTAATATTGTTATAAGTACCTCGTATACCTCGTAGAATCTGAAGTAGGTATTTGAAGTTTGTAGTCAATTTATAACCTCGTAATAATGCCTTTATTTGGCAAACCGTACAAAATATTATAGTTAATTGTTTTATAAATTGCTACGTCTATCCTGTCTCAACCAATTAAATCAGTAACTATACCTATTATATTAACAAACGGGTCAATCAATATTCAATTACCTACTGGACGTAGAAGATTTAATGATAACAAATCGTAGAGCCATTCACAAATCAATAAGCTTATTGAATTCATTAATGATTGCATTATTTTATTTATAATCCAGAAATCAAAGCTTTCTTCGCTTTTTACTGAAAACTAACATTTCAAATTGGAACCTTTGAAATACAGATTTCTTGTTTCAAATAGTGAAAGTTTATGTAATATAAGAATCTTATTCAAAGTGATTTGTTAACATCTTATTGATCTTATACATTTATTAAGTAACTATATGCGATTTTTTGTAATCAAGCAAGAAATCGATCTGTCAAGTCGTCATCTTCGGAAAAACTCGGTTCGAAACCGAGCGATGCTCGGACTCCCAGGTCCAGGTATATACTTATATGAACTATCTGTACTTAAAGATTCGTACATTATGTATAATTATGTGAATTATACATAATATACTCATACGATTTTTTCCTTTTCCTAGCTATAAGATCATATAATAGTGAAGACACGTTGCTAACGAAATATCGATCCAACCACCCACTTTAAGACGGACCTAGCGTTGCTTAGCTTATCCACAGTTCCATGTCATCAAGGAGAATACGTAAGGAATTCCTTCACAAACAACTGAGAGAAGTAAGAAATTAAATATAAGTTTGATAAATACTTCACTCGAGAAGGTCCTCAAAAATGTTTTAATTATATTGTTTAAATTGTTTTTTTTTATAGAACCTTGTGTGCCCAATTCATGTCATTCATTTGCTAAGGCTCTCTTCCAAGTTGTTAAAGCACATCTTGCTTTGATATCCTAATTTTGACGTTATTGAAACTCTTACTGTCAATTAAATAGGAGGTACAATAGCATAATTTCATCAAAGAGCAAAGTGAAAGAAAGGTCCTTAAAACTGTAAATAAAACAATAGTGTTAAATATTCTAGAGGTATAAACTTCGAATCATATTTAAATAAAACATTATTTAAGCCTTTTAATAACCAAATTAAAATGAACATGTAATGTTTGTAAAGTAATGAATGGCACATTATTTAAAAATTGCAGGCTGAATAACATCTAGATTCAACGACGTTGGCCCAACACCAAAGATGTCGCTTCCCAATGAAGATATGGAGATGGAGAAGATCGCAGAAGATGAACTGTCCAAGCTGCAAAGACAGGTAATATCGTGGTTACTAAAAGTACAATCAGCTTTAGTTTCTTAAAACGCACGACATTTCTGTCGCGACAGCTCTGTAAAAGACAGGGCTCCTGCATGTCTTGCAAAATACCTTTTTTGATTTACAATAAAGATCCTTAAGAGGTATTGCCAATTTGATGCGTACATACATACCTACATACCTATTTACTGTTTCAAAAAGGTACAGTCATCGCAAAAAATAATTGATAACTACTCTAGGGCGTGAAATATCACGTGTAATTAAATCCCGGAATTAATTTTTAAGAGCAACTTAATCCGAGCATTATGGTTCTGATAGTTATTCCCTGGTAACTGTTTGCTTGTGTATTGGTATTTTTTTATCATGTACAATGAAGAGTCGGGGCTAAAAAGCAGGTACTATTGTAAGTCTCTCGGTCATAAAATTTCCTTAGTAGGTACCTCTCACACGGATTATAAAGGCGTTAAATCGTACAGACTCCAGACGGAACTAAGAAATAAACTTTCATATTTATAATAATTTAGTTCAGAATGCTAACCCTAGGTTCAGTCGGCCAAAAATGTGGTCTACCACCCTATAGTTGAAGTTCATTTGCACGTCATGATACAACAAGTTCGATTTTCCCTTGCAATAATATTATGACAGTGACAAGTGTCAACCTTAGCGATAATTAGATCTCACAGAAACTTTTGTCAAAACTGGTGGACCACTTTCTTGGCCGACCATACATTTCGACACGTTAGTCTAGTTTGTAGTGACCCTGCTTTCGAAGCTGGCGGATCAAATCCCGGCACGAGAAGATATTGGTGTGATGAGCGTGAATATTTATTCCTAAGTCTTGTATGTTTTCTATGTATTTATCTATATAAGTTTATCGTTATTTAGTATCCATAGAACAGTCAGCAGCAGAAGTAGCTACGCAACCGAAGAGGTCAAAATGATCTGCACTCAACACTGTTGTCCAGAGAATTCGTCGTGTCTAGATATTTTGAACATGTTATTCAACTGAGCTACTTTTGATGCTGACTGTACAAGCCTTGAGCTAGTTTGGGACTAAGTCAATTTGTGTGAGCTAGTCCTCTGATATTTATTTTGTTAGTTCCGCGTGATGGAGATAGACCGGACGACGGTGATGACCAGTGCGCAGCCGACGCTCCGAGTCCAGAGGAACATCATCCACGCCCTCAACACGGACCTGGAGAAGATCATGCTGGAATTGAAGGTGATCATGCTAGAGTTGAAAAGATGACTTCTTTTCGAGTAATGAAAGCGCCTGATTTTTACTCATAGCATTTTGACTACTACAGCACAGAATATACATAAAGGTATAAGTAAAACAGCGTTTAGATAGAACCTATATTTCACACTCCTAAATCTAAACAGAAGTAACTCAAAATAAAACTGTATTTTAAAATTTACCTTAATACTACTACTATGAACTTGAAACAAAACAAGCAAGTTTTTTGAGTTGATACTATTTTGATCTAGAAGTGCGAATATGTCGAACCGCGCGCTTTATCTCTGTCAAATAAGTTCGTATTTATTTTCAAGCAATCCAAGAATCCAACTAATAGAACTCAAAGATGGTTCTAGCGATGTAACTTCGGGTCTAAATGCCGTACAACTTAACAGAGAGCCGGTGTATGCATATAAAAAGTGCTTCGGAAGCGTTAGTCATTGCTTTTCGTTAAGCGTGATTATCGAATATTGTAGGTATTAAAATGAGTCCTTGTGGGTCCGTCCGGAACGCTACCACCATCTTACCCTTTCACCCACCACCAAGTAGGTTGGCATTGTTGTTGTATTCAGGAGTGACCATACCATCTCAGTCCTCAGGGTTTGGCAATTACCGTCTTAGGATTGCAGACTTGATATTGTAGTCTAGAGATTGCAAACTTCTATAGGTCTCAAATCCCACTTAACATGTGGCCTGTGTGCTCGTTTGCCTTCGCTATGACTGCCTATGACCTTTGAAGCATATCTCAGTAATAAAAACACTCAACCTGAGTAAGCCTAAGAATAATGACCATATCAATCTAAATAAAAAAATATGTGTTATTTGCTGGTGGTATAAAACAATAGACCTTAGGTTTACATATCATTCAGACCTATTATCGAGTCGCTATAAAAAGGATTTTTCTCGAATAATGACAAATCATAATATTGCATAATATTGCATGGGATTGTATTCACTATTGACAAAATAGTCCATGGTATGGCTTCAACTCTCATAATTTTGTTATGCTGTTTACGCGTTTAAGACTTGTTCTTCGCACATCGCTCCGCTACCTTACACAGCTCTGATGGATACTTAATCTCTACATCTTGTTGGGGATCTGTTTCGTGTTCTTTTGCCTTCGATGGTGCAAGCAACGCTCAGCTTGTTTACCTTCCCTTTTTTCTTACGCTGCTCTCTAATGGAACGTTCCAAAACTACTAGAAACCCTAGACATTAGGCACTTCCTATCCAATTACGTAGTTATTAAAAATGTAGATAATTTTGCCCGAGTCGGTGATCACTGCCATAATACCAAAAAAAAACATTTGAAAATTAATGTGGTTACAAATAGAGTATAGAATACTTTGACTACTACATTGCAGTTCAGATATCCTTTTAACTCCTCGTGTGTCATGTCCCAGCTAACCAAAAGCAACTCCAACGTGCTAGAGAACGCCAAAGTTCGGGAGAAGCTGCTCGCTCTGCTAAAGGAGCACGAGCAGTGCTCGGGGGAGGTTCGGGAGCACCGCAGCAACATCAACGAGCTGGGGTTCCTACTTCGCCAAGTGCAGAAGGAGATCAAGCAGTTGAGGACCAAGAACGGCGGAGGCGACGAGGTGAGGATAATACCTAATAAGTTCGTGGGAATCTTGGGTACTTCTTTCTTATTTTTATTGATGTGGAATGGGTTTGCTCTTGACTAACTCCTGCTCTTGGAGAACAAAGATTTTGTTGACGATGAAGCGAGCTCACCCAGAAGATGCCTATTCACCCTAGCTTTAAATAGGTTCGGATTGTATGCACTCGGAAATACAGACGCCCGAAACGCATTAAACTCTTTTGCAATACGCATTATGAAGGATGATGCAAAGCGCTTCGTTCAAAAAGGCAGAATGCAGCACTGCTGTAGATTATGCCTGTTTCATGGATTTCAATGTCGTCCTTGATGCGGCGATTCTGCTCTAGGTCTGCAATTTGGATGCTAAATAAAGCTATAGACTTGGAAACACAATAGGGGGAAATGCAAAAAATCAAAGTACATTTGTAATTAACAGCTAAGTGCCAAAATGTAACATGTGGGAGGTAAGATTTAAAGATTCTGACAGCTTAGGAAGGTAGAATTCCTACATTTTTAAGTAACGGAAGAACATAGGTACGTATAATGAATCAGTACAGAGCTTATGAAACCACGCTAATTTATGACATCTTTCTGGGGCCAGGCTTTTGTCTCCAAACATTTACGGTTTACGGGACTATCCGATTACTACTTTCCTGATTATTTTGTTTTCATATATCTTAGGATTACACGAAGTCCTTATCAGACCAGAACATGATCAGCCAGCTGGAGAACCGGAGGAGCACCGCCATGCGACGCTTCAACACCGTTAACAGTGAGAACTACAAGATGCGACTCGAAATTGATCGGCTGCTGAGAGACCGGTATGTATATAAGGTAGATTTACCATGACTTAGCTTGCTGTTCAGTTTACGGTGAGAGAAACGGATATATCAATATGTAAACACAAATGTATCTGTCCCTTATACTCGCAAAATAGCATAGCAATGTCATGATAGCCCACGGAATCCCAGAACCGATTGAGCATGCCCTGAATAGAGAATATGCATGGATTTTTAAATTGCATTTCTCAACGAAATATTAAAATACCGTTAAAGAGATCACCAAAAGTAAAATTAAAATTAAAATCGGCCAAGAAATACGGATGATACAAGCATTTCAAACTGCTTATTAGACAGCGATTAGACTGAGATACCCGGTATGCACTGAGACGTCATGTAACAGGTCGGCCATATAAACTCCATGTTAAATTCTGTTTTGCTAGAAAAAGATAGGAACAAATCTTTGTTGGCTTTTATCTTGGTTATATTTATAGCTATTCATAAAATGTTTTTTCTCATCTGTTTTAACATACATCACCTATTATTGAAACTGTGAAAAAAGTAATGAATATTCCCTATTGCGCTAGTGGTTCTGGTAAAACTATCAGTATCTCTAACTTCAAATCACCAATCCCGACCAAGTCCCGCGAACTCCAGCGTCCCAGACCTACTCCGTCATCAGTAATCTTTATAAGTAATGAAGCACACGTAAAATGAAACCTTATTCTCCAGGCAATCATTCAACGTGATCTGGAAGAACCAGATCAAGAGGCTGATGGACGGCAAGGCGCAGATCCTGGACCTGGTGGAGCAGGCCATCGCGACGTATGACCAGCGCGAGGAGTGGTGCGCCAAGCTGGACGCGCTGAAGGAACGCGCTTCTATTGACTATAGGAAGCATTGTTTGGTATGTTATGATTATGAATGTCATGACTTCTGTCCGTGCTACTTTAAAACGCCGTTTCACTCGAGTTTGAGGGAATATTCTTTGGAGGCACACATCATCAACATGGTCACCGAGTTCACCGTCACATCCCAAACTAAATCCATAAGTGTGTAATAGTTACGTGTCTGTGCGTGTTTAAGGCTTGATTAATTGAATGCTCCCTTGTATCCAGGTTGTAGACACGTACCATCGTATAGTTTTTACGCGTTTAGGTACGTAAAAGAATTTCCCCCAACTTGACAAAGAAAGACAAGCAAAGATCGTACCTAAAATAATCGCAACCTGAGATTTTGTTTATAAAGCAATCTGACAATGTTGTGTTATGTAGTGTAAAATTTGGAACGAAATTAAAACTGATAGACCGTTATTTTTGTCAACATTTTAAACGAAATAAGAGCTCAGCGGTCACTGTCCGTACAAATTTCGATGAACAGTGACCGTTGTCTTTGCCTTAGAGAATATTTGCCCACCAACACATACTTTAACTGATAAATCTGTCTGTCCTACTCCAGGAGGTCCGCGAGCTCCAACGACAGCTGGACCACAGCATGAAGCTGGAAGAGTTCCTCCGCACCAAGGGCACGGTGCGGCTGACCGCTGCCGACGCCAAGGCCGAGGCCAAGAGGATCGAGCAGCAGGAGGAGGAGCTGAGGGTCTACAACAACTACGTCAATATCCTTGATGCTATACGGGTGGGTGCTGTTTAACTTGGCTAAAGGGCGGCCGACGGATGCAAATTATGTCAAAATAATGTCGAACGATATCCATAATATGGAGAACTCCATAAAACTATTGCCCTCAATCTTGGTATTGTCATTTGTGTGTCAGCTCTAGGGTATACTTCACAGTCTAAGGCATTAACTTATGTACTAGCTACTTATAAGTGAAAACCTACACCTTCTATTAATTCCATTTCTTCACCATTTACCCTCAGGAGTATGCGGGTGAACAAGACGTGGACAAGTTAATCCAGGAGTTCACCAGGCGGGAGGAGGAGAACTACGCGCTGTTCAATTACATCAACGAGGTCAACACCGAGCTGAAGAACCTGGACGATAGCGTCAGGTCCCTGCGGAATAGCATAGGTTTGATATTTTTAATGCTATGGAGAAGGTAAGCAAGTTCACAAGCTACCTGATGGTAAATGGACTGTAATACCCAAATAGTCCACCCCTATTCAAACCTTACGTTCTTGGGCGACCCCTCGTGCCCAGTAGATGTCTTTTGACCAACATGATGATGATGTGGGTTGGTGTGGTGGAACACCTCTTATTTCGACGTAGAGACCTCGTCGTGTTGTTCTCCTAGTCATTATTTTTAGCTTAATGTTTAATGACCTTACCGCAACTTGTAATGTAACTTACTTTTAAGTATTATTGTGTTTGTTTTATGTTGAACAAATGACCTGCTGGAGTTTTTGGCGGCGTTTCTTCTCCGAAATGATGAAAGTGGTCTTCTCAATAAGCGCTAGTAGATTCACTCCATATTACCGATGTGTAAGAGCCCTCATGTGTTCAATTTACTTTATAAATACCCTTTTGAATTTAGGGTATCCTACCAAAGGAACCCGCAGCCTTTGGTGAGGCTTCGGTGTCCTTCTGTATGTCACATTTGCAGATGAGGAGCACGCGAAGCACCAAGCCAAGCTTTCGAAGCAGCAGGATAGTGTGGAGTCTCTCCGCACCAAGTTGGAAGATCAGCGACAAGGCACGATGCGGCTGCAAGATGAACTGGCGTTGAGCCGTGCGGTGCTTAGCAGCTTGCTGCGTGAAGTGCAGCTACTAGCGCAGTTAGTACTGTCAGTTACGAGTAGGACAGTTTAGAACAGAAGGAGTGTTTGTTGACTGTACGTTTGTCGTACACTTCATAATGTGTGTTTCAAATGCTACATCAATCTGACAAGCAATCAAAAGTTGAAGTCCAATCTGCAAGGGTTGCCTTCAACAAAATACTGCAACACTGCTGCTTACTGTGGGTTACACATATTTCTTTAATGATTTTACGTCTTAGGGGTGCCATTTGCAATATATTTCAGAAAACATTAAACTTCCCTTGTGGATGTCACTTTCACTCACAAGAACCCCGGTTACCTTAACTAAACTGCTTTAAACAAAAGCATAATCAAAAATTTATACAGAATTTGTAATGCTATCGACATCGTATTATCATATGGTCTACTCTGGAGATCAGGCGCAGTCTATTAATATGAATTCGGCGTCGCTCGCGTTTTTCTTTTGCGATACATTACCTACTGTTTATTTTTTGCGTAATAACATCAACATCAGGAACGTTTATTAGTGTCATTACAGCATTCTGAGGCCTAATAGAGCTAACAAAATCTAACAATCCCATGCATCGTGAGGGAGGGAGTGTACCTGCTATGTCTGTCCCTTTCACTGCCAAGTACTTTACACGTTTTTAACAGTTAACTTCATATTACGACCCCTGTACTCCCATAATGTTGGTTCCAGGTCCTCGGAATGTGGGTCTCTTCCACTGCTGAAGCTGCTCGGCAAGTCAGTTGATGTGAACGTGTCCAACGCGCGGCTGTACATCAAGAGCCTGGAGCAGAAGATCGCCGAGACCGTGGAGATCATTAAGATCGATGAGGTGCGTGGTCTTTTTTGGACAAGAACGCAAATGAGAACAGAGGCATCCTGGGGATAAGGGGTACCTTGTAGACTAAGATGGAATCCCTCTATGATTTTTCCTATACCACAATACAACAATGCAAATACTGCTGCATGACGGACGACAGGTTAACGAAGAAAATATTAGTACGGTAAGATCACAAAATGTAGAGAGCCTAGCATAGTGGCTTAAGGGGGTTACCTTTGTTTCGGCAAAATATGTTTTCCAAATTGTATCGTTTCCCAACCGTTTCATTTGCCAACCCGCTTTGTTTTCTGTAACCGTAAATATTTCCGGATTTTATACAAACTAACCTAACCTATCATAACCTAAAATAACTAAATAATGAATTGAGATATAACGAGGGCTTTTCCCCTTAGGCCCTGCAGCGCGCGGCAGAGAGCAAAGAGCGCACGCCGCCCTCCAGCCGCCGGCGCCGCCGCCCCCCGCCCTCACCGCGCCCGCCCGCAAGGCCCACGCCCGCCCAAGCCTGAACACAATAAACCAACGCAAAAATACAGATATAGCAACAATATTACAATTCCGTGCTTGGCTGTTGCAAATACCTACCTACCTACTGCGTTTACATACCTACTCATTCAAAAAACTTTTATTTTAAATCCATTATACCTAATGTAATAATTTATTAGTCTAGTATTTACCTCTTCAATCAAAGATACTATTGGAAGTCATTAAATCGTTATTATTTCATTTTTTGAACGTCGCACTTAGCTAATTACATATTTGGGGCATTCCTTGGCCACCAAGATCGCCAGACTTGACTAACTTCTTTACATTGGGTATTTAAATGGAGGGCACTTAGAGCCGTGGTTTTCTAATAAACAATCCACTGCCTAGATCGTCGACCAAGATACACTGGTTGACACGTCATTAGGACGACGACGTAATCATTACCGGTTGACCGCCAATGAAGCGTCAGATATAATTATTTAAGAAAATAACCCTGCTGGAGTACCTACTCAAATCAAAGGTAGGAACACCAAATAAGAATAAGAACGAAAAATTTTGCCACTGTTCCACCTGAGACAATCGAATATCATAGTAAATGCCTCTATACATATCGACACATATAACTACAAAATAAATAATTATTAGCTAAATAGATTTTGTTTCATTTCCAAAAGAATTTGTAAAATACTTGAAAATCAGTACCTACGAAACAAATGAACTGGCAACTGGCTTACTATAAGCCCATAACAGCACCTGCACAATTAAAATAGCCAAGTGCCTTCGAAGGATATAAGCGTGAGAGTGTAAGGAAGAGTAAAAATGAAAATGTATCGTAAAAAAAGGCAAACGGCCTTATACGTTCAATCGTTAGGCAGAAGCACTGCCACTGCTGCCTAATTGAGAATGCACGCGCTAAAATGTGTTTTGTACGCTCTTACGGGACTATACTTAAACTCGCCGGTTTAGCTGCGCTGCGTTCACTCGACCGACCGACCGAAGGCCGTTTTTATAAAAGAATAACTCCCCTGGGATGAAGATCAATATTCAATTGCTATCCCAAGTCATAAAAAAAACAATAAAATAATAGTTCCTACGGACATACGTACAAATATATAGCCTACGAGTACTTAGCTTTTGAAGAAATGGTCACGCCTTGTCGTTGCTTTTTAACATCATTTTCAAACCTCATTCCCTACTTTCTGCGCGTTTTAGCTAATTGGCTACTGAGTCTCAGAATCGCATACGATCGAGTGACAATTACTGATGTGCCAAAGGAAACTTTCCAAAATTGCGAAACATTTTATGTAGGAAAATTTCGGAAACTTCTCACAATTTTGTATGGGGATTGAAACTTTCCGTTTCTTAAATTTAAATTTCCTATATTTCTAGTGAATGTTTCCGGAAATTTCTTAGAACTTGCGCATCAGTATGACAATCTATCCCTTGCTGTCCCTGCTAACAAAAATATAAAACATGTTCTAAATCCTTTTCGGTTCATGCTGTGCGGTTGTGGAGTCTGTTACCAATTCATAGTAAGCAGCTGTCTGTAGATTCTCTTACAAATACAACTAAACTTGACTGAAGAATTATGTACTGGCTTGACTCTTATTCTTTAAATATTTCTATAGATATGTAGGTATGTATTACTTTTTAGCAATTTCAATTCGGCTGTTTACTTTACATTTACCTTTTTAAGTGTTTTACTTATTTAGTTAGGTATTCGTTGTTCATAATTATTTCTCAAGCGCTCAAAGGTTAACTGGAAGAGATCCCAGCGATAAGTTCGACTTTGTACATTCTTGCTGTTTATATCTATTTTTATAATTGTTATCTATTTGTTTGTACATTAGTGTTTACATACATGCATCCAAACACCCGATAACATGTAACATATAATCTATAATCAAGTTATATCAGAGGTTACAACCTGTAGACCACCATCTGATATCACCACCGTTACTATTATTATATAATGTGCTCTTCCTATCATTACATCTGTGAAGTGCTAGTACTATTCACGTCTGTCTGGTAAGTAAAATGCAGCATTTATTAAATTTAAAATTATTTACAACAGATAAAATAATAAATAAAACCTACCTATGACGCAATGTTCAATTATAAGATATCTTTAGTTTGTCGCTTTGTACTTACGCTAATTGGGCATTTGTCTTCCAATTTCCAGTGAAGATGGTCCGTCTCGTGGAAGACCCGGCTCGCAGTCTGGGTGACGACAGATACAATGTGAGAAAGTTCTCTTGGCACACGGATGATGGGTTCTCTCTGACCGTCATTTCTTATGGAGCTGTTATTTATTCCATCAATGTAAGTACCTATGTGTTTTTTATGGCGCAGGCAAGGTAAACCAGTTGACTGCCAGCTGAGTGGGCTCTTGATATATTCAGCCAAACGAGATACAGTTACTATCATAATGATTATTGTTATCTGGTTAGCCGAAAGACGACTACTGTTGCGGGCACTAATATGGTCGTGATTATCGATCTGTCCTTTCTGACCAATATGCAAGAACGAAAGTGACGAATGCTTTATCCACCACGATAAAGGCGAACATAATACGGGCCCTGGACATTGACTTCCTAGTCACCATTTAGCGGATTTCTATGACTTCACAAAGTTGTCGTTGTAGTAGACATGAAAAAAATACGTGTTTTTGTAAGAAAAGTTAGATTTGAATATCTTTTGAATGATTAGGCAGTCTACTTGCAATAACATAACATATCAAATAATTTTAATAAAACCGCTATGTTCCATACCAAATGTATTCAATATAAAGTTCTTGACCCTAAACGTCTTAAATAATTTTGTGTTGCAAGGTCAAAACATAAGAGAAACATTAATTAAGTAACGATCCGGGAAATCGAAATAATATTTACTGCTGACAATACATTTTAGGTGCCTGATAAGAAAGGTCAAGTAGCAGATGTAGCGTTAGGCTATGACGATATTGAAAGCTACGAGAAGGTTAACACGCCCACTCTTCTGGGAGCTCCTGTGGGAAGGGTCATTAACCGGATCAGGGATGCACGCTTCCAATTAGACGGAGTAACCCACCACGTCTCCCAGAATTTCGGAAAACACTTCTTGCACGGAGGTTTTGAGGGATTTAATAAGGTTTGTCTTGTAATTGTTGCGATACTTTATTAAAAAAAAGATAAAAGTAATTTTGTCGTTATTTCGTCAATTCGTTTTGAGTGTAATATATAAATTGAGTTTATTTCCTTTATCTATATTAAAGTATGGTCCTAGGTGTAAATCTTGTGGAACACCAAATTAATAATTACAAATGTTTTCTTATTATTAAAGAAGAAAGGCTAAATTAAAATGAAATAGTACCCATTGCCATTAACGTATGTAACATAAAACGTCCTAAAAATATTTGCAGAAAAATTGGAAATCAGCTATCGACGGCAAAAGAGTCATATTCAGCTGCCTCTCGAAGGATGGCGAGGAAGGTTTCCCTGGTGATCTTGTGACCAGCATCATTTACGAAGTGACCGATGACTGGACTCTCCACACGGAGTTCATTGCGACGACGAACAAGAAGACGATTGTCAATTTGGGCAACCACGCGTATTTCAACTTGGGCGGCCATGACGCGGGCGCAATGGCACTGTATGAACACGTTGCTCTCATTCATTCTGATAGGTCAGTTTAACCATATTATATTATGGAAACGTTCATCTTACATAAGGGCTAAATATTTACGTTATTATTATGTTGACATTTTAGTTTGCAACATTACAAACATTCAGTTTGCAGGGCCTCCAAAACTGGAAGCTCCCTTTAACTGGGGCTTGAGCACGATAGTTTTTAAAAAGTCGGTCGAGTTCGGGTAAAGTCGGGTAACCTCGTATACGAGCTATGAGAGCGACCGAGAGAAGTACAAACACGGAGGTAGTTTCAAAAGCTATCACACGTACACTCGACAACAAAGATATGCATCCACTTTTACACCTTATTGCGTTGTAATAAGGTCCCAAAGTGGATACATCTCTTGGTAGTCGACTGTACCATGACTATATCTAGCGAGTTTGCGGCAGTCATTTGTTAAAAATAATTATAAACCATCCAACCCTCTTCCAACACAAAACGAACTCTATTTTTTGTGCGAGTATAAAAGACAATCTTGTTCCCTAATTGTTCCCTCAGGATCACAGACGGCGACGACGACTTCATGCCAAACGGTGAGTTCATCGAGGTGAACGGTACCCCTTTCGACCTGCGGTACCCAAAACGGCTTGGAGACCTCATTGTCAACGCGGGCCCGAGGTTTCACCATAACTACTGCGTCGCAAATTACAACAGCAAGGTATAGCATATAAGTTCCTAATATTTTCTACCTACCCCTCTGGGAAACAGGCGTGATTTAATGTATGTAGGTATGTATTTTCTATTACATTAATAATAAGTAACATTTTCGTAATGATTTACCACGCACAACATTTATGTGGACTCATCTGCGATTTTTCTCTTAGTGTCGCGAGTGTCCATGGATAGACTTGTTGTATCTAGTAAAGTGAAGATTCTGTCCACTTTCCGACTCCATTATCACAACAGCTCCTAATGCCAAATGTCAGCCCATTCCAACAAGAACTGGTTCAGAACTTACTAGCAAGGTTTGAACTCAACGCACTGAGAAACAGACATGTGAAGTTTAATAAAACTTTCTACTTATACAGAGTGTCCCATAAACCGACGTCAACCTGCCTAGGGCTGATAGAGCAGCTAAAAAGCTATCAATTCAACCGTTTGTATGTTCAGGGATTTTCAGTAGTTTCGGAGATATTGATCATTTTAAGTCCATGTCACCAAGAGTAAAAAAAACGGGCGAATAGGTTTGAAAACTTCGCTGATTCGTAATAATTCTAATTATGTAATATAACACTGAAAAACTTTGAAATAAAACATGCAATTAATTATTTTTCGTGACATAGACATTACAAAAATTAAGATTAAAATGATCAATATCTCCGACACTAGTAAAAATCGCTAAACATACATAGGGGTTAAATCGATAGCTTTTTAGCTGTTCTATCAGCCCTAGGCGGGTTTACATCGGTTTCTAGGACACCCTGTACGTTAAATGGGAAACTACCAAGTTTATGTTTCCAGGAAGTTAACTTCGTGGCCCGCATCACCCATCCCCCTTCTGGCCGTTCTTTGGAGGTTTACAGCAACCAGCCTGGTCTTCAGTTCTACACAGGATACTACCTGCCCTTCCCGCCCGACCCTCCTCTATTAGGCAAAGGGGGGGTAGGGTACAGGCGCCACGCTGGCTTCTGCCTGGAGACCCAGAACTACCCTGATGCTATTAACCATCCAAACTTTCCTAGTCCGATTTTGATGCCTGGGGATGTTTATAGGCACAAGGTTCAGTATAGATTTGGAGTTGACAAGGACTAAAGGAAAATATGGAATGGTGACTGACAATGTCTGGATCCTCTATTCTGCCCTGCTACGAAAAAAAGGCACAAGTGCAATAAATTCATAGAAGCATATTAAACTCTCTCAGGTTATGATAAGGTTGGAAGTGCAATACAATTCATATAGTAGATGTGCCTTTTTTCGTAGAATGGCAGTATTAAATTTGAAGCATTTATTTTGTGTAT
The DNA here is from genome assembly GCA_946894065.1 of Acleris literana. NCBI lineage: Eukaryota > Metazoa > Arthropoda > Insecta > Lepidoptera > Tortricidae > Acleris > Acleris literana. Next base: position 3,763,762 of record OX335687.1, read on the forward strand.
TACTAATTTGAATTTTGTTTGAAAAACAGCGTGGTGTTAAGTTTAAAAACAACATTTGTTTTTTTTATTCTTTTAAGAGAAAGCGTATCCTGACGAAGAGCCACTTGCACGAAAAAGTTAAATCAAGTTTTAGTCTTAGTACAGTCGAAAGGACCATATCTACATATACACATATCGCTTAAAATATACACTAACCTTTCCGTGCAAGAAGCCCAAGTTACATTAAGAAGTAGATACGAGAACATGTGATTTTTAAATCGATTTATTTTATAACTATAACTTATTTACATATTTTTTTTACAAATTAACTATCAGTGAACGTCAAAATTCCCAAGACCATCACCTGTAAAAAAAAAGATATTGATTTTTATTTTGTATCCAACTTCTTCAAATTTGTATATATTACAATTGTTTTGTTGCAATTTTCTAATTTTTTTTAATATTTTAACCTTAGCTTACTCAGTTTAAAAGTACCACTAACTCTCAACGCAAAAAAGGGGAGTAACAAATTGAACGTGTGTGGAATCGCTCAAGTTCCATATTCCCATCTCGTCCACATTCCCATGTCGTCTACATTCCCATTTCGTCCTCATTCCCATTTCGTTCACGTTTCCATCTCCTCCACATTCCCATCTCGTCCACATTCTTGTCTCGTCCGGATTCCCATTTCGTTCACATTCCCAACAACTAGTGAACAACCGAGTAATCGAATTGATATCGAACAGCCCTACAGTCCTAAGTTAGGTTGTAGACGAGTTAGGAATGAGGAGGATTTGGAATGTGGACTAATTAATTGGGAATGCGGACGAATCGGGAATGAGGACGAGTTGGGAATATGGACGAGACAGGAAGTGGACAATTTGGAATTGGTACGTGGACGAATCGGGAATGTGGCCGAGATGAGAATGTGGACGAAATGGGAATATGGACAAATTGGACATGAGCGTGTGGAATCGTAACGTGGATGGTAACTTGGGTTTTTTTAAGAATGCTAGTTTATTCGGTTCTTAGCTCTGACGTAATCCAATAGGCAGTATCTCAGATAAAACTCCTGTAGCAATATCAACCTTATTACTAACAGAAGAGAATTCAAACTGCTTTGATTATTAAATTTGGGATATTGCTTATTAGCTTAGTAGGGCAGAGCTAGGTTTCATGTAAATAGGTTGGGCCGTTAAGAGATATCAGGGGTGTTATTATGACCTAGCTTTGCAGTTCAGTTTACGCTGCGAGAAAAGGACAGAGCTATATAACTGCTATAGCTCTGTCCTTTACACTCGCCGTAAAATGAACCGCATAGCTATGTATGTTATAATAACCCCCCAGCTCTTAAAGAAGAGATCACTAATATATCGGAGGCTTGTATCTATTTAATAGATATTTGATCATATGGGTGGAAAAACGAACGAACGTAATATTGTCATTGCTATGAAAAAATCTCGTATCTCATATTTTGTGACGTACGATTTTAAACTTAAGCGTGAAGAGAATTAAGTTCAAACTCATACATCTCGAAATATCAGATACGAGTTTTTTTAATAGTAGTAACGACATTAGGAATAGAGTTATCTACTCAACCGAGCCTTTATTTTGGAAAACAATAAATACTTAACCAGTAATCGAACTGATCGAATAGTCAATTACAAAACAATAAAGTCGTTTTTTTATTAAGGTTAAAGGTGTATGTGTTGTAGATATAAATCATCACTATCAATGACCATTTCGATCTGTATTATAAAACACGACTTTATTGTTTTGTTAAATCCTGTTTGATTCCCACTTAAGGCGGACGAATTTCCAAAATCCATAGTTGCAGTACGTAATATTTTCAAAAATAAAAGTAAGTCTCCTTTGCGTAGAATTTGCCATTTCCAATATTTAAGGAAGCTGCCGTCCATGTAACGCTCGTTTTTCCACTGTATATAGACGGAATAAGTTGGACTCACGTGGCTATCCTGATGGGCAGGCCGCGGGCCACCATGCTGCTGGCGATCATCACGAAGTTGGTGGACCCGCGCGCGCGGCTCACGGCGCGCAGCAGATCCGGCTCCGGAGTGAACGGCTGCTTCTGCTCCACGTTTGTGTCTACAATCATTATTAAGGTCACACTCAATAGTCCAAAGGAACTTATTCTTTATTAAAGACTAGCTGCACCCGGCATGAGCTGCAATGCCACGTAAAGTAAAAAAAGTGTTCATTTTCATAGATGTTTTTGTGGAGGAACCCCCGCGAGCATACACAAGATCAGAGAAGAAGCGTGTGTGTTATAATCAGAGAACGGACAAATGGGTGTCATTACTCGCAATAGTGTGCACATGACTCCAAAGATTTTAATTAAACAAATTAAATTTTATTAATTGATTTTTTATTTGAACTTAATTTTTTATCCTTTGCAAGGCAGTAATAAATAAATAATACAAAGACTTGTAATTGTGTAGATTTATTAAAGCAAATAAACATTATTTTTTATTATTTTTCCGTGGTTAGTTTATTCCTTTTCACGGCTAAAATAAACTAATGAGGTTAAAAGCTCCTTTCGAAATCCACGGATGCTAATGGAGCAAACTTAAGTAGATTATTATTAACGGCCACTGCTCACGTCTTTGTATTATTTATTTATTACTACCTTGCAAAGGATAAAAAATAAAGTTCAGGTAAGAAATCAATTAATAAAATGTAATTTGTTTAATTAAAATCTTCGGAGTCATGTCCACACTATTGCGAGTAATGACACCCATTTGTCCGATCTCTGGTTATAATATAACTCATATTCTAAACTTAACAAACCAAACTTAATAAACCACGGCAGATTACACAAGTATTATGTGCGTAATCTGCCGTGGTTTCACTGGACAGTGCCAACGGAAGACCAGCGCTAGCTTTAATGCGAGCATAACGCTGAGTTGGAATCATTTTGTGACAACCGGCCTTTTGCCTATAGTATATAGCATAGACTATAGACGATTAGCATAGATTCTATACCAATTGAAATTGGCAAAGATGTAAACACAACCAAAAACCAATTTACTATTATCACTGGATAATCACGTGCTCTTTATGATCGAGTGAGGTCTTAGCAATGATTTATACACCTGATATTTACTTTCACATTAAGTTTAAGAGAAAATAACTATTAATTAAGCGTTATTTTCAATAAAAACACGCGTGATGAATATTTGAGGTTATGTGTCAAACAGTACTAATTTGTTTACATCTTCGGCAATTTCAATTGGCACAGGCTATACGTCAGTTTTTACATACTTAAACTCAAACTCACAACATTTATTTGGCAAAACAACACTGCAACATAAAAATAATCGAACATTTTAACCGAAAAAACTAAAAATTAAAAGAATAGAACATAAAGATATTTATATGCAAGTAATTTTAAGACGTTTCGCTGTAGTGTGAGGTCAAAAAGGACTTAGCTCAGCATGTGCTGCAGGCGGAGCCACAGCGCTGGTTTTCAGCCAGAAACTGGTGTTTACCTACCTACTTCGTAGCTAAACGCACGCACGAGATGAAAGAATATATAAATATAATATAGCGTGTGAAATGTATACAGGGTGTCCCAGGAAGTAGTGTCAAGCGGAAGTCCAGAGGTAGTGCACCTCAAGGGGCATCTGAATCACCCCCATGTATGTTCCGCGATTTTTAGTATTTTCGGAGATATGGATCATTTAAATCAGAATTTTGGTAAGTTTTCCTTGTGTCCATGTTATGAAAAACCCTTAAGTTCATGTATTATTATAATATTTTTTCAGTGGTTTCTTACATTGATAGAATAATTATGAACTTAGGATGTTTTTAAAACTACATGCCAGCTTTTTTTTCATGATGACTTTTTGTGTAAGTGTTGGGGTGATTCAGATGCCCCTTGAGGTGCACTACCTCTGGACTTCCGCTTGACACTACTTCTTGGGACACCCTGTATAGTAATGTGTGTAGTAATGTATGTGTAGTGTAATACAACGAAATGTCTTCAATCATCTGCGATTGTAGCTCAAAAACTACTTTGTGCTAATGTTACTAAATGTAATGTAACCTTTGATTTTAGCCATGTAGATTCAATTTCTATTGTTAAGGTATTTAAATCGCTCAGTTTAAAAAAAAACTGAGGATTTATGGGGAGCGTCAGTTAAAGTGATCCATCATGTCATAGATATAATTGCACCTCACTTAGCTTTAATCTACAATAATTGCATTTCAGAGGGGGTTTTTCCAAATCTTATGAAATATAGTAAAGTCATACCACTTTTTAAATCGGGCGACATGAGTGATTTAACGAATTTCCGTCCCATTTCTATTCTACCGGTTTTAAGTAAAGTTTTTGAGAAGTTAATGTTAAAAGATATGTTAGGTCACTTCAATAGAAATAAACTGCTTAACAGTAATCAGTTCGGCTTCACCAGAGGACGATCCACAACTGATGCAGCATCTGTACTCATTAAATATATATACAATATTTGGGAGAAATCCTGTGATGCAATAGGAATTTTTTGTGACCTTTCCAAAGCTTTCGATTGCGTAGATCATGCGACTCTTATATTAAAATTAGAACATTATGGTCTGTCAAATAATTCTCTAAATCTTATGCCTTCATATCTTAGTGATAGAACACAAACGGTTGTTGTAAACCAAACACAGTCCATTGGAGCAACTGTTAAATTAGGTGTGCCTCAGGGCTCTATATTAGGTCCTTTCTTATTTCTGGTCTATATAAATGACTTACCACCCACGGTAGATAACCTTTGTGATATTGTGCTATTTGCTGATGATACTTCATTAATTTTCAAGGTGGACCGAAAATCCGTCGATTACAGTAGGATAAACGCCACGCTGGTTAAAGTACTTAATTGGTTTACTATTAACAATTTGCTACTTAACGCTAAGAAAACTAAATGTGTTAGGTTCGTTTTGCCTAATGTTAGACCGGTAGAATCTAGTATATTTCTAAATGATGAGTGTTTGGAGATGGTGGACAAGGCGCTTTTCTTAGGGATAACTATAGACAAAAACTTGCAATGGAGTCCCCATATAGCAGTACTAGCAGGTAAATTAAGTTCGGCAGCTTATGCTGTTAGGAAAATCAGGCAACTTACCAATGTTGAGACAGCTCGCTTAGTTTATTATAGTAATTTTCATAGTGTTATGTCGTACGGTATTCTGGTTTGGGGAAAAGCTGCTGACATACAGACTATATTCGTGTTACAAAAAAGAGCCATTCGTTCCATATATAACCTAAACTCCCGTGATTCCTTAAGATTACTATTTAAAGAAATTAGTATTTTGACAGTAGCGTCACAATTTATTTATGAGAATATTATTTATGTCATTAAAAATCAAGACTCTTTTGTTAAGAATTGTGATATACATAATTTGAATACAAGAAATAAAAATAAAATTGCTATTAAAAAATTTCGTGTCCGTAAGGTATATAAATCATTTGTTGGTCAATGCATTCATTTCTATAATAAATTACCTGACGAAGTTTTAAAGTTATCATTTCCAGCAAAAGTCGTTGATGTCGAAAGCTTATTATAGGGTCGAGGACTATCTAACAGATAAAAATGCTTGGCCTAAATTAAACACCTAAATAACTTAGTAATAGCTTAGTCAGGAAAATATCTAAACATTGTAGGTATAATTATTGTCTAGGGGACACGGTTTCTGTAGGAGAATGTATCAAAACTATGTGGTTGTTTTGCACCGTCATGGGTAAGTATATGTATGTATATATATAATTATTATTATTACTATTTAAGAGTTCATCTGAACATACTGAGTTTTGACACATTTTCCTGCTCAACTACGCATGATATATATATTTTAATGTTAAATTCATTGATTTATATAATGCTAGGTTAAGTTCTATAATTGTATAAGTAATTTTTAAAAAAAACGACTGACTGTTGAGTTTCTTGCGGCGTTTCTTCTCAGCATTGGTCTCTTGCGAAGCGCTGGTAGATTTTTGACGTGTAAAAGTGCCCGTGCGGCCTACTTACTGAATAAACATCTTTTATCTTTTATCTTTTTATCTTTAGTCTGTAAAAAAATCTTGTTTCGTTTTTAGTTTAGTTTAGTTTTTATCGTTTATGTGTTTTTTTATTGATTAAACTAGTAAAAATTAATTAACACAAATAACTTAATAAAAATATTAGTTTGTTTCAGAAAATGCAGGAGTTGATGGTTGCACATGTTCAATACAACCATCAGCATTTTTTTAAATGGAAATACCTTCACAATCATATGACGAATTTTGGGTTACCGTTGTAAATGTAATTGAAAAATATAATTAAATAATACTGTACGACTCTATTAATCTTGTTCTATTGGCGTTTTACGATTGTTTTGCGATGGCCTGTCCGATCTCTGCATATAATATAGCGTGTGAAATGTATGTGTGTAGTAATGTATGCGTAGTCTAAAAAAAAATTTTGTTCCGTTTTGTTTGTCTGTTTGTCACGAATCAATGTTTTTCTTTCTTTCTAAGTATAGCTACAATACGAAGTACCAAACTTTTTTTACAGTTACACGCCCATCTCACCGAGCTCCCCCTTGCTCCAGTTGGTCTTCCCGACGCTGGGCCACGGCGGCGCGGCGCCCGACGGCACGTACAGCGAGACCAGCGTGCTGACCATCTTGTCCACCTCCAGGTCCGTCACCTCCCACAGCATGCCTATCACCATGGGGCTGTGAATAGGGGAACAGATTGAAGTATAGTGGGATTTCAGCTTGCTTTAATGCAGGTCAAATATGTCAAAACATGCTTGGTGCGGCTGTTTTGCAATAGGGCGGCACCAGAAATGGCGATTCGTGGAAAAAATCGACATTCCAATTCTTATACTTCATTGTACGAAGTATTTTAAAAAACTGCGTGTATATCTCAAAAAAAAAATTTTGACAGAGAGCGTATTATTTAATTATCACAAAGAAATTATAAATAACATATTATTTATTATTTTTTATTTTATTTATTTATTTCAAAATATATTTACACAGCATTACAGTCATAGAGCTAATACACTGTGAAACTAAATTAATAATAATATACAGAAAATAAAACAAAAAAAAAAACATCACAAAAGAGTACTCGACTGCCTGACATCCATCGCCTCGCAAAACCTCAGGCACTCCGAGCACACAGCCGACCATCGCCACGCAAGCAGGTCACACTCCGGTGCCGATGCCAAGAGTGCATTCAGCAGCCCCAGGGCGCGAAGCAGCGGTGAGTTTTTGTGCGCCACGGTGCGCGCAACTGGCAAGGCCAGTAAGGAGCGAGTGCGGGGTCTCAAAGTTATCCTGTGTACCTCAGGGACATTCAGTCTCACAATTTGTTCTACCAGTTCCGGAGAATCACCCTCACCCCGCAAGACTCGACACACGCTAAGAAGCAAGCTGTTGTTGCGCCTGACCTCCAACGAATGAAAACCCAGAGTGCCGAGTAAAAATTTTGTGGGGTATAAAAATGGATAGTATCCATAGATTTTCTTATAAAGAATCCTTAAGAATGATTTTTGGATCTTCTCCAAAAGTAAGATGTATGTAGCCTCATAAGGATTCCATATAAGCGCAGACGCTTCCAGCCTGCTTCTGACCAAAGCGTTATAGACCAACTTTATAGCCACTGGGTCATGAAAATCTCTGACGTTGCGAATGACAAAGCCAAGTGTACGAAAGCTACTGGCAGCGAGTGCCTTAATATGATCGTGAAAGGTTAGCCGCGTGTCAAAAATAACGCCAAGATCCTTTACTGAGGAGACCCTGTTAATGGGCACAGCTCCGAGGAAGTATTGGGCATGTACCGGGGTACGAGTGCGACAAAACGTGCACACATGACACTTGGATGTATTAAATGTGAGCTTGTTGTCTATACTCCACTGAAAAACCGAGTTAATATCCTCTTGCAAGGAGACACAATCCACACCACGTTCCACACCGTACACTAGTTTAAGGTCGTCAGCATAAAGCAGGCATCTTGCCCGAGCAACAACTGCCTCAAGATCATTGATCATCACTCCAAATAAAAGAGGGCCCAAAATAGAACCTTGACTAACACCTGACCGAGTATGATACAGACCAGAGACAAAGTGGCCATGCTGGACAAATTGTTGTCGATCGCGTAGATAATTTGAAAAGAACTTGAGCAACTTTGGAGCAAAGCCAATACTGTCTAACTTTTCCAGAAGAACGTCGTTATCTACACGATCAAAGGCTTTTTGAAAGTCAAAGTAAAGGACATCCACCTGTCTACCCTTGTCCAGGTACTCAGAGATAGTGTTGACCAAGATCAAGAGGTTGGTGTTAACAGAGCGTTTAGCTCTGAAACCATGCTGCGAATCGCACAAGAAAGGATTCAACTGAGCTGATAGAGCCCTGTGGAGCATAGCTTCAAAAAGTTTCGCAAGAGTCGAAAGAACAGCAATGGGTCTATGATTCTCCACATTGGTGGTATCACTCGTTTTTGGGATCGGTCTTACTCTCGAGGTTTTCCACTGATGAGGATACATGCCAGTAGAGAGAGCCAAATTAAAAATAAAGTGAATAGGAGTCTTCATATGCTCCATACAACCTTTCACAATGTATGGAGGTAAGTTATCCGGCCCTAAAGCGCTGTTAGGTTTGAGTAGCTTAATGGCTGTTTCTACTTCCTCCACACTAAACTCATCTACAGCAATATAGTTGGCAGACCTGTATTGTTTACTCATATTTCGACTTCTACTATCTAATCTAGGAACATCGGGTAAGAAAACGCTAGAAAAGAACTCGGAAAATGCATGAGCCGTCTCCTGTCCGACAAACTTACGCCCCTTAAAAGTTATCTGCGAAACGAACCCACCTTTTGACTTAAGGCTATTTATGTGCTGCCAAAAGGCACGTGGGTTACTTTTTAGTTTAGCCTGAAGATTAAAAATATACGAATCGTAAGTGGCAGAGATTCTTTTTTTTATTTCAGCCCTAAGTTTTGAGAACCTGCTATATACGCTTAAGTTTTTAGTAGCTTTCCACTTCCGATGAAGACTAGCCTTTAATTTGATATCACTAATCAAATTTCCAGTAAACCAAACCGGATAACGTCTAACAGAAATTTTGTTTCGGGTTTTCTTTGGTATACAGTGATCAAAAATGCTGTACATAATTATGTAAAATGAATCTACTGCAGTATCGACATTATGGGCCTCTAGAACATCCTGCCAGTTTGCTTCTGAGACAAGTTTGTATAAAAGTTCGTAATTACCTTTACTAAAGTTCCAGTCCCGTTGAGAATTCACGTTACTGGGATCTATTAGTTCAGAGCATGGCCGCTGCAAGGCCATGTCCAGCGCGATTGAAATCTCTAACGGCGGATGGAATGCGTCGCGACGAGGGACAAGCCCGCCACCCTCAATTTCAAGAACACTTACCCCACAAACACGCTCTGACACCAACACCACATCTAGCTTTCCTCCATGCGCATTCGTTACTTCATTCATCTCAATCAGACCGCACAGAGATAAAAAATAACCATAATAACACAAAATGTTTTGGGACGTATACCGTGGGTTCAAATTTAAGTCACCGACTATAACTACAACACCATTCAGTAAAACTAACACCGATTCCACAGCCTGGAACCATCGCATGTACACTTCGTCTGAGGCTCCAGGTGGTATGTATACAGAACACAAATTACATGTGATGCCCTTCTTTGCGAATGTAACCCAAAGGTCCTCCCCTAGAGGTGATTCGAGATCACGCCGCCGCCGCAGCACGAGTCCCGGCCGTGCCGCAATCAGCACGCCGCCCCCGCGCGCGCCGGCCACACGGTCCCGCCGCATCACGCTCCACTCACCAACAACAAGCTCGGAGTCGTCGACCGCATCCGTTAGAAAGGACTCCGTCACAGCTATTACGTCACATTCTAGACTCAGGAGGTTTAGCTTGAAGAAACCGAGTTTCGTGTTAAGACCCCTGACGTTCTGATAAATAATGTCCAGCGTTGTCTTAGCTGTAACGTTATGTATATTGTCTGGTAAGCAATGTTTAGGTCCTGCTGTGTTGCGATTTTCGAAATGACCACGGTCTTATTCTAGCATTAACAGGCCATACAGCTGCCGACAACAATTTTTCATAAAGCCCTTCCGGAACCCCAATTCTATACGATTTGTACTCGCCCTTAGGCTTAAGTTCATCGACAGTGAAGGTGTTTTCAGGGCTAAGAGACGTCAAGTAAGCACGTATTTCATCTGCACCAGAGACCATGTTCCAGAGGTGAATGTGCTTGCGGTACTCGACCGCTCTGAGAGGTGTCGCATCAGGACCAGCTGTGCAGCGCAAAGAGGAGAATCTTTTGCTCTTCCTGTTGCGCGCCTCCTGCCAATCCCCAAGCGGCGCATCCCCGCCATCCTCGGTAATCGCATCGGTGAGAATTGAGCTTCGTTCACAGGGGGGCACGGGGGGCGGCATATCAGATGGCGATGCAGCCTGGTTCTCCACTCCTTGCGGAACCTTTGTGCTAATATCATCGGCGGAATCCTTAGTATTTCGGGACTCGAAGTTGTTATTCTTGTGCTTCCGTTTAGGTTTCGGCTTAGGCACTATGTTGCCACTATCTGATACATTTGTTAATTCAGTGCACTTACAAGGAGGTGATGCTGCTAATTCCAGTTTGATCAATTTCTCATTGACTGACTCGACCTTTTTAACATATTCCGTGAGTGCAGTCTGGTATTGTGTGATGGTTGATACAGCATCCGCCAGTTGCTCAGACAACATACTCATCTGGTCACGCATTTGTTGCATTTCAAACGCCACGGAACCCGAGTCGTTCGAGGTCTGAGAAGGCAGGGGTGCTGATTCACTTTTGCCACGACTTACGATATTTTTAATGGTAACCGGGGTTCCAATAGGGGTGTCGTAATTACGTCCTCCTTTTTCAAATTCGTTGCAACATTCTGGGCAGACCCAAGACTCCTTTTCCTCATGAGTAAGCGTCTTGTACGTGCATAAGTAGTGATACAACTTACCACAGGTTTTAACCATGCACTGAAGAAATTCCTCACCCACAGCAAGTTCCCCATTACACGCGTGACAAATCATCTCCCCACTGTCCACCCTATTCATTACGTAAGTGCTCAAACGCCGCCTCAGTACAACAAAATCCTCTTTGTCCCAGCTGCGACGTAGCACAGCGATGCTTGTGGCGTAGCAATGGGTCTTGTAGCACGAAGTTGACGTCACTCCCGTAGCGCGTAGCACAGGCAGGCTCGGCAAAGTCCGCTCGAGGTCGAACAGGCCGCTCGAGTGAACGAGAGGCAAATTATGCAGATGATCTCTTTTCCGCGAGGTGTAGTGCGGGGCCGCAAGCGCAAGCGGCCTGCCGAGCGCGCAAAGTCCGAAATAAAATGCAATAGCGATGATACCAGGTGAACACGACTATACAATTAAATGACCTATAAATAGAGGCGAGAATCGGTTCTCAAGCTCACGTATTTACGGAAAGAAAAAGATAAACACGTCCGCTTTCAACTGTGTCTCGGACGAAAAAAGTTATATATCAACTAGGCTGCATGACGTATGACGCAATAGTTTTTTTTCTTAAGAAGCTTCATTATGTACCAATTACAGGCCTTAAGAGCTAATTATGTATCGTTGCATACATAACTTTTTCTACACGCTTAAAATGATAATAACAAAAATAAGCAATCGCTAACATTTATCGTATACTTTCCTCGATTTTTCTGCTAACGAATGACTTGTCAGCAAAGTCATTTTCATTATTCCGATTGGCGTTAATAATTTGTGAATTTTATTGTTAGATGTAAACAAATTTCATGCAAATTTTAATAGTTACTAAAACTCTAAAAAGTTGTAATGCCAAATGAAACGCCAATCTGTTGATATTCATATTGAACGTAGCCATGGTAACCAAATAACAAATCGATAGATAATTGGTATTAAAATATTACTATTATAGAAATAAGAATGTCAAGTGTTCACTAAACGCCAAGTCTTATATCCGGAATGACCATAAACATGGTAATAACAATGCTATAATAATTATTATAGAACTGTTATTACCATGGCAACGCTCATAATAGAATTGTTTTCACGCTTCAGTTACACTACAGGTGGTATTCTGATACTGTTAACGATATCAATACTAGCGGTTTATAGTACGCGAGTAGAAAGATACATATTAAGTGAGTGGTTCTCTCTCACCTGGTCGCCACACGGAGGTGGTGGTGCGCTGCCGCAGGCGGGGCGCGGCCGGTGTGCTGCAGGCGCACGGAGCCGCAGCCCGACAGCAGCGTGACGCACCGGGTGCCCGTAGCGCCTTCCACTCCGCCCCCGGCGCCTCCGTTTCCGAACTGACAGCCGTCACCATGTCCACAGTACCTAAAAAAAATATTAATCAAATAGAAATACCCCCTGACAACCCCCTCTTTCAAAATTAATATCTCCTCCGGTCCAACCTATTTTCATGAAATTATCTGAATAAACCGCAGCCAACTCGATGTTACGATGATACACAGAAAGAAATCCACAGATACACAAGAAAAATTTATAACACCCCACTTTTTTAGGCGCGAATTAAAAACAGATCACAATACTCTTTACGAAAAGACGAGCTATGAACAAGATTCCTTTCAAAGATGCACTTTATTTTGTGGGAACCATTGGATCTCAAGTTGAAAAGCAAAAAAAAAACACGGGATAATGTCACACCAATTGACATAGTCGCAGACAAAGCTCTAAGCCTGTACTATGGGTACATGACAATGACATAAATATTTATATAGAGAAATAAATACTTAAATATATAGAAAACATCCATGACTCAGAAACAAATATAGCAAGCAGCCAACCTCAACAAACATTGGTGCTCATCACCCAAACATTTTGCCCTTACAGTGGATTGAGCGCAAGACCTAGTAGCATGGTTACACTTACAGGAATATGTCAGACTGCGTGAGATGCTGTATGAACTCGTGCGGCGGGGGCGGCTCCGCAATGTGCCCCGACCAATGCTGGCACCAATACTTGATGAACGAGCTCATCCGCTTCTCCATTCGCTCCAAGTTGTTTTCTAGGAAATATTAAAACCTGTGTTGGATATCCGACTACAATCTATCTTATTCTATATTATTCAGAAATCGTGGAAATCGGAAAAGTTATCCCCCGCAGCAAAATTTTATGTAAAAAAAACAGCTACGCGATTTAAGCTTCCTTTACAATTCTCATAACAAGGAAATAAGGTTCAAAACTGTTATAGGTACATTGACTCTATACTCAACTCCACTACATTATGAGAGATTTTTTTGATTTTTAGGTGTTATTCTGTCAATTCTATTATCCCTAAATTAGACAATATCTAAGCAGATAGTTTCTTATAAAAAATGTTCTTTAAGGTGTGCTTCATACCACAGAAAAATAACAAAAATAAAAAATAAAACTGTAAAAATTCAGCACTTCACTTCGGTATACAATTTCACACACACTTTTAAAGCATTTTTATACCTGGATTGATGACATATCTTCCAACATCGGCCTTGGCAGCAAAGTATCCATCAACAATCTTGTCCTCATGTATCTTGAATAGACTGTACAAGAAGTGGATGTTCTCTATCCTTGACACCGGGTGATGACTGAGGATTGGCAGACTTTCCCATGGGAATGTGTCTAACATCTAAAAGGAAATATAATGGATTGAGCCTGGATAGTGGCTAGATTGCAGATTTAGTGCACTGCAAGCTCAAGTGACCTATGTTCTAAAACCCAAATGAAGTGCATGAGCAAATTCTTGAAATAGCTGTGAGTTAGCTGTGACAATGAATGTTGAGATTTAGTACAATCAATTAATTTGATTTCTGGGCCAGTATGGAATTATATCAAGGTGACGTAACAAATAAAATAGCAATAGACTTCATATGATTAGACTTTTAAAATGTATTTCTTGTGGTTGGTGCGGACCTTGTGCAAGGTCTGTCCGGATTGCTACAAACATCTAATTCTTTAACTTACTGCCAAGCAGCAGGGAGATAAGAGAACCGGTGAAATTACTAGCATACAGGCATTCCATTCCTTATTATTCCTCAGCGTTGGCAAGGCATTTGCGATCGTAGAATTGCAGCTTCGAGAATGCAAAAGTCTACGGTCACAGATCCCACTTGCCATCAGGTGAAAAAAAACGTAAACTCACCTCATCAACAATCAAAATAACTGGATGCCGCTTGGCCTTCCTCAAGCCACCCCACTCATCACCATCTTTCACTTTCATCACCGCTTGCGAGAAGGCCCGGATGCCATCAACAAGCGTAAACTTATGCACACTCTCGAAACACTTCATAAGGCACTTTAAACACAGATCACTCGCGAACTTAAAGTTTTTGACACAAGTTACACAGTCCGTTGGCAAGTTTTCTCTGAGGTGCTGTGGGTCCCCATGTTCGGTCAGTATCCGGCGGATGCAGGGCTTGATTTGCTGGGAGGAGAGAGCCGGGGAGGACTCCATGAGGTTGTAGAGGAGGATGCGTTGCTTTGTCGTCAGTCTTATGAAACTGGAAAGTTAAAATGATATGTGAGAAGAATAATTGCCGTTTTTGCGAATAAAAAGAAATCGGACAATAGGCAATCAGTTTCTCAGCATAGTCCCTCATTAACTCCATAGATTACCTATACTAATCATAATAACACTTAATCAGTGGCGGATCCACGGGGGTGGTCAAGTACGTCATGACCACCCCCTTCGGCACTCGTAGATACCGGTCATAAAGTAAATAGTCGTGTGGCATTATCTCGCACTTGACCGAACTTCTGCGTTCAGCAGTTAATGACCACCCCCTAATCTGAAAGCTGGATCCGCGCCTGCACTTAATGGTGGTTCAGATTGAAAGAAAACAAAGAAAAAAGCCATTAATTTAGTGCCTACACAATTACAAAGCAAAGTGCAAACAACTTATGAAACTATTTATACCTAATAACTAGGGTTAGGACTTTTGGTGGCATATCGTGGTTCTAGAATCCATGGAGTCGCTATTTCCTAATTATTATAATACAAGACGCTTTGATTTTGACCTTCAGTATGGTCATATTTCAAAATGAACAAAATACATTTTTAGATCAGTTTATCCATACCTACTAATATTTGCATGTTTGTAACGCTTTCACTGGAGAGATATCCTCCATATCAAAATTCATTTAAATTGGTTAAGCAGATTAATGGACAAATTAATTTTGAAATTTAAAAATACTGAAGGTCAAAATCAAAGTGTCTTGTATCATAATAATTAGGAAATAGCGACTCCATAGATTCTAGAACCACGATATGCCACCAAAAGTCCTAACCCTACTAATAACTAGAGAGAAGTTTAATATGGATATGACGCGATTGGTTAGTTAGATAGATTTATTTATTAGATATCATGTTATTTATTGGTCTTACAGTTATCTTATTACTTACTTACTTACCGTAACGCAATCTTATAGATAATTAAATTCAATAAATGTTATTCTTGCAAAAACCTAAGAATATGTAAAGAAACATATTTTATTCTAATTAAAGGAGTTTTATACAGCTCAAACATAATAGATCCTATTTATCTCTGTTATAAATACTTACTTGTACTAGTCTTATCCATATTAAACTTGTACTCGCTACTTCAAATCCGCTCTCTACTAATAACACTAAAATGGCGATCAGTTAATGCTATCACCATCTCACCCTTTAACCTGCCTCTATGCAGCCATGCTCGAATGACTAGCATGCGTGAAAATGACTAGCATAGAAAAAGCATTTGATCTTAGTCCTCAGGGTCGGCAGCCTAGGATTGCAGTCCTGAGATAGCATATGTCTATCCAGAGCCCATAAGAAGGCGCCCTGTGTAGCATGTACCAAAATCGTACCTGGCTGAAATTGCGCCTTATCGAACGAAGCGCTGTGATTTAACCTTCATAATGCGTACTGCAAAAGGGTGGAATGCGCTTCCGGCGTCTATATTTCTGAGTGCATACAATCTGAACCTATTTAAAGCTACGGTGAATATACATCTTATAGGTGAGCTCGCTTCACCAGCAACAAACACAAAGTCGTCATGTTACGGAGGCGGCTTTACCGGAGCCGGAGCCGGAGTTTAATTTTTTTATTTTTAACGGAGTCGGATCCGGAGCCGGAGGCGGAGTTGGAGCCGTATACGCAGCCGGATCCGGAGCCGGATGCGGAGGTTTACCGGAAGCGGAGCCGGAGCCGAGTACCTTTTATTTAAATTAATTCCTGGACAAGTCAAAACTTGTAGGCGTGTGCCGCGCTGCCGCGGCAAATGCAGAGTACCTTCAGCTCCGGTATAACTTCGGTAAAAAAATAAAAATAGCGAAGGCGGAGGCGGATCCGAAGGTGTAAAACCAAACGGAAGTTCCGTCTTAACGGATGCGGAGGCGAAGCTCCGTAACATCCCTAGTCAAGAGCAAACTAATGTTCAAATTAAAAACACAACTTACCCCCAGTCGTCGATGGTGTCATCGACGAGTCGTACGACGCGGTCCCGGAGCGAGTCGTCGACGAGCCGGCCCGTCAGCAGGCAGCCCCAGCCGCCCAACCACTCGCGGTCCATCACGTAGATCACACTCTGCAATATTACATTGACCATTTTCATACAGGTACAATCAACCAATTTGATTCTTAGGCCACTATGGACTTTGTCAACGTGACGTTGTAAACCAAATTATAGGAAGTGTCTTACGTTTTGGTCGACAACGTCACTTTAACATTGTCCATAGTGGCGTAGAAATCAAATTGGTTGACTTGACTGTACATTTTGATGCAAGTGCGGAAAGTACGTCACTTTATACACGAGTACCGAGTGTCTTGGGGCCAGCTGCAAGCACAATTAAAGTTCCGCACGTGTATCAAACGACGTTTTTTAATACATTTGCGAAAAAAATACAATGAAACGAAAATAAAACTGTAATTAAAGGAGGATTTTACTTAATTCTCAGTCTAATAAATTATGGGTAGCAAAAAAGGAAAAGTAAAAAACAGTAGTGCGATAACTTACCGCACGATAGTACAGTTCAGAATACATGAATTAGCTGTCTGTTATCTACTTTGCTATATGTTTTTCTGCGTTAAGACTTACCGGACCTAACCTTATCCTTTCAACCCACTGCTGTGCTGTTTGAAGCTGCTGTGCTTTTGTTTGATATTTAAAAAAGATCTGAGTGAAGATTACAGACAGCCCATTCATATTTCCTGAACTATAACTTTTTGAGCATCTATATTAAAAATGAAGTATTCCTATTGTTGGATTTTTCTCGCACAGCTCTGGTGGATATTCACCCTTAAGCTAATATTTACCTTCATCCTCAAGTCTATGTCCTCTCTCCGGCTCCAGTAGTTCTGTACGAGCCTCTTGTTGTTGAGCAGACGAGCGTTGTCTATGGTCTTGTAGTTCTCGTCTAACAGGGCGTATAGCTCCGTAAACAGAGGTTTTACGCCTTCTGGAAATACAAATTATTATGTATTTAATTGAAGACTTCATTCATTTGGAAAGGATGGATGAAAGAAGATTGATGAAAGATATATACAGAGCGAAAGTGAGTGGACGGGTCGGAAGGGGCTGCCCTAGGCGTAGTTTTTCGAATCAAATCGGAGAAATACTGGAAAAGGGCCAAATCTTAAGTATCCGAAACCGACGTGCGTGCATGACTCGATGTATGAATGTGGAAGAAGCGAAAGAGATTTGTCATGGTCGTAGCAGGTGGAAAGAAGCGGTCTCATACTACCCCTCTGGGAAACAGGCGTGACTTAATGTATTTATGTATATAATTGTACACTTGAGTTTTGTGGGATATATAGGGTACAGATATCTACACAAACTAAATTACATCATAGGTTCAGCGCGTTAGCCATGAAGGACAGGAATAACAAAACAAATGGATAGATAGACAAATAAACACTTTCGTATTTATATTATTAGTAGGTAGGGATGTACTCTATTCATGCTGCTACAATGGTGAGAATGATGGGATTGTGCCACTTGCAAATCAATAGCATAGAAAATTACTCTCACATTGCAAATAATTATCATAATATTGAACGGGTAATGTTTATACTTAGGGCGTATCTTTATTTATTTTATTTATAACCTGACCATGATTCCTCTAAATAAACATCATATACACAAATACAATAAAAAAAAATCGTTTTGTAAATAATCATACAACATCGATTTTTGTTGGAAAAGTTCGTATTTTTTATGATCTCAAAATTATTGGCCTCTGTACAATCACCCGCAATAATATATTATCCAACATTGGGCGCAAAAATATCTGACACGCTGTTATACTTACCTCTAGTAATAAAAACCTGTCAGATGTTTTTGCGTCCAATGTTGGATATTATTATTGCTGGTGACTGTACGTATCGATAAATAAACTGAAAAAGCAAGATAAACACGAATTTAAGCGATGAAATAACATTTCGAAAGATTGTTCACGACATCAAGCCTGACTTGAAGCTTGAAGGTAGACTAGGTAAGTACAGTCGCCATCAGATATATTGTAGCGGGCGAGGTACTCAAATATTTCGGAGCAGCATTACTTTTCAGTAAATTCGTTACACTAGTTATGGTCAATAACACCAGAACATGCAATTTGTCATAAATATAAGAGCAGCGACTTTTCAATAAATTCGGAACATATAACGAGGTAAAAATATCAGAAAGCACAGAACGTCAAAGGTATCTACGCAGTCAGGGTGATCATAAAGATCGGAACATTTATGGAAAATATACCTTAAGTCTGTATCACACAGTTTAAATTCGTTACTATAATTATTATGCATGTCTAACACACGTGTACACGTCACGAGTAGATTCGAATTCCAAACAAAAGATAAATACGTCATGCCAAAAATCGACATGCATAATAATTATAGTAACGAATTTAAACTGTGTGATACAGACTTAAGGTATATTCTCCATAAATGTTGCGATCTTTATGATCACCCTGCCTGCCTAGATACCTTTGACGTTCTGTGCTTTCTGATATTTTTACCTCGTTATATATTCCGAATTTATTGAAAAGTCGCTGCTCTTATATTTATGACAAATTGCATGTTCTGGTGTTATTGACCATAACTAGTGTAACGAATTTATTGAAAAGTAATGCTGCTCCGAAATATTTGAGTACCTCGCCCGCTACAATATATCTGATGGCGACTGTACATCATCTTTACATTACATAGTATAAAAAACAATGCCGCTTTTCATATCTGTATATCTGTAAATATCCGCTAACTCCTTCTAAACCACTCAACAGATTTTAATACGGTTTTCATCATCAGTTAGATAATTTTTCACGGAAGGTTTTTATGTATAATTAATTCTGATCTATGTACGGGTGTTACAGAAAACTCACATAAACTTAAGCGAAGCGAGGGCGCTCCGGCGCTCGCTAGTAGTATTATAATTCCCACTGTCTAGTACCCAAAATTCTAGGTGAAGAAAACAACACGAGGAAATTGCGAAAGATTGTCATCTAAAGGGCGCGGCATACGTAACGTGATTTTACACGGAGGGGACGGGGACGGGACGAGACGACAATAATTATGGTTTCATAGAAAATGTATCGGAATGTGCATACGTAACGATTGCACGTACGGGACGGGAAAACAAAAAAATATGCAACCACGTCCCGTCCCCGTCCCGTCCACGTCCTGATCACGTTACGTATGCAGCGCCCTTAATAGTACATTATTGCCTAGGCAGAGAAGTAGGCAATTGCGGGCGAGTTTTGGTTTAACCGGAGGTACTTGCGACTTTGGCTTGTGTAGCGAGCCCGCAATGTTTTTTTTGTTTTTAATTTGAAAACTGTCAGTAAACTATGTACTTCGCGTCCAAATATATAGATAGTAATTTCAACTTTTTTGACATTTTGAGAAGTGATCATTTATTTTAATAACTAACCTCCAGGGACATTCGCCGGTATGTTGACAGTTATCGGGCACGAGCCACACCGGTCTATGTAGTCGTTTGTGAACATGCTCAGGTAAAGGGAGCCAATTTCCATCTTGTATTCATCAAAGGGCTTCAGATTTTCGTTGGGATTGTAAGGCGCTGTCAGTTGAATCACGGTCCATTCTGGAAGAATAACATAAGAAAATATTAACGTATTTTAAAGACGTATGTACTCTTCTTCTAACTTTAGACCGGAAGTCAGTTCGCGTAGTGGTCGTCTATTTATCTCTGTAACAAATTTAACGTCATGGAACCAACAAAACATACATTCGCAATTTTCAAAACGAATAGAGCACAATTTTTCTTCGACGCGTATGTCTTCCTCTTTGTACAGTCGAGTTCATAAATATGTGTACACTTTAGTACCTTGTCTATTTAATGTCATGTTTAAACTGCCATGTATAAATTGTCACTGCAATTAAAGTGACAAGGTACTAAAGTGTAAACATATTTATGAATGTTAAATTTGTTACAGAGATTAATAAACGACCACTTCGCGAACGGAGTTCCGGTCTTAAGATAGTAGCTCATTTAAGTAGGTACCTTATCGCAAAAACGTAATGAGTAAGAATAGTTTAAATTGAGTGCATCAATAGCTGCAACAAGGTACTAAAATGTTCAGTTCAAGGTACAATTAGACCTTACCAAATGAACAATAAAAGAGTGTTTGTTCTTGGATATGGTATCCATATATTTCTCTATATAAGTATGTTTAGCGCTGTCAAGTACCCATAGCACAAGCCTAGGGATTAATTTGGGATTAGATCAATTTATGTGAGATTGTCCCCTACAATTCAATACTATTCAATACCCTCGTAAGGCTCAGTGTGGAATAGAATGTACAGAATCAAGGCAATTTAATTTGAACTGTGTTGCAATAAGAATAAGGTTTATAGGTTATAGGTTAGAGCAGGCTGGTTTCCGCAACTCGACGACTTAATGTATGCGCCTTTTTTGCGTGCTGGGTTTTGGTACTACTCTTGCCAACCCAGTTCTACCAGGAAGCCTAGCAAACCCTTGATGTTGCCGACGGAGAATAAGGTTTATTTCCTATCTTCATAAACTGAAAATGGTATCATCGAACAAACGTAATTGAACTTTGTTGCCTTGATAGTAGATTCAAAGTCCCACTCACAAAAAACTCCCTGTTTTTAGTATGGTGGGCCTTAAAATGAGGGGGAAAAACAGTTCATTATTCACCATACAAAAACATTACAAATAATCAGCAAAATAGTAACTAAACACGTAGACATTTATTTAGCCCCAGATTAAAAAAAAAAATACCTTTAGGTAGTTCTTTCAATATCTTTTGAAAGTTGTCCACATTGTTCTCTGCGCTAAATCTCAGATATTTCTTATGGAACGGCGTATCGTCCTCCACCTCAAAGGAACTCAACATTTTTGCTACATTTTCTGTATCAACTGATAGCAGATCGAATATTTTCTCATCTTCTTTACTTCTGAAAAACACGAAAAAATATAATTTAAAAAAACCTTACACAAATCAAGCTAGTCCCAAACTAAGCTCTAAGCTTGTACAGTCGGCCAAAAACGTCATGAAAGAACAAGTTCGATTTTCCCTTGCAGTAATATTGTAACAGTGACAAGTGTCAACCTTAGCGATAAGTAGATCTCACAGAAACTTTTGTTAAAAGACCACTTTCTTGTCCGACCATACTTTGGGTACTAGGCCACAATAAATATACTTTTATGTAGAGTAAAGACTTATTTAAGGGTCTCCCCAGACCTATCGACGCGGAATCGTCTTGAGCCGGTAAGAAAAAGTTTTATGTCCGTGCAATAAGAGCGAAAACGACGTCGTTCCGTTCGCAACGCCGAATCGAGCCGAGCCGAGCCGAGCCGAGCGACGTCGTTTTCGCTCTTATTGCACGGACATATAACTTTTTCCTACCGGCTCAAGCCGATTCCGCGTCGATAGGTCTGGGGAGACCCTAAGTAGAAAACACCAAGAACTCAGTAACAAATACCACGCTCATCACACAAATATTTACCTATATCAGGAATTATAAAACGGGACCACTACCAACAAGTCTAACTGTTGTTGAATGTTTTTTCATGCAATATGATAGTGGTAGTTTAAGTATAGAAAGCTTTTGCCCAAGACTTTGTCTGTGTAGCATTCGTCGATTTATACTTACATGGGACTTGCGTCTATTATTTCCTTTATTGGTTTGATAAAACTAGATATCTTGTGCTGTTTGTTCTCTGAAAAATGTAGAATAAGATATATTTAGCATCAAAAACAGAAAGTAGATTGTATAAAAAAAAGTACTGCTTTGCACTACTACACTATATTACTTGGCAGTTATTATCCCTAACTTTTATACGAGTTGTAACTGATTCTTAAAGATCCTTATAATTCAGACATGATATGCCAAAATTGCAGGCATCTAATACTAAGAGTTATGAGTATAGAAAGGACCTATATCTTAAAGTTGGTTTGGATGAGATATTGTAACATGTAATTAGTTAAATATGAATGGAAATTATTTGTGGTGGAATTGTTTCGAGACAAACCATATTGTTATTTAATAATGCAAAAAAGATATCGTAAATTTATTTATCAGGCAGTAGTTCGACCAAATTATAGATGCTGTTATCCAGCTGTTCACCAAGCAAGTTCACTGAATAAAATAAGAGTGTTGTTACTGTTAACTTACCATAGCTCTTCAGCTGGTCGTCTCGGTACTCTGCCATGGTCCTCAGGGAGGCTGACACGGCCTCACTGAGGTGGAAAGCACAACCTGCATCATCTTCCTCCGCTAGGCACTCTTCAGCCAATAGTTTGTTACCACCTTTGAATCATTCAGACAGATAATGCTGAATATGTGAATAGAAAATATTTCATAAACAAATAGCCATGTATTTTCTTCTTTGTTTGTTTGTGTTGTGTTTATACATAGACTGCTAAAATCTTAAACTTTCCCATTTAACAAAAAAAAACATAAGTTAACAATATGACTCAGTCAATAATGGCTTGAATTTCATTGACTCCATTCATGACGAAATCATTTAGCATTTCCGGAGGCACAGAATATGTTGGATCTCTGCAAAAATATTAACATCAAGCGATTACACTACGCTTTGATACATAAGATGGACCAAGAAACAAACTCAAATTGTCAGTTTTTCATAATAAGGATTACATAGGTAAGTACATAATAGTTTTCACTATTTTAACATTTGATATATATTTCATTAAACATATCATAAAAACTAGAAGTAATCAAAAACGAATGTCACGCATCAGGTAGTTCCTTTTTTAATTGGGCCACTTAATATTTTCGTAGTACTGCATGACACTTGCATTACTAATAAACACATTAATCTGTAATTCGCAGTCCCGCGTGTGGGAAATTAAAAACAATAGGGCAGACTAGCACACTCGTTAAATGCAAGCTTTATTTAATTTCCTTTCTAATCTCCGTAGTAGAGACAGATAACAAATTGAGCGTGCTAGGTCGGGCCTGGTTACGCGAAACGATGTTTGTAGGCATTTGTTGATATTTTAAATGAATCCACACATTCTCACACATTGTTCTTCATCACCTTCATCTACCAAGCGACATATCTTAATACAATAAATGATGAAAATACACGTAACTATCTCGTAACAAAACAATGCAATAATCTCAATCTCCACTTACTTTGATAATTTGGCCCGCTTGGCGTTGCTGGTATTTCTTTTGCATATTTATTCAATACATCCTTGTAATGAGGTCGAGTAAAGTTTATTTCGTCAGTAAACACATCGAACTCATCCATTTTAGTTCACTATTAACGAAATAATTTGATACCTTGGTACAGATTTGAATTCACTTTTGACAGCGTCGTCCGTTACCTATGCGTTTAATTTTCACTTTTTTCGTTTTGACAGCAATGGCGTTTAGCTCGTGCATAAAATATTAAGCAGCAAAACGTTCATACTTTTTGGTTGCAGCATGTGCAGACATATCTTATAATCTGTGAGCATGTGTTGCAATGAGGCCAATGAGCAATCATAATTATTATAAAAAATGTTAATTAACCACGTAAGAATGCAATAAAAGTTATGTTAAATGAACCAGGTGATAGTTAAGACACCTATTTGTAATTATTCTTCGCCGTAGATATCTATCATTGTTATAAATTGATATTTTCATATATAGTCCATATAAAGTAAAATAATTTTGTTTTTTTTTGTAATGTTATAATTATAATTTATAACCATACGCATCAATTACAATTTACAATACTTCATCATGTTGGATTTGCTGAATTCCATAAGCAAACATGACGTAGTTATGTAAGTAGTTTTGAACATGACGGGCGGTCCCGTTAAAAAAATACCTACCTTCCGTTTAACAGGTGTTTTAAACCTAATTAACATACTAAGCACGTAGGTAGGTATGTGGCACTGTTTTGGTGAACAAATTTAGACCGATTATTTCTTATCAGCGGCCTTGTAAGATTTGCTCATAAGAAAACTAATATATTTCGATAATAAATGCACTTGATCTATCGTTCTAGGCTACTAGAGAGAAATGCATCGTTGTTGGGGTTTTGGTTCGGAACTCTCCGCGCAGTGTTTTTTATTAACCCCAGACGTATAAAGAGGGTTGTTATGAGTATAACCACTATGTGTGCGAGTCTGTCTGTGGCACCGTAGCTCTTAAACGGATGAACCGATTTGGATGCGTTTTTTTTTATTTGAAAGCAGGTTTTCTAGCGGTGGTTCTTAGCTAGGTTTCATGAAAATCGGTTAAGCCGTTTAAGAGATATGAGCTCTGAAAGAAGGGGTCACCATTATACAGTAGAGTTCATAAATACGTTTACACCTTAGTACCTTGTCTATTTAATGTTATGTGTAAACTGCCATATATGAATTGTCACAACGATTGAAGTGACAAGGTACTTAATTGTATACATATTTATGAACTCGACTGAACATGGGTTTTTACGGTAAGTACTGAAGCTAATGGATAAAGTAAGATAAATACGAACTTATTCGACAAAAAACGACGGGTAAGGATTAAATTAAATTAAAATTAAAAAAACATTTATTTACCAAAAGAGTTAACATTTACAATTAAACGGTGGCTCCCACACTAGGCTGGGCCTGTATCGTGGGAGACGGAACACACGAGAAGTAACTGTAATGTATGCGGCTAAAGAAAACCAGGAATGGACATAGTAGTAACAGGTGATGCATAGGCTTATTTTAAAATAAAGATGAAGATAAAAAATATAGTAATATTAGGTGTCAAGTAGTGTGTAATGTTGTAGGAGTGTGTAGGGATGTGGTGTGTGTTTGTGTATGGCGAGGAAAAAAGGGTATTGAACATGAGGAGTGCAACAGCTTTTGGGATCGGTCGGTAACCGTGGCTACCGACCACTAAACTTAGATAAGCATTTTCTCAGACTCATCGTAAGACATAGACAGTAAAAGCTGTCTAATATCTTTTTTTGACCTCAGATATCCGGCAGAGCTTCAAGTCACATTTCTTTTTCAGTACAGAATTGTAGACGAACGGAAAGATAAACGATTTAAACCGCCTAGCGAACCCAGACCTAACTTTAAGTATAGGGACCCTAAAGACACGTCTCTTAAGCAAGTCAGGGTAGCATGCCGAACTTGTAGTTTGTTTATGCATATAAACTATCACACGCATTAAAAACAGTTTACGGACGCTAAAAACACCCGCTTCCCGAAACAGGTCCACTGTAGAGTAGCGCCTAGGTCTTCGTAAGGACACCTTTAGTACAGCTCTTTGAGCCCTCTCCAGCACTATCAAAGTGGACTTGGCGCACCCTCCCCAAGCAAAGATACAATAGTCAAGTATAGGTTGGCAGAGCGCTACATACACTAGTCTCAATAGATGTTCATCAGCAGCATCTCTCAGGAACCTCATAGTGTAAATGAATTTGCGAACTCTGGCTGTTGCCACTGCAATGTGCTTCTTAAAATTAAGGTTTTCATCCAGCGTCACGCCAAGGTACCTCACAGAATCGTCTTTTTTGATACTGTCGCAGGTACAACCCGAGTTTGAGTAAGAGGGCTGCACCTTATGGCTGACACAGTCAGATGCGTGAATTTTAAGGCTGCTCATAAGGACAGGAGGGCAAGATGCGGCAGTTTTGTGAAAACAAAGAAATTTTGTTTTAGATGCATTAAGCGTCAAGAGATTTTGTTCCAACCAAGAAGCAACCCTTTGCAAACCCTTTTCTGCAGTAGCCTGCGCATCTTGCCAAGAGTGCCCGTGAAACACTATAGCAGTGTCATCGGCGTAACACAAGATGTTGCTATGTTCGATTTCCAGATCCATTATGTCATTCATATATGCGATGAAGAGCGTAGGACCTAAAATACTACCCTGAGGTACGCCAAAGGACACAGGTTTCAAGCCACTATAACCGTCTCCGATTCGAACACATTGGCTTCTTTTTTCAAGATAACTTGTGAACCAGTCCAGCGCTGTCCCACGTATACCGAATACGTTTTCCAACTTTTTAAGAAGAATAGGGTACGAAACCGTGTCGAACGCCTTCGCTAAGTCAAGAAAGACGCCAACACAGAATCGACCCCCATCGAGATAAGACGCAACAGTGTCTGTTAGTAGAGTAACGGCCTCCTCCGTAGACCTTCCCCGGCGAAAACCGTACTGCCGATTTGAAAGAAGGTTATTACATTCCAAAAAGTTTACCAGTCGTCTGTTGACTACGCGTTCAAGTAGTTTAGAATACGCTCCCAGAAGAGAGATGGGACGGTAATTACGAGGGGTATCCGAGGGGCCGCTTTTGTGAATTGGTATTACCGTTGCAGTCTTCCAAGCCTGCGGAAAGGACCCTATAGAGATACTCAAGTTGAAAATTGCTGCGAGCGGTTCTGCTATGACTTCGCCGGTCTCTTTTAGAAGCCTATTGCTTATACCGTCAAGACCAGGGGCACTATTTGAGTCGAGCAGCTTAATTAGGTTAAGGACCTCTACAGCATCCGTAGGTTCAATGAAAAAGGAATGCGGAGGGAATCTATTGCGTACCTTAGTGGCCAGTGATTCTTGACTTTTCTTAAGTCTATTTAAAATGGGGCTAGTCAGTTCAGGGCCCACCTTCGAAAAATATTCGTTACAATTGTCAAGGGACGCCGCAGCAGTAGGTTTAGACTTTAAAAGGTTTTCAGAAGTCGGAACTTTGGGAGATTTGTGAATAATATGATTTATTGCATTCCACAGCTATTCACTATATCTGTACGTATTTAAGAATATTTAAGTATAAGCATGTTTTACTGGGTATAACAGATCTTTCTACCCTTCTCTCTCGGGACTCTGGCCTTTTGGACTACCTCATTCTCATTACAGATGTACCCACCCACGCAGTCCTCCGCGGTCGCCACTATGAAGCTCCCCTACCTCATTAACAATTTTTAGGGTTCCGTACCACAATGTTAATAAAAAGGAACCCTTATGGTGAAATTTCAGTGTCTGTCTGTCTGTATGTCACAGCAGTTTTCTCAAACACTATAGAGGCTATCAATTTGAAACTTCATGTCCATATGTAAGGCTCAAACTGCAACTGTACTTTTTAATTTATTGCCAAAAATGTACAAAAAAAACCTGATTTAAGGATATTTTTTAGTTTTGGAATAATTAAAAAAACTTAATTGTTTTAAAGAAAATTAAGTTAATAACAAAATCAGCATTTTCTTTTACATTTTCCAACCATATAATTTTAAATACGGAACCCTCGGTGCGCGAGTCCGACTCGCACTTGACCGGTTTTTTTTATAGTTCCTAGTAGGGATTACCTACAGGTAAGGTAGATTTACATTTAGTTTTGGCAAGCAATGATTAAATTACCGATATGGCAAAAAAAATTAATAAATCCTTAAAGGCGTGCAACAGGCAAGTTATCCAATTATGAAGACGGAAGACAGTTAAGTAGGTACAGTCAACAGCATAAATAAGTGATCATTTATGTACTTTGTCACTTTAACGTCGTGTTTGAAATGTCATACAAAATTGAAAGCGAAAAGGAACATAAATGATCACTTATTTATGCTGTTGAAAGTACCCTAAACTAAAATGTAAATCGACCGCAAGGGGTTATAAAATTCACACACAGAACCAGTATGTTACAACTTTTTTTATTTATAATAAACATGAACAGTGTGCAAATTAGTAAACTTACAATTTGCCACATATCAAAATTACAAAGTCATGAGTTTAACTTTGTAAGTAAAAATTACACAACTTGACAACTCTTGTTAGAAAAGGGAAACTGTTAAGCTTATGCCAACTAATAAAAAACTTAAAAACAATATCTATTAAGTGGCACTGAAAACAACTTACGAGACGACACAGAATTGTAAGTGTAAATCTAAACCTCCCAACTTGTGCTGAGTCTAAGGCACTCATGTAGAACTAAAATGATAAAGTAGTGACTCTGTAATAAATAATTTCATACATTATGGCCGAAACACTAACCATTTACTTTATTTTTAATTAATTTTATTATGCAATCCAATATTATGGCCGAAAATAATATTTTTCTAGTAAATTTTGATAAAGATTATGCAAAACTAATACAAAAAGTACTTAAACAAAAATAATAATTTAAAAATTCATTTGTTTTTTAAAATCGCTGCATAATCTTAGTAAATGCAAAATAATACAACCCTAAGATTAATGCTACTATGTCTCTACGATTTTGGAAACAATACTGATTAACTAATACATAAAGTGGATAAAAATACAAAAAATTGCGCTACAAAAGCAATAAGCATAAAACATCACTTAGTAATAGACTTTATACTGCAACAAAAATAAACTATTTCAAAGAATTTAACATGCTAATACTTCTGATTATGTATTTTTGTTAGTCCCTTACATGTGTTATTTAATGTAACCATTAGATAGGTATGTATTAAAGTTAGGTATAATAGATCAAAATCTGCTACGTTCCCTACTACTTAGAAAACAATCTTATAGTCGTTTTAAAAATTTCGTATCACATGTAAAACTGTCATTCATCGGAACTAGTCAATACATTTTGAGG
This sequence comes from Acleris literana, assembly GCA_946894065.1. Classification (NCBI taxonomy): domain Eukaryota; kingdom Metazoa; phylum Arthropoda; class Insecta; order Lepidoptera; family Tortricidae; genus Acleris; species Acleris literana. The sequence goes on from OX335687.1 coordinate 3,792,810, forward strand.
TATAAAAAGTACGTAAAAATTCACTCAATAAAGGCATCGTTGGATATGACTTGAAGGCACAAAGAACTTTACTTTAAAACAAAGTTGATATCTACTGCTACTGATCAGTCGTCCACACGAGTTAATTGTAAATATCTACAACTGGTAACGCCTACTGGCGTCACTCGCCCGTGGCTCTTACAACTGAATTCTAGTTTAAAATTAAGTTATCCAAGCACCGCATCCGACACGCTACCTTATAAAATCTTCATCATAACACTAACCCTAAACCTTTTTCATATTTTAAACACGGTTAAAATGCTTAAATCTAAACAGTATTTCGAAGAAGGTATATTACAATAAAGGTCTTTATTGTATAACTATTATTGCCATTTTTGATATAGATTTCAATAACAATAAAGCTACTAAACGAAAACATAGGTAAAGTTGTAATAATAAATAACGTGTATGTACATATCGATCTATATCGCGAGAGCGCTATCAATCATGATCGCGATCAGAGATGCGTAGGCACCGCGAAATTTGATCTTATTTACAATTTAAATAACACGAGAAAAAGGCCTTGAAATCTATCACATATAAGTTCGGTTCTCTTAACAGGCAATAGCCAGCATAAATAAAGGAATACAAAAGAGGTGACAGCACTCGCTGTTCACTCGAGATGAAGTTTTTAAGTAGCTGCTATATTATGCGAATTACTGTTGCATTTATTCGAATCTATGCGATCGTCTCCGCTTAAATGAGCATTTAGCGTAGGCGTTCGCTCCGAGCCGATGCGCGACCTCACTACACACTTAATTTATTCTATCCTGCACAAGTGCACCGCTATCGCTAACGACGGCGACGCAAACATCATAAATAACTTTCAAACTTAAACAACTACGTACAAAAATTGACATGATCACAAAGATTTCCGAGACGCAAAAATGTGGCACTCAGAAATGTGGAAGCGAACTCGAGACCGAGCGTCATCAAGACATGTTAATACCGCGTTTACAGGCGGGTGACGCGTCGAGGATTCTCTCATTCAATTTATCCTCTTCCCTGAAGTGGATCCTCGTGATGACGATGTCTCCCGTGCTCAGGGTCTGCGAGCCGACCTCAGCTTTCTTCGTTTGATTGAGATCATTGCATTTAACATCGTCGAAAGTGGAGTTATGGCATCTACAAGAACAATTCTTCCTTTCAGAGTCCCCAATGTTAAGGATCTGGCTCAAATTCGACCAGTCCTTATTCTTGAGGAGTGGCAGTGTTTGCTCCATTGTTTGCGAGAATCTGTCCTCCAGCTCCCCACTGAGCGGCGCCACGGCAGATAAGATGGCCTCCAGGCGGTTTATCTTCTCAACCTTGTCCATGTTTGTATCTGATAAAATTTCGTCCATCATTTGCATGGATTCAGTGAGACTTGGAGGCTGAGTGGAGTGAGGTGATGAAATAGAATCAGAAGGGTTAGATTCTAAACTGGCCATCTCATTCTCTCTTTCATCATCTTCAGAATCAGAATCCTTCTCCTGCCCAATAGCCTCCAGTTTCTCTAGCTTCTTAGATATTTTATGACAACCTTTTAGCTTCTCTTTCTCTTCCTCAGTCAGCTCTAAATATCTCAGTAACCTGATTTCCCTATTACTCAGAACAATATTCTTGGTGGTTTCAGTTAATTTCTGCTTCAACTCTCCAACCTCTGTATTGATTTTTCTTTGCCTTTTCCTTAATTTAACTTCTGTAGGTTGAATGTGCATGAAGACTTGTTCATTGCTCAATTCTTCAAAGAGCTGTTGGTTGTCTGAACTTATGTTAGAGGACATGTATGCAAAAATGGCAGGGTTCACCAGAGATAAAACATCTGAGGCAGCATAAATGATCATATCCTTTGACAAGGGACGCCTAGCCCAGTATCGCTGGTCTCTGCGGTAAACATTTTTAAGTTGTTCCTTCATGGGGTTCATAGGAGCATTGTAAAGTTCACACAGAGCATTGAGACTCAGATTCTTAACTTTATAAACAGGAACACCTTGTTGTTGCAACTGCAAAACCGCATGGGCAGCTTGTGTATCAAAAACATTCTTCAAAGTGATCTCAAATTGGTTGTGCAAATTGACTGAATCATTCCTACAGTCATGAATTATCTTAATTACATTTTCACTTTCTAAAAGCTCTTTTATTTTACCTTCCACAACCATACCTGGACACGCCATGATATCTAGAATGTACACTTCACCATTTATCGTAGCTATTTGACAGAGGGTCAGCACACCTTTCAGGCCAAGATTTATACCTTCACAGTCAAAGGAAACAATGCTTTTGGAGTTGCGTTTGGGATTCATAATACTATCAATCAATGTAGCGCATTCCCTTACACTTGCTATTACTGTTGTGCACTGAAGAACTTTCTGCCGCCACGCCTCTCCCATTAAGTTGGTTCTTAAACTTGGAGTACCATTAGTCTCCTCTGTGCTACGGGCATTCAAATGATTGTTTACCCTATCCCGCACCATATTTTCAGCTAAATTCTTTATAACAATTGAATTAATTCTTTGTTTTAGAGTCTGATTAGCAATGTTTGCTTGTTGACCACGGGGAGATTCTATAGGGCTGAGTATTCTGTTAGCAGGACTCTGCTTACCATCTGAAGGAGTAGGGCTTACTATTGAAGGCGGAGCAGGGGATACAGGTTTCTCCTCAGCCAAAGGCTTTGGTGATTCAGTCTTTGATTTTGCTTTCGCATTTAGATACATTACAGGTATTTTTGGTTTGCTAATTAATGTGACAAGGTTTGACTGTACATGGAAGCTGTCAGAAAACAGTTTAAGGAAAGCATTCAAATCTGCGGGTGATTTGAACACTTGATACCAGTATTCCTGAGGGAAACGGGAGACAATAAGATGGAAGAGCTGATCGACCATTACTGGTCCCTTGGCCTCAATACATTGTGCGACATAATCTAGCAACTGTTGCGCTGTGTCTGTGTTTATATGAGCAACGGGCAGATTGTGGAATTGCTCAGAGTTACTGCATGTGTTACCACGCCTGTGGTTCTCACTGACTAGAACGACGTTATCGTCGATGATCGTGAAGGTGTCCGGGTGCTTTAGCAGGAAGTCTTTGAATTCCTTGATGCGCTGCCCGGAGATGTGACGTACCTGGGGGGAGGCCTGGCTGCGGTGCCCGAGCAGGCTCTTGATGGGGACCTCCGTGCCTTCCCCGTACTGGATCATCTTGCTCGCGAAGTACTCCTTCGCTTCCTCGATGTAGTCTGTATTGGAGGACGCGCCAGCTCCGCTGAGGTGTTTCTGGAACGTGTTGATATCGACATAGTCCCCGTCTATGTTGAACAACGCCGGGTACTGCGCCAGGAACTTCTTCAAGCCCGACTGCGACCCGCCAGCGATCTGACGCATCTCCTTAGTAAACCCCTTGGCACCAAACTGACAGGACAGATCGTGCAACGTTCTCGGCTCGCCTTTATCGAGTAGGCGTTCCACGAAAAACAATAGAGTGAGATTTCTCGCGAGCTCATATTCCATTGATTCCATTTCCCTGCAGTTGGTGCCAATGTTCCTAGTCTAAACTTTTTCTACGTATATGTGTCACCCACAACACCATGAAATTTTTCTTTCTCGCGCAGGCAGGTCAACTGGCAATAGACAATAGAGCGGAAAGAGAAGTTGTAAAATGTTGCTAGTATCAATTTAATGATTCCTTATTTTTGAGAATAAATACACTTTATCTGGCACTCACTTAATATAAGTATTCTAATAGAATGTAACTATGAATACTTTTAAGGGATTGGAAAACGATTTTTTTATACAGGATGGTTACCACGAAAAACTAAATTCAAAACTTCGGGTGTGGAGTCCCTGTCACTCGTCACTCGAGTCTAAATCAAGAGAAAGGGATGGAGTTAACGTAACTTCGAACTAGTTCTAACTTCGATTATAAGGGCTAGGACGCACGAGGGACTTAGTTACACGGCAATTTATTTGTCTCTGTCGCCGTCTCCTCGCCATGATTAAAAAGATGCGCACATGAGAGCGACAACAACACAAAGTTTGATTTAAAATTTTACGCAGTCATCAACATTAATGTCGAAGAGACTGTTGTGGTCTGTGCACTTGTCTTTAGAAACCGAAGACGACAGCGAAAAAAGCAATATTGGGTGCATGCATTATGGAATGATAAGCTGATACTAGGAAAATTTCATACAATGTTTATAAAATTGAGAGCATACTTATCCAAATTATAAAGACACGCTATTGCCGTGGCGGTTGAGTGGCAACTGGCCGACCGGCAACTTATTTATCCCCGTGCGCGCACTTGCATTGAAACCAATAGAGAAGACGACAGTTGTGACGAGGGCTTGTTTCCAAACCCGCGGACAAAAAAGTCTCCCAAGACTCGCGTCGCTACATGTGCGCACTTTCATACTGACTTGATGTGAGAGACAAAATAGTTGCAGAAAGAAAAGTTGCTCGTGCGCGTAGGGCTTCAGGGTATACATGTGTAATGTGATTCATTGCATTTTAATATTTTCTTATGAAGTCTGAACTTTTTTGTACTTATTTTGAACAATATTCGCAACAGCTTTCGTTTTGCTGCCACGAAGTGCTGGAATGACATACCACCACCAATACGAAATCTTAAGTCGGTTGCATCTTTCAAACATAATCTTAAGAAATTTGTCTTATCAACCCAAATATCCGGTACATAAGCAGTCGTACTGACACACATGTACACAAACACACACATACACACACACACACGCACCCACTCACACCCAAACAGACACACACTCGCATATGTACGTTCACTCACACGTATGGGTAGTTGTATGCAATTTTATGTAGTGTTTTGGTTTTGGTTAATTTTAAATAGTGTAAGTTATTACGGTGCGCCATTCACCTCTCCAGGTTTCACTGAAAACCAGCGTCACGGTGAATCTGATCAATATGCCGTGGCATAAAAAGCTGAGTGGAGACCATTTTGGGCTTGATGCAATTAAAGTAATAATCTAGGATAAGTTGATTTAGTTAAGCAAATTGTATTATTTTTACCTTAAGTGCTTTAAGTGCCAAATAAATTTTATTTCATTTCATTTCACAATCGCTACCACATCCATATTAAGCAATAGTACATTACAATAGTACATCGGCGCATATTTTTACCCGTAATTGGTAATTTTTTTATTAAGAGGCAACATTATAGGAATAGACAACATTTTCAGTTTTATTCGTGAACTAGAAGATTTCTTTTCTAGTTATTCCGAATAAATAATAAGATTTTGTCGTGAGAATATAATAAGTAATTTTTAAAAGGTGACCTTTAATTATTTTTTACAAAATAATATTTTTCCTCGAGTAGTGTTGTGTGTATATTTTACTACATTATATTTAAAACGGAGCGATCGGATCGCAAACTGAACGTCACAATCAATCAAATGTCATTTTCTGACAAACAAAAGTCAATTTTTATTCTTACTTGATTTGGTTTTTGTAACATTGTTAAGTGGTTATTTAAATACGTACTAAACCAATTCAGTAGTTCTTTCGTACATAACAATTGCTTCGCTAAAAAGACTGTCCTACATCCAACAAAATGGTAAGCGCATATACACCACGTTCAGTGTAAATTTTCTAAAATACATTATTTAGTTGTTAAATGCGTGTTTTTCGCTAAACCGGTACATAATTAGTTACTAAACTCATATCGTTAGCCAAAATTATTCCGACGAAATACTATAAAGGTTGTTTCGTATTTTTTATAGAGCTAATTGGTTGATGCTATAACAATTTGTGGGCGGTACTGTCAACCGGAACAAAATAATGAATTGTTAATTATTTTTCTAAACTCTTTTTTACAAGTGGGGATGATCGTAAGGATTCTGGGTTTACTTATAAATATTTGAATGTAATCTTCTGATCTTCTAGATTAGTAACCCTTTTAAGTTTGTTTGGAGCTTCTTTGATACCTAATGCATAAATAATTATCAGATAACCTTATGAGGCTGTTGACTGTTAAAGCTCTTACGTCAAAGCCTCTAAAAAGTAAGTTACTCACTCAGTCACTCGAAATTGACTTACATCTTTACGAAAAGTCATAACCAAGTGTAGTAATTGACTAATTTAATATGTAACCTCTTCCTTGACTTTGGCTTGCCCACACGCACGTCCGTGTTTTACTTGTGCACCCTTGCAGCCTCTCCTACGATCACAGATCACACACTGTGCACCATATGTGCCGGAGACAGGTATAGAACCTCTTAGTGTATAATTTATATACCTACATACACTTCACTATGTATTAATAAGAGTGGTCTAATAGTGCATCTAAAACAAAAATTATTTGATAATCAAAAGTAAAAATTCTGATTATACAATTTTTTTTTTCTAACAGTACTTAATATAATTTCAGTTAGTCCTTGTCCTGGGTGATCTGCACATCCCACACCGCACCGGCAGCCTGCCCCCGAAGTTTAAGAAGCTGCTCCTACCTGGGCGCATCCAGCACATCCTGTGCACTGGGAACCTCTGCACGAAGGAGTCCTTCGACTATCTGAAGACGTTGGCCAGCGACGTTCATGTTGTTAGAGGAGATTTTGACGAGGTGAGGTTATTGTTTTTAATAATGTATTTCATCTAGAGTGCAGATTAATTTAAAAAAATGGAAACTACTTAGATCGTAGTCCTCAGGGTTGACAATGCAGTGCAATCTTAGGATTGCAGTCTTAAGATCGTTGTCTTGAGAATGCAAATGTCTATAGGTCACAGACATAGATCTTACTTATCATCCGGTGGCCTGTTTGTTCACCTTCTCCATGCTGTAAAAAAATCTTGATTGTTAGAAGTGTTTGTTTTTCTATAGTACCGTTATAGTTAGTATTTGACGAAAAATGTGTTTATTATCAAGTCACTGTTGTGCCATGGAGACAAGTTAGTTCACAGCCACAGTCACCCACTCATACTACCAACTACCACTCTACTTCATTGTAGGTATGATGAATACTAATGGTAATGATGAATAGGTATGAAAAGAGTATTTCTTAACTGTCAAAGTCTGACAAAATAAAGAGTGTAGAACCGTACTGCTCTGAGTTTAGAAAGTATTTCAGTAAAGTTCCCAACAAACAGCATAATTTTACACATTAACTACTAAATATAACAAAATCATTTACACTTCCCTGTTAGTACATAACGCACCTTCAGAACAATAGTGACCTAATTCAATATTTCAGCTTTCAAACTTCAAGTCATAAATTTGTTATTATAGAGACCTAACTCGAAATTTAAAATTTCTGAATTAGGTCACTATTGTTCTGAAGGTGCGATAAGTCTTGATCCCTTTAAGCTCTTCCAGCTAACTATTAAAAAATGTTAATATATTTTATGTATAAACTATTTTCTAGAATTCCACCTACCCAGAACAGAAAGTCATAACCGTAGGTCAGTTCCGCATCGGCTTGGTCCATGGGCACCAGGTCGTCCCCTGGGGAGACGAAGAATCCCTGGCCTTAGTCCAGAGGCAGCTGGATGTAGACATCCTCATCTCTGGCCACACCCATAGGTTCGAGGCCTATGAGCACGAGAATAAGTTCTATATCAACCCCGGGTCGGCTACTGGTGCTTATAGTCCACTGTTCAGGTTTGTTACCTTGTGGTCTTTTGTTTTATATTATGACTAGTTAATTAATTAACTGCGGCACTTCTTCTTGACACAATCCTTGGGTCTAAATTGGTTTACTCGCATCATAAAACTTTTTAGTTTCTCAATTAAAGTGCAATAAATGCTTATGAACACATTACTTAAAAGGTATGATTTGCATACGCTTATTAGAAAATTGAATTAAATTAAAGAAAAATAGGAGAGTAGAGGGTAGGTAGAGGAATGTGATTGTTAACTTTGCCATATTTATTAATTTCAAACACTATTTGCAAGCTAGGCATAGGTATAAATTTATAGAGGCGATTAATCATTTTAATTACTGAATGTTGTTGCAAGGTGTATTCTTATTTGTGGAAAGCTGTCATTGGGATCATTATAGCTTTTATTAAATTTTAAAACTTAAAAAGTGAGATAAAAAACACTTTTTTTTCTTTTGTTACATATTTAAACTAATTCTCATATTTATTTCAGGAACCCAACCCCCTCATTCGTTCTGATGGACATCCAGAGCTCCACCGTGGTCACGTATGTGTACAAGCTGCTCGGAGACGAGGTCAAGGTGGAACGGATCGAGTACAAAAAGGCGTAGTGAATATTCTCTCGTAAATGTAATATAATCGTTAATGTTTTAGGTGGATATTACATTAAAACTACGTGATTTTGACATGGAAATAATTACTTTTGTTTTATACTGTGGAGCACTAAATTTAGGTAACTACGAGCTTTAATTTTCAAAGTGTAGCAGCCAGGATGCGTTTGGACCAGAGATCAAATTAAAAAAAATATATATTTGTCATACGGTTGGTGTTGATATCTGTTGTCTGAAAAAGCTCCAAACTTATTAAAGTAGTTATTTCCGTAAAGAAATCACGTATTTTTTTGTTGATGGCTCTGATACCATTACGGTAGTTACGCTGTTTTGTCATTACTATTAGATGGTTAATATGGCAACAATTATCAGAAAAGCGTAAAGGCCAGCTGCTGAGTTCATTTTCATTTGTACGTTATTTGTATTGTTTACAATCTACGAAGTCGCGCCCCACTACTTAGTTCTATGTATACAGTCAAAGTCTTAAAGCCGCTGTACACAATGGCCCATCATGGGCCAACGTAAGGGACGCATTTATAACTTAGAGCGAGCAACATATTCTTGCATCTCACTCTTACGCATCACTCCTTCCCTGCGCTGGCCCATGATGGGCCATTGTGTACAGGGGCCTTTAAATATATATACACGTTCCCAAGACGCCAAAAAATACACGCCCCTATGCCATTAATAATAAGATCTCTGTATACATACATATATTTTACGTAATGGCTGTGCTGATATTAATGCTTTCGACTGTACATTCACATAACGAGGCAACGTCCATTTGAAAGGTCTGCTGAAGTTTCCTGCGGCGGTTCTCCATAATCGTGGTCTTGTCCGAAGCGCTAGTAGATTCACTCCATATTACCGACGTGTAAAAGAGCCCTCATGTGGCCAATTTACTGAATAAATACTTTGAATTTTGGGTCCGCCAGGGCTGCCGGAGTGTTTTTACAATTTGTAACAAAATTTGTATAACTTGGTTTCCTTTACTACTCTTTGTATATTTGATTACATTTTATAATTGAAAACAATTATAAAAACCTGGCGTAATTGTCTCGTTGCTTAATTCCTTGCATTTGTAATGGGAGCGACATTTATTTTTTGTACCTATCCCATTGAATCAAAACATTGCCGCTGGCAGTGGCAGCCCTGATTTGAGTGGAGGCGTGCCTTCGTAGATTGGGGTTATTCCCATCTATTACCAACCGCACAATTTTGCTGGCTTAATACAGATGAATAATAATAATAATAATAATAATAATAATTTATTTCAACTTAATACTTAAAAGGTTACATATTTTAACATTACATATTTCACAAAGACAGGCAAGTATTACGTTACCTAAAAGTACTTCAAGAATTATGCACTTTACTCCCCGTACTAGTAATAACTGTATTACGGAAGAATAACATTCATCTTTCTAAAAATAGATAGGTGTGACAATATTTTCGCTTACAAATTGAGGGTAAGATTTAAATGCTAGCATGCGATGTTTGCGCGTAAACAAGTAGTATACGTAACAAATACACATGATTTCGCGACTTTGGATTGTAACGAACTATGAACCTGCTTTTATGTTAGTTGGTAGGTAAATTATGGACAATTATTTTAAATTTTCAACTATTTAACAATTTCTTAAACTTAGGAATAGAGTTCAAATTGGCAAAAAAGGCTGGGTGGTAACAGGTGGAAATGACACATAAACTGATTACATCATAGGCTAGGTTAAGATTGCAAATTTATTCCTTTTCTATAAAATAATGCAGTTATTATGTATTATGTATATTGAGCTCGTAAAAGATTTTTATACAGATTTCAGAACAAACATTTTGAATTGTTAAATGAAAAGTTTTTGTTCACATATTTGTTCATAACAGCCACGACTATCTAAGAAGTTTTAACTCGTAACGTTATTCCTACGGGAACTTTCCAATTTTCCGGGACAAAGAAATCTATGTTAAAGATATAGACTAGGTATATGTTTAAATGTTTGTAAATTTACCGCACATGTACGGCTGCGCAGAATTTGATGGATTCTGGAGCACAATATGGGATAGATACTTTTCGTCCTGAAAAATTACGTTTCCTCCTGGTCCTACTTTGTCCTATTGCACAAAAAGTGCACCTAGATACTAATTGTGGTTGTAAAAGTAGGTAGGTTAGGTTCGTTAGGTTTCTTCAGATGCCCGAAGGGCAAACCACCCAGAAACAGGAGCCTCGCCGGGCGGTGCTCCGCCGAAAGTCATTAGGGCAAATATAGTAGGCCACGAGGAAACGGCCGAAAAATTGGATCCTGAAAAACAGATCGGCAACCTAGACCGACGATTGGACATTATATTATTAGATATTAACGTTAGGTACTCCACGTTAATGTTATGAATAACAATTGTATTTAAAACCGCAGCATAATAAACCTCATAAACCGAAAACCTGTGAAAATCAGCGTTTCAAAACAAATTTTACATAAATTATTCTTTACAACTTTTACAATATTATGAATAGAAAATCAGACCGAAGAAATTCTAAACTTATTCAAATGTATATGCAAGAGGAGAATATATTGTTATTTTAGTCAAATTGTAAGCGAATTTTAATGATTTGCGATGTATTTAAAAAATCCTGTTTATTATTATTTTTAAGTTATTAGATCGATTTACAAGAGCTGCCACAAATTGATTGGATGGATGAAATTGTACATGTGTAAATTTAATAAAATATGTATTAAGGTTTAAATTACCACTATATAGGTAGGACCCTCACACAGTCGCAGATAAAATAAGTTTAGTTCGCTCCAAAGTAGCAGCCCTTGATAATCCGATATATCTTGATATCTTGATAGGCCGTCATATTTCATATTTATTTATTGCATTAACATGAAACTTAATTACTATAATACAGTAGGAAATATCACGTAAACCCTGAAGGCCACAGCAATATGCTGGTTTGGGGCAGCCCGAGGTTTACCTTTATGTTGTCGAAAAAAATATGTAAGGCTATTACAGAAATATTTGGAACTGTTAAAATTTTCATTCACAAGTCGACAATTGGACACCAAATAATGCAAGCTATAATTTAACTTTCAATAGCAAAGGACAGTCGGCCACATTTATGATTGAATTCCGTTTGCACGTCACACAATAAGTTAATTGTGTGTATATTCAAAGTGTACATTTTGTGACATTTTCATCCAACGGGAGAATCTTTAAAAAAAAACCGGCCAAGGGCCAGTAGGACTCGCACACAAAGGATTCTGTACAGTCGACTTTAGTACCTTGTCACTTTATCCGCTATGACAATTTCATATGGCAGATAAAACATGACGTTATATAGACAAGGTACTAAAATGTAAACATATTTATGTCGTCGACTGTACCATTAAGTATTGTATAGGGGCCCTCATTAATTTACCTTAGTTTTGATTATTTGTTCTAGCGAAAGAAATATGGTCCCGCATGGCACCCTTAGGGTCTCCTCAGACCTATCGACGCGGAATCGGCTTGAGCCGGTAAGAAAAAGTTTTATGTCCATGCAATAAGAGCGAAAACGACGTCGCTCGGCTCGGCTCGGCTCGATTCGGCGTTGCGAACGGAACGACGTCGTTTTCGCTCTTATTGCATGGACATAAAACTTTTTCTTACCGGCTCAAGCCGATTCCGCATCGATACTCATACTCACACTCATTTATTTATAATATCAAATATTTCATGTCAATTTATTATTTAAAACAATATCTACTTACACTAACAACAACACAATATCAAAAATTACAAAAGTCAGTGGGTAGGAATATTTTTATTGTAAGAGTAGAACTCATTTATGTCGTAGAACGCCTAGGTCTGGGGAGACCCTTAGGGTACGGAACTGACAACTGGGGTAAACACTAGTATTAAAACATTACATGATTTGTCTCAGTTAATAAATAAATAAATACCATGGAACAAAGTCACACCAATGGACCTAGTCCCAAACTAAGCTCTAGGCTTGTACTATGGGTACTAGACAACGATATAAATACTTATATTGTAGGTAACTCGTTTGCAGTTTTGAGTGCTAATGTCCAGGCCCCAAAGTCGACTTATCTTCAAATGGCTAGAACTCGTTTCTCTTTAATTATCATAAAAAAACAGCAATCGAAACAGATCGCGTGTTGACAATTTGGCCATAGCTATGGAAGAAACTGGTATAACGGCGTTTCAACTTTGTGTTTGTCTCTCGAATGTCATAGTTCAAGTATTCTGTTCTGCTCATGTATTTGATGAAATCGTCAGTCAGCAACGTGAATATTTCATGTTTTTTGATGGTTATGGGGAAATATTAAGGTCAGGTGCGTAATATGTTACCTTTTAACGTTTTTTTTTGTAATGGACGTTACTTTCCAGTTTTTAAAACGACGTATGCCCCATAAGTTCGTTTTTGTCTTGGTTCATGACAGATACAGAAAAATCTTATTGAATTAATATTTTAAACTTGATTAACCAATAAACGTTGATTAAAATTCCAGTATAAAATCGCATATTTTCATGAAATGGGGGCAAAATTTGTAAATATATTGTAGGTAATTTAAATATCTGTTAAGTACCTACCTATATACAATGTCAGTTGTTGGCGTATGTCAACTTGTTAGATGTATAATTTACTATCTACGTATGTTTATAATAAAAGAAAATTTATATTAGTAACTCGTTTTATTGTTTATCTTACTCGTGGCCATTTTTGTGGCCAAATTATCCCTCAGCGCGTCTAAGGGCTCTGTTTGATCAATAGTTAGACTGCACCGAGCAAACGTCGCGGTCGACCGTCCAGTGGTGCCCTCGTTCTAAGTATTACTGCTTCCTAATTACCTAACTAAATAATTTCCTTGAAATTGAATTGGACGGTGATTTTTTTGTAGCGCAAGTAATTTTTTTTTGTACGTAACATACTATGATAAAATTAATAACAATTAGGTACCCTTTGAGTAGGTAGTCAGATCAACGGAAAAAAGTGGTCACCTTTTCCCATTAGGTAAGCTGACAATTAAAAGGGTAGGTACGTTATTTACTGAATAAATATTTTGATTTTTTGATATTTTTTTTGATAAATATCAAAGTATGTTACGTAGGTATCCCATACGCAGCACGGTCCGATTCCAAGATAATTACATACATACATATGTACATACATACATACATACATACCTGCACGCCTGTAATCCCAGAGTGGTGTAGGCAGAGTCTACAACTTTAAATAACTTGGTGATAATTCTGTAACCACATTTTGCATAAATAGGCTAAGATTTTTACCAGCGTATTAAATTGTTTAAAAAATCTTAAGTTCATTAGAAAACAATAATATTACTTAAGGAATGTAGGCGCCACTGGACGGTCGACGTTTGCTCGGTGCAGAAAATTTTACACAATATCGATTTTTAACTACCTATTAGGTAGTATATTTATTAAATGCGGTAAACACTGTTTACCGCGTCCATTATCCTTATTAATAAACGTGGATTAACCGTGGAGTAGCTAAGCCATGCTTTGTCCTTATCTGTCATAGTGACATTTGAATTCGACAGAAATAAGAATTAACATGGCTTAGCTACCTACTCCTCGGTTACTCCACGTTTTTTAATTATTTAGGGCAATAAAGATTATCTATCCTCTGTCAGATTCATCAGGAACCTGCTCTTTGCAATACTTTCTAACGAGTATCAAGTTAAAGACATGGCCACTTACATAGCTTTATTTCAGAAGGTAAAAAAAAGATAGTTTGAACATTGGGTACGGTCTTTAGTAAGTAGATGTCTTTAAGATCAACAGAATATGTCCATGGGTCTCTCCGGTCACTTAACATCAGGTTACTTACTTCTCCTAGCCATACAAAATGGGGCCATACTCGATGCAGATTTAGATGCCTAAAATACTAACGTCACTTCCTTATTCCAAATCAATCTTCTAATCCAATCGTTAATTTCGTCAACAGGAAAACGGCATCGTAACTTATCGGATATTCAATGTTTGTAAACAAAACCAAAGGTTTCCGACCTTCTGCACACAAGATACCTACCTATAGCTTGTATGCAGCGATCGTTCGTCGTTCAAGTCGGTAATGTTGCTGTGTTACTGTTATGCTTGAGTTCGAGCACTAGCTCAACTATCCAACTTATTACAATCTTGAATCATTGTGTTGTAGGTATACGACCTTATAAGTAGCTGTACCATTTAGTGCTTTGTCACTTTAACGTCATGTCTAAAAAGCTGTAATTATCTGTCAAAGGCGTTAAAGCGACAAGGTACAAAATTGTGCAGCTACTTATAAAGTTGACTGTACCATCAAGGACTTTAAATGTTTATCAACCATAGAACCTTGTCATAACGACAGCGTCAAGTGACGAGATAAAAGTTACGGGAGCCCTTGTTTCCCATAATTTTATTGGTCATAATGTAATTGTTGACATAATTTTTGATAGTCATAATTTTTGATAGAAGTTCTGAAATATCTAACGTGTAGACAAGGCTAGGTTAGGTTAGGTTTGATTTATAAAAGTCCTGAAAAAGTAACAGTTTCTTTAAAAAAGCACATTATGACTAAAAATAATTATGTCAGTCAATATAGACCCAAAAGTTACATAGGAATTAATCGTTGGTATTATGCGACACGGTTCTATAGTGTGTCATCAATTAAAGTCCATGAACGTACCTAGTCGTTTTTTAAAAGGGAGATTTTGGATTTTTTGCCAACACATCGTGACATCTCTATCAGCCTCATCTCAGCATTCACTCATCTTTTTATAACTGAAAGTTGTGTTTCTTTCTCGTTTTATTTCTTGATTAAGTTAGGTCCCAGTAGATTTCATTCGTTTTTCACACTATTGGTTGTGCCTATCCACTGTAATACTACATTAAGGTGGATAACCGCTGTACAATAAGCTAGTCGGCCATCTGTGTCGAACCAATGTACGTAATTGATCTCCGGGTGCATGACCTTTGCGTTACTACGACCCCCAAAACACCGTTACAAAGAAGCAAGACCTCTATTCTACTGGAGAAAACCATATAGCCTTTCAAATGTTATGGTATTGTTAACTTTACGATAGCTCTTATTTAGTGGACAATAATGGCGACAGAAGAGGAGGGATGATTGGCCATTTATTGAGACACGACATGCTGATCAAAAACATTAGAGAGGGCAAGATTGAAGGAAGGAGAGGCAGAGGAAGACCAAGAAGAAGCTACATGGACCAAATCAAGGAGAAGGTGCATGTCGTATCGTATAAAGAGGCCAAGGAGCTGGCAGAGAGGAGAGAAGATTGGAAATTGATCCACCGACAAGAGCGAATCAAAACCAATTAAGAGAGAGAGAGAGGCGGCAGAGTTAAAAACGTCAAAGGCAATTCGATTCGAAAAATAGAGGCCCGGGTCATTACTTAACCCTGCCTGGGGCCTGTTTTATAAAGCTACTAATTACAATTTACAGGTTACAGGTTTTCATTTGACACAACCTCGACCAATGGCGACCAGGCATTTGAGCAGTGTTTCCAGTGTATACCTGTAAAATTGTAATTTGTAGTTTTATAAAACAGGCCCCTGTGGCCCGTTTCACGAAGCTACAAGTTACAAATTACAAGCGTAACTCTCTTTCTAGCAAAAGGAGTTAGAAAGAGACTTCCGCTTGTAATTTGTAACTTGTAGCTTCGTGAAACGGGCCTCTGGTATTAATGCATTACTTGGCACTGAAGACAATGGAATAGGCTTTCTAACAAGTATTTTCATTGTTCTTGCTTCGTCATGCATTTTTTGACGATCTTGAGCAAACATTATAAATCACCAAAATCATAATCAGCGAGCAAGTCCATTAGTTATCGGTGCAAA
This sequence comes from Acleris literana, assembly GCA_946894065.1. NCBI lineage: Eukaryota > Metazoa > Arthropoda > Insecta > Lepidoptera > Tortricidae > Acleris > Acleris literana. Next base: position 3,808,909 of record OX335687.1, read on the forward strand.
TACTCGTTACGATGTGGTCGTGTTACTGCGGACGTGCGTCGATGTGCGTACGAACGAGACGAAAAGTAATTTGGTAAGTTAACGTTTGAGGCTGAAGTTATCGTTGGGAAGGATCGTATCGGTGTCCTTTTATCCAACTGACGAAAGAGGGTACTGTGTTTAATCTGTAGGTATGTCTGGATCTTTGTTAACTCGTAGACGCAGTACGGATGGTCCCGATTTCAACTAACGACGTCAATTTTAAAACAAACCAAAATGGTGGATTTGGAACACATACGTAGACGACATTATTACCGGACTGCACGAAGCTAAAAGAATAATGGAATGCGTACCTATATGAGAAGAAATAGTGAGGGTTGTTCCAGCCCTTGAAATATTGAATTGACTTTAAAGGGTTGTCGAATGAATTGGCAAGAACTGTAAGGGCAGTATAAATAAACTCATCTTGGCCGAGATGCCGGTCACAAGATACGTCAAAGTAAACGTCAAACCATAGAACACTGCCATGTTTGACGCATCTCGAGACGAGCATTACAGTTGAGATTAGTTTATTAATACGGCCCTAAGTGTCATGAGTCGTGACTATACGAGTATACCAGTTATAAGGGAGCGTCATAATAGGCGCTATCGCCAGTCGTATCTAACTAAGAGCCGAGTTCACCAACCAATTGAACAGACGGTTAAGTCTTAATCAGCTGTTAATCAATACATTTGATACCCGTTAAACTGCTAACTGTCCGTTTAATTGTTGGTGACCTCGGCCCTTAGTATGTATTATTTGTTAGGTAGGTACTTATCTAGTTTTTAACAGGTAATAGACTTAACATAGAAATAGGGACTTAGTTGTGGGGAAACTACCTTAATTAAGAGGCCACCCATGGCCCCCACAAGAATAAAAAGGGATGGCTTTATGTGTTTCCGTGCGAAGAATGTGAGATGGAGATAGTTCGCACGCGCCTTGACGGCAGCGTTAAATTCAATTAATCGCTGTTTACTTTAAGACCACAACATTTATTGAAAAAATGTTTTGCCAGGATTAAGAAGTTACATATCCTCAACTATTGAATCGAAAATCATCGTTAAAGATTATAGGGTTTCGAAGATTCAACCAAAAACATGCAAAAAAGGTGTCATGTTTGAAAAATAAAACTAACGAGGATTTTATTTCTAATCGTGTTTTCACGTCCGACAGTCTCAAGCAAATATGATCAAGTTTAATATATCCAAAAAACAGATACAAAGGCGCGGAACACTCCAGACTTTAGCATAGGCGGCCTCTTAATTTTGACGTGTTAAAAAAAAAGAGTAATCAAAACGTTTACTATACCATAACTCGTCAAAGGCAATATGGTGTTTACCCTGTAGAGTAGAAGCCCTGTTCCCGAGGGAAAAGCGATAAACTTCTGCTACGCAGGCAGTCGCGAACAGGTCCATATCATGAATATAACGCACTAGTAGCTACTGAATATAGGAATGCTGCGCCAAAACGTGTTATCTATTATCTACTATAGAAGGCAACATATCTAAGTATATAATAATAGCATACAATAGTACTAGGCGAGCAGAGCTCAGAAGGTCCTCTCAGTTCATTGACTGGTTACTGGTTAGGTTACGTAAGGCCGTTGGGCAAACTAGCTGTTATGCGTGTTGCGGGCTGCGGCCACCTTTTCATCATTTATTATGCCCTGGTAGAATGAGAAGTAACTTTAAGACGAGTTTAGTTACTAAAGCATAGTTAAATCGTAAGCAAGTAGCAGGCAAACTACATGAGAAATACAGTATTTTTAACAGACTTGGAAAAGGTGGAGGGTCTCAGTCAGTCGGAATCTTTTATTTAAGTAGATATGTATGTTGCCTGATTTACTTACTAGAAGGCTGGATCAATTTGGAAAAAATCTTTGTTTGAAAGTAGCCGCCTAAGGCCCCCAAAAACTTTTATAATACGGCCATTAAAATACAGATATTGATGCAAATCTAGGGGTTGGAAGATTAGCTCTATCTGTTCTCGAGAGCATAGGCATTGGCCTGCTAATTCATTGTTATCACCAGAGGTCGGAATAGGTAGTGCTTATTAACCTAAACTTGACGCATGTTCATTCATGCGTGAGTGAGGTGGGAATACATTACTGAATGAAGATGCATCAAGTTTAGGTTAATAAGCACTACCTATTCCGACCTCTGGTTATCACTCTTAACCCTTCGTGTGTAGGACGGCGTCGCACACTTGCACCCGTCGTCTGTTGCGAAATGGCGCGTCAAACGTCAAATTCAAATTTAGAAGTGTTTTATACCTTATTAACGTTTCATTTAACGAATGATGGAGAAATTAATACATTTTAGACTCTATTAGACTTATTTTTAAGTTCAAAATCGAAAAAAAATTTGATCTTTTAAAATAACACCTTTTGTCAAATCTTTAGTTTTTTTTTCTACTTACCTTTTATTTTGTATTTATGTATTTCTTATTTACGTACCTATATGTATTTATTTAAGGGATATTTATATGTACTTTTAAATTGTTTAATTCAGTTTGCACCGCCTGCCTATTTCTATTGTTTATATTAAACCATCTCTTCTTTGTAAGGTTGTCTGGAAGCGATCGCTATTTAGCGATAATACCGCCTGTTGACTCACTATGTAATCTATATTTTAGTTTCTTGTATATTCATTACTTGGTGTGTGGTGTTTCAATAAAGTGTTTTGTATTGTATTGTATCATGTGACCTTGCACTGATAAGTGCTTAAGCCACAGACCTTAATCTAACTTAGATTAAGGTCTGTGGCTTATGCAGACAACGGGGGTGCACTGATCACACACCAAGGGTAAGGGATCGAACTCGGTCGCTAGCTACGAAACACTTTTGAAACTTAAATACCGACACCCCTAGCTTCGTAGGCAAACGGCCGCACTCAGTCAGTTAAAGATGATAGTCGTTTCTTAGTGAAGAATTTTCATACATAAGTTTGAAAAATTAGGCTAAACGTCTTCGAACCTATTTCAGTTTAAATAATAACGGTTTTAAGATGTAACCGCCGCACTCAGAGACAATTTAGAGACAGTTAACTATGCCCGTTCTTTTTTAAAAATTGTGTCCAAAAAGTGCGAACGTAAGACTGCCAGTTTGATACATTTTATCACAATATTTAACTATGCTTGCTTAGTTAAATTGACGTGATAAAATGCATCAAACTGGCACTGAAAAGTAAACTGCTTCAGAAATAAAACCATTATACACCATGTATTATGAACTATTATGTATTATGACCGATTATGTATTCTGAACTTTATATATTATGATACGTTCCCTCTTTTGTACTGTAATAGTATTCTTAGTTAGTCCTTATACCTAGTCACACGATCTAAAGCATTGTAGGTAGTAAGAAATTTGTATCTTCTTGGTCTTGAGCATAATTCTGATGATCCTAGAGCTGCCCAAAATGCGCAGAGGCAGACCACCGAGGAGGTTTACTGTATCTACTTAGGTAGCCATTACCAGTTTACGTTATTGGTGATAAACTTAAGTAAATGACCTCTTGCATGTAGTTGTGTACAAAACTAATATGGAATGTACATCAAATTTCAAATAAATAATGTCGGACGGTATATACAGATGTGTTACAACTACATGCAAGAGGTCATTTAGGTACCTACTTAATTTTTCACCTGTACCAGTATTTACGCGTTAGCCTAGTTGGTAGTGTAAGTAAGTAAATATTATGTGTTATGTGAATCATTTGCATAACGCCTGATTGTTTTCGTAGTGACAACACAGTTAGCTTAGTTGGTTCAGTAGTGACCCTGCCTATGAAGCTAGCGGTCCCAAGCTCGATACCCAGTATGGGCAAATATTTTTGTGATGAGCACGAGTAAGTATTTGTTCAGTTTTGGATGTTTTCTGTGTTATCGTTTTCTAATGCCCATAGTACAAGTCTAGCTTAGTATGATATGGTCTCCTGCTATTTATTTACTATGATAAATCCGGGTAATCTACACTTCATACTATAAAACGAAAAGATATGTATTTTGTATGTTTGTAACGAATAAACCATTAAAACTACTGGACCGATTTCAAAAATTCTTTCACCATTAGAATGCTACATTATCCCTGTGTAACATAAGATATGTTTTATTTTCCTACGTGTAAGGAGACGCGAGCAACAGCTAGTTTAAAATAACTTGAAAAAATGACCTTCTGCTGGAGTTTCTTGCGGCGCTTCTTCTCCGCAATGATGATCTTGTCCCAAGCGCTAGTAGATTCACTTTATATTACCGACGTGTAAAAGAGCCCTCATGTGGCCAATTTACTGAACTAAATTTCTTGAATCTTGTGTTCTACTTTTAACAAGATACTTAATCCAGTTGTAACGAATTACTCTGATCATAACTTTTTGTAAGTATTCAACATTTAAGATACTTAAATGTTTTTAGGGTTCCGTACCCAAAGGGTGCCAACAGTACCTATCCTATTACTAAGCTTCCACTGTCCGTCTGTCTGTCTGATGGCTGGATACATGAAATTTTCACCTAGTGTTTATAAAGCTCTTCGCACATTATAACAACTCAACGTCGACTCGATTCTATGCCAAATATTGAAATTTAAGCCCTATGTCATATTTTCTAGGTTAATTTAAAAAAATGATATTAAAGTAGTGTACGACGTGTGGTCTACGCGTCGTACACTAAGGTCAACTCCGACACGTTTGTCGACCACACGTCGTTCCCGCGGCGACTATGCGCTTGCGACTGACGCGTGACGGGCAACCATTTGCGTTGTCCACTCGTTGACACCGTGTTGTCCATTAGTGACCATTGGGTGGATCAACTAGTTGACTACTCATCGAAAGTGTGAGTAGAGTTGCTGACGCAGTGGCGTGGAGTTGATATAGTGTGCGAAGACCTTTACTGTAGCCGCTAAAATAAGAAATAAAATAAAGTTAAAAATTAAAGAAGGTGTACATACAAGCGACGTTTTTTTTGTTCCATCGTCAAAACGGTAATAGGTACATAGGTACAAGCATTAAATTCGTTGTTGTACAACGTAAACCTTAAAAAAAATACAAAAAAAAATACTCGGGCGGTACGGAACCCTCGGTGCGCGAGTCTGACTCGCACTTTACCAGTTTTTTAACATTGTATTTTCCTGTTACGTGCACCCTAATATGCGTTATCGATAACTAATTAAATAAGGAAAACTTTAATTGACAACAAGTTATAATTATGACTTCGTTCTTATTTATTGTAAAACGGTGTCGTTAACCCAAATCGCATAATGATAAAGGACTAAGGCCTACGTGAACAGCCAAACGTAGCTACGACAACCGAATAGGTAACTCAATAATAGTTTGTTTATTTATCTAAAACTAATACTGGCCGAAAATTCTATGAAAATATCAACAAAACTCTAATTACAAAGTGCTAAAGTATACAATTGAATTTATAATAATCAAGTACGTTGTTGCACGGAACAAACAAAAACAATAGCACATGTCCCCTTGCCAAGCTAACTTTGCGTTTACATTTTCATTTAAAAGTCGTTGATTTAAAGTAACAAGGCCTAAATTTGAATGATTCTGTAATTGATTAAGAACATTAAGCAAAAGATACTGGTTGAAAACAAACCTTGTCCCCCCACTTGGTATCCAGACGAATAAAACTAAACGGACGTTCGAATTTCAAACCAGTACCCGTTCAACTCAGTGCGAGTGCGTGCGTGCGTATAAAAGTTCGAACTGTCAAACAACTTTTACTTTAAAACCTATATGTGAGCATAGATACGTGGCGTGTTGTTTTAAAAATGGCGATCTCTTTAGTGAGATTTGGACTAAGGTCGGCGGTTTTGAATTTGGAAAGGAGCGCGGCCATTATTTCAAGTAGCAATGCCCAAAATCAATTGAAGGTACGGTTTAATTTTTTTGTAGAGTCATTGACCACTTTATGTGAAGTAGATATGGTCGGCTGACTGTGTTCAACATTTTATAAAGATTGTGTTATAGCAGTTAAGTGAGTTAAGTTGGAAGTTTATGACTCAAACTGGTTATTGTAAGTAAATACAAACAGAGAAAGCTGGTGTGAAAAGATCAGACTCAAATAAAAACAGTCTTATTCCACGCAATATGAGACAAGCATTTTTTTGGTAAATTATTGTAAAAATGGTCCTTCGAACCGGATTTTGGCAAACATTACGTTTGATACTTTTGACAAGTTGTTATTGTTTTAACTATTAAATGATCATTATTGTTATCTTGTTACCAGACTCATTATCATTAGTTTGACTATAAATAGCCACATTCATTATCTTTGGGCAATAATTGACAACAAATATAAATTTACACCAAAACTTAACTAAGTAAGTACGAATTGTATTGTCAATATCGTTGACAAATACTGTGTTCTCGTTTTTTGTTCCTAGCCATTTGTATTTTAGTGATCTTCTACGTAATAATACTTCTACAAATTTAGTTACTCTAGTACCTATAAAGAAAAACTAATTGCCTAAAGCATTGTGTCTACCAGACAATTATCTATTTACTCTAATTACTCTAATTAGTTAGCTAGGACCGATTCAACCAATCAAAATTAAAGTTGAATCTATGATTGATTAGTCTACGAATGAGAGGCTCAGAGATTACTTACTTTAAAACAAAATTCACAAAACCGTGTACAATTTGTAAATTCTGATAAATGTTGAGGCTTGAGGCAGCCACAACCGATAACCTGACCTTTTATCTCCTATCATATCCGTCGGTAAATAGAGCAAGCTACTATCACCCTTAAACTCATGTTGGAACGACCTATAATCCCCCTCGTATTACCGTTAAGATAGTTCGCTTTTGAATCGATAGAGAATCGTCCAATTGTATGTTAATTAGGTATGGTTACTAAATTTCGTCATTACTTTGAAAAATCCTGTATCTCATATTTCGTGACGCACGATTTTAAACTTAAATGTGAATAGAATTAAGTTCAAACTCATACACTTCGAAATATCAGATACGAGTTTTTTCTTATGTAGTAACGATTTGCTGTTTATTGGCTTGCTTTGACTTTAAGAAGACCTTTTTAAGTTATGTAAAGTTTCGCCAATATTTACTACTTACCTTCATGATTGGTGGTCGATTTAGGAAAACGAGGATCATCTGGGGGCCTACTCAAAATGCACAACGCTAAGGGCCATAAACTCATCTTGGCTGAGATGTCAATCACAAGACTCGTCAAAATTGTCAGCTTTCTATGGGTTGACGTTTACTTTGACGTCTCTCAAGACGAGTTTATTAATACGGCCATAAGTTAGTGATTTTCGAAAATCGACAAATCGTCCCTTTACTTTCTCAATCTCGTATCTGGTCGAATAGTTAGATAGAAAAAAACACTCATGTTTCAAGGTTTATAAAGACTACATTCCTATCAAAATATTCGATCAAATACGAGGTTGATATGGTTTGAAAGTAAAGGGACGAAATGTAGGTTTTCTTATTTCGTTACTTACTATTGAAATAGATTGTGGAAATTCGATGACAATTCAATGTTGTATGTTAGTTAAACTGATTATGTATGGGGCCGGTAGATGATTACAGGATTTCCGCTGTAGTTAACATACGAATTTTAACTTGTTACATTGTTCTTTGTAAGTACCTCAATGACACAAAAACAGTACCTATAAAGTACAGTTGAAAATCATTTTGACTTAGAGGTCATTTTCCCTTGCATGATAAAAATGTAGTTTTAGTGTTAAAATTAGATTGAGGACTGAGAGTCCTATTTTAGATATAATTAAATCGGACTTAACATTCAAAGTAGATTTACTTATATTTTTGCTGTTAGAGCCTTTAATCTTAGGATTGTAAACCGACGCTTAAGTCCATCAAACATTTTCCATACAAATTTAGCTCCAATAACGTTTCTCATTCCTAAATCGAGTCTAATTTCCACGATTTTTCAATATGTTGTAGTTACTGTGAAAAACTACGTTTGTACATCTCCATTTTCTTTATTTGTTTCTATCCACTAAATATTTTCTTGGAAAGGAAAACGTACCCCCCTACTTTTTCATAATATCTAAAAAATATTCAATAAAATCGTAACAATTAGACTAGATATAAGGGAACAGAAACGCGTTATCCCATTTTAAATGGATTTTTTTTCTTCACAATCTTCTTAAGTTAATAAATACGTTCTATGTACATCACAAATATTCAACACTCGTCATACGTAGTACCTAAATTCATTTAAATATTCGTTCACGGTACATTAGTGTAGGCTATATTATAACTTCTAGTTGGTATTCGGCACCGTGGAATGGACGCCATCTTACTTTGAAGGCTTAACGTACAAAAAATAGCCTTGATGCCGCCAGGTAACAAACAATATGTAATAATAATATGAGATGCGGCGATAAGGATAGATACTCGTAGAAAGAATGCATAAAAACAACAAAATACCTGTGTGAAATTGGTACACACCTGCCTTTATATGTAAATGAGGAAAAATCACTACATAGTATAAAACAAAGTCGCTTCCGTCTCTCTGTCTGTCCCTATGTATGTTTAGATCTTTAAATCTACGCAACGGATTTTGATGCGGTTTTTTTTAATAGATAGAGGAAGGTTTTTATGTATAATAAGTTTTGGATTATGTAGGGGTATTACAGAAAACAGGCATAAACCGAAGCGAAGCGAGGGCGGGTCACTAGTATATAATAATTGGGTGTTTTATCCCACTTAACGCGAAATTAGTCTCGCATGCCGACAGATTTAACAAAATGTACCACTTCTAATCCAAATCCTATGGTTTAATAATGTCAATATGACTGTCCGAAAAATGGTTACATATCCATATTTCACCTGACGGTTCCAACGGAAGACCAGTGCTGACTTTAATGCCAGCATTACGCTGAGTTGGGACCATTTTGTGGCTACTGTCATCTTGTACCTACGTTTTTGTATCTGTTCTTGATTATCTTTGTCACGAATAAATGATTTTCTTTCTTTTCTTTCATACCGAATTGGCAACTTATGCAATTTTGAAAAACGAAGTTCTTGGGAAGAGAAAAGCTACTTTTATGTCATACATTTTCCAAAAGTTAAATTTAATATACACTGATGATATGTTTTGAACGTTGAGAGATTTGAACAAATAGCCTTTAACCTTTAGGTTAAAAAGGGACGAAACATCGCAAATACCAAAATATGAGCTCCTGAGCTATTTACTTAAATTCCTTCGGCTATCTTGTTTTAAATTCGTTCACTTATTCTTGACGTTTTGTACTATCCTAGTAATTCCTAATAAAGCGAATAAGAGTAGTTAATACATTGACCAACACTATGAAACAATAGGTATAATATATTTGGTCAAATAAACGGACTCCATGATGACGACGACAAAATACTTAAAATAGGCCTCATCATCATCATCATCATCATGTCAGCCGAAAGACGTCCACTGCTGGACATAGGCCTCCCCCAAGGCTCTCCACTCAGACCGATCTTGTGCTTTTCGCATCCACCGCGTTCCCGCGATCTTTACAAGGTCGTCACTCCATCTTGTTGGAGGCCTACCTACAGCTCAAATAGGCCTAAACAACCAAAAAGAACGTCCTGATAAACAAGCCTTCGAGAAATCTAGTTTCACCGGTTTAGAAAACTTAATGTTACTTGCTAAGCGTGTTATTTAAATTTATAAGGATTAACATAGCATTTATCAAAATGATCGCTAACTAGTTTTTATCCGTGTCTCCGATCGCGCTGCATAGGCTAATTAGCGGCCTGCACACGTAAAGTTCGGACCGCGGGAAACGCCACGCGCCATTCCAATCTTCGCTCCGAACCGTACGTGTAAATGCAACTGTAATAGTAAAATAGTAAAAAATTACGGTTCCGAACTAAGTTTGGAATGGCGCGTAGCATTTCCCTCGGTCCGAACTTTAAGTGTAAAGGCCGCTAATGACTTGAGGATTGCGGTCTGTGTGTAGTCGTAAAGGCGACACATACATTATTTAGCACAAAATTAACACGTACAGATGTGCTTGTCTGATTAATACTAAATAATAAAAAAACAAAACCTTTAATTTCTGGAAGCCTATATTTACTTAAAGGCTAACATATCTAGTTACCTACATAATAATAAACTTAACTTAAAACTAACATATCAATTACATCAATCAAATACAAGCATTTCTTTCAAATAATCAAATACAACTTTCGCGGTGCACCATGTCAGCTAGCCCGCGGCCACGGAATCGCCGTAGTATGACACCCCACCCATTGGCCAGAATTCCTACTTTAAAAAGTTCGACAGACCTTTGATCGGAACTCGTACAGTAGGCCAAAAATGTGGTCTACTACGGTCGAAGTTCATTCGCAGGTCATGATACAACAAGTTTGATTTTCCCTTGCAATAATATTATGACAGTGACAAGGGTCAACAAACAAAACTGGTAGAGAAGTATTAATATCAATTGGGATTGTGATATGTTTGTACATAACTATGCTCACTTTTTAAATGATGTGTTTAATTTAGGTTCGAACGATATTCTCAAATGGCAACACTAGCAACCAGTTGAATTTTCTGGGTCAAAATTGGATCATGTAGCCATTTTCACTCAAAATAGCGCCCTTTGTTTGTACCCAACGCCAAGAATTATATTTGTTTGTTAATTAGTCTTATATCGATTCGGCGACTGCCGTTTCCTAGAAAATCCTTATCAAGTGCCACCCAAAACAACATAACGTCTTTTTACTAAATGTATGTCAGTTTATCACCTGTGTATGCGGGTAGACATGTTGGCCCATAACCTAAATCCGCAACCTCGGCTGACATTTCGCCGGTGATACTGCAATAAGGCGTAACTAAAAAATTCAATAAGTTGCAAAATGTGCCTTACTGACTTACTCGCTAAGGTGTATTTTGCACCTTGATTCATTTGTTAGTTACGATGTATTACAGTATTACCGAGACGATTTGCGAATTGGTACAGGGTCTTTGAAAACCAACTGACATGTTTAAATCATTGAATCAATTTGAATCTTCATGCGTATCCTATTTTTATTTTATTTTGGGTTATTGTTCGTATATTTAAACGGAGGATAACCTAGTTGATAGTAACAGTAACCCTGCCGGCGAAGGTAACGGTCCTGGGTTAGATTCCCGATTTGGGCAAATGTTTGTGATGAAAGGGCGTTCCTAAATCTTGAATGTTATATAAAAAAACTTAGAACTATTTGGATTATATTCCTCTAAAATTAATTAAAACCAGTACAGCAGTTTCTGAGACAACCGCGATCGCGAAGATACAAAAAATAACACAGAGCATTTCTTTTTGAAGTCAGTTAAGGCCTCCATACTTGATCGGTTTTGCCTTCAGTTCTAATTGACCGGATGCAAAATAGCATCGTGTATGTGTAATTTGGCCTGAAGGCAAATCGCATCCGTCCGCCTGAACGATTTGCCTGACCGGACAGAACTCCATGACCGGATGCAAGAAAGCATCGTGTATGTGTAATTTGGCCTGAAGGCAAATCCCATCCGTCCGCCTAAACGATTTGCCTGACCGGACAGAACTCCATACATGATCAGTTTTACCTTCAGCCGACCGGATGCAAAATAGCATCGTGTATGTGTAATTTGGCCTGAAGGCAAATCGCATCCGTCCGCCTGAACGATTGGCCGTTGGAACAACTGATCGGTCTTTACATGTATGGCCACTCGATCCGGTCAGGCGGAACTGACGCAGTTCGGCCTGAACTGATCGGCCTCTACATGTATGGCCACTCGATCCGGTCAGGCGGAACTGACGCAGTTTGGCCTGGACGCATCGGTCTTTACATGAATAGCCACTCAATCCGGTCAGGCGGAACTGACGCAGTTCGGCCTGAACTGATCGGCCTCTACATGTATGCGGGCCTTTAGAGTCCGACCAGCGAGAGGTGACACAAAAAAAAAGGCAGCGAATTGAAAATATCACACGCTGGTAACACGAAATGCATAGCGACTGGATAGGTACCTACTCATAATGTGAAAGCTTGTTTCATAGGTAAAATTGTTGGCATACGAAGAATTTGAGAAAAATGCTTGTGTCACCAGTCGCTGGTCGGACTCTAAAACTACAAGGAATTACCTTCGGCTGCCAACCTCAGGGAAAAGAGTAGGTTGTTACTTTTAAGGCCTCTAAAATGAAATAAAATTGTAAACAGTTGACTAATGTTCGACTTTTGGCAATTATTCATGGATAATGACCAAATGTTGTTTATTAAGCGGACGTTAGGCACTTTAGTGAGGTCAAGGACTAGTGGTGTTTCGTGAACACGTGTTATCAACTACTAATTAACTTGAATAACACAAGTTTATTAAATATTATTGTTCAATATTATTATCTATATTTCCATATACAACTAGTACGGTCACCAGCGTTAATTTGGGACCCATTTCAAGAAAAATATGCTTGAAGTCGTCAATGTCATTAGAGATGTCAAGTCATTTGTAACTTTTAGGAAACTCAACCTTATTGTTGTAGAATGTCAAGTTGAAATTGGACCTAAGGTGGGTACCAAATTTAATTACGTGACTGTACATTTATTAGTGGTGGTAGCACCTTGTGCAAGCTACTACCTACTCTACTACCATCGTCATCTTATTCTTTAGGGTGAAGCCAGACGAGCGTAATTTTGCAATTTCGATTTTTGCTGCAAACATTGCGGGACGCCACTATACGTTAGAGTGAGCACGTTGTATTTTCATCTCACTCTAACGTATAGTTGCGTCCTGCAGTGTTTGTGGCAAACACCAAGCATGTGGATCCGGCTTAACCTATCGCCAAGCAGCGTTCGCATTGTTGTGTTCCAGTTTGGATAAGACAACCGGTGAAATTACTACGAGTAGCATAGATGAATTCTATGTTAGTCCTCCGGGTTGTCAACGCATTTGCGGTCTCAAGATTGTAGTCTTGAGAATTCAAATGTCTATGGGTCACATATCCCACTTGCCATCGTGCCTGTGTGCTGGGTCGCCTTCTCCATGCCATTTTTTTTTCTTTATCACTTACAGACAACCACAGCCTGAAGTTTTAAACGTAGCAAAATAGAATATTAACTAAGGTGATAAACTAACAGTTTCTAGTTGAAATTGTCAGTTCGTTGAATATTTATTTAGTTTATCTCAAATTTAAATCAATAGAAGCGACCAGACAAGGACCAGACACATTAATCTTCCTCTGTCAACTGAAAGAATCTGACCAAAGAATAAAGCGTCCATGCAAACCAGATTTGCTTACCAAGGGTTCCGTACTATCAAACATCTTAGATCGGGAACTAATGGTAATATTGATACATAACATGGCAATCGTAACCCCTTAATGTCCAAACAGCAATGAACATGAATGCCAGCGTTCCCAGACATTCCGATTTTGGTGGGACTACGGGCTAGGACTCGGGGCTAGCCCAGTCCAGCTTAACAATTTGGTCTGAACAGTAAGGCCTCACAGGGCCCTGCCAAGATGCACTACGCTAACTAGCGTTTCTATTCGTTTCGTTTTTAAACCAATCGCGTCACTGTTAGATGACGTGATACGAAAAGTCACGTGATCTACTAGTGACGCGATTGGTTAAAAACGAAACGAATAGAAACGTTACTTAGCTTAGTGCGTCTTGGCAGGGCCCTCTGTACAGACCAAACTTCAAACGGTACTAACATTTTTTTTTTTATCACTCAAAATGTATGGGAAGATATTCTCGTGCGTAGCGATAAACCACGTGGTCAACGTCATCCCATACATTTTGAGTGGTAAAAAAGAAACACCTTAGTAGCATTTGCATCTTCGCTAGGGCCTTAGACCGCTTACTTACAAGTTTTACTGTAATATATATTCGTGTCGCCGGCGTAAACAGACTCAAATGTTGATATTGCAAAATGACTATCGGTTTCTGAACTTTCTTACCTGCAGATAACTAGCATGTTCTTTTTTCATGCCATCAAAAAAGTCCTAAAAATGTAACTTCGTTAAGTTGGTAGCTAGCTATCCTTGGCATCTATTTATAGTCTGTTGCCGCCTGCATCGCTGCGCAGGGATAGCGTGCGCGTGAGTGGTTTTTGCGTCGATAACTGCATTGTAATGTGTCTCTAGCTGTTACATTGAACGAGCAGTCGATCTTTTATCCGTCGGAAAAGGTGTATAATTATCTCAACTGTCTAGTTTAATTAATTTACAAGTCGACTACAAGCAAGAGTTAAAAACTTGGGGTTGTATTTTACTGGGTAATACCATCCTGCCTTTGACATGTTATCGTATTGTCAACGTTATAATAGCTCTTATTTACTTGACAGTAATGGCGGCCGAGTTAAAAAAAGTACGATAATATGTCAAAAGCAATATGGTTTTTACGAGTAGTATAACGCCCTTGACTGCATGTTTTGATGTTGTCGTCTGTAACTGTTACTAAGAATGAAAAAACCGCAATTTTTCAGTCGACATTTCAACGGCAAGATGGTTATAACGACATCTCTATTTATCGAAATCCGAATTATACATACATACCATCATAGCATAAATCCATTAATCAAAAAACATTACCTTCCTTCTTCTGCGCTCGGTTAAAGAAAGGAATACAACTTAACTTACATTGGGTAAGGAAATTAGATTTCACGCTAAAAAGATAAACTCATGTTTTTATAAAATTATTATTTTTTCTTCGTGATAATTGCCCTGTTTTTATTTTGCTGTATTAAATCTCGTTTACTTAGAGTATGTTTACTCGTAAACTTCTTAAATAAGTTGAAAGTGCCATTTTCTTTGCAAAGCAGTGTATATTGTAAAGAAACGGAAGGCTGTTAGCTCACGGCCATTGGTGCATTTTTTTTAGGGAGAAGTTATCCGGCATGGACATGTGTTGACTGACGTCTTGATGGTCATTCATTATGTCATGACTACTCATGACCATCCTCGGGAGGCCTATATTTGGCAGTAGACAGTAGACAGTCAGGCTGACAATGATGGTGATGATATACCTAGTTAGTTTCGGGATAACAAAATGTTGTTGCGTAATTGACCGTTTGGTTTAGGTTTAGTAAGTAGCAAGTGTTGTAACAAGTTTTTTTTTACTAATATTTATAAATGTGAACATGTGTTTGTTTGTTTCGCCTTAATGGTTTAATGAATAAAGTTTTTAAATTGGAGTCGGACATAGTAGCAGGAGATCCTATCCTAATCTATATGGTGGATCTTATTCCAGGCGAAATATATGTATGTTTTAATCAATAAAACATATTAACACGACTAGGGGGGTTGTCACCAAATTTGTAATTTACTCGAGGCAATTTTTTAAACAAAAATACAAAATATAAATAAATAATATCTTACATCATACGTACCTACAATTAGATAAGACAGTTCCCAAGGGAATAGCTATAAATTACTTCAAAAAATTGCTATAAATTCGGCAAAAGTTAGTGTCAAAATATACTTAATATCTCCATTCGCAGCTCCTAAATCAAGGTACTACGAGGGCTGCTACTTATGTAACCGGAATAGAAAAAAATAACAAACGTATATGACTAAATATGGTTTTATTGTTTTTCAAAATATTCTCCCTTATGATCGATGCACTTTTGCATACGTTGAAACCAATTTTTAATACATTTTTTCCACTCTGACTGAGGTATCTCCAAAACGTGCTGTTTGAACGCGTCGACTGCATCTTCAAGGGTCGAAAATCGTTGACCACGTAATTTATTCTTTACATTTGGGAATAAATAGAAATCATTGGGTGCCAAATCAGGGCTGTACGGCGGATGACCCGTTAATTCTATATTTTGACCTTCCAAAAATCGAGTCGTTTCGCGTGATGTATGACAGCTGGCATTGTCATGGTGAAGAACGATTCTGCGTCGCTGGTTGTTTTTACGTATTTCTTCAAATACCTCCGGCAAACAAATGGTCGTGTAACATTCCGAATTAACCGTTTTACGATTATCTAGTGGCACCGTAGCCACATGGCCATTAATACCGAAAAAGCAGGCGACCATTTGCTTCAAGGTGTTTTTTGCACGAGTTACTTTCGTAGGGTTCGGCTCATTTTGAAACACCCACACTGTTGATTGTTGTTTAGTTTCCGGATCATACGCATAGATCCAGGATTCGTCACCTGTGTAGATATTATAAACAGCTTTTGAGTCACCACGGATATATTTTTTTAACATTTTCTTGCACCATTCGACGCGAGCCTCTTTTTGATCCTTAGTTAAATTGTGAGGGATCCAACGGGAACAATTTTTTTTTACAGCTAAATGATCATGTAATATCTTATTAATGCTCGTCATACATATGCCCAGAGTCGCCTCTATCTCGCGATATGTAACATGACGGTCATGCATTATAAGTTTTCGCACAGCTTCAATATTTTGTGGTACAACGACCGATTTCGGGCGACCTTCCTTAACTTCGTCCGTGAGCATACTACGTCCACGATTGAACTCACTAAACCAGTGGTACAAAGTGCTTTTCGATGGAGCTTTATCACCAAAAGTCGAAGTTAATTGATCTATGCACTGTTGTTGCGTTAAACCACGCCGAAAATCATAATAAATCATAGCAAGAATATTTTCACGAGTGAGTTCCATTCTTGCAGCGAGATGACATTTTGATCCCGCCAAAAACAAAAGACTAGCGTACATAAGAAAAAAAATTATAGCGGCCAGTATTAAAAAAAAAGTTCAAATTTTACCATGGAGGTCAGATATAACGTTTATAAATGTTGGAATCCCAGATTCCGGATACATAAGTAGCAGCCCTCGTAAGTATCGACTATATTAAAGTCAAACAAGGATCCTTGAACCCACAACATTTGGCCACCGACTATCAACCTTTCTCTTTCTATAAGTTACAAGTTGCAGGTTAGAAAGAGATAAAATGCTGTTAAAATATGTGCGCAGACGCATGCGGTAACTTGGTAACGCGGTCGATGCACTTTGCTTATCGCACGCGGAATGGTAAACACGTTAACTGCATGAATGCAAATAAATGTGCATTATGATTTGAGTAATAAAATACACTTAGATTTGTATGACACATTATGTTTTGTGTTTTATACTGCTGTTTATATGAGGAAAAAAAGTACGTGTGCGTTGTTTCACAAAACAATGTTTATAGTTTAATCAGCTGAGTTTTTGTTCAGTGCCTGAGCGGCAGCGAGGGCTTTAGATTCGATTGTTCCCTAATACATATTTATTAATAAATTTATTATCATATAAAAAAAAAGATAAAAGATGTTTATTCAGTAAGTAGGCCGCACGGGCACTTTTACACGTCAAAAATCTACCAGCGCTTCGCAAGAGACCACTGCTGAGAAGAAACGCCGCAAGAAACTCAACAGTCAGTCGTTTTTTAAAAAAAATTACTTATACAATTATAGAACTTAACCTAGCATTATATAAAACAATGAATTTAACATTAAAATATATATATCATGCGTAGTTGAGCAGGAAAATGTGTCAAAACTCAGTATGTTCAGATGAACTCTTAAATAGTAATAATAATAATTATATATATATATATATATATATATATATATATATATATATATATATATATATATATATATATATATATATACATATACTTACCCATGACGGTGCAAAACAACCACATAGTTTTGATACATTCTCCTACAGAAACCGTGTCCCCTAGACAATAATTATACCTACAATGTTTAGATATTTTCCTGACTAAGCTATTACTAAGTTATTTAGGTGTTTAATTTAGGCCAAGCATTTTTATCTGTTAGATAGTCCTCGACCCTATAATAAGCTTTCGACATCAACGACTTTTTCAAGTAATTTTTAAGTGCTGGAAATGATAACTTTAAAACTTCGTCAGGTAATTTATTATAGAAATGAATGCATTGACCAACAAATGATTTATATACCTTACGGACACGAATTTTTTTAATAGCAATTTTATTTTTATTTCTTGTATTCAAATTATGTATATCACAATTCTTAACAAAAGAGTCTTGATTTTTAATGACATAAATAATATTCTCATAAATAAATTGTGACGCTACTGTCAAAATACTAATTTCTTTAAATAGTAATCTTAAGGAATCACGAGAGTTTAGGTTATATATGGAACGAATGGCTCTTTTTTGTAACACGAATATAGTCTGTATGTCAGCAGCTTTTCCCCAAACCAGAATACCGTACGACATAACACTATGAAAATAACTATAATAAACTAAGCGAGCTGTCTCAACATTGGTAAGTTGCCTGATTTTCCTAACAGCATAAGCTGCCGAACTTAATTTACCTGCTAGTACTGCTATATGGGGACTCCATTGCAAGTTTTTGTCTATAGTTATCCCTAAGAAAAGCGCCTTGTCCACCATCTCCAAACACTCATCATTTAGAAATATACTAGATTCTACCGGTCTAACATTAGGCAAAACGAACCTAACACATTTAGTTTTCTTAGCGTTAAGTAGCAAATTGTTAATAGTAAACCAATTAAGTACTTTAATCAGCGTGGCGTTTATCCTACTGTAATCGACGGATTTTCGGTCCACCTTGAAAATTAATGAAGTATCATCAGCAAATAGCACAATATCACAAAGGTTATCTACCGTGGGTGGTAAGTCATTTATATAGACCAGAAATAAGAAAGGACCTAATATAGAGCCCTGAGGCACACCTAATTTAACAGTTGCTCCAATGGACTGTGTTTGGTTTACAACAACCGTTTGTGTTCTATCACTAAGATATGAAGACATAAGATTTAGAGAATTATTTGACAGACCATAATGTTCTAATTTTAATATAAGAGTCGCATGATCTACGCAATCGAAAGCGATTGGTTTAAAAACGAAACGAATAGAAACGCTAGTTAGCGTAGTGCATCTTGGCAGGGCTCTCTGAGGCCTTACTGTTCAGACCAAATTGTTAAGCTGGACTGGGCTAGCCCCGAGTCCTAGCCCGTAGTCATTAGCATTAAAAAATGCTATATGGAATCTCACTCAAATTGATCTAGGCCCAAAATAAGCTATAGGCATGTACTATGGGTAATAGACAACGATAAACATACAGAAAGAGAAATATAACTTTTCACAGCACTGCTCGGAAATATGGCCATAGATGGTCTTGTTTGGGGTCACAAAACGTCACTTATTACAGACCAAGAATGTTTTTGTCGGCGTGTTTGCTGATTGGTCGAGAATTTTTATTTTTTATTTTATTTCCTCTCAGTACCTAGTTGTGAAAAGCACTATGTCTGCCTCTACTATAAATACTTAGGTAGATTATGTAGAAATTATCCAAGATTCGGGCTAAAATATTCCCACTCATCAAACAATATTTAATTTTGCATAAACAAATGCTTTTTCTTTCTTTCTTTCTTTCAAATGATTTACATAATACATAATAATTATTTACATACCTACATTAAAAGTAGGTGACACACATAATTATGTCTTGTTTTTAACCCATTTCTTTTTATACAGCGAAAGTCATGAAACATAACGCGAAACTTTTATTCCATTGTTACATGGAATGGATTGCGAAAGACATCTTTTGTTTTCTTTGTGAAAAGCAACCTCAACAGACTGATATATTTCGATGTCTTCATCTTCCAATCATAATTTTAATTACTGTCTTTCACTCCTGTTCAGCTGTATTTCGCCAATGCCGAGTTATTTATAGACAATCCCATGGATTTATTACATAAATAAGTCCATGGATATCACACGTGAGGACAATTGTTCTGTAAAAGAGTACCTATTTTCTCTCGTGGACTAACCAAAAATAACATTTTTAAGTCCACGCGCTTCTGTCATTTTACATTTATAATAATTAGTATGGATTATAATAACGGTTGTGCTTGGTATTAGTGGAAAATCATAACAGCTTTGCTAAGTTCTCAAAAACTTCAGATTGCAGGAGGGTTGACGTACAATAGGTACCTATCAAGTAATGAAAGATCCCGTCACTAATGAAACTATTAATTCTTTTTCAGTTAATCCACACGAAGCCGACATGCAACGGCAACGTGTGTTACCTGCAAGAAAAGTCGCGGGAAGAACTAGCGGACACCGTCAGACGGTACAGCAAGCACCATGGCAGACCAGAAGAGAACAGGAGGAAACGCGAGAGCGACAGCGATAGCGGAAGCAATTCGGATACGGAATGCAAGGGGTTCGATAGAGTAAGTACACAAAATAAAAAATACAAAAAAAGTACGCACCCCTTTATTCATAATAGCTGTTGCGCGCGACTCCGTACGCGCAGAAAAATAAAACATAGCCTATGTTACTCAATGTAGCATTCTAAAGGTGAAAGAATTTTTGAAATCTGGCCGGTAGTTTTTAAATTTATTCTTTACAAACATACAAAAATGCAAAAATACAAATCTTCCTCTTAATAATATTAGTGTACGGAGTATTCTTTGTTTCTTTCTGTCAAATTCAAATGTCACGAAGGATAAGGACAAAGCATAAGCACAATTTAGCTATTTCACGTTTATGAATAACGCGATGCCACACTAGCGTTGACGGTGAGTTGTGGTTTTAACCTTTTGAAAGCCACAAAAATTAAAATTAAGTCAAATTTTACAAAATGTGTCACTCACACGCCAAACATGTTTGCTATGCTATGCAAATTACAACTTAATTGATACGAAACAAAGTCTCTTTTAACCTTTGACTTGTGACGGCTGTGGCCGACGGTTGCGTCAGTGGCACGAGTTTTAGTTGTCGGGCAGAGCCGTCTGTGGCCTTCAAAAGATTACCTTAGACCGACGCACGTATTTCAAAGCATCGTGTGCCATGTCGTTTTAATTTATATGTAGAACAACGCAGCAACGGTCGTGTGGCACCTCTCTAAGAGCATTAATATTTTCTTTTTTAATACATTCACTACCAGCCCACGAAACAAATTCCCAACCACACGGCAGCGTAGCCTAAAGTATCCGACAATATAATAGTAATAAAGTACCCGACAATCGGGTAGTGCGGCGTGGAACAACATCATAGAATAAATACCCTATACTCGGGTACTTGGCGGAATGTTTTAAATAGAATTTCGCGAACGTGCATTAAGAAATTTCTGTCAATCTTCAATGAACCAGGTCATGTTGGTTTGTCCGGAGGAATGATTGATAATTCAAGAGCGGAACGGAATTGACGACTGTCTTGCGAATCATTAAGGTCATCTGCAGATTGGCTTCAATACAAACTTTACGATTGACGTCTCATAGTGATAACATCGAACGTGTATTTATGTTGTTTTCATAGATTGATTATCTTTTACATGAAAATAAACTGTTCGAAGTTACATTAAACTGGAGCTTAGAACACTGCCCACTTTTCTGACTTTAGATTGACTTTAGAAATATTTTCCTTCTAGCACCAGTAAAATGACTTTCTTTAGGGGCTACTGCAAGAAATCTTAAACTAAACAATCTAGTTTTTTTTGCTGCAAATGGCTTTTCTTTTCTTAAACCTTGACAAATTGCGATGAAACCATTTATTGCTGTAAGCATACTTATCTTATAGGGTGCGCCAAACTTCTTATAAAATTGCAACTCCGATTATTGGAACTCCGAATTTTTTTCTCATAGGTACCATTTTACATCATAATGATCACTCTTCATACTCTTCATAGTATTTTTTAAATACTAATGATCGGAATTCATACTCATCTGAATTCATAACGCCAATATTCATGGAACCGTACACTTTTCAGAATTTCTTAAATATCTTACGTGTAGATAAAATTAGGTTAGGTTAGGTTAGGTTAGGTTTTTATGACTTAAAAAGTATGAAAAAAAAGGTATGAGGAATTTTTTTCGGAAAAATGATGAGTATAGACACAAATTGTTATTTGTATAAAAAATCTAGACCAATTTTATATGAGCCAATATGGACCCTATCTTATAAGGTATTACTGTAAGCCAAAACAAATGCTTGTAGTTTCCTAATGTGTACAAAATAACATCAATACATTGTCGCAGACGCAACAATTCGTAGTTAAGTATAATTAGGTATGTTATGCAGTAACGTCTTGCTGTATGTTTTGATTAGCCTCTTTATTATCAGTGTGTAGGTATGAAGCCGTTGACCCCACCCTAAGCTTATTTCATAGATGATCATCTTGACTTATCCCCTAGGTACTGTATCTGAAGGTGGGCACTGACATGGACATGATTTAATGACTAGCATAGAGGCATTACATCCTATCACCGTTCAGTCAGTTAATAACGACCAAGTCGTTCCTTAGTGACGGTTTCTCATACCTACGCAAGTTTGAAATAGGAACGAGTTAATTGTCTCTTAAAACTACTACTACGGCGATTAATCCTCAGGGTTGGCAACGCCATATTGGTAGTCCAACGCACGTTTTGCGTAAGCGATTCGTACGTGACTCACGTAGGACACTTCTGAGACGCGCGTTTGTTAATATTTTCGTGTCCCATCGCGTCGCTTAGTGGTGACGCGCGAATCGCTTACGTAGGACACTGGGTACTAGCCGTATTAATAAACTGATCTTAGCTAAGATGCCTGTCTCAAGAAGCGAAAATATACAGTTATCTATGAATTAACGTTTACTTATTTAGGTACTTAAGATTAGTATTAGGTACTAGGGTTTGCATTTTTGCAGTCTTGTGTTTGTTGTTTTGAGATCACAAATGTATATGGGCCTCCCACTTATCATCCGGTGGTCTGTGTTTTCGTTTCCCTGTTTCAAAACAGTCCTGGGTCCATTAAACTAATTTAAAATTCCCTTTTCCAGTCAGAGTTCTGGCGGCGCAAGATGCGAACGGTCCACAACATTCTCGATGTGGACAAGGACGGGCTGATCTCGTTCAACGACTTCATGCTGTTTGCCGACCGGTTCAAGGACCTGGGCCATCTGGACGAGCAGCAGGGCAAGGAGTTCTCCGAGATTATTAAGGTAAAAACCAAAATGTAGTCATGTTGTCCTGAAATTCTTAACAAATTGACTCGTTAATTTGCTCGTCCAGTATACCTCTGTAATGGTGCTGATAGACTTGAGCACATTTGCTAAAATTTGTGCACTTATTTTGCTAAAAACTTACCAAATAACAACAAAAAACTAAGTTGTTAACTTGCATGCTGTCTGCGCAAGTATTTCTGGAAACTTGTATTGTATGTAAGGGGCTTGGTTTTCTTTTCAGCTGACTGTACAAGGGATACCATTATTTTTAAAATATCGTCATGTTTTTTATATACTGATAAAATCCTAATTATTTCTACCACTTAAAAGGCAAATATTTCAAACAAGAGGCAAGTTTAAATGACAACAGGATTTTTTGAAATATAGTGGTTTGTCTCAAAAGTATACCTACTTTTTTTTTGATTATTATTTACTAAAAGGTTTTTTTTTTAAATTTCTTTATCTATAAACAAATTATTTTACAAAAGATTAAGTATCTGCCAAACTGCATCGCAGTTTTTTTGGCAGAAAGCTCTGTATATCTAACTTAATTAATAATTATACTATAAATGTTGATATATACATATACAAAACAAAGTTGGGTTAATGAATGGACCGCTTGTTATGATCTTTGATCTGTTGGATATTAATTTATATTAAGTCCAAGGAAGTTTGTTTATTTATTTTCTCAGTAAATAATGATCAAAAAAACTATAAAAAACTTAGTATGCCTTTGACAAAAACCTCTATAAGCATGTTTTTTTTTCAAAACACTTTCGAAATAAGTTTCTATTGTCAATTTAAACCCCAAAGTCGTAGTCTACGTTCGACCAAAGTAGAAGAAAACCATCCCACCTTCCAATGTAATGACGTCACCAATTTATTCCAGCACACGTGGGAGGAGCAATGGGGCGCGGTGGACCCGTACAACTTCGTGACGGTGGAGCAGTACCTCGAGGACATGCACCACGTGCTCAACGACAAGGAGCTCAAGAGGAAGGCGCACCGCTGGCTGCCCTACCTGTTCAAGGTCATTTGGGACTTCTTCTTTCGTAGTTGGGATATTACCATGTGACCAGAAAAGAAAAGACAGGATAAACAAATAAACTATAAAATTTAAACCTCTGAAATATCTTATCTCCCCTTTTTAGGGTTTTGTACCTAAAAACGGAACGCTTATAGTTTCGTCATGTCCATCAGTCCGTATGTCACAGGCATTTTACTCGAAAACTACAAGAAATACATTGATGTAATTTGGAGTACCTATAGCTGTCTTGTACAAGCCGCTACAAGGGCTCACTCCATACACGTAATAGAAGATGAAAAAAATATTCAGCATAAATCGTCGTGTGGCACATAATTCGACAGTTCTTTCAAAAACACTTGTCTCTTTCCTTCTGCAGGCAGTAGACAAGGACAAGTCCGGCTTCATCTCTGTGAAGGAGTTTAAGCTGTTCTACAAGTGCCTGGGGCTGGACAACGAGCACGCAGCCGTCGCGTTCGCAGTCATCGACGTCAACGGGGTACGTTCATCTTGATTCCTCGTTGTGTAAACTATATTTGGCCTCTATTCTAGTTTGATTTGGCTCATCTGGTTTCTCTATTGGAATTATGTTGACGTTAACCTCGTAAGGTCCACCAAACTACAAACATGGAGTTTTTTGTGAGTGCGACTATGCATCTACCGTCAAGGCAATAAAGTTCAATTACGTCTGTTCGATAATACCATTATCAGTTTATAAAGATAGGAAAATAAACCTTATTCTCATTGCAACACAGTTTCAACTAAATTGCCTTGATTATGTACATTCTAATGCACACTGGGCCTTACGAGGATGACAGTAAGAATTACATAGGTAGGTAAAACGTCAACATAAGATAATGACGAATTAATGGTGATTGGAATGAAGACATATATTTATGAATCGATGTACTCTTGTGTACTTCTTGGCAAAAAAAGGAAAATGATAACTAAATACTATTTGACGACGCGCTGGCCTAGTTGGTAGGTAGTGACCATGGCTATGAAGCTAGCCGTCCTGGGTTCAAATCCCAGTAAGGGCAGATATTTGTGTGATGAGAGAATTTTTTTTCCTGAGCCATGGATGTTTTCTTTGTATTTAAGTATATATTTATCTAGGTATATAAGTATTTATATCGTTGTCAAGAACCCATAGTACAAGCCTAGATCTTAGTTTGGGACTAGGTCAATTGGTGTGACATTGTCCCCTCATATTTAATTTACTTAATTTTTAAATTCATAGGTACCTTTTTATATATATTTTCCCATTTTTTTGGATATAAACCACTATTATTTAAACAAACTACAATGAAAATCTTATCTTTACAGGATGGGAAACTTTCCATGAAAGAGTTCGTGAAACTAGGAAAGGACTTCTTCTTCACTGAAGACGAAACCAGAGTCTCAAAGATGTTCTGGGGCCCGCTAGTCGAGCTATAAGGCAATCACCACCTTATTGTTGTGCTTTAAGAGTCACTTTAGTATGTAACCTAGTTGTCAGAGCTATCAATGTTTTGTTTTTAAACGTGTAACTGATTTTAAATTTCACCGTTTACTAGACGGAAGTAAAGAGTTTATGGATGATCATTTCATGTTTGGTTGTATATGCAATATTGCAAAAAAAAACACTCAACGCCGAAATAACAGAACTTCAAATTAACACGGTATCCAATCACTTGCTAAATAACATTTCACAAACACTAAATAATTCAGGATTTATTCCAGGATATGATTGTGAAATGAATCAGTTTGTGAAACGTTTTTTAGCAAATTTGGTAAACCAATTAACAAAGACTGCCACCGACTCGCTAGGCGCGTCCATTTTGTATGAATATCAGAACCCTTGGCAGTCAAAGTGTTAAGGCATGGTTTATTATGCTTGGAAATTTGGTATTCTGGTACTTTGAAATTCTGGTATTTTGGGAATGATCGGTGTGAGTGACGTCTTTTGTATTTGCTGTAGCCTTGAAAGGGTTCAACACGTTGATTCACTATTGGTCTAAGATCCGAATAGGAGAAGATTTGGACCGGGCTGTTTATTCGATGAAAAGTATTTTATATCAAATTTAATACGCTAAATAATATGTGGCAAATAGGTAGGCTGAAAAATTTCAGTCTAGTACTTATATCATTTAAAAAAATGAACTTTTTTTTAAAATTGGAAATGTTTGTTTCATAGACAAATTACATACTAGGTAATCGAAAGTATGAAGTCTATAGAATATGCAAACGTTAGGTTTGGTGCAAATTACTAGTACCGACTTACCTGTTTATTCCTGCCCAATAGCTTGACGAGAAAAAAATAGTCAAACTAACGTTTGCATATTTTATAGGCTTCATACTTTCGATTGTTATGTAATTTGTCCATTAAACAAGCTAGTGTAACTTTTTTAAAACGAACTTAATTTTTAATTTTTTTATTAATCATATACTGGACTGAAAATTTTCAGCCTACCTATTCGCCATATTAAATTTGGTATAAAATACTTTTTATCGAATAAACAGCCCGGTCCAAATCGTCTCCTATTCGGATCTCCTACTATATATTACATTTAACGTTAGTCACTTAAGAGAACATTTTTTGTACCGTTTCGCATTAACAACAGGATTGTACTGTCGTATGCAATTCTTGAAAGCGACATGGTTCAAAGTGATTTACTTTGACAATGTTTAATTTACTATACTAAAGTGTTTAGAATAGTTTTAAGCCGATTGAGCATAGTTTTATATTATGAAATGTTTGCAAGGTTTTAAAAAATCTTGAAATGCAAATAGACTTCTAACTAATTAATGTAAAAGAGGTCGCATTAAATTTGTATCAAAATCAGCATTTGGTAAAAATGAGAAAAATATTTGTAAAATTGTGTATTAATATGAAATAACACATTATATTTGATTATATTCGTACCAGAAATAATTATTCAGTGGAAAATAATTCTAAAGCGCCATCTTCGATACTTTTTAATCAGCTGATTTCCTACAATTTAAAACCGCATTTAATTGTATTCTATATTGTCATTTTTATGTCTATGGTCTACAGAGACCCTAAAGTTTGAAATAAGAATATTTAGAGGTTCGAGAACTCTAAGATTGCAACTATTATAGTAATTATGTCAATAGACATTCCTAATTAAGATTTCTTATGATTATAAATAATTATCGTTCAATATTTGAGCGCAAAAAAAAAGAATCTCAAATAAAGTTTTCATAATAACTAATGTTGTGTGACTTTTGGTATACCTTAGGCCGGGAATACACCTGTAAGTTATTACGTAAGTTTTGAGACGCAACTCTGGGTAAGAGTGAGTGGCAAATATCTGCATCTCTCTCTTGCATATAGCTTTGTTTCAAAACTTACGTAATAACTCACAGGTGTAATCCCGGCCTTAGAAACTTCGATCTAAATATCTTAGGCTTGTTAAAAATCTTCCCCAGTGTATTGCTAAAATACATTTTGCAATCGGGATAAGGCAACCGGTGAAATTACTCGGAGCCTGCCGTTTGACAAAAATATTATGTTTGCCAAATATATCGTTTCCCAACTTTTTAATTTGCCAACCCAATTTTATATAAATATTTCAGGATTTATTTCAGTTTTTTTTTAAGGAAACGTTTGGGAAACGATAACTTTGGCAAACATATTTCGCCGAAATAAAGGTAACCCGAAATTACTAGCATAGAGGAATTCCATCTTAGTCTTTAGGGTTTGGAGTCTTAGGATTGCAGTCTTCAGATTGTAGTCTTTATACGTCTATGGGTCTCAGATCCCACTTACCATCAGGTGGCTTGAGAGCTCGCGTGCCTTCTACTTGTCATAAAAAAACATTGACAGCTGACGGGTGACAGTCCGGTAGTAACTATTTGTAGTACATTGCTAAGTTGACGAGTTGCTACATCACTGGGCTTCACATAAGCTACGAAATGGATATCAAAATGTCACTAGTCAACTGTCAGCTTTATGATACAAAGGCTGTGTACTCGTAATCTACTTTATCTGTATTTTTATATCTGCTAATTCCTCCTAAACCACGCAACGAAATTTGATGCGTTATTCACCATCAGTTTGATAATTCTTCACGGAAGATTTTCATTTATAATTAATTCTGGTTAATGTACGGCGGTGTTACAGAAAACTCACATAAACCGAATTGAAGCGAGGGCAGGTCGTAAATAAATTATGTATAATAAATTCTGGTTTATGTACGGTTGTTACAGAAAACTCACATATACCGAAGCGAAGCGAGGGCAGGGCCTGTTTTATAAAGCTACAAATTAAAATTTACAGGTTAAAAGTTACCATTTGACCCCACCTTGACCAATGACGACCAGCCATTTGAGCAGTGTTGCCAGTTTAAACCTGTAATATTGTAACTTGTAGCTTTGTAAAACGTGCCCCAGGTCATAAATAAAAAAAGCTAACTAATCAATCCGTTTCTTTAATTTGCAATTATTTTAATACTTATCATCGATTTACATTTTCATTCAAAATTATGTCAACATAACAATTAACAGTCAAACAACAGGATTTAAAGAAACACTAAACAGTATTTCACTGTAACTAACATTCGTACAAAATTAATAATAATATGAGTTTTAAAATACATAACTAACTAGCTTTACAAACGTTACTACAAAGCCAACAACAAAAACCTTTCCCCCCTTATAAACACAAGATAAAGGAACCTATTTTAGTCAAGGTCAAGCGGGGCTATTCCGAAAGAGGCGTAAATGCGTCACTTAATTTTTTCAAGGGAATTCAACGTTTTAAAACTATTTTCATCACACTTGCTCGTAAATAGTGTCCTAACATGCTAGAAAAATCTACCGTAAATCCAAAATGATACCCGCGGGCCTTTTTTTACCATTACGCACGATAGGGCGAATAGCTTTTTTTTTTAAATATAATACTTGGACTCAAACTATCAGAATACGTCAGGACCCCAATTCTTGTGCCATTCGATATGAAGTTTCATTCGAGATGAAATGTCAGTTGCATACAATTTTCTAAAAATCTCGCATGTCAACTATTGATCTCGACTGTCACTAGAATCGGACTCCTGAACACTTTTGACATTATCTGTGGTAAGTCATAGACAATGATGTAGTCTGCCGCTTATTTATAAATACTGATGATTATAAACTGTGTGATTCCAAAATAATAATTAAAAGGGTGTCTTTGTGCACATAAAATTTATATATCAATAAAAACATGTCGTCATCAGAAGAAATGGATAATGCAATTCCGCCGGCCTCGCCAACGCGGCTAAAATTATTAGTGAGACTCATAAGTTAAAAATATGATCTTTTGTCTGATTTTATTTCATTTCCTCGCAATTGTGATGAAAAACATTGTATGTTATATGTGTGGTAAAGGAAATACAAAGCTCGAGTCATTAAAGCAGACTCTCGTTTGTAATTCTATCTTTACCACCCTTAATACACAATGTACTATTATGCTTCCTTTTATAGAATTAAGGTAATTAAACTACTATAAAAGGACGCAAAAAAAGTATTAAAACATCGAAGTTCCTTGAAAAAAATTAAGTGACGCATTTACTCCTCTGTCGGAATAGCCCCGCTTGACCTTACAGTATTTTGTCCCTTTCAGCCTAATACAAATGTCATAATGACAGATAAAGATAGAGCATATTTTAAGCACACTTTAGCTGTTGCAGGTTTATGAATAAGAGGGTTAATATCGACCGACGAACTGTCAGTCAGTCAGTCAGTGTGGCCTTTAATCAGTCAGCAAAAATGGATAGATTTCCGACTAAGGTAATAGTGAGTAAACCGTTACTACTTTAGTGTTATGACTCACGAGATTTGAATTACGTTACTAAGATAATAATTATACACAGATAAGTTAAGTGGACTTAATGGACCTATACAATGCTAAGTTGATCTTTGAGCAGCTTCGTTTCTTCAATCAGCGTGGATATTTGACTGGTCCTGAGAAAAAGTAACAATGTAAAAAAATAAAATTAAAACACGAAATAAAATTATTGATAAAAAAATTGCGGGTTTCGAAAAACTAGGTCTGTACGTTTTCTTTTCCAAGAAATATTTTCTTCAAAACAAAAAAGAACGGAAACGTACAGACTTAGGTTTTCATAATAACTACAACATATTAAAATATCGCGTAAATCGGACTTGATTTAGGGGGCAATAAACGTTATGGCCCAGAGCTCAATTAGCATGGATTTCTTTTGACAGCTAACTAAGATCAATTTTTTTGGCACACACTAATTGACATAGTTCTTTTTCAAATAACTTTTCTTCCCTAGGGTTGACTTTCACTTTCAACCCGTTTCTAAGGTAAAAAATTGCCTACATTCAGAGTATGAGACATGAAATAGTAGATTGTTCAACAAGAGACTAAAACAAGCCATAATGACAAGAGATGTTTATGATGATGTGGCTATAGTTCGAGTGTCATTATGGTTGTTTAGTCTTGCGTTAAACACTCAACTTTTCACGTTGAATGGGAGGAAAAAAAACGACGTTCTATACAAAATTACAATATTTAACAACATAATGTAACAAAGTTTCTGACAAATTTGTTTCGCGGTTGTCAGTTTTTTGTAAAGTGACACAAATGCTTGCACATTTAGCCAACAGATACAAGATAGAAAACTATTTGGACCATTTCTAATAAAATAAAATTATCCTTTATATATTTCAATAGATTCATATTCGTCATTATTAATCGTGTTTTAAGAAACTAAATCGATATTTTAAAATATTTTTGCACAGTTGTCATTTTGAGGTTATTTACACGGCCTAAAAATGGTCCATACACAATCACTGAAAATAAATTGCCTCCATTCGCAAACACCGTGATTGGTTGTTTAGGGGTTTCCAAAGTAAATTAAAAAAGAATTACTTTAATCCCTAGAGATTAATAAGGAGCTTTAGTCCCGATGTGCAGAGATTAAAGTAACATTTTAAGAGCATGAGAAGTGAAAAAAATATTTGACGACTTACTGTTGCTGCAAGACGGAAGAGATGGTGTCGCTGTGAGACCTGCCGAGCGCGATGTTTTTCATCTGGTATTCGTCTTGCCACTTCAAAAACTGTAATCAACACATTAAATTCTACATTTAGTCAAACTTTTGCGATATTCACACGTTTGTTTTGTACTGGTTTTTTTTGCCGAACGTGAAGGGGACAGTACTGCAAATATTCCAAATAAATAAGAATAATGGGCCTCTATTCTACTGGGTTCTGTTGCTTTTGATGTATTATCGTGTTGTTTTAAACTCGGCCGACATTACCGTCAATTAAAGGGCGCTGCATACGTAACGTGATCAGGAAGTGGACGGGACGTGGTTGCATACATTTTTGTATTTCCCGTCCCGTACGTGCAATCATTACGTATGCACATTCCGATACATTTTCTATGAAACGATATTGTCGTCTCGTCCGTGTAAAATCACGTGACGTATGCAGCGCCCTTAAATAAGAGCTAATTGTAACGTTGACAATACGTCGTATTCTTGTGTCGACACACTCTTGGTTAGTCACATTTTGTTTCAGTCAGAAATGTATTATAATTTTAAAGTATCTAATTGCTATGTGAATGTTTTATTTTATTATTTAAACGTTGTTCAATACGACGTATTGAAAGTTATATTGATGTATTGTTCACTATAATTTTCACATTCCGATGAAATCAAAATGATACCACACAAGAATGTGTCGAAAGAAGAATATGTCGAAATAAGTTTATACATAAAGCGAGGTTTATAGCTAGACTAGCAATATAAATTGACGAAGTTCATTGGTCTTACTCTAATTTTAAAGTGAGAAAAAGACAGCCAAATTATGCTTCTTGCTCTAGAACTGAAGTTAGAGTAATACAGCAATCAACTTCTGCAATTTTTATTGTCTGTGTGTCTGGGCGGTGCTGACGCGCGCAGCTTGCGGATCACGGCCGAAATCCTGCTTTACAACGGATATACAACTCTCACCTCGGCGTTCTTGCTGCTGGCATGCTTCTTGAGCAGCTGTATCTGCTCGGCGACGCGCTCGCCGCAGCGCCGGTAGCGCTCCAGCTCGGCCAGCAGCTCGCGCTCGGCCGGCGTGGCCGGGGCTGACGCGCGCAGCTTGCGGATCACGGCCGAACACCTGTACAACGGATACACAACCAATGTATAAATATAAGGTGGAGAGATGACATTGGAAAAGTGGCTAGCAGCTGATGGCGTGGCGAGGGGGGTGTCATTCGCAATCCATAATAAATAACGTTAGTCCTAACGCATCACGAGTCTGAATTATCGTTTGCCCTAAACTGGATTTTAGCTAAGTCAGACCACTTTTTAAGTATTCAAAAAAAATGATCAATGTATTAACACACATTAGGTGAATTAATATAGCAAATAAATTAAGAAGAAGTGTTTTTATAGCAAACATGGTAGACCGGGTCCACTCCCTCTCATACATTTATGCGCGTCTCACACATTTTACCCCAACCCTACTTAACACATATTGAACTTAAATAATTAAATTGTCAATCAAAAGTAAAGTGTATACCTGTCCTTGATATCATCCTGGTGTTTCTCAGCAAGAATTGATTTCTCTCTGAGCACCGTCGACTGTAGCCTCACCTCGTCTATGTCCTTCTGCGGATTAAAATTATATGATTATGAATTAAGAAACAGTTAAGGTCGTGTCACTCCAGAAAGTCCCAAGCAAGTTACCTTTCCAGCGGATGCTTCGTCAGCAGCTGCTGGAACTAGCACAGTCGTAAATGGATATAACACATCGCCTTACCTGTTTATTTATATATACATACATAATCTCACGCCTTCGTTCCCAGAGCGGGGTAGGCAGAGCTACAGAATTACAAACATCTCTAAAAACTTGTTGATAATTCTATAACCACAATTTGCACAATTAGGCTAAGATGTTTACCAGCGTATTAGTGACAGGTTGCAAGCCCATCGCCTAACAGTACTACAAGCCTTTATTCCCTTAGTCGTCTCTTACGACATCCACGGGAATACATGGAGTGACACTATTCTAACTCGGCAACCACACGAGGCTATATTTATATATTGTATATGTATTATTTATAATATTTATATAACTATGGTATATTTATATATTACGAGGGCTGTTTGATAAGTACCCGTTTTCTAAATATATTAATATCACTGGCTGAAAATAAGTATACCACCTTTTTAAGCCATTTTTCAGAGGCAGGAAAATTAAAAAAAAAATGGCGTTATTTTGTTTTTTTTTTTCATTTGACAGCGATTCAATGAAAGCGTGAACTTAAAATTGTTAAAATGGAGAAACAACAGTATCGGTCTGTAATTCGATTCTTGTTTTTGGATGGAAAAACATGTGATGAAATAAAAGTAAGAATGCAAGCGGTGTACCATGAATGTGCTCCTTCTATGACAACCGTCAGATATTGGTATAACGAGTTTAAGCGGGGGAGAACAACCGTCTTTGATGAGGATCGCCCAGGCCGGCCAATTGAGGTGACTACGGACGATATGGTTAGGAAAATTGAAAATATCGTTTTAGCCGACCGCTGAATTAAACTTCGAGAAATCGTTGATGCTGTAAACGTTTCAATCGAGAGGGTTCAACACATATTAGAAGTAAAATTGGGTATGAAGAAAGTATCGGCGAGGTGGGTGCCGCGTTTACTCACGGATGAGCAAAAACGGAACCGACTGACTACTTCGGAGCAGAGTTTGGCCGTGTTCAAACGTAACCCGAAGGAGTTTCTGCGTCGTTTCGTGACCGTGGACGAAACGTGGGTTCACCAC
This sequence comes from Acleris literana, assembly GCA_946894065.1. Lineage (NCBI taxonomy): Eukaryota > Metazoa > Arthropoda > Insecta > Lepidoptera > Tortricidae > Acleris > Acleris literana. Next base: position 3,842,639 of record OX335687.1, read on the forward strand.
TACACCCCGGAAATGAAAGAGCAGTCGAAGCAGTGGATTTTACCGGGTGAACCTGCTCCAAAGAAAGCAAAAACCGTCCCATCGGCTGGAAAGGCCATGGCGACTGTTTTTTGGGATTCCCAGGGTATTATACATATTGACTACTTAGAAAGGGGGAAAACGATAACAGGGCAGTACTATGCCAATTTATTGGATGAATTTGACACCGTGGTGAAGGAAAAACGACCCCATTTAAAAAAGAAAAAAGTACTGTTTCATCACGACAACGCCCCGGCTCATTCGTCCAGAGTTGTGATGGCTAAATTAACACAGGTACGCTACGAACTATTGCCTCACCACCCATATTCTCCGGATTTGGCCCCATGTGATTTCTTTTTGTTTCCCAACCTAAAAAAATGGCTCGGTGGTAAGCGATTTGGATCAAATGACGAAGTCATTGCCGCCACAGAGGCCTATTTTAATGACTTTCCAAAATCATACTTTTTGGATGATTTATTGAAGCTTGAGTATAGGTGGAACAAATGTATAGACTTAAAAGGTGACTAGGTAGAAAAATAAATGCATTATATACAAAAAAAAAGTTATTTTTTTTCCAAAAATTGGTACTTTTCAAACAGCCCTCGTATATGTATACTAGATTCTTGTAAATATTTGAATGATACAGTTTTTTTTTCAATGCTATTTTTCTTCGCACCGACCTTGGTTTTTCTTCTCTTTCGCCTACTGATTGACTGATAGATGCCATTGGGCATTAAGCCCGCCCTTTGTACTTTATTGTATTTGTGCAAATAAGTTTAAATAACTAAAGTCAAGCCGTTGACAGAAGACCGGAGCGGTTAGCGATTATTCCACCGAAATCCTGGCTCTTAACACTTCGTATTTTGGAATGGGTTTGGTTGTAGTCTCATTTTGCTATAAAAATCGGTATAATCGCGAATTTTGTCACAGAATAATATTAAAAGTCGGTAACATGCGAAGAGATTCGATAAAATCGACAACTGGAATAGTTTATAAAACATGATGGTCAATCCCTCTTGACATTTGATTTTTGCTATGGAAATTCCGCCCCTTGATAGTTAAAGTTGGTGCCCGTTCCTGCAGTTCGTGGAACCACTTGTCGTTGCTGATCTCCCGCGAGATGGCGTCCGTGGCGACAAATTACCTTAAAAGCACTTGTCCTACTGCCAGCGAGGAAGCTATCGACTTTTTTCTCGATCAAGAAACGAACAAAAGATATAGATCCAGAGTTAATAAAAGAGAGACATAATAGTTGAGCGCTGGCTGTTCACACTGCCGGTGAGAACTCTCTCCACTAGTTTGTCGACACAAAAAGTATAGATCCCGATTGAATAAAATAGACACATATAAATACATACATACATACATACCTTCACGCCTGTCACCCAATGGGGTAGGCAGACTATGGAACGCCAGGTGCCCCGGTGCACTTCATGCACGTACGTCGGTTTCGGGTGCTTTTGATTTGGCCCTTAGTCAGTACATCGCGAATCTGATCACCGTACTTCCGGCTAGTACGTCCCCTACCGACATCTCCGCTCACTCTCGCTCGCCATATCTCTTTCGTACTCTTCTTTCATCCATCCTTTCTAAATTAACAAACCATCTTAGCATACCCTTTTCTATCTTAGTCGCTACATCTTCTTTCAAATCACATCGTTCTCGGATCTCGCTATACACACATAAATACACACATACATACTTACATATAAATATTATTAATAATAGTTGTCGGAGCTGTTATTCACGAGCAGCTCAGCTAGGGTTTTTTGATATGAATAAAGAAAACTCCAGCTTTTAAAAATAGGTGTAATGACCTTACTTCTTAGCTTTACATGAGTTTAGTTTAAAATAGTTCTGCGTGCGCGCTGACGCGTCTGTGTCCGAGTTCGGTCTGTGTAGTGGGGTCGCGGTCCCCACCGGGTCGAACAGGCAGCCCCGCGCTTCCTCAGCCGTCTGGTGACTGCGTGGGGATCCCTTCGCTTCCTCAGGCCCCTAGTAGCTGCGTGGTGTCGGCGTTAACAATAGTTGATCTCCGGCTTCACTTGCTTCCCGCTCGTCGTCGGCAGTGGCCTATCTATTAAATTTTCCGGACTTCTCGTACAATCTGATTTGGATGGCTCACCCCGAATACTCACCCGCAGTGATCTTCCGCGAGATGGCGTCCGTGGCGACAGATTACTCTAAAGGCACTAGTCCCACTGCCAGCGAGGAAGCGATAAGCTATCGACTTTTTCCTCGCTCAAGAAACGAACAAAAGATATAAATCCAGTGCCAATAAAGGGACACATAATACTTCCCACCTACGGAAACGCGCATCTACTATATGAATTATATTGCACATCCAACCTTATTATAAAATTTGAGAGTTTAATATTATGCTTCTTAATTAATCGCACATGCACCTTTTTTTCTGTAGGAAGGCAGAATAGTTGATCGCTGGCTGTTCACACTGCCAGCGAGAACTCTCTGCAGTAGTTCGTCATAACAAAAAATATAGATCCCGTGTCAATAAAATAGACACATATATTAATAGGCTTTTCTCAAAAATGACCGGAAATGTTGACATTACTATCTACATAATTGAGACGCGAAGTACATAGTTTACTGACAGTTCTCAAATAAAAAAAAAACATTGCGTGCTCGCTACACAATCCCGCAATATTGCATACCTACAAATTCCATTACTGTCTAGTTTGTAACTTTAAAAAAAATGAAAAGGTCCATAATAAAATGAGGGCACAAGTCTTATACATCCAACTTTTATTCGAAACATAACTTTTTTATCTGTTTCTGGAATAGCTTAATATGTTTTTTAAAACAAAGCTTGCGTTTCTCCTTGTCATAAACAAAAAGGCGGTAAAGAGTGATGGTTTTTTCACGCGAAGTTTCTATTTGTATGCAATTCAAAAAATGAGTTAATGCGATGAAGATTTTACTCGAACAAAATTTTTTTCTTGCGATTTTCGAGAAAAGCACTATATTTGCCTCGGCAGGAACAGCAATTCTCTCGCACTCGCAAGCTCGTCCGTTTAAACCAATACTCGGCCCGCAATTGCCTACTTCCCTGCCTAGGCAATAATGTACTATTACTCGCTTCCCGCTCATCGTCGACCGTGGGACAAGTCCATCTCAAAGGTTCCGAACTCCTCATACCCCGAACACTCACCTGCAGTTCGTGGAACCACTTGTCGTGCTGCGTGCCGAGAGCGCCCAGCGCGGTGATCTTCCGCGCGATGGCGTCCGTGGCGCGGCGCTGCCGGGACATGTACTCGCCGCGGAGCTTCAACGTCGCTTGCGTCAGGAACTGGACAAAAACAGGCAGTCTAGTATACTGGACTTAAACGACTATATTGTTAAGGACGGAGCACACCAAAGCTGTACTGAACTCGTGCAAGGTCCGCTCGGATCATGACCAATCGATCAGGGCTAAAATTGAGTAGCTGTTAAATTTTTCCACAATTTTTGAATATGTTGATTTCCACGATTTTTAAATGTTTTGTAGTTGATTTGAATGTTATCTTTGTTTTTTTTTTTGGAAAAGGCAAGTACCAGTGTTCGTATTGTTCTGTTCCGGTGTGGGGATAAGACAACCGCTGAAATTATAAGCATAGAGGTATCCCATCTTAGTCCTCAGGGTTGGCAACGCATTTGCAGTCTTAGGATTGCAGTCTTTAGATTGTAGTCTTGAGAATCCAATGATTATGGGTCTGATCCATACCATCAGGTTGCATTTTCCATCCCATAAAAAAAATACATTTTTGTGAGCGTACCTCTAGACTTTCCTTGGGGCTGGGCTCCTCCCGGCTGTCGATGTTGAGGATCGGCTGCGACACGGTGCGCGCCAGGATCTCCTGGATGATTGCCGGGAACGACAGTTTCTGCCTCTGGAAACAGTGTTGATAATAAGTTGATGTGATTACTAGCTGTTGCCCGCGACTGCGTCTGCGCAGAAAAATAAAAAATAGCCTATGTTACTCAGGGATAATGTAGTATACTAATGGTGAAAGAATTTTTGAAATCGGTCCAGTACTTTTTGAGTTTATAAGTTACAAAGATACAAGCCCAGCAAGGTGGACTGACGACGTGGCTAAGGTTGCGGGAGACTGTTGGATTCAAGCGGCGCTGGACCGGTTCTTGTGGCAAACCTTGGGGGAGACCTATGTCCAGCAGTTGACGTCTTTCGGCTGAAATGATGATGATGATGATGATGATGATGATTGTAAATGTCCTGACCTCCTTCAGAATGGTATTGATGTCGTCTTCCTCCAGAGCTGGGTTCCGCAGCTGTAGTTCTTTGTATAGCTGCTCCTCTAAATCATACGGCTCTAATGTCCTGGAATGAGAATACAATACTTTTATTGGACACTACAGATATTTACAAATACATATATTAAATCACGCCTGTTTCCCAGAGGCCTCTGGGAAAAACAAAATAACATCATAATCCTGGTTGTTGTTTATTTTAAAAGGAATTTTTAACCTTCACTCATCATCATCATATTTTTTTTCCTTATTGTGTATTTCAGAATGACTGTCCATACGTGTGCATGTGCATACTGCAACCCAACTATCGGACGGTCGTGGTTGACTGGTGGTCCTTATCAATTTGTACAAAGTTTATAGTGAACAGACCTAGGAATATACGGGGCAAAATTAAATGACAGCAAGGGATTGCCTATGTAGATAAACTCAACTATCGATGTTTTTCCCATATACTAGTGATCGCTCCAAATTTTGTTTGTCGAAATAAAATTTTATTGAAAGTATGCAAATGAAACAAAATAGCAACATAATTCTGGTTATTCTTTATTTTAAAAGGAGAACTTTTAACCTTCACTCATCATCATCATATTTTTTTTACTCCTAATAAATTCTGATCGTTTATTTTAAGAATAGTACATGGGATCGATATAGGCAATCCCTAGCTGTCATTTAATTTTTCCCCGTGTATTCCTAGGTCTGATTATGACCAAAAACAATTATGCACAAGTCTAACAAAAACCCGGGAAAGAGCATGTCTGACCATGCTCAGTGTAGGGTTCCATCAAAGAACCATACATACATATGCCGTGTTCATTTTAACTTTTCTAATATCGTAATCAATTTTGAAACCTCCAAATTAACCTTTTTGGCAAAAAAATACTACTACTATTTTTAACAAAATAAAGCACTCACAGACAATACATTGGCCTAGTGATGTCCAAAATGTTTTCTCAGTTTACTTTATTTACGATAAAAGAGCTTTTTTTAGTCAAAAAAATATCATTTTCAGGTTAGAAAGTTGTTGTTTTTTGTTGTTGCGAAAGGTGTTGTTGTTGTTATTGTTTTGTTGTTGTGAAAGGTGTTGTTGTTGTTGCTGTTATTTTTTGTTGCGAAAGGTGGTGTTGTTTTTGTTGTTGTTGTTGTTTGTTGTTTGTTTTAGACAAGTAATGAACAGACTATAGTGAAAAATAACAGCTTTATAGTATGTAAAGATGAGGTGTGACCTGGTGAGGATGGTGGCGTCGCTGCACAGCACGAGCAGCGCGGGCAGCGGCGGCGGGCCGCGCGCCAGGCCGGCGGGGGGGCGCGGCGCCGCGCGCGGGCCCGCCGTGCACACCACGTGCCGCGCCGCGCTGCCGCGGGACACCAGCCCCGACAGGACCGTCTCGGACTCCGCTGGGGAATTAACGAACTATCTCAACAATCGGTCTCAGTTAGTGGCTCTTAGCGGCTATAAATCTCGTGCTATCGACATTCCTACAGGAGTACCACAAGGATTGCACTTGGGTCCCGTGTTCTTCCTAATTTATGTAGACGACCTTGCCAAAATACTGGATTGTAGCTTTAAAATGTACGCAGATGACCTAAAATTGTACCATATTTTAGAGAATCCTGAAGATGTAAGCCGCCTGCTGGATAATGATAATAAAAAAGCAAAATGGTGTCAATCAAATTCCATGATCTAGAATAGCAGAAAATCGATTATATCTAATTTTCTAGTAAAAAGATTGGACACCTGGCTATTACAATCTCAGAATGTCATTTATATTCGTGACCTGGAAGTTTTGATTTATAGCTCTTTAAAGTTCAGAGAACACATGGACAACACATTTAACAAGCTTCAAAACTTTCAGGATTCGCAGCTCAAGCTTAAAGACCCTAATGTCACAATATTGTTATACAACTGTGTAGTAAGAAGTATCCTCGAGTATTTGTTCCCCAGTGTAGAATTCAGACTACTCGGTTTATGCTACCGGAATAGAAAAAATTCAAAAACGCTTCTTCAATATTCTGACCTTTGCTAAAGACAAATGTGATCTATTACGCCACTTATTAGTCTAAGCTAGAACACTTTAAGACTGAATCACTCTTATTTAGACGTAATACGAGCGATGTCACGTTTTTATTCACGGCCTCTTCGATAGTGCAGAGTTTTTGGAAATGATAGATATTGCGGTCCCTCGAATAGGCAGTTGTCTATATGACAGAAAGCCGTTTTCTTTGCCTTTCTATCGCACGAATATAGGTAGATACGCACCTCTGTACAGAACGCTTGCCTCATATACCGGCTTAAAGTCCACGTTTGACATAATATAGCTGTTCTTTAGCCTCGTCCAAATTCAAAATACACTTTACACTTTAGGGCTTTGTCACTTTAACGTCATGTTTGAAATCCTGCAATAATCTGTCAAAGGCGTTAAAGTTACAAGTAGGGTTTGCAATATCCGTTCGTTTTTTAAATTCGAATAATATGAATAGTTCGATTTCAGATATTCGAATATTCGAATTTTTCGGATAATTTGAATATTTATTGAAATAAAACGAAATAATGATTTAAAGTTATATAATCAAATATTATAACGTTTAAAAATACAGACATTGCCTTAAATATAAAAAAACAGCATTCCGTGGTCAAATTAAAAATTATTAGTTATTAATTTAGGTACTAATTACACGACGGCACGACCATAAACACAACAAACAACTAACCCTTACAACTGATAACGGTTCCCGTGGTCGTACGATCCTCCTTATGGCGGAGGTTGAGGAGTCGGTACCGGGCTGTGGCTGTGAGCCCCGACCGGGGTGATCTGCGCTAACCGTGAAAATGGCCAGGGGCCTGTTCATCAAGAGCTTGTAACTTGTAATACAAGTGGAAGTCTCTTTAAAAAGCCTGTCAAGATTTTCATAAACAGGCCCCAGGTCCTTGGGCTTGGGCTGCGGGTTGGAGGGTGGTGGTAGATGGTTCCGTGTCTTGGAGGCGGCGGTGAGGAGCGGGATCTTTGTCCTGATACCCGCGGTGGTTCAGAGTGTAATACTCAGAGAGTAGGTGCCATTTCTAGAAGACTCTAGCAATCCCTCTGAGGATTATGGCGAGGATAGCCTCGCCGGTCTGCAGAGCTATCAGCACTTAATATATTCAGGGCTATCTTCACCGTCTCGGTTTTGTCGTCTTGGATTGTGGCTGCTGGGGCCGAAGCTGGGTTCGCCGCAGTTCTTGGCAGTGGGTGCAGGGGCGGATGTGGCGACTTCAGCAGGGGGCTTAGGTCCTCTGTTTCGCGCTCCGCGCTTTTTGCGGCGGGTGTCGTTTCCGGGGGCCATTAGGGTTGCGCTGCCTTGACAACGCGGTCGGTGGAAGACTCGCTGCCTGGGCTTCGGGGGATGTAGTGAATTCTTAGCCCTTCGGTTTTCCTCCAACAGGACTGGGCAGGACGCGCTGTTTGCGGCGTGTGCACCGCTGCTATTTGCGCATGTTGGTGGCTCCTCTAGGGGCCGTTGGCTATGGGGCGGTGGCAGTAGTTAGAGGGGTGGGCGACGTTTTGGCAGCAGTGGCAGTGCACAAGGCCTCGCTTACCCCTCCAGGGTTCAACGATGAGCCTGCAGAGTATCTCCGTCACCCTGAAAATCTTGGCGGCTGGTGCATCTTTTTTGACCGGGGTGTAAAAGATGCAACCAGGTCTGTCCCGGCGTGCCTTTTTGTGCCTGACGTACTCAACATCGAAGCCCTGGGCCGTTTGGTCATTGAGGATGTCTTCCGGTAGTGTATCCAATGGTAGGCCCTTGATGGCCACCTTTTGGCAGCGCTCACTGGGCAGGGAGAAGGAGTGCCACGCCCACCCGGAGTCCTCCTTCTCAAGGTCAGCGAGGTACCTCTGTACCTCTCTGTACTCCTCCTCCTCCAACGGGGAGAAACACACCCTGTTTTAAAGCGGGAAGGGGCGCGTCCCAGGCGGTTCTTCAGGGCCCGGAAATGGCGACCCCTATTGGAGATCCGCTGGACGACCAGCGGCGGGTATCTGGTCCTCTTGGGGGCTTGCGCTGGCATCAGTCCTGGACCCCTTGTCCTTGATAACGGTTGACTGACACCGGTTTGTGCTTTTGTTTATTGTAATAGCAGGTAGCAGGAAGCGAGCGACCCAACTACTCACTGCTCGTCATTTTAACACTTTCATTGCCAAGGTCTCCGATTTTCATACAAAATCGACCCTCCTAACGGGTCGGCGGCAGTGAAAGTGTAAGTTTCAGTGAGCTAGAAAATGTTTTTTTTTTGGTAACTAGTTTTGAAACTTCATAGCATGTCATGTTATATTTGCATTCCTGTTTTACTATATGCTTGTATGTGTCAGTAGGTTGAAGAAAAGCTGATTCTAGCGTTCTATTAAATGTAGGTAACTATTTAAATCCTTTTTTGTACTATTCACAATATCCGAATTATTCGAATAAGTAACATTGCCGTATTCGAATTTAATTTTTGTCGGATATTAATATGAATATTCGAATATTCGAATTGCAAACCCTAGTTACAAGGTACTAAAGTGTGCAGCTACTCTGAGGCAGACTATATACCTCTAGATAATAATATATCCATTTTACCTTCATCAGCTAAAGCGTAGTCCTTTAAATGGCTCAGCACCGGCAGCGTGACGGTGTGCACTCCGCCTGCATGCATGCAGGCGTAAGTATTGTTTGTGCACTGGAAAATTATACAATAATGTTAGAACTGGGACATTTCAATGAGGCTCTACTACATCATTATGTAAGTCAGGTCTACAAAAGAGAAAAAAAAGAAATACAAACATTTATTAATGACAAACAACAACAAAGAACAGAGAACGTATAAGAAGAATGTGGTCATGAAATGGTCCCAAGTCAGCGTAATGCTGGCGATTAAGTCAACGTTGGTCTTCCGGTGGAACCATAAGGTGTAACCCACGGAAGGTGACACACACCTACATAACACAAAAACGAATGAACTAAAATAAATGATTGCAGCGAAATTCAATAAAATGACGGGATACCATTAAATAGTTATTGGTTTAAGTTCTTACTGGGTACAGATGAACTGGATAAGAGTACTGCATGTCCCGGTCGTCGGGGTTGAGCACCATGCTCAGCTCCACCGCCTCTATCACGTACAGGGCGTGGCTGTCGGTGTCCTTGTCTGGCAGCTGGAATACACAATTAAACCCATTGTGCAGTAAGAGTGCCTACGTATTAGCAAAAGAAGAAAAAACGGGGAGCGCCAAAGTTCAGATAAAATTGCAACTCCGATTATTGTGGAAATGCGAAAATGTAATTTTTATATCGCTGGAACCGTAAACGTTTCAGAAATTCTGAAATATTCAATGTGTAGATAAGACTAGGTTAGGTTAGGTTTGATTTATAAAAATCCTGAAAAAGTAACAGTTGCTGAAAAAAATACGTTATGAGTTGCGATGATTATGACTTACAATACGTTATGAGTAAAATTAATTATATGAGCCAATATGGAATATGCTTAATTATTATTTTCCGTGTTGTTGCCGGGAATAGTGCCACTCTTTGTCTTCCCGTGGATGTCGTAAGAGGCGACAAAGGAAATACTGGCTTGTAATGGAGTTAGGCGATGGGTTTGCAACCTGTCACTAATACACTGGTAAACATCTTAGCCTGATTGATTATGCAAAATGTGGTTACAGAATTTAATCAACAAGTTTTAAGAGTTTTAACTCTGTAGCTCTGCCTACCCACCTCTGGGAATGAAGGCGTGAGTTTATGTATGTATGTATGCTTAATTATTGAGAAACACCAGAGAAACTTAACGTCGTGCTTGATGAGCACAAAAGAAAACGACATGTTGTAATTGTTAACCAATGATATCGGTTTTCGTTGACACCATTTTGAAGTATGCTTTCGTAGTCGTATATATTTTATTATTATTAGAAGGATATACTTCAGCAAGCATTTTACAAAACAAAACAAAACGACCTATTTTAACGATTCGCTTAAAATAACCCGAATGCTGGAAAATCTCATTTAGTACTAACCCTGAAAATGCCGCGAATTGCACTATAATAGTTACCGATGTTTGATTACAACTGAAGCTAATAAGAGCGTGTTAAAAAAAAGGGACTTTACTCACGTTAGGCAGCATCAGGCAGTGGTATAACGCAGCCGAACACGTAGCTACCACTACCAGCGGTGGCATGTCTTTGCCATTGGACAAGGCGGTGATGGAGCACGATTCTGATCCATAGTTGTCATCAGCTGGTGGGTACATCGCGAGAGGCCCGGTCAGTGTGTGCTGGAGGCTGAAACAGTTTTTAATTTTATTTTTTTACTAGCTTCTGCCCTCGACGCGCCTTGATTTGGATTATCGTTAGTCCCTTTTTGTTAGTATTTTTTTTTTAAATGCAATTGGGTGACTTTTAAGGGCATCTTCTCTATACAAAACATTCCCCCGATTGCATTAAATACTAACAACAATTTAATAACAAAAAAGCATTGTGTGGGTACATACAGTTCCTAGTGAATCTTTCTCCCATACGAAGTAACGATTTGGTTTTTCAAAACTTTTACCGTCGTACCAGCTCTCTCACCTCTTAGCTTCCATATCGCACTCCATCATGTACACATCCCCGTTACCCCTCAGGATGAGCAGGCTCTCGGAGTCGGGCGTAGTGGTGAAGTCCACCGCAGTGTCCCCGAGGCTGTCCAGGATCGGTCTGGATGCGAGGAGCCCGCACGGCTTTGGGCCGATGGTGAAGATCTTCACCAGCTTCGGACCTGTCTTCAGGGCTATGTTATACAGTCTGAAATTAGAGAATAAAATAATTAAAAATAATTATTAATTAATAAATAGCTAAAAAGCTAGTTTCGGAGATCTTTTGTATTTTTCCCTTATTTTCATGTCACGAAAAATCCTTCATTTCATGTTTTCTTTCAGAAGTTTTTCAGTGACGCGATCATAATACGGGGACAGGACTATGTTGGTCGCGTTTATCATTGTGGATAAATATGGATAAACCACCCGTTACTTTCTGTACACCTGCCCTTCTGCAATGGATTCTGACAAGTGCTAGAGTGAGTGCTGGGAACAGTTTTTGAATGATATACTATCAAATTAAGGCATATCCCAATAGATATAATACTAATGTTGGTTACCTGATGGTGTTATCGGAGACCAGAACCCAGAGATGGGACAGCGAGCTCGGGTGCCAGTGGACGCGACGCACTTCTCCTTGGGAATACAGGAACCTCTCGTCGAGGGAGAAACTCCTGGAACAGACAAGGAAGAGAGTTAACACAGGACTCAGTTCTCATTTCACTATTCACCAACTGTAAAACAATATTCAATTGTCATTTAAACTAGTATAGTTTTTCTCTTGAACCTACATCAAAAAGTTAAACCTAAATCTATTATTAACGAAGAAACTATCTGGTTGACTGATCGATCAAGGCACAGCCGAAACCGCTGGACCTAGGGACTTGAAATTTGGAGGGAATATTCCTTGGGTACCCTAGGGGACTAAGAAGGGATTTTCGGAAATTCATCGCCTAAGCGGTTAAAAGAGGGGAGTAGCGGGAAACTAATTCTGCGTCGTCTAGTCAGACACAAATTGAGACTTCTGACATAAATCCGACGTCCTGAAACTAAGTTTGGTGTCTGGTTTAATTTTGGGTTCAAGTTCAAAAATAAAGATTTTTTTTTAAATCTAGGAGGTATTAAACTAATTAGATTACCCCGACGTTGACACCTGTTCCTTTCACAGATTAAAATTCTTGACAAGCCCAGTAAATTTTCGTGAAACTTATTTAAGAACCACATTTAGAATAACCTTTTTAATAAACGTAATTACAGTCTACAGTCTTCTCTAACAAAAGTCTATACATTACGGAGTCCCTTACCAAAATGCAAACCTAATGATTCTGTTTCCTATCGACACAAAATGTATACATACATGCATACCTTCACTCCTGTAATCACAGAGTGAGGTAGGCAGAATGTATAGAGTTGACATACTTAAACGTTCGATGCGATCTGTCATCAGCTTACATCAATCCTATATATTCTGTCGATTTTCAAAAATCAGTCAAAGACTTTAATTTGGTACCCACCTTAGGTCCAAAGTCATCTGACATTCTACAACAATAAGGTTGAGTTTCCTATAAGTTACAAATGTCTTGGCATCTCTAATGACATTGACTTCAAGCATTTTTTTTTAAATGGGTCACAAATTAGCGAGCGACCGTTATTTATTTATTCATTGCATTATGCATCTTGACTAGGCGCCGAGGCACCCTGTGACCTCGTTTGTCTTCTCCTGCGCTAAAAATATACCTTGGACCCTAGACGATGACAGAGAGACAAAATCTTCAACCACCCCCATTTTAGTTTCAGGGGTATAAATAGACGTTCTTTAAACATTAACGCCCACAGAGGCTCAGTGATTAACGTCACCGATTCCCAAGACAGATGCTGTGAGTTCGGGGAAGCAGAAATCTTCGCATTTTATATCAATTTGTGGCTAATTCGCAGGACAAGGGAGGCATTCGTATAAAACCTAATTAACACTATTAGAAAAGCGATAGGATGTGATAAAAGGTGAGGGAAAATTTGCCATTTATTTTAATTACTTTTTAAATCACAGCAAATTAGTAGTCATAATGTTTTAGATTTCATCGCATATCAATACTATAAGATACTTACAATAAATGAACGAAAGAATATACATTTACTGACACAAAAACGACACGGTTTAAAATAAACAAAGAAGACAGATAACATATTCAGACATTTTGTTTACTTTCAAGAGCTTTCTTCAGGGCAGGGCAGTGTCAGAAATGTCAGCATGTGTTTATTGTTTTCCATATCAAAAAAGTAAATAAAATACTGAACATTTCTAATACCATATTTTAAACGACTGATTTGCACTCTATAATTAATCCCTATCTATATCTATACTTAATATTATAAAGATGAAAGATTTGTATTTTTGTGTGTGTATATGTTTGTAACGAATAAACTCAAAAACTACTGGACCGATTTCAAAAATTCTCTCACCATTAGGATGCTACATTAACCCTGAGTAACATAGGCTATGTTTTACTTTTTTGCGCGTACGGAGTCGCGGGCAACAGTTATTTGTATATAAAGTCGCACGTCGTCGTGCCAAAAATACAAGGTCTTTTCATAGGTCAAATTTAAATAGCCGCCGCTGGCAGCAACCAGAGAGTGGTGTAGCAACTCGAGGGCTGGAGGGTACCGTGCACCGGGCCCCCAAACTCAGATGGCCCTCGGAAAGGACCAACAAACCTCAAATTGAACTAGCCCAAAATTAATTTGATAAAACCTAAACTAACCCCCTTTGGTTACGCCTCTAACAACAACAGGGTAAGGCTCAAACTACCGAAGGTAAGGGCTGCGCAGATAGGTAACTCCAAGACTTTGATATCCGTAGTGTAGAAAAACTCCAGAGCACAATAAAACCAAATATTTTCCTAGCAAAATCACGTGTTTTTGTCGCTACCTTCTAGCAAAAACCTTACCTCGGTTCCTAAGCACCTATATTTCTAATCCCGGCCATATTTTACTCTTTACGGTAATAAAAAAAAATCGCCATCCTAATATCATACCCAATGTCCAGGTGGCCCATTATCATTGGGAAAAAAAGATCATTCATTACCCCCGTGATAAATACGAAGGAAGGTCTCACCCTTGCCTTTGATAATTATTTGATTACGGCGGCCATTTTTGTTTTTGCGGCGCGGGTTAATCTTTCGTTAGGTCGCGTGATTGTGTTGTGGTCTATGGAATATTTTATTGAATTAGCACGTGTTTGCTTGTTAGATTATGGTATTTCATTATTTAATTTTGCAAATGTTATTGGTACAGTCGGCGTTATAAGTAGGTGCACACTTTTGTACCTTGTCGGTTTAACGCCTCTTACAGATGAGTGCAGTAGTTCAAACATGATGTAAATCGTTGCTTTAGAACTCGTATCTGATATTCAAGTTTGAACTTAATTCTCTTTACGCTTAGGTTCAAAATCGTTTGGCACGAAATATGAGATACGAGTTTTTTTTTTAAAGCAATGACGAAATGTGACATAGCACTTAAGTGTGTAGCTACTTAAAAGGTCGACCTTAAGTATAAGAAGCATTTTAACACCAAAGAAAATAGGGTAGTTAGAAATCGCAAATCGAACTAAAAGTTAAGTAGGGTGGTGGAACCAGTAATGATGGACACTTGATTCTTATTTAACAGAAGATAAGGGTTATTTATACATTTGTTTTGCAACAATCAATTTATAACCGTATGATCTTAGAATTATGTCCATCATTGGTGCCGTCGCCCTAGACATGGCAAGCATAAGATATTCGTTTTACACGTAGATTTTTGTGATATTGTCAAAAGTTAATTTCTATTAAATGTGTCCCTTTCTTGTCAATGTTAACAACCTGAACCTCTATTCTAGGCTGTAAAAAAAGCATCGTATCTGACCTGTTTTTTAGTATTGCTTTTAACTCGGCGGCCATTAATGTCAAGTAAATAAGACCTATCAAACCGTTGACAATACGATGACAAGTCAGAGACGATATGTTTTTTTTTCGCCTAGAATCTCGACCCTGATAGCTCACAATATCGCTTAAATAACGTCGAATGCCTAGTCCGTATGCGCCCTACTTAGCATGTTTCTATGCGCTATTATTCCCTTCGCAATGGCTTTAGAAATCCACCGGCACTGCTAACTAGGTCCCGAACGCATCAAAGAGTGGATTAATGCAACGGAAGGGGTATGAGGACAGATCTCCCCTATTAGTCGGATCGTTAGAAAAGTTCAGCAAATGTAATCATCTACATAACATGTCACTTTTTTATGACAAGAAGGCAAACCGGCTACCTGATGGAAAGTTCTTTGGTGAAAGAAGATCAGAGGGCTCAGACAAGATGCACTACGCTAACTAACGTTTCTATTCGATTCGTTTTTAAACCGATCGCGTCACTGGTAGACCACGTGACTTTTCGTATCACGTCATCTTCCAGTGACGCGATTGGTTTAAAAACGAATCGAATAGAAACGTTAGTTAGCGTAGTGCATCTTCTCTCAGCCCTCTGAGACCCACAGACATTCGCATTCTTTAGAATCTCAATCAAAACTGGCAATAAACATTGCAGGAGGTCACTCAAGAAAACTTGAAGATCTGCCACTTACAGCAGACTATGACTCGGGTGAAAGCGCTCATAACAGCCTATAGCATCACTATTTTTTTTCATTTCATTTCACGGTACTAAATTCTAGTATAAAGGCGGTTTTCAAAAAAAGTGTACATAGCCAAGGGCAAAAATTAAGGGACCGTTAATTTTGGTCAGGTTACACGAAAATTAGCTATACCGTTATAAAACAAATGGTGGTATCTCAGGCAAAACTCCTGTAGCAAGTGCGACCGTATTACTACCGGGTGAAGCTTGAATCTGCTTCGTTTATTGAATTTGAGATACCTCCAATTGGCTTATGAGGGCAGTATATAAATGAATAATTAATTTTCGTGACTCACCTGTCTTAAATTTAGTCCTTAACAATGTACTCTTTTTTTGAAAACCGCCCATAAGTTACGGTCACTGCTAACTAAATTCCGAACGAGTCAAAGAGCTTAATGCAACGTGCAGTGAAAGCGCATTGAGATCAGTTCTAGTTGGATCGTTACAGAAGTTAGTCCAGGTCGACGTCCAGATGATGGCTATAGTTTGATAACAAGGTTGACCCAGTTCGAAGTGACCCTGCTGGATTTGAAGCTTAAAACCTTTCGTTGGAATCCATTATAGTAAATATAATGGTTCTCTATTGGATGGCATAAAATTATTTGTAATAATATGGTTACGCATAATTGCTTTTAGCCGAAATAGCGATGTGCATAATCATCTTTACGCATATATTTTTACGCATAAAATTAAAAAGCATAAATACAAAACGCATAATCGTCATGAAGACTAACGTCAAATAGCATAAATACAAAAAGTCATAATAATAAATTGGCATAATTACAAAATGCATAACAGTATTATCCTAAAAAATAATCATGTACAAATGGCACACAGCAATACAATAAATTACTATAGCGAAATTCGTAGACGTACTACGAATTAGTTTTGGTTTTGTGGTTATATATATTTAGGAACTAAGGCGAGGTCGACGGAGGTCCTCCTATTCTGCGTTGCTTGGGCGCTTCGCGCCTGGATTTCATATTAACCTAACCCAACCTAATGTACCTAACGTGACCTAATTTAACCTAACCTAATATGTATGTATGTATGTAAACACTTTATTGTACAAAACAAAAACAATACAAAGAAGATTAAAAAAAAAAGTACAAAGGCGAACTTATCCCTTTAAGGGATCTCTTCCAGCTAACCCTTGAGAGATTGAGAGAAGTGAATGTAACAACGAAACTGTATTTTATTCATTTAGAAAACTGAAATTATGGTTAATGACAAATATAAAAAATAATTATTAGCCCAAACAATAATATACATAATGTGTATTAGTCTAATACAAATTAGTCCAACTGAAATTATTCTAATAGCGTTCTATGCCAAAAAAGTATTAGGCCAAAGTATTATTATGCGACAGTACTATTATGCCAATACAAATTATGCCAAATCAATTATGCGAAACAATAATAGTCTAAAACATATTATGCGATCCAAGGGGATCCCAAATATAATATATAGATATCAAAATTTCAAAATTACATGAAAAACGTCGCTGTAGTAAATTAAGAAACTTAACCAAGACGGGCAAGTTTGTGCTTCCTTCATATAAAAACGTGTATGGTATGAGAACATACCACTATATCTTACCCAAAGTAATTAATGAACTCCCAAAAAACATACAAGATTTATGCCTCTACAACCCTAAATCAATAAGACGTGTAAAAAAGTTCATTATATCATGTATTAACTTGGATTACATTCTTTGATTGTCATAGTCGTAAATAATTGGAATTAAGTTATTAAGAAATAATATAAGAACCGGTCAAATGTCAGCCCAAATGGCATTATTTGACACTTGATCAAAATTTGAACTAGCGGTTCTTTATAGAACCTACATTCAATACCTACCTACATAAACATAACCTACATTAAAAAAAAAAACATTTGTATAGTAGCTCTTTACTCCGAACTCACTGACTACTCACAAGCCTCTGTGACTTTTGTAGTCTTTAAAATTAGAAACAAACTCTGCGATAAATGTTTTATTTGGACAAATAATAAAAAAAAAGTTGTAACTATTATTTGCAATTAAATATAATTTATTTATTTGAACATTATAGCAAAATGAAAAAAGAAGAACTAATGCGGATTTAATGGTTTAGGGCATCCTCTATCAGTCAACCAATTAGCTAAACAGAAACAAGTCAAGTGCTGGTGATGTGAATATTGTTATTAACTTTTGACTAATTTGTATCCATGTTTGGTTTGTTACGAAGATTACAATATTTCAGCTGTGAAAATATTCTAGGGCTACAGTACTACAATAATAGTAGTCTTGAAATTTTGATCAGTTCAAAATTTCCTTTCTAATCACCAAACTTTGAGAATACCGTTTTGGAAGCAGTACATGGAGCCAAAGCTAACACGCAAACAGAAATGTATAATTTAATGTTTTTTATGTTCAGTACATATATTTTGACGACTTGATGTAAACTTACTTTCAAAATTAAATAAAGTTAATTCATAGCATAATGAGCAATAATTTTAAAATCCTCAAGAAACCCCCTAAACAATAGAAATATAAAAATTGAACCCATGACCTTCTAAAGCTCATATTACAGACAACATTGAGCTTCAAAGCTGAAGCCCGTAAGCTCCGGTCAGCTTATGGAGATAGATTGATCGCGGACGTCTTTTGGACAGACTTCAAATTGCCTTGAAGGGTCTTCAAGTATTCATAAAACATACATACTAAATAAATAAGGGGACCAAATTTGAATGAACACATAGGCTACTTTTCATCGTGGAAAAAATTCAAGTTCCCGAGGCAATAATAATCGAAACCTACGCAGACCAAGACACGGGTAGAAGCTAGTAACTAAATAAATCTTACACGAATTGACCCAGTCCAAAGCAAGGATTTAGATTTCTTTTTGTGACATAGAGAAGGCAAACATGCGCACGGACTATCTGATGGTAGGTGGGATCTGAGACCCATAGACACTTGTATTCTAAAGACTGAAAATATGTTGCCAACTCGAAAGACTAAGATGGCATGCCTATACGCTAGTCATTTCACAGTTGCCTTACTCCCATACCGGAACTCAACAATGCGAACGCAGCTGTTGGAGGAAGGCTATGTAAGATGGTGGTAGCGATCTACACGAGGTCGTACTACCCGCAGAATCGAGTTTTTTTTTTATAAATGATTTTATCGAACATAACGAAGCATCTGTCAAATTTAAAGGAAGATAAAAATGCGTATCTTCAGAAACATGGGTAGAGGCTGATAGGTGCCTAGTGCCAAAGTTTCGCGTTGCAAGAGCACTTAAAAAACGAAACGGACAAGAACCATGAATTAGCCCTGGATCCTGATTCGTGTACAAAAAGGACTCGGCTAAAGAAAACGGCACATTTTACCGCGTAAATCACACAATTTTTACATACCAAAGCGAGGGTCATTTTGCCACGTGAAAATAGGAAAAAAGTTACAAACGGCCGCACATTAGAACAATCGCGGCCCGGGGCGATGTCTCCGGAACAAAAACCGATAAAAACACGAAAAGGTTCCGATTCGGTAAAAAATAAGAATTAGACAAAGCGTTTGGGGTTTCTATACGTGTCCAGTTTTTACGAGCAGCCCTTTTGTCCTTCCGGGTCTTTTTTAAATAGATCAGCGCGGGTAAGTAAGGCCGGACGTCCAACCTGAAATATTATTGTGGATTTTTCTGCTCGGCATTCATAAATATTTTGCCGGCGCGGGGGGTCGCCCGAGGATTTACTCGAATCGGCGTAGAATTATAAATTCGTTTAATAAAATATGATACGATAAAGCCGCTTTTTTACTCGAGCGGACCTCTATTATATTTTGTTTAATTTATATATGAATAATTTAATTTAAAAAGGAAATCTCGGGGCTAATGAAATTTTTGTTTTCGAGATAATGAATTGAAAACACGTCGGCCGGCGGTGTCGCCTCGCTGTTATTCTTTTCTCGGCCGCTCATTCGGATTCATCCTCCGTATTTAAAAACCCAAATAAAATTAAATATATATATGTATTAATTACGACGCTAAATTTCCCCGTCGGATGAGTGTATGCTACACACGTTTCCCTGCGTTTTTTTTAACGCATGGAAAAATTAATTAAGAATCTAACCGTACTCTCGGAGGTTATAATTTGTGTGGCCGTTTTTTTTGCGGTGGCAAGTGTAGGTAAAAAGTATAAAACCGGCGGTTGAGATATCGGTCCGCAAAAAGGCCAACGACGCCTTTAATCAACACACAAACGACCCGGCGCGCGATCAAACGGGCCGGTATTAAAAATAAAAACCCGGCACAAATATAAAACGGAGAACATCGATCCAGACGGCCGGCCGCGAGGGATTAAAATCGTAACGAACGCACAAAAATATTCAAATACAATACTAACAAATTGATACAAACACTCATTAGGGCGAGTCGCGGAGTCCCCCTGCCCCCACGGATCCGATCTCACCGACATTACAATCCACATCCAACGTACAAATATTATCTAAAATTCCTTCTCATTTATAATCCTTTTGTGTCCTCAGCTCGGTCCTCCGTCAAATCCCCTTCTCCCCGTGGGGTGGTGGGGTATTTTTATATTTTTAATCGCGTTGGGCATTATCCAAATGGACATTGGCGGTCGCGCCGACTGTCGCTGCCGCCGAGATGATAAATTCTCCTTTCGTTCGACACCCGCACCCTGTTTTGTTTCGTCCCTTCTCTAATGTGGCTCCTTTATTTCTACTATTGGCATCGAAGTGGAAAAAAATGTACCGCTCAGTCATTAATTATGGGCGATTTGTCTGCGGGTGACTTGCGAGCATTCTTCTTCTTTCCGGTGTTCGACGATTAAAAATGGCTTGCCATCTGTGCCCTTCCGCGGTTAGGTTTTTCCTCAAATGAGAATTGATTGTGGCAATCGTTTGATGCAGATTCGAAGCGGCCCTTTCTTCTGGCCGTGATCGATGTTCGCTACATTGTCGTCTCTAATTACCTTCCGTTTTTAATAAAGTTTTTAATAATGGCCGACGAGGAATGACGCGGCGATGAATAATGGATGATACGGTGAGCTAAAAAGACACCAAATAAGCCGAGTAAAGTTTTGACACTAAGAATTATTGGCTCTGCAGGTGGGATAGGACGTAAAATTCCCGTTTACTTAGGGAAAGAAGTTTAAGAGCGTCCCTAATGACGCCATCGATAACCCATAATGTTCGAAGCGGGGGAAAAAATCAGCGACAAATCATCCCTAATTCACCCACGAAACAATAACACCGATCCCCTTTTAAAATTGCCAAACAAGAAGAACAATATCTTCCGTAACATAAAATTCGAAAAAGTTTAAATGGGGCCCAAATCCTGACCAATAAAACATAAAAATACCGCAATATATTGTAGAAGAATCCGAAACGTCCATCCTATTAGTGCGCGGCCAAAGAGAGGAGACGTGGTCGCTACTTTGCATATAGAAAAGCAATTCGTTTTTTCGCGTGTTCACGAAAAATAGAAAAAGTTTAGTCAAGCGCGACTCATGGTTGTTGTTTGGTTCCGCTAGTGAGAAATGAGAATTTAGTGAAATACGATTGATTTTGTAGCATTTATGAAGTAACGCCGTGTTCGACTAACTGATATAAGTACCTCATCTTCCGGTTGATTAGTAACAAGAAATTTTCAATTATTGAATATTTCTTGGTAACAGAATGGGATAGAGCGAATGGGAAATGCCGGTCCGTGAAATATAAGGTCTGACAATGTCAAACCGATCACTAAGTTTCAGATTCCTCAGGTGTCTTATTCGTGGTGACGGGAAGATCGAATAAAGGAGGTTGTTGAAGTCAGCTTGTAGACCGATTTCTTCTTCTTTTTTGGTTTTGGGGACGGATTCTCAACATGCTGAGTCTACAACAAGCCGAATTTCAAAGTAAACAAAGATAAAACGCGCATCTCACACAGGCCTCAGAAGCATCACAAACTAAATCAATAAATGGATCTCTTTCAATAGTTATAGGTAATATGGTTACAATTTGCTTCTCATGTAGTGAATGTCTAGATAAGATGCCCTAGGCCCTAGAGCCCTGGGGCTAAATGGGTGAGCGTACTCTTTAAGGTCGGCAACGATTGCTCTCGTGGTGGTTCTATAGTGTTCATGCGCAACGATGATACTTTCCATTAGGTGCCTTGGTCACTGGTTTGACTCCTCTATGCATATTCAGCAAGTTTGCTTTACGTTCTCATAAGTTAGCGACTTTCCGAAATCTGTCAAATTGTATGTAGCTGCCACGGGTGTCCAAATTACGAGTACCTTAGTCCTAACTGTCCATCGTTTGTCCGAATTATTGTTTGTAATAAACTGGTTCTCAGCTGAGACAGATAACTTTTCAAGTTTTCCAAATATACCTGCAGTAAGGTTAGGTTAGGGTTGTATTATAACCAGAGATCGGATAATTGGGTGTCATTACTCGCAATAATGTGGAAATGACTCCAAAGATTTTAATTAAAAAAATTAAATTACATTAATTGATTTCTTACCTGAACTTTAATCTTGATCCTTTGCAGGACAGTAATAAATGAATAATACACAGACGTGAGGAGTGGCCATTAATAATCTACTTAAGTTTGCTCCACTAACATCCGTAGATTGCGAAAGGAGCTTTTCACCTCTTCAGTTTATTTTAGCCGTGAAAAGGAATAAACTAACCACGATAAAATTATGAAAATTACTGGTTATTTGCTTTATTAAATCTACACAATAAGAAGTCTCAAGTCAAGTTTTTGCAAAGGATCAAAATTATTTTTACTGTAAGTAATCAATTAATGTAATTTAATTTGTTTGATTAAAATCTTTAGAGTCATGTCCACCTTATTGCGAGTAATGACACCCATTTGTCCGATCTCTGATTATAACGACACTAAAAAAAAAACAAAATTCAGGTAAAGGCTAAAGGATAAACGAAAATTTGGACAAACGATGCATTATTGCAAATGACGATTAGGGATGCATTAATACAGACCCAGCTATCACAGAACCACGTCAGCTTTCAAGCCTATAAACAATCTTTAATTCCTGCACTCGTCAAAGTTTAGGCGACCAAGGGAATAAAGGCTTGTAGTAATTTTAGGCGATGGGCTTGCAACCTATCACTAGTACACTGGTAAACATCTTAGCCTAATTGTGCAAAAAGTGGTTAAAGAATTATCAACAAGTTCTTAGAGTTGAAGTAATTCTGTAGCTCTGCCTACGCCACTCTGGGATTAGACGCGTGAAGGTATGTATGTATGTTAAAGTTTCCAGAATGCATCACCGCAGACCTGAATACCATTACCTAATTCATTAATATAAACTCGTAGTCGGATTTAGAACCCCTTCATGTAGCGAACCCCTTGGACCCGACGGCGCCCTAAAAAATGGAAAAAGTGCAGTGGACTGCGGGCAAGAATTAATGGTGCGAAACTTCGGGCTATCCCGAAGCGCTGCGATTCAAATTTATGTACGTCCACGTTCCGGGTTCGAGCGGTTTTTTGAGTGCAAGTCGGTCGGCGATAGTGTTTTAGGTTTTTTTAGCTAGTTGATTATGTGGGTTTTTTGAGGTTAACGGTTACATGTGGTTGAGTATTCGTTGGATTTTGGAGTCGCTTCTCTCTTTTTATTTAAGAGTAGCGCACTTAAATCTTTTGTACAACATTAGACAGTAAAGTATAGGTGAAAAACTTAAGTAAATGACCTCTTGCATGTAGTTGTAGTTGTAAGACATCTGTATAGACGGTTTGACATTCTATATTTGAAATTTGACGAAAATTCCATATTAGTTTTGTACACAACTACATGCAAGAGGTCACATTAATACTTAAGTTTTTCAACTATATATGACTAACTTTTTTATGGCATGGAGAAGGCATAGCACACATGTTACCTGATGGTAAGTGGGATCTGAGACTCATATATTTGCAATTTTTAAAGACTACCTACAATCTCAAGACTGTAATCCTAAGACAAAAAATACTTTGCAAGCCCTTAGGACTAAAATGGAATGCCTATGCCTATGCTAGTCATTTTCACCTCTATTATTACTGGGTCAATATTGCTTTTGACATGTTATGGTATTGTTTTGAACTCGTACGCCTTTACTGTCAAGTAAATAAGAGCTATCGTGACGTTGACAATATGATAACATGCCAAAAGCAATATGGTTTTACCGAATAGAATAGAGACATACTTACTTAATTAACTAACTTAAAAAAGAACTGACGGAACTAAACACAACCATTTTAAAAATCCACACCTCCACATAATATCTTGTACTAGACGTAACATTTGACGTTAGTTCGGACTACCTTCACAATCAAACATAACCAACCGGCCACGTAACAATTAAAAACAGCTGTCGCAAGCCGACGTGACTATAAACAAAACAACTTGGTACTTGCGCCCACAAATCTGCCCGCTGGCTCGTAAAAGGCGGCATATTTTTTCGCATGTTTGCGAATAGCGGAGTCGCGGAAAGCGCGGTGTCGATTGCGGACGTGTGAGGTATCGGGCCCGTTCGCATTCGAGAAACGTTTTGATACTTGTACATATCATTTAAAATGTTGGCAGTTTGCCCTCGTGAATGACTGACACCCTGATAATTAACAGGCTAGGATGACATTTAATGTTTGAATACTAATCTAAGATGGCTGAAGAATGACTAGCACCGTTGCGCTCCATCTTAGTCTTCAGGGTTCTCAATGTATATGCAGTCTTGAGATTGTGTAACTAACCATTTGGTGGTTTAAATTCATGTACATAACAGTGACATTATAATTATATGACTGAAGTTCAAAAATAAAAGATAATTTGGAACTTGACAGAAGCGCGTGGAGCTAACCCCATGTGCTTCTGTTCATTCCATTAGAGAAAATACTCTTTTACCGAACAATTGTCCTCCGCGTGATGTCCATGGACTTATTCCTGTAATAAGTCCATGGGAATGTCTATAAATAACCCGAAATTGGTGAAATACACCTTAACAGGAGTGAAAGTCATTCATTAAAATTAGAAAGATAATTTAAGATTAAGTTTTTCTATGAAAATCGTTGTTTCTATGAAACTTTTTGAACTCCACATAATGTATATTTTGTGAAGCAACTGTCATGTTTTTTTTTATGAGACTTCGTACGAGTAAAGTTAGTTTTCTGCTCCACCTATTTCGTCCTGTTCAGAGGAAAAACCCCAGCTATGCCTCCAAATTTGAAGTCCGTAGTTTCAGCGGTTTCGGCTGTAGGTTGTTTATCAGTCAGTCGCTCAGTGTTTTATATATTTAGATATAGTCCATCCGCTTAGATAGTGTCGCTACACTCACACATACGTGTGGTTATTGTAGTATAATACGAATATAATTTGATGTAAACTGCTAAATGCACTTGCGGGTGTGACGCATCAAGTGAATTTCGCAGTGTACTTAGAATTATATTCGTATTATATTAAAATAACCAGAAGTACGTGCGAGTGTAGCGACACTATCTAAGGGAATGGAGTATAAATAGATGAAGGCCAAGCAGTTTATGGGAAGTAATCATCACGCTGCATATGGACACCGGCAACTCAAAAAGGATTGTTTATGATATAGGAGCCAGGTGGCATGTGAGCTCATTTGTCTTACAAATTAGCCTAAAAGTTCCAAGCATCAAGACTACCTCTCCACAGCGCCGCATTATCGTGCGGGCACAACGATCACCGCGACCGGCCGCGTTATTCCGCCCCCGCATTTTACAGACTTTCCTTTTTCCCGCGGTCGAAACTGTTTAATGATTTGAAAAACGTGTTCTATCAGGCTTTACGCGGAAACAACCGAAAAAAAGCCGACAACAAAGGGTTCACAGCAAATATAGACTGGTTCCCTCGAGTTTGCTGTTCAAAAACCATCGTCAAATTCAATTTTGAACCTTGTTTTTTACACGGCACGGTGGGGTGTTAGATTTTTATTAACAGTATTGGTTTTGGGTGAGGTGTTCGGGCAGATCTCATCGGCAATTTATTATATTTTGTCCGGTGGAATTTACGATTATTTGCGAAGAACAATGGTGTTGTGCGATTGGGCGTTCTAACGCCAATATACGCATGACGCATGGCCGTTTATGATTACTTATCTGTGCTCAGTAATTATTGGCTGTAACACTGAGGTTTGAGATTAGAGAAATACCTGACATCTACCAAAAGGACCACAACTTAAACTTAACAAAAGAGACATAGTACAGGTGGCTGACCTAATGCCAGATGATGTGAAATGATCCCAGCTCAGCACGTTGCTGGTAGTCAAACCAGAGCTGGTCTTCCATTTGCTACATAAATTCTACAATACAATATACATCCCAATGATATAATACGTAAAAAGAGGTAGATATGTTATACGCACTTCCATAAAGGCACCCTAAAACCAAGCCAATTGGTACACCTTTACTTAGTCTTGCGTCGTCAACGGAACCGAGAACTAGTCTGCAGAGCAAACTTACTCGTCTCTGTTTCGCTCCCCGAAATTAGCATACCATCCTGCTTTCACATGTCATTTATGAATTAGTATGTAATTGAAATATTTACTGATTATGTGTGTCTAAGCCGGGCCATTTTTACACGCGGAATACCGTATAGGTAACATATCTACCTCTTTTTATATTATATCATTGATACATCCCTAAATACAGAACCTTGAACACATGAGAGACGCGGTCTTTGTGTGTTGAAGTAAAGCTAACACACCAATAATTAGAAAAGAAAGGGAAACGCGGATTAACATTCCGTCTGACGATATTTTCTTGTTAGTTCCTTGTATTAGAATATAGACTATCATTACTATCAGTTTATCTTAAGGTTTTAAACGTTCCTTCACAGGTTTTGGAATTTCTGACAGACTTGATACTGCAGGTGAACTGTTACCGCCTTATTCATAAACACACTATAAACTTATTTTAGTTAAAGAAGCTTTGTCACTTTATTGTAAGATGCATGTCACAATGACAGATAAGGAAAGCCTATTTTAGCGAATTGGAATATGCTCTGTCCTAATCTGTCATTGTCACATTTCCATTAGACAGAAAGGGACAACGCATACTTTAACTAAACTAGGTTTCTAGTGCCGTTCATGAATAAAAAGGTTAGTCTTTGGTGCTTTAAATGTGATCAAACGGCTCTCGAAATTAATAAACTATAATTAAGTAAATAGGTCTTACTAAAAAAAACTATATTACATTCTGATACCAAGTTTTGTTGAACAATAATCTCATTTTCTTTTTAAAAACATGTAGGTCAAGACATAACAAAATATAAACATATAATTCTACTTAACTATCAAACATATTTACACATGCTCGTATAAATAATTATCATACGTATGCAATAGGTAAATCAACAATACCTCCCACTCAAATAACTTACGCAGATTAAATTTTACTTGCCCGCGTCAACAAACACATAAAAAATTAAATTCAATATTTTATCCAAAATTAAAACAACAAAAAGACCAATGGCTATTAAAAAAAACCGACAATTTATATATTTACGGGCCCGATGAAATACGAAGGGTCACCCGATCGCTTCCGTTGTTTTAATTAAACCGAATATAATATACGTTTCATATATCGTTATATGTTATATGTGAAGGTCACTACGGTAACTCGAATAAAACTCGCATTATATTAAAGTACAACTCTGTCTCAATTTGATTGAGGAAATTATAACTTGAGAAACCTGACCAGCCGCTTTCTTTTTCACTTTAGTTTTCCATACAAAATTACTAGGGCTGAATAAATTATAATGATAGGCTCACTGAATAG
The DNA here is from genome assembly GCA_946894065.1 of Acleris literana. Classification (NCBI taxonomy): domain Eukaryota; kingdom Metazoa; phylum Arthropoda; class Insecta; order Lepidoptera; family Tortricidae; genus Acleris; species Acleris literana. The sequence goes on from OX335687.1 coordinate 3,869,951, forward strand.
TCTGTAACCTGTCACTGTCTGTTTTGAAATAAAGACCAGATAGCTATGCTATTAGCATAAAATAAAAGTCTAGTATGAAAATAAGTAATTTGTAATAAAAAACCATTACTACACATACACTCACGCTTTCATTCCCAGAGTGGGGGAAGCTGAGCTATAGAATTACCAACAACTCTAAAAACTTGTTGTTAATTCTGTAACCACATTTTGCACAAACAAGCTAAGATGTTTACCATGTGTAGGTATATTAACCATTATTAAAAGTCGGTTAACCCTTACCCAAGCTAAGGGATACATATTTTCCACATGAAATCTATTAAGTAATAATAATAATGTCATCCCGGTTAAGGGTTAAATCGAGAAACTCATTTACATCTCACCTCAAACTCGCCCTCGCGCAAACAGTAACGCACCCATTAAAAAATAGGGGAAGTATGAATAGAAAAATGGCATTATACATTTATTCTATTTGCCTGTGACGTGTAGTATGCACGTGTATCCCCGGGGAGCCATGCTGCCTCACGAACGCGGCTCGGGGCGCAAGATCGTTGGCCTATGCCGATCGATATGTTATGTGCAAGCGCTTCTCTGACTTTGTAGTTTATAATAGGTTTTTTTAATCGACCGCATGAAGTCAAAAGGGTAACGAGTTATACAGGGTGGTACTCGATAAACTGTACATATTGAAAGGGATGAAATTTTAGGTTAATTTATAGGTAAAACATTTTTTTTTTTAAATTAGCCACTTTTTTTTTTACAGTTTGTCAAACTTTTTAATAAAGTTTGGGTAGTACACTTACTTGTGACGGTGTAACTTTTGATCTAATAGCCCAAAAAAGATAAGACAAAATGCATAGTATTGACATTAGTTAGGTTTATAATAATTGATAACAATATTAGACCAATTAAAAAAAATAACTAAGTAACTGCTTTTTTTGTGGAAAATTACTTCAAAAATATCATTTTGTTTTCATAAAAACACGATTTTCTCAAATTTTTGCAGATGTTTTACAATTTTTTTTTTACCGTTTTTTAGATCTTAAATTAAAAGAGGAATAATAATAATAAGCAAAAAAAAAATTGTGAAATATCTACAAAATTTTGAGAAAATCGTGTTTTTATGAAAACTAAATGTCAGTTTTGCAGTAATTTATTAAAAAAATTAAGAAAAAAAGAGTCATTTTTTTTTCAATTGTTTTACCGATAAATTAACCTAAAATTTCATCCCTTTCAATATGTACAGTTTATCGAATACCACCCTGTTCGTTCTAAGGTCTGTTCAATCTTACTTGTCTTATATAGTAAACAACTTTCTAACCTCAAAATAAACCTGTTTTGGCTAAAACAGCTATTTTAAACAAAATAAAGCAATCACAGACAACACATTGGCCAAGTGATGTCCAAAATGTTTATTCAGTTTACTTTATTTACGATAAAACAGCTGTTTTAGCCAAAAAAGGTTCATTTTAAGGTTATAAAGTTGTTTACTATATAAGACAAGTAAGAATAAACAGACCTTATGTATGTGATCAAAAATCTAATGAAGCTCATAGACTACTGCGCCTCTATTCTAGGCGGTATAAACGATATCGTAGTTTTCCTGTTATGGTATTGTTATGACGTCAGCCGCCATTACTGTCAAGAAAATAAGAGCTATCAAAACGTTGACAAATCGATAACAGATCAAATACGATATTGTTTTTACCGTCTTGAATAGAGCCGCTGAACTGATTTGTTTAAATAGGGTGTTAGAGACTAATGGTGCGTCCCTAAATTAAAAAACCGTGGATAGAGTTGTGACGTCTCGTTAAAATTTGACACATTTTGTACATAGCAAATGTCAAATTTTAACGAGACGTCACAACTCTATCCACGGTTTCGGATATAGGAACGCATCATTAGCGATAGATAGATAGATAAAAATAGTGATAGTGGTTAGCCTAGACGGTAGCGATCCTGGCTGTGAAGCGGTCTTTGGTTCAATCATCGATAAGCGAATATTTTTCTCTCTCTTATCTCATCTTAATTAATGGCTTTCACTCCTTGTGTTTAATAAGGTGTATTTCGCCAGTATCGAGTTTTAGACAATCGCCATGGACTTATTAGAGAAACAAGTCCATGGATATGACACGCGAGGACAATTGTTCGGTTAAAGAGATTTACTCCGGTGGACTAAACAGAAGCACATGGGGTTAGCTCCACGCGCTTCTGTCAAGTCCGAATATTTTTGTGATGATGAGTTCGTGTTTTGTCCTTATCTGTCAAATTCAAATGTCACAATGACAGATAATGACAAAACATTGTATAGCTATACCACCGTTACTCAACGTTTATTAGTAAGGGGGTAAATCTAAGCACTGAGTAATTAAAAATGTTTTCCGAACTCTGAGCTTAAGACTAAATGATGACCCTTTAGTGGTGGTAGTTATCCTTTAAACTATAGCCAATCAGCAGTGTTCGCATTATTGTGTAACGTGTTTACCATGAATAAACGTAAGATCTAAGTCGTTAGATAAATGCTTGAACAAGGGTCGTTTTATAAATACTGATGCATCAAATAAAGGGTAAATAAAACTAGGTAATACGTTCAATGACCCCTGTGCTCCCTTATTAAACATATTAGAAGGGGTTCATTGTTGACATTGCTAGGCCAATTCAAAATATTACTATTATTTAGAAAGATTGAAATTACTTTAATATTTACTTTATGATATGACTTACAAGGTTGAATTTCAGTTACCAAAAACTATTTTCTTTGTTCGAATTTTCATAAGTCAGATATTGTTTTTTTTTAATGGCGTGAAGAAGGCAAACGAGCACACAGGACATCTGATGTTAAGTGGGATATGTGACCCATAGACATTTGCATTCTCTAGACTACAATCTAAAGACTGCAATCCTAAGACCGCAAATGCGTTGCCATCCCTGAGGACTAACGTGCCTCTATGCTAGTAATTTCACCGGTTATTTTAGCCCCACAACGGAACACAACAATGCGAACACTGCTGCTTGACGGTAGGTTAAAAGATAACATGATGGTAGCGACTCAAGCGGACCCTTCAATGCAGACGAAAGACATACATAATCTCACGCCTTCGTTCCCAGAGTGGGGTAGGCAGAGCTACAGAATTACAAACATCTCTAAAAACTTGTTGATAATTCTATAACCACAATTTGCACAATTAGGCTAAGATGTTTACCAGCGTATTAGTGACAGGTTGCAAGCCCATCGCCTAACAGTACTACAAGCCTTTATTCCCTTAGTCGTCTCTTACGACATCCACGGGAAGACATGGAGTGGCACTATTCTAACTCGGCAACCACACGAAAATGAGAATTGACCAGCTACATCCAATAAAGCTTCAAAATAACTATAACTTTTAGATTACCAACAAATTAATACCAGGACAACAAAGCCTCTTCACAAAGCCACACCAGAACTGTAAAAAAAGCCATAACACACGACAACATCATCGGCGTACAACGGAGGAGTTTATTAGAAAAGTCATTAATACCAAAGTGGAGTACGCGCTCGGCGAGAATAAAATAAAATTGGGGCCCATAAAATAAAATGGTTTCAATAAATTGTAAATGGAATCGGCTCCAGGGTCCGACTGCGCGACTCCTGCGGGGAACAACAAACAACATTCGCCCGCGACTTCGATATTGAGGATGTAGCCACACTGGATGAGGATATTTAGGACTTAGACTGTTACATATTATCGGCAGTTTTTCTTCGGCAGTATAGTGGTAAGTAGCCTGTCACGCGGGAGACAGGGGTTCGATTTCCCGCCGGAGACACTACCTATGACTTCTGACAGTACCTATGGCGTAAGTATCTCAGAGACCCACCACCAAGATGACGGCGTTGGTGATATTGGGACGGGTTGTTGTATTATTGCGGATAAATAAATCTCTTACTCAATTTTATTGCATTTATAATTATTTATGCATATAATAGTAGGTTAACATACTAATAAAATAAACATTAAAATAATACTAAGTTTTTAACATGAAACCCGAGATCCCTGTGTGTTTTTTCTGAAGGTTGCTAAGAGAGTGAATATCGACCGATTTCTGAATCGATCATAATAATTTTGAATTTTGAAAGATTTAGATCAATAAAAGAAACGTTATAGTTAGAAACGAAAGCAAAAAAAGGCGGTTGTAACCACCTTGTTACAAGTTAAGACTACGCAGAGCGTCCAGTGGCTCCCTCATTACTATTAAGTATTATGTTTTCTAACAAACTAAAGTATTGTCTTAAAATCGAAGGATGTTTTTTGTTGAACAAATGAATACCGCTAAAAACAATGCCTGCATGTTGTCCCTCCTTGCGCGGCAAAACCATTGGCATTTGGTGACGCCAAGACCTTTTGCCACGCCCAGTTTATTTGTTGTTTTGTCTGTATTTTAATTTTAATTTCGTTTTTTATTTTTAGTTTTCACTTTATTTTGTTGGTTTATGTGGCGATAAACACATTGAAATTTTAATTTTTTTTCATTCTGTGATCGCTAACCAACTTTGCCAGGTGTCGCAATTTTGTCCAGAAGAAAATTATTTTAATTTTCCATATTTATGCATATTTCTTGATCTAATTGAACTTATTATCCCAACACAACTTTTCAACTTGAGTTACTGAAAAAAAAACACCATTGAATTATAATTCAGTAGATACACACTATATGTACGTCATTCATTAGTCAATCTAAAAAAACGAGCCCTCCAAGAACCTTTTCATTGTGAGCTTGTCATTTGTTTTTTAGTCAGTTTGAAGTTTATTGTGACAATGCACAGTGTTTAACATTTTTGTTGGGGCCTGTGTCGCTTCCAGCACTTTTATCACACCTTTAATAATTAACAATACGATGCGGCCCAGTTTTTCCCGGTCAAAAAAAATCGTCCGGGATAAAGGTGATCAATATTGTAACGATACAGCCCTGATTGAATTACCCATGCGCGTGGTTGCGGTGTTGATTGCGACGGAATAAATGAGGAGGTGTTGATTTGATTGCGGTGATTGGTCGATAGGTTGATTAGGGGTTTAAATTGGTCGGAGAGTTCATTTGGTACTGTGTAGGGTTCCGTAACCATCCTTACTGACGATATGAAGAGGAGTTTTTGTGAGTGGAAAGCTTGTCTTTCATTGCCTATGACTTAAACAAGTGAATCGATTTTTAGTTGGGTTCGTTTTCGAAAATTCCCGCGGCAGTTTTTAATACCTACCATGACAATGAAAATCAGTTGGTCTAATCTCAAGATGAGGTCATTGGATGTAGTTAAAATGACACAGTAGTTAATATGAAGACAACATTGACACACACGTTACGTTGGTTGCGTGAGATATAATGTCACAAATTGACATCTTTTATTCATTCATTCACCTTTATTGCCAAAAAGTAGACATAGCGGACTTAATGCGGGCCATACAGAAACAAGTCAAGGTTATTGCAAATTTTAAAGAAACTAGCATCTGTATACTTTGTCCCCATCATGATATATCTTTAATACATGCAATACACACACGTAACTCAAATATCTTGTTTTCTTCCGTTCATTCTTTCGGGACTGCATCATTATTTAATAAAACAGTGGCTGGCTTTTTTGTTGCATCAGACAACACTACTTAACATTGGTCTCCCTCAGAGAAATCAATTCCAATTACATCTTCAAACAAACTGGCCAGCTTACTAATACCAAACAAAGCGCATATTAAACCAATTATACGCCACGTGCCATCTTTGCGTTGTGTAATCTGGCTTTTATCTCAGCTTAGGCCAAGGAAAGGGTGGCCAAGACAGCTAGTAGATGACCAAGGATTAGTCCAAGAGTACTTAAGAGAGGGAAGTATGCATTTACATGCAATATCATTGAATGTTAAATAATAGGTGGCGAATATATGGAGAATGTAGTAGGCAGAGTCAAAGAATTGATACCAGCAGCGCATCTTATTGAGGAAGTTGGCTCATTGTCGTATAAAAATATATGTAAAAACAACGTATTTTTATTACTTTTGTTATTCCATTTTTTTTTATAGTTAAAGTGCAAGTCTGTATTACTATATTATTCGGACGACGGATAGCAGAGCGTTAGTATTAGTTAGCTCTGTTTTGTCCTTTAGGCACGTTACCCTAAACACTACTCTTTTAAACAATACACAAAGACCTGAATCAAACCCGATTCAAATTTTAATGCTAATTCATGACATAAAATGAGGAGAACTTACTGTCATTCAAAAATATAATTTACCATACACACTTCATGTCAATATCCAATGTTCCGTCAAAACAAGCTTGTCAACGATCTTCTGACCATCCCATGCAAGCATTCTCCCCAGATCCCTCATCTGTCGATCCAACAAGACATTTTTCCCGCCCGACCGGCTGCTCCCCTAAATTAAAATCTGCATAATTAACACCCCCCCCACTAGCCTCCCCCAGATGTATTAGTTGCGACCTGCACGAGCCAGAGTCTAGCTTGACGGTTAGATTTGTAATTGGTTTGATTTAGGTGGGTGTTTGAGTTTCGGGGGGAAAAGGATGGGATTAAAGGATTAAACGGTCCATCGTGCTTCAAATATAATTAAAAAAATGGTTTGTTTTACTTAAAGCTATTTATTTACTGTGTTATCATTACATAGTATAAAAGAAAGTCGCTTCCCGCCGTCTGTCCCTATGTATGCTTAAATCCTTCAAACTTTGCAATTTGTTTTCGTCAATAGATAGAGTGATTCAAGAGGGTTTTTACGTAATAAAAAATCTGGCTTATGTACGGGGATTACAGAAAACTAAAATTAAACCGAGGAAAAGCGTGGGCGGGTCGTTAGTTAAATAATATATAAAAACAACGTGCGATTATGACACTGAAAAGTTCTTCATCAAGGGGTGAGTGAGCGCACTCATCACAATTGTAATTCCTGAGTTTTGTTTGTAATGTCTCAATGGAATGGAACATAATATTTTGCTACAGAGATAAAATTTGAAGCCATTACCCCTAATCCAGGAAAACCTGATTTCAGAGGGCAATGTCCTCTCACACTTTATTTATAATTACAATCAGTCTACGGCATTTAGAATTCTTAAGAAATACAGATGCGAGACAGTTGGTGATATACAGACAAAAACTGTAAATAACTCAAACCTACATTTTGTGGAAATAGCAGAAATAATGAAAATTGAATTATGATACTGCTCATATTAAATAATTATTTAAAATTATTAAGCTGAGACGAATTACACCTGGATGATGAAGTAGTTATTTTATTATGAAACTAATATAATAAAAAAATAAAAATGAAACTAGTCTTTCACAAAAGGTTCTTTAAAAGTTCATGTTTTGTTGTACGATCTCAGTAAAATATCTGCTCTTTAAAAGATCTGCGGGCATTACGATTTAAATATTAATGTGTTGTATATACATATATTTTCAAGAAGTTAATATATTTCATTACACATTCAGTCAGACTACTGGCTTCTAATCAATGCATTGTATTATTTGTATATTTTCTTAAATTAATTCTACATTTATTTGTAAAGTCCGAGCAAAAACGGCAAACACATGTTGGATACATTTTGTAAGTAATAATTTTCTGGATTCTTAACTTTCAAGTTTGGGTAGTTCTACTAGCGTTTCAATCGCTATCACTTTCCTGGTCGCGTTATTCACCATTTCCCTGTAGGTTCGGATTACCATTTTCGGTTATTTTCTAGGAGTCCAGGCATTCTTCAAAACAACTCAAAATGGTAATCCTATCCTACAGGGAAATGGGGAATAACGCGACCAGGAAAGTGATAGCGGTTGATACGCTAGCAGAACTACCCGTTTAAGACCCTCCAACAACAACAGTCCTTAGGGACTGCTTGTTATTGTTAGGAAGTCTATATCAACTCCCCAGGTGGATTCGAGAGGCTATCCTCGAAATAAAAGTGGACGACAACATTTGAAGAATTGGATCGGATTTCGTTACTCCCAAACCTTCTCCCAAATCCATGAAGCCACAGATTTCACCAGCTTTTCGGCAACACATCTTGTCTTTCTCTTTTGCCGCTCAGTGGGTCTCTATCGTTATAGACTAGTTAGAAATGAAGACCCAGGTCGAGGGCAACTTGTGGCAGACGTCCTCGAAGATGGAACTTGATGATGATTTCTGCGTTAAACTCATCAAACATTCCTTTGTCAAGTTAGTTTAAGTTTCAGTTGTAATTCCTGATTGGAGAGTGAAAACCAGCAGAGTTGCTGAGTCTCATATCAATTTTACCGCATTTACCTAACTATTTTGATGATACAAACGTTTTTTATCTTGTGTAACCTAATGTACTGTTTTGTATTTATTACTCTATGTCAGCATTTCTTCAACTTATTGCCCTTTATTTCTGTAAACAATGAGGTTATTAAACCCCGAATTTCTGCGAACAACGTATGCCCATTCAATGCGTGTACGAAATAAACATTCAAACGAGACGTATTAGCCATCACTTTAATAACACCCCGTAACCCTAACCGAACTGTCTTTTCCATTTTTAGGGTTCAGTATGACATGTAGCGAATAACGATATGTATTCAGCGACATTTTTCCTTTATCTATCTATATGTCTGTAACATGGACACTGAGCCGTATGGACGGATTCTAATGAGATTTTTTTGTTTGGGAGCTAATTTCATCGGGTTAATTTTTATCCAACGTACATGATTTACTGTGGATGTCCAGCATTTTCTACATATTTCAGAGAACATTTGTAACCCATTATCTTCTTTACCTGGTACAAAACAAAGTCGCTTTTCGCGTCTGTCGTGTCTTTCTGTCTATATACTCGTTAACTCCTTCTAAACCACGCAACGGATTTTGATGTAGTTTTCACCATCAGTTAGATAATTTTTCAAGGAAGGTTTTTATTATAATAAATACTATGGGTGTTACAGAATACTCAAATAAACCGAAGCGAAGCGAAGGCGGATCGCTAGTTAAGCAATAAAATTATTTTAGGCAGGGTCATTACCAACTACGCTAACGGCGTTGTGAGCATCATCATGAGCCAGGTATAATAATGAAAATTAATAAATTGTTAACAACCTCTTCAACAGCTTAAAGGGCCTTATTTTTATCTACCATCCTAGCTACGGAACCAACACCCCTAAACATTATCACGCAACGAAACAGAATCCCATTCGATCTGCTGAAAAAAAAAGACAATCCAAATACGTACACGCGATTGCTATCTAAATAATTCAAGTCCGTATCCCGTACTTGCGTATTTACCAACTTAACTCTGCGCTCACATAAATCTTCTCTAATCCCAAAACGCCCCTATCCCCATAAAGATACGAGGCAAAATTTCAAATTTGCAGTTGTTGCAACGGTATCGTTAACTTGGTGTTTTGGTATAGAGTTTTACAAGCTCTTACGTGAAACGTCGATCCAAATTTGCCCCCTATACTGATGATATGGGAAAAACAATAAAAGTCGATCATAAAGCAAGACGTAAGGTAACGTCACTCATTCTGGCACCAGTTATGTTTGTATTTACACATTCGCCACCAAGCTGTTTAAATTCTATACAAAAGAGACGCGTTAAGGAGCCATTAGTACCGAAAGTGTTACGGCTTTTGCGGATTGCGCTCGGAATAAGTATGTAAATGTGTTCATATTTGGCTAATTTCTCGTTCGGTCGGCTATCGAGATTTGACACGGAACTGACGTGTTAATAACTCCCCTGTTTTTGATTAATGAAAGGGATTGGATATTGGAATTTGTTTGACGTCAGATGATTTTGATCAGTGTCTGTTCATGTTTGCGAGCACTTGGTGTTCAGTTAATTATTCTTAAAGCTTTTGACGTAGACACCGCGTCGTGCTGTTCTCCTAGTCATTATTTTTAGTTTAATGTCATTGATCTTACATTTGTCATGACTTTATGTATGCTAGTTGTAATGTAACTTACTATGTTTTATGATTGATAAAAATGACCTTCTGTTGAAGTTTCTTGCGGCGCTTCTTCTCTGCAATGATGGTCTTGGCTTGGCCAAAGCGCTAGTAGGTTCACCCCATATTACCGACGTGTAAAAGAGCCCTCATGTGGCCAATTTACTGAATAAATAGTTTGGACTAATCATTGTTATACGCTCTTCGTTAGTATAGTTCACATCCTTATTAAGAAATGCTAAAGTTTGTTCGTTTGTCTAGTCTTGTCTAGGTTTAACCGATCGACGTGAAATTTGGTAAAAAGATAGTTTACTTTTAAGTCCAGAGAAGGACAGGGTGTTTTTATCTTGGAAAATTGGACAGTTCTCGAAGGAATAGCGATAAACGACGTCTATGTGGACGGAGTCACGGGTACAAGACTAAATTAAAAAAATATATCAGTACCATTACCATGAGTTACAATACTGTACTCGCTAGCGAGTCGGATGCTCTGTCCTTCGCACTCTTCTTTTAATTCGTGTCGTAAATGATCAATATGAAAGACCCTTTCAATTTTCATCTTAAAATACGGCATGTTATTTCTGTCATATTTGAACTGTTCGATTCCCGGTTAAGACAGACGATTTTTCAAAAATCCATTAATGCATTATTTATTATTTTCTAAAATAAAAGTAAGTCTCCATTCCGTAAAATTTGCTATTTCCAATATTTAAGCTGCGGTACATTTCCTGTGACGGGTGAAAACAAAGTTAAATGATAATTGCTAGTATTCATGGCCTTCCGTTATTTTGATTGTGTTTGTTATTTAGAGATAAATGAACCATATCAGTATCCCTTTCAATCTACATCATGAAATACGGCATGGTTATTTTTCTGCATTTGACCGGTTCGAGTCCCGGTTGAGACAGACGATTTTTCAAAAATCCATAAATGCAGAGTTTATAGTTTTTAAAAATAAAGGAAAGTTTCCTTTACACAGAATGTGCTATTTCCAATATTTAAGGTAGTTGCCTTCCATGTGGCATTCGAACTTTCCACCCTGTATAAGATTACCTCGAGGTCTGCGAAGGACAAAGCATTCGACTCGCTATCGAATACGTTAATTGTAACTCATGGTAAGGGTACACGGGACAATGTCACACAAATGGACCTAGTCCCAAACGAAACTCTAGGCGTGTACTATGGGTACAGTCAAGGAGTTTAATTGTTATGCCACTATGGAACCCTGTCATAATGACAGCGTCAAACCAGATGACAGAAATTACGCGTAAATGAATGATTAACGTTATGCGATAGGGTTCCGTAGTGGCATAACAATTAAAGTCCTTGACTGTACTAGACAACGATAAACTTACATAGAGAAATATATACTTAAATACATAAAAAACATCAAGGACTCAGGAACAAATACTCGCGCTCATGACAAAAAAATCTACATCTATCCTTACCGTATTAAGTTAGTAAGCATAAACTATGATGGAGTAGCAAACTCTTAAGTTAACCAACTCCTTGCAAACAGTCAAGAAATCAGGCAATTTAAATTAAAAAAAACATCACTTTAATTTATTTTTTAATCTGTCACCCTTAAGCCTCATACCTACAGTCCTCGGCGTCATAAAGGTGCTTATTCATTACCCAATTTACAATTTACCAAAGCAAATGTGTAGACGAGACTTAATCAATTTCTACGCGTAGCCACGCTAAAGGTGACATTTACATATTTTTGCGATGTCCCCGAGTATTTCAAAGGGCCCGAGTTTCAAAAATACGACGTCGACACACTCTCATTAACTTTGTAACACATAAGGAGCGGGATGAATACTAATTGAGATGGTAGATGTGGTGCGCAGAGGCGACAGGCCTCTGAATCTGTTTAGTTTTTAGGGTTCCGTACCAACATGGTAAAAAAGGAACCCTTATGGTGAGACTTCGGTGTCTGTCTGTATGTCACAGCAGTTTTTCTATGAAACTAAAGAAGCTATCAACTTGAAATTCGGCATAGTTGTATGACTTGCTTGTCGGCATCTGTTTTGAGTAAAAACAATATGAAATTATTTTTCTAAATATTTGAAAAGACCCGAATGGGAGGTTGAAAAATGAAAAATATGAAAGGGCTAAATCTGCAAATTTCAAAACTATTTTTTAAATACGGGACCCTCGGTGCGCAAGTTCGACTCGCACTTGACCGGTTTTTTATGGGATAGGTGAAGGCAAAGGTGTGCACCGACCTGATGGTAATAAGTGACTCTGAAGCCTATAGACATTAGCAACCTTACGTTGATAACCTTAAGAATGCAAATCCGTTGCCTACTTAGATGGAATGCCTCTATGCAGTCATTACACCGGTTGTTATATCCCCGCACCGGAACACAACAATGCGAACACTTTTTGGCGATGATGGATATCCGGCATATGCTCGTTGCAGTCTTAAGATCAGTTTATTGATACGGGCCTTAGTTTTTTGTTACGTTCGGGCAAAAGTTTATTTTTGGGTAAATTCCGTAACGCTAGCTAGTAACAAAATTATCTAAGGCTTGATTTCCTCCTACGCTGACATCGGTCGCTGACGTTGGTCGACCGTACGAATATACACCATGTTCTATGGGACACCGCACAGCGACGCTGACGTCCGCGGCAGATTTGCCATAAATTCGTACGCTCGACCGACGTCAGCGACCGATGACAGCGTAGGAGGAAATCAAGCCTTATACTTCTACCCGTTACTTCGTACGCGTAGATTTCGATTGTGGTTATTTCAGGGAACTTTTACATTTTCCGGGAAGAAATCTATGTGCAGGGATAGCTATCTCAATTTCATCAGCCTTAGTGACTTAAGTGTTTTTTGTAAAACGATTTCTTTTTACCCGACTGCCGAAGGAGAAGGGTAATGTGTTTACCAGCCTACATATGTATGTTAGTTCGTTTGTGGCACTCTAGAAACTAAACGCGTAGTGATTTTGATGATTCTTATGGCAATCGATTTGAGTGGCACTAGAGATATGACAGTAATTAAAACTTAATATGGTGGCCACCAGACGGCATATTGTAAAAAAGAAAAAAAAAGTCGACGAACTATAACAAATGGGATATCATTGAATATTGACTATTTAACCTCGTAAGGCCCAGTTTGCAATAGAATGTAAATGATCAAGGCAATTTAATTTGAACTGTGTTACAATGGTAATAAGGTTTATTTTCCTATCTTGATAAACTGAAAATGTCATTATCGAACAAACGTAATTGAACTTTATTGCCTTGATGGTAGATTCAAAGTCCCACTCACAAAAAACTCCCTGTTTGTTAGTATGGTGGGCCTTACGAGGTTAAAAATCATCTATACGTTTCTGTCATCATTTTTAGTTGGTCAGAAACAACAGTCATGTGTTTAAAGCTTGCTTTTTGTTTTTATTGTGCTATAAAGAGTTTAGTTACTTAACAGTGTCGCGTCTGCCCCAAGATACCGCTCCGTACGTTCCGGCGCGCGTGGGGGCGGGGGCTGCGATGGTGTTAATTATACGATTTTCTTTGATAATAAGTTAATAAATATTGGATAAGGCTCACCCTCCGCTGGCCCTTTAATGAACAGACTAGGTGTTTTGGTGCTTTATAGTGGCGGTATGCTGTTTGGCAATTTGAAGATCTGCTGCCACACATGTTCTGGTGTACATGGAACGCATTCATGTAATTGTACAAACAATTAATCTATTAATCTATGTGTGGATGGAGCCCAGCCCGATTTTAAATCCTTTGTGGTACAGTCAAGTGCAAAAATATGTATCGAAATAATCTTGTCATAAATATGTTACGAAGTTCTTATGATTATTACCAGTGATCGGAATAGGTAGAGTATATTTACCTTAAGTTCGCAAAAGAACATACACATAATATAGAGTGGTTACAACCGGATCATTAATATATCTTTATTGAATTCCGGATTTCCGGTATTTTTAATGCTAAATATACGTATGTACGTATGCCTCGTGTGATTGCGGAGTTAGAATAGTGCCACTCCATGTCTTCCCGTGGATGTCGTAAGAGACGACTAAGGGAATAAAGGCTTGTAGTACTGTTAGGCGATGGGCTTGCAACCTGTCACTAATACGCTGGTAAACATCTTAGCCTAATTGTGCAAATTGTGGTTATAGAATTATCAACAAGTTTTTAGAGATGTTTGTAATTCTGTAGCTCTGCCTACCCCACTCTGGGAACGAAGGCGTGAGATTATGTATGTATGTATGTAAATATACGTAATATTTACTTACGGTATGGGATATTTTATGTTAGTTTGTGATAAAAGGGGCCTGTAACTAATTTCTTTTAAGTATCTTAATAATAGGTGGAGTATATTTACCTAAACTTCGTAGGACAGAGACATAAACTGGAGACTTCCTTGCTACTACATTTACTAGTACCAGTAAAATACCGCAAAGCCGGAATTAAATAAAAATAAAATAATATTTCACCCGATTGTAACCACTCTTATGTCCTTTTGCAAACTTTAGGTAAATATACTCTACCTATTCCGATCACTGATTATTACACTGGAATAATGTGCATTAGGAAATTTTCGAGATGTTGCGTTCTCCCGTACTTTTACACTTGACTGTACGAGAAAGAGAACTGTCGACCTTTTTAAATAAGGAATTCTGAACGAACCGAATTACGATGATTTCGTGGTTATAAATGTTCATGTATTGAAGTCTGTAAGGTAGGTATTTGTAAATACGGGCCTTGTTGACCGAAATAAAGTTATTCTATTATATCCAGGGATCGGAAAACCGGGAACATATTTACCTAAACTTTGGCGGCAGCGTTGTTGTTCAGTTGTATGGAGGCGGACTCAATTTTAATTTAATAGTAAAAATCCCGGGATTTCTAAATAAACAAATTACGCCAATATAAATTCATATGAAGGTACTTTCATTAACTATTTGAAGTTATTTTCCATGCATAGATTTACTACGTGTTATTGAATTTACCTTTTGTAATTTAAAACGGTTACGGTTACGGTAAAAAACGGTAACCTAAACATTTTTTACGAGGTATTACAGTCCCCACGCATTTTATAGATTCCCGGAATCCCGGTACTTATATTATTAAAATAATATTTTTAAGAAGCCGACTCCATATTTCCTTAACTTTTTCCGGGATTTTGCCAAGTTTAGGTAAATATGTCTCCGAATTTCTGATCCCTGATTATATCCTATTAATGTTTTAAGAAGATATCCGCTTCATTAAAAAAAAACATACCTACTGACCAATTACTTAGCAGTCAGTTTAACCTGAGCATTTATAACGTTGACTGTATGTAAAATTTGTGTGTGAATGTAAAAAATTAAAAAATTACCGACCTCAACTTTCGTCCCGGGACCTATGCTTTTAATTAGATGAGATAAAAGTCATAACCAGTGATCGGAATAGGTAGAGCTAATTTGCCTAAACTTGCCGCATATTCATTCATGCGTGAGAGAGATGGGAATACATTATTGAATGAACATGCATCAAGTTTAGGCAAATTAGCTCACCTATTTCCGATCACTGGTGATAATACAAGGGCGTGTTCAAAAGAGGCGACGCTCACAAACTAGATGATTAATGGCGGGATCGAAGGCATCGATCGCTTGATTGCTTCTTTGATCAGGATTAATCAGGTCTATTGACTTTCTCTATTAGACAACGTCAAAATAATGTATATCCATATGGTCCAATTAAAATACACCCTGCCATTTTCCGTGTATCTATGGGAAGACAAACGAGATCCTGTAAGCATGGACGGCAAAATCCAAAGTATGAGCGATTTTTTGGGATCTCTAAAACATGTTTTCATTTAAAAATTACCTCACCGCAGTCAAAATCCAACCATATTTTATTTGGATTTTATGTTTTTCACAATAAAATATTTACATAGGTACAGTCACGAACTTTAATTTGGGACCCACCTTAGGTCCAAAGTCATTCTGACATTCTACAACAATAAGGTTGAGTCTCCTATAAGTTACAAATGATTTGGCATCTCTAATGACATTGACGACTTCAAGCCTATTTTTCTTGAAATGGGTCACAAATTAACGATCGCGATAGTACATACATAATTCCGTGACAGAATGATTACCATGTCCCTACTAAGGTTATCTGGAAGAGATCGCTAATTAGCGATAAGACCGCCTGTTGTTAACCTGTTTTTTTTTTAAATGTGGTGTTTCTCTATTTTGTTTTTTTATTTGGTGTACAATAAAGTGTTTTGTATTGTATTGTATTGTATTAGCAGAAGTTTTAGTAGCAATCTAATAATTATTCAGAAGTTTAAAATCGACTAACGCATGGAGGTTACGAAAATGTCTGATTTCGGCTTGGTACTCGTGCTTCATGCTAAAGTCGTCGTCACTGTTTGTTCCACCTAAAGCAATATCGCACTTCTAGATCAAAACAGCATCAACTCAAAATCCTTGCTAGTTTTGTTTCAAGTTTATAGAAGTTGTATTAAAGTTGATTTTAAAATACAGTTGTATTTTGAGTTACTACTGTTTAGATCTAGCAGTGCGAATCGTGCAAAGGACATATATATATATAAGAATTTTGCAATAAAATACGCGAAAATCTTTGTTAATCAACGACTATAATTTTGATATTGGTCAGCGTTGTAGGGTAAAAATCACACCACATCACTTAAATTGTTCGACCCCGTGTGCCTGCAGCATTCTAATGGCCACTCAACACTATCGGCGAATACAGACGATTACGGGCGAGCAGAATAGTGCAGGCGGCATACTCGGCTGTATTCGCCGATCATCGTCTATGATCACCGATGATCGCCTACGAACCGTGATTTGTCGGTTTTTCGGGCACGCATCGCCAAGGGAATCGCCGCGTTGTGCGTTGAGCTGCCCACACTATCGCCGATCATTGATTCCCCGGTGAGCAAATAATTAAAAAATTAAATTGTATTATATAGTTATTGTATCTACATACTTCGTTTTATTATGAATTTATGATTCATGCTCAAGCACCACCATCTTCTTTTATTAAATAATAAAGTACCAACACAATCCACGTCCATCTTGTACGCTTGCCGTTCGAAAACCACTACCGGCGATAGTGTGGATGCTTGCACGATGATCGTGCCGATTATAGACGATCAGACCATCAAGGATCATCGCCGACAGTGTAGAGGGGCCATAACGCGGCGTCCGGCGTGACGCTACACGCAGCCAATAGCGTAAACAGGAGACCAAGGCAGGGCTGTCACTCAAGCCAAGGAGCAGTCGCGAGCAGGGTTGTCGCTAGAGCTAAGGCGCAAATTTGTCGCGCGCAGGGGTGTCTACGTCTGCAAGATGCGGCTTTTGCGGCCTGCGGTGACAGGTTGAAATGCGAGAACAGTGCTACAAATCGACTAAATGCAACATTCACAACAGAGCGGCTAGGATTTGTTCTATTTTTTCGCTCCGTACGTCTCTATCCTTCTAGACTAGTTAAAAAAGGATATCCCAGCGAAAAACAAGTCACGAAAAATGGGGCTAAATATCTTGGTGTAAATCCGAGAAACATAAAATAACAGGTTATTTAAAAAATAACAAACGAGTAAATACTTCTCAGGCATGGTTAGGGCCACTTGCAAACAATCAAAACTATTGTGGCGATAAAGATTTTTAAACTTAACAGAAACGTCTGTTACGAAATTATAAACTATATTAAAGCGAAAAAAAATAAAAAAAATAAAAAGCAAGCGATTACTAATTTCGTGGATCTTAAGTAGGGTCTTGATGGCATATTTGGTAATGCGCCTGCATCGGCCCGGTGAGCCAGAGGAGATGTAGGTTCGAATCCTGCCTAAGACCCACGAATTGTTTTCGCTTTTATATCGTTTATTGTGGCGATGTTTTACAATCAAGTTCAACTGATATGAAAAAAAAATACTACTTTTAAATAAGTGGTGTCTTTTATATAAGTGTATCTTTATTGTTTATTCTTTTGTATGCGGGGCAACAATCACATTTTTTCTTGCTTATTGGCTGTTAGAAACTGATTTCACCGATAAAGTAAACTGAATCGCTCGAAGCTGAAATGTATAGATTTAAGTCACTTTTTAATTTAAGCTCATTATAAGTGAACGATTGTTCATTATGAGTAGTAAATTACAATTAACCAAAAAAAAACTCATGCGGTGAGAATTGCCTTTGGTTGAAATGAAAAGTCTGCGAAAATGATACGTTCTTTTAAAGGTGTTTCGATAAAAAAGGTACCCTTAACAACGTATAAAGAAAATTAAACATACAATCATTTATAAAATAACGTATCATCGGTTATTGCGTGGCACTACTCAGTACTCGGTACAGAGAAGTGAGAGCCGGTAGCGAATAACAGTAAATCTGGAGGGCCATTCCATACGTCTCCTTACTTTAGGATACCCGTCTTAACTACCTTCCACGTTTAGAAAAGGAACTCGGGATATACTTTAGAATGTTGTGGTCATCCTCATCTTATGTGGTTAGATTCTGAACTAGAATGAACTTTCAAGCGGTAAAACAGTTATTTACTGTAAAGTACCAGCAGGCAAAAAACAATGAATGCAATGCAATTACAAGAAAAAGTAGGTAAAACTTGAAAACTTCTTCCTACATAAGAAATAACAAAGAAAAGAAACATCTGTTCGACTAGAAAAGAAAAAAAGAATCTAGTGAAGATCAAGCAATCAAGCAAATGGTAGTCGTCGCTTCATTGTCCGGAATCATGGTCACAACGAGAGTGCTGGAAACTCGACTTACTAATAATTGAGCAAATTTAAACAAGGTTAATATAACAGTGCGCTTCCGAATAAAAAAAAACTTGTATTAGAATATGGTCAAACAACAAGATGAGAAGATGGTCATAGTCGGAACTAACGTGCTAAGGATAGAGGAACGATAAAATTTAAAGACCAGAAAATTTTACAACCACGCCAATATTCAGAGAGAAAAGTGAAGCCGAACGGAAACCAGACTTATCGAATAACATAGTAATTCGTATTTCAACGTATAATAAAACTTAGCGGAGCGGCGTAGTCATACATATTCATTGGAGCGTGCACGAGCTCCGACGAGCCAAAAAGTAACGATTCTCTCATTTCTGAATTCTACAATTTCAATATTGAAATGAAAAGAGTTGGAAATATGTTACATATTAATTGAGATGTAGTTTTTAAATATTAAATGCTTATAGAATGCACGGCAGTCTACATGGAAATAAAAGATGAATGACGATAAAAAGTTAAAATAGAATAGATAGGTTTCGTAACGCACTCACTAACAATGTGAGAAAAATGCAACATTTAAAATTCATCCAACGGAAGACCGCATAGATTCACTGATGCGCAGAGATTCCTTTATGACAAGACTGATGACAGCTACAATATCCTAAAATTTTAATCTTTCTTTAGGTATAAATACCACTTGGTTCATTATTCATCAAATTGCAACGACCTAACATGCAAAATAAACCAACCAAAAGCAGTAGAGATTACGAGTAATAATCACAAATGGGAAATACTCGTACCCATCCAATGCTCGCATGCATCGCAACGTTTCGAGTGCAAACGAATATCTAAGAACGCAAAGCCGGGCTCGTATTAATATTATCACATATCCGGCCCGACCAGTGCTCTCTGGAAGAATTTTTAATGCTATGCTTTAATTATTTTGCCAGCGGCGAGGGCGGGACTAAGTTCCATACACATTAGAAAATTCGTTTTTGCTCACCGGCGCCTACATTATGAATTATTAAGCCGGTTGCCGAAAACTGAAATTTTCGGAGATCACTGCGTATGTATTATGACTGCGTACATTTTCGAGAGGGATTCAGAAACCGTTTGTATTATGAAAAGACCTAATTAACCCGACGTAGAGTGTGATTAATAATGGACAGTGGCCGAGCGTAGTTCTGTACTCGGCCATTTGGGTGAAAAATTGGCTATAGAAAATGTAGAATTCATTAGCAAGTAAGGGTTAATTATTTTAAGTATAGGGTAGGTAAAGCATGTTTATTTATAAGGCACGTAACCATAGCTTTGCGAAGAAATAATGATGCCATATTTGTTGTAAGAAGGCAATCTAAGTGACGACCTACTTTGAGCACGATTGGTCTAACACACTTATTCAGAAACTGCCTTAAAATGTGCTTGTAAATATCATCAATGGATAATGTGATAAATGAGACAGATCAAGTGTCGTCGACCAAACAATAATGATAAATGTAATTATTTTTCTTTGACAATACCCTAATTCACAGTGAATCGACGCCTTAACAAAGGAAGACACCAAAATAAAAAATGTAATATGATTAGAAACAAATTACACACGGGCGGACCGCGATAAGTCGGGTCGGCGGCTAACTAACCGCGGCCCCACGGTGGGCGCCACTTTGCCTTTGTTCGGCCACTTTCTTTGTATTTTGTTTCATTTCATGCAAAATTTAATTTCGTTTTCAAGACTCGTGTGGAATGATATTACGCGCACCGGCCGCGGCCGCCGCTTGTAATTTCATTGCTACTCCTCAAGTGTATGTGGACATTATGCCTTTTTCATCGCATACCCTTTCGGATGGCTCGGTTGTTTTTCGTTTAGACCCGCGAGATCGGAATTCGCAGCCGGATTGTGTGCAGGTTAATTGCGGGACACTATCCAAAGGGTTTTTTATTACCCATGGGTATCTAAAAGGAACCGAGCGGAAATAAATGGAGGTTACAAAACTGTCGGAATTCGGCTTGGTACTCGTACTTAAATGATAAAATCGTCGTCACTATTTGTTCCACCTAAAGAAATATCATGCAAAGACCATATTTAAGAATTTTGCAAATAAAACACGCGAATCTCTTGTTAATCAACGACTTAAAAAGCTCAAACAGACAGAAGCTTGCCAATCGGAAAAAGGGTCCGACATCCAAGGAAGTCAAGACGTGAATCTTAAAGAGGAAAAATTCAATAAGGCAGTCCCCTCCTTACAAGTGACACCA
Organism: Acleris literana; assembly: GCA_946894065.1. Lineage (NCBI taxonomy): Eukaryota > Metazoa > Arthropoda > Insecta > Lepidoptera > Tortricidae > Acleris > Acleris literana. The sequence continues at coordinate 3,890,854 of OX335687.1, forward strand.
AATCCCTTTTTAACCTTTACAAGAATCGACAACCCTAATTTGGCATCGATACCGGTAATGCAGTCCAGTGGCTGAGGGGCTCTCCCTAAGGTAAAGGGATAAAAAAGGGATTCTTTGTGTGATCTACCCGCAAATCGCTGCGGTGTACGCTCAATAGGGGTCGATTAAAGCACTCAAATTGGGGCGTGAGAAATTCGTCTTTGAAAAGTTGGAAGGTATTTTTCGATGTTTTACCGGATAAAACAATAAAGGGTGGAAGACATCTGGTAGGAATCGGTAATAAGGGTGCTGTGTGAAAGTAGAGGGAAGTTTTATTGAAGGTGGACAACTAAAAGGGAAAGTTAATGGAGGACACGATGACATTGGTTAGGTTGAGTCACTTTTAAAAGTAATCTTGTCGTATGTAGTCGAGACAGGTGTTGAATGTGTTGAAGTTAAAGATATCGCCTAACAGACGTAAAGTAATTTTACCATTAATCTCGTCAAATTCTTGTCTTCTAATTTTAAATCTGCCATAATGTTGACAAAGCGTTTAGAAACAGTTGTCTAACCTAATATAAAAAAAAATGATAGAGGCTTTCCATCTTAGTCCTCAGGTTGGTAATTTTCAAGGCCTTGGGATTGCAGTATTAAGATTAGTCTTGAGAGTGCAAATGTCTTTGGGTCACAGATCCAACTTTCCATCAGGTGGCATGTGTGTGTCCTTCTCCATTACATAAAATTAACTAACAGCAAAATTATAAACGATCATTAATCAAAAGATACCAATGACAACAGTCAATATAATACTTAAGTTATCACAGACAGAATAAACACTGTACCAGCCAAATAGTGCCTCGTGGCTACATGTAAGATGTCATAATCTACGTTGAGCATACAGCAACATAGTTGTTTGCTGACCACTGGCCATCCTAAACAAACTTATTTACATATTGGCCTCTTGATGTACTTGGTTAGTATTAAGCTGTTGGTAATACCTCTATAATATTATGAATGGTTTATTAGTTAGGTAAATACCAATATTGAAATACAGTTTAGAATTATTCCTTTGATTTTTGAAATCTTATCTTACTAATATTGCAAATTTTCCTTCTTTAGTTTTTCTTTGTGCAAATTGTGGTTATAGAATTATCAACAAGTTTTTAGAGATGTTTGTAATTCTATAGCTCTGCCTACCCCACTCTGGGAACGAAGGCGTGAGATTATGTATGTATGTATGTATCTTACTAATATTATAAATGAGAAAGTTTGGATGTTTAGATGTTTGTTACTCAATCAACAGACAAAGTTACTTTTACATTTACAATATTTAGTATATGGAAAGTATAGATAAAACATGGTTAAACAAAGGATAATTCACGCATCGAAAAGTCAGAAACGCCAATTAATTCAATGGCATTGAAATGACATTTCTGGCCATCCATAATCTAAACGAAGGAAAATGATAATGTAATCGCACTGGGGTAAAGTAATCATATAATAGTTTTACAATAGCACGTGAAATAAATATATTTTCACATGTACAAGATTTTTTAATAACCTAGGACAGGAGAGCAATTACGCATTTTTTCTTTTAGTAGAAACAAGTGGGTTAGTAGTTTTTAATTAATTATGAAAGAAGGAGCTCAGATAAAATTATCTTGCATGATATTTTATGCACAGGTATTGTCTTACGTCAGAAATAATGAAGAAAAGGAAGGTTTTATAAATAAAAAGGTAACATTCTAGGTATTCAGGAAAGTATGCATTACCTACTGTAACTAGAAGCTATATAATAAACAATTACTTTCATCAAAGACAACCCAATTTTTGGATTTAAGTTTGTGACATTCCTCTACTATTCAGTAATATCCGTATGTCAATCAGATAACACATTGACAAACAAATACAGTAAATCTAAATCAATTCCTAATTCGACTCGGTTCTAAAATCATTATTAATAAAGATCCAAAAGAAAACTAACTCAAATTAAAAATCGAACACAAGAAGAATTTAAGGGGGAAGCTCAACATAATACTGACCAAAGATAAAACCAATAAGGAATTAAAGATTAGATAAGATAAAGATTTATGTGAGTTTGTTTATACGACAGGGGGCGAAGGCGTCGGTTCGAATCCTGGATTAAGCCAAATTGGTTTAAGAGCCCGGATCGGGGATCCTTGGGCACAAATCAATCTGAAAGGGGGTGGCGAAAACGGTAGAATTAATAATAACATTTTGTATTAATTAATTGTGGATAAAAGCATGATAATTCAGAATTTGAACTTAGTTTAATTAGGTTCAATTAAAAAATATAAAGGACCAATACATTTTAAAAATACGAGATCTAAACAAGCACTTTTGCATTCAACATGATTAGTTAAGGTAGGATTAGTCATGATGGTTATATAGTAAATACGAACTTCTAAATAGACTATGAGATGTTGGTAGCATGCTTATAAGACTTTTATAAACCTGTTCGTCCAAAATCAGGCCATTTAATCGTTTTATTCCCTCCAAAAACCAAATGAATTAACCTAAGCAATTAAAACATGTAACCACCAATAATTAACAAAGGTCCTTCCGTCTCGCCCAAACCAATTCCAATAGATTCTAATAAGATTAGTGTTGTCACACGGGTGTTAGATAAAATAGTTTGTGGCCTATAATTGGGGTACGCTACCGTCCTATATCACCACAGAGCGCGATCTCAAGACAACCATAGCAATCACAGCAGAGAGTTCAAGTTTGTTAAACGTCTGGATTATCGGTGGTCATCACTCGCATGACTAGACAAGATCGACTTGGAAGGTGACGCTTGTAATAGACGTAGCAATCCCAACCATGTTCCATCGCAATGTAGTTCTGTTTGGAGGTTCATTGTTCGATGTAGTTTCCTCCGATCGGACACCGTTTACAAATTGGTCGTGTCGTGGGTAAATCAGGGTGAGCCAGTAATTGAGTCTTACGGGATGATTCGGTTGGGTTCGGAATTCTGCGGTCAAAGGATTACGGGGTATCACTATTTATTGATCGTTTGTTTTTGTTTTGGTGTTGGGCGCCATTTTGTGGGTGACAGTTTAGCTTTGATATTTCGGGCTGTGTGTAAAGGAAACACATGGAAAAAACAAAAGAAGGTGTAATTTTAATTATTGCATAATGTTTACCACGCACATTTTGAAATAGTGTTTTTTATGAATCGGAATCATTTTTGGGGTGCTCATGAGAAGCGGCGGACGAATTAAATTTTTCGATCAAAATCGAAGATCTATGATAAATTAGGCAACTGTAACCAGAAAAATGTAAATATTTTGAAAAAATTCTAAACAAAACTTATTTTCTGTTTGTTTCCTCAAAAAAATAAAATCAATTTTTGCTTCTTCCATATGTAATACTGAATTCACAAAAGAAATAGCAGATACAGCAACACGAATGGCGTAAATACAAAAATAGCAAAGCAACCTGGATTACCCAGGACGTGGGGAAATTAAAGATAATTACGTCCAGTACGAGTTAAAAGGAAAACGGGACAAAAAGAGTCGATCCCATGCACTCTAATTAACAGGAGTGCTAAGTAATAAGAACTTTTAATGAGTACTGATTGGATTTAAAGTTCGTTCGTTCTAGTTGTAGAAAGAATTTTATAAAGATTGTCGTATGATGTCACATTTAAACTAATATGATAATAGTAGTTTACGTGACGGTTGCGTAATGCTAATTACGCAGTCTCGTAAAATAATTTATCTATCCACATATTATAATTACTCTAAGATGGGTTCAGAAGCCGAAAGGCAAATGACTAGCATTACATTACCTGTGTTAGTAGGTGACAGCGATGACAGCTGTAACGTAATTTTGAAATTACGTTATAGAATATTGTAAGGTAATGAGATCCAAATTTGGAACATCTTCCAAAATTAACAGCTGTCATCGCTGTCACCTACTACCACAGGTAATGCTGGTCATTGCCTGCGGGTTTTGAACGCATAATAGAGGACTTATGATATGTGTGAGATAAACGTGTATTGTGAAGATAAATCGATACTTATTACTTTATCACATAATGTTAAACATAACTATTAGAATGAAATTTCTTGAACTGAACTGAGATCTTAGACTGATTGTCCAAATTGCAACAAGTTGTTAGAGTTGTTGGTAATTCTGTAGCTCTGCCTACCCCACTCTGGGAATGAGGGCGTTAGTTTATGTATGTATGTATGTAACTGAGATCTTAAAATTAAACCGGAAAATGTTATAGTATGACGGCGTTAGATTCCGCAGGCATAAACACTTATACAATAATTTGAAAAAAAAGTCATAGACGAAAATAGAAATGTCTTGTCTAGAAACATGGGGGACTTGGGGTTAGGAAGTCTATTCCCTGTAATGGTTTTTGAAGGGTACCTATTGTTTTATCGAAAAACCTTTCAACGAACGGATCGTTTCGCAGAATTTTCATTTCATCGAAAGGCATTTTGTCGCCGCATGACGTTTTTTTTGGTAGGCACAAGTCTAACCTAACATAACGTACGTAATTCAGAGCTCGGAATTTTCGTAGCATTTTTGAGCTGTCATAGGGACTTCTCGTCTATCGACTTCCGATATACATATTTTATCGATACATTATAGAATATAATACATTAAAAAAGTTTAAAAGTAGAGGTAAACAACGGGCGGTCTTATCGCTAAAGAGCGATGTCTTTCAGATAAATTTTGAGTATTTGAAAATATGAAATAGATTTGCAATGAAAACTTATCGATAGCAATTCTTGTTTCAATTTCTATCGAAAAATGTTTAAAAGGCATAGGAAATCCATTTTTTATTTAATTTAAAACAATAATATATTATTTTAATTCCCATTTATAATTTCCAAAATTTGACATTTAAAGGTTATCTCGACGAGATCGCTCATTCGCGATAAGACTGCCTGTTGTTTACTTCTACTCGTAATCATATTTTAAATATTGTATTCTGTTTTTATCGATATACATATTGTATATCGGAAGTAGATAGACGAGAAGTCCCTATGACAGATCAAAAGTGCTACGAAAATTTCGTGCTCTGGACTAATTAATGTTGAAGATATCCTGAAAACGTAATTTTTTCAGAAGAAAACAGCGTTCGATGAAATTAAATTCGATGAAATGATACAATGGATGATAAAATGATTATCACATAAACATTTCATTCAAGAAAATACCAACAACCTTAAACTGAAAACACCTCAAAATCAATAGCTTTAATATAAAATAATAGAGGGTGCAATTAAAGGTTATTGTCGTAGACAGTGGCCAAACACGGCCTGATCAAACAGGGGAAGCTGGGGCATTGTCGGGATTCTTACACACCCTTGTATGTGCGGACGAACTTATGTCCCTGTACATTTTAGTACCATGTCGCAGCAATTGTTATACCAAATTCAAACAAATCTTACTTTATTACGTTATTGTGACAAGGTACTAAAATGCACAGCTACTTATGACTACGATCGCGATCGTATTATTCATAAGTGACTTCAGTCTATGATCTTAATAGAATAATAGAGGTGACCAGGAATTTTAATTAGAAATAGAAATACAAACATTTATTCGACGAACACAGAGAAAAAAAAAACTGAACAGAGAAAAACATCACTAAAAAAAAAAGGATGGCAACATAAAAATAAAAACAAAAACAATATAGAAGGAAAGAATAATGTTGCCATGGGTGATTCTGTGACGTCGAAATTGACACCACTCAGCACTATGTCACAGCATAAACCGCGACGCTGGTTTTCAGTGGCGCCAACGTGACACACGAACGAAGAGACAGTGTTTAATTAAAGAATATAATAAATAGTAGTAGATTAACAAGTAAGATAATAAGAAATAAATTAAATACATTTTTTAATACGAAAACTGAGTAAAATAGGTACAAAAATCGGTCAAGATAATTCGAACAAAATAAAAAAGGAAGGCAACTGAACACAGATAAAGGAAGAAGAGATTGAAAACATGCAATAGGGTAAAGAGCCAAACGGTACCACCAACATTAACCTGCAATGATGGGCGGCGGTCGGCAGCGGGATAACCGGTACCTACCCTACCCCCGGTATTTCGCTTTTGTTTGACTGAGCAGCATATAAAAATGAGTTATTTTTCTTGCTTTTTAACCGACTTCAAAAAAAGGAGGAGGTTCTCAATTCGTCGGGTTTTTTTTTTTATGTATGTTCCCCGATTACTCGAAGACCACTGGACCGATTTGAAAATTTTTTTCGTTGTTCGTATGGGTATACTTTCTAGTTGGTCCCATTGTCACCACGTCAGGATCTGATGATGGGATCATGGAGAAATCAAGAGAACTCCTCAAATATTATAGGCACACCTATAGCGATTTTGGTATTTTTCACTGTAACTCATGCATTTGCTTTTGAAAAGTACTATATGGTGAAGTGAAACTGATGATGAAGACCACAGATGGCCCCCGGAACTCCTTAACGGTACCTATTTCAAGGGTGGCGATAAGATATTTCGATAAAGGAAGTTGAGCGACTATGACGAAGCACATTTAGGTTTAAATATGACTATGACATTCCCGCGGCGTTGTCTGCGGCGAGCTTGAAATGTTCTATAGTTTCTTATTAATATTTAGAAGTGGAGCTACGTAACAGCATAAATAGGATCACTAAAAAGTATAAAATAAAATAAATGTTTAAAAAAAAGTCTGCTTTTGGTTAAAATATTGTTGGACGCCGACTTCAGTTGGACTGACCTATTTACCTATCATTTTAAAGAAGTTATTTTTTGCTTTTTGAAGGCGGGTTTTTGTTTTTTAAACATTTATTTTATTTCGTAATGTGCCTCGATTTTATGACAATCACAGAGATTTATTTCGGTAAATACCGCATAATTATGTTTGCTAAGATTTAATTAATAACTTACTTAATTTTGGTCTAGCTAGCGGTTATAGTCTAAACAATTGCGTTCTCAAGTTCGATTCATTTTGATGGTTATTGTTTGTCGCTAAAAACTCTTGAGAATTAAAAGTTTTCAAATAATTTTATGTGATCGAATTTTTGAGATTTTTTGTCATTATTATGGAGAAAAGAGCGTTTTTTTTTAATTAACATGTTTTGGCCAGTGTCCTGCCAATTTTTTTTTTAAATATCGTTTCTTATATACCCGGGTCGATTCGGATTTTTATATTCTTATATAGCCGTTATTCGGGATCTTAAATTTCTAAGTCTAGTTTCAGAAAATACATCTACAATCCCACAGAAGTATTATTTTATATAATACCATTGCATCGTCGCAAGATTCATAAAGTAATGCACTGCGCGATAACGGGTTATCAAAGAAATACGCGCCGCCGTGCGCTTACACTGTGGGCTACTAAGGTGTTATTTAAATAAAAATAGTCTATTAAGATTTTTATATAGTTACTAAAATATATTAAAAAAATATAAAAGACACATACATTTATTGATTCATAATACCTATTTCGATGGGCTTGCAACCTGTCACTAATACGCTGGTAAACATCTTAGCCTAATTGTGCAAATTGTGGTTATAGAATTATCAACAAGTTTTTAGAGATGTTTGTAATTCTGTAGCTCTGCCTACCCCTCTGGGAACGAAGGCGTGAGATTATGTATGTAATACCTATTTGATTGGAGCAATGAAAATGATATTAACTTGAAATAATCAAATCTTTGCTGGAAATTGGCTCAAATTCGAAATAAAGCAAGCAGTGGGCAATTTCCCGTCAACGGTTTTTGATGACGACTCGGTTAGATACTTGGTAGTGACTCGCCTACGAAGCTTGCGAAGTTCATGAGTTTTGGATGTCTCTAATGTATTACGCTATTTATGTAATATGTCTATAGGTACTCATAGTAAAAGCCTGGAGCTTAATTTGTGGCTTGGTAAATTTTAGGATTAATATTATTTATTTATTTGTGTCGCAGACGACATAACAATACATAAGTTATTTGTGCACATTGCGTGAAATAAGTATATATCTGTGGTTGCCTAGTAGGGAATGCAAATAACCGGTTATAACCGGTTTTAACCGGTTATTTTCATACAAAAACGTCTCATAACCGGTTAAATTGTACTCCCTACTGCCTAGTAACGATAGTATAAGCCTAGAAATTAGGGACTAGATAATTTTTTGGGGTAGGTAATCAAAATGTTTTATGAATGTTTTGATAGAAGGCTTTATTTTACGACATCGCTTATAAATCAAACCTAACTTAATCTACGTATAGCAATTAACTTATGCATTTAATCTAAAATAGGTCAAGCATAACATATCTGTCGGAAAAAACTTATTCGGACAAATGAATGTTCGGAAAAATATAATTCGGAATTTTAATCTTCCCCAATTTTTATGACATTGTCTCGGGAAAATAATATATTTCTATCATTAAACTACAGCCGATTATAGCTGGCAAAAGGTTAAAAAAAATATCATCTAGATATTTCCTCGACAGACCTCCCAACCGTTACTCTGCACGTGCACCCTTAAACTCAAATCCGTGCAGCAGACGCCAACTCCGAAACATCTTAGCATAATTACCCTGAAGGGGCTGTTTATTGCTAATATTAGTTGTGGGGATTAATACTGCGTCGTGAGTATTATCGCGGGGCGTCAGTACGGGATTACCGGCGTTAACACTTTTATAACTCACTAATATTGTTAACTAACGAGGCAGAGCAAAGATGGCGGGATGACTTGGACGATTTTCTCAGTGATTGGCCGGAGGTTGCAATGGACAGAACTTGTGGAAATCCAGAGAGGAGCCTTTGCCCAGTAATGGAATAATAGGGTAACATACACCTTAAAAATGTCTAAGGATAAAATATATTATATTCTTACACAATTATATCAGCAGGATAATCTCACACAAATTGTCCTAGTAGTAACTAAGCTCTACGCTTGTACTATGGGTACTAAGTAACGATATAAATACTTATATAGAGAAATAAATACTTTTCAAAACATGCAATGAAATATTGATGTTATGTTACTTATAATAGGCTGCGAAGTATGACGTTTCAGATGCGGCTAGGACAAGAGGTCGTTTATGGAATTTCATACAAATCGTGCAGGCCGGCCAAGTCCTCTTTTTTAATTTCCATTCCACATAAAGTGGCACAGACATCATGACATTCCGCCACTATGCGTATTGAAAAATAAAACATTGTTTTTTTTGTTGTTTTTTTCGTTGCATGTTTGAAAAAAGCACTATACATACCTCGGCGGGAAATATGGGGTTGCCCGCCTCAGACCTATCCGGCCTCGCTTTGGTCGGCCGTCTTCGGCCGGCAACCCCTTTTATCCTGGCCTCTGTAGTAATGTACTATTAATACATAGGAAACATCCAAGACTCAGAAACAAATACTAGTGTCCACCACACAAATATTTGCCCATACCTGGATTCGAACCTGGGACCGCTAGCTTCATAGACAGGGCATAGAAAAGAGCTTTCATTCCCCTAATTGGCCGGAAACGGACCTATCTTGAGTTGCTGGTGTTTATGGGGAGTGGTGATTACCTCACATCAGGTAACCCGCATGCACTTTGCCTCCCTCTCTTATAAAAAGGTTGCAATAGACAGAGTTGTGGTTATCCAGGGAGGAGGCCTTCGCCCAGCTTTGGGATACTAAAGGACTCTGTCACAGTGACGTTATGATGCAAGTCGTAAGAAGTGTCAAACAAATTGCTTTTCTCAAAAATGTCCGGAAATGTTGACATTACTATCTACCTACATATTGAGACGCGAAGTACATAGTTTACTGACAGTTCTCAAATTAAAAAAAAAACATTGCGTGCTCGCTACACAAGCCCGCAATGTTGCATACAAATTCCATTACTATATAGCTTGTAACTTTTTAAAAAGTGAAAAAGCCCATACTAAAATCAGGGCACAAGTCTTATACATCCAAATTTTATTCGAAACATAGCTTTTTTATCTGTGTCTGGAATGGCTTATATGTTTTTTTTTAAAACAAAACTTGCGTTTCTCCTTGCCATAAACAAAAAGGCCGTAAAGAGTGATAGTTTTTTCACATGAATTTTGTTTGTATGCAATCCAAAAAATGAGTTCAAGCGATGAAGATTTTACTCCAAGACCAAAAAAAAAACTTGCTATTTTTGAGAAAAGCACTATATTTGCCTCGGCAGGAACAGCAATTGCGGGCTTCGTATTTTTAATGCCAAACCAATGCTCGGCCCGCAATTGCCTACTTCCATGCCTAGGCAATAATGTACTATTACAGTGTCACTGTGACACCGTTCTATGGTGGGGTCAGGGTTCCTTTGGGCTGGTAGTACATACACCAAAAATGTCTAAGGATCAAAAATAATCCTAAATATCATCGCAACGCAGTACATTGCAAGATAACAAAACAATGTAAGGAAATTTAGTGTTATTGCCTAACGAACGACGCGGCCTAGTTGGTAGTGACTCTGCCTACGAAGCTAGCGGTCCTGGGTTCAAATCCCGGTAAGGGCAGATATTTGTGTGATGAGCGCGACTATTTGTTTCTGAGTCTTGGATGTTTTCTATGTATTTAAGTATTTATTTCTCTATATAAGTATTAGTTTCGCTGTCTAGTACCCATAGTACAAGCCTAGAGCTTAGTTTGGGACTAGGTCGATTTGTGTGATATTGCCCTCTGATATTTATTTTATTTATTTATTAATCATTATCATTTCAGCTGAAAGACGTAGAATGGATCTTCCCCAAAGATATCCATGACGGTAGGATTTATCTATATTAGAATTTTCAAATTACTTTCCTTGGGGCTATTGCCTGACGCACTCGCAATCGCAATCGTTTTCATTTTGACAGTCCGAAGGCGAGTCTTCATACAAAATGAAAACAATTGTTCCACTTTGAAGCCGATTGCGATTGCGAGTCTATAAAGATTTCCTATAAAATAAAAGTATTGTATGCAGTTGAGGACATAGACTACCAATGTCCTAAACTTCAGCCCTTTTTGAGTGTTTGAAAGACCAACGTCTTAATAAACTTTCCTACATAACATACATATAATTTCACGCCTTCGTTCCCAGAGTGGGGTAGGCAGAGCTACAGAATTACAAACATCTCTAAAAACTTGTCGATAATTCTATAACCACAATTTGCGCAATTAGGCTAAGATGTTTACCAGCGTATTAGTGACAAGTTGCAAGCCCATCGCCTAACAGTACTACAAGCCTTTATTCCCTTAGTCGTCTCTTACGACATCCGCGGGAAGACATGGAGTGGCACTATTCTAACTCGGCAACCACACGAGGCCACCACTGAAGAAATGGATAGAATATTAGCTTCTTGATAGATACGTGCTTACAGATACACGTTTAATCGCAACGATGAAGCGGTTTAGGTATTGTTGAATTAGGAATGACGAAGAGAACAGTGGTTTTTTGCGTACTAATATTTGTTAATTTATGAAACTATACGTTGCAACGTTTTCATCGTTAAAAAAACCGGTCAAGTGCGAGTCGGACTCGCGCACCGAGGGTTCCGTATTTAAGATAATAGGGTTGGAAAAAGCAAAAGGAAATACTTACTTTGTTATGAACTTTATTATCTGTGCATTAAGGCCCATTTTGAGTAGCCTAAATTTTAATACAGATTTTTAAAGTTTTTTGATAATTTCTCCAAAACTGTAAAGTTTGACAACTTCATTTTATATTTCCTGTAAAATATAAGTAATTATCTTTAAATCAGGATTTTTTCAGATTTTTTGGTCCATAAACTTCGGAGATAAGGGGGAGGGGGACCGGTCATTTTTTGTACATTTTTTCGTATAAATCAAAAGTACGTCCCGAAAAATTATAAAAAAAATAGTTTCGAAATGTGCAGACTGAGCCCTTTCATATGACACCCCGTTTGCTATAATCACATAACTTTCATTTTTCAACCCCCCATTCTAGACCCCTTAAGAAATACTTAGAAAAATAATTTCATACTTTTTTTACTAAAAACAGATGCGGGCAAGCAAGTTATACAACTATGCCAAATTTCAAATTGATAGCTTCTATAGTTTTTGAGAAAAGCTGCTGTGACATACAGACAGACAGACAACGAAGTCTCACCATAAGGGTTCCATTTTTACCATTTTGGTACGGAGCCCTAAAAAATGAATAAAACGAATCGAAACGTATTAATAAACACTCAAAGTTCATTTCTTTTCTCTCAACTACTTACATTTAAAAACGCTATATTAGGCATACGTCTAAGAAATAAACAGTCACTAATACGAACAGTTCCATCTTCCGTTATATTCCATTCTGACCTAACGTCACATTGAATTAAATACCCCCAAAAGCCTCAATCAAAAACCGAATCCCCCCAAATCCGTAATGCACAAATCCAAACCCCCCCAAGACGTCTGGATGGTGGATGCGGGCAAATCTTCGAATTAATTTTACTGCGGAAATATGCAAATCGAGAGATATAGCCGCCTAATAACATGTACAAAAGAGTGGTGACTTGGGCGCCGGAAGACTATAGATTAGTTAAATGGATAGATGTAAAATTAAAGGGTTCGAGGGAGTTGCATCAGAGAGGGTAGCAAAAAAAGATGTTAAAATACGGTCTATATTGGCTGCCATAATTATTAATTAGTCATAATTATCGCAAATCGTAACGCATTTTTAAGGAATCTTTTAGTTTACTTAGCCTAACATAGCCTTATCTACACATAAGACAATTTTTATGGTTCCACTAATATAAAAATAATTACTCTCAATAATTACGTCAGTAAAAACGAATGTTTCAAATATTAAATGTTAATTGATCAAATAAATATATGGGAAACAACGAGCACCCATTTAAATCGGTATGGAAGGTAACTAAATGATTTGTATGTGAAGTGCTTTTCAAAAGCCGTAGTATATGGAATAAAATGGTTATTGTTGTATACTTAGTTTTATCAGCTTCCTGTGCTACGAAGCGCGTAGATGGCTACGGCGTAGAGCTAGCGCGTAGAAGCTGACTATGCTACGTAGCTTCTGCTGCGCAAGCGCATAGCTTTAAAAATAGTTAAAAACCACGATGTTAAATAGCATTACCTGACAAAACGCAACACGTTACATATCAAGCAGCAATCATAATATCTCTTATACCACTACCAATAAAGACTTGTCGGATATTTCAGAGCCCAAAGTTGGATTCAAAATTCAAAATATTTATTCAGTAAATTGGCCACATGAGGGCTCTTTTACACGTCGGTAACATGGAGTGAATCTACTAGCGCTTCGGACAAGACCATCATTGCGGAGAAGAAGCGCCGCAAGAAACTCCAGCAGAAGGTCATTTTTTCCAATCATAAAATACAATAATACTTAAAAGTAACATTACAAGGTAATACAGTAATAAATCATTATTTTAAAACTAACACAAATAAAATCATTACAAATGTAAGCTAAATTACTTAAATTAAAAATTTTTGGAATCGGTCGACAATTGACGGAGTAATCGGTGAACATGTATAAAAAAAAAAACATACAGTGGAACGTATAACCTCCTCCTTTTTTGAAGTCGGTTAAAAATAGTGAGATAATATATTATTGCTGGTGATTGTAGGTACAGTCAAGGACTCACTATGGAACCCTGTCATAATGACAGCGTCAAGCCACATTAAAGAAATTACGCTAAGATTAATGATTAACGATATGCGATAGGGTTCCATAGTGGCTCAACAATTAGAGCCCTTCACTGTGCTATGTAAAAAACGACGCTCGACTCTGCCAGGGCCTCTATTCTAGGCTGTAAAAACCGTATCGTCTTTGACCTGTTATGATATTGTTTTTAACGCAGCCGCCATTACTGTCAAGTAAATAAGAGCTATCAAAACGTTGACAATACGATAACAAGCCAAAGTCAGTATAGTTTTTACCGCCTGGAATCTCAGACCTGGAAAATATTAAGATCCGGTAGCTTATTTAAGAATTAATATGGGGTTTAAAACCATAGCATCTGTGTGCTAAATCCCAAAGACAAAAAAATAAAACGGTAACTCGAATAGAGACGGCACATATCGCCAACATTTTGCAAAAATAATTAAAGATTAGATAAACTTTTTTTAGGTTAAGAAACGGTAACTTTCTAATCACTCATTCCCTACAAAGATAATGACGCTCAGGGCGGCTAGCAGAACTTGCCCGAGGAATGTTAGTCGCTCGGATATCCCTTTCTAACTAGTCTATTACGATATAGACGCACTAAGCGACAAGTGAGAAAATACAATAATAATAATAATAAATATGAAGGGACGAACTCACACAAATTGAAATGACCTAGTCGCAAACTAAGCTCTAGGCTTGTACTATGGGTACTAGACAACGATATACTATAAATAGAAAACATCCAAGACTCATACACAAATACTCGTGTACTCGTGTTTGACACAAATATTTGCCTGAGAATCAAACCCGGGACCGCAAGCTTTGTAGGCAGGGTCACTACCAACTAGGCTATCACGTCGTCAAAGATGTGTTAGCTCTGTTGCGTCTGCGGCGGACGTGCACGGTAAACAATATTCTTTGTCTTAATCGTTACCTCAGGCTAACATTATAGCCGCTTCGAAGAGCTTAATAGGTAACAAAATTTACCGTGATAGTAGAAAATACACGATGCTTACGTGCCGGCTTCCCCGCGAACTTATCAGCCGTTATTAGATCCTGGCGTTTAGCGAAAGAGGTTGAGGCGGAATGAATTGGGTAAGTTTATTATGATGCATAATAATGGGGGGTATTGGGACTTGGGATATCTTAGTTAGCTTGCCTGGTAAAAGGTGTTCGAGTTTGAATTTTGAGTAAAGTTTTTATAATAAATGTCAAGCCTGTAGGTAGTTTTGTGAGTTGATTTGTAAGGTTTCTTAAGTTTGCAGCCGGCCACAGGAACTGTCATAGGAAGGATCAATCATATCCCTCAGGAAACGACTATGCAATGTAAACCACTTACAAAAATAGGGTCGTGAAGGTTCTACCTTGTCTCTATTTTTTTTTATATAGGAGCCACTCAATTGTGCAATACCTTTATATGACTGCGTCCAAGGGTCCACTTCTTACAAATAAATTCACCTAAAGTTTAAGACCTATTCCACCATCTTATTATTTAACCCACCACCAAGCAGCAGTGTTCGCATTGTTGTGTTCCAGATTTGGGGATAAGACAACTCGGGAAATTACTAGCATAGAGGCATTCCATCTTAGTCCTAAGGGTTGGCAACGCATTTGAAGTCTTAAGATAGTTATCTTTAGATTGTAGTCTTGAGAATGCAAATGTCTATGGGTCACAGATCCCACTTACCATCAGGTGGCCTATGTGCTCGTTTGCCTTGTTTATGCCATAAAAAAAAACACTACGTTGACCCTTCGAGAGACACTATATGCCCACTCAAAAGCCGGGACTCTTCTGCAGGTCACAGGATAAACAAGCCACTTACTTGCACAGAACAGCTTGCTCCCAGCATCGAAGAGTCCTACTCGGCCCCATCGTGATGAAAGCTCCACTACGTTAACCCTTCGAGGGACATACTAAACTTCCACTAAACATACTCGATTCTTCCACGCACATTATAGATTAAAATAGCCACTTACTTGCACAAAACAGTCTTGTACCCAGCATCGAAAAGCCCACCAAAACCCCATCGTGTCGGAAGCTCCACTACGTTAACCCTTCGAGAGACATACTAAATTTCCACTAAACATTCTCGACTCTTCCACGCACATTATAGATTAAAATAGCCACTTACTTGCACAGAACAGCTTGCTCCCAGCATCGAAGAGTCCAACTCGGCCCCATCGTGATGAAAGCTCCACTACGTTAACCCTTCGAGAGATATACTAAACTTCCACTAAACATTCTCGACTCTTCCACGCACATTATAGATTAAAATAGCCACTTACTTGCACAAAACAGTCTTGTTCCCGGCATCGAAAAGCCCACCACAGCCCCATCGTGACGGAAGCTCCACTACGTTAACCCTTCGACAGACATACTAAACGTCCACTAAACATTCTCGACTCTTCCACGCACATTATTGATTAAAATAGCCGCTTACTTGCACAAAACAGTCATGTTCCCAGCATCGAAAAGCCCACCACAACCTCATCGTGACGGAAGCTCCACTACGTTGACCCTTCGAAAGACACACTAAACGCCTACTCAAAATCCACGACACTTCCACGCACGTCATAGGTTAAAATTTAAAATAGCCACTTACTTGCACAGAACTGTCTTGTTCCCAGCATCGAAGAGTCCACCTCGGCCCCATCGTGACGGAAGCTCCACGACCGTGACCCCACGGGAGCCCCACACGCACACACGCCCCCCGCATTCACTGCTCGTGATGCGTTCCACTGGGAACTGGGGCGGTGAGAGGAGGTGCAGGGTCTGGAGAGAACAGGTAAATTAGGGTCAAGGTTGAAGTAGTTAAGTATAATTAAATATTAGGGGACAATCTCACACAAATTGACCTAGTCCCAAACGAATCTCTAGGCTTGTAATATGGGTACTAGACAATGATAAAAATACTTATAGAGAGAAATACACACTTGAATACATAGAAAACATCCAAAACTCAGGAACAAATACTTTCGCTCATCACACAAATATTTCCCCATACCGGAATCGAACTCAGGATCGCTAGCTTGGCAGGTAGGGACACTATCAGCTAGGCTAAAGGGATCGTGGAAGTAGATACTGCTTGTTTGAGTGAAATCTCTTTTATACTCGTAAAAACAACCCAGAACCCTGGCATTAGATATGAGTATAAACCTTGTACAATAACAGGACATAACTTTTTTAGGATCAAAATACTAATTTAGATCAGGTTAAGTATTTAGTGTCTAAATATGTAAGCAAATAAAAATACTCTATCCCTAAACTAAGAAGCACAAGAGAGAAATTATTTTAGTACGGTAAATGTGAAGGAAGACATATTACCTTGTTAATATTAAACATTAAATGATGCCAATAAGTACGCTATTGTGAATAAACTTTAATGAAAATAATTAAGTATAATTTGAAATATTTCTAATAACAAAGTAGTCAACATGCGTTTGAAAGAAAAAACGACGCGAAATTTCAGAACGCAGAAGAATTCAAATACACCAAAACAACTTCCAAATTAAACATCAATCGAAAAACTCAAATTGCTCGGCTCTCCGATACCGGGCAACTATCTCGCTCCGTGGAAATATGATTAAGAAACTTTTTTAATCAATAAGATGAGCAAAAAGGCAAAGGAAGCCGAGTTTCCTACCGTTTTTTAGCGTTATTTCTCATTACGACGCCGCGGCGCTTCCTCTCGCGTCATAGTTATAATCATTTATCGTTTGATGGCCGACGCTTCCCTATTTTAGCGGGAAATTGAAAAAGTTGTTGATCGCCAAGTGTGTTGTGTTGGGGAAAACATTAGACAACAAACAATTTGATATCGGGATATTCTTTGGGAGATATTTTTCATTTATATTTTTAAGAAGTCGTCCTCCTATGACACTGTCTATTAAAAACTTACATACTCTCACCAAAATCAAAATCAAACTTGATCGACACCGACTTGCAAACATTGGTATTAAATGTCCTCTGATTCGACACTGAAACTACATTCACGTATAGAGTCCAGGGGGGAAATATTGTCCTAATTCATTACTAATTATAAGATAAATAAGTTACTAACAACATATGGACTGTGACTTAAAAATACTACGGATTCAAAAGTCGAAAGAGCTTTAAAGGTTAAAAACGTTAGAACTTTCTTAAATAATCCATGATTGCTTTACAACAACATCTGAATAGTTTGATAACTAAAATACAATAAATCTAATACTAAACCAGTAAAATAGAGCCAGTTAACTGTAATGCAAATTGCAATAGTCTGACTTTGTAACAAGCACGGACCATCCAACAAGTTAACAACTATCCAATAGCGGCAGAATATTGCTTTCGTATTGTACAGTCCACGTCCAAATTAAACGATAACTTCAGTACTTTGTTTAAAACTATATCGAATAAAAGGTAGCAAGAGGAAAGTAAAGAAGAAAGAGGCTGTGAGGCGTAAATATAAAATTATGAATGAGGTTAAGTATCAAGAAATGTATGATTGAGTGAGGAGTGTTGCCGTTTGCGGAGGTTTAAATGACAATCAGTGACGTCACGTCTTGGTTTTGTGGAATAGATTATGCATCAGATGTTTTGCTAAAATGTATACTTACATGTGTACTTTTATGTGTATTATTTTTATCTCCCAGCCAAAAAAATATTGGTTTTATGAAGCCTTCGACTAAGGTCTGAACCAATTTCAAGATCAAGGTTAGTTCAAACAACGCTGGAGTCGTCTGCCGAGCCAGTGTCCGATTCCCTGCCGCGAGGTCACACACTCCGTGCTGTTCCTGTCACATTGATTGGTTTCTTTTATTTACTTGTATTTGTCTCTTCTGCGTAGTGAATAAATGTCATTCTTTCTAAACAAGAGCTATCAGGTATGGAACTGGTTTTGTATTAGCTTCTTATATTTTCATTTTCTTATTGTGTTCTAAGGAAAGTTTTACTTAATGTTAGCTGTGACATTTACATTGACTACAGCATGAAATTGCAATCAGATTTACAATGCAAATATCATATTTAATCGTAACTCATTCCTGAATAAATACAAGCACTGGTATTGCAAGTGCTCGCAGGAATTGCAATATAAATTAACAAGCATTACTAACTTTAGGGCGTAATGGGGCAGAAAGATTCGGCTGGTTCTAACTGAACAACACAGCCGAATCGAAAAGGTACTATGATGATATTAGATTCATACACGTTGTGTGCATTTTGTTGTGGACGGTTTACAGGTTTGTTTAGGAACTATAGGTTGGTTTAGAATTAAATTCAGTATTAGTTTTCGACTGTTATCTTGCTAGGGTTTGTTGGAATCGCTTTTGGGTGCGTTCGATTTCAAAATGTTGGGATTACGTAGTCAAACTTCTGTTTTAACAATATTTAATATTCTCTATGATCTAGATTAACTACTGACATTATAAACGCAGTAGTTTTTGTTTGTTGAAATTTGGTACCGAGATAGCCTGGATACGGAAATACTGTTCTTTTGATCCCATAAAGCCGAACGGTTCCAGAGAAGAATAACCATTTTGAAACTTTTGCGAAGAGGAAGCCAAAAGCTAGTGCCAAATAAAAACTAGAATTAATTAACAAGTCGACTAAATAGCAAGGTTAGTAATATACCGGGTGTCCTTAAAACCAACGCCAAAACTAAGCTAAGCTATGTTTTTAAACCTTTTAAGTAATGACATAAAGTTGTTTATTCTATACAAAGTGAAAAGCAAACACTGGAACACCTAGTATGGAGAAACAAACTTATTGTCATTACTTAAAAAAAATATTTATAAAAAACGCGCAAATACGTTTAAAAACTTCGCTGATCCGTAATGATTCAAATTATGAAAGATACCACTGAAAAACTTACGAAATAGTACATGAAAATAATGATTTTTCAGGAAAATTACAAAAAATCAGATTAAAATGATCAATATCTCCGAAACTAGTAAAAACCACTGAACATATAGGTCTTAAATCCATAGCTTTTTAGCTGCTCTATCAGCCCTCTCAGTTTTGCCGTTGCACACAGGGGTATTTGACCCAAAAAGTCGGACATATACAAATATATACATTTTTGTGTTCAGGGATGATTGAATTACTTAAAAAAAATTGGCAAAAAAATATCGGTCAAGGTCAAGGTACCCAAATTCTGGTTTTATTAATTAAATGAAACAAAATCAATTTAAAATAGAAAGAACATATAATATTAGCAAAAAAATACATTAATAATCACTTCTTATCAGTTATATTATCAATAAAGCCTTCTACTATAAATTTAGGGACGCCTACCCATATTTAAACTACTATTAATTTACCTGTATGGTAACAGCATCTCTTTCGCAGTTGCCGAAAATGAAAGTTTATTATTATGGGATCTGCTTCGGATACTGCTCAAAAATGGGTCTGAAGTTAAAAGCAACCTATTTAAAACGTCTATGTTGCATTGCTCCCGTGAAAATTTTCGGCTGTAACATTCTCGGTACAATCGAAAATGTTTGTTTCTTGCTTCTGCAGCTTCTTCAGATAATGACCCAATAGGTAATAGAGCATGGTCTATCACTGTGGGCCCATGGATCAATATTTTGTGGACAGTGGGTGTCATGGGTTGCCATGGATAAAGGTGAATATATAGTTTGGCCGTTTCTTCGCAATATATGGAAAATTTGCTGGTGTCTACTTCGTGTCCACTTGAAATTACTTCTAAAATAATGGCGAATCTTTCAATCAAGTTTTGATCAATGCCAGTTATCCGAGCAGATATTCCAGCATTGGCGAAAAATCTCCTGCTTGTATTGCCATCATTGCTACTACCGAATCCAGGCTTAGGAACGTCAATGATAAGACCTAGTTCATTTCTAAATTGCTCTTGAATTATAGATTTTCTGTCTTTTACAATATTTTTGTCTTGCTGGGATCTCGCCTGCCACTTTTTCAATGGTAATTTATATGAAAGGTGGAGTAAGGATTCAAATAATCGGATTCTGGCGTGTAGAATAGATAAACCGAATTCTGTGTTCTCCATGATTACTTCTTTGGTCTTTGTTAAATCATTGAAGTCTTTTGAAGTCAATTTACATATAAAACACCTCATTGTAGATGTTGTTTGAGTTGCTGCGTTGCATACTTTTCCGTCTACCATTGTCAGAAGCATCTTGTGTGTAACATCGATTTCGTGAGATCCTCTTTTTGATTTTGTTGATTGAAGTTCCTTGATCTGATTATTAAAGTATTCAATTTCTTCGTTTGTGATGTCTTTAGTCTCGTGCACAAATCGTATCCTCATCGGTCGACAAAAACGAGGCGAAGACGGCGTTGGATTTCGCCAAATAACTTTATCATTGTGTTTGCAAATAAGTTGAAGAGGAACCAAAGATGATTGAAAGATATGCGCATCAGAGTCAGTCATGTTCTCAAATTTTTGTTTAAATTGTTTTTGGTGTGAACCATCACATCCCCACTTGTAGATGAGCTCAAGAGAACTAAGCTCCTCGGATGATAACGTATCTAAAACTTCATCCAAATACGATAATAGTCTTTCAACCGTATGATTGAGTAACTGTTGCAGTTTAACCTCGGCACACACAGAATTAACGTTAACGCTTTCTTCGCTAGGATAGCACTTCTTTTTCTCTTTTTGTATTAAAGTGTAGCATGGAAATAGGTCTTTATCGCAAGCTCTTATAATCTCATACTGTTTTCTTGTTAATGATGCCTCTACAAACATAGACAGGGCCTCTTGTGGTGTCAATTGTCTTCGAGAGGACACGGGAGTCCTAATGTTTTCTTTTTGGTTAGAATCATCCTTTGAACCCGTAGTCATAATATTCTTGACAACAGTAGCACCGTCAATATTACCGCTTTCTCGAAGCATCATTTGACCAGCAAATAAAATCTCTTGTGCTTCATTATTTTCCCTGAGAGATTCCGTTTTGCGTCTTTTGCTTCTTTCACACAAATCTTCAAAGGACTTTTGCGGCCGGTGGCCGGTATTGCATAACACTTTCATAGGTATTTCTATAGTTCCTTGCAACCAGTTATAATTTTTCTTCAAAAAAGCGACCTCAGCTCGACCAGCTGCTTGCCAGCGAGACTTCATATCGTATTTCAATCGAGCAAATCTCCGCAGGAAGTCTTCTTTCCGCTCAACTGGGAAGCAAGCAGTTTCCACGTGGCACTTTTCCACAAAATCCAGTTTTTTTGCAAAATCTTTCTCGGCACACTCTTTAGCCATGTTAAATATGGCAATTCGAGTAACCATATTCACGCCAGAACCACCTAAAACAAATAAACAGGAACGTTAGAATAACGACCGCAAAGTTATCGTGGTTTGGTCGAGCAGGCCGCTATTTCAAAATCAGAAAAAACATTGATGCAGCAGTTTAAAGCAGTATTTTTAAAATATTACATACAGAATACTGACAATACTAATGTAGTAAGAAAAAATCAAGACCTGATATTGCCGGGAAGTATAACTAAAATGCGAATACTTATAATAGATTGGTGAAAATGGTTAAATATAGAGAGTACTTCTATAAAATGTTAAATTATATAACAGAACTATGCACAACTAGACGTCTTCATATAAATATAAAATGTACATACCTGGTTGACTATTCTCCATTATATAAATCACTGCAGTTTACTTCAGAATAATTCCAAATAAATGAAACGTAATGTAAATATTTGTGATAATATGCACTCGCAACAATTCAACAGTACGCAACAGCGGTCGAAAGTTGACTGATACGTAAGTTGTGTGAATTCCACAATTTTATCTATCATGTATTATTATTACATAGACCCTTGGGTAACCGCAGGTAAAAAAAATTACCTCGATTTCGCCCATTTGGTTTTTGTACCTAATGTCCGCGGTTTAGTGTCAAATACCCCTGTGTGCGTTGGTTTTAGGGACAACCTGTATATTTCAAAACAAAATATAATATTCACTGTTCAAAATGTTTATTGCATTCCACATTGTTACTTTACAAAATGTTAGGATAACTTAAGTAGCTCGATTCATTGAATAATATGGAGGCCGTGAAGCATTCACAGAATACAATCTCGTTAATCCACAGTTAATCCAGTTAATTTGGACAAAAGTTCTGCCTTCAACCCTCACCTGGATTACAATGTTCGGAGAACAGTGCATTAGCGAGTGATTATCAAAAAGAATCAAAGTGCATTAACCCCAAATGGGTGACCTCTTCGGCATGGGGTGTCAGTGTCAGCGGGACTTTACAAATTTTGATCTCCTCTCAATGATTTAATTATATACAAAAAAATCTGATATATTAGTTTGCTGGTATTTAAAAAGCCTTGTAGACTAGATTTTGGAAATTTTTGACGACTCAGTTCGTTGCATATTAACACAGTTACAGAATTCTGCATACAGTCCGGTTTCGATTTAAACTGCGTTAGAGATCAAAAAACATAATTTGTACTATTATAATATCAGCTTGATGTCTTATTTTGATGATATGACATGGCGTCACGTAACAATTGCTAACTGTCAAGCAGCTGTCATGAAAATAAACAAACAATCAACATGACGTCTCAAAAATTAAAAGTAAATGATATGTCATTGACTTGACAAAACCGCGTGCAGCTGCAACCCCATGTGCTTCGGTTTAGTCCACAAGAAAATACTCTTTTACCGAACAATTGTCCTCGCGTTTGATATCCATGGACATATTTTTCTTATAAGTCCATTGGCGAAATACACCTTAACAGGAGTGAAAGCCATTAATTAAAATAAGAATTTAAGTATGTTTACATGTAAAATACTTTATTGTACAAACGGGAAAATAACAAACAAAATAGACAGAAACACAAAAAGTATGTATAAAGGCGAACTTATCCCTTAAAGGGATCTCTTTCAGTTAACCTTAAAGCCTTAGAGTTAAGTCATTTAAAGCCAAGAATTTACAGGCACTAACTAGCGATTTAAAGCAATTTAAACACTATACGTGCGTAATCAGCGCTACGCTGTTAAAGCATTGTTATAGTAACTTATAAGCCCGCTCCCCGCCCGCACCGCCACCGCACCGCACACCTCGTGGCACAAATCCCGCCCTAGGCGATAAAGGTTTACAATTTCACGAGTCGACAACTCGTTCCGATGCCATTTTTATCGGCCGGGTCGGTTGAACGCCGATAATGTAGCTTAGGTCCGAAAAAGTTTTAGCTGGACGTTGTAGGGTAAAAGGGATTTGGTGGAGTTTAAAAACTTGATTTTACATGAGGATATAACCCGTGGGAAACAATGGTACATTTAATGGCAATAAGAGCAATTAAAGTTAAAGTTTGTTATCCGGCTGGCAGAAAAAGAGGGTAAAATTTTCCGAGAGTGCATTATGTACGAACGTATTAATTAAACTTTTAATATGTCTGTCTATATAACCTTCTTCGAACTAAATGGGTTATCGGATTTTAATAATCTATAGGGTATCGTTGGATCGGTCAAAGGAGCGTCAAAGGCAACTAAACTAGCCCTTTGCAAGAAAATGTTTATGTATTGTTTTGAACTTTACTACGATCTTGTCAGATTGTCACGTCAGTATCAGACCTGCGTCGCTATTGCCTAACTCACTCGCAATCGCAATCGACTTCAAAGTGGAACAATTGTTTTCATTTTGTATGTAGACTCACCTTTGAATTTCAAACTGAAAACGATTCCGATTGCGTTATGCAATAGTCCCCTGGGATGATATACACGTTTGATTTGCAGCATAATATTGATAAATCGCTCCATGTACGTGTGCAGGTACAAATTCGTTTTTTGTTCCCAATTGACATTTACAGCCTGTTTCACAAACGACAAGTAAAGCATATTTTACAGATTTAGCCCTTTCTTTTTCTAACACTTGAGAATAGACAATGAGAGAGCCAACTTTAAATGGCAGACAAATTTACTCTTCGATTGTGACACAGATACTTAGGAACCTATCAGACAGAGAGCGGTCACGCGGTCAAGTTATCAGTTTTGCGTTCTTGCGGTCTTTGTGTTATATTAAGTTATAATTGACCGCTTGAACGCTTGACCGCGTGACCCCTCTCTGTCTGATAGATCTCTTAATTTTACACCTGACTTTAACAACAAAACCGCTTCCCACAATGAAATACGCCTAAAATCCACAGACAAACCGATCCACAAACAAACCTCCAGTAACTAAGGTATCCTATTACCCAATACCAACTATCAGGGAACCTGATTAGTGCCGTCTCAGGCCACCGGGTCAGCCCCCACGGGACGAGTGAGGGAGATGGCTGATTAAAAATGCAATTTCGGTGCCACCGGATTGCGCTGCCAAGTCTTCTTTGGATTAGCAGTTGGTCTTGATTGGGAAAGTGTAAATAAGGAATTGAATTGACAATCGTAATCATCTATACATATGTGGCGTGATCTATGAAAAAGGGACCTTATTGTCGATGGCGCTTACGCCGCACTGCGGCACGCAACGTTGTATTTATATCGGAGCATCTTTAATAATGGCGGAAGCGCCATCGTCAATAAGGTCCCTTTTTTATAGATAACGCCACATATATATAGGTACATCAGCTAAATGGAACGACCCACCATAGAACTGTATCGCAGGGACGTTATGATTCAGTCGTAAGAAGTGTCAAACAAATTGTTTAATAATGTCACTGTGACACCGTTATATGGTGGGTCAGGGTTCCATTGGGCTATAAAACTTCTGTGACTGACTGACTGACAAAAAAACAATGCACAGCATAAATCATTAAACCTAGAGACTTACAATTTGGAGGAATTATTCCTTGCGTCCCTTCGGAGGGCACTAAGAAAACATTTTTCTAAAATCGACCTCAAATGGGAAGAAATAGGGGAAGTAACGGGAAACTGATTTTACGCGTACGAAGTAATAAATTTAAAAGTTTTTAAGGATGTTTAATGTTCTTTCAATCACGTATAATCGACTGAACAGATTTGGAAGGAATTTAGGCACAGATAATGCATGCCTTGAACATAGGATACTTTTTTTCCTGGAAAAATTGATTGTTCCAACGTGTTCTACGTAGACGACGTTTACATTTGCCCTTTATATAACCGACAAATAAGTATGAAATCTGTTTGTCCATTTGCCAACGACAATATCTAATAGGTAGCTGAAATAGTTAAACTTGAAATCCTCATTTTATTGATCAAATACCTGTGCCAAATGTTCATGTCGTCTTTAGATTAAATGACGCAATTATTCTAATATTTCTGTGATTGTAAACGAACGAACGCACACATTGATTTCTGCAACGTTTAAAAAAATGCAACTTTTCTAGCCCCACTCTTCGGAATGAATCAAGGGACGATCATTTTCTATTAAATAAAATACATTAAGCGCACATGTCTACTTAAAACAAAAAACAAATGCAAATCCAACAATAAAAATATAACGAACGGCTTTAAAATTCGAGATACATTGTAATCCTAGCAATAATTAAAAGCGGGGTTGCTATTATTTTATATTTATAAAATATAGAATTTAATATATTCTACCGGCGTGCCCGGTATCGCGATCGGTGTCGGGGACAGATATTTTTTTAAGCTGTTTCGCTTACGTGACCACGGTGGCCGTTTGCAAAGATTACGTGCATTCAAATTTGGGTTTGGGGTTCCGTAGGTGAATGGAGAAGCCTAATCGTATATTGAATACAAGTCTGTGTAGGTACTGCCTCGTTTTTTTTTGTAATATTTTGATCATCTAAGACTGTATAAATAAATTGTATACTATCTGATCTACCTGCTAAATTGTGTTGAGTGCGGAAAGGGGCAGACTGAAAACCAGCGCTGCGAAGACTCGAGCACTCGCCCACGCTCGCAGCACATGCTGAGTATTCTTATACAATACAAACGCTTTTTATTAAGCACCACTAGGCATTATGATTATTATTGAGATTTAATCGTTTTGATTTGATTTTGTTGATGCTCATTTGCTCATGCAATGTTCATTTGCTTTGATGGTATCTTTCATGTCAGCAAAGTATTTTTACATAGGCTACATTATTACTAGGCTAGATTACTATAAAAATATTACAACTAGGCTTTGCTAGCGACTTCGTCCGCGCAGAATCTGGGTTTCACAAAAAAAAACTTGTGGTATTTAAACTATTTTGTATAAAATTTAAATCAGTTGAGGCATTTAACCGTGAAGACGATTGAAAATTCCAACTACTTAGATAAAACATCGATGCTATATCAATCAAAATAATTTTGTAACTAAACTTACAAATTAATTATATACAAATTTAATTGATTTGAATACTTAGTCACAAGGTCCTAAACAAAATTACAGAACTCCGTCATCACAAATTTCCTTACACGCTTGGCCGATTTTTTTCCACGTCCAGAATTCTGATCGGAGCAAAGATCAGGCTAATTTATTTCCCAGACGTGGACAGTGAATTAAAATACAGCCCTTTGTTTCTTGATGTACATATTTTTTGTCGCGTGCATCATAGAAGCAATAAAACATGATCATTATGAGGCAGCAAGACATGTAACAAATTGTAAGCACGAAAGTTACGTGCCGAAGCAAGCTTAGTTTCGCTACTCGACGGGAGATGGCGCTAGGTGTCTCGTTTCAGGTAAAGTTACTTACGTGAACAAAATATAAAGGACATTTGATTACAAAAATCATTAACAGTTTAAGGGGCGGTATAGTAGGTATGTTTTAAATGAAATACAATTAAAAAAAAAAACATCCGGTTTGTTCTCTGCGATTTTTTTTCCTTGTCAAACAATAAATTGTGAGATTTGGAAGACTTGCACACTTAGGCATTAAAAAAAATCTGAAGAGAATTCGGATATCTTAGCGTGACATCGGTAAATGTAAATAAACTACTAATCAATTAACGGCGGAACATTTCATGTAGGAAAATTTCGGAAATTTCTCACAATTTTGTAAGGGGATTGAAACTTTCCGTTTCTTAAATTTAAATGTCCTATATTTCTAGTGAAAGTTT
This sequence comes from Acleris literana, assembly GCA_946894065.1. Taxonomy (NCBI): domain Eukaryota; kingdom Metazoa; phylum Arthropoda; class Insecta; order Lepidoptera; family Tortricidae; genus Acleris; species Acleris literana. The sequence continues at coordinate 3,918,420 of OX335687.1, forward strand.
CTTGAAATTTCGAAGATCTTTTCCAACGTTTTGGAAACTTTCCGCAACTTGCACATCAGTACACCGACCTAATGAATAAAGCGCTAAGTTCATTAAATGATACGGGCGGCAGAAACGTCAAAAAGAAAATCACACTTCCCAAATCAACATTTTCCACGCAGTTAAACCAAAATTAATACTTAATAACCAATCGGAAATTTTACGATTACGAATCTAAATTTTATTGCGGCCGGAAACTGTTCGGAGCGTCGCGGAACGGACCAGGAACCTTACCACGAGTTACAATTACCGTACTCGGTAGCGAGTCGAATGCTCTGTTCCTTGTACTTTATAAGAATACCATCACCCACCCTTTACACCTGCAAAGTCCTATTTTATTAAACTTGGAATACTTACTGTGCCCAGTCTCTTTATTCTAGAAGTTGCTAAATACATGTTCAAGCACAAGGAGGAATTTCATATTTTTTTCATATCGCGAAATAAGACCGATACTCGTCCGCTTGGCGCGTACTTCCAACTCATTGCGGGCGGTAGGTGTCCGTATCTATAACATCCTATCACCGGAAATACAAAGTGCGCCTTCCTATGAGGTTTATGTAGAAAAAAAGACTTTCTTTTAAAAGAGGCGTTTTATAGTGTTAAGGAATTTTATAATACATACATAAACTCACGCCTTTATTCCCAGTTTGGGGTAGGCAGAGCTACGGAATTGCCAACAACTCTAAAAGCTTGTTGATAATTCTGTAACCACATTTTGCATAATCAGGCTAAGATGTTTACCAGTGTATTAGAGACAGGTTGCAAGCCCATCGCCTAACAGTACTACAAGCCTTTATTCCCTTAGTCGACTCTTACGACATCCACGGGAAGACATGGAGTGGCACTATTCTAAGCCGGCAACCACACAGCTATTTATAATTTCATACATTAAATCACGCCCGTTTCCCACAAGGGTAGGCAGAGACCATTTATAATTAATGAATAATAATATAAGTGTAAGTATAGATAATGAATATAAATTGGTAATAATATGATATAAGTATAGGAGACTTAGTAAATTGAATAAATAGCGTGTTTGTTGTTAGGATTAGGAATTAGTTTTTAAAAAAATATTGTGCCTTCTGATTTTACTTTTAATGTCGCACTGCTAGATCAAAACAATAGTAACTCAAAATGCAACTGTATTTTAAAATCAACTTTAATACAACTTCTATGAATTTAAAACAAAACTAAAAAGGATTTTGAGTTGATACTGTTTTGATCTAGCAGTGCGAAGTATTTTTGACGTGTGCTTTTTACGCAATAAACATTTGATTGATTGATTGATTGATTGAATACTGCGATGTCTGCAAGAGACAGAGCTTGCGACTCGCTAGCGAGTACGGTAATTGTAACTCATGGTAAGGGTACTGGAACCTTTTAATGGCAGGCGGAGTCGTTAATCCACCAGGAATGAGGGAATTGGAGATTTGATGGTAAGATTTCCAATCCAATTTGAGGGTACACTATTGAATTGCTTTTTGGTCTTTGCGTTTAAAGAAAACGACGTATGAGAAAAAAAACGCTGGACACTTACTTCTTCTTACATCGAAGAACCCAAGTTAGGAATTGATGTGAGTGTTTTTTTAAAGACGTTTACCAAGACTGATGAAACATCATTAAATAGATAATTCTATATGAGATGACGTTTTGATATTTTGTATCTGTATGTGTGCCTAAGTAGAACTCGTACAACGGGGAACCCAGGTTGAAAGTTTATGCGTATGTGTTTTTTTACAAAAGACATTGATCAAGACTGATGAAATGTCATTATAGATAGTACATATGAAGTAGGTTGTGTGACATAAGGTGATTGTACATTTTACTAGCTCTGCACAGAGCTGTGAACGAACTTTTAATATATATATATATATATATATTTTAATTTAAATAGTTCTTAAATTAATGTATACCTACTGTTGGAGTTATAAATTTGGAATCGAGTATAATTACATTTTGAAATGTTGTTATAAATCTTTATAATAAATACTCTGGAAAGAAAATAAATATTGAAATCACGGTCTGACATCAAGTAGACGTAAACGTACGTAAACATCTTTTGCGTGAAATGTAAAATTGTCTTATGTCACAAGTCATCCCATTTGGAATTCACAATAACAAGATAGATACGCGGATTGTAACAGATAATTTGCTATTATAATAAACCTAGCGTTATAACAAAAACATTTTGATATAATGTAAATTTATTAGAAATCAAACTCATTTAGGCACAACACAGTTTGCATGATTTTATTATTAATATATTCTTTAATTAGGACTATAAAAAAATGGTTATGCTAAAAGAAATAGTTATCACACAACTTCAAACTACCTAATTCAAACTAAAAAACTGGTAAACGAAAATAAAGTTGATCGGATACTTCTATCTATTACTACAATTAAATGAAAGAACAACGGTCAAACGCTAACTCATGCTCGTGAACCCCTCCTCGAATAAGCTCGGTTTCATACCAGCCATAATCCAGAGAAGAATCCCTATCTACCTGTCGTGACATCGAACGCGAATAGTTGCGAACTCCCCACATAAATCACCGAGTCGCGCAAAACCTACTCTCTTCAGGGCCATTAGCATTTTTTATGCATAGAAATCGATCCGAGAGCCGTCTAATGCCTCCCGCGATACATTAATATCTTACTTTTTATGACTCTTCTGTAACAATCCATCTCAGCAAGAACGACTTATGCTCCAACACCAACTCCACAGAATTCAGAGACTTGTGGGAGAACCAGCAAGGTTGTTTTAACGCTGTAGACGAACAGTGAAAGATTGGATAGGTGCGAAAATTGCGTGAGTTTCACGAGTTGATAATAGGTGGCGTTGGCGATTTTCTTAACGCTTTCATTTTTCTTTCACGGGCACTTTGAGATTAAAAGTTTGGGAAATGAAATGAAAAGTTCGCTCGGAGCCAGTTAGAGCCCCGTATCGGGAGTATCGGGGGGCGGGCAACTTTGGGAGGGCAAATTAAATTATTCAAATACATTTCTTTTCTTTGGTGTTATTTTGATCGAAATCAGCCCCGAGGAGCAGTGTAATGAGTTCGGACTTCAGATGCCAATTTGGTTTTTGTTGGCGTTACTTGTTTGCGCCATTCAGTGGTTCACAAATTGGGGCCATCAATTCTGGGAACTTCGACAGTATTGCAAATTAACGTTTGTTGGGAAAAAAACGAACGCGATTAGGGAACGAATTTTCCTAAATAAAGTAATTGGACCTGCTTCATTGATGCCATACGAGTACATTTAGTAAGAACGGGAGCCCTTTGTTTCCCATAATTTTATTGGTCATAAAGTAATTTTTGACATAATTTTTGATAGTTATATTTTTTTATATCGCTGAAACTGTAAACTTTTCATAAGTTCTGAAATATCTAACGTGTAGACAAGGCTAGGTTAGGTTAGGTTAGATATATAAAAAATCTGAAAAAGTAAGTTTCTTTAAAAAATACGTTATGACTTGCGATGATTATGACCTAAAGCACATTATGACTAAACATAATTATGTCAGTCAATATAGACCCAGTGAGAACATAACGGAAAATCGGAAGATACCATGAGCTTAATTTAAAATTGTGTGTTATTTTAATGGAGGATTACAAAGCAGAATTCCAAATTTCTAGTCGAACAATGAATTGTAAGTAAAGCATAATTTAAAATGAAAACCTGATTTATTTATTTATTTATTACATGGGACAAAAACACAACTGAACACGGTATGTTAAAGCATAAGAGTTACAATAAATATACGTCAAATACAGTCTAGTCTACATACAGTAAGGAGTGATTTTATAATGCTGAGGTACGTTTTAGGTTTGATAGCATGATCGATTTGTCTACGATGAAGATGTAATTTAGTAAAACCACTACACCACATTAGCAAAACGGAATAGGATGTGATCAAAAAGCATTACAGCGTCTCCCCAATAATTTTTTCCATCGTTATCTCAAGTCTGGTCGAATCCTGGGGTAATATAGCTCGTGTGATCTGGCAGCTCGCCAGGCGGCGTCTTATCGGCGAGTTTTCAGCCACTCCGGCTAAATATTATGACCAATGCAATGGGATTAAAAGGAACGTATTAATACATACTAAATCCTTTAAACTTAGTTGCTCTGGATCTAAAAACAAGTGCATCGTGAATCATAACTGGTGTATAGGGAGAGAATTAATTTGTCATTAAGTGATTGGTTATGTACCGTTGAAGATGATTCGATAATAGTATAAAAGAAGTACAATTGGCTGTTCGTTGTCATGTAGTAGACATCTTAAGTTCGCAAATGCGTTGCAATATCTGAGGACTAAGAATGCCTCTATACGAAATAATTTATCTTTGCTAATACCGTTTCGTTAACTAGTCAATTTACCGGCTGTTTTGGCTCCATCTTACAAGAAAGCGAACACTGCTCTTGGCGCAGGTAAGCAAGCAAGATGTTATCGATCCAGACGGACCCTGCACATTTGCACAAGGTCCTATCCTACCACCACATAAGGCTATCATACAAAATTGACAAACAAATGAAGATGGCACAACAGGGATCATCTATGTATGGCGTTAAATATGTCCCTTTTGAACAACAGGCACGGGTGGAATACTGAAGAGGTTTTATATAGAACTAGCGGACTGCTATGACAGGGACCTTTAATGCTTCTGCGATTCCTCTCCTGATGTTGCGTCCATTTACGGCAGTGACCATTTTTGTTAGACTTTGTTGTGTCCCACTGCTGGGCAAAGGCCTCCCCTCTCTCCACTCATCCCTAAAAAGAGCAGGCTCCCGCCAATCACACATGAACGCGTTCAGGTCATCATGCCATCTGCTTTTTGGCGTACCTGTAGGAGGAGGAGGTAGGCCTCCTTTAGTTTAAAAGAACAATAAGCTGATAGTATTCGTACACTGGCAATGTTTGCGTTATGCATTATAATGTGTGTATGGTAATTCTGGCCATCACGCAACAGATATGTATTCCGTACTCCAAAATGTTCCCACTTTAGCCTTCATCAGATTTTTTAACACTTTAATAAGCTAAAAGCTGCACAAGCCTTGTATATAATGCTATATCCTGGCAGCCCGCCAGGCTCTTATTTGATTGCCAAATTATCTGGCGTTCAACTTTAAATCTTTATCGATTTTTACAGCTTCGTTTTGGGGAACTATGCATTTTTATAAATTGATATACTTGAAGTGAGTTGATCAACCTATGCTCACTGTTATTAAAAAAATATTTTGTGAATGATTATAAAGTACCATTAAAATAAAGTAAAGAATGGCACGGATTATAAGTAATGAAGTCTTGTAAACAATAGATGATGTTGATTCTGTGTATAGATCAAACCATGTATTTATTAAAAGGTTTCAATTTTCAATTTCGCCTTAAAATATAGATATATTTAGCCAAGTTGCCTTGTAATTGCTACTTTCAAGTCTTTAGTCTTCTATTTAGCCTTGTTTCGCCTTACCTATACAACTAATTATATAATTCTGACCTTTCCACCCACTTCACTAACACTTACTTTTAAACACTCCCGCTAAGCACAAAATGGCGTCCGATTAATAAAAAAAAGCGGTCACAAAAGCTCGTCACATTATCGCACCGCCATCTTTCCATTTTCGCAAATTACGGAGAGAGGCCATCGCTAAATAACGTCACGTATTTAATTACGACGCCTACAGGACCTCAAAAGTGTCGCTTTAGAATTGAAAGCTAACATTATGAGACACAGCGGCGGGAGGTTTGGGTAGCAACGTTAGGTAACAACGTTTCAGCGAGCCTAGACCAGATATATAACGCTAAGGGCTCAATTCCATTGGTCGGTAGCCCGGTTGCTTGTAGCAATCCATTGACGAGTTGTTTTGACATTATCGAGCCGGGAGCTATTGCAGCGATGCAATGTATCACGAACAGCATGCGGGCTATCGACCAATGAAACTGGGACTAAGTAAACGACTAACTAATTGTATGGAATTGACGTAGGCGTTCGCCGCGACCGTCCGGCAGCTTATGCCAATACTATACATTTTCAATAACGATAACATTGTCGCAATGCATCCTGTCTGGGGCCACAAAGGTGCTATTCTCTTAAAAATGATTTCTTGTCGATAAAACGTGCGAGCTCATACAAGAGAGAGTTACGCTACCTAATTTAGGATGAACGCCTTAAATTGTTCTTTGTACACTCTGGCGGGATAACTTAAATTCGACGGAAAATTCGTCCGTAGAGTTGAAAAGGGAGGTCCTTTTCAACTCTATGGAGGGGCTTAAGGTGTTCTACGTTATATTATTTTTAGGTAGGTCTAGGTCGCTAGACAGGCTACGGTAGGACAGAAAGCGATCACCGCCACCGGTAGGGGCGAGTAGTAAATGGGGTTTATCTTTTGTATCCATCCCAATTCTGATTTTAAGCAACCTATGCTTTCAGTCATGAACAGAATCGTAACCGAAAATGAGGAAACCAAAAAAAAAAAAGTTACAAAACATCGTAATGTAAGTACGAGGTTTCGTCGAACTGGTTTAAAAGTCGATTAACAAAAGAACACTAGACTAGACCAAACGTACACAGACAGAACAGTATACTCACAGCGTTACAAAGCAGTGTGTCACAAGCACAACACCCGGAGGTCAATCCAGTCCAGTGTAATGTTTACTGATAAAAAGAAAACCAATTTGTGCCCGCTCAGAGGCCCCGCGTGCCACAAAGGAGCTATCTAGCGATAAATTATCGAAATTATTGCATTAAAAATTCCATCTAGAAAGTCAAAGCGAGCCATTATGCCCGCCGCATTTTTTATTTATAATTCTAAGAACGTCGTAAGCGCATAGTGGATCTACGACGGTTACCGCATCCTGGTCGTGAGGCGTCGGTAAACGTTATGGGTAACCGTTTTTCTCTTGGCATCTCCGCTTGGGCGTTGTCATATATTTAGGTATTGCATTAGCGCTTGCAGTTAAGGCGTCGTAGTTAGGTGGGATACCGTAGGTTATTTCGTTGGTTTTCTGTTGGAGAAAATGAGAGATTTTTATTAGTAGAGTACGGTTTATACTTGAATTAAGCGTTTGTTACGCTACTCTTTACTTTAGTTAAATTGATGTGTAGACGTTTTGTTTCTCGCTATGTTAAAAGTGGTTAAATTCAAAAAGACATGAGATATATTTGTTACTAGCTTTTGCCCGCAACTTCGTCCGCGTAGATTTCGATTATCGATATTCGGTAACTTTAAAATTTTCCGAAATTAAAAGCATATGTGTTAATCCAAGGTATAAGCTTCATCCGAATCCGTCCAGCCGTTACCGCGTGAAGGAGTAACAAACACACAAACTTTAGCATTTATTATTAGAGGGATTCCGTATGAATAGGCTCTATAATCTGTAGCGTAGGGAATGCAAATAACCGGTTTTAACCGATTTTAACCGGTTATTTTCATACAAAAACGGTTAATAACAGGTTAATTTGCATTCCCAAGTAGCGACAATGATAGGTCAGCAGAACTTCCCCGGATCGTATCACGTTAAAGACTCCTGTCACTGCTTGTTTTCTACGCTGTTGTTCGTTTTATAATTCTGGCACAAACGGCCTTCCTTCACTGCTAACTTAAAAAAAAAACTAAATTAACCTTTCTTCTCAAACGTCAAACTACGTTAAGAAAATCCCAGCAACAAAGTAATAAATAAACAAGTACATACCCACCGAGGATCTAGACGTCGGTTAATATGTGAATAACGAACGAGCAGGAAATTGGCGAGCACCTTTGGAACGTGCTCGTCTTCAGAAGGATTAGCCGGACAAAAGCATGCTGCACATTCCTTGCCGTCATTTGGCCATTGTACGTAATTCTGACGCGGCAGACGTGTCATCGGCACTCATTGTGTTAATATGTGAGCAGCGCTTAGTCCATATAATACCTATAGAGAACAGAAAAAAAAAAAAGTAGAAAAAGGTTAATTTAAGCGTATTTTCCGATGGCGTTTTCAACCAGAAGTAATTTTCTGCAGTTTTTTTGGTTTTCTTATCATTAGTGATATTAAATTGTATAAGTACCTACTTGAAACTTCTAATAGGTATATTTTTCAGGTAGATACATGTAATTACCAAATATGTCATTATAAGTAGAACGATCAATATTTTACTCATTTTAGTATTATAATAATAATAATAATAATAATAATAATAATATCAGGGGACAATGTCACACCAATTGGCCTAGTCCCAAACTAAGCTCTAGGCTTGTACTATGGATACTAGACAACGATATTAATACTTACATAGAGAAATATATACTTAAATACATAGAAAACATCCATGACTCAGAAACAAATATTCGTGCTCATCACACAAATATCTGCCCTTACCGGGATTTGAACCCAGGACCGCTAGCTTCGTAGGCAGGGTCACTACCAACTAGGCCACCGCGTCGTAGTATACTTCGAACTTAATTCTTCTCATATCTTTTTTTAGTTTTTCTTTTTTCATTGGCAGTCATGTTTTGAAGGGCCAAATTATGAGTTACAAACTAAACAAGCATTACTTATTAAGTACCTACATTTTTGTTACATAAATTATTATTCTAGCGCACACAATTAATTAATAACATCTGCGTGGCCTTACCATGCTTAAAACGAATACTTAATTCATTACGCTTGAAAAACTCCCTAAATTAAATATCCTACAGGTAATCTTATCTTTCTCACAAGAAAAAGCAATCACAACGCTGTTCAAACATCCCAAACGAACTTATCGTATCTCTGACAAAAATAAAAAAATAAATAGTCAATAAAGGCTCTTATTACGGAGGCCCATTTAATTTTAACGACATCGTACCTTTGATGTTAATCTATAATTCAGCTTCTCGATCTACCGATAAATAACGAATCTACAAACAAAGCGGAGAAAAAGATGGCCGAGGCGCCCCAGCCTCCCCTCCTAATAATTTCATTATTTGCAGCGCTCTATGGGCGCACATCGCTTTAAAATATTCTCAATCTATAGCCTTGTTTGTGGTTTTACGCGTTGGTTTACCGCAAATAACAAAAGTTTTTACATCGTACAATAAAAATGTAAGTATCAGTCGCTAACTACATTGCCACCGTAGATTTTTTGTATTGTTCAAAAAGTCAATCATGTCACCCAAAACAATTGCAATCCTGACGACTGTCTGTAAACCAAACACCAATTTTGAATAGTTTTTCTTGAGTTACAACGATCCATCACACATTATAACACCTGTCAAACCTATAATCGAATCGCTACGCAAATTCCGCAGACATTATTAAACAAACTTATGTACATCCATTCTTGCCCCACCTCCCCAGGGAGGCTGGGGGAAAAAAGATGTGTTTTTGTCGTGTTTTTATTAGTGAAAAACAATGATGAATTAGCGAACATCTCGTTTATTAGTCGATCTTCTCTTGCGTCTTAATTTGTTTTTTTCACGTAACGTGCCGAGAGATGGGCCGTGAAAATTCGTATTAACAAGGGGAGGAATTCAAAGTGTCTGCCTTGTAAATTAAATTGCTGGCGTGCCACCGTTCAGGTGTTTTATTGAGACGTGAAGTTCGATGGTTTTGTAAGTGTTTTAACGAGGCAAGTTCTTTTCACTGCGCCGCCACATCTGGCTGACACTGGGGATCAATTTGATTTAAAATTTTGATGAGTGTTGAAGTTGGTGCCAAATTTACTGCGAGCCTGAAACTTAACACTTCATGTGGTTGTGCTTTTTAAATTACAGGTAAATTGCTTCGGCACACCGTCATAAATATCTAAACACTGTAGTATCTTGTCGTTTTAACTCATTTGGTAGACAGCCAGACTGACCAATCTCCTATTTAAAGTCTCCTGAACGGCACCAAAAAATAAACCAAATGTGTTTTGATGAAAAAAACAAGCAAACCTTTCGCAAATAAGACGAGTATGAAGTCCTACCATCTCACTCTCTCATTACTTAAAACTATGGTGTATCTGCAGCGTGCATTTAATGTAAATCTACCGCAAAAAAACACAAACATCACAATGACACCATTACCGAGACACATCAACGCCTCATTCCGATCCAACTCCAAAACAAAATTAAAATCGCCACAGAGCACAAAACACTAAGAAATAGCGATCAGAATTCAGAAACGCTCGTTACCACACGTATTGTTGTTTTAATGAACGCCGCCGAATGATGCCCGAAGCATTGTCCGGCGAATCGGGCCATTATCCCGGTTCCCTCTTAATATCCAGAACCGCTATAAAATTTGCCATGCGATGGTTTCAATGTAGGTTAGCGCAGCGGGGTTGGTTTACAAATGACGCGCGTGTTGACTGCTCAAGTCTTGCTAAGTGATTTGATATCTTATTAATTTAAAGAATATCATTGCTTGTATAATATTAAAACGATAACAAATACAATAATATTGTTGATAAAATTTGACCTTAGCATGATGAAGTTACAAAAGTGAATACATGACTGATGTATTACTCAGTTAAAGAACTCTACTGTGTTTTGTTTTAGCATTTGAAAACCTGCTCGATTTTAATACAATCATAAAGGTCATTAGCTAAGTCACTACTATAGCTCATAATGTTCTCTTATAATCTGGCTTAAACCACTTTAATCCACCAAATTCTACAAATCAATTCCGCGTTTTATTTACAGAGTGCTCTCTCTCTGCACATGATAGCGCTGTGCCTCCATCACGGGGGAAGCTGATCGGGTGACAAGTTTAAAATGTAATGCGGAAGGGAATCCACGGGTCGGAGCGGTCGGATCGCAATTGCGCTAGCGTGTTGGTATTAGTTTTACATGTAATGTAGACCTTTGTTTCATTTAGTTTAACTTATATAGCTTACATAATCAATAGGTACAACTAGTTTAGAACTTTCCCGCAGAAAGTCAAGTTTAATTCGGTGTGTTTTTTTTCTCCTTGACTATGCCTAATTTTGACAGGGTTCTATACGCACACATAAACACCTTTGCAGATGTGGTTTCTTCGCGTTGACTTCCTTCACTGAACCTGCGTTACAAATTCTATACATAGACTAGTAGTTAATAAGAGATTTCGGATCGTGTGAGATTTAATGTCAGTTCCAATTGTCATCTCCTTGCAGCTAACGCACATGAGGTGGAGTCTTTTTATTAGAACTATATTTGACTTAAATAACTCCCTCTGGGATCACCGTTTTGAATAACGACAGGCGTGATATTGTATTTCTTAGTATAGAAGAACAATATTACGCCTGTCGTTCAAAACAGAGATCCAAGAGGGTTATTTTGCAAATATACAAAACCAAATCTGAAACGATTTGTATGTTACCAACAGGTCCGTGGCTTCCTCATGCAACTTAAGCACAGCATTACTCTTGATTAGATCAAGCTCAAGCTCAAGAAAACACTCAAAGCCTAGCGCGAATTTTTTTACTCCCCGGATAGATTGGATGACACTCGATCTCCCTTGGCGACAAAATTAAAACGCCTCGCAAACGACCCGGGTATTATTTTCCGTTGAGTGATTCTCGCCCATAAAATTCCTGATTGATCAATTCATCCGGTGTTTCTAACCTTAATGAAGAGTTTTTTTTCCCGTGGACACGTTTTTTCTCCCCCGACGCTATTTTTCCGCCTGTTTTCACTTTAGTGGATGTTTTATTAATTCACGCTTTTTTAGGGGGAAGGTTATCGGTTTTGGTTGCGCTCCTTGTTTTTACTTTGGAGATGAAACGCGTAAACAAGGTTTTGGTATATTTTGTCTTACATTTAACAAAGGTCATTTTATTAATATTGTACAAGTACGTTACATGAGTCCTTAGTGTCCTAAGGTTTTCTTTATCTTATTGCTATCAATTCGATGACTTGGGTTTCAGTAACGAATAAATCCTAATTCTTGTTCATCTACACTCAAAAGAAATTAAAACGATTTAATATACGTACAAGTTCACCTACATGGTGACCCGTTTTAATTGGTCATAGTGTATTAAATGTGTTAATAGTTGATACAGTATTCCAAATTAATTAAAAAAATAATTCGATTCGGTATTAGGTTACAAAAGTAAAGGTCACAAGCTTGACACACTCACGTCACATTATGATATATTATTTGTAATATCTGATAAATTGAGTCGTCTGAGTTCGTATTGTACAAAAAAAAAACAGAAAAAAAAAGATATCTAAGTACCTGAAATGATTGCCAAAGAAGTATTCGTAAATAAGTGGTGGAAACACTGGGATAGCAACGGTTCCATATAATAATTTAAAATACACCTTGGAAATACCCAATGTCTTAGCTAATCAATTTCAAACGCCAGCATCGAAGGTAATTACCTAGCAATCAGCGACGTAATAATATATTCCGTTTGCTATAGCTAATTAATCAAGATCAAACAGAAACAACAATCGCTCACATTCATCAAGGAAACATCTTTTGTTCTGAAAAAAATACGATGGCTGACGTAGTTGGGATGGCGTGGGATTCAAAGAAACGAAACTGACATTTTTTTTTACAAAAATAGCGTAATGTTCCTTTAATATACACAGGAAGACAGTTAATTTACTTTGTGATATTTGAGCCTAAATTATGATTTCATAACGAATACCAGCATTTTTTTTGGGTTTGACTGTTAAGTTTTTTTTGCGTCGTGCGGTGCAAACCACAAATTATTAATCCAACCAAACGCCAATGGCGACTACAAAAATCAAGCACAACTGGCTTAATCTTAAACATTTTGGATTGCAATCATAAAATTATATATATGTAAAAGCCAATAACTATTAACTCCGGATTCGAGTACCATCCAAGACACTGCCCATCCACATCTTCGCAGTAATCATAGCCCAGATAATCCTTAAAAAGAAAACTCGAAGCATTAAAACGGCAATCAAACTGGCAATTTGGGGAGTTCCAAATTTAAATCCAAAAAGAAACGGCCTTCCGATTTGTAATTCAAACGTGGAAGAAAATGGCGCGATATCCGATTTGAATAAAGAACAGACCGGAAGTGAGGTTTGGCGTTCGAGGCGCGTGCTCGCTTGGCATAATTGAAACGCTTAATTCTTTAGTCGGTTACGTTCGAGTCAATTTCTTGGGTGCACTAAATTCGAAACTTGAATTCTTTCTCCTTCTCCCTGCTTTACCAGCCACGAGCAAGAGGGATAGCACTAATATATTCAATTTTAATTTTTCGAAGTACAAGGCCAGGGGTCCGTTTCTTTGAGATGATGGGTTCATTAAGCGGGATATTTACTGTGGGCTCAATCGTACGTAATGCGTGAAGCGTGAAATATACATAATTGCTTTTTAGGGTATTTACATTTTGGAATAATTTTGACCTATGCTGTAAATATGAGTCGTCGGAAAATATGAAAAAGGCCGCAATTTAACATGGTACTATCAAGGACTTTAAATGTTGATCCACCATAGAATCTTGTCATATGGACAGCTTCAATCAATTCAATCAATTAAATTCTCTGACCGTACGTGCATGCAGTTGGTGAGAGATTACATCAATACATATTTTTTTAGGTGTCCAGTAGAAGGTGTCCAATGTCAGTCGGATTAGCTTGGGTCGGATTGTTCGAAGTGTAATATTTTTTGGCCTAACCTCAAATGAAACCACATTCATTCCTTAAAAAAGGCTGTTAAAGTAACCCTTACGACATCACATGACAATCAATACCGTCTTAACTCGAAACGTGACAGTGTTGAAAATCTTATTCTAATTTCAAACTAGTACAAATAGTTATGCATTACAATTTATTTTCGAGTTAATACGGTATTGAATGTCATGTGTTGTACCTGATTTTTTCATAACACAACCTTTGATTTTAGACGTAGAGTAGGTTACAACATGAAATTTGAAATTCACGTAACTCCAATGTAATTATCAAATCAGATCCCTATTTCCACATGAAAAATCGCTCCAAAAATCAGTCTATTAGTACTCAATATATGTACACAAACTTGCACACTTGAATGATCAGCCTAAAGCGATCTTTAATGAACATCGCTACCAGCGCGATCCGGCTCGAAGGACCTTCGATTGATTATTAGGGGGAGATGACAGTTTAAAATTGAAATAGTAGACCCGTAAAATGGCGCGGAAGGTTTGATTCGATTTAAAATAAATTATAGCTCTCAATCAGGCTTAATTGTTCTTGCGACGGTTTTTGGTTGAAAGCATTGGAATATAAGACATTGACGGTAAAATTTCTGTAGACAGCACCTGGTTGTAATGGTTTCTATTTTGATCCTCGTCTCTTGAAAACCGGCCGATTTTTACGACAGGTGTTACTTCTGGGACGACCTTTATGAAGGCACAAATAATTTCTATAGATAAGTCTGTTTTACAAAATAGGCCTTTTACGATGCAGTGTTTGTGAGAACCACTTTCCAAACCACGAGTTTCTTTGTTTCCATTTTGAAACTCTTATTTTACTTACCAATACCAACGTTTTGAATACATACAGAATTATTTACCATTCAATTAGGAAACAAAAGACAAATTATAAGACGTCTTTGCCGTTGATTAAAGAAAAATAATACAGGCATCAATTGTTTTGAAAAAAAAACTCCTTTATGTTACCTACGCAGTTCATCTCACGTTTACCTTTTTGTTATTACCTTTTGGAAAGAAATCGTACACTTACAATTGTTTCAATTGTATAGCATAAAATCAAATTTCCTTACAGTATATTTTTCCTACTGCACGTTTTCTATGCAAGAGGTTGTATATCGCTGTTATCGGTGGCCAATATTCATAGCCTGAATAATCAACCAGTTCTAGTAGGATCAAAGGTCACAAAGCCATCGTGTGATGTGCAGTGAAGCACTCTGGCCTATTAGCCTGCCTTTGATGTGCTTCCGCGACTGTCAGGAGCTAGAGTAAGGTCGATTAGTTGACATGGATTCGGTGTCATGTTTGCATGACATGTGTCGTGTGAATGTGTTAGATAATCAGTAGGCCTAGATTAGTTGCTATCAATGTTGGCAAATGAAGATTAACGATTCCTTTGACTTTTTTGTTTTCTAAAATATTATGTGTCTACTTTCTATTGTCATTAGGGTGAAATTATTCAATCCTTGTTGACTAATTAAGTTTAGGTTTTGGACTTGTATGTAATGTCGAAATCAATACCGACCAACTTAGTTCCTTGCTGCTCTATTTATATCAAAACGTGATTCAAAATATTCAAATGGCAATTTGTAGAATCAATCAATATAGGCACCTAACATTAATGTATTTCAAGCACACGTGCTTAAAGAATGGCTGACGGTTGAGTTTCTTGCGGTGCTTCTTCTCAGCAGTGGTCTCGTCTTGGGAAGCACTTGCAAATTTTGAAGAGTAAAATTCAAGTGCGGCCTGCTTACTAAATATCATTTTTATCTTTATCATTATTACAAGACAAGTCAATATTTTCCAAAACAACCTCTGTCCTATTTTACCCAAAATTCTCAATCTTATTTATATCAAAACAACCCCGGGCCCCTATTACCGTATCAGTGATAACGAACTCACCCGACTCCAATTTGTTCCAGTATCCCAACTGTGTCACACCGTCGCATCACTCAACTTTCTGCCCCCGACTTTTTTTAACGGCTACATTATCAAAATTGTCCCCCCTCACACCTTAATGAGCCCCCACCGTCTCCCGATTTTATAACTGCCGATAACACGGGAACATTGAATAATTGTCGTAATTTAGACTGCTTGTTACGCAAAAACACGACGCCACGGCCTTTATTATGTAACGTGATAGGGAGATAGGTATTAGCTGATAGAGATGGAAATTGGGGGGAGAATAGGTGACTTTATTGTCTTGTTTGCGGAGTTTTTGCCGTTCAGAATCGGACTGTGGCATGTCGAAGTCGTCTTTTAATATTTGTTTTTAAAGTGAGAAGTAACTATTTGATCAATGTTGTTACCAAGGTTTGCGAGTGATTCGAGGAACCCTAGCTTATGTAATATGTTTATAAATATTTAAGAAATACTAAAGTTTGCTCCTCCTTTTCCTTTTTTTCTATCTTTATCTTGACAGCATATTTTATTGATTTGATCGGGTTAATGGCTTGGAAATCTTAATGTTACGTCTTGGAATAAGGAACAGGAAAGATAACGTCAACCCTATATAACACATTGGACAGTCCTTTACAATAAATAAATAAATGGCTGAATGTATTGAAATTTAATTCGATAACACACACAATATAAGCACGTAAGATAATTTTCCCCGGAAAATTTGATAGTTATCAGCGGATAAATGATAAAAGATTTTTACATGGACGAAGTAGCAGGCAGAGGCTAGTAGTAGAGAGAAATGGATTTATAAAAACACACTTATTTTTGTCTGAATACACTGTATAATGTATTCAGACAAAAATAAGTCATGCAAAAATAACTTAAAAGGCAGAAAAAAATACAATCTTACGCATATAGAAATAAGCAATTACTAACGCCATGGCATTTACCATCACGTAATACACCCGCGTTCTTGCTACGTCAGAATGAGACACATCTCCGCGTCTTCTAATGGGCGCTCGCGAATGTACAACGAAATTATGATATTCTCTGATTTTTTACCCCTACTTCGTGCTTGTCGGCTGTAATAAGCCACTTGTATGCTGTAATTCGCTCGATGTTTCACTGATATCATTATCGAGGTATGTTTTTTAAACGTAATTGGGGACAAATTAGGTTTCTTCTCGGAAAAAAATGTTTTGTAAAAAATGTGTGTTGGTGGAAAAGTTGCTTGCGAACATTGAAACGTGACTTGGTATTGAACAATGGAATCAGAAGTTAGTAAGTACTCGTAGAATGGATAGAAATTAACAAATGAAAAAAAAGGCTGAAGTCGGAGCAGCTTACCTTAAAACAGAATCATAAAGTTGTCTCATCAACGAAACGAAAGAACAAGCAATGACACTTAACTATGGTCTCACGGATAGAAAAGTCTAACTTTTTCTAGTTTAAGACAATTTCTAGAGAAAAAAACTCGTCTGCCAATATTCAGAATTCAACTGGTAAAGAATACATTTATCTAACAGTATCCTTTATTACACGACTGCCCCAAAAAAAGAAGTGTAATGTTTGCAGGGTTCATGTTTGTATGTATGTATGTATGTAGGTTTTAGAGTTTCTTTATTCCACTATAACTTCTAAATCCCTTGATCGATTTAGATGTGTGAGGTATCGTTAGAATCCTTACGTCATCCCGGGTGACATAGGATACCTAAACTGTTAAAATTGAAATCACAACAATGGCAAAATGACAATTATTAACATATATCGACGACACTATAAAAAATGCAGTCGGGTTTTTAAAGACGGTGTTTCATATAGTTATTAACAATTTATCTAAAGAGATGACGGATCAAAACCATTTTGCAAGGATAGACGCTATTCGTCCACAACCTTACCTGGTAGTAAGGGACAATGTAGTCAACGGTGAAGCGTGCATAACGAAACAATTCTTATTACCGCTTAGCTTAAAACATATGAAATGAATAACTGTAATTAACTAGTATCATTCAGCAAACAATAATATCGCAAAAAATAAGTTTATACAACATACGCCCCAAAAGCCACCCTTGCGGCAAACCGTACTAGTAACGCCTATAAAATTCATATTCATATAAGTTTTATAAATCATAAAACTACAAATGCAACACGCTGAAGTGTTTGTCGCGACGCGGCGAGTGCCGACACCGCCGCTCTCACATTTTACCGCCATTTTGAGTAAGGCTCAGCAAGGCACGCTCCAGAATTCTCTATTTCACTTTTATGCTCTTTGTGATTAGTGAGTGTAAGTTGTCTTTAATTTTTTGCAGAGATTAAGTGGTTTTATGTTGTGTTTGTAATTTAATTTGTGGAAAAACAGTATATTTTAATAATAAAGCGTGTATGTCAATTATTCTAAGGCGGGTTTAAAATTAATTAATTCGGGACGTTTTTACATTATTTCGTTTTCAGAAGTGGGATTATCATAAATGCCATCGATACTTTTTGTCGCGTTATATATTTACTCGTAGTTCCACACGGGGTTTTTACTGTGACGTTTGCTCAAATACAAATGAAGTATGAAGCAATTTATGGAAATCGGGTAGACATTAGATAGATCTACCTGCATTGACTTAATGTTGTAGTCTGAAGAGATGTCGTGATTGTGTTACTTTAATCAATGCTAAGCATAATTATCAAGTAAAGTAGTAGATAGTTCATCTTAATTACCATGTCTCAAAGCAGTGACCACTTGTATTTTACGTAAGCACACTTATCTGTTCGAACCAAATTTCGCTGCAGTTCTAACTCATTTCGACTTTCTTTTTTCTTCAAATAGTTATTATTATGAAAGCACTATTAGAATCAGGCATACAATATAATCTTAATTCCAGCATACATCGAAACATTTTCAAATTACAATATTATCTGAGCTTTTAACCAAAATTCAGGGTGCATTAGCAATATCCCTCGTAAATTAAGTATTAAAAAATACTAAAATTTCATGCCCATACATTTTAGCAGGTCGTAAACGTGTAGTCATTAGATGGTTCAACTCTCATTAGGTATTCATCAGTTCGTTCCCGGTACGGTATCGCGAGTGGCCACTTTGCACATCTTTTTTTAAGGTTCCTCGGGGACCCAATTTTGGGTATTTGATGGTTGAATAATGGTAACGTTGTGGAGTTAAGAATTTATGAATTCAGGTATACCTACATGACAACGTGTTGTTTGAAGGGTTAATATTTTCTTTGGTATGGAGATGGCAGGCGAACACACAGGCCACCTGATGGATGGAAATTGGGGTCTGAGGCCAGTGGAAATTTATTTAACATAATTTAAAGATTACAAACGCATTGCTAACCCTCAGGACTGAGATGGTCTTAGCTACCCGAACCTACCACCAATTAACCACTACCATATTACCTAGTTCTGCGTTGTTTGTAGTGTCACTTTAATGGTACTTCACTTGGTTCACTTCACTTTTCATTCGGTATGTCAAATGTAAGAGATGTAAGATCAATAATTGGCACACATGACCAAGTGATCATGAATCAATGATGAATTAACAATTTCATGAGAAATACATGTGAATCGGTAAAATTTAAAAAAGCCTAGCTCGATCTTGTAGTAAAAAAACAAGTTTGTCAAACAGTTGACCTCTGGAACTTTTTAGCCTTCTACTTCAGTTTTGTTTAGTATTTTAGATGAGTTTTTTTTTTCGTTATATTGACGATTGCATGTTGCCAGTGGTTAAATATTAAAAGTGTTATGGTATTTTTAGAACCCACGACTGCCTCACTTTGATTAACGGATGCGCCGTACAATTCACACTTTTATAACTAAGACGAAAAAGTCCATCTCTCGTAGCATAGTTTTGTAAACAATGAATCTTTGTGGTGGAATATGCATTACAATACACGCTCTTATAACTAAGACGATAAAGTCCATCTCTCGTAGCATAGTTTTGTAAACAACGAATCTTCGTCGTGGAATATGCTAGTCAATAGATAATCCTTCCATTATAAATGTCAAGAACCACAACGGAACTCCGCCGTTTACGCTTATCATCTCTTTGGTAACGAACTCCGTTTCAGCATTTGAAAATTACAGCTATTGAAGAATATGCATCGCGTAAGCCCTTAGTGGACGGATCTTAGATATTATTCTGAAGAAATGTTGGGGCGTTATACTTACTCTTTGCTATGAAATTAATGGCAACGGAAAAGGAAGCACCAACTAGATAACTGACCTTTAAGATACGATACGATACTGATATGCTTAGTCACATGATTTTATTACACCTAATTCTCAATCATTATTATTGTAAAATTGTGTAAGAAATATTTTCTAAATGTACTGATCGCCAAATACTAAGGTCAGCACAATTTGGTTTTTGAAGACGATGTGTCTGCAATGTTGTGCTTCCCCATGAAATCGGATCACAATCCTCATAATGTTACAATCTTGCTTAAAAGTTTTGCAAGTTTCCAATAAACCAATACCAATCTGCGTCTCAAAATTTCCTCCACATCGCACCCAGCGAACCTCAAGAAACAAAACCCCTGATCTCAGGAGCCTAATCAGACCCCCCCGAAAAAAACAATAAATCAAAAACATGCAAATCCACCTAATAACTTGCACAAAACCGAAAACCATTTCACGGGTGCCGAAGCCCGACTATGGTGTAATCCGGGAATATTTAATACGGCGCAATATATACGGGCCGTGGACTCAGGGGTGCTATTTCCATGCTGATGCTTAATAATTGATAATACCCCGCGAAAAACGAGGGGGGCGGACGTTGCGAGAGTGGTTATTACCGAAGGTGATGTTTCCTAGGATGTTTCTTGGAAACAGTTTGGGGAAAGATGCGAGCCTTGTGATACACCATTATGTGAAGTGCAAATTAAAAGTTATTTTAAGCTATTCTGGACAATAATTTACGTTAAGATTTTCAGCGTAGGTATAACTCGTTTTTGTTAAGTTATAAACTAATAAAAAACACATGGAAAATGAACATGTTAAGTTGTTAAAACTGTAACGTCTAATGAGAACGCTAGCGAATATATTGCCCATAATTATACAGGGCAAAATTAATCTTGAAATCATTATATAAGTACATGTTCCCTAACTCTCACACAAAATGAAAATATTAAACAAAGGTAAAGCTCAATAAACTGCTACAAAATTAAACACAATCCAAGCTAGTTTTTAGACAGTTTTAAAATATACACCTTCGTCTAAATCACAACGTTAACATCAATAGTGACTACCTCAAGTCACACCAAAATTCCCTCTGTCACACCACCCCACATCTCCCACAGATACAACAAAAACACCGGTATCACATTATCAGCGGACTTGTAAACCGAGCTCAATCGATAATCATCTTACGAACAAAGAAAATCTTCTGGCTGTTGGCGAAGCGGTTGAACGCATGATAGGAGGTTAGGGGAGGCATGTTGTTTTGTCAATGAATTTCTTAGTAATTTTAAGACGGATCCATAGGGATATGCGAGGGAGAATCGATAAAAGAGACAAAAGGCGCAATACTAGTAAATGAGGATTCGGAATTTATCTTTGAAGATGTCGCGGGCTACAAAATGCAAAAGCTTGTGGTTCTAACTTAATTGAATAACTGCAGCATTTGGGTTGAATTTTCCAACCAGATAATATCCTGTATTAAATCACAAGATGTTCTTTCAAATAAAACATCTTACCACGGAAAGACGGATAGTTTTTAAGAGAACTACGATAAACTAGATTTATATCAATGAAGTTACGACCCGAGTTAAAGTGAAAAAAATCTAACATTGTTCAGTATACTTGACATTCTTGACATCATGTTAAAGAAAAAGCGAAAAAGTCTACTTATGAAAGCCGGATTGAAATAGGTATTTTATAATGGAATTGACTTTTATGTCACACGTAGGTCATCACTATCATCACCAGCTACCTTACCTGACAGGTCTATGACGGACATAGGCAACGAAATGAAAGAACTCGTGCCACCCCTCACCAGAATTTGGGACCAACAAGTACCTTCTGTACGTTCAACGAGATATGTTATTTTTTTCAAGTATCTTCATGACCTTGGCTTTGCTAAGGCCAAAAATAACTTTCCCCTCCAGTCTTCATTAGTAGTAGTCGTAAAACACTACACGTTGAAGTTAACAAAAACTAATTACTCCCAGTCATCACCGGCGCAACTTCCAGGGGCGTTCAACCTTTTATTATTTCGACGGGTATAATAAAATAAATGATTTTTCCTTTTTCATCATTCGCAGTAATCCCGCCTCGGTTGTGCCTTGTTCGCGTTTTATTTAACACCGTCGCCGGTAATATATTCATCTGCATATATATCGGCTGTGAGGACTCGAGAGCGGCAAAGAGTATGGCTTTGGGGCAGACTGGATACTGAGGTTGACAGGTAAGTTCTGGTCGGCCAGAGCGCCTTCAAAGAAATTGGACTTTCTATGAAAATAAATGATTATGTACTTTCGTCGCTCTTATCGTTGTGAATGGAGTAAGAGAGGTTAAGTGACCAGTTCTGTACCAAACTCTATGACAAAAGGAGCAAGGTGGCCACTTCTAAATGAAGCGATGGCTGAGTCAGTCTTATTGTAGTATAAGTAATATCACAATTGAATTGTCTTCTAGTAGTGTTTCTTGTATATAGCTTTGTCGAATAAAATGCTATATAATAGGAAAAACTAATGTCAGTTAATACACTAGCGTGAGTAGACAAGCATCCTTTCCTTTATTTAACTAGCACGAGTTTGTCCCTTTTTACGTCCGTCTGTCAAATGTCAATTACATCATTATGAACAGAGAGAGTTTTTCGTTTAAGGTATTTTTAAACATTTCGTTGCGTTGCTATGCTGTCGTTTGTTTTTCTTTTTTTTTCTATAATTGGAAGAAAATTTCCAAGACGTTGCACCTTCTGTTCAAAATTCGCGAACACCATTCCCTAATCCTACATCTCGTCTGCTCTTTGGCCCGGGATAAGCGCGTTCCGCAATTGAAATGTTTATAGATACAATAATGCCGTAGGATCAATTCCCGGCCGGGGTAAAGGTGTTTAATTTATTTTTCCGAGACCCTCGCTCCGTACTTATTTGCGAGTCTTAGGTGTGTTTTGGGGTTTGTGGAAGGAAATCGACATATAATTTTGAATACTCCATGTTTACGAAGTAGAAGCAAATACAGTTGTGAAAACTCAAGTTTGAATAATAGGTTTCAGTCAACGCAGGTCAAAATGATAGTGACAATAATCAGATGAATGAATTTACCAAATTAAATGACCAAAGGACTTAATCAATAGTTTAGGTTATCTGCTTGGATTAAGACACATATGTCTTTCACACCTCAAAACATCGAAACAAACGATATAATTAGTAGAAGGGTCATACACACACAACAAAAGTTGTCTTTCCTGTGGTCAATAGTTAAAGACTTGTGTGCATGTAAATTATGTTTTTATCAGATAGCAGCCGTAGACCTGCCGTCGTTTATGCAGATGTGGGTTTAGCCAGAAAATTAGGCCCTAAAAACGTTAACTTCGGGTATGTCCGCAGGAAAGACGATAACCTAAATCTGTGTATGACTCACAAGCAGTTTTATTGCCGTGTAAAGCCGAATTGCTAATTAATTTAAACGATTTGTCGTGTCCAGACCGCATGTCACATTAAATCAGCCAACCACAAGTTTTTTTTTTCTCTATGATCATTCAATATGTGGAGCAAACGGTATGTAACATCTTGCTATCGTTAAAGAGAAATCGTACGAATCCAATACTTCTTTTTATGGCTTTCTCATCTTACTTAAGATGTATTTTTCCAACGTCAAAGTAGACATCAGTCACGTCGTTGCTGCAGCGTTAAACCGTGTAGATATCTCCTTAAGAAATTCAAAATGGCCGTTGCAATCTCGACCATTCGAAGCAGCTCAATCCTAAACTGCCGCGGGTTCCGTTTGATTGCAGGCGGCTGAGTTATTAGCCGTTGCACATTCCCCGTCTTGGTTAATGTCTATTTAGACTAAATCCTTATAAATAATATGATTTTCAGAAAGACTGCTGGGATTTTGGTTGGGTTGAAAATCATTTGAAATGCGTGTTTGGCAAATAAAAATAGTTTAAAAAGTCAGTTAATTAAGCATTGAACTTCTTGATTTAGTTTGAAAAAGAAAAATACTGAAAAATATTGACGAATTAGAATAATGTTCAAGTATGATGCATGTTAAACATTTAAGATATCTGTATGCCTTTGGGCGTGATGTAGTGGTGCATAAAATAAAAATAAAATAATGTTTCTATGTTCAGCAAATAAACTTTTTGAATTTGAATTAGATTTAGTTGCAAGTACTTTTCTTGATTTTTTATAACATGTACAGATAATGTCAAATCTAAATACATTATCATCAATACGTGAATTATTAACAATTACGAAACGTGCCTACCGGCACAATGATCTAACGCTATAACTGGGTTCAGAAGTAACTTGATATCCTTCACAAAATTTTAAGCATTTATTTCTTCATTTATTATTTAAACAAAACAGAGGTGTTACTGTTCGTCTAACTTTCCATTAAAACATACGTCTGCTGTCTTAAATGTGTGAATCAAAAGCTAATGAAAAATATTCATTTACATTTTTCACATGCCAATTTTAAAAATCAAATACAAGGGTCCATCAGTTAACCTGATTACTTAACAACGTTGACCTTTCATCATACATGAAAAATAATGGATCGAATCACAATCGGTCTCTCAACGCGTCAAAGGGCGATCTGACGATTGAACGATGGACACGTCAAAAGACCGTCCTGACGGCTGATCCATCATACAACCTATTTGCCACCACCATTATACCTAGAGCTCCTCATCCCCTTTGATTCGGTTTAAATCTGGGTAGCGAGAGGTGCGGTCAAGGAGGAGGTGGGTCTGAGAATTCTGGACGGTTGGAAGATGAAATTATTTCCACGACTGGACCAGACTGGCGTTTCGATATGCTTCCAGATGGATTAATTTGATTAGGGCACAGCAGATGTTTGGTCGGTGCGATTTATTGGGTGGGTTTATTTAGAGGCTAGGTAGGTTAGGTACATAAATAAATCTCTTCAGCGTTGCGCTTGTATTCGTGTTTGTAAATATGAACAAACAGGTGACAATCACAGTATGTGCATTGATTAGTTATGAATGAAGATTGTAATCATTAAGAGAAAATTCTCCTGACGTTTTTGACTGGGAAATTGGAAATCACGTAGGAAGATCATTAAAAACCTGTTTGTCAGAAAGTAAATACGGCATTAACAAATAATTTATCTTTAGAAATGTTGATTCTGTAGTAATCTAAACTGCGACTAAGTAAGTGGGGGCTTGATTCTGAAGAGTTCTTCGAAGCCACAAAAACCAACCAACATTTTTTTAAAGCTTTTCCTTTAAAAACAAAAGATTCCCCTCGTTTAAATTACCGTTCAATTTTACATGAAACCGTTAGGAATAATTGAAAGTAAGATAAAGCCAGACTATATCCATCAGAGACAGGCCAAAGTCTGGTGGCAAATTTAACGTCCAGTGGCGAATTTAATTATAGTATTCGGAAATGGCCTAGAAAATTGAATGGAACGAAGGAAGATATCGTGGAGGCTGTAAAATCTAATTGATTCAGTGAAGAATGTGGATCCTGTGGAATTGTTATTGCTTGGTGTTTGTAATGATTCCTGCTTAGGTTAGCTTTGGCCAGGTTTTAGGCGGGATAAGTTTGAGGAAGAATTCGAACCGAGACAAAATCTGCCATGTTCAAAATTTACTTTAGATATATATTTTCAAGTTATTCGGTGCAAGCCACTATGGATAGAAGGATGAGGAAAGAAGAATACTACTTATACATTTAGCATTGGATTTGATTACTACTTTACCTGAGAGGCTAGACAAGATGCATAAACGCTAACGTAAACGATTTTCGAAAACTGTCAAAATGTATAAAATTTACATAAGCGCTTGTCACGACCGTCCCGGGAGCTTATGTCAATCCATTTTCGATAACGATAACGTTTTCGCAAAGCATTTTGTCTAGGGGCACTGTAGGTTTCGTTCTTTTAAAATCTATCCACCGAACGAGTAAGCTTACTGGAGCGTTAAGATACCCAATTGAGAATGCAATCTCAAAAATGTTGTACGCACGCTATGACGAGACAACTTAAACTCAACGGTTAATATTTCCTCCGTATAGTTGCAAAGTAAGTTCCTTATGAGAATGACATGGTTGGTCAAATAATCACCCAAGAACTTTGCCTACACATCAACGGTTATGTTTTTGCTGGGGCTGGTCACATCAAACATAAAACATTTAAGCGATCACGTCTGATATCTAGCATTTAATTAACCGGTCAGACCCAACACTGGGACCGCAGGAGATCAAAGCACATCTTAATACGCTCAGAGCGGAATCGCCTTCGTCCAAACATTGGCATTAACCCGCCCTGACAATTTGTGTGTCGTCTTCATAGGGATGCGGTTAATGGTGGAGCGTTTTGGAATTCGTCGTTTTTTAGAAATATTTTGTTACTATTGAATTAATATGAATGACAGAAAGAGGCACATGTGCTTGCGGTATACTCGTATATCATTAGATAAAGCTGAAGATAAAGATGTTTATTCAGTACGTAAGTAGAACGTACGGCCACATTTACACGTCAGTGCTTCGTAAGATGAAACCTCTGCTGAGAAGCACCCCAGAAACTCAAAAGTCAGACAATTATAGCTACGAATTTATATAATAAATAATAATAAATATCATGCTTAGGTATCTTGTCTGGTAAAAGTTAAATTAAGTGAACACGACGAGGTACCTAAATTAAAACATCTCAAGGATAAGTATAGAAAATCTGAAACACATAATTTTGCTAACAAAATACAATTCCCACCTACTTGCACAACACTCAGTAAACAAAACTGTCTCTCTATAATCAAATTCATCATATGAGACGTTATCTATGAAAAGAGACCTTATTGTCGATGGCGCTTCCGCCCATATGAACGATGCTCCGATATAAATACAACGTCGCGTGACGCAGTGCGGCGTAAGCGCCATCGACAATAAGGTCCCTTTTCATAGATGACGCCACATATCAAACTAAAAAATAGAACTACATTTCTGAAAGTAATACATTGTTTAAATAACCCAACGTAAAACTCTAGCTTGAGGGTGTTCTTTAGGAATATAGTTTATTTTTTATACACTGAATCCCGCTATGTATTCAACCCCAACCTTACCGAGAGGTGTTTCCGCCCGCGGGTCGCCAATAGTCCATTAAAACCGTACTACCAATAAGACTGTATCCTTTGTTTATAATAAACACTTTCCATTACCCCATCCCTTTCCCACCCACCTGGCTGGCGTATCTCCATCTCTAGTGCATAGCCAAGGAACGTTAACGATGCCCCAGGCCGATTCAATTACTACCGTAGTATTTGGATGAAAATATGTATGTATTTTGTGTGGGTTTGTTGCGGTGTAAATTAAATTCTGTTTCAAGTTTATTGGTCATGTGTATGTTGGGGTGAGTGTGTGTGTGTGAACAATGTGGATAGGAGTGACATAATAGACTGCTTTGATGCTGTTGCTTTTTTGTCAGTTGTGTGACGTTTTAGACAGGTTAAAAAAAAAGTTTTAGTCGTAGCTATTGACATTGGTTTTAAAATTATAAATTTCACAATAATCAGATGGTTTGTCAACGTCATAATTGGATGCTGACATTTACACGGTTGTGTGTGAATTCAAATGAAACGACGTAAAGAGGGTACAAAACTAAATTTCTGGATAAATATAGTTCTAGCTTTTGCCTGCGATTCCGTCTGCGTTGAAATCGTTTATTAAGGTTAAGGCATTAAACCGTGAAAACAAACAACAAAAAAACAAACCTTAACATGTATAATATAAGGAACGATATGGATTCTTTCCTGTCTACTATCAGCTTAAAAATTTCGCTCTCCAGAAACTTCGTTCACCATCAGTAGCAAAACGTCTACCGCATTCAAAGTAACAAAAGCGTTGGAAATTTCAATATCTTCAAGGAAAACCCCTATAATCTATAATATCTCCCCGCAAACCCCTATTAACTGGCCATTAATTCCCTGATAACGTTATCGAGGAGGCACAATATCGCCGATCAGCCCTGCGGGCAAACTATTAGACCCCGAACATGTACTCCAGACTTGACCCTTGTTACTAAACTTCGGTACATTTGATGTTTTAGCAGCCGATTGATTGTAGTTTTGACTTGGATGATACTCTAATAATATGGATTGAAGAAATTAACATAACAATATAAAAACAGATGATAAAATTGGATTAGATCTCAAAGTTTTGAAATAATTGTTTTTTTTTAGGTTTTTAGGTAGGTTAGACTTGTGACTACCGAAAAAAACCAGCCAAGTGCGAGTTGAACTCGCGTGGAGAGGGTAAGTAATTTTTTTTTGATAGAATTCTTATAGGTTTTCCGGTAAACTACAAAAATGAACTATGGGGGGAATGGTCAATTTTCGTCTTCTTTCATGAATAAAATCAAAACTATTTATTTTACAATAATAACAAAAATATATTTTAGATCCTCATAACGAGCCCTTTCATTTGATGTACTTAGGCGCGGTTTTATAAAGGCCCGTTAGTAAATATGTCAGATCAAATTTTACTAAATTCATACAAGTTTTGACATTCCTGACGGAAATTTGATCTAACGGATCTTTATAAAACCCAGCCTTAATGACACAGTAAGATTTGCAATTATTATTTTTAATTTCCTAATTTGTCCCCCGAAAACGACCGATATTTACATACATACATAATCTCACGCCTTCGTTCCCAGAGTGGGGTAGGCAGAGCTACAGAATTACAAACATCTCTAAAAACTTGTTGATAATTCTATAACCACAATTTGCACAATTAGGCTAAGATGTTTACCAGCGTATTAGTGACAGGTTGCAAGCCCATCGCCTAACAGTACTACAAGCCTTTATTCCCTTAGTCGTCTCTTACGACATCCACGGGAAGACATGGAGTGGCACTATTCTAACTCGGCAACCACACGAGGCACCGACCGATATTTAAAAAAAATATATTTATTTTGCACATCATTCTGTGTTTGGGTCATCAATTTACATATGTGTACTAAATTTCAACTCAATCGGTCCAGTAGTTTCAGAGCAAATTGGCTGTGACAGACGAACGGACAGACAGATGCACGAGTGATTCTATAAGGGTTCCGTTTTTTAATTTTTTGCGGGACCCTAAAAATTAACTCATGCGGCGAGAAATGACTTTCGATGAAGTCAAAATTCTGCGTCCTCGTTTGTTGAAAGATGTTTCGATAAAATAATAGGTACCCATGTAAGAGCCATAAAAATAATATGTGGCGTTACCTATGAAAAGGGACCTTATTGTCGATGGCGCTTACGCCATTATTAAAGATGCTCCGATATACATACAAAATCGCGTAACGCAGTGTGGCGTAAGCGCCATCGACAATAGGGTCCCTTTACATAGATAATGCCACATATCATCGTCGGTACGAGTATTTAATGAATACCAATCTAAAACCAAAATGGAAACTACTTTTTAGTTTGCAATAAAATGTCCAGACATCAAACGGCCCCACACACGCACGTCTGCATCCGTCTATATATTAATTTTTCAACGAGCACGAGCGCTGCGAGCACTCCGGGCGCCGCGGGCGTCGCAGACAGTCGCGAGTGCGCCAGACGCGCGTCTGACGACTGTGTGTGGGGCTAGGAGACTTACATTAGGCGTTTCTATGCAGTTTGAATAAGCTTAATTTTATCTGTAGTTCTGTACAGTAAATGAAAATGGTGATCACTTTGGACTAACTATGTCAAAGTGACGTAATCAATCAAAACGTAAGAGACTTCTTATGATTTTATTTACAGTGTCATTATGATAGTCCAAAGTGGTCTAGAAATCAATTTCTTTGACTGTACCTCTTTTTCAATTTCGAGTTTTAGACTATGTGGAAAGGGATAGCCGAGCGACAAATAAGCTGCAAGCAAGTTGTGCTAATCGCTTAATTACACCTTTAGAGGCACCTGCCATACCATACATACATTATGACTATTTATCACAGAAACAAAAGTTTTGCTCTCTGCTTTGGAAAGTTAAGATTTTTGATAAAACATTTTTTTGGTCTAAATCATATCCGAGTACAGGGAGCTAACATTTTAGTCCATGATTCAAATGATACGGGATACAGTATTATGAAAGCACTGGGATTGCATGAAAACTTTGAGTAAACCCTGATAATTGGTGCATAAAACGGTAGAAAATGCACAGAAACTTAAGCTTAAGTCTGTTAAATTTACAGATTTAGTTATTTAAACTTGTAACAATAAACAGTACTACCAGTTTCTTAATGGCGACCGGAAATGTTCGTTTTTCTATGAAACACGCGTGACAAATATACCGTCAGTTGCGAGAGCAAGTGTGATAGCGATAACTAGCCAAAACGAAACCAGGCTTTGACAAGAAATACATTGACTCAATGAGCTTAAACGTCAAAGTAGACAGATATCTTGAAGAATGCATCCATTATCGCTAGTTTTATGGCCCCACCCAATAGTACCGAGATAATAACACGCGGTAAATAATTGTGGGATTGGCAGGAATTGTAATATTTCAATACACCCAGTTCTGTTTGCTGAGGAATGCAGCAGGCAATATTGCACTTTAATGAACACTAACAGTAATCTGAATAGGATCGCTTCTACAATAACATAATAATGGTTTAATTGACTTGTCCATATCTCATATTTCACTAGATATAGGTAAATGGAAAACTATTTCGGAAATAAAGCTATACTAATATTATAAAGCTGAAGAGGTTTGCTTGAACGCGCTAATCTCAGGAACTACTGGTCCGATTTGAAAAATTATTTCAGTGTTAGATAGCCCATTTATCGAGGAAGGCTATAGGCTATATATCATCACGCTAAGACCAATAGGACCGGAGCACCAATGAAGAATGTTTCAACCTTCTACGTTAACAAAGTCGCGGGTTAAAGTTAGCGTTAGCCCAAAGTAACTATTCCACGGGGACGAAGTCGCGGGCAGAAGCTAGTTGTAGGTATACGTAGGTAACCCTGAAAATGGGGGATTTTGCCCATATATCACGTTAGGATCGGCTACACTGAATATGAAAAGGCTTATGGCAAACCTCAATGTCAAGTATATATGAGCTTTTTAGTGCTGATAATTTTGACTTAATTATGTAACTTCTACGAGTACCAAGAGTAGCATACTCCTTTGAAGTATTTTTTCAGTACTTTTCAAGGCTTTCATGGAAATAGAAATATATCTGTGACTTAAAATTAGGTACTTCTTATAACAGAACAATAAAATCGTTTTTTTTTTGTTGCCAACTGCCTCTCTTTTCCAACTACTCCTGCCCTATTTTTCTAAATTCCTTCTAATTACTTTAAGGGCCGACAACTCTGCGATTCCTGGTGTAAAAGGTGTTCATGAACGCGGTGGCTGCTTAAATTTATATGACACCATGTATCACACTTCTTACCATCATAACATGTATGGACGCTAATCCTTTATGTTTTTTCGCCATTCGTACAGCATCCACAACGTCTAGACCGTTAATTTTTATCCTATGAGAGGTCCCGTTTTGTTACAATAATTTAATTCCCATGTTCATTAAGACTCCTACAGACTGCATAAATACAGGGTGTTGTTATTGTAGGTAGTCAAATTTGTTTGCGCCTTTGTCTTAGATCGAAGGGGCCGCCACGATCAATTACAAAGGTTTTCATATGTAAATTCACGGTATTTTAATTACGTATTTTGATGGCGTCACGATATTGATTTGAGGGAGTTTTGTACGAGGTGAATATTAAGTTATGCTAATTTTAATATGTGGCTGTATCTAATTATGAAGTTTGTTGAGGTGTTCGTTAAAGATTCTATCGATTTGAGGGCTGTTAAATATGTATTTATACAGGGGGTGGGTTATGTCGGCACTTCGTTAAGACTTCGATGATTTAGAGGTAGTTATGCGTTGCAAAACACGACTGATATTATTTAGTTAATTCGGATCAGTTGGTGAAAATTGTTTCTTTTTATCGAGCTTAAGAATTTTATACAAATACCTTTTATATGAATGTAACAAAAGAAAGTAGCATGTACATAGTTATTGAAAAATATGGACTAAGGGCGCGTACACATAGAACGTCCGTTTTTACAGGATCCGTTTTAACGGATCTTTTGACCTTGTAATCTTCTTTTTTACTGGATCCAGAATACTGTTTTGGGTGTAAACTCGCTCATACAACTACATACGCCATCAAATAAAGGACTTATAAAACGGATCGCTATGTGTACGCGCCCTAACCTTGTATATGGCATCATTTCATATATCCCACCCATCTCTTCCAATTTTATAAATGCGAAAGTAAGTATATATGCCAGACAATATTTTGATAAAATATCGTGGAAAAAATAGTACATTATTGCCTAGGCATGGAAGTAGGCAATTGCGGGCCGAGTATTGTTTTAAACGGATTTTTTTTGTTGGAGTAAAATCTTCATCGCTTGAACTCGTTTTTTTAATTGCATCCAAACAAACTTCATGTGAAAAAACTATCACTCTTTACCGCCTTTTTGATTATGACAAGGATAATCGCAAGCATTGTTTTTTAAAAAACATAAGCTGTTCCAGACACAGATAAAAAAGTTATGTTTTAAATAAAATTTGGATGTATAAGACTTGTGCCCTCATTTTATTATGGGCTTTTTCACTTTTTAAAAAGTTACAAGCTAGATAGTAATGGAATTTGTATGCAACATTGCGGGCTTGTGTAGCGAGCACGCAATGTTTTTTTTTTTAATTTGAGGTCTGTCAGTAAACTATGTCCTTCGCGTCTCATTATGTAGATAGTAATGTCAACATTTTCATACATTTTTGAGAAAACATACTTATCAAAAGACATAAAGCAACACTACGACGCTAGCAGATATTAATTAATAATCTTAAACTGGTAACACTTTCTTGACCCATGATTCAGGGTCCATGCATCCATTATCACCTCACAACTACCCCCAACAGCTGAAAATAGGATCCGTCGATACCCAAGTCGACCCTCCAACTTGGGTGTAACGAATGTTGAATTTTTGATCGCCGAAGGGGGTGACGTTATTAACACTTAATATTTAGTGCCGCGGCTTAATCATATTTGGGTAACGATTTCTTTTGTTTGAAGTTTAGGTTTTGTGATAAAGGGTGATTATTTTTGGGGAATGTTTTAAGGACAAAAATAGCGACTCCATAGCTTGGTTAAAAGAATGTGTATTGTCAGGTTGTCATCTTTCTTTTAACATTAAGTTTAGCTGAAAGATATCACTTGGAGAGATAAAGTAGCCTTTATACTCATAGTCTGTGCCAATTGAAATTGGCAAAGATGTAAACACAGCCAAACGAACCAACTTACAATTGTTACTCGATAATCACGTGCTTTTAAAGACGAAGTGCCACTTTTCACATAAGGTAAGATTAAATAACGATTATTTATACATTGTTTTAAATAAAAACACGATTGATTAATATTTGAGGTTATGTGTCAAACAGTATTAATTTGTTTACATCTTTGGCAATTTCTTTACACACAGCCTATAGTTATTCCGGAATAAGTTGTACGTAAATACTACAATATTTTCAAGTAAAGAAGAAGCAACAATTGTTTTTTTTTAAATATTTTTTTTTATTAAGAAGCTAGTAAAGCAGTGATTTCGTATTTTTAAGAAAAACGTGTGCTTAGAGGGACATTTTTAAACTTGCCATGAAAAGGTTCGAAGAAACGATAAATTAAGATTATGGGTCAACAAAAGGCCGGGAGATTTACGAGTTTACTGCTTTTAAGAACTATTTATGGCGAAATTGATAATGGAATTATTGCTATGCTTAAATGACACTTACTTAAATAAAAATAAGACTGATCGAGATACTAAAAACATTACATCAGAGTAAAACATTATAATCGTTAGATTTTAAAACCTCAAAGAGTGACAGAAATCATTTTCTCTTCTTTAAATAATGATAATGACAGCCAACATGAGTGATTCATGCAATCCCATAGTTTTTTCTTTACAACTAAATTAGAATTTAAAGGTGCAAAAGATAGTAAAAGAAAAGAGATTCACTATAACCAATAAAATAACCACAGGGTGCTCTTAAATGATTAGGCCCTAATTATTCTACTTTATTGTAAATATTAGGTCGATAGCCGGATGCTACACTTGGTTTTAACCCTTATCACATTTTTAACAACAAATTATAAAAAACCACCATCCAGAAAATACAAGGCATATCCAAGCTAAAATCATCTGTGCCGTAAAGACAAAATCCACTTTAAAACTTGGCT
Source organism: Acleris literana (assembly GCA_946894065.1). Taxonomy (NCBI): domain Eukaryota; kingdom Metazoa; phylum Arthropoda; class Insecta; order Lepidoptera; family Tortricidae; genus Acleris; species Acleris literana. The sequence continues at coordinate 3,952,377 of OX335687.1, forward strand.
CCTAATCACACGCTGATCCGACTATAAAGACACCGCCAAAGTGTCACAACTGAGAATAATTAAAATATTAATTGGGCATTCGGAGGCTGATACAGCCCGATAAATTCGGTATAGCCTAATAACGCCCCCCAGCGTGAGTTTAGGTAGGGGGTTTAAGGTATTATGATTTAGGTTAGAAAATTGTGAAATGTTACTGAGCGCTGGTTTTAATATTGGGTATTGACGGTGTTGTTTATGACTTTAGCATTTATGAACGGTTAGAATTAATTATTTAAAAAAACCGATGTGAAATATACATTCAGATAAAGTTTGAGAAAACATAATCTCGCTTAGCAGCGTAGAAGAAAATTAAAACCTTGTAATACAAACCTAAAATAAAACGACTAAAATAAATTAAAACCACTAAAGATAACCAGGCGATTACAATTTTAAATGCTATTAACTAAAGCCAATTTATACAGCATGTTGTATTTTGCCAGCCTCTTTAATCGAGGAGCTTTCACGTTTGAATATTTCCGATGATTATAAGAGTCAAATGTTTGCGAGCGACTTCATCCGAAGCCGTCCTTTGACGCACTTGTGAGGTCTAATGAGCCAATATTAGGGCTGGCACAAATTTTGAGTACAAAAAAATAAATATTAGATACAAGAAATTTAACCATCCGTCCGACTGTTCAGAAACTGGGACACTGGCTGAGTGGTAATAGATGGTGCCGAGTAAGAATCTGAGACTTAGTAAGAAAGTGTCAGTAATGCGAAAGTAAAGTTCAAAGTTGTCTTGAAACCTATTTGCCCTACTTGACGTTCTGGAAGCCACTATTTAAGACAGTATGATTTACAATACCCCACGTCGTTAATTATCAAGAATTGAAGAGATAAAGTTTGATTTGTGTATGATCCATTTTTCTAAATTGCTCTTATTCCTTGTAAACGAATAAAAACCTTTAAAGAAAGTAAATAAGACCTAGTGTGACTATTATTTAAGTAACAGTAGGTACTTAGACGAAATTAAATAAGCAATCATAACGCCCCACTAATGATGGTTACCTACAACTATCCTATAAAGAATTTAGCGGGGTACCACAATTCATATTTAGACTTACATCAAACTGCATTTTTTGTTTACTTTACCTTAAGAAAAACGAATTTTTAGCTGGCAACCCTAGGCTAGGGGGCGACCGCAACACTTACCGGCAGTTTACGATAGCGATCCGCGTTAAAAGCGTATTAAAAACGCACCCCGCGCGCCAACGCACCTGGCTTAATTGCTGTCTTTGATTATTCCCATCACTCCGTATATCGCTAATTGTATTGATCTTTTGGCGAAAAGTTTCAAGAGCACGCTATACGTATATTTTTATGCTGCAATTTATGTTTACAGCTTTTTTTAACGCGTTATAAATAACTTTTATACGTGACTTCATTTACTGACTAAACTAGGGGATACCTATATTTCTGTATGATCTGTTAAACCAGTGGGATCGTTTCGTGGCATACTTACGCTCGCAACGCTCGTCGTCACAGCTGATTATTAACTGGTTCAATTAAGTAGTGTCCCGACAGAGCATAACAAACATTTTAGTGCGTGTATTTTTAATTTAGTCGCAGGGTTCTACGACGAAGCAGCTCAACAAAAGCGTAAGCTACCTGACTCTGCCTTATGCTTGATTTACACTTTTTAAAGTGCAAATGCCAGTTGACAGCAAATGTATGAAATTCGCACTCGCACTTCGCAAAGTGTTAATCAGGCCTTACTGCCCAGCGCAACGCACCATTGTAAGCTAAAGTCGTGGCAAGGCCGTTACTGTGGCTAACGTTTCTTCGCTCCGCTTCAGCTATTCACACCCGCTGATAACCACAGCCGCACACAAACACAATTAGCCTGCTCATAATTAAAAGGGTCGAGCAATCGCGGCCCCGGGGCGCGCGGGAATCAATAAATCATCGCATCTCAAACCGCTGGTTTATGGGCACATACATACGGGTAAGAAGGACGGAAAACCAAGCAGTTGATGCGTTAGATTATTTTCATGACATGGAGAAGGCAAACGAGCAGAGGGTCAAATGATCGGGGTCTATTTCGTTTGGCCAAAATATGTTTAGTCAAATGTATCATTTCCCAAATTTTTATTTCCCAAAAAGTAGGTTCCCGTCGCAGTTGATTTATTTTTTATGTAGACACAAGTCTAACCTAACCTAATAGACGTAGCAAGCGGTTTCGATATCCCTGATATAAAACAAAAATCATACATATAATTTTTGGGAAATGAAAATTTGGGAAATGATACATTTGACCGAAAATATTTTGGCCAAACGGCAGGCTCCCCAAATGATCGTAGTGATCTTTGTGATGCTTACCTTAAGGACTAAGATAGAACGCCTCAATATTAAACCATTTCCCGGGTATTTTTTACCCACATCGAAACATAACATGCTAACATTGATACATGATGACAGGTTAGTTGAGAAGATAGTGGTAGAAATATAGATGCAACCTGCATAAGGTCCTACAACAAGTTATTATTAGAGTTCTGACAAGACCATTTTTCTAATAAATTCTTGTTTTATTTTCACTAGCCAAGCACAACGACGACTATAACTTGAAAGACCTCCTTTTACTACTTTCTATCCACACTAGCCTTGTGTGACACAAGTAATACAAACTCGCACACGATACGCATGTGAACATTGTAAACCTTAGGAGTCACTCCACAAACCACAAAACGTTCTCGCGAGATGCTTCAACGCACCGCTTTCCAACTGACACTGTTTACAAGTAATATTGAAGCACAGTGTTGCTTGCTCCGTTCAGAATATACACGGGGTTGGAATTTGGTTGGAGTAATGGCCGGCGAGCAATACGTTGCCACAGTATTGGCATCTTGACACAGTTCTGTTGGGGGCAAAAACTGAGGCGTGGCCGAGTCGCTAGTGATGTACGGTTATTGGATTATTTTTTGCCCCGATTGTTGACAGCTAAAGGAAATTAATTTAGCTGATGTAGCGACTCACCATCATCATTATCTTTCTCTTGTTCAGTAGGGATATTTAGATGTCAGTATGTTTCTTATTTTAATCATTGGCTGACGACATTAGCTTAGTTAAAGACGAACAAACGGCAGCGATCCACTGTCAAACAAAATTAATCTGATGAACAGATCTTGATACTGAATCAAATGACACATTGAGACGAATGTGTTTGTTTTGCATGTGCAGCGTGATTTCTTATATATTAAATAAATATCAGTAAATCACACAAATAGACCTAAACCCAAAGTAAGCTCTAAGCTTTTGTACTCTCCTAGACAAAGATAACTCTCCATATTTAAAAGCCAAACTCAGGTCAAAAGAGAAACCGCCAACTACTCCAATTTTGTGTCAACTGCGTTACTTTCTGGTAAGACACAACTTTAGTTTTCGTTCAAAGGGAGTTCAAAAATGGACGCATTATAGTTACACTAACATTTTAACAAATTCAACAAAATCAAGATGGTAACTCTTAAACTCGTTTATTTTGTATATATGCATACATACATACCAATTCCCTATAAGTCATAATTTACAATTAAAAACGCCACCGGGTTTTACATCCGAAGGGTGCGGAAAGGGTTGCAAAAGGCCTGTCCACATCGATACATCCCCCTCTCTAAACTTAGACAAAGTGTTGGTACACATTAGTGGGAGGCAGGGGGATTTTATTGCCGCCCGCGTCTCAAAATATTGTCTGATTCATTAGAGCATTCTACATTTAAGTTTCTCGCGCTCTTAGGTGCCACCCTGTATTTTGACACCGTACATTCGTGGGTGATTTGCCGTTGTTATAACGATGTCTGTTACAATTTTCTAAAAGGATACCGTTACGTTCGCGTAATAAGACGCTAAGATTCTCTTATACCCTTAATTATGGAGGGTGGTAACGACACATGTATGTAAATATTCTTGGTAACGACGGTAGGTGACACGGGGGTTTAATGCGTAAGGTTGTTTTCTTTGATTAAAGAATTTTATTACAGCGTATAATTCACGATTAGGGGGCGGCAGATAAAGGTAATGATGTGCGTGATATGGATTTTAATTGTTAGGGAAAAATTGTTTGCGAAAGGGGTTTGATAGGCTCTGGAATTGGAGATGTGATTTGTTTTAACGTATCATGTTATAGTTGAATTCTGGGCATACTTTACCAGCAATGCTCATGATGGACTTACCTGCAAAGAAAAGCAAAATCATATTTATAAAACAGAATAAAATTATCTTAAGTAATATGAGTATCCTTTATCGTACAAAAGCAAATAAATTAAATACCTAGTAAATTTGTTCGTAAAATCAGAAGAAGTCTGTTTGGTGAAAAGTTTTTTATTTAGTGTATACAGATTCCCGTCTGGATTATCGTTGCGGGCTAGAAGAATTTTCATCATAAGGATATCTAAGTTCGGAGACCAATGCAGTGGTCATCTATCGACTGACATCATAATAGCTATCTTATATAGATCTTAACAATCTTCTTTTTTTAAACGTCGAGAATAATCTTCATATCATATACCATTTTAATAGATTTTAAACCACGTCTAAAACCTCAACAAATCAAAGATATACAATACAAGACCCAACCTCGTTCCTTGCGAACTACACACAAAGTCACACGTAAGGATTAAACAGTATCCATAAACACACATAATCGCGTAGGTGAGTACACTCCCTCCTTTTGGATTTTATACCCCGCTCGCGTTTTAAATTTTAATGAATATAGATATCTTTATTCGCTTTGAGAGTGCGAGGCGCGAGCGTTGATAAACCTTGGGTTTTGTTGCACCGAGCGGCGAATGTTCGCCGGTGCTCGCTTTGAACACATACAGTGATAATAATATCAACAACCAACGATATCGCACCTTCAGAACAATAGTGACCTAATTGAGAAATTTTAAATTTCGAGTTAGGTCTCTATGATAATAAATTTATGACTCAAAGTTTGAAAGCACAAATTTTGAATTAGGTCACTATTGTTCTAAAGGTGCGAATATGCCAACCAACCATGCCATCATCTACGGAGATGAACATGTTGATATTAGCTACTATATTTTTAATACAACCAGTCTATGTTAAAAACGATTTAGCAGTTTCGAAACATTATATTGCGTTTTTAAATATTTTATCAACTGAAACAAAATAAATAATTTTAAAACAAAACTGCGAACTTACTCATTACCGCTATGATCAGATATCAATTTGTTACCGTTGTTGAAAAATAAAATACCATAATGATTGTTAGATAACAATACTAATTTATATTTATTTGAAAAGCTATATACTTTATCTAGTGACAACAGTACAACTAAAATTAACCAAGTGTTAATAGATCGCTCGCTTCGCTCGTGCGCTCGCCCCGACCAAATACCGACATAACTGTGATTAAAACGTTCGGGGCGCGCCATTAAATCTAATATGCACCGTATAATGCGAGCTGTTTTTAGACGCTGCATGCATTTTTGTAATTGTAATTAGTATTAACTGTCTAGGAAAGGCTGAGAAAAACTTTATTATGTTTGGTGCAAAAATACTTTATACAGAATCTGACAGAGTTAAACTTGATTTGGTGTGACTTATACAGTGTGTTCCATACGAATATATATTTTATCTACATCCAGGTCATAACTTCCGTATAATATGTTCAGAAACTATAAGCAAATAGCCTGTATTAAGAAACCTGTATCTGTTGTACTTTAATGTTAACATTAAAGTATTGCATGTCATTAAAGTATCGGTTATTGATATGGTTGCATCTTAATGTTCACTGTAAAGTATCGGTGATACTTTAATGTTAATATTAAGATACAGGTACATTAAGATACAGGACAACCATATATAAAGGTTTCTCACATAATTATTGTATAAAATTTATAATATGCATGTAGATAAAGTTATGTATGCGACTGTACACATAATTAGGCATTATGCCCCAGTCACATAAATAACTATTAGAGGCTGAAAGTATAAGCCTTAATGAACATAATTTGATACCTATTGTGAAAAAAAAAACAAAGACCCGTAGATATTTAGATTCTCAAGACTATAATCACAAAACTGCAATCCTGAGACGGCGAATGCACTTCTGAGACTAAGCTGGAAAGTAATTTAGCGGGATGTCTTATCACAACAACGGAACAGAACAATGCGAACACTGCTGCCTGGCGGTAGGTTAAGGATAAGATGGTGGTAGCGACCCGGACGGACCCTTCACAAGGTTTTACCACCATCAAAGTTGTCATCCTGCCAAATGAGATTTTTGATATTTTCTTAAGTATGTTTCACGGTAATTTCCACTTAAAAACTTATCCTAGTCAATATGCCGTGCTTACAGACAAAAAAAAATTTAGTAATAGTAATAGTAGTAGTAAAGGAGGATAATTTGAAAGACGTATGCCCAACAGTGGGCGAATACACGCTGATGAAGAAGAGAGAGAGAGAGAGAATAGCAGTAATAATACATAATTTTAAAGATTGTCATTATATTGCACCTACCTACTTTGAGATCTCTCCGCCTTAAGGTTGACTGGTAGAGAATGCTTCTAAATAGCATTAAGTCCGCCTATTCTACACTAGTTTAATTTTGTGCAATAAATATTAATAACCACACAGCACGGTGATAATGACATGCCCTCAAGCATCAAGGGTTGGTCGCATTATCGATAAGAGCGCTCCCCGTAAGAAAAAACCCGGTAAACATCGTTAGCAATTAGGTATTTGTCCTAATTACCTATCGTGTGTGCCATCGACCGCGCCCGCGCAGATATTAATTGATGTAGTAATTACTATCTTTCTAATGGAAGTGGCGGTTATTGGCATAGGGTTGGGAATTAGGTGTAGTATGTGTACTATTATTTTTTGGTTGTAATTCGATAATAATTTTGTTAGTTATTAAGGGACTTTGGCGGTCGTCGGGACTCCTCTAAGGAGATTTTCATTAACAAATAATGAATGCTATTATATTGATTACATTATGAAACCGTAAAGCTTATAAAACCGCGCTACACGAGTTATTACGATACGCTACGAGAAATTCGTAGCAGCATCGTAGCATTCTACGAAAAGGCGTAGCGTTCAATACCAGTAACTCGAGCATGAACTTTTTCGTAACGTAAAGTCATCAAGAAAATTTATATGGAGATTGGAATAGAGCCCCCGTGGCCGTATTTAGTACATAATGTGCCTAGCACGGTAACATTGAAATTGACTGTTGTAACGTCATCGAGTAAGGGTGAAAAATATGTAACATAATGTACATAATGGAGATGAGATTCTATTTTAGGGGTTTATGCAACGGATAGATTCCGTAAACGTATAACTATTCTACGTTTTAGAATAGTAAAGTCAATTCAAAAACAACATGATTAAAATGTTCTTACTAGAGATACAGGGCACATATTCCACATTATATTAGCCTATCTTATTTAATATCGTAATCATAATTGTTTACGTTATGGTAGCTCTAATAGATATTTAAAAAGGCAATAATTTGACTATAATACAGAAACAAGATGGGCAAATTACAGGTTACAATTCAATTTATGTTGCGTAGTTTATTTAAAATAAATAAATAAATATCAGGGGACAATGTCACACCAATTGACCTAGTCCCAAACTAAGCTCTAGGCTTGTACTATGGGTACTAGACAACGATATAAATACTTATATGGAGAAATATATACTTAAATACATACAAAACATCCATGACTCGGAAACAAATATTTGCGCTCATCACACAAATATCTGCCCTTACCGGGATTTGAACCAGGACCGCTAGCTTCGTAGGCAGGGTCACTACCAACTAGGCCAGCGCGTCGTCATTTAAATAAGCATGTAAGTATTTTTTTCCGAGTTTAATCTATTTCTACACAAAATAAGTTGAGACGTTTGGCCCACACAAACTTCCTTACGCATACATAATAGTATGGATTCCTGCTATAGCCAACCAACGTATCATATCATTTAACTATGACATAATATAAACGGCCATCCCTAACCAATCGATTTAGGAGCGAAGCCTGTCATTACCGCCATTTAGAAGCCATTATTTATTGCATGGGAATCCTGTGGGATTTCAGCTCTTATAGTTATTAGAGGTAATTGAAATGTGTGGGTGTAACCTAATGATAGCTATTATAAGGCTTTACAATGTGTTTATTTACTACTGTTATCAAAGAGCAGTAATATACTTACAGAAGCGTCACTCTTTCTTATTGATACGGATAGCTAAAAATAATAGTTATTTATGTTACTGGTGTGGTGCATAATGCCTAATTATGCGTACAGTCGCATACATAACTTTATCTACATGCATATCATAAGTTTTATACAATATGTGAGAAACCTGTATCTGTCGTTATCCTGTATCTTAATGCACCTGTATCTTAATGTTCACATTAAAGTACCGATACCGATACTTTAAAGTGAACATTAAGATGCAACTACAGCGATAACGCATACTTCAATGACATGTAATACTTTAATGTTAACATTAAAGTACAACCACAGATACAGGTTACTTAATATAGGGAGTTTTCTAATAGCTTATGAACATATTATAATGATGTTATGATATGGATGCAGATAAAACAAAATTCTAGGTTTTATATAGGGAGTGTTGCGAGTTTACGAAACAGCTATTAAGCAATGCAGCTTCAGTGTGTTAATTGGTTTTTTTTATGGCATTGACTCTGGAGCTAATAGACATTTGCAATCTCAAGATTGAAATCTTACGATGAAAATCTCAAGGCTGCAAACGCGTTGCTAATGATTTAGATGGAATACCTCTACTTATTAGTTTAGGTCAGACATAAAATGTCAATAGGCATTTAAGTTAGACTATTTATTTATTTTTCTCAAAAAACGATTAAAACAATAGGCTAGTGTCCTAAAAAATTCTAATTAGTCCGTCATTTACATTCTCCAAAAAAAAACATTTTTAGGGCTCCGTAGCCAAATGGCAAAAAACGGAACCCTTATGGATTCGTCATGTCTATCTGTCTGTCCATTCGTGTGTCGTAGCCACTTTTTGCCGAAACTATAAGAAATATACTGTTGAAACTTGGTAAGTAGATGTATTCTGTGAACCGCATTAAGATTTTCATACAAAAATAGAAAAAAAAAACAATACATTTTGGGGGTTCCCTATGCTTGCACTTGGCCGCTTTTTTCTTTCGTCAATTAAACAAAAAATGACGAAGATAAAGTGCGTTGAAGATACTTCAACTTTGCATGACGGCACGCTGTGGCACACTTTATACAACGTTGTGACGTCACGAGCCCCTACTCCCAAACTTTGATGCGCGTTATATTTGTCAATTTTGATTGATTTGATAAAGCAAAAAATACGTGTTCAATATTTTTTGATAATTTTACTGGTGGACTAAATAGATTTTTTTCTACCCAGGAAACACCCGTATTAATACGATTCGACTAATCCGTTTCTATAATGAATCGTTCGATCTTCAAAAATAACTTCAAGGATATGCCAAATGAGCACATATGCAAGCTGATAGTACGCGGGATCTGAGACTTACTGACTGCAATTATAAGATTACAAATGCACTGCAAACCCTCCTTTCCTCCCCCCCCCCCCCCCCATCCCAACCCCCATTCCTATCCCCCTTTTTTGGAAAAACCCCGCGGATAACGGAGGAAGGACTTTCTCCTCCGGCCTTTCAGCAATGGCTGGGGTAGTATCCGCGGGAGTCTAAATTCTAGTTGGTAATAGGGGCATTGGTGTTTTTAGCCGGTGCGAGCCCGGCAGTACCTGGGCCCTCCATTCCCAGGTCTCCGGAAGGGATTTTCACCTCTGCCCCTTTTTCTTAAAGTAATTCAAAGTCAAAAGCAAACAAAAGCAAGGACTTTTGTCTTTGGCCCCTCAGGCGATTACAAAAAAAAATATTTTTTCCATACCCTCCTTTTTCTACTCTACTCTCCTGAGAACACGATTTGCCCTTTGTTAGTATGCTGACACTCAATGTAACTCTTCTTTTATATGTAATTGCCTTATTATTATGCCCTTTCTTCCTTTATTTTATGTACTCACATGTATTACTCATTATTAGCGAGTTTGGGTCACTCTGGTCACGTCACACTTATGGCGTTAGCGCCTTGATTTTAAATTTAATTCATATTCATGGAACTTTAAGTCCTTTCGTTGATAACATTAATGTTTGTGTTCATTCATGACTGTTAGTTTTGCCAAATAATTGAAAAAAAAAACCGGGTGATTCCACGGGCGTTTCAACCGCCTTCAGTCCGCTGTCCTAAGTATTTAATAAACAGGCGATAATACTTAAAATTCGATCGATTGTAGCAAGATTTAGTGTTAGCTGCTTGGGGTAGCTTTCCATATTTATGACAGCGGACTGAAGGCGGTTGAAACGCCCGTGGAATCACCCAAACCTATATTTTATCATTAAAAGTAGTGATAAATCACGACAGTTTGGCTTATGATGCGTTCAACCTAGTTGGTAGTGACCTTGCCTACGAAGCAGTTCCGGGTTCGATACCCGGTAGGGCAAGCATTTGTGTGAGGAGCGCGAGTATTTGTTCCTGAGTCTTGAATGATTAAAGTTGTCTAGTACAGTCAGCATAAAAAGTAGCTAAGCAGAATAACATGTTCAAATTGATTTAGACGTATTCTCTTGACAATAGCGTCGAGTGCAGATCATTTTGACCTCTTCGGTTGCTTAGCTACTTCTGCTGCTGACTGTACCCACCATAAAGCTTAGTTTCAAGATATATTTGTGTGAGATTGCTTCCTAACCTTTATTCAAATACAATCTAGATCCATGTCGAATTAGGGTCCAATATCACGTGACCAAGGCGCAAGTATCAAGACATATTGTTGATACGACACCTCCCTAGAGGCAAGAGTGTCCGATCCCAAAACAACACTGTGACGTAACACATCGCTACTCGTATCACTATCGAATTATTCAAAAGTATTTCCCAAGACGCGGCCTCTTGGGGTGTCTAATGTGGGGCCGGGGTTAAAAAATACTGGAAGTGCCGAAATGATCCAACTAATAGTGGAATTAAAATAATAACTACGAGATTCGAACTTGGGCTTAGGACTTAGGCTGCGTTTCCACCAGAGTTGTGCGAGGCAGCTAAGCGGTGTTGCGAGCACCAATGGGATTATTTTGTTTTACTAGCCTCACTATCTTATTGGTGGATTTTTTCTCGCAACACCGCTTAGCTGCCTCGCACAGCTCTGGTGGAAACGCAGCCTTATCCTCAGGGGCACTAAAAAAAAGGGTTGATTCTTACAGGATTGCGATTATCGTGTCCTAATTTCATACGAAGTCAACTACGAGTATATTCCTGTTGTTTCATAGCATTCGTCGATATGACTGTTGTCGTAGCTATGTTATTCAATTGCCCCGCCCTCGCTTCACTTCGTTTTATGTGAGTTGTCTGTAACGCCAGTACATAAACCGTACGTATAAATAAAAACCTGCCGTAAACATTTATTTAACTTGGTGAAAACTGCATCAAAATCCGTTTCATACATTTAGTATAGAACGTACGGCAATGACGCCGTTGCCACCGTCGTCCGAGGGGTTAATACTTTTAAAAAGCTCCTGATATAGTTAAGTTTTTGTCTTTTCTAGACTAACGACGTCTCCGTCCGTCCACCGAGCCCCTGGCGGCCACTGGTCACTAATCAAATATGTTTTCCGTCGCCGAGTAGGTGACAATATGTGACGGATGGCAACGCTACTCAAACTGTCCGGATATTTGAAACCCTGACATACATCACATATTCTTAAGTACATTCAATCGTTCAAGCATTCGAGCAATTAAATTTTGAGGAAACACACAGTTAAGATAAAATTGAAAATAAAAATAAAAATTGCCTTTATTTTGCTAGAAATCTGTCATTATTAGTTTACGCGGGTTAATGTCAAAAATATTGTTATTGAGAATGATTTAAAAAAACTTCGTTTCACTTGATCTATTGATATTTAAATGCTTTTCCCGACTGACAACGATTTTATGTGAAAAACGCTATCGGTAACACAATTTCACCACGTGCACCCAATCACGCGAACATACATTTTACTGGTAGGCAAGGCACCTTCCTGCTCTACTAAAGGGTTTTAGATCACATTACAAAGCTGGTCTCACATTAAAAAATAGCAATAACAAATTCAGCACATGTTACCGAGTTCACTATCAAAGTTTCTTACCAATCATGCGTTACATTTTATTTCCCCACAGTTTGAACACCTCACGCGTACGAGGAACGAATAGCAAAATGATAAATAAAGGTAATCCCATTAGCCGACGCGGGCGCGGCATTCGATTACGGTATTACGCGATTTGTCAATACGCCATGGGAAACACCCCACATAAACAAAAAATATCAGTTAAGTCGCACTGTCATTTTGTGACAAGAGTCCTATTAACATGACGATCTAGGGCCCTAGATTGTACCCTGTGGCAGGCGTGTGACTAGCCGGTTTGACAGGGAAGAGTTGTCTTGGTGCGCGTTCTCTTTAACAAGATCTTATGAAGAAATCTATAATAATTATTTACAATGTTACTCTTTGACAAATCTGTAAAGTCCGTCCCTAATATTCAAACCGTGGACAGATTAGGTTACTTCAAATAAAAAGTTGACACATTTTGTACAAAGCAAATGGCAAATTTTAACTTGAAGTTACTTAATCTATCAGCGGTTTAAATATTAGGATTTGACCGTCAGTGACCTACATAAACTTACAAAGCGCTTGGCTCCTTCATAATTATGTGTTTGTTCCTTAGCAAGTAGTATAAGTATGTTATAAAATTTAATTATTGCACTGACGACACATAATTTGTACGGTCAAGGACTTTAATTGTTATGCCACTATGGAACCCTGTCGCATAACGTTATTCATTCATTTAAGTGTAATTTCTGTCCTGTGGTTTGACGCTGTCATTATGACAGGGTTCCATAGTGGCGTAGCAATTTAAGTTCTTGACTGTACTCGTACCGCACTTCACTGAACATTTCGTTTTTAGAATCATACATACACGTAGGAACCGACTGATAACACAAGACAGCAACAAATCTAGTGAAAAAAAAAAACAAGAAAAAAAACATTTTCTCGCATACAACCGGACATCATTTCGCAACGTCCCCAAGTAACAAACCAAAAATATTATTCTAATTCCAACCATCCCTCATCCCGGAGACCGCTAGAACAATGCGAAAGGAAAAAGACCACAAACAAGGGGACAGTCTATAATCATTTATCTCGAGTTTAATAAAAGGCAGATTATTAATGGGGGTAGCGACGCTAATGTTGCATGATTTAATCCAGTTACATCGGGAAACGTGCCAGATATCGGTATCCTGGAATAATAAGGGATTCTTTTAGGATTCCATTCTGTTCGCGGTTTTAATCCAAATGCTGGCAACAAAAGGATTTTGCACGTTTTTCGTTACAATTTGCCATTTTTCGCAAGAAGAATCTTCATTATTTGAATACGAATAAAAATTTGTGGGAAACCGCATGACAAAATTAATTCTCACGAAATCTATGAAAGATTGTACTCAATCACGCATCAACTTCAAATTGACAACATTTCAAAAAAAAAAGCATACACTTACGAGCTAAAAAAATTGCATCACTTTGCATTTTTTGATGTCCACCGATTATCTTTGTAAACCGACTTTTCTATCTGAAATATTTAAATGAATTCATGTTTCTTGTATTCTAAGGTTTACAAGATGTAAAAAAATATGGAAATTATCGAAACATTATTTTATTTAAATATTTCTGAAAGAAAAGCAGGTTTACAAAGATAATGGGTGGACATGAAAAAATGAAAAGTGATGCAATTGTTTTGCTCGTAAGTGTATTGGTTTTTTCGCGTTTATTATAGCTGGTTAAAAATTAGACCACCCGTGTTTCTCGGTTTTTCTTTATTTAACTTAAATTCTTCGTTAATAATTTATTAAAGAAATAGTCATTAAAAAGACCGTATATAAAAAGTTAGGAATACTGATGTCGTGATCTTAGCATGATATAAAATTAAAAAGGTAACTTTCAACAGAAACAGAACTGACTGTCATGTCATGTCACTTGTCAACCATAACAACTGTAACAACATGAATTCGTCGACTTTGGGCAGATAGCGGTTATCCGCTTTTACAAATCCGTTAGTCACTTTCATTTTTAATAGCGTATATCAAAACAATAGTATTACGAGAATCGAAAGCGTGTCGTTATAATCAAGTAATCCGTCAGACAGATGAAAAATGGACATGACAGTTGTATATTTTTTTCAATTCCTATGGTAATAAATTGACTAAGGGCACTATAAGTGTATTCCTAACATTCACAATCCAACTACTGCATAAAAAAAACTACTGCATAAAAAAAAATATTTTTTTTTTACTGTAATCAGCAGTGTAAAATCTACAAACAGTATTTTATTTTACTACTTTAGCAGATATGAATTGTTGTCAATTGGTGTCGGTAGAAACTTGGTCTACAGATAGTGACCTCACTGACTACATACCATAGATAGCACAAAATTTAGCGCCCAATGAAATGACGGAAAGCCAATATCCATGCTTTTGATTTTCCTTGCCTTTTCTAATCTTCAGCAGAAAAATAAACAAAAACCGTCAATGAGCTCCGGCGTATATTTCTTTCCCCAACACATAATCCGTCGTATTGTAGCCAACAATAAGATCACCACAATTGAAGAGACCGAACCCCATTATATCAGTAGATTAAGGGGTACTTTGGTCGATATTCCATAAAATATGGCGGCCTAAGCTGCGACGTGATCAAGTTGCCAGCGTCCAAGTAATCCCTTTAAAAATTGCCGAATAGAAAACAAACCCTGGGACAGTTATACATCAAGTGGCTTAAAAAGAAAAAGCGAGTGTGAAGGGAAGCTGAAAAGACAATTGTTCAAATCACATCTTTGGTATCTTGGTCGTCACGTAACATAATGGCTTGGCAAAAAGTTACATACTCGTAGCTGTTGCTAAGAAAATTCTAAAATCTGATTTAAGTGGTGTGCAAAAGGAATTTAGATTTGAACATGATAGAAAAGATGCGCCGGGTGGAGTATTTTATGTTGGTAATACCAACTTGGTATTAATTTGAATACTTGAATTTTCTACTTGTGTAGTTTGAGACTAGTAAAACAATGCAAATGATCTTATAGACATAAAGGTATAAAGCACCGTTGCAAACGTTAATAAAATTGAATGTCGCCTTAATTCGCGTTCTGTCACTTTCTGCGTTGGCGAATAAGAAAGTGACAGAAGGTGTCATAAGTGCTAATAAACAATTTGAGCCACTGGAAGTTACAACACAGTCATTTAAAGTTAATTAATCAGTATAGAAACCTTACAATAGGGAAATTAAAACCAATGACGTCATATGATTTAAATATGTCCCTAAAGATAATAAAACAAACCTATAAAGGCAATAAAAGCATTCCTATGTCTCCCCATTTGTCTTTATCAATAAAACCCCTAAACCTTACATTCTGAAAAGCCGCGAAATGACGCCGAGACGGATCCGGACAGAAACGAATGGAATCGGGTGGTAACTGGTGAGTGGTAATAGAGACGGTCAGGCCAAATGACCGCTATCCGGACGTAGACAAAAGCGAAGCCGCTGTAATAAAGCAGGATTGATGAAAAAGCGCTAAGCCACGCCGATATAGCGGAGCGTTGCAAGTTGAAAGCGGAAAGCGAGTACTTCTATTAACCTAAGGCAGCTTAGAAACGGATAGCGCATCTGATATATTTATGTATCCCGTT
Organism: Acleris literana; assembly: GCA_946894065.1. Lineage (NCBI taxonomy): Eukaryota > Metazoa > Arthropoda > Insecta > Lepidoptera > Tortricidae > Acleris > Acleris literana. The sequence goes on from OX335687.1 coordinate 3,968,185, forward strand.
GTTATGTACCGGTTCGTTCGAACCCGGTCAGGGCAAACATTTGTGTGATGAGCGGAAGTCTTGGCTGTTTTGTATGTGTATAAGTGTTAATTTATCTATATAGATATGTTTGTCGTTGTCTATTACTCATGGTACAAGCCTAGAGATTATTTCTGACATTTACTTCTTTATAATTACGGGTATCCTATAGCAAATACTAAAAACGTTTGCTAGCTGTTTCATTTGCCATAATTTTCATTTCCCATAATTTTCATTTTATTCTGAACCCAATAACTTTTCAAAATGTTTAATGAGATTTATGAGATATACTTACAGAACCTGTAGGTTTGGTTAGGTTTATTTTATAATAATTCAGGAAAGTTAAACGGTTTCAGAGAAAAATGACTTTCGGACAAATGGACATTATGGCAAATGAAACAGCTGGCAAACGTTTTTTAGTGTTTCAGATAAGTAACCATAATTACGACCGTATTAATAATAATCCACAAAGTTAGACTTGAGCATCTGGCTAATCTTGTATTTTCTCGCAGTGCGTCCTTTTCAGTACAGACTAGTTAGAAAGGAAGATCAAAACGACCAACAAGCCGTGGACAACGTGTGACAACTGGACTAACAGCTTGTTGGACCGTTTGTTCGTCAATCTGATGATGGTCTTGGAAATCTACTAGTGATAGCTAAGGACCACCTTCTGATTAAAGTTTCTACTTCAAATAAAAACATTACATTCACTTTTACCGATCACTATCAACTCGAAAATAGCTTGTATACTTTATTTTTCTCTACTGGTGAGCAAAACAACAAATCGATTAGCTAATAATTTCAAAATAACTTGACTGCGTTATCTTTGCTCGTTTATATCCTTACACCAATTATTCAACAACACAAAAATATTCTGGAGTTTCTTGCATCACTTCTCCGCAATGATGGTCTTGTCCGAAGCGCTATTCAATTAACTTCATATTTCCAACGCGATATTGGATCATGTGGCCAATTTACTGAATAAATAGTTTGAATTTTGAATTTGGAATCTACTGATTTAACATTGCGCCACACCCTAAGACAGTCTTCTGTCGGGCTTTAATACGAAGCTATTGCTATTACGGAAGATCGCGAGCGCCATCGAACAGTCCCGGCTTTGCTGGACTCACTTTACCGGGATTTCGGATATGACGTAAAGCACTCACTTAGTGCCACCCCGGGATCCCTCTGACCGAGTTTTTCCCGTATTTATTAGCTTAAGATATAAGAAATGGTGCGGAGATTTCTGGGATTATTGTCGGAATGCAATATGACCGGGATTTGGGTGACGTTGTTTATTAATCGTTTAGATGTTATCTTTAAAGTTATAACTTAACTAGCTTAAGGATATGTTGGTTTGCTTACTAAAATTGACGTTCTAAGCGACGTGTTTAACGTTTTTACTATAGGAAATTAACGAATTCGATAAACTGCTAAATTTCTTGCACAAAAGTATATTTCTTGTGGTTGCCGAGTTAGAATAGTGCCACTCCATGTCTTCCCGTGGATGTCGTAAGATACGACTAAGGGAATAAAGGCTTGTAGTACTGTTAGGCGATGGGCTTGCAACCTGTCACTAATACGCTGGTAGACATCTTAGCCTAATTGTGCAAATTGTGGTTATAGAATTATCAACAAGTTTTTAGAGTTGTTTGTAATTCTGTAGCTCTGCCTACCCCACTCTGGGAACGAAGGCGTGAGATTATGATGATGATGATAGGGTTATAATATAACATTTGGCTACCGAAAGCATTGGTTCTAAAATACTACGCAAACAAAATCATCTGTAATGCACATTTTTTTTACACGCCCTTCCATAACATATTTGATTTTGATCTAAAGAGAGTGCAATGGCTACAAATCAAAGAACTATGTCCAATTTCACCACACTATTTTCCACAATTTCATTATATTTCTAATTTCTCAAAATTATAACGGCTATTAAAAATTAAAGGCAATAACCCAGTCCAGGTACGGCGAAAATCCTCAAAGGTGGAGCACCAAAGATCCAGCGCATGCCGACAGAACAAACATGTCAGTCAAACACATCCCTAGTTTGAGAACAGGGCAAAAAGCGAAATTGCTACAATATTTACAGCTGGCTCCGTTGGGGTGGGGAACAGTATGGGAAGCAAGACGACTAACAAAGGTTATTAATTAGAATTTTAACTATCGTCTCCGAGGTTATATGTATTATGTATGTAAATAAAATTTACAACACAAAACAATCCAATACAACTCTTTATTAAACACCACATACATTTACAGAATGAAAGTGAGACACACGACACACTTGACAATAGACATACAAATAAAGAAGTAAGTACTTTAATACTTAAAAAAAAGGGTCAATCATGGATGCTTAGTTAACAGGTGACATTTAATTATACATTGATGATTTTTCGAAAAATAACTATATGAAATTAGTATTTTAACCGCAGTTCCGCCCTATTTATGTAGTTTGGGAAAATTTTGTAAATATTAAATGTGGCTAATTTAAAAATGAATTGTGCAGATATTAAAGCAACAACTAGCCAGCAGTGGATGTCTACAAGCTTTATACTGGTCATTGTACTGAATTAGATTTATATTCACGTGATATTAAGTGAATAAGCTATGGTAACAAAGGCACTCATCGACATGCGTTTAAGTCCTATACTACGAGTAGAATAAATCGTACAAAGTTGGCACAAAATCAGGGCAAAACCAACTTCAACTAAGCCTCCCTACTGCCCAGCACGCACTGCGTCCAAATTACCGTTTCTTAACCGTTCCTTTCTCTGACTAAACAGAATACAATATACGGCCCACGGGGACACATGCCCACCGCAGGTCACAGTTAACATATATTAATAACACGTTAATTTATTAACAAGCTGTTTATCCACGGATTAACTCAGAATAGTTTTAGTTGAACAACAAAGGGCCCGAAAGGGTTCAAAGCGAATTTCTTGCCGACATATTTACCTAAGGTTACCTTTAGGTGATAGTAATTTTACGCGCGAAAGGTCCGAGCTCTGGTTGTGTACATTGTTATGCTTGAAATTTCGCCGGAGTTCACACAAGAATGAGTTTCGGATGGAAATTCGAAGTTCGCAACGTTTGATGGTGATGACATTGATGGGATTCATTTGGTAGTGGATGTTTGTAGTTCATTGATCTTTTGGTCAAAGGCGACTTTTGGGGATCAAGTTATTACGATTGAAGAAGCAGACCCTCTTCAACGCAAAATCAAGCACTCCCTATGGAGTCCATTTTGTTTGGAAAACAGGATGTTTGGCACTGAATATCTTATGTGCGTAACTATATCGTACAATGCTTTCAAATTCCACATTAGTGGTGTGCTTTAAAAAGTTCATGTCTAGTTTTTTTTAAATCTTATCAGAGAAAGTGATATATTTGACATTCATTGAAGAAGGACTAGGCTTATCTCGAGCAGAGGATATCTTGGCTGACATGAAGATAATATCGATGATGATGATGAAGGTAGGGTTAACAATGGTAGAAATAAATTGCCGACGCTCTTTATACTACGCTTTAACCTGAGTAATAAATTTATAATCTAAATCACATATTAATGGCTTGCTAGTGCGGTTTTTGAAGCAGTTAATCACAACAGGTAAAACCCGATCCTCAAGTTTTCACTCAAAACTAGCGTCAGAATTCAAATTAGAAACCGCAAACAAAGATCGCACAAAAGGCAAAGGTCCGAACTGAAGCATACATCATTAATGCCCTACACGTATTGTTGCACTATTTGACTTATTTAACAACTACCCCGAGGATTTCATAGTAAAATTAAACAATTGTATAGAAAATAAGCTCGACTCTTTGCCGGCCGGGGCAAACAAAACTATTGTTACGTGTATTAATTAATGTGAATTTTAAATTAATATAAGGTTGTAAGGACGGTCTTTTGTACACGTTTAAACGCCTCAGTAAACGTTATATGTGAAGGGTGGAGGTTTTTCAGAGGGCTGCGAATGTTTGCCAATACTAAGGTCAAGTTGGTCAAGCATAGAAATTCAGCGTTAACTTTATTAGTTCTGTAAAAGCAAAGACAGTTACAAGCATTACATCGATAATCAAGGCGGTAGGAAAATAAAACTATGAGCCTATTGACCACACGTCGGCTTTCTACCCTACGTTGTAAATTAATGCTTACGACATTTATGCTCTCACGAAAAAAATACCCCTCGTCTTAAATATTTTCTAATGATTTCTCCTTCATGACGAGCTACTTCAATAGCGTGCAACAATGGATCCAAAATTAAATCCGTCAACAGTTTAATTCGAAAACCGCAATTTGTCAAACTCGACTTCCTCAAAAATAGAGAAGGAGAAAGAATCAGATTTCCGAGAACCCTTCAGCTTCCGGCGGAGTGCGATGATAATTATCCTTTAATGATCGGGCCTCCATCGGTGACGGTGGGGCAGTATTAATATAACATGCGATGCCTGCGCGTTCAGAGTTGGAGCTGATTTTCCACCAGGATAATTAAAAAACTATATTCTTCTGAGTGGAAGGCACTCCATCGTGAACCGTAGTGTCATGAACGAAGATGATGATGATGATGTAAACACGTCACTAGTTAAACATAATCCAGTACTCATTAAAAGGCAGTTCTGTAATCTCATGTCAAAAAAAAAAGAAACAAGAATATGAAACAAGAAGCGAGAAAATGCAAGTTGGGCTGCCATTATTAATAATGAAGGTATTGGTGATATTCTGGCAACACCAAACTTCAGTGTTATATTGCGCAAAACAATCGATAATCGTTATCGTTAAGAATTCAATTTAAATCCAACAACTACTCAACTAGGATTGGTTTTAAATTGACTTCTTATTGGACTTACACAAATTAAAGATTTCCATCAATATTTTAATTATTTTCGGACGTGACATCCAAGGAATCGTCGCCATCTTACTCTGTACGTGCCCTACGGAAGTGCGCTTTCGACTCGATTGTTCCACAAGATTTTAATAACGGTGCAACGCAAAGAACTAAGGCCCATTGTTGACTTCAAGATGGTGGGCACTCGTGGCGCTCACGAATAATATTACAGTTTGATTTTATTAAGGCGACGGTATTGGACTGGGTAACTGATCTTTTGGAATATTCTCAAAATCGTGAAAAGCCAGAAGCCTTTCAGATGTTTTTTAACACTTCGCTTAATGATACTGCTGCCTCTTCAACTGCTTCTTTTGTCACAACGTATTTTTGGGTTCAATTTATTCACAAACAATTTTATAACCCGTGTGGTTGCCGGGTTAGAATAGTGCCTCTCCATATCTTCCCGTGGATTTCTTAAGAGGCGACTAAGGGAATAAAGGCTTGTAGTACTGTTAGGCGATGGGCTTGTAACCTGTCACTTATACGCTCTTAGCCTAATTGTGCAAAATGTGGTAACAGAATGATCAACAAGTTTTTAGAGTTATAGGTAATTCTGCCTACCCTACTCTGGGAACGAAGGCGTGAGTTTATGTATGTATGTATAATTTCATAATTTACCTACACTACACTAAGTACTTGCCTATGCGTTATACATTCACAACTTCCCTTCAACACATGTTATTTTTCGCAATATTATATCGAACCCAATGCAAGGACCCTAGTTATACGAGACTAGTTCTTCCAAAATAGCTTTAAAATAGGAAGTTAGTACTATTTTAGCCCCATCATAAAATTTCCTTTTATAATTGAGCATAACATTCTTCACTATAGTAATAACCTCCATAAAGCATTACCTCAAACGCTTCCCCAACTATCGCACCATCAAACTATCACGTTAATAAAACCGCCCATTCAACAAACTGCTAATAGACCAAGTCTTTGTCCTAACTGCCTGGATCTTCGCTTTAGGGGTCATAAATAACTTCATTACCTGTTCATGGGACACCGTAAAGCATCTTGACTAACAATACGCAAATGTGGGGCGCTATTAAATATATGGACGGGGAGACATCGGCGGTTTATTGCAGAAGGATATATGGGGGGTTATAGAGGAATGTGGTTTGCGTAGAGAAATAGCATAATGCAAAATACCTTTAGTATAATCTTGAGCGTATAGAAATTAAGTCACACATACACGTGATTCTGTACAAAATTTAAGAGGCGTGCTGAAAAATATTTTTTAGGCAAGCCACGTGAAAAGTGGAGGCCCATTGACATTTAACATCTTAACATTTCAAATAGCACAGGTTACCTGAACGCTAAAATGGAATGCCTTTATGCTGGCAGAACTTTATTCTTTGATGTGCCTGCATGGTTCAAATCTATGATCAAAAATTTGACATCTTCTTTGACAATTTTCAATGATTTTTCATTGAACTGAATTAATTTAATTTAAACTTTATTGATTAGAACTTTGCAACTTGTTTCAAGCCGTTTATATTTTGTTTATCAATTCTTCCTATTATCCCAGCACCTCCACCAAATCGAATTTAAAGTCCCACATTACCTAAGCCTAATCCTTGTCACACTATCCCCCACTACGGGGGGCAATTACCCACGACTCGGACACAACAGCGCAGACGTTCTCGACTCACAATGGGCCCTCGACTCCGTGCAGTAACGAATCCACTACTATCAACCGGTCCCTTTTGGAAAACTGGAACGCGATTGTTTGCGCGACACTCGCGCGTCGGGTTAATGATGAATGGTGTGGGGTTCATTAGCTGTTTTTTGAGGAGCGAGGTGTGTTTTGGATTCCGGTGTTTTCGTTCGGACTTCATCTTTCTCTTGTTCGTTGAGATTTTTCGCGCCTTTCGATATTACTATTTTTTTGCTATTGAATACAGGGCAGGAGAAATTACGTTGCTATTTGATGATTAAACAGCTGTATCCTCAAATTTAACGATAACGCATTTATTAAAAAATCAAATGTATGTGAATAAACAACATTTTAAGACTTAGTACTCCTGCCATCTGATTTAAGTTTGATAAAATAAGACTATCTGCCCGGTGATCATGTATTTTGTTCTATTAAATGTGTCATACTTTAATCAATTTCCATACAAAAAAAACAAGCGAAAATAATTGGTCAACTAATGTCTCCAAGTAGCCAATCGATGAGATCAAATACACAGTTAATCACATGTCGGACAGAGGCTGTATCACCCCACATTGTGCTACCTACAATAGCAAGGGTGACAACCTCACAAAGGTTGTTTATTGGCCGAGTACGCCACAATCCATCACTCGTGATTGTTCCCCGACCTCTCGTGCCCTGATCATTATTTAAAATATAGATGAGAGTGTTTTCTTTCCGATAATCGAGACCACGATTGAGGGTTCAACACAATAGCGCCTTTTGAAAGCACCGCCCGGAGCCCTAGACAGGGGCCGCAAGGACCGAAGTCTCGCTTATTTGTATTAGTAAATTGAAGGTACACTGTCCACTCTATTCAGAGCCCCGGCAAAGCAATCCGAGCCTCCCTTTGGGTCGGATTTTTTAAAGTAGTGGGGGCGCGGGGGGTTCAATTAAGGTGGTCTTTGTGAACATTCTATCGGCGCGCAATGAAAAGAGTTGTGATTTTCTTTGATATGCGGAGACGCGGTTTGCCGAGTGAGAAATCAAAGGGCTCCATCGTGATGCATGACGGGTTTTATTAAGATTTAATGCCGCCAACGACACTCGGAGGCGGGAAAAGAACGAGTCTCAAGTATTCTGTTGCGATGTACATTTTACATGACGCTGGTTCGGCTCGTTCGCGAAAGTGCAGTCTGAAAAAGGTGGCGCGAAATTCGTAACAAGGTAGCGACAAGAGCGAACTTGAGTCGACACTTGCGCTATTTAAATGGTAATAAAAACGTATCGGTGTTGTATGTGTTTAAGCAGAATTATATGTATAAGATTAGCGTTTATACAGATACAATAAGAAACAAATGATCAGAGCAAACCAATGCAAATGTAAAATGAATGTCCAAAAAATCTTTAACAGAAAATCTTTGATTTCAAATCACAAACGGGACTATTAGAACATTTCCAAAAATGTTTGAACGGTCTAAAACTTAACTATCAGTTTCGTTACATATTAAAATAAATGACTTATTTCTATACAAAGTGAACTCGATAACGAATTCTAACGATAATAAGACGCTTCAACACTGTAACTTCTTCCTGAATACAATGTCGCCAAAAGTTACCATGAAATTTGAAGAGCAACTTGTAAAACAAACGAAAGTTAATTTAACAAGATTCACCTTCCTTTCTCAATCAACCAAAAACGGCACCTACACTATCTACGATCATCGGCTTAACATGCTAAGTTAATGAACACCCGCGGGCTTACATATTCACAGGGGGGTGGGAGGTGGGGGGAGTGGACAGGAAAGGTTCCCGTCTTAGAGCGTCTTAAGAGCGTATACTACCGGATTCTTGGAAAAAATGGGTGGTGTGGAGTTTCTGTGTGGCTCATATGAGAGAGCAGGTGATTTAAACGTTAAAACAAGTAGTTTAAAGATTAATGATGAAGTTGAGATTTAAGATACAAAATTAGGTCAAACAGATGATAAAAGCTGCTTAAAACATTAAAACAATACGCTATTTACATAATAAATTCGCTTTTGTCTGTGTTTATCTACCTATACCTATCGAGGTAAAAAATGAAGAACATGGTCTATAGCCATTTTCAAATTCATTCGATATTTTTATTTTGATAAACATTTTAAATTTAAGTTTTCTATGAGTCTTTCTTTTGTAGTAACCATGGCAGTCGACGTTCCGTTCTTCGAGTGCTTTCACATATTCAAATACAAATAAAATAAAAATGATATTAATAGCAATACCGTTGGCGTGGCAGAATATTGGTCAGCTTCCATCTAACATGCCGCCGCCAAGCAAGAATCTAGAAGTGAGAAGTTTGTTGGTGTTGACGAGCAGCACTATTCACAATGCAACATTAAACTTAAGGGACGTTGTTACCAATTTTCCTACAAAATCAATCGACTATAATCCACTCTAACTAAATTTTCCTACGACTTCCTATTCTATCAAGATACTTAAAACTTTGGGCATATAACCCGAATCAATTAGTTTTCAACGCAGCCATAACTAACAAAGCAACTCACGCCGAAACCCTTTAAGCATCCCTAATATCAACTATTGGCGTATCAGACAATACACCAGAGATACTAATAACTTATGACGTCAGCAATGTGCAGTTAATTTCGCCAGTTCGTTAGTTCGAAGGGGCACGAGATATATTGTCTCTAAGGGACTTGTTTATCTTGAACTGTTATTAAGACCATTGTGTGTAATAGTCGATGATATTCGATGACGTGGCAACTTTGAACTATTGCGTGTATCTTCAGGCGTTTATCGCTTTAGGACTCCATTAAACATTGGCGCTCTGAGTATCTAATCAGGAATAGGATGTACAGATCAGCGAGTTACAAAGAAGTTAAGCAAAATCTTCGTGCTTCGAGAGCAAAACCATTATCTAAAAAAAAGCAAGTGACTTGATGAAGTAAAAGCAAAAACTTTGTTTTAGGGGAAGCAATTACCATAACTGACGATGAGTTCAAAGATGATGCAATCTTACGTAAAGATGAGTAATGCCCTCAACTTGAAGAGATTAATCTTATAACGTTAGATTGTAGGTCAGCAAGATAAGAGTTTCATTTATTATCAACTAGTCCGCGTAGAAGTCGTTTATCGCAGGTAAAAAGTACACTACATTTCTTCCTCGGGGCTTAAGCTACCTCCATATCATCTTTCACCAAAATCAGTTAAGCGGCCGTGAAAGAGCGTAACAGACAGACAGATATAGTTACTTTCACATTTAAAATATTAGTACGGATTAGTATGGATTCATCAGATGCCCAAAGGTCATACGAGATAGAAATACTAAAAACATTCGCAAAACCGCGAATCATGTGTAATTTGCACCCCTGTCTTGTCAAGCCCATCCTTGATAAATCAGACCCCACACACTATCGGGACATTATTAATTAAAATCCTGCCTCGGAAGCCCTACCTGTCCCAAGGCGTAACTCCAATCGGTTTAGACAAAGAACGGGCAATTCGCCTTGGGCCACTAAATCCTTAGGGTAGTTATAATCCGAGCCGTGTATCGATACGAGTAGTTGATAGTTAATAGATTGTGGCGAAGTTTCACTATGAAACCGTCCTAATAGTTTTCCTTTAGTTTAATGTCGAGAATCTTCATTAGTTTTAAGTTCCTTTTCGTATTTAGGTCAATTATAACAACATTTTTATGAAGAACATCAACTCAATAAGCACGTTTTTATGTATGTGCTTGAAATGATGAAAAGTCCGTTCTTCCTTCTAAAATTTATAGTGAGTTTCTTACGGCACTTTTTCTCCGCAATGATGGTCTTAACGACGTGATGGGCCCTCATGTGGCAAATTCTGAATAAATATTTTGAATTTTGAATAAAAATAACGTTACAAAACCGATCACCACCCAAAAGAAACAAACCAATCAATGTTAACAAGAACAACTTAAAAGAACATAAAACACAACTAACACGAACTAAGTTCGCAACCAATCTGCAACAGTACGATAAATAAGCCCGAAATCGGAACAAATGGACAGGCGGCAAATTAAACCAACTCCTGGCAACATTTGGATTCCCATACATTAGCCACATCGATCTAACACGTCTAAACAAAGGCGTTGCGAAATGCTAGTGAACACGCGATCGTCTTAAGTCCCCCCCGAAATCTACGGGTCTCTTCTGGAGGACGAATTGGGATGTGAAATCTTTGCAAGAACATTTAGAGTAGATATTTGGTTGGAGGTGTGGTAAAAGGACTTTATAGGAAGGCTAGTTGTGAAACTGCAGCGTAATTAATACCTTTGGGAATTTTACATACAGGAGATATATAATTCGGTGCAGACTCCATTAATAATAAGGGGAAAGATTGACATTGAGTAAACTGTCAGAGGGACTCATTAAAATTTGATAAAGGAAACATTATCTTTCGCTGAAATAAAGAATTCAACAGAGAAAAAAAACATAAAAACACAACTAAAAGACACACATGATATAGACACCATATCGTCGGTGATACTGCAATACCGCGTAACTAACAAATTCAATATATTTCAAAATGTACCTTACTGACTTACTTGCTAAGGTGTATTTTGCACCTTATTTAATTTGTTAGTTACGCGGTATTGTAATATCACCGACGATATTTGCTGCTAAAGTGGAATACGCTTGAAAAGAAAATATGAAAAAAAAAACTTTCTTGTATGTGCTTTCCTTAAGTCAAATGCCCTTTTTTACACCGTAGGTTCCCCCGCTCTTTTTACTCTCCACACTTTCAGAATGAGTCCTTGTAACACAGTAACCTCAATTACAGCACAGTGTGACACGCGCCCGCCCCTTTAATGCGGCCCGACCAAAAACAAAACAATCCGATGCTCACCTCCTCGCGTCCGGCTCCGTACAGTAAATTTACATCCCCCACCATCCATCCCAGAAGTCCATCCGGGCTGTAATAAAACGGTCTTGAGGCACCGCTTCTTAAGGGGCAAGTTATGTGATAGAAGCGATTGTTGATAGGATCTTTTCTATTGGTGGACACAGAATTTAATGATGAGAAGAATGCGTTCTAACGCACGGGTAGAACATATTTGGAAGATGATCTAAAAGAAACAAAGAAAAATAAAAGAAAGTCTTAAAAGCAGACACACTTTGGTAACTTAGTAAATATGATAAAAAAAATGCAATAAGAGATAAAATCAATAAATGAAACAACATGAACATAAACAACATTGATTAAAATAACTTGACTCAGAACTTTTCAAAATTTTATTGCAAGATTTGACTCAAACACACAACACGTGAAGTCCAATAAAAGCTTGTACATTAACGTGTACAGTCACGAGAATATAAATATGGTACCCACGTTAAGTCACAACAATAAGGTTGAGTTTCCTAAAAGTTACAAATGATTTGACATCTCTAATGACATTGACGACTTCAAGCATATTTTTCTTGAAATGGGTCCCAAATTAACGCTCGTGACCGTACCATGATTAAATCGATTCAGTGACCGACATCAGTGACAAGAAACACTTTACAACAAGAAATAGTCAAGACCATCAAGAATAGGTTTTTGGTAACGACTCGAGGAAGGTTGAATGCCGCTAATTCTTATTGTTTGCCCCTACCACACAAGACGGCCGTTCGGGTCTCGAGATATATGCCAAAGGGTACCAACCTCTGTCCCTGTTTACAGGCTGATGTTATCTCGTAATTGTGACAATATTTGCTTAAAGCTTTTATGGTGGAAGGTACAGGTAAATTGGTGGGGTCATTTTCCACTAAAGTTTGAGCAAGTTGAAATTTAAGATAACCGATCTGATTAATTAAATCGCAAAGTTTAATTGGAGCTCGAGGCGTATCTTATCAATTATGAAGAAAACGCTGATTTGTCTAACAATGTAAACTTGTTTTACTTTAGGATTTCGGGGAAATTTAATAGTAAATGTTCGATTAGTTACTCTTAATAAGTTTACTTAATAAGTCCTGAGCGGTGCGGAATTTTAAATTGGTTGGAAAATTATCTTCGCTCAAAATATTTAGAACTAGCTTTTACCCGCGACCCTGGCCGCGTAGGAATGGTTTATCGCTATACACTGGGGAACTGTCCGATTTTCGGGAATCAAAAGTATCCTATGTCCCCAAGACTAGCTTCTTCAGCATGACAAACAGACAGACAGATAGAGTTAAGTGCACAATTATAAAACTATAGTAGGTACCTATCGATGAAACTCAATCTGAAAATTAACACGCTCCAGAATTTTTTTCTTTAAACTATCACAAAACAGAATTTGACAATAAAAACAAGTCATTCAACAGATTACCAAAACGAAAAACAATCCAATTACAAATCCCTGATATACATCAGGAAATACTTAAGAAAACCAAGATTTGCCCAAATTCTACACCCCTTACTCCACAGATTTACAGGGTCTTACAAGCGACTAAGGTGAAAAGTACACCTAAGTTCAGATTAACAATCGGTCCGGGCAAAGGGCCGGGGCAGTCCTGGGCAGTAAATTCCCCTGGATAGAGCACTTAGCCGGGAACGTAAATATTGGGACGATCGGGCGTTAAGGGATCTCGCAGTGGACAGTTGAAGATTCGGATAAAATTGGCTGGATCTTAGTGGACTGTATATATCGTTCATAGATGGAAAAGTTACAGATTATGATTACAGTTCTGCTGGCATACTTTGGCTAATTAGAGAACAGATAGCCGCCTTCTTTGGTGGAAGACAGATTATCCATATCTTATTTTTCTTAAGAACCACGAAACTAAGATGGATGTCTGAGTTTCAATAGTAGTCGTATTTAAACCAGTTTGCTTACATTTTCTCACATTGTCGTCTGCATAATATTTGTGAACTGTGAGTTTCTTCATCCACTCAAAAATAATGCTTTATTGTGTTGTTTTGTGCCCACGACTTCGCACGTATTATGGATAATCTGTTTTTCCCAGTATTGAAAATTAGTATAGTAATATATTCCAAATTGAAAAAATATATTTTTACTTTTGCTAAGGTATGCGTTGTCTTAGTTATAAGCATCAAAAAATACTTTAAATGTAATAAAAACAGCAAACCGTTACTGTTTTCATAACATTTTTTTTGATTCCAAACAACCTCATTCTTGCTTGATTAAAGCCAAACATGAGCTGCACTTAAAGAGTAAAATAATGGGTCATTTTGTAATTAATTACAACAACGTGACCTATTTAGTCGACTGTCCAAGACGGAAGGCAACTGTAGACACTCAAATTATGATGCTGCAGGGGTACAATTCCTTATCCAAAATGCGAGGTTTAAACGTGTGTTCATTTTAGTATCATTTTGAAAAGATCTAACATGATTTTTTTGTAACAGAGTTCCAACTCCAGAACTGCCGCTGTAGTAAGTTGCGATTTCAAAGCTTGCTTATTGTTGAACTTGTTTCTTGTGATTTGTAAGTTTACTGTCAGAAACGTGTAATTTTAACACTAAAATCTGCGTATCGTCTACGGATTTACTGAGATATATCGAGCTACATACTGACCACTATAAATCGCCCAATGAGAAGTAGTGATTTAATCGGCAACCCCGGGGTGGAGGAAGCCCATTAAATCGTATGGTCAGGGGATAATTAATTCTGTGGTAGCATTTCAAGTGAGATTAATGGCCGATCGAGTTGTACCGATGTTTTCTTTGGTTTGGCGGGCAAACGAAATACTGAACAATATCTTGTCAGGAGCGTCTAATCCGTATGACAGTTTGTTTTTTTGGATTAGAATAAATTACCGTTATTCTATAAACGTTTTCGCCTTATACGACGTTGAAATACAATTTCGTATTTTCTAATAGTAGTAAAATATTTTTCAGTATTAGATATCTACGTTATTAAAGGAAACGTCACGCGATTTTATTATTCTGTGTAAAAAAAGTATATAACCAGTGATCGGAATAGGTAGAGCTAATTTGCCTAAACTTGACGCATATTCATTCATGCGTGAGAGAGATGGGAATACATTATTGAATGAACATGCATCAAGTTTAGGCAAATTAGCTCACCTATTCATGCCTGAAACCTTTTTGTTAACACTATTGCTTAATTTACTATATTATTATATATAAGATTTAAAAGGATTGTTCTAATTGTTTGATAAAAAAATAAATTTGAATTTGACTTTTAGGAAAAAAAAAGTTTCGCAAACCTTATTGTGTGAGTAGTCAAATGAAAGGGCTTGTTGTGAGCATCTCAAATATATTTGTTTTATAACTTTAGCATAAACAGTTTTGAAGTTATTTAAGAAAATACGCAAAAATCGACCATCCCCCTCCCTTATCTCTGAAACTACTGGCCCAAAAACAGGCCCTTTGATTTGACATGTCACAAAATAAGGTTTGCAATTATTATTTTTATTTCCTAATTGACCCCTCAAACGTGGCCCCCTCGTCCGAAATTCATTTAATTATGTTACGCGTCCGTCTTTGGGTCACTGACTTACATAATGTGTACCAAATTTCAACGCGATCGGTCCAGTAGTTTTGGAGCAAATCAGCTGTGACAGACGGACAGACAGACAGACGCACGAGTGATCCTATAAGGGTTCCTTTTTTCCTTTTGAGGTACGGACGGAACCCTAAAAATAACCACATTATAAAAATTCATAAATTTTATGGTTGTGCCAGTTTCAGTAGGTATTTAGTTTTATCTGCCTTGCCGTACGTGATTTCGAAGGCAATACAATATGATCGGTATTTGAAAAGAAAGACAGAAAGAATAAATAAGATACTTAAATTAATCCCATAAAACTAAATTAAAATAAAGACCCGACCCCTTTAACCTACTGCCAAGCAGCAGTGTTCCGGTTGTTGTGTTCCGGTGTGGGGATGAGATAATCGTTTAAATTATTAGCATATAGATAGGTGCATTCCATCTAAGTACTTACAGTTGGCAACGCATTTGCGCTCATAGAATCGCAGTCTTTAGATTGTAGTCCTAAGAATGCATGTCTATGAGTTTTACCTTCTCTATACCATAAAAAAAACTATTTGTTGTCTACCACAAAGTAATTGTATTTTTTTAATTTGATATCTAACTCGCGGCACATTTCTAGAAAAATGCTTTCGCTAAACATTTTACGCGTGTCATATTTAATATGACTTTACATGGTCTATAAATATTAAATGAACCATAGGAGTCACAATAAAAATCTCACACAAATTGACTTAGTCCCAAAATAAACATAATATACATATATATACATCAAAAACATCCAAGACTCAAAAACAAATACCTACTCGCACTCACCACACGAATATTTGCCCATACCGGAAATGGAACCCGGGACCGTTAGCTTTGTAGGCAGGGTCACTACCAACTAGGTTAACGCGTCATCAAAACGCCAAACAAAACCAAACTCGCGATAGATTAAAAAAAAATGCTATCGCTAAGCATTTTAGGCATGTCATATTTAATATTAGCTTTCGATTATCGTCATTCCCTAAGGAACTTTTAATTTTTTCGGTATAAAAAGTAACCTATATAATAATTCAGGATCTAAGCTATCTCTACTCTAAATTTCATCCAATTCCGTCCAGCCGTTGCAGCGTGAAGGAGTAACAAACTAACACACACACACACAAACTTTCGCATTTATAATATTAGTGGGATGACGTCACAACAACTGACGTCAAACTTATGAAAATTGGTTGAGTTGATTCGAGGGGTCTAGATGTTAAGAAGGGAAAGATGAACATACATAGACTGCTAAAACCATAACCCGTCTTTTTGTCTCAGCGTAGTCGGGTCAAAAGCCCAAGTCTATGTTCTCGTATGTTCTTACCAAGTTTAATTAAATCTATAGGTATGTTCCTACCAAGTTTAATTAAATCTATAGGTATATATTCCATTACTACTCGACTTACAGACAAAGCACAAGACTAAATCGCTGGACTTAATGGTGGTTTCATACAAAGGCAGATTAGTGAGGCAGAGCAGTGGACAGCAGAGTACTGCTACTGTGTGAACGCACAGAACAGTAATGTTCTGTATCAATGAAGTGCATAACGTCCAGCTGTTGTTTGTACTGCCGATCAAAACAAAAATGCATGCATGCTGGTTTTTTTTAAAACACAGTACATGCAACAGGTTTCATTCAGAAATGTACATTTCATTGACTTTGAAATCAATTTTTTTTTTTGTGGTAATTAGTCTAACCTAACTTATACCTAAGCCCATATAAACTATGTAAACTATGTAATATGTAATGGTTTAAGCACAATTACATTTTTGCGAAATGAAAGTTTGTAAAATGATATAGTTTGTCAAATGACGATTTGGTAAAGACAGGATACAGAATTTTCACTTATATTTGATAAGGCAAAATAAGGCTGCAGCAAAGTTAAAATTCATGAAATTTAGAAAAAACATACATGAATGTAATTATTAGTACAGGTCGATTCACAAGAGTTGGCACAAATGGATTGAATGAGTGAACGAAAGTATACAAGTGTGTAAAATAATAACTGGTTTTGGGTTTGAAATTTGAACATTGGTTCAAAGCACGGCACTCACACAGTGATAGGTGACATTACTTTTGTTCATTCCATTCGTGACAACTCTTGTGAATCGACCTGTAACTCTGCTGATTTTCGAAGTATCTATCTTTTTACTCTGTCAAAAGAAATGTATCAACTAACTAATAAGTAATAATCCGACTTGACAGAAGCACGTGGAGCTAACCCCATGTGCTTCTGTTTAGTCCACCAGAGTAAATTTCTTTAACCGAACAATTGTCCTCGCGTGTGATATCCATGGACTTGTTTCTCTAATAAGTCCATGGCAATTGTCTAAAACTCGATACTGGTGAAATACACCTTGTTAAACACAAGGAGTGAAAGCCATTAATTAAGAAAAAAAAAAAAACCTGTCCTCATCCAGCCCTAGCATTTTATGAAGGACATTTTGTATCGATGATTTGAATTCACGTACTACAGCTATTTGTCTATTTGTTGTTAATAAGAACATTGGGCAAGATGAGGCTATACAAGAAAGGAATATTGTTACACAAGTTCTATGTGGAGAAAGTCACAAGCAGAAACTAGATTAACCCCTGGGCCCTCTATTCAACACGGTAAAAACAATATCGTTTTTGACCTGTTATTGTATTGTTTTTTATTTACTTTACAGTAATGGCGGCCGAGTTAAAAACAATATCATAATGATTTAGAATTTTACTGCCTAGAATAGAGGCGCTGATTATTCGTGATTTAGACTCGCATACAGATAGTATGGAATGTGCAGCAATGACACCATTGCCACCAACAAGCAAGAGGTTACAGGAGACACATTCACTGAAGTACAGTGAAGACACATTCACTCATTCATTAATTCATTGGCCTTAATATTAATATTAAGGCCAATGTCCAACAGTGAATATGTCTCAACAGATATCCTCGTAAGGCCCACGTCAAATTTCGTTAGTTCGAAAAAGAATCTTATGTCAGTTAACTAAAGTCAAAAGTCACTTTGACAGATGTCCTAAATTTAGGACATCGGGCCTTACGAGGATATAGGTATTTTAAAGAAGACGGTGAAGAGTGTAAATCATTTGTTTTTAAGATAAACATTAATTTGCTATCATTTATGATAAAAGATTTGTTTTTAATTATGAATAAATCTCACAAGGTCTATGAAAATGGGTAAACCATGTTGCTTAACGCAGACTACATTATATTAGATAATAAACCAAATCCTAATCCATAATATTTTATTAAAAGCTATATCTTATTATTACTTATGGTGTAAATTTTGCAAATGTAATATCCGTAAACTAATTGGCTTGAATTCCAATTCTGCTAAAGAAATTTCATAAATTAACAGACTGTTTTAGTCTTAAATGTAACTAAAACATTGTGTGGAGAAGTATAAAGCACAGGATCGATTTGTGGGTATGTTTTAATGATACCTGTCAATAAGTAAAATGTTGGCACTCGATGCAGTCAAGTATTTCAAGTAATACAACCTTAATAATGGAATATTTTGCACCTAAACTAAATTAAATAGTATAACTTAATAATTCAATGGAATCAACATTCCATTCGTTATGATATTTTTAAGATTTGTAAGATTGTAAATGACAGTTTAGTTAATTAAGTATATAACCCTATTATTCCGATTTACCTCGTTTCTTTCTGTTATAAGGCAAATGTAAACAGAATAAAGAGCACTTTATGAAAGCCTTTTAAACATAATATTGATATTGCATAATATTAGGCCAGGAGAAAGACAAAAGTTTAATAACAACATAACCTCAAAATTATTGTAGTTTCACGCCGGTATCGATAAAAAACAACCAAAATTGCAAGTAAAATACAAAACTATGATAGAACTGACCTGATAAGGTGTCTCTTCATCATGCTCGTCCAAATGCTTCAGGTTTAAACTCGCCAAACAGTTCTCAATGGAGTTCCAAACGTACAGAACATCGTCCCTTAATTCTAGCAAATTACGCAATTTTCCACTTGGGTTCTCCTTCAAACTGGCACTGAGATCTTTAAATAATTTGTGGTTTGATAGTTTCATTTCAGAAGTACGCGAAACCATTTTAAAATCGTTTACGAATGTTTGTTTTGCTTTTGCCAAACGGCGCGACGATTTGACAAGTGAAGTGACGTGACAGATCAACCTTTTAAGACGGAGCGGTTTGTGCGTTTTGTTATTGCTGATTGATAAATTCAGGGAACCTTTTTGTATAAATTATTGTATTTTTTACGACTATAATTGAGAAGTAAAATAACTGTAGATATAAGTAACTACAAGTAATTAATTTAGTAAGAAATTTAGTGAATTATGCCTCCCAATAGACGACAATTCATTACTACAACGAATTTAAATTCCGATGAATTGTTTCAAAAGTTGTTTATTTAGACCGGTGCACCGGACGTTCCATAGTCTCTGCCTACCAAATTGGGAAACAGGCGTGAAGGTAGGTACGAGTATGTAATTATGTATGTTTTCTAGGATATTTCCGCTGAATTTCTTCCACTTATTGGATAGTGATTATTTATTCAGTGTTGGCATTGTTGTGTTTCGGTGTGGGGATTAAGACAACCGGTGAAATTCCTAGCATGCCTCCATTTCCACCTTAGTCCTCAGGATTTGCAAAGCATTTGCAGTCTCAGGATTGCAGTCTTAAGATTGTAGTCTTGAGAATCAGTCTATGGGTCTAATATGGCCTTAAGTACATCCAAAAACTGTGGCAGAGTACATATTTAATGTTATTATTGATGTTTTCAATTAGCCACTCGCGTATTTTAATTTAAATCGATGGATACTTACTGCACGTTACGTTCATCATTCCAGCCTAGGGTAACGTCTGGGATTTAGCTGTGGGCTTATTATGGTCATCTGTCACTTTCTGACCAGCATGTAAGCGCGAAAGTAACGGATGCTTTGTCCACCGCGATAAAGGCGACCGTAATACGGGCCCCAGCTGCCCTATTTCCTAACGCACTCGCAATCTCAATCGATTTCAAAGTGGTATAATTATTTTCATTTCGGAGACAGACTCGCTTTCGGACTGCCAAAATGAAAACGATTGCGATACACTACACTGATCGGTCGCGCACTCTGCGCATGTGCTTGGTCTGTAAAGGTAGCAATCCAATGTTAGTCACAATACGATACGCTAGCCTAGTTGGTACCTAGTGACTCTGCCTATGAAGCTAGCGGTCCTGGGTTCAAATCCCGGTAAGGGCAGATATTTGTGTGATGAGCACGAGTATTTGTTTCTGGTCCTGGATGTTTTCTATGTATTTAAGTATATATTTCTCTTTATAAGTATTTATATCGTTGTCTAGTACCCATAGTACAAGCCTAGAGCTTAGTTTGGGACTAGGTCAATTTGTGTGACATTTTCCCTTGATATTTATTTATTTATACCCTAGCCCTCTGTTCTACTTTGATGTGTTATCGTATCGTATCGTTTTTAATTCGGCCGCCATTACTGTCAAGTAAATAAGAGATATTATGACGGTGACAATACGATAACATGGCAAAAGCAATATGGTTTAATCGTGATGAAAAGAAGCCCAGTCACTACCATACAAATACAAATTCATACAAATAGCCGGCGCTGCTAACCCTCGGGTCTAAGATGGAATGCATCTATGCTAGTAATATCACCGGTTGTGTTCTTTTTGCGAATTGACGCTGTCATTGTGACAGAGTTCTATGTTGGGTTATAATAATTATATTCAAAATCAAAATCAAAATATTTTATTGCATATCACATTAACATATTTATAGGTGGAACATAATGGGAGGTTTGCATGTGACGCCCTGCAAGGGCACAGCAACATCAGACAGAGAGCAGCTATACAATACAATACAATACGAGTATAATATCTAGTTACTAATTATTTACTAAAACTACTTATACTAATTGCGGTCGTGTTGGATTATAATTATGTGTATGCGACATCTAAGAATTCTTTCAAATTATAAAAGCAATTATTTATTAGAAATAGTTTTAAGGTTTTATTAAAGATCTTGGTATTTTCTATGCATTTAATATAGTTTGGTAAGTGGTTGTAAATTTTAATTAACATGTGATGGGGGCTGGATGAGACTAAATTTAATTTGGAAAAGGGAAGTTTAAGTTTAAATAAATATCGGTCATTTCTTTTGATACTTAAATTCGTTGTGTATAATTTTTCATGATTTCTGGCAAATTTGCTTGTTTCTAATATGTAAATAGAGGTAAGGGTGAGTAGTTGGAATTTTATGAAGTATGGCTTGCATGACTCCATATGGTCAATGTTGGCTAATATCCTAATGAACTTTTTCTGGAGGGGAGGGTTTCGGTGATGGGACATGAAAATTTTAGTAAAATATAATTTTTAAGTCCTACTTTTTTACCTGCAGCTGTAAATAAGATATCATAATGTCCAAGCTTTACATGTATGGACGTTTTTGCTTTAGCCTAATAATTTAGGGGACTAATTTGTCTGGTAAAGTTTGGTTCTGTATCTGGCTAGTACTGTTTGGATTATGAACTCTGTCGTAGAAAGCCAATTATAATTTTTAAACGTCATTTCTTTCTTGTCACTTGACGCTGCCATTACGACAGAGTCGTAGGTACAGTGGCTCAACATTAAAGGCTTGTTTACGGAGACGCGGAGCGTCGCGCGTGGCGTTCGGCTTGGCGTTGCGCGGCGTGTCTGGCGTTTTTCCGTTTACAGAGAGGCGGTGCGTGCAGCGGACCACGTCATCACACGCGCAAACACAAACATATGGCAATGTACGGTGTTGTTTAGAGTCTGACCAGCGAGTGGTGACACAAGCATTTTTCTCAAATTCTTCATATGGCAACAATTTTACCTATGAAACAAGCTGTCACATTATGAGTACCTATCCAGTCGCTATGCATTTCGTTTTATCAGGTAGTGATTATTTTGAATTTGCCGCCTTTTTTTTGTGACACGATTCGCTGGTCAGACTCTATAAAGATGCGGGGCGTGATGCGGGGCGTAGAGAGTAGCGGTGTCCGCTACATCCGCGGCGGAATCTCGAGCGTGTAGCGGAGCGCGCGGCGGAGCACAAGACTGCCAGAAGGTTCCGCCGCGGGCCCCGCTGCGGGTGCAGCGGCGGGAACCGCCGTTATTGACGCGTGCGACGCTGCGTGCAACGCGGCGATGCCATCCGCGGGCTCCGCCGCAAGTAACGCTGTATTTGAAGCAAACGCGCGTAAAACCGCGTCTCCGTAAACGCTTTTATACAACGCCATATGTTTGAATTTAGTGCAGACCGAACCGCCCAACGCTACGCGCGACGCCCCGCGGGTCCGTAAACAAGCACTAACAGTTGTTGACCGTACCAATATATTAACTGTGTATATATATTTTATTTTGACCAACATTGGCCCCAATTACATGTCCAATAACACAACACATCCTCCAAATTCCTCAAGCAATCGCGTAGGCTTCCACACACTCGCAATATCTCACTTTGATTCCAAATGGTATCACGTAATTCCATCTCCCTGAGCAGCTACGGGTCTTCTTATAAATAAACCAACATATAGGCGGCTATAAATTTTCCAACACCGAGATTTGTACGTTTCTATAATTTAATTCGCGTTGTTGAAGCGTTTCGTTATTGGTGCTGGCGTTGACTTAGTGCCGTGTTTCGAATGTGTTGGATTGTTTTGTATGCAAGTGTGGTGTTAAGAGGTTTTGGTTAATTCGTAGGTTGAAAAAACGAAGCGAAAATAGCAAACAATAATATACTTATTTATACAGGGCGATACTCGATAAACTGTACTTACATATTGAAAGGGATGAAATTTTAGGTTAATTTATAGGTAAAACATTTTTTTTTTAAATTTAGCCACTGGTTTTTTTTAAAGATTGTCAAAAGTCATTTTTAGATCTAAAATTAAACGAGGAATAATAATAAACAAACAAAATTAGTGAAATATCTACAAAATTTTGAGAAAATCGTGTTTTTATGAAAACAAAATGACATTATTAATGTAATTTATTAAAACAACAAAGAAAAAAAAAATTTTTTTTAATTGTTTTACCTATAAATTAACCTAAAATTTCATCCCTTTCAATGTGTACAGTTTATTGAGTACCACCCTGTATAGTGACTACTTAGGTATAGCTTGAGAGCGTCGTCGTCGGTGGCTTGGGTGTCGACTCGTGATCTGAAGGTCGGAAGCCTGGTTAATTTGTTTAACCAGCTCGTCAGAAACGCCATACATTTCAAGTAGAGCATTTACCGCTCCAACAGAATCGAAATTGTTTCGGTTCTGATCAGAGAGCAAACAAAACTGTTCCTGTTCGAAATACCGGTTAATTTCGCTCGCTAATTTGTTCGCACCGCCAACGTCTTTCCAACCCTATAAGCTAGCCCTTTAGTTACATTTTCACTTGTTCAGCTTGAAGTCAAGCCGGCCTTATCATTTTAGTTGTGATGCCATCCAACTGCAGGAAGAATCAAAAACCAGAAATACCAGGTTAAACCCAGCGATCATACCGCTCGCGAATCGATTCCGCTCCGAGCGAGTGTTTACGAAAAACCTGGTTAAGAACCATAATTAACCGGTATTTTTTGAACCGTTCCCATGGCCTGCGTAGGGTAAGTTCTTACCAATGAGTTTTTCTAACACATACTATAAAACACTGGTAAGTATTCAAAGAACCATGCAACTAATTGAAAAAACAACTATTAAAAGGTGTATTTCTATAACTATAATATGCTTCTGCAATGGAATTCAACTTGGTGCTTGCTTATAATAGAAGATGAATGACATATCACTCACCTCTGCTGTTGGGTCTTGGCCTTAGTTAAAGACAAGGTTGGCCCCCTATATGGTTCTGGGCCCAAATCTCATGCAATGTTGTCCTTGGTTCTTTGTAACATTTGATAATCAGGACGGAGATACAACCAAAAAACATTATGAATCCATAAGTTAATAAGAATTCTTAACACAGTCACGTGCCTCCATCAACCCGAATCAATCACACTGCAAACAAAAACTCAACTATTTTTTCCCTCTAATTCCCAAGTCGCGAAAGTAATAGATAGATGAAACAATTCCGCCGTAATTGGGGTAGACCCTTGTGACACGTTGACGTATGACGATATTGTGTAAATTGTATACCCATATTTCGTACGTGACAGACAGACACCCAGTGTCTTGGCTCTGATGGATCGGAATAGGTTTTTGCGTGTAGATTTATTGTGGGATTTTAATTATTTATTATCAACGTGTTGGGAGGTTTAAAAAAATCCGCGAGGTTTTTTTTTCTTCATTTTTGTTCTAGAGGAGGTAAATGATCAAGCGGTCACCTGATGTAAAGTCATTGCCGCCCATAGACAACTGCACCACCACAGGAATAGCAAATGCTTTGCTGACCTTTGCCAGCCAGTGTTTAGGTATGGATAAATAATGTAGGGAGACGGAACCAGTAATGGACAAGGCACCAATAATGGACACTTGATTCTTATTTTACAGAAGATAAGGGTTATTAATTTGTTTTGCAACAAATTAATAACAAGTGAAGTGTCCATTACTGGTGCCTGTCAGCTAAAAGTGACCATTATTGGTGCCGTCACCCTATGTATATAAACACTTTATTGCACGAAAGAAAAACAACGTAATGAAAATAAAAAAATGCACAGAGGCGACTTATCCCCTTAAGGGATCTTTTTGAGAAAATTGAGAAAAGTGAATCCTCACTTTCTAACCTCCCTATCCTTAATACTTATTACTTAATAAAATTAATAACTATCAGGGGACAATGTCACACCAATTTGACCTAGTCCCAAACTAAGCTCTAGGCTTGTATAGAGAAATATATATTTAAATAAATAAAATATCTACTAGCCATACTATAAACTAGGCCAACACGTCGTCAAATTATAAATGTGTTAGTGTTTTGCTTTGTTTATTCATATTCATAACTAAGTATAGTTCAACAGATCGATGTGACATGATACTCACATTTATAAGAGAGATGATACATTTTATCTCAGAAAATCATAGAGTTCCAGAGGGAATACGAAACAGGAATAGTTGTGTTCCGGTAACAACCGATAAAATGACTAGAATAGAGAAATATTCCATCTTATTCTCAGGCTTCTCGACGCATTTGCTATACCTTCTTCATGAGCCCTAATTTGGCTGCGTTTAACGCGTGACAAAGTGTGGATAAGGCATCCGTCACCTTCTGACACGTAAATAAGTACGAGAGTGACGGATGCTTTATCCACATTTGACACGGGATATAGACCATACTAGGCCTGCAGATTGTAAATATCCTTAGGCCTCTTACCTACTATTAGGTGGCATGTGTTTTTGCCTTCCCTAAGCCTTTTTTTTTATCTCAATTAACAGATTTAGCAAGGATAATGCTCGGCCAAATTCTAGTGTATCCATTTTTGGAGACGTGTTTTGCAAATTTCACCCTATCCTCCTAAGACCCTATTATTATTGCAATAAAGTCAATTTTCTATTTTAATTGTCAGTCATAAAAACAAGGGAAATTCTACTTTATCTCCTTTGCAATAGATCTTTATTGCAATGGCCGTATTATGTAATTTTTTTTGTACGGGGGTCTTACGAAGATAAATGTGGCATTATCTATGAAAAGAGACCTTATTCTCGATGGCGCTTCCGTCATTATTAAAGATGCTCCGATATAAATACAACGTCGCGTGACGCAAGCGGCGTAAGCGCCATCGACAATAAGCTCCCTTTACATAGATAATGCTACATATTAGTTTTAGGATGCGTAGACAAATTTTGTGGCTGTTGATGGTGGCATAATTGGAAAAAACACATGCAAGCCTTAGCAACACAGACCACCTGAAACAGCTGAGAACACCTGTAAGCTAAAGTGTTTTCAATGTACATGGTCCCGCTCCACTACTTCATATTTCATACATTGTGCAACGTAAATTTGAATAGCAGGGCATGGGGCATATATACGCCTTATTTTTGTCTTACCATCACAAAGTAACACAGCAATGCGAACACTGCTGCTTAGAAGGTTAGTGAGCCTACACAAGAAATGTTATCGTTATCAAAAATGTATGTAATGTAACTTTTCCTTTATATTGTTTTCCATTGTCCCATAGGGCTCCTCGGAGCACATTTTGAGAATAGCTGATCTAGATAATGTCACAAACAAGCCTAGTAAAACCGCCATCTATCGCTCCTGCTCTTAAACTAAACAAATAAAGCCATAAACACACTCATCCGCGCAAAATACTCAAAGACGAATGTCAAAACGGCGTACCCTGAATAAAATATAAGAGAGACGGGTGCTCAGTTTCGAGATATAATGCTATTGATAAATTTACCAGCGTCTCTCACATGATATTAAGGGGTGGCAATGTGCCACCCCTTGCCCGATCTATTATTATGCTGGGCAGGTCGCGACGTATGTGTAGGGTTGTCAACGCAGAGTCGTTTTTACATCGGCGGTTTTTTTTTCAAGATGTTGACTTATTCGAAAATAAGATAATATTATTCAATATTATATGTATTTAAGTTCATAAATTTTGTTTCAACTGATTTGTGAACGAAACGCCTAAAGCGTTGTGATTGAAAAAACTTCATTTTTTCCCGAGAGAGGCAATAAACAAAAACCCATGAGTTTGAACTCGTTAGATTGGTTTAAAATACAGTGGACATGACATTATCTCAAAATTATCGTCGACCGGTGAAATTAAAGGCCCGTAATAATAAAATGATCTCGACAGTAATGCCAGTCTCAATATGCGTCAACAATGACAGTTTTCTATGGCTTGACGTTTACTTCGACGAATCTTGAGACGGGCATCTCAGTCCAGATGAGATTATTAATACGGCCCTAAGTCATTGTTGGAAAACCATTTGCAATTTTGAGATTGCATGCTCATGTGTCTCAGAAGTGAGAGCCCACTTACCATCGGTCCACAATCTCACCAATCTGACAGCGACAGATAACTGGGTCACTAGGCTTCATGTAAGTTATTCCATCTGTCGTGGCATGGGCAGGTGGCATGCCAGCTCGTTTGTCCTAAAGCCAAAAAAAAACTGTTTTACAGAAAAATATTTTATTAATATACAGTCTCGTGGCAACCCTGCCGCAACCCGCCGGGACAGCGCCGATGACTTGTCATTAATAACGACAGAGGAAATGTATCAAAAGGTGACGTGTGTCCCTCTGTCTCCGGCTTATTTATGATCGCGGAAACAATACAAAAGTACGAGGCATTAGCCGTTTGTTTACAATTGGATACTTACCTCTAATTACCCGAATAATCTTACACTTTTAAACTTCATTAGGTAAGGGAATAAGTATGCATGAATTTTTAAATCGCATTTCTCAACAATGTATGAAAATACCGTTAATGTGAACAGCAAAAGTGAAATTAAAATTAAAATCGGCCAAAAAATATGGATGATACAAGCATTTTAAACTGCTAATTAGACAGCGATCAGACAGAGAGATTCGATACACCGTGTGACGTCATGTAACACGTCAGCCGTTATAAAGTCCATGTTAAATTCTGTTTTGCTAAAAAGAGATAGCAACAAATCTTTGTTATTTTTATAGATATTTAAATAAAAAGCCTTAAACAGTCGGCAAGGCAAAAAACAATGTCAGCAAGTTAAGAAAAAATCTGGAAACCGTGTAGTAAAATCACTCTTGTTTGCGATTTTATTATAAATATATTTGCAGTTGGTAAACTGATTGCGACCCATATTAGTCCGGTTCTTGTCACAGGGATCTTACCTTAGGATTAGGACTCAGGGTTGACAAAGAAGCAGTGTCAAGTTTACAAAATGTTCCACACTAAAGTCTACTTACCATCGGCTCTATTCTACTCAGCACATCCATATTACCTTTGACATATTATCGTATTGTTTTTAACTCAGCTGCCATTAGTAGCATGCCAAATGTAATTGGGTTGTACCGAGTTGAATAGAGAAGGTGGCCCGCACGATCGCCTTCGCCATGTCATATAAAAAAATTGACGTTTCCTGATTAAACTCTAATCTTAATCATTACAGAGACTTGAGTCAAAGTAATTTCGATCCTTATCACATAGTAATACCTACATAGTACTATGAAAGTATTAGGTACACCTATTTACACAAGTACCAAGAGTCAGATGCTACGAAGCACCGGGCCGCATTCCAGCGCTAGTCAATAAAGCAGCCGCTATCTCTGGCGAGCTTGGGCTCCCCTGAATTGTATCTCAGTAAACAACATCGCATGTACTTATTTTAGGATGAAAATGGTGTGAACATTGATATACGTTTAGATTAAACATTATTTATGTTTAAGGGTTTTAAGGTATTTTTATACTCGCTTTTGCGCGCGACTTCCGTGTGGAAATCGATTATCGCTATTTTCTCGAGGACTGTCCAACTTCCCGGGAAAGTAACCTATGTGCTATTTCAGATTGTAATCTATCTTTTTGCCAAATTTCATTCAAATCCGTTCAGCCGTTTTGGCGTGACAAATATCCAAACTTTCGCATTTACTAATATGTGTAAAATTAGTAAGATTAGTGGTTCGTATAGAATTATTTTATCGCTATTCTCGTAGGAACTATAACTTCTAAGAATAAAATTTTGTCAATGTTACTGAGTATTCTTTTAACTATATCTCTGTAAAAGTTATCTCGATCCGTTGAACCATGGGCTATGTACAAGAAGGAAATGGTTAAATTAAAAAAAGGACAACTAAGTTTATTCCATTCCATGGTGTAACGAGAAAGACCAGGGGCCCTAACATGGCTGCGTTTATCGCGTGACAAAGTTTGGATAAGGCATCCGTCACCTTCTGACACGTAAATAAGTACGAGAGTGACGGATGCTTTATCCACATTTGACACGCGATATAGACGCACCCATACTACTAGGTCCGCTGGGCCGAGATTCTAGGCAGTAAAAAACCATATCGTCTTTGACCTGTAATCGTATTTTCGTTATTACCGTGTTGATAGCTCTTATTTACTTGACTCGGCCTTAATACGATCGGCTTAAATATGAGCTAGCGTAACGTTGACAATGCGATAACACGTCAAAGTCCCAAAGACAATATGGATTGTTAATTTTTTTACACACAAAGAAAAAAATTAAGTTCTTAATACGTACAATAATTTTGAAATTCACCCTCATCGCAATTCAATCAACCAATTGCATTAATCACATTATTAAAGACGTTTGGCAAAAAACACTTTGGAAAATGTTTTCTCAAAAACTGATGCTTGACGGTGATAGCTGCCTTTTGCAAATATAATTAATTGCATCTGTCACTACGTTAAACTCTTCAATAAAAGACGGCACGTTTATCCACCAGAAACTACCAGCAGCGCCAATCAAAAGAAGAGCACTGCACAGTCAGTCATTTTCACCAAGCTACAGATCACATCAATATAAGATCAGTTTGTCAATGAAATATCATACACACACAATCAAACAACCACAATAAACACCGCGAATGTTCGAGAACACACGTGTAATTAATTGCTCTATGGTCCTAATTTATACCTTCTTACAACAAAACCAATACAGCCGTCTATAAATCCACTGGCGCGTCCGAAACACTTCAAGGCTTAAGTACACCGCATAGGTGGCGCTAGGGATGGGACTTCAGGCATAAGATTAAGAAAGATTAGAAATAAAACTTTGCCTTTCAAAGTAGGTTAAATATTACTTCAATTATAAAAACTGGATTAAATCGCCTAATATGTTTTATTACCTTGATGTTTCAACTGTGGATGTGGTCACGCGAAGACTGAATTGGAGGGTGTTTGGGTTTTTGTCATGTTTTTCGATCTACCCGAGCTTGTTTTAATTGACAGAAAGTACTTACATTGTTGACAGAAGCGCGTGGAGATATTCCCATGTGCTTCTGTTTACTCCACAAGAGAAAATGCTCGGACTTGACAGAAGCGCGTGGAGCTAACCCCATGTGCTTCTGTTTAGTCCATTAGAGAAAATACTCTTTTACCGAACAATTGTCTTCGCGAGTGATATCCATGGACTTATTTCTCTAATAAGTCCACGGGAGTGTCGATAAATAACTCGACATTGGCGAAATACACCTTAACAGGAGTGAAAGCCATTAATTAAAATTAGAATAGAATAGAATAGAAAATGCTCTTTTACCGAACAATAAATTGTCCTCGCGTATGACCTATTGCTCTACCTTATTAGATACCTTATTAGGTGGACTTATTAGCTCATGGTGATTATCTATAAATAACTCGACATTGGCGAAATACACCTTAACAGGAATGAAAGCTATTTAATTAAAATCAGAATGGAATTGTAGATTCAATTTTCTTATTGTTGGAATACATTGTAGATTCCATCAGCTAATCTGGAAGCTGTGAAAGGGTTTCACACGCCGCAACCGATCCGATTCATTGACACAAGCAATAAGAAAGAGCATGCTTTAAAATTGCAGTGTCCAATCGGGTCGCTGGGTTGGATCTGCGGGCGGATATCTGAAAGTCCAAAGAGGTGAACGAGGAAGATTGAGTTTGGCTTCTTTTTTTCTCAATCGATATTTTTTCGTCTCTTGCTATATCAAAAATCAAACTCATAGTAATTCACACCACCATTTTAGCCTAGGCACCTCACAATGCATTGACTTTACACCTTCTTACGTTATTTTACGTGTTAGCCAAAAGATTGTAGTCTTAAGCGACATCACTACAGCCTCCGCTACATATGTTAGGGAAGGGTTGGTACCTGCGGGAGATAGGGGTGGATTTACACCCCTCATTTGTTTGCGATGACCCGGCGCCGTTACGTTCTAGTGCCGTGTCTTGCTTAGCTTGGGGTTACATGGCGAGATTATTTTTCTTTCTCGTGTTCTTACCTTCACGCCTTTATTCCCAGAGTGGGATAGGCAGAGCTACAGAATTACCACTTGTTCTTATTCTCGTGTTCTTTGCTGTCGATATTTTCGAAAACGGTTAACTAACTAATATAAATAAAACCTGAATGCCTAGACAAGATGTGTTCGGTGTTCGTTATCGTTATCAAAAATAGGATTGACGTAAGCTGTGAGCCGGTCGCGTACATTTTGTCAGTGTTTGCAAATCGTTCACGCTAGCATTAAGCAACTTGTCTAGCCTCACAGATGTTTTTACATAGTACGATCATTTGAGCAAATTTGAACGTGTGAAATAGTTTATTGTGCACTGTCGAGCAAAATATAAGAGACAAACTGACACAACTCTTGCTCGATACTTGGTAACGGTAAATCATACAAGTCATAAAACATGTACGAGCGTATGGATGAAATGTCGAAATTATTATTATTTGTCTTAACCATCTTTTTTTGTAGCGTTTAGTAGAATTTTGGAAAAACAGGATCACGCTGTTCTGTCACCTAAGTGTTAGTTTTATGTTTTATATTGTTATGTATGTTAGTTTAAATACGGCATTAGTAATTATAAGCCTTGTTGCACGAAAAAAAAACACATTTTTTTTTAATTA
The DNA here is from genome assembly GCA_946894065.1 of Acleris literana. Lineage (NCBI taxonomy): Eukaryota > Metazoa > Arthropoda > Insecta > Lepidoptera > Tortricidae > Acleris > Acleris literana. The sequence goes on from OX335687.1 coordinate 3,999,732, forward strand.
CTAGTTTCTAGAGTCCCATGCAGATTCATGCAGAAAGCATGTTATCGAATACCTACCTAGACTGTACGACTGCACTACACAACAACAACTGTACAATACAATTTCTCCTGACATTAATTAAAAGATACGTGCGAGATCTTGTTCCATATAACCCCAGCGTCCCCGGTGACGCGCTAACGTAAGGATTGTATGGCTGTTTTAATATTAAGCCCGTTCGCGATATTTACGCGCGTTATTAGCGCGGCCATTACACGCGCACTTTCCCGGCTTTTTGCTAAGATGGCGTCTTACGATAATGGCGGGTTTCGATTTTACAAAGATTTTAAAGTTTCACGTCGACCGTACCTTGAGAATACACCGAGCAAACGCGACAGTGGCGCCCTCACTACTATTATTGTGTTTTCTAATAAACTAAAGTATTTTCTTGAAATCGAAGATTTGTTATGGTCTGAGATCCGAATAGGAGACGATTTGCACCGGGCTGTTTATTCGATGAAAAGTATTTTATATCAAATTCAATACGCTAAATAATATGTGGCGAATAGGTAGGCTGAAAAATTTCAGTCCAGTACCTACTTATATCATCAAAAAAAAGAACTTTTTTTAAAAATTGCATTGGCTTGTTTAATAGACAAATTACATACTAATCGAAAGTATGAAGTCTATAGAATATGCAAACGTTAGGTTTGGTGTTAATTATTAGTACCGACTTACCTGTTTATACCTGGCTACCCAATAGTTTGACGGGAAAGAAATAGTCAACCTAACGTTTGCATATTCTATAGGTTTCATGCTTTCGATTGGTATGTATTGTCTATTAAACAAGCTATTGTTTTTTTTTTTTAAATGTTAATTTTTTAATTTTTAATTAATTATGTACTGGACTTACATTTTTCAGCCTACCTCTTCGCCATATATTACTTAGCATATTAAATTTGGTATAAAATACTTTTTATCGAATAAACAGACCGGTGCAAATCGTCTCCTATTCGGATCTCCTACCATTATTTGTTATACAACTAACAATTGACCTATGAGTGAGTGACTTAATGGAAAATAGGACCTTTTCCGTTAAGTTGACTACACGAAGGTTAAAATCTATAATATTAGCGTATGGCATGCATGCATTAAGTTGAATGACAAAAAAAACTCTTCGATTCCAAGAAATTACTTTAGTTTATTAGAAAACACAATAATAGACTTAATTTAGGAGAAAACCTGTGACAGCAGAATTTTGTAATTTATAATAGGTACTAACCCTCTTATACAATAGCTAAAGTGTGCTTGAAATAATGCTCTGTCCTTATTTGTCATTATGAGATTTGAATTGGACGGAAAGGGATAATGAACACTTTAACTAAAATAGGTTTGCTGTGCATTTATGAATAAGGGGGCTAGATGATAATTAAAAAAAAAACTATAAAACAAGAAAACGATTTTAATTTAAATTCCGACTTCTGTCTTGTTTTTTGCCCCTAATGCTTATTATGTTATTTGAGCTGGTTAGTGATAACGATTTATCTTGACTTGTTATCACCAGCAATAAAAAATAAAACTGAATGATAAAAATTAGTATTCTTGACTGACTGAGAACTGATAAATTTAGCATTTTTTAACCGATAAATAAAGATAACGACATGAAATAATTATATGTACGTACTAGTACAATGCTCCCAAGGAATGATTTATACCAACCTAATAACTACTGATAATCTATATTCTGTTAGAGTTAACAACAGATTGGACATGACAGACATCTAGCCTATTGGCAAAGTCCTAGAGTCCTCAGTATCAATACTTAAAAGTGTTTAGTCACCCTATTATATAGCTATAGCCAAAACAGAAGACAAAGGTTGATAAAAACACCCGCTCTCTCAATAATCTTTTGACTTATTTGCCTCCGTCTCCCCTCGACGGCTAAATTGTAAACAAATATTGGCCAAAATCAGCCCCTAAGTGTATTTGGGGCCAATATGGATATTACGAGGATTTGGTCAATTGAGGGTTGATTTTCAAACAAATATTTATTTATATTTATTATATCGTAATCCTTATAAAAACAGTTTCACATCTATCTGCGGGTCTAATATCGCTGAGTTTATCGCGTGAAAAATTGTGTAAATACCTGCCTACCCAATAGTTAAGTATGACGGGAAAAGAATAGTCAACCTAACGTTTGCATATTCTATAGGCTTCATACTTTCGATTAGTATGTAATTTCTCTAATAAACAAGCCGATGCAATTAAAAAAAAAAAACTTATTTTTATTAATTATAATTATACTGGACTGAAATTTTTCAGCCTACCTAATCGAAGGCATGAATCCTCTTTGTTTGCAAATTCTATAGGCTTCATGCTTTCAATTATTATGTTATTGGTCTATATAACAAGAAATAGCAATTTAAAAAAAGAGTTCATTTTCATTTTCTTTTATCATATAAAGACTGGACAGAAATTTTCAGTCAAGTTATTCGCCATAAATTACTTAGCATATTAAATTTGATATAAAATACTTTTTATCGAATAAACAGCTGGGTGAAGGTCGTCCCCTATTCGGATGCCCTACTATTAGCTGTCCCGCTTTTAATTCAAACAAAAGGTAATATCATCAACGTATGAAGCGTCAGTTCAATGCAGGTTCCTCACGTACCACAACGAGCAGCTGACTGAATTTAATAAGTAAAATGTTTGTTTTTGAATAATCTTTATTTATAAACTGCGAGTATGTGATTGTAATAGTTATCAGGTGGTGGTTTTGAGGTGCGGCTGATGTTTTCATTACCATTGTGACTGCAGACATACCGTTCGATCAGTTTAAGGATTAAACATGACTGTTTCTTGTTGTTAAAATTTATTTTTTGATAACTAAAATAAAACATATAAGCAAGAAGAAGAATGAAGCAAATCAAGATGAGCAACGTAATAAATTTATTGATTCACTTTGTTCACTTTAGTTTATGGGAAATCAAAAACTTATTTTTTCAGCAGGTATCCATTATCAGATACGCATGAGGAACCAGTGATGCTTCTTGCCTTGTCACTGGCTAAAAATAAGACAAGATCAGCGATTTCCACAGGATCTGCTATGCGGCCAAGTGCTGTGTTTTGCTTTAAACGTTCCCACACAGCGTCTGCATTGGGCACTCCAGATTTTTCCAAAATGTCCGTTCTGACCGGTCCAGGGTTGACGGTGTTCACTCTGATTCCAGATGCCGCCAGCTCCAACGCGGCGCAACGCGTAAAATGGTCCAAAGTAGCCTTGGAAATACAGTAGCCCGCAACTTGTAATAGATCTTGGGGAACGTGCATTGAACCTACGCTCGATACGTTAATGATGTTACCTTTGGTTTTAATCAAGTGGGGAATAGCCAGACTCGTTAACTGAATCACGGCTCTTACGTTCGTTTTTATGTTAGCGTCAAAACCCTCCAACATGTTGCCTTCTAACAGGGAACCTGGATGCGGAAATCCGGCGTTGTTCACAAGGACGTCTAGTTGTCCGAAATGGTCGACTGTTTTTTCGACGATGGTGCTCGTTTGCTGCTCGTCGGTGAGGTCGGCGACGAGCACGAGCGGCGGCGCGCCGTGCGCTGCGCACCGCTGCGCGACGCTGCCGAGCTTGGCCTGGTTGCGCCCCACGAGTGCGACGCGCGCGCCCTCCTTAGCGAACAGCTCGGCGGTAGCTGCGCCGATGCCGGAACTGGCGCCCGTCACTATCACCATTTTGCCAGTGAAACTCATGGCGCAGTGTTGTTTTTGAGCACTGCTAAACACAATTTAAGTGATTGTAGAGTATTAGAAGTGCGTTTATATTATTGACTATTAGATTTATTTAGTCTAAAGAGTTAACTTATAACCAGGCACAACCATTACTTTAGCAGATCAGATAAAATTACAGTTATTTATTTGGACCGTATTGTGCAAAGTTCAGATGCGTTATGAATGTCTATGCCGTGCATTTTTTATCGGAGCAATCAGTACGCACGTAACGATACGATATCTAATCTGCAAAATGCTTAATTACTTAGATATTATTTGTTTCTTAAAAGAGACTATCATATTTTCGAACCTACTGCTTAAATATGCAAAATTATGTTTTTAATTATTAGATTTCATCGTCTACTTTAACTCTAAAACATGATGTTTATAAGACAACCGACTGAAAATGAACGGTATAATTATGTATAAATTTCACCATGTTATTGACGTTATTGTATTAATCGATAGGTAGTATTCATGATCAGGAGGATCTTAAAAGATTTTAATCTGAAGAGAAAAATATTACAGTATCATCTACGGTTGTTTTCAATCAATCAATCAATCAATCAACAACTGCATAGATGCAGACTTAATGCTAACGTAAACTATTTTGGAAAACTCACAAAATATATGGAACGGGTTACACGATTATGTCGACGATGCATGGTGCTCGCTTGCTGCTCGTTTCTCAATCGAAACAGGTATAATTTAGTAAGTACTAAACCGAAATAAAGCATCAAATTAAATCACAAATTAAAACGTACTAAGTAAATTCATTTTGATTAAAATATCGTTTAAATTATAACATTTATTACGCGTTTATAATAGGTATACCGGCAATTTATTTTGTGTATAAACGCAATTTCTTTAAAAAAAAAAACTATTTGATACACTTTCAAATACGCTGCAAACTCTATTTGAAAAGGTTTACCTTTTTTGTGTATGAAATTTAAAAAGTAAAATAAATATGGAAGAATTTTGATTGTACGAGTGTTTGGGTGCTCGGAGTTAGTTATCCTGACCAAACATGGTTTTAAAAAAGTTAAGTCCGGGTATGTAATAAAATGTCATACATTTTTGCGGCCGCTGCCGTTGGTAAATAATAAATTTTTTCTCCCACATGCTCTGAAATGTTAACCTTACTGTTGTAAAATCAGCCCGTGAAGTTCTCAGTTCCAGGTCCAGGCAAAATAATAATAAACAAAGTTATTATTTACCAACGGCACCGGCCGCGAAAATGTATGAAATTTCATTACGTACCTACCAGGTGTTTTACTTTTTAAAACCATGTTTGGACTACGATAACTGTCTCCAAACAGCCAAACTCTCGTGCAATCAAAATTCTTTCTGGTGTATTTTACTTTTTAAATGTCATAGACTAAAAAGTTAAGCCTTTTCAAACAGCGTTTACAACGTATTTAAAAGTGTGTCAATTAGTTTGACTTTTTTTAATTAGAAATTACGTTCATAAACAAAATAAATAGCCGAAATAACATAAACGCGTAATAAATGTTATAGTTTAAAGTATTTATTACGTTTGAATTTATTACGTTTGTGATTTTGAATTTGTGATTTTATTTAATGCTTTATTTCAGTGTCATACTAAATCGTACGTTTCTGTTCTTTTTTTCAAGGAAATATTGGGACTGTGTTTAATATTATTAACAATTGTGTTAAATTTCCTCACATTGTTAGAGAAAAGCACTATACAAGCCTCGACCGGGAAGGGCGGTTGCTGGACTCCGTATAGTATAGCGCGGCCTCGACTGCGTCTCGGCCACGCTAACTCTACTCGTCCCGCAACGGCCTATTTCCCGGTCTGTGCAGTAATGTACTATTTCTTTATAATTTTGCCAGGGCCTGGAACTCAGAACTTCGCGGGCTGATTTTACAACAGTAAGGTTAACATTTCCGAGCATGCGGGAGTTTTTTTTGTTTTATTCTATCTTTTTATTTTGTACTGACCAGCGATTAATCTGTATTTCACCTGATGGTAAATGATCATGAAGCCTAGGATAAATTGCAGTGGTTTAGTAGAAACCTATTTATTTAGTCTTGGTTCCGCAGTTACGCGCGAGTTATATATAGTACCTATCTTATGGCATTTCCACAGCATTGGTCAGCGGAGCTCTGGACGTCTGAAAACGAAAAGCCAAATTATTACCTTGTTATTTTAAATTAAATAGGTTGTCCAATCAAATCACCTAATAATCTTTATCATCTCTGTAGGTATGTTATTCGTACAAACAAGCCTAAAACTTAGTTTGCAACTAGGTCGATTTGCGTGGAGATGGTCCACCGTTATAGTTTTTATTGACCATTTTCAGTTGATTACTTAGACTTAAAAATATATAATTAATAAAGTGATGTACGGAATCGAATTGTGGTAACATGTTAGCTGTTGTTTGTGTAGAGGTTCAGTCAATTGACAAAGGTGGGCAAACCGTAAATTTTTGAAAATAAATAACAAGTTGTATAATTTTAGTTGGTTTGTTGGTTAGTTCATTAATCAATCCATACTAATCATTACAAATAAGTAATTATCTCCACGCCAATTTTAACTGAAATCGGGTCAGTGAAAGTGTAACAAACAGACAGACAAAAAGACAAAATTACTTCTACCAATCTAACAAACTAAGAAACAACGTAATCAAATCTTGGAAGTCAATCCGGGTTGACTTTAAATTTGGCATATTTATGAGATTCCGATGAAAATACTATAATATGGTACCATCGATATTAATGACGATGGAGACGGAAGGTGGTCATAGGAACTCCTCAATGGCTCGTAGTAGATGCGTCTAGTTTGGACTCTATAACTTGTCCTTTTAGTGAGTTTATTATCTGTGTTAAAAGAACGGCCGGTGTGATTAAAAATGTTTTTTTTTTGAAAAATCTTTATGTATAATCTATGTGATTGTAATAGTTATCAGCAACCCTAAACTGGTTTTGAGGTGCGGCTGTGTTTTCATTACCATTTTGACTTACCGTTCCATCAGTTTTAGGATTTAACATGACTGTTTCTTGTTGATAAACTTTATTTTTTAATAACTAAAATAATACGTATAGGTAAGAAAAAGAATGAAGCAAATCAAGGTGAGCAACGTAATAACTTTATGGACTTTATTCACTTTAGTTTATGGGAAATAAAAAACTTATTTTTTCAGCAGGTATCCATTATCAGTTACGTATGAGGAACCAGTGATGCTTCTTGCCTTGTCACTGGCTAAAAATAAGACAAGATCAGCTATTTCCACAGGATCTGCTACGCGACCAAGTGCTGTATTTTGCTTAAAACGTTCCCACACAGCGTCTGCATTGGGCACTCCAGAATTTTCCAAAATGTCCGTTCTGACCGGTCCAGGGTTGACGGTGTTCACTCTGATGCCAGATGCCGCCAGCTCCAACGCGGCGCAACGCGTAAAATGGTCCAAAGTAGCCTTGGAAATACAGTAAGCCGCGTGTTGTGGTACTTCAGGAACGTGCATCGAACCTACGCTCGACACGTTGATTATATTACCTTTGGTTTTAATCAAGTGGGGAATAGCCAGACTCGTTAGCTGAATGACGGCTCTTACGTTTGTTTTCATATTAGCGTCAAAACCTTCGAGCATATTGCCTCCTAACAGAGAACATGGATACGAAAATCCGGCGTTATTCACGAGGACGTCTAGTTGTCCGAAGTGGTCGACGGTTTTGTCGACGATGGTGCTCGCCTGCTGCTCGTCGGCGAGGTCGGCGGTGAGCACGAGCGGCGGCGTGCCGTGCGCAGCGCAGCGCTGCGCGACGCTGCCGAGCTTGGCCTGGTTGCGCCCCACGAGCGCGACGCGCGCGCCTTCCTTAGCAAACAGCTCGGCTGTGGCTGCGCCGATGCCGGAACTGGCGCCCGTCACTATCACTACTTTGTTTAAGAAACCCATACCGCCGTGTTGCCTTGAAGCGATGTGATATGCGACTAAAAGAGTTTGAAGTCGGTTTATCTTATCTAGACAATTGTTGATAACTAAAACTATGCAAGCATGTTATTTAAAATTTGATTGTTTTATATAACTTAGCTTATCATTACTTGTTTTCATAGTGGGCATCTGTGTTTCCATTACTATAATGACCGCAGATTAACAGGGGACTATTATGATATAACAATGCAGTTCTGTTTGCGCTGAGAGAAAAGGACAGAGCTATATAGCTGCTGTAGCTCTGTCATTTACGTCGCCGTAATATGAACTGCATAGCTATGTCATAATAACCTCTCTGTTCTATCAGTTTTAGTGCTTTACATGAATGAATACTGTTTCTTGTTGTTAGTTTTAGTAACCAAAATAAATACTAACAAAATAAGAAATAAGAAGAATACTGACGAAATTAAAGATTGACCGTCATTATGATTTAATTGATTGTCTTTATTTCATTTGAGCTTATGAGAAATCACGAACGTATTTTTTCAGCAGGTACCCATTATCAGATACGTATGAAGAATCAGTGATGCTTCTTGATTAATTCTTGAGAAGATCAGCTGTTTCCTAGTAAGTACTGAAATTATGGGGACACCTTAATATCGGGGGTTTTATTTTGTTTAATAGTTAAAACCCCCGATAAAGGGATACTTTATATTTAAATAACTAAAATAAAATATATAAGTAAGAAGGAGAATGAATCAAATCAAGATGAGCAACGTAATAACTTTATTGATTGTATTTATTCACTTTAGTTTATGGGAAATCACGAACTTAATTTTTCAGCAGGTATCCATTATCAGATACATATGAAGAACCAGTGATGCTTCTTGCCTTGTCACTGGCTAAAAACAAGATAAGATCAGCTATTTCCACAGGATCTGCTACGCGACCAAGTGCTGTATTTTGCTTAAAACGTTCCAACACAGCTTCTGCATTGGGTATTCCGGAATTTTCAAAAATATCCGTTCTGACTGGTCCAGGGTTAATACTGTTCACTCTGATGCCAGATGCCGCCAGCTCCAACGCGGCGCAACGCGTAAAATGGTCCAAAGTAGCCTTGGAAATACAGTAGCCCGCCATCTGTACTTGTTGGGGAACGTGCAATGAAGCTATGCTGGATACGTTGATGATATTACCTTTGGTTTTAATCAAATGTGGAATAGCCAGACTCGTTAGCTGAATGACGGCTCTTACGTTTGTTTTCAGATTAGCGTCAAAACCCTCTAACATGTTACCTTCTAACAGAGAACATGGATGCAAAAATCCGGCGTTGTTCACAAGGACGTCCAGTTGTCCGAAGTGGTCGACAGTTTTGTCGACGATGGTGCTCGCTAGCTGCTCGTCGGTGAGGTCAGCGGCGAGCACGAGCGGTGGCACGCCGTGCCCTGCGCAGCGCTGCGTGACGCTCTCGAGCTTGGCCTGGTTGCGCCCCACGAGTGCGACGCGTGCGCCCTCCTTAGCGAACAGCTTGGCGGTGGCTGCGCCGATGCCGGAACTTGCGCCCGTTACTATCACTACTTTATTTAAGAAACCCATACCGCCGTGTTACATTGGAGCTGTGTGATACGCGACTGATTGTGTTTGCAGTCCGCTTATCTTCACTATGCAATTGTTGATAATTGTTACTGTGCATGTTATTTTAAAATTTATTCCATTTATTTTAGCTTATCATCAGTTATTTTTTTGCTGGGCATCCGACCCATTACTATAATGACTGCAGACAAACCGTTCTAACAGTTTTAAATAGATTCTGTTTCTTGTCGTTAGCTTAAATAATTAAAATAAAGTAGACTTGAAAATACAGTAGTCCGCATTTGTCCAACGGTGTGTCCTTGCACAGACATAACTTCGTGGCCAGGATCATCCATCAGCAACTTGCTCTCTAATATGGTCTTGTTTAGTCCGAAGTGCCGTACTGTAAATACACACCGGCGCGAGTTCTAGAAAATGGTCGTGCTAGTTACGCTCTATTGGAATATCTCGCCAATAAGCCTGATATCGTGTTAACCCATCGATCTCAACCCCGGGCGGTGCTCGTCGACGTCACCATCCCGCATGTCGAGAACCTCGTGAAGGCTGAGACGGACAAGCTCAGTAAGTACCTTGACTTGGCTCACGAGGTGACCGCCATATGGGATGTTGACTCGACGATCATTGTCCCGATAGTTGTTTCGGCAAACTGTCTTATACGGAAGAGTCTCGACCAACACCTCAAGAGACTCTCGCTAGATGGCTGGATCAAAGGCCAGATACAGAAGGCTCCTCGACACAGCACGCATTGTGAGGAGGTTCCTCTGTCTTAAGCCCTACCACCGGTAGCTTGAGCCCTGCCTGCCTCGCTGCTGGCGGAACTCGTAGGTTAGGTATTTTATAATGTTTATTTTTTGTATGCGTATTGTTATTTTACTTAGGTATAATATTTGAATATTTAGTATAAAAAACCTAATTTACAGAAATAAGACGACTGGAGAAATTAAAGATGAGTGTCATAATATTTTTTTTGATTGAATTTATTCAATTGAGCTTATGGAAAATCACAAACTCAATTTTTCAGTAGGTATCCATTATCAGATACGTATGAGGAACCAGTGATGCTTCTTGACTGGTCACTGGCTAAAAACAAGATAAGATCAGCTATTTCTATAGGATCGCCTATGCGACCAAGTGCTGTATTTTCCTTAAAACCTTCCCACAGAGCGTCTCCATTAGACACTCCAGAATTTTCCAAAATATCCGTTTTGACCGGTCCAGGGTTGACGGTGTTTACTCTGATGCCAGATGGCGCTAGCTGCAAGGCAGCGCAACGAGTAAAATGGTCCAAAGTAGCCTTGGAAACACAGTAGCCAGCCAGTTGTACTTCTCGGGGAACGTGCATTGAACCTACGCTCGATACGTTGATGATGTTACCTTTGGTTTTAATCAAATGTGGAATAGCCAGGCTCGTTAGCTGGATGACGGGTCTTACGTTAGTTTTCAAATTAGTGTCGAAACCCTCGAGCATATTGCCTTCTAACAGAGAACATGGATGCGTAAATCCGGCGTTGTTCACGAGGACGTCTAGTTGTCCGAAGTGGTTGACGGTTTTTTCGACGATGGTGCTCGTTTGTTGCTCGTCGGCGAGGTCGGTGGCGAGCACGAGCGGTGGCGTGCCCGACGCTGCTGAGCTTGGCCTGGTTGCGCCCCACGAGCGCGACGCGCGCGCCCTCCTTAGCGAACAGCTCAACGGTGGCTGCGCCGATGCCGGAACTGGCGCCCGTCACTATTACTACTTTGCCAGTGAAACTCATGCCACCGTGTTGTTTTTGATCACTGCTAAACACATTTTTTAAGTGATTGTAGAGTATTAGAAGTGCGTTTATATTATTACGACTATTCGATTTATTTAGTCTACTTATAACCAGGCACAACCATTACTTTAGCAGATCAGATAAAATTACAGTTATTTGTTTTGACTGTAGGTATTGTGAAACGTTCAGATACGTTATGAATGTCTATACTGTGCAGTTTTAATACAAGTTATAGTTTTACTGATGTACGCACGTAACGATACGATATCTAATCTATATTAATCGATAGGTAGTATTCATGATCAAGAGCATTTTGAAGAGTAAAATATTAAGAATCATCGATGGTCGTTACCTATTTGTCAATCAACAACTGCACAGAGGCAGACTTAATGCTAACGTAAACTATTTTCGAATTCTCACAAAATATGTATATGGAAACGACTTGACCGTCCAATAGTCAAAAATACTCCAAAGCCAATAGCATTCATTTAAACATCTTGACAGTTTTAGAAAATCGTTAGCTATCGTAAAATGCTACTTGTCTAGGTTCCCTGTGGCCCTAGTCAAAATGCATTACGATAACTAGCGTTTCTATTCGTTTTGTTTTAAAAGCAATCGCGTCACTGGTAAAAGACGTGATACGAAGAGTCCCGTGATGTACCAGTGACGCGATTAGTTTAAAAACGAATTGAATAGAAACGCTAGTTGGCCTAATGTATCTTCGCTAGGGCCTCTGATGTAAGAAGGTAGGTACCTACAAGTAGCTCAACATTATTTTCGTATTCCTTTTCCATTTTCTAGAATACCTAAAGTCAAATTCGTTTGGTGACAGATGTTTGCGCAGCTTTGAATGTAACGATACTGTTCAAGAGCGTCGGCGGCCTAGTGGCTTAGGGGGTCGAGGTCGACTCGTGATCGTAATGTACCGAGTTCGAACCCCCGCGGTCACCATGTACCAATGAGTTTTTAACTTAAGTTGTAACCCGATGCTTTTACGGTGAAGGAAAAACATTGTGAGGAAACCTGCATATTCGAAAAGCTGAGTGTGTTGTGTAAGAGGGTAATAGGGTATTTGCCTAATTTTTTATTAGTATTTAAATTGAAGCTTTTTTACCTTCCGAATAGCCTAGTATAAGTAGTTTTTTAATATCTTTAAAAATAAGAAAGATATAAATGTTTAAAACTTGCTTTTACACAGAGAGGAAAATACAGGAATATGACGTCATATTTTTCAACCGCCATATGAATTACACGCAAAACATCGTTTCGTGAGAAAGAGATAGACAAAAAACTTTAAAAGGCTATAACTTTTTTATTTTATTACCAATTTCAAATTTGATTTCAAATTATTTTATCATACTATGTATATTTATATATTTTCCAAATTAATATATGAAATTTAATATCAGGCAAATACCCTATTGCACAAAGGATCCTAAAGGGTCGAAGAGCATCCGAAAGGGCCCATCTGTAAGATAAGATAAGATAAGAACAATACTATTCAGAAGTAAGTCGACAGAAACACGTCTAACTTTATAAGACCGGCTGTCATTTGCGTTTGCACATCCTACACACATACATATACAAATACATACCCAAAATGGCTCGGTCATACTTGCGTACGTAACTTAGCTCCGTGTTTTGTTCTAAAACACATCGAAAATCGTTTTAAATATTGCCTATCGGTGTTCCAGCGATATCTAATTCATGACGGGCAGCGGAAAGGTCTCGAGTCTACCAGTTTGACGCCAAATGAGAAAAGTTACGAACAAAATTCAGTGTTCGCGAGTCAATATTAACTACAAACCTGCCACGTTTATTTTGCTGTTATAAAAGTAAAATAAACACAAAATTGGACTTTAAAACGAGGTAACAAGAGGCAGGGTTAGGTTTAGGAGTGTTGTAGGTTTGGCTGTTTTAAACCGCTTCCCGATAAAGTTTTTCTAATATACCCTGTTTCTCTTGATAAGCCGCGTCTATGTTTTATTTGAAATGGTGACATGGTATCATTAGGATTCAAACGAGTCTATATCATACATTCGCACATGAAGTTTGTTGGTGCCCTGCAAATCTACAATTTTTAATGAGTTGTTATAAACTCTATCCTCTGGCGCAATGGTCCAAAGTAAGTTTTGCACAAGTGGTCTGGCCCAAAGTCTTGAGGTCACGCTTTTGGCTGGTTCATTTCTATCAATCAATGATATTGAGCAATCGAGCAGCTCAATTTGGCGTAGTATGAATTATAGCTCGGCATTACATCATCATTTTCCATCTTTCAGCCATTTATAAAAATAGAAAGAAAGAAAGAAAAAATACATTTATTCACTACACACATAAGACACACAGAAAAAAAAACAGAAAACAGCAATAAAATAGTATGAGTGTGTCTTCGCGGCAGTAAATCGGACACTGACTCAGCATAATGCTGAGGTGTTAAACACCTGCAGCGCTGATTTTCAGCCAGCTCCGATTAATTGTTGTTTATACTTTGTTTGAATATAAAGTCAATGGAAAACCCTGAATTAAAAAAAAACACATTCGCTAACGCTTTGCCTTCACCAGAAAGACTTCAAATTAGGCCAATAATTCTCAGGCATCCACACAACTATCCACAGGATTACCGTTCCCGTTTATGAATTTTCCTACGCCTTACATTAATTAACACTATGTTAATCCACAATACGTTAAAAGGCCGCTAATCCTCATAATATGGCTAAGAAAGGGCCAGTTTAAGCCGTGATGGATCAGCATTGTCTTGGCACAATACAGGCGTAATATCTTATTGTGTGGATGCCCCCTGACCGAAGGTAACCCATATATTCATCCCATTATGTGATCTTGAATAACGCCCGGTTGAGACTCAGAAACCACGCAGACTGCAAACTTTCTATCGGATTATTGTATGGTCCTCGTCTATTTTTATTTACAGCCGATACAGGTCGATTCACAAGAGTTGGCACGAATGGATTGAATGAGTGAACGAAAGTATACAAGTGTGTAAAATAATAACAGGTTTTCGGTTTGAGATTCGAACATCGGTTCAAAAGACGGCACTCACAAAGTGATAGGTGACATTACTTTAGTTCAATCCATTCGTGCCAACTCTTGTGAATCGACCTGTAATTTAGCTTACACTATAGATACTATCAGCCCAATAAACCCCTGACTCACCACAGAACGGTGTCATAGTGACATAATAAAACAATTTGTTTGACACTGCTTACGACTTGAATCATAACGCCACTGTGACCAATGATATTTTATATTTAGATACGTTATGCTCATACTAAACGCATTCGAAAACCTTCGCCAATTACTGACAGTTGCTACGTTGCCATATTTCTACAGACAAAGACAGCAATTCGTAGCGAACGCTATTGTTAGAAAGAGATAAATAGTTGTTTCAAATTGCGTACCCGAATGATGCGGCGTGCCCGTTCATGGCTGCCATATAGCTACCCGTCTTTATCGCACTCATGCGATATCTAATTGTGTATCTCATGTTTCACAGGTGACAGTGACGCCATCGGTGCAAATTAAACAAAGTATGGCGATGTAAAACAAAATGTAAAAAATATTTACGGTACTTACGAATGAAATGAGACATCCTTTCTTCCTTTTATAGTTACAGTATAATTTTGGCAGCCTCGAAAAACATAAGACGGCATTTTTATGACTTATATTTGTTGCATTTCGGTAATAACACTTTATTGTTTTTGACGCGTGCGTGTCAGCGGCCACGGCGCGACTGAACGATAGTAAGTAACGTATCTTAATATAAAATATCATTGACTGTGACACAGTTCTATGGTGGGTGCGTTTCATCGGGCTAATAGTACACTTACCTAGGGTGACAGAACTAGTATAGACAAGGCACCAATAATGGACACTTGATTCTTATTTTACAGAAGATAAGGGTTATTCATTTGTTTTGCAACAAACAATTTAGGGCCGTATGAAATTTTAATTAAGAGTGAAGTGTCCATTACTGTCAGCTAAAAGTGTCCATCATTGGTGCCGTCGCCCTATATGTTGGTTGGCGAATTAAAATGCGTCTTGAGATTCAATACACATCTATTTTGTGGTAAATGAACACTTACATTCTCAAGACTACAATCCTAAGACCCTTGCCAACTTCAGAGTTGACAAGACCAGAGTCCTCAGGGACTAAGATGGAATACCTCTATGCTTGTCATTTCACCAGACTTACCCCCGCACTGGTATACCACACTGCGAATTCAGCTGTTAGGTGGTAGGTTAAAGGGTTAGATGGTGGTATTGGTGGTAGCGAGATCCACCACCACTTAAGTCACTCCGAACAGCGATTTCTTTTTCAAACTCTTTTGTGCTAAGCAAGCTACATGCAAAGCTGACATGATTTACTTAGAATCTTTGTCCGTGGTTCGCTAATCTGCTCGTCCGTATGTCCGGCCCAATCCAACAATTAAGATTCTCGGTTCATTGTAATTACACCTATGCGGGTTCGCTAATGAACTTAACGGGAATTAATTATTTCTAACTTAGATTAATCCTAAACTCGATTGTCTATGTGTAGGTCTTTACCCGTTTAGATATTATCTGTTCTTAAGATTTATACAATGGCGTCGAATTGGTTTGGTGTTATCACTCGAACACTCCCATTTCGGTTTAGAAATAAGACGCATAGAGGCATTTCATCTTAGTATTGGCATTTGCGGTCTTGAGATTGCAGTCTTAAGATTGTAGTCTTCGGAATGCAAATGTCTATTAGTCACAGATCCCAATTACCACCACTTGGTCTGTGAGATCGTTCGCCTTCTCTATGATTAAAAAAAACTTCTGGATTCTGGTGTATTATTTCAAGTTATGTCTAGCAGTATGCGAATATTCTTCTGATACAATTTTTATCCCAACTGATCTTAAAAATGCGATTTGTCTTTTTTATGTCTTAAGGTTCAACACCTAAAACAATCGATGTAAAATTAAAGATTGGCTATGAAAATATAATTGGTCGCTTCTAACAAGATTGTGATTGTTGTGCATAAGCGTCTTACTTCATGGATAAAACAACGAAGATGTTAGTTGAATCACTAAAGAACTTGCTCTTGTTACTATCAGATTTAGTTGATATAACTAATATCATAACTATTGTATTCATTGTTGTCAACTAAGAAAAAATCTCTCTTGGTTGGCTCTCATTTTTTTTAGTGTAACCCGGAGATATAAGTACGGTTGGCCAAAAAAGTGCTACCAGTTTTGACAAAAGTTTCTGTGAGATCTAATTATCGCTAACGTTGACACTTGTCACTGTCATAATATTATTGCAAGGGAAAATCGAACTTGTTGTATCATGACGTGCAAATGAATTTCAACCAGTACGGTGGTAGACCACATTTTTGGCCGACCGTAGGGCACTTTATCCCGGAAAAATCAGACAGTTAATAACAAAATGCACAAGACAGGGATGCGTGGAAGGACGAGAGGGAGGCCTTTGCCAAGCCGGTGTCCCACTGCTTGGCAACGGCCAACAAATCTAGGCTAACCAATAATAAAGACAACAACTAAGTCAACACTTACCACAAGAAGATAAAAGTTCAGTTTGGTTCAGTCAAAATGTATGAAACCGTCACTCTTAAGTCTAGTTTAAAGACTAAACTAGATTCATCTATTTACTGCAAGAGACTCTTAGTCATTAAATTCTAAAATAATTAACTATTCTTCAAATGATTTTCAAATCACCGCATTTTATAAACTTCATGTGTATCCCGATAATGTAGTTGAAAAGAATAAAACAAAACGTTCCCTTTCACATTCAGCTAAAGGAATAAACTCCGAGCTATAAAACATTGCGTGAAAAGGAATTATTAGGGGCACAGAATGCAATTTCCCCGTCCAAGGCACCAATATGTCTCCTGGGTGGGCAAATGAATAAAAATCAACCGCTCGCCACTTTGTTGCAGTCCCGGTACAGTGGATTTATATTAAGAGAGTGGAACGATAATTAAAGCTCGTATTTCATTATCTCGGCGAATAAATAATATATTTTACTTTATATTTATAAAGATGTTATTACCTTATAAGTTGATTTAAGTACCTAAAGCAATAAATAATTGAGTATAGAGTTTGCTATGAGCAAAAGAAAATTTAAGAAACATAACTGCATTTTGTCGGAAAGTTATAGGAATGTTGGAATGAGGTCTAATCGAGGGGAAGGCAAAGAAAGTGTTCTTAAAAGTAGCTGGTTTGACCTAGATAAGATATAATGTATGGTTTATAATGAAGTACAGACCTTTGCCTAACGCAATCGCAATCGCACCCTCTGTACTCTATTGTTAAAAACCTCTATAAGGTTGTCTGTCTTTTAAACATCATTTAAAGCACAAAAATGTGTCCAGCCAGACCGACTATTAAGTTTACTGCGTGGCTTCTGCTGAACAAGCTCTTTTGGCATCCGCTGGACCAATATAATTAGGTAATTACAATTTTTTTCTTTTCATTTTATAAGTGTACCAACTATCAGCTTATTTTATTCCGAAAACAGGTGCTACTTAGTTGTTTCAAAATTGACTAGTGAAAGTCTAACTTAATTAAAAAGAAAAAAGAACCAACCTTTTTTAGCCAACCATGTTTTGTTTTCCGTACTGGCAGTCTATAACCAAAAATATCGCCATTAAAAATGCTCCCTATTTGCCGGAGGCGCCAAACCGTGCATTTCTATAACAAGTCATTTGCTACCGAGAGTACCGAGCCTCTCCAATTTTTTATCTGTCATCCAACCACTTACGTGTACTTTTGTTAGGATATGCACTCATTAAGGATCGCGCGTCGCGAGGCGCGGAACATGGATGTGCGCTGTTTTTTAGGATTGCTAATATTAAACTGGTTAAATTTTCTAGATGGAAGTTTTATTTGTCAGTATTGACAAGTCGCGTCTCGTAATAGGGAATATACAAAACTTGGTTGAATAAGTAACCGTAAAAAGATAAAACCTTCAAGTTTGGAATATAATAGAGTATGAAAATGGAATTAAACTGTTGTTCTTCAAACATGGCGGTACTTTTATATTGTTAGTTTTAAGGGAATAACTTAATGTCTTGCAAAGTCGTCTATATAGAGGTAGGTAGGTCCTTAGATTTTAATAAAAAAGTTTTTTGCCAATATCACATTCTTATTATAACGAAGAACTTTGAAAAAAAGAGCCTTTATTCTGTTTTTTTTTTTGATGTTCACCCTGCTGATTCTGTTGATGACATTCCGCCAATTAGGTGTATGAATCAGCCTTTAATTATATTTTCTGCAGACCAAGCTATCCTTTTGCACGTATATCAATGGCATGTACCTATGTATAGACAATAGAGGAGATGTCTATGGCACGCTTGCATTCAAATTCCACTCGCTTCCGCTGAATACGTAAAGCGCTAGAATCTAAAAGAAAGCGCTCGATGTTTCAATTTGAAAAAGGAACACGTTCGCGCTAAAGTATGTTTTTTTTCATTCGTTGATCGTTTGATTTGAAAGTTGCCAGGTTCTTTCATAATTAAAATAGCAAAGTGATTAACTTAAATGTTTAAAAAAATGATTAAATACTTTCAGTAGGTAGGTTTTTTTTTTGTGTGATATTTAACCGGAAGAAGATTGGAAAAACGAATGCAAAAGTCTAAAATTAATAAATGGTTCGATATATCATTACATGGTCTTAACTTCTCATTTATTCCATCACCAATTTAGAATATAGATTACAAATACAATATTCAAAGGAATCAACCCAAAGCCCCAAAGGCCAAACAGCGAGCATTCGAACCATAGACTTCTAAATTTAAAATTCAACGAAACAATATCGGGCGTGCATACTCTATGCCGTTTGCACCACATTCGGGGTATTTTACGAGAGCGTAGGGAAATGTGACAGTTACTTGTTCGAGAGGAAAAATGGCGGCGATTTATTGTCAGAATACATGTTTTTGTAAAGTCGTGGATCGGTACGGAAATTTAGTACCTATGTGTTTAGAAAATGTGATCGTATTATATGAGTGTCTTTAATGTTGTAGAGAGGGGAAAGTTTTTACATCAAACACTTGCAAGTGACTACCATAGAAAAACGTTTCAAAGTTAGTATGATTACAGTAGACTTTAAATTCAGCAAATTAATCGCATATAAAAGCTGGAAACAAATTATCGGACGCGGCTGACGGACGCGGCTGACGGCCGCGACTTATGGTATCTAGATAATGAACATACACTGAATTGACAACAATTCATATGGGCTAAGGTAGTAAATTAAAATACCGTTTGTAGATTTTACACTGCTGATTACATTAAAAATATATTTGGATTTTTCTATGCAATAGTTTTTTTTTATATTTAAGAAAAACGGTAAAAATAGTTGGAGTGTGAATGTTAGGAATACACTTATAGTGCCCTTAGTCCATTTATTACCATAGGAATTGAAAAAAATATACGACTGTCATGTCAATTTTTTATCCGTCTGACAGATTACTTGATTCTAACGACTCGCTTTCGATTCTTGTAATACTATTGTTTTGATATACGCTACTTAAATTGAAAGTGACTAACGGATTTGTAAAAGCGGATAGCTGCAATCTGCCCAAAGTCGACGAATTTATGTTGTTTGTTACAGTTGTTATTGTTGACAAGTGACATGACATGACAGTCAGTTCTGTTTAAAGTTACTTTTTATTTTATATCATGCTAAGATCACGACATCAGTATTCCTAACTTTGTATATACGGTCTTTTTAATGACTATTTCTTTAATAAATTATTAACGACGAATTTAAGATAAATAAAGAAAAACCGAGAAACACGGGTACTCTAATTTTTAACCAGCTATTATAAACGCGAAAAAACAAAAAGGCTTTTTTTTTAAATGTTGTCAATTGAGCAAACTATCGGAGGTAAGCCATGGACGTAACCTTGTGCTGACCTTGAGCGTTCTGAAATCCGACAGAAATCTGGCCCGCTGGATGTTTTTGTCAGCCACAAGCCACCTCCCGTTCGACTGTGCACACTTATCAGTCGCGTCCGTCAGCCGCGTCCGATAATTTGTTTCCAGCTAAAATCTTGACGTCCGTCACAATCGCATGTCAAAAAGGCCGCTCGGGTAAGAAACATTCTTATTGCAAAAAACATGATTAAATGCAATAAAAACACATTTTTCCCCGAAAAGATCGTCTCAATTGACCACTTCAAGCTACCCTCGCGTCTGAATCTTTCAACACAAAAGGGTAATGTATCCCTTTCGAATCCCGAAACGCCCTAAAGATTGGAAGTCGATTGAATATAACTGAAAGCACCTTATAAGCCCCTAGGGTACGTTTGTCCTGTGTCCGAGGGTACTAAAGGGTGGAAGACGCGAGAAGTGTTAGATTTGTTTTACATTCATAATATTTGTTAGGGTTTCTTGAACAGATTGTGGGTCTCATACAATTATTTTTAGGGGTGCTTGAGTAACAGATGAAGTATCTTTTTAAGTCGTCACGGATATTGCAATTAATGATTTGCCATAGACTTTATAGGTCAATGGTGATGATGATGAATCGCGAATATTTGTACAAAAAAAAACATTCAACTGAATAACCATGTCAATGTGAACGTATTGATCTGTGATCTTCGTCAAGATTTCTGAAAGTCAGATAGTCTCTTTATTGTGAAACCAGGCACGTGAATCAGGAACTCTCATTTATTATCATATTTGGATAGAATTTGGTTAAAAAAGACCTAGAAGAATTTGGTTAAATAAAGACTGCGAAAATATTGAAGCATGATTTTTTGCTATTAGGGCTAAAGGTCCGGCGTTATGTAAGATGATATTGTTTATTTTTCAAAAAGGTGGATCAATACATATTTGTTTTGGCACTAGTTACTTCAAACAGCAGACTTCATTGATGTGCTCGTGAGTGACTGGCAAAGGATTTATTTGGCCACACGGCAAAATCATCAACATAATCTTTCTAGAGGAAGACCAAGAAGAAGCTACATGTACCAAATCGAGGAGAAGGTGCATGTCGTGTCGTATAAAGAGGTCAAGGAGCTGGCAGAGAGGAGAGAAGATTAGAAATTACTCCACCGACTAGAGCGCAGCTCTTAAATTAAGAGAGAGATAATCTTCCTAGCAATTATCTTACCTGAAGGCCTCCCTAATCGCTCTCCTCCACTTTTCTCTATCTTGCACGTCGTCTTCCTTGAGCTGGCTGATGTTCATTTTTATTTTTGGTGACAGAGTAATTGTCAAAACCAACGATAACATTTCATAAACAACACAATACGTAATTGAAACGCCATATTAATCGCCAAAGGGTAACCCTATCATGAATTCCCGCTAAAGGCCGAATATAGTTGAACAGTAATATGGATTTATTCCTCAGTGGACTCCGGAACGAGGAGTGACGGGTAAAGGGTAAAAAACCGTAACGTGACGGTTGAAACTTACGTCGAGGTGGTGCAAACATGCCGCGTGCTGCATTGAGATGGAATTAAGTGTGGATGCGGGTGAAAACAGTTAAGTAGGTGAAATGATAGAAAAAAGTAAATTTTTTGCAATTTACATGTAAGAAAATAAGTAAGTATTTTTCGTCACAAAGAATTTTAAGACGTTTGTTTGCGCAAACGATGCATCACGTTTACTGAAGGTATACTTAATGCATCTGACACTCGCGAACAATTAATTTTACTTTACTTTTTGACAACTTTGTTAATCATTTGGGAAACTTTAGTTAACGAAAAGTATTCGTGTTTCAATAATGGCTTGACACAAGTGCAATACTACATGTCATATACTTTAAGTAATCTTGTGTACTTTTCATATACCTACTTAATGATGGTGAAAACAGAAGTAAAGTAAACTAATTAATAGTGTCATTTAACTGTCATGGATTATACAGGATCGGATGGATTATATTAAATAGGGTCATATGGATTATACATATTTAGTAGAAAATAAAAAATTGCTATTTATATAAAAGCTTGTTTTTAAAAATATACATCAAAAATCTCGTATTGTATGTAAAACAAATTCGTTTATTTACTCTATTTATTTGACATTCATCTCAGAACATGGGTCATTTTCAAGATTTTAAAAATTATTAGAAAACATATAAAACCAACCAAAGTCATCCGCATCTAGACATCGTTGCATCTAAGATATGCATCAACATTAGTGCATCTCCCTTCGGATTCGCGGGCAGTTCTCATGGCCCATTCAAAAAGGAAGCAAAGATTCGTCTGTCTGCCACCGAAGATGTTAGTGTTTGGATTTGGCTTTATTGTGGAGATGAACGGAGCAAAACGAAAGATTTTTTAATAGGATTCTATTTGCGTTTATTTTGTTTAGAGTTATTTTTACAATGAACATTCAGATAGCAACGATGATTTTGCGAGTGCCAAGACTGTTCAAATGGGTGCCGCCGCCGCGTGGCTGACGCCAAGCATTAGTGCAGTGATGTATAAGATACCCTATAAAAAGTATCTGGAATACAAAATGCAAGATACTTTTAAATTAAGTATTTCAGATATTAGATACAAATAACTTTCTGGGATGGTATCTAAAATACTAGATACAAAATAAGTATCTTTCAAATACGTTTTAAAGATAAAATACGTTTTGAGAAAACAACATTTTATTGAATGTAAGTTTTTTTTTACATGAATTATTTACGAACAAAGCGTGCAAATGTGACAAGAAAAAATATTATATTTCTAAGGTTTTAATTGAGTCACTCATATTTCTTCAATGAGGCCTCATAATCATACGGGTCATTATTTGGGCGTTTGTTCCGAATCACTTTCGTGGTCACAGTTTTGTAGAAGTGGCTGCAGATTTCGATTTTGTTTCTGGTTAGGTATTTAAGTTTACTGGATATCTAACAAATATACAAAAACCGCATCAAAATATACGTCCAATTCTTCAAAAATATGTCCACAAAAGTGAGGCGGTTGAAACGCTCGAATAATGACCCATACCTCTAAAATAGAAGTCACTACTCACTCCACAGGAGCAGAAATTGGCAAACAAGTGTTACTTATACTGGTATTTGATTTTTTTTTTTTTATTGTAGGATGATGACATTTGTCATTTGTTGAAAGAAAGAGTCGCCATCTATCAATTTGGTCCTAGACTAATTTCACGTTCCGTTTTATCTATGGTGACCTTTAAAATTAATATCACCATAAAATCTTGTCACATTTTGTGAATAAATGCATAGATCTGATAACTATTCGGTACTAAAAGTATTTTAACAAACATAGTATCTACAAAATACTAAGATACCAAACAAAAGTATTTAAATACAAGATACAAAATTAATTTACAAAAAAGTATTTTAGATTCAAGATGAAAATACGTATTTTGTATCTTGTATCTGTATTTCAGATACTTGTATCTTGAATAAGTCCTTGAAGTATTTTGATCCTGTGCAGGGCAGACATTTTACCTTATTATCAAGTTATAGAAAACTGTTACCGCTGAAACTTTTAGGGTTGGCACCACATTTTAAATTCCTTCTCTTGGTGAAAGACAGGGCGGGCAGAGACGGGCAGGACACAAAATTAAATATAAAACGTGTATGAAGTATTAACTCTTTTAATTTAATGAGGTTGAGGTTCAGGTTTTAATTGTATGTACGCACACTCATAGATTCTCGAACTTACTTCTCTTTTATCTATTTCATTCGTTTGCCCTTGGTGTGAAATCAACAATGAGATGGGACACTTGTACGAGGTAAAGTGTTGTGATAATCTAACAAAGTGAGTGATATTTGAAGTGCCTTATGTATGAGTGGCTCAGGTCTCAACACTAGCAAACTGATAATATTGTAGGTAATTTATTTCAAAAAACGGCTTACACCTCATATATTTAATGGAACTCTAAATGGGCACCTTTGGAGTAAGTGTGAGAACTATATATAGAAACTTATAATCAGTTGTATCCCTATAAAGAAGAAGGTATCAAATTGTAAATTCGAAAGTCGAAAACCCTCTCGTGAAAATAAACAACAAGTTACCCAATCGTACATTCCGCGTAAAAAAACCGCAACTAAAAAGCGGGCATAATTACGACGAAATTTCGGATACACTCGAGAACCTCAAGTGTTGGCATATTCAAAAATTTCAATACACACCGCTCTAGGCGGGCTTACAGCGGACACACAGATAGGGTGTTCTGAGAGCAAAAAAAAACAATTCGCCGAACATGTTAATTTTTACATTGACATGGCATGGCATATTTAATGCCATGGACATTTTGGTGGACTGATCACCTTATATTTACCACACTGAGTTAATGGGGAGCCCGTTGTTTCACTTTTTTTTTTGGTCATAATTACTTTGTTTGGCCGATGGGGCCACAAGCTTCTCGAATGGCGACCACGTGTCGGAAGACGCAGCGTGGGTAAACCTCCCACTAGATGGTCCGAAGACCTCGTGAAGGTTGCGGGAACTCGGTGGACGCAGGTAGCACGTGACCGGTCGTTGTGGCGATCCTTGGGGGAGGCCTATGTCGTGCAGTGGACGTCGTTTGGCTGAGAGGTTGATGATGAATTACTTTGTTGATATAATTATTGGTAGTCATAATTTTTATATTGCTAGAACCGTAAACTTTTCAGATGTTCATAAATGTCTCATGTGTAGGTTTGATTTTTAAAAATCCTAAATATAACAGTTTTTTTTAAATAAAAATACGTTGATTTGCGATAATACATACATACATAATCTCACGCCTTCGTTCCCAGAGGGGTAGGCAGAGCTACAGAATTACAAACATCTCTAAAAACTTGTTGATAATTCTGTAACCACATTTTGCACAATCAGGCTAAGATGTTTACCAGCGTATTAGTGACAGGTTGCAAGCCCATCGCCTAACAGTACTACAAGCCTTTATTCCCTTTTTTGCGATAATTATGACTTAAATTACATTATGAGTTAAATAATTATGGAAAACAATTTAGACCCCCTTCTTACCATTAGGTGGCTGTGGTGGCGTGTGCTTGTAGGTTAGTTGCCCAATCTCCACGGCAATATGTCCAACATATCAAAGTACCGGAGCACAGGGGATGATATCAAAAGATTCCTCATCAAAAATGAACGGCCGATGCGGAGACGCGGCGTGGATTACGTTCCGATGAGCGCCATATTGGGTATTTCGCTGGATTTGCCGCGTTTTTAACAATGGCTGTGGTAGTGCATGTTGCCAACGTGAAAAATGCTGTATGGATTTTAGTTCTTGTGAAGTTAGTTAGCAATATTTTTTGTTCCTTGGCACTTTAACGTTATGATTACCGCCAGCATCATCTACTTATGACGTTAACTATATAATAAATGACTTAATTCATTAATCAATATAAACAACATCAAATAGACGTGCTAATTCCACCCTTAAAAAAATCGCACATGTCGCGTCTTGCACACTAATTCCAACAACCACTTCCGCCTTTATCGTCTTGAATTTACGGTTTAATATGATCCATTTCAATTACAAAATATACTGGGTATATTTTAAATGAAATGTGAAATATTTAGTTAAGTGCAAACGTCAAGTGATGCCGTATGTTTCTTTGACGGCTTGTGATAGGTTTGCAAGATTAATGTGGATGAAAAAGCTATATTTACTCTATGGATTAGGGGCTTTTAAGGGCTTTTAAAGGCTATCGATTTTGTCTTCGAATAATAATGGAAATGGGGGATATTGCTTGGTTTTTGTTTCAAAAAGTTTTTATGAAACATCAACGTGTACGTTGACGACGTTAGGAATTATAATAAAACAAATTGAACTTTAAAATGTATTCTTTGTAAAATTAGAAACTTAAACGATTGACTAGAGTAGTTATAGTTTAGTGTGTTTACCGATAGACTTTTCTTGTTCCTGAGGAAAAAGCAATAAACTAATCACGTCAAAAATTAAAAGGACCAATTAATTATATCATTAAAATACTTAAGTCCCACAAACAGACTTTCCGTGAGCGCAGCTGTGTTTTTTATTTTACTTTTCAGAGAAAACTTTAAGAAAAAATAATGAAAAACAAGAGGTGCTATAAAAAAAACCTAGGCATGACTTTTTTTCTCTACATTAGTCTCCTCTAGGAAACTAATGGTAGTCTCTGAGTTATAATAGTGGTCATTATCGTGAGGTCTTGCACTATCGGGACAAGCTACTAGTCAATAATTTTGTCAAAAATATGTGTTTATCCCCTTTGTTTCATCTCTACACATCCGGGGCCTGTTTTATAAAGCTACAAATTACAATTTTACAGGTCTAAACTGGCAACACTGCTCAAATGGCTGGTCGCCATTGGTCCAGGTTGTGTCAAATGGAAACTTGTAACTTGTAAATTGTAATTTGTAGCTTTATAAAACAGGCCCCTGGTAGACTCATGGTTGGAATTAACTTACATATCTAGGTATCAAATTAGCAACAAACCTAACGTCACATTTATTTATTACATAAAGTACATTGACAGACAAAGAATGACTCGAGAACTGTCTATTACTTTATTTAATAAAAAAAACTGTAAGGCCGCGTTCCCACTTTATCGTGACGATAGATAGTCATGTAGTTTAAAATGTTGTCGCTTGTAGGTATACTTAAATGGAGTTGTTCGTTCACGTACTGCCGTCCTACCAAAGAAGGCGGCTAGCTGCAATGTTATTACATTGAATTATATACTCTATTAGTCATCATGTCAGCCGAAAGACGTCCACTGCCGGACATAGGCATCCCCCAAGGCTCTCCACTCAGACAGGTCTTGTGCTTTTCGCATCCACCGCGTTCCCGTGATCTTTACAAGGACATCACTCCATCTTGTTGGAGGCCTACCTACAGCTCGTCTCCCGGTCCGCGGACGCCACTCAAGAACCTTCTGACCCTGAGCAATGTGCCCCGCCCACTGCCACTTAAGTTTGGCTATTCTTCAGGCTATGTCGGTAACCTTAGTTCTACTGCGGATATCATCATTTCTGATTCTATCACGCAGAGAAACCCCGAGCATAGCCCTCTCCATAGCCCTCTGGGTGACTTTGAGCTTCCTTATAAGGCCCATTGTTATCGCCCACGTCTCAGATCCATAAGTCATCACTGGCAACACACACTGGTCAAAGACTTTTGACTTCAGACACTGCGGTAATTTGGACGAAAAGGTGCTGCGAAGCTTCCCGAACGCTGCCCAGCCGAGTCGGATTCGACGAGTGACCTCTTTCCCAAAGTTGGACCTACCTAACTGGAACGTTTGTCCCAGGTAAATATAGTTGTCAACAACTTCGTGCGGAGAGCCTCCGACTATCACAGGAGTTGGCGCGACATGGACATTGGACATAACTTTCGTCTTGTCCATGTTCATCCTCAAGCCAACTCGGTCGGAAACTCCACTGAGGTCAGCGAGCATTGCACTGAGGTCCTCCATGGTCTCAGCCATGAATACGATATCGTCAGGGAATCGAAGGTGAGTGATGTACTCGCCATTTATCTTGATGCCTCGTCCTTTCCAGTCCAGAACCTTAAAAGCATCCTCCAATGCAGCGGTGAACAGCTTCGGAGAGAACTCTATTGGTAACCACATTAAATTTAAAATGCTTGTATTATTACTATGCTGAGGGAAGAGCTAGAATGACAGGCGTTTAACGATAAGTGACACAGTCACGACAGACAATCGAGATATAAGAACTGTGAGGCTAGACTAGTTGCTTATCGCTAACGTAAACGATTTCCGAAAACTGACAAAATGCATGGAATTGACGTAGGCGCTCGACGCGACTGTCTGACGCCTCAATGGCTTACTTACTGTTGTTTCTACAACTATTAAAAACACAAAATCTCCGGATATAATCGCGATCCCCCCTTAGAGAGCTAAGGCCTTAGACAAGATGCATTCGGCGTTCGTTATCGTTATCCAAAATGTATAGGATTGACGTAAGCTGTCAGACGGTCGCGTCGAGCGTTTATGTCAATTCTATACATCTTGTCTAGCCTTATTTGCTAGGAACGACAATCGTCCAACGGTAAATAAAACGTTTTAACCTAATGGGAACGCGGCATAACTCTCAAATCAGTTGATTTGAAAGGATTACATATGTGGACAATCACACGAAAGAATAAAAATTAATGACCCAGAAACGTCACGTCATAATAATCACTAAAGTCAACGTGGTCGGGTGCGGCCGGAGGAATTCATAAATGTGGGTAATAACAGATTCCTTATCGGGCTCGTGGGGTGATTTTAATTTTACTAATAGATTTAAATGTGGGGATTTTATTATAAATTCATTGGTGGTATTGTCTGAGTACAACAGTTTTAGCACTCGAACTATTTTGTTTCGTGCCTATTCTTCGCTGTTTTGTAACCATACAAACTGTTTTAAATGGTTTTTGTTGATCTTTTTATTCGGTATAGCTATTGTTTTGATTTGTTATGGTCGGCGCTGAAAGGCGATAGTTGTAATTACAAATATTTAAGTAAAAGTATTTTCGATTTAATCGCAGAGTAATTTCAGAAAGTAATTCATATACTTAGTGTTTTATCAAGGCACAAATAAACAATCCAAAAGATACTTAATTGAAATATAAATTGGAAAAATAGTGAATTTACACTAGACTTGAGACAAGTGACCGTTCAATATTATTTCAGCTTTCGAGTAAAAAGGATCACATTGCTAATTTACGTTTTATTTTAAAACTCTTTTGTCAATCTATACCTAGCATGAATCCAATTGGAAAAAAAGTATTGTTTAACCTCAATGTGTAATGGAAAATACACGTGACATTAAGATCTTTGTCGTCTTCAAAATCATTCTCAAGTGGTAGAAATAAAGTAGTCGGGTTACAGCAATGTGTGCTAATCCGGCCGCGCCCTCTATCGGGCCGATGACGCGCTGAAATGTTATTCATAATAACGACTCTTTTACGACTCTGATAATTAGGTTATTAGCATTTCAGAGAACTAGTGCTTATATTCATTACAGTGTTTTTATTAAGTCTACACTCGCAAGCAGAATAAATGCCTCAATGGTTTGTTGTAAAACTATGTCAAATTAAATATAATCCATTCTCTTAGATAGTGTCGCTACACTTACACGTACTTGTGGTTATTGTAATAAAATACGAATATAATTCGAAGTAAACTGCCATATTCACTAGCGGCGTAACACCCGTAAGTGAATTTGGCAGTTTAAATCGAAATATATTCGTACTAGCTTTCGCCCGCGACTCCGTCCGCGTAGAAGTCGTTTATCGCCGCTCCCTCGGGAACTGTTCAATTTTAATTCTAGGACCTAACCAATATGTGTGCCAAGTTTCATCTCGATCCGTTTAGTGGTTGAAGCGTGAAAGACGGACAAACATACACACTTTCACATTTATAATATTAGTATGGATTTTATAACAACCACAAGTACGTGTAAGTGTAGCGACACTATCTAAGCGAATGGACTATAGTGAGAGTCGCTATCCACTAGCTTCGCCTATCCACAAGCTAGCGGTCTCAAGTTTGATCACCAGTAAGAGTAAATAATTTTGTGATGAACACAAATATTGGCTTCTGAGTCTTGAATGTTTTCTATGTATTTAAGTATGTATTTCTATTTATAAGTATGTTTATCGTTATCTAGTACTCATATTACAAGCATCTAATAGAGCTTAGTTTGGGACTAATTTACAGAAAAAGGTAAGAAAATCCTCAAACAGAACCACCTTTTTTTCAAATCCGGTTTAAACCGGTCAATACCCCAATCAAATCAAATGAACATCGGGTCACACAGGGCGAATACTAATTGTCGCTACGCATGCGAAAGGTAATTAATATTTTGTCGTTAGTTATTAATACACGCCGTCAGAGGTCGCGACTGGGCGGGGTGACGGGAAAGAGGGTGTACTTCAAATATCATGAGAGATTTAAATGATTAACGTGCCTTTTCATTCTGTTTTTTTTTAACGATAGAGGCTAACGAGCACACATGCTACCTGGTAGTAAGTGGGATCCGAGACCTATAGAAACTTTCAATCTCAGGACTGCAATCTTAAGACTTCAAATGCGATGTCCAACCCTAAAGACTACGATGGAATTAACCTAGATGCCACGGACCTAAAAAAAATACGGACGTAACCTCGTCTAATCATGAGTGAAGCATGCAAAATGGCTGTCTGTGTGCGTGCACACGCACACACGTAACCTGTCACTTGTGCTGTGGCTTGGCGCGTTGTCTTACCTAGTATTTGTGTGTGTGCGGTAAGTCGTGTATAACGAACGAAATTGCCGACCTTGCATGCTTCACGTCTTTTTAGTGCAACGTTATACGTATTTTTTTTAGTTCCATGCTCTATGCTAGTAATTTCACCGAGTGTAAAATACCCGCAGCGGCACAAAACGGTGAGAACACTGCTGCTTACCAATCTGAAAAAAGTATGCACAAGGTACAAGGTTTTACAATAATTTACAAGATGCACCGTAATTACAGATTTTCAGTGAGAGCCAGCTCATAGAGTCTGTCTAATGAAAGCTGAACCTGGGAAAAAGCGGCAAATTCAAAAAATCTTGATATGGTATTACCGATCAATGAAGGAATAAACGATATTGATACTTTTATTATTTTATTTATTTTGGTGGGCACAAAGGAAGAGGAAACGCGTACTATATTTTCATATATATTATTACGAGCGCTATATTTTGATGAAAAGCACTTTAGGTAAAATACGATGACAGTGACTGGAGCACATTTGGTTTTTCGAAATATATTTGACATGAAAATATAGTGATCTGCACGTGTAGCACAAGTTGTATTTTCTCGCTTGTCGCTCTGTGCGTCTCTATCGTAACAGACTAGATAGTAAGGGAGATCCGAGCGACAAACAAGTCACGAGCAACTTGTGCTAGTCGTGCTGTTGATAGATTTCATTGATACGAGAGGTTTTCGTCTGTGTCGCACACAGCATAATAAAACAATGATGATGAGGAATATTATATTCAACCTTTTTAATAAAGTAATTAGAGGTAACATTATTCTCATCACCCTTACACCTCTATCTAACGACAATTATATCTTGGAGAAGAAGCGCCGCAAGAAACTCCAGCAGATCATTTTTTCCAATCATAAAATACAATTATTCTTAAAAGTAACATTACAAGGTAGTAAAGTAATTAATAATTATTTCTAACAACACAAACTTAGTCGTTACAAATGTACGCTCAATAACATTGAGTAAATTAAAAATAGTGACTAGGAGAACAACATGACGAGGTCTCTACGTCAGGAACGATAACTAAAATAACTAACTGGAAAACAGGTTCTTGCAAGCGTGAACAGACAGGACCCCACTGACAACACCCGTTCACGAGTATGACGCTGATCTCAGCCATCGCCTCCTCAACCATGTGTTTGAAAAGAATAATTAATGAGGGCTAATAAAACAACGGAATCTTTAGCACTCCTGGTATGAAGCGACCTCATCCAGCCACGGTTTCTAACTTGGATAACTTTGATGTTAAAACTATCCGTAATAAAGTCTATGAGTTTTATGTTGTAAAAAAGCAAATTCCGACTCAGAACACTTCTGGCAAATTTGAAAGAAAATATGGGTTTTACAGGCTCCAGATAGACTCTACGTAAAATACTGATGAGCAATGGTTTTGAATAAAAAATAAAATAAAAAAAACGTTCAGTGCTCATAGAACGATATGACATTGCAGTCTTGCGACAATGATCTTGAGAACCAAAGCCACGAAACGTGCCAAAAATAAGCCAATTATATATCTTGATGAAACCTATCTTCATCAAAATTACAAGCCAAAAAGATCATGGCCGTGGACCGTCGACATCTGGTTTGTGGTTTTGGTATCCATTTGCCATTAGTATTCGGCGTAAAGTCTCAAGGCATCCGGTAAAACCGATGCTTTCTCTCAACTCTGCCAATAAGCATCTGAGTGTAGGCACTTGTTTTTTTACAATATTAAATTCATTTATTTTATTTCGGATAGCTTGGATGTCAAAGCTATCCAAATTAGACACCGTGGCCTTGTGAGGTCGCTTTTTTCCGGGAGTACTAAAGACACCGTTGTTTAATTTTCCCTCATTACTTATTCTTTTTAAAGATGAAACACTGATATCTGTAAGAAGAAAGAAAGTGTTAAATAAACAGAACACCATTTAGAAATACATTGTGTGGTTGCGCAGTACAGCCCCATTGTACAGTCCGACAGCCCTAAAAACATTTGGGTTTAGGTGAAATGAAATTGCATCGGTGAGGTTCTAATCGCAACGGTTTAAGAACAAGGAAGACTCATATAACCCGAACATCTTTTATATCTGGCCGATCAAAAATGACATTAAATAAATAGATAAGGTACTAAAGTGTACACATATTTATGAAATCGACTGTACAGTGTACATTTGGTTCATAAACAACAAAATGCTGTTTGCTCCGCACACAGAAAATACATATCAAATAATATGTTTATGATATATTTTAACTAAACACCTCCTTATTGTTTTATTGAAACTATGAGTGTCAGTTACATTAATCATCTGTCTATTAAATTAATTTAATAAAATTGTGAATGCTAAGAGATTCAACATGATATAGGGACAGACAATAGGTACCTACACCTATTATATAGGGAAAGACAATGATAATTTTAGTAATTACCGGTCATTGAAGATACTTCTTCCAAATATTTCGTCTGAGTCTGGCAGGCTAACTCAGTTTCCTCAACCTCTTTCAGCTGCTTTACGTTTTCCAGCACACTTTTGTCAACGTGCACGTCCAGGTTTTCTGAAACGAATTTAATTTCGTTTAATTTCTTAATCTCATCGTATAATAGACAGAAAAAGGTAAATTAAACTTAGGATTGCACATAGAGAAATAAGAAGTATCAAAATGAACATGCCGTTCTAAAGCCGTACTAACCTATAAATTTGGTCACCGTAACTAAACAATTAATTTTTTGCATCAATAATGCTTTTCTTTCTTCTTGTTTTTCTTTGTACTTCTGTATAATAGTATACAGAATCTCCCGGACACCGCCTCTTATCGTCGACGGCATGATTACTCCGTATTTTTATCAATTTAGATCTCGAATTGACAAGTTTCTAACAACAACAAAGTCCAAACGTCATATTAAATAGTGTTGCCAGACTCGTCAGCCAAGAAAAATCCAGGTTCAGCTTTCATTAGACAGACTCTAACTATGAAGTATGTTTTTTTACAGACGAACATGTAGCTATAGGCCACCTGCCCCCTATTTCTCCATCCTGACAGAGACAGGTGGCAGGTGCCATTTCAGTGTACATGACGTAACTGGTAATGAATCCTAGTGATGTGGAAACTTTTAAACTCTGCAATGTATACCGAATTGTCACTTGTCACCTGTCATTGTCAGTATGGTGAAATAGGGGGCTGATGGTAAGTCGGACATGAGAACCATAGACATTTTAAGTCTCAGGACTAGAATCTATGATCAATTATTAATATGGCCCGTAAGATTGCAGTCACGGGTTAGGTATCTTGAGATTGCATAGTATAATATCTCTGGGACTCACGCACTTACGATACAATAGCCTGTAACGTAACGTGTGTTCGTTAGCATTCTCCATGTAATATAATGCAAAAAAATATGGAGGATGCTGCATATTATTATACTTCACACACCCATCACCACAAACCATTACTGTGATTAAACACGCAAAAACAATTAAGGTTAACACAATAAATCAAACCGCAAAGCAATCACCTGTACCCGGAATCCGCGCCCGTAATATAATAGTTATGGAGAGGACATATTTTATTAATTACACTGAGCGTTATCACGACATATTACCTTTATGTTATTTGCATATCGTGCGTATGTAGCGGGCGTGGTGGCATGCGATGGTGGGTGGTAAGTGAAGCGCTGAAGCGGGCCTCCACAACTGTCGACGTCGGGGGCTTATTATAGTTCCATACATTTTGTCAGATTTCGACAATCGTGTACGTTAGCGTTAAGCATCTTGTCTGGAGCCACAGCGGCCCTAAAATAAACGCAAAAGATTTTCGAAATCTGAGAAAATGTATGGAATTTATATAAGCACTCGTTGCGACCGTCCGGCAGGTTACGTCAATTCTTTTTTTTTTGTAAACGATCGATAATTCTCGCAATGCATCTAACTAGTTTAGGACCACAGCTCCCGCATAAGGTCGCCTTTATAGATAAATATGGACAAAGCATCCGTCATTCTCGTACTTACATACTAGCTAGAAATAAAAATGTAAGTTCATTTATTTCAGCATAACACTTGAAAAAAAATACGTTAAAATATTATCAGCAACAGGCTTCGTCATAGTGTTTTACATAGGAATGATCATCGGCAACACGCTTCGTCAAATCGCCTTAACACTAACAAAACAAATTTTACAACACAGACTTATCCTAATTACCACCAACTCTGCACCGTGGCTGGCTCAAACGTTCCCATTACACCGGCCGCATTGCCCCGCTGGATTGCAAGAAATTAATATTTAGGTACTTAGGTAATCCTAATAAAATATTGTGCCATCATCATCATATCAGCCTGTTTCAGTCCTCCCCCAATGAGCGCCACAGCGCGCGATCTCCCGCCCTTTGCATCCAGTCATTGCCAGCTGCCTTCTTCAGGTCATCGGTCCATCTAGCCGGGGGGCGTCCTACACTACGTTTGCCTAGTCGTGGTCTCCATTCGAGAACCTTCCTGCTCCACCTTTCGTCGGTACTGCGGCAGACATGGCCAGCCCACTGCCACTTCAGCTTGCTACATTTTTGGACAATATAAGGCACCTTAGTCTTATGTCGTATGACCTCGTTCCGGATCTTATCCCTTAATGAGATCCCCAACATAGACCTTATTGTGCAATATAAACCAATTATCGCTCAGTCCTCAGTTGTCCCGCTAACACCCTTATATATCTCTGGTTGGTTACAACGAAGCACCGGCCAACCAGACCAGAGAGAGAGACCAATCAATCAATCGGCCATCTAGGGAAGGTTACCGGTACCCAGGAATTTTTACTGCAACCTTTGGATTGATTAGAATGATTAAGTTTATCTCTTGTTATTGATTAAGTCACGGTTGTTGAGTGCTTCGGTGCTTCGTTGTAACCATCCAGAGACAAGACGATAAGGGTGTTAGCGGGATTTATCCTTGTTTCGCCGACACTCATTTCATCACTTCGCAGAATTTTCGTTTCATAGAAAGCTATTCTTCTGCTGAACCCATGTTGACTCTTGACTCTTGACTCTTTGACTCTCATTCACTTGACATTGCCGAAACCACTGCCGCCGTCATAAATAAAAAACCGGTCAAGTGCGAGTTGGACTCGCGCACCGAGGGTTCCGTATTTAAGATAATATAGTTGGAAACCGCAATACTTATTTTGTTATGAACTTTATTATCTATGCAATAAGGTACATTTTGATTAGCCAATTTTTTTTTACAGATTTTTAATGTTTTTTGGTATTTTTTCCAAAATTTCATTTTATTTTACCCGTCAAATATAAGTACCTAATTATCTTTTAATCAGGAACTTTTCATATTTTTTAGTCCATAAACTTCGGAGATACGGGGGGCGACGGCAATATTTTTGAACATTTTTGGCTATAAATCAAAAAGTATGTTCCAAAAAATTATAAAAAAATATTTTTGAAATGTGCAGATTGAGCTCTTTTATATGACACCCCGTTTGCTATAATCACATAACTTTCATTTTTCAATCCCCCATTTTAGACCATTTAACAAATATTTAGAAAAATAGTTTCATTCTTACTAAAAACAGATGCGGGCAAGCAAGTTATACAACTATGCCAAATTTCAAGTTGATTTTCTTTTATAGTTTCTGAGAAAAACTGCTGTGACATACAGATAGACAGACAGACAGATAGACAACGAAGTCTCACCATAAGGGTTCTTTTTTTACCATTATGGTACGGAACCCTAAAAAGAAAAAGAAGAAATCCATGGCAGCCAATCGCTCCCGCTGTAGACTTGCGCGTGGGCAACGGTTTGATGGAAAGTTGGGCGTATCCATCGAATTACGGACTGTCCTCGTGCGCTGCGATTTGGCCCCTAATTATACTGAAAGGTTATCGTTATTTCGGTTCAAATTGTTTCGTTGATTGAACTGATGTTTTGGCTGTGTTTCTTTTCATCGGTACATGTTTTTAAAGGTTAGTGAGTCGCTCAAAATATTTCACGGCTTAATATTTCACGTGTGCTTAGTGGGATGCCGTTGTTTGCCATATTTTTTTTAATCATAATGTCATTGTTATCATAATTATTGATAGTCATAATTTTTATATCGCTGGAACCGTAAACTTTTCTGCGGGCCGATTATGGTCGTGTTTATCGACGTAGATAAGATAGATAAAACATCTGTCACTTTCTGACCAGTATGTAAGTGCGAGAGTGACGGAAGCTTTATCCACCGCGATAAAGGTGACCATAATACGGGCCCTGAACTTCTTAATGTGTCTAACGTGTAGACAAGGCTAGGTTAGGTTAGTTTTGATTTACCCCCTTACTAATAAACGTTGAGTAACGGTGGTATAGCTGTACAATGTTTTGTCCTTATCTGTGAAATTCAAATCTCACAATGACAGATAAGGACAAAACATTGTATAGCTATACCACCGTTACTCAACGTTTATTAGTAAGGGGGTTAGAAAAAAGGGGCGGTATAAGTTTTTTAACCCGCGACGCAAAAAGAGTGGCATAGATTGATGATCTGTGGCACCGTAGCTCTTAAACGGGTGAACCGATTTGGATGCGGTTTTTTTAGCAAGCAGGCAGGTTTTCTAGCGGTAGTTTTTAGCTAAATTTCATGAAAATCGGTTCAGCCGTTTATGAGCGCAGAACGTACTAAATGTATTTGTTCTTATTAAAGGACATTGGGCAGGATGAGGTTAACTTAATCATGCCTACGAGGAGAGGTACCGGGTTCTATTCCTGTTAATCAATAGTTTAAATAAAAAAATGATCGTTAGGAAGAGCATTACTTGAAAACGGATGGACAGATTTTATAAAGCTCGTAATAAAGTTTTTAGAGAGACTTTTTATTAAAGTTGCCCGGAAAAAAACTTGACGTCCGTCGGGCCAGCTAATGAATATTTCTTTAATAAACACGTTAATTACATAGTACTAGGTTCTACGCACGCAATGTCGCGGTTAAGCACTATTATTAGTAAAAACTTTTTAACCACTGATAGAAAAATAGGTGTTATTTTGTATGCTTCATATGTCCCGTCCCGTCGCATACGGCTTCTCGAGAGTCTTGTTGAAGTTTTTAATAAATCATCATCATCATCATCATGTCAGCCGAAAGACGTCCACTGCTGGACATAGGCCTCCCCCAAGGCTCTCCACTCAGACCGATCTTGTGCTTTTCGCATCCACCGCGTTCCCGCGATCTTTACAAGGTCGTCACTCCATCTTGTTGGAGGCCTACAGCTCGTCTCCCGGTCCGCGGACGCCACTCAAGAACCTTCTGACCCCATCGGCCATCAGTCCTGCGAGCAATGTGCCCCGCCCACTGCCACTTAAGTTTGGCTATTCTATTTAATAAATGAGATACAGTTATTGTTATGGTTTTATATTATGTATAGAAAAAACCCACAAAACACCATGCCACGCCTGACATTTCTTACATTCCAGAACAAAAATTCCCCCATCTAAACTTTACATCAAACGTAGTAACTAAACGCTTTAGTACTGGCTAAGTACATTCATTTAGTTCTCCTAATATATTAACCGTCACCACATACCCTATTTACCGCCTAATTCTCCAGTAAATACGCCTAATTATGGTCAATACGTACACCACAACAGAGAAGCCACATAGCATACACCAATTACTCCATTATGCTAGTTAATAACAGGCAAGTAACCGGTTTAGTCAAGTAAATCGGCTGAGTCAATATGGGTCAGTAACTTGAAAGGCAAATATTACGTTTGGTCGCTTTGGAATCTTTGGGTAGGGTGAGTATGATTTAGGGAAGGTGAGACGGGATAAAACTCTAATACGAGTTCATTCATAAGATAAACTTGTTTGGGTGGTAGGATCTTGTATAGGGTTCGTCCGAATGACAAACACACTGAAAAACCAATTTGGTTGCCTTTAACAACACTAAGCCCATCTTGATTAAAATTTTAATTCAAAACATTTATTTGACAAAAACACACTACCTACAACACAAAAGACATGGTAAAAAATTAAATGAATAAGAAACAAGATTAGAGCAGAAATAGAATCGTTGCACTGTAGTG
The DNA here is from genome assembly GCA_946894065.1 of Acleris literana. Lineage (NCBI taxonomy): Eukaryota > Metazoa > Arthropoda > Insecta > Lepidoptera > Tortricidae > Acleris > Acleris literana. Next base: position 4,037,976 of record OX335687.1, read on the forward strand.
TGAAGTCAAGTAGGACTCAGCATGTGCTGCAGCCGGAACCACCGCGCTGGTCCATACAAGACAAACAACACGACACAACAAGACAATACAGTTTATTTTAAAGGAGTCATAAAAATGATTATGTAAATATTAGTTTTGTTTTTTTCCCTCCCTTTTCTTGGCATAGAGAAAGAAAACAAATGATTGAAATTCGCTAACTTTTGTGACAGCATCCAGACCCAGCATACAGATCTTATCCTCTAAACCACGTATGTTTGGCCACCCTGGCATCAAAAGACACAACTCGTGCATAGTTCAGCCAGGGGTATTGTTTGACAAGTGCTAATCAATCTTACACTTACTGCCGGTATTTGAGTAATCTTCACCCGCGCTAACCGGATTGGAGGGATGAACTTCGAGACAGTTCAGATCAAAGCTGCAAACAGTGGCGAATACAATACATATATTAAAGGCCGAGCCACACGGGATTCGTGCGCGTAGACGTGACGTGCGCGTGCGCTTTCCACTGCGTTTTATAGTGACATGTGGTATGAGAATTTATACTATACACCGCAGTGGAAAGTGCTCGCGCACGTCACGTCTACGCGCACGCACGCACGGCTGGGCCTTAAATCACGCCTGTTTCCCGGAGGAGTAGGCAGAGACCACTTCTTTCCACCTGCTACGATCCTGACAAATCTCTTTCGCTTCTTACACATTCGTACATCGAGTCATGCATGCACGTCGGTTTCGGGTACTTAAGATCAGCCCTTTTCCAGTATTTCTCCGATTTTATTCGAAAAAGTTCGCCTTGGGCGGCCTCTCCGGACCTTCCACTCAAGTGGCGAATAGGTTTTGATAAAGCTTACTCCTTACTAATTCACTACTTTGCTAATGTAAGGTGAAATGGAACGCAAGTGTGTGAAAGAGACATAATGCGAAATATGTTAATGTTAAATAAGATGAAGAGGTTTTTTAATAGGTATGTAAAAACGCGCGATAAGCTCCGTAATAAATAGAGGATAATAATTTTAATAGTCCCGATCGGCCGTCGCCGCATCCGTTCGTATACTATCCGATCCGATCCGATGCGATGCGAGCCGTTTGGTGGAAATCATCCTTTATCATTCGTTTTAATTTATAATTACATAATTAGTGTCAGATTAATTAAAAACCCGTTTTTGTCAAAATGTTCTTCCTATTTAATCATTAACATATCTTGCATTCTGTCTATTTCATACACTTGCCTTCTATATCCCCTGTAGTAAGATAGTAATTGATTTGAGCATATTAAAAAAATAATTAAATCAAAAATAAACCTAATTATAACTACAGCTAAACTAAACTGGCTACCTATTCGTTTTCGCCGAAATGTTCACATCCTGTCGCTGCTTTTTAATACTATTTTTAATCCTCGTTCTCCCCTCTACCTTTCTGAGCGATTTAGCTTCATGGCCAGCGGCTCCCAAAACAGGTTGCGCTCAAAGGCCAATCTCACCCTCGCTTTCCCGTCCCACAGATCCAAATCCTATTCCAAATCCTTCTCGGTGCAGTCTGTCAGGTTGTGGAATCGGCTACCAACTGGCATTAGGCAATCACAATCGGTAGATAACCTAAAAGGCAAATTAAAGAAGTTCTGGCTTGACTCCTCCTAAATATAATATATAATATCCTCTAGGTACATAAAATGTAGTGTATGTATGTATATCTAAGTATTAATATATATTTCTGCATTTATTTGTGTAGGTATTTGAATGTAATTTATTAGTTTTATTTTATTTACGTAGGTTTTATTGGTTAATGTGTTATGTTCTTCTAAATAAATTTGTACACTTGCTTACTCGATGCGCAACCTTTCACTTTTCTCAATCTCTCAAGGGTTAGCTGGAAGAGATCCCTTAAAGGGATAAGTTCGCCTTTGTACATATTTTTATATTAATTGTATTTTTCTGGTTTTTCTTTTGTACAATAAAGTGTTAACATACATACATACATACATACATACATAACTAAGCTAAATACGATTAAATTAAAACTAAATAAAAACTAAAAAATGCTAAAGTAGATATAACCCACGCCACTTTACTGCAACGGTACTTATATTATACTAGCGATACCAACTTATCGCAAATACATAGTGGTACAATTATAGTTTTTTTTGCGATTTATAGGAGTCACTAACATACAAACCTATAATTCAATATAATTAGCGATTATTTCTACTGCATTTATGTTATAGTACATTGTTGCAGAGGATATAAATTGCACTTTCTACCGAGGCAGACATAGTGCTTTTCCCAACTACCGAGAGGAAATAAAACAAACAACCATATTCAAAACTCAAATTTTAATTCATGTTAATATGACATCACCGCCAATTTTACCATAGATAACTTTTTTTTTAATTTGGACCCCTATTCTCGTGGCACTCGCGATTAATAAACTAACATTTTAAGGAGCTATGACACAAAAATTTATTGTTTGATTTTCATTGGTTCTTAAAGTTGGACAACAATTTTCTCGACCAATCAGCAAACACGCCGACAAAAACATTCTTGGTCTGTCCTTATAACTGACGTTTTGTGACCCCAAACAAGACCATCCATGGCCATATTTCCGAGCAGTATTGTGAAAAATACTTTTTCGTCAGTCATCGTAAGAGATGAAATTACATGGGAGATATGGCGAAACAAATACAATTTTATATGGAGTTGACATCTTCATCTCGCATGTTAGTTTATTAATCTCGAGTGCCACGAGAATAGGGGTCCAGATTAAAAAAAAGTTATCTATGGTAAAATTGGCGGTGATGTCACATTAACATGAATTAAAATTTGAGTTTTGAATATGAATTTTTATTTTATTTTCTCTCAGTAGTTGTGAGAAGCACTATGTCTGCCTCGGTAGAAAGTGCAATTTATGGACTCGTACACTAGAGGGCCTCAACTACGTTTCGGCCCTCTATATGACTCGTCCAAAAATCGCGTACTTTCTATCCTCTGCAACAATGTACTATTAATTGTAATTTTGCATTCGAAATTTGGAACTCGGCGGCGACTCATTACATTAATAATATAAGATGTTGGAATACACAGAATGACCATTATTATTAAGCTATTCTCAATAACTGTTGATCTTCACTTCGATGAGTTTCAGCATCGCGCTGTAATATAGCATGTTTGACCGCGCTGTTGACTTCGAGTTGCTTATTGGTGAAGTTCCGCATGTGCTTCGTGTGTTTATTGTAAGTTTACTTTATAGTACTAATATATACAGGATGCTAGCATTAAAATAAATGAATTTATTTTCCAAAAAATAGCGTTTTAAGTTTTTATGTAAATAATGATTCTGGTTTCAACAAACTCTACCTAGACTAGCAGAAAAAAAATTAACACGGTAAAATGCTGATCTGCAAGATATTCGACTCATTTCAAGGTCAACTGGAATCAAAGTCAAAGTCAAAATATTGATTGCATGTCTCATTACACAGAACAACAGATGGAACGAAATACAGATAGAGGTATACATGTAATTCACCCTCAGAGTCCAAACAGCGCCAGAGCATACACTACTTATACGAATACATGATGACGCGCTTAACTTAGGTGGTAGCATTTCTCTATATAATTGTACAGCTTCCTCGTGTGGTTGCCGAGTTAGAATAGTGCCACTCCATATCTTCCCGTGGATGTCGTAAGAGACGACTAAGGGAATAAAGGCTTGTAGTACTGTTAGGCGATGGGCTTGCAACCTGTCACTAATACGCTGGTAAACATCTTAGCCTAATTGTGCAAATTGTGGTTATGGAATTATCAACAAGTTTTTAGAGATGTTTGTAATTCTGTAGCTCTGCCTACCCCGCTCTGGGAACGAAGGCGTGAGATTATGTATGTATGTATTGTACAGCTTAGTTTGGGACTGGGTCAATTTGTGTCAATTTGTTCCCCAATAAATATTTTATTTTCATGTAACTAAAACGAATTGTAATATTTTTACATAATTACTTTAGGGCTGTGTTTCGTCAACCAATCAAATCAAAGGTGAAAAAGCCAATCTTAACAGACCATACTATACCTAGCTAAATAACCGAAAAAAAGAAAAAACGAACCAATTTAAACCAGTTAATCAAAAACAATTGAACAAAGGATCACAAGAAAGGGATTGTTTGTTGAGTCAAGGCGCAGATAAAAAAGGCAATCAGGCCCTTTGCTTTGTCCCTTTTATTTTTTCTTAATTTCAACTTGATACCAATCAGGAGTAAGTTATAATGGCAAGTTCACTAGGAAAATGTCCCGGTTGCGCTGGAGTTTGGGGTTCGGTGATCATTGGGAGTGGTTTAGAGCGGGGAGCGCGATTTTTTAAATATATAAGTACTAAATCGCTGCAGATGGAAAGAAGTGGTCTCTGCTTATCCCTCTGTGAAACAGGCGTGATTTAATATATGTATGAATGTATAAGTACTTAAATAAGTTCCAAAAGTTCAAAAAATATTCATACTCGTCAGAATTATTAGTCCCTAACTGGGAAACGAAGAACAGAGACCCTAGACAAGATGCATTCGGCGTTCGTTATCGTTATCCAAAATGTATAGAATTGACGTAAGCTGTCAGACGGTCGCGTCGAGCGCCTGCGTCGATTCCATACATTTTGTCAGTTTTCGAAAATCGTTTACGTTAGCGTTAAGCAACTTCTCTAAGACAGCTAGCTTGTCATGTCTAGGTTAACCAGGGTGTTTAAAGTCTTTCTGTGTGTCTGTCTGTCCTCGTCTAGAGCTCGAACTGGTCATCAGATTTTATGCGATTTTTTACTTACCTAGGTTTGTATCTTCTGGTAGTTAAGCTATTTTTATTGACAGTTCATTCTTCATTGCGCCATCAAAAGTTACCTGGGTTTATATTTTTATAATATTGATCATTTAAAAAAAACTGCTAATTATAGTTTTTTTTAATTTAGTTCCAAAAATATCACACCAGAATTCTTGAAAGTCACACCTCTGTCTCCCAAGAAAAATCTCGAAGTTAAATTAACTTTTTTTTTCCCTTTTTGTAATCGGCAACCCTTTTCGGCTGTATCGGACGAATTGTCAAAGATCTCCGCAATGAATGTTGGCGCAAAATTGAATTTTTATCCAGATGAAAATATTCGAGGGCTCCTAAATACGAGCAATTAAAAAAGATTGGATTAGCAAAATAGAGAAAAATAAGCAAGAGTTTTGTTTAACGAAGATTCTTTTGGTAATTAGCGAGCTTTCTTTGCATTGCTAAGGCAAAAAAGATTGTCAAGTTGCGAATATAATGTTCCTGTAATGTTTACTATAAAAGATGATGATTGTCAAGCTGATATAAAAGAGTTTAACTTCTCATTGCATGGGGAGGAAAAGGCAAACGGGAACACAAGTCACCCTGATGGTAAGTGGCATCTAGCCCCATGTGCATTTGCAATTTAAAGACTGCAATTCTAAGATTCCAAATGCGTTGCCAATTCTGAGACACAAGATAAAATTCCTCCATGCTCCTGGTAAGAAATGGTTCCTATTTACTACAGTTTTCAAGTGTCAACCACCATATTCATATGCATAAATTATGTAAAATTGTGAACGATGTCACTGCACTCTAAATAGTGTGTCTAAATATGCGTTTTATGATAGATAGAAGAATAGCCAAACTTAAGTGGCAGTGGGAGGGGCACATTGCTCGCAGGACTGATGGCCGATGGGGTTAGAAGGTTCTTGAGTGGCGTCCGCGGACCGGGAGACGAGCTGTAGGTAGGCCTCCAACAATATGGAGTGACGACCTTGTAAAGATCGCGGGAACGCGGTGGATGCGAAAAGCACAAGACCGATCTGAGTGGAGAGTCTTGGGGGAGGCCTATGTCCAGCAGTGGACGTCTTTCGGCTGACATGATGATGATGATGATGATAGATTATGTTACGTATTTTATTATAATGCACTAACTAAGAAATTTTAGGTCTCTATTTCGCAATAGGGCATCAAATGTTAGGTTTATATTTTATGTAAATGCACGGCCTTTCATTAATTTAAAGCAGTAAAAAAGTTTTTAATAAACAATTTTTTTAAGATTTTTAAATTTAACAGAAACGTCTGTTACGAAATTCTAAACTATATAAAAGCGAAAAAATTCGTCGGTCTTAGGCAGGATTCGAACCTATATCTCTGGCTCTCCGGGCCGATGCATGCGCATTACCAACTATGCCACCAAGACCCTACTTAAGATCCACGAAATTAGTAATCGCTTGCTTACATTTGTTATATCAAAAAACACAAGGGCAATTAATTAATCGGTTAAATTTGGATCCTCAGAATACAAATATGTCGCCAAACCTAAGGACCAAGATGGAACTAAGAGGCACTGTAATGCTAGTTATTTCATCGGTTGTCTCATCCCCACTATTTTATTTTTCCATACAAAATGCTATAACGTTTCTCTCCCCTTAAAACTACTCTGATTTTTACGGTCTGTACGTTTTATTAAATTAAATATTTCTAGGTTAGAATACAAATGGAAACGTACAAACCTAGTTTCTAAAAGTAACTACAATATACAGTGTGTTACCAGCACCCTGGCTTTTTTTAAAGGAGGTTAAAATAATGTATATCTGTAACGTAACCATGACATTAATTTAATTAATAAACAAATTTTCTTGCTTGCTCTGTTAACTTTCTAACAAAATTTTAATTGCCAGCAATGTAAAGCACTGCAATTTGACAAGTGTAAATGACAGTCGAAGGATTCTTTGATTATTATTATTTGCCCCCGTACCACGACATGCCTTGTACTAAGCAACAGCGATACTGATGCACTACATTAAAAATGGACAGTATCTAAGAAAATTAATTGTGAAGTTATTTTAATGATTTTTTAATTGATAATACTTGCAAACAATTCCTAGAGCAACATATTATCGGCAGTTTTAATAAATGCCCGCATGCCAGTAACACTGTATATTCGGAATTCGTGGAAATCGGACTTGATTTAAATGGGGTGAAAACCGTTATCGACCAGAGCTAAACTTGAATGTTTTTTTTTTGACAGCTACTGAATTCAAGCGTCATTATAATCCTCTTAAATAACTTGGTGGTAGCGTAGTCATAGGTGGTCACCATTTGGAAAATCCGATCTCTGAACAAGATCCCACCGCCACTAATTCCTGGAAGCGTAAAAAACCAAATGCTTACAAAAAAAAAGTGATATTTTTATATCTTTGAATTACAACAAGCAAAAAGGCTTCAGATATGGAGTGTAAAACTTCAATTAACTAACGCTACTACGAGAGTCTCTCGCTGGCTAATTAGATCTCCAATTGTGAGAATCGCATCAAATGGTGCACCTCCCGGGCGTCACCCCGCTAGTTGGCACTTAGTACTTTTCATGTGCATTTTGTAGTAAACGCCATTGTTGAGTTTTAAATTGTTTGTGCTTGGGTAATAAGACGTGTTGTTTTTTTTATATGTATACGCATGCAAGTGTAAATATTTCTATTAATGTTTGTATGTTTACACTTTATTGCACTAAAACGGCAAAGAATCACATCTACTTATGTATATTTTAGATGCACGGCTTTTCACATAATACTTTTTGTTTTTCAATAATATTACCGAGTCGTTCATTATTAAGTTATTAATATAATTATGAAACTAATATCCATTGTTTTTATTCTTACTTAATGTAAGAACATACCACCGTCGAAAAAATAACGTAGGGTTTAATTGAAAAATAATTAATAAAAGATAATTTTATGCACATTTTCGTTTATTTTGCATAAAAAACTCATTGTTTTCGTTAAATAAATGTAATAAATATAAGTTAAATATAATTTGTACAACCTTTTTTGGTTCAAAAATCTTAAAGGGTAAAAAAAAAATTGTTACAGACAAAAACACGAATAACTGTTTTTTTTAAGATTAAAAATCGATTGACTGTTGTACGATTGAATTTTGGTAATTAATCCTATGCTTCGAAATAAAAAAATCCAAACCAATTCTATGAACATTCATTAACGACGCTGATGCAATGGATACTCTAAATTTATCTAAAATCTTACATTAATTGTATAAAACAAAATACAGAATTTTAGGAACCCGCCGAGCTACTAAAACTTCCCCAACGCAATAATCCAAAGTAACCTCAAAATCCACAGTCGTACCTAATACGCGTCAATCTATAGCGGCTTCAGATCGTCGACGAATTAGAATAATTTTTACATTTAAAATCATTCGTGGAGACGACAACCAAAGGGTAACCTCTCTGAATCGCGACCATTTCTTGGAGATAAGGAACCCTGAGTTTTGGTGGCAAGTTTTAAACTGTCAGCGACTTTGGAGTTAAATTTACATATTGAACAGTCTATTTGTTTCGATTTTATTGCACAATATAGGTACATCATAAGTCATTTCAGCATCAACCTATACTTGTCTCTGTTTAGCCTATTGTTTGACTTGTAGAGAATGCCTTGTAGAGAATGACTTTGTGTATCTCGCACTAAAATTTCAATAAATAACCATTGAAAAAAAATACAAACTTGATGACTTAAAGCATTCTCCACCAGTCTCCGATGAAATGTGAAAATTTTGTGCCACTTTTTAGACATAGATATTGCCAACGTCATTTATTTCTGAACCTTAAAATATAGGTCAGTTTTATCTATTTCTCATTTTCCATTGCTTTTCATCAAAAGGTTATCAAGTTATGAACTCCTAGAAGAAATACGGCAACAAAAAACTTAAATAAGCACATGAACTCCGAAAAATATAAACGTAAAAAAAAAACATGTGCGAGCAAGATAAGAATATTTAAAAAAAGGAAACGTATAAGATTTTTTTACGACTTTTGTTCAAAAAGGACAAGAGTTTGTTCAAATAAAAAAAGCACAGTGGGCCATTCTACTTTTCGTTGTACATAAGTTTTAGCAACATTCTCATTAAACAATTTTTATTTCAAAAAACGGTAAAGTGCTGCATTTTCTAACTTTAAACTCGAAAAGACATGTAAATAAGCTTATAGCTGGGGTGTTTAGAGTGTCGCCTCCTAGTGTGGGTGGATGGTAGGAAACCGCAAGGACGTAAAAACCCGAACGGAATACTACCAACTACCACGGCACACCCCGGGCAACATTGCTGGTAGACTTGACGGAGTCCTCTGTGCCCTCTCTGTACCAGCAATGGCTGAGATCTCTCGGCTCCATCGGGTTTGTAGGCGGCCCGATGGACTATCCAGCCTACCTGCGGTAGTCCTCCGCAGTTGAGCGCCGTATGCGAGGATGCAGGAGTCCTGGGGGGTTGAGTCGAACGGAGTCGGGATAGTACTACCGGGAGACAACACGCCCCCTTTGGTCCGAATTTCTGGCAAAACGGTAGCCTTGCAGCTAGCCACTCCAAGGTAATGGACACGCGTCCGTACGGTCGAGGTGGGTACGGTTCGCAGGCGAGACATGGGGGGGTCCTCTGGGAGGACAGGGTGTCGGCCATGCTGACGGGGCAAGGGCGTGTGGAACAACTGGGAAGGTCCGGATCGATCAACCCAGCCATACGTCTGCAGCCCCTGATGTCGCGCAGTGATACCCAACCCAACATGTCTATCTCTCTCGAGTACTCCTGGTGATCTTTTTCTTTTTGCAAGAAGACATCCCCAAAGGTGCGGGCTCCGTGGAGGGCGGGAAACTCGAGAGATGAACATAAAAACAGGACAAACATGGAACATGCAAGATCCAAAACCCCGATAGTGCCGGAGGGGGAACCCGAAGGTGCTAAACATGAGAGCGGTGCTCCTCTGGATGTGCCGTCCTCTTCAAACACACACAACACACATGGTGCGGGTACTAGTAACGCAGGATCCCACCACAAACAAACATCACACAAAGGTGGCGGTAGGGCGAAAGCCCGGCCAGTTACCCAAACAAACCAAACACAGCAAGAGGTACGTGGCACGAAAGTGCCGCTACCGTCCTTCACACGTGGCTTCAAGGCAACGCCTTCGACCTCGAAGACCACAAACACTCACCCATACGGGGGCGGTGCCAAGGGACCGCCACACACAATCAAAAGGTCTGCGAGGGGCGGTAGGTCTGCAGGGAAACCAGCAGGACCGAAACCCCGAGCGTGGACCTCACACTCTAACATAAACTCCCACACACACACACAACACCTGACAACAACAAACAACCCGGAGATCGTCCCGTTTGCGGAGAAATCTGCAACCACGGGGCAGACACCGGCGTTGCCACCCACAACATCCTCCCAGCTAGACTCTAGCTGGTCTACCCCAGTGCTGACCACGTGGGGGAAAAAGGAGCAACCCGCTAAACGGGATGCGCCTGGCTCCAGCGCGATCGGCCTCGGGGAGAAGAGGCACAAAAACAGAAAACAGAGGCGCAAGTATCGCAAAATACTAGCGGAACAAGCTGCCTCTGTTGCTCCGGTGCCTGATACCGCATCAGGTGCTCCCAACGCGGTGGAGGTGCAGGAAGCTGCCGATGGCCCTAGCCAACCGGCAGCTAACCGTGTCCCACCGAAAGGGAAAGGAGCCCACAACAACAGCCCGGTGGCTCGGGCCCCTGTGAAAAGGATGCGCCTCGACGAGACCCTGTCTCCGAGAGGCGAATCCAAGAAGCAGAGGACCGAGTCCACCGTCGGGACCCCGCGAGCAACATACGCGGACGCAGCAAAGGCTGACCTGATGGTTGCAGTAACATCCGAAACCACAGGTCACCTCTCCTCACAACTCGCTGACGAGGCCCTCAATCTGATCCAGGGCCACGTCATGGCTGAGGCCATGCAAAACCCCCAGAGTGGAGCCGGACCGCAGTTCCAGGGTAGACCGCTACATGTTAACGGGACCCTGAGAATGTGGTGCGGCGACCAGGCGGCGGTGGCTTGGCTCAAGCGGTGCGTGGCCGCCATCACCCTCTCATCAGGGGACAGGCTGGTGGTTAAGCGCCAGAGCGAGGTGCCGCGCAGAGTTCGCTGCGGCATTCTGCTCCCGGGGGTCTGGGACAATTTTGGGGTTGTAGCCAACTCCCTTAGGTACCAGAACGCCTGGGTGCAGATTGACCGGTGGCTGCTAATCAGCGCTGACAGGCAAGGTTCAGAAACCTTCGCCATTGTCAGCATCCCGGAGACAGAGGTGCAGGCTATCCTGGACAGGGACCGCCGACTCACATTCTTGTGTGGGTCGGTGTACCTGAAGTTCCAGGGACCTAGGGGGAAGTTTCTGGAAACTCCACCCCCTGGCATCAATGTTCCGGGATGCAGCACACTACACGAACCGATGGACACGGCCGCGGTGACCGGGGAGGCTGACGACGTAGTCGTGGCTGAACCAGAGTCCCAATCCCTGACGCAGGGCGCCCCTAACTCCGAGCTCGACGAGGAGGAACTCCTCCGCGACCACTCGGAGAGCGGGGAAGAGTGCGCACAGGGACTAGGCAAGCTGGCCATCGGTGAGGGTGAAGATGGGGAGGGTGCGTCGGGGCTAAGCTCCAATGGCGACGGTACCCCCTTCGACCAGCTGTAGTGTGCTACAGGCCAACCTCCACCACAGCGAGACCGCAACGGCTCAGGTCCGGAAGTGGTTGGAGGCCAACGACACAGCCGTAGTACTGATCCAGGAGCCGTGGGTCAGGAAGGGCGCTATATGCGGGCTCCGGAACATCGGAGGTAAGCTCATTGTCTGCACGGGTCCGGACAATCCCCGGACCTGCATTTACACGACTCGTAATTTACATGCGCAACCCTTAACCAGCTTCTGCTCTAGAGACCTGTGTGCCGTCAAGGTGCGCGGGGCGCAAGATTCCAGCCTGCCGGAAGTAGTACTAGCTTCGGTATACATGCCAGAGGCAGAAGACCCGCCGCCGCATGACATGTCCAGGCTCATTACCTACTGCGAAGAGTCCAAGCTGGAACTGATCATAGCCACGGACTCGAACGCACATCACCCCATCTGGGGCATGAAGACAGGCAACGAGAGAGGTAAGCTCCTTGTCGAATACCTATTAACAACCTACCTCAATATCCTTTACAGGGGGTCAGAACCCACATTTGTGAACAAACGCAGTAAAACAATCATTGACTTGACCTTAGCAACTGAAGAAGCCTCGAACCATATCTCGAACTGGCACGTATCTAGTGAGATGTCGTGCTCGGATCACAGATGGCTACGATTCGACATTCAGGTAAACACAATCACCGCAACCCCTAGACGAAACCCACGCAAGACCAATCGCACGCAGTACGCGGAGCTACTGGACCTGACTCTGCCGCCAGTAGAGTCTCTGCACCGGCTAGTGGGCTGCGACGAGATTGAAAAACAGGTAAACCTCCTAACGGACTCAATAGTGGAGTGTTACCACCAAGCATGTCCCTTATCTAGCCCGCCTAGCATGCGCAACGAGCGCGTGAACTGGTGGGGCCCGGAGCTGGAGAGACTCAGGAGGAAGATGAGGCGGCAATTAAACAGAGCAATGAACACAGGCGCAGACCAAGACTGGGACAATTACAAAGCGTCCAAGTCCAACTACAAGAAACGCATAAGGTACAGAAGTACGAACTCATGGCGCAACTTCTGCAGCAGCATTGAAACTTGCACACAGGCTAACAGGGTAAGGAAAGTTCTCTCCAACCAGACAACGCATACCATGGGCTCCCTACGAAAGCCAGACAACACCCTAACCAGCTCGCCAGAGGAAGCAGAGAATGTTCTCATACAAACTCACTTCCCTGGTTGCGTAATATCTGAACCGGTAAGCTGGACGCGAGAGGAGATCGTCCCCACAGAAGCTGACTGGGAATATGCAAACCAGGTAACCAGCCCCACGAAAATAAAATGGGCCATCAACAGCTTCGACTCCTTCAAATCACCAGGCCTGGATGGAATATTCCCCGCCCTACTAAAGTGGGGCGGCGAAAATCTGACACAGCTGCTCACGGTGATCCTAGCAGCCTGCCTTGCGCACAGATATGTGCCTCAGCGCTGGAGGGAGGTCAAAGTAACATTCATACCAAAACCAGGTAAAGGTGACTACTCGGACCCCAAAGCATACAGGCCTATCAGCCTCACCTCGTTTTTACTCAAAACTCTGGAGAGGATATGCGACAGGTACCTGCGTGAAGGGGACCTGGTCAACACACCAATACATCAAAACCAACACGCCTATAGTCAAGGTAAATCCACAGACTCTGCCCTGCACGCAGTGGTCTCCAGGCTTGAGGAAGCCATCAAGAACAAATCGCTATGTCTGGGCGTCTTCATCGACATAGAAGGAGCATTCGACAAGACCAACTTCAGCAGCATAACAGTGGCACTGGAAAGGCACGGTGTAAACGCAGTTATGACGCAGTGGATAGGTAACATGCTCAGCAAAAGGATTATCAAACTAGAAACGGATAAGGCCCAACAAGCACTAGTGGCGAAAGGATGCCCCCAAGGGGGCGTTCTCTCGCCACTGCTATGGAACCTGGTCGTGAACGAGCTGATCACCAAACTGAACGACTGTCACTACTACACGGTGGGTTACGCTGACGACATAGTAATCCTCACGAGCGGTAAGGTCACCGGTACGGTGTGTGACATCACCCGTTCAGCCCTGCAAATCGTGGAACGCTGGTGCATGCACAACGAACTATCCGTCAACCCAAAAAAGACGGAGATGGTAATGTTCACAAACAAACGAAACCTAGGCAATTACAAACTCCCCAAGATATTTGGCACAGAACTGCAACTCTCGACTGAGGTAAAGTATCTCGGAGTAATATTGGACAACAAACTGAACTGGAGCAACCACCTGAACAGCAAAATTGACAAAGCCACGATAGCATTCTGGCAATGCCGCAGAATGGTAGGTAAAACCTGGGGACTTACCCCCCAGATCACCCTATGGCTGTACACGTCAATTATAAGACCCATCATTAGCTACGGCGCGGTGGTCTGGTGGCCACGCACCAAACTATCGACCGTCGAGGCCAAACTACAAAGACTACAGAGGTTGGCTGGCATGGCAGTTACAGGATGCATGCGGACAACACCGACAGCATCGCTGGAAGTCATACTCGACCTGCCACCCCTACACCTCTTTATAAAGCAGGAGGCAGCCTCGACCGCTGTACGTCTCAAAAAACTAAACCTATGGAAAACTACAAAGGTGCCACACACCGAAATCCTATGTGAGTTGGTAAGTAACGACCCACTAATAGAAGCGGTGACCGACAGAGTGCCGAAGACATTTGTCTTCGACAAGAAGTACAAAATACAGCTCCACGAAGATCCCTGGGAGGGCCTGAACCCAAGGGAGGTAAGAATCTTCACAGATGGATCCAAAACAAGGTCAGGCTCCGGCTCCGGTACATTCTCGGAGGACCTGAACATACACATCTCAACACCATTAGGGGCCCACGGCACAGTCTTCCAGGCAGAATGCATGGGCATCATAGTGGCTACGACAGCAATAGAGGCACGGAAGGTAATAGATCTCCCGATCCGAATACTCTCCGACAGCCGATCAGTGCTCCAGGCCCTACAGAGCCACACCGTTACCTCAGGGCTGGTACTTGAGTGCCACAATGCCCTGACGAAGGTAAGTAAAAACAATCCCATCACACTACAATGGATAAAGGGGCACAGCAACTCACGTGGTAACGACGCAGCCGACGAGCTGGCGAGGAAGGGCTCAGAGATAGTAGCAGTGGGTCCTGAGCCCATATTGCCTCTCCCGTTCGGATGGCTGCGTAACAAACTGCGACGCTTAACCAAGGTAGAACACCAACGATACTGGAGCAACCTAAGCACCTGCAGGCAGGCCAAAGAAGCCCTCCCGACAATAAATCCCGGATTGTCACGGAAACTACGGAAGTTGAAAAGGACTCAACTTAGACTCGTAACTGGGGCAATAACCGGTCATGCCCTATTCAACAGACACTTACACACTTTAGGTGTTACAGACAGCCCCCTGTGCAGAGCCTGCATGACAGCGGAAGAAACCGCTGCCCACGTCATCATGGAGTGCCCAGAGGTGGCAACATACCGGGCGCGACACCTCGGACTGGTACCGAGGTCGCTACCAGAAGTCGTCGGCAACGTCAAGGGTCTGCTAGGCTTCCTGGTGGAACTGGGTTGGCAGGAGTAGTGTCACCAACCCTCTCACGCAAAATAGGCGCATATTTAAGTCGTCGAGTTGCGGAAAACAGCCCGCCACAACCTATAACCTATAACCTATAAATAAGCTTATATTTAGAATTATCCTAATTCATGAAAAGTTATTTGTAATAACTATAAAGTGAGTAACGCAGTGGACGTTGATGTCCCCGCCCTTTCTATGGAAAAAGTGCAATTTACCGCTGAGTTACCAAGATTGTTCAACGATAATTGAGTAATTTAAGAGTTGTTTTTTTCAAAACCGTTAAACTTATACATTCTAAGTTCATGTTATTTATTTATACGCGGATTCATAATTCGGTATACTTTTTATCGGACGATGACAAAAATGTACACTAAAAAGTAGAATGGCCCCAGAATTTAACTTATTTTGTATGGTTACTCTTCGCCTGAGTTCTTGACATGCACCTCCTCCCAAATAAATTCCGAGTGATTCTTTTAATACGGATTTTAAGCAGATTTTCTGTGGAATAAGTAAAAACGAATCCGTCAGTCTGCAAAAGGTTTAAGTCGGTTTTGTGAATATTTATAAGTTTTTCTGTTATTTTATTAAGCGTTTTTACGATTCGAAGCTTTTATTATAATCGGTTTTTGTTCTTCATTTACTTTGTTCTCGGCTACCGGCTTTGCATATATTTTTCTATTTAGGTCTGTTGCTATTTTTTATTTATCGTCAATTAAGTAGATATTAATTTGGCAGATTTAAATTGTTATTGACCTTTTCTAATATTTTTATTGCAATAAAAAAAATCAATCGAAGTTTTCAGAAAGTAATATTTTTTATTCAGAAATTTGCATGTATCTTCAATTACTGTGTTGTTAGTTTCATTGAAAATTATTGGGAGTTTGTGATATTTCTTGGCCAAATTATTAGAATCTCAAAATAGGTGGTTATCTCTTAGACAGTTAGATAAGCTCATATTATAAACAGAATCACAAAAACATTAACATTAACTTGCTTAATACATTTTATTTAACTGTAGTTTAAGATGTGAACGTTTGTAAAGATCATTAGTTATCCAAATCCTGCGATCAACCAGTTTAAATGGGATACTGCACAAAAAAAAATTCATCGTTATTCTATTTAACAGCTAAATTTTACTCAATTTAACAGTTTTATTTTTACCTCTGAAAAACCTCCTAATAACACATTAAAAAAAAACTTTACAAAAATCTAATAACTCCAAGACATATGATAGCACAACACGGGCCAAGCCGCAGGCGAACGTTAGTTAATAAATTAATAATAATGAACAATGGCTGGCTGTCGATAAGCTAATAAAGGTTGCAGCTCATCGCTGTAATGCGTGATTACTCGGGGCGCTAATTACTATTCAACGGGTACTCGCTGATCCAGAATCACATAGAGCTGGTACAGTCTAGTTCATATGTGTACAATTTTGTACCTTGTCACTTTAATCGCTGTGACAATTCATATATGGCAGTTTAAACATGACATTAAATAGACAAGGTACTAAAGTGTACACTTATTTCTGAACTCGACGGTAATACCAAATTGTTTCTCTACTTAACTCGATAGTAACATCATCATGACTAAAATTGATTTAGAGGTAGCATTAAAACTATCAACAATGATTGCTGAAGCGACTATCGATAAGATTGATGAGCTGAAACATCGAATGTATTGATTAGTTTCGAACGAAGGAAAATAATCGGTAAATAGTGATGATGATGATTATGATGATACACGTATTTCAGTAAGTAGTGAAGCAAGAATAAATATTAATAAAACTGTACGTAATGAATTTGAAATAATAACAGCATTTAAGGAGAAGAAGAATAACGTTTTCGCTTGCATTTTACCTGACCGTCTTAGTAATACTGGTATAATAGATCATCTTAATCCTCCAGAAGAATTTTCACAAGTTCATCTTCTAATTTCCGTTAATGTGATTCGCATGTTTCTCAATCCTATTGTTCATTAGGAAACCCAACATTTTTGTTGTCATCTTCAACCTCTTCCACTTCCCCAACACGCCCTGTTGCCACTCGATCACACCACTCCCCCTCTCAGCACTTCTACCTAATAATGCCGTTTGACACATACCAATTTTCAGTTCATTTGATATTAAAAGGATTTCAACACGGTGCGTTGACTGCCTCGCGAGTCGGGCGCGTTGATGGGAATTAGAGGATGTGATAGTTTCATTAGCTTCAGCATTATGTTTAGTAGGCAGAATAGAAATGATGTAGGAAGGTTACAAATTTAACTAAAATGAGATTTAATATCAAATGCTTGTTGTGGAGTTGTCGAAAATGTCATTCACAAGGAATAAAACGACTGATGCAACTTAATTTAGAACAGTGATTGGGAGTACAAATCCCAATCTTATTTTATCACTCATCTTCAATTTCATAGTTATGTTATCAATAAATTTTTTGAGCTGTAAAGTCAAAATTTACCGTTGTCTTTAACTAAAAATAAGATACAGTATAATGTATTGTTGTTGTTAGAGACGAATTCATTATAATCATTTACTGAACTTGAAATATATTAGTAATTTGGTCTATAATTTTGATTGTTATCGGCAAGCACGTTTCCCAAAAAGCAGAACAACGTAGAAACTACCAGAATCTTGAATGAGCATATTTACATTAACGATGTGGTTGCATAACTTATAAATACCAACCCACTCCCGTAAAATTACTCAGAAAGAAACACTTCCGCGCTCTCATAATTAGCTAACACGTAATGCGTTAGGCAGTTTTGAAAATTTGATAACTTTGAACAATATCCGTAGGGCTAGGGTACGTTGGGGAAATCTCTGAGACTCATTATTGTTTCTATCACGGCTTGGGGAGCGTGCGTTGACGTCGCTAATGTGGTCGCACCTTGCGGGGCCAGGAGTTGCGAAAGCCATGGAGTTTGAAGAATGGAGCTATTGGTTAGTGTGATGGAGATTGGATTAAAAACTTTATATTTGTTGTATTAATTGTTGATGAATAATTGTAAATGTGTGATTCTTCTGGTGCGATATTTACTATATAGTGATTGCAGAGGACTAAAGATGCTAAATGTGTTTTAGACTTAGACATTGATAAACTTTGAAAAATTTGTTTATTATGTGATGCATTTGGCATCGGTTTAGGAGCAATTTTGTGAGCAAGGTTATTATGGTGAAATTAAGATGAAGTGTTCGTAATGTATGTTTTGAACATTGACAAAGTAATTGACAGTACAATGTTTGCATTTAAGATCAAAAATAAATCTAAACGCTTTAAATATAAAAAAGAAACGTTGATAGATGCAGATCATATTGTATTTATACTGCTTGTTTATCTCTCTGACTTAGATGTTGACGAGGAGACTTTTTAGACATCAAGTCCACCATTTTACGCTATTAAATATTATTGTGTAATGCAATAAAAATAAGTTGTATTAAAAAAAGATTTCAATCAATGAATCTTGCAATGTGATGCATCTCGCACATGTTTAGGAGCGCATTTCAACATTGACAAAACACCATTCTAATTATTTTTAAACTGGTACCTATTGAATAAGAAAGCCCTTTTCACGTCTGTATCTGAAAAACAATGCATCTCCAGTACGTTTCGTACCTCCCCGTGGCCCAGTGTACAACGGGCAGGCAGAGGTGCCTGAGAGCCCTTAAGTGACAAGTTCCAGATGGATTTTTGCTGTACCAGGCTTCTCTTAATTAGCCGGGTTATTGAGCATATTTGTGTCACCAACTTTTAGTTCTGGGAGGCTTAAATTAATTAGGCTAACAGGCTTTAATTATTTTAGGAGCATACGACAGACATTTGATCCTAATATGAAACGTATAAAAAAAATGTAAGTTCAAAAATGAAGCTGTGTGGTGGATGACTGACGCATCTACTGAAGGTGCTCGTTGAGCTATAAAAAGTCGCAGATACAGTGTGTTTTCTAATATTATTAAATTCTATACCAATAAAATGGCGGTTGCTTTGAAAATAAATGATTAGGTCGAATTCAAAAATGTTAAGTCCAAGTTTACATACGTTATCTTATTCTGATTTCTTCATTTTAAACCGAATATTGCGAAACATTTAGAGGTGATTAAAGTTTTGTATTTTTCAATTCAAAACTTTTGCAAAGAAATAAAAATAAAGCTGATAGTAACTGAGAACCAAAAGTTTAGAATAAAGGAACATTAATAGAATAAAGAAATGTAATTTAAAAAATACATGATCTTTTCCATTAGGTAAGGACTAAGGACTCTGTAGTTGATCAATACTTTAAACACATCGAGGCGGAAAATTTTAAGGAACAAACCGTAACTTTAAGTCGAATTTTATCTTACTAGTCTTACTAATATTATAACTGAGAAAGTTTGAATGTTTGTTACTCAATCATGCTTCAAGCACTGAACGGATCGGGATGAAACTTGGCACACATATAGGTTAGGTCCTGGAGTAGAACATAGGCTACTGTTGATCCCGGAAAATTAAAAAGATCTCGAAAGAATAATCATAACCTCGTAAAGCCCGATGTCCTAAATTTAGGATATCTGCCAAAGTGACTTTTAACTTTAGTTGGCTGACATAAGATTCTTTTTCGAACTAACGAAATTTGACGTGGGCCTTACGAGGATAATCGAAATCTACATGGACGAAGTCGCGGGCAGAAGTTAGTATACAAATATAGACCAGATGGAAACTTTTTAGGAACATACTGTAACTTTAAGTCCAATATACAGCGACACACCTAAGCAATCCCATCTGAACTTCACAAGAATATTTCACACTTAGGTACATAAATAAAGAATACTTATAACTTCGCTGAAAAAGCCATTAAAACCTTTGAATTATTACCAAACATAAATAACATTTATTTTATTGTGCACCTTGTCTTTTAAAGAGCTGAAGTTTCAAACATTAATGGCAAACAACGGCTTCCTTGGTCGGATTAATAAAATGCTGTCACACTTCTTAATTAATAGGAGTTTCCAAAGAAAACAATATCATTTTATTAGCATAAGTATTTTGGGAGGTGCAGACGGGCGAGCGAAGCGATTTTCCGAAACTAGTTAAGGTTTAAAAGTTTTGTAAATTCATGAGAAAGATTCATAAAAGGAAAGAAAGATTTATAATTTTGTGTTAAAAAATATGTACGATATTTACTTTTTTTTTGTAATATTATTTTTATCGAAGTGTTTAGTAGGTTATTTATTATTTTTTCGATTAATACAGCATGATGCTGTTTGGATCTGGCTTGGGTATATCTTTTAAATTTTTAACGTCAGTGGTATAAATAGCCGATTTATTGCGACTTCAAACTAACGTTTCCAATCACACCGGATATTATTACGAAGAAGAAAAAAGAAAAAATGCATAGTACCTTAATTTACTTAGTTGATTTTTCATCCCTCTCTATTTGATTCCTAAATAAATAAAGGTTTACAAAGATCTTTAATTCCGTTTAAATATTTGTTTGTCATCCAGAATTATTTGATTACTAAATAAAAAACTATCTTATCATTTTGACTGTATATTACTAACTTTTTATCTTCTTGTATTTTCTTAAATAACATTAAACAAAAAAATACGCTACAAAAACGCAGCGCCAACGCTACCTGTCTGCACCAGCCCTAATAAAGTCACCGATGACAAGTTTAAGCTGAGAGAGTAACGGCTCTTTTTCGAGTACAACTTTTTTGTTTTGATACTTGAAATTGATACATGATGCTATTAAGAACACTTGGGCCGCCGAAAGAGTCTGTCTCCACAGTTTGTTGTTGGGGAGGATGAGTTAAACGGTAGATACGTTACCTGCTTTATTACTTTGAATCAGCTTTCATCTACATTATATTTTAAAATGAAATGGGATGAGAATAATTATTAATTAAAATGAAAATTATGTAAAAGCTTTTGGTCCAAAAAAAAATAGCCCAAAATGAGTATTTTTTTTTATCCGGGATAAGTTAGGCTAGAATTATGACTATAGAAAAAAAAAACAACTAGGTCGGAAAACAACTTGTTTTCAAATAAAAAAATGGGAAATGACGCATAGGGACAAAACATTTTGAGTTAACGGAATGGACGCCATAAAATACTTAAATAGTTAACGTAGCATTTTTTTCTGTTGACACTGTCACATACATGTTCTAGGTTTGAATAATAATCTTCAGTATATAACCTTAATGCCAATCGTTTCACGTCTAATTCATATTTTTTTAAGCATAGTAGGTCAACAATTACATATTCAAAAACACACAAAAAAAATACTGTTATTCATATTGTTTTGTCATAATCTCAATAAAAAATACGCTATTCTAACAGTTCCCCAATCCAACATCCTGTATATCATTGGAATAAGTAGTCATATTAAAACTTTCAAGATACTGTCATCCTCTCCGCTAACCTGTCAACCAAATGAAATCAAACTTGGCCAAATACTACCCGAATTAACATAAAACAATGATTAAAATTCCCTCCGTCTTACACTTTATTAGATATTCCGCGATACCCAGAAATATAAATAAAATGACAATAGAATAATTACCTACAAACAGGGGGTTTACCCTTTATCTCGCTCGGAGTTTTTTGTGGGAGTCGTAAAATTGTAATACTTACATTTATTTAAAATATAGGGTGGTTGTATTTCGCAGCTTATCTTTCGAGGGCCGGTGACATCGATTCTTCTTCTTCTTCTTCTTTCGGTGCCTCTCCAATTACTGAAGGTTGTGACATCGATATTTACGCGAAATTATTTAGGGAAATAATTCGGTAAATGTAGACTGACTGCCGTATTTCTAGTAATTTTTAATACTAAGGTAAGTATTATTCACCCGTACCTAATCAAGTATAAAAAAAGTTTAAAAAAACAAAAACCCGCCTTCAAAAAGTAAAAAAGGGTTTTTGTTTTTTTTTTACTTTTTATTTTTATTTTATACTTTTTAGTGATCATAATTATGCTGTTATATTCCCACTTCTCAATTAATAAGAATCAATAGAACATTTCAATCTCGCCGCAAGCAACGCCGTGGGAAAGTCATAGTCATATATTTAAACCTAAATATGCTTCGTCATAGTCGCTCAACTATCTCAATCGAAATATCTTGTCGCCGCCCTCGAAATATATACTGTTTAGGAGTTCCGGTTCACCAAATAGTGCTTTCCAAGACCAAATACACGAGCTACAATGAAAAATACCAAAATCGCTATAGGTATGCCTATAAATTTTGAAGAGTTCCGTCGATTCCTCATAGATTCCACCATCAGATCTTCATTTTGATAAAAATGGGACCAATCGGGAAGCACCAGCTTTCAAATAAAAAAAGAATCATCAAAATCGGTTCACCCAGTCGACAAACATTAAAAAACCAAATTAAAAAAAATACAGACGAATTGAGAAACTCCTCCTTTTTTTGAAGTCGGTTAAACAGAGGTGATGATTGATTTAATGTCAAAGGAAGAATACGTGTTTTTAAAACCTGTCACAGGGATCATCATAGATTTACTCAAGTATAACATTTCTACAGGGGTGATTTGTTTGTTACTTGTCATTTTTAGCGAATAAAGCTCCGAAAGTCAGTAAGGTACTCTATTATGTTACTTCTAAGTATAGAACCCGGAAAGACCGGATCGATTCTTTTTACAGGAAAAAGTGAAATTTAACTAAGGTGCAAATTTAACAAATGTGTTATGACTGATAATATATTTGCGTGTTAACCTTTATTTCATTAAAAAGTCATACATATCCTAATGCATATTCATTAATTAATTATTAAAAAAAACAATACTAAACACTTGATGAGATAAACAAAAGTAAGTCCAATATAAAATATGTTGGTATTTGTATACCCAGAGCCAGACTAACCAAGTCGGGGCCTGTAGGTAATGCAATTCTGGAGGTCCCTTTAAATTTTCTTCCTTCCTAATAGGACATTTCGATGCTAGTGCGGCAAACTATGTCATTACTTCACGAGTACCGAGATATCAAGACTCGGACGAGTGAAGAATGGCATTTCCGCACGTGTATCGAACGACGTTTTTTAATACATTTGCGAAAAAATGTGTATCTGTGTATGTGTATGTGGGTATCTGTGTCTGTCCTCTTCCCCCCGGACCTCTGAAGTGAGATAACGACGTGTGAACACACTCTGTCCGAAATTACTTAAATCTTAATAAAATTATTAAAACGAAAATTATAACGTCAGATACCAGGAGTGCATAAACATTAGAAGTACCTCCCTAAGTCATCGGCGCTGTGTCGGGTGCGCCCGCCCGCCCGCCCGCCACACCCGCTGCGCCACCCCGTGACGTCATCGCCTGCGATCTAAGTTGCGCTACGCACCCCCTAATTACGAGTACCTCTGGACTCCTAGTACTTTACGAAAACATGCAAACTCTTTGTTTGGATGCTCGGGTTAGCATATTAAAAAAAAAATGGAAAAGTAGAACGCACTACTGCGAAATAGGAAAAGTAAAAAGCACTAGTGCGAAAAAACCCAACTTTCCCCACGATATACAGCTACGAAAAGTACCGCTTTTTGAGCAACTGTATTAAAAAATACATTGTTTTTACCCCTATTTGAAGCGGGATCACTTGCCGATGCGGGGCCCCTAGGCTGGATAATCCGGCCCTGTGTATACCACAGATCAAAACAACCTCATCCCATCAATGCCCCGATGTCAGTATCAGCCATACAACATTCATACAGCATGAAAGCGTCCCATTAGGCTACGTCTACACTGACCGACGTTGACGTTTCTTTCAATGTCTGACCGTCAATAGGACATCATTAACTGGGAAAGCGCATTTACACTGGCGGGTAGAGTAGCTTGACTTGTATACTGGCTTTATATTAAAAACGGCGGTGTTTTAATGTGGGAGGAAGACAGCTGGAGGTATTAATTGCTATCTTTACTCTTCAAGGTTGGCATTATGTATTGTTACTGATTGCTATAGCTACCTTTAGATGTGATATGAAGTGAAATAGAATATATATTCTAAATTCAGTTCGTACTATAAAGATATTTGAACTTGGAGGCGGGAAAATAAAGACATGTCGGCATTGAATTCTACAACGAACTCTGTAACTTTGTACTATATCATGGGTGACTAACTTTGAATACCTACGCAAGTAATAAGTCATTTAATATCAGATGGCATGTAATAGAAATATTTAGTAATATGAAATGTATAATTTATTGATATTGCCAAGGACAAAAATACGCAAGAAATTTTGTAAATTTGTCTTAAGCAGCTTGACTTTACAATTGCATGCTTTTTTTACTGACACAATTTATTTTTCGTCTTTAAATAAAATACTGTCTGGTCTGTAAATTTATTTACTTTTTAAATATATAGTGGTTTAAAAACATAGTTTAAGAACTACGTGTATTCGTCTTATACGGTGCGTCTTAAGCTAATTTAACGTTTAACACTATACCTAGTCCCACTATTTAAGATTAGCATAAAGGAATTTTATTTTTCAGGGTTGAAAACACATTTCGTCCCTTTACCTTCTCAACCTCGTATCTGATCGAATTGTTAGATAGGAAAGTAGTCTTTATTCTTCAGGGAACATGAGTGCTTTTCCTATCTAACTATTCGATCAGATACGAGTTTGAGAAAGTAAAGGGACGATTTGCAGTCTTGAGATTACATTCTTAAGATTGCAAATATCAATAGTTCTTAGAACCTACTAACAATCAAACCCTATACCCATTTTCCTTCTCTATAAGTAAGAGTCATAAAATACTACGAGTATTTAGTGACCATTCCAATAAGACAGTATTTTAATTTCCACGTTCGAACGAGGCACGGGCCCCGGGTCAACACGAGTCCGTCGTTAGAGACGCGGTGTGGACAAACAAACAAACATGTGACCGTTATTAATAGTTGTCTATACTTTTTACTTGTGTAAAAGCAGATGAAACTGGTTTACAAGTTTTCATTTCACTTTACACATGATTGTTGGTCACGGGCTCTATTCTACTCGTTAAGACTATATTGCTTAAGAAATTTTTTCGTTATTGTCAACAATATTATAGGTCTTATTTACTTGACAGTAATGGTGGGCGAGTTAATCCATACAATAGTATACAGGGTGTCCCATAAACCGACGTCAACCCGCCTAGGGCTGATAGAGCAGCTAAAAAGCTATCGATTTAACCACTGTGTATCTTCAGCGATTTTTACTAGTTTCGGAGATACTGAGCGTTAAAATCTGAATTTTTGTATTTAAAATTAAACTTAAACGTATTAAAAAAAAACAACGTTCTTGACAGAATAACGATAATCAAAATCTACGCAGAAAAAGTCGCCGGTAGAAGCTAGTATTATAATTAAACCGACTTTTTCATAGGCTATCTGTCTTGTAACAAACAGGAAAAAGCAATTATCGAGCCCCTCAATAGGATCGAACCGGCTACCCGCTAATGGAGGGCCCTGATTTAGGACTGATCTCGGAATAATGGGGTAAAACCACTGCAGCCGGTAATTTTAGTCGAAAACTGTGGGTAGATATAATAAAGTACGTAGAGAATAAACAATAAATATTTATTTTAACTTACATTTGTTCATGGCAAGTAGAAGGAAGAATGATTTGTGATGATTTGTGATGAGAGCGAGATTATTTTTCTGTGTCTTGCATTGTATTTAAGTATTATTTATCTATATAAATGTGTTTATCGATGTCTAGTACCCATAGTACAAGCCTAGAGCTTAGTTTGGGACTAGGTCGATTTGTATGACATTGTCCTCCGATATTTATTTATTTTATTTATATTATTTTAATGAGGACAAAGGCCACCATGGGGATATATAGGTTATAGGTTATAGGTTAGAGCGGGCTGGTTTCCGCAACTCGACGAATGTATGCGCCTTTTTTGCGTGCTGGGTTTTTGGCACTACTCTTGCCAACCCAGTTCTACCAGGAAGCCTAGCAGACCCTTGATGTTGCCGACGGCTTCCGGTAGCGACATCGGTGTTCCGAGGTGACGGGCCCGGTATGTTGCCACCTCAGGGCATTCCATGATGACGTGGGCCGCGGTTTCCTCCGCCGTCCGCCTAATGTGAACAAGTGTTTGTTAAACAAGGCGTGACCCGATATGGCTCCAGTTAGTAATCGGAGTTGGGCCCTTTTGAGTAGTCGTAGCTTGCGCGACAATCCGGGATTGATTATCGGAAGGGCTTCCTTACTTTGCCTGCAGGTGTTTAGGTTGCTCCAGTAGTGTTGGTGCTTTTCCTTGGTGACTTGGCGCAGTTGGTTCCGCAGCCAGCTGGTCGGCAGGGGCAGAAATGGTTCAGGACCTATCAGTTCCGTTTCTGAGCCCCTTCTCGCGAGTTCGTCACCAGGGGGATTATTACGACATAGCTATGCCGTTCAGTTTGCGCTGAGAGAAAAGGATAGAGTTATAACTGCTATAGTTCTATCCTTTCCGCTCGTAAAATTAACTAAATAGCTACGTCATAATAATCCCCCAGATAGCACGTTGGATTTGAAAACTATAATCCTAAGACTGCAAATGCCTTGCCAACCCTAAATACGAAGGTGGAATGCCTCTATGCTAGTGCGCATTAAGTTCGCTATTTGTAAAATATTTGTACTGTGCATAATTATGTTAATCGGAGTTTAATTCTATTGGAGTTTCCTAGGTTCGATCCCACATGAATTACACTAATCACGGGGTCACCAAATGATTCATTTCATAAACGTATCATTTGACAAACCGCTATTTTTTCCGAAACTGTAAATATTTCAGGATTTATTTCAGGACCATCGGGTAGAACCCTATAGGTTAGGTTAGGTTTGTTTTTTAAAAATCCTGAAATATTTACAGTTTCGGAAAAAAAAGCGGTTTGTCAAATGATATGTTTGTGAAATGAATCATTTGGTGAAACGTTTTTTGGTCAAACATTAGTGAACCCACTAATCACATCACACCTAATAATAATATGTATAACGTGTTAAAAAATACACAAAAAAAAAATACAAAAATAATGTCAACCATTGTAAGCTGTCATTTGAGTCATACAACTTCTTTTGTATATGAGAAAGTGTGTGTTTGTGTGTGTGAGTTAGTTCCTACTTCACACTAAAATGACTAAACGGGTTTCGATAATAAATTTGGAATAAAGATAGCTACGCTTATATAGGTACGCCCAAAAAAAAAACCGTAGGAAAAGTGTAGCAGATTATTAATACCTGGTACTATTCCAAAAGCTGTAGCGGTATGAGGTTAACTGAAAGAGATTGCTTAAAAGGATGATTTCGCCTTTGTACAACCCTACTTTGTTTTCATCTATTTCTAATTATAATCTATTCTTTAGTACGTATAGTAAAGTGATAGCATACATTTTACAACAATTTCCTAATTTGCCCAAAGTCCAACTGCCCCTTTTCTTCTCAAACTTGTATTTTTATGCAAAAAAGATTTAAAAAAAACATACATTTCTTACCGTGTGGGTTAAATGCTGATTGACCTAAACACGAAAGACCCCAGTTTAAGGCACCTTGGACAGATCTTCAACAATAAGGGCACGGTGGGAGTAAGACACATCCCGTCAAATTGTTTCGTCCTCTATTGCCCACTTTGCCGTATAGCAATTAAATTCGCACATGGCTGGACCATTGGGTACCCAGGGACGGACTCAAAAAATATAAATTCGTATAAAATATTTTAAATGGTTTTTGATCCGATATTTAGTGGTATCTAGAGTTTTAGTAGGCGTGTTATCACCGGTCCCTTATTTTACGAACCTGAACCTGACCCTAGATAGGTAAGTAAGTGACAATTCGATGATGACACAATCTCACATAAATATTTGATCTAGCTCAAAAATAAGGCTTATTCTAGGCTTGTTCTATAGATACAAGGCAACGTCAAAAAGACATGTAAATATAAATAAATACTTACCTGAACACATAAAAAACCCCCAAGATTCAGAAATAAAATGCTCAAAAAAAAAACAAATATTTGCTTGTAACAGATATCGAACTCGAAACCATTACCTAGGGTTGCCATGATAGAAATGAAAAGTCCTGAAATAAGTCCTACATCAATGAAAAAGTCCTGACATTTCTCGCAACAACAGAGATTCATTCCCAAATTGTATTGTGCAATTTATTAATTTTATATTGTTATAATTTCAGTATTTTTCAATAGGAAACGTTTAAACCTTTGATTGTTATTTTTGTTAAGTGTTTATGTGTATTTTGTTGATTAGTCTTTATGGATAAATAGATAGTAAACATGTGAATTTAGTTTTTGTATATAATACTTCTTAGAAAACCCCGCCACAATTCTGACAAAAGTACTAAAATCCTGACATGTCAGGACAAATTGTGGCGTATGGCAACCCTAACCTCATCGTCAAACACACGAATGGCGTTCTACATACAAATTCTCATCGCTTCTGCAGCATTCAACACTGTATATTTTCAACGTAAATGTTGAGCCCAGTCCGGCCCAGCGGTCCAGTTGATCAGCGGGTATCGTAAAGATATCAGCGGCCCTCTGTCCGCCCTTTATGACTGACTCGGACACGACGTTCACACTGTGCGGCTTTATTTCACTAAGTTACACAATTACAATTATTTCGGAAAAAAATATGGCTTTTAATAAAATAAGTATTTTTATTCAGTTAATGAGTTTCTTAGTAACTTCGTTTTGTAAAAAATTAGTTAATAAGTTTAGTTAATTATTTGTTGGCGTTCATAATATAGTTACTTAGAATGAGTTAGGTAATTTAGTATTTAGCTTTAGTTATGTATTTATTATTTTTCTGATTTTTTTTGTGTCTTAATAATGCTAATGAAAAAAAAACATATTGATTTAAAAAAAAGGTGGAATTTAAAGGAGTAAAGGCACTATATGCATGAGAACCTTGCAAACATATATTCTTGCATATAAATGTTGCCATTTCATTTCATTTCTCTGACTCATGCATGACTCTGTCCACATAGAAGTTCTTTATCGCTATTATCTTGGGAACTGGCCGATTTTTCGGATAATAAATAGAGCTCCGGGTTTTAAATTATCTTTTTATAAATTGGACCGTTAATAATTATGGTTTTATTCATTAATAATATTGTTGCTGAATACATTATAAATAATGGTATAATAAATGTAAAATACCTAATAATATTTTTAATTAACATCAGAAGGAAGTCTCTCCTGTACGGAACAGGGTTATGTTTTCAAAATGACGGGCGTTTTTCCGATCCTTGATAATAATAAGAGACAAACTAACGTACGTTCCTAGCCCACTGGACTAATCATACATATCGATGGTCTAAAGGACAAAATGTGCTAAGTGCAAATTTTTGTATTTGTAACACCTATCCAAATATACTAAATTGAATAAGTCGAGCAATTGGCTCTACTGTTTGCACCTAAATATAATAAAAAATCACTTGGCACATTTCTCAAACAAAAAATAATCAAAAAATTACCTAACCTGTGGCCATTTCAGATAAGCGTTCTCTAATATAAATATGTGTAATTTCTCGTTAGACTAGAATCAAGTTTGACTTTTATAAATTGATATTTATAGATATTTAAAATAAGAGAAAACTGATTGGATTCTCCGAAAATTGATACATAAATCATAATAACAATCAATTCTTTTTTGTGCCCTTTATTAGTGCACCAGTACGAACGTCCCTCACCAAAGCACTCGCAACTCGCGTGAAGGCCCTTCGTCCGGAGAACGGTTATAGTTACCGTAAACGATCTGCTTCGGTTTGGATGGTCTTGGATATTGTTACCCGACTGCCGAAGAAGGCGGGTAATGTTTTTAATTGTAACCTATCTTAACGTTCCACGATCAGAGAGTCCTGCCAAGATTACGCTAGTTTCTACTCGATGCGTTTTTAAACAAATCGCCTCACTTAGATGACGTGAAACGAAAAGTCACGTGATCTACCAGTGACGCGATTGGCTTAAAAACGAAACGGATAGAAACGCTAGTTAGCGCGATGCATCTTGGCAGGGCCTTAAGATCTGGGACATATTAAGAAAGGGCCAGGTCAGGCTACCCTAAACCGACGCACGTGTATGAAGAGGCTATGAGTGTGGAGGAAGCGAGGTAAGTTTGTCTCTCGAAGCAAATGGAAGGAAGTGGTTTCTGCCTATACCTACGGGAAAGAGGCGTAATTATTGGTATGTATGTATGTATGTACCTATGTTAAGAACCGAACTGTCCGAATTTTGATCAGTTAGGTAAAAAAATATAGCAAGGAGAATGCACACGAGCACTCAGACCACATTTGAATACTCGAGACTTATAATCTCAAAACTGCAATCCTAAGACTTCAAATGCGTTGCCAACCCTGTGGACTAAGATGGAATGCCTCTATGCTAGTAATTTCACCGGTTGTCCTGTCCCCACACCGGAACACAACAAAGCGGACACTGTTGTTTCGTCATTATTTTATTTCTGAAGCCATTAGCTTTCCTGGATTGTTGTTAATCAAACCTAACCTAACCTACAGCTTTTATAAGTAGATATACAGGGTGGAATAAACGAACGCCACATGGACGGCATCTACCTTAAATACCTATTGGAAATAGCAAATCCTTCGCAAAGGAGATTAACTATTATTTTTAAAAACAATAAATACTGCATTATTGAATTTTGGAAAAATATCCTGTTCCTTAACCGGGAATCGAATTGGTCGAATATGACAAAACAATAAAGTCGTATTTTATTATACAGATCGAAAGCGTCATTGATAGTGATCATTTATATCTACAACACATATACCTTTAAATAAAATAAATACCGTAAAAACCTTACTTTATTATTTTATCGTATTCAACCAGTTCGATCCTCGGTTAAGGCAGACGAATTTTCAAAAATCTATACACGCAGGGTTTAATGTGTTCAAAAGTGAAAGTAAGTCTCCTTTGCGTAGAATTTCCTATTTCCAATATTTAAGGTAGATGCCGTCCATGTGGCGTTCGTTTTTTCCACCCTGTATTTATTTTTCGTTTTATAAATTTATATATAATGATATATTTATATAAGTATATATCCATCTGTCTATTTGGCATTGTATTAAATTATTTAACTAAGATCTAGCTCATATTTATTTATTTATTCTTAGAACTTTAAATTGGTTATTTAATATTAACGTAATTATGAAACATCTAGTTCCTTTCATTGTTGTACGTTTGGCTATTTTTTTTTCAAACTTTTCCCAATCGCTCAAAGGTTAACTGGAAGAGATCCCTTAAAGGGATAAGTTCGCCTTTGTACATACCTTTTATGTTTCTGTCTATTTTGTTGTTTGTTATTTTCCCGTTTGTACAATAAAGTATTTACATACATACATACATATATATGTATATAGATATATATATATATATATATTTAATAGGATTGTGAGGCGAGTCATAAATCGCGTAGCTGCAATTTTTTTCCGTTCAATAATTATAATTATTTTTTCCATGCATTAAGTAACGTGTCTCACCCGGATGAGTACCCGTTAAAATCTACACAAGGAATTAAATCCTCTTTCTAATAACACTTAAAAAACAATCAACAGTCTCCACACCCCTGAGCTTCCCCATCACATTAAACATGTCTTTGAGCAATTAGCACTTTTAAAAACCGAGAACAAATAGCGAACTTGCGTTAATCCCAGCAAATGGCAGGTACCCGCATTAAAGTTCAACCCTTTGGGGGCAGGGGTCATTAGGGGGCGGTCATCTTAATCAACCCCTCAAAGGACAATCGGTCTTGACCCCTCGGGTCGTAATCGTGAAACTAATTATTGTTATAGCCTATTATTAGCGAATTTGGGTCGATATTTTATTGAAGTTGGAAGTTTCGTCATTACCGAATGGTTTGTTTGTTATTGACTGGAGAAATGTTTGTTTATACTTATTAATGGTAACTAAAGAAGTTTAAAGATCGTCCTGGCTGGTGCGAAGCTACTGCTGCTATGAGGGCCCTGCCAAGATGCATTACACTAACTAGCGTTTCTATTCGTTTCGTTTTTAAACCAATCGCGTCACTGGGAGATCACGTGATTTTTCGTATCACGTCATCTAGTAGTGTCGCGATTGGTTTAAAAAGGAATCGAATTGAAACGCTAGTTAGCGCAATGCATCTTGGCAGGGCCTTCTGGAACGGTAGCTGGAACTCGAGGGCATGAGGCGCGTTCAGTGTTAGATGTGGCAGCAATGTTCGCACTCGTTAGTAACGGTTGCATGACGTTTTTAATAATTAATTTTCTCATATCTAGTAATCAAATTACTAACGATGCAATATTTGATATAAAAAAAGTTCAATAATGTTTTACCAAATCATCATTTGACGAATTATATCATTTACAAACTTTCAATTCGCAAAGAGGAAGGTACTTCCCGCCACATATTTTTTTGTTATGTTCATTAATCTAACCTGATATAGTTTGTCAAATGATGATTTGGTAAAAAGTCAGGACGCCAAATAAAAAGTGTACTAAATAATATATTTTTACGACCTGTCATCACGCAATAACTAAACTAACTGACTAATATATTATAACTTGTAATTAAACTAAATATATCAAATCTATTCCGCAATACAACTAACTACAGTGTAGACACTACTTTCCCTCTAATTGAGACACGCGTAATAGCTAAAGCGTGCTTATCTTCTCGACTCGTTACATAACTGCTCGCACGTCTCCGAACGGGCAGTCATCAACTCTTCATCGATTAAGCGCTAGATCTCACTTTTTTGTACAACTTATACAATTATTGTCTTAATTGTATGTCCGGAATATTTTATATGTGATTGTTATATTTCTTTTGTTATTTTTTGCTATCTTACCATCTCTTACGGGTCCAGCTGAAAATCAGCGCTGCGGCTCCGTGCCACAGCATAAGCTGAGCTGGCACTCCGTTTTGGCCATTTTATTTTAATTTTAATTAGTTTGGTGTTTTTGTTTTGTCAAATGCATGTGTTTCCTGTTTTTATTTAATAGCCGAATAAATTAATCTATTTATCCATCATTAAACCGATATTCGTTTATGTAGCTAATTCCGTCTGGATGCTAGAAGGCTGACCACCATTACCATTAGACTCTCATGACCACTTCCTTCCACTTCCTCCCCTACTCAACCGTGACGTCACTTCTTGGTGCTGTTAAAACTTTTTTTTTTGTTCTGAACTTTATTTACTATGCAATAAGGTCAATGAAAAGTATTAAATAATAATAAGTTTCAATAAAGATTACATATGGCAATAGTATATACAACAGTTATAGAATTTGTTTGTAAACGACAACAAAAACAATTCCGTATATTAAAAACGAAATTAAAACTCGTTCTCTTTATATTTTTCGTCGATTTGAAAATCGTAATAGTTTCTATAATGTGTCAGGTCTTAGTTTTTATTATTTTTACGAGAACTTTATTTCGTGGCTTGTACAGAGTAAATTATCTTGACTAATAATCATGATCCCTATAATTCTATCTTACTCGTAGTCTCTATCGCGAAGTGACAGCTCGTTAAAAAAAATGAAAAACTCAATTTGTGCGAGACGTATCGTAGCATCTTTTATCTCTGTTCCGCGACGTCAAAGGGCCGTAAACAAGGCACGTACAGTTCGGCCTCACAATTATTGTCTGAGCAAAGAACGCGAAAGGGTTAATTAGTATGGACCGAGGATTGAATTAAAACATGCCGTTGGAGTTGTGGGGACATGACACGGAAAAAAAGCATTTTTTAGGCACCAAAAAAAATACCATACATTTGATTTCGTTTTAAAGAGTTCAGGTTGTTTCAATTGCTATTTTTTTCTTTTCGTTACAAGATGATAATTTCAAACTACTTTTTTCATATGTGTAAAAAACTGTTATAAAAAAAATCTGTTTAACTCGTTATTAAGAATATAATTGTTATTTTCCCTACACATATTATATTTTTCGAACGCAAACTAGACGACGGAATCACCCAGGTTTACTACTGGCTGACTTCTTGGAAAATATGTACCTATATAGTGAACTATTTCTTTCATGGTATTTTTTATGAGAATGGAGCTCGGATTTCGGCCGTACGGCTGTATATCGGTTGGTCTAAAAATTTTTGGCCTATTTTTGTTTCGCCACATATTTTTTTGCATACCAACGTTTCGTCTAATAATTTAAATGACGAAAATTGTTCGATCGAAATTGTTTTGCATAATATTGTTTGGTCGAAAAATTGTTTAGTATAACATTTGTTTGGAATAACCCTGACCGTGAGGCGAAGTCGACGGAGCTCCGCTTCGCGGAGCTCCTATTCCACGTAGTTGTGGCGCTTCGCGCCTTGACACAATTCTAACCTAACCTATAGATTAGTTAAGACCTAGGTGTTTTATACAATATTACAGATTTAGCCTTTTAGTAATTAAAATTTTAGACAGAACAATTTTAGACCAAATGTGCTTTAGAACAAAAAATATGTATGCAAAAAAATCTTTATGCTAAAAAAGAGTTATGCCATTCAACATTATAGGAAACATTTTCGACCAAAAAATTTTAGCTCATAAAATTTTAGGTCAGTCGAAGGGCACCCCGGCCGTGCATAAGGACGGAGTTTTTTTTTGTTAACCTCACTTTTATAATACTTATAATGAGTTGTCATATAAAGTTTAACAAACTTAGGCGTCAACCCGATCTATTGGAAATGAAAAACCACATATAAATCAATGAACAACGCTTGCCAACGTTGCTCCTTCTTTTGACGACGTTATACATATATACATATATACGTTATACATATATATATACTCGTACATACCTTTACGTTCATTCCCAGAGTGGGGTAGGCTGAGCTACAGAATTACCAACAACTCTAAAAATTAGTTGATAATTCTGTAACCACATCATCATCATCATCATCATTTCAGCCACAGGTCGTCCACTGCTGAACATAGGCCTCTCCCAAAGATTTCCACCTCACCCGGTTGGAAGCGGCCTGCATCCAGCGGGTCCCCGCGGACTTGACCAAATCGTCCGTCCATCTCGCGGGGGGTCGCCCTACGCTGCGCTTACCGGTACGTGGTCTCCACTCGAGAACTCTACTGCCCCAGCGGCCATCAGTCCTTCAAGCAATGTGGCCTGCCCATTGTCACTTCACCCTGCTAACCCGATTGGCTATGTCGGTTACTTTAGTTCGTCCACATTTTGCTCGATTTAATTATTTTTTTGGTTTATAAGTGTTTTTTGCAAAACGATTTCTTTTTTTGTGCAATAAAGAGTTTATTACTTAATTAAGCCAAGTAATTAGTGACCTTGCCTATGAAGCTAGCGGTTCCGGATTCGATTCCCGGTAAGGCCGAATACTTGTGTGATGTGATGGACACGATGTTTTCTATGGTTACATCTTGCATCTAAATAATTGTGTCACCTAAGTACGTTATTGTTGCATGTTGTCTAGTATATAATACAAACCAATTAGCAATTTGCTTTGTTAATTTGTGCCAGTTTATCCTTTGATATTTTTTACATACATTACATACTTTCAATCGAGTCTGGTTTCCCAGAGGAGTTTTTCTAATATTTATGAAAAATAGAGACATGCATCTTACTCCTCAGGGTTGGCAACGCATTTGCGGTCTTGGGATTACAGTCTTGAGATTGTAGTCTTGAGGATGAACATGTCTATCGGTCACAGGTCGGTGTGTCGGTGTCGGTGTTGGCCTTCTACATGAAATAAAAAAAAATACTGATGACAAATTTAAGTCATATCCACACTAATCAAAACTGTCACCAATGCATAACACAATAAAGAGGAGACGGATCGCACTTAAAAAAAAACGTATCTCAAGGTCTAAAACAGCAGGGTTTTATCTTGTAATTATATTTATCCCTTAAGAGAAAGAAATAGATAAAGGAATAAATTAGTTTGTCCAATCCAGGCGGCCATTGTTTGCCTTTTGAGTTTTTAATTTATTTCTCGTCTGTTTGGGTTGTGCATTTGATGCATTATTTGGATGTCAAAATGTTTTGTTAGCAGCTTTAATGCAATGCAATATGAGATGACAAAGGCTTTAACAAGATGGTAAAAGGATTTAATATTATAAATGAGAAATATACACTGATAAACATCTTAGTACCAATTTCACCATACGATCTTAACCACTTAACAGACGATTAGAGCTTTAACAGCTGTCAAAAGTATTTAATAACAGTCGATTAACATTGATTAAATTTAGGGAGCACCCTAAAATTTCGAATTATTTAATTCCGAAAATCATAATTCCGAATTTTCACAATACCGAAAATATATAATATAAGGCCGAATTATCAAAATCACGAAAACATTTTTCCGAATATTATATTTACGAATGTTGACAATTATGAATTTTCTTTTTTACGAAAATTATGATTCCGAATATTTGAATTCCAAATTCACAAACCAGATCGGTAATGTAAAATTCGGAATTATGAAACTAACCACTTTAATTTAATTGAAGTATTCTACTTGAAACAAAAGGTAGGTGCGATGACGAGCACGTTACTATATTTGGTCAATCTCACCTTGATAGGTTAGGTTAGGTTAGAGTTGCATCAAGGCGCGAAGCGCCTTAGCTACGCGGAACAGGAGCTACGCCAAGCGGAGCTCCGTCGACTTTGTCGGAAATGACATTTCTTACAGTTTTTGAGCATTATGCATGTTAAAAATTATACTCGGTATTAAGTATACAATATTTTATAAGGCGCTTATTTGAAATAATTAATCTTAGAGAATTCGGGCTGCTAAAATTTCGGAATAATGAATATTCGGGATTCGGAATAGGAATATTCGGAATTGTGATATTCGGTTTTTTTTTCGGGATTTTATTAATTCGGAAATGTGAACTTTCGGAATTTAAAAATTCGTGATTGTGATGCTTCGTGAAACTAAAATTCGGAATTGTGATGATTCGGAAATTTCAAAATCGGAATTCTGAAATTCGTGTTTATCAAATTCGGAATAAAATATTTTGAGATAATGACAATTTTGGTGAAATTGGTACCTACTTAGCCTGTTTGAATTAACAACAACGAGTTGTTGGTAGGTAATTCTGTAGCTCTGTCTACCCCACTCTAGGAATGAAGACGTGAAGGTGTATGTAATGCGAAGCTTGTATTTGGGTTTCGTACCCAAGGGTGCCAACCAGGCCCCTATTTCACCATCCTGACAATGACAGGCGACAGGTGACAATTCGCTATACATTGCAGAGTTAACAAGTTTTCACGTCACTGGGATTCATGTAAGCTACGCCATGTACAGTGAAATGTCACCTGTCACCTGTCATTGTCAGGGTGGTGAATTAGGGAGCTAAAATAATAAATAAATAAAATAACATCACTACCAACTAGGGGAAAGTGTTGTAAAACTTTAAAATTCATCGAACTTCACTTCAACAAAATCACATTGAATCCCTATTCTGAAAACTTTCTAACTTCACCACAGCTCTGCTTTTAACTGACTACTACCAATACTAAACTCCATTCAATAAACTTCATTGATAAGAAGTTAACGTATCTAAGCCCCGCCCACTACCCACATCGCTTCGACTACCCACGGTTATTGGTTATTGATCGGTTTCCGATCAGCCAATCGCAGCGCGCCGGCACGCCTGGCCGCACGCCTACATCGGAAAAATTGGAAAAAGGTTTTTTATAGGGAGGGTAGGATAGATGTCGGGAATTAGTTGGGTCTTTTTTAGGAAGCGGGAAGCTCGAGGTCGAGTTAATAGGGGTTATTTTCTCAGTAGGACCATATATAGCTTCTGATATGGTATCATATTGGTTTTAAGTTGGGTAAAAGCAAAATAAGTGTTACATAGTGAATCAATAGCTTAACAGTAAATAGTTACCAAACAACTTGTACAAAAATATCAATGATTTAATATAGTAAAAAGAGGTAGATATGTTATACGCACTTCGATAGTGGCACCCTAAAACCAAGCCAATTGGTACACCTTTACTTAGTCTTGCGCCGTCAACGGAACCGTGAACTAGTCTGCAGAGCAACATATACTCGTTTTGTTTCGTTCCCTGAAATTAGCATACCATCCTGCTTTCACTTGTCATTTTGTCAATTAGTGTGTAATTGCAATATTTACTGATTATGTGTGCGTAAGCTGGGCCATTTTTACACGCGGAATACCGTATAGGTAACATATCTACCTCTTTTTATATTATATCATTGAAAAATATTATATAAAATAATTACAGAAATGAGAATGGGCAGAAATGTATGAACACTGGCGTAGAAACCAATAACAATAAGCACTATTATCATCGGATATCCTTTTTAATTCTACAACGATTTTGCGTAGCGGGAAATCTCAAATAACTGTGAGAAATATTTAAAAAATCTGGAACATCGGGACGCCTACATAGACGACGTTAGCATAATTACTTTGAAACACCGCTGTCTTTGCATGGCGATACACATCTTCTCTTAAGTATCTGATTAATGTATCACTGTTGATGTCCCAAATAAAATAAATAAATAACTTTTGTCACACAAAGATTTCGGACTACCTGCCATAGTAATAGTTTTACAACTTAGAATTATCTATCCGGTGACAAAACGGTTTTGAAAAATTAAACAAACTAATAGTAGGAGATCCGAATAGGAGATGATTTGCACCGGGCTGTTTATTCGATAAAAATAATTTTATACCAAATTTAATATGCTAAGTAATATACGGCGAATAAGTAAGCTGAAAAATTTCAGTCCAGTATATAATTAATTAAAAAATTAAAAATTAACTTTGTTTAAAAAAATGCAATAGCTTGTTTAATAGACAAATTACATACCAATCGAAAGTATGAAGCCTATAGAATAATGCAAACGTTAGGTTGACTATTTTTTTCCCGTCAAACTATTGGGTATCCAGGTATAAACAGGTAAGTCGGTACTAATATTTTGCACCAAACCTAACGTTTGCATATTCTATAGACTTCATACTTTCGATTAGTATGTAATTTGTCTATTAAAGAAACATTTGCAATTTAAAAAAAAGTTCAATTTTAATTTAAAAGAAAATGATATAAGTACTGGACTGAATTTTTTCAGTCTACCTTATCGCCACATATTATTTAGCGTATTTAATTTGGTATAAAATACTTTTCATCGAATAAACAGCCCGGTGCAAATCGTCTCCTATTCGGATCTTAGACCATAAACAAAGTTAGAACTTAGTGACGGTAGGACATTGTGTATAGTCCTTATATTTTAACCTACCGCTAAGCAGCAGTAAGCATTGTTGGCGTGGGGATAAGACAATCGGTCCATTGACTAGCGTAGAGGTATAGACGCATTTGTAGTCTTTGGATTGAAGTCTTGCGATTGCAAATTTCCTATGGTTCTCAGATTTCACTTACCATGAGGTCTGTGTGCCACAAAAAAGGGTAAAAATTATATACGTTAAATTCATTGATGTTGTACTAAGTTCACTTTACACTGGACGGATGTACTGAAGCTTCGATTGACTATTACAAGTTGACCTCTGCAATACAAATTTCAGCTTAATTCCACATTATTACAAGATACTGGTATATATATATATATGAGGATATACTTTTTTTGATTAAACTACACTATCGGTAACAAAAAGCTGAAAAAATCTTTTTTTTATACGGCAGACGAACACACAGGCTACCTGATAGTAAGTAGGATTTGAGACTCATACACATTTGCATTCTCAAGACTACAATCTCAAGACCGCAATCCTAAGACTGCAAATGCGTTGCCAACCTTGAGGGCTAAGACATAACACCAAGATGCTAGTAATTGACGGTTGTGTTATACTCACCGGTTGTCTTGTCTTGTCTTATTTATTGACAGATTCATTAAAGAAAAAAAAAGTTATAAATGCATACATATTTAGCTAGCTAGTTGCATAGACAAGATGCATAACG
Organism: Acleris literana; assembly: GCA_946894065.1. Taxonomy (NCBI): domain Eukaryota; kingdom Metazoa; phylum Arthropoda; class Insecta; order Lepidoptera; family Tortricidae; genus Acleris; species Acleris literana. Next base: position 4,077,972 of record OX335687.1, read on the forward strand.
CTAACGTAAACGATTTTCGAAAACTGTCAAAATGTATGGAATCGACGCAGGCGCTCGACGCGACCGTTTGACAGCTTACGTCAATCCTATACATTTTGGATAACGATAACGAACGCCGAGGGCATCTTTTTAGGGCCTGATTTTAATAGCTGTATACATTTTCTCGACGACGTAACGTTAATATTACTTAATCGATATCAGGAAAAAGTTTGTGCTCGAGGCACCTTACGACCTTCTCTCTTAAATCGTCCGTATTTTTTATCGTCCGATCCTGCCCGATCGACGTTGGACATGCGCGCTGCCCGACGTTTTTTTACGCGAGGGCGTGGCGTCGTATCGATAGCTATCGATATCGACACGCCTTTCAAACGGTGTCGATGATTGGTTTTGGGCACGCCCTGTATTGATTTTGGATGGTGTTTTTATTGGTGAGATTTGTTTAAAGTTAGGTTTCGGTTATCGGGTTTTATAAACCAGTATGCGATGTTATTTGTTTTTCTATATGTGATACGTTTCATTTGATTTGTTACGCCACGATTCATTAAACTTTGTTGTAAGTGTCCCTGTAAATTGCCTTATATTATAATTTATCCATTAAATTTCCATTTTTTTTCGCCATTACTTTTATATGTGTACGTGATGTCCAATGACTATAAGAACACATTATATCTAAAACTCACGCATTTTGGAAATGTCCATGACACTACGACTTTGGTAGCTAAACCAATACGTAAGAGTCATAATTATCCTACCCCAAGAAGAGACATAATAGTTACATAATACTTTCTTATATTAAGATTTTTTACAACGATGCCTACTTCACATTTCCCACTTCCATCTTTTTGTATTTTTCAAATTACATTTCCATGATTCGATCCCCCGACCTCAATATTCATAGTCCACGACAGAAGCCGCGCGGCCGCGGCGCCGCTCTCCCGACGGACGTAGTTCTCTATCTTATTAGAATTTAAATGGATGACGTCAGTAAATTATCTTCAAAGAATAGAATGCAGCGAGGCACGAAGCTTTATGACCTGGATATTTGAGACCCGGTTCACTGAGGAAATGAATCGGACGTACGGGTTAATTTACTGCACTTTTTATTATTAAAAAGTTAATTACAGGTTGAGCGTATATTTTTACGTATTGTCCTTGGTGGCGTACAATGGTGGTTACCCAGCTGTGATCCTATATATAGGCTGATGTTTTTCAATGCTATGGGAATCCATAATCTATTTTCTTTTGTCTTAGAAATGTTATTGACGTTTAAGTTTAATAGTTCATCTCGTCAATATTTATTAAGAAAAAACTGAATGCAGCGTATATTAAATTAGATGCTTAATGGTTTGTTATAGAATATTTTCATTTAAATCTAGTATTTTGCGGTGTATCTCACTTGACGTTATCAAACAGTGGGTCCCCTTCTGTGATTGTTTAAAAGACTGCAGAATCGATCGATGATTTCCACAGTTTTTAACTGTCACAGGGTGCAAACTAATTAGCCTACGCTATACTTTCAGATAGATTTCTGAAGTCCAACTAACTGGAAGCGAGAATTCTAATAGCTTCTTCTTCTTATAATGCCTTTCCAACTCGTGAAGGTTGGCAGTCAGCTCCGCATATTTCTCTCGGTCTTCATCATCTATTTCAACGAGATTGAAAAGGTCCGCTGCACGTGACTCCAGTCCATTCCCGAATTCTACTAGCGTTAGTAGTAAAACTTTTACTCCTCCTTCTATCTAAAAAACGAGAAGAAAACATATTAAATCTCTATACGTCGAACCGATCATCGTACTGCGCAGACTCGAACCAATACCCGATGGGCCGATACTTCCAATAGGCGGGGCGAGACGCCCACCACACATGGTTTTTATACACACGCCCTATCACTATCTTTAAAAGATATAGGAATCTCGTTAAGACTGCATCGACCGAGCAGTGGCGAACTCACTATTATCATTGCGTTTTTTAATAAACTAAAGTATTGTCTTGAAATCGAGGGATGTTTTTTTGCTGTATAAATGAATACACATTGTAATAAACGAGTAGTCAATTTAACGGAAAAAGGTGGCCACTTTTTTCAATAAGTGACTCACTCACAGTTTATTTGTTATTAAGTTGTCATATACCGTAAAACGGGGTGAGTAGGGGTAAAGGGGTGAGTAGGGACACAAGCTAAAATGAAGCATATGTTACTAATTATAAGACTGAAATTATTTCCAACAGACGTAACGTTATTGTCCAGTTAATAATTGTTCTTATTTGTAACTAGTTATGACTTATTTTAGGTTGTGTCCCTACTCACCCCGTTTTACGGTACCCTATAAATTGTGTATTCATTTGGACAACAATAAAATACTTCGATTTCAAGACAATACTTTAGTTTATTAGAAAACACAATAATAGTAATTAGGGCGCCACTGGACGTTCGGTGCAAAAAACTTTGCTTATTAAGGCCCTGTTGTTTGCAGTAGTTAAACTAGCTAATTGCTAAAATTCGAAAAAGGAATGGAAAGTTTGACACATTTCCTTGAGATTTTAACCATTAGGGTGATGGAACCAGTAATGGACAAGGCACCAATAATGAACACTTGATTCTTATTTTCCAGAAGATAAGGGTTATTCATTTGTTTTGCAACAAATTAATAACAATCAATTTTGGTCCGTATAAAATTTGAATTAAGAGTGAAGTGTTCATCACTGGTGCCTGTCAGCTAAAAGTGTCCATCATTGGTGCCGTCACCCTAGTAACGTTTTTTGACCATTAGTTAGTTTAACTACCGATCAAATAACAGGCCATAAGCCGATAGTCTCATGAAAAATGATTTTATCTATTTTTTAAAGTCGTAAGGCCCAGTGTGCAGTGGAATGTACATAATCAATGCAATTTAATTTGAACTGTGTTGCAATAGCAATAAAGTGTATTTTCCTTTCTTCATAAACTGAAAATGGCATTATCGAACAAACGTAATTGAACTTTATTGCGTTGCTGGTAGATTCAAAGTCCCACTCACAAAAAACTTCCTGTTTCTAGTATAGTGGGCCTTACGAGGTTAAGGCACGAAAAAAGTAAAGAAGTATACAGCATGATGGTGACGATGAGCAGGCTGTGAAGCTAACGGACTTATGCTTTATAAAGATTGCAAGTGCATTAGAGTCGCTTAACTACAAACTCATATGTCCTTGAAATTTGCTATACCAATTTAAGACTTAATTTGTTTGAAAAAAGACGCAAATTCCGTTGTCCTTTTGCATTTATTTTTTATCACATGAAGAAAACAAACTAGTGCACTGGCTAGCTGCCTGACCTACCCCACAAAACTTTAAAAGTTTAGAAGGTGACAATATCTATTTTTTCTTCGGGAAATCTTACAATTTTGTCAAATTTTCGATGACGATGATGGATGGGCGGCCGGAGCAGGCGGGCGGTCGATCGGTCACCCATTCATTCCGAGTAAATTTTAGATACACATGTAAAGTTTTGAGGGACAGGGAGCTAATGGTAAGTGGACTTTACCATTAGTGGTGGTAGAGGAAGCCTATAGACATTTACGACCTCAAAATTGTAATCTTACGATGACGATCTCAAGACTACAAATACGTTGCCAACCCTGAGGACTCAGATGGTTTTTTTTAATACTGGTCATTTCATCGGTGGTTTTACCGCTGCATTCTACAACGTCCCGTGTCAGGTTAGTACTAAAAATTCTTAGCAAGTTGACATTGACGTTGCGAAAGTCGTCATTGAGTAGAATCCAGTGTATAAAAACGTGAGTCTGTTTTAGGGGTTTGAGCGTGTTGAACATGTCGTTGAATTGTAAAGGCGATTCGGCAACGTGACGTATGATGGAAACCCATGCACTGGGGTCCTAGTGAAAAAGGGCATAAGTCGACTTAACTCGTAATAAAAATGGGTATATACATGAATGGAGTGTACTAGACTTAAACCCTTTTTCACTTGATCTTCAGAAGACTTATACCGTTTTGACCAGGACCTCAGCATTTAGTCACAAAAGATTTTTAAAGGCTTCCAAACTGTCATAAAAAAATAGATTCCAAGATCACTGTGGTAAAATAATGCAACCAGAGATTTCCAGAATAATTAGAGATAATAAGAATAAATGAATAAATATAGTAATACCACTTAATAATCTTTTAAAGTGTCAAAAACGAAAAGGTTAATTTGCATCTTGACGGCCAGTTTTCGGGGACGATTCTAAGTAGGATTTATAATTTCCCCGAGTCTTCAGAGGAATAAATAAAGGGAATTAATAGGGAAGTCTTTATTCTTAGTTGTTTTTCTGGAAGGGTTAGCCCATAAACTGTTCTGGTAAGCAGGAAGAGGGGGTTCGATCCTCGGCACAGACACATTATTGCCATAAAATATTGGCAGGTATTCTAGTCTTCGTGTATTTGTATTTTTGTTGACTGAATCACTTTTCAGTATGAAAAACAAATTATACAAAAGTTTTTACGTTCGTAAAAAAATACAACATTGTGTGCTTGATATGAGTACAAATAAATATCAAATTATATCTCTCTTACATCTTCCAGTAACTTTTTAACTTAAAAAGAAATTAATCTGACTTAAAATAATATTTATATGTAACAACAATTTTTTTTAATAATTAGGTCCCAACTTCAATATTCACTTACTAACACACAATTATATTATTATTATTGTTTCTGAAAACCATTAATAACAAGAGCCGTTTTAAATTTAAAAACATCATACCGTATACTGTATCACCTTTACGTACATTAATTTATTAGCCTACAAACTTTATGAAACTGGACTACTTATACAGGTGGATTAAAATTCCACCAAACACTTTGTAATCTTATGGGTTTTGTGCTCCATCCTGTATTACAGGTTTTAAATACGGGTGGATTAAAAAAACACTTAATTATAATAAAATCTTTGCCGTCTTAATCTTATGGGATGTTAACCCCATCCCGTACCACAGATAACCCATTACCAAATCTCACCAATCCCATTAATCCTCCCATTAACTCTTAAAATGTAACTTAACCCCTCCGCTGCAAAGACCAGAAATAAATAATAATAAAGTCCGGACTTAAAATGAAAATGCTGTAGCAGTGTTAAGGAAGTGATATTAATGGTACACCTCATTAGTGTGTTGCTTTTATAATTATGAATTAATATTATGTGAATGCTTTTGTCATCATTTTATTACGTAACTACGGTGAGCAGCCCTTCAAATACGTAATGTAAAATCTATCAATACTAATTGACTTTACGAATCATTGTATTTGGTGTAAAAAAACAATAAATAGGAAACTAAGTACAAAAAATAATGTTAAAAGCCTAAATGAATGAAATCAATCAAATACTTGATGACATTTTTCATATAATAATATTTTTGGCTAGTTTAGTATTATTAATTATCCAGTTAAATAAGTTCAAAAAGGAATTATATTTTAACGTACATAATTATAACATCTGCAATAGATATTTTTTATCTGAACATTATAAAACTACGTATTAATGCGTAAATAGCTGAATCAAACGCGAGAAAGCGACGACTTAGGTTTGGAAGCTTCTACTACTCGACAACAGATGGCGTTAGTAGTCTTTCAGCTACCGTTCTTGTAAAAATATAAAGCTCGAATAAAAATGTAACTCTTCTAACAACATAATTACTAGGAAATATTGAGATTGTAAATTGACATACATTTACAAATGGTTTGACTGTCTGAATCGCTTTGTGTTTAAACAATATGATAATCTCAACTGATTCTACTTTCACACAAACAATGCACATAATAAAAGTCATTAATTTTTGTAAAAAAAATTGTTTCTGATTTACTATTTACACAACGTTACACTTACGTACGTTTTAAAATGAAATGTAACGGAGTCTAAACCTTCGAATTGTTAAATTGTAGCGTTGTAGTTGTAGGTAATCCAGTTTGTACACCAATATTAAAAAACTTGATAACGCAAGTGTTTACCCCGTAACCCTTAAATGATTAGTGGTAGGTACATTCAAGGATTTAATTGTTATGCCACTATGGAACCCTGTCATAATGACAGCGTCAAACCACATGGCAGAAATTAAGCTTAAATGATTAACGTTATGCGACAGGGTTCCATAGTGTCATAACAATTAAAGTCCTTGACTGTACACGATAGTAAAAACCTCTTTCAGATTTCATTACTGCATTCGTATAACAATCTGATATTGTATGTTTTTATACATTATAAGTAATAAATAAATAAATAAATGTAAAATCTTGTCCTTTTGGCTTGCATTAGGTACAATATGCCTAAAATAATGCAGCTAATAGTTTTGTCTAAAGTTTTCTACCACGTATTTTCTGAAAGCCAAAAAACCCGGGTAAGAAAAATACCCGTGTAACCGTTAATTTGTTACACGTTTCGATGTTGCACGCATTTTCTATTAGGAGAATTTCCGTGTAGCAATTTATTGCGGAAAGCGGACAGGTGAAGACTTGTTTATGGGCGATGAGGACGAAGGGTTCTGTAGGTTAATAGAGTTATTAGTAACGGGAAAAAAACTGCTAGGAAATCTTGAATAAAAATGTGTAATAAAGAATTTAGGGTTAATAAAAAAAACAATGTGATATTTAAAAATATGGAGTGTGATATCACCGGTAAAATGAAAACTACGATTTCGTATGATTAAAGTATGTGTAAATAGCATTTAACGAACAAAAAATCAATAAACCTATATTAAACCGAAAAAAATTCATCGGTCTAATTTTTGTCGCTTTTTTTAACAGACGTTTCTGTTAAAATTAAAAATCTTTAAAAAAAAGTATTAACCTTAAAATATTTTTCGTACAAATGATTACAAAAGCAAATTTATATTTGCTTTCTAATACCAAACATATTTTGGAAAAGCTTGAATATACAATACCTGTAAATATTTCCTTAAGAAATTACGTTTCTCTGATCGTTGCTTTCTAGACCATTCATTTTTAAGTGACAATTAACTACCGACGTTTAACTGTCGCAACTAATTTATAAATATAAAAATATCACTGCATAAATCCTTACGGTTACTAAGATGAGATTCCAAAAAAAAACCGCTTATTATTATAACTATGCTGAGTGGGATTCCATTCCAGTGGAATTCCGTAGCAAATTGACTTTAAGATTACTTTTTTACTAAAATTAACCATTTCGCTTGTTATTGTTATGTTATATGTGGCTACATGTTTTCAAAAGTTTTATTTAAAATTGACTGCTATTCTATTATTCTACCTTTTTGCGTTAAAAGTAATAATTTTGTTACTTTAATTTTAAGAGCAAATAAATAAATAACCGAAAGAAACAAAATTAATGGTCTCTAAAAGCCTTACACTAACGGTACCCTAAAAATAAAGAAAAAATAGTCATAAACATGTCGGGGTTGGCAAAGAGACAGTTTGATGCATGTGTGGGAATTAATTCTTTTTTTTAGTATTTAGGGGATTATGGAGAGTGTCGCTTTTACCTCAAGTAGGGGGAAAAGGAGGGGAGGGGAAAACTTCCCATATATTTATGATAAGGACATAGGTATAGGTTACCCTTCACGCTGGGAATAGATACGCTATAGAAAGAGGTATAGTGTTTTCAATGCACTGAAAGCCTCATCACTGGAATTGTGATTTATTACCCGACTGCCGAAGGAGGAGGGTAATGTTTTTGATCTGTATTGTATGGTTCTTTATTTCGATGTAAAAGCTCAACAGATGGACTCCTTTCATCAAGCGAGGTCTCGTTAGTTTCATTTTAGCGTCACGGGTGTAAGGGGGAGGTACTTAATGTAAAAAGGAAAAAAAAACCATATAAAATGAGAACAAACATTATATTATTATTGACGACATCATCCAAACAGCCGTTGGTTTATTTGGACGACACACAAGGTCCTTCCTACACAAAACTTCCTTGTGTTGTGTAAATTTACGTACGATAAAAAATAAAAAGGTTATGGAACACGTGAACTAAGGTCCGACCGAGACCGCTTTTTTAATCTCGGCCGAGACCGAGACCAAGAACGAGAATAAAATAAATTCTCGGCCGAGACCGAGACCGAGACACGAAAAAGGGGGTATTTTTTCTATATTTGCGTTTTTTTAACTATAAAAAAACCCCGTTAATAATCAAAAAAGGTTTTATTATGGTTTTAACAAACTTAATACTCAAAATTGAAAAGAACAATACTTATTGTACGACAAAACAAAGCAATTTTTTGGCATTGTACCCTGTCAAAAAAAAAACGATTGCCGTGGTGTCTCGGCCACGGCCGAGAATCTCGGCCGGTTTGGGCCGAGACCGAGACCGAGATCTCGGCACGATTTTTGGCCGAGATTTGCCGAGACCGAGACTGAGATCTCGGTCGGATCTTAACGTGAACTTCTAACCCGTGAAACCTCAAAATTTGTAACTCACAAGGAAAGGTACCCAACTGTCCGGGTCCGATTTGGTTTATTTTGATATATGTTAGAGAGTGGTCTAAAATATCAGACACGTATTTTTTTAGCTGCCCAATCTCAACCTGTTGGGAGGAATTGACCTCCAAAGTCCTGAAAAGTAAACCCTCTAATTTCTATAGAGAATTAAAAAAAAATGCTATTTTCCTACTTTTTTGATAATATGTCTAAGAACATGAAATAATAATGAGCATGTGTTTTGTTATATCGGCTAAAACTCATATTAAAAAAAAAAAGTGTATCTTCGATGAGAACTTTATAACTTTGAAGGGTATTTTTATTACAGAAATTGGTTAGAAATCTTGGAAACTAGATGTCTGTCACTTATAGTTTGGTCAATCTAAGGTGATCCCTGTGACAGTTCATAAAATATAAACACGTTACATTACTTAGTTTCTTTACATTAATCAATTCAACCCTTGCGACAACGTCCAGTAAATTAAAATTTTAAATGAGTATTCATCTCTTTCCATATGCCCTGCTTGCAAGTATAGCAAGTATTTGAAATGACAAAATACGGCTGTCACTCGAATCACCCAACATTGACCGAATTATAATAATAATCCTGCCAGGCGTATGCATCAAGAATCAGTTCCATACCTTCCATTTTTCGCTTCCTTCCCGGACGCGGGTCATAACTCTGGGTATTGTTCTCTTTCTTGAGACACCGGCGGAGTTGTGAACTTGGAACGGCCATTGTAGCAACTGAGTTATGGGCTCACGACGGATGAGTCCCCGAGTTATTGTTTGGTAATTTTTCTTTTGTAATCACGGATATGAGATGGCGTTGAGATATGAGATTGATCTTAGGGATTTTGACTTTATTGCATATTTTAATTTGGGGTTAATTAAATTATTAAATTACAAAATATATTTAACTGAGCTACGCTATGTGCTGGGGCTTATTTTGAACATGTTAAGCAAATATATATGTATCTACATGAACAAAATCACTGGGTCATCTTCCGGTTGAGCAATTTTTCTGATAATTATGCCAAAAGTAAATATCAAGTTTTGACAAGGTGTGAACAAAGTAAAGTAATTTTTCAAATAAGCGTTTTTAATGATGTCAATAATAATTAAAATTAAAATTAACTCACTACCGCATTTAGAGACGTCAATTAAATTTAATGCTTGTTTAGTGACGTGTTGTCTTATTTTATTGCTATAGCAAAGAAAGTGACAGCAGCAACTTTAATCAAGCATTAAATTTAATTGACGTCTCTGAGTGCGGCAGAAACTTACTGTATTTAACATCTGTCGCTCTGATTTGAAAATTTAAGTCTTGTAGCTTTAATGCATGTAACAGTTTCGAATTGAACCTAATAAAAATAATTAGGTAGGTACCTAACACACACATAAAAAGTGCCTAGGGATATTTTGTATCAATGTATTTTGAGTCAAAACACCAAATTTGTCTAGGGAAACTGTTATCCCATGACTTTTTTGATGTATGTACTTGTATTTTGTAAGACTTAAATTAAAAGTGGCTGTGATAAGTGGACATAAGGAAACTATAGTTAGTTTAATAGCGGAACCCTAACAGTGTGACAAATCGACAACACCCTTAAAACAGTCACATATGTGACTTAGAAGCCTATTAAATACTTAACGTTGAATGCAAAAACGCGTCAACCCTTCGGCTGCGTATCGCTTTTTCCGAAGCGGAGGAATCTCGAATTGCGCCATTCCGAAGATTTATTCGCGTATTATTGCACGGGTACAGAATATGGGCCTGAGCATTGGAAGGGTTAGGTTGTCTTGTATACGGTAGATTAAAGCTGGGATGGTAAGTGTTAAAAGTAACTTTTATGTCTCATCAGAATTTTTTTTAGGTGAGTAAAGTATTTATAGGTTTTAGAGAAGTCATTATAATTAGCTGTTGCACGCAGCTCCGTTCGTGTAGAGATCATTTATCCTATTTTCTAGGAACTGATAGTTTTTGCGGCATTTAAAGTACCTCAAGTCCTTCCTCCTAAATATCATACATACATACCTTCACGCCTGTAATCCCAGAGTGGGGTAGGCAGAGCTACAGAATTACCAAAAACTTAAAAACTTGTTGATAATTCTGTAACCACATTTTGCACAATCAGGCTAAGATGTTTACCAGTGTACTCGTATTAGTGACAGGTTGCAAGCCCATCGCCTAACAGTACTACAAGCCTTTATTCCCGTAGTCGCCTCTTACGACATCCACGGGAAGACATGGACATCCTAAATATATAATTTGATTAAATTCTGTTCTTCAGTTTAGCTAATTAGTAAAAATTATAGTTACTTTTGCATTTATAATATGTGTTGGTATATGTAACTTGGAGTATAACTTAAGAAACATGTGCTAAATTATAATGCTGTATCACACTTAGTAAAACCATATTGCGGAATGTCAAGGTAAAGATAGCCCTTACCTACTTGACAATAATGGCGGCCGAGTTAAAAACAATACGATAAATCAAATCAAATCAATATTTATTTGCATAGAAAAAAGGTTATTACAGGAGTTAGTTATAATTAGTGTTAAAATTGAGCCGCCTCAAATGTATAGTGCTAGTAGCTAGCCATGCTTAGGGACTAGGTAACTTATTATTATTACGTTTTTTATTTATAAAAGTAGTTCGACCCATTATAGGCTGAATTGTATGATGATTAAAGTTTATTTTGAATTTTAATATACTGAACAATAAAGCACAAGTTCTAACTACGACACAATTATTATTATGGTACCAAACGGTACCGCTAGCCGATAATAGGTTAACTGAATAATATCTACTAGTCATAATGTAACATTAAACTTATTACCACGCCATTCTTTAATACGCTGAGTTATTTTGTTATAAATGAGAACCCAGATTGAGTAGCAGTTTTTTTACCCGACTGCCGAAGGAAGAGGGTAATGTGTTTCAAACCTGTATATATAAGTTTGTTCCTTTGTGTCACTATAAAAACTAAACCCGTTGTACGATTTTGATGATTCATATGTCAATCGATTTGTCTTAATCTGGTGAGTGTCACTGAAAATATGACAGTAATCAAAATTCAATATGTCGGAAACCATGACGCCATATTCTGCAAATAAAAAAAAAGTCGACCAAGTTATGACAAGTGCGGTATCATTGAATAGGGATTTAAAAATCATCTTTAGGTTTCTTTCATCATTTTTCATTTTGAATGATCATTTAGGATTTATAACGATTTAAAGTTGGTGAGCAACAGTCGGGTTTTGAAAGCTTGCTTTTTTAACCGAGTTCAAAAAAGGAGGAGGTTATACGTTCCACTGTATGTATTTTTTATTTATTTATGTTCACCGATTACTCCGTCAATTGTCGACCGATTTCAATTTTTTTTTTTTGGTTTGATAGAGTATACTTTCGAGGTGGTCCCATTGTCACCAAATCTGAATCTGATGAGAGGATCCGTGAGGAATTGAGGGAACTCCTCAAATATTGTAGGCAAACATACAACGTGTCCCAAAACTCAACGATAAGCCGGCACCAGAGGATGGAGCTGCTTATGATTAGTCGAGAAAAAATAAAAAAGATAAAAAAGATAAAAGAAATGTATTTAGTAAGTAGGCCGCTCGGGCACTTTTACACGTCAAGATACTACCAATACCAATACCAATAAGGAAAAGATATATTTTTTTCCTTATTTTTTCTCGACTAATCATAAGCAGCTCCATCCTCTGGTGCCGGCTTATCGTTGAGTTTTGGGACACGTGGTATAGCGATTTTAGTATTTTTAGTAACAAATCCAGCATTTGCATTCAGAAAGTATCATTTGGTGAAGTGGAACTGATGATGAAGACCACAGATGGCCACCGGAACTCCTTAACGGTAACGATTTCAAGGGTGGCGATAAGATATCTCATACAACGAAGAATATTTACTTGTTAACCGACTTCAAAAAAGGGGGTTATTGAAATATGACTATGACTTTCCCGCGGCGTTGCTTGCGGCGCGCTTGAAATAACTTAAAGTTTCATATCAACTAAGAAGTGGGACTACGTAACAGCGTATTATGATCACTGAAAAGTATAAAATAAAATAAATGTTTTAAAAAACAAAAAACCGCCTTCAAAAACGCAAAAAAATAACTTCTTTAAAATTGTAGGCACCTAATAGGTTAGTCCAACTGAAGTCGGCGATCACAATATTTTCAACAAAAAGCCGACATCAGTTGGACTAACCTATTAGGTGCCTACAATTTTAAAGAAGTTTTTTTTTTGTTAAAGTTATCTAAACATTGCAATCCTTCGCTGCTTCCCTACAACATGTCAAAGGCGACATTGTTTTATATCTATTGTACTCGGTAAAACCACATTGCTTTTGTCTTGTTATAGTATTATCAACGTTACGATAGCTCTTATTTGGTTGACAGTAAGGTGGCCGAGTTATTAATAATTAATAAACCCACAGATATAAATACAAAAAGATAACGCAAATGCATCTACTTCGCGTGTCCGAATCCGGACTTAAACCCCGACCAAGCGTCGTGGTTGGCTGTCGCTACTGACGTCCCGCGCGCCGGTTGTTGCAGCCGGGCGGCCGTGAAAATTAAGAAAGTTGCGTGATAATAAACTGCAATTGCTGAAAAAAGCGACAACTTTGAATCGGAAAACAGAAAATTCTTCTCTTGGTGTGTCCCAGTTGGTAGCAAAAAGTAAAACGGTTGGTTTTCATACAGATTGAGGTGTTTACGTTATCTATGTGGATAAACCCTATGTATTTGAAATTCGTGTGTAATAATAGTAGTTTACGTGACGGTTGCATAATGCTAATTACGCAGAGTCGCGTACAATACTTTATCTACACACTTATAAGTACTCTAAGATGGGTTCAGAATCCGAATGGCAAATGACCAGCATTACCTTACCTGTGGTAGTAGGTGACAGCGATGACAGCTGTAACGTAATTTTGAAATTACGCTATCGAATATTGTAAGGTAATGAGATCCAAAGGGCATTGGGTAAATTTGTTTGAAGAATATTGTCTTTTTTTTTTTCAGCGGCCACAGATGATTTTTACATAGTTATTTAGAGGATCTCTAAATACACATAGATATATATAATTTATGGCGTTAAATAATATCGGAGCGGAGATTTTAAAGATTTAAGTATTCAGTTTTTAGTACAAAAGTACGCCCAAGTATGAATATTTAAATATCTCGGCTCCGATGCACTTTAGAGTATTACATTACATAACAAAATGTGTTTATTTTTAATAATTCTATCATAATTTACCACTTTTACGAATGGCCGCTCACCTTGAAAATATATGACTTTTACATATGACAACACTTTTACCCAAACCCCTTTGGAACATCTTCCAAAATTAACAGCTGTCATCGCTGTCATGTGTGTAGATAAAATAATGAAACGCTTTTCACACGCTTTTCGACTCTAATACTTATTTCTGAGTCATTAATCTCTGTTTTGTAACCGTCAGCTAATGCCTTCCCAAGATTATGTTTATAACAAAGTTCCGCCGCAACTTTGGCTTCAAAGTGTTTGTTAAGGGCATAAACAATAACTCTATCTGTATTACTCAGATATTAAATAACTCAATTCGTTTCTAATTTGTCGACAATTGTTCCCGACAAAGGCAGTGCACGAACGAGTGCTCGCGAGTATGAAGGAAGTAGGCAGCTAGGGGGCGGAGGGATGGGGTAACGAAGGTATCGATACTTTTATTCAATTTTCTTAGTGTTTTCGGTAGTTGAATTAATAATCCGAGACCAGAAATCACGTTTAGTTTAGCTCGAATTACAATTTGGAGTTACAAAAGTGTCCCGTTTCTTCGTAATCGTGATCGTGTCGGCATATATAAAACAAAACAATGAGAAAGCTGTCGTTACATCGGTCTTGAAGTATCGTTGTAACAGATGTGTCCTCAAATCGTGATCATACTGAAAAAAATATTAGCAAATATCTGCTGAATAATCAAACAGTTTGTCAATATTAGGTTTGATTACAAATAAATCAGTTTCCCGACAGCCATTACATTATTAGCAAATTATAATTAAAAAAATAAGGAGGATATAAAATTAACGATTAGAAAAATATATTTTAATAATACGATCAGATCCAGCGAACGAACGAACGCTGAAGCTGTGAAATGGTAACGATTACGGGGGTAAAATAATTCGTTTCAATGGCTGTGTGTGTTCTTCTGACACAGGATGATACTGAATCAAAAAAAAGAACTGACAAAGCATACTTTAAGCGTACACATCTTACAACGCAACGTGTGTCCATAACGTACGACTTTATCAGGTCATATCTACAGACTGTGTGAGTTTTCTTAGACCATCTTGAACATTTAAAAGTATCGATAAGTCATCCCCCCACCCCTAACCCAACAAAGCAAACACCATTGCCACTGGCGTTGTCGGGTCTGCTCGCCGATGCGTTTATAATATTTCATTTATTCATAATAAATTATAATCGTATATATTGTGACTAGAACGTGGGGTTTAATTTCGTTTCGACGTGCTCGTTTGCCACCGGCGTAACGTCTTGAGCGACGGTTCGTTAGTTTTACGTTTGTTGATAATCGCATGTATCTTTGTGTGTAATTGTTGTGTAATAACTATGAAAGTTGACGAGTTAAGTATAAAACAAAAAGCGGTACAGTATGAAACGGTTACCGTAAGACTTGGCAGTTCGGTGAGGCTAGAAAAGTTGCTTTACACTAACGTAAACAATTTTCGAAAACTGACAAAATGTATGGAATTGACAGCTTACTCCAATCTTATAGATTTTGGATAAGAAGAAGAAGAAATAGACAAATAAAAGAAAACAAATAATATGATAGAAACAGCACGGAGTGTGTGTCCACGCGGTAGCGAATCGGACAGGAGTTAGATGGGCCGACGATTTGGTGGAGGTCCCAGGATTCAACTCGATGGTACAGGGGGCCTAGTCAAGATGCCGTTAAGTTGGCTAATTTTGAAAATCGACAAATTATATAGGGTTGGCGTAAGCCCTAGACAAAATGCATTGCAAGACCATTATCGAAAATATATAGATTGACATAAGCTGCCAGACGGTCGCGTCGAGCGCCTATTTCAATTCCATACATTATGATTATGACAGCTTTCGAAAATCGTTTATCTTAGCGTTAGGCATCTTGTCTTGGCTATCTGATGGCAGATCTTGCGACCGGTTAATTCAACTCCATACATTTCGAGTCGATAGAAAATAGACAGCGTTAGCATCTTGGCTAGGGATACGGAACCTATTTTGTGGCAATCCTTGGGGAAGGCTTATGTCTACTACTGGTTGTCTTTTGGCGGACATGATGATGCAGTCGTTACTTGAGCAACTCTGTTAAAGTCCAGTGAGGCGAGACACGCTAATGTAAACGATTTTCGAAATCTGACAAAATGTATGGAATTGACGTAGGCGCGACCGTCTGACAGCCTACGTCGATCCTATACATTTTGGATAACGATGACGAACGCCGAATGCATCTTGGTCGCCTCAAAGTACCTAGGTAAACGTATACTTTTTGTGTAATTTTTAACTCCCGATAAAAGAGAACGGTGTTTAAAGTTTAAAGTGTGTATTTGTGTATCTATATGTGGCATTGTAGCTCTTAAACGGATGAACCGATTTGGATGCGATTTTTTATCAAAGAAAGCTAGTTTAATCAAAATGTTTTTCCGCTAAGTTTTATCGGTTAATTTAATTTTTATCTTCAATCTAAACATCAGAAGTTTACACAACACTCAAAGATCTCAAATATCAGAACAACACGGGATCAGTTCGGGTGCAAATATTTTTTTATCTCAGTTATAAATCACAATAAAGCGATAGCGACGGCGAGGGTTCCGCACTTCGGAACTCGTATCGCCGAAGATTCTGCGTAGCTACTTCTTGGTACAACGGATACATTTACAGTGGAACTTTGGGAGAATCATCGAGTGAACACGGCAGGAGAGGACAGCGGCATTACAAAATTCGATTAATTAAGACAAATAATGCCATGATTTTGAATGTAACCTAACAATTATGTTTACTTGTTAACCGGTTGTTCGCGATAAAGGCGTAGCTGGATTTGCGGACCCATGGTAATGATTGCGACACAAGTTTTCTGAAATACATGATTATTATGATTTTTAGTAATGTATAAACGAGCGTAGTGACCGCGTTTTAAACGCTAGTAAACGTTTTAATTATTAGTTTATGTTAATGGCGCATAATGAGAGGCATTTACACTGCCGAAAAGCGAGTGTTAAAATAACATCACACTAGTGTTTTAATTCCTAATTATGTGTACAGTCTCATACATAACTTTATCTACTTGCATGTAATAAGTTTTCTACAATAGGTGAGAAACCTGTATTTGCGATTGCCCTGTGTCTTTCAGTGCCTACCTATATCTTAAAATCTACATTAAAGTATCGGTTATGCAATACTTTAATGTTAACATTAAAATACAACCACAGGTACAGGTTTCTTAATATAAGGCCATTTGCTTATTGTTGGGAAGTCAGTGATAATTATGTATGTTGATCAATATCTTAATACGATTATGATGACGACCGAACTGATGCCCAGAAAACCAAAGCATACATTTGTAGAGGTAATAACAACTCTTATGATGTAAATTAGTTAAATGCAGTTGATCTTTGATTTCGCAAATGACGCTTGTATTCTTTTTCAGTTTTAAGTCACCAAGGGTTTTTATAACATACACTATAAACACGTTAATAATGAGCTGTGATATTTTTTAACGGCACAAATGAGCCCTGAACTTGGTCATTCGCAATCTCAAACCGGTAAACTGCTCTCAGACGGTATCTCAAATTGAATATCCAAAGCAGATTCAATCTCGTCGTGTTAGTAATAAGGTTACATTTTCTACAGGAGTGTTTTGAGATAATACCATTTGTCTTAGTAGGGCAGTAAAATTACTAGCATAGAGACATTCCATCTTAGTCCTCAGGGTTGGCAACACACTTGCAGTCTTGGGATTGCATTTTTAAGATTGTAATGTCTATAGGTCTCAGATTTCACTTAACATCAGCCCCGTATTTCACCATCCTGACAATGACAGGTGCCATTTCAGAGTACATGGCGCAGCTAATATGAGACCCAGTAATGTATCAGCGTGTTTTCTTTGCAATGTATACCGAATTGTCACCTGTCACATGTCATTGTCAAGGTGGTGAAATAGGGTGCAGGTGACGTGTGGGCTTGTTTGCTTTTTGTATCTCATAAAAAAGCTCACTAATATTATAAATGCGACAATTTGTGTGTGTTAGTTTGTTACTCCTTCACGCTGAAACGGCTGGACGGATTTGGATAAAATTCGGAATGGAAATAGCTTATACCCTGGATTAACACATAGGCTACTTTTTATCCTAGAAAAAATACCCGAAGAAATAACTTGGGATGGCCAAATAACTTATTCTACGCGAACGAAGTCGCGGGCGAAAGCTAGTACCGAATATTGCAAATGCGTTGCCAACCCTAAGGACTAAGATAGCACCTACAAATCTACTGTTTCTATCTCTCTTCAGTCTTTCTTCGACAGTCGAATTGTAAACACACCCGCGAGAGTCCGATTTATCCGCACTACATCATGCGGGAATATGGGGCGGAAATATATCTATTATCTGATTGTCGACCCCCGAACCCTTTCAACGGCTGACTTGGGAATACTTTGATTTGGGGGTCTATTCTACATCGATCGCCGCTTTGTTTTTTCTACTTTAGGTGGTAATTAGTTGTTTTGTTGTGTATGTTAGGAATACTTTAAGTTTGATAGTGAAAATGCTGAGAAATCAATGTTAGACTTGGTTCTCTACCTATTGGCAGAAATATGTTTGGCACAATGTATCGTTTCCTAACCATTTCATTTGCCAACCCGCTTTTTCTGTAACTGTAAATATTTCTATATTTTTATAAAAAATAATGTAAATTAATACGAATGCTAAGAATACCTTGGACTGCAAAACGCACACGGAAAAAAATAATTGGTCGCTTGTAACAAGATTGTGATTATTGTGCATAAGCGTCTTGATCCCATACGAGCCTAACAAGACGTTAGATACATCAACTAAGACGTTAGATACATCAACTAAGATGTTAGTTGAATCACTAAAGAAATTGCTGTCGTTAACTTTCAGCTTTGGTTGATATAACTAATATCTTAACTATTGTAATCATTTTTTGTCAACTAAGTGAAAATCTCTCTTTGTTGGCTCTCATTCTTTTGAGTGCACCAATGTATCGATCCTGAACCAGCTCCGAATAAAAACTCGCTTGTCCACCATATGCCAACAACGCATTCTTTCTTATTTCGGCCACACAATGCGCAGAGGCGACGTTAATCTGGAAAAACTGATTGTGTTTGGGAATACCGAAGGCAAAAGATCGCGCGGTCGTTCACCAACAAGATGGACTGATCAAGTGAAAGGATTGTCATCCTCCAAATACTACACGGCTGTAAGAGACGCGCTGGACTGAAACCGGTGGAGGCAGATCATCCGCTCCAGATGCAACCCTGGTGCTGACCACGATCCTCAGATATGAGGGACCGACCCCAGAGAGAGAGATAAAAATGTACCTCTAACCTAGGGTTCTACAAGATGGTACTGAAATAAATCCTAAATTATAGCGGGTTCGCCAATTAAACGGTTGGGAAACGATAGATTTTAGCCAAACATATTTCGGCCAAAAGGCAGGATACCGTCACACGGATATGTACATTCTGCCAAATATGTAGTCTGCCATATTGGTAAGAAACCCTTATCGTCCTTAAGGTATTTCTGTCAATTTAGAGGGTTGTATTCAGCGTTTTTTTATTAGCATGTAGAAGGCAAACGAGCACACAGGTCCCTGATAGTAAGTGGGTTCTGTGAACATAGACATTAGTATTCTCAAGACTATATATTTAAGACCCCAAATGCGTTGCTAACCCTGAGGACTAACAGGGAATGCCTCTATGCTAGTAACCTCACCGGTTGTTTTTTCCCACACCGGAGCACAATAATGCAAACACTGCTGTTTGACGGTAAGTCAAAGGGTCATGGTAGTAGCGACCCGGACAGTCCCTTTACAAGGTCCTACCACCACTCACTTACTATGAATAATACATCTTATATGCCTACTTCTTGGTTTTAATCACCTAGAATAGTTATTTGTTATACAAGGGGGGAAAGTTGTATTTTACCTGCGAGTGTTCATTTGAAACACGAGCTAGCGAAAGGATTCTATGATTGACCACGACCGAAGCGAGTGGTTCAAAAATAGAATCCTGAGCGTAGCGAGTGTTTCAACACACGAGACGTAAAATAACTTTTCACCCGTGTATAACACAAAACTTTTCACCTCACTACAGCGAGGAAAATAAGCTCAATTCCGCATTTTGCACGGTTTCCCGTAATTCCACAGGTGTTAATACGTCTTCGTCACTCGAATCACTCATTTTGAATAACAAAACAAACTAGAAAAACTTGCGAATATTTAACGTTGACGGCTTGATTGAAAAGTTTTGACTTAAGTTTTTTTTTATTATTTCGTATGGGTTTTGTTCGCACATCGACTTACTTGGACTGTCAGGACATTTTATTCGTTTTTACAACAAGAATGAAGGTTAATGTTGAATGCTGATATTTATGAATTAAAATAAAGTTGTAAGACTGTATTTAGTGTTTTTTACTCAATGCAATTCATTAATTGTGATGTTAAAAATTCAGAACTTTTAACGTTTTACGTTTTGTTAGCTGTCAAATATCACTTAAGCCGCCTTCAAATGTCAAAACTATTTCTTCACATGTGGATAAAAAGCGATTTTCTCAATGGATATCAAACAAACAAAAATGTCTTTCCGAGCTAGAGAGATGAAAAAGTAGATTGTATAACTAGGGTCTAAAACAAGCCATACCTAGTACCACGAGATGGTTATTTTCCCGAGCAAAGCGAGGGAAAATTGTTCGAGGGGTACCTAATATGGCTTTTAGACCCGAGTAATACACTCTACTTTTCACTTCGATTGTGAGAAAATAAAAACATTACCTATACAAAGGTAAATAATGTTTTAAATACAAAAAACCGCTATCAAAACGCAAAAAATAACTTTTATAAATTGGTAAAATGGACTGACCTATAGGTACTAATCTATAGGTCAGTCCTATTGAAGTCGATGTGTATTGTGATTGGTGGATTTAATTTGGTGAAGTATTATGATTGTTAGATTTAATTTGGTGAAGTATTTTGATTGGTCAAATTAAAATGTTTTGTAAATGTAAATCATTCTATTTTCAATTTCATATTTTCCCTAGGGGAAATATGAATATAATGTATTCTCTAGGGTTTACATGTACTACTTGAGTCTCGCTGGATAAGTCTAATATGACACACTTTTTGAGCATGAGAAGTGAAAATATAATAGTTTGCCTTCTAAGATCCATTGCGATTCCAATATCAAAATCTCAAAAATTTTGAACACATTTTATAACTGGGAAATTGTCACATTTTTGAAGCAACCTAATGCGAAATAAGATACGGTACAAATTGTAACATAACAGAGTCATCACATCATTAAAATTTCGAAAGTACATAATTAAGCTACTTATTACAATGTAAATAAACAACACACGCATCTTTTAAAAGCAAAGTCGCGCCAAAATCAAGTATTAAAACATGTACGAGTCTCAAAGTACCAAGAACTGATACGTAATGTATTCCGGGTCGTTCATAATTTTTTCATAATTTTACGGACCACGGACTGGTTGCAAACAGCCTTAAATTATCAAGTAGGAGAAAGGCTTTAAAAAAACAAAGACCGCCATAAATTACATTAGAATATAAATTAATACGATCACACTATGGAGAAAAAATGGCCAGTACTTTTGTAAAGATTGCAAGCAATTTTTAACTCTATGTGTAAGTATTACAGGTTAGTTAAGTGTGAAAAGGTGGCATAAATATTGTGATTTTAAGGCAAATAGCAGGAAAGAGTGGTGAAGTTTGTTTGATCTTTTTAATCAAGTTTATATGTTTGCTGCATTAAATATATTTTGAATGTGGAATGTTTTTGTTTTAAATTAATGTGTATAAGGTACTTATGTAGATGGTCTGTGACAAGGAGTTACAATGAAATTTCATTCTAAACTGGCCATCCAATACACTTTTATTTAATTTTCAGATTAATTTAAACATAACCCATTGGATCGACAACGAACTGGTCTGTGATATTTATTTATTTATTAGATCTTGATTGCACAAAAATACAAATTTGATTACAAGAGGTGAACTAAATGTCTAATGAAATTCTCTACCAGTTGACCTCTGGGCAAATCAGATTTTTTTTGTAGGTTGGGTAGTAATAGTACGAACGAAAGCATTAAGAGAGAAAAAAAGCATTATAATGCATTGAAAATAAATACATATGTATGCTCAAATATATAGCGGCGGTTGGCGCTGCTCGACAAAAACCCGCGCGTAATAGGGCCTGCTTTCTATGAGCGTCTACCCGCAGACCTAAAAAACGAATCTTCGGATGGAATATTTGGTCGCCGACTTAAAGATCTTTCATTGACGCAATCACTATATTCAGTAAAAGAGTATAGTGATAAATAGGTTAAATTGATTTGTTGTTTTTGTTTTATTTATTATTATTCCCTATTGACATGATCGTTTTAATTTGATTTGTTTTTTTTTTTATTCAATACATGTTTTGACATTTCTGACTGTAGCTTATTTGCTATATTTTTATTTTGTTTAATTTAATTCTTATTTTTACATTTTGACTGCGTTTGTTTATTTTATTTCATTATTATTTTTACTTTTTTTTTTTACACTTTGACGATCTTATTGTGAATTCATTATGATTATGTGACATAGAATAATGTAATTTTCAGTATGAAATAAATGCCTACCTACCTATACTTATACATACATACATAATCTCACGCCGTCGTTCCCAGAGTGGGGTAGGCAGAGCTACAGAATTACAAACATCTCTAAAAACTTGTTGATAATGCTATAACCACAATTTGCACAATTAGGCTAAGATGTTTACCAGCGTATTAGTGACAGGTTGCAAGCCCATCGCCTAACAGTACTACAAGCCTTTATTCCCTTAGTCGTCTCTTCGACATCCACGGGAAGACATGGAGTGGCACTATTCTAACTCGGCAACCACACGAGGACACATACATAACTACATTAAATAAATACACACAAATATAATAATGAGATATCAGTTCGGGGTGAAAATGTGTGCCCGAAAAAATTTATTAAAGGCTTGCCTGATTTGATTTAGTTTAGTTATTAAATATGCTCTGTTATATCCAAGAATATTTCTCAATGCTCTTAAATGTTTCCGAGATTTTTGTAGCAATAACTTAAGAAATTTCCAAGTTTTGGGAAATGTTTTCCAATTTGCACATTGCTAACCGGGAAAAGTGAAGGTAAATAAAAAATACCATGGCATTAATAAACCTTATTTAACAATTCTGAGACCATTTCAAATCTTGTCGTTCCTGCATAATCATAATTATTTTAATATGCAAATAATGATAATAAAATTTGGTACGTTTGTCCGGTTTTTGTTTTCGTTTGTGGCGAGAGCTTATTGGGTTAAACTAAATTATATTTAGCAGGGCAAGGGTTGCCTGCTTACCCTTAATTTTTATTTATGCCTGTTAGCTCACGGGTTCATATTTTAATTATGTAAAAGAAAAGCTTTTGATATTGAAATTAGTTTCGTTTGCTTTTATTTTTTCTTGTTATTTAGACAGTTAATAATTATGTAAATATGTACATGTTTTAAAAAAATGTATCTCCTATAATAATTACGTTGTTTTAGGGTGTCTTAAATATAGACATTTTTTTTGTCATTACGCTAACGGGTATTGGTTCAATATTGACTTGGAAGATTTGAAGCTAGCAATGCACAAGTTGCAGAACATTCAGAAGTTAAGAATTCTTCTCGAGAAATTACTGAGAATATTATTCGGAAACATTTGAGAGCATTGAGAACACGCAAAATTTAAGAATAATCTTAGAAATTTCCGAGAATTTCTCATAAGAAACTTTCACAATTTGAGAAGTTACTTTTTTGTAAAATGCTGTTTTTTGAAGCGGACAACTTACACACGAACAAAGCAAGAAATTTTGGAAATCATTTTGCTTGTTTGTACCTTTGTCATTAACAAAATGATAGATAAAGACATGACACCTCTCTGACTGCTTCGATGGTTACGGATGGAATATTCCTTGCATCGATTGGATCGCGCGGAAGTATCAAAACTTTTTTCAATAACTATAACCAAGTCAATTACTTAAAATATCAACCGAAGACTGCACATACTCCGCCAACATAGTATAGGTACCTCCAGTTATTGGGCTGCCTATAGTAAGTAAATACACGGGGAAAACTAGACGCTCGCCGGCCGGTCTGATTGCGCCCGAAGGCTATTACTGACTAACTCGTACGATGGAGAATACTGCGACCAAGCAGGTTTGATGCTTGCTTTAAGAAATTTCTAGGAGCCCGGGTATTTGCTCGGGTTATAAAAATGTTTTCCCGAAAATGATAACTTGACAAAATGACAGTAAAATCTTAAGAGGTCTCACTGAGAAATCAATGTATTTTTTTTCAACATTTTAAACAAATTAAAAATAGGCTATGTCCACTCGGAATAATGTTTTCAAATGGAAAAAGACTTTTTCGAATAGATTCCGTAGTTCTAGATATACGAACTCACCACATTCTGTTTATAATATTAGTACAGACATAACTACATGCTATTTGCTAGTATACAATTCAAAATTGACCTGTAATTGACGGCCGATACGTCATACCGACGAGATAACTTTTATTTAAAAAATAAATCTCAAAATATGCGGACGTGCGGTGTTTTCCCAGTACGTTATCCGTTCAGCATCTTCTTGAAGATGGCATTATCACGAGCATGGCGGGTGCATATATATTTATATCGGATTCATCGCCATCTCCCAAACGTAAGAACAGTATTTCTGTACAAAAAATTTACACGTCTCTTATAGTCGAGTCGTCACCTCGGTGTTTGCCAAGATGAACGTATAGTATCTATGTAACAGACGAGAGCTATATCTAAAGTATTTCACGTGTTTCTTGACATTTAAATTTGATAGAAAGTGACAGTTGCATCAATTCAACAATAAAAAAGTGCGTTTATGTACGTAAATTAAAATGCGTCATTATAGATTCACAAACTTAAATAATATTGTTCAGGGAAGTATTAGTAAGTAATAAACAGATGCAAATTTCTTAAAGGACCAAGACTACTTAACCCTGCTCCCGCCGTCCGTGACCCAAATGTTGTGATAGCTCCCAATAACACCCCGCGGCCGGCAATTATCGCTCCATTAATTAACCTGCCGATACCGGGAGACCACCAGGTGGGAACAACACCAAGTGGTAACTTTGCCACTTGTACGGTCAAGGAAATGTATTCGCGTACCTTTTTCACTCTTGTTACAATGACAATAAGAGTCACTTATGTAAGTTTTAAGATACGTACAACGTCGCATTCAACAACTTGTATAATTCTCTCCTTCCTCCTTATTTTTGCTATGGTACTAAAATTGTCAATTTTTTTTAATCCAAATTTTAGGTTAGTTTACTTTTATATCAATTTAAAAAAAAAATGTTCAATTGTGAAACCAATCGACCAAATTATTTTCGACCAAACAATATTTAGGACAAAAAATAATTATGCCACTCGATATAATTATATAAAAAAATTGTTGAAAATTTTCAGCTCCCGTGGTTACACTAGGTTTATTTTGTATTTGTAAGTACATATCGTTATGTATTTATTAGTTATTAAACCTTAACTAAATTAAAGAAAAGTAAATTTAGACGAACGTCATGTTGAATTTGAGTATTTTTTTAGGGTTGTCATTTTCTAAAACGACGTCGCGAGCAAACACTAGCATAGACTACAATTTCCAAACCAAAAGACACGCCACTAAACTTTTTCACAATCTAACTTCTCTCATAAATTTCTAGCTAAGCTGACCAAGCCAAGTCAAACGTGAACACCCCAAGTGAACCATGAACGATTAAAAACGTTATCTTGAAAAAATGGCCGCGGATCGGCCGTAATTTTATTATCTTTGAAGGGTTGCTGTAAAGGGTGGATTTTAAATTTAAGGAGGATTTCGGGATTAGCTATGCGTTGTGGAGGAACCGCTGGTAGTAAAGGAAGTGAGATAGGGCAAGCAGCTGGTTTTAGAACCGATATTAATTTTTAACCAGCTTCAAAAAAGGAGGTTCTCAGTTTGACGGAATTTTTCGTAATGTCAACGGTACGATACCTCTTAGGGCCACTTGCACCAAAAATTGGATTATAGTACATTACTACAGAGGCCGGAACAAAAGGGGCTGGCGGCCGAAGATATATAGACGGCCGCGCAAAGCGACGCCGGATAGATCTGAGGCGGGCAACCCATATTTCCCGCCGAGGTATGTATAGTGTTTTTCTCAAACATCAAACATAATCATAATTCATTAAAAAATTAAATAAAAAATTACAAAGTCAAATTACTAAGAGTGCATAAACATTTAAAGTAACCTACAGTGCTCTGTCATCCGCGCTGTGTCGTGTGTGCCCGCCCGCCCGCCGGTGCCCCGCAGCACACCGCCTGCGATCTAAGTTGCGGTACGCACCCCTAATTACCTTTGTTCTCCTAGTACTTTAGATAAATATGCAAACGATTTGGTTGGATACACGGGTTAGTATATTTAAAAAAAAACAGCTATCTAGCCTGTTCATAAACACAGCCGCCATGTTTACACGAAAATAAAAAAAAACTCGTTTATTGTTTTTTTAGTGGCGGAATGTCATTATGCCTGTGCCACAAATTTATGTGGAATGGAAATTAAAAAAGAGGACTTTGCCGGCCTAGGCCTGCACGATTTGTATGAAATCCCATTAACGACCTCTTGTCCTAGCCGCACCTGAAACGTCATACTTGGCGGCCTATTATAAGGAACATAACATCAATATTTCATGGCATGTTTGAGAAAATACACTAACTCGAGTTAGTAAACGTCCGATTCATAGGAAAACTGTCATTTTAACTCGAGTTAGTTTCTTAACCCAGGGTTAAATTTTTGGTGCAAGTGGGCCTTATTTACTTGACAGTAATGACCGCCAAGTTAAAAATACGATAATATGTCAAAAAAAATAAATGGTTTTTCCTACTAGAATAAAGACCTTATACAGTACACCCCACTGTACAGTGTACAGTGTGCCTTTGTACGCTTTAGTACCTTGTCTATTTAATGTGATGTGTAGACTGCCATATATGAACTGTCACAGCGATTAAAGGGACAAGGTACTAAAGTGTTTACATATTTCGCACCTTCAGAACAATAGTGACCTAATTCAAAATTTTTGCTTTCAAACTTCAAGTCATAAATTTATTATTATAGAGACCTAACTCGAAATTTAAAATTTCTGAATTACGTCACTATTGTTTTGAAGGTGCGATTTATGAACTCTACTGTACATAAAATCATTTCGTTTAATAATTCCAGCCGTTGAAAAACTACTAATTAGCCTACATATAAACTTAGAGTATAACGAAAAGTGCCGGCTGCCGGTCTTTTACACATCTTTGCCGAGAAAGGTGAACCAGTGACGTGCTCGAATCACTCGACTTTTTAAGTGGTCTAGGATACGTTGCTACGAATAGCGCTACGAGTTGTAGAGGTGCTACGACTACGAGACGGTTTAAAGATTAGCTAGCTACGAATAAATAGAAGTATTTTGCAATCTTTTATTGAAGAAAATAATGGAAAAATAGTTCCTTAGTGATTTTATTAATGACTGGTTTCCTAATTAATATGTTGTATGCCTTTTTTAGCAAAAACACACACACACACGCACACGCAGCACTAAGTACTTATATGTTAAAGTGGGTGTATCAATCTGTTTCCCAAACTCGAATTATTCGCGTACCCATTTTTCCATTTGCGAATTTTCCCATTCTTAATTTTTGCTGGTCGCATATTTTCCATACTGATTTTTTCCCAGTCGCAAATATATCTGTTTTAATTAGGCAGGTAGGTTTAGGTTATGCTAGTTTTGCAGCAGGCCCAAAGGGCCAAACCACCCAGAAGTAGGGAAATATTTTTGGGCATGACCATATAGTTACTAATAGTAAAGTAGTAGTTATAGTGGTGGTAGGACCTTGTGCGTGGTCCGTCTGGCTCGCTATCACCATTTTATCCTGTAACCTACCGCCAAGCAGCAGTATTTGCATTGTTGTGTTCTTGTATGGGTATAAAAAACCGGTGAAATTGAAGAGGCCTTCCATTTTAGTACGCTAGGTTGGCAACGCATTTGAAGTCTTCGGATTGCAGTCGTAGGTTTGTGTACTCCTGAGAAGGCAATGCCATTTCTGGCCTGTGTATTCGTTTTTATCTTCACCAAATTAAAAAGTATCAGCATTTGCAGCTGTGTTTTAGTTTTGAATTAAAAAAAGGTACTGCAGGTATATGGTATGATAATACAAGTAACTATTGTATTATTAGTTTTAATACTCGTAACTAATTAAAATTAAGCGTAGCAATAAAGAAATCCCAAGATCCCTTGTCTAAAGAAGCGGCCTCCCAAATTAAGAATACCGAAACTCGAAAATTAACAGCGACATAAAAAAAAGCCAAGCAAAATTTATTAAAGCAATAAAACAACAGAAACAGCTAAATATCGCTAATTAATGTAAACATGGCGCGATTAGGGCCACAGACAAACAGACCAAATGGCTTTTTGTTGCAATAAATACCTATAATATTTTTAATTACACCCGTAAAACATAAAGCAGGGAAGATAAAAATGGCGCCATATTGTAAATGCGAGTGGATACGTTGGGGTCCCGTGGGAAGATGTTTAGGAACCTGTACTGTTCTTTTTTTTTTAATTCGTGCCTTGTATAATGCACTAATTATTATAGTGTTTTGAATCCACGATGACGCGCCCCACCATTAAAATTCGTTTGCACCAATGTATGTAACAGTGACTAGTGGAGCGCGCCATCGCGGTTTGATAATCTACTTATGTTCTTACTGGTTACAAAGCCGATTTTTCCAATAGTACATCTTGTTCGAGAAAGAATACGCAGTTGTAAAATAGGTACCTACTTAAAAAATAAATAAATAAATATCAAGGGACAATCTCACACAAATTGACCTAGTCCGAAACTAAGCTCTAGGCTTGTTCTATGGATACTAGGCAACGATAAATTTACTTATATAGATAAATACATACTTAAATACATGGAAAACACCTAAGACTCATGAACAAATACTCGCGCTCATCACACAAATATTTGCCCATACCGGGGATCGAACCCGGGACCGCTAGCTTCGTAGGCAGGGTCACTACCGACTACGCTACCGCGTTCGATCGTTAGTTATATATTTGCTCTAATACTTCTATTTTAAGAAAGAAATAAAACAATAAATAAGTTAATTTACATGGCATCACCTAAGATTTTAATATGACAGGATAAGGTTAGCTGGAAGAGATCCCTTAAAGGGATAAGTCCGCCTTTGTATATTCCAATTCTGTAAATATTGTATTTGATTTGCTGTTTTTTGTACAATAAAGTGTTTACATACATACATACATAATAGTAATTAAAACCATACCGGGTGATCTTGCCTATCCTCGTACAGTTTCCTCGTATCCCTTAGGGATAAGTTCGCCATTTTACATTTAAATCTTAAGTTTATGTACGAATTTGTAATTGTTTTTTTTGTGCAATACAGAGTTTACATACATACATACAATTCCATACCTATTTCGAATTGGTAATACAAAATCAATGTTTTACCTCCTCGTCCTCTTCTAAAGCTTATGCAAGCTGCTAATTTAATAAAAAGTTCTTTTATAATTTTAATTCAATCTCATTTTTTGCTTCATTGCGGATATTCTACCACTGTGTTTAAACTATAACATCGAGTGACAGATCGCACCTTCAGAACAATAGTGACCTAACTCAAAATTTCTGCTTTCAAACTTCAAGTCATAAATTTATTATTATAGAGACCTAACTCGCAAAATAAAATTTCTCAATTAGGTCACTATTGTTCTGAAGGTGCGAATGACAGTTAGGTAAAATGAACACGCGATATATCTTTTGTTCGTTTCTTGAGCAAGAAAATAGTCGATAACTAATCGCTTTCTCGCGAGTTAGACAATTGCTTTAAACAGAACCCATTCGCTATTCCAAATGCATGCTTAATTTTTTTAAACGTATTTTATTATAAATATTAGCCGTTGAAAAACCAGGAGCGGACTCGTGAGGTCACCGGGATAAATAAATTATGACGTAGTGGGCGCTGCGCGTCTCGCGCCCGCAGAGCTTAGCGGGAGAAGACCTGGCAGGGGTTTAACCTTTTAACCGTAAAAAATATACCAAGAGAATTAAGAACTCTTCGTTTTTTGAGGTCTGTTAAGATCCTACTACTATGGCTGCGTTTATCTCGTGACAAAATGTGGATAAAACATTCGTCACTCTCGTACTTATGTACAGTCAAGGACTTTAATTGTTATGCCAGTATAGAACCCTGTTATAATAACAGCGTCAAACCACATGAAAGAAATTACGCTTAAATGAATGATAAACGTTATGCGACAGGGTTCCATAGTGGCATAACACGTACAGTGTGTCAAAGAGTCAAGCCATAAACGCAACCATACTGGGCCCGCTGGAGTACATCGATATGCTAATGAATAGGTTTAAAACGGCTCGTACTAATAAATAAATGTATTTTTCATCACATTTGCTCGTAAATTGTGTCCTAATATGCTAGAAAAATCGACCGTAAATTCAAGATAATACCCGCGGGCCTTTTTTTACCATTACGCCCTATCGTGCGTAATAGATTTTTTTTAAATATAATACGTGGACTCAAACTATCATAATTCGTCAGGACCCCAATTCTTGTGCCATTCGATATGAAGTTTCGTCGATGAAATGTCAGTTGCATACGATTTTCTAAATATCTCGC
Organism: Acleris literana; assembly: GCA_946894065.1. Classification (NCBI taxonomy): domain Eukaryota; kingdom Metazoa; phylum Arthropoda; class Insecta; order Lepidoptera; family Tortricidae; genus Acleris; species Acleris literana. The sequence goes on from OX335687.1 coordinate 4,108,463, forward strand.
ATATAAACTATTGATCTCGACTGCCACTAGAATCGGACTCCTGAACACGTTTGACATCATCTGTGGTAAGTCATAGACAATGATGTAGTCTAGTCTGCCGCTAATTTATAAATACTGAGTATAAACTGTGTGATTCCAAAATAATAATTAAAAGGGTGTCTTTGTGCACATATTAAAATTTATATATCTAACTTCTAACAGACTCTCGTTTGTAATTCTGTCTTTACCACCATTAATACACAATGTACTATTAAGTTTCTTAAATATATACATATATCTATGGCAGGGCGCTCTGAATGCACTAACAAAAGTTTTAATACTTTGCCGTCTCCTCTAAACTTTCCATAGCTAACTCAACGTAGGTTAAAAAAAAACGCCGCCTGTCTAATGAATTTATGGCCAGGAACTTGTCCTCGCAGAATTTTTTTCTCTAGAGACGCGATAGCCCGATAGCGATGGAGCGTGACGAATAGCGCCCGCCATTTTGTTTTTATATAGCATTCAAAATGGCCGCGCTAGGTCTGTGTTAATGGTTTTGCGAAATGAGTGTGTATTTGTTAAGCATTGTGTTTTTAATTTGATTTGACATATTTAAGGTTTTTCTTTCAACCCACTCGCAATCCATGGATTGGAGAAACGTTTACATAAAGGCCTTTGTTCAGTTCGAACAAAGATGAAACCGTACATAGGTTTGAACTTTTGTTATTGAAAGGAAAATTGGTTCAATTGTTTTATATGAACGGTAATGCAATAGGGAGTTTACGTACTTATATAAAGATGGAAATAAATAAATAAATAAATATCAAGGGACGATCTCACACAAATCGACCTAGTCCCAAACTAAGCTCTAGGCTTGTACTATGGGTACTAGACAACGATATAAATACTTATATAGAGAAATATATACTTAAATACATAGAAAACATCCACGACTCGGGAACAAATACTCGTGCTCATCACACAAATATCTGCCCTTACCGGGATTTGAACCCAGGACCGCTAGCTTCGTAGGCAGGGTCACTACCAACTAGGCTAGCACGTCGTCAAATGAAAATGGAAATGAATGTACAAAAAGGAAAATTACAAACGTGTGTCTGTTTTAATAGATCAGTTTCAATTTTTAACCCCCAAACTGCCGTACTTAGAGATATTTAAAAGACAATCTGAGAGCGGCCGAAAGTGACTAACGGTCGGCACTCATAGTCATTTAATAACGATTAAAGGCCTGTTGTTTGATCGGTAGTTAAACTAACTAACGGTCAAAGAACTCTGTGAAAAGCAAGCTTTAAAAACCCAACTGCATTTTTTATACTGTCGTCGATATACCTACATATGTTACTAATTATCATTTGGCCATTGTTGTTATTTCAATTTTAACAGTTTAGGTATCCTATGACACTCTCGCTGCGAAGACGAATCCAATGATACCTCATTTGTCAAAATCGTCCAAGCCGTTTTTGCTGTAGCGGGGAACATAGAAATGGACATACATGACGGTGAAAAACATAACCCTCCGCCGCAGTCGGGTAAAAACGTTACTAATGGTTAAAATCTCAAGGAAATGTGCCAATTTTTCGATCCCTTTTTCGAATTTTAACTATTAATTGAGTTAACTACTGATCAAACAACAGGCCCTAAGTCATTCCTTAGTGACGACCTTTTCTACATAAGTTTGAAAAAGGAACGAGGTAATTGTCTCTACCTATATTAATGTCTTTGAGTGCGGCGGTAAAACTCATCAAAATTGCCGATTTTTAGTGATTGATCGATTTTTTAATCCTATCTCATCATCATCATCATCATGTCAGCCGAAAGACGTCCACTGCTGGACATAGGCCTCCCCCAAGGCTCTCCACTCAGACCGATCTTGTGCTTTTCGCATCCACCGCGTTCCCGCGATCTTTACAAGGTCGTCTCTCCATCTTGTTGGAGGCCTACCTACAGCTCGTCTCCCGGTCCGCGGACGCCACTCAAGAACCTTCTGACCCCATCGGCCATCAGTCCTGCGAGCAATGTGCCCCGCCCACTGCCACTTAAGTTTGGCTATTCTTCGGTTAATCCTATCTATGTATACCTTAATTTTAAAAAAAAATGGCAGATTACATAATATATTAAGTTACCAAGTCCACAATATCAAACAAGTTTTTAAAGCCTGTTAACCTTTTCGGCGTTTGTCAAAGTTTAATACACTTTCGATTCATCGATTGTTCAAAACAAAACAACAACGTAGAAGCCGACGGTTTACATAACCACTTAAACAATATAGACGAATAACCCCGGTGTGGTTTGTTTCGCAATATAAAAACCCCCCATCCAATTAACTCAAACTAATCAATACGACCGCATAAAATGCATTGTACCGAAATGAAACTACCGTCAACATAACAGAAAGTACCGACGTCAAATTAATTGGCAAATAAAACTTAACGCGCGGTCAATCCCGATAAACCGGTTACAGCTGGTTGCTACCGGATCAATCCGGTTCAGTGTTGATTGAAAGTCGACTTTGATGCTGAGGGATTAAAGTTAATTTTATTCTGGGTTGGTTTCTGTGTGTAGTTTTGTCTTGAACTGTGGGACACTTTCATCTGACCAATACCTATTGATTTTATTATGTACCTATTTTTGTTGTTAGTAATTATACAGGGTGTCGCTAAAACCAACGCTAAAACTGAGAGTGCTGATAGAGCAGCTAAAACGTTATCGATTTAATCCCTATACAGGGTGGAAAGTTCGAATGCCATATGGAAGGCAACTACCTTAAATATTAGAAATAGCACATTCTGTGTACAGGAGACTTTCCTTTATTTTTAAAAACTATAAATTAAACATTTATGGATTTTTGAAAAATCGTCTGTCTCAACCGGGACACGAAAGAAGACGGTGCAGATCGAAAGGCTTACCGATATGGTTCATTTATCTCTAAATAACAAACACAATCAAAATAACGGAAGGCCATGAATACTAGAAATGTACCGCAGCTACCTGAAATATTGGAAATAGCAAATTTTACGCAATGGAGACTAACTTTTATTTTAGAAAATAATTAATAGTGCATTAATGGATTTTAAAAATCGCCTCACTTAACCGGGAATGGATTGGATTCCCGGTTAAGAGAGGCGATTTTTCAAAAATGTTTCAGGTAGCTGCGGTACATTTCCCGTGACGGGTGAAAACATAGTTAAATGATAATTGCTAGTATTCATGGCCTTCCGTTATTCTGATTGTGTTTGTTACTTAGAGATAAATGAACCATATCGGTAACCCTTTCGATCTGCATCATAAAATATGGCATGTTATTTTACCGCATTTGACCGACCGGTTCGAGTCCCGGTTGAGACAGACGATTTTTCAAAAATCCTTAATTGCAGAGTTTATAGTTTTTAAAAATAAAGGAAAGTCTCCTTTACACAGAATGTGCTATTTCCAATATTTAAGGTAGTTGCCTTCCATGTGGCATTCGAACTTTCCACCCAGTATATATTCAGCAATTGTTACTAGTTTCGGAGATATTGATCATATTAATCTGAATTTTTGTAATTTTCCCTTAAGTCCGTGTCACGAAAAATCATTAATTTCATGTTTTTGTTTTCATAAGTTTTTCAGTGGTATCATACATAAGTAGAATCGTTACGAATCAGCGAAGATTTTAAACCTATCTGCCCGTTTTTTTTCAAGTATTTTTTTTATGTATTCACATAACGTTGTTTTTTCTATACAAAGTGAAAAGTAAACACTGGGACACAAACTTTATGTGATTACTTAAAAAAAATATATATGGGCAAACTGGTTTAAAAACTTCGCTGATTCGTAATGACTGTAATTATGTAAGATATATCCAAAATAGAATCTTAACCGCTGTCAATATTGTCGATGTCGAAAAAGATCGCAAAGTCGATAACAGGCGGCCAAATCATATTTCTGGAATATACCTACTGGGGCCCTATACTACTTGGTAAAACCATATTACTTTTGACATGTTATCGCACTGTCAGTGTTATAACAGCTCTTATTTACTTGACAGTAATGGCGGCCGAGTTGAAAAAAATACCGAAACACGTCAAAGGCAATATCATTTTATGTAGAAAAGAGGCCCTGTATTCTTGACTTCGTAAAACTATAATAAAATACCCGTTGCGAAACCCTCCCAAGGGTTTAAAATCGACAACCTATAAAACATGACATTAACCGAAGGCCGTTAACATTATCGCCAAACTATCGGCATTGTCCAGCGGTCCGGGGTTCGAGTTCGACCTTTGCCTAAACCAATTGCCCGTGGAATCGGTTAACCAACCGGAAAATATATCCGGTGCCTTTCCGTTGATGCCGTTACGAGTGGGTACTGAAACTATGGAGTTCGGACATTAAATACTGTCAAACTAAAGACAGAATTTCGTAGCGGCGTACGCTATACGCATAAAAAAGACTGTTATTCTAACTTAAAATAGTCATTTTAGTAAGTATAATAAATTAAATGAATTTGAAATCCGGGATCACTTTATTTGCCCGAATTTCATTTGCCATAATTGTATCACTTGACATAATATTCATTTGCCATAAAAACATTTTTTCTGAAACCGTAAAGCTTTCAGGTAATTTTACCGTAAAGCTTTCAGGTAATTTTTACATGCCATCGTATAGAGCCCTATAGGTTAGGTTAGGTTTGTTTTATAACGATTCTGAATAGTTCATGGTTTCAGATAAAATGTCTTTATGGCAAAAGAATATTATGGCAAGTGATACAATTACGGTAATTGAAATTCGGACAAACGATAGAGAACCGCTTTTCATTTATTTTCATAGCCTAAAGTATATTTTTCACAAGGTCGTTGACAAAAAAAAAACATGTTTTCATATTCAATTGTTTAAGTAACCTGTAAAAGTTTAGCTATTAAAACTTGCCAAGTTCCATTAATTACTAAGAAACATAATAAACTATTTTTAACCCGCAAAAAACAATGTAAATTCTGAAACAAAGCTTCAAAGAACTTCCATGTGACTTGGCAACCATTTGGATTTTAATTCTGACAATCCTTTTTTAGGTACACTTTTAGGCCACTATGTCTTAGTCAACGTGACGTTGTAAACCAAATCATAGGAAGTCTCTTACGTTTTGGTTGTCAACAACACTTTCACATAGTCCATAGCGCCTGGAAATCAAATTGTTTGCCTGTACATTTGTGTTATTTTTATGGCAAAGAGAAGGCCAACTACCCATCTTAGAACTATGGAAATTTGCATTCTCAAGACTATTATCTGAAGACTGCAATCTTAAGACTACAAAAGCCTTCGAAGCTAACAGTCCCAGATTCGATTCCCAGAATGGAAAAATAGGTCCCTGAGTCTTGGGTATTTACTATGTATTGAAGTATTGTATTTGTATACTATAAAAAGGTCCTTACTTCGCATAGTACTGAGTCCCCTAACCATGGGCATTGCGTGTAACGGTTATTGGTGCCCTGTCTGTGATGTCTTGGCTATAGCTTCGACTCGCTTCACTGGATGAAGTGCTTTGCTAACTAGCTACGATTCGAAAAGCGATATCTGAACATAGAGGCTTTATTTTGATTTGTTCTACTTCATTGTATTTATTATACAAAAAAAGAACAATAGAAAAAGGAAAAGACAAATAGACGACATGTAGTGGTATTGCTAGTTAGTTAACGTTATTGTAGCTCATATAGTCATGTGAATAAGAGCTACGTAAGGCGAACAATATGACGATAATATTAAAGCAAGTTACAATAAATTGGAATAAGGTCCTTGAGCAAACTAGAGATAAAACGAAGACCACACGCGAGTAAAAAAATATTTTACGATATACTAATGCGGTAACGCACCGACAACTCTACTCGAGTTGCTGGTGTCCATGGGCGGTGGTGATTACTTCCCATCTGCGCCTCTATTCAACACGGTAAAAACAATATCGCATTTGATCTGTTATCGTATTGTCAACGTTTTGATAGCTCTTATTTTCTTGACAGTAATGGCGGCTGACGTCATAACAATACCATAACAGGCAAACTACGATGTCGTTTTTATCGCCTAGAATAGAGGCGCAGGTTACCTACAATTTCGTTTGCCAGCCACTCTTAAAAAAAACACTGTAGAAATCTGTCAATATGTATGGAATTGACAAAGGCAATCATGACAGTTGATTTCTATAGTCGATAACGATCGCAAAATACCATAGATCTCACAGATCTCAACACAAGTAACGGTGTCTAAACATGTACCAGACGTACATAAAGTATACATTTATTTACATAGTGTTATCTCCCTCTTTGACATCGACTAGGGTATTTAAATTCATAGTCTTATGAAGGGGAGGGGGCGGGGCGTGACTGTACACTTTTTGGCTTCGGCTAAGCCGGATAGCCACTAAACTGGAAAGGCAAAGAGAGGTAAGTCATCAATTTTATATTTTTAGAAAATAAATATGCAAAAAAAACTAGTTTAGGTACCAACGCATTGTTTAGGGACTTTAGTTGTGAAATTCGAAGTAATACTTTCAATTAAAAAAATCTTTACCCTAAGCTTTGCATATATAAAATTAATTTTAATTGTTTGATTTCGAGAGTCGTTAACTTTTGTAAGTGTAACTTCTACATGGTGTTTTGCTACGATCGCCTTTCCCTTCCACGTTACTAGTAGGGTTACCTAGGATACATTATATTTTGCTCGAGGAATTCGATCAGACTTATCACCTAATGCCTATATTAAATGCAATTACCTACCTAATATATTCAAAAATCTCCATGTCCGGTTGTTATTTCCATTAGTACCTACTGGCTTTTGCGACCCGTCCACGTAGAAGACGTTTATCGCGAGTAAAAGATACTACATGTCCGTTCTTGGGGTTACAGCTATCTCGATACCAAATTTCATCGAATTCGGTTCAGCGGTTTAACCCTGAAAGCGTAACGGAAAAAGTTACTTTTGCATTTGTAATATCGGTATGTAAGTTTGGATTATGTTTGTATGTAAACACTTTATTGTATAAACATGAAAATAATAAAAAAAGTCAAAAATTTAGCAGGGATAAACGAAAGCGAATTAAGTATTCGTTTATTATATTGATGATGACAATCAATACCGTCTTAACTCGAAATGTGACACTGTTGAAAAATTTATTCTAATTTCAAACTAGTACAAATAGTTACCCATTACAATTTATTTTTGAGTTAATACGGTATTGAATGTCTTGTGCGATATGTGTTTTCAAATTGAATAAATAAACAGCTAAAGTATCGTGTAGAAATTAACAGTTAATCTTTAACACAAAAAATATAAATCTTTGTTTACTTTTTCTCCTTTTGCACTTAGCAGGTTTTACCTCTCGGGCTTCTCGAAGGAGTTAAAATGCTATAGTTCGTGCCGCGGCATAAATTAGCGGCAGTAACTCGCAAGAAACCGGCGCGCATACTATCACAGGACGAGATTAACGAATCCGACGATTAATATTCATATAGCAAAAATTGCTGGAGTTTCGATTAGCAGATAAATGTACTTAGCGGGTTTTACCAGGCGGGGGCAAGTTAATTAGATTTGAGGTTCCATTATGATATAGGTTCATTCGTTTTTTGTGAGGCGAGTTTGTCTTATGGTGACGGCACCAATGATGGACACTTTTAGCTGACAGGCACCAGTAATGGACACTTCACTCTTAATTCAAATTTCATACGGTCGTAAATTGATTGTTTCAATACAAATGAATAACCCTTATCTTCTGTAAAATAACACTCACGTGTCCATTATTGGTGCCTTGTCCATTACTGGTTCCGTCACCCTAGTGCTTTATTGACGAAACCAGTAATGGAAAAGGGCCAATGATGGACACTTTATTTATTTTCCAGAAAAAAGGGTTGTTCATTTGTTTTGCAACAATCAATTTACGACCGTATGAAATTTGAATTAAGAGTGAAGTGTCGATTACTGGTGCCTGTCAGTTAAAAGTGTCCAACACTGGTGCCATCACCCTATAGGCCTCCATCAGATCGGACAGCGTGGCAAATCTACAGGACTTGTTACGCTGAATGTGTACCGTAAATCATGAGCTCGGGATGGATCACATCGCGACACTACGAGGGTTAATCAATAAGTTTTTAGAATCGGTATAAAAAAAAACAAAAACCCGCCTTCAAAAAGCAAAAAATAACTTCTTTAAAATGGTAGGTAAATAAGTCAGTCCAACTGAAGTCTGCTTTTGGTTAAAATATTGTTGGACGCCGACTTCAGTTGGACTGACCCTATTTACCTACCATTTTAAAGAAGTTATTTTTTGCTTTTTGAAGGCGGGTTTTTGTTTTTTTAAACATTTATTTTATTTTATACTTTTTAGTGATCCTATTTATGCTGTTACGTAGCTCCACTTCTAAATATTAATGAGAAACTATAGAAAATTTCAAGCTCGCCGCAGATAACGCCGCGGGAATGTCATAGTCATATTTAAACCTAAATGTGCTTCGTCATAGTCGCTCAACTACCTTTATCGAAATATCTTATCGCCACCCTTGAAATAGGTACCGTTAAGGAGTTCCGGTGGCCATCTGTGGTCTTCATCATCAGTTCCACTTCACCATATAGTACTTTTTATAAGCAAATGCATGAGTTACAGTGAAAAATACCAAAATCGCTATAGGTGTGCCTATAATATTTGAGGAGTTCTCTTGATTTCTCCAAGATCCCATCATCAGATCCTGACGTGGTAACAATAGGACCAACTAGAAAGTATAACCATTCGAACAACGAAAAAATTTTTCAAATCTGTCCAGTGGTCTTCGAGTAATCGGGGAACATACATTAAAAAAAAAAAACCCGACGAATTGAGAACCTTCTTTTTTTTGAAGTCGGTTAAAAACGGGAGATATGTAAATCGTTATATTTTAATTGGAATATGCACACTTTCTATATTTAGAAACATTTATTAACGTCATTGAAATGTTTTATTTTACCGCTATAAAAATATATTTACTTTTAGAGGTCAAATTTTGTACCTTCACTAAGTCATCATCAGCTTGTGATTTTTATGTACCTAGTTGATTTGAACATTGGTGAGTGAGAAGTAGTAGTCAAAAGTTAGGGCTATTAACAGAGGCAGCATCCTTGTGAATTACATGGCTCTGAAGCATAATTCCTGCCGAAAATACGTAATTTTTTTTTATCACTTTTTTTTTCCTTAACTATACGGCAGAATAATGTTATATAACTCTCCTAGATTATTTGATAATTGCTAAAAGCTAATATCACAGTATTAATTTGTAGGCCTCAATAATCCCGGAAAAGGCCGAAAAAGCCTAAATGTTGGTGACCGAGCTGGAAATAAAAAATTCCCTTGCGAAGATAGCTTGTTTATCCTTAAAATCATAATGATATACCAAGGTTTCATTTTCAATAAAAACAATATTATTAGGGCATCAGGACTTTCTCCACACCGCTCCAAATAATTACAAAACTAACTCTTATTTTTGCCGTCTTGTAAAATTGTTCATACAGATGTTTTTTGTTTAGCTATCACAGAAAAACAAATGAAGATTGTTAAAAACAAAATATCTAATTTAACGTTGATTAGTGCCATGGTATAATAGTCCACATTAGAATAATAAGATTATGAGCATGGTTCATACCGATTCTAAAAACTTATTGATGACCCCTCGTATGTACGTCGTAACATGGCGAATACCGTCCTCATTACCAGTACTGACATGGTCAGAGAACCATGATACGATGAAAATGTTACAAATGTGGACCCACCATTTGCTTAGTTGGTTGTAAGGTTGTAACTCTGCCTACGAAGCTCTCGGCCCTGGCTTCAAATCCCGGCAAGGGCAGATATTTGTGTGACGATCGCGAGTATTTGGTTAAGTAAGAAGCAATAAAAAAATTTATACAAATGAACGTTACTATTCCTATGATTTAAAGTGTTTTTCATATACAGAGTGTCTCAAAACTTGACGTTAAAACTATTTTCTGGAAGAAAGGGACTTTTTATGGCGGATACCCTTTATATGTATAAGTATTTAATTGTGACTAAATTTATGTTTTTGTTTGAAGAATATCCTTCTCAGCAGCAACCTTAAATTGTGTCTGTTTGGCCCATTGATTGGTAGAGAATGCAGTAGTGCATTAAGTCCGCCATTTGTCTCTACTTTGTGTATTGTGCAATAAAGTTAAACTTAATATTCTTACTTCGCAATGACATGTTCGATTGAAATCAAACGGACAGACAAACATTCTATCGCATTTATAATACATACAAGTATTAGGGACTAGTACGGACGGATGGAGTAGCCACAGTGCAATCGAATCCAATTTAAATTGCTCCCTAGGTCGTAAACTATTGAACTCATGTAGGGTTCACGCTACGCTGGCCGAGAGAGCCAATAAAGCGGCCGTCTTTACGACCACACACCGCTATTAGGCGATCGCTATTAGCTTCGGAAGAGAAGTGGGAATGAATAAATTGATGTGGTATTTTTATGAAAAAAGACAATTGTTAGTTAGAAATAGTAGTTTACATGACGGTTACGTAATGACAGGCATTACAATATGAGTGTGGTTTATGAAACGAGCCGCAAGGCGAGTTTCATAATAGATCACACGAGAGTTGTAATCCTAATTACGTAGAGCCTCGTACAATTCTTTATCTACACACATATTATAAGTACTCTAAGATGGGTTCAGAAGCCGAACGGCAAATGACCAGCATTACCTTACCTGTGGTAGTAGGTGACAGCGATGACAGCTGTAACGTAATTTTGAAATTACGTTATCGAATATTGTAAGGTAATGAGATCCAAATTTGGAACATCTTCCAAAATTAACAGCCGTCATTGCTGTCACATACTACCACAGGTAATGCTGGTAAGCCTGCGGGTTTTGAACGCATAATAGAGGACTTATGATTATGAGTGTAGATAAAGTAAATAATACACTTTACATATTCAAAATATCATATTTTAAAACAATGTGTGTGAAACTCCAAAACGAATCAGTTACAGTACATTATTTGTATCTTGGGGCCCTAATATGGCTGCGTTTATCGCGTGACATACTGTGTATAAGGCATCCGTCACCTCCTGACACGTAAATAAGTACGAGAGTGACGGATGCTTTATCCACATTTGACACGCGATATAGACGCAGTATGTTATAGGTTTGTACATGTGTATCGTGTAGCTTAAGAATATGACAGAAAATGAAATGACTAAGTATTTTATTAACGGAAAGTGCGTTTTTTTGTTCTGTCGCCGTCGTCACGGTTTAACGTCTCCACCCAAGTCGTGAAAGGTACAGAAATAATTTATTTATAGCCCGAAGACGAACTTATTTATTCTGGAAAATCTGCCAATTAAAGCCGATAACAAACTTAATATGTAGACGAAATCGCAGTCAAAAGCTAGTGAATATTACCTTATGCAGTTTTTTTAATCTCACGAAAGCGGGTTCAACAATTGTTTAGAGATGGGCCATCTCTAAACAATTGTTTTTTAAAATGAAAATGATGGCGATTACGATTGCGTTAGGCAATAGGCCCCCTGTAATGGTATTGTTTTTAACTCGGCCGCCATTACTGTCAAGTAAATAAGAGCTGTCAAAACGTTGACAATACGATAACATGTTAAAGGCGACTTTGTGTTTACCGCCTAGAATCTCGGCTCTGTACTAAAATCACTTGTTCGTTACCTTCTCCATTTTGATCAGTTTCCCACTTCCGCACAATCGTCCATATCTTTGTGGCGCACGTAAACAGTGCGGGAATCGTAAAAGAAAATGCGTCCGACAGTACCGCAGACAATTTGCGAACGTATCGATCAGTTGCGTGCCGACTGTACACTAATGGGTGGAACAAGGAACAAGGACTGTGCATGTTGGGGTTAGAATGGGTAGGAATTAGACGTGTTTTGGAAGCTATGGTTTGCTTTATTAAACGTCTCTTATCTCACACAAATTGACCTATAGTCGGTGCCAATTGATGTTGGCAAAGATGTAAACACAACCTAAAAAACCAATTTAACATTATAACTCGATAATGACGTGCTTTTGAAGATCGTGTGAGGTCTTAGCTTTGATTTATACGCTTGATCTTTACTTTCACATTAAGTTTAACATTAAATAACTATTAATTGTACGTTATTTTAAATAAAAACACGCTTCAAACAGTACTCATTTGTTTACCTCTTTGGCAATTTCAATTGACGCCGGCTATAGTCCCAAACTAAGCTCTAGGTTTGTAATATGGGAAGTAGACAACGATAAACGTAGTTATAAAGAAAAACACATACTTAAATACAGAGAAAACTTCCAAGACTCAGGAACAAATATTCGCGCTTATCACACAAATATTTGCCAATGCCGGGAATTTATATTGAGTATTTTCGTTACGTCATTTTTATACTATGTTTAATAGAATTATTTAATTTACCATAATTTTCATACACAAAACACGAATATTGTAAAAGTCTCAAAAAAAATATGTATTTTTAAGAACTTCGATTATAAATTGTCACGTACACATATCATACTAATGCGATTTAAAAACTAAATGAAATTAATATGTATGTATGTAAACTCTTTATTGCACAAAAACAATTACAAGACATATTTTCATCGATAGATAATACAAAGGCGAACTTATCCCATATGGGATCTCTTTCAGGTAACCTTGGAGTAAAATTTTGCTGTAAGCTTAACATTAAAACTAAAATATATGACGGCGCGTCGATTATTATATTGATTTTTGAAAATGATTTAATCAGTTAACACAATTTATCGGACGAGAGTGTAGCGAAACGTACTCTGGCGGAACGTCAAACTGACAGCTCGGCGCGCGGGCCGCCATTATTGGTGGGAACGAGTGCGGTGCATGTCATGGCAGACGGATCGCCGACGTCCGTTATTTTGTATCCGAACTAATCTCATTGAAATTGATTCCTTATTAGATTAAAACCAATTGTAAAACATTATTAAATTCTAATCGTTCAATTGGCAGTGTTATTTATTCGATCCGAATATTAAATCCTACGCCCTGCGATGAACGAAGATGGCGGTGATTGTGATGTTAATGTTGATACCGGCCCTCCGGTGCCTTCATCAGAAGTGGGATTTGATGGGAAACCATCCGATAATCCTGAAGAACGGCCCGGTAGGAACGCGAGTACGCCGAGTTTGCTGAGTAATATGGAAGCGCTGCTGACCCGACTTTTAACGGCACCGCCAGCGCCGGCAGCCACTGTGGGTACACCAACAACTACGCAACTGATACAATTCGACCCAGACGATAGTGGCGCGGATATAGAAGGTTGGTGCCGAGTGACGGAAATGATTGTATCGAGTAAAAATCTTGACGGAATCGAACTACTGATGTCGCTTACAAAGGCGTTGAAGGGTCGAGCTGCAACTTGTTTAACAAAGTTGAGATTAGACCAAATGACATGGAGCCACGTGAAAGGAACGCTCATGGCAAAATTTTGTAAGCCCAAACTAATCCAGGATTATTTTGATGACATTTTGAGATTTCAAATTGGTTTTAAAGAAACGGCTTGCGAAGCGGCGTCTCGGCTATGGGATCATATCTAACGTATCCCTAACACTGAAATGACTGAAGAAGTTATTGTCGGATTTGTAATATCTGTTCTCTGCCAGAAGGACAATTTTATACGACGTGAGCTGAATTCGAATGTTATCACAAATAGAGCTCAGTTATTCCGTGTGCTTCGAGGTGTATCACTTAAACGACGATCAGAAACTATGGAGGGTGTTGACATGGATGTCAAACGGCCCCGTTTGGCCGATGCGAAGTTTACGGGAAGATGTCACTGGTGCGGGGTGACAGGTCATAAACAGACAGAGTGCAGAAAACGTCAAGACAGCTTCAACAAGTCGCCGCGCCCGGAAATTTCGACTCAACCACGTAACAACACAGAAAAGGGACATGCACTCATCTGTTTTTCATGCAAAAAGCCAGGCCACGTTTCTACTGCCTGCCCGGAGAAGAGGACCAGCGGTACAGCAGTCAAAGAAGTCAACACTTGCGGTCATAGAGCTTCCAGAGGAGTGTTGGAGACATCTACCGGTGAGAAAGTTCCTTTTCTTTTTGACAGCGGGTCATCTTGCTCACTATTAAAGCTTAGTGTTGCTTCTAAATTAACGGGTACTTTGAAAAATTGCTTTGGTTATCTTACCGGTATTGGAAATGACGACATACTTTGCACCTCGCAGATTCTCAGCACAGTTAAGGTTTTAGACATTACTTTGACCCTCCTTTTTCATATAGTACCTGACAACTGCCTTACTGAGTCTGTTATAATAGGTAGGGATATCTTTGACCAGGGTGTTCACGTTCGTATAGACAAGAACAACTTGACCTTTTTGTCCGCGACGAATAGGGAAACGGTGAAGGCCTGTGACGATAGTGCAGTAGGGTTTAATTTGTCCCAAATAGACACAGACTTGACGGGAAAGGATAAAACCGCGTTGATACAAATTCTAAATAAATATTCCAGCCACTTTATAGAAGGTACCCCTACTAGACGTGTTACTACGGGTCAGCTTGAAATAAATTTGATAGATTCTAATAAAGTAGTGCAAAGATCTCCATATCGGCTGTCTCCTAGTGAAAAGCAAGTTGTTCGAGAGAAGGTACAAGATTTGCTTGACGCCGGCGTCATTCGCGAAAGTTCTTCACCGTTTGCGAGTCCCATTTTGCTCGTCAAAAAGAAAGATGATACGTATAGGATGTGTGTCGATTTTCGTGAACTAAATTCTAATACTCACCCTGAACACTTCCCACTGCCGCGTATTGACGAGCAAATCGATAATTTAACCGGAGCTTACTACTTTTCGTCCTTGGACATGGCATCGGGATTCCATCAGATCCCGATCCATCCAGAATCCATTGAGAGGACAGCGTTCGTAACGCCAGAGGGGCAGTATGAATATCTCGCCATGCCATTTGGTTTACGCAACGCCCCCTCTGTGTATCAGAGGTGTATCAATAAGGCACTCAGGGATCTTAAAGGGAAGCCTCTCGCTTACATGGATGACGTCCTTAGTTATTCTTCTTCAGTTGAGGACGGCTTACAACGACTCGACGAAGTTTTGAAGGCCTTAACAGACGCAGGGTTTTCCTTTAATATCCGCAAGTGTAGCTTTATGAAGCAGAAAGTTGATTATCTAGGTTATTATATAGAGGCAGGCAAAGTAAAACCAAATCAACGCAAAATCCAGGCTTTGGTCGATGCTCCACCACCCAAAACCGCCACGCAGGTGCGTCAATTTCTGGGGTTAGCCTCATACTTCCGAAGGTTTATTCATAACTTTTCCAACCTACTTGGTCCAATTTATCCATTGACAAAGTTAAAGGGCCCCATAAAGTGGACCGACAAACATGAAGAAGTACGCAGAAAGGTAATTAACGTATTAACATCGAAACCGGTACTTACTATATTTAACCCCGATCTCCCTGTAGAGCTCCATACTGATGCTAGCTCCGATGGATACGGAGCTATTCTAATCCAAAGGATAGAATCTCTGCCTCACGTAGTCGCATATTACAGCCGACGTACGACCGACGCAGAGTCTCGATACCATTCGTACGAGCTCGAGACTCTCGCGGTTGTACGTGCTGTGGAACACTTTCGTCATTACTTATATGGGCGTCACTTCGTTGTATTTACAGATTGCAACTCCTTAAAGGCTTCGAAGTCGAAAACTGATTTGACACCTAGAGTGCACCGGTGGTGGGCTTTCTTGCAGGCATTTGACTTCAATATCGAATATAAACCAGGTCGAAGTATGGAGCACGCGGACTATCTTTCTAGGAATCATGCTCTAGACACGACGTCCATACCTAGTGAAAATGTTGCTACTACATCTAAGGTTGTTCAGTTTGTTGAACTCCACCAAGGGTGGCTAGCTGTCGAGCAAAAACGTGATTCTGAAATACAAGACCTTATTTTGAAGCGTAACAATGGCGAAATGCCTGAGTCTCTTGCTCATACTTACGATGTTAGGGAGGGAATTATTTATAGAAAAGTTGTTCGTAACAAACTAATTTCCTGGCTTCCTATAGTGCCTCGCTCCTTGATATGGACTCTGATAAATCAAGTTCATACAGAGATCCAACATCTAGGCAGCGATAAGACCTTAGATAAGTTGTACGAACGATTTTGGTTTCCGGAAATGTCTAAACGGGTTCGTCAGTTCATCGACTCCTGTATTGTGTGCAAGGCATCTAAAGGCCCTTCTGGTGCTACCCCAGTTCAACTGCATCCTATCCCTAAAACACCAATGCCGTGGCACACGATTCACATCGACTTTTCAGGGAAGTTAAGTGGCAAGAACAACCAAAAAGAGTACTGCTCTGTAATAATTGATGCTTTTAGTAAATACGTACTTTTGGAACATACCCTTACTATAGACGCAGCGAGCGCGATTAACGCATTAAAAAAGGCGGTTTGTATTTTCGGAGCTCCAAAAAGAATTATCGCTGATCAAGGCCGTTGCTATAGTAGTGCAGACTTTAAAAACTTTTGTGCTGAATATAATATTGAATTACACTTCATAGCAACAGGTACAAGTAGGGCAAACGGGCAAGTCGAGAGGGTAATGAGAACTCTAAAAAGTTTACTTACAATTGTTGAAAACGATGGTAACAAGACTTGGCGCGACGAGCTCGGTAATATTCAGCTCGCTTTAAATAGTACAAAGTCTAGGGTAACCAGATATACACCCACGGAGTTATTATTCGGTATACGTGCAGATTCGTTAGGTATGTCGAGGATAAGAACGGGTACTGAGCAGGAAAGTAGATTAAACTTAGATTCAATCCGTGCTGATGCAGCTAGAAATATGGTTAAGGCAGGTAGATCTGAGGCACAACGATTCAATCGAGGCAAAGCTAGAGTAATAACGTATTCAGTAGGTGACTACGTTTTCCTCAAAAGTAGTGAAAGGAATCAGACCAAACTGGACCCACGGTTCAAAGGACCTTTTCTTATTTCTGCTGTGTTAGACAATGATCGGTACGAACTTAAAAATTTGAGCGGTAGTGGTCGTACGTATAAATATTCTCATGAGAATTTGCGAGCTGTGCCCAGGGGTCATGAGGGATTAACTGAGATCGCGAGTAGTTTAATGAACGAGGATTACGAACCCGAGTTGGAAAATGAGCAGTCACACCGTGATGACCATGACGGCGGTGGTTTAGTAGAACGCGAAGTTCAACCCAGCGATAGCGCCACCATAACCGCTAGTTCAGA
Organism: Acleris literana; assembly: GCA_946894065.1. Lineage (NCBI taxonomy): Eukaryota > Metazoa > Arthropoda > Insecta > Lepidoptera > Tortricidae > Acleris > Acleris literana. Next base: position 4,125,724 of record OX335687.1, read on the forward strand.
AACTGTTAGCCTCGATTCCAACACCTTAACTGCGGGCTCGGACACATTATCTGCGCAATCGGAGGTTGAGGCGGATACACAATCTAACTACAGCGCTACTTTAACTGCCAGCTCCAAAACTTTTAGCGCAGAATCTAATACCATGACTGCTGATTCAGACACATTATCTGCATGTTCGTATGATTGGACCAACGACTGCTGTTATAATGAGCAAGATAGTTCGCAAATTAGAGGTTAGTAAGTTTCATTTGGGTAACGTGAATGTCTCTGAAGATAATTGTGTGTTGGTACTTGGAAAAACTAGCTGATCATTGGGGAGGATAGTGACGTCCGGTCTATGTCACGTCATGGTGTCTAGTCGAAGGGACGCACTGATCCGACCCAGGCCGGTGATCTGGTGGGCTGGTCGAAGGGATGATGTGGTCTTGCCGGGACATGTCGACTGGTAGTTGAGACGCATACATCCGGTCCACGCACGCCAATCGCCGAGGCCGAATTGGTGTAGTTTGGGAAAAGTTATTTTGAGAGTACAGCTGAAAATGGTGATAATGTTATATCGATGTTGAGTGCAGTGACCAGGCGATGTTAAGAAAGCTCATGTTTAGTCAGGATGAACGAGCAGCGTGCTATACAGGTGAAATCTTTATTTTGTTACAGAACTACCACACAACTAGGATCGCTCGAGGACGAGCGTATGTCAGTCCGGCCGTGACGGCGCGTCGATTATTATATTGATTTTTGAAAATGATTTAATCAGTTAACACAATTTATCGGACGAGAGTGTAGCGAAACGTACTCTGGCGGAACGTCAAACTGACAGCTCGGCGCGCGGGCCGCCATTATTGGTGGGAACGAGTGCGGTGCATGTCATGGCAGACGGATCGCCGACGTCCGTTATTTTGTATCCGAACTAATCTCATTGAAATTGATTCCTTATTAGATTAAAACCAATTGTAAAACATTATTAAATTCTAATCGTTCAATTGGCAGTGTTATTTATTCGATCCGAATATTAAATCCTACGCCCTGCGATGAACGAAGATGGCGGTGATTGTGATGTTAATGTTGATACCGGCCCTCCGGTGCCTTCATATATTAAGTGCTTAAAAATAAGGGTTTGTAAACATCTTAATTGCATACGTAATAAATTATTTCAGCATTTCCCCTCTTAGGGCAGAAATACATTATCTAACAAGGCATAGAAAACCCATCATAATATTACATTATATACCCAACATTAATCCAAGTACCTGTTTCCCATAAAATGGCATCATCACACATTTTATTAGAAGAATCCTAGTATTTTACGATAATGTTCATAATTATTATTGCTCGGTGGCCTGTGATATCATTTTGGTGATAAATATCATCGTATTAGGGATAGTAATGGTCGAGTTTTAGATGAGAATGATGGCTTCTTGATTAAGGAAACCGTTAAGGGTTTATGGTGCTTTGATGATGGGTTTAGGTCGGATTTGGGATTTGGATGAAACATGACTTTGCCTTGGAACCTATACTTTGCGTTTGGTATATTTTTTGGAGGAACCTGAAAAAAAAATTCACTTCTCAGGCTCTAAAATGACTCATAATAGCCTTGTATAGGCGGACTAAAGTGATGTATTTAATCCCTAGGGATTAAAACGATAGCCAATCACGGTGTTTGTGAATGGAGGATTATCGCCATTTTCAGTGATTGTGTGTGGACCATTTTTAGGCCGTGGAAATAACCTCAAAATGACAATTGTGCAAAATTATAAAAAAAAAACTATTTAATTTCGTGAAACACGATTAAAGATTAAAATTATGGATATACTTAAATTTATTAAGGATTTTTTTTTATTAGGCATGGTCCAAATAGTTTTCAAGTTTGTATCTGTTGGCTATATATGCAAACATTTAAAGTGTCACTTTACAAAAAACTAACAACCGCAAAACATTTTTTTTGTCAGAAACTTTGTTACATATTTGTTAAATATTGTACATTTGTATAGAACGTGGTTTTTATTCATAGCATTTAAAGTGAAAAGTAGCGTGTTTAACGCGAGACTAAAAAACCACAATGACACTCGAACTATAGCGAAACATCTCGTATCATAATGGCTTGTTTTAGTCCCTCGTTGAACAATCTACTATTGTTGTAGTTTAAGGAAAACACCCCTTAAATAAAAAATAAAGCAATTATCACGGAAAACCTTTTCGTGTACCAGGAAAACAGAAATCAAGTGAAGTGTACTTGTAAGAGATCGATGCCTTATCGAGGAGTTCAAGAGCCCTCGACCGTCTTAGCCCCTGTACGCCTGGTACTTGGTATTGTTTACAATTATAATTGATAGGTATTTGTAGTTAGGGAGATAGGATTGATTGGGAGTTAGTTAGGGTTCGATACGAATGCATTGTTTTTATTTGATTTTAGTATGTCTGTATTTCTACGTTTGTCTTTATTTGCCTTTTTTGAAACATGGCCAGTTTGGTAAATGACTTGACAGAAGCGCGTGGAGCAACACACTGTGCTTCTATTTAGTCCATCAGAATACCTAAATACTCTTTATCCGAATAATTGTCTTCGCGTATGTGATATCCATGGACTTAAATATCTAATAAGTCCATGGTGATTGTCTAAATCTGGACATTGACGAAAATTACACCTTGTTTTACAAGAAGTGAAAGCCAATAATTAAGAAAAAACAACTAATATTAGTACATACATACATACATAATCTCACGCCTTCGTTCCCAGAGTGGGGTAGGCAGAGCTACAGAATTACAAACATCTCTAAAAACTTGTTGATAATTCTATAACCACAATTTGCACAATTAGGCTAAGATGTTTACCAGCGTATTAGTGACAGGTTGCAAGCCCATCGCCTAACAGTACTACAAGCCTTTATTCCCTTAGTCGTCTCTTACGACATCCACGGGAAGACATGGAGTGGCACTGTTCTAACTCGGCAACCACACGAGGCTAATTAACGCCAATAATTAAGAAAAAAATAAAATAATAATATTAGTATTAATTAACAATTTCAATTTCGTATCTCTGTAAAGGTGTCCCTAAAACCATAGATATCGATTGATCGGCTTATGAGCTACCAGATTAAGCAAGTTTGACATTGATAAAAATATCTGTATACATACGTGTAAGGTACATTTTTAAGATTGCGACATTCTAAAATTAGCCTATTATCAGTTTACAAGACAGTAAAAAATTAGATAAATCGTGTTTATCCCTGTGCTTTCGCCAAAAAGCTTAATGACAACGGATTTGATTCTCAGCGTATCACTTCTGTCAACTCGACGCAGTTTATATTAACCGGCGAGTTTAAGTAGTCTCATCAGAGTGTACAAAACATGTTTTAGCGCGTACATTCTCAATTATTCAGCTTTATATGACAGAAAACTCGACTTACTGCTCAGTCGTGTTATTCAAATTTCAATATAATCTAGTTACATAGCCAACTTTTAACCTAATAAAACGATATTCATCAAAAATCACCATATTTCACCAAACTTTCCAACACCCCGACATAATCTATAACCATACTCAAGATATATCTGTCTCCTTTTATGAAGACTCCGAAAAAACAGGGAGGTGATCTCGTGGAAAATTAAAACCGCCTGCGGCCGATCGAGTAATATTCTCCCTCATTATATGCCGCAGTATGATTGCCTAGTACACCTGGCTCGGGAGCGGGTGGTTTGTTGTAAGTTTTGTAGGTGCAGGTTCGATTCTAGAGGGGTTATTTTAAATTAATATATCTATACAAGTTTTATTTCTAAGTTGAAGGGGTTTGGAGTCAAACATAAGCAAACGACGTGTTTTTTTGCAGATTCCATGCTTCGATTTCGTAAAATACTTGGACGATTGTAAAGGGTGTCCGAGAATCGGCTTAAAAATATAACACAGGAAAGCCCCTTACTAGCAGTTCAGAAATATTGGAGTTAGCTTTAAATATTCTTAAGATATATAAATATAACAATTTCCTTATTGCGGTTATTGTAATGACATAAAAATAATAACTTCATTATTGCGGTCCCTAGTTACTAATGTTGCAACAATTATTCAATTAAATTATTCCGAAAATTATGTATTTTATTTATTAGTAAATAACCTATACATACATATATATCAAACAATTACGGATAATAATTGATAGAGTAATATGTTCCAATATACAAGGCAATTACGGAGTATATAACTTAGTTATAAATAAAATAACTAAGTAAAAAAAAAAAAAAACCTAAAGCATTTTTTTTTCATAATTCACTATTAATACCTTACAATTACTTATTTAAATCTTCTTTACCCTAGACTATAAAATAGATGTTATAGGTAAGCTGTTTTTCTTACTGTAAAATTTTATATTTTTGAAATAAATAAACATTTAAATTAAATTATTATTTTCATTTTATTTTTAGTCTTCCATATCCATGCTACCATTGTCACTAATCCATACAAACCTTTACTGAAACAAAATAAATATAGAAATTAAATAAAATATTTTTGATCGTTACTAAAAGTGAAGCTACCGTCTCATAAACCGCGCAAGGTAACCTAGAATAAATTCAGGTTCGCCATTTTGTTCCATATAATGAATGCTAAGATTAAGATTTGTGCTGTGGAGTCGTTCTTTTGTTTGCGCTAGGCGTACAGTTGTACCGGATAGCCTCTGAGCTTTATGGGCGCCTGGTACTTATTTACTTTTCTTAACAATAAAATAAACTAATTAAGTAGGTAGTTTCACGAAATCTGTGCTTACAATGTCGCGATTTTTTGTTTTTCGTGATTATTGAAGTGACTTCCACAAATGTAATAATAAAATTGGATTATTTTTGCTTTAAATGTATTAAACTGTGTATTAACCTCGTAAGGCCCACCATACTGCAAACAGGGAGTTTTTTGTAAGTGGGACTTTGAATCTACCGTCAAGGCAATAAAGTTCAATTACGTTTGTTCGATAATACCCATTTTCAGTTTATGAACATAGGAAAATAAACCTTATTCTTATTGAAACACAGTTCAAATTAAATTGCCTTCATTATGTAAATCCTATTGCACACTGGGCCTTACGAGGTTATAAACAAAACAAGTCTAAAAAAAAGTTTTATTAAAAACCCAACTGTCGCTAACCAACTTTAAAATATTATAAATCGTAAATGATAATTCAAAATAAAAGATGATAAAATAGATATAAAGTCGATTTTTAAATACCTATTCAATGAAACCCACTTGTCATAGTTCGTTTTTTTTTTTACAATATTGCTGCGTCTGGTTGCCACCATATTGAATTTTGGTTACTGTCATATCTTTAGTGACACTCACAAGATTAGATGTAAATGTACGTTTGGGAGGATGTTTGTCTTTTAAGCACGCACGAATGTCTAAACCTTATTTCTCAGGGCTGGCAACACATTAGCAGTCTTAGGATTACAGTATTAAAAACAAGATATAACTATGAAAACATAAAAAGACCTATAGATTCTTCTGTCTTAAGATTGTAGTCTTGAGAATGCAAAATGTCAATGGGTGTCAGATCCCACTTACCATCAGGTTGCCGTCTCTAGGTATACCATAAAAAAGGGATTAAGGTATAATACAGCAAATAGTCCATATTCTGGATTTGCACATAGGATACTTTTTGTTTCGGAAATTCCGATAGATCCCGAGGGAATAACGGAGACAAATAATAAATTACCAAGGTTATTTACGTAGGGAAAAGGCCTTTTTTTAGTACGAGAAAGTGTTTCTTATTTATTTAAATACTTTATTGCACAAATTTTAAATAGTGTATAAGAGGCGGACAACATTCTCTACCAGTAAATTTTAAGGTGAAACACAAAACAAAAAGAATTTAGGTGCAATAAAATGTCATTTTTTCCCCTGTCACTAAATAAGGATATAATGTTAGCCACATTTCCTTATCTAGGTAAGTCATACAAATGAATGAACTTTTGATTTATTTATTATTACTTTTATAACCAACTAAGTACAGAATTTAAAATAATACAATTAAAAATTAAAACTAAACGTATTTAAATTAAAATTAAACTAAGCTACTTAAACATTAAAGATATAAATAATAATCACCACTATAAAAAGAACACCCCCTCTAGCAGGTCCGCTCGCGGCATGGTCCCCATGACACTGGCTGCATTACCTCTCTGGATAGCTAGCCCAATCCTTTGGGAGAGGGAAGCACCAGCTCTAGGATCTCCGGAGGATTCTATGAGCCGAGAGGACAGGGCCTTAATAGAGCTTTTCATATGAGCTGACCAAGGTCCCATGGTTTCCACTGCAAGCGCCACAAATTCGTAATTATTTAATAATGACGGCTTTTGATTTTTTCATTCATTATATATTTATTCATATAAAAAAAAGGAATAAGTATCGACATAAAGTGTCACAAAAATATTTGGCCGAGTGTACTTCGCCCGAGGCGCTCCGTAATGCCTGTACAGGGACACGAGTACAGTGGGGCTGAATTAACTACCTGTTGGCACTTTTGTACCCACATGTACCGAACCATATATACAGGGGGCAGTGATTAGTGCGCCTGTTCCATTTTAAGTAACAAAAATAAAGTAACAATGCTAAAAAGGCTTTTCATAGTTGAGTTACAAAGAATGGCGGGAAATAATTGCGATTTTTTTATTAATATGTCACGACATGTGTTTTAATGTCGATATGTGTAATTATATTGTCTGGTGTGAAATAATACTTCACTTATGATGTTAACTATACTAGGTTCTTCCGATGAAATAAAATTTGTAAATAATTAAATTCATGAAGGAGATTACACTGCACTTAACTGCTCGTAAAATACCGTGATTGCCTTTATTGCCGTCCATCCAATATGCATCATAAGTAGGGATGGCTTTTGGTAGCATATCTTGGTTGTACAATCCATGGAGTCGCTGTTTCCTCCTTATTATAATCATGCCACCTTAATTTTGACCTTCAGTGTTGTCATAATAATATTTTAAAATGCATTCATTCGTTAAATCGCTAAAAAAGTTCAATATTGGTAATATAATGTAATATTGGTATACAATAAAATGGTTTATATGCTGGCTGTGAAAGCATTTAACAATTTTTCAAATATTAGTATTTTTTTGTAAAGTGATTAATAACATTCAAATAAGTTTAAAATATTGTTCAGTTCGTGAAAATGTTACAAATTACTGAAAAATATTTAAAAAAGCACAAATCATTTTTTTTTTAAATGAAATAGTCAGTATATCGAATCTGTAAAGATTTTTGTAATAGTACAAAAAAAATAGTCTTCTGCCATCTGAAAGTCCCTTGCACTCGAACCAAACACCCTGTACGTAACTTTGTAAAAAAAGTGAGTTTTATTATTTACAAAGGTTACCCAACGTTCATAAAAAGCCCTAACCTTAAACGAATTTCCGTATTAATCGCAACCAAAACAAACTAGCCATTTGGCCGAATGTCCGGCGCAATATTTATCCGCCGCCTTTTATTGGGCACGCTGGTCACTTCGGAATTCCGACTATTTATTTATTGTACACCCTGTGACATATGTTGGACGCGTGGGGAGAAAAGTGTTTGGTACTAATATAATATTATTGTATCATGAGTGAAATAATCGTTTCGTATCATGACGATTTTTTTACTTATACTTTGGCTGGGATCACTTTGTCACTCGTTGATTCGAATTTTAAAAGTCAGAAATTTAATTTTCACAACACTGCTCGGAAATATGGCCATAGATGGTGTTGTTTGGGGTCACAAAACGTCACTTATAAGGACAGACCAAGAATGTTTTTGTCGGCGTGTTTGCTGATTGGTCGAGAACATTGTTGTCCAACTTTAAGAACCAATGAAAATCAATCAATCAATTTTTATGTCATATCTCCTTAAAATGAAAAATTGAAATCGACCAATCAGAACACGCCATTTTGTGTCGTAAAATATGTCGTGAATAGAATGACCACACCCACGATTCCATCGCGAATAATGAGTGCAGTCGTTAAATGACAGAATAATTTGTAGAATGCACGGACAGGATTCAGCGGTATCGCAACGAACCTTTGTTGTCAAGGGTCCTCTTGCTGTGGAATCCTATACTGGTGTAACTAAGGGAGAGTGAATGAAAAGGCCAAATGTTATATAAACTTCATGTATAATATGAACATGCAAATTCGTAGGACAATTTACATTAAACAAGCACCAGCGGCGGTGCTGTGTCGCGAGGAGACGCGGTTGTCTCCCTACGTTCGGAATCGCGGGACGCGCACTGTCTCTAAAAGATGCTGGCCAACATATTAGAAAAGTCTGTGCACTTACAGCAGATCTCCGGACCGGATTACCAGAAGACACGGAGATGGTAAGCTGATGATGCAGCCGGGCTATGGGCCTGGCTCGAACAGCAGTGAAGAAAGCCTTCGGGCCATCGACCCCGGTAAGGCTACCAGGGCGAGGCAAACCGAAGGAACTCGTGGACAGCGTGGACTCCTCTAATGGAGAAGCGTGAAGCCCCTTGGCATCACGAAAGGCGCCGGGCCCGCAGGGGCCGGGCACGGAGTTCCGTCCTACGTCGCCCCCGCTTGGCGTCACCCAACACCTGCAGACGCCGGAGACTTCGGCAGTAGGGCCGCGCTCCTCGACACCCTACGCCTACGGGGAGATCGTTCGGCAGCGCCATGAGCGCATAAACGCCGCGGGCGTAACGCAAAGAACCGCGAACACTGCACTTACACTTCCCCTTAACTAGAACTTCACCAATACTGTTTCACATTAAATTACATCGGGCGTTTGTTCGTCCGAGTTAACATGCAGGCCGGGCCGACATCACTCAGGACCTCCGAGGGGACGGCGCGGACGCCGACCCCGCTGAATCGTCAGCTGTCAAAATGCCTGCGCCAATGCGCGATACGTCCTTAACAGTCAAGGGCTCGGTGACAACTCTCCCATGTCAAGTCAAATGCTCTTCTAATTCTAATTCTAATTTTAATTAATGGCTTTCACTCCTGTTAAGGTGTATTTCGCCAATGTCAAGTTATTTATAGACACTCCCATGGACTTATTAGGGAAATAAGTCCATGGATATCACTCGCGAAGACAATTGTTCGGTAAAAGAGTATTTTCTCTAATGGAGTAAACAGAAGCACATGGGGTTAGCGCCACGCGCTTCTGTCAAGTCTCCAAATGCTCTTCAAGAGTTAGGTATCGTAACGTTCCGTCCCGAAATGTTATAAACGATACTAGGATTTAATTAATATTTTACCGAATGTATACCTAGGTCATGGCTAATTACGTTTCTAACAACTAATACTGAAAACTAGCTCATAGGCTATTTCATGGCCAATAATATCTCGATTATTAACTCATGACATATTTCAAATAAATCGGCTATTCAGAACGCACCCCTTTGACATTCAGTTGTCATATCGTTTTAAAACAGAAACGTATCCGGCGTAAAGTATTTTTAATATTTGTAAATAACGTGATGTAAATTCTCGAAAATACAAACGTATGAGTGTTAGAAGTGTAATAGAAAGATAGTACACATCGTGACGATCAATTTGACATACATAACGTATGTTTCGGACTTGTAGATAAGTTACAAAGTGCCTCGAAAGTTTGTGTTTATCACGTGTTTACTTTCGTTGAAAACATCTAGTTCCATTGCTCGAAAGCTTCAGGAATGCCTTTAATTCTAAAGTTCAAGAGGTAAGCAAGCTCCCTATATAGGTAGTTCCTAGCAAAACATGTTAGTTTTGAAAATATAAGCATCGTAAAATGTGACGTACGAAAGGTTATGTTTCTACATAGAAAATCAGTAGCGTATGCTACAAATATTAGGTGTAATTTTGCTAAAAGATACACAGACTAAAAACTATGTCACTGCTTTTTTTTAAATGTAATTCAAACTTGGCCCCTAATCGCGAACCACTAGAGATGAAATTACATGGGAGATATGGCGAAACAAATACAATTTTATATGGAGTTGACATCTTCATCTCGCATGTTAGTTTATTAATCTCGAGTGACACGAGAATAGGGGTCCAGATTAAAAAAAAGTTATCTATGGTAAAATTGGCGATGATGTCATATTAACATGAATTAAAATTTGACTTTAGAATATGAATTTTTATTTTATTTCCTCTCAGTAGTTGTGAAAAGCACTATGTCTGCCTCGGTAGAAAGTGCAATTTATGGACTCGTACACTAGAGGGCCTCAACTACGTTTCGGCCCTCAATATGACTCGTCCAAAAATCGCGTACTTTCTATCCTTTGCAACAATGTACTATATTGTAGCTTGATATGCGTTGAGTTTGAAGCGTTAATAATAAGGTTTTGAAAAAGTTAATGAAGATGGTGGTATGCAATAATAGGCTTAATTGAACAAATAATAATAAAAAGCGAGATATAAAAACCCTGCATCTTGACGTCGACATGTTAAAAAAAAGTAACCCCCGCTCATATTTTTGATTAAATATTATGTCACGTTTACAATCAAGACGAATCTAACGGCACCTCATATACATAAATATTAAAATTCATTAAGCCGTTTAGTCTGAAGTATGCCAAAGAAAGAGACATACAACTACGTTTCGGCCCTCAATATGACTCGTCCAAAAATCGCGTACTTTCTATCCTCTGCAACAATGTACTATTATTTATTCTCACAAGTATCGATAGTCATACATAGTAGTTTGTTCGTACTTGAATTTAATATAAATGATTTCTTAAAGCGATTTTTCTTGACAGTTTTATTATTCTTCATTCTAAGATTCAAGAACAAGTCGGTTTGCATATTTGTTACTATAATTTTGGAATTTATCTAATACTCCATATCACCAATGTTCTATTTATGGGCTTCCTTACCTACGTTTACGCTTGAACTAATCCTGGTGGTGATTCCCTTGAACATCTCATTCTTGAACTCGACGCACCAAATATTAACCGATGAGTTGAGGTTGTCTCGTTAAAGCGTAAAAGCCTCATTTATGGGCGCGCATTTTAGCTCACCAACTTTGCCCGTTGAGTGAATGAGTTCGATCGATTGTTCGACGGAGTTTTTTATAGAATAACACCAGAGGCCCTTGCCAAGATGCATTACGCTAACTAGCGTTTCTGGGAGCCGTTTGTTTCCCATAATTTTATTGGTCATAATGTAATTGTTGACATAATTTTTGATAGTCATAATTTTTTATATCGCTGAAACTGTAAACTTTTCAGTAGTTCTGAAATATCTAACGTGTAGACAAGGCTAGGTTAGGTTACGTTTGATTTATAAAAATCCTGAAAAAGTAACAGTTTCTTTAAAAAAACACGTTATGACTTGCGATGATTATGACCTAAAGCACATTATGACTAAAAATAATTATGTCAGTCAATATAGACACAGCGTTTCTATTCGATTCGTTTTTGAACCAACCGCGTCGCTGGTAGACCACGTGATTATCCTAGCAAAACAAATTAAATGCGTTAACACTTGCGTCGCCGCTAGTACAGAGGAGTATATTAAACGGGAGAAGGCGCTCGCATTTGGTTTTTATACACCAATACTTTGTCGCATTCTTGCGACTTTTGTATATTGGCTAAATTTGTCTGCGAGTCACTGTAGATATAGAACTGGCAAATAAAAAAAATGTCGGAAGAGATATCGTCACAGTACGCAGTAGATTTGTCTTTCCGTTTGCATCCCTAGCGCCCGAGCACACTAGCGACAGACGGACAGACGGACAGACGGACAGACGGACAGACGGACGGACGTACGGATGGACGGACGGACGGACGGCGAATGGACAACACGGACAGATGGCCAGATGAACGGACGGAGAGACAGATAGACCGGCAGTTTTTAAACCAATCGCGTCACTGGAAGATAACGAGATACGAAACGTCACGTGGTCTACCAGTGACGCGATTGGTTTAAAAACGAATCGAATAGAAACGTTAGTTAGCGTAGTGCATCTTGTCTGAGCCCTCTGTACGGCGTATGGATTGACTTTTTTTTCAGCTGCTCGTGTCTATGCGAGTCTTAAGCCCGCATTCCTGGGTCGTCTGGTCGCTAATAAGCCTCCCGCAGATAAATCTGCCGTTATTGATTCTCCTGCGCAGTATCTGTTTACTTTTAGCTGGAGTTATTCTATTACGTAACTGACTATACAATTGACAGCATAACTTTTTAAAGGGTGTTCTGAAAAAAAATACGCTTATAGATAATGGTCTCAAAAGCATACATTTATAGTCTGTGTCATTTGAAATTGGCAAAGATGTAAACACAAACAAACGAAACAATGTACCATAAATACTCGATAATCACGTGCTTTTAAAGATCGAGCGAGGTTTAGCAGTTTTATACACTTGATCGTTACTTTCACATTAAGTTTAAGATTGAATAATTATCAAACATATGTTTTTTTAAATAAAAACTTGCTTGAAGAATATTTGAGGTTATGCGTCAAACAGTACTAATTTGTTTACATCTTTGGCAATTTAAATTGACACAGGCCATATTAAAAAATTTGTTCGTTAATTATTTACTGAGAAATTAAAATAAACAAATTGATGTTATTGGCTAATTAAATGAGCTTAAACGTCTCATGGTCTTTTCTAACGCGGTTACACACAAAATGATATAATTCCGACCTCTACTCCAAAGCGGGCGTACCACAAACACTGATAATATTCATTTTCCCTCAGTAAATAAGTCATAAGTCAGTTTTTTTTTTTTAATCACTCCAGCTAAAAGTAAACAGATAGATCTTTGATATGTTATCGTATTGTCAACGTTTTGATAGCTCTTATTTACTTGACAGTAATGGCGGCCGAGTTGAAAACGATACCATAACACGTCAAAAACAATATTGTTTTTACCGCCTGGAATAGAAGCTCAAACTGAATCATTAAAAAATGGCTTGAATTTGTGTTCGTACACATTTTTTAAAGTGCAATAGGATGTATATTACCAAGGCAATTTAATTTGAACTGTATTGCAAAAGGAATAAAGTTTCATTTCCTGTCTTCATAAATTGAAAATTGCATTTTCGAACGATCGTAATTGAACTTTATTGTCTTGGTGGTAGATTCAAAGTCCCACTTACAAAAAACTGGGTGTTTTTAGTACGATGGGCCTTATTGGGTATTTTAAACGGAATTCCCGTTGTTTTACCGACAAAAGAAAATATAAGAGAAGTCAAAAGGTGGCGACAGGATCTTCACCTTCCGACTCCATCATCAGATCAGCTCTTAGATTTCATAATCTTACATGAGTTTTGTTCAAATTTTATTCCGTTAACGTGTGCTTTTCTCGGGAAGAACTACTTTGTTAGTTTTAAATGCAATTTATTTACATACATACATACATTAAATCAGGCCTGTTTCCCAGCGGGGTAGGCAGAGACCGTTTCTTTCCACCTGATACGATCCTGACAAATCTCTTTCGCTTCTTTCACATTCATACATAGAGTCATGCACGCACATCGGTTTCGGGTACTTAAGATTCGGCCCTTTTCCAGTATTTCTCCAATTTTATTCTAAAATGAATGCCTAGGGCGGCCCTTTCCGACCCTTCCACTCACTTTCGCTCTGTATATCTCTTCTGTCAATCTTCTTTCATCCATCCTTTCCAAAAGACAATTCGGAAATTATCTTTTTTTCCAAAATTGACGCCTCGGTTAATGACCATAACTCTTACAGTTTCCGATTTTCCCATTTGATCACCCTGTATAAATTCCCACACTGACCCATCAGGTTTGATCATCCTGTATTTTACTATCTGATCTCAACCTGTGGCCTAAAAGGTCGATTAAATCGAGTGAGCATAACTGTCGATTTATGCCCGCTGTACTCGTTCCGAGTGGCAGTTACCTACGTCGGTAACACGAATTAATGCTGATTTTATTCCAATGGCGGCCATTTTGTTTATAGGTTATAGTTGGTGTGTCAATGAGGTATAGTCGACATAGTGGCTTGATTTTGGGATCTTATTTTTTTTACAAATTCGTGTCTTGTCTATTACCAGTAGAATCTTTTGTATAATGTCATGATGTGTTTTTTTTAATTATTGGCCAAGTGCCAGTTGGCTTGAAAAATCAGGTTTCTTGATGACACCTACTTTAATTTTTAATTTTATGTTGTTATTACTATTCGTTATTATAGCGGAGGTATTAAGACACACTCAAACACACAAATTACAGTTTGACAGACGGACAGACAGCGGAACTTTAGTAATAGGGTCTTGGTACCCTTTAGGTACGGATCCCTAAAAACGCTTCCATACTAAGGTACAGTCACGGACGTTAATCGATGAACCACTATAGAACATTGTCGCATTAAACCAATGATTAATTCCAATGTAGTTTCTATCTCGTCACTTGACGCTGTCATTATTACAAGGTTCTATGGTGGATCAACATTTAAAGTCCTTGATGGTGGATGGAGAGCTTTTATAGCCGCTGATTTTTTAAACATTGTTTGTCACTTAGCTACAATATCACCAGTGATCGGCGATCGGAAGCATTTTATGTCACTTTGACGTCCTACGTCATGAATAGTAATGACTAATATGGATAAGTCGGTGTTGTTCAAAATAAACCCTGTCTTAAAAAGTAACTGAATTTAATTTGTTATAGTAAATAAGACACTTTTACTCGTGTGGTTGCCGAGTTAGAATAGTGCCACTCCATGTCTTCCCGTGGATGTCGTAAGAGACGACTAAGGGAATAAAGGCTTGTTATGTACTGTTAGGCGATGGGCTTGCAACCTGTCACTAATACGCTGGTAAACATCTTAGCCTAATTGTGCAAATTGTGCTTATAGAATTATCAACAAGTCTTTAGAGATGTTTGTAATTCTGTAGCTCTGCCTACCCCACTCTGGGAACGAAGGCGTGAGATTATGTATGTATGTAGTAAATAATCATTATTTTTTCTACGTTTAATATTGTCAATCGATTCCTTTTAACATTGAGGATCCATTTATATAAAGAGAACGACCGTTCGACATCAACAGATGTGAGAGGTGCATAGTCGTAAACTGATATTTCGTAGTTATCATTATTACTCAAGTTTCTAACAAATTCGTTAAAAAAACATACATTTTTAGTAAGGTAATTTTTTTTACAAGAAATGAAATAGTCATGTCCATGTAATAATTTCGTCAACAATTTGACATAAAATGCTTCCGATGTGATCACTAAATATCACATTCTTAGTTAAAAGTAATCAAAGTAGGAAACTACTATACTAGTTAATATTTAATATTAACGTAATTATGAACCATCTAGTCCCTTTCACTGTTGTAAGTATTTGAAATTAAAAAAAATCCCCATCGCTCAAAGGTTAACTGGAAGAGATCCCTAGAATAAGTTCGCCTTTGTACACACCGTTTGTGTCTCTGTATATTTTGTTGTTTGTTATTTTCCCGTTTGTACAATAAAGTACTTTACATACATACATTTTTACATACAATAATTTTATTTAGCTTTCTTATCTAATCCTACACCTCTTCTATCCTACCCTGGTAAGCCAAATAGCCGCATCTCAAATAAAACTCTTGTAGCAATCACAATCTTATTTCTAAAAGTATAAGATTGAATCTACTTTAGCAATTGAATTTGAGATACGGTGTATTAGCTTTAGAGGGCAGTATCTTCCCCGAGTAATTCCAACATCGAAAGCAAAACAATAAGGAAAAGGGAGAAACAATAAAAACTAATAGAAACACCGCCATTACGGCGGACGATCGCCGCCGATGTTAAGTGCGCGCACACCTAATAGTCCTACTATTAGGTGATAGGTTCGTGCTCGACAATAGGGAATATGCATGTTTGTTTTTTACATCTTCAATAAAAGCTGATTCATGTAACAAAGAGGTGAGAAAAAACATTTTTGGTATTCCAAGCTATTGCTATAAAAATAACCAAGATATAAGCTAACCTTCAGTAATTGGAGAGGCACTGAAAGAAGAAGAAGAATAAGCTAACAAAGACTTGTTCCTGTCTCTATCTAGCAAAACAGAATTTCACCTGGAGTTTATATGGCCGTACTGCACGATGACGTCACCGGTGCACTTCCGATCTCTCTGTCTAATTAGCATTTTGAAAAGCTTGTACAGTCGCCATCAGATATATTGTAGCGGGCGAGGTACTCAAATATTTCGGAGCAGCATTACTTTTCAATAAATTCGTTACACTAGTTATGGTCAGTAACACCAGAACATGCAATTTGTCATAAATATAAGAGCAGCGACTTTTCAATAAATTCGGAACATATAACGAGGTAAAAATATCAGAAAGCACAGAACGTCAAAGGTATCTACGCAGTCAGGGTGATCACAAAGATCGGAACATTTATGGAAAATATACCTTAAGATTGGAATTCCAAACAAAAGATAAACACGTCATGCCAAAGATCGACATGCATAATAATTATAGTAACGAATTTACACTGTGTGATATGGACTACAAACAAATTCCATTACTATCTAGCTTGTAACTTTTTAAAAAGTGAAAAAGGCCATAATAGAATCAGGGCACAAGTCTTATACATCCAAATTTTTATTCGAAACATAACTTTTTTATCTGTGTCTGGAATAGGTTATGTTTTTTTTAAAACAAAACTTGCGTTTCTTCTTGTCATAAACAAAAAGGCGGTAAAGAGTGAGGGTTTTTTCACATGAAGTTTGTTTGTATGCAATTCGAAAAATGAGTTCAAGCGGTGAAGATTTTACTCCAACACAAAAAAAATATTGCTATTTTTGAGAAAAGCACTATATTTGCCTCGGCAGGAACAGCAATTGCGGGCTTCGTATTTTTAAACGGACTCGCAAGCTCGTCCGTTTAAACCAATACTCACCCGCAATTGCCTACTTCCATGCCTAGGCAATAATGTACTATTATACAGGTTGTCCCAAAACTCAACAATAACCCGCCAAGGGCTGATAGAGCAACTAAAAAGCTATAGATTTAAACCGTATGTATGTTCAGCGATTTTTAGTAGTTTCGGAGATATTGATCATTTTAGTCTGAATTTTTGTAATTTTCCCTTATGTCCATGTCACGAAAAATCCTTCATTTCATGATTAATTTTAAAAGGTTTTCAGTGGTATCTTTATCATTACGAATCAGCGAAATTTTTGAACCTAGTTGCCAATTATTTTTTATCAACTGTTTTAGTAATCGCATAAAGTTGTTTTTTCCATACATAGTAAAAAAGAGACACTGGGATACCTAGTATGGAGAAACAAACTTTATGTTATTACTTAAAAAGTCGATTAAAAAAAAACGAGCAAATAGGTTTTAAAACTACGCTGATTGGTAATGATCCTAATAATGTAAGATACCACTGAAAAAGTTATGAAATAAAACATGAAATCCATGATTTTTCTTGACATGGACATTAGGGAAAATTACAAAAATTGATGATCGTAGAGTTTTGGGACACCCTGTATAATTTACTTTTAATATTATTGCATTGGTATTTCTAAGTAGATACTATTTGTTTAACTAAAATACAAGCCTGTGAAAAAAAAACTGGAGAGAGGTTTATATTTATTTATTTATTTATATTTTAAGAATACAATATCTACAAGCGTTATACTTACACCAATATATATGTACCTATTAAACAAGTAGGAAATAAATATTTTCGTCAAGTAACAACTCAACGATATCTATCTATGAATGGACTTAAACGTTCTAAATTCAAAATGCAATTCCAAACGACAACAAAGAAGTAATAAATCAACAAGAAGGTCGCAGCGTTATCAGTAAAAATATACGCTTCCCCAGCTATAGACAAAGATAGCTGTTGCATTCCGCGCTCTAGGAATTCTAGTCTTTGATAAGTGCTACTTTATGTGGAGAAGGTTTTGATGTGAAGTTGCTTGAGTTTTGATGTGCCATTATGACCTACTTTTCAACCCCGACGCAAAAAAGAGGTGATATACGTTTGAACACTATGTGTGTGTGTGTGTGTGTGTGTCTGTCTGTGGCACCGTAGCTCTTAAACGGGTAAACCAATTTGGATGCAATTTTTATTTATTTCAATGCAGGTTTTCCGGCGGTGGTTTTTAGCCAGGTTCAAGCGATATCTGGGGCCCTTTCCAGAAAACCACTCTGCAACTCTGCACTCCACAAATCCCACTCTTCAAACGTATTTCTGTTCCATAAAGCTATTGCAGAGTTGAAGAGGCAGAGTCCAATGCAGAGTGTGGATTTGTGGATTTGCAAAGTATTTCTGTTCCACAAGACAATTTCAAAGTTGAAGAGGGAGAGTCAAATACAAAGTGTGGATTTGTGGATTTGCAAAGTATCTTTTAGGAACAGAACCTTTGCAGAGTTTGCAAATTACGCAGAGTGGCTTTCTGGAACGGGCCCTAGCTCTGAAAGATGAGGTCACCATTATATTGAAGTTTTTTATTTATCTAATACTTATTGTACATTAAATTTGACTTCTTTGCCCGAAGGGAACCTAAGCTTGTGTATCGAATTGTTTGATATTCACAGGCTGTGAATGATTTTGCAAGTAAATACTATAAAGTCAATTTCTTTTTTTGCATTTTCATTGTATACTGGCAGACGTCATAACTTACAAATGACATTAAAAAAAAACGTTTTAGAGTCAAGACCCACAGACAAAAAATCTACAGTGTTAGATCCATAAACGTAAGCAGCAATATTTTCCGAACTGTATCGCCATTGCCTTAAAAACCTACTGCAATCGTAACCTCAATTTTATTTTTATCAAAGCCATCTCCACACAACGGCCCAACCCTAGCATTAAATCAATCCAAGACTGCAGTCGATCGCATGCTAGCGTCGCGTGTCGATCCAATATCGACGATACCTTCTGTTCGAGTGTTGCCAGCGTACAGGCCACGGGACTTTTGTGTTTAGAATCAAAATTCGAAATTCAAATTGGGTTATTCTTTTGTTTTTGATGTTTCTTTTTGCAGCGGTTTTTAAATTGAATTTAGAATCGGGCTTTTGCCGCTGATTTAAAACTGAGGCGTGAATTTAGTTCCGATTGTTGACAGCTAGTTATTTATTTACTGGCAAGATCCCGTTTCCCGTTTAACAAAAACTTAAGCGAGATTTACCGCCTATTTCACAATTGACAAGTAAAGCGTATTTGACAGATAAATTTAGCCCTTTCTCTTTCTTACACTTGAAAATAGACAAGGAGAGAGCCAACTTTAAATGGCAGATAAATTTACTCGTCGATTATGAAACAGGCCCATAGACTAGCAATAAAAATTGCAGAAGTTGACTGCTGTCTTACTCTTAACTTTAATATAAGATAAAGACAGCAAAATTGTGCTTCTCGCTCTAAAACTGAAGTTAAAGTAAGACAGCGAACAACTGCATTTTGTATCGCTTGTCTATTTCGCACATTACAAAGGAGGACTGAACGCAATACAGCTGCCAATAGCCCCAATTATAACTAAACTAGCTTCTCGCCCTCGCTTTGCCTAGGTTTTAACAAAGTACAAAATAGCCTATGACCATCTGGAATTATATAATTTCAAATACTTAGTCCAAGAATTTATCAAATAGGTGCTGTTTCAAACTCAGAAAATTCATAGTCTCACTTTTTATTAAGTATAAATATAATTAAAGACAAAGATTATCATTTGCATGGAATGTGTAAATGCCACATTTCTGTTTATAACTATTATAGTTTTTGGTATCTTACAACGTACTATCACTTTCAACGAAACGGCAAAGCAACCTTATAGTTTCACGATCGTACTTGAGAATGTATTATATCCTTGAACTTGCTATAAAACAGGAAAATCGTAAAATATAGTGCACTGGATTTACGACGAGATTTATTATTGGAAATAGGTTAAAGGGTTAGCATAAACATGCAGTTGTAGAGAAAATACAACTTACTTACTTTACTCTTCTGGTGCTGCAGGTGTCTATGGGTGACGGTAATCGCTTACCATCAGGCGATCCGTTTGCTCGTTTGCCTCCTATACCATAAAAATAAACGGCAAAAGGTGATAATGTAATTTTATTTACCATCTTAGCTACCATGCCGACTGAACAATGATTGTCGCTACCCTGCCCGACATCCCACCAATATGGGGTAACTTCCGGTAAACATAGTATAAAATGAAGTCGCTTCCGCTCTCTGTTCGCTTGGATCTTATAAACTACTCAACGGATTTTAGTTCAGTTTTCAGCAATAGATAGAGTGATTCAAGAGGACGGTTTTCGTGTATATTAAGTTTTGGATTATGTATGGGTATTAGAGAAAACTGACATAAACCGAAGCGAAGCGAGGGTGGGTCACTAGTTATGAAATAAATGCCTAACAATAAAATTTATATCGAATCATACTCATACTCATACTCATACTCATTTATTTATAATATTGTAAAATATTACAAGTCAAAATAATTACAAAACTTTGGTTATGTTATAGTTAGTTGCATTATAGTAGGTACTTTAGATAATATTGAAAATAAGTTATATATTACACAATTTGAAATTAAAATGTCATTTTATAATTCGTTAGTCTAAGATGAATTCATTAAAATACAGCATTATATTTAAAATATATTATTTTAAATTTATTATTATTATTAAAATATAGCAGTAGACATGTACTAATGAGTGTTTCAAACCTAATTTCACAATTCGATTCTCTTACGGTTAAGGGAAATAATCGTGAGGAAACCTGCACATTTAAAAAACTGAGATTTTTAAGGGTCAAATTGTATCCGAAAGGTCCCCAGGGACCTTTAAATACTTCTAAACCTTAGCCTAGTTGGTAGGAACCTCCTAGGTACGTATCATCAGGCCATGGATTATCCACTAACTACCTAACATGTATATGGAAGTAGTTAGTTGTGGTATCCTGACTTTTCACCAAATCATCATGTGACAAATTATATAATTGTACAAACTTTCATTTCGCAAACATATTATATTACATAGGTTACATGGGCTTATTAAACAAGTTAGTTTAGGTTAGGTTAGGTTAGATTATTGAACACAAAAAATAAAAAAAAATGTGGCGGCAAGTACGAATTTGCAAATTGAAAGTTTGTAAAATGATAGTTTGTCCAATGATGATTTGGTAAAGCATTAGTGAACCAAGTAGTTCTATGTGTAGGTGTGAGGCGCTACTTTGAATATCGAAGTTCGAAGTTACTCCATCCCTGGCACTCGCCATTCGAGACCACATCGAGAGAAAGGGATGGAGCTAATTCAAACTTCGAATTTCAAAGTAAGGCTCTGGCCTCCCTTAAAACCAGCCAGGTCGAAATTCTCATGTCAACCATTTTGCTGAGTGGGCATTTTGGTCCACATCATGATTATTGTAACTCATTAAAGAAGAGGTGCGCAGTGGCAGCGTGCTGGGCCCATAACCTATTAATAATACAGCAGTTAACGTGGACGAAGTGACTTTATTCCTTTACGTTGCACATTTACATTAGACGCGTCAGGTGGCGCTAGTGTGTTATATGGATTTTGTTACCATACTAAAATAATAATAGTGTCGTTTGTTAGCAGATAAGAACAAGTTTTATTAAATCATTATATTTCTTTTTTACTATATACACTTGTGTTGATGCGTTGTTAGAGCACAGACCGCCGGACATTTGCAATCTTAAGACTGTAATCCTAAGACCGCAAATGCGTTGCCAACCCTGAGGACTAAGGTGGAATGCCTCTATGCTAGTAATTTCAGCGGTTGTCTTATTCAAGGAAACACAATAATGCGAACACTACTGCTTTGGTAGCGATAGCTACCACCGCTAAATAAATTTATTGTATTCTAAATCCAAAGGGTAATTAAAAAAAAAACATTAAGCTCCTTAGAAACGAAAAAAGCTTTCTATAAACTTTATTACGCAAATCGTTAAGCAAAAGCTTTGTTGCAAGGTTAGGTCAAGGACAAGCTAGGTAGGTCAGTAATGTCGTGCATTGTTACGCTCGTCTAAATGCACTCGGACGTTACTGCCTAGCGATACTAGATGAGCCAGTTGCACCCTAGAAATTAGGTTGAACTATCGACAATAGTAGTTTACGTGACGGTTGCGTAATGCCAATTACGCAGAGTCGCGTACAATACTTTATCTACACACATATTATAAGTAATCTAAGATGGGTTCAGATTGAGAAGCCGAAAGGCAAATGACCAGCGTTACCTTACCTGTGGTAGTAGGTGACAGCGATGACAGCTGTAACGTAATTTTGAAATTACGTTATCGAATATTGTAAGGTAATGAGATCCAAATTTGGAACATCGTCCAAAATTTAACACCTGTTATCGCTGTCACTTGCTACCACAGGTAATGCTGGTCATTGCCTACGGATTTTGAACGCATAATAGAGGACTTATGATATGAGTGTAGATAGTTAATATATAATAGTTATTTATTGATTTTCATTTCACCGAAAACGATTCATAGAATGCTCGAATGTTCAGAAATAATATTCTCTCTTGGAGTAATTTGGCTTCATCGAGTATTCATTAGGTACATATTAAAACAATTATTAGAAGAACAGTACAAGGTGACTTATACTCGTAAGTAACAAACGAAATAAAGTCACCAGTGGTCAGCGAGAGACCAGTAGTCGACCTTATATGAGGGTGAAGAGTGGGGAATCTTATCTGATGTACTCTTCCCACTCATACAAAGTATAGGCAGAGGCCGATTACAGGTTTCTGGCTGACCACTTCACCCAAGTCACTACGGACCAAAGTTACCCAGCAGATGTATAGGCTAAGTTGCAATGGAAGAGGTCACAAAAGAGGGCAGCGCTAGGAGTCACGCGTAAAAATAGTATCTCCAGGCAAAAGAGAAAGCCTCAAAAAGGGCAGCCCCACCCATAAAGATGGTATCCACAGCCACACAAGTGGTCCAAAAAGATCTCCGACCTAACCCTTCCATTGTCGGGCAAAAGGAAGGAAGCCCGTAGTCTGTAAGCATGCATGCGTCAGGATTCCTACTCCGCGACTCACATAGCTATAAGTCTCCCCCCTATCCCAACCCCCATTCCTATCCCCCCTTTTTGGAAAAACCCCGCGGATAAGTAAACGGAGGAAGAACTTTCTCCTCCGGCCTTTAGCACTGGCTGGGATAGTATCCGCGGGAGTCTAAATACTAGTTGGTAATGGCATTGGTGTTTTTAGCCGGTGCGAGCCCGGCAGTACCTGGGCCCTCCATTCCCAGGTCTCCGGAAGGGATTTTCACCTCTGCCCTTTTTTCTTAAAGTGTTTAAAGCGAAAAGCAAACAAAAGCAAGGACTTTTGTCTTTGGCCCTTCAGGCGATTACCAAAAAAATAAAAGTCACCCATGGAGTAGCAAAGTAGGAACATTTTACGGTACATACATATTTATAGACAAACTAACTAAAAGCTTCATGCGCATTAAGTGAGATTTGCTTAATGCTTAATATTTCTCGCGACTTTGTCATATAGAACGTATTTAGCGCTCTGCCCTGCTAATCCAATAGGCAGTATCTCAGATAAAACTCCTGTAGCAACATCAACCTTATTACTAACAGAAGAGAGTTAAAACTGCTTTGATTATTAAATTTGGAATACTGCTTATTAGCTTAGTAGGGCAGTGCTAATATCGTGCAATAACGAAATTAAAATCACATTCATGTTGGTAATACAGGGTGGTTGGTAGTCAAGTTTAAGGACTTACAGATCAAGGGTGGTCGTTTTATTCATTTTTGACCATGTAGTAATATTATGCATATCGTAGTTTTTGAGACACTGTCAGTTTTATTTTAAACTAGCTTCTGCCTGCGACTTCGCGTAGATTTCTATTATCGTTATTCCCTGGGGAACTTTTAAATTTTCCAGGATTAAAACTATCCTAAGTCCTATTCCAGGAACTCACCTATCTGTGTGCCAAGTTTCATCCTGATCTGTTTAGTGATTGAAGCGTGATTGAGTAACAAATATCCAAACATCCAAACTTTCTCATTTATAATATAAGTTATATTTACGTTTATGGTATTTCTAGAATCTCTAGTCCGTTCGGACAGCACTCGGACGTAATGGAGTGATAATAGCGGTGTCGTGTCATTGTAGTAAATGAGTTACAGCCGCAGCAGCTCGGCAAAAAGTAACCTCCTGTGCTTTGAGTCTGATCTAGAAACGTCACATTTACATGCTAGAGCTAATGCTTTAGACCATATTGCTTTTATATCGTAATCATATTGCTTACATTACTGTAGCTTGCTGTTAAATAATAAAAAAAAATTGTTTATTTAAGGTCACCCTGTATACGAGATTGATGACAGTTTCAACGCAACACCGGACAATAAACAAACACTGTTGCTTGACGGAAAATTCACTGGATCTGAACGAAAGCTGCATGACTATAAAAAAAATATCATTACTCTTTTTCACCTGAGATGTGTCCTGTGACAGCGGTATTTCGTAATTTCAGTCACTTACTATACTTGCATGCGAGGTATTTAAAAATAGGCGATTACTTAATAATATAAGTTCCTGAACAGCGTCGCTAGGTGTGTACCAATGTAGTATTTATGTAAAGTTAAAGAAACAAGTGTCATACGTGTTTATATGAGCTGTCACAGGGATCATCTTAGATGAAACAGAGTGTAAATATCGCACTAAGATTGCAATCACACTGTATGTCTTGATAGTAATATAGTCATATATTACTATCAAGACATAGGTACAGTATGATTGGTAAACCGATGCATTGCTCTTAATGAAGTTGAATAGAGCTCATTTTCAGAGAAAGTCATGAAATTACTTTCACACCAAAAACAAAAGCATTATATTTTATTTTTACAGAACATGCAGTTACCCACTACCATAATAATCACCATTTTTCGTTTAGCTTTGTTACTTAATAGTATTTTTTTTACTTTTAATTTCATTGTAACTTACATATATTGATTTTCGGACAAGATACTTTTTCTCTTTACTGCAAAATGAGCTCTACTTTATACCACGTAAAAGTAATTTATTTATTCAGTTCCCGAGGGAACAGCGATTAACGACTTCTACGCGGATCAAGTCGCGGGCAACAGCTAGCTATTTTTAAAACTGTATAATTATTATTGCTCTTGTCTATCAATATTAGACAACACCCTATATGCTACCTACCATATTTTGGATAAAACTCACGAAATACAAATTCTCAATCTAAACTTATTTAACAAACCACCCGCTGAGTTCCAATTTCGAAAAATCATTCGAAATTCAAAACGCGGAGCACTCGTCAGCAAGTGATGCGTGGTCACGGGTCGAGTTGAGTGTATCTTGAATAAACCGGGACTGGGCTATCATTGTGGACTTTAAGCGTTGCTAAACAAAGTTGAAAATGAGTTACGAAAGTTTGAGTAGACGTTACGCGAAATGAACATAGTCGCGACTTTTTTGCGAGAGTTATTCAGATCTAGCCAATACTTTGTACAGGTTGATTTTCTTTTTGAATATTAGTTTTATTTACTGTATTCTACTTTTTACACACACTATAATAAACCTTATTCGTTAGTTATCTTTAACTTGTTTGGTTCCTTAAATTTTACACATATCGTATAATTTTTTACTGTAAGTGATTTATAAATATCTAGGCACTACGGTTCGTTTAGAAATATTATTATTCTCTTTACAGTTCATTTCGCTTTTTAAATCTTGGTTATAAATTAGGTAGGAGATGAGAGAGGATTTATAACAACTATATCAAGACTAGAGGTAATGCGAAATCAATATTGCTCAAGACAAATCGCCAATTGATTTCTGTATCACAGTAATTATTTTAAATAAAATCAGGTTTAGAACTTAAAGACGGCGGTCCACCACGGTATATTCCGCCAATACCAAGTGAGTAAGAATAAATCACTAAACATAATAAATCAAAAGTAAAAGCCAGACGTCTTACAGCGGTTTGTGCCTGTGTACAATCTATGTCACCTTTATAAATGCTGTAATTAATTAATTATTTGACCTTTTTAATGTGGATTTTAATATGCCTTTAAATAAACAAATTGATGATTAATTTATTATTTATATGATAGGGATACTATTGAATACACACTGAATTATATAATTTTTTACTAATAAAGTATTTCATTTCATTTATTGTACAATGAGTATTAGTTTATTAATCTAAATTAAGTAATATGATTATATTAAACTACCTAACACAAGTATTAAAAAAATCTTTGTAAACTATTACACAACACCCTGTACGACCAATAGCTATCGTGCAGATAGTGCCTTTTCTTCGTGCCACTTCGACTAACGATGTCATTCGCCGTCCTGACGAGTTATTGAGACTTTTTTCAAGAGAACCTCCCGAGCCACCCCCTTAGAAGGGGGTGGGGTGATGATGTAGTACAAATGGAAGTGACTTCAATTATTTGGCGGAATTGTCGATTTACTGTCATTAGGTAGAAATGGAAAGTCGTCCTCTTGAATTTATACGTCAGTTCAGAAAAATGACCATTTGAAATATAACAAAAAGGAAAATTGTCCATCCTGAATAACGTCTAAAATGGAATCATGTCCCATGGTAAAATTGACCAATATGATATTGGCCGAAAAAAATATGTCTATGTATTTACGTACACTCACAAGGAAAGGTACCCAACTGTCCGGCTCCGATTTGGTTTATTTTGATATATGTTAAAGAGTAGACTAAAATAACAGACACGTATTTTTTTTTAGCGGCCCAAACTCAACCTGTCGGAGAAAATGACCTCCAAAGTACTGAAAAGTGACTAAACCCTCTAACTTCTATAGAGAATAAAAAAAAACAACATGTTATTTTCCTACTTTTTTGATTATATGTTTAAGAACATGAAAAAATTATGAACTCGTGTTTTGTTATATCGGCTAAAACTCATATTTAAAAAAAAAAACAAATTAATAATATTAAGTGTATCTTTAATGAGAAGTATATGTATAACTTTGAAGGCTATTTTTTTAAAATATGAGTTTTAGCCGATATAACAAAACACGTGTTCATTATTTTTTCATGTTCTTAAACATATAATCAAAAAAAGTAGGAAAATAGCATGTTGTTTTTTTTAATTCTCTGTAGAAGTTATTTTAGACTACTCTTTAATATATATCAAAATAAACCAAATCGGAGCCGGACAGTTGGGTACCTTTCCTTGTCAGAAATATGACCAATTGTAAATACGTCCTACCTGAAATATGTACAATTTATATTATATTTATAGGGTCTTAATTCATATTAGACTACATTCACTTGTGTGTTTTTCATTTTGCTCATAATTTATAATGGACAAAATTCCACTGGCACTTAATTAATTTACAACGAAAATAAAGGATAGTGGGCAAAAATGTTTGGGCGGCACACCCAAGTCCGCCACAGCTTAGACTACTTTTGTTTGGAAGGTATCAAAGCTATGTACTTCCGTACCAATGTGCATCAAATTCTGTCCATGGGTTCTCTATTTATTTTAAGTCGAATGGGTTTAACTTTCTGAGCATTATTGAAACAAGCATAACATATTAAACCATTTTTTTTAACAAAATAGACTCAATATACATACATACATACATAATCTCACGCCTTCGTTCCCAGAGTGGGGTACGCAGAGCTACAGAATTACAAACATCTCTAAAAACTTGTTGATAATTCTATAACCACAATTTGCACAATAAGGCTCAGATGTTTACCAGCGTATTAGTGACAGGTTGCAAGCCCATCGCCTAACAGTACTACAAGCCTTTATTTCCTTAGTCATCTCTTACGACATCCACGGGAAGACATGGAGTGGCACTATTCTAACTCGGCAACCACACGAGGATAGATAGACTCAATATAAACGTTATAAACTAAAAAATCTATTTAACAGTGTTTAATTATCATTACGATTACTATTATTTATTTTTGTTAGATGTTTCCAGTCGTATTTAATATCTGGCTGGCGGAGCTGGGTGCATTTTGCCCACTATTCTTTGGTTGTAAATACTTTTCAGCACAATTACATTTTGACTAAATTGACTTTGGATACTATTACTTTTGACCCAACTTCAGAATGGTTATTTCACGTGAACGATTTCCCATTGGTATCTAATGACAGTAAATCGAATTGTCAATTGACCAGGGCCTCTATTCAACACGCTTTAAAACATATCGTTATCTTTTATCGTTATCGTTTTGATAGCTCTTATTTACTTGACAGTTGTTGGAACCCTAAAAATAACTAAACTACGCTCAACATCTTCTCCAAACTACGCTCAGCCACTTCCATTCCACGACGTCTTTGTCCCGTATCAGAGTATAATTATGTCTAAAAGATTGAATAGTCGGCGCTTCCGCTGAAGGGTGAGCGAATCGGCGAAGGCTCGTTAGTATTGAGATCTGCAGTATGGTTGCGTTTATCGCGTGACAAAATGTGGATAAAGCATCTGTCACTCTCGTACAGTCACGAACTTAAATTTGGGATCCACCTTAGATCCAAAGTCATTCTGACATTCTACAACAATAAGGTTGAGTCTCCTATTAGTTACAAATGATTTGGCATCTCTAATGACATTGACGACTTCAAGCCTATTTTTCTTGAAATGGGTCACAAATTAACGATCGCGATAGTACTTACACACGTGATAGAAAGTGACGGATGTTGATGATGACCAGAGCTTTGAGATGTATTCGTTTTTTTATGGCATAGACAAGGCTAGCGAGCACACTGGCCACTTCCCTCTATTTCACCAACAATGACTCGAAACAGGTGGTAGTTCGGTATACATGGCGAAGTTAACACGCTGATTCATCACTGGGTTTCATATAAGCTGCGCCATGAACACTGAAATGTCAATTGTCATTGTCAGGATCGTGAAATATTAAGCTGGTAGGTGGGATCTGAGACCCGTAGACATTTGAATTCTCAAGACAATTTAAAAATCCGAAAAGTAGGTATCTTAAATGAAAGCACGTATAACGCTCTTAAAATGAAAACTATCATAACTAAATGCGATTGTGCACTACAATAGTACATTGTGCATCAAGGGCGGTAAGAAGGGGATTGCTAACGAGAGACTTAGAAACTAGAACTTTTAATGCCTCGAGTTTGTAATCCCCTTACTGCCCGTCATACACACAATGTTTTTCATCACATTTGCGAGGAAATAAAAAGAAAATTAGAGAAAAAAGCAACAATCAAACAAATGAACTCGACTCGCTAAAAGAGTTTGTCAACTTTTTTCAATACAGTCTTCCACAGATAATACTTAGAACTGCTTTAGTTTTTAAACTTTACAGGCCATACTGCCAGATTGTACCGATTTTCAAAATAAAATTTAATAAAACAATTGCATATTTCTCTGAAATAATGGTAAAATATAAATATATTGCAGATAAATGTACCGTATACGTTTAATTATGCAGTAAAATTGGTTTGCAGCCAAGTTTTGAATATAGGAAATAAACCTTGGCTGATTTTACACCTCCTTAGTCTGGAATGATGTACGAGTGGATTCTATATTTTAAAACTAAACTCATAACTCCCTAGGGAGGTAAATCGGCTATAACTGCCCTATACGCCTGCGTGTTATAACACTCTTTCCGATCAAGTGTGATGAAAAGAATTTTACTGTCCTCCACGTTCATTTTGACAACACCCTATAAGCAGACTTGATTGGACTTTCTGAGATAGTCTTTTCTGTATGTGGTAACGGCTTCGGAACCGTACACTGGGCATGGTCCGACATGCTCTTGCTCGGTTTTTAAATATTGATATCAATCATGTTTATTTTAAAATGAAAAATAGATTCTAACAAGCAAATTTTACAACTATGCCAAATGTCAACTTGAGAGCTTCTGTAGTTGCTAAGAAAAACTGTACGTCACAACTGACAAACAGATATACATCATTTAACGGAACAATAACAAGCACTATACAGGAAGTATTGAAATAAAAAGATTTACCGATACTGGTTTACCCGGAAAGGCAGCATCCGTAAAATATTCTTTCGACAAGTCCAGCCAAGTTCTCACTAAATAATAGGCTATATTTTTTTTATAAATTTCTGGCCATTTCTAGACTTCTCTTTAGACATCTTTAGATGTCTCTGTCTGTCACACTCGAACTTATGCTAATACTTATTTGTCCCATGGGTGACGTAGGTATACGAAGATGCCCCATTACTACTAACATATATGCTGCCACGCGTAGTACTACTCTCCTAGCCACGCGATAAAACGCAAACATACTAGGCCCGCAGGAGAGTGTTGGTGCTGCCCCGCCCGCACGCATGCCTACAAGGATGCCATGCGCTTGCACAGCACAACCTGCGGGCCTAGTATGAAGTCGATAAATCATCCGTCACTCTCGTACTTACATGTCACAAAGTGACGGATGATTTGTCGACATTTTGTCACGCGATTAACGCAGCCATATTAGGCCTCCTGGAAGGGTCTTTTCCATGGGGAAACTTTGGGAATAGACTCCCGGAAGCCGTCAGTGCTACTAGCGGCGAACATCCACAAGGCGCACAGCGCTAGGCCAGCAGCCCCCTGAAGATAGACCTACCTGGGATCTGCAGAAAACTATAGATTTTCTTGTTGTAATCTGTGGACAGATTGCATTTGTCTAACATTTTAAACAGGTTTTAAAGAGGGTAATCTTCACCTGCAACTATGTATGAAAGCATTCCCCTGGCCGTCATTGCTCTGCGTTCCCTTTCCAAGCCGTCATCAACTCATCATTTTTGACAGTGTCGTTTCTTGTTGTCGTTTGTTTCAGACTTGGCTTGTACACTGCCGTGTTGTTCGATATTTCCTGTTTGACTCGATTCGTCCTCCCAAATGAACCGGTTCCAAGAACATAACATATGCAAATACTTGCAAATGTTAACACTTTCAGTGCGGCGTGACCGGTGACGTTCTTGAGTTTGCCAGCATTACGCTGAGTTGGGACCATTCCGTGTCTACTTTCTCCTTGTGCGTATTTGTCTGTTTTTTGTGGTATGTCACGAATATTTTCTTTCTTTCTTTCTGTTCTTTAAATAGAATCATTTGATTTCAACTCGGTGAGGCTACGTAAATTGCAGTGGTGCTTTCTATAATGGTATTCCGTGAGTATAAAAAAGACAAATATATATTTTTGAATGTTTTTTGAAAGGAACTTGATTTATTTTATAAAAAACACATGGTTAAATAATTCTCATGATGCACAGATGTGCGGCATTCCTAGTAAATCAAAGGTGCTGATAGACTTGAGCATTTACTCGATCATTCGATAGAATTCTCGACAGAATAAGCGTTCCGAACCATTACACGAACAGGCACCTTATGCCGCACTGCATTGAGGCGTGCTTTATGGCTATTCTTGCGTACTGATAGACCTCGACCTACAGTAGTAATAATGTTCTTTTTAAGACAGTTTTGTATGACTTAAATAGCACACTCAACAAAGTACCTATTTTAATTAATGACCGTCTAAGTTCTAGGAGTAGTAGTAGAAATAGTCTTCCTTTACCAAATGTTAAGTTAACAATTATTAGAAATAAGTAAAGGTAGTGAATAAATTATATTATAGAAAATAATTGAAGAACGAAAGTGACCTAACACAAAATCACTTTGACACAACTTTTTGGAATAAGTGGACTGATCAAACCATTTGCAATTTACTGTTGTAATTTGACTAAAGATGAATTAAGTCTCTTTTATTTCTACAAGTTTAATAAAAATACTGACTTAATAGGTACGTATTCCTTCAGTATCATTCTAAAATATAGACAGAAAGTTAAAAAACAAGCCACATGCTGAATTTCATTGAAATATAAAAGCATTAAACCTAGTAGGTGATGTGGGCAAAAATTGCTCTCGTCGTGCTATGGCGATTTTGCGTATAAGAAGTATGCAGGTCATGTCGTGCCCTCGGCAAGTTTAGTATATTTAACGCGGCATTGAACGTGTTGATAAATTTTGGTATAAAAGACCTCTCAGATTTTTGCAGCCGCATAAACAGAGATATAGTGTTAAGTGTAAACAAATGGAGATAAAAAGAAAAATATTTCTGTATTTATTTCTCCTTTTCTTTATTTGTATTCAATATTTAGCTAAAGGTAAGTGATTATTGTATTTATAATATTTATTTGGTTAAGCAATACAATACAATGTGTAGTTGCCGAGTTAGAATAGTGCCACTCCATGTCTTCCCGTGGATGTCGTAAGAGACGACTAAGGGAAGGGAATAAAGGCTTGCAGTACTGTTAGGCGATGGGCTTGCAACCTGTCACTAATACACTGGTAAACATCTTAGCCTAATTGTGCAAATTGTGGTTATAGAATTATCAACAAGTTTTTAGAGATGTTTGTAATTCTGTAGCTCTGTCTACCCCACTCTGGGAACGAAGGCGTGAGATTATGTATGTATGTGAACACCAGAAAACAATACACGGAACAGTACATTTTAACTATAGGTATACAACAGGTGGTCTTACCGCTAAATAGCGATCTCTTCCAGACAACCTTGAAGCGTTAACATGACGTTAAAGTGACAAAGTACTGAAGTGAGCAGCTACTTATAACATCGTAAGGTCCAGTGTGCAATAGGATGTAGGTACATAATCAAGGCAATTTAATTTGAACCGTGTTGCAAAAAGAATAAGGTTTATTTTCCTATGTTCATAAACTGAAAATGGCATTATCGAACAAGCGTAATTGAACTTTATTGCCTTGATGGTAGATTCAAAGTCCCACTTACAAAAAACTCCCTGTTTGTAGTATGGTGCACCTTACGATAATAAGGTCCACCGTGCCATTGGCAGGTACTAAAACTTATCCTAATAATATGTGGAGTTATCTATGAAAAGGTACCTTAATGTCGATGGTGCTTCCGCCATTATTAAAGATTCTCCGATATAAATACAACGTCGCGTGACGGAGTGCGCCATCGACAATAAGGTCCCTTTTCATAGATAACGCCACATATTATAAATGCGAAAGTTTGTGTGTGTGTGTGTTAGTTTGTTACTTCTTAAACTGCAACTGCCGGACGGATTTGGATGAAATTTGAAATGGAGATAGCTATACATTGAATTAACACTGATTTTAATCCCAGTTTTAAAAGTTCCCGAGGAAATTACCATAATCGAAATCTGTGCGGACGAAGTCGCGGGCAGAAGCTAGTGTATAAATATAGAGAACACCCAAGACTAAGAAACAAATATTCGCACTCAGCACACACAAATGTCCTGGCCGAAATTCGAACCCGGCCGTACAGCTATCTTGACGGGCAGGGTCACTGCCAAATAAGCAAACCCGTTTTAATCTTGAACCCTGCGTACGCGCATTCTCGGCCTCTATTCTACGCGGACTTATCGCCTTTTTCAGGTTATGATATTGTTTTTAATTCGGCCGCTCTTACTGTCAAGTAAATAAGAACTATCATCACGTTGATATTACGATACATGTCAAAGGCAATATCGTTTTACACAGTAGAAAAGAGGTCCAGAGGGCCCTGCCAAGATGCACTATCGTTTCTATTCGTTTCGTTTTTAAACCAATCGCGTCACTGGTAGATGACGTGATACAAAAAGTCAAGTGATCTATCGAATATGATTGAATTTCCGATCGCAAGAACTCCATCGTATGTAGGGGACCAAGGATTGACCCTTGTGGTACTCCAAAATCAACTTGCTCGTTCATAGTCCCAAACTAAGCTTTAGGTTTGTGCTTTAGTCACTAAATAGCGATAAAAAAATCACATAGAAAACATGCAATGAGCCCCCCAGACTAACAGTTATGTACGTCTCTGTTCTAAAACGATGAACTGATAAAACGAAATTGGCTAGTGGACTGTTTTTCTGCCGCGCCTAAAACAAACAGGAATAAAATGATAATCACATAAATATTAATCCGCAACTTACTGAACATTTGACACCTGAACATTAGATTATTAGTTCTTAGATAAGCAGTTTTTTTTTTAAATCCCTATCTTTTCAGAATCTTCAGCCAAACCAGCAAAATGCAGATATACTTCATGTGTAATAAAAGCAAGAATTTACGAAAAACCAACCAACCTGTTGCCGCCTTTGATGCCCAATGATGCCAACGGACCGAGCTCCAAACCACCAACCCACTCTAAACACTCCTACAGGGAAGAATAAATAGATAACTATTAAGGGATTCTTAAACCTACCGATTTCCATACCGCTATATAGAATTATTGGCTTCTTGATTCATACCTTTTAGACCGCCATTGCAGGTCGGTCATTACTTAAGTTACTAGGCTAGTTAGCTATATTTAATGGCTTCTACATCATTTGCAATATTCTTAACTTTAATCATGTTTTAGACCTTTTTCAAAGCTAGTAAAATTATGAAGTTGTTTAGGTAATGTACGCTACATGTTTTACATTTATATTTAGAAAATCAAGTTTAGATTTACAACAATCATCTAAACTTTCGAGTTTCATATAGATACAATAAAAATCGTATGGCAGCCATTGTTTTTATTTACTTTTAATGAGCGTTTTTTTATTAACCGGTGGATGACAGCAGCAGAGGACCGATCGTTGTGGAAAACCTTGAGGAAGGCCTTTATCCAGCAGTGGACGTCTGGCGGCTGATGATGAAGATGATGGTGATGATGATGATGATGATGATGATGAGCATGCTGAGCGCCCGCATTCCTGTTGGATGAACCAGGAAACGCGGTTATTCCCTCTTACTCACGTTGGAGCAGAAAATAAATAGTGAATCAGAAGAAGAATCTTTGGCCAAATTCGAATTCTAATATAGTCATGATGACATTGGTTGCCTTGTGACAGCGTATACTTAATTTACAAGATCTGACTGATTCAACTAAAATATATGTATGGTTGACCTCTTTAGTGCTTTGTCACTTTAACGTCATGTTCGCAATAAGTAAATTTGTTAAAACGACAAGGTCCTAAAGTGTGCAGCTACTTACAGGGCCGACTGTTCAACTGGAAACGAAAAATCTTGCATATCTGCCAGTGTCGTAATGGGGTGCTTGCTGTTACGTTCAAAAAGCATACTCAACGATTAACATACCTCTATATATAAAATATCGACGATGTAATATGGTTTTGTTATCAACAATTTTATATCTAGTTTTATGAGTGATCACTATTAGTTTTCTCGTAGCATTTAGTTTTTGATAAGGTCACAGTTCTAACCTAACCTAACCTACTTTTCTGGTATCAGGTCGTTTTTGTTATGGTCGCAGTTCTAACCTAACCTAACCTACTTTTCTGGTATCAGTTAAGTTTTTAAGTTATTTTCGGGCAATCGATAATATACCGAATAAAATTATGCTAAAATTATGCTGATGTGTAAAAATAATCGGGCATGAAAGTAGGATGCGAAGTGAATTTCGAACTAGGTAACTCATTTTTGGGATTTTACAAATTATGCCAAACCAGCTGTTGCCTGCGACTCCGTCCTCGCAGAAAAACAATACGCAGCCTATGTTCATCAGGGATAATGTAGCATTCTAATGGTCAAAGAATTTTTCAAATAGGTCCTGTAAATTTGGAGCTTATTCAATGCAAACAATCAAACAAACAATCAGTAAAATCTTTCCTCTTTATAATATTAGTGAATATAAGGTTTCTGCCACATTACCATTGCTTGTGTGTGGAAAGAAGTGGTCTCTGCCTACCCCTCTGGGAAATAGGCGTGATTTAATGTATGTATGCTTTTTGTTAGACTTGTTCTTGTTCTAATCGGTTCACATATTGCATGTGATCAACATTTTAGAAAGGTTTTATAGAGGGTTATATTCTCTCGCTAGAAAGTGAAAATTTGTATCATCGTTATATGTCGACATCATCTTTCATAGTGTCTGTTTTATTGTTGTCGTCTGTTTTTGAGACTTGGCCTGCACACTACCGTCTTGTTCGATTTATCTCGTTTGACTCGATTCGTCCTCCCAAATTAACCGGTTCCAACAACATAACATATTTTTTACTTGTACATGTTAACACATTCAGTGCGGCATGACCAGTAAAGGACCATATGTGACTTCACCTCGGTGTGACTACGAAAATTGCAGTAGTGGTTTCTATATGGTATTCCATGGGTATAAAAGAGACATTTATATTAAAGAATGTTTTTTTTAAGAATGCTAGGTCTTTATTGACATCCAATTAAGTACAGAATAAAACAAGTTGAATAATAATAAAATATAACCCAACTAACCTATAATATAAATCCCTTCATTACCCCCACTTGCGGCATCGTGCCGAGGACACTCGCAGCGTTACCCCGTTGCACTGCGATGCTCAGTCTTTGGGCAAAAAAGGAGCCTTGCCTGTGGTCGCCAGAGACACCTATTAATTTGTCTGACACTTCTTTAACCAATTTTTTTGTGTCAGATGACCACGGACCAAACGTTTCCATAGCAAGTGCAGCAAATTCGTAATTTGGCTTTAAAAAAGCATATTTGCGGCACTTGATGGTTTGTGCGAGGTCTGCGGCGGTCCCTGGCTTGCGAGAAGAACCTTGGACGTGAGACGGTGCTAGCGTATCAACACAAGTGACGTCCCACGCCAAGGGACGACCAAGATGCCACGGTATTAAAGTGCATCCGTCGGGTCTCTTTCCATCTGAGGCAGACAGGCCAGTGCGCTCAAGCGAAGCTGGAAATGAAATTGTACTAAGATCCCGACGGATCAAATCATTTATCGACGCATGTCTATAAACTCGACCAGCACTGGATTGGCAACATAGACCGTGGCGTCCTAGCTCGTCGACTGCATTTCCACATCGGCAACAAGGATGTGGCTCGCAGACTTTAAGACTGAGGCGGAGGCACACTGCAATCCTTAAAGTATTAGAATCCAAAAGAGACCCTAGGGTTCGTGAAGGGAGAGAGTGCAGCCAGTGACCCGACTCTGGTTCGGAAACTGCCAATAAACGGGCCCTCTCCGATGGATTTTGACTATTTTCCAAAAGATTGCGATGGCAAATTTTGACAGAAATAAGGTCCCATGCTGCTTGGCTAGTTTTTTCGACTGGCAAGTTCTCACCCGGGATACAGACACGCCAAGCATCCACTGCATCGGACAAGCACGACACCTGAACATCAGTGGGGTTAGAAAAGTTAAGAATCTCACTGATGAGGGTGATTGTGCTGTGGATCGATGAGAGGAAAGCTGGCAGTTTTATATTTTTTGAAATCTTGTTTTTTTTTTAAAACATACGAGTATACACAAAAAACATACCTCAAACTTGTCTGTAGCTATGTAAGAAAGAAAATAATAAAACATTTTTATCTTTTAAAAATAAATTCATTATAATGGCAATAAATTGGTCTGGCTGTAAACAATCTAGTGTAAAATATAGTAAACTGATTTTATAATTATCTTAACAATAAAACAGTACAAAGTAAAAATACGAATTAAAACTAAAACGATGGAAAATTAAAAAATAAAGCATGAATAAATCTAAGTATGACCAAGCTAAATACGATTAAATTAAAACTAAATAAAAACTAAAGAAGAGAGGTCCCCGTGGCATAGTACCACGGATGCTGGCAGCATTTCCTCGTTGTATAGCAATACTTATGCGTTGCCCGAGGAAACTGCCAGCTCTGTGGTCTAAGGTTGTTTCTATTAACCTTTTTGAAATGTCTTTAAAAAGGCTAATATGTTTTTATCTTTATCTTTTATCGTATCTTAAAATAAACACACTAAATAGTTATCATGAAGCGCCTTTATGACCTACGGTAATATTGATTAGGTTTATAGGTTTGCCTTTGTTTTTTTATGTAAAATAATAGTGATAATTCAGTGATTATGTCTGTTTAATTAAATCAATATTTTTAATTTAGTTTTTTAAAATAAATTTTGTCTGAATTTCATTGAAATTTTAAGTTTTAAACCTATTAGGTGTGTGGGCAAATAATGCTCTCATCGCGATTTTGCGTAAAGAAGTATGCAGGTCATGTCGTGCCCCCGACAAGTCTTGTTATGTTTAACGCTGCATTGAAAGTGTTAATAAATTTTGTATAAAAGACCTTACAGATTTTTGCAGCCGCATAAACAGAGTATAGTCTTTTGTTGTCAAACGTGTTTACAAATGGAGATAAAAGGAAAAATATGTTTGTATTTGTTTGTCCTTTTCTTTATTTGCGTTCAATATTTAGCTAAAGGTAAGTGATTACAGTATTTATAATATTGATTTGCTGCCATTTTAAAATATATCTCTAGTGAACTACAAGAGGGCTCTTTTACTCGTCGGTTATATAGAGTGAATCTACTAGCGCTTCGGCAAGACCATCATTGCAGAGAAGAAGCGCCGCAAGCAACTCCAGCAGAAGGTTATTTTTTCAAAAAAACACTTCGCGTGATGATAACAAAGGACCGCTGACTGGTACAGTCGCCATCAGATATATTGTAGCGGGCGAGGTACTCAAATATTTCGGAGCAGCATTACTTTTCAATAAATTCGTTACACTAGTTATGGTCAATAACACCAGAACATGCAATTTGTCATAAATATAAGAGCAGCGACTTTTCAATAAATTCGGAACATATAACGAGGTAAAAATATCAGAAAGCACAGAACGTCAAAGGTATCTACGCACTCAGGGTGATCATAAAGATCGGAACATTTATGGAAAATATACCTTAAGTCTGTATCACACAGTTTAAATTCGTTACTATAATTATTATGCATGTCGATCTTTGGCATGACGTAGGTATTTATGTTTTGTTTGGAATGCATAATAATTATAGTAACGAATTTAAACTGTGTGATACAGACTTAAGGTATATTTTCCATAAATGTTCCGATCTTTATGATCACCCTGAGTGCGTAGATACCTTTGACGTTCTGTGCTTTCTGATATTTTTACCTCGTTATATGTTCCGAATTTATTGAAAAGTCGCTGCTCTTATATTTATGACAAATTGCATGTTCTGGTGTTATTGACCATAACTAGTGTAACGAATTTATTGAAAAGTAATGCTGCTCCGAAATATATGAGTACCTCGCCCGCTACAATATAT
Organism: Acleris literana; assembly: GCA_946894065.1. NCBI lineage: Eukaryota > Metazoa > Arthropoda > Insecta > Lepidoptera > Tortricidae > Acleris > Acleris literana. Next base: position 4,164,677 of record OX335687.1, read on the forward strand.
CTGATGGCGACTGTACAACAACGTATGACAATGAAGTCACTGCACTTTCACGTCACCGCCGCTGGCAAACTCGCGTCCTAGCGCTAAGTTAACGTGGTTTAATGATTATTTATTTAAAATGGAGTGTTTCACAACACTATTTGTCAACTATCAAAAGTGCCATCACTCGTTGCCGCTACTGTACATAAATAATAATAAGTAGAAATAAGAAACTTTTAAGACCCTAAATTAGTTTTTAGATAATCTAATTTTTTTGTCAAATTCCTCTCTTTCCAGAATCTTCAGCCAAACCAGCAAAATGCAGATATTCTCGAAATTGTATAATACAAGCAAAAGTTTACGAAAAAGCAACCAACTTGTTGCCGCCTTTGATGCCGAATGATGCCGACGGACTAAGCTCCGAAACTCCAACCAACTCCAGGCACGACAGAGAAGGAAAAATAAATGACCTACAACACCTTTAAGGGATCCTTAAACCTACCGATTTTCATACCGCTATACAGAATTATTGGCATTTTAATTCATTCATTTTAAACGTGCATTGTAGAGATTTTTGCAGCAGACACGGTCATTATCAGAGGTCGGAATAGGTAGTGCTTATTAACCTAAACTTGATGCATCTTCATTCAATAACGTATTCCCATCTCACTCACGCATGAATGAACATGAGTCAAGTTTAGGTTAATAAGCACTACCTATTCCGACCTCTGGTCATTATAGGCGAAAAACTTAAGTAAATGCCCCCTTGCATATAGTAGTAATACATCTGAATATACCGTTCGACATTCTTTATTTGAAATGTGACGTAAATTCCATTTAAGTTTTGCACACAACTACATGCAAGAGGTCATTTACTTAAGTTTTTCACCTATACATAAGTTACTAGGCTAGTTAGCTAGATTTATTGGCTTATTTATCATTTGCAATATCCTTAACTTTAATCATGTTTCAAACCTTTTCCAAAGCTAGTAAATTGATGAAGTGGTTTAGGTTATGTACGCTATATGTTTTACATTAATTTTTAGTTGAGTTTCATATAGATAAAATAAAAATAGTAACTGCATCCAGTGTTTTTACTTACTTTTAATGAGCGTGCTGCGCGCCCGCACTGCTGTAGGATGAACCAGCAAATCTGGTTATCCCATCTTACTCAGAAACTAGTGAATCAAAAGAAGCTTTGGCCAAATTCGAATTCTAATATTGTTGTCACGAGATTGATGCATTTTAGGTGTTCTGATACGGAACCGTATGTTTATATACGTAAACTATTTTAAAGGGCATTGGGTAAATTTGTTTGAAGAATATAGTCTTTTTTTTTCAGCGGCCTAGGATGATTTTTACATAGTTATTTAGAGGACCTCTAAATACACATAGATATATATAATTTATGGCGTTAAATAATATCGGAGCGGAGATTTTAAAGATTTAAGTATTAAGCTTTTAGTACAAAAGTACGCCCAAGTATGAATATTTAAATATCTCCGCTCCGATGCACTTAAGAGTATTACATTACATAACAAAATATGTTTATTTTTAATAATTCTATCATAATTTACCACTTTTACGAATAGCCGCTCACCTTGAAAATGTATGAATTTTACAAATGACAACACTTTTACCCAAACCCCTTTGCACGTGATATGGACTCATCTGGCGACGTAGCACTCCTTCAGAATGATCTGTATAGGCTCCTGAGAACGCCTAAAATTAATAAGCCTAATGTATCATAATCCCAAATGGGATTTTTCTTCTGAAATCGTAAACTTTTGACGATTTTTTGAAAAGCTACTTTATAGAACTCATTAGGTTAGGTTAGGTTTGTTTTATAACAATCCTTAAAGGTTTACGATTTCAGAAAAAAACTTTAGGGATTATTATATATTAGGCTTATTAATTTGAGGCATTCTGATACGTAACAAATTATACTGGAGTGATGGAAACAGTCGGTAACATCATTTAAAAATAAACTTAAAATGATTGGGCCTAAGTGAGAACCCTGGGGGACACCAGATGTGATGCTACGCGAGTATGATTGGTAGCCATTGCCCACCACGTGAATTCACCTTAATGTAAGGTATGAGCAAAAACAGCCGACCAAAAGCATCTGGTAAGGGACCAGAAAATCCGTATGTCCGCAAGTTTTACATAACCTTATGATAAACTTTATCAAAGGCTAAAGTCTATCCCCCTTACTAATAAACGTTGAGTAACGGTGGTATAGCTATACAATGTTTTGTCCTTATCTGTCAAATTCAAATGTCACAATGACAGATAAGGACAAAACATTGTATAGCTATACCCCCGTTACTCAACGTTTACCTCTATTAGTAAGGGGGTATATAAATAACGTAAGACTGCTTTCTAGAATCGATTACACTCGATATTTAATTCTGTAAAGGGGGAGCGCCAAAGTTCAACTAAAATTGCAACTCCTATTATCGGAACTCCGAAAATGAATTTTTTATACCGCTGGAACCGTAAACTTTTCAGAAGTTCTGAAATATTCAATGTGTAGATAAGACTAGGTTAGGTTAGGTTTGATTTATAAAAATCCTGAAAATGTAACAGTTGCTGAAATAAATACGTTAGGAGTTGCGATAATTAGGACTTATGAGTCGTTATGAGTAAAAATAATTAGGTGAGCCAATATGGACCCCTGTAAAGGTTGTTTAATTTGTACATATTGAACGAGGGTCCACAAATTCATGCTGGTGGTTCGTAAGGTAAAGTTTGAGGTGTATTTTAAAGTACTCAAAATATTGTCATTGTTATGCATTGTTATTGTTATATAATTAATTCATTATACTCGTACCTATAGAAATTATGCGATTCGTTTTAAGCTAACAAATGAAAATTAGTAGGTACCTACAAAATTGTTAGGTATATAGATTATTATTTATTATCCATCTATCGTAGTGTAATAAAATATTAAAGGCCGAGCCGAGCGGTTGCGTGACGTGCACGTGTACGTGCGCGTTCGCTTTCCACTGCGTTGTATAGTGACATATCGTAATGTGAATTCTTACTATAAAACGCAGTGGAAAGCGAACGCGCAAGTGCACGTGCACGTCACGCAAGCGGTGTGGCTGGGCCTTTAAATGTGACCTTTACGAAGCGTGGATATTAAGTTACAGAGGTGTTATAATGGCGGTCGAAGATCGACGCTTTAATTTACTGGTCCAATTTGTGTAGATTTTTAATATTGAGTCAAAAAAATCACATTAACTCTGGATTTTCCAATCTTTACATGGCTATAATACCTACGGTGCACGAGTTAAACTCCCACTTGACCGGTTTTTTTTTATTTTTACTCGTGACGAAATGTGATACACATTTAATTCCGACGATTAAATAGTTAAAAACCCCCTTTACAAGTTTTTCCTTTCACAGCTGATCAAATCGATGCAACTGATTCATGAAACCTATCTAAAAACCATCTTGATTAAACAAGCTTTCTTTAAACAAAACCACGTCCAAACCGGTCCATCCGTTTATTGGACACAGACAGGGCTACCCGGTTTAAAAAATACCGGTTAATACCGGCTTAATTCAGTTTTGCTCCGAATGGTCTAAGATCCGAATAGAAGAAGATTTGGACCGGGCTGTTTATTCGATGAAAAGTATTTTATATCAAATTTAATACGCTAAATAATATGTGGCGAATAGGTAGGCTGAAAAATTTCAGTCCTGCACTTATATCATTAAAAAAAAAGTGAACTTTTTTTTTAAATTGCAAATGTTTGTTTAATATACAAATTACATACTAATCGAAAGTATGAAGTCTATAGAATATGCAATCGTTAGGTTTGGTGCAAATTACTAGTACCGACTTACCTGTTTATACCTGCCTACCCAATAGCTTGACGAGAAAAAAATAGTCAAACTAACGTTTGCATATTCTATAGGCTTCATACTTTCGATTGGTATGTAATTTGTCCATTAAACAAGCTAGTGTAATTTTTTAAAACGAAGTTTATTTTTATTTTTTTTATTAAGTATATACTGGACTGAAATTTTTCAGCCTACCTATTCGCCATATATTACTTAGCATATTAAATTTGGTATAAAATACTTTTTATCGAATAAACAGCCCGGTCCAAATCGTCTCCTATTCGGATCTCCTACTAGAACTTTTTTAGGAAAGGCGAAAGTTTTGAGGACTTTCTTTTAACCGTAATTAACCGGTTTAATCCATGAGCGGCGAGTCGAACCAACGCGTTCGTTGCAACTTATTTTTTTGACCTGTGGTGTGAAGAAGCGCGCGGTATGCATCTGGATTAACCGGTTTATTTAGCTTGAAACCGGTTATTTCAAAAATAACTTAATATAAAGGTTCCTCCAAGAACCGGTTAAAAAACCGGTTTATGCGAACAAAACCAAAATGAACAGGTTTTGCGTCAAGTAGATAATAACGGTTTGAAAATTTAACCGATATCCGAGCCTTGAACACAGACACACATATACATATTATACCTACATAACACACAAATGAAACCTATTACACCCTTTTTAGGCTTTGGGAGTTTAAAAATGAAGTTCATTCTCATGCAATCAGCTGAAAAACCAAGGAAGGGCGCCAAGATCATTATTCCCATAAAATTATAAACCGGCTCATTTGTATAGGTACCTGTATATTTTGTATAGCGGTAGTACCAGTACCTCATTTGTCGGAGTTTCGTGATATTCATATTTTTGCTCCGAGATCGGCCTCGATAATATACTGGGTAGCGGTAGCAGAAAAAATAACATTCTGTTAATAATGCATACAGACAAATTACAAATATTATAGGTTTAGGCAGGTAGGGCTTTGGCAGAGTCCGACTGGATCCCTACCACTATTTTTATCCTTTAACATGCTTCTGCCCGCGACTTCGTCCCCGTGGAATAGTTACTTTGGGCTAACGCTAACTTTAACCTGCGAGTTTGTTTACGTAGAAGGTTGAAATATTCTTCATTGGTGCTCCGCTCCTATTGGTCTTAGCGTGATAGCCTTCCTCGATAAATGGGCTATCTAACACTGAAATAATTTTTCAAATCGGACCAGTAGTTCCTGAGATTAGCGCGTTCAAGCAAACAAACAAACTCTTCAGCTTTATAATCTTAGTATAGATTTACGTCGAAGCAGCATTAGCGTTGGTGTGTTCAGGTGCCCGTTTCTCAAAAAGTATTAGTCTAATAATATTAGTGTTTTGTCTCATGAATTTAAATAAAAAATGAGACAAAACATTAATATTATTAGGCTAATACTTTTTGAGAAACGGGCCCCTAGTGTGGGGATGACAACCGGTGACATTACTAGCATAGAGGCACTCCATTTTTGTTCTCAGGGTCGGCAACGCATTTCCTGTCTTAAGGTTCAGTTTAAAAAATTCCATTGTCTATGGGTCTCAGTTCCTACTTACACTTGCCCGTTCGACTTTATTACTTTACTAACAACTAGGAACAAAGAAAGTGTATCTTGGATGAGAGGTATACCTATAACTTTAAGGGGTTTTTTTATATGAGTTTTATCCGATATAACAAAACACCTGCTCATTATTTTTAAACATATAATCAAAAAAAGTTGGAAAATAGCATTTTTATTCTTTTTATCTATAGAAGTTAGAGGGTTTAGTCACTTTTCAGTACTTTTGGAGGTGAATTTCTGACAACCTGTTGAGATGGGCCGCTAAAAAAAAATACGTGTCTGTTATTTTAGTCTACTCTCTAACATATATCAAAATAAACCAAATCGGAGCCGGACAGTTGGGTACCTTTCCGTATAAGTTCTGCCCTTTACTTCAACTATGTAGAAATGTTGTAGCCATAACCATTTCTACTTTCATCTTACAGGAAGTGTTTCAATATTGTGTATTATTGTATTTTATGTTTGAAAAAATGACCTTCTGCTGGAGTTTCTTGCGGCGCTTCTTCTCCGCAATGATGGTCTTGTCCGAAGCGCTAGTAGATTTACTTTATATTACCGACGTGTAAAAGAGCCCGTATGTGACCAATTTACTGAATAAATATTTTGATTTTCATTTTGATTTTGTGAGATAAAATGTACTCCTGTAAGCTAGAGCTATATGTAGGATACAAGCTATAATTGTACCCAATTTTACATCGATCGCTTGATGCATTGAGTTGACCGTACCACTTAAGCATTTTATAATTCTGCCCTACTAAGCATAATGGCGATATCTCAGACAAAACATCTGTAGAAATTGCAACCTAGTTACAAAAAGAAGAGAGTTGAATCTGCTTTGGCTATTGTATTTAGTTATTGCAATTTTGCTTAGGACGGCAGAATTCTAGTATGGATTAGTGATCGAACATTTAAGTACTTATTTTAGAACTTAATGATTTAAAAAAAAAACGCCTTCTTGCAGCGTTTTTTCTCAGAAATGGTGGTTAAGCATAACAATCTCACGCCAAATACAACGGATAAGCTACAAACCCCAGTTTTCTAAGCTTCTATAAGATCTGTCGAGCTGTATAAAAAAATCCTTTAGGTTTAAAAACTAATATTTTAAACACCCTGTGTATAAAACCGGTGTTATTCTGCTGCCGCTACCGTCTGCGATATTGCTCTATAACATTTGAATAATTATTCTCCTTGTTGATGTGTCGCTTATTCCAGGCTATAGACGAATTTGTTTTTATCTTAATATTCCGGTTCATTACCAGCGCTGACATTTTACGAGGAAAGCAAACGTTTGTATTAATGAGTGGAAAAACAAGAATTTCTTACTTTTTAACAGCCGATTTTGATGAAATTTGGCTAAGAAGTAGCTTTCTAAAGAAAAACCGCATCACGGAGATACAGATTCACAGTAAACAGACACACATACACAAATATATAGATACACAATATCATCGAGATTTGAAAAAATGACATAACATAGTTACAGGGTGTTTGGTAGTGGGTTCGACAAACGAAAATGGGAAATACTTGGTACTATGGAACACATTTGCCATAGTGACTCCTATGCTAAACTTGATTGTTTTTTTTATAATTTATTTCCCCGTTTTTTGAAAATATCCCAAAATGTTACCTTTAAACCTTCTTAATTACATTCCTAAGCAACAACCGCCCTTGTTTTATTTTAAAACCGACACCCACAGACAGTGCAAAAAAATGGAAAAAATATATAAAAAACTATCAACTTTAGCATACTATGGCAAATGTGTTCCAATTGGCCCCAAGTATTTCCCATTTTCGTCTGTCGAACCCGCTACCAAACACCCTGTATTTATCAACCAGACTACACCTATAACACTTTCAGTGCCAGGCACTCCAACTCCTATACAAAACAAACGTAATATTGGGGCCTCGGCACTGAATGTCAACGATAGATACAGCATGTTGCCAAATGTATTGAAAGTGTCTACGTATACGCGTTCTAATTTCTAATTGCACTAGCGGCGCCCCCCGGAGGGCGTCACGGGCGATTACACCGGCGCGGACACAAGTAGCTTTGTTGTCATTTGTTGTATATTGATTTGGTATATGTAGTTGTTTGTATGTTTATTTGGATGTACTTTGGTAGTTTTAGTTATTAAGCTTTTGCAGTGCTCGTTTGGATAAAAAGTTTCTAAAATACAGTTGCTCAAAAAGTAGTAGGTACTTTTTGTAGCTGTATATCATGCGGAGAGTTGATTTTTCGCAGTAGTGTTTTCCCTTAATTGCTCACATTGCACTATGAATTTTTATCACCTAGAAAATTGTCTCTTTTAATTACTGTTTTATTTTTGTTTCATTGAGCATTTTTCGCGAATGTTTTAATAATCATTGTATAATACACGTGCGCATTTTCACTCGCCCGGAGTCTTCGGGACTAGTGTAAAATGACATACTTTCCGCACTCGCATCAAAATGTAACATTCTGAATCTGTTTGATTTGGGGGAATTTGATAATAAATATTTTATTCCTCTTATTCATAAACGCGCAAATAAAGCTAAAGTGTGCTTGTATCATCTGTCCTTATCTGTCATTCCACTTGAATTGGACAGAAATTGAGAATTAAAACCTTAACAAAAATAGGTTTATAGTGTGTTTATGAATAAGGGGGGGAATATTATTAATATAAATGCGAAAGTAAGTAAACCGATTTCGATGAAATTTGGCACAAAGATAGCTTAAGCCCCGAGGACGGACGTAGAGTACTTTCTATCCGCGATTAACTACTTCTACGCGTACGAACTCGAAGCAAACATTAGTTTTAAAATAAGCGACGTATCGCTTGATATTTCTTCAATACGAACCTCAAAAATCTACTTGGAATTTCAGAGATACTTGTAATAATAATTAAAATAACTTGAATTAAAAAGCAAGCTTTAAAAAACCCGACTGTTGTTCCTAACCAACTTTAAACCGTTATAAATCCTAAATTATCGTTCAAAATTATAAATGATTAAAGAAACCTAAAAATGATTTTTAAATACCTATTCAATCATACCCCATTTGTCATAGTTCGTTGACATTTTTTTTTCTTTTTTACAATATGGCGTCTAGTTGCCGCCATATTGAATTTTAAACACTGTCATATCTTTAGTGATAGTCACGAGATTAAAACAAATCGATTGACATAAGAATTATCAAAATCGGTCCACGTGTTTAGTTTCTAGAACGCCACAAAGGAACAAACATACATATATAGGCTGTGAAACACAATAATACCCTCCGGCAGTCGGGTAATAAGGTATTTTCATATTTAAAGTTATGATTAAAATTAGGTACCCAGTAGTGGACAACCCTTAATAAATGCTGTCTGCTGCCTTTCTGTTGCAGAACAGAAAGGACCAAGCAAAAAACCCGAAACAGCCAAGGTATCTGCCCGTTTTTTAGCACAGTGTGTATGTTTTTATTTTTTTTAGTTTTCTTCTGGAATGTCTATCATTAGAAGAAATAATTTAAAAACAAAAACATATTAAAATTTAAAACGTTAAACTTGTTTTGTGCATAATACTTATAAAAATGAAATAGGGAAACCGCCTATTTTGAAAAAACCGGACTAGGGTGAGTCAGACTCGCCCACCGAGGGTTCCGCACATGACACGGTTAACTCAATTCAAAATTTGCACCATCGTCGTTCCTTGCATAAAGTCCCTGTTTTTTGTTATTTAATTAAAAATGTTGGGTTTCAGTTTTTTCCTCATACTTGTCGTATAAGATTACTTGCCAAATTTCATAGTTCAAGGTCAACAGAAAATACCCTATAAAATTTACTACGACATAAACCGCCGTATCTTTTTTTTACGTTAAAGTTTGATTTTTTCTGAGCTTCAAGAAAGTGTAGGCTTGAGTATAAGCTTTAAATTTCAATTCGATTTGCGTTTCCGAGATAAAGGGTCATGACAGACAGACAGACAGGCGGACAACAAAGTGATCCAATCAGGGTTCTGTTTTTCCTTTTGAGGTACGGAACCCTAAAACTGAAGCCGACTTGGCTAGGAAAATCCAATTCCTGCTAAATCAAGAGAAAAATATAATACTTAGATCTTACAGCCAATTTCTGCTATGAAGGGCAAGCAAGAATGTGAATACCTTTTCTGAAGATGTGTTTTTAGCATATTTCAGCTTATTGAGCAATCTAAGAACAAGAAGCCTTCAACATTTTGAGTCACTGAAATATCAACATCTCAAGTTCAATTGACAAACATAAATGCTCTCATAATATTTCAAACATCACTTTTAATATATATTACCTATTAGTATCATTTTCTCACATTGTTTGAGAAAACCATTATAAATGCCTCGGCTGAAACAAGGATTGCCTGACTCGAATTTTAACCGGCCTCGCTGATGCTCGGCCAGCTAACCACCTCGTCAGGAAATCCCTTACTTTCCGCACCTAGGCAATAATGTACTATTTGAACTAAAATAATGAATCCGATCGAAATTTTGAATTCCTTTTCCTAAAGGGAATTGTCCGTTGCTGTCACATTAAGCACAAAACCAACACACCCCAAAAAGGGATTTTACGGCAAACAAATTCCTAACTATCCCAATGACCCTAAATAAACGTATAACTATTATAATTAGGGCAAATTAGTAGAGTCATAATTCGGTACCATGTGAAGATAAATATTTATTAAGGGTTGTCCACTATTGGGTCAGTGGGAAATGGGAAAGATGGAGGTGGCACTTTATTGTAATTTTGTCACATCCTGTACTTAGTGCCATGTAAATAAATATATAAATAATGAAGTCTGGGTATTCTGTCTCACTATTATTCTACACAAATCACAATTTATTGCTTTTCTATAAGTACACTAAACAGTCCTTATTTGCTAGTTAAATCCATAGATGATTATGAAGTAATTTAGTGCTTAAACTGTCGTTAAAAATGTTGTCAAAACTAGATTTCGGATCGTTTCTACCGCAATCTAGTACAACACCATATACTACCTGTAACATTTTTGTAACAAATTAACAACAACAAAAAAGGTACATTCTAAAAACTGAGGTATTGTAATGCTCGTAGTCTTTCTGATAAATTGTATTTTTTTCCAGACAACTTTGATATCTATACTACCACATCCAAACAATCTCTCATAGTTGGTCAAACACTGTTGAAATATGTACCCCCGGGGCATCGTGTCATACGCACTGTTATATTATTAAACAATGCTTACCTGCCACGGCGAGAATATTATAGTGGTCCTGTGCCCTTTAATAATTCCTTGTGATGTTTTAATTTGTGAAGTTGATCACTCGACTTCTGACACAAAAGTTACATTTAAAACTAGAACACCCTTTATGAGATCAAGAAACTTTTAATAGTTTTTTTTTCTACAGATGCAAAAACTGAAATATTTGGGGTTGGTAGCCTTTATCTGTATTGTTTGTTTGTGTATCAGTTCGTCTGTCTTTCATCACCTTGGGTCTAAACGCGTGACCAAATTTAACCATATTTATTTACAAAAGTTTGTATTTTAGTAGTAGTTTTCAACTCTATGTTGTATTAAAATCGGTAGAGCCGATCTAGTTATCATCCCTGAAACAAACTCGTGAGGGGTTATCAAATTATAAAGAAACTGCTTCTACTTCTTATATCACGGATTTTAAGGCCCATTCTTACTAAAAACAGTTTATACTTCTGATTACCGAGCATTGCAACACTTGGTTAGTAAAACAATATTTATACTGGTAGCGGAGTCATTTGAAAATTGGACAATATTCTTTGCTGATCCGAATTCCGATAAACATGGGTATAACCCCTGAAGTAACACCGGGTAAGATTTGACACAGTCTCAAACACAGTATCTGATATTCGTAACTAAGATACAACTAAAGTCTGTTCCTATTCAGACTGCCAATGGCAATAACAAGTATACCTAAATGTAATTGTCTTTAGATAGAGGATGAAATAGTAATGAGAATAATGTTACCTCTAATTAGTTTATTAAAAAGGTTGAATATATATTCATCATCATCATCATCATCACCATCATCATCATCATCATCATCATCATCATCATCATCATCATCATCATCATCATCATCATCATCATCATCATCATCATCATCATCATCATCATCATCATCGTATTATTATGCTGGGTGCGACGGAGACGAAAGCCTCTCTTATCAATCAAATCTCTCAAAACGTCACTACATTTTCAATGTCAAAATAGTTCAAAAAAAATCTTTTTTTACAGTCTATTTAAATTTTCACCGAAAGTGCTTTTCATCTTAGAATACGATATTAAATAGAGATTACTACCTCAAAATGGACATGAAGACAATGATTAGGTGTATAAATAAATGGTTTGAAAGTGCTCAAACTTCAAAAGTACGTGATTGTGGAGTAAAAATGGAAAATTTATTTGTTTATATGAGTGACGAAACAAAAATGTTCCGACTGCCCTACTAAGCATAATGGCGATATCTCAGACAAAACATCTGTAGAAATTGCAACCTAGTTACAAACAGAAGAGAGTTGAATCTGCTTTGGCTATTGAATTTAGTTATTGCATTTTTGCTTAGGAGGGCATTACACATAAATATCTCCTAATCCTCAATTGCCAATAAAGTATCTCTTTCATCGCCCTTCACGGTTTATCAAACTCTATTAACGACTTGAATCACGATCGATGAGACATCAAATACACCCCGTGATTATCAGAACGCCAATTTTCCACATTTAACCCTTGCGATGAAGCAATTATCGAGCTCGTTACGGTAATGGGTTAACTTTCCCGTCACGCACACATCGGATTCACTTTATGACTATTAATCCGTTGATTGACGATATTTTTGAATTTGGAATTAGCAGTGACGTCTTTTGTTATTGGTCGCTTTTGTAGGGTAGTTAACGAATTCGTTTTAATTTTGGCCTGTTATCTTCATAAAAATCGTTGTATAGTACCTATAGTACAAGCCTAGAGCTTAGTTTGTGACTAAGTAAGTTAATTTGTGTGATTTTGGATTCTCTCATCAGGACATTTCCCTTTTTTAGAGTGTATTATTAAATACTGTAATAAACACTTATAGTGTAATCCTTGTTTAAGGATATACGTACTTAATAGTCATCCTATACTGATCGATCGGAGAAGCGAGATCTCAGGCCCTTGCCAAGATGCACTACGCTAACTAGCGTTTCTATTCGTTTCGTTTTTAAACCAATCGCGTCACTAGACGTCACGTCGCGTAGATGACGTGTTACGACAAGTCACGTGATCTACCAGTGATGCGATTGGTTTCAAAAACGAATAGAAACGAATAGAAACGCTAGTTAGCGTAATGCATCTTGGCAAGGGCCTCTTTTCCCCAAACTCGATAATTTCGGGTAGCAATTTTTCCAGTCGCATTTTTCCCCACTTATGATTTTACTCAATCGAATTTTTCCCCATTTGTTTTACTATGTCGCATATTTACCACTATGAATTTATTTTAGTGAGATATTTTCCTATTTTAATTACAATGTAATAAATAAGTAGTTAGGTAGGTAAATTCTGCAGTAAGCCCGAAGAGCCTCAGCACCCACAAATGCAAGCTCGTTTTGATATTTGAAATGGGCGATAATGCAACTCGGAAAAAGCCGCAACGTAATTAATGCTGGTTAAATCAATTAATGGGGAAAATACGACAATGTAAAATTACACATGGGGAAAAACGCGACTGGTAAAATTGCTACGCGGAATTATCGAGTTTTGGGAACAGATCTATAGCCTCATCGATTGATCGATTCATACTTCTATCGATATGTTTTACTAATTAATATCTCTCGCTTAGACGTACTTGACGTGATTATTATTAACTATTTATTTTTATATATTGTAAGAGGGCTCTATATTGTTAATTGCAAATAAATTATAGATTGGATATTTTAACAGTTAATTGAAATTAATTGTAACCATGTTGTTTCTTTTTTTGAACACTAAGAAAAAAATGACAGCATAAATGATTTTAAACAATGTCCAAAACAACATAAGAATTAAAATGACGATACCAAAAAAGACAATGAGGCCATATTTGTTCCACACAAACACCTAGTTTGAAACTTACGTGTTGACTTAACAAAACATCATCAAACTACCCACATGACAATATGTCTACTATTGTCTACGGCATTGAATATTTCGGGTAAATATCACAAACACTACGTTCGTGGACTTAAAGTTTCACAAAACGACATATTTTATTATGTACCTATACAGAAGAATCTTGAATTGCAAAAACTAATTAAATAGTTACTACAGTTTATTTATATAATAAACCACCATAGGAAAATAGCATTTTACTTACACAATGCATGAATTGATTCATGATAAGAAACAACGAAAAAAAAAACGTTACAAATAACAACAAACAACAGACTAATACATACAAGAAGAATGTTGCTACGATGGACCCAACTGAGCATAATTAAATAATTAAAGTCAATGCTGCTCTTCCGTTGGAACTAGGTAACCAGTCTTCCCTTCCCCACGGGGCAGTCTTTTTTAAAGACTGAGACATAATATGCCCTATTATTTTATTCCTATCCATAGAAGATGCGCCATGCAACGATGAGGCCAGAATTGGAAAATTTGTGTAGGAAAAGTGACCCAAATATGCATCATTCGGAGAGGGGACTATGCAATAATCTAGATGGGTGATTGCACGTGAATAATTTTTACCGGTTTTGTATGATTGTATGTATGTAAATAATAAATACAGATATTTTATTTATATTTTCTCTGTTTTTTTTGTTTGTGTCGTAATAAAGTTATTGTATAGCAAAAAAAAACGAGATATTTTATTGTGTATTAGATACTGTTCTAATTGATATTAGTTATTTTACAGAGAACTTTTATTCCTATCCATAGAAGATGGGCCATGCAACGATGGGGCCTGAATTGGAAAATTTGTGTAGGAAGAGGTGACCCAAATATGCATTGTGGTTATGTAAGTAGATAATAGTAAATTATAGATATCTACAGATATTTTATGTTGTGTTACCTACTGTTCTAATTTATATTAGTTATCACGGAAACAGGTTAATTTGTTCAAATTACGCGTTGCGATACCCTATAGTACGACAAAAAAGAGTAGAAATTAAATGAAATGGAACTAAAAAAAATCCATACTAAATTGTGCCGTGTTTACTGATTTTACGTCAAAAATGTGACAGTTACGTAGAAAGTGGCACCCTCATTTAATTTCTACTCTTTTTTGTCGCACTGTAACAGGGTTGTACTTAGAAGTAAGATTATTTTGTACAAAATGCAATAAATAAATAAATACATACATACATAAATTAAATCACGCCTGTTTCCCAGAGCGGTAGGCAGATAACACTTATTTCCACCTGCTACACTTTATTTTACAAATTACAGATATTTCAATACAATATTTACAGAATCGGAATGTACAAAGGCCAACTTATCCTTTTCAGGGATTTCTTCTTCGTAATAATTCGTCCATCGATTTGAACGAGTATAACATGTTGGTAATCGACGTCCTTAGTTGTGCCACTTCATTACATTCATACATCTGACCCGCTCACATTACCCTGGTAAGCCGTTCCCTAGTGAATGATTAAGAATTTTTAATTCCAGTGTTTAAACGACTGGGTCGATTGCGACACGCAACATGGCGGCTAATCGGCATTTACAGGTGCTTATTAATGAAGTAATTTACGGTTTGTATTAACTTACGATATGTTTCAAGTTAATGTTACAGAAAAAGTAATGTTTCTCTTGTTTATACTAAACTTTTGCTAGCTACTCCGTTTCTGAAATGACCAAATTAGTCCACTGTTGTCTTTAACAAATCTTTATACATAAAACCTTTTTGTGACTGATAGAACGACACGCGAAGAATAAACCGCTGGACCTAAGGACTTGAAATTTGAAACAAATATTTCATGAGTCCCTTAGGAGTTTACCAAGATAGAATTTTTCCAAAATTAGTTCCGACGTGAAGAAAAGTTCTAAGTCAAGTATCAACGCAACGCAATCAATGCATTACTACAGCAATTCGTTTTAGTCCTTTTGATACGAGTTTTTTTTAAAGTTTGGTAATTAATAAGAAGTTTATGTAAATGAAGTCTGGTTCATTACCTAAAATGTGTGATCCGTCACGATGCAACGCATGTTTTCAAGAAAAATATTCTATAAAGTTGTATTGTTGCATCAATGCTTTCAGTGTTCACTCCTTACTTATCTACTGTACCTATTCCATTTTCAGTCATAGACAAGATGGCCAACACTTTTAATTTTTTCTCAGAATTATTTATTATTTTTGTATTGGATAACATTAGTTGCTAAATCACAGCACCTACACCACTACCGCTTGCGTCGCAATTGATTCTCATCGCTAACGTAGTTGAAAACACAAATGGATAAAAAGGATTTTGTATTCATGACTTAAGAACCTAAAAAGTGTTTTAATACTTTCACTTACATCATGAAATTGCAAATCAAAATGGGAGACTTAAAACCTTTTCGAACTATTCAGTTGCGAACTTTCCACTAGGCAAAGTAGAACTAAGAAGTACGTAACCCTTTTACCGAATTCGCGTTGACGGCGATAGTAACGTAGTTAGTCACTAATTAGGGAGAAGAGCCTGGCACGGCGAGTTCGGATACATCTTCTCTAGTGCTTACTAGTGACTTTGCTTGTCTTAATAATGTTATTTTGTCAGGTATTTATTGAACTTCTGAATACAAGAATGATTATTCAGTGGGTAAGCATTTTACTTTAACTCTATTTGTTTATTTTAAATTACTTTCATGTTTTAAGAGCGTCGGTGGCCTAGTGGCTTAGGGTTTCGACTCGTGAATGTAAGGTTCCGAGTTCGAACCCCCGCGGTCACGGTACCAATGAGTTTTTCTAACTTAAGAACATCACCTGATGCTCTTACGGTGATGGAAAATCACCGAGAAGAAACCTGCACATTCGAACAGCTGACTGTGTAAGAGGGTAATTGCTCAAAAGATCCTACAGGGTCGAAGTCCATCCGAAAAGGGCCCATCTGTAAGATAAAAATAAATGTGAAAATGAGATTACAGAACTGAGTGCTGTACTAAATATTAGGCAATTACGAGTATTGACTTCTTTTTTTATCTTCATCGCTATCATTACGAACAACATTTTATAGTAGCAATCGGGGTCTCAAAAATGTCACAATTTTGATGAAAATAGCACAAAATCATTTTTGTTCGGGTCAAGAAATCGATCTTTCAAGTTGTCATCTTCAGGAAAAATAGTTTTCAACCCAAGAAATGCTCTGTCTCTTAGGTATTGGTTAATTAAATGCCTTATTTACTCCGCTATCTCAAATTTCTCAAAACAAAGCCGCTACTGAACTTACTGAACTAAATCAATAACTGTATCTCCAGCGGCTTCACTGCTTATAAATCAAATTGCCCCCAAAAATCGAACTCGGCCCTCTACGGCATCTTCAGTAGAATTGATGTTGTCGATAAATCAGATGGTTCTTCTGTCTGTGTGTGTTGTGACGCCCAAACACTTGACTAATCGGGATTTATGGGATGGGGCTTGGGGAATGTTCGGAATGGAAGAGTTTGGTTTTTAAAAATGAAAAATACATTCGATATTTGAATGAAAAATATTGAACGTTGATAAACGCTTTTTCTGAAATACCATATCCATACTAATATTATAAATGTGAAAATTACTCCAAGTCAATTTAAAAAATTTCTCTCCTTGTTTTTTTGTGGTTTTGGTTTTTTTGGTAGGTAGCATCTAAGACCCAATTAGAAATTGGTATTCCCAAAACTACATTCTTAAAACTGCAATCCTAATACTGATACATCAACTAAGATGTTAGTTGAATCACCAAAGAACTTGCTGTTGTTACTAACAGCTTTGGTTGACATAGCAAATATCATAACTATTGTATTCATTTTATGTCAACTAACAGAAAATCGCTCTTGGTTGGTTCTCATTTTTTTGAGTGTCACTACAACTTGGCAGGTTTTAGCAGTTTATAATACTGCCCTATGGTCATCGCACACTACAACGCCCCGGCACCGAAACGTTGAAAAGTGAGCTTTGACTTGTGTCAGTACGATACATTTTTCAAGTTAAAGTAAAAATGTATCGTATTAACAAAGACCAAAGCCCAATTTTCAATGTTTCACTTTAAGCTAAGCCGGTGCTGATCTGGTGCCGGGGCGTTGTAGTGTGAAAGAAGAAACTGAGCGACTTCAAAATTCAAAATATTTATTCAGTAAATTGACCAGGAGGGCTCTTTTACAAGATGGTGACTGATCGATCAGCACACAGCCCAAACCGCTGGACCTAGGGACTTGAAATTTGGAGGAGATATTCCTTGGATATCCTAGGGGTGTACTAAGAAGGGATATTTGGAAATGCATCCCCTAAGGGGTTAAAATAGGGGGAGTAGCAGGAACCTAATGCTACGTGTACGGTCGGCAAAGAAAGTGGTCTACGAGTTTTGACAAAAGTTTCTGTGAGATTTAAGTATCGCTAAGGTGGACACTTATCACACACTAATCTTATTGCAAGGGAAAATCAACCTTACGGTGGTAGACCACATTTTTGACCGACTGTACAAAGTCGCGAGCGTCCTGTGGTTCTTCATATTTTGCTTATTTATTTTGCAGTCAAAACAAGTGAATATAGATATGTTTAACTGTACCTTAAGGAACCTAAAATACGCTTTCAAACAATAGTTATTTGTTTATCGTATAGGTTATAGGGTGCATAGTGCCTTCTTGACATAGTCGTAATTAGTAATTACTATTGGGCTCTTTTTAGTATTCTGATCAATTAAGGAAACTCTAGGTCAAATTGTATTTCCAATTTTAACAACCCTTACTGTATGAGACTGCATGTTTCTTAATAAACAATAAAAAAAACTTGTCTTATTTTGGGTTTCAACCAAGTCCCGCTGTTGGGACTGCCTCATCACACCAATGAAGCATTAGTGGGGTCACATTTTTACCTATCACTCGCATTTTCCGATGCCCTATCGGCTAATGGGTTCACTCCTGCACGCTATAAACACGTACGTTATCTTGGCGGTGTGAATGTGATGGAAAATTGATGAGTTCATATTTTTGACAGATGACTTTTTTTTACGACGGGTGTTATTGAAACATGTATTTAAAAAAAAAATGGTGTGTTGAACAGTTAGATTCTGAGATTTATAGTTCATCCTAACCTAATTTCGGGTTCGTGGGATATTTTTTTTGTGTGTAATCTGGAGTTAGGTTTTATTAATCAAAAAACGTATCTTTAGCAGTTTTTGTCATACTATAAATTTTGAATTTTATTAAAAACCGGCAAAATTCAAGAGGCTGGAAATTAATACGAATTAAACTAAATTAACAATTGATTAACACATCCTGCGCTCGTATTTTGGTCGCGTTTATAGCGGTAGATCCTCCTGAGACCCGGGTCCCTAAAATATTACTTGTCATAAAGACCTAACTTACTATCTATAGAACAAAATGGCAACCATCAATTAAGTCCTGACAATTCAAAAATAAATTATATCATTATGACCGAACTAGCTATTAAAAGAACAAAATCGAGTATTTCAAATTTACCGCGAACTTTAAGAAGAAATAGCATTATCTCCATCGTCATATATTTGTCTCTATCCAACGCGTCGAATCAAGCGAAAGAAAGACGCCATATTTATTCTTAGTAGCCAGCAACAGGTGACAATGGACTCAATAAAGACTCAGGACTCAGTGACAATATTGTTTTTGTTCTTTTTGAAGAACACTCGGTTATAATGCCATCTGATATGTAGTAATACCCAGGACTCAATGGTGAACGCCATTTTGTTCTTTTAAACGACACCTGGGACTCAAGAGGAGATAAAGCATTCGTCACTTTCAAACTTACATACTATTCAGAACGTGACAGGTGCTTTATCCATATGTATCCACATCAATAATCACGACCATTATAATGTTCATTTGCACCACGAAGGTCAAAACGCCCATATGAATTTACAATAAACTTTTTAAAAATTCAAAAATTAACACAATTTAAAATTGTCACGTACCCCGTTATACCGCATAACAGCCACGTGGCATTGTTGCCTTTTGACATACATCATTCGCTCGGCAAAAATGTTTGCTGAAAAATGTGCCAATATATATCTCTCAATTAGAAACCGCGTAAATGATATATGGGGTTTTAGCCTATGTCAGTGTTCAATGTATTCTGGCTTTTTCGTGATTTGTGGATGGTCTCTATTTTATAGGGATTTATGGATATGGATATTTGTTGGTGGTTTTTATGTGTGGATGGTTTGTGAATCGAGATGGAGTATTTTACTAGTTTATGTATATTTAATAGCTTAGCGTGGTTTTATCATTTTGTGATGCAGTTGTTGTATTTTTCATTAACAATTTAAACTGATCATAAATGTCTGATTTGTCGTCGTTCGCTTGCCGCGGCCTCTACCAGCTCTCTGGTATACATATTATATTTGAAGCAATAGGTGCATAGATATTTATTAATCTAATGAGGGGGAGCGTTGTTGCTTTATTACCTTGTAATGTAACTTACTTTTAAGTATTATTGTATTTTATGTTTGAAAAAATGACCTTCTGTTGGAGTTTCTTGCGGCGCTTCTTCTCCGCAATGATGGACTTGTCCGAAGCGCTAGTAGATTCACTGTATATTACTGACGTGTAAAAGAGCCCATATGTGGCCAATTTACTGAATAAATATTTTGATTTTGATTTTGATTTTAATTTTGCCTATTGGCTTAATTAGGCGGTCGACTCGTGATCGTAAGGCACCGAGTTCGAACCCCCGCGGTCACCATGTACCAATGAGTTTTTCTAACTTAAGTAAATTACCCGATGCTCTTACGGTGAAGGAAAAACATCGTGAGGAAACCTGCACATTCGAACAGCTGAGTGTGTAAGAGGGTGATTGCACAAAAGATCCCAAAGGGTCGAAGTGTATCCGAAAGGGCCCATCTGTAAGATAAGATAAGATAAGCTAATTAGGACTAATTACATTAAGTTAAGTATTAAATGGTTTGAAAGACATACTTAATTTCAGTTCATCAAGATTTATCTGGTTTATCAAGCTTTTATCGATCACATTCGGGTGTTCTTTGGTTTCCCAGATTTTTTTTAAAATATTTTTTTACTTCTATTTTTTTTATGGCAAGGAGATGGCTCGCAGCACTCAGACCACCCAGTAAGTGGGATCTGAGACCCATAGACATTTGAAATCTCAAGACTACAATCTCAAAACGGCAATCCTAAGACTGAAATGCGTAGGCAACCCTGAGGACTAAGATGGAATGCCTCTATGCTTGTAATTTCACCGGTTGTCTTATCCCCACACTGGAAAAATGCGAACACTACTGCTTGGCGGCGGGTTAATGGATAAGATGGTGGTAACTATCCGGACGGCCCTGCACAACGTCCTACCACCACTAAAACTATGATGAACTATAATGGTGATCAGGTCATAATTACTGATGTGCAAGTTGCGGAAAGTTTGCAAAAAGTTGCAAAAGTTCTAAGAAATTTCCGGAAACTTTCACAAGAAATTTAGGAAATTTAAATTTAATAACCGGAAAGTTTCAATCCCCATACAAAATTGTGAGAAGTACGCGAAATTTTCCTACATGAAATGATCCGCAATTTTGGAAAGTTTCCTTTGCACATCAGTAGTCATAATAGACCTCAATTGGTATTTTGTCATCGTTTTTATATTGTATCTGAACAATAGAGTCCAACTTACCTTTATCGTTCTAAATCGAGTTACAATGATTGATTCGTACCGTTACCGTTGATTCGCGGTTGGCGTGCCACCGAGCAATAGCGGCTTCGACCCCCGGGATAGCTCTTATTGCTATCGATTTTTTCCTTCACTAGTTGGGTTATTAGTAACATACAATTACAGGGAAACATGATACACTTAGCTAAGCACTTAATAAGTGGTTGTAGGACCTTGTGAAGGGTTCATCTGGATCACTACCAGCATCTTATCCTATCCATCATTTGACGACGCGCTGGCCTAGTGTAGTGACCCTGCCTACGAAGCTAGCAGTCCTGGGTTCAAATCCCAAGGGAAGATATTTGTTTGATGAGAACGAGTATTTGATCCTGAGTCGTGGATGTTTTCTATGTATTTAAGAAAATATTTCTCTATTTAAGTATTTATATCGTTGCCTAGTACCCATAGTACAAGCCTAGAGCTTAGTTTGGGACTAGGTCAATTGGTGTGACATTGTTCCCTGATATTTATTTATTTATTTATACTTTAAACTACTGCCAAGAAGCAGTGTATGCGACCCTGAGAACTTATGATTTTTTTTAACGAGAGGGAGGCAATCGAGCATGTAGGTGACCTGATGGGAAGTAATCTCCACCGCCCATAAACACCAGCAACCCAAGCAGAGTTCTGTTGTCGGTGCGTTGCCGGCCAATTAGGCAAATGTAAGCTCTTTTCTTGAAGGCACCCATGTCATAACTGGTGGAAATTACCGCCGAAAGGAGTTCGTTCCACAGTTTCACTGTACGAGGCAAAAAGTGCATAGTGAAACGCACGGCGGAAGAACGCCATTCATCAAGGCGATGTTGATGGAACCTGGCTTTACGACGAGTAGTTTGATAATGGAACTCTGCGGTCGGTAAAAGTCCGAATAAAGGATGATTTCCACCAAACGGCTCGCGTCGCATCGGATCGGAAAGGATACGTACGGATGCGTCGACAGCCGATCGCGTTCGGCAGCATGTCGACGCATGCGATCGGGCGGTAACAGCCGTTCGCGGTCGAAAGGATGTCGACGCACACAACCGGCACCGTACGGTTGCTTGCGAACGTATACGCACCCAGTCAAATAGTTTCGTTCCTACCACGTGCTGGCTCGCCCGGTCACAGCCGAAAGGTTCCGATCGCGCACGACGACAAGTGAAACGGGCTGATCGCAAGCGAACGGAGCCGTACGCGAGTCGCAGCATACCTTCGGTGACGTTCAAGCTGTTGTGCGCGCTTGCTAAAGTAGACTTAAAAACAGTACATATATGATTCAGTATCGTTTAAAGACCATAAAAAATCTTTCCGATCCGATCCGTTGCGGCCCGTTTGGCGGAAATAGTGCTTTATTCTTCAGAACATTCCCCGTTGTAAAAATGGAATGCCTCTATGCTATAAATTTTACCGATTATCTTATCCCTACACCGGAACACAAAAATGCGAAAACTACTGCTTGTGATTGTTAATGGATAAGATATTAATAGCGATCCGGACGGATCTTACCCAAGGTTAGAACGACTAAACTGGTATGATGGTGGAGACGGAAGTTGCTGGTCATCCTCCAAGGAATTCCTCAATGGCTAATAGTAGATCAGAGAACTTTAAGTTCTTGTAAAAAGTACAGTTGGCAATAAAAATGTTATTAAAAACGTTTTTTTTCACAAAACTTTGTTCGTCGCCTTGCTTACGTAGCTTGTGTTCTCCGGTTCGATCCTATCCCTTATTCGGTTTTGAATATTTTCATATTAATTTACTTGTAGTATAAGTATTCATTATATTATATTCTCTTTAGTGTATGCTTATCGTCATTCATGGTATAAGTCAGTCTAAAACTAAGTTTATTTGTGTGAAAATACCCCCTGATATTTAAATCTTAAAACTTACTAAAAAAATTATTTCATATGACCAACGCCAGCCATAACATAATTAATAGAAAATTCATCAAATCATCATTAGTATCATTACATCACCTATTAACACTGCACCTACCCATTTAACCCGTTACAGCCCCAATGAAAACAAACGAATCAATCCCAACCCTTCGCAGGTGCGCCGCGGCTGTCAATTTTAATAAACGGCTATAATGCATTTCTGATTTCATCGCGGCGGTGGAAGGGTTACTTAATTACTACATTCATGATGTTATGGAATAATTATAGTTACAATGTTGGCAACAATTTTGTTTTAATTTTGTGAGTTTATCGAATTAACATTTTTTAACCTTTGACGCAGGAAAAGGGTTAAATCGTGTATTTGTGTGTTTGTTTGTAGCGTCATAGTTCCTCAACAAATGGACCGAGTTGGACGCGGTTTTAAAATAAATTAAATTATTTAAAAAACAAAAACCCGACTGCAGTAAAAAGATCAACTGAAAAGCGAAAAACAAGCTCTATAAACTATAGAAAATTGTAAGAGCAATGTACTTATTGATATTTATAAAAAATTAAATTTAACGAAAAGGTGTTCCAGGTGGGGACAAGCTGTTAATTTTTGTCAATAAATACTCGTAGGTTTTGTAATTCATTGATTGCCCCCCCCCTCTCCAATACCTTTTCCTATAGTTTGAGTTTCGACAATTTAAAGGTTAAAATATTTTTTTTTCACTTTCATTTGTTATTTGCTTTACCAAATTACATTTAAACATATGAGTTGTGTATATTTTTGTAATCGCATTTAATATTCTTCATTTTGATACCCTATTGGACTCATTTGATTAAAGATTTTTTTATCGAACACCACATTATGGCATCCAAAATTCGCCATGTTGATTTTTTTTGACGTCACTTATACTAGGACACTTGGGTTGCCGAGACAAATCCAACGACACCTTCATTTTAGAAATCCGTCCAGCCGTTTGGGTGGTACGAGGTAATAAAGAATATTACATACCTACATACATACATACGCGCGAAAAAAATTACTCTTCTTGGCAGTCGGGTAAAAGAAGATAGTTTGATCGCGATGCTTCTAAGCTAGATTTCATCAAAATCTGTTGGGCCGTTTAAAAGATACCAGCTTTGAAAGAAGAATCCATCCAAGAATCCATTATATCGGATTTATATCGGAAAGCTCCTGTAGCAATATCAACCTTATTACTAACATGATAGAATTAAAATTGCTTTGGTTATTGATTTTGAGATACTACTTTATAGCTTAGGCGGGCAGAGTTATAGTATTCAAGACGGATAGACTCATATTTTGTATACGGCAATAACGTATCTATATCTAGTACTAGCCCGATGCTCTAGGGGTTAACTGCCTAATCTAAACATTTGACAGCTGTCAACGCAATATAAAATATAACCAAAAACACATATTTTGTACTGAGTTGACAGCTGTCAAATCGGACCTTTAAGAACGGCGCGACTATAGGTGAAATACCTAATATAGCGAATACTTCAGGCTAAATCATTTCTGCGTTTCAATAGACCGGCAAAACATATTGTAACTCAGAAAACTTCGAACCGAACAATATCGTAAACATCAATAAATTTCCTAATGTGCTGGACCGATTCAAGTTCGGGAATAACTACAGACTTCCGGAGTTATCCCTAATACGATCTACTTATAGCGGAAAACAATAACTAAGTCTACCCTATAAATAATGTAATAGGAGCAAAGGGGCTACTATTGTAACTCGAATGGAACTCGTTTTGAACTTCCTCGAGGTTTTGCGATGCGTGATACGTAAACGAATAGGTAAACGTTATTTTATATGCATAAATGGAAAATGGACCAGCAGTTTTTAACTAATCTTTTTCGTATTTATTTTTTAAAATACTTTCTTGAAAGGAAAACGGGCAGACCTAGTTTTTCATAATGTCTACCTACAACATATTCAAAAATCGTATAAAATCGGACGGAAAAACGGTATAGGATTTTGTATGGAAATTTTCAGCTTTGCGATACTCTTAAGGCTCTCTTAAGGCTTTACACTGAAACTTACGACTTACGTAAGTAGGGACGCCGCTATTTGTTAGAATTAGATATAAATATTTTTTTCTCATTCTAACAGATAGCTGCGTCCCTACTTACGTAAGTCGTAAGTTTCAGTGTAAAGGCCGCCTAAGGGTGCGGCTTCACTGAGGCGGAGACGAGAGGAGCGGAGCGGAGTTGTGCCAATATTAACCAATAGAAGGTGCATGCGGTCACGTCGAGCGCGCCTTGCGTACATTAGTTTATATTCTATTGGTTAATATTGGCACAGCTCCGCTCCGCTCCGCTCGTCTCCGCCTCAGTGGAGCCGCACCCTAAGGCAGGGAAAGGTACTCTTTAGCTGAGCTGCTCAAAATACATCAGATACAACAATTACTGAAGCCCGATTTACATTGGTCAGTGACAGTGGACAGTGGACAGTGACAGTGGCCAGTACGCTAGTGTAAACCGATCGGACAGTAGCGAGTCAAGTTGCCTTACCAGTGGATTCAAATAGAATCGCTTTCTATTTTTTTCACCGTCCTTGGTACTGTATTTGCCAATGTCCTTGACCAATGTCAATCGGCCCGGGCTTTATGATAACTTTGACGTGTCTAGAGGCGGGAATATCAGCCGAGTTTTTTTTTTTATTGCAAGGTAAATGCACATAAGCACACAGGCCATCTGAAGGAAAGTGGTCTCTGAGATCCGTAAACATTTGAATTCTCCAGACTATAATTTCAAGACAATCGACAAATGCGTTGCCACAGGGCCGAAATTCTTTAATCTGTGCCTCTATTCTAGCCGGTAAAATCTAAATCGTATTTGACTGACAATTAAATAATATCAAAACGTTGACAAGACGATAACAGGTCAAGGACGAAATGGTTTTTACCATCTAGAATAGATCCCCTGTTTAGTGAGATTGTTTCGTAGTAGCGCAATGATAGAGCCATGTTTTCCGTCGATTAAGACGCGACCACACTGGCTCTCGATATTGACGCAAGTTTCACGTGTACGCGCCCTTATTTTTTCCCACTCGTACGGTCAGAAAAAAAGATTATATAACCCAGTTTTTTTATATCCGATGTAATGTATACAAGTAAAAGTATTTAGATATTTAGAGTATAGAGTGTTTTGTGCGTTACGAGTATGTCAAGATTGGAATTATAAACCAAACTTTTGCTAAACTTTAGCGTAGCAATTAAAATTGAAATTCTGACATATAACATTGCATTCATTCAAAATGTCAAACGCATTCGGAAAAAACTCGTGTTATTTATTTACTAAAATTGTGAAATAATTGGTATGGTAGTTTGTAGCCTATAATAGTCAGATAAAGGGTTTTTTAATTTAGATAGAATCGTACTTTCTCTTGACGATGCTTTTAGAAAGAAAGAAGAAAGATAGTATTTCTCCATATAAGTATATTCATCGTTTTCTAGTAGCCTAATACCAGCCTAGAGCTTAATTTATGACTGGGCCAATTTGTGTGAGATTTTTTTATTTTTTATTTTGGCATTTATTATTTATTCTGTCATTATAAGTCCTAATGAACCGTTGCTTAGTACTGTTCTTTAAAAAAATAACCCTGACGATTTTGCTGACGCTCCGAATTATTCTCCTATTGAAACGTAGTAAGTACAGTCAGCATCACAATACCATTACGGATGATAAACGGTTGTTGGCGAACTACTGTCGTTAGTGGTTGTCCTTTCTTTTCCTCATTTGACACTGTTACGTTTCTTGACAGAATTGTCAGTTTTTCGGGCTCGTAAAATGTCATAAATGTGTAAGAAGAGTCTGGGCAATTCTGACCAGCCCCTAATTTCACTGTCCTGACAATGACAGGTGACAGGTGACATTTCAGTGTACATGGCGCAGCTTATATGAAACCCGGTGATGTATCAGCGTGTTAACTTTGCAATGTATACTGAATTGTCACCTGTCATGTGTCATTGTCGCGATGGTGAAATAGGGAACCCTAAGGACTAAGGCCACGGACACGGCTTCTCTGTCAATCGGTTTCTGTATAGCTAGTAGAAGGCACACAGACCACCTGATGGTAAGTGGGATCTGGGACTCCTAGACAATTAGATTCTTAAGACTACAATCACAAGACTGCAATCCTAAGAGCACAGAATAAGAACATATAGCATAGAAACCGAACCATAAGACGTACTTTGCGTCAGCTATCTTTCTCTACTTTTTAGATTACGTATTACATGAGAAAAAATGAAACAAAAAGTAGGCTGTTTGTTCTTCTTTTACTGTCATTGTCACAAGGTTTTACACAGGGACTTCTTTGTCCTTCCTATAGGAAGGATTTGTCTTTCCTTGTCTATAGGTCCAAATACTATAGCTGCTTGTGGGAACGCGGTGGATGCGAAAAGCACAAGATCGGTCTGAGTGGAGAGCCTTGGGGGAGGCCTATGTCCAGCAGTGGACGTCTTTCGGCTGACATGATGATGATGATGACTATAGCTGCTTATAGGTCCAAATCACGCCTTAATTGTGACGATGAACAAATAACGAAAGATTCATCTCTTTCCAACTCACTATGAAAACAATAAGTAAAAAGAAATGAACCATAATGTATTTTCTGCTTATTTAGTACGGTTTCTATGCCTTTAGTCTTTATTCTGTGCCTTAGACTGCAAATGTGTTGGCAACACTGAGGACTGAGGTGGAATGCCTCTATGCTAGTAACTTCACCGGTTGTGAAAAAATACCACTCATGCTAGGTGTAGGTACGAGTATTCAGATACGGATCACTATAGGATACTAGATAGTATCCCATAGAGCTCAAAGACTTCAGCGCTGGCAAAAAATAAAAAAAACATTTATTCCTAAAAAAAGTTAAGATTGTGGAAAATGATCGAGTTTCTTTGTATAAAGACAAAGAAAACAGTGTTAATTTTAAATACACATCGAAACAACAACCCGCAATATTGAATGTAAAATATACCAAAATGAAAAACATTAGAAATATAAAATTCTATTTTACATCAAGACGATCAAAAGTGACAAAGAAATTCTTAAGAGTCTTGCAAAATATGCCATCAAATGGCACTTTAGTCGATTCAATTGTGCCACAATTCGGCCACGCTTGGAAGCTTTAAAAGCTTACGGTCAAGCATTAATAAAAAGATATTTGAAAAAGCTCGATGGCAGCTTGGAGTTAGAAAGGGAAGCTTGCGTCTTACATGGGAGGAAGAAAAGCTACATTATTTTTGAAAAGTTGTTGGTTGCAAGTATTAGATAGGTATCCCAAACTAAGTTCCACATTTTTCTTGTACTGCAGTGTAATAAATTACGTAGACTTTTTGGATAATAAAATAAATAAATAAATATCTAAGTTGACGAGACTTGTTAAAATAGACAAGTTAAGAATTAAGATGAACTAACATCAAAGCCAAAGTTACGGTTGATTTATAAAATTAAATTAAACATTAAAAACCCAATCCTGTTTCGTGTACTGCAATGTAATTAAAGTTCTGTGAACTTATCGTGTAATTTAATAAATGAAAAAACTACGTGAAAAAACTTGTTAAATTAGACAAATTTAGAATTAGAAGAAACTAACAAGTAAGGCAAAGTTACGGTACATGTATCTTCGTCACTGCATCCTGTGTCATTTCAACCCCCTCTACCCCGTGACCTTGTACAGTCGGCCCATTAAACAAGATTAAATTACAGACTTACACAATAATACCGCCACTTGAGTCCTTAAAACACTTTACTATAAAAAAACTTCCTAATAAAAAGGTATAACGCAAAATATCTCCAAAGAGGCAGTTTCCCCGGAGATCGCCATCTTAAAAACTCACAGTATCTCATCCCCCATTAAAATCGGTAAACAAACCGTGACAAGACCGAAAAAACCACCACACAAAGACCATCAAAGTCTACGCATTTATTATTCGGATAACGCCGCGTTTTTAATATCAAGAGCATAATAAATAGGTTAACATTCGCTTTATGAAGAAAAAACCTATTAACGAACGAATGTATCAAGGGGTCGATTATGTGGCGGGCGAGATTAGCGCTCGAGATAAGCGTAGACACAGTTTAACGCTTCTGTTCGAGATGTAGAAACAGCTGACAATCGCAAATTACACAGGATGACACGCCTGAATAGGCTGAACGTATCTGGGAATCGAAGTATATACCTATTCGTAAGATCCCTATTGCTTACTATATATTCTTGTGAATAAACATTTCATTTCATTTCATTTCAATGGCATTCAATCTCATATTTAAGCATGAATTTTCGTACTCATTATACTTAATTAATTACAAAACCTACACGTCAAATTTTAACATTAGTGTCTTTAGAAATAATCCGTCAATATAGTCCGAGTTATGAATAAATATTTTCTATATTCTAAGTTTGTTATTACGACAATATGTTGCTAACACAAAAACAAACACTGCTTTGCTTGTACAGTAAAGTTTACAATAAGATTTGTCAAGATAATTCAATTTCAATATTGTTATTTCAATAAACATGCCCGCTTTCTATATTGTTGTATCAACTTCGACGGTACAATTATAATGTAACATAACCGATAATAAACATGTGTCCCACGTCGATAAGAATCTCGCACGACACCCTAATAGCCCCCTGTAAACAGCCGAAAAGCGAAGCGACAAAATAAAATATCTATTACTATTAAGCATAACGATGGGCCGTCTTAAACACGACTTAATATCAGTAGGAGAAAAAATTAGTGTCATCAACGGAATACGGGTGTTTATTTTTTTCGCGGTGAAATTTATGATTTCGCATGCGGTGAGTTTTCGCGTTAAGGAAATGGCGGGGAACGGTTTGATGATAGGCCCCTTTTCGTGTTCGATATTAATGAACGTATTATTTTTGGAATAATTATGTATTGAAAGTTGAAAGATATTGCGTTCTTATTTTAAATAATGGGAACGTCTAATATTAGAAATAGAGAACACTTATCTTTTTTCTCTTCTATACATATAAACAAGTCTTCTGTGACTGACTGACTGACAAGGCGCAGCTTAAAAAACTGGACCAAGGCAATTGATATTTAGAGGATTCCTTTGACATATCGGCCCTCCTAAATAAAAAGGACTCATGCGCAATTTGTTAGTCAAAGTAAATTTAACGCTCTATCTTAAGAAATAAGGTCACTAATACATACGCGGTTCTATGAGACTTACGCCAACTACAACAATAAGGTAGAGTCTCCTATAAGTTACAAATGATTTGGCATCTCTAATGACATTGACGACTTCAAGCATATTTTTCTTGAAATGGGTCACAGATTAATGATCGCGATACGTAGTACCTTCTAATAGTCTATAATTGTCTATGATCTTGACGTATGTATTTACGTATCTGTCAGTGTATTTATTGTTTATATGCTAGCTTCTAGTTAATTAAAGCCAAGTTACTATTGCTATTTCGTTTTCCATGTATCATCCTTGAATACCTTAAGGAAAGGATTTTTCGAAAACCTACCCCTATCTAGAATAAATAGGAGTAGCAGAAAACTAATTCTACGCGTATGAAGTGACGGGCGTTTTCTAGAAACTTATATAAGTGCTGCAAATAATGTTGATTATGGTCAGAGATGGGCATTATTCGAATAATTACTTATTCGAATGATTATTCGTAATATTTTTATTCGCGAATAATTTATTTGTGAATGATTTATTCGCGAATAGTTTATCCACGAATGAATCGTTCGACTACTTTTCGAATAACGAATAATTTATTAATTTATTAGAGAAAAATGGAGCAGGTATAATAAGTCGTACATAATAATTATTCGTGGCAATTCATTCAACGAACAAATTATTCGACGAATAATTTATTCGAATAAGAATAATCATTCGAGAATTTCATTCGTTATTCGCGAATAATTTGGTTATTCTTATTCGCCCATCTCAGATTATGGTGTAGTTTGTTAATAAACAACGATAGATGGCGTCAGCATACCTTTCGAGTATGAAAAAGCAAGCGATCACCAATTTCGTGGATCTTAAGTAAGTCTTGGTGGCATAAGTAGAATTTCATAACAGATGTTTTAGTTAAGTTTAAAAATCTTTATGACGAAGATATTTAAAAAGGCTTTTAAGAAATAAACAACAATGACAACAAAAGAAATACATACTAACAATTCTTAAAAAATCCCAAATTCTCTCCACAACTTTACAAACAAGCTATTTAACATTCCAAATCGGTACCCTATTCTCAAATTCGCACCAAATTTATCACTGGATCAGCGAGACCGATATTTTATCCGTCACGTCTCAATAAGCAGTGAAGCCGCGGTATATCATACTAATGCTGTGCGAAAGGAAATAGGTTTTATTTACGATTTGCAGGCGTTTTTTGTTTTGAGGTGGAAGTGTCTTTTTACACGACTGCCCCAAAAAAGGAGTGTTATGTTTTCAGGGTTCATGTTTGTATGTATGTATGTGAGTTTCTTTATTCCACTATAACTTCTAAATCCCTTGACCGATTTAGATGTGTGAGGTATCGTTAGAATCCTTACGTCATCTCGGGTGACATAGGATACCTAAACTGTTAAAATTGAAATAACAACAATGGGAAAATGTCAATTATTAATATATGTAGGTATATCGACGACAGTATAAAAAATGCAGTCGGGTTTTTAAAGCTTGCTTTTCATATAGTTATTAGCAAGTTGTACCCTGTAATTGAGAAGTCACAGTACTTATAGTCAGTCAGTCATTGCATAAGTATTTTAAAACTCCTAATATACACCCACAGTAATTATCTTTGTCAGTTCCTTGTATATATTTTAAATTTAGACGAAACTTTAGGCCACACATCATCACAGGCTCGTCCTGAAAGGGTTAAGGCTTTTTTTTACCTAAGAACAGAGATTGTTGATTCAGATTCAGATTCAGATTTTATAACTCAATATAACACAGTATAAATTACATGACATGTTAAATTATATGCAGTTACATTGAGGTCGTCAGAAATATAGTTAAATAATAATAGTAAAAAAGTAAAATTAAAATTAAAATACATAGTACATAAAGAATTTAAAAGTCAATATTATTAAAAGTCATGATCCATATACTCATTCACAGAATAGAGTGGGTTATCCAATAAAAGATTCCTGAGCCGGCGCCTAAACATTTCGTCCGATGGTTCGCGTTTAAGTTCGGCGAGGAACTACCTTATTGTATTTATTCGTATACATTGTATATTAAATGGGACATCAAGAGAATTTCGTTTTTGGGTTACAAAAGTTATACCAAAATTTGATTAATTCTTCGATCATTTTGTATCAAAAACAGGATTCACCAGAATAGGGTGTATAATAAGTTCGAAGAGTTATAAAGGTGTTATTAAACTATTAAGCATGAAACAAGTAGGTACTGCAGCCACAGATCTCTTTAAAATATATTTTACACATTTGAATTGCATTTGGAAAAAGTTTAAACTCCGATGCTGAAGGGAGAAAAGTGTTGTTGGTTTAAATTACAAGCTTTTGCGATTGTGAAATCAATTTTGTTTTTTTAATTGTATGAATATTATATTCCACTTTCAACATTTAAGGCTGTAAATGTGTATGAGGCTTCCTAATTTTTATAAACCTTGAAAATGATTTAAAACTAACTAAATCCAAACCCAATCTAACCTAACCCAAGGAATCCAACCCTAATTTTGAAAATAATAGACATTTGCATTCTCAAGATGTTACTATTTAAAGACCGCAATCCTAAGACGGCAAATGCATCGTCGACCTTGAGGATTAGGTTGGAATGCCTCTATGCTAGTAATTTCATGAGCATGCAAATGTCAGGTCCCGCTGACCATAAAAATTGCCCTTACCGGGGCTTAATCCCAGGACAGCTTCAAACGCAAGGTCACTACCTACTTGGCTAACTGAGTCTGGCAATAAATAGGTATGCGTCTTAATCAATTCCAACACGGATTTTCAAGTAAATTTGAATAGAATAGAGTAGAAACCGTTCATTCAACGCACAAATAGATAAAAAATTGGAAAATATTGAGTAAAAAAAGACATTACGTTGAACAGGATCCCTCTCAGCACTGTGCAAATTTTCAGAGAACCCTGACTTAAAACTAACCTAAATTAAACTAAAAACGGGTAACAGTATACAGGTAATATAACAAACGCTGGCGACAATTTGATGCAAAAGATAAAATAAAAACAAGATAAAACAATCTTTAAAACCTTAACAAAGACTATAATGGCAAATATATTTTCTGTCACATAAATTTTGATTTGTCACCAAATTCAAAACCTTAATTAAAATACCTATCCCCAAAAAATATATTTGTCATCATATTAATCAAAATAAGCTTCCGCTCTTGCATACTGGTCAGAAAGTAACAAATGTTCTATCCACGTTTGTCCACATCGATAAACACGACCATAATAGGCCCGCTGTTTATGACTTGACCCACACACGTCATAGAATTAGGCATACGATAAAACAACGTCGCGTGAGATTCGTCACGCTGCGTTACCGATCGACTGACGCGGGGCAACCAAATGGATTGGAACCGCGACGATTTGTCTTCGGGACGTTTTCGATACCGTCAATTACTGAGATGGGCTTGTTGTGGTAATAAAAAGACTTATCAAGCAAAGAGGGGTTTTTGTTTTTGATGAGTTATAGGCAAAAAATGCCCGCTTTTGAACCGTCACACGATTTCATCTAGAAAACAAGGAAGCTTAGTCGCTGTTATAAACACATTTCTGGAATTTTTGGTCACTGTAAGTGACATCTGCCGAATATAAAAAAAAAAACAATGTAAACTATGTAATTTTGCCACCAGGTGACCAAAAAGAAAGTGGTAGCCATTTTTTTGAAATACTCTTATGTAACTAACTACTACATCAAAACTTAATACTTACTTGTTAGAACATCTAATTACAATACCTAATTACGTGCGTTTCAAACGCCGTCAGTCCGCTGTCCCAAGTATTTAAGAAATAGGCGATAATATACTCAAAATTCGATCAATTCTGGCAAGAATTACGATAACAGTATAGCTCTGTGTGAATGTTAGCTGCTTGGTGTAGCTCATTTTTTCAATATTTATGACAGCGGACTGACGGCGGTTGAAACGCCCGTGGAATCACCCTTACTTATTTATTTAACTGCACTAACCATCGAAAATAACTTCTTGAAGAAAAAGATTATTGCTCGTACCCATACAAAATATGTACGCCAAATATGAACCCTGGGGTACACCCTCTTTCAAATTCCAGGAATTTGAAACACAGTTAACCTTATAGTGAATATTAAGCTTGACTAAAATTCTAACGAGTTTACCGCGTTGATGACTCGTGACGCGGATGAAGTTGATGCCGCTAATCGCATAATTGATTGGAATCTGATCAACGTCCGTCCATTTAATCGTTATTCGGTTTGCGACTAATTGCGGTAAACGGCCACTAACGTGGCATTGGTTGATGTGTAACTGGATTATAATGAAATTGGTCAAAATACTGTTGTTATTTAAATAAAAGTACAGTTTAGTATAAATATATCATGGTTAATTAAGACTTGCATAATGAGATAATTAAATGATCATACAGTTTTAAATGATGCAAAATAAATCAAAAACCTTTATTTTCTTTGAAATAAGAATCAAGATGTCCAACATTAGTCGTTACTTTATAATACAAGATACCTATTGTTTGATCGACAGAAGAGACAAGTGGAGTAGTTTTTTTATCTACACACATATCATAAGTCCTCTATTATGCGTTCAAAACCCGTAGGCAATAACCAGCATTACCTGTGGTAGTAGGGGACAGCGATGACAGCTGTTAATTTTGGATGATGTTCCAAATTTGGATCTCATTACCTTACAATAATCGATAACGTTATTTCAAAATAACGTTACAGCTGTCATCGCTGTCACCTAACTACTACCATTGGTAATGCTGCCTTTCGGCTTCTGAACCCATCTTACAGTACTTATAATATGTGTATAGATAAAATATTTTACGCGACTCTGCGTAATTGGCATAACGAAACCGTCACGTAAACTACTATTAAAATATCGTCAATCATTTGCTTAACCTTCTAACGCGCATATTTTTGGCTTCATGACTGACTCACATGACTACGTTAGTAAAAAAACGCTTTGAATGCGATTCCGGCCCTCTTGCGCATGTTT
This sequence comes from Acleris literana, assembly GCA_946894065.1. Lineage (NCBI taxonomy): Eukaryota > Metazoa > Arthropoda > Insecta > Lepidoptera > Tortricidae > Acleris > Acleris literana. The sequence continues at coordinate 4,199,972 of OX335687.1, forward strand.
ATTGATCTTTTACTTTCCAATAACTATATTAAATTAGATACGAACATGCTTAAACTTATTCAATACAAAAGCTATAACGAAAAGTAGGCAAGTACATTCTGATCACTTAACAACATGAAAAAACATTCTAATAGCATTCACGATATATGCATAAGTACCATTTCCGACCCTTATAATTCGAACAAACAAAATCTCATAAAAAACAATATGATATCATAAAGAGAAATCTATACAATTCCTTTGAACATAAGGAGGCACTTGGCGTGCTTTTTTATGTTATGTCCCTTTCCTGCCAAAGCTTTTGGTAATGTCGAGTGGAATTGAGCCAATTTAGCGAGTTCGATACATATCTATGTTTCGATTGGTTTGAGGATAGGGTGCTCTGTAGGGGAGAAGATTAGAATATGCGATGTGTTTTTTGGTATTCCGGTTAAATTGGCAAAAAGTAAAGCGTTGAAATTCAAATAGCAAACATGGAACGAAATTAAACATATTATTAACAATGACATGCCAATCGATGAGATCAAAATTGGGAGTGATAGATATAGAACATAGATTGAATAACTAAGCAAACATTATGTGCAATTTAAAACTCGAAAATAAAATTAAGTATATAATTTTTTCCATAACAGACGAGATCGAGTTTGATGTTTCACAACAAACAAAATTACAATAATATCTAAACTTGCATTTTAAATATCCAATATCAAACTCACAACACACATAATATTAGAAAAACTATTTCCAAAATGCGGCAAAATTTGGAGTGATAGATATAGAATATAGATGTTGAATAGTTGAAAAATAAACCCTTTTAAACCATGAATCAAACATTATGTGCAATTTAAAACTGGAAAATCAAATTACTTGATTTTTTCCATATCAGACGAGATCGAGTTTGATGTTTCTCAACAAACAAAATTACAATAATATCTAAACTTACTTTTATCTACACTCATATCATAAGTCCTCTATTATGCGTTCAAAACCCGTAGGCAATGACCAGCATTACCTGTGGTAGTAGGTGACAGTGATGACAGCTGGTAATTTCGGAAGATGTTCCAAATTTGGATCTCATTACCTTACAATATTCGATAACGTAATTTCAAAATTACGTTACATCTGTCATCGCTGTCACCTACTACCACAGGTAAGGTAATGCTGGTCATTTCCCTTTCGGCTTCTCAACCCATCTTAGAGTACTTATAATATGTGTGTAGATACAGTATTATACGAGTGATCTCGTGTGATCTACACTCATATTGTAATGCCTGTCATTACGTAACCGCCACGTAAATTACTATTACTATATCCAATTTCAAACTCACAATACAAATAATATTAGAAAATCTATTTCCAAAATGCCGCAACCCATCCACCATGCCATTACCAAAATTCACAAACCATAAGGCACCTCAACCATTAGGTGAAAAAAACCCCCCAATTCCAATAAAATTGAGATATCAATAAGGGGAAGTATAAATTTTAATACATGCAACATTTAATAATATCCTTTAGAGCGATCGGAGGGTTAGCTGCCGTTTTGTATGGAGATTACTTTGAAGAAAGTATTTTTTGATGTGCGAAGAAATCAATTTGGTTGTGGTTGTGTTTTGTTACGGAAAAATTGTCTGTGGTAATTTTATATAGAAAATGATTGTTTTGAAATGGTGTAGCGAATATTTAAACAGCACTGAATTTTAATCCAAACTCTTTTTTGCCTAAAATACCAAGACTTGTTTTTTTTTTAATACACATGTATTTGTGTTTGTGTTTTTAGTATTGTAATGTCTTTTAATTTTTTTATAGTTCCATGCAATATATATAATATATGAAGGGTCCACGGAAAGAACATGTCTAGTCACATTAGTAACTTTTTGAGATATCGTGATTTGAAAGTTAGGAAACATCTTATTTTGTACGTAATTTTCGTGTAGAGGTTTTTTTAAGAGTGAAAAAATACAAGACAAATGAAGATTTATATCTTAAACTGAAAGGTAGGTAATAGTTCATTTCGTCCTCTAGCTTTTGAGAATCAAAACTCATTTTTAAAAAAAAGTGACTAGACATGTTCTTTCCGTGGACCCTTCATATGTATTCAGGATGGAATTTTAATGACCGGCCAAATTTTAGGAACTAACTCTGTTGGTCATACTCGTCAACTTTTATTATGGGACCACCATCAAAATCGTGAAAAAAAATCAGCTGTTCTATAGGTACTTTTCGGCTGTTTAACTCTAGAAGTTTGTATGGAACAGCTGTTTTTTTCGAGATTTGTATGTTGGTCCCATAATAAATGTTGATCAGTAACACCAACAGAGTTAGTCCCTAAAATTTGGCCGGTCATTAAAATTTCACTCTGTATATTAAAAACACAGACTATGTTTTTTTTAAGTATATTCTTGAGTAAGTAATTGGAGTGCCATTGGCACAATGTTTTATTTTCGCACTAAACATTTTGTCCCGCGGCGTTTTAGCAAATCCGACGATAATATACGAAAAGATATGGTGGACCAAAATCATCTCACAAACATACATAAACGAACCCTTAAAACATTACACTCTTTTTTTGCCCACGTGGCAATCTTTTTTTCATCTGTCGATTGTTCGAAACATAAGTTTCGACGTTTGTTTCGAATCGCTCGATTACTCGACCGCTCCCGATAACCCCATCGTTGTTCCCAACGCGGATTTATGTGGGATATAATTTTCCAATTTTCGAACGCAATGTTTCGTTCTGGAACGCGTGTCGGTAACGCCCGACTTGGGAGACGAGGAAAGGTCTTCGTGTTTAATGCTTTATTTTAAACACGAGTGTATATAACTGGAAATCAAAAAATATGTTATCAAAAGTAAAATACTATTTACTAACCGGCATTCAAGCATATTTTGTTAGACAGAGCTTGTTACATAGATATAAATACACATAGATAACGTAAACACCTCAATCTGTATGAAAACCAACCGTGTCACTTTTTGCTACCTACTGGGACACCAAGAGAAGAAAATTTTCCGTTTTTCGCGCAAAATCGTTTCAAAGTCGTCGCTTTTTTGGGCTATTGCAGTTTATTATCACGTAACGAGGCATTTTCTTAATTTTCACGACCGACGGGCTGTAAAAACAGGCACGCGGAACGTCAGTAGCCACGGCCAACCCCGACGCTTGCACGCGAAGTAGATGCATTTGCGTTATCTATGTGTATTTATATCTGTGGCTTGTTCCTAAGGGTAAGATGAAATACATCACAATGTTTCAATTTTGACCATTTATTCGTGTTACTTAGTAAAACAAGAAAACAAATGTTACCATCCTACTGTATTGGTCATGAAAAAAATATTATAATATAAATACTATTTCATTATGTTTAAAAGTATCGAAACATCTGTCATAAACGCGAATCCCGCGTCAAATATCGCGCGGAGGAAACATCGTATCACGGGAGGAATCAAACGCCGGAAGCGGAAAGAAGCGTATTTTTCGAATTTGAATTCTGAACTGAGACTACTTCCGAGCGGAAGTTTAAGCTTTTACGAGATACAAGTTTTAAAAACTGAATGCGAAATGCGGAATTTATTTTTGTTTTTTGCATTCGTGTGAATAGAGTAAAAAAGAAAAAGTAAGTATAGAACGAATGGAGACGATAAGTTTTAAGTACCTAGATTATATATTAAATGGAGCCATTAATTTAATTAATTATTTAATTGTTTTCCTTCCTCGTACCGATAATAAGTATTAGCTACTCGTATATACATTTTAACATGTTTATTCATAATCATTTGTTTAATACCAAATTTGTAAAGTGCCACTTAATCAAAATATAATCTATTGTCAATGAAATAGAATAAAATTTCTCGTTTCATGGTAGGTCGAATAACCAGTAAATTGTACAAAGAACTTTAGGAGGTTATTTAATAATTGATATAATTTATTCCCACATTAACATTATTTATTGAGTAAGTACCTACTAATTTCATTGTTACCTAACATTTTGATACAATAAAACAAAAAAAAATTGTTAAAACAGAAACAAAAGACAAACATTCCCAAAGAAAATAAACAGCCAAGAAATCTCCGTCCCCCAGGTGAATGCCACAGATAAAATATTTTCCCAACGAATGCACGAAATTGAGTAGTAAACGCGAAATAATAAATTCTTGGCCGAAACGGATTCAATATAAATAGTGGTGGTGCCCTCTCGCATCAAAAATCCCTCTTCTCTACTACATTTGTCTGTATTACGTTGGATGGGTTCATACAGTATAATCCAGATACAAAAGTATTCATTTGTTTTTTTACTATAACTTGAAATAACTCTAAAACATAATAAAGTTGAACCCGATTGGCGACTAGGATGACGCAACCTTATAATTTTTATAGGTGCCTATTATACTTGTTTACACGTATGAACGTGACGCTGGTAATCATCTTAGGGTGGGTTTAGACCAAACGAGCGAATGCTCTAGAACATGTTTCGTCTTTATTTTTACAAAGAAAACGTAGGAGATAATTCCACAGAATTCTTGTTCGTTCGCTTGGTCTAAACCCACCCTTAGCCTAATTGTGCAAAATATGGTTAAAGAATAATCAACAAGTTTTTAGAGTTTTAGGTAGTTCTGTAGCTCTGGCTACCCCACTTTGGGATTACAGGCCTGAAGGTATGTATGTAGTGACACGTTACACGAATGGGATACTATGGAATTACCTCCCGGTAAAATCCCGTTATTTATTAAAATCACTATGCAAGTTTAAAAACAGAAAGGAACGTCCTATTTTTGATCACATACCTACATACACACAAATACGTTTAACTCATAATCATACCCCTACTTTTAGCTTTACGCACCACATTTGGTCACTTGGTATGATTTGTAGTTTTTTTTTTTAATCGCCTAGTTGGATAATATATTTGTTAACTTTTATATGTGATCTAGAAAGATTGGGAGCCTGCTGTTTGCCAAAAAAACCAGCTGCAACGGAAAATAGTTTTTTGGCAAAGATATATTCGGCTAAACCTATTTCGGCCAAACGGCAAAGATCCAGGATGATTATTTTCATTTAAAAAGTACATAAACATTTGCTCTTATTTCATGCACAATCATAGCTCTCTCCAGCATAAACCCATTCACAATTTAAAAGAGGCAAATCAATGTCACGTATGATACATGCTGCTCTCCTCAGCTCCATCATATTGTACCGAATATATCATCGTGCGTGCCGTATATTATACTCAGAACAAATCTCAGTTTGATGCTCGCGGGTTGCGTATTTTAGGCTGATAAGAAAAATATACAGGGCGATTGGAGCCTTTTGAGGGTTGATGGGCTGATACAATTTTTGAATGCCTAAAAATCTTTTTGCAGACGGTGATTTAAAGTCTACGGTGGTTTTATGCAGGTTGGAAATTTCACACGTTATAATCGTCATTATTTCAACCGAAAGACGATTACTTACTGATAAGAGAAGCGGTTTTAAGCGTCGGTTGCCTATTAGTGGCTTGGGGTGTCGACTCGTCATCGTAAGGTACCAATGAGTTTGGTACCTTACGATGGCTTAATTATATTGTCCGATGCTTCTGCCGTGAAGGAAAAACATGGTGAGGAAAGCTGCAAATATGAACAGCTGAAAAAGCTGAAATAATTGCCCTTCCAATAAAATTTACTCAATGCTCATATCCTGGTCACGGCACCAATTTTTTATAAAACTTGATACTTCATGCTAAAATCCTGGTTGCGACACCAACCAATACATACTTTTTCAAGATATCGCTGTCTTTACAAACACAAAACAAATCAAGCATCGCAAACCAATTCAATTCCACTTAAGGGCATACGTCGAGGAAAACGGAACCAATTTGAATAACGCATGTTACACGAAAATCGCCCCAGGAAAGTGACACTCGGTAGCGATCTCGCAAATTGAGACCGAATACCACAAATTACATTTGATTTTATTTCACAATTTCTTTTCGATACATTTTGCCTGGAAACGGCCTCAAATGCTGAGGTAGCAAAGTAACTCGATGGATAACGCAACGAAGTAAAGTCGTTATTTGTTTGATAGAAGATTTCCTTTGGTATTTTTCGTGAAATGAAAACATACGGGAGAAAAGTTACTGCTTAAGCGCATTTTTTTATAGTTATTTTATTTTTAAAGGTAGTTCATACAATACATATTTAGCTCTTCTACGGAAAAAGATGTAATTCAAAGCAATTTTTATTATTAACGTTGTCAAATTTTTACTCATAAGTTTTACTTGAGTTAGATCTGTGACCGTATTATGAGCTGTCAAAAACTTACAAGTTTCAGGCAGTAAAACGAATAAGGATACAATACAATACAACACAAATACTCTTTATTAAACGCCATAAGTAAATCACAACAACAGTATAATTTAATTACAGTACAGCAGGCGGCGGTCTAACCGCTAAATACCTTCTTCCAGACGAATACATGACACGCGGAATAAACTAATTGCTTTAGAAGTAAAGTGATAACAAACCATAGTCATTCATCTTTTTAAACCTGCCGGCATGTCAAAGCCACTGGCCCAGTTTGTCTTTGTCGCTTTTGGGTGAAGGAAACCAAACTAAGAACTGATAACAGAACTAAGGATCAGTTGATTGCGTTACAGTCGCCCGTGTGCGCCCGGCTAATGTTCGATTGTTGATGTACGTATATCAAACGTGATCTTTTTTGTGTCGCTGCTTGTAATGGGAAATGTGTTTAGGCGTAGTGTGGGGAAGGGGCTTAAGGGCCGTTACAGAGGGACGACTAGATTATTATATCAAAAATATATTTTTTTTGGGTAAATATGCCCGAAATTGCCTGTTGTATTTGTGGAAAAGAGAACTAATTACTTAGAAACTTAGTAAAAAAATATTTTTTGTAACCTTGAATGATCACAATTTAAGTAATATGCAATGAGCTTTGCCTAATCTGTAAAATATTGTTAGGTTAATTTTGCCGTGGTAAAATGTGTTAGGATTTTACCTTTTACATAATAGCTTTGTATAGTTCATACTGATGGCGAAAATCTAACAATGAGAAACGTTTAACTCACTTTGCGATTGTCTTTTTAGCCATTTTGTTGTATTTAGTTGTCTTATTGATAATGTAATTTTTTGTAAGTATTTATATAATTCCTATTATCTTTGTTTTACGTATTCAAAACTTGCTTTAGTACTGAACACAAAATACATTAATCAATTTTAATTAACTTTTCCATCTTCCTTTAGATGGAGAATGCGCCAAAATTTTATTTTTTTACATTTCTTCTAGATATCAAAGGCAGTAAAAAAATTATTTATAATACTTGCATCAGAACATAAACAATAATAAAAAATTCAGCCGGCATAGATTTGTAGCCGCTTAATCGCAAATCTGCGGGCAGCCTAAGCTAGTAAGGAGTTCGAAGGGGCCTCAAACGACGTACGTTATTGATGTCTCTTTTTTGGTTAAAGATAAACATGTCTGATCTCGCAAATGGCGTTGATTTAACAGAATGTTTGCGTATGTTAATGTTTTTTTCGTCTGAGGGTAGTTTTCAAGTTTCGTTGAGATTTAAGACGTGTTTTTATTGAGCCTAATGCAGGATCCTAAGAATCAATACTATTTATACTCCATAAATAAATGTCAGAGGACAGTCTCACACAAATTGACCTAGTCCCTAAATTAGCTCTAGACTTGTACAGGCAAAAGCCCTATGTAATTATCTATAGTTAGTGTCAATTGAAATTGCCAAAGATAATAAAAAAAAAATATTGCACATAAATATACATCAAGTTCAGTTGACAAAGATACATATGGAATATTGATTATTTTCATACAATAAGAACTATTTAGATGATACTCATGCACTTAAAACATTGTCATAAGAGATTTACACTGGTCCCTACACTAGGCGTAGCCTGTCCTATAGGTAACCAATACAGAAATGAGTTTGCAGAAAGTTGCGAAAAGCTAAAATACACAACCCAAAGGAATGAAGTCTAATTTAAGATATAAATTTTATACTAAGTAAAAGATGTAAACAAATTAATACCTACTGTTGACACATAACCTCAAATATTCATCAAGAGTGTTTTTATTTGAAATGGCGTATAATTAATAGTTATTTAATCTTAAACTTAATGAGAAAGTAAAGATCAAGTGTATAAATCTTTGGGCAGACTTCACTTGATCTTTAAAAGCACGTGATTAACGATTAATAATGTTGAATTAGTTTGGTTGTGTTTACATCTTTGCCAATTTCAATTGGCACCGACTATATACGTACATTGCGCCAAACATAATGTATACAATATGTGTATGTATATGTGTATGTGTATCTGTATGTGTATGTGTATGTGTATGTGTATGTGTATGTATGTGTATGTATATGTGAATGTGTATGTATGTATGTGTGTGTTTTTTGCTATCTTAACCAGCACATGCGCAGGACATTTGTAATTGGTAACCGCGGTTTCTGGCCCCATGAGACAGGCGTCGCCTAGTGTGGTGATCATAAGCAATGTATCTTGAAATGTACGATAATGTTTGGTAAATAAACAATTAAAAAAAACAATCAGACTTTATTATCAGTGACAAAGGGCGAGTAGATATTTTTGACGCTTTCGGAACGTGATTATATTATGACTCTGACTGTATTATAGGTACCGTAATATAAACATGCTTACATACAGGAATACAAATAACCTCCAAATAGACTGATGGTAATTTTACTCCGAAGCGCATAGACATTTTATATCTTAAGATCGCAATCTTACGATGACAATTTCATGACTGCAAATGCGTTGCATACCCTGAGGACTTACATGGAATGCTTCTATAGGGAATGTAAATAACCGGTTATAACCGGTTTTAACCGGTTATTTTCATACAAAAACGTCTAATAACCGGTCAAATTTCATTCCCTATATGCTAGTAATTTCACCGGTTGTGTAATCCCCACACCGCAATACAACATTGAAAACACTGCTGCTTGGCGCCAGGTTGAAAGATAAGATGGTGGTAGCGATCATGATGGGCCCTGCACAAGGTCGTTTCACCACTAGCTGTCTTATAGCCAGTGATCGGAATAGGTAGAGTATATTTATCTAAAGTTTGCATAAGGATATAATATAGAGTGGTTACAACCGGGTGAAATATTAATTTATTTTTATTGAATTCTGGATTTCTGGTATTTTTCTGGTACTAGTAAATGTAGTCGCAAGGAAGTCTTCAGTTTACTCTGTTCTACGAAGTTTAGGTAAATATACTCCACCTATTACATAATTAGATATAAGGAATGAGTTACAGGCCCCTTTTATCACAAAGTAACATAAATTATCCCATATCGTAAGTAAATATTACGTATATTTAGCATTAAAAATACCGGAAATCCTGAATTCAATAAAAATAAATTAATATTTCACCCGGTTGTAAGCACTCTATATTATGTCCTTCTGCGAACTTTAGGTAAATATACTCTACCTATTCCGATCACTGCTTAGCCTACACACTCCTTGGGTGCATCCGTCAAGGTGTTTTAGCCTACGGGAAATCCGAAAAAAAAAAAGCATAGCTACATACAAACATACAGAAATACATACATATACTCGCTTGAGACTTTCGTCTCTAGCTCATATCAAGCAAAACTATTCCAGCCTTTTAAAAACCGTCCTCAAATCCCCCCAAATTGAACGCATTACGCCCCCCATAAAATTCAGCTCACGCGTGGGATCGGTCCGAAGACGCGTCCGCGGATCGGTCGCAGGATGAGTCGAGCGTGGACGCATCAGTCACTTTTATACCTTTGTATTTACCTAGATGGAAAGGAGTGGTAGAACTAAGAAGGGCGAGAGATTACTGAATAAAATAAAAAAAGTATTTTAAAAGCTAAAATATGGAAATGAGCACACAGGCCACCTGATAGTAAGTGGTTTTAATTTCAAGACTTCATTTCTAACACTTTAAAGAACCAATGGCATTTTGAACCTTTATGTAGGTAACTACAACAACAAAAAAAAATTATAGTTCGATATTTTGTACAAACAATTGTGTTTACCAAGGCCAAGATAGCCAACTGCCATAAAGTTAACTTACACCTTTCCTGTGTAAACAAATTATATATGGGAAAATCTCATATACAAACGATGTACATACTATGCGTTAAGATGTACAGACTAATAAATAAATAAAATGTTTAGCAAATATTTAAAGCATTTGCCCTTACCGGGTATTGAACCCGGTACCCGCTTAGTACGATGTCTAAGTTATTTTTTTTATTGCATGGAAAATGTAAACACAGGCCACTTCATGATATGTAGGATCTATGGTCGATAGTTACAACCGAAATGGAATGCCTCTTTGCTAGTCATTTCACCAGTTGTCACCATAGCACAATACAATCACTGCTTGGCAGTAGTTTAAACGACAAAAGTTTTTTTTTATTCAATGGACGATCTCACACAAATTTACCGTCGCAAACTAAGCTCTAGGCTTGTACTATGGGTACTAGATAACGATATACATACTTTTATAGAGAAATAAATACATAAATACATAGAAAACATTCAAGACTAACAAATACTGATGCTCATCACACAAATATTTGCCCTTACCGGGAATCGAGCCCGAGACCGCTAGCTTTGTAGGCAGGGTCACTACCAACTAGGCCATCGCGTTGTCAAGTGTATCTTAGGTACGTATTATTTGTTTTTATCTAGCTTATAAAGATAGGATTAACTATTTCCGCCATGTGTACCACGTCTGTCGTCTACGTCGTCACGTAGTCAGCATTCGGCAGCGCAGATATATGCTTTATTGCGCGGCTCGTGAGGGATTTTTACGACGACTGGCCGAAATAACCGGCGCGAAGTGTAAAGTACATCGTGATCTAAGGGTTGACAAGAAATAGTCAGAATTAGATAAATTACAAATACAAATACAAAATCTTTATTGCATATCACATTACAATCATAAGGTGGACCCCCTTTTTGGAAAAACCCCGCGGATATGTAAACTGAGGAAGGACTTTCTCCTCCGGCCTTTCAGCACTGGCTGGGGTAGTATCCGCGGGAGTCTAAATTCTAGTTGGTAATAGGGGCATTGGTGTTTTTAGCCGGTGCGAGCCCGGCAGTACCTGGGCCCTCCATTCCCAGGTCTCCGGAAGGGGTTTTCACCAATGCCCTTTTTTCTTAAAGTAATTAAAGCAAAAAGTAAACAAAAGCAAGGACTTTTGTCTTTGGCCCTTCAGGCGATTACCAAAAAATATATATATAAGGTGGAAAACAAAATAGGTATAGGTTATAACTCAACGACTTAAATGTGCGCCTATTTTGCGTGAGGGGGTGGTGACATTACTCCTGCCAACCCAGTTCTAGGAAGCCTAGCAGACCCTCGAACTAAAATGAACATAATAGGTATCCATGTGACGCCCTGCAAGGGCAAGGAGCAAGGAGTACTACCCAGCAATTTTAGCAGCAGCAGTTAAAGGTGAGCGGAACCTCACTCCCAAAATACAACAATTTCAAAGTAACAGACAACTCTACCAGATTCCCAATACACCAGCTTCGTAAAATTAGGTAATGATGTTCAACAAAGCCATAATTTTAAAGTTATGATTTGCGATTCCACTATTTTGAAAATCGGGTTAAAATTTATTGAGGGTATTTTGCCAATGAGCGGTTTATTCAGGGCCTCTATCCTTCTCGGTAAAAATATATTGCTTTGACATGTTATTTATAGAGTTAAAACAATATGATAACATGTCAAACGCGATATGGTTTTACCAAGTAGAATAAAGGCCATAGGATCGTAGCCAAGATGCAAACGCTATTAAAGTTTTTCGCTTCTATTGCTCAAAACGTATGGGATGACAGTTGACCACGTGGTTTATCGTAACGCAAGAGCTTGTCATACCATATATTTTGAGCGATAGAAAAGAAAAACGTTAGTATGTATGTATGTCGCTAAGTTAGCGATTATCGAAAATCGACTAAATGTATAGGCAGCACCGAATATCTTTAAATAGAAAGTTTGATCTTGTTGTTTTTCGGGATAGTTTTGTATTTGTAGTTACGGCGTCAAAACTCTATACTGAGCATGATCCAACATGCACTTCCCGGTTTTTTAAAGTAAGCTTGTTTAATGGGAATGGTTCTTCGATTCGATTTAAAAGATTGAATTCTGAAAGCAGCGGTCACCGTTATATAGGCTAAAAGAGAACGCCCGCGACTTCGTACGCGTTGAATTTGTTTCCCACTACTCCCCCTTTTTGTTCCCGTTGGGGGTCGATTTTCCGGAAATCCTTTCTTAGTGCACCCCTAGGGTACCCAACGAATACCCCCTCAAAATTTCAAGTCCCTAGGTCCAGCTGTTTAGGCTGTGCGTTGTTTTGTCAGTCAGTCACTCAGTCATAGTACTGTTTTTAGGGTTCCGTACCTAAAGGGTAAAAACGGGACCCTATTACTAAGACTCCGCTGTCCGTCTGTCTGTCAACAGGCTGTATCTCATGAACCGTGATAGCTATACAGGTGAAATTTTCACAGATGATTTATTTCGGTTTCCTCTATAACAACAAATACTAAAAATAGAATAAAACAAATATTAAAGGGGGGCTACCATACAACAAACGTGATTTTTTTGCCGATTTTTGCTCAATCTTAATAACAGCAACAGGTAGACGCTTGGAATATTCACAAAATATTTAGTTGTTTATTCACTTTAAAAATAAATAGTTAAATTAAAATAAAATAAATATTTAAGGGGCCAACATACAACAAAATTGATTTTTCGCCGTTTTTTGCTAATGTTGTATAGATAATGGTACGGAACCCTTCGTGCGCGAGTTCGACTCGCACACTGAAAAAAATAAACAACTAAACTAGTTCGGCTACTTGACGTTTAGCCAAAATGTAATACTTAGGAACCAAAGCTATGTTAATATTGAAAAACTGATTTGGAAGACATCACGAACTAGTTTCGTTATTTAACTTATTTTACTGAAGTGGTTTTAGCTACTAGTAGGCCTTAGTTTTGTAGTCACTCAAGTTATGTTACAAGCAGCTAAAAAAATTGCTACTGTTAGCAAATCTTTTTTTTCAGTGCACTTGGCCGGTTTTTTATTTAATTATTCCAAGCACGTCACAGCATCAAGCTAAGTAGTTTCCAACTTAATATTTGAAAGAGATGCCCGCCCCGCTTAAAATCTTATTACAAAAAACTCAAATCCAAATGAAAAATCCCAAATCCCGACCCTTATCGAATTATTCATTTATTCATACTAATAATTTTCCCATTCATTTAACCGCCAAAGAGCGAAAGTTATCAAAGAAAGTATGGGACGTAAAATTTTTACTATCCCTTGGAATATCCCGTCGTATAAGTAGGGATGTTTTTATGGGTCTAATAACGTGGTTTGCCCGAAGGTGGGCATATTGCCCACAAATTGACCATCCCATTGTTTTATGGTCAGTTTTGGCGAAGTGAAATAAAAGAGTTATTAGTTCTGCTGGGCTGTCTTGGTTAGAAGGAATAAACACGCGCGAGGAGATGAGGTTTTTCTTCTATGTTTGCTCTATTAAAACTTCAAAATTATTTTGGTCTAAGTATAGCAAGGTAATGTAAACTGATTGTTTTTAACTGTTTAGCAATCTAGAAAATTGTATTTTTTGGAACAGATTTTAGTAAAGGAAAGATTTATTATTATTACAATCTTTTATTTAACTTGCAATGTATGTATGTACGGAGAGAGCCCTTTGTTTCCCATAATTTTATTGGTCATTGTAATTGTTGACATAATTTTTGACGGTCATAATTTTTTATATCGCTGAAACTGTAAACTTTTCAGAAGTTCTGACATATCTAAAGTGTAGACAAGGCTAGGTTGGGTTAGGTTTGATTTATAAAAATCCTGAAAAAGTTATAGTTTCTTTAAAAAAACACGTAATGACTTGCGATGATTATGACCTAAAGCACATTATGACTAAAAATAATTATGTCAGTCAATATAGACCCATGTACGGGGCAAATCTTGCAAGTTAAATTGACCCACTTCCCGTCAACGGAATGGGCTGAAATTTGGACCACATATGTAAACCCGATGACAATGCAATATCATGATATCTAAGAGCTGATCTGATGATGGAGTCGGAAGGTGGCGACAGGATATCCGTCGGTAAAAAAAAAGCTTGCCTAAAAATGAAAATTTTGACAGAAACTTATTTTTAGAATATAATTTTACGTTAATACAAATAATTCTATATGAAAATTTAAAATAAGTAGTCAATCAAACTAAAGACGGAAGCAGTCTTTCTAAACATACCTGAAAACATGCTGCTTCTAGGTTAATATTATTTATATTGGCTGCCGAGAAATAAACACGAGAAAACCTTTATTAATTCAGACATATGACACTTGAATATTTCCTATAAAACTGTCCAACTATCAATCTTAGACGGGCTCTACTGTAGAGGCCGGAAAGCAAAAGCTTGCAGCCTGGCCATGCAAACAAATACTCTTCCTTCTCACCCAAGGCTGATTTAGTAATTGTTTCACACACACATGCAAAACTTATTTCAAAAGTATTCAAAAGCTGCAAGGAATGGATTTTCAATACTTCCCTAGAAAGTCATGACAGGTAATGTGGGCTGAAAATGACGGCTGAGGTTGCGCGAACTATAAATGTTGAACTTGGTGTCCTTTTTTGGAAATAAAAATTTCCAAGCGTTGTGAATGGAATGCCTTACATCTTCCCTAGCTCTAGCTCGAGTATACGTCTCTTAGATTGTCACATTTTACGGTAAACACAGCTCATACAAAACCCGTAAACCGCATTGATAGAAGTTATAAAATCACTAAGTGAACTCGGCAGTAACGCAGACTCTGCGGGACATTCCACAACTCCTGCGCTCGTAAAAAATACCCCAGCCATACATTACCGAGACGCGTGAGGCTATTTATTTGTTGTATAATTTGGGATGTAATAAGGCTTAGATAGAGGCTAGATCAGGCTATGAAAGGCCTGGCGTTCTATTTCAATTTTATGGAGGTTTTTTATCTACATCCATATAATAACATCCCTATAATATGTTCCGAAACTATAAGCAAATGGCGTATATTAAGAAACCTGTATCTGTGGTTGTATTTTAATGTTTACATTAAAGTATTACAATGTCATTAAAGTATCGGTTATCAATGTAGTTGTATCTTAGTGTTCACTTTAATGTATCGATACTTTAATGTGGACATTAAGATACAGGTACATTAAGATACAGGGTAACTAAAGATACAGGTTTCTGACATATTGTAGAAAACTTAATATATGCATGTAGATAAAGTTATGTATGCAACTGTACACATAATTAGGCATTCCAGCACTGGTGTGATCTTATTATGAAACTCTCCATTCGGCTCGTTTCATAAAACCACACTCGTGCATTAATGCCTCTTATTATGCACCAGTCAAATAACTAACTATTATGCAATGGAGAAGGCAAACCACACACCAGCTACCTGATCATAAGTGTACTCCAAAGCCCATAGACATTTGCAATCTTACGATGATAATCATAAGATTACGATACAGAAGCAAGATCAGCTTAAGACCTTGAGCAGGGTCCGTCGGGATCGCTACCATTGTCTTACCCTTTAACCTGCCGCCAGCAGTGTTCGCAGACAACCCGTTAAATGACTAACATAGAGGCATTCCATCTAAGTCCTTATGGTTGGCAAAGCATGTGCAGTCTTAGGATTGTAGTCTTAAGATTGCAGTCTTAAGATTTTTGCCTTCTCAACGCCATAAAAAACAATAATATTAATAATGCTGTAGCAAGACAAAACCGACAAATAACCCATGAAAAGTTTATATCTGTCATTTGGTCCCCTGATTTTTACTGTTGCTGTCAATCCGCCATTCGGCAGGTTTTACTGTCGGCACCTCCGCCCTTGATGCGTCGTTGCACTTCCTTCAATTGTGTAATTGAAAATATATGAGTCGTAGAGAGTTCTTGATTAGCCGTAAGACGAGGCCTTTTTTGCCTTTCCAAGTCAGGGATATAAAAACCACATTGAAAAACAAAACTTGGTCGCTTTGAACGAGATTGTGATTGTAGTAAATAATCGTCTTGATTCTATACGAGTCTAATAAAATTCAAAATTAAAATTCAAAATTCAAAACATTTATTCAGTAAATTGGCCACATGAGGGCTCTTTTACACGTCGTTAATATGGAGTGAATCTACCAGCGCTTCGGACAAGACCATCATTGATCAGAAGAAGCGCCGCAAGAATCTCCAGCCGATGGATACATCAACTAACAAGATGATAGATCGGTCATTCTCCAGACAGCCATTTCTGTATGTCCTCGGGCTTAAAAAATATAAAACTATTGAATTTGGTATAATTTATATTTTTTGTTCGTAGAAGGTACTCGTATTGAGGTGTACATGAATTTTCAAGTAAATATTCAATACCTTTCTAGGAGAAAAAAAAAATCAATACCCCATTCTCCTAATTAACACCGCGCGTCCCACTTCCGAAATCACTAATATAACTATTTTCCCCGATCATATACAAGAGGAAAGATGAATGAAAGTATTTTTATTTAATGAAAGATAAGATATCCAAATTACAAAAAAAATACCAAATTTATTTAGTAATATATCACTAAGATATAAAATAAAGAAACTTTGTCCCGATACGTGTACTAATTCACGCGCCGCTTTCATTCTTGTCCGTGCAAGGCCATTGAAGAAATAGACAGACGTCTGTAATGCATTTTGCGTGAGCAGACACTCATGTCAAGACCCTCTTGAGAGAAAGACGTGTTAATGTTGTGTGGATCGCACACTACAAGTGTAAGTATCTAATTCGCATGTTTTGGTTCTCGTAAATGCTAATTAACACGTTCACGTTTTTAAAATCAGCCAATAACTCTATAGCTCTGTAAATTATTGTATACATTAAGAACCTCAGTATTTAACAGTTACTGGATTATGTACTTTATCACATGTACCTAAAAGAAGTTATATTTTTTTTATCAAGAATCCCTAATACACACGTCTAATTCACGGGTCAAAAATGAACGCGTTAATTAGTTTAAGAGTAGTAAAAAGGTTTTTGGTACGTAAAAGTATTTTATTTCTAATTGCTCGCTTAAGCTAAACCAGGTTAAATTAATTTACAGTAATAATCTTTTTACAAAAATGTAATTCCCGGAAGAATGATGGCATGATTAGACTGACATATATTATGTCAAACTGATGTTATTAGAGGGGCCCTAACCTTAAAATCATCCTTATGATCGTATCTGTGTGCTTAAGTGTTTGGACAATATGTTTTTTAGAGGTTATTTTTTTCTCCTAGCATATTTCTCTTGGAAAACATGAAAATTTTGCTGACCGCATTAAAAAGTTGCATTTTGACAAAAAGTGACCTAGGGACCCGGCATCATTCTTCATATTTGTATAAATTATGTATTAAAACCACCCGCAATAATTAAACTACATACTTAAAGTTGAACGTCTGTATGTTATGTTACATAACTTATGTATGTAAAGCTTAAACGGCTCGACGGATTTTAGCATTATGAATTATAAGGTGTCCTTAGATTCAATAAAATTAACTAGTTTATTTATATCTTTTTAGTTCATCAGGATTTTAAATTTTAAATTACTTTTTTTAAAGATAGATAGGGAATGTAAAAAGTAGGAGGAAGAAGTATTATTTTTTCTTTAGCAGATACGGCAATTTATTTGCTATCGTTTGTTCATAATACCTAAGGTTTATACCTTAGTTATTATGTTAGTAAAGTTATTAATTCTGATTTTTTTTATCGTTTTCATTGTTGATTATAGAACGATTATTTCAGTGAAATATTAGTTAGCTTATTATGTATGTATATCGTGATGGATATTTTATGTTCCTAATAGTTTCAACGTTGCAATATAATAAATATGATAAAATTAATAGATAGTCTGACAGTTTTTGTCTTATTTCCTAAAAATATATATATTTGGCATGAACATTTATCTAATAAACGCGTAGTTTTTTTAATTCGCAAGCAAATAAACCTAATTAACGCATCGCTTTTCTAATTCGCGCGTCACGCAAATATTAAAACCCTTCTAGTTAATTAACCGCTAATAATAATTAAGTGCCCAATAAATATTAAAGTTTGAATGGTCGATATGTTACTACATTTTGCATAAATTTTATCAAAAACCAAGTGGAAAAAAAGGGCGGTGTTAATTAGACTGAGAACACAATTCTGGAGAATGACCGAGATACATCAACTAAGAAGTAAAAAAACGGGGGCCCTTTCTTTTCTAGCTTTTATTTAGTTTTAATTTTATAGTTTTTAGCTTAGTTATATTTAGGTTTATTTTAGTTTTAATTTATTTATTTATTTATTTTTAATTTGCCATAGTTTTAGTTTTAATTTTTAATTGTCACTTTGTATTATATTTTTAAGTATTTACTAAGAAGTTAGTTTAATCACTAAAGAACTTGCTGTTGTTACAATCAGGGCCTTTACAGGGTCAAACAATATTATTCTTGAGGTGTTATAGTATTTTTTTCAACTCGGTGGCCATTACTGACAAGTAAATAAGAACTATCAAAAGTAGACGATAGGGAAACACGTTTTAAATAAAAGGTTTAGCCATGTAGAATATCAGTCCAGCTTTGTTTGATATAATATAACTAATAGCATAAATATCTTACTACATTTTTGACAATTAAGACATAACCTCTTTTAGTTGGCTCTGATTTGAGGTGGACGCCTTTTAAGTGCTTGCATGATCTTTTTGTTGTTATGTTATTTTTTTAAGTACACTAATAAAAGTTTTACTTTCTTTCTTTGAACTGATTCTCATGTGACTTGTCTCTATATTGTTTTTACCCATATTGTTATAGTATTGTCAGCTTTATAATAGCTCTTATTGACTTGACAGTAATGGCGGCCGAGTTAAAAATGAGACATTAACATACATACATACATACATTAAATCACGCCTGTTTCCCAGAGGGGTAGGCAGAGACCTCTTCTTTCCACCTGCTACGATCCTCACAAATCTCTTTCGCTTCTTCCACATTCATACATCGAGTCATGCATCACGTCGGTTTCGGGTACTTCAGATTCGGCCCTTTTCCAGTATTTCTCCGATTTGATTCGAAAAAGTACCCCTAGGGCGGCCACCTTGGGCGATATGATAACAAAATGTGAAAAAACTATTTACAATAATGCCCAAGGTTAAAAAATTGAGGAATATAGTTTTTCTTAATAACTTATCTTACAAAAAAGTTTCAATATAAATAGCAAAGGCGTCAAAAAACGAAATCCTATCAGTTCAACACTTCTGCCCCTTCGCCTTTCCCCCTAATTTGGTCACTTTCCCTCGATACCTTGTTGACTGAATTTTCCTTTTTTTAACAAGCCCCATCGAAGTGTCGGAAATATGTAAATTGGTGCTTCCCCAATCATGGGGTAAATTATTTTATCGAGAATTCGAGGAGTTTTTTAACTGTGAAATTTAAGCTTTGGAGGGTGTAAGACCGTACTACGGGGTTGTATACTTGATCGGATAGTGGTCCAGTTGGCATAATGTTTCAATTTTAAACCTTGACCCAAATAAATGTTATTAAACGTTGTCTGGTAGTTTAGTATATAGCTCATGAACTGAAAAGTAGACTAAACAACTTTTTTTAAAAATTTCATTATGTTAACATGCTGTATATATTTAAACTACACGTCAATACTCCCTGAATAAAGGCAAGCCCAGCTTTGTCTCATTGATCTTATTTCGCTTTTGATTAAAAGCATGCTGTGTCTACTTTTTAAGGATGTTTGCAATATGTTACATATCCAGTGTCCTGCACTTGTAACAATCGTGCAATCTAGTTATTTCATCCGCTATGTAGACCTATATATAAAAAAACGTTTATTTACGATGGTGTGTAAATTAACAAAAGGTAATTGCCGAGACCTTTCGTTATTCTTTCGTAGTCCAATCGTTTTAAAAATACGTCGATGATTTTTCAATAGTAATCCAATAATGTACAAGTGTCATTTTTATTTTGAAAATCGAAGGCTTGTCTGCATACAAAAAGAAAACAATTGTTCCGCTTTGAAACCGATTGCGATTGCGAGTGCGATAGACAATAGCGACGCTGGTCAGTCAGTGGATCACCCGATTCATCGCTTATTTCAAAGCGTGTGTGAACCAAAGAATAATTTCAAAAATAGGTCGATCAAACACGGTTTAAAAGAAAAGAAGATGCCCTGGCAACTTACAGTTTTGAGATTTGTGAGGTGTCTAAAAAGAGTGGTCATTGGTATTTTCCAAGTGGTTTAGACGGATGGAAAAGACGTGTCCGTGGTCATTTTGAAAAAATCGATAACTGTAATAATGAATAAATTTTGTAATTTTTGAGAATCTCATTCGTTTGCATGACTGTACCATTCGTAAATCGTGTCATAGTTTTCAACTTTAAAATTATTTAACAATCGTATTGTCTACGCCTCTTTTTAAGCACAAGGATGGCAGGACTGTAAAGACAGCAGACAAAGCTGTCCGATCGCCAACAGCACAAAGCACTTGGCACAAAGCGCTTGCAGGCGCCTACGTCCGAACTTTCAATAGTACAACTTACGCCATTGTACTACTTGTAGCCCAGTGCATAGAAACGCAGTAGCATAAATTGTCTTCACACTAAAAAATATACGCTCTATTTGTATCGTGGATTGTTTGTATCACCGAGTTTGTGCAGACATACGACTTCTCTATTGACATTGTGAAAGAAGGAATAAAAAAACAGGGGACAATCTTACAAAAAAGGACCTAGTCCCAAAATAAGCTCTAGGCTTGTACAGAGTTCATAAATATGTATACACTTTAGTACCTTGTCACTTTAATCGTTGTTACAATTCATATATGGCAGTTTAAACATGACATTAAATAGACAAGGTACTAAATTGTACACATATTTATGAGCTCGTCTGTACTATGGGTACTGGACAACGACACAACACGAAATACATTTAACCTCGTAAGACCCACGTCAAACATTTTTAGTCGAAAAAGAATCTAGTGTCGGTCAACTAAAGTCAAAAGTCACTTTGACAAATGTCCTAAATTTAGGACTCAGTAACAAATACTCACGGTCGTCATACAAATATTTGCCCATACCGGAAATCAAATCAGGGACCGCTAGCTTCGTAGGCAGGGGCTACCGACTAGGCTAAGTGCGTCGCCTATATGTTGCCACGTCCTACCGGGTGGCAAGTAAAAAACTCAAGAAAAGTTTAAAGAATTTATTTAAAAGCACTCCGGTAGTGTGATCAGAAGAGGGTGGGTAGGTTCGTAGGGACCAGACCACTGGTCTGGTTCTGAGGAGCGTATAGCACTTCCCTCGCAGTTTAGTGACGCGGAGCAGCAGTGAAGAAACTGTCGGCAGCCCGACACGGTGTGCGATGACAGGATCCTGGGGTAGCACCCGGTGTGTAGCACCAGAACCCACTCGAAGATCCTGGTCACCGAAGGTAGAGACTCCGGCCAAGTAGAGGAGTAGTTAGTTGTAGGGTCCGATACGTGCTGTGCTTCAAACCGAGCTGTGCCCCTAGCGGTGCAGTACTCCTAGCGGTGGACCTTAGAAAATCCCAAGCATTGGCTGTGTGAGCCTGGTGTCAAGCATTGGGATAGTCCTTGCCAGCCGCCTTTGAGTGGCAAGAACTATCGGAACACACACATGGTTCTTTGTTCTCTTGTACAGGGTAAACAGTTGGCGACGAGACGAGACGAAAACAAAATGGCGGATTTGAAAGTAGGTATATAACAGAAATGTTCAAGATACATTAACGACAATATCCAAACGTGCTGTGGGGTTTGTAAAGACTTCTTTAATAGATGGCTTCTGTATCATTGTGCATTGTGACTAGAATACTATTTACGTCAGAACCATCTAACGTATGGGAAAATGGACCATTCAAACTTAGAACAGGTTAACTCTTCTTATTAGGAACTACTTGCAGCCAGTATATAAATAAATATTAAGACTTAATTTCAGTTAAAGTAATTATAAAATATAAATGCCGCCCATATTGACTTTGTCCCAAACTAAGCTCTACGCTAATAAGGTACTAAACAACGATTACTTACTTAGGTATAGAGAAACATATACTTAAATCTACTATATAAAATTCTCGTGTCACGGTGTTTGTTACAAAACTCCTCCGCAACGGCTTGACCAATTGTTATGAAACTTTGTCAGTATATTCAGTAGCTCTGAGAATAGGACGTAAAGTATATTTCATAAGGTTTGTACGAAAAAAAAGCACTCAGGCGGCGCCGGGCGAGGACAGCTAGTATATGTATAGAAAAACATCCATAAATATACTCGCGCTCATCACTTAAAATTTGAGTTATTTGCCCAAAAATAGAATCGAACCCGGGACGCTGCTTCGTAGGCAGGGTCAGAACTAATAGGCTAACCGTGTCGTCAAATGTATGATAAGTTAAGATTAGGACAGATATCGGGGGTCTGCAACATAATTAATGAATTATAAGCCACACTAAGCTGAAATCGATAAAAAAAAACTGATTACCGATATACTGGAATACCTCTAATATTTAAGTAGGTATGTCATATTTTTTTGCTAAGCCTAGTTGTTAGTGACCCTGCCTACGTAGCTAGCGGTCTCGGGTTCGATTCCCATTTTGTCCACATTACGTGACTAACGCGGCTCAGTATATGTGTCTTGGATGATTTTTATGAATTTAGGTTACCTATCACAACTTCGAAAAATGTTTGACCGAATTTTGGTTCGACAAATACTTTTCGTCAATTATGGTTTGGGTTTTTTTACGTTTGGCCGAATGATCATTTCGAATAGTTTTATTTATTCATTACTTGTTTTGGTTTTTTAACGATTTGACAAATTATCTATACCTCATTACTGGTTTCGGCGTACAAACAGTTTTCCAATGTAATGGTTTGTCAATTTATCTATTTCCCATTTCTTATTTTACCTTAGTATCATTTGCCCAATTTAACGGCTCGGTTTATTAATAGTTTACCTATTTTTAAATCGACTATGCTAACCTGTCCGATTCGGTTCCACCCTGATTCGTCTTGATCGTTGCATTTTCTGGATAAATTACAAGCAAGATTTTTTGGGCAGAAAAAAAAATAACCTCGAAGACCAAGGCGGGAGCAAAGCTCCCGCCTTGGCCTTCTAACCTAACCTATCCGTATCGGTTCTGCCCTAATTCGCCTTGCTCGGTGCATTTTCTGGATAGTAACAAATTACAAGCAATATTTTCTTACCGAAATGAATATTTGACGTAACGTAGCGAAAACTATATGTAGCATTGATGTAGTGAAAAATGGGTTAAGAAACAAAATACGAAACGATCCCTAGGCTAATTGTAGCAATGGTGTAATGAAAAATAGGCTTTGAAATAAAATACGTAACAATACATAGGGCAAGTGACTACAAGGAGAAAAGTTGCTCGGACTAAAGATATGTTTCCTTAATGTCAAACGGTGAAATAAAAAAATTACGAATCGTGCCATCGGAGAAACGTTAAAAAACGAAACGTTTTCGGTCAAATGAAATTCGGTCAAAAACTTTTCGAGGTTGCGATAGGTTACCATGAATTTATACCAAGTATACCCAGAACTTTCTCAAACCGAGTGCATTAAACATTAAAAATATAACCGGGATTATATTGTGCGCACAAAAAATATGTTCCACACAAGTGCATAATCTTAATTTACAGGTTATTGAACCGATTTTAGCATTGTCATCTCGTTTTAAAGATGCATCACCACCGCCATCTAGCGGTGAGCGGCAGAACTCGAAGGAAAAATACGATAAATCGAAAACGATGTTAGCTGTCATCACATTTACCTCCACTACTTACCGCGAGAGGGCAGAACTAATCATCAGAAGTATAAAATAAGTATAAAACTATAAAGGGAGTAATTTTTCGGTTTGCAATAGGGAAAATGCATGGTTTTTTTTAAATCGCATTTCTCAACAAAATATGACAATACCGTAATAGAGATCACCAAGAGTGATATTAAAATTAAAATTGGCTAAGAAATACGGATGATAAAAGCATTTTAAACTGCTAATTAGACAACGATAAGACAGAAAGATCCGATATGCACTATGACGTCATGTAACGGGTTGGCCATATAAACTACAATGTTAAATTCTGATTTGCTAAAAAGACTTTGTTGGCTTATATCTTGATTATTTTTAAATCTATTCATATAATGTTTTTCTCAACTGTTTTTTACATGAATTACCTTTTATTGAAGCTCCGAAAAAAAGTGATGAGAATTCACTATTATTCTATTTGATATGGTATAAAAAAACAACAGTTAAATCAGCATATTGGACAGCATAATAATGTTTTTGTCTGCAATAAATATATAACCGGGCGCACTTCTAAGGTTAATGTTCTCGATTCTTTAAATCTAGATAAAAAAAGAATGACTAAATCCAGCCGGGGAGTCACCTCGCGAGTTGAAGAGTCAAGTCGTCGCATGGTCAGTTCAGTTGCAAATAATTTCCGATACGAGGACGTCGTCACGTCGTCATACCGTTTATTTTATTTTTAATTTTAGCTTTTGTGAGTACGCCAAACGTGTTTGGTTCTTGTTTGAATTTGAAGTGTTAATGGAGTAACTAATAATGGATAGAGAAACTGGAGTTCTTGAGAGAAAAAAATACAAAGGCAAGTTTTTTCATGTTAAATGATACAATACTATAATAGACTAAAATGTTTGAATAATATGTTTTTATTAGGCACCCAGGTACAGTAGCGGCATCGAGTGATGGCACTTTTGATAGCTGACAAATAGTGTTATGAAACACTCCATTTTATGATCGTAAAAATTTCAGTCAAGTGCGAGAAGTATATTTAAAAAAGTTTATTAAAGAAATAACGTGTAAAAATAAAAGACCATAAATTGTAGATCAAACTCTCGAAATAAACTGTATGGCTAGAAGAAGACGACTTTGTCAGAAATTTGAAATATTGTGTCAAAATATACAAAATGTGCAATTATTGATAAATGAGTGAATAAATAATCATTAAACCACGTTAACTCAGAGCTAGGACGCCAGTTTGCCAGCGGCGGTGACGTGAAAGTGCAGTGACTTCATTGTCCTACGTTGTTGTACCAGTCAGCGGTCCTTTGTTATCATCATGCGAATCGTTTTTTTGATATGTTTTTTGTTAGTTATGATTAAAACGATGAACGCTAGAGTGCGTGCAAATAAAAACAACCTCAAGATGAAGCTAGTTACGAAATGCGTTTCGGTTAACTACAGCGCCAGTACATCACTATTCCGGTACTTGCAACAATGAAGTTTGACATCTGTTCCTTTATACTTGCTGTCAATATTTAGGGAACTTCATGAGCGAGCAAACTGTATAATTCTACTGTATAATTTCAAATGTTCGACATGTTTTTTTCTGTGTAGGGCTGTGAGAAAGACAAGTACAGCCGCCAAGATTTTGATATGACATGACATAAACAAAAATCTTTTCCGTGTAATCGCCATAAGAATAAATAAAAAAAAATCTAATGTTTTATATTAGCATATAGCAATTATTAATGTGTTTATGGTTATCAATTAAAATATACAAACAATCCTTTGGTTTTTATACAGCCACATGAATTAAAAAAAAAGCCAATGAATCGAAACTGGTTTCAAGATTAAAAGTCAAACAATACATTATGTATGTACGAGTATGTTCTTTGTTCCCTGGTAGAATCTAAACGGATGGCCAGAATTAGACGTACGAGGTGTCATTGAGTTTATTTAAATATCGCAAATACCAAAGCGGTGGAATTGGTCTAAGATCCGAATAGGAGACGACCTTCACCTAGCTGTTTATTCGATAAAAAGTATTTTATATCAAATTGAATATGCTTAGTAATATATTTATAATAGGTTGACTGGAAATTTCAGTCCAGTCCTTATATGATTAAAAAAAAGACTGAAAATGAACTTTTTTTTAAATTGTTTTTGCTTGTTTAATAGACCTATTACATACTAATCGAAAGCATGAAGCCTATAGAATATGCAAACGTTAGGTTTAGTGCAAATTATTAGTACCGACTTACCTACCTACCCAATAGTTAAGATGGGAAAAAATAGTCAACCTAACGTTTGCATGTTCTATAGGCAGCATACTTTCGATTAGTACGTAATTGGTCTATTAAACAAGCAATAGCAATTTAAAAAAAAAAGTTCATTTTCAGGTTTTTTTTTTAAATCATATAAGGACTGGACTGAATTTTTCCAGTCAACCTATTATAAATATATTACTTAGCATATTAAATTTGATATAAAATACTTTTTATCGAATAAACAGCTAGGTGAAGGTCGTCTCCTATTCGTATCCCCTACTAAATTAAAACATAGTAATAAGTGGCTAGAAAATTGCACCGGCATGTGTGAAATAAAGATAAGGATTTTTTATATGATTCGAAATTGAAGTATACAGGGTGGAAAGTTGAGATGGGGCAGTAAGGGCAGCTACTACATATACTGTATACGACATACTCGTAGGTATTAATATGAATTATTAAACCAATACTAAAATATCGAACTTCTTGCGGAGAATCGGAATATAACAAGTGCAGTCGACTTCAAAGACATGTCCACTTTTGTATATTACATACATACATACATAATCTCACGCCTTCGTTCCCAGAGTGGGGTAGGCAGAGCTACAGAATTACAAACATCTCTAAAAACTTGTTGATAATTCTATAACCACAATTTGCACAATTAGGCTAAGATGTTTACCAGCGTATTAGTGACAGGTTGCAAGCCCATCGCCTAACAGTACTACAAGCCTTTATTCCCTTAGTCGTCTCTTACGACATCCACGGGAAGACATGGAGTGGCACTATTCTAACTCGGCAACCACACGAGGCACTTTTATATATTACTTTTTTGTATATTTACTCTATTGAAATAAGGTGGAAGAAAGTGGTAAACACTTGGTGGTCTTTGTAGTCGTCTGTACTATTCACAATTTGGATGAAGAAATTAATAACGTAATTATACTAGAACTGCTGTTCTGCCCTCCTAAGCAAAAATGCAATAACTAAATTCAATAGCCAAAGCAGATTCAACTCTCTTCTGTTTGTAACTAGGTTGCAATTTCTACAGATGTTTTGTTTGAGATAACGCCATTATGCTTAGTAGGGCAGTGTTGCCAGCGACTCCATCTGCGTAGAAATTATTTATTCTCTCAGGAACTGTCCAATTTTTCGAGATGACCCCCTACCCTTACCTTTTGTACTTCTTTTAAATATAAATATCCAGAGACAATCTCACACAAATTGACCTAGTTTCAAACTAAGCTCTAGGCTTGTACTATGGGTACTAGACAACGATATAAATACTTATATAGAGGAGTATATACTTAAAAACATAGAAAACATCCAAGACTCAGAAACTAATACTCGTGCTCATCACACAAATATCTGCCCTTACCGGGAATTGAACCCAGGACCGCTAGCTTCGTAGGCAGGGTCACTACCAACTAGGCTTGCGCGTCGTCATAGGGTTTAAGAGCTATGGTGAAAGGTTGTGAAAGCGTTACAAACAAACAGTTTCATTCGCATTCTTAATTATAAGTATGAAAGGATGGATAATATGGACAGTCTGGTAATCAGACATGTAATATTTGATGCTATAAATAAATGAATATGAGTATGGATTATTTTTCCTCTACCGACTCAAACATGTAAAGATTAACCCCGTAAGGCCCACCATACAACAAACAGGAAGTTTTTTGTCAGTGGGACTTTGAATCTACCATCAAGGCAATAAAGTTCAATTACGTTTGTTCGATAATGCCATTTTCATTTTATGAACATAGGAAAATAAACCTTATTCTTATTGCAATACAGTTCAAATTAAATTGTCTTAGTTGTGTACATCCTATTGCACGCTGGGCCTTACGAGGTTAATTATATTGCAGACTCAACACACATAATAAGAATCTCATTTATTTTTTCCAGATCTCACACGAAGAACTACCGTGTACGACCCTGCAACAAATCTCCTTCCACCAATGCCATCACCGGATCCCCTCATCGAAAACCCAGGACCCCAGCAGCCAACACCTTCGATTCCTTATAATACTCAGTTCAAAATTGCCCATATCAAGAAAAAACAAGTCAAGAGCAACAATGAAGAGCTGCAGCACTGTTGAAGTAAAATAATTATTTAAAAGGAAGGTAAAAATATGGGTCATTATTCGAGCGTTTCAACCGCCTCACTTTTGTGGACATCTTTTTGAAGAATTGGGTGTATATTTTGATGCCGTTTTTGGATATTTGTTAGATGTCCGGTAAACTTAGATACCTAACCAGAAACGAAATCGAAATCTGCAGCCACTTCTACAAAAATGTGACCACGAAAGTGATTCGGAACAAACGCCCAAATAATGACCCATATTCATTTAACAACAACAAACGCCACGCAATACAAAAAAATAAAGGAAGCAAGCATCATAATCATCATTATCTCAGCCGAGAGACGTCCACAGCTGGACTTCGGGCTCCACCAAGGTTTGCCACAAGAACCGGTCCTGCGCCGCTTGAATCCAAGGGTTTCCCGCAACCTTAGCCACGTCCTCGGTCCACTTTGTTGGAGGCCTACCCATGCTGCATCTTACGGCACTCGAACTTCAATCGAGAAGTCTTCGCCCTATTGGCCATCTGTTCTACGAGCGATGTGCTCCGCCCACTACCACTTAAGTCTAGAAAAGGAAACAGTACATAGTGTTAAAAAGACGCAGCCGGCTGCACCATTGACGTCATCATCACTATTATCCTTATTGCTTATTGGATGAAGACATCAAGACAGCCCAACATCGGGAAGAGAGGCATGCTAATGATGAGGCTTACACAAACCATAGCCTGAAGAAGAAGAGAATAGAGACTATCCTTATCGACGAAGTTACAATCGCTGATCAGTTCTTTTGACAAAAGAGAAAGAAGATGCTGGTTAGAAAAGATATTGCAGACGCGATACCAAAAGATAAACTGGCTGGGCCTTTATCTACTGGGTGTAATTAGTGCCTTTGCCTTGTCATTGTATTGTTTTCAACTCGGCCGCCATTACTGTCAAGTAAATAAGAGCTGTCGTAACGTTGACAATACGATAACATAATCATGGCAATATGGTTTTACAGAGAAGACTAGAGGCCCTCTATGATTGGCAACTTGTTCCGAGAGTCTCACTACGAGTACCATAGTTTGGATATACCAAAAGGATAAGTGGTTTGGTTTTTTTTCAGAGCGGGCGACAAACAAGCATTGTAAGCAAGCATGGCAACTCTTGAGACGGTCCGTTGCCGGTTTTTTAGAGAAATGATAGGTCTTTTCTTGATGGTCCTGTGGCCTTCGACAAGATGTATTGCGACATCGTTACCGTTATCGAAAATATATAGGATTGACGTAGGCTGCCAGATGGTCACGTCAGGCGCTTATGTCAATTCTATACACTTTGACAGTTTTTGAAAATCGTTTATTACAAAGTTAAGTATTTTCTCTAGGGCCTCTGTTGGAAATAGCGTCAAAGAAATTCTAACTTGTGGAAGATACTATACCTATAAGTAGTTTGGTTTAACTTTACATTTCTGAAATACGTGTTCTTTTATGAAGTCTAACACTATGGACTATCTGAAATAAAAATTTGGAATTTGAATTGGATTAATAATTTCTTCATCTTTTCCTAGTTTATTTTTGATTCTCTCCTAGAATTGTTGTGCCCAACAGGGCCCAAGGTGTAGTTGTTGCTATTTTATACATCACTTATTTTGATAATTTTGTAACATGACAATAATGGAATGCAAATAAATAAATTACTTTGTTTCCCTTTCCTTTTGTGACTTTGTTTTCCTGATATTCGGTGAGTCAATCACTAATTTTAGCATTATGAATTTAGCATCATGTTATTTAACAAAGTTTTAAGACCGAACAATGTAGCAACCTCATCTTTACATAGTTTTTTTTTTTACGGTAAGGAGAAGGCACGCGATCACTCAGGCCACCTGATGGTAAGTGGGATCTGAGACGCATAAACATTTGAAACCTCAAGACTACAATCTCAAAACTGCAATAATAAGAATTCAAATGCGTTGCCAGCCCTGAGGACTAAGATGGAATACTTCTATGGTAGTATTTCACCGGTT
This sequence comes from Acleris literana, assembly GCA_946894065.1. Classification (NCBI taxonomy): domain Eukaryota; kingdom Metazoa; phylum Arthropoda; class Insecta; order Lepidoptera; family Tortricidae; genus Acleris; species Acleris literana. The sequence goes on from OX335687.1 coordinate 4,230,194, forward strand.
GTCTTATCCCCACACCGGAACACAGCAATGCGAACACTACTGCTTGGCGGCGGGTTAATGGATAAGATGGTGATAGCTTGGACGGACCCTGCACAAGGTCCTACCACTACTAAACACACATAAAACAGAGTCGCTTTCCGCGTCTGTCAGTCTTTCTGTCTGTCCGTCTGTCTGTATATCTGCTAGCTCCTAAACAACGCAACTGATTTAGATGCGGTTTTCACCATCAGTTAGACTGGCTGACAGATTAATCAACCCAAAATGACTTTTTTCAATATTCGAGGGGTGCACTAAACCTAGCTAAGAACCACCACTAGAAAACCTGCTTCATAAAAAAAAGTTTTTAAAAACAAAAACCCGCCTTCAAAAAGCAAAAAATAACTTCTTTAAAATGGTAGGTAAATAGGTCAGTCCAACTGAAGTCGGCGTCCAACAATATTTTAACCAAAAGCAGACTTTTTTTCACCCTCGAAATATATACCGTTTAGGAGTTCCGGTGGCCATCTGTGGTCTTCATCATCAGTTCCACTTCACCAAATAGTGTTTTCCAACAACAAATACACGAGTTACAATGAAAAATACCAAAATCACTATAGGTGTGCCTATAAATTTTGAAGAGTTCCGTCGATTCCTCATGGATTCCACCATCGAATCTTCATTCTTTAAGAATGGGACCAATCGGGAAGCACCAGCCATCAAATAAAAAAAGAATCATCAAAATCGGTTCACCCAGTCGAAAGATCTGAGGTAACAAACATTTAAAAATAAAAAAATACAGACGAATTGAGAACCTCCTACTTTTTTTGAAGTCGGTTAAAAATTAAAAAAAACGCATCCAAATCGGTTCACCCGTTTAAGAGCTACGGTGCCACATAAACAGATACACACGTCAAACTTACAACATCCCTGTTTTTGAGTCGGGGGTTAATAAATACTTCCTCTGACTGCACTTCAAAATAATACGAGTATGATAATTTAAAAAATATTGCAGATTTTTTTAAAAGTAATCATAAAAAGGTGTGAGTCGGAGTCGCGCACTGAAGGTTTCGTATTTGCTGACTCACACTTAGCCAGTTTCATTTCAGTCACTTGGTTGTCCGTGTGTGTCCGTCTGTCTGTCAAAACCCTTTTTCTCGGGTGGAGGTATCGAGTTAAAATTAAAACGTCTCAAGTCCCTTGAAGTAGTAAAAAATCAAACTTCAACATTAAGGAAAAAAGATACGGCCGTTTATGCCGCAAAAAACGTATATTTCGACACTCTCAAGGGCATCAAAATTGATTTATGCGTGTATTGACTATAAGGAAATATGCCGAAGTATAAAAATGTCTACCTTCAAAACATAAATTAGTCTAAGTATAAGAAAGCCAATACTTCAAAACGTCTAAGTCTTATTAAGTCGAAATATAGAAATGAATACTCTCAAAGTATAAAAATGTCTACAGTCATAGTAAGTAAATGTCTTATATAAAAATCAAATTATTCAAGTGGACAATTTTATACTTCGGCATATTTCCTTATAAGTAGTCTATTGTCGTAACATCTTTATACGTCGTCTAATATATATGTGCACATTTTTATACTTTGACCAAATTATGCACGGACGAAATTATTCAAGTGGACATTTTTATACTGCGGCATATTTCCTTATAGTCAATACACGCATAAATCAAATAATACCGTCTTACGTATAACAAACAGAACAGACTCTTTATGCAAAGAATCGCCGCCCAAATTTTGAATTGAGTTTTTTTTTGAACAAGTTTTTTTGAACGAGTCATACAAATATATTGAATTGTACTAAATACACCTATAGTTCCCAAAATTAAACAAGTATCAAAATCAAAAATCAAAATCAAAATATTTATTCAGTAAATTGGCCACATACAGGCTCTTTTACACGTCGGTAATATACAGTGAATCTACTAGCGCTTCGGACAAGACCATCATTGCGGAGAAGAAGCGCCGCAAGAAACTCCAGCAGAAGGTCATTTTTTCAAACATAAAATACAATAATACTTAAAAGTAAGTTACATTACAAGGTAATAAAGCAACAAATATAAATTATTAGAACTATCACATATAAAAAAAAATACAAATTCAAAATTAAAAACATTACAAATAAATGTAAAAATTAACAATATCAATCAATATAACAGTATAATAACTTAAACAAAAATGTATACAAAATTATTACTAAACCCAAAAACTTATATACTTATTCTGTGCCTCGTCACAAAACATATATAAAAAAAGAAAAAAGAAAACAGTGTCTTGACATTAACATGAAAAACAGAGTATACTTACACTTTTTAATGAGCCTAATAGTACAGTTGAATACGTCTATATCTTTAAGTTTCTTATCATTATTATATAGCGTACATACATACATACATAGATAATTTCACGCCTTCGTTCCCAGAGTGGGGTAGGCAGAGCTACAGAATTACAAACATCTCTAAAAACTTGTTGATAATTCTATAACCACAATTTGCACAATTAGGCTAAGATGTTTACCAGCGTATTAGTGACAGGTGCAAGCCCATCGCCTAACAGTACTACAAGCCTTTATTCCCTTAGTCGTCTCTTACGACATCCACGGGAAGACATGGAGTGGCACTATTCTAACTCGGCAACCACACGAGGCCATACATAAACGCTTGATAAACATGTTCTTAGCGTAGTTTGTTCTACTACGAGGGATAGAGAACAGATGTTTATATTTGTCACGACATTGGCGTTCTCTTGTACCCGGAACTCTAAATTGAACGTCTTTAAGAAGGCTAGGGGCATCAATGTGATTATTGATTATTTTATACAAATCGTTTTGTACGGAACCATAATTGAGCAAGTCCGACCCGCACATGTCCGTTTTTTTTAAGGGTTTTCACTATAATCACACCTCACGTTGACGCTTGTTACAATAGAAAAGTACAAAAAAAAAAATCTTGTGCGGGATCTTTATTAAATTTTGCCTTTGACCCTTATTACCCGACTGCCGAAGGAGGAGGGTAATGTGTTTCACAGCCTATATATGTATGTTTGTTCCTTTGTGGCACTATAATAACTAAACCCGTTGTCCGATTTTGATGATTCTTATGTCAATCGATTTGTCTAAATCTGGTGAGTGTCACTGAAGATATTACAGTAATTAAAATTCAATCTGGCGGCAACCAGACGCCATATTGAACAAATTAAAAAAAAAAAGGTCGACCAAGTATGACAAATGGGGTATCATTGAATAGGGATTTAAAAATCATCTTTAGGTTTCTTTCATCATTTTTCATTTTTAATGATCATTTAGGATTTATAACGATTTAAAGTTGGTTAGCAACAGTCGGGTTTTCGAAGCTTGCTTTTTGTTAAAGTTTTTTTTTCATGTTTTTTTTAGTTTTTGCTAGGAAGACCAAACTAATGAATCCCAACATGATGTGTCTAACGTTAAGTATATTGGAGATCCTGGCACCACCTTTCGTCGCCATTATCAGATCAGCTCTTTAAGATCATAATAATGCATCGTCATTTGGTTTAGGTACATATTATGTGGTCCAAACTTCAACCCATTCAAATAACTAGTTCAAAATTGACTTGCAATTTTTTGAGCTGACAACTTACATACGGACATACGAACAAGTTAAATAAAAGCTTGTAATAAGGTCCCGTTTGGCACCCTTAGGGTACGGAACATTTAAATGAGCCTTTAAATTGAGTCACCGTCTACTTACTACCATTAAACCCCATTGTTTTTGTCCACATTTTCCTTAAGTCTGGTTAAAAGATAAAATGACTAAGTAAGTCTGACCACAGTTTATATTGAATTTTCTCAATTGTCACTCAGTACGTCTCTATCGTAGCAGACTAGTCAGAAAGAGATATCAGAGCAAAAAGGTCGCAGTCATCATGTACTAGCCGTCCAAGTACCCAATCGCAAAATTAAATAGGTAGTCTGGCTGTTCATTTGATTATAACATTTTGCGTTGCGAGGTCGTGTTCATTAGTTTGTTTTAAGTTACAGTTGAGATAAAGTTTTCTGATTTTGCATCGTGAGGTGACAAGAAAGTTATTATAGGTAATTATAATGGATAGAATTACTGGAGTACTCAGTAGAAAATTAAAACCAGGTAATTTTTTGTTTTTTGTTTTCATTAAATAAGTAAGTACCGTAAAATGGGGTGACTTTGGAAACGCGAGGTGACTTTGATAATTTTTTGAATCATCGATTTTGTGCAATGTCTGAGTTTTTATTTAGCTCTTTCGCGACATTTCTTTCATATGTTTCATATGCGAGCACAAAATATTAGTAGTTCAAGTATTCTCAGACAAATTGGAGTTAAAACCTTCAAAACAAAAAACCACAATTTTTTGACATGCTTCAGGGGTGACTTTGATATTGTGATGTAAACACAGGGATAATCAAAGTAGCCCCATTTTAAGAATCGAGATTTTAAGCTGCGTAATTATTTTTTCCTGCTAAGCCGTCTGCCGTAGTCTGCCTCTAGTTGCTTTAAGTTACTCCAAATGAGTAGTCGCCAATACAATATTTTTAATAATTTATTTTACGATTAAATGCGGGAGATACAGAAGATTTATTTTAAAAATTAATCAATCTAACCCCATTTTACGGTATATGGCTTTTTGCTAACAATTCCAGTGGCTCTGAATATTTCAACGTACTTAAACGCGTTTTTAATCCCCGACGAAAAAAAGAGGGATTTATAAGTTTGACGTGTGTGTGTGTGTGTGTGTGTGTTTGTTTGTGTGTGTGTGTGTGTGTGTGTGTGTGTGTGTCTGTGGCACCGTAGCTCTTAAACGGATAAACCGATTTGGATGCGGGTTTTTCTAGCGGTGGTTCTTAGACATGTTTTTTCAAAATCGGTTCAGCCATTTTTGAGATATTGAGCTTTTAAGGGGTTACACCTACTTTCAGAGCTGATTTCTCTTAAACGGCGCAACCAATTTTCATGAAATCTTGCTAAAAACCATCCCGATTGATGTAGCTTTTAAAAAAAACTTGCGTCCAAATCCGTTCATCCGTTTGGGAGCTACGATGCCACAAACAGACACTCCAATACATAGACATAGAGACACACGTTATTAACTTTTAACACTCCTCTTTTTATTTATTAATTATGAACCCCCTCTGTCGCAAAAAGAGAGTGTGTGTATGTGTGTATCTGTCTGTGGCACCGTAGCTCTTAAACATTTTTAAAATTTTCCCTCTTTTGATCAATAACTGTCGATTGTGAAAAAATACTTCACACTGGGAAGTGACAATGCATTTTTCTTATAAGTAGCTGAACAAGCAAATGCTTCAAACAAAAAACCCAACCAAAATTCCAAAGACCTCATAAATAAAAGGTTGGTTTCCAAAACGGTGCAAATGTTGTCCACTTTATTACAGGTTTGAAAAATTAAGCTTATTAATAATCGTGAATTTAATTCAGAAAGCGCTTGGTTTGGTTTATTGACATTAAAAACATTACATTCATCGGGCCGCGTGTTTGAGGCTAAATTGCTCGGATGGTAAGCGGCCAGACGGCTTAGGGTGCGGCTCCACTGAGCGGAGCGGAGCTGTGCCAATATTAACCAATAGAAGGCGCATGCGGTCACGTCGAGCGCGCCTTGCGCACGTTCTATTGGTTAATATTGGCATAGCTCCGCCCCGCTCCGCTCGTCTCCGCCTCAGTGGAGCCGCACCCTTAACGCTGGTTCAGGGGCCTGGAGGAAGTAGTCTCCTGTGGGATGCAACGTGCTTCAGCACTTTTGCTTGCTCGCACCTCAGCCACACGATGCGGAGAGTAGGTGCCGCTGCTGAAGGTGCTGCAAGGCTCAAGCACTCCAAATACTCAGAACTCAAGGGTGAGTGAGATGAGATTGTTCTGGTAGGGGTAGAGATTAGTGTCGAGGGACAAAAACGAACAAAAACATAACTGACTTTTGAATGCTTTTGATTTAAGAACGTTTTATTTCTGAGGTTTTTGGAATGTTTGCCAAGTGTTTTTGTTTGAAGCATTTACTTGTTTTTATCGGCTATTAGGAAATTGTATTTTCAGTTTCCGCACAGAGCAGTATTTTTTCACAATCGACAGTTTTAGATAAAATGATTTTTTTAAATGTTTAATAAGTTATGCCTCGTGTGGTTGCCGTGCCTCGTGTGGTTGCCGAGTTAGAATAGTGCCACTCCATGTCTTCCCGTGGATGTCGTAAGAGACGACTACGAGACGTCACTAATACGCTGGTAAACATCTTAGCCTAATTGTGCAAATTGTGGTTATAGAATTATCAACAAGTTTTTAGAGATGTTTGTAATTCTGTAGCTCTGCCTACCCCACTCTGGTAACGAAGGCGTGAGATTATGTATGTATGTAATAAGTTAAATAACTCGAAAACCAGTGACATTAGACCCCCAGTTGACTGGGACCAAATTATTGCAAATTAGCTCTAGTATATCCTCTTTCAAGGAATAGCTCGAGTACCTGTCATCCTTTATAAATAACTACATTTCTGTAGCTACAAGACAGTTGATACAATATTTAGTAGCTATTGAAATAAAAGCGTTGCAGCTCAAAGTCACTCAGAGGGCTATAGAGAGAGCTATGCTCGGGGTTTCTCTGCGTGATAGAATCAGAAATGATGATATCCGCAGTAGAACTAAGTTTACCGACATACCCCGAAGAATAGCCAAACTTAAGTGGCAGTGGGCGGGGCACATTGCACGCAGGACTGACGGCCGATGGGGTCAGAAGGTTCTTGAGTGGCGTCCGCGGACCGGGAGACGAGCTGTAGGTAGGCCTCCAACAAGATGGAGTGACGACCTTGTAAAGATCGCGGGAACGCGGTGGATGCGAAAAGCACAAGACCGGTCTGAGTGGAGAGCCTTGGGGGAGGCCTATGTCCAGCAGTGGACGTCTTTCGGCTGACATGATGATGATGATGATGATGATGATGATGATGATGATGATTGGAATAAAGATCCATTGCAAATGAATTTTACTTTTTTTTATGTCTGTCAATTGTATTGGAAAATAACTCAGGAATTTCTAAATGTTTCGGGATGAAAAGTAGTCTATGTGTTAATCAAGGTATAAGCAGGCGCGGCTCACTCCGCGATTTACGTTCATCGCTACAAGTACATGCCGGTTACCCATCTGATGGGTACTATTCAGGGGCTGCCACCAATTTTATATGAGTGCGATAAAGACGGGTAGCTAATTTGGCCGCCATGATAGTCAGGCACGCCGCGTCATTCGGGTACGCAATTTGAAATAACTATTTATCTCTTTCTTAAAATAGCGTTTGCTACGGATTGCCGTCTTTATCTGTAGAAATATGGTAACGTAGCAACTGTCAGTAATTGGTACCTAATAGATTTATAGTACAGATAAATAATGAAATAATGTAAGTATATGATGTATGAAGAATATACAATTATTACTCTCTACATTGAATGCAAGAAATAAATGGGCAACAAATAATTATTTTATTTTTCGTCGTTGACAGCCCTTGCGTTTTAACCCCCCATCTCACCCCCTTAGGGGATGAATTTCGGGAAAAATACTGTCCTATGTCCTTTCCCAGGATTCAAACTATCTCTGCACCTAATTTCATCTCAATCGGTTCAGCGGTTTAAGTATCTCCAAACAAATTTTAACCCCCCAATTCACCCCCTTAGGGGATGAATTTAGGGAAAAAAACTATCCCTTGTCCTTTCCCAGGATTTAAACTATCTTTGCACCAAATTTCATCTCAATCGGTTCAGCGGTTTAAGTATCTCCAAACAAATTTTAACCCCCCATTTCACCCCCTTAGGGGATGAATTTCGGGAAGAAAACTATCCTATGTCCTTTCCCAGGATTCAAACTATCTCTGCACCAAATTTCACCTAAATCGGTTCAGCGGTTTAAGCGTGAAGAGGTAACAGACAGACAGACAGACAGACTGACACACTTTCGCATTTATATTATTATATAGTATAGTATAGTATATATAGTATAGTATAGTATATATAGTATATGTATAGTATAGTTTAGTATGGATATATACAACAATAGTTATGTAGAGGAGAGTTGATACAATATTGAGGGTGTGGCTCTACTGAGGCGGAGACGAGAGGCGCGGAGCGGAGCTGTGCCAATATTAACCAATAGAAGGCGCATGCGGTCACGTCGAGCGCGCCTTGCGCACGTTAGTTTATATTCTATTGGTTAATATTGGCACAGCTCCGCTCCGCTCCGCTCGTCTCCGCCTCAGTGGAGCCGCACCCTTATGAGCCATTGGAATAAAGATGCATTGAAAATTGATTTTATTTTTAACCGACTTCAAAAAAAGGAGGAGGTTCTCAATTCGTCTGTTTTTTTTTTTTAATGTTTGTTACCTCAGAACTTTCGACTGGGTGAACCGATTTTGAAGATTCTTTTTTATTTGAAAGCTGGTGCTTCCAGATTGGTCCCATTTTTTTCAAAATGAAGATCTGATGGTGGAATCCATGAGGAACCGACGGAACTCTTCAAAATTTATAGGCACACCTATAGCGATTTTGGTATTTTTCATTGTAACTCGTGTATTTGGTCTTGGAAACTACTATTTGGTGAAGTGGAACTGATGATGAAGACCACAGATGGCCACCGGAACTCCTAAACGGTATATATTTCGAGGGTGGCGACAAGATATTTCGATTAAGATAGTTGAGCGACTATGACGAAGCATATTTAAATATATGACTATGACTTTCCCAAGGCGTTGCTTGCGGCGAGATTGAAATGTTCTATTGTTTCTTGAGAAATGGGAGAATAACAGCATAATTATGATCACTAAAAAGTATAAAATAAAAAAAAGTAAAAAAAAACAAAAACCCGCTTTTTGCTTTTTGAAGGCGGGTTTTTGTTTTTTTAAGCTTTTATTTTGTTTTCACTTCTCATGCTCTTAAAATGTTACTTTAGTCTCTGCATATCGGCACTAAAGCTCCTTCCTTCTTTCCTTCTAGGGATTAAAGTTTTTTTTTTTAATTTACTTGGGAACCCTCAAACGTCCAATCACGGTGTTTTTGAATGGAGGATTATCGCAATTTTCAGTGATTGTGTATAGAACATTTCTAGGGAATGAACTGTCAAAAATATAAAAAAACCGATTAAATTTCCTGAAACACGATTAATGATTACGAATATGAATCTATTGCATGCAAATACACAAGATTCTGGTGTATTTAATAAATATGTGTATGAGATGTTGCCCGCACTGAATATAAATTAATCATTATGTTACTGGTACATAATGAAGGCACGCTTATTTAGCTTGAAAATATTTATTAAAAGTTTTACACTTTCCTCATATTTTACGATTTATATGGTTGTAGGATCTAATGAAGACATTATAAAAGTCATACAAAGACGTTGAGTATTTTTTTAAGATTTGATATGCCTAACGCAATTATGGTAAGCTTCTCCGGTGGGTCAACAATCAACAATTAAGGTCAACAACAACAAGTTTACAAGCGCCGTAGTTAAATCATTCTAATAATAACTCCTTTCAATGTTTACAGATTTATCAGCAAGGGCGTCTGTGTTCGATCCAGCAACTAATCTCCTACCACCTCCGCCAGACCCTGTTGTCAATAACCCAGAACCACAAGCGCCAGGGTCCCCAGAGCGGGTGCTCGTCGGAATCAGCAGATTCCGGCGTCGTGCTTACACTTCAGAGAAGATAGGACCCGGCGCGGGTGATGATTTTATCAACTCGGAGTTAGTGTCCTCATGGCTCGAAGAATCACAGCAGCACACGAAGGAAACTGGTAGGTATTTTGAAACGAGCCACCCTCGCTCCGCTTTGGTAGCTAAACATCTCGTGTCATTATGGCTTGTTTTAGTCCCTTGTTAAACAATGTACTATTTTACAATTGAATTGGAAAATTGACTTTATGCTATTCACAATAGTTTCATATTCCACTGGCAAATTTCGTTGTATGGTGGGCCTTAGAAGCTTAAAAAAAAGGTACTAATTTTATAATCAAAATGTACAAATACCACTTAAAAAGACATACATATTATTGGCTGTTTTGATGATGGTTGTTCTACAAGGTAACTCTACACGGAAAATGGGTGGTTATGAATTTATAAAGGTTATTTTTTTAATCAACAAGAATTGACGTAAGCTAGTTTATTTTGCCTGTACACAAAGGCAAAATAGGGGTGTATCCTGGATAAAAAAATCATAATTCTAAGTAGTCCGTCAGTAAGATTATCAAAAAATATTGAACACGCATTTTTTGCTTTATCAAATCAATCAAAACTGACAAATATAACGCCCATCAAAGTTCGGGAGTGGGGGCTCGTGACGTCACAACGTGGCATAAAGTGTGCCACGGCGTGACGTCACTCGTCATTTTTTGTTTAATTGACAAAAGAAAAAATATGTGTTCAATATTTTTTGATAATGTAAATAACGGACTAATTAGATTTTTTAGGACACCAGCCTATTCGTTACCAAACTTATTAAATTGAAAGTATTTTGTAAAATACACTATCTATGCATGCACAATACACAAGATGCTAGTGTATTTAATAAATATGTGTAAGTGACGTTGCCCGTACTGAATATATATTAATCATTTATATCACTGGTACAAAATGAAGTCTATGCCTATTTAGCTTGAAAATATTTATTAAAAGTTTTACACTTTCCTCATATTTTACGATTTATATGGTTGTAGGATCTATTGAGACATTATAAAAGTCATACAAAGACAATGAGTGTCTAAGATTCAATATTCCTAACGCAATTATGGTAGGCTTCTCCGGTGGGTCAACAATTAAAGTCATAAGTTTACAAGCGCCGTAGTTAAATCATTCTAATAATAATTCCTTTCAATGTTTACAGATTTATCAGCACGGGCGTCTGTGTTCGATCCAGCAACTAATCTCCTACCACCTCTGCCAGACCCTGTTGTCAGTAACCCAAAACCACAAGGTAGGTTCTAAGTGCTCAGAGTGGGCGCGCGTCAGGCGTCGGGCAGCTCGTACCAAATGCTGCTGCCTTATACTGTAATTTCTCCAATCACCTCGTCAAATTCTTTGGCCAGTCTGTACTAAAATATTGTAGTAGATAACATGGCCTCAACAGCAGCGACAATATTAATAACATGATTGATAACGCGACCAAGCACAATGAGAATATGCGTTCAGTTGTCATTATATATTTGCGATAAGTAGACGTTATCACACGCTATCTAGCCGAGTGCAAAAATTGCCAATTTTTTAGGTTATATTTTATATTATACTGAACAAAACGTGTTTTGATGTCTCTTCTGGAAATATTTGGTTAATTATCACGAAACATAGTTAAAATGGATGTTAATACGTGTGTAGGATTTCCTAAGAGGAAGATAATTAAAGGTCAGTATGTTACTTTGTTGTATATTTATACTCAATACAGAATCAATTTATTAAATATATTATAAAGTAATTCTTACTAGCCTAAAAAGGCAACAGTTTTGCTGAATAGGGTTGACCTTCATTTAGCATTACTTATTATAAAATTAAGCACTTCATTGGGCGAATTTCAATGTTGTACAGCCGAACTTAGTAGTAGCTGTACATATTAGTACTTTGTCGCAGTAACATGTTAAAGTGACATTTGTTTGTAATTTGTTGTCAATAACTGCGAAAAAGTACTTTAGTTAAGGTGTTAATGGAGGCACCATTAACTTTCTTCCATTGTGTAGAACACGAGTCATACAATGATAGGTTATAATTCATTTTCGTTGCTAAATGGAAACAATTAAGGTATTTTTAATCGAGTTCTTTTTGTTTGTTTTGTACAATATTGATGAAATAAGGGCTTAAAAACATACAAGTCAAATTGATAGCAATTCAGGTTGTTATGTTTTTCGTATTAAATGCAAGACGCTACAAGCTACAAGTAAAGTTCCTGTTCGGTCACAACAGAAAACAAACATAGTTTGTAACTTCCGATACAAATAAACAGAGTTATCTGACTGTCTGAAATGCATATTTTTATTTGCTGATAGGTTTATATTCCAGATATGGTTCAGAATCACGAACGGAGTCACCTTCTCCGTTCATGATTGAGAATTATCTCGTTGCTTCCCAATGATAGTGACACAAAGCAAAAGAGGTTAATGGTGAGTTATTGACACAGATCGACTTTAAATGTGCTTTATTGTATTGTGAACAAAATTCAGATTCTAATTATCGAAAATGGCCAAGCAGTCTTGTGACGTTATGTGATTGCTCAATCCAGACGCCATTTTATCAGCAAAATTGTCATTTTTATAGTTCTCAATCATGAACTCAGTCAAAATGTTTATGTCACCAACCGTGCTGTCCCCGAGCAGACCCAACGCAAGACCAGCGCTGTATCACAGCCGGCACATGCTGGGTTGGGACCGTTTCACAACAACTGACCAACTTTGTGTAGCTTAATTTATATAATTTTTACTTCGCTTGTATGTTCTTGTGAATAAATGTATTTTCTTTCTTTCTTTCTTTTTTCGTTCATTGAAAACTGACCATTACTTTTGATTTATTTTATTTACTGACTATACTCTCACTCACTTGACATTGGTGGAATCACTAAGGAACCGCCATTAATAAAAAAGACAAGAAAAGGACCATCTCTGGAATGTAAAGCTCAAATCGTCTTCATTGATGTCTTAAAAACATAATAAAATACAAAATAACCTGGGAATATTAACAAATGTTTACAGATGCGGTTCCATATGCCACAGTGTATGCCGAAGCAACCAATCTTTTACCACCTCCGCAGCAACCAGGATTTCCAGATCCAAATCCTGGTCCTCAGCACCCAATAGATACAGAATTCAGCTCTGAAATATTTGATTCGATTACAATCGTTGGTCAAAGTGATAGTTCAAATAAATTTATTGAAGAAAGAAGGAAAGTTAGTTGCATCAGCGAAATTGCCACAGGTCGTATCACACTTGATAAGGACGACCAGGACAAAGCTAAAGAGAAGGCAATATTTACCATTGGTCATGACAACGATCTGTTCCCGATCGGGGGCTTTCTTAGCAAAGAACCTGGTGATGAAGAAGAGACAAGAAGGAAAAATTGTGATGTTCATGCCGTAGGTGTCACTACGTTTGACAATGATAGCGATGAAAAAAGAGCAAATATAAATGAAGAAGAGCAAATGGTTTGTTGTGATCAAAGGTTTACAAGAATTGACGAGAATGACGATAGCGAAAGTGGAATCAAAGAAAAGGAAGGAGAGGTTGTTTGATATGGTCAAAAGTAGACATTTGGGAGTGATGACGGAGATAGATTAAAAAAGGAAGCAGAAAAAGTTGGAAGTCATGTTTGATTTAAATTTTGACAAGAACGAAGATAACGTGAGTGGAATCAACGAAAATAAGGTCGGTCTGTAATGTTTTTCGTCATGTTAAGAGACCTAACATTTCACGAAGACTCTGACGGCAAGAGTAAAAATTTTGAAAAATTACGTAGCTCTAATAACTGTTTAGAACATTATAATTTTTGTTTTCAGACGAATTTTGTTTTCCTATTCACTTTAATATCGATTGATGATGTTTTTGAATATAAAATTCTATGAAAAATATTAACCCACAAGAAAATGTAACCCAGACTTATAAAGATTATTTAATGTTTAGCTTAGTTTCAATTTCTGCATTTTTATCAATAACTTATTAGTGTCAAATAATTGTTTACCTACGTCTATTTTATTTGTACCTATTGAAATCCGACCACCCTTTTTAAATGCATAAACAATAATAGGTAATGTGCTTGTGTACATAAGTGTTAGTGTAAGTCATACGTAGGTAGTTTAATTATGTATTTTTTAAACTATACGTTAAGCAAATCGTCGGTGAAACTATAAAACCGCGTAAGTAACATTTTTAATGAGGAGCAAACTGCACCTTTTTTCTAAGACGTTAAGGTTTATTTTGCTCTATAATAAATTTGTTGGATACGCGGTTTCGCAGTATCATCGACGAAATCATTTATTCTAATTTTTCTCAGAAGTGAAATATGTATTCAATACTTATAGACATTAGCGTAAAAAATATTTTTTCTATCGAAAATAAGGAAAGACATTTTTTTGTCGATTTGGTTGTTTTTGTTATTTATTTGATCCAAAAGTATGTGTTTGTATGTTAACGTTTCACTCTGCAAAACAAAAAACGCTACCATAGACAAATTTTCGCAACAATTACATATATTTTTTGTTGTTGGATAATACCTTTTTTCAAAGCCGATTTTTGGTAATTATAAGGATGAGTAAAAAAGTATATAAAACATCGTAGTGTATGTAAGATATTGCAGTGCCCTTACAGGGCATCAATACCTTCTGCTATCAACTTTTTACTAACCACCTCATAATTGTAATGAACTAGATAGCTATAAATGATTCTATGATTCTATGATTCTATTTATGCACTATACTACTACTGTACTGTACTGTAGTATTGGTAAACATCTTAGCCTGATTCTGTAAATAATGGTTACAGAATTAACAAGTTTTTAGAGTTGTTGGTAATTCTGTAGCTCTGCCTACCCCACTCTGGGAATGAAGGCGTGAAGGTATGTATGTATGTGAAAAAGTCATTGTTAATTCAATGATATTTTATATTTAGATACGTTATGCTCATACTAAACAGATTCGAAAACCGTCGCCAATTACTGACAGTTGCTACGTTGCCATATTTCTACAGACAAAGACGGCAATTCGTAGCCAACGCTATTATTAGAGAAAGATAAATAGTTGTTTCAAATGCGTACCTGAATGACGCGGCGTGCCCGCTCATGGCTGCCATATAGCTCTTCTTTATCGCGCTCATGCGATATCTAATTGTGTATCTCATGTTTCACAGGTGACGGTGACGCCACCGGTGCAAATTAAACAAAGTATGGCGATGTAAATCAAAATGTAAAAAATATTTACGGTACTTACGAATGAAATGAGACATACTTTCTTCCTTTTATAGTTACACTATAATTTCGGCAGCCTCGAAAAACATAAGACGGCATTTTTTATGGCTTATATTTATTGCATTTCGGTAATAAAACTTTACTGTTTTTGACGCGTGCGTGTCAGCGGCCATGGCGCGACTGAACGGTAGTAAGGTAACTTTTCAAGGAACGCTTTTGCGCGCAGATGACGTATCTTAATATAAAATATCATTGTGTTAATTTGGATATCAACTTTGTCTTCTTTCAAGACTTTTACTGACAGTTCCTAATAATATAGCCAAAGCTAAATGTGAAACATACTGTGGGTTCTGTCTGTAGCTACTCTACGTTAATTCATTGAGGGCCCTAACTTAAGGGTAAGTTGTACAATGGTGTCCGAGCGTCCGACCACTTGAAGACTTCGCCTTAAGTTCTACAATGATGAAACTTAGTTAGTTTGATTGAATGTGGGACCGAAGACCGAATACATATACGAGTATGTGCGTTGGTTCGTCAAAGGGAAGTTAAATTTGGGTATTAACAGTCGGTTATAAATTACACACAATAAGTACAATTTACAATACCATCATGTACCAGCGACTCTTTGGGGTCACATCTTTCTACCCTCATTTTCAAAATGTGAAAGGTCTTTGTTTTTTTTATGGCGTGGACAGGGCAGATGAGCCCTCAGACCACCTGGGGGCCTAATATGGCTGCGTTTATCAGGTGACAAAATGTGGATAAAACATCCGTCACTTTTTGACACGCATATATAATAATAAGTACGAGAGTGACATAATATATGATACTAGGCACGCTGATGTTAAGTGGGATCTGAGACCCATAGACTTTTGCACTCTCAAAACTACAATCTTACAGGTCAAGTCAATGTACATTTTGCTAGATTATTATCGTAATATTTATTTATTTCATCATACTCATCGAACGAGTGACCTGACGAATGAGTTTATTACATGTTTAATTGTTGTTATATTAATTAATTATTTTTGTATTCTTTGATTATTACTATTTATGTTTTGACTATATCAATGTAATTTCGTATTTTTGACATACAATGCAACTCATATTGTAATATTACATTGATTAATAAATAAACTAAACTAAACTAAACTACTTACGTCGTTTTCAGTGCTGGCGGCTCATTTTTCCTTTCACTTTCTCAACCTCGTATCTGATCGAATAGTTAGATAGGAAAAGCACTCGTGTTCGCTGAATAATAAAAACTACTCTCCTATCTAACTATTCGATCAGATACGAGGTTGAGGAACTAAAGGAGCGATTTGCATGCTTGAGATTATGAATGTCTATTTGAATTTAGAGCCCATTCACCATCAGCTGTTCTGTGTGCTTGTTTTGGATTCATCTTGACATGTATATACGGTACGGTCGGACTTATAAGTAGGTGAACACTTTAGTACTTTGTCACTTTAACGTCATATTTGAACTGCTGCACTAATCTGTCAAAGGCGTTAAAGCGACAAGGTACCAAAGTATGCAACTAATTATAATTATTCTTTGGTTATCAGTCCGTTTGAAAACATGTTTTCTCGATCGATTCCTGAAAGCAATACACCCCGATGCTGTTATTTTATTCGACAAAATAATTCCTACGATTTTTTTAATTTCTAATTGTCTAAATAAACTTGTTTACGGCCTGTATATTCAACACTGTTAAGCCGTATTGCTGAAGTAACTGTCAAGTAAATAAGAGCTATCCTAAAGTTAACAATACTATAACATGTCAAATGCAATATGGTTTTAACCGAGCGGAATAGAGCCTTTGTGTTATTGACAATAGTATAGTAAAACCCCAACTTTAAAACTCTTATAAAAACAGTCTGAGAATAAATTATGTATCAACTATCAAGTACACTTCCACCCTCCTAAGCCAAAAAGCTGTATCTCTAATTTTAAAGCCAAAGCAGATTCAACCCTGAATGGTTAGTGATAAGGTCGCATTTCTTACACGAGTTTTGTTTAAGATACTGCCATTTATCTTAGACTTTTTAAATAGAATTATGGACTTCTTCCGTTTTTTAACCCTTTCCACGTTCGACTCGTCTGCCGACAAATTGACTGTTAAAATGCGACTACGTGACATTTAAAGTAGGGGGTGACACCCCCTGTTATCTTTGGAATTTTTCAAGAAATATAAATTAGATGAAGTTACGGGTACGGCACCTAATTTAATTTAAGGTCTATTGCCATCATCGATGTATAGATACGTTCGTAATGAATATTCAAACGGTTTTTAACCGACTTCAAAAAAGGAGGAGGTTCTCAATTCGACGGTTTTTTTTTAATGTATGTTCCCCGATTACTCGAAGACCACTGGACCGATTTGAAAAATTATTAACCCCTCAATTAAAAGAGAGGTCTTATAAGTTGAAAATGTCTATCTGTGTATCTGTTTATATTTGTCTGTGTGATATCGTTTTCATTCAGATGAGAGTGTTCAATCACTCTACAACTAGAATCAGAATCTGGGAAGGATCTGTTTTTTTCTATTGTCACTACTATAGTAGTAGCGTGCTGGCGTAAAAAAAGCAAGATAAAGAAACCTCTTTATGCCGGAAAATTTAAAAGTATTTAAACTTATACTTTATATCTTATAAGGGAATATCGATACATGAAATCTACGCGGACGAAGTCGCGGGCAGAAGCTAGTTACAAATAAAATTATATATAAAATCTCCAAATGGTTCTTTTCAATTTCCATGTAAAAACCAGGTTCACCTAATTACGGTAAATAATTTTTCGTGCACTTTTAAATTCCTCATTCAGTGTCCATGAAGCTTTCAAAAGTAAGACCGTCATGTTTTTATCGCACTTTATTCAAAAATATGGCAAATGATAACGAAAATGAATCATACCGTTATCATGTTGCGTATAACTTTGTTATAGAATGTGTGAACGTGACCGAGACTACTGTTTTCCAGGATGTTTATATGCAAGTTATAATTCAAATTCAAATTCAATATTTTTATTTCGGACAGAATCCATATGTGTGTTTTATTTTATTTTATTTTATTTATTTGGAAAGCAAACAGAAATAAGTGAGCAGGAAATAAGGTTTCTGATTCATAATATAAACATTCACTTATTCCCTTAACAGCTCTCACTGAAACATACAAAGAAATTCATTATACTACACTTAACTTATTTATCTAAATAACAAGAATGACAAAGTGTAAAATAAGTACCTACTAGACTAGAAACACAGTCTAGTGAGTTGATATCGTCCATTGTAGATTGTATACATATTATTAAACATTATTAGTAGCCAAATCCAGTATTTTCTTTTTAAATTGCTGTTTGGTGACATTAAATATGTCGACCGAAATCCAGGACTTATTATATGCATCGCAAATACGGTGCAAGGGTGCGCGAACCCCGGCGTGGGTGGAGGAGAGCGACACGGCGAACGAGGCCCGGGACTGCAAGGAGCGCGCACTGCGAGTAGGGACTCTAAAGCGGAGTTGGCCAAGAAGTTCCGTCTAGTGTTAGTACATAATATTAATAAAATAGAAATATAAAATAATTTTAAAGCCGGCGGGGTGCAGTGACTGCAGGCGCATGCAGCTGCACGCAGCGCTACAGCAGCGGCGCATCCAAGCGCTGCGCTAACACCCTATAATGACGTATGAATATTTTAATACTACCTACGTATCCAATTACCTACATATTTAACGTTTCCCTGTTAATTTAAAATTAAACATCTTAGCCTAAACATCTTAACCTAATTGTGCAACATGTGGTTACAGAATAGTCTAGTGTCCTAAAAAAATCTAAACACATATTTTTTCTTTTGTCCATTCAACAAAAAATTACGAAGATAAAGTGAGTTGAAGTTTCGCGTAACGTCACGCCGTGGCACGCTTTATACCACGTTGTGACGTCACGAGCCCCCACTCCTGAACTTTGATGCGCGTTACATTTGTCAATTTTGATTGATTTGATAAAGCCAAAAACACGTGTTCAATATTTTTTGATAATCTTACTGACAGATTAATAAAAAAAAATTTTTTTTTACCCAGGACACACCCCTATTGTCTACGCGTAAGAAGACGCGGGCGTTCTCTAGTAATATATAAAGCACTAGGTGTTACCCGTGACTCCGTCCTTTCCATAGAAGTCGTTTATTGCTCTTCCCTCGGGAACCATACATTTTCCGGGATAATTAGTAGCCTATGTGCTATTTCAGGCTATAATCTATTTCTGTGCCTAATTTCATCCAAATCCGATCAGCCGTTCTGGTGTTATTGAGTAACAAACACCCATCCATCCAAACTTTCGCATTCATAATAGTAGTACAGTCGACGTCATAAATATCTTTACACTTTAGTACCTTGTCTATTTAACGTCATGTTTTAACTGCCATATGAAATTGTCATAGCGGATAAAGCGACAAGGTACTAAGTGTAAACATATCTTTGACGTCGACTGTACATAATAAGATTCGGTCAGATAGAATAATGTAAAAAAAGTTGAACAAATAATAAAGTTTTTCATCGCAACAATTTTATTGCGGGAACCAAGAACTGACACCTCTATTACCTACTTTGGTTTTAAATATGTATCATATTTCCACTTAATGCATTTTTTATATAGATATACTCACAAATCACGACTACTATTACTTAAAATTTCATTAATTAATTGTCTTAAGTACCAAACAGTTCAAACAATTCCAATCAACTCCAATCAAAGACAAGTGCTGACCACAGACAACTAACAACTCGATGGCATTTCCGAATTCTGCTTTCTCTCTCCGACTAATCTAGATTTCAAATCAGCTATCTCACTTCCGAGATTCGTTCGGTAAGTTATCATCAGAAAAAAAGACGTCACTGACCTCAATATGATTAACGCTGCTACGACAAAGTCGTAATTGAATTACACTAGTTTTAACCTGAACCGTATTCTAAAGTAGCAAAGTTTATATTAGCATGTTAATAGTTTGCTTTTATTTTCTCTAAGTAAGCGTATGGTCTGTCAATGCTTGCCAAATGGCCAGTCCGTTCAGTCGCAAACCGATCGCGGAGTATACTGGTCGAATTCGATATTTGAAATTTTGAATTTATTGTTTTTAAACTGCCAGTGTTAATGACAGAGTTTGTTTTTCGAATCAGTGATTTGGATTGCTCCTTCACTTGTTTTAAAAGGTAAGTTTATTTTTGTTGTATTTGGAAATTTTCTTTGCGGGAGATAATAGCACGTGTGTCGTTTTAGTTTTTGATTTATATTTTCGTATGTTTAATTATTATCTGGTTTGATTTTACACTCTTTTAAAGTAGGTAAGATTTAATTAAATTATGGATCGTATAATTTGATTACATTATCTTTATCATTTTAATCCCCACTCGGTGCATGAAAAGACCCCGAGCTTCACGTCATTTTTATCGCAAAAATGGTAATAAGACTGTCTTAGAAATTAATCAAGTAATTATCTATCTGGAAAACTTGATGACAAAAGACTTTAAATGGCGTCGTAGTACCTATAGTATCTAAAAACCTCAATATTGTAGATAAATAAATAAATATAACGGGACAATCTTACTCAAAATGACCTAGTATTAACTAAGCTCTAGGCTTGTACTATGGGTCCTACATAAACTGACTGAAGTCTTTTTTTGGTACTTAAAGGTGCAATACTGCCCTACAAAGCCAATAAATATGATCTCCGATTCGGTTGCCAAAGCAGATTCAATCCTCTTCTGTTAGGAATTAGGGTGTGATTGCTACAGGAATCTTATATGAGATACTGTTATTTGGCTTCGCAGTGCAGAATATTTGGTTCACTAATGTTTGACCAAAAAACGTTTCACCAAATGATTCATTTCACAAACCGCTTTTTTTCCGAAACTGTAAATATTTCAGGATTTTTAAAAAACAAACCTAACCTAACCTATAGGGTTCTACACGATGGTCCTGAAATAAATCCTGGAATATTTACAGTTTCGGAAAAAATAGCGGTTTGTCAAATGATATGTTTGTGAAATGAATAATTTGGTGAAACGTTTTTTGGTCAAACGACAGGACCTCAAATATTTATATCGAAATTATTTAGATACTTTGGAAATTCTACAAATACTGTTTATATTTTCTTGCAAAGTGTACTGTGGCCGTTATCAATTAGGTATATGATAATTTTACCATAAAATAGAATTTGATTCATTTAATAGATTAAAATGTTATGATGGCGGTTATGAGGAAACAATTCTCATAGTTTTACAGTAGGTTTGAAATATAATTATACAATAGCACATAGGTATATGACGAGCCTAACAAGGCAATTTAATCTAAAAACTATGACACATTTAGGTAATTTAAATATTCTAGGTATATGTAGTACCTATTATAAAACTAGTACCTACTATTTAAATTAAATAAATGTAGAAGTTGTAAGGATATTCAGCTACTCAATCACAAACGGCTGTATGCACTTGACAAAGGCAGTTCGTGGTCTGAATTGGAGGGGTCTATATTGACTGACATAATTATTTTTAGTCATAATGTGCTTTAGGTCATAATCATCGAAAGTCATAACGTGTTTTTTTAAAGAAACTGTTACTATTTCAGGATTTTTATAAATCAAACCTAACCTAACCTAGCCTTGTCTATACGTTAGATATTTCAGAACTTCTGAAAAGTTTACAGTTTCAGCGATATAAAAAATTATGACTATCAAAAATTATGTCAACAATTACATTATGACCAATAAAATTATGGGAAACAAAGGGCTCCCGAATTGGAGGCTTCATTCATTCATTCATTCATTGGTCGATAGCTAGCATGGTTTTCGTGTTACATTGCATCGTTGCAATATACCTCAGGTAAATAATGTCAAAACAACTCGTCAATGGATTATAAGCGTAACGCTGACCAATGAAACTAAATTTGAACGACGGTTAAACCCATAATATCTGACAGATATCCGAAGTGTTGGTAGGCAACAAGGTTGACCAAGCTCTGTACACTTTAGTACCTAGTCACTTTAATCGCTGTGACAATTCAAATATGGCAGTTTAAACATGACATTAAATAGACAAGGTACTAAAGTGTACACATATTAATGAACTCTACTGTACTGCCCTTCTAAATAAAAAGGACGCATGCGCAATTTGATACTCAAAGTAAACTGAACCCCCGATCTTAAGAAATATGGTCACTAATACATTCACGATTCTATGAGGCATACGCCTTTCTTTCTAATGAGGGCAGTGTAGGCATAGCTAAGCTGCAAACGCTGCAAACGTTTTTGTTTTTCATCGACTCGAAGTGTATGGACCTATGTTGATTAGTGGTCGACGTAATCTGTCATCAGCTTACGTTAATCCGATACTATTTGCCGATTTTCGAAAATCGTTAACTAAGCGTTATGCATCTTGACTAGGCCCCTGGGCCCGATTATGGTCGCCTTTATCGCGATGGATAAAGCATCCGTCACTCCCGTCACGTCCGGTGAGAAAGTGACAGATGTTTTGTCCACGTTTATCCACATCGATAAACCAGGGGGCCTAATATGGCTGCGTTTATCGCGTGTGGATAATGCATCCGTCACCTTCGGACACGTAAATAAGTACGAGGGCGACGGATGCTTTATCCTCACATACTGGGCCCGCAGATCATAATAGGCCTGAAACTGATATGGCTCAAAAGCTACAGGCATGGAGATTCTTCGGAGGCCGTGCCCAGCAGTGGGCTTCCTTTAGCTACCACTTTCGTTCGACCTTCTAGCTTACTTCTCAGTATCTGTAAAAAACCTTACCTTCTCTGTATTTCAACACGTTAAACAATAATCTTGATTCCGCAACTACTCCAAATTGGCACTAACCAATTCGAAATAAGGTTTACAACGTTTGACATTAATAAGGAAAATATGACCTTTGTATTCTATGATTGCGAAACTTAACGCTACGGTCAATGACTCGTCTGCTGTCAGAACCCTACGTCATAATTCACTGAACTTAGGCCATATAATAAAGAAGTGTTGACCGTCCTATTCTATCTCGAGATTCTGTTTTCTATGTTTTTATGTATATAATTATTGATTATCAGTACGTTTATCATTGTCTAGTATCAACTATCGTCGTCAAGACTCTGATCTCTTTCAAGTGCATCCTCAAGAGTATCTGATTGGCCTGCAATTATCCAATACATAGCAGCTGCACTGGGTCAGAATTGCACTGTCGCTTTCACATCGTTTTATTTTATCTATTAAATCACCTCTCTGTGTATGTTCATCCTATTTATGTATATATTCATGTATATTTTGTTTACAGTTCCCATTATTCACTTACTTTATATATACCTCCGCTCTTATTTGTATATGAAAGGACCAGCAGCGTTTCCTCCTCCTCTTCGTCTGGTTGCCTTGAAAATGAGCGTCACGGCATTTACATGTCTGACACTATGCTGAGTGGCATCCAATTTGGTGCATTATAAAATAGTTTTAAGTTTTTGTTCTAAATTATTTTCTTACTGTATTTCATTTTAGTATTTTTGTTCTGTGTCTTGCACCAAATAAACGATTTACTTACACTTACTAGTACCCATGGTACAAGCCTAGAGCTTAGTTTGGGAGTAGATCATTTTGTATAAGATTGTCTCCTGGTATTTTATTCTTATTCTGCCTTTATTGGCTGCGAAATATACATCATATTTGTGTAATATGACGCAACAGTAATGTAGGCAAGTGTCATCTAGAACGGCAAATTGGACAGCGGACTTTGATTTGAAAAAGTGTCAGGCATAAATTTCTTGTATCAGTAGACTTTTTCATGACATGGAAAATGCAAACGATCATTACATCCCACGGGTTATAATACACACGTTACAGGTTAAAAGGATGGGGATTGAAATATTATAAGATGTAGTGACAAAGATCAAAAAGGGTATGCTAAGATGGTTTGGTCGTTTAGCAAGGATCAAGGATGGATAAAAGAAGAGTTACGAAAGAGGTATGGCGAGCAGGAATGAGTGGAGATGTCGGTAGGGGACGCCGGGGTAGCTGAGCCATGCTATGTTCTTATCAGTCTGGGTGACATTTGAGATCGACAGATAGGGACAAAGCATGGCTTATCTATTCCTCACTCCATGTTTATTAATAAAGGCATATAGGCAAATAGATAGGTATTCACAATCTCAAGAATGCAAATCTGCCCTCAAGAATGAAACAAAGCAACTATCTGTAATAGAAATTGTATTGTAAAAGAAACCTTATGTTTAATCATAAAACGATGAAAATCCTTCAACTATTATAGTGCAAATAGCCGCCTCCTTTGGAATAGCGGCAGAAGTGCATTGCTAAGCTAACCCTGAGTTCTTGAGACATCAAATATGCGTAGTTATTTAACCGTCTATTTTACCTTTACACCGGAACACAACAATAGAAAAGGTGTTGCCAGGCGGCGGGTTAGCTGGTCGGACTTCTAAAACCCTCTTTAAAAAAGGTTTGTTTATTTTGGAACAAATTTTCCTCGAAATATGGATCACATATTTACCCAGAAGAAGGGTAGTGTTTTTCACGCGTATTGGGGTTATTGTGGTCCTGGAGCCTAATCGGTTTGACCGATTTAGAAAAGATTTTTTTTTACCATATATAGACGACAAGATCAAAAAACGCAATCTAGTTTTTTTTAAAGCTTGCTTTCTATTAGAAATGTTATATGGAGTGTTGGCCCCTACTCTCATGTATGGTAGTTGAGTAGAATGTTGGGTGTGGTAGGACAAGCATGAAAGTCGTATAAATGCAGTTGAAATGCGCTCTTAGGAATGAAAAGATCAGAGAGAAATGTGGACTTGAAGATGTAGTGATTAAGATTGAAAAGGGCATGCATCGATGTTTCGGTCATTTGAAAAGGATGGATGGAAGAAGGTTGACGGAAAAGATATGAAGAGCGAAAGTGAGAGGGATGGTTGGAAGAGGCCGCCCTAGGCGTACTTTTCGAATCAAATCGGAGAAATACTGGTAAAGTCTGGTAAAGTCTGGAATCTTAAGTACCCGAAACCGACGGGCATGTATGATTGTGGAAGAAGCAAAAGAGATTTGTCAGGATTCCAGTAGGTGGAAAGAAGTGGGTTCTGCCTACCGTAAAATGGGGTTAGTTTGATTAATTATAAAAATAAATCTTCTGTAACTCTCGCATTTAATCGTAAAATAAATTATTAAAAATATTGTATTGGCGACGACTCATTTGGAGTAACTTAAAGCAACTAGAGGCAGACTACGGCAGACGGCTTAGCAGGAAAAAATAATTACGCAGCTTAAAATCTCGATTCTTAAAATGGGGCTACTTTGATTATCCCTGTGTTTACATCACAATATCAAAGTCACCCCTGAAACATGTCAAAAAAGTGTGGTTTTTTGTTTTGAAGGTTTTAACTCCAATTTGTCTGAGAATACTTGAACTACTAATATTTTGTGCTCGCATATGAAACATATGAAAGTAATGTCGCGAAAGAGCTAAATAAAAACTCAGACATTGCACAAAATCGATGATTCAAAAAATTATCAAAGTCACCTCGCGTTTCCAAAAACACCCCATTTTACGGTACCCGAAACCGACGGGCATGTATGATTGTGGAAGAAGCAAACGAGATTTGTCAGGATTCCAGTAGGTGGAAAGAAGTGGGTTCTGCCTAGCTCTCTGGGAAACAGGCGTGATTTAATTATGTATTGGAATGGAGCACCTTTTTCAAGAGATATAAAGCAAATATACCGTCGTACCTACTTACATGTATAACTAACCTTCACAACCTGGAAACATTATCTTATCAATTATTATCAATACAAGAACCGTTTATACCACTTTATACCGGTTATTACTGGAATTATCCGTAGCCATACAAATGGTTCCCCTATGGAATCCCTAATCGTCATTTGTCCTAATGCATCGTTTGTCCGAATTTTCATTGATCCTAAAGCCATTTTCGGCTAAATTTTAAAACATTTTACCCGCAGGCATTTTGGAGAAGTTAAAAAGTTGGCTCACTCAGCTGAAAACCAATTTAGGACAAATGATAATTCGGACGAACGATGCGTTAGGACAAACGTTATTAGGGATTTTGAGGGACACCCCATACAAATATTATAAAGGTGAAAGTAACTTTGACTGTTTGTTTGTTAAACTAAACGATGGCACCGATTTTTGAAAATTGCATCGCGAGGAAGGGCATATTTTTTACCCGTGAGTCGCATTAAACTTCTACGTGGACGGAGTTTCGGCCAACAGCTAATGTTTCTATATTAATTTGCACTATGTACTTTTAATATAGTAAGCCAAACGAAAGGGCCTTGATTTCCCTTCCCTAAACAATAGGTATCGTTCCTGAACAAAATAATATATAAAAATAATATTAAGGCAATGGTAACCAGACCTAAAAAAAGTGTAAAACATCTTTGTATAATAAACAAGATATAATTTAAAAAAAATATGACGTGTAAAGGATTATTTTCTTATCGCTAGAAATGTATAGGTACTATACAGAAATGTGTGTGTGTGTTAAGAAATCAGATGTAGCTATTTTCTACCACACGCCGCACTAAGTACATACTAATAAAAACAGTTTAGAGACCCGTTATATTCTACAATGTGTTAAGTAGGGGATTCCCAATATTGATCGACAAAACGAAAGTGACTTAGCAAAGAAACTGGGGACTTACTAATATTTATAAACTCGTTGGTGAGTCAGATCGATCGCCATTTTGTTTCGTGTTTGTTATAAAAATACTATAACGGCAGATGAGAAGAAAAGTCTTTCTATTCTAGAACAATACGTTCATAACAGACTTCAAACAAGGACATTCTGAATTTGTTTGTTTTTATTTTCATTTGTGTGTTACCCGATTTCTCCGCCAATTGTCGACCGATTTTAATAAAAAAAAAATTTTCTTGAGAAAGGTAAATTTTTAGGGTCATTTTAATATCACCTCTGATATCTTCGCCAATTGTGATTGGTAGTCGGTTCATTGCGTTTTTTAATTTAGTTAAATTAAGTAAAAGTATTATGGTCTAAGATCTGAATATCTAGGAGACGACCTTCACCGGGCTGTTTATTCGATAAAAAGTATTTTATATCAAATTTAATATGCGAAGTAATATATGGCGAATAGGTGTTAAATAGACCAATTACATACTAATCGAAATCATGAAGCCTATAGAATATGCAAACGTTAGGTTTAGTGAAAATTATTAGTAAAGACTTACCTACCTAGTAGTTATGACGGGAAAAAAATAGTCAACCTAACGTTTGCATATTCTATAGGCTTCATACTTTCGATTAATATTTAATTGGTCTATTTAACAAGCAATAGCAATTTAAAAAAAGTTCATTTTCAGTTTTTTTTTTATCATATAAGGACCGGACTGAAATTTGTCAGTTAACCTATTCGCCATACGTTACTTATAGCATATTAAATATGATATTGAAAATAATAATAATAATAATACTAAAAGAAGAAATCACACGAATTTGGCATCTTGATAAAGTCACAATAGTACCGATTGTTCTTTCTGCTACAGGAGTGATACCAAAACAGATGCATCAATCTCTAAAAAATCTAAGATTGCCTTCAAATATTTACAACCTTCTCCAAAAAGCCGTCATCTTGAACACATGTCGAATTGTCCGAAAGTTTTTACTAAATGATCAGGAATCTTCTGCTTCATCCATATCACCCACACAACACACTGCATTCATCAGTCAACATACCACCACGCAAGCAGACAATCGGTCAACAAGGAACCTCACAGACACTGTTCACCAACTACCACTAGCTTAAGCAATTTACCTGGTATGCACTTGGCCTAGGCCCGTGCATAAAAGTATACCAGTGAAAACTGAGAAAAAAAATTAAACATAAAAATATATATATATAATATGTTACTTTATATCGAATAAACAGCCCGGTGAAAGTCGTCTCCTATTTGGATCCCCTACTATTAGATGAATTTACATCTCGGCTACTATGACAAGAAGTACTTAACAATATTGCTGACACTAAAAAGTCATACTATGAAGCATTAACAATATCTAGGTAATCTGCCCTGCTAATCCAATAAGCAGTATTTCAAATTCAATCACCAAAGCGATTTCAATTCTATTCTGTTAGCAATGAGGTTAACGTTGCTACAGGAGTTTTATCTGAGAAACTCCCTATTGGTTTAGAAACCGTTCCAATCCCATATAGGTATGTTTGTCATGACACATGAAACTTGATTGTAACTAAAATAATTTAATGTCGCATTGTTATCGAAAAGCAAAGACCGCAATCATGTTGTTTTTAAAAACAGCATGATTGCCAAAATTCACTCAAGAATGTGGCAACGTGCCATTGAAACCAAACGTGCAAATTCCTTTTTTGAATTGAAATAAATCCGTGTTCAGATAAATAATTCAATAAAACAGTCAGATAATCGATCGTGACCATTTTTATCTTAATAACGTGTTATTGCCTTCCGCTGATTACATTTGTCTATTAGTAATACATAGGTAGATAATTAGAAAGATAATTAAATACGTTGCATATAAAATCTAAACACAAGAGCAATGAACACGGGTCACCTTCTATGGTAATTCAATACAAAGTGACCCGTTTTCATTGCTCTTGATTATATATAAAACAGTACAGTGACTGAGTGACTGACTTACGACAACGCGCAGCCTAAACAGCTGAACCTAGGGATTTGAAATTTGGAACTTGGTACCCTAGGGGAGCACTAAGAAAGGATTTCCCGAAAATCGACCCCCAACGGGAAGAAATAGGGGGAGTAGCGGGAATCTAATTGTACACGTCCTCCAGTAATTGATGAATAGCTTCGGCCCTGCTTTTATATACGTGTGTGTATGCGCATGTTCCATCAAGGAATTTCAATGTTGATCCACTATACAACCCTGTCATAATGACAGCGTCAGGTGACGAGATAGAAATTACATAGGAATTAATCGTTGGTTTTATGCAACAAGGTTCTATAGTGGCTCACCAATTCAAGTTTGTGACCGTATAAATAGTTGACAATGTATTAACTATCATTCAAGCTAACACAAAAACCGCAACGTTTGTGCGTAAACAAAAACTTGTTCTTGAATCCACATCAACAGGAAGAGGTACAAACAAATAAGTATTATATATAGTGAGTCAGTATTATCGGCTGAAGGTGGTCAACGGGATTCTATTATAAGACCCCTTATTTTTTTGAACCTTAATCATTTTCCAAGACGCTTTACTCGAGTCAAAAATTTTGAAACTATCCCTCAATGGATTGCTATAAGCATGCGGGCTATCTACCGAGCTACCGGCTATCCAACTGAGCCTTAAGGGTTCGTTATACGGATAGTTTCCGTAAAAGTACAAAACACGTTTCCAAATCCCGTCCCGTGTGGTTGCCGGGGAATAGTGCCACTCCATGTCTTCCCGTGGATGTCGTAAGAGGCAAAACGGAATCAAGGCTTGTAGTACTGTTAGTCGATGGGCTTGCAACCTGTCACTAATACACTGGTAAACATCTCAGCCTAATTGTGCAAAATGTGGTTGCAGAATTATCAACAAATTTTTAGAGTTGCTGGTAATTCTGTAGCTCTGCCTCTGCCTACCCCATTCTGGGAATGAAGGCGAGAGTTTAATGTATGTATGTAAGTTTCCAAATAGTAAAGGCGATTTATAAACGTGCCTTACAATTGAAATGTCCGTGCTCGAGCTATGAATCACCGTCCTTCTGGTTTTACCGCTACAACAAAGAATACGGCTTAAAATTATCTAGCAATATGCCGGTGAAAGTGACGGAAGTAAGAGTAATCTTAATATCGCATTGGATAAAATACGACTTGATTTAAAAACTCACTTACGGTCACTTACCTAACCCAGTATATAAGATGGATATGAAACAAGACACGACATGCAGTTTCTGTCAGGAGACAGAGAAGACAGCAATGCACATCCTCTGCTCACGCGGACCACAAATGCGCAACAGAAGTATCTACCTAGGGCGACATAGGGAATTCCTGGACGCAACTTTGCGGTGAGCTCTAAACAAAGGGCTGCCACAAAAGATCATTAATGGTCGAAGAGGCACACAAGGCCCATCTCAACCCCCCCAATAATAATAAATACCTAACCGATAACGTATGTAATATACAAGGAAGGAAAATACGTTTGCCAAAGTACTTTTAGTCTAAACAACGAAGTCCAGTAAGACGGAAACAGTGAATCATACCAGTACCCTCACCATGAGTTACAATTACCGTACTTGCTAGCGAATAGAAGAATTAGAAGATAGTCTCTCGCACTCTATAAGAATAGCGAGGACAGAGTATTTGACTCGCTAGCGAGTACGTTAAATGTGACTCATGGTGAGGGTACAGATTGATATTCACACGTTGTAGTTTTTGGGTACCCCTTATCTTGCACAATCTCTGTTGTCCGAAATACACTTCGCATAACCGTTTTCGCACAATTACTTTCAGCCGAATGATACTATTGCATAATTATATATTTACCACAGTTATTATGTCGCATAATATTCATTTGGCACAAATTTGAATAGCATACTACTACTATCGTCGACTTTTATACCGCTGAATTTTCTGTAACACAATATGTATTCCATATTATGTAGGTTAACTACATCCCCACAGAACCGAATCGCTGCCAGAAAACTAGGTTAGGTTAGGTTGAAACTGCGTCCCGCACATAACCGAATCGCTGCCAGAAAATTAGGTTAGGTTAGGTTGAAACTGCGTCTACATGCGATACGATTATTCGGCCATAGGAGTATTGTTCTAATCAACATTATGCCAATGTATTATTCTGCCAAAGAAAATTGTGCGAAATGATAGTGTGCCAAGAAATTTAGGCAAAAAGCAATTGTGCGAAATGATGATTGTGCCAATGGTTGCTATGCGAAACGAAAATGTGCGAATAAATTTTGTGCAAGACATTAGTAACCCGTAGTTTTTGTGTTAGTTGGAATGTCAGTTAGTATTGTCATTACATGTGTTTTGGGGAAAGCAAATGAGCACATAGGCCACCTGATGGTAACTGGGATCTGTGACCCGTAGACATTTGCATTCTCAAGTCTACAATCTTAAGACTGCAATCGTAATACCGCAAATGCGTTGCCAACCTTGAGAACTAAGATGGAATGCCTCTATGCTAGTAATTTCACCGGGTCCTATACCCACACCAGAAGAGAACAATGCAAATGCTTGGCGGTAGGTAAGATAAGATGGTGGTAGTAATCCAGACGGACCCTGCACAAAGTCCTACCACTGGACTATGTAATATCAACTTTAATTGTCTAGCATAGAACCCTGTCGCAGAAAACCAATAATGAATTTTGACATGGATTCTTTCTCGTGACTTAACGATGTCATTAGGACAAGGTTACTGGTCTTTGATGGCTCAACCATTAAATGCTTGATTTTAAACATAAAACTTCCGTGAGACTCAGACATATTAAGGAGATCACACCGGGTTACTCACGTAAAAATTGTCGAAAAACGCTCGACATGTTTCGGGCTCGTCCGGAGTCCCTATTGTCCCGTGTTGTGACAATTTTTACGTGAGTAACCCGGTGTGATCTCCTTAATAAATGCTTGATTGTTCATTCTTACTAATATACACTTGAATATAAAAACAGGGCATTTTACAAGCCTTTGTGAATCATTTAAATAACAATATCGGCCTTGCATTCCACTTTGACAGCGGATATTAGATAAACATAATATCAACCACAACAGGAATACTCAAATTCTGATAGCATGACGAAATACGCCCTAAAGTTCTAGTAACAATTGTTGACACAAGGAAGTGTGTAGCATTGTACTGATAAGATAACCAATGCTACCGCAAACCTATGTTGTTCTGATAAAGGAATGCAGTAGACCGCTTGACGTCTTTACTATAAATTTTATCAGTTATAATTGATGTTGACTCATTTTATACTAAGTAGGTATCCAAATCATGATCTTTGTAGACTTCGCTTTTGCTTGAATGATGAAAATTGTTTAAGTATCCTATATATATTTCGTTTAACAGTATCTTATATTGTCGTCTCTAGAGATTCTTAACTTCATATCAATTGTTAGTTTAAAGTACCGCATTTGTTTTATGTGCATTAAATAATGAACCTCCAGGTCTTTTTGATACTTATATTGTTTAGCACAGTGAACTTCTATATTCGAATATGACTGTATGTGTTCTAAATAAATAAAATAAAAAACAAATGAAGACCTAAATGAGGCTCTAGGCTTGTACTATCGAGGAATTTAATTATTTAGTAGGTTGATACTTTGCGTAAATTTGCCGGGTTATATTTTTCCAGGTTGTGTCATGTTCGGGAACGTGAGAAAATTGGGAAATGTGCTAATTATTTACGTATTATGTCGAACTTGGGCGGTATTTCCAACTAATTATGGCATGGGTGCCTTCAAGAACGAGGCATTTCCCTAACCGGCCGGCAACGAACTGACAACTCTTGAGTTGCTGGTGTTTATGGGCGGTGGTGATGACTTCCCATCAGGTACCCGGTCGTTTGTCTCTTTGGCTTTATTTCTAACTTGTCACTGACCTATTTATGATTCCTAGGATAAAATAATCCTTCGTCACTCTTTGTATGAAACAGTAACTCATATTACAATGACAAGCTTCGTTTATTTTATTAATTAATTACTTATTAGTTTAATAAAAACATTCTACGTCAATTACATTGAAATAATATTAAATGCTGTTAAACAAAAGACTTGGTTTTACCCCAGCTTTTGTTTTTTTTTTAAGTTTGGGTATGTACTCTCTACAGTCGAGTTCATAAATATGTATACGCTTTAGTACCTTGTCACTTTAATCGCTGTGATAATTCGTAAATGGCAGGATGAACGTGATATTAAATAGACAAGGTACCTACTGAAGTGTATACATATTTATGAACTCGACTATGCTCTGTACTACAGTTAGAGTTATATGACTCATATACATTTATATCTGGAGTATAAGCGGGTTTATCCTTGTTTACATCGACACTCTTCTCAATAAATATAATAATTATTTCATCGGCAGAATTTCGAGGAAAAAAATGCTTACCGAACTCAAGTAGTTCCTTAAAGCTTTATTTAGGTAAAAGCTTTCGGTGAAATTTTTAACCTGCTTATTACTATTTTGTAAAGTATTTTGTAGAATAACTGGGTAACTCAACTTTATAATTATGATTTTGGAAATACCTAAGGCCCGAGGAGTAATATTTTACATGGCTGACCTTTAAACATTGGAACTCATAAGTTAGATTCTGCAAACAGTAACATACATACACATACATATCTTCACGCCTGTATCCCAATGGGGTAGGTAGAGACTACCTATGCAACGCCAGGTACACTGGTTTAAATATACGAATTTCGTTTCTTCTACGTTCATCAACCACTTCATGCAAGTACAGTCGAGTTCATAAATACGTTCATTCATTCGAGTTAATTAGTACCTTGTCTATTTAAAACCATGTTTAAATTGTCACAACAATTAAAGTGACTAACTTGAACTTCTCCCGGCATCGTTGACGTCGTGCTAGCCTAGTTGGTAGTGACCCTGCCTACGAAGCTAGCGGTCCTGGGTTCAAATCCCGGTAAGGGCAGATACTTGTGTGATGAGCACGAGTATTTGTTCCCGAGTCGTGGATGTTTTCTATGTATTTAAGTATATATTTCTCTATATAAGTATTTATATCGTTGTCTAGTAGGTACCCATAGTACAAGCTAGTAGAGCTTAGTTTGGGACTAGGTCAATTTGTGTGAGATTGTCCCGTGATATTTATTTTATTTATTTATATATCTCCTCTCACTTTCGCTGGCCATACCTTTTTCGTAAATCTTCTTTAATCCCTTCGTTCTCGGATGTCGCAATTTTTTACTCTATCTGTGATTATAACTCCACACATAGAAACATAGATAATTAACAACATAGAAAACATCCACCCATCCAAATATTGACTACGTTGACATTCGGCAGCTAAGTGCCAATTTCACCAAACGAAGTTAACCATTTAACAGACGATTAGAGCGTTAACAGCTGTCAAAATGTAATGAACTAACAGTAGATTAACATTGATTAAATTTAACATCGTTTGGTGAAATTGTTAGGTACTTAGTCAGCAAAAAAAACGGAAGCCCTTACTTATTCAAAACGTTCTTTCGGCTTTCCATAAAGAATGATCTCGTTAGATGACTCAGTAACAGGTAGAAAGGGATGAGTCATTTGTCCTTGCCTCTATACCGGCTAGGTTGATTCTTTGTTCTTTTAATGTACTTACGAGGAATCTGAGTGTTTAACGGGTTGATACCATACGTAAGTTTGCCGAGTTGTACATTATCCGTGTTACATTAGTCGTTTCCCGTCGGAATATGTATAATACGGCTAATTTACGTTTTTTTTAATAGAATTGAGAAGGCAAATAAGCCCACAGGCAACATGGGATCTGTGACCACTTGTGTGTGTGTGTACTTTTGCATTCTCAAGTCTACAACGTTAAAACTGAAATCGTAAGACCCCAAATGCATTGCCAGCCTTGAGGACTAATATGGAATGCCTTTATGCTAGTAAATTCACCAGTTGTCTTAACCCCACACCGGAACACAACAATCTGAACTTGACTGTGTACTAAACCTTAAAAGTAAGTATAAGGATTATATATTCGCCCGTGTGCTAATTGATATAAAAAAATAACTGTCACAGTAGAGTAAAGTAGCCGTACCAAGAATACCGTCTCTGCGCCTACGCATGTATTATCGCGCAACGGTAAAAGGACATGACGCATTGACACACAAAATAGTGGAGTGGCGCTAACGGTTTTTAGAAGCCGCTTTTTAACAAGGACGTAGAAAGGATCATCAGGTATAATGAATTTATTTTAGCTTGATATGCGTTGAGTTTGAAGCCTTAATAGTAAGGTTTTGAAAAAAGTTAATGAAGATGGTGGTATGCAATAATAGGCTTTATTGAATAAATAATAATAAAAAGCGAGATATAAAAACCATGCATCTTGACGTCGACATGTTAAAAAAAAGTAACCCTCGCTCATATTTTTGATTAAATATTATGTCACCTTTACAATCAAGACGAATCTAACGGCACCTCATATATATAAATATTACAATTCATTAAGCCGTTTAGGCTGAAGTATGCCAAAGAAAGAGACATACATACACACACTTGAAAAATACCCTCGTTCTGGCTCTGTCGAGTAAAAAGTAACATATTTATTTACCGCTATAAAAACTATCATAATGTGTCAATTGAAATAGAAGGGTAAATGTGTGACAAATTACATCCAAATCTGTGCAGCCGTTTGGGCGTTGGAACATAAGCATTCAAACATCCATACAAACTTTTACATACAAATATCAGTAGCCAGTAGGAAGTAGGACTAGTCATTTCTGTCAAATAGGAAAATAGCAAAAATAAAAATAGACTTTGTAATTATCCTTTGTATATTCATTAATTAATTTCGAATTAGCTTATCTTTTTTTATATCAAATTAGGTCATTCGGTCATTTAAAGTCACTATTAAATTAATTATTTAAAATTATTGTAGGTCAATGAAATTCGTATGCTCGTACATCAATGTATGTGGACATCAAGAAGGCAGCTAACTACATAGTAATAGTATTATTAGCATTTTAAGTTTAATGTGTTTACAAATAGAGTATAAAATGCTTTGACAATTACATTGCAGTTAGCTTCCTTCTTTGGTATCATGGCAGGACGTACAATCAGCATAGTGTATTTGTGTACCACTTTAGAACGCTGTCGCAATAAGGTCTCTTGTTATAAATAACTACTAAATAGATAAAAAAATTGGTGACGTCTATATTCAGAACTGACATCTATTAAACCCAACACGAGCTTACCAATTTTCATGAAATCCCGCTACATCCCGATGAATTAAGTAAAAAATTATCATTTTTTAATCAGTCTTTTCCTTTAAGAGCTATGATACCACAGACTGACACACATACTGCGCTCCTAAGGCAAAAGGCAATATCAAAGGTACAACTCCTATAGAACTATCAACCTTATTACTAACAGAAGAGAATTAAAACTGCTTTGGGTATTAAATTTGGGATACTGCTTATTTGCTTAGCAGCATATATTATACCCAGAAATAGATTATTAATAGACTTTTATACTGCCCTTCTAAATAAAAAGGACGCATGCGCAATTTGATAGTTAAAGCAAATTTAACCCTCCGTCTTAAGAAATAAGGTTACTAATACATAAGCGATTCTATGAGACATACGCCCTTTTTTCTGAGGAGTATAGACTTTAAACATTCGTAATATAAAGAAAACTAAGATGCAATTGGATACAATTCTACAATACTTACGAGACTAAAATGATACAAAATATAGACTGAATACACACACGTAGATTGCCAAACACACTGCCCTACTTTTTAACTTAGTCAGGTAAAAACCTTCTTTTAATTTCATAAGAAACCCGTCTGTGAGTTTTTAACGGTGAATCAGATTATAAGCAAAAAACTGGTCAGTGAACTCTTCGCAAACATTGGTATGACACATCAGATCCTTGTTAAAATATACGCAAGAGCCAAACATTGTTTATGTAAAATATAAGAATATGTTACGTAAAATTTTTTTGGCTCGTGAACTTTTTAGAATAGATTTAGGTCGATCGATTCGCAAAAATTTACAGAATTAATGGAAGGAATTAGGATTATTTAATAAAATGTTTGAAATAAAAAAGCTGGATCTGGGAGTTCCATTGACTTTTCATGGATCTCATGATCAGGTGGCCTTGCCAAGATATACTACGCTAACTAGCGTTTCTCTCCATTTCGTTTTTAAACCAATCGCGTCACTGTTAGATGACGTGATACGAAAAGTCACGTGATCTACCATTGACGCGATTGGTTTACAAACGAAACGAATAGAAACGCTAGTTAGCGTAGTGCATCTTGACAGGGCCTCCAAGTCTTGATAAAATTTATATACGATCACCCCTGAGATGTACTTACGAAAAAAAACCCATTAAAATCGGTAACAATTGTAGGAGGAAAAACCGAGTAACGCACACAATAACAAAAAATCACACGGAATGCGTACCTCCTCCGTTCTTCAAAAAAAGGAAGAGGTACTCAATTCGTCGGGTTTTTTTTTTAAATGTATGTTCCCCGATTACTCGAAGACCACTGGACCGATTTGAAAATTTTTTTCGTTGTTTGAATGGGTATACTTTCTAGTTAGTCCCATTGTCACCACGTCAGGATCTGATGGTGGGATCATGGAGAAATCTAGAAAACTCCTCAAATATTATAGGCACACCTATAGCGATTTTGGTATTTTTCACTGTAACTCATGCATTTGCTTTTGAAAAGTACTATATGGTGAAGTGGAACTGATGATGAAGACCACAGATGGCCACCGGAACTCCTTAACGGTACCTATTTCAAGGGTGGCGATAAGATATTTCGATAAAGGTAGTTGAGCGACTATGACGAAGCACATTTAGGTTTAAATATGACTATGACATTCCCGCGGCGTTGTCTGCGGCGAGCTTGAAATGTTCTATAGTTTCTCATTAATATTTAGAAGTGGAGCTACGTAACAGCATAAATAGGATCACTAAAAAGTATAAAATAAAATAAATGTTTAAAAAAACAAAAACCCGCCTTCAAAAAGCAAAAAATAACTTCTTTAAAATGTTAGGTAAATAGGTCAGTCCAACTGAAGTCGGCGTCCAACAATATTTTAACCAAAAGCAGACTTCAGTTGGACTGACCTATTTACCTAACATTTTAAAGAAGTTATTTTTTGCTTTTTGAAGGCGGGTTTTTGTTTTTTTAATTAGTTAAATACCTTCTAATTCACATTCATATTTAAGTCTCTACAACAGTGAACGTTCGATTATGAATACATGATGATGATATTTTGACGTTAATAAGAAGTGGTCACTAATTGTTAATAATGTAGCTACTTTCACCTGACTAACCTCCAAGTTGCCAACCGTGGTGAAAGCAAGGACATTCCGCGATGATAAATGATCAATCCAATAGTTGTAAAAGAGAAAGTAGATGAGTGCTGATTCGGAGAAATACAGTTTTTATCCTACAAACCAAGAACGAGGCTTATTGTTTCAAAATGACGTCCTAGCGTAGGTCGTGAGCCTGCCTACGAAGCCAGCGGTCTCGGGTTCGAACTTTGAACTTCAATACATAATAAAGGCCGAGCCACACCGGATGCGTGACGTGCACGTGCGCGTGCGCGTTCGCTTTCCACTGCGTTGTATAGCATGAATTCTCATTACGACATGTCACTATACAACGCAGTTGAAAGCGAATAATAGTTGCGTGATCAGAACGATATGTTTTTCTGTAATTTGCATGTTTTCTAAGTTTCGAAGTACCTATTTATTTCTCTAAGTAAATGTGTACAATTATTATCTAGTACCCATTAGTAGAAGTTTAGTTTATGACTGGGTTTATTTACGCAAGATTGTCGCCTAATAATTATTTATAAGTAGACATAATAACTGTATAATGTATAATTTGTAACTATAGTACCTACAAACCTAGAACTTAGTTTGGTATTTGATCAATTTGTACCTAAAAGATTGTCCCTTAATATTATACAGGGTGTTATGCAGAAAGTTGGACAAACTTCAGGGACTAACTCTGTAGGTCATACTCATCAACTTTTATTATGGGACCAACATGCAAATCGCGAACCTACCTTCTGCATAACACCCTGGATTTTTATTTATTTAAACTTATTTGCATAAAATACAATAAAGTACAAAAGGCGGACTTAATGCCTAATGGAATTCTCTACCAGTCAACCAGTAGGCGAAACAGAAAAAAACTAAGGTCGGTGCGAAGAAAAAGAAGCGTTGAATAAAAGTTTTCATAAAGTATGTACAAGATACGGGTTTTCAATTGTGATTTTTCTGTGTGCGTTGAATATATATTTTTTAGTCTATTTTTCTATTCTATTTATTTAAACACTCGATTCCCGTGATCATCCTATAGCTATTTTTTAGATAATCCATTAAAAATACACTTTCATTAATTTAATTCAAATCCTAACATTAACGCGATTAATTCACACCATCCGTTTTCCCCCCAAAAAAAATGTAAAAGCTTCAAAGAAATAAACAAATTGATGTGAGCTTTAGATTT
Source organism: Acleris literana (assembly GCA_946894065.1). Classification (NCBI taxonomy): domain Eukaryota; kingdom Metazoa; phylum Arthropoda; class Insecta; order Lepidoptera; family Tortricidae; genus Acleris; species Acleris literana. The sequence continues at coordinate 4,269,343 of OX335687.1, forward strand.
CTAAAGAGCTTCGTTAGCCGGGAAAAACTTAATTCAACCAATAGCGTTAATTCGGGGAGACAACTAATTACCCTTAAGCCATACAAATCGGCAAGAATGTTTACTAATTTACAAAAAAAGTTGGGTGGCAGACGGCAGTCAAATAGGTCCAAATTACAAAGGCCGTTTTGCTATTTGAGACAATTTATTTTAGAAATAAGTATAGTGAATGGCCGGGATTACACCTGTAAGTTATTACGTAAGTTTTGAAACAAAGCTATATGCAAGAGAGAGATGCAGATATTTCCCACTCACTCTCACCCATAGTTGCGTTTCATAACTTACTTAATAACTTACAGGTGTAATCCTGGCCAATTGAATACTACTTACAAAAGTTAGTTTACGGTATGTGTGTCTGTTAACCGTCTGATCCGATTTTGATGAAATTTTGTATGAAAATAGCTTGAGCCCCAAGAAAGGACATAGACTACTTTTTATCTCAGGAAGTGTGATAGGTAACAAAAATAAAAAACGTACGTGGGCGAAATCACTTTTACTAGTTTTTTATAACGCTGCAACGTTAGTATTCTTTTTAGAACGGAAACGCCGTTGCCTTAAGTTTAATTACTTTCGTAATAATGAGATCTAATATCATTACGAGCGCTGTAATATCGTTGAAATAGTAAACGAATAGGGACCCTTAATTTAAATTTATGTTTTACTGAACATATAGTGCTTAAATAAACTAAACTAGAAAGAAATAAACAGTATATTGATCACAGCATATTGTTATGTTTTAATAATTTCAAGGATAATTTAAATATAAAAATATCAACTTAAACTTGGTTTAGACTACGACTGTACAGATACTTGTATGAACGCGTCTGTATTTAGTGTATACACCGAGTGTCTAGGCGTTTACAATAGAAACACTTGGTGTATACACTACTTAAGTGTACGGTGTATAGTGTTGTAGTCTAAACCAAGCTTTACTTAAATATCGACCACTTTACTAGACACCTTTTATATAAAAACCTGTTTCAAAATAAAGGTAGATTTACGTCCATCTACCTACCCGTTTTTAAAAAAACGCGGCAAATGAACCAATTTACCAACCCAGGATTTAATAAAGATATTTCACGGTGCTATTTACTTCGATGTTTTCCTCTCGCTCTGACTAAGCGCGATACATTCACAGATTGAGTTAGCAGACAAACGCACTCGTTCGAGGAAAAGTATTTACAAAATGGCGGCATTTTTTAAAATGGCTGACTAGCTTTGATTCAAACTGATTTTGACACTTGTTACTATGTAAAATGTGTTATATTTATTAAGGGAGCGCCAAAGTTCAACTAAAATTGCAACTCCTATTATCGGAACTCCGAAAATGAATTTTTTATACCGCTGGAACCGTAAACTGTTCAGAAGTTCTGAAATATTCAATGTGTAGATAAGACTAGGTTAGGTTAGGTTTTATTGATAAAAATCCTGAAAAAGTAACAGTTGCTGAAAAAAATACGTTAGGAGTTGCGAAGATTAGGACTTATGAGTCGTTATGAGTAAAAATAATTAGGTGAGCCAATATGGACCCATTTATTAATTTTCTTTACAAGCAGCAAAATTGGAAAGTTTTTTTACCACAGAACCAATCACGTCACTTGTAGAAAAGTCACGTGATCTACCTGTGACGCGATTGGTTTAAAAACGAAACGAATAGAAACGCTAGTTAGCGCAATGCATCTTGGCAGAGCCCTCAGGTCGACAAGGCCGGCAGTTCGAATAGCTGCAATCGTTACTGCTTTGTCATTTTAACGTCAAGTTTGAACTGCTGCGCCAATCTATGAAAGGCGTTAAAGTGACAAGATACTAAAGTGTGCAGCTACTCATAAGGCTGACTATACCCACCTAGGCACTAAGTGGATCTTAGTTCACCAGGTAAACCTGGAAAATGTGGTTAACTTTTTATGATGTCGTCACTACTATGATGTCGATAGGTACTATCGCGATCGTTAATTCGTGACCCATTTCAAGAAAAATAGGCTTGAAGTCGTCAATGTCATTAGAGATGCCAAAACATTTGTAACTTATAGGAGACTCAACCTTATTGTTGTAGAATGTCAGAATGACTTTGGACCTAAGGTGGGTCCCAAATTTAAGATCGTGACTGTACAAAGTTTTTTAAATATCAAACGTATGCTGCCCTGCTAATCCAATAACACAGTATCTCAGATAAAACTCCTGTAGCAATATCAACCTTATTACTAACAGAAGAGAATTAAAACTGCTTTGGTTATTAAATTTGGGATACTGCTGATTAGCTTAGTAGGGCAGTATGAAAAACAAACGTACCATTAATTATTATTTTTGTATTTCAAATCTGCATTACAAAACTTATTATAGTCCGTGTCAATTGCATTTGCCAAAGATGTAAACAAATTATTACTGTTTGACACATAACCATAAGAATAAATAATAACTACACGTCGAAGCGAATCTCCTTTGACCAGGCCCCAAAGGCCGCGCTTTAAATACCTACTTTCCCTTCGCCCCGGTACGCCCCTATGTCTTCCGCGCCCAAAGTTAGGGCTGTTAGTTGCGAAATATTTTAATCGGTTTATGGATGTGGTATACAAGTTCAGTCACGAATTATTATTAATGTTTTCCTTCATCATGGAAACATTGTTGCAAAATGAGTTTTTTACATTTACCTTAAATTAGTTAATAATATTTTTTGAGGATATTAAGATTATCTCATAAAACTCCTTTATTCAATCAATTATTTCTAATTATTTTGCCGTAAATAGTCGTTCACTTTTTAAAACACTATCTTAGTTCAATCATAAACACTAATACGAAAACCAATTCAAGACACAATATCAATATCTTGGTAAATATATATTCCGTGCGTGACGCCCCTGACTGACTAGACACCTCAGGTGTCGCCAGGCGGTAGGTATCTAACGCGCCGAGCGCGCGTCGGGAGCCGGGAGTTTCGCTTCTACGTGTAGTTATTGTTTATTCTTATGACAACCTCAAATAATCATGAAGCGTGTTTTTATTTTAAATAACATATAACTAATCAGTAATCAAGTGTATAAATCTTTGCTAAGACCTCACTTGATCTTTAAAAGCACGTGATTATCGATTAGGTAATAATGGTGAATTGGTTCGTTTGGTTGTGTTTACATCTTTGCCAATTTCAATTAGCACAGACTACGCGCCTTGGAAACTTCTATTTTTCTTTTACTTCTAATTAAAATATAACTTAAAATTACAGCACCAAAGACTACTCTGAAGCTATTTGAGACGAGAATTCAAGAAAGGTTTCTTGAGACGGTTTGAAGTGATAAAAAAACGCTTTTTCCTCCTTAGGGCTTAAATGGCAGGTTTTCGTCGTTGGTGGTTGACAAACAGGAAATATATTAGGTTTATAAATATCTTGCCTACATATTACTTACCTACTTAAAATATAAATATAAATAAATAAGTCAGGGGACAATGTCACACCAATTGACCTAGTCCCAAACTAAGCTCTAGGCTTGTACAATGGTTGCTAGACGACGATATAAATACTTAAATACATTGAAAACATCCAAGACTCAGGAACAAATATTTGCGCTCATCACATAAATTTGCCCTTTTGATCCCAGGACCGCTAGCTTCGTAGGCAGGGTCACTACCAACTAGACCAATGCGTCGTCAACTTACTACTAAAGGCCCAGCCACACCGGATGTGTGCGCGTAGACGTGACGTGCGCGTTCGCTTTCCACTGCGTTGTATAATGACATGTCGTATGAGAATTCATACTATACACCGCAGTGGAAAGCGCACACGCAAGTCACGTCTACGCACACGCATCTGGTGTGGCTTGGCCTTTAAGAGGGTTCTGAAGCCCGCTAAAATTCCATACAAATTTAGCTCCGGGCGATAACGCTTCTCAACACCTACAGGTAAATCAAGTCCGATTTCCACAATTTTTGAATTATTATTATTATTATTATTTATTATTATTATTATTTATTATTTATTATTTGCCACTGATGGGCAAAGGCCTCCCTCTCGTCCACGTATCGACGCATCCCTGTCTTGTGCAGCCTCTTGCCAGTCCCTTCTGAAAGCGTCAAGCTGATTTCGCCATTTGCGCCTATAGTAGGAGATCCGAATAGGAGACGTTTTGCACCGGGCTGTTTATTCGATAAAAAGTATTTTATACCAAATTTAATATGCTAAGTAATATATGGCGAATAGGTAGGCTGAACAATTTCAGTCCAGTACATAATTAACTAAAAAATTAAAAATTATCTAGTTACATACCAATCGAAAGTATGAAGCCTATAGAATATGCAAACGTTAGTTTGAATATTTTTTTCCCGTCAAACTATTGGGTAGGCAGGTATAAACAGGTAAATCGGTTCTAATAATTTGCACCAAACCTAACGTTTGCATATTCTATAGACTTCATACTTTCGATTAGTATGTAATTTGTCTATTAAACAAACAGTTGCAATTTAAATCATTTCATTCAAAAAGATCATTTTTAATTATTTTTTTAATGATATTAAGTACTGGACTGAAAATTTTCAGCCTAACTATTCGCCACATATTATTTAGCGTATTAAATTTGATATAAAATACTTTTCATCGAATAAACAGCCCGATCCAAATCTTCTCCTATTCGGATCTTAGACCACTAGGTCTGCCGCGACGCCGAATTCTGTTGTGGGATCCATTAAAGACGTCCATTTTTAAATATCATTTAAAAAAATATTTTCTTGGAAATTAAAACGTACACGCCTTAACGCGACCGCTCGGATGATCATGATGTTTTAAGGATATTAATTATTAATTACGTAGGTTATCTTAGACTTGTGACGACCAAAGAAAAAAATTGGTCAAGTACGAGTCGGACTCGCGCACCGAGGGTTCCGTATTTAAGATAATATGCTTGGTGACCGCAAAAGAAATACTCATTTTGTTATGAACTTTATTTTCTATACAGTAAGGTCCATTTTGACTAGCCTTTTTAATACAGATTTGCAAAGTTTTTTGGTCATTTCTCAAAATTTTTAAATAATTAACACTTCATTTTTCACAAAATAGGGGAGGGGGACGGTCATTTTTTCTACATTTTTGGCTATAAATCAAACGTAAAGTACATCATAGAAAACTAAAAAAAAAATTGTTTTCAAATATACAGATGCCCTTTCATAAAACGCCCCATTTGCTATAATCAAACCACTTTCATTTTTCAACTCCGCATTCTTGACCCCTTTTCAAATATACGTTTTTTTTTTTTTTACTGAAAACAGATGCGGTTAAGCAAGTTGTACATGTATGCCAAATTTCAAGTTGATAGCATTTGTAGTTGCTGAGAAAACCTGCTGTGACATACAGACCGACGGACAGACAACGAGGTCTCACCATAAAGGTGCCTTTTTTACCATTTTGGTACGGAACCCTAAAAATTAACCGCGCCTAAAAATGCGGCCAGAAATGCCTAACGATGAAATGAAAATTCTTCGAAATGATACGTTCGTTGAAATTTATTTCTATAAAATAATAGGTACCTACCCAAGAAATATATTACATTTTAATAAAACCTTAATCAAACATTTAATAACCCTCACTAACCAGTTTAACCCCCCCAATACCAACTGAAAGGTAAATTCATCTCCCCAACGTTTAATGTTACCCATTTACTAAAAAGACAATTGCTCAAGAAAAAGTGCCCCCAATGTCGCGAGCACGTACACCGAACGATCCTAAATTAACGCAGGGGGGCCTAATCGACCATTTTTTTCCGGCTGATTACCAAGAAGGCTAATATTGACCCCCCCACCCTCTAACAAATGTTAACCCTTCTCCCCCTTCGAAAAAAATCCCATAAAATATATCTAATTAAAAAATATCCCCGGCTAAGACTGACGCTCATAAAGAATGTCAATTAAGGGACTTTTTCTTCTGGCAATTTTTTTTTAGTAATATTTTGTGTCGTTCCGTGGCTGGGTAAGGGTTAAGATAGCGAAATTAGTATCGGTATGAAATATTGAGTAATTTAATATTTGCCGTTTCTTTTGTTTCCTTTTGGGATTATTTGCGCGATAGGGTTGCTAATCAGGGGGTTTGATGCTCGAGCGGTTTTTATATTTTAACCCTTCATTTGACAGACGTGCATTTTGAAGTGGTGTTTTTCTTCTAGAAATAAGATCAGTTTCACAATTGTTTGTTTTCGACAAGTGGCATGTCAATTCAGACGGGTACACTACATAATTCCGAATTGATCAGAATTCCGAATTTTTATAATTACGAACGCAAATTTTTGATAGAAGATTTAACTTCTTGTTATCGCTTATAAATCAAACCTAAGCTAACACGTATGACACTTAAATTATCCATTTAATATAAAATAGCTCCAGCGTAACATAGCTTTAGAAAAAAATAAAATTCGGCCAAATGAATATTAGGAAAAACGTAATTCGGAATTTTAAGGTGTTCCCCACTTCAGACACGTGTATCAGTTGAACTCTAAATAAACCAATTAATAGTTTTAATTATTTTTTTATCTCACTAGCTCGGAAAGCCTTTTTTGTTTGTTTGATATCTATTGAGAAAATCGCTTTTTATCCACGTGTGAGGAAAGAGTTTTGACATTTGAAGGCAGCGTAAGTGATATTTGACAGCTAACAAAACGTAAAACGTTAAAAGTGCTGAATTTTTAACATCACAATTAATGAATTGCATCGAGTAAAAAACACTAAAATTACAGTCTTATCACTTTATTTTAATTCATAAATATCAGCATTCAACATTAACCTTCTTTCTTGTTGTAAAAACGGATAAAATGTCCTGACAGTCCAAGTAAGTCGATGTGCGAACAAAACGCATCCGAAAGAATAAAAAAAACTTAAGTCAAAACTTTTCAATCAAGCCGTCAACGTTAAATATTCGCAAGTTTTCCTAGTTTGTTTTGTTATTAAAAATTAGTGATTCGAGTGACGAAGACGTATTAACACCTGTGGAATTACGGGAAACCGTGCAAAATGCGGAATTGAGTTTCGTTTTCTTATTTTCCTCGCTGTAGTGAGGTGAAAAGTTTTGTGTTATACACGGGTGAAAAGTTATTTTACGTCTCGTGTGTTGAAACACTCGCTTCGGTCAGGATTCTATTTTTGAACCACTCGCTTCGCTCGTGGTCAATCATACAATCCTTTCGCTAGCGCGTGTTACAAATGAACACTCGCAGGTAAAATACAACTTTCCCCCCTAGTATAACAAATAACTATTTTACATCTTATTCAACTTGTACCTAATGCGGTGTTACAGTTACTATCTACTCGTATTACGTATGTACGCGAAAGGGCAAAAGCTAGTCGTGACCTATGGCCTATGGTGGCGACCCCAATGATGGACACTTTTAGCTGACAGGCACCAGTAATGGACACTTCACTCTTAATTTAAATTTCATACGGTCCTAAATTGTTTGTTGCAAAACAAATGAATAACCCTTATCGTCTGTAAAATAAGAATCAAGTGTCCATTACTGGATCCATCACCCTAATATGGCTGCATTTATCACGTGACAAAATTTGGATAAAACATCCGTCACTTTCTGACACGTATATCGTATACAAGTACGAGAGTGACGGATGCTTTATCCACATTTTGCCACGCGATGAATGCAACTATACTAGGCCCCGAGCTCTAATCAACTCGGGCTAAACCATATTGCTTTTGACATGTTATCGTATTGCCAACGTTATAATAGCTCTTATATACTAGACAGTAAGGGCGGCCGAGTTAAAAACAATACCATAAAAATAGGTGTAAAAGCAAGGTAAAATAATAGATAATAACAAAAAGCAAGCTTTCAGAACCCGACTGTTGCTAACCAACTTTAAATCATTATAAATCCTAAATGATCATTTAAAATGAAAAATGATGAAAGAAACCTAAAGAAGATTTTTAAATCTCTAATCAATGATACCCCACCTGTCATACTTGGTCGACTTTTATTTTTAATTTGCACAATTTGGCGTCTGGTTGCCGCCATATTGAATTTTGATTACTGTCATATCTTCAGTGAGATAAGAATCATCAAAATCGGATAACGGGTTTAGTTTTTATAGTGCCACAAAGGAAACATATATAGGCTGTGAAACACATTACCCTCCTCATTCGGCAGTCGGGTAAAAAGTCCCCAGGCATTCGTAACATTATATCTATTAATCATAAATATCTACACAAACTAAAAACCACTTCTCATTCGTTCAACAATAAATAGCAAGCACCCAACTTTATCAAAATCAACACGGCGCCGGATCCGTCACAATTGTTGGTGCAGTTTCTAAACACTGTGTGTCTTTGCACACACACATACACACACTTATGTGTAGCTTGATAAGCAAAATGGCTGTCGTCGATGAAAAGTAAATATATAAATATATACTCGCGAGCACAATGCAGTGTTAGAGTAATGTGGATACGACTTATTATTTTAATTATTGAATTATTTTTAAAGGTGAACTGATAGTTGAATAGTTTTAAAAGTAATCAAAAGGAAATACAAGATGAAATAAGATTTCTGCTGTCGTGAGTGAGCGAGACAAAGACCATGATAAATAATTACACTACTGTAATAATATAGAACGGTAAACTTACATGCATTAACAATAAACCAACGATCTTATCAGTGCGTTAAACGCGGTTCATGTTTTTGTATAGACCGTGGATTTTGACGCAGGTCAACTAAGGTCATAGGTACCTAACACGATTTAATGTCTACGAGCTCATAGATTTGTTACGTGAATTCAGGTGTAAAGTGAGCAACGATGTTTTCTAAGACAATACTTATTCTGTTTAAATTCGTGTGAATGAATAATGCAAGTAATGCAGTACTCATCTTTGTTAAAACCGCAGTACCTACCGTGTAATTAATGACGTGACAATGACGTCATTATTGGAATAAATGAATTAACGAATAATTTACACAATGCTGACGTTGTGCTATAAAATTCAAAAACACTATTTTATTCCTTAAATTATAAAAAGGATTAAAATTAAAAAAATATTTTGACAAACTGACTAATTACAAAATAATCTTCCGCTGATAAAAAATAAACACAACACAACCACAAATTTTGCTAGTAACTTGCTATTGATAAATCACTCGTAAGATGCAGTATTTGTGTTTATTGGCAAAGTTGTATTGACCACAATAGTGATTCAGAACAAAATTGACGCACTCACTGGCGCTTAATGGGTAACATTGAATGCCAGTTGTTATTGATATAATTTTTTACATCCGTTAAACACAATCGCTAGGCTAAATTTATTTAATTTATGTATAAATAAACAATCACTATTAAAGCTTTTTGCGAACTTCAAACTCGTGAAAATCATTTGTCAACATACGAATATCCATTATTCCAAAACCATAGGTACTTCCATACCCATACTAAGTAAAATTATTATTTTGAAGGTAATTCTGTTGTATTTTTTTGTGGGCGGGGCACATTGCTCGCAGGACTGATGGCCGATGTGGTCAGAAGGTTCTTGAGTGGCGTCCGCGGACCGGGAGACGAGCTGTAGGTAGGCCTCCAACAAGATGGAGTGACGACCTCGTAAAGATCGCGGGAACGCGGTGGATGCGAAAAGCACAAGATCGGTCTGAGTGGAGAGCCTTTGGGGAGGCCTATGTCCAGCAGTGGACGTCTTTCGGCTGACATGATGATGATGATTTTTTTGTTCTTTTTTATGATTAACAATAATATTATAAGAATGTATTTATTTTAATACTAACGAGTATGAATAATTTGAGTTAACGATTTCACAGTCAAACCGCTGAACCGATTAGTGTGGACATAGCCTTAACTACAGGGAAGGAAATAAAGTACACTTATCCCGGAAACTACTCCGGTCGCCGAAGTAATAGCGATAAACGTCTATATGGACGACGTCACGGGCAACTGCTACTCTTAAAGAACAAGTGACTAAAGTATTGACGATAAAAACTAAATTTTACCATCTCACCGTATCCACATTAGTGCTATCGCCCGGCTTCGCTCGAACTACTGCAAACTCCAGCGTGAGAACGATCCGATACCGCCTGCAATATGAAGCTTTACATACACGACAAACATTTACTTCATGTATACATACAAACTACAACTCAACCTGACCATATTTAGTCAAACTAGAGTTATACGAAGCTTTCGTCTAAGCTTTGTTAGGTAAACGTGGCCTAGTTGCGCTGCTATTTGATAAAATATGTTTATATATGTGTATAATACACATCTTCATGCGTGCTATAGATGTCGATAAATAACGATAAAAAAACCATCTGATCAATCGTACTTAAACCTACCTCCAAGCAGAGTTCGCATTGTTGTACTCCGGTGTAGGATAAGACAACAGTCATGACTAGCGTAGAGGCATTTCATCTTAGTCCTCAGGGTTGGCAATCGCGGTCGTAAGATTGTAGTTTTGAGACTGCATATGTCTATGGGTCACAGATTCGATTAATCATTAGGTGGCTTGTGTGCTCGTTTATATTCTCCATGCCATTAAGAAAATAATCGTCCATCGATTTTAATGGCTTCAATCAGGACATGGAATAAAAAAACTAAATACCAGTACTCCATGCCTTACCTACGTAGTTTCCGTAAGCATTGTACTAAGAAGAAACTTCACAAAATGCGAAACGTTTTTTGTTTGTTTGTAGGGAACGTGCACAATGTTCATAGAGCCGTATTGATTGATATCTTAAGGGCCGTATTAACAAACTCATCTTGGCTGAGATGCCCGTCACAAGATGCACCAAAGTAAACGTCAAACAATTGAAAACTGTCATTATTGACGCATCTTACAGATCAGCAGCCCTTAGACTAAAACGCCCGTCTCAAAATACATCGTCATAAAAATACTGTGATTTCTGACGTACATCTCAGCCAACTCTTAAATGCTGTCGAAAATATTCTGGGTATTTTTATGGCAATTCCAAAATTTTCGGATTGTTCTGCAGTTTAAACATGGCGGCACCGACCTCCCAGTGGCGATCTCATTCTAACTAAAGTGTTATACTAATTCAAGTATATTTAGAGAGGTCGTTGCACAAAACATCCTTTTCTAGCAAGTATAACAAATAACCTAGCCTATCCAATTTAACTTTAGCTTTCCATCCAAACCGAACGTCAAAGACTTTCGAAATTCATAAACAAAAAAGACAAGACACCCTTCTGTGTATCGGATCGGGACTAATACCCAAAAAGGGAATCAAAGGGATTACCATCCTTTAAGAATTGAATTAAAATCAATCGCTCGCGTTTTTCACTGCCTTCCGAATCATCAAAAGAACGTGTAATCAATTTTACAAATACCCTCCTTTTCACAAAATCTGTTGGAGATAAAATTTTCGTTAAATTTCATAACATCATAATTATTTTTTACCTCCAACCTAAAAACAACTTTAAGCAACTTCTCTTTAGTTCAAAATCCTTAGCACCACTGTTTAATATAAGACTGGATTTCCTTTAAGCAAAATATCATAGCACTGTGTGAAAATATCGAACATAACTTTATTACAGTCACCAATATCCCTAATCTCAACTCTCCTGCTTTCAGCTAAGGTCGTTTTTTAACAAGCCGCTGTGCGCATACGTCTTTCCGTTTGTGTGTCGTTGTCATCAATACAGTATCGTTGTATATTATCGTTGTAAGGGAGCATTAAGACCGAATCGTTCATGAGAAAAATTGCTTAATAAATGTAGAAGAACGTGCGGGGCATGGACGGTGCGATTATCGTGCGATTTTTAAGATACAGGGGTTGGTTTTGTCATAAAAGATTACGAAATTCGGACTTAGCTACTTACTACTTTCGCTGAGTAGTTTTGTCGACAAAAACTGCACCCAAATTGAAAATACACGCTCGAAAATGTTTTGAACACGCTCTGATGGAACAATATAAACACACCGAGTAATAATTCGTCTAACAAATTGTTTATAAGAACGATAAATAGGCGTAATATTTCAGTTAAGGAAACCAGTCCACTATAAAATACAAAATAAAATAAAACCTAAAAGATTGTATTTGGTCGTTAAGTTCATATTCGAAACTAAATGAAGTAATTTACAAAGCATCGACTAATAAAAAATGGCAAACGCGTCGCATAATCGTCCCGCGAACTGCCACCTTTACCGAGAAGATATATCGTTGGTTCGAAGCCTCGCTCCGAGATACGTAATGCCGGCTATTCATTTATTATTAATGGCTATATCTCCACGATAGGGACGCCAATCAATGTGATGAACTGTTCCGAGATAAAGAAATCGCGTTCGGTCCTGTGGTTAACGCGGAAGTCTCAAACTGTCTGCTTACTGCGAACCGATTTTGATGAAATTTGGTATGAAGACAGCTTGAATCCCGAGGAAGGACATACGGCACTTTCTAACCGCGATAAACGACTTCTACGCGTATTCGCGGGTGACAGATAGTGACGATATAAAATCCACAAGCAAATATGGCAAAGCTGGGTGTCGTTCCCAGCCTAGGACTGTCGGCGAACCAAGACAACGCTCTAACCTCTGAAACCCCTTCCACAAGATATTTTACGACCAATTTGACTAAATTTTGGCAATCGAATGGTGTAGTGTGGATAGGAATATGAAATCGAAGGTGGGTCGGGTCCGTTCGACTAGGTGGTATCCAATCAAGTCGGGTTGTGTGGACGCTAGTTGTTAAATTTTTGTCATTGTCACCGTGAATCTTAACGCAAGTCCGTTCAGCAGAGGCAACGAACGGAAAATCAGATTGTAGCCAGAGATGGGCAAAATTTATTCGAATGACGAATAACGAATATGAATAACCAAATATTCTCGAATAACGAATGAAATTCTCGAATGATTATTCTTATTCGAATAAATTATTCGTCGAATAATTCATTCGCGAATAATTCATTCGTCTAATGAATTGCCAAGAATAATTATTATGTACTACTTATTATACCTGCTCCATTTTTCTCTAGTAAATTAATAAATTATTCGTTATTCGAAAAGTAGTCGAATGATTCATTCGTGGATAAACTATTCGCGAATAAATCATTCACAAACAAATTATTCGACGAATAAATCATTCGCATTTTTATTCGCGAATGATTTATTCGTCGAATAATTTGTTTGCATTTGCGATTATTCGAATAAATAATTATTCGAATAATGCCCATCTCTGATTGTAGCCAATTCAATTGGCAAATCTGATTGGCAATTAAATTGTATCATGTGGAAGGGGTTTAAGTAACATCGGATCCTTTAAGAATTTGGATTTGAACACTAATCTTGTAGGCCAACAAACCTGCGGTCTCTTCAAGAAAATAAAGAAAACTATTTGACATGTGGATAAGTTATCAAGTGAGATAGTAGAGGCCGCGAGTTAAATTTAATCTGTTAAGATAAATGTATCAGATCGTATTATTTTTGGGTTAAAATAAAATGTTTAAATAACACTTGAGATGTAACGTACCGTGGCGTGGTGGCGGTGTGTGGGTCTTAATAAATACTAGTATCTAGGTAACTATAGTATCTTTTGAAAACTTGTAAACTGAAAAATAAATTATTTAGTCATACGTTCGTTTACGATATTTTTCGGTGGTAATTAGATGACAGATTAAAGTTCGTGATTATAGTGTTTTAGTAATAAGTGCTTATCAATGTCAAAAGTGCGTGGTTGGTAAGGCAAAGAAAGACCTAATAAAAGTATCTTTAACAAATGAGACATTGATTTTCTCTAGTCATGTACACTTATCTTATCTTATGTATCTTAGATATACTTTTCTTCAATTGTTTAAGTCACGGCGATGCCTTTATGCAATTTTGTTATAAGGATAAATTCTTTATCCGTTCTAAGATGTCATCTTCTACCGAAAACTACATGAGAAATATCATTCTGATGATTTATTCTGTCGAAAATCAGAATCAATAGCATTTTTAATATGTTTTTCATACGTACGGGTATACCTGTAATCAAATGTTTTATTCAATTGGAAAATATGACCCGGTGTAATAATTTCTAGTGCATCTTCTTATAAATAATTGTGTTAGCCGAAGCGCTTTTGCCAATTATAATTTTATTGATGACGTTAATTAAATATTACATCTTATTTGAGTTGCCTTGAAAAAAAGAGCTCTTTATATGTATAACTCATGATTTTGATATTAGTCACAAAAAACTCTCCTTAATTTTTAAAGGGTTAAAACTCGAAAATGCGAGCAAATGTTAATTTTTATTTCTTGTTGCAGACTCCATCATGCCTCCCACCAAAGAAGCAAACTCCAAATATTCTTCAAGCCAGTCGTACTCAAGCTCAAATAGTAAGTATAATTAATAAATAAAAAACTGGGTATCTAAAATTAATACAAATAAATAAATCTTATCTTACCTTATCTCAATAAGTACGTATCACCCCGATACTGATGCGGATAACCTATTTGGTAGTAATCATGCACCTACGCAGCTCTTTCCCCGGGTAGGTGTGCTCCCCTCCACTGGGGCACCCCACCCACAGTCCTGTGAAGTTGTAACGGTGCTAAACACCAAAAAAAAAAAATCGCAGCTAGCATTCTCGGGCTCGCCCTCGCCTGTCAATTGCTATTAAAATTGCTCTCACATATTAGTGTAATTAGTTAAGTGTTTTTAAAATTTCGAAGGTAGCAAGAATTGATACGCTACACTAACTTCGTACGGTAAGATGTCCGAGATACGCGTCATATTCGTGAACGGGTGGTTTTTTGGCATCCGGTCTGTTCACGTTTGCAAGGACTTGTTTTTCAGTAAATTATTTTTTCGACGTAGAGAGCTCGTCGTGTTGTTCATGTCGCCCTTAAATTCACGTGTTGTCGTTTTGTACCTACCTCAGCTAATTAGAAAGCGACAGAAAGGTGTTCTAATTCGTAATTAGTGCTTGTAAACGTTTTGCAACTAGGTGACTGTTAGGTTGGTTATATTCTTTTAAGTCTCAAATCAAACCCTACGATTATTTCAACTTTAAATTTTCCCTTTTCAGATGGCATGGCCCTCTCAGCCAGAGTCTGGCACCAAGCAACCAATCTGCTGCCGCTGACGCCCCCCCACTCCCCGACCGGCGTCACCCCCTTCAACTCCAGACCAGCTTCTTCCTGGAGCCGCCAGAACAGCTACAACAACGGGAAGCAGTCATGATGTAGGGGGTTAAGGGTCTTGAGTAAAAGACGAACTCCCACCAACTTATCAGTTCAGATGCATAATCTCTTGGGTTGGGTGTGGTGTTAAAGCAATTAAATCAGATCAGAATGGTGGTAGGACCTTGTGCGTAATCCGTCCATATCGCTACCACTATCTTTCTCTTTAACATGCCTAAAGGCAGCAGCTGTTCCAGTGCAGGGGTAAGAAATGGGTGCATTGACGAGCATTAACGCATTGCATCTTAGTCTTCAGGGTTGTCAACGTGTTTGCAGACTTGGCAACCCTGACTTTGCAAATTTCAATGGGTGTCAGAACCCACTTTAATATCAGGTGGCTTAAAAAAATACCCACACTTGCAAGGTGCTGGCGTGATATCGAAGTTTTGTGGTCTATTTGAATACGCTTACATACACGAATGCCACGCAAGGTTCTGAAGCAATTCTAAGTGGAAGTCTCAGTGGTTTTTTTTTAATGATTAGGACTTTATTGAAATTTCTCCCACCTTGTTTTTATCGCATACAATCCTGTCGATTTACTCTGCAGATTTTTTTTTAATTATTAAAATCATTATGTATTCAAATGAAATTAATTCAATTGATGTTTTTTTTAACGACAGGCGGATAAGTTGGTGGGGCACAAATAAGTTACTGTCAGTTTTATTGACAGTTGTGTACGTCAAATTTGACAGGGTATTGAAATATTGACGCTTTTGTCCACGTGATTGACGATGTTTTGTGATAAATATACCTACTATTTGTAAGTACAAATGCTAAGTGGTTTTATTTACCCTAATACAATAATCAATATATATCGTATCCAAGGACAAATGGCGCCAGCAATTAACAAGGAGCAACGTTGGACAATTGATTCTTATTTTCGTAAATTAAGTGTTATTCATTTATTCAAAAACAGAAAATTTATGAAGTAACAATAAAAAAAAATACTTATCGATGAACTCAGAACCTTTTCCTTTTTTTACGTCAGTTATAAGTATTAAGAGGATTGAAAAACTAGGTGTGTACGTATTCCTTAACAAGAAAGCACCCGGGGGGTTATTATGAGATAGGTTATCAGTTCAGTTTATTCTGAGGGAAAAGGACGGAGCTATATAACTGCTATAGCTCTGTCCTTTACGCTCACCGTAAAATTAACTGCATAGCTACGTTATAATAACCCCCCTGTAGATATAAAATAATCATCATCATCATCATCATCATCATGTCAGCCGAAAGACGTCCACTGCTGGACATAGGCCTCCCCCAAGGCTCACCACTCAGACCGATCTTGTGCTTTTCGCATCCACCGCGTTCCCGCGATCTTTACAAGGTCGTCACTCCATCGTCGTTTCTGGTAGCCGGGTCTCTGCCGGAGATTACCTAAAGCACTCCCTGCCCCGCCGTTACCATAGCCGCTACCGGAGCCAGGAATAGCGGGGCCGCCTGGGACTAGGGGTCTGGGCTGTAGTTTTAAATTCATACTTAATTAAGGCTTTTGATCTAGAACCGTTGGGGGGAAAATGCCGTAGTCGCCACGCTTGGCAGGCGGGTTGGCGACCGCAGTTATACCATGTAGTCCGCGGAAGACGCTGCTGCCCATCCTCCGGTTTATCCCTTAGTCGCCTCGTACGACACCCACGGGAAGAGATGGGGTGGTGCTATTCTCGATTATAAAATAATGGAAACGTACAAATCTAGTTTTTCATAGTTAATAACAACAATATATGTAGGTACGTACTTAATATAAATTCTTGGGAATTGGACTTGATTTAGGGTGTGAGAAACGTTCTGTATGTACCTGTAAACACTTTATTGTACAAAAAAGTTTTTTTGTTATCGCCCGGAGTTAAATTTGTATGGAAAAAAAATTTGGTATTGTGTCACCTGATACGATACTTACACTACTATAAAAACTATTGATGCGATAATCAGGTAGATTTCGAGATAAACCACCGTTTTGGATAGTTCCTAGAAATATCAGGTGATAAATCAATACAAATGGGTAGATAGCAGTAATTGTGACATTTAAGCACGCTCCAGCTATATATTAATAAAATTAAATGTAGTTATTTTTCTCAGTCCTGCTCGGAAATTTGAACATTTTTGGTCTGGTATGGGTTAGAAGACATTTTATGACAGGCCGTTTTTAGACAGATACAAAAATATTCTTGGCCCAACATACTAATTACGTAAACAATTAATAGGTAAAATAAATCTTAATTCCTCGCAGTAGTTGAAGAAAGGCACTACCTATTATATCTGCACGTGTCTTCTATAAATTATATAATGACTTGTCCATAAATCGCGTACTTTCTGCCCTTGTAACTTTTTTAAAACATCATACATATGTTAATGACGTCATATGTGAAGTATAGTAGGTTGGTCACGCATCATCAATTCTTCACCATCGCAGCCATCTTGTATGCATATATGTAAGTAATCGCATAAAATAAATGTAAGTATGGCTTTCTTTTTTAAAACTTGACTTAATCGTCATTAACTCACTATTCGTGCGGCGGGAAGGTATTAAACTTTACGAAAAAATATCTACCTGCCTCTATGCTACTGACAACAAGTCCTACACTGTGTACATCATCATCATCATCATCATGTCAGCCGAAAGACGTCCACTGCTGGACATCGGCCTCCCCCAAGGCTCTCCACTCAGACCGGTCTTGTGCTTTTCGCATCCACCGCGTTCCCGCGATCTTTACTACTGTGTACATATGTGGCATTATCAATGAAAAGAGACCATATTGTCGATGGCGCTTACGCCGCACTGCGTCACGCGACGTTGTATTTATATCGGAGTATCATTAATAATGGCAGAAGCGCCATCGACAATAAGGTCCCTTTTCATAGATAACGTCTCATATAATGACACTGTACAGTCACGAGATTAAATTAGGGACCCACCTTAGGTCCAAATTCAATCTGACATTCTACAACAATAAGGTTGAGTTTCCTAAAAGTTACAAATAACTTGACATCTCTAATGACATTGACGACTTCAAGCATATTTTTCTTGAAATGGGTCCCAAATTAACGCTCGTGACCGTACCTGGGAGACCAAGCCTGACTCGAGTTAATAAAAACAGAATTTTCCCGAAGATAACAACTTGATTGATCGATTTCTTGACCCAACAAAACACTTATTCCATAATTAATCAACGGCATCGATAGAAAAACTGTACCTCATTATAATAAAAGCCATATTTATTGACAAGGAAAAAGCTTAAAAAAACAGCTCTTAATCTTTGTTGGAAGTAGGCGCCATCTTTCGTGTGCGAAGTGTATTTGTTGACAAAGATCAATCACTACCTGTTAGTTCAACCGTAAAGCGGTAGATGGCGTTGTTATGTATACATCGTGCAAATTACTAAGTTTTCTATTACCCTGATCAATATTAAGTTCGTAATCATGACTTAGTCAAAGTCAAAGTCAAATACGTTTATTTGCTCAAAATGTGGTACAAATAATGGTGGTGAATGCATTTGTAGTCACACACATTTTACCAATAGATGGCATGCAAAAAAATAAGTACAGAAAAAATATAGAAAATAAAAAGTTGTTTCACCAAACCTTGACACGCTAAGAAACATTTTAGTGATTCCCTATTAAAACAATGTCGATATAATGTGATTACAAAATGAAATATTAAAATGTCAGCATCATAACAGAGAAGTTGCATTAACTTAATCTAACTAGCAAATCTTATATCTAACAGGTCACAGTCTATATTTAAAATAGTCAAAATATTCATCAATAGAATAAAAACACTCTTGCAATAACCAATTTTTCAGTTTCTTTTTAAACAAACTGACTGGCAACTCCTTGATATCATTATGCAAGCGATTAAAAATATTTATAGACATACAGTAAGCGTTCTTGCCGTACAATTTAGTCTTTTTGGCCGGATTGACAAGACGATCTGGGTACCTCGTATTAAATGTACATACATCTTTATTTGTTTTAAACAATTCCGGGTGAATTTTGACAAATAAACAAATTTCATATAAATACAGGCTTGGTACAGTCATAAGTTTTAAGTTTTTAAATAATGGCTTACACGATGTCAGTATATCTGCATTACCTTAGATATAATGTTTCAATTATGTTTAGTTTTCAATAGTGAATTTACGATAAATTACATGTCTTTAGGTCGTAGTGTCAAGCGCCATCTAACGGCATGTTGTCATACTATTTTGAAACTTATCGATGCGTCGCTCGACTTACAATCAATGATCTAACAATTATGTTAGTTCCGTAATTGTTAACTAGATGGCATTGAATTCAATATCCAATAATTTAACTTGCTTCAGATAAGTTACTTTCGTGGGATTTATGTATTATCTATAATAGTGACCCGCCCTCGCTTCGCTTCGATTTATGCCAGTTTTCTGTGATAGCCGTACATAATCCAAAAACTTATTATACCTACATAAAAACCTTCCTCTTGAATCACTCTACCTAGGTATTAAAAAACCGCATCAAAATCCGTTGCGTAGTTTTAAAGATCTAAGCATACATAGGGACAGACAGACGGCGGGAAGCGTCTTTGTTTTATACTACCTATATATAATATGGCAGCGTTTATCGCGTTACAAAGTGTGGATAAGGCATCCGTCACTTTCTGACACGTAAATAAGTACGCGAATGACGGATGCTTTATCCACAATTGATACGCGATATAGATGCACCCATACTAGGCCCGCTAGTCGTTTTATTAACGTTTGTTTTTAACTCAAAACAAAGGGGGCCAAATCGTGACATTTTTGTATAACAACGTACACTCAACGTATTTAAATTATAGGCCATTACTTTGGGACTGTCAAAGTGATGTTATTCAATTCTAAAGGGGATTGTGAAGCTAAAAATCTCCATACTAAATGCGAAAACGTTTCTCTCCCCTTAAACCTCGTCCGATTATTACGATTTTTGAATGTGTTGTAGATATCATGAAAAACTATGTCTGTACGTTTTCCTTTCCAATAAAATATTTCTTAGAACGAAACAAATTTAAAAAACAAAAAACAGAAACGTACAGACCTAGGTCTTTATAATAAATACAACATATTCAAAAATCGTGAAAATCGGACTTGATTTAGGGGGTGAGAAACGTTTTCGCCCGGAGCTAGTTTTGTATGGATTTTTTTTGACAGCTACACGATTTCTTACGATAGCTACGGCGCTTCACAATCCTCTTTAATATTACGATTTGAATAATTATGTCACTTTGACATAGTTCCATAGTGGCATATGATTCAAATTGGGTTGAATGTACCAAATTATCAAAGATACAATACAATAGGTCGGTTATCAACGTTATCACCACAATTTAGAGAACTGTAATTAAAAAATCTTTGATCTATAATCCCCTAGACTCCCTTTTTTTAATTTCCTGAACCTAATTAAACGACGGAACCGGCACATTGAGAGATAGCGGGAACCAAACCCGCTACCCTGGGGTTATAAATTAGTAAAAAAGTTCCGGTAAACTTTGAAGCAATGACATTGAACGGCCAGAAGAGGTCAGGGAGAAACCAAGGAGTTAAGAGCTGAGGAATAATTGATAGGTTTTAAAAAAAAACTTTTAGTAGGTGGAAACGTCGAGTTCGTTTTTGTATTTCACTATTCTTTGGCTGGTTGTTTATAGTATAACGAAGATTTAAATAGTTAATTATTAGGTACTGTAAGATTATGTACAGACCTAAGGTCTGTTCATTCTTACTTGTCTTATATAGTAAACAACTTTCTAACCTCAAAATGAACCTTTTTTGGCTAAAACAGCTGTTTTGTCGTAAATAAAGTAAACTGTATACACATTTTGGACATCATTTGGCCAATGTGTTGTCTGTGGTTGCTTTATTTTGTTTAAAATAGCGGTTTTAGCCTAAAAAGGTTCATTTTGAGGTTAGAAAGTTGTTTACTATATAAGACAAGTAAGAATGAAAAGACGTTAGTCATAAATATTTAATCGTTCCCAAGACGCCAAAAATATCTACACGCCCCTATGCCCCTGACAATAAGGTTTATGAATACATATATTTGACGCGACACGGCTGTTTAGATATTAGTTTTTTTGACTGTTTTATGTATATGTTAACCCATGTTGTAAAAAAAACAATACAAGGACGATGATTAAAGAATTTAAAAGGGCGAGCTTATCCTTTTTAGGATCTCTTCCAAATAGATTAATATTATTATGGTGTAAGTTCGCAATTTATTTTAAGATTTTTAGTAGGTATTTGATTTTCAAGACAGTTTTTGCAAAAACAGAATGAAGTTTAATAGCTGTATGAGAAAGAATTCTTTATTAGACATTAAAACTTAATTCAATTCAATTCATTTATTTAATTCAAGATAACATTTGATCTCATTATTGTTAGTATAGTCTTAGAAATAATGTTAGTACTTAAAAACTAAATTAGATTTCACAGATAATATTATTCGATTCAATATAGGACAACACACATGATCAGCAATCATCTTCAGGATGCTGTTCGGGCTGTCCCTCGTCCTGCCCAGCAGAGACGCTGCCTTCTTGCGCAAGATTGCTGCAAACCCGTCGGTTCGTGACTCCGCGAACATGGCGGACGCGCTGCAGAATCTGGGCAACCCCATCAGCATCCTGAAGGCGTTGTTATATTGTACCCTTAAACGGTCATTCTCCAGAATTGTGTTCTCAGTCTAATTAACACCGCCCTTTTTTTCCACTTGGTTTTTGATAAAATTTATGCAAAATGTAGTAACATATCGACCATTCAAACTTTAATATTTATTGGGCACTTAATTATTATTAGCGGTTAATTAACTAGAAGGGTTTTAATATTTGCGTGACGCGCGAATTAGAAAAGCGATGCGTTAATTAGGTTTACTTGCTTGCGAATCAAAAAAACTACGAGTTTATTAGATAAATGTTCATGCCAAATATATATATTTTTAGGAAATAAGACAAAAACTGTCAGACTGTCTATTAATTTTATCATATTTATTATATTGCAACGTTGAAACTATTAGGAACATAAAATATCCATCACGATATACATACATAATAAGCTAACTAATATTTCACTGAAATAATCGTTCTATAATCAACAATGAAAACGATAAAAAAAAAACAGAATTAATAACTTTACTAACATAATAACTAAGGTATAAATCTTAGGTATTATGAACAAACGATAACAAATAAATTGCCGTATCTGCTAAAGAAAAAATAATACTTCTTCCTCCTACTTTTTACATTCCCCATCTATCTTTAAAAAAAGCAATTTAAAATTTAAAAACCCGATGAACTAAAAAGATATAAATAAACTAGTTAATTTTATTGAATCTAAGGACACCTCATAATTCATAATGCTAAAATCCGTCGAGCCGTTTAAGCTTTACATACATAAGTTATGTAACATAACATACAGACATTCAACTTTAAGTATGTAGTTTAATTATTGCGGGTAGTTTTAATACATAATTTATACAAATATGAAGAATGATGCCGGGTCCCTAGGATTTTCCTTACATGATAAGAATTACAGTTATCACTTTTTGTCAAAATGCAACTTTTTAATGCGGTCAGCAAAATTTTCATGTTTTCCAAGAGAAATATGCTAGGAAAAATAAAATAACCTCTAAAAAACATATTGTCCAAACACTTAAGCACACAGATACGATCATAAGGATGATTTTAAGGTTAGGGCCCCTCTAATAACATCAGTTTGACATAATATATGTCATTCTAATCATGCCATCATTCATCCGGGAATTACATTTTTGTAAAAAGATTATTCCTGTAAATTAATTTAAACTGGTTTAGCTTAAGCGAGCAATTAGAAATAAAATACTTTTATGTACCAAAAACCTTTTTTACTACTCTTAAACTAATTAACGCGTTCATTTTTGACCCGTGAATTAGACGTGTGTATTAGGGATTCTTGATAAAAAAAATATAACTTCTTTTAGGTACATGTGATAAACTACATAATCCAGTAACTGTTAAATACTGAGGTTCTTAATGTATACAATAATTTACAGAGCTATAGAGTTATTGGCTGATTTTAAAAACGTGAACGTGTTAATTAGCATTTACGAGAACCAAAACATGCGAATTAGATACTTACATTTGTAGTGTGCGATCCACATAACATTAACACATATTTCTCTCAAGAGGGTCTTGACATGAGTGTCTGCTCACGCAAAATGCATTACAGACATCTGTCTATTTCTTCAATGGCCTTGCACGGACAAGAATGAAAGCGGCGCGTGCATTAGTACACGTATCGGGACAAAGTTTCTTTATTTTATATCTTAGTGATATATTACTAAATAAATTTGGTATTTTTTTTGTAATTTGGATATCTTATCTTTCATTAAATAAAAATACTTTCATTCATCTTTCCTCTTGTATATGATCGGGGAAAATAGTTATATTAGTGATTTCGGAAGTGGGACGCGCGGTGTTAATTAGGAGAATGGGGTATTGATTTTTTTTTTCTCCTAGAAAGGTATTGAATATTTACTTGAAAATTCATGTACACCTCAATACGAGTACCTTCTACGAACATAAAATATAAATTATACCAAATTCAATAGTTTTATATTTTTTAAGCCCGAGGACATACAGAAATGGCTGTCTGGAGAATGACCGAGCATTGTATGATTTTTGGGTATAGCAGACCCACAGGCTGCTAGTGTAAAAAGATGAGCAGTATGCTTTGAACAGCGTAATCTTGACTGCACTTGAACATCGAGCAAACCTGCGGGCCAGCATGTTCGCCCTCACACACAATGCTCTGCGCTCTCTCTCCATGTCGGCATCGTCCTTCAGATCGTCGGTAACGATGTGCCCTAGGTACTTAAAGCGGGTGACTCTCGCGAGGGCGATGCCGTTTAGCTTGACGGGGGGTACAATTGTAGGGCATTTGTTCCCGGCCTTAAAAACCATTACCTCACTCTTTCTTCCGTTATAAATCAAACCGTGCGAGGAGGCGTAGGACTCACATATAGATATAAGTTTGCGGAGAGCACCAATCGAAGGAGCCAGCAGCACCATGTCGTCCGCGTAACTGATGTTGTTTAGGCACACGCCGCCAACATGGCAGCCGACATGCGTGCCGCTGAGCTGCTCGACCAGCGCGTCCACATACAGACAAAAAAGCAGAGGCGAGCTCAGTCCACCCTGTCGCACACCGCACTCCAGCTTGTAAGGTTCCGTAGTCACTCCCGCCCACCTTACACGGTTCTCCTGGTTTAGATACCAGTACCTGAGAAGATGGATAAGTTCTAGCGGTAGTCCAGACCTCTGCAATTTTTGCCATAGAATGTCGTATGATACAAGGTCAAAGGCTTTCGTCAAGTCCAAAAAACAGGCGTAAATTGGGGTACTTCTATCGGTATAGTATTTGACAGTGTGCTTTAAACTAAGAATAGCTGTCTCTGTTGACAACCCAGGTCGAAAGCCGAACTGAGCGTCGTGTAGTGTTATGCGTGCATTAAAGTAGGAGTTAAGCACACTGTCAAACACCTTTGCAACAACAGTCGCTAACGATATAGGCCTGTAATTTGTTCCATCGGAGGCGTCACCAGTTCGATTTTTGACAATTGGCACTACCAGGGTCTCCATCAACTCAGGCGGCAAATAAGAGTGATTTAAGCACAAGTTGAGAAGAATGGCCAGTACACGAGGCAGGTGGACGCCAGCATGTCTGAGATGTTCGACGCTTAAGCCCTCATGTCCAGGCGATTTGCCACCCGACATTTTCTTTATTGCAAATCGTATGTCTTTTGCATAGACACAAATTGACAAATCGCCCTTCAATGCCCCAGACTCGAACTCCCGACACGGCGGACCTAGGGGCGAAGCGACCGCAAAGTTACTTTTAAATAAGTTTGCAATCTCCTCGGGATCAGAAACTCCATTGACGCTCACAGGCACGCCATTCCTAGGGCTCAGTTTGTTTGTAGCCTTCCAGAAGGCCTTAAAATCTCCAGTAGAGTGATGAGATGCCAACAAATCCATTTTAATCTGTTCTTGATGACCCTGACACCACACCAGCCTCCCTTTAAAAACCTTACGGGCGTCCATCATGTCATTATAAACTGTACCCGATGTCGGTTTGGTGAATTGAATTGAATTAAAACTTAACGTAGATTGAAAACGGTAAATAAACACCTACAAAAAAAAAACTTTTCTCTTACTCCTTCAATATTTCACATACAAACATAATTATTTGTCTTAGAACTTTTCTTAATCCATTTCCAAAGTACCTACCAACAAAAGCGTTAAAAATCATTATTCTAAAAGCCGAAATAGCCGATATTTACTGTGAAACTTCGCCAATCTCCAGCCCGGTAATTAAAAGTCGCAAAAACCATAAATCTATAAGTTTTAAGGTGTTTTAAATTAAAATTTTCATATCTGCTAGGGGAGGAGTCTCCTGGGTGAAATATATCGAGAGCCACCGGGATATCTGATAAGTTTGCGAGGAGATCTTTACTTGTTATTGTTTATTTTTGGCTTTGTTGGAATCGTCGTAAATATTGTTATCTTTGAGTAAGATAATTGGTAATTTTATGCGTTTTAGGGTTAAAAAGTGTTAGGAATGCTACAATTTTTTACATTGCAAAGTTCAATTCAATTCAGTTTTGTAGGTTATGGCTTCCATTGCAAAGTTAATACGTTTTTTTTCCTTTAATTAATGGCTTTCACTCCTTGTGTTTAACAAGGTGTATTTCGCCAGTATCGAGTTTTAGACAATCACCATGGACTTATTAAAGAAACAAGTCCTTGGATATCACACGCGAGGACAATTGTTCGGTTATAGAGATTTACTCTGGTGGACTAAACAGAAGCACATGGGGTTAGCTCCACGCGCTTCTGTCAAGTCCCGTTAATACGTTTGTACTGATTGAGTGGTGACAGTGGATGGGCGCTACCATAGATAAAACAGAGGCTCTACTTTGAAAATCGAAGTTCGAAGCTACGTTAGCTCCGTCCCTGTCAATCGTCATTCGAGACTAAATCGAGAGAGAAAGGTGGAGCTAACGTAACTTCGAACTTCGATTTTCAAAGTAGGGCTCCAGGTCATGTCTGTTTTCTTTGTTTGCGCCGTGTAGGGCTAAGGTACTGTTGCCCATTCCGCCATATACGGACCGGCATGGAAAACTCCGTTGAATTTGTGAATTTTACGTTTATTTATTTTTTCTCATTTTGTTATTTGTTTTTTTTTTCTTGGTGTAGTACAATTAATTATGTGTTTGTAACCTTCCGTGGTTTCACCTGACGGTTCCAACGGAAGACCAGCGCTGACTTTAATGCCAGCATTACGCTGAGTTGGGACCATTTCGTGACTACTGTCATCTTGTACCTACGTTTTTGTATCTGTCCTTGATTATTTTTGTCACGAATAAATGATTTTCTTTCTTTCTTTCTTTATTTAAAATGTCTTTATCTTTTTTATTTACTTTTTCTGTTGTGTCTGGAAATCGTTTTAGGCTTCCCGTTTTATTGAAAATTTAATGAATTTCAGATTCAGAAGCTACTTCTAAAGAGGCTGATAATGCACAGGCAAAATAAAAAATAATGGTTTTAGAAAAACTTGATTTATTGGTTGCAGTGAAAACTGAATATATTCGTTGTACGTTTAAAGGTAGGTTTACTCAGAAAGGATTGCTTCTTGTTACATTGACACTTATTTCATCGAATTTTATGGAATTTTCATTTATTTCGGACGGAGGAAGTACTTTTGATAAGTACTTAAAAGGACTTGACAGAAGCGCGTGGAGCTAACCCCATGTCCATTAGAGAAAATACTCTTTTACTGAACAATTAATTGTCTTCGCGAGTGACATCCATGGATTTATTTCTCTAATAAGTCAATGGAAGTGTATATAAAAAATTGGACATTGGCGAAATACACCTTAACAGAAGTGAAAGCGATTGATTAAAATTACAATTAGAATTGTCCTCCAATTTATAAAACTCAACATTGGCAAAATACCTCTTTTTAAAACAGGGTTGCGATTCTCTCAACAAGCAAAGGTGATCGTTCGCTCGAGTGAAGGTCCAAGCGGCGAGTTTAAGTAATCCCGACAGAGCGAACAATACACATTTTAGCGCGTGTATTCAATTTGGCAGCATGACTTCTCGAACGTATAAGGCTCCCTAATTGACAATGCACGCGCTTGTGTTTTGTTCGGTCGGACGGGACTACTTAAACTCGCCGCTTTTATTCGCTCGTCCGTCCGACCGGCCGCCGTTTTTTGAGAGAATAACACACCAGAGTGAATGCTCTTGATTGAAAAAAATGTAGAAACGTAAAAGTATATCCGAAAAGCACAAAACTTGTTCCAGCAGATTGAAAGCGCAGTTTGATTGTTTGATTGATTGAGTTTGATTGGAAGCGCAGGTTTCCTCACGATCATCTCCTCACGGGTAATAGATTTAAGTTAGACAATCTCACTGATATATACATACATACATAATCTCACGCCTTCGTGCCCAGAGTGGGGTAGGCAGAGCTACAGAATTACAAACATCTCTAAAAACTTGTTGATAATTCTATAACCACAATTTGCACAATTAGGCTAGGATGTTTACCAGCGTATTAGTGACAGGTTGCAAGCCCTTCGCCTAACAGTACTACAAGCCTTTATTCCCTTAGTCGTCTCTTACGACATCCACGGGAAGACATGGAGTGGCACTATTCTAACTCGGCAACCACACGAGGCCGACACTGATATATAAAAGGCGTAAAATGCACGATTCCTTATTAACCTCGTGATTCTTTTATTTTAATTTAATTCCAGCTTGTTAGTTTTGCTTCAATGTGTTTGATAAATGTTTTTTAACCCATTAATTTACTAATATTTCATATTATTCGAAGAATGTATTTTTATTTTTATTTTATTTTAATGTATCCATTCAAGATTAGTTGTTTTAGCTTTTAGTGTTAGTCCCTAATAGACTGTATGATTGCTGGCGCGTGCCTGTTATTGGCGCATAAACTTCAATTTTCGTTGTATATATATGTATCTATTTCAATTTGTAATGTTTATGTGCTGTTGGCATGTCAAATTTATAAATAAATAAAAATAAATAAATACATGCTGCTGGGATTTCAACTCGGAACCTTAAGATCACGAGTCGACATCTTAAGCCACGGGTCTCCTCTCTAGGTGCAACTATAAATAGATCTCGTTCAACAGTACGATATATCGTTATTGCATTGGCTGCATCAATATTGAGGTTAAACCAATTCCGTTCATTCAATGCACTGAGGTGCAGATCACTATTTTATTACTAAGGTGTCTTCTCGTCTCTTCAAAATGTCTTTTAGCATGTTTTTTATTTACCTTTATTGCACAAAAAAAAGTACAAATGGCGGACTTAATGCCTAATGGCATTCTCTACCAGTCAACCAAATAATCATACAGAAATAAACAAAAATGGAGCACAGAAAAATAAATACAGAATAAAAAGCAGAGTACATATTTACAAAATAATTGTAAAAAGACTTTATTTACATCCAACGAAGTACAGAATTCAACATCAATACAGT
Source organism: Acleris literana (assembly GCA_946894065.1). Classification (NCBI taxonomy): domain Eukaryota; kingdom Metazoa; phylum Arthropoda; class Insecta; order Lepidoptera; family Tortricidae; genus Acleris; species Acleris literana. Next base: position 4,298,089 of record OX335687.1, read on the forward strand.
TAAAAAATTAAAACTAAACGCATTTAAATTAAAATTAAACTAAGCTACTTAAATATTAAAGATATAAATAATAATCACCACTATAAAAAGAACACCCCCTCTAGCAAGTCAGCTCGCGGCATGGTCCCCATGACACTGGCTGCATTACCTCTCTGGATAGCTAGCCCAATCCTTTGGGAGCGGTAAGCACCAGCTCTAGGATCTCCGGAGGAGTCTATGAGCCGAAAATAATAATAATTATACTTCACGCAAAAAGTGCTTATAGAAGGTACTCATATGATACATTTTAGCGTGTTTTTTAAATAACTAATTAGTACCACGGAACTACACCACGTTTTTGTAATTCCTAAATTCTAGTTATGGCTTAAGTATTTGATTGGTGATGACTTTGCTTTTACTGGCGCTTTTTCTTGCTTTTTCTGTTTCCCATAACAATAAACATCACTATTCTGCCCTAAAAAGGACGCATGCGCAATTTGATAGTCAAAGCAAATTGAACCCTATTTCTTAAGAAATAAGGTCACTAATACATTGACGAATCTATGAGATGTACGCCCTTTTTTCTAGTGAGGGCAGTATTATACATTTTCAACTTTTATAAATGGAAAAATCATCGGTCGGAAGGAATCCGAATTGGAAAATATGCAACTAGAAATAAGAATAGAAGATTCGCGTTAAAGGAAAACATAATATTCTGGGAACCTTACCTAACCAGAAGACTGAGACTGGAGAAGATGCTTAACGTACAGTCGACGTCAAAGATATGTTTACACTTTAGTACCTTGTCACTTTATCCGCTATGACAATTTCATATGGCAGTTATAACATGACGTTAAATAGACAAGGTACTAGAGTGTAAACATATTTATGACGTCGACTGTACGAACGATTAATCAAAGCTATCGATATGTATGAAATTGACATAAACGCTCGGAGCAACCGTCTAACAACTTACTTCAATCCAATACATAACGATAACATTCTCCGAATGCATCTTGTATAGAGCCATGGATAAATAAATTGGCAGAATCGAACACAGACGAACACCAAATAAATTATTTTTTCGGTTGTTATGTTCTCGCAACGAATCGCCGTATGTCCGAACCGGGATCCAACCACGTGCTCACCGCGTGACTTGATGCATTTTCTAATATCATGTCCATTGGCGATTCTAAATATAGCGGTGACCGTTCGCTAATGGATCGATTGATGGCGATCAGCGATCGTGATTGGATGATGTCATGTACTGGTTTGGAATGGTAGTCGTTGATTGGCTCAATGATTTTGGGTATTGGTAAAAAAATATATTCTTGGACACTAGTCCTAAAGAAGTTAGTGTAGTATCTGTTTTTTGTGTAGAAAGGAGAAATGAAATGAGCTCACAAATCACCTGATAGTAAGTGGGATCTAAGACCCATAGACATATTGCATTTTCGAAGCTACAATCTCAAGACTGCAATGTTAAGACTGCTGCCAACCCTGTAGACAAAGATGGAACCCTCTTTGTTAGAAATTTCAACGGTTGTCTTATTCCGCACCGGAACACAACAATGCGAACACTGCTGCTTGGGTGGTAGCACATCCCGGACGGACTCTGCCCAAGGTCCTTTATCTTCTTCTTTAGGCGCCTCTCCATTACTGAAGGTCGGCAGTCAGTTTTTTAAATCTTTCCTTGTCCAGAGCTAGCCTGAACAGTTGTTCCACGGTCTTAATGCCGGTCCACTCCCTGATGTTGCGAAGCCATGACATTTTCCTTCTTCCCACCCTCCGCTTTCCTGCCACCTTACCCATCATTATGGTGCGTAATAGATGGTATCTGTCGTGTCGCAGTACATGACCCAAATAGGCAACCTTACGCTGCTTGACAGTGCGTACCAGCTCTACCTTCTTCGCCATACGTTTAAGGACCTCCGTATTAGTAATTTTGTCCGTCCAACTGATGCGGAGCATTCGACGATAGCACCACAATTCGAACGCCTCAAGGTTTTTACGCAGGTCTTCTCTTATGGTCCACAACTCACATCCATAAAGATTCACTGGCCAGATGTAGCACTGCAGGAGGAGGAAGGTCCTTTATGTCGGTTAGCAATTTATCATCTCAACTCAAAATTAATATGTACTTAAATCGTTTATCGTTCCAATCCAGATAATGCAAAGCCAATGCATTGAATTTGCTAACCGACTAGTTAATATATAATACGAGCTGTAGTAGAATTAGTAGTCATTTATTTTATATTGGAAATTACATTATTAGGGTGATGGAACGAGTAATGGACAAGGCACCAATAATGGACACCTGATTCTTTTTTTACAGAAGATAAGGGTTATTCGTTTGTTTTGCAACAATCAATTTAGAACCGTGTGAAAATTGAATTAAAGGTGAAGTGAATATTACTGGTGCCTGTCAGCTAAAAGTGTCCATCATTGGTGCCGTCACCTATATGTCGCATAGTTATAATTAATCTTAATGCTGTCTTACCCCACACCGGAACACGATAATCATAACCCTGCTGCTTGGTGGCAGATTAGTAGGTAAGTAAGTTGTGGTAGATCTGGATGGACTCCTACAACAGCACAAGGTCTTACAACTACGATTAAAGACAATTGTTGTTTTGGGAAAACCAAAACCTGAAAACAATTTATACTGTAATAGTTGTACAAAACTTTTATTTTAAAGTTATTGCAAAATAACTGTTATCATAAATTAAGCTTACCTTAGAAACTTTAGAATGCATTTGTTGGATTTTTTAATTGGATTAAATAGGTACATAAATTGCTACTTGTTTGTTATTTAACATAGTAGGTTGTGTAGTTTTTCTAAATGAAAAACAACAAAACATTTATTTTATTTCTTCAAAGTCTACCTTTTTGTTTATATTGTTAGTATCGTTCGTTACAGGTAACCTATTGCTTTTTTACTTTGACTTAACCACCCATAGACTATAGTTTTTTTTAAATGTGATAAGTGTCTATTTCCTTGATGTTGCCAGCTATAACCGGTTGCAAATTTTATGGTCGTTCGAGATAATCTCGAATGATGCTTATTTTATCCATGTTGTTTTTCTTTTTACGTTATTTTGTGAATAGTGTATCACTTTCCGCCTCTTCACCAAGCGGTCTCAACGGAAGACCAGTGCTTGCTGTGGCTAGCGAATGCTGAGTTGGGACCGTTTCGCAACAATTTACACTGAAACCATAAGAATAAATACTACACGTAGAAGCGAATCTCCTTTGACCAGGCCCCAAACGCCGCGCTTTAAATACCTACTTCCCCCTTCGCCCCACTACGCCCCTCTGTCTTCCGCGCCCAAAGTTAGGGCTATCACGTGCGAAATATTTTAATCGGTTTATGGATGTGGTATAGAAGTTTAGTCACGATTTATTATTAATGTTTTACTTCAACGTGGAAACATTGTTGCCAAATTGGTTTTTTTACATTTACGTTAAATTAGGTAATAATACTTTTAGATGATGATTTAGATGATTATCTCAGAAAACTCCTTCATTCAATCAATTATTTCTAATTATTTTGCCGTAAATAGTCGTTCACTTTTTAAAACACTATCTTAGTTCAACCATTAACACTAAAATCAACATAAATACGAAAAACAATTCAAGACACAATATCAATATCTTTGTTGATATATATTCTGTGTGACACCCCTGACTGACTAGACACCTCAGGTGTCGCCAGGCGGTAGGTATCTAACGCGCCGAGCGCCCGTCGGGAGCCGGGAGTTTCGCTTCTACGTGTAGTTATTGTTTATTCTTATGCGCAGCTATTGGTTAGAAATAGATAGAAACATTTTTATCTCATTCTAACAAATAGCTGCGTCCCTCCTTAAGTAAGTCGTAAGTTTCAGTGTAAAGCCGGCCTTATTTGTATCTATGTAATGTAATTTTGTATTGTTGCGAAAAAATGTCTCTTTAATTTTAACTTTAAACTCCACTAAAAGATCCTACTTTTAGACCCGGTAACTTTAAAATGACTAAACTGATTTTTATCAAACTTCGCTATGAACCACTCAAAATAAACTAGGTTTCTATTTTTAAAGACCGCGTCTGAATTAGGTAATCAGTTTAGGAGCTTCAATGGCACAGATACATAGATGCACATGTTTAACTTACAACATTCCCGCCCTTCCATTTTATTTTATTTCATTTTTGTTGGGGGATAAAAAGTTGTATCTCTATTGGATCGCATATATTTTTTACGCATAACGTATCTTTACGCATAAAATCGTTTGACCTAAAACGGTTTTTACAATAGAAACGGGTTTATTTTAATTATTATAAAAAACTAACCTAACCTAACCTAACCTAATCTACAAAATAGACGTTTACTAAATTCTGCAATGTCAGCCTAAAAGGGAGTTATGCGAAAAAAAATATATGCGAAAAGTAAATAGGTATGCGTAAAAAAATTATGCGTTCCAAGGGGATCCCTAAAAAGTTACGCCTTTAAACCCTTTGTTATGAATTTATTCAGATTTACTTATTCTTAAAGGGCGTAACTAAAATTCTACGACACCATAGATAGATTACGTTGTGGGATTATTATCTATTCGGTCGTAGTATTTTTTAGTTTTTTTTTTCACTTTCTTGTTTTTTTTGTTTTAATAAACATAAGTAAATTTAAATACAATTTTTGCCGTGTCCAGGAAGCAACTTTTCGATTCTTATAGTAATTTACAGGTGTCACAAAAAATATGTTGTCAACAATGATATTTTATATAAAGGTACGTCATCTGCGCGCAAAAACGTTCCTCAAAAAGGAAGGCAAATTGCCTTAATTTTTATCTATTTATCTCTTTCTAACAAGAGCGTTCGCTATGGATTGCCGTCTTTGTCTCTGTCACGAGTTTTGAATACGTCTAGTATGAGCATAACGTATCTTAATATAAAATATCATTGGTTGTCAATTGCATCTGCCACGGATAGATTAGCCTGTGCCAATTAAAACTGACAAAGATGTAAACAAATTACTTGGTACTGTTTGACACCTAACCTCAAATATTCTTAAAGCGTGTTTTTATTTAAAATCACTATCACTACATATTATAAAACAAAGTCGCTTGCCGCTGTCTGTCTGTACTTATGTATGCTTAGATCTTCAAAAGTACGCAACGGATTTTGATGCGGGTTTTTTTAATAGATAGAGCGATTCAAGAGGAAGGTTTATATGTATAATCCAAGCATACTATAGTAGAGAAACATTGATAATTTTAGAGGTTTCTAAAGTGATGTCGTAAATAAACATTTTTTTTTGCGCTTACATTGAAAACGCTGGCTAAACCTTAAGAGATGTATCAAAATAATGTACTGAAGAATTGTAGTTCTTCAAATAACCTAAAGAAAAGTCCACGATGGCATATGTTTATCTCCTACGGTGGACACACAGTAACCATTTTTATCTTTAAAATTTTATTAAAAAATATTAGGTTATTTGCGAAGCTATTTTCTCCAATTCAGTATTTATTCTTATCCAAATAAATACCTTAGTCACCTTGGGCATTTAATGTAGATTAAAATTGTCCTTCACACTATATTATTTAAATAAATACTTTAGAAGATATGGCAGATTCAAAATTAGGCGCTACCTAAATCTGTATTATCGCCCTTTAGTACCCACAGCCTACAGCACAGCAGCCATACAACAATATTTTTGGAATTATCAGACGTGCAGAGCTCTCCTGTTACTTACTTATATTTATATTGATAAAGAAATACAAGCTTTTCTAATTTTTTAATTACGGAAATGGGTAGGTAGTTAGATTGAGTTTAGGTTTTCATTAAAAGTTATTTTTGTTGTTTTTCATATTTTTGAATACAAAGTAAATTCATAAAGGTAATGGTAAATAAATTAATATTGGTAAATAAAATAAGTTTTTTCCTTAAGTGTTTTTATCAAGGAGAGGTAGAGCTTATTATAAAATTTTGTGGACTTAAAGCGCAATTCACACAGTGGGCGGGAGCGGGTCGTGCGCCGGGCGGATCGGGAGCTCGGCGGGTGCTTTAACATGGAGTTATATGGAATCATTCACACACGCGGCGGGACGGGTTGGGCGCGGGCCGGGACCGCCGCACCCGCCACTATCAGCGCGCGGGTGCGGCGGGTCCGTCGCGGGCGTCCTTGGTCGTAATAACACGCATTCTCCGATAGGCATTCTCACAGAGCACGTTGTAAATTCCACTAACATCCGATCCCGAATGCCCGCCTGCGATCACCCGCGCACACCCGCGCGGGGCCCGCCGCGTTTCGGCGACGCGCCCGCCCGGCGGTGCCCGCGCGGGCCCGCCGCGGTTCGGCGCTCTGTGTATATACGACGACCTGCGCGGGTCCCGCGATGAAAACGACATGCTCGGCGCCCGACCCGCTCCCGCACAATGTGTGAATTGCGCTTAAGGGCTAAAATTCCATTTTTCTTATTTTAAGATTGTGTTGTAAATATTCAGAATATTTAAGTACCTACCTACATATGTCCTTCCTACTTGGTTATCATGTTATCAATGAGAAAGTGTGTTGATTTGTTAATGTTATTATTTTCTTATTTTAAGGTTGTTTGTGTTGTAAATATTTCGAATATAGGTACTTGCGTATTTCCTGTCGTAAATTTAAAAATAAATGTTAACTTTTATGCTTTTAGCATATTAACTTAGCCTGGCTGGTGTTAGTTTAGTATTTGTCCTGTCAATGAAGCAGGTAGTTAATTTTGTGAATTGGGGTTAATAGGTATTGTTTTTTTTTACGGAAAAAACATAATGAATATCCTATGACTGCCTATGACGCGAAGAAGTCGTTTTAATATAGATCGTAGAATTAGGGATAATAATAGAAACAATTTACGTCTTAAAGATGAAATCAAAGAAGAAAGGGAAATCAGGCTGTGTAATAGAAGAGAAAGTAATTATTTGCAAAGAAATAGAGAATCGTCTATTGACTGTGACATTCGTCTTATAGTTGATAGGGATAGACATAGATCTTAGCGAGCCAGGGAATCTTCTACTGAACGTGACGTTCGGCTTATAGGCGACAGGGATGGATATAGATCTCCGAGAGTCAGAGAATCTGCTACTGAACATGAACGTGGGTCCACAAGTACTTCTAATTTATGGCCAAATAAAGTGAATTCTGCATTCCTCTGCAAACCTCTATGCAAATGCACCTATCTAAAAAATATATCACCATTTGAAAAGTATATTATTCCAGATGAACTTGGGTTATTTCTACTTATACTTAACGAAGCGAAGCGAGGGCGGGTCGCTAGTCATGTATAATTAATAGTTATTTAATATTAAACTTAATGTGAGAGTAAAGATCAAGTGTATAAATCTTTGCTACGACTTAACTTGATCATTAAAGCACGTGATTATTGGGTAATAACGACCAATTTCAATTGGCACAGACTATAAGTAGGTAAGTACACGTTTTTAGGGTTCCGTACCTACCTCAAAAGGAAAAAACGGAACCCTTATAGGATCACTTTGTTGTCCGTCTGTCTGTCAATACCCTTTATCTCGAGAACGCGTAAAGATATCGAGTTAAAATTTAAACCATATACTCAAATCTACAGTCCCTTGAAGCTGTGAAAAAATCAAACTTCCATGTTAACGTAAAAAAAAGATACGGCCGTTTTTGCCGCAAAAAACGTATATTTTGACACTCTCAAGGGAATCAAAATGTATAGGGTATTTTCCGTTGACCTAGAACTGTGAAATTTGGCAAGTAATACCGCCTTATACTACAAATATAGGAAAAAATCTGAAAACCCAAAATTTTTAATTAATTCACTAAAAAACAGGGTATCAAAGAACGGCGGCGGTGCAAATTTTGAATTGAGTTTACCGTGTGATGTGCGGAACCCTCGGTGGGCGAGTCCGACTCGCCTTGACCGGTTTTTTTGGATAATAAATGCGATTCAGAAACGTGATGTATGATTAATACTTACGCTCGTGCTGGCGCTTCTAATCATAGTTGTGTTATTATTGTCTGTCCGTCTGTTATTAATAATACTTAATAACGCTCCCGTTCTAGATCAATAAGCTGTGTCCATTCTCACACCAATCGCTCGATCACTCGGCCAATATGCGCATGAGTCACCGTTCCAGATTATAATCCGATTTCAGACAATAAGCTAGGCGACGATGTCGTGCCTAGTTTTTAATGGTCGGACATGTTTATTACCAGACTTTATCTACACAAATATCATAGTTCCTCTATTTATAATGCGTTCAAAACCCATAGGCAATGACCAGCATTACCTGTGGTAGTAGATGACAGCGATGACAGCTGTTAATTTTGGAAGATGTTCCAAAGGATCTCATTAGCTTACAATATTCGATAACGTAATTAAATTACTAATGATAGTCATCTGTCTTTCGGCTTCTGAGCCCATCTTATTTTGTACGCGACTCTGCGTAATTGGCATAACAACACTCGTGTGATCTATTATGAAACTCGCCTTGCGGCTCGTTTCATAAACTACACTCATGTCATTACGCAACTGTCACGTAAACTACTATTAATAAATAACTAAATGAAACGCAAGCTTTAAAAACCCGACTGCATTTTTTACACTGACGACGATTTACCTAATGTTAATTGTTGTTATTTAAATTTGAACAGTTTAGGTATCCTATGTCACCCGGGATGGTCAAAGAATTCTAATGATACCACACAAATCAAAATCGGCGCAGGCGTTTAGAAGTTATGGTGGAATAAAGAATCGTAGATTCTGACCAGTGAGTGGTGAATTGTTGCCATGTGAAGAATTAGACAAAAATGCTTGTGTCTCGACTCGCTGGTCAGACTCTAGGTACATACATACATACATTAAATCACGCCTGTTTCCCAGAGGGGTAGGCAGAGACCACATACATACATGAACCCTGAAAACATTACACTCATTTTTTTGGGTAGTTGTGTAAAAAATGAGGACGTTCTCTATTTTTTTTTTTTTTGCGTGTATATTACTCGATTTCTCTGCTCTTTGTCGACCTTTTTTTTTTTTTTATTAATAGGGTACTATGTCTCAGGTTCTATTTAGATTTTGTCAAGATCAGCCCCCTATTTGACCATATTGACAATGATAGGTAACAGGTGATAATTCGGAATACATTGCAGAGTTAACGAGTTTTCACTTCAGTGGGATTTTTATCAGTTACGCCATGTACACTGAAATGTCACCTGTCACCTGTCACTGTCAGGATGGTAAATAGGGGGCAGGTCATGGGATACTCTGGTGACGGAACCAGTAATGGACAAGGCACCAGTAATGGACACTTGATTCTTATTGTACAGAAGATAAGGGTTATTTATTTGTTTTGCAACAATCAATTCAGGACCGTATGAAATTTGAATTAAGAGTGAAGTGTCCATTACTGGTGCCTGTCAGCTAAAAGTGTCCATCATTGGTGCCGTCAACCTACTTCTAAGATTTATTCTTATTTTGTAACTACAGTACCTAGTTACTACCCTAGTTATAACCGCGACTTCGTCCACGATTACAACCTACTGCTCCTCTATTCAAGGCGATAAAATCCAAACGTATTTGACCTGTAATGGTATTGTTTTTATTAAAAACAGTTAAAAACTTTTTAAATCGGCCGCCATTACTGTCAAGAAAATAAGAGCTATCAAAACGTTGACAATACGATAACAGGTCAATAACTATATGAAAAGCAAGCTTTGAAAACCCGACTGCATTTTTTATACTGTCGTCGATATACCTACATATATTAATAATTGTCATTTTGCCATTGTCGTTATTTCAATTTTAACAGTTTAGGTATCCTATGTCACCCGGGATGACGTAAGGATTCTAACGATACCTCCCACATATAAATCGGTCAAGGGATTTAGAAGTTATAGTGGAATAAAGAAACTCACATACATACATACAAACATGAAACCCTGAAAACATTACACTCCTTTTTTGGGGCAGTCGTGTAAAATCGAGGTTTGTACCGTCTTGAAGAGAGGCCCTGTAAAGTACAATCATTTTCTTCATAGCGATCGGCAATGTTCGTTTTTCAATGACACACCAGTGACGAATATACTGTCAGTTGCGAGTGTAAGCGTGATAGCGCCATTGCCATATACGAATTATCGCAGCGATTAAAGTGACAAGGTACTAAAGTGTATACATATTTATGAACTCGACTGTATATATTTTTACTGTATAATAAAACCTTATTGTCAGTTATCTAGGCTACATTAATACATTGTTGCAGAGGATAGAAAGTACACGATTTTTGGACGAGTCATATAGAGGGCCGAAACGTAGTTGAGGCCCTCTAGTGTACGAGTTCATAAATTGCACTTTCTACCGAGGCAGACATAGTGCTTTTCACAACTACTGAGAGGAAATAAAATAAAAATTCATATTCAAAACTCAAATTTTAATTCATGTGACATCACCGCCAATTTTACCATAGATAACTTTTTTTTAATCTGGACCCCTATTCTCGTGGCTCTCGAGATTAATAAACTAACATGCGAGATGAAGATGTCACCTCCATATAAAATTGTATTTGTTTCGCCATATCTCCCATGTAATTTCATCTCTAGTGGTTCGAGATTAGGGGCCAAGTTTGAATTACATTTACAAAAAAAAGCAGTGACATAGTTTTTAGTCTGTGTATCTTTTAGCAAAAATACACCTAATATTGTACGACACAAAATGGTGTGTTCTGATTGGTCGATTTAAATTAGCCATTTTAAGGAGCTATGACACAAAAATTGATTGATTGATTTTCATTGGTTCTTAAAGTTGGACAACAATGTTCTCAACCAATCAGCAAACACGCCGACAAAAACATTCTTGGCTTATAAGTGACGTTTTTTGACCCCAAACAAGACCATCCATGGCCATATTTTCGAGCAGTGTTGTGAAAAAACTATTTTTTACCAAATGTCAAATCGATTTATACCCAGACAAACACTTTTGTGCAATATTATGAGTACCTACCTACTTAAGGACAAAGCGATATGTATTATCGTGTTAATGCTATGAATGTATCATTTTATCTCAACAACAATGATAATAGGTAAATTGTGGATATCAAATTCGCAATGAACACCGAATAATTATGTACCTATTAAATTTACTATTAAATTTTATATTAATTAGGTAGTTTTAATTATTTAAGTCAGTTTTTAATGTAGATAGTGAATACCTTTATCTTACCTTTACCTTTAACTTTTACTTATCGTTATAATCTAAGTATTTATCAATTTATTAATTTAGGGGCGCCTGAATAAGCAACAAAAAAAATAGCTGAAAACTAACAAAAATGCAAAAAGATATGCCCCGGGTGAGGATCGAACTCACGACCTTAAGATTATGAGACTTACGCGCTGCCTACTGCGCTACCGAGGCGATGATGCAATCGACGAAATAGGCGTTTGGTCTCCGCCAATTTGTTTACTGGCCATTATTTTCTTGTAAATTAAAATATGTTTTATTTTTAAAAGTGTTGGGGTTGGTGCGGATGTAATGGTATGTGTTAAAAAAGTGTAAGTTCCAAAGAATCGGTGGAATAGTTTGTTGTTTTATATCATAAATCATAATGTAGGTATGTATATTAGGTAGGTACAAATAGGCAGGTATTGTGTTATGCCGTATTTGACCTCCTGTAGAATAAACGGTCAAACCAAAAAAAAACGACCCAACTTCATTTACAGACCGCCATAATCACCCATACCCAATAACAACTGGCCAAAAATAAATTTCGACCAGCACCGAAAATTTAAAAACAAAAAGCGTTCGAATTTCAAAAAGCAACAGTCGCATGTTGGCAACGGTGCGACCGCAACTATTGGCGGGCGCGTGCAATTGACAGGGCTGCTCAATTTATGGGCCGTACTGTCTACCGGCCGGCGGCAAAGAGTGGGTAGTTCTAGAAATGACTATTCATTGTCGGTATAACTTTGCTAGTTATTCAGGGATAGATTATTAGATCGTAGTGTAGGAGGTAAAGTGATAAGCTAACGTCATCCATGAACGATTTGCTATCATTATTTTTTTATAAGGAATTTTTTGGACCTTGTAAAAAAACACACAAAAGTAAAAACGCCGAAGTATGTAGTTACCTAATTTTAATATGATCCGAGTGTCAGAAAATAATGTAACTACATACCTTATTCTAAGAAACTTAGCTTATTGAATACTTCGTGTATTTATAATAGACGGGTTTTCTTAAGGTTTTCTTTTCACCCGACTCTGAAAATTCAAAAGGAAAATGAGTTGAACAATCTTCAGTTACTACTTCCTGACCCTCATTTCAGAAGTATTGTTCACTTCCAGTGCATCTAAATGCATGTTGCAAGCCACTGTTTAATTAATTCTCGCATTGGGATAGTGTGAATTTTGACTGCAACTGAAGTCAACGGTTATTTGTTTTGTCGTTTTAATTAACGCCTACGACCCGGCGTTTGAGCGCCCCTGCATTTCAGATTTTTTTTTAACTAAAGTAAGCGAAGTTTAGGTATTGAAAATGTTCAAAATTTGAATATCTTTATGAAGTCAACGAATTATTATAAAACAGAAGCTCTTCTTAAGACAGTATTTTTCTGTAATAGTTTTGTAGATAGTAATAGACATGTTCGATATTTGAAAACGTACTTGTCTACATTTTTTAGCTTGTGTGATGTGCCAGACTTTAATGACTGCAAAGTTAACGTCAAGTCATACATATCTGTTACTTTTGACGCATCTTAAGATTTCTTAATGTATTGTAATGTTTAGTATTACTTTATTTTCAGCAACCTCTTTTTCCTTGCCATGTTTTTTTATACCTACATTTCATTTACAGCGATCACAAGGATTCGTTTTAATGAAAAAACAACTTGATACTGATAAAAAACATCCCCGTTTTTATTCAATTAAAGGAAGATAAAGTAATTAACGCATAAATCAGCCCTCCATAGATCGCAGAAAAGTCTATCTTCATTAAAAAAAAGGAATAAATCAAGCGAGAGATAAACCGAAGAAAATAATTAGCTACGGGATCGCTTTGCTAATTAAAAATAAATATCAAATGAAGCAATCAACATGGCCGTTCGATTTACGACGAAAATGGTAAGATGCAAAAACGATGGTACATACAAATACGTTGTAAGTAAAAATTATATTTAAATTACACGCTAAGAGCAGGGGTGGCCAACTTGGTTAGACCCAAGATCTACTGTTCGGTTTACATTCATTTGGCATAATCATCATTTGGCATACTCATCATTTGGCATAATCATCTCTTAGCATACAGTCCTTTTTTCTGAAACCGTATACTTTTCTACTGTATGCTAAGAGATGATTATGCCAAATGATGAGTATGCCAAATGATGATTATGCCAAAAAAAGTTATGCCAGATGAATGTAAACCGAACAGTAGATCTATATTTGTCACTCGTGTGTCATAGAAAAACGATGATTGCCGATCGCTATTAAGAAAATGGTTGCACTGTACCTACATGCCTTAGAAAAATAAAAACTATAACAAACAATAAAACATAAATCAAATAACAAGGAATTATAAATTTGAACCGCAAACAAATTTAAAATATGTCTAACTAAAACTTCTATATATTATTATCTTAGCATTAGTTTAATATATTCTTTACATGTTAATAAAATATCAATATTATTATGATTTATTATAAATTGTCGCAAAGAAAGTCTCGATGAATCAAGACTAAGGTTTTATATGTACCTATAGTAAATTTATGTTTATGTACGGCTGTTGCAAAAAACTCACATAAACCAAAGCGAAGCGAGGGCCGGCCGCTAGTATATTCTAAAAAGTTTGTATGGCAGCCGGCAAGCGGGGTTCAAGGCATTAAGAAAAACGATTGCGTTTTTAAGACGGCCGCCATTTTGAAATTGATTTTTCATTAACACTAACGAATTTAAGGAGGGTGCTTCGGACACCCGGCGGATAAATAAGAAAAACATTGCAGTAGCTCGCAGACACTTTATAAGATGTCTGTCTTTCTGTTTGTTTACGTATTAGAAGTAGTTTTTGTGTTTTTTTGGTGCTTTTGTGGTTCCGTACAAAGTTGGTATAAAGGAACCCTTATGGTGAGATTTCGGTGGCTGTCTGGAATCTGGATGTAGGTATTTCACAGCAGTTTTTCTCTGAAAGTATAGAATAGAAGCTACCAACTTGAAATTTGGCATAGTTGTATAACTTGCTTGCCCCCATCAGTTTTTAGTAAAGACTATGATGAAATTAACGATCTATTTGCAAATGTAGTGCATAGTCAGACGACATTGGTTTTCGTATTTATATTGCTTTTACCCGTCTACGGCAAAGGGAGAGGAGGGTTATGATTTGAGCGGTCTATGTGTGTAAGTATATTTGTATGTTCGTCTGTTCCCTCGTAGCTCCTAGATTAGCCCTCAGATTTTAACAAATGAGGTGTCGTTATCTTCGCCTTAATGTTCTGCGTGTTATTATGTAACGTCATATAAAATATTACGATCAGCATCCTTCCTGCTAACAAGCTAATAAAAAGTATTTCGTAGGAAAGCAAGGAATTATTACAGAAATGTACACGCAATTGGAATTCAACTACGAAATATAATTTTATTCGCTTGGTACAGTAGAGTTCATAAATATGTTGTATACTTAAGTACCTTGTCACTTTAATCTCTGTGTCAATTCATATACGGCAGCTTAAACATGACTATAAATAGACAAGGTACTAAAGTGTACACATATTATTTATGAAGACTAGCAGGAAGGATCGTAATGAGCAGCTTAGTTCCATTCAAAGACTGTTCGTCACTAGAACAAGAAGTTGTTTCTATTCAGTGAAGTCAGACAAGTCGCTTAGCGCTAACGTAAAAGATTATCGAAAACTGTCAAAATGTACGGAATTGACGTAGGCGCTCGACGCGACCGTCTGACAGCTTACGTCAATCCTCTACATTTTTAATAACGATAACGAACGCCGAATGCATCTTGTCTACGGCCTCTGACTGAAATGGTAGTAAATGGTATAAAACACTACAATATTCCAAACTAACCAAGGCTTCAGTTTTTTCATTATTCATTTCTCTTGAGTGTATAATCATTTATGGTCGAATTGAGAAGTTGCTATACATTTTAGCGCATTGTCGCTATTGGCATACTACAATTAAACTTTACGTAATGAATCTAATGATGACAGCGACCAGTTACTTTAATGTATAGTTACTTCTGAATTCGACTGTACGATTAATATATTCAGTCAAGGAATTTAATTTGTGACCCACTTTAGGTCCAAAGTCAATCTGACATTCTACAGCAGTAAGGTTGAGTTTCCTGTCAATTACAAATGACTTGACATCTCTATTGACAATGACATCTTCAAGCAGATTTTCTTTGAAAAGGGTAGCAAATTAACTTCCGTGACCGTACATAGCAAACATAAATTCTGGGTATATTCCGTTTGGCCAAAATATTTTTGGTCAAATGTATCATTTCCCAAATTTTCTTATCTCAAGAATTTTTCGACGCAGTTGATTTATTTCTTATGTCGTCACAAAATTTAACCTAACCTAATAGACATAGCAAACGGCTTCGACATCCCAGATAATATGAAACAAAAATAATACAAATTGCTTTTAGTTAAATAAAAATTTGGGCAATGATACATTTGACCAAAAATATTTTGGCCAAACGGCGGGAATAAATTCTAGTTACATCGATAAATAAGCCGGGGTACATCTCGAATAGATGTAGCCACATTAAGGAGTTAGCCTCGGGCAGTGCTTCTTTTTAAATGAAGAGGAAAATTTTAATTTCCTATCGCGTACTGCTTGAGGGATGGGGTGGTGGTGGAGTTTTCGTGTCGATAAATTATTGTTTTTAGGGTTCCAAACCTATATAAGATCACTTATGTGTCCGCCAATAGTCTGTCACTGAGTTTTTTTTTAATTATACTTACCAATGTGACTTACGTAGGATGTAATGAGTAATTAATTTTATACGATAAAGAAAACTTACCCCACATGTAATTATTTGTCATAAATTGAAAATTTCGTTTAAACAATATTAGTCTCAGAATTTATTGGCTTTGAGTATTATTTACCTAATCAAGAGTACGTTTGGCACTTAACCTTATTTATTATTTATTTATTTATTTAATCTTTATTGCACACAAATACAAATTAGATACCTTCGATGAGCTTTTCTATTTATCTTTTTTTTCACAGGATATTTGTACGTCATAACGCATACATTAGGCTAAGAAAATCTCAGTTCATAAACGAAAAAGCACCAAAAGAGAGGAGAAAAATAGAAGCTTTAAACGATTACGTAATACTGTATCGTCAGGCAATAAACAACAGTTTGGAGATCAAGAATCTGGGACGCGTCTATCGAACAAACGATGACATCAGCATAATGAACTCTGTCTGAGCCGCTTGCGCAGCGATCGTGCTGGAACCAGTAAGTCATCAGACAACGAGCAATAGGGATGATGACAGGTAACCACCTATTTCACTAACCTGACATTAGAAGCACTTTGAACTAGGAACTCGTCGACTCACCTATCACCTGTCAGCAAAACAGTGGCTAGGTCAAATCAGCTACTTTTAAGAATGTGTCGAAATAATAGCATGTAGATACTGAGTGGAGATTTATATAAAGTCACAAACCTTTTTTTCTCGAATACCACTCGCATTCATCCAGTTTCATAAATACTCATAAGCACTAACGTGCCATTAGTACACCTTCAGTCACTTTATAATTTGCCATGGTACAAAGTGACAGCTCATGGCTTAAGGTGACATAAAATTAAGTGAAAATCGTGCAACTAGGCATTAGTTTTCATTAATCGTACAATTTAAGAACTCTATAAAAAATCTGATACTTGGTATACTTGTGACAAGAAAGAAAGATGTTATCTGAAGATCGAAAAATACTCATGTTACATATGCAAAAAGGAACTTTACTAACTGAATAGGTAGTTTTGAATTTGTATTATTTAAGAAGAAGAGGAAGAAGAAGACATAACAACACATTAAAACATAATACATTTATTCACCAACCATAAGACACACATATACAAATGATTAAAAAAAACAGTTAAGGTAACAGGGATAGCACGCATGCGTCCTCGCGGCGGTGAAACGGACACTGGCTCAGCAAAATGCTGAGGTGTCAGACACCTACAGCGCTGATTTTCAGCCAGTACCGGCAGTGACTCACGGAATGCTGTGCAAACATACAATATTATACGTGTAAAATACTTACATAATACTTATAGCGGAAAATAACAATAAGAAATAAAACGCATATATAAATACCGATATACAGCCTTGATAAGCCTAAAAAATAGTTAAAGGGTTATTTTAAAAGCAACAGGTTAGAATATTAAAGTGTATAGGTAGTATTTGAGTTGCTTACTGTTCTTAGCATAACAGTCTAAGCTACTATCGAACCAATGATAATTGATTGAATTGTATTGCACACATTTTATGCATTCATTCTACATTGTTGGGCGAGCGTGTCATTGCCTTGATTTAATCATTGACGGCGAATTACAGCTGATTTGTTTATGGCACTTAGATTTGTGAGGCATTTTGATGACAGTTTGATCCTTTGATGATTGTCAATGGCTGGGTCAATGTGTATTATTAAGTAGTGGAACAAATTTATAGTTCTGCCCTCATTAGAAAAAAGGGCGTATGTCTCATAGAATCGCAAATGTATTAGTGACCTAATTTCTTAAGACATTGGGTTCTATTTGCTTTGACTATCAATTTGCAATTGCGTCCTTTTTCTTTACAAGGGCAGAGTTATGATCAAACGTGTATTGAAATTATTTACATCACTCATGCCTTTTTTGCGTAATGAGTTTTTTGCGAAATCTTGAAAGTTTTAGATATGGGATTTTGATTTTTGGTGGCACTTATATTAACGTTCTAAGACTACACAATTGACAGAGTTAATTAACTATATAACGGACGTTCTTAGGTACGTCATATCTAATCTGAGATTGATATTTGTTTTTTTTTTGTGTGGAGCTGTTTTCTAAAAACTATAAAGTTAATTATTTTTGAAGAGGGCAGAGCTGAAAAAAGCTAGAAAGTCTAATCGAAAACTCTTAAAAAAACTGGTACTAAAACATTTAATTGCAGCGCATCTTTTCTTATCGATATCGTAAGTCCGTCGATAACTCGTCCCATCACTAGCTAACCTCCGTCGTTAAAAATATTGCTGTTTGAACGTCGGTTTCGTTTAGCGGTTTAATAAATTTGGAAAATTAAAGATTCATATCTACTTCACTAGTTAATACGCGCGGCATCCCTCGATGGAGAAACGGGGGATGTAGATTAAGGAGTTCGGGTTTTAAAGTACGAATGGAAAAAAAATAACCCCAAAAAAGGGGGATGCTTTAAGTTAATCTTGTATCTGTGTATCTGTCTGTGGCATCTTAGCTCCCAAACGGATATACCAATTTAAACGCGGTGTTTTAATAAAGATGCTGAATTAATAATTATTCTCCAGTAGTTGCCTCAATGCGTTTGGTAAAAACAGGGGTGTTCTTTAACAAAAAACAAGCTTTCAAAACCCGACTGTTGCTAACCAACTTTAAATCGTTATAAATCCTAAATGATCATTCAAAATGAAAAATAATGACAGAAACCTAAAGATGATTTTTAAATCGCTATTCAATGATACCCACTTGTCATACTTGGTCGACTTTATTTTATTTTATTTGTACAACATGGCGTCTAGTTGCTGGCATATTGAATTTTGATTACTGTCATATCTTCATTGACACTCACCAGATTAAGACAAATCGATTGACACAAGAATCATCAAAATCGGACAACGGGTTTAGTTTTTATAGTGCCACAAAGGAACAAACATACATATATAGGCTGTGAAACACACTACCCTACTTCTTCTAGTTCTATAATGGTTATTAGTTTCATGAATATCGGTTAAGCCGTTTAAAGATGTCCGCTCTGAAAGAAGACGTCACTATTGTATCATGTTTTTTTAAATCTATTGAACAGTTATTAATGACATACTTTTGCTGCCCACTATAACTTCATCATCATCATCATCACCATCAGCCCAATTTAGTCCAGTGCTGGACATAAGCTTCTCGCCACGCCACTGAGCTCGGTCTTGAGTTCCGCTCCCACAGACAGCCACTTTTCGTATGTCATCGCTTCACCTTGCTAACTGTAACTTGAAACCCAAAAAAATTTATTAACAAACGAGTCTAAACTCGACGGATCGCAACGGTTTGTTCTGCTTTTGTTTAGCACCAAGCAAAAATGAAACCAGCTTCCAAGTATTTGACAATAGAGTCTGGCCAGTAAAAGTTGGCAATGAAAAATAACCTCAAATTTTTAAAAAATAGGATTGGCAACCCATTTTTTAGCAAAACGAAAACCATTTTTTATTCCATTCATTCACAAGGTTACCTACCAGTGAAAAACGAGATGGTGACAGGTTTTCTTTTTGCTAAAAAATGGGCTGCAATAGCAAAATTTTAAATTTGCCGCTATTTTCCATTGCCAACTTATACTGGCCAGACTCTACCTCTTAAATTATTTTTTCACTTATTTTATTAATTTAGTTACTTTTTTTCTGGTGTTTCAGGACAATAGTAACGTGTTTATTGAATGCTTTGTCATAGTGTAATTAAGTATGTATATAACTAGTTATCCTTCGTAAGTCACATTAGAATATCCCAAGCAACCCGCCTGGCTCCCTTGAATACCAGCATTACCAGCCAGAGCCTCTATTCCAGGCGGTAAAAACCATATCGTCTTTGACCTGTTATGGTATTGTGTTCAACTCGGCCGCCATTACTGTCAAGTAAATAAGAGTTATCAAAACGTTGACAATACGATAACAGGTCAAAGACGATATGTTTTTACCACAGAATAAAGCCTAACGGCGTAGAAACCGTACTAAATAAGCAGAAAATACATTATGGTTCACTTCTTTTTAATTATGGTTTTCATAGTGAATTGGAAAGACATGAATCTATAGCTGTTCTTTCGTTAGTTGGTACATCGTCACAAGTAAGGCGTGATTTGGACCTATAAGCACCTATAGTATTTGGACCTATAGACAAGGAAAGACAAATCCTTTGTATAGGAAGGACAAAGAAGTCCCTGTGTAAAACCTTGTGATAATTACAGTTAAAGAAGAAAATACAGCCTACTTTTTGTTTAATTTTTTCTCATGTAATACGTCATCTAAAAAGTAGAGAAAGATAGCTGACGCAAAGTACGTCTTATAGTCCGGTTTCTATGTTTCTTATTCTGTGGTTTTTACCGCCCTGAATCTCGTAGGCCAACTATGCCAACTATTTTGCTGAATTGAGACCATCTCTTTTAATTTATTGGTGTCGCTTGTTCTGAGATAAAAACTAGTTTTATTATGTCATTGTACCTTTTCTATTATGCACCGTTGCGTTGATGTGTTAGTCGAATATACGTTTTTCTATTCTATTCCATTCTATAAACTACAATATTAATACAAGTAGTACTCTATCTATCGCTGGCAACTGAAAGTGTGAAAGCAACAGCCGAGTTACATAAAACTCCGGTTTTACGATACGTACCTAATCAATATCTACAGCAATAAAAACTCTTTTATCTACACACATATCATAAGTCCTCTATTATGCGTTCAAAACCCGTAGGCAATGACCAGCATTACCTGTGGCAATAGGTGACAGCGATGACAGCTGTTAATTTTGGAAGATGTTCCAAATTTGGATCTCATTACCTTACAATATTCGATAACGTACAGGTACATTCACTAAAGTTGGCCCGAATGGAATGAACAAAAGTAATGTCACCTATCACTGTGTGAGTGCCGTCCTTTGAACAGATGTTCAAATTTAAAACCTAAAATCTGTTATTATTTTACACACTTGTATAGTTTCGTTCACTCATTCAATCCATTCGTGCCAACTCATATGAATCGACCTGTAATTTCTTAATTACGTTACAGCTGTCATCGCTGTCACCTAACCACAGGTAAAGTAATGCTAGTCATTTGCCTTTCGGCTTCTGAACCCATCTTAGAGTACTTATAAATGTGTAGATAAAGTATTGGACGCGACTTTGCGTAATTAGCATTACCTACAACACTCGTGTGATCTATTATGAAACTCAACTTGCGGCTCGTTTCATAAACCACACTCTTGTTGTAATGCCTGTCATTACGCAACCGTCACGTAAACTACTATTGCATTTCACCAAAATGTACATTTTCTCAAACTTGAATGCATCCTTTAAATGCATTGAAAGGGCGCCGCGAAAGCAATCTTTTACCAAAAGTTTAGCTTGCATTTACATGCAGCAACCTTAAAAGGATCGAGCTCAATTAATTTCTTCCTGGGTTTTCAATACTCCGCCAAAGGCTGCATATAAGACTTTATTATAACTTAAGAAAGTTCTGGAAATGGTTTGCTCCGTGAACGGATCGCAAGTTTTACCCAGGAATACTTTGTAAACAAAATGAATAGGTTATCAAGTTGAATTAGCAGCATGAAGTGGCAGTGGGCCGGTCATTTATGCCGCAGAGCCGATAATCGCTGGAGTTATCGTATTCTTGAGTGGAGACCGCGAATCGGCAAACGTAGTGTAGACGCCCTCAGACTAGGTGGAGCGACGATCTTCGCAAGAGCTGGATGAGAGTGCCCACGAATCGTGCTCGCTGGCGTGCAATGGGAGAGGCCTATGTCCAGCTGATGATGATGATGATGATGATGATGATGATCAAGTTGAAAATGTCGTATAGCTAATGACGTACGTTTGACGCCAATTTCGGCAAAACAAGACGACGCGTTTCTGTCACCTTGGTGTTAGTGTTGAGTTTTATATTGTTATAAGGTACTTGTAATAATGGGCCTCGTTGCTCGAAATAAAAATATCTTGTTCTTATTCTTATATTATAGATAAAACAAAACGCTAGGGTAGATCTCCATGTGCATAGAACGAAAAGTTTGATCTAATCTTATTTAGCAAATGTATTGACAGCAATCCAGTACTTAGTTACAGAGATGAAAAGGTAAAAAAAAACAATAAACGAGATAATCTGTATAAGCATCATAGTAAATTAAGTTACAAATCTTATTAGTCAGTACCTTTTCGCTTCAACGCTTTGATCAAATTATAAATTTATCGGGTGCCCTTCATCTGGCATAACTATTTTTGGCATAATCATCATTTGGCATACTCATCATTTGGCATAATCATCATTTGGCATAATCATCTTTTAGCATACAGTCTTTTTTTCTGAAACCGTATACTTTTTTCAGGATTATTTAAAATATCATTGCATAGAACCCATTACGTTAGGATAGGTTTAATTTAAACAATCCTGAAAAGTATACGGTTTCAGAAAAAAGACTGTATGCTAAAAGATGATTATGCCAAATGATGATTATGCCAAATGATGAGTATGCCAAATGATCATTATGCCAAAAATAATTATGCCACATGAATGTAAACCAAATTTAACGTGTGTGAATTGTATATCTATTTATTTATCCCAAACTGATAGAGTGATTCTGACGGATTTTCTTTTGAAACCTAGTTTAAAAAGGATGGTTCTAAGCTAGGTTATATGAAAATCTGATGAGCCGTTTGAGAGATATCAGCTCTGGAAGTAAGGGTCGCTTTATAGGTACCATAAAAACGTTTTGTGAAAAATTACCTGACTAATGTTGAAAACTGCATTTAAAATCCGTTGCGTACTTTGAAAGATCTAACCGTACAATGTACATACAGAGGGACAGACAGCGAGAAGAAACTTTGTTACAAGCTTTTATTTAACTTGCACTGTTCGTATGTATGTTTGTTAGTTGGGTCTATATTGACTGACATAATTATTTTTAGTCATAATGTACTTTAGGTCATAATCATCGCAAGTCATAACGTGTTTTTTTAAAGAAACTGTTACTTTTCAGGATTTTTATAAATCAGACCTAACCTTGCCTAGCCTTGTCTACACGTTAGATATTGCACAAATTCTGAAAAGTTTACGGTTTCAGCGATATAAAAAATTATGACTATCAAAAATGATGTCAACAATTACATTATGACCAATAAAATTATGGGAAACAAAGGGCTCCCTTGTAAGTTGTCCGTCAAGATTTGCAAGTCAATTTTGAGCCAGTTCCCGTTAATGGAATGGGCTGAAATTTGGACCACATTATGTAACCCGATGACAATGCAATAGCATGATATATGCAGCATGATGGAGTCGGAATAGGGTCTCCGCTATATTTAACGTAGACCCACCGTCTTGATAAGCAGACGACTTTGCAAAAAAAAGTACATTTGACGGCAAAAGCTTGACGGATACTTATTTTTCTCCCACGTGCTCGGAAATGTTAACCTTACTGTTGTCAAATCATTGTAAGTTGAGTAAGTTCCAGGTCCAGGCAAAAAAAAAAAAAACAAAGTTATTATTTACCAACTGCAGCGGCCGCGAAAATGTATGAAATTTCATTACGTACCTGGTGTTTTACTTTTTGAAACCATGTTTGGACTAGGATAACTATCTCCAAACAGCCAAACGTGCAATCTAAATTCTTACTTGTATATTTTTTACATTTTAAATGTCATAGACTAAAAAGTTAAGCCTTTTCAAACAGCGTTTACAACGCATTTAAAAGTGTGTCAAATAGTTAGACTTTTTTTAAATAGAAATAGCGGTCATAGACAAAATAAATTGCTTAAATGACATAAACGCGTAATAAATGTTATAGTTTAAAGTTAAACTATATTTTATTCAAAATGAATTTATTACGTTTAAATTTGTGATTTTATTTAATGCTTTATTTCAGTGACATACTAAATTGTACGTTTTTGTTATTTTTTTCAAGGAAAGGTTGGGACTGTGTTTAATATTATTAACTATTGTTTTAAATTTCCTCACATTGTTGGAGAAAAGCAGTATACATACAAGCCTCGACCGGGAAGGGCCGTTGCTGGACTCGTATATAGCGCGGCCTCGACTGCGTCTCGGCCATGCTAACTCTACTCGTCCCGCAACGGCCTATTTCCCGGTCTGTGCAGTAATGTACTATTATACTATGTATGTAAAGAGCTTCAGAGTTGTTAAATTTCCCGTCCCATACCGGAACAAGTGGCATCTGGAACTCGAAGGAAATTCTGAAATGTGGATTTTACGAGTTGTGCAGCTTGTTATCGGCAAATGTTTGATTAAACTTGGGAATAACGTTCAATCTTAGTTCTTTAAGTTTGTTTGATTCGCAAATACAGTTCACGTGGGTGGTCTATAACATATACACGTTAAAAGAAAGCTTTAGCTTTTCTTGTAACTGATATTACCCATCATGAAATCGATAAAAATCCCTGATATGTGTCATGATGGCAAAAAATAATAATCTGGGGACAACGTCACACCAATTGACCTAGTCCCAAAGTAAGCTCTAGGCTTGTACTATGGGTACTAGACAACGATATAAATACTTGTACATATATACAAGGGGGTGCTTTAGGTAATCTCCGGCAGAGACCCGGCTAAAGATCGCGGGAACGCGGTGGATGCGAAAAGCACAAGACCGGTCTGAGTGGAGAACCTTGGGGGAGGCCGATGTCCAGCAGTGGACGTCTTTCGGCTGACATGGTGATGATGATGATGATGATATACAAGGAAAACATTCATGACTCAAGAATAATTATTCGAACTCATCACACAAATATCTGCCCTTACCGGGATTTGAACCCACGACCGCTAGCTTCGCAGACAGGGTCACTAATGTGTATCTGTGTTCTGTCTGTGTTAGTTTCTCCTTGATTATTTGGTCAACTGGTAGAGAATGCTATTAGGCATTAAATCCGCCGTTTGTACAATAAAGATTAAATAAATCAATAAAACATGGTGATTTCCTAATTTTAGAGCTGCTAAGGTTACTGTTAAATGGCCAAACCCATATACAAACTAACAAAAATCCACGTCCGAATAAATACATCTGTTTGGGAGGTATGATGCTACCGACACACCCAGATACACAGAGGTTAACATTACAAAAGTAAGACTTATGTGGCCATGGGCTGAGCACATTGCTCTGTTCAGATGGCCCATGGCACTAAAGAGTTCTCAAACGGCGATAATCTCAAAATTAGGTTTGGTAGGCTACCCACAAGGTGTAATAGGACCTTGTACAGGGTCCATCTGGCTCGCTACTACCATCCCATTATTTAACCAAACGCCAAGCATCAGTGTTCGCATTGCTGTGTTCTGGTGTGGAGATAAGACCAGTGAAGTTATAAGCATAGAGGCACTTCATCCTTAGTCCTCAGGGTTGGCCACGCATTTGTCTTAAGATTACAATCTTAAAAGGAGTCTTGAGAATACTTACATGTCTATGGGTTTTCTATAGGCCTTCTCCTTTTTATAAAAAAAAACACAGCAAAAATTATTAAAGGCCAATTTGATAACTAAAGTTCAGGTAATGATATAATTCAATAAAGCTATTCCGATGAGTAAATCTTAACCACCATGACACTAGGTAGCTTTTTATAATGATCATGGGCATATGTATCAAATTCACAATGAACGAACAAATAAAAAAGTACTGAATGTGAAAATTGGTAAAGATTAAAATTGTTTTTTCTTTTGAATTGAAATGAAAAGTGGATATTAAATATTTTAAGATACATCTCAATAGCGCGCTATGCTTACAAAGCTGTTTTTTTTTAACCCTATCAGTTTCTAATAAAACTTACCTAAAAACAAACTGGATTGTACTAGATTGGAGCTCAGTCCACTTATTTAAAATCTACAAAGCAACAGAACTTATGGCTCCTTTGCTCAAGTGTTAAATATATCCCGACTGCATATTAGAGTTTATAAATACTGCACATTACCTTGTCTATTTAATGTCATATTTAAACCGCCAAATATGAACTGTCATAGCGATAAAAGTGACATGGTACTAAACTGTCCACATATTTATGAACTCTATACAATATTCGGCAATCTGTCAAACGGTAAACGTCTCGCTAATCCCGGACCAGCCGCGTCGAATTCAAATTGAACGCGTTCCGTAGGTGTCGACGGAGTGATTGACGGGTAGTCCGATCGAACCCTGTGGAGCCACTGAGAGGGGTTAATACCCCTGCTAGGTCTTTAACGATTCAAAGACGGATTACTGGAGCCTTATAGTTGAATGAGAGAATGAGATGTTCATATGTATGTATGTAAACACTTTATTGTACAAACAAAACAGATAACAATTATAAAATAGACAAAAATATAACAGGGATGTACAAAGGCGAACTTATCCCTATAAGGGATCTCTTCCAGTTAACCTTTGAGCGATTGAGAAATAATTAATTACAACGAATAGCCAAATAAGTACAACACTAAAAGAAATTGCTATAAATATGAATAGATAAAATATATAGACATATATAAATATATACAATAAGCAGGAAAAAGTTTAAGAACAAGTGTCAAGCCAGAACTTCTTTAGTCTAGATTTGAAAGAATCTACAGACTGAGACTGCCTAATTACAGTAGGCAAT
Source organism: Acleris literana (assembly GCA_946894065.1). Lineage (NCBI taxonomy): Eukaryota > Metazoa > Arthropoda > Insecta > Lepidoptera > Tortricidae > Acleris > Acleris literana. The sequence goes on from OX335687.1 coordinate 4,324,620, forward strand.
AAATTCCACAACCGCACAGCGTGAACCGAAAAGGATTTAGAATAAGTTTTGGATATATTAGATCATCAATAAATAAGACGAATAAAGTTATAACTTGACCCATATTGAACTTTACTATACATAATCTAGTAGATTGGAAATCTGGAAATTATAATAACAAAGTCAAAACAAACAAAAAATATCAAAATGATTTAAGGTCATGAGATCTCAAATTTTCAAAATTTTTGTGTTTTTTTTTCATCCAATAGAAAATTCAATCAGAACCCTTGCCTCTAAATTAATATATTGCATAGCAACTATGTGCTTAAACGTAGTTTTTAACGACCAAAATTATAAATTACTTGATTTTACAACACATTTACTAGTACAGTGTTTACTTGGTTAGTTCAATATCAATTTGTATGGTGTGTTTTCAACGCTTATGGCCTGTTGTTTGATCGGTAGTTAAACTAAATAATGGTCAAACAACGTCACTAATGGTTAAAATCTGAAGGAAATGTTTCAAAGGGGTTCGGGTAAAAGTGTCATTTGTAAAATTCATACATTTTCAAGGTGAGCGGCCATTCGTAAAAGTGATAAATTATGGTAGAATTATAAAAAATAAACATATTTTGTTATGTAATGTAATACTCTTAAGTGCATCGGAGCCGAGATATTTAAATATTCATACTTGGGCGTACATTTGTACTAAAAACTGAATACTTAAATCTTTAAAATCCCCGCTCCGATATTATTTAACGCCATAAATTATATACATATATGTGTATTTAGAGGTCCTCTAAATAACTATGTAAAAATCATCAGTGGCCGCTGAAAAAAATAATGGCAATATTCTTCAAACAAATTTACCCAATGCCCTTTTCCATTCCTTTTTCGAATTTTAACAGTTTAGCTACTGATCAAACAACAGGCTCCGTATTATGACTGCCTTTATCGCGGTGGATAAAGCATCTGTTTCTCTCGCACTCACATACTGGTCAGAAAGTGTCAGTTGTTTTATCCACATCGATAAACACGACCATAATAGGCCCGCAGGGCCTTAGTAGGAATGTCAAACTTTGACTTCCAGTTCTGACTTTGGCAGTACTCGGTCCCATATGTACATTTTATCCTTCAAAAAAGGGCCATTCTACTTTTCAGTATACATTTTTGTTATAGTCCGATAAAAAGTATACCGAATTATGAATCCGCGAATCAATAAATAACATGAACTTAGAATGTTTAAGTTTAACGGTTTTCAAAAAAACGACTTAAATTACGCAATTATCGTTGAAAAATCGTGGTAACTCAGTTATAAAATGCACTTTTTCCATAGAAAAGGCGGGGACATCAATGAATTAGGATAATTCTAAATATAAGGTTATTTACGTCCCTTTTTAAGTTTCAAGTTAGAAAACGCAGCACTTTCCCGTTTTTTGAAATAAAAATAGTTTAGTGAGAACGTCACTAAAACTTATGTACAACGAAAAGTATTATGGCCCAAAAACGAGATCAATTGATTGATTGATTGGCCAATTGGCAACAATTTTATTTTTGTTCAATAGCCTATTCATGCTGTATCACCAAAAACTACGATAATGACACTGCCGCTGTTGCTAATGTTGTAATTATGATGAAATGTCATCATGCCTTTGGTACGAAGCGGACACAATTTGGTGTTCCGTCACCCTTTTATATGGTAAAGGCAATCGTACCGTAGTGCGATGAACCTAGTGTGACTATATCATGCTTACTTCATATTTTTAGATATATAGGCAAGAGACCGACGGATGATGTCATTTAGTGCGGCGTGTCTTGAAAAGCGGCCCGCATTTCTTTGGCAAGACAGTCCGTGATGTCCTAGCCGATCTACTCAGATCGTCGATAGTCACTTCCGCAGTGGCACCGATGTGGAGCGCAGACCGGGACCCCGAGGCGAAGACAAACTGAAAGTCGGAGTGTGTTAAGGTCTAGGAAAGTACCAGTGCTTGGCGAGGGATGAGATTGAAGTCAGTGTCCAGCCTCCTTTGTACCGACTGCTATAATTCTAGCATGATAACTAACGGACACTAGTTTAAAATTGACTTGCAAGATTTGTACCGGACAACTTACTTACATTTATATGTACCTATACATATATACGAACAGTGCATTTTAATTAAAAGCTTATAATAACACATTTTTTGAGTGCCAAATAATGCACCAGCCTTATGACGTACAGTACAGAGGGCTCAGACATGATGCACTACGCTAACTAACGTTTCTATTCGATTCGTTTTTAACCCAATCGCGTCACTGGTAGACCACGTGACTTTTCGTATCACGTCATCTTCCAGTGACGCGATTGGTTTAAAAACGAATCGAATAGAAACGTTAGTTAGCGTACTGCATCTTGGCTGAGCCCTCAGGTGATCCATCCAAATGGGTTATTACCAGGAATTCAGAAACTGTAAGAGTTACCGTAGGTAATCTGTTGTTCGGGACCAATGCCTCAATTTAAGAAAAAAAACCTGCTTATCAGGTCTTCTTAAGAAGGTGATTTCATAATATAATGCACAATTGTACTTGCTAAGTACTTCTATCAATGTTAAAAATTGACCGTTATTTAATTTCATGGCATAATAAATTATTTACAAATTATATTCTCCAAGGCTTTATTTTATCTTAATGTGCGGAAATACTGATAGTATTTTAGAGTACATAAACAGTTTAATGCAAAAATTAAAACGAAACTAGTATTTAGGCATCAGATCTAACGTCCAAGACTCTATTAAGGGCGCTGCATACGTAACGTGATCAGGACGTGGACGGGACGGGGACGGGACGTGGTTGCATACATTTTTAGTTTTCCCGTCCCGTCCGTGTAATCGTTGCGTGTGTACGTTCAGATACATTTTCTATGAAACAATATTCGGAAAAATTCCCCGTCCCGTTCCGTCCGAGTAAAATCACGTTACGTATGCAGCGCCCTTTAGTCGACTAAATTAAGCAACCAATATTTTTCTTGGATCTTCACCATTGGTTCCTAATTGGTTCCTAAGCGAAAGTGGGATGGTCGGAAGGGGCCGCCCTAGGCGTACTTTTTCGAATCAAATCGGAGAAATACTGGAAAAGGGCCGAATCTGAAGTACCCGAAGCCGACGTGCATGCATGACTCGATGTATGAATGTGGAAGAAGCGAAAGAGATTTGTCAGGATCGTAGCAGGTGAAAGGAAGTGATCGCTGCCTACCCCTCTGGGAAACGGGTATGATTTAATGTATGTATGTAAATCCTCAGACCGCAAATGCGTTCTCAACCCTGAGGATTTAACCGGAATGCTTATGCTAGTAATTTTGCCGGCTGTCTCATCCTCACACCGGAACACAATGCACAAACTGCTGCTTGGCGGTAGGTTAAAGGATAAAGCCCGTCATATACGAAGCTATAATGACTTTTTACCGACGTGTAAAAGAGCCCGTATGTGGCCAATTTACTGTTTTTTTTTTAAATATTTATAGCTCCGTATGTGACTCACCTTAGATGGTGGTAGCAATCCAGACGGACCTTGCACAAGGTCCTACCAATATAACACTATGCGAGTAGGTTTTCATATGTATCAAAAGTTATTTTGCTATCGATTCGAAACCATAACATTCTATTTTTTCAGGCCAGCCGTTTGAAAAAGGTCTATACATTAAGACCTTTCTCGATATAAATATGAACAAACACTGTACTCGCATGTCAGATCTTGGGGATTTCTACAGCACTAGTTGCGCCAAGCCCCGCTACTTCGTCTGCGAGAAGAACTCTAATAGTGCGCTGCTGGAACGACCATAACTTGCCCAGTCTACAAAAATAGTTGGCTCGGGTTCGATTTCCGATAATTTATGTAATGCTGTGTTTTGGTTGTTTTCTATGTATTAAAGTATTTCTCTCTATAGTATATTTATCTTTGTTTAGTACCCATTAGTACACGCCCAAAGCTTAGTTTAGGACTACGTGGATTTGTCCCCTTTTACTTATTATTTATTCTAAAGTGCCTTTATTTTGTAATCAATCGCATATTTTCTTTTAATTGTCCTATTTTGTCTTATTCCTTATAAATGATTTACATTTTCTAAAAGCAAATAAATCTGTTGTTTAAATTTTATCCTACCCAGATTGAGGGATTCCAAAAAGACGTTCATTGCTGGACATGGGCTACAATAAACGCTTGTCAGTCCCTAGATAAGATGCCTTGCCTTACGCTAACGTAAACGATTTTCGAAAACGTTACGTTTATCCGCTCTATGTTATATAAATTAGAATCGTCTAAAGACGGTCGTCTTGCAGATAATTTGATTCGCGTTTAATTAAATACTGCTCCGATCGAGGGCCGCGAGGAATGCTTGTTATCCGTGATTGGTCGATTGTTTGTTTGTTTATTCTATTTGGTCTTCAAGGGTTTGATTTCTGCTATCTTGTATTAAAAACACAGTTGCGGTAATGTTTGATGAAAGTTTATACAAGGTTTTATTTTTCACGTATATGTGTGTAAGTCAAATCTAGTAAGTAAATTTTGGATAAGTTCCCGCTGTCGGAAAGATATTAAATTTGTAAAGTACACTACAAACATGTCTAAGGAACAAAAATCTGGAGACCTAGTGAAAAGGGTGTTCAGTCTTATGAGGTTCAAGTGAAAAAGGGTCTTTTAGTCCCCGCATGACATACAACCTTTTGTAATATGAGCAAAGTTGACTTAACCCCTTTTTCACTAGGATCCCAGAAATATACCTACATTACTTTGATAACTAATTTGTAACGAATTTGATTCATAGACAACAATGAAACTCTGACAAAGTGAGGTTATAATTCAGTTCTTAAGAAGTCTCATACGATTTGAATCATTACCTACATCACTTTGACATAGTTCTATAGTGACTTATTATTCAAATTTGTTGACTGTACTCTACTGCATTATGGATCGTATTATAAAAAATATAAAGTTCTAAATCCATAATGGGTCATAACATAACATAATACCATTATGGTCATAATAAATTAATATTTTATTTTTTTCTGAAACCGTTGTCTTAAGTTTAAGTTAGGTTTGTTTTTTGACAATCCTGAAAGATTTACGGTTTAAAAATCTTTAGATATAATGATTAGGACCACTATGACATGACGCATTGAAAATGAAAAATGAAAAAAAAAACCCATTACTCTTATGTATTTTGAACTTTATATAATTATGATACGTACCCATTGCACTGCATTTCGATTCATCGCCAAATATCAAAATAATGTAGGGCATATTTCTTAGGACGTAGTGAAAAAGGGTGTAAGTCTATTTTATGTGTAGGGTTTATGTATTAACCCTTTTTTATTACGAGTTAAGTCGACTTAAACCCTTTTTCACTTGATCTTCACAAGACTTATGACCTTTTTCACTAGGACCCCAGATTTTTGATAGGATATTTTAGCACAAAAAAAACAGCCGGTACATCGAATACCTTGAATGCTCTTTTAAATAAAACCATAGGCCCGTAACATAAGGCGTTTTTCCATGGACAACCAGAAGCGCAGTAAAAGTTGTAACAGTGATTACATGTTTCTTGCTTAGCTGGATGCGTGTTTTAAGTCTGGCGGGCTCGTACTACGCCTTTGACGTACGACGTTGTTCACATTATGAGGCTGGGGTTAGTGGAAAAGGGTTTAAGTCTTCTGAAGATCAAGTGAAAAAGGGTTTAAGTGTAGTGTACTCCATTCATGATATACACTTTTTGCATAGGAGTTAAGTCGACTTGACTAATTTACCCTTTTTCATTAGGATTTCATTTTAACCCCCAATCTAAACAAAAGGGGTATTTAAAGTGCAACGTGTGTATCTGTGTATATTTTTAACTGTTGGACCGAAGCAGACAATTAAAAAAAAGAAGATAAAAGATACTAGCGCTTCGCAAGGGACCACTTTAAAAAAGAACTTTAAAGAAGAAAACATATTTAATACAGAAATGACAGGTTTTTATTATATTGTTTGATATTTATATTTTCTATATTTTTCTATATATTTTTTTTTTGTTTTAATTAAGTTTTTTTATGTTCTCAACATAACTGCTATAATTATCGTTGTCTCGGAGCCCGCCTAGTTGTGAATTGATCAATTAAAAAAAACACTGTTTTTTTTAGACATTAAATATTGCTGTCAGTGTCACAATGCGAGCAAGATGTGCATAAGGGTGCTTCCACACGGTCGGTGATGCAATCGCGTTACTAAGGCCACCTTAGACGCCATACTTTATCCGCACTCACAATTAGTTGCCGCAGGTAAAACTATACCACCGAGAGAGGGGTGGAGAGGCCTTAGCTTATTTTTTTTTAAATACTTTGACTAAAAGATACAATATCAAGTTCAAAAGCTTGACTTAGCACAGAAGTTATTCTCAATGAAGGCAAAAAAGCATACAATCTTAAGACTGCAATCCTAGGACTGCAAATGCTTTGCCAACCCTGAGGATTGAGATAGAATGCATATAAGCTAGTAGCTTCACCGGTTGCCTTATCCCGACACCGAAACACAACAATGCGAATACCGCGTCATGGCGGTAGGTTAAAGCAAGATGGTGCATGGTGGTAGCAATCCAGACAGATCTTGCACAAGATTCTACCACCACCTTTCAACCTCCTCTAAAGATGCCCATTTGTGTTTGATTCCTCTTTGGGTCCGCTGTTCTAGGCTTTTGATGTCATCTTCCCATCGTGCGAAAGGTTTCCATCTACCTCTTTTCCGTAATAGGTCTTTCTACGAGCGAAAATATACAAAACACTTACTAAAGCCGACTCCATGGCTCCCCTGTCCCGCCGCTAAGCGTCTCCCGCTGAAGTCGTTTGCAACAAACTCCACACATTTGTGTCACCGGATACAATCCCATTATAATTTTAAATTCTAAGCCCATTTATTTAAGTTTGCTCCCAATCTGCTACCACCTTGATCTTTGATGAGTTTTTAATAAGGACGCGGGGAATTTTGTTTTTTAAGTTATGGTAAGTATTTTTGGCTTCATTTTTCACTTAGGTGACGATATTTTTCAAGAGGGGCTATGTTTGAGCGGGACGTGAAGCCGAATCACTTAAACTGTGCGTTTTTATATGTGTGTGTTAAATATCTTACACAAGAATCGTGTCGTATGTGTGCAGTCTTTACATTACAGTAAATAATTATCTTTGCTAGAATGAAAATATTGCTTTACTATCATACTTAATTCGTAAATTGCTCTAAAATTGTGATGAATGGAACGGATGAATCGTGAAGTTCACCAAAATCAGTTCATCAAAAGGGTCACTTACGAACTATCTTGGTGCAGAAACCAAAAAAAAGTGTTATTTAAATAATACAAAGAAATCGTAAAATATAAATAATTAGATAATTTGAATTGCACAAATAAAGTAATCAATATTAAATTATTACTACCTCTTACGCAAATGCTTCCTCAATCACACCGTAGCCAAATAAAAACGTCGTTAGTATGTAGAGTTGGGGAAAAATTAAGAAATAATAACGCACAGGTGCAAATTTTTCCAACCTTAACGTTTTATTTCCGGGTCGAGATTTTATTGTCATAAATAATAAATTAAACGTGATACAGCGAACAACGTAGCGGTCGTGTAATATGGAACGTCAGTTGCGATTGCCACCATTTGTATAGTCAAACAAGAAAGTCACCAGCTTTGCACCTCAGCGTCATAAAAATATATTCGAAAATTAGTTCACCTGCAGATATTTATGCACATTGCGATTGTATGCGTTGAATCAATTGTTTACGAAAAAACAAAAATAGAGAAAGTACTTTTCAATTTGCGAAATAACTGGAGTTAAATTATCATTTATATAGTTTGTTATCAATCCTACAAGCATTGTTATTGCATTATGTTACATTTTAATTTTTACTGTAGTTACATTCTTTTCAAAACATTCGTAAGAAATATGCAACTTAAAGGTTAAATGTATTATTTTAAATACAAACTCCTTGACTACACTAAGTACTAAATTCTAACCCAAACGCGTCTGAACCTACATTGGTAAAAACAATTAATACAAAAAAATCTAAGTAAAAAAGGGAATAAAAAATATTCTTTTAGCACAAACACCTGAGCAAGCGCGGCACAAATGGCACAGCACTAATTAAATATGGCGAGAAATATTTTATTAAGTTTACGAGAAACTCTGCTTAAAACAAATATTATGTTTGCCTTAAGCGTTGAATTTTAATATCATTACTTGTGTCCCGTTTTTAATTTTATAAAAGCAAGCCTTTATGAGCGTAACTTGATTCGATTTTTTACGTGTTTAAAATGTAATTTTGTTTTGCTTACCTGAGTATGGGGAGGTTGGGTTATCTTTTCCTGTTTAGTATATTTAACGTGTTTTTGTGTGCGCTAATTACGTTAAATCTTTTTTAAATTTGTCTACTATCATGTTATAAAAGCTTTCTAATTATACAATTAGACTGTTTAAGACCTTCAAAGTAATAACATAAGACCTAGTTTATTAGATGATTGATTGCTAATTGCATAGGAAACATTTCTAACCAATTTTAATTTAAGTTTATTTATTTTGGTATTAATAGTTGCATATTATATTATATCTTTATTATGGAAGCCTACCGTGTTGGCTAAATTTTGTAGCCAAGAATCAGTTCTTAAAGCAATTTGTATCATTTTTGTTTTATTTCCAGGATACCAAAACTGCATAATTATATGGGTAAAGTTAACTTACACGGCAGAGACACATTTATTATTTTATACGCATGAAATATGGCATTTTTTTTATTTTCATTCTACTGCATTTCGGATTCGAATAGCAAATTTGGCATCAATAGTTTTAAAAATAAATTATATATTAAATAACTTTGATTTGACATATTAGTTGCCATTTGTCGATCCTAAGTATAAGATTTACCATAGCCAATATAACGTAATACGTATATAATATCGCCGAGATAGCCAACACAGCAAAATGTAAACCTTACTAAGTTCACAAAACTCAAATTGAAATTATTCTTACCATTAATAGTCGAACTCAAAAACCCTTTCAAAAATCGGCTAGCGTAGTAATTAACTTTAAAAGTGACAGTCCACAATCAAGATGGAGAGGGCATTAATTCAGTCTTATATTGGAGTCCGTTACATTAGCAATTTTTCCCAATACCCATCCTAATTACTTTAACCAAATTCTCATCTCTCACTCAATCAAGTTCATTCTTGCTTTATGACTTCCGCCTCCTCTATTAAACAGCGTCAATCGCTTGAGAAATTCAAACGTCTAACGATTTTATTTTCAAGAAGCGATGGAAGCGCTTTGGGGTCACAAGCGTTCCATTGAAGTCGGAATCAAAAATTTAAATTGCGAACATTCTTCACTCGTTTGACGGTACTTTATTGGCGCTCTAATGCGTTTTCTGGAATTGCGGTCTTATTTGATAGCTGAAATACGTTTATACTTAGCTATAGATAGTAGAATGGGCATGATTGATAGCGAAATGGCAATTTGAGTTTTTATGAGATATATTGGAGTTGGGCTATAGTGCTTTGCGGTAAAGATTTATTTATAGGCTTGTGTAGTCGGGTACTATCGTTTTTAAAATGAACGTTAATGTTTGTACTGTTTTTTGATTGGGATTTTTTTTATAACAAATCAATCATACATAACATACAATCTTGATATAATAGAGATCTGTTTCTGGACATAATAGTTTCATCGACTTCAATTAATGGTCTTTACATATTACCTATTGAAATTGACATATCTATGTCGATGTATAGGATCTGAAATTATTAGTTACTCTTTCATCACTGTCAGTATCCCAATCCATAATAGAAGAACAAAGTTACTTTATTTACAACCTCATTTTTAAATGTCTAAAAAAATCTAACCAAATTAAACTCTTCCCGCAAACTTTTTCGACCGCATCGAACACCACCCTTAAAGTATCCCAAACTTTTATATTTATTGACTGCTTGTTAGTTCTTTTTATATCAAGGGACTGAGAAATATGGCTACATTTATTTGGTAAACTGGCAACACCGAAGGGGGCGGAGAGGGTTAAACGGCGATTCTTTTCCTATTCCTGGCAACAGATTTACGTGCTGCCCAGGGCGAGAGGCTTATGGATGTTTTATATCTTTATTGTGATCTTAGATTCTTTATGGGAAGGACGTATAATATGAAAATAGAGGATAGTTTCGTGATATCAAAATTGCAATTTGTAAAACTGAGGTGTAGGAATATTATTACATTTAAACTTCATTCTTAAGTTGAATTGCTAAAGCCAAATTAGACGCAAAGGGCATTATTTTCTCATATAATATACTTACATACATTAAATCATGCCTGTTTCCCAGAGAGGTAGGCAGAGACCACTTCTTTCCACCTGCTACGATCCTGACAAATCTCTTTCCCTTCTTCCACATTCATACATCGAGTCATGCATTCAATGCCAAATAAACTGACTTAACAATAAGTACTTACAATTTAAAAAAAAAAAACGCCGTTTTCCCTTACTTGTATACAATAAGTTATTATTTCAGCAATGTCCATAATAACAAATCCAACTATCGTAACTCAAAACCGAGTACTTGATGACTATACATTCTGAATGTTAAATAGCCCTGAAATCGTCATAAAAAAGACATTTTAACCTTCCTACTCCCAAATAAACATATCTATTCAAAAGTTTATTGCCATCGACAATTTGCCCTGAAAGACCTCGCGACGCCCCGCAGATTCTTCGATAAATAAAATTGGACGGAAAAAACTCCGACCACTAACAGACCGACTTCCGAACCCGGATATTTATGGTCAGAAGGGGTGTTTTATTGCACGTTCCATTTTAACCCACTTGCCCCCGGCCATCCGCACTTCATGGAAGATGTTAGAATGTTACGTAATTTTGAGACGTTTGATGCAAATAAAATATTGGAAAGAATTGAAAAAGGAGGTGTTACTTAAATAATTAAATCAATAATATTGGTTGTAAAAGTTAAATGTTTGTTACTCAATCTAGAGTAGGTATTAGGTTTTTAAAAAGGTATTTGGGATTCTGATTATGTCTTTAATATGTGTTTTACATGTCATGTATAACTATTCCGTGATTCACTTACTGACCGACTGTCAGAAAAAGCGGATTTGAAACTTGGAAATATTATTAGGTACCCTAGAGGTGCGGAAGACCAGCGCTGGTTTTACTACCGGCAACATGCTGAACTGGGACCATTTCATGGCAACTGGCTAATGCCAGGTCAGCCATATGTTCTTTGTATTTTTTTTCATTACCCGACTGCGTCAGAAGGAGGGTTATGTTTTTCGAGCGTATGTATGTATGTATGTATGTATGTATGTATGTCTATTTCTGGGCACGCTCTGCAGCCTAAACGGCTTGACGGATTTTAACATACGAGATGTCATTCGATTCGTCTTAATTGCCGAAGTGACATAGGGTATATAATATTTAAATATGGCGTCCGCGGAAAAAAATATGGAGGGGAATAAAAAAAAAATTTTTTATTATAACAATCTGGGTATCAAATGAAAGCTATTAAATAGCACATTCCAAATATATATAAATTATAATACTTTTATGCTACTATTTTGACAGGAAAGTCAAAAAATACGTAAATGTTAAGTAATAAACTCCTTTCGCTAGAAAGAGAGTTTCGCTTCGAATTACAAGCGAAATCACTTGTATCTTCGCGACATTAATAAAAACTATAAAAGAGTTAAATAAATTAAATTATTAAAAATAAACAAAAAAACCCGACTGCAATAAAAAAAACAACTGAAAAGCGAAAAACAAGCTATGAAATCTATAGAGAATTGTAAGAGCATGTACTTATTGATATTTATAACAATTTAAATTTAACTTGAATATTGGTAAAGGTATTGCAGGCGGGGGCTTTATATTTTGTCAGTATCTAGTAAGGTTTTTTTTGTAATAAATATTTACTTATCTGATTTAAATTGTTATAAATATCAATAAGTACATGCTCTTACAATTTTCTATAGATTTTATAGCTTGTTTTTCGCTTTTCATTTGTTTTTTTTATTGCAGTCGGGTTTTTTGTTTATTTTTTTTGTTTAGTACTTGTTTTGTCCTTTTGTTAGATGTCTGAATAAAAATTTTCCTTTCTTTCTTTCTTTTTTTCTTTCACTAAAAAAGTAAGAAGTCGCGGGTTTCTTCTAGTAAACACATAATAAGACTTCTTTCCGGAAATTATAAATGTCAAAATGTTTGTTAAGTAATTATAGTGCTTCCAATCCACACAGACGAAAACTCTAATTTAATATTTACGCAATCGTGCTTCGTATTTCGAGTTTTGAAACGCGTCTTCGTGAAAAAAGAAAACTAAATAATTATCTTGTCTACTATCCATTTCAGTAACCTTGCTTTAAATAATCCAGAATTACGTAAATCTTCTCCTTTAAGTATAATTAAAAATCATAACTAAACAAAGTTTTTTCAACCGTATTTAAAAAAAATCCAACAAATAAAACGTTTCCCACTAGTCACGTTACACCACGGTGTGACAGCCGCCCCTTTATTCGACGTTCGGAAAAATAACTTTATTTTTATCTGTATATTTATCCTGGCCCGTCCGATAAGGAGATCGCGACCGTATTGCGCGTTTAGGCCGGTTTATGTTTGGCAGGTCATTCGCCGTTACGGCTGTTTTGATTTGTTGCTGTTCTATTTCGGTGTGATAGTTATACATTTGCATTTGACAGATTGAGAGCTTTCTTTGTATTTTTTATGTGGGCATGCAGACTAGCCAAATATATCAAATTAGGGTCAGTTCTAGTGATGTTTTTTGGATGGCATGGAAAAGGCAAACGAGCACACAGACTACCTAATGGTCAGTGCACTCTGAAGCCTAAAGACATTTTTTAATCTCAAGATATCAATCCTACGATTACAATCTCAATGATGCAAATGCGTTGTCAACTCTAAGGAATTAGATGGAATGCCTCTATGCTAGTAATTTCACCGGTTGTCTTACCCCCGCAACACAACAATGCGAGCACTGATTGGCAGGTCAAAGGGTATTTTGGTATTGATCCGATCCGATGGACCCTGCACAAGACCCACTACTATAACCACTTCACACTTTTAAGCTGATGTAACCACCACAGAGGTTTTTTGAATAAAATATGACGCACACGAATATTATATAATATATTATCCAAGATAGAGTTCAAAAATATCTGACACGCTCTTAAGCCAATAGTATAGAGATGTCAGATATTTATTGTCCTTCATGGGATTTAAAAATACCAAGGCAAAAATTAATCAATCGGGACTGGAGGGAGACTGCCCAAGATAGGGCTACGTGGAAAGAAGGGAGGGAGGCCTTTGCCCAGCAGTGGGACATTAAAGGCTCTTAAAGGCTATCTATAAGGCAAAAAGTGGTACATTTTGTCACACGAAACAAAGGTGTACCGGTAATTGAAGAAGAAAATTTAGCTTTGCTAAAATTCAATACAGTGCGGCGATAGTGCTGGTTCAGATTTGTACTTGTCACTAACTTGCTCGAGTACAAACCGGAAGTACCTTCTAAGTACTCACAGAATATATTTAGCAGTGTGTAGTATGTAATTAGACAAGTGTCATCAAATGTACAAAATGTAAAATGGAACTGACTCACCATAGAACTGTATAACAGTGACGTTATGAAACAAATCGTAAGAATTGTCAAACTAAATGTCTATGTGACACAGTTCTTTGAAGTGCTAGGGTTTGACGATTGTACACTTATGTTATGGCCGTTCATAACGACTAAAGTTACTTCAATTTTAAACATCTATCCGCGGTGCTTAGTGGACGGACCACAAAAATTAGTATTAAGTAAACACAAAGAGAATTGTATATTTTGATTAATTATAGAAATTTTCAAACAATACAATAATATTGTTTTATACAAATTAGAAATCCTCTAACACCGCATAATATTTTGCATCAATATAATTATTTTTAGTGATATGTAAAAAAAAAACCGGAACAATTGATGACTCCACTTCCCCCACTTATCAACTTAAACCAACAAGCTTCAAAACAACTAAATTATGGAGAAAAAAAATCACCTCTAAGCCCGTAAAAAATATCCAACAGGGCATTGAAAGATTGAAAGGGGAGAATCACTTACTGAGCCAATTTATGGGAAAAATCTGACCCGTGGGAGATTCGTGGTCGGACTAACAATGTTAGCCAAGGAGAAAAACTTACAAGCCGAAGGTAGGGTCAGCTGTGTACCGGGTTTGGGAAGTGGTACAGTCTCGAACTTTAATTTGGGACCCACCTTAGGTCCAAAGTCATTCTGAAATTCTACGACAGTAAGGTTGAGTCTCCTATAAGTTACAAATGATTTGGCATCTCTAATGACATTGACGACTTCAAGCCTATTTTTCTTGAAATGGGTCACAAATTAACGATCGCGATAGTACATCGATGTGAACAAATTAAGGGTAAAGTTAGACGACGTGGTTTACCTAGTTGGTAGTGAAGCTAGCGATCTACCGGAAGGGCAAATATTTTTGTTTAAGGGTAAGTATTATGTTTTCTTGAAATCGAAGTATCTATTCTTAGTGGTACCTATAAGCCTAGATTTGAGACTAAGCCAATATGTGCAAGATTGTCTCCTATTTTTTGTGATTTATTCCACTTGGTCCGGTACCGTTCTCTTATACTAGCTAGTGAAATAAAGAAGTGTTTTTTTTTTCTTTTGTTAGCTATCTAATCTAGTTAATTAAACCTAACTGGTTCTACGGGTTCTACCTAAGCGTTTTTTTATAAATAAAATTCTGAAAAAAATACACAGTAACAAAATGTACCGCTTTTCACCTTGGTACTTTTATAACCTGGTACATCCAAGCCCTCTAAACTAACGAAAAATGAGAGAAATAGCCCCTTTCTGTCCAAATTGATTGTGGACCGTTGGAACATTTTTACCCGTCCGAACGGGATAGGGTTTTGATAGCGTATGAAGCAATTTGGTACACAATCGGGTTCGGTAACGGTACATTTCACCATTTTACTTTGTACGTGAATTGTAGTTTACACTGGCGAGCAAAATAACGGGATACATTTAAGCGCGAATTTACTTATGTAAAATTGACGTGTATCATGCTATTATAAATGCGAAAGTTTGTAAGAGAGTGCGTGTATAAGAAGTTAGTATGTTCAGTACTCTATTACGGCTAGACCGATTTGGATGAAATTTGACACATAGGTAGTCCTTCCATTTTTTTCTTGGATTGACAGGTAGTCATTCTTCATGTAATTTTGATAGTTCTTCAGAAAATTCAATAGTTCAATAGTTAGTTAATAATGGATACGCGATAATGATAAGCGGACGGAGTCGCGGGCAATAGCCTAGCTAGTATCACTATTACTACATAGTATAAAACAAAGTCGCTTCCCGCTGTCTGTCCCTATGCATGCTTAGATCTTTAAAACTACGCAACGGATTTTGATGCGGTTTTTTGGAGTGATTCAAGAGGAAGGTTTTCATGTATAATAAATCGAGGGTATTCTGGCAAAACAGAATAAGTGCAATATAAAAAAAAAAAAAACATACATAGACATACTCAGTTCTTTCTGCTTTATCTATCTAGCAAAACCGTATAACTGCAGAAGCTTTTACTATGGTTTTTTGATATCATAATAATTATTATTATGCTTCAACGTAGGGCTCTCTCTTCTTCTTTGTCGGTATCACTCTTGACAGAGTGGTCGTGGTCATCATTTCATGTGTTGGTGGCAAGCTTCACAACACGCTGCCACTCTTCTCTGATGGCCGCCTTCCTCGTGCATTCATGCAGTGATGATGAGCCATTCACTGCCGCTTTTATCTGGTCAGTAAAAGCTCTCTATCTCATCATCACGTGCAGCACTAGTCGGTGCATAAACCTGAATGCGGTTAAAATTCACAGGTGTCGCTTTAAGCTTTATCCTTAAGCTTTTTCTTTAAGGCTATGATCACTCAAAACATAACGTGCCTTTTTCTCAGTATTAAATATTGTGCACTTATTCGGTTTTGCCAGAATACCCTAGAAATACTGGATTATATACGGGTTTTTCAGAAAACTCATATAAACCGAAGCGAAGCGAGGGCGGGTCACTAGTACTTACATAAAAGCTGTCATAGATGGTATGACTTTGTGGATCCTACTAAGAAGGATACTTAGGATGTTTCATCATTACAAAATATTAATATTGTTGTGTGTCTGTGTATCTAATGTATGATTAACCATAATGTTAGTAGTTATATAAATTATAAAAAAAAAACAATTAGTGGGTCTATATTGCCTGACATAATTATGTTTAGTCATAATCATCGCAAGTCATAACGTGTTTTTTTAAGAAACTGTTACTTTTTCAGCATTTTTATAAATCAAAACTAACCTAACCTAGCCTTGTCTACACGTTAGATATTTCAGATCTTCTGAAAAGTTAACAGTTTCAGCGATATAAAAAATTATGAGTATCAAAAATTATGTCAACAATTATATTATGACCAATAAAGATATTTCAGAACTTCTGAGGGCCCTGCCAAGATGCATTGCGCTACTAACGTTTCTATTCGTTTCGTTTTTAAACCAAT
Source organism: Acleris literana (assembly GCA_946894065.1). NCBI lineage: Eukaryota > Metazoa > Arthropoda > Insecta > Lepidoptera > Tortricidae > Acleris > Acleris literana. The sequence continues at coordinate 4,341,212 of OX335687.1, forward strand.
CGCGTCACTGGTAGATCGCGTGACTTTTCGTATCACGTCATCTACCAGTGACGCGATTGGTTTAAAAACGAAACGAATAGAAACGTTAGTAGCGCAATGCATCTTGTCTGAGCCCTCTGAAAAGTTAACAGTTACAGCGATATCAAAAATTGTGACTATCAAAAATTATGTCAACAATTATATTATGACCAATAAAATTATGGGAAACAAAGGGCTCCCTCAATTAACACTATTAAATTATTTATTTATTATTATTTATTTATTTATTTATTTGAAAAATAAGTTTGTAACATAACAGTAGTGCTACCAAAGCGTTGCAAACACATAACATTTTAAATCTAACTAATACTATCTTATGACTATTAAATAATTCGTTATGATTATTATCCTAGCATAATTAATAAATAAAGGGTGATGCTAGATGCTAAACACAATGACTGACCTAAATGTCTTTAAAGAAACCCAATAGCGTGTTTTGTCTCCGTTTGTATGAGTGTATGAATGTAGGCACCGATGTATGACCGATACGGTGTGCTTTGTTGTATTGAATGGACGCCTAGATTGCTGCCTACACTTGGTATACGGGGTGATGTTTATTTGAAATCTTTCTTACAAGTTTGATTTGATGTTTAAGTTTTAAGAGGAACGGTTTATGACAAATAAATTATGTGCTTTTCAATTTATTATACACTGTTTGTACCTAATGTTTTTTTTTTTACCGACACCACTTAGATAAAAATGTGTCGGCTAAATCTGGGAGGGTTGTAAAATAATAGACATGTATTATAAAAAAGAACCATAAGCAACTTTAAAATAGCCTTCAAATGAAAGAATACGTTCGTAAGTATGAGAAATGGGGATTTCAATCAATTGAACATTATAATATCATTTATTTGTGACTCTACCCACCCATTTTTTTTAATTAAGATTTAGCTCAATAGTAATCCTTTTTGTTATAATAAGACTATTTTTTTTTCATTTAAGTCATATTTTCCTTAATTATAAAGACATTCAACATCTTTTTTTTACAATCGGAACAGCCTATAGCGCGTAGGTCAGAGCGATTGTCGCCATGTCACGCGACACTCATTGTCTGTGGTCTATGTCGCTTGTCTATTGTCGCTGCTCCGCTCGGCTGCTTGTCTATGCTTCCGGATTTAAATACAACGTGCCTATATTCAATAGTGTCTAAGTCTAAGAGAAACCGAAATTGAACTTAAACTATGTAGCTGGGTGGATTTAAAAAAAAATGTTTTAATTAATGAAAAAAAAAAAGATTAAGCATTATTTTCCTAAAAAAAACCTTAACTGTACAATATTGTTGAAATTCACTTGGAAACACACTATCGACCTTACTTATGTAATTTTGTGTTTTTTTTTTTTATAAAATCTTAATCATTAAGTAATGTACCATTTTAAAATCACCCTCTTAAAAACATTGTATGTTAACACTTCGTCTGATTATTAATTGTAATTTGTTTTGCTTTATATAAAGTAACTATACAGACAACTAATAATAAAACGAAATAATCCCTTTTTTAAAGGAAACTGTCACAGCTAACCCGAACGATTAAGAAAGAGCGGGCCTTAAAACTTGCATATACATATAATACTAACGTTTACCTGCGACTCCATCCGCATAGAACCCGTTTAATCATTTTACGTACGGTAACTATGAAGTATTCTGGGATACAAGGTAGTTTAATTGCAACCGCATGATTTATTTACTTATTGATTTAACTAGACTCAGTAGTAAAAAACATCATCATAAAAAAATACATTTTTACACTACTATTTCCACTATTTTAAAACAAAAAGATTCCAGACCGACCATTTTTAAAAGATTTCTCCGTTACAGTTAAATTAAAACTGGGATTAATGCGTAAATATTTATCGTGAAAAAGTATTCCGTACTGACAATTAACTGATTGGCTCTCTCGCACGAGGATGGGAAAAGCGCTTGGTTTGCCTTTAAAATTATCTCCACTATCGCTACTAATAATTATTAATACAAAGGGTGTCAGTTTCTTGGTTACATTTAACCGCTGAACAGATTTTGATAGAATTTGCCAAATGCCACGGACAGACAAAAAAAAAATCCCCATCCTTAATTGTTCCTGGTTGAATATATTCCTGGATTTTTCCCAGTCGCAAATCCCCATTGTAATTAGGCCCAAATAAGTAGGTAAGTTTAGGTTATGTTAGTTTTGCAGCAGGCCCGAAGGGTCAAACCACCCAGAAGTAGGACCTCCGTTGGCTCTGTGGAAATTATATAACTATTCAGATAAATACATAATTGGGAAATTATGATGGTGGAATTATTTCTGCTGAGACAACATTCTTCGGCAAGGTAAGCTACCGAGAAAAATAAAGATTGGTAAATTTTGCGAATGGAAAGATTGCTACCAGAAAAGAAGATTTTGGGAAAAATATCGCTATCTACTCAACCGTAAAATACGTGAAATATACAAATTAATTAAAAACGGTTTCTTTTAAAAACTTAGTGTTCTCAGATCCATAATATTACATACATACACACATACATAATTTGACGCCTTCGTTCCCAGAGTGGGGTAGGCAGAGCTACAGAATTACAAACATCTCTAAAAACTTGTTGATAATTCTATAACCACAATTTGCACAATTAGGCTAAGATGTTTACCAGCGTATTAGTGACAGGTTGCAAGCCCATCGCCTACCAGTACTACAAGCCTTTATTCCCTTAGTCGTCTCTTACGACATCCACGGGAAGACATGGAGTGGCACTATTCTAACTCGGCAACCACACGAGTAATATTGTTTTTACAAAACACGATCCTTGTATAAACAAGATGCAACCAAACCTTATAAATACGCTCCAATACCAAATTACCAAACTCTCTCTAAAAACACTGACAATAAAATCATCTCCAATAAAATATTTAAAACGAGGGGGATTAAAAAACGTAGAGAATTAACATGAAAGACAAACAGTCGGACCGACCCGCAAGAGGACCATCAATAATTAAACAGCCTTCTCGTTTGAAATTAGCCACCATTTGAGGGTTAAATAGAATGTAAAAGAAAAAAAAGATGTATTTTTTCCGTTGGCAACCCTGAGGGAAATTTTATATAGGAACTCGGTCTATCGACTGGGGACACGAGGAAATACGCGTTCTAGATGTGTCAGAATTAAAAAAAATCTAGTGTTCATTTGTATATCCTTGATAAAAGAACAGTGTTACTAATGTTAGGCTGTAATATTTTGTCAATTTTTGATGTTCTGTAAACATACATACATAACATACATAATCTCACGCCTTCGTTCCCAGAGTGGGGTAGGCAGAGCTACAGAATTACAAACATCTCTAAAAACTTGTTGATAATTCTATAACCACAATTTGCACAATTAGGCTACGATCTTTACCAGCGTATTAGTGACAGGTTGCAAGCCCATCGCCTAACAGTACTACAAGCCTTTATTCCCTTAGTCGTCTCTTACGACATCCGCAGGAAGACATGGAGTGGCACTATTCTAACTCGGCAACCACACGAGGGGGAGGTTTATTTTGTAAACATAATTAAATACTTTTAGACATTTTTGCAAACTTGATTGTAGTCATTGCTTATTTAGGTTTATATGTATAGCTGCTTTAAGGGCGTTTAGTTTTTATTAGTAGTAACGCTCGCTAAGGCAAGGTAACAAAGATGGACACTAAACTCTTGATTCGAAGATCATGCGGTCTGATGTGCAAGTTGCGGAAAGTTTCCAAAAAGTTGGAAATGTTACATTAAATTTCCGGAAACTTTCACTGGAAAATTAGGCAATTTAAATTTAAGAAACGGAAAGTTTCAATCCCTATACAAAATTGTGAGAAGTTTCCGAAATTTTCCTACATGAAATGTTTCGCAATTTTGGAAAGTTTCCTTTGGCACATCAGTATGCGGTAATCAATTTCATTGTTGCAAAAACACGTTCATTGTGAGTGCCCATAATAATATATGATACATTTCGAAGTACATTGCATATGTGAATGGTCACATATTAGGCTCAACCCCTTTTCAAAATATAACCATAATTATCAACATTTTATGGAAGTTTTAAGATCAAGATGTAGTGCATTTGGGTCTATGTCGAATGGCATAATCATTGTTTGTCTTAATGTTTTGTTTGGTTTTAAATGATTTGACGATTGAAACCGCTTTTTTTTAATTATAATTTACACAATAGATGTTTATTAAATTCTGTAATTTCAGCCTTAAACGATATTAGGCAAAAAGATTTTAGACCAAACAATACATTAGGACAAATATTTTTTTGAGTTTCAAAGGGATACTAGTGCATTCACGTGGCGTTCACCTTCAATATCAGGCACGCACGGGAAACGTGTGAATGAATAACCCTTATCTACTTAGACATAAAGTTCAATTGTCCAACTTGTCAATTAATTATACTAATTGTAAATGTCTCTTCCAGACTTTATAACTCCTCGCCGACGACCCTTGAAGAAGAACTAATGAAAAATGAAATCGACTTGGCAAATTTAATTTTTCCATTCGCGTCGAGGATCGTTGATTACGCGCAGCATTAATATTTATATTGATTGCCAATTGTACACTTCATTACGTCCAGAGATGGAGCTAGGGGGCCGATCTTTAGGTGCCATCTTTGTATGATGTTATCTGCATAAGTATTTTTTTTTATTTAAAATACTTCTTGCTACAATATCTATCATACAGTGCAAGAGGAGTTAAAAATCTTTAGAGTCCGGCTAAATTCGGTAACATTCGCAAAGAAGCGCACGGGAGTGAGAGAGAAGAACCCGAAGTTTAACAAACTGGGTAACAGTTTAGCGAGCATGTAATTATAATAAAATATTTGTTGCAGAACATTACTTAATGATTGTTTGTGAGAAAACTAGCAAATGCCATGTATCCGGGGTTTAAACGAGCAGTCCTTAATACAGAGAGAGAAAACTGAGAACGTTTTCCAAAACATCACTAGTTTGTTTACAAGTCTGAAATCTTATAAAGAAGCAGATACCTATATTTAAAAAATACACAGTTAAGGATTTAAAATGAATGTTTAGAAATAAATCAATGTGAAATTTACATGTTTTTTAAAACTAAAGTGACCTTTATGTTTACTTATTACATCATTTTCCTTTCCTTCCCTGTTGACCTTCAATTTCTTGTGAGAGAGTTCAAAAATAATGAAAAACATTCACAGATATAGTGGCCAAAATAAGCGATGATCATGGTATGTGTAAAGATTATCTACATCATTGACAAAATGGATGTGACACCGTACACCCACGTACAAAAGGTATCTACAATAACAAACATTATATCGATGTCCTAATAAAAAATCTATTTTTAATAGCTTAATGTCCACGACTTTGTCGGCGGAAAAATACTAAAATCCATTCTTAGTGAATCTTTAAAATATTTATAACATTCAACATTAGCCCGCGACGACGGTCCAATCAATGCTGGGCATCGGCTTCTCCCATTGCATACCCAATCTTAATCTATCGAAAACCTTTACTTATTCCAAATTTCACATGATAAAGCATCCGTCACTTTCGCACTTACTTACTGATCAAAAAGTGACCGATGTTTTATCCACGTTTCTCCACATCGATAAACACGATCATTGATAGATCCACACTTTGTTTTAAATTCAGAATCAGTTTTTTTGTATAAATCAAAAAGGACATGTCATTTTGCGAATCCAGTAACTAAAAGCCCTGGAGCAAAACACTCAAAAAATCTCAACCAATCCGACTGATTAGCTACTTTTTATATTTGGGGGTGGCGTTAAACACAGTTTAATGCCCCCGATCCCAGGGGGGGTTGCTCAAATTAATGACAGTTAAAAAAATTAGCCCCCACATTCGTGAACCAGTATAGCGAGACATATAAGATGTGGCTAGGATTTGTTCTTAATAACTTCGTATTTTCTCTTAAATAGGCAGGAAAAGGGTATTTTAATATATCCCAAAATATTCTATGGAAAGTTCCTTTTACGTTACCAAATTTTTGGTAACAAAAAAGGACGTATCGATACACATTTTTTGGGACACATGAGTATATTATATTAATTATTGCATAGTTTCATGTAAACTACCTACTGACCTGCCATTCTTTTCATGGGTAGATTGTAATCATAGTCAGAGGTAAACATTTTGAAAAAGGCTCAATTACCATAATTTGTAAAAGGAAAGGTCAAAGTAAGTAAGTAAGTAAGTATTTATTAAGATAATTTTTTGATTATCTATTATGATTTTCGGATTTAGCTACATAACAGTTATCATGCAGTTTTAGGCGGTTGGTAGAAATTTGACAAATTGTCAATTATTCACCACAATAGTAACGGTCGTTTAAACGCTCGAATTTTCTATACGAGCATAAGTTGAATTCGGAATGATAACAAATACTATCTCATATAAGCACCCTGATTATAAGCCTAGATTTGTGTAACGTTGTCCCCTGATATTTATTTATTTATATTCCATGTGCGTTACTATTGTGAAAAAATCTTCCGCCATGACACGCCATGATACCAAAGCACGTGCTCTTCAACCACAGATCTTAAAATCCTGGTCGCAACTCAAAATTAGCCGAAGCGAATTCTAATCGAGAAACAAACGGACATTTCAAATTTCGAACCCTAGTCCCGGAGCGTCCCAACATTTTTCGACATATTTATGCAAGTTTTTTTTATGAACGTTAATTCTCGAAATGGATTTCGTGGGGGCGCAGGGAGGCATTATCTGTGCGGTTGTCATCTTTCCGAATGCTTTTGCGATGGAAAAATGTCGCTTAGGATTACTTTTTTTCCCCGCTGATGGCACAAAAGTTTATTGAAATGCTTAATGGAAGTAGCATTGGATCAATTTCCATAAAACGAAACAAATGGTTGAGAATAAGTATACGGTTTTTGTCGACCCCATTTTTATTTTAATCAGCGAAAGAAATGCCATTGGAGGGCGGCTACGCGAAAATGTTAATGCGTTGTACTTTTTAAATACGCCGTTCGTTATCCGCGATCGCGAAATGATGCAAATTGCATCGATTTTGTAGCACAATGATAAACAAGTCTTGTCAAAAGCAAGCCTTAAATCTTCTGCATGTTTGACATTTTCATTTTCACATGCCTGCTGATATCCATTTTTATTAACGTACTGACGCTAAGACAAATCTAATGACACCTCACTTAATTGTCACAATCAGACCATGCGCTACATTAAAGAAGGCGGCTAACTGCAAGTTAGTAATCAAATCATTTTATACTCTATTGGTAACCCCATTAAATTTTAAATGCCTATACGACTACTATGTAGTTAGCTCCTTCTTTGGTATAACGGCAGTACGTTGAGCGTCTACAAAGGAACTTTATAAGAATAACACAAACATGTCATACATAAAGGTTAAAAACATTACACTCTTTTTTCTGCAATCAGGTAAAAAACCGGTTAAGAGCGAATCAGACTAGTAGGGTACCGTATTGTATACACCATCGTCACTATTCTGGTAAACTAAACGATTTCTTGAGACACAATAGTAACGCTAGTCAATAAACGTTACTCATTAAAAATTGTTCAACCAGCAAAGTTAACTTTATAATTCTATAAACTATATCTACAGGTAAAATTTTATAGTATATCACACGTTACTAGGTGGTGGTAGTGGTGGAAATGGAAAGCGTTAAGCAACCACTCCACTTAAAGTGTCGAGTTGATTTGAATTATTATTGCAAAATTAATTTAAAAAAAACAATTGTTTTATTTCATTTGGTTCCTAGAAATTCCGCTGTTGTCAGGTAATGGTATGAAAAATTCCCCTAAATTCCTCTATATTTTTGTTAGGATATGCGACATAACACATTATAGCGCCAGATCTCCTAGGTTTGCCTCAGAGAAAATTGTCTAATAGCTAACCTGATTTCAAACGAAAACTAATCAAACATTTCATTTCTACAACAAAGGAAAATCGCCATCCACTCGCGCTACATTTAGCTTCGAGTCTGAATCAAACGGCCAAACGAAATAAATCGAGCAAGAAAAAGGCATAAAATTAACAAAAAAACAATAGAATTAACATTGAAAACATCTGCGCCAAAAACGGCTACCAGTATCCGTACCATCGTGTGAAAACTCGAAAGTGTATCTTCTAAAAAGGAAAGTGAGAATCGAGTGAGAACTTTAAAGTCTTTTTGTTTTTACTCTAAAACATAAACGCAATATTAGTCAAGAATAACATGCGTACGAGAAACAGTATATTAGTATGGCACTGGAAGCTTCTGCTTTAAAAAACATGGTAAAGTAATAGCACTTTTTCACTTAGTTTAACAGGATTAGCAGGGGTCGGACAAAACGTGCGGATGACGTCAAACCACTTATAGGATGATTTCAAATAGTGTTTTTGATTTTCATAATCAATCATGGATTTGCAACCTGTCACTAATACACCGGTAAACATCTTAACCTGATTATGCAAAACGTGGTTACAGAATTATCAACAACTTATTTAAGGGTGCTTGGTAATTCTGTAGCTCTGCCTACCCCACTCTGAAGAATGAAGGCGTGAGTTTATGTATGTATGTATAAACAATTATCACTTATCAATCTTATCATTTATCAACCTCCTTATTAAACGATATCGCCACTTGAAATGAGTAAGTACGTTTTTGACTGACATTGTCAATCAGATGAACAATAAATTGACTTCGTTATTGTTTAGCTATTGTATATTCACAATTATATTTAGCTAAAATCTATATTTACTAATGTATAAAAAAACGCTGTAAAATGTCATCTTTACTCGAATACTGTGGCAATTTTCCGTTTTTGGAGGTACGTGACAAACACGTATACTGCTCTTGCTGTAATAAAGATATACCAACGAAGGTAAGCAATATTGTAAGACATTTGGAGACAACCAAACATGTCGGAAACGTAGAAAAAAAAGGGCAAAGTGAATTTAATGCGAACCTTACAAGTTTTATGATAGCAGCAAACATACCCTGGGTGCAAAAAAATTAAATAGGAAAAAAATTTCATTCAGGCATACTTTAAGTCTGTAACAACTATTATAGACTTGTTGGAAAATAGTAATAATTTAATTAAATACCTAATATCAACCTTTCTTTTTTATTTTTACTAATCTTACCTACTGTATTACCTACCTACTTATCTTTGAGTATTAAATCTAATTATCTGAGGTTCCCACAGATTTGTTCTAATTAATTTTAAATAATCGTACCTTATGGTAACAAGTTTCGTGAAATTTATTTTATTCACTACATCACCCTACCACCTGTATTATTAATACTATGGATTTATTTTGTTACTTCATTACTACTTCTTCGTTACTACATGTCAGACGGAAGTTAAAATACAAACATCATCCTGTGTGCAAGATTAGGTACGTCATTTTTACGTCATCCGCACGTTTTGTCCGACCCCTGAGGATTAGGTACTTACGAGTAACCTAGAATTTAATATAATTGACGGTACTAAGTACTTTGCATCAATAATTCAAACCTGACACCTGTTATACAAAGATGCAGTAGGCCTTATAAATAGATGCACAATTTAGTACCTTGTCACTTTAACGCTTCTGACAGATTGGTGCAATAGTGACGTGACGTTGTGCAGCGTACAAGCCTAGAAAATCATTTAATAGTCATCATGATTATTTACAAACAAAGCTTTACATACATTACATAGTCAGTACCCCAAGGCACGATTTTGGGTCTCTCTTTATATATCCTAAATTAAATACAATAATTAAACATTTCTATAGTAGAGGAATTCGACTCGCAAGACGCTGGCAATCGCATTGATTCCTCCTCCCTTGGGAGGAGATTTGTCAGGTTAAAAGCAATAAACATTATAAATAAAACGGCGGATCCACCCTCTATCGCCATTATCGTTAGGCGGAACGTTTTCCGGATAGTTGGACGTATAGAAAGTATCTTAGACAATTAAGACGATGCTAATGAGAATTTTTATGGGACGATTTTACAGATGAAGACTGAAATCATTAAAATTATCTCATTAAGTTTTGTGTGGCTTTCAGGATAATACGGAGCTGCTGTAGCACTTTGTTATGAGATTTACTTTCATTGTTGTTAGGAGAATAAGGAAATAATAATTGTGTTTACCGGTTAACTTTAATAGTAATTTATTATTTAAAACAAAATAAAACTGAAAGATACTAGAAAACTGAAAGTTAAGAAAAATGCCAAATGTGTAATAGATTTAACGGTCCTTTGCATTACGTCGATTTTCAATCAATTTACCCAACTCCGTTACACATGAATTTTTTTATTAAATATCAGTGTTTATATGGAAATTAAGTCACTTCAAATTATTTGTTAAAATAAAAGGAACAACAGACAATAAATACATTAAAATAGTCTACCATCGTGTAATGTAACTTCAGCCAACCACAACATCGTCAATATACACGCCAACGCCGTTTCTTCATCAATTCTCATCACAATATTCCCTCCAAGATCCACCATTACCAGTGGTTCCCCAAGGGTCCGTGCCAATATTTTGCAATAACACGTAATCGACCCAATCATTACTGTCCGCCTAACATGAATTAATACGAATGTGGGGGGAACTTAATAAAGGCAATATTGATGCTGTTATTGGTTTGAGTCACACGTGTTTCTCAGAGATAAAAGTGTGCTGTTTTCTGTTTGTGGTTAATTAAGAACGAGTTGTTACTAGCTATAGATGTACGAGTAGTTTGTTGTTCTGGAATAGTTCAAAACATGCAAGTTAAAATTCATTAACATCATTCATTCATTTCATGCCAGCATTACGCTGAGTTGGGTCCATTTCGTGGCTACTTTCTTCTTGTAGGTTTTTATCTGTTCTAAGTAATGTTTGTCACGACTAAATGATTTTCTTTCTTTCTTTCCTTTCATTGAAATTTTAACCTACGGTTTTTGGGTGGATCTTTCTTTATATCGTTTACGTATATTTTTCCTTTTCTTCAAGTAATAAGTTCTTGCTTTGTTGAAATTCGGCGACAAAAGCTACGAATCAAATGTACTTAAATAATAATACGAAAATACTGTTCAACACATGGTTTAATGTCAATATCTAATATATGGTATAATGTCTATATATGGTATAATGGCCTCGTGTGGTTCCCGAGTTAGAATAGTGCCACTCCATGTCTTCCTGCGGATGTCGTAAGAGACGACTAAGGGAATAAAGGCTTGTAGTACTGTTAGGCGATGGGCTTGCAACCTGTCACTAATACGCTGGTAAACATCTTAGCCTAATTGCGCAAATTGTGGTTATAGAATTATCAACAAGTTTTTAGAGATGTTTGTAATTCTGTAGCTCTGCCTACCCCATTCTGGGAACGAAGGCGTGAAATTATGTATGTATGTTTCTGCCTTGTAGATCATCATTTTACAAGTCCAAAATTAATAAAAATGAGATTCTAGATATTGCTCTGGTATTGTAACATTACCAAAACATCAACACTTGTAAGCTATATTGAACAAAACTAAATGAAATGAAATAACATGACAGTGAATGGTTTGCTTTTGGAGAAAATAATGTATTGTAAGTTGTATTTTATGGCACAGGAAAGGCCAATGATCACATAGGCCAGCTGATGGCAAATGAGATCTGAGACTAGTCCCCTATTTCACCGTCTTGAGAATGGTAGGTGACAGGTGACAATTCGCTGTACATTGCAAAGTTAACAAGCTTTCACATCAGCAGGATTCATATCAGCTGCGCCATGTACACTGAAATGTCACCTGTCACCTGTCATTATCATTGTAAAATAGGGGGCAGATATTTGCATTGTCAAGATTACAATATTAAGACTGCAATCCTAAGACTGCCAATGTGTTGCCAACCCTGAGTACTAGGATAGAATTTTTAACAATATCAAATTATTATAGCACCTTTCTTACCACTCTCAAACTCATTTTCCACGTCCAAAGAGTGACATCATTTCTCGTTCGCGTCATTACCCCAACTATCGGAAAAGACCCCCATTATCTTATTAGAAATTACTGCCGGGCCCCGCGAGCGATAATGGTCCCTATTGACATGCACCCCCTGGGATTTGGGGTGGGATTCCTTTGTATTGTCGTGTGGTGTTTATGTGGCATGCGGCTGTTATTACGTGTATTGGTGACATTGATAGAATGCTAGAAATGACACTTTTAAGAAGGCCTTTTTTAAACAATATTTTTGTTAGTGATTATCATTTTCTAAAATAAATTTTCAATGTTAAAAGCAAAGGCAGACGAAATTGAAATTTTAAATGTTTTAAAAACGTTTGGAAGAGCACACAATAAAATATTAAGTACCTAATGCAGGACTTTCATCGTAAGCTTTATAGCAATATTTTATGTTAAAGTATGGTACATGGTATTTTCTTGCTCAAGTAAGTATTATTATGTATTCCTTTGTATTTGCCAAAGAGATTTTGAAGAGCTACTACTTACAACCTTCTGCTTATTTTGTGCATGTCTACAGGGTCTCTACCTATTCTACTAGGTAACGAGATATCTATTTAAAATATCTAAATGTAATGAAAAATATGAATTAGATTTGACTTGATTTTGTTTTGATTTGATAATGCCTTTGACCTGATTACAGTATAGTAAACGTTTTAATAGCTCTTATTTACTTGCGGCCGAGTTAAAAACATCACCAAAACACTTCAAAAGCAATATGGTTTTAGCGTGTAGAATAGAGGCCCTCTAGGACAAACATTTTAATCATTATGTCACGTTCTCAAAACGTGGACTATTTATAGTATAGTCTGTAGCACGAACCCCTAAAACGATGTTTCCATACATTATTTTAAATATACTTCACTCTTAATATTCGATGTCAATATGAAAGAAGACGTCAATGTCAACTTGCTATCCAATTTTAGGACTTACTAGCGACCCGCCTTCGCTTCGTTTTGGTTTATGTGAGTTTTCTGTAACATCCGTATATAAACCAGAATTCATTATACATAAAAACCTTCCTCTTAAATCACTCTATCTATTGCTGAAAACTGCATTAAAATCTGTTGAGTAGTTTAAAAGATCTAAGCGAACAGACAGCGGGAGCGACTTCATTTTATACTATGTAAAGAAGATTATTAACACTGGAGCACTGTTCCAAGCGTCATACTTTTTTTTCAACGTATCCTAAACGTTATTTACTCGATAAAAAAAAACTCGAGGTATTGAAAGGATCTTTACAACTCAAAAATAATATATATCTCTTCTAATATCTCTTTCCAGCAAAACAGAATTGAGCATGGAGTTCATGGCCGAGCTGTTACATGACGTCACAGTGCATATCGGATCTCTCAGTCTAATCGCTGTTTAATTAGCAGGTTAAGTACCAATTTCACTATACGATGTTAACCACTTAACAGACGATTAGAGCGTTAACAGTTGTCAAAATTTATGAACTAACAGTCGTTTAACATTGATTAAATTTAACATTGTATGGTGAAATTGGTACTAAAACATTGTATTGTATCATCCGTATTTTTTGGCCGATTTTAATTCTAGTTTCATTTTTGGTGGTCTCTTTTAGGGTATTTTTATATTTTGTTGAGAATTGAAAATTCCATGCATATAAAAAAAAGTATGCTAATAGGGATATTAGCATACTTTTTTTTCGATTAATCAAAGTATCGAAAGTACCTAATACAACTCCAACATGTAATACGTACAACATGTATGTGTTCGCTTGCTACCTCATCCAGTACATCTGTACCTCCTTGCACAATATTCAGTAGTTACAGTGGCATATTACTCGCGCTATCTTCGTCTGCCACGACGGGGTTTTTTGCCATCGAAGGGGGCATGTGTTGCGATGTAATTATTGCTGTCTATGACGTTTATGGGACGCGTGTTGTTTGTGCGTCTGTGGCGACTTATTGATCTGAGTAATGTTTGATGTTTTCTTGTTAGATTGCCGTACCCGAAGGGAGTCAATTGGGACCTTATTTCTAAGCCCGTCCTTCTGTCCACCTGTCCGTCTGTCTTAGCGTTAAGGAGGTGTAGAGTTCAAGCGTCAAATGTATGATTGATTATAGTACAACCCTATCGCCGTATTATGATCACTTTTTAGAGAGCGTCGGTGGCCTAGTGGCTTAGGGGGTCGACTCGTGATCGTAAGGTGCCGAGTTCGAATCCACGCGGTCACCATGTACCAATGAGTTTTTCTAACTTAAGTGCATTACCCGATTCTCTTACGGTAAAGGAAAAACATTGTGAGGAAACCTGCGCATTCGAACAGCTCAGTGTGTAAGAGGGGCAATTGCACAAAAGATTCCTAAAGGGTCGAAGGGTATCCGAAAGGGCCCATCTGTAAGATAAGATAATATAAGATGTTTAGTTTTATTGCAGTGGATAAAACCACCGTTACTCTCGCACTTATAAACTGGTGAAACAGAGACAGATTATCTAAAGAAATACTGGTGTTTAGCCTTCTGGAGCTATATACACTACAAACATGTAAGTAGGTCCACATACAATACGTAGATACGTAAATTTACATCGAACATAGTTGTAAAACATTAATTGATTTAAACAGTGTAGTTAGTATAAATATAAAACATAATACAACGCTCCTAAAAGTAACATAGTTGTGCCTACAAAATTGTAATAAAACAGCATTCGCATAATAATGTCAAAAATAACGGTATTTTACCATTATAAAACCTCGCATTTATTAAATTTCCGCTATAAACCCAATTCCAAAGCTTTGAAAGCCGGGCCTAAGTCGTTAGCACTATAATGATGCACTCAGTATTTCGTTAGTTTTTGCGTTTTCAATTAAATACTGTTTCAAAGAGATTTCTGTAGAGATGCGATAATTTTAGTCGGCGATGGAATTATTTTTATCTGTTTATCCGTCTGTTTTGAATTTGATATACTGTCAAGATCTTTTGCATAAAGTTGTAAATTTTCTGTTTGAAAGATTCGTCAAAACTTTTTGCAAAGTTTTGACGAGTCAGGGTAGCTCGGTGCATTTCTGGAATATTTAAAAATAATTGCAAAAATGATTTTCTGGGCCGAAATGAATATATGACATCCGGTATGGTCTATATGTATGTAGCATTGATGAAGTGAAAAATGGGTTAAAAAAAATACGTAACAATCCCTAGGCTAAGTAGTTGTGGCATTGCAATGCATTGGTTAAATGACAAATCGGTCTTGAAATATATACATACCAATACATGGTGACTACAAGAAGAAAAGTTGCTCTTACTAAAAATATGTTTACTTAATGTCAACGAGAAATAAAAAATTGACGAACCTCGTCATCGGACAAACGATAAAATACGAAACGTTTTCAGTTAAATGAAATTCGGTCAAAAAAAATCGCGATTGCGACAGGTTACCCCGAAGCAAAGGTCGCAGTGTGGTATAAAATGCATCATTAAATCATTATAGCACCGTATGTGATGCGCTTAAGAGTTTTTTATAACATTTATAGTAGTATCGATTAATAATGAATTCTTTAAACGGTCGGCGTTGGTCGGCGCCGCCCGTCTCTATATTCCGTCCAGTAATCTCCGGACACGAGCAGATCTGTTAATGTGTATAGGAGGATTACTGTTTGGTTTTATCTTGCGCTTAGTGCACAACGACCAGTTAAATTGTAGAATATTTTATATATTCTTAACTCCGACATTATTGCGACTCTTACGTACGGAGCTGATAAAAAATGAACTACCCTAGTAAAAAATACTTTATATTTATGAAGACCGCGTTTGAATCGGTCTTCTCGTTCTGGAACTAGAATGACACAGAGGGATAGACACACAGAAAAACCAAAGCAACAATAAATATATTTCAGTATTTATGTACCTAAAAAGTACAAAAATAGGTATATTTCATTGTGTACTCACCTTTAACTGTTTCCAAATTCAATGCAGAATATCCTATATTTTCGCTAAAGCTTATTAAGTATCAGGTAAACTCTCCACCATCGCTTTTTAATAATTATTATTATGTCTGAATACAGGATTAACAGTTACATGTACCTAATTGTACGAGATAAGTCACAAAATAGCATTTATGCAATTAATTTATCATTAATTTGTTACTTTACCTTGTGCCAGGGTTCGTTTGGATTGCTAGATTGCTACCACCAAACTATTTTTCAACCTACCTCCGTGTCCTCTGATACTGTACAACAAAATGATATTTATGTTTAAGTAATTTTTATTGTGAAACAAATGCCAAACCTACCTAAGATAAATATTACTGGACCTAAGACGCATCTTTGTGGTACTCCATATCATATAAACCTTAGTTAACTGAAAAATAACGATATGGCTTGAGACAAAGCGAAATTAATTCCCTGTAAAACTATTTATATCTTATACCGAATAAGCGTGACCTTTCTTTGGACGCCATTACTTCTAAAGAACATCGAATATAAGATCAAACCTATCACCCGTAACCAAGTGGACCAGGGTATGTTAGGATATATCCGGATATAATCTTATTTATCGGATGTCCAGGCCAAATGGGATTCGATGAGCAAAGGAGCACTTAACGCGTTTGATGTCCGGACACCATCCCCTTCATTTGTGATAAGGTCATCTTTTAAGATGTAAGAGATGTTCGGTTTTTAGTATTAACATTCCATGAAACTGTTACGTTTTAATTTAGATACGAAAATGTATGACTATGATATTTTTATTAATTAGAATAGACACAGAGTAAATTCATATTTGACATGTTATGGTATTTTTTCTAGCTCTGTCGTCATTACTCTCAAGATATTTTTATCGAGTGGAATTTCAACCCCAGTTTGAAGTTTATAAATTGGGTGAAAGAAAAATGATACTACATAATATTAGTAATAATTATAAGTAATTATGCGTGTTAGGTCAAAAATACAAAGGAGGGTGGGCAAATTGGCCTATACGACCAATAAGGACAAGCGATATGTCACCGGATAGGTAATTCTAAGTTGTAAAACTATTACTATGGCAGGTGGTTCGAAATCTTTGTGTGAAATAAGTAATCGCAATGCAAAGACAGCGGTATTTCATAGTAATTATGCTAACGTCGTTTATGTAGGTGTATTAAAAAAAAACTCTCAGTTATTTGAGGTTTCCCGCTACACAAAATCGTTGCAGAATTAAAAAGGATATCCGATGATATAGTGCTTATTGTTATTGGTTTCTAGGCTAGCGTTCATACGTTTTTGCCCATTCTCCTTTGAGTACAAAAAGTGAACTTAATGCCTTATAGCAATCTCTACCAGTTGAACTTTGGGCAAATCAGAAATATTGTCTCGAGAAATTTAACATCGCAGAATTATGTAGAAATGGGTCGTTAATAGAAATGCGTAAATAGGAAACGAATGCTCTTGGCTGATGTGGACGTGGCTAATACTGCCAGATGAAAGGAGTGAGTTTCGCAGAATTTTCGCACCGCTCATGGTTATTTTCTTTAATATCGTTTGAATTGCGGGAAAACTGCTAATTGTTGTGTGTGATGAGCGTTTTTTTTTTTCATATGAATAAAAAAACTTATGGAAGAGATGCATTCCATAAGATTATTTTTTTATTGATGCAATGCAAAAATCAAATACAATATACATTGCTTAATTAAGGATCACATTACAGTGGAAATATTGCACAATAAATACGATGAGTTTCTTAAAAAAAAAAGTGGAGTAATATTTATTTCTCGTGAAAAGAGCCTATTACATGAAAGTTACATTAACCTGCTACTTTAAATGCATCAATTTATCATCTCTTTAAGAAATCGCTACCACTTGTTACTCAAAACTAACATTAATACCACATGTGGCTACCCAGTTTTCTTTCTCTGATTATAAGTTGCCATTAGACTTATTTTTCCGCTAATATATGATTTAGGGGTAGTAATGCTGTTAAATACACCCCATATTGGGGTGTTCGGGTATTACACATAAATAAGGATTTTGGTTAAGTACAGTATTGATGATACCATTATCTTACAATCTTGGGTTTAATAAGCTTTGGGAATGTGTGGTTGTTTTTCTGATGAATAATATAACTATTTCATAAGAGTACTCTTTGAGGCATATGTAGATGTTTGTTAATTAATGAGAAAGTCGTTATTTTTACAGTAGTTTATTAATTAAGACTAAAACTAGGCAAAATAATAGGTAACCTATTATTTTGTCTTTTTAGGGTTCTGTACCTCAGAAGGAAATCACGGAACCCTTATAGGATCACTTTGTTGTCCGTCTGTCCGTCTATCAGTCCCTTTATCTCGGGAACGCGTGAAGGTATCGAGTTGAAATTAATCCATATACTCAAGTCTACAGTCCCCTTTTATCTGAGAAAAAATCAAACTTCTAAATTAACGTAAAAAAAGATACGGCCGTTTATGCCGCAAAAATAGTACATTACTGCACAGGCCGGGAAATAGGCCGTTGCGGGACGAGTAGAGTTAGCGTGGCCGTATTTTTTAATTTTGCCTGGGCCTGGAACTTAGAACTTCGCGGGCTGATTACCGCTGGTTAACACAGTAAGGTTAACATTTCCGAGCATGTGGGAGAAAACGTATATTTCGATACTCAAGGAATCACAATTTATAGGGTATTTTCCGTTGACCTAGAACTATGAATTTGGCAAGTAATACCGTCTTATACTACAAGTATAGGGAGAAATCTAAAAACTATACATATTTAATTAAATCACAAAAAAACAGTGTCTTTATGCAAGGAACGGCGGTCCAAATCTTGAATTGAGTGGGCGAACCTGACTCGCACTACATAGTCCGTTTTTTTTTAATTTTGCCTCCTAACCACTGTGACACATAAACACCCGCAACACCAGAAGAATCGCAAGTGCGCTGCGGCCTTCAAGAAAAGAGTAGGCTCGTTTTTTGAGGGCCCCCTGTCGTATTGATTGGTTTTGTAATAAGCATTGCCATGGTAATTACAGTTCTATAATAACTATTATAGTATCGTTTTGCGGTTACGGTACGCTATGTTGTTACGCTTATTATGGATTTTTTTTAAAGTGTTTGGTGAGCATGTCATTGGATTTTTGACACTATAACATCTGAAATGTTTTAAATACACCTGGAATATCAAAAATACGCAAATCACTTAGAGAGTGTAAATACTAAAGTATTTTTTTGAAGATGCTTATGTTAAGAGGTGGAGTTGTTTCCAGAAATCAAGAAAGCCGTTGATTTTCATTTATATAATCGCTAGGTACCTATTTAAAGCCTGTAGAAAAAGTAATTAATGAATTCGGATACGCCTGTTATTAAATTGTATCACAAGAGGAATTATTATGTCACGATTGCATAAAACACGTTCCTTTTTTTTCTATAAATAAAATTAAAACCAGACCCACCAATAAGAGATTCTAATAGCTTAAGTATCCTTAACAAAAACGATAAAATCAAATTAGTCCCCATAAAGAAGAGGCACAACCCGAATAATGCCGTTAACCGTGTAAACGCTCACGGCATGAGTAGTGGCCACTGCATCGCTCCATTAGCGATTATTGTCCAAGTTTTGCGTGGACAGAGCGCGTGGGGGGTTAGGTTACTAGAAGGGCCTAATAAGACTATTTGACCAATAGGTGAGTCCAGTTTTTCCATTAGAATAAAGTTGTCTTAGCCTTATTTTCAGTATGATCTGACTTTTAACTTGTAAAAGTTACTTAATAACCAGGGTTGGGCAGTATTTGAATTACTTGTAATTAAAATACGTAATTGAATACAAATACGTATTTGGTATTTGTATTTCAATTACTTGCTTAAAATGTAATTTGTAATTTGTATTTCAAATACCTGACGCCGAGGTATTTTGTATTTAGTATTTCAAATACTTATGGATTCAATATACATTTTAACATAAATACATTTAACCTTCATTTAGTGATCTTTTAATGGGTGCATTCTGAGGAAAATGGCGCTCGATAGCTTTGGTAAGCAAAATGGCGACCGCTAAATAATATAATTATGTCGATCTTCGGAGTTGAGTTGGCAAACTGCACCTGTTACTGTACGTCAATTTTCATTTACTCTGCTTTTTAGCCCATGCTGGGCTGGATTACTTTACATTCTTAATAGTATTTTGTAATTTGTATGTTGTATTTCAACTAAAAATTGCTAAAATACTGTATTTTGTATTTTATATTTCAAATACATTACTTAAAGATATTTTGTAATTCCTATTTTAAATACTTGGGAGATAGTATTTTGTAATTTGCATTTCAATTAAAGCAAAGCATGTATATTGCCCAGCCCTGTTAATAACTAAAAGTGGAAGACAAACAAGTATTTACTTTTAGGTAGTTATCCTTAAAGTTGCTCATAACTTTGTAACACAGGGTGCGTAGATTTTATTTCTTGATTTATTTTATGGGTTGATTTCACCGGCTGTCTTCTATTGGCCATGCTAATCTCCAGATTATGGTTATTTTTTTTTTTAATTCGCGTAAAGACACGTCAATACTAAGAAAACTGTAATTTCTGACGTGTGTTAAGCCGCGCATTTTAGTCAAGATTAGTTAATTAATGACTTGACGGTTACTTTGACGTTTCTTTAGATTCAGCCAAAAGAATGATATCTATTTATATAAAAAAAAGAAATATTTATTTATATTAGTCCATTTGTATAAAAAAAAGAAACTGACTGCCTGATTATTTAACGCACAACCGAACCGCTGGACCTAGGGACTTCAAATTCGGAGCGAATAATATATTCCTTAGATATTCTAGGGGAGCACTAATGTATTTTTGGAAATTCCTTCCCTAAGGCTAAACGTGGGCGTTTCAAACCGCACAGAATTGCGAAGCGATCCGATGAGGTGACACGCGATTTCAATGCGAAGCGGTGCGACGCGGCGGCCTTGTCCTATACGTGCGCGCGAATCGCCACGCCGCAGGACCTCCGCCGCCGACAACCGACGCCGCGTCGGTTGGCGCGAAAAATATCAAACCGTTTAATCGCGTTCGCTTCGTTTCGCGCCGCGTCGCACCGCATCGCATTCACGTGGAATTTGCTCACCTAGGCCGCCGCCTAAGGTAGCAGGAAACTAAACTTACCTAACTCTACGTGCAATGCACGAAGTCGCGGGCTGCCTATACTTTATTAATAAGAATTGTTATATTGACATTGCCTAATCCTCCGTTCCTTGAATCTTCACCTAAACAGTATCATCTAGTATCTGTACATCATCTGGAAAGCTACAGCCAAATGTCCTGTATGTATTTACTGGCATGGCTTATTTATGGCCGGGGTATCGACTGCCATGTTTACTTGCCAACAACTCCGGTGCATTTTTGTTCACCAAGTTTCGGACAGTTACTTGGCTAGTTGATAGCTTAGTTGTAATAAATATAGCGCTGTGAAAGAAAAGTTTAAGTTTATTTTTACTTCAGTTTCTGTTTTTATTGTATCGAATTCAACGACTTTATTATTACGGAGAATTTTCATTAAATCAAAAGACATTTCTCGCCGCATGTTTTTTTTTTGGCTGTCAAATGTCTAACCTGACCTACTTAATGTAATAAATGTTTGATATATCCTGAAAAAAATATGGTTTCAGCAGAAAATAGCGTTCTATGAAATGAAATTCGATCGATGATTGAAGTAAAAATCGATTAAATGATGAGTTACCATATACTTTACTATAAGTTCTTATTAAGTATAATAGTCTTTACATATACTATTTTATATTAATTATTGTCTTACTAACATTAAAAATGCAAAATTATTTACTCAGCTTGTTTGTTTGTTATACTTTTACAGTGGAACTGCTAAACCGATTTTAATTAAATTTAGCCCTGAAAAATGACGAATAGTAATTTGTAGCCTGGAAAATTAGTCAGTTACCAAGGGAATAACGATAAACAACTTTTACTCGGATGGAGGTGCAGGCGTAGTAATTTATACTTCAAAGATTGTATGGTTTATTTATTTGACTGACCGACTAGAAAAAAACAGCACGCATTTCTTTAAGATACTATAATGTAGTTTTATGTGGAATGACGCAAATTTTAGCTATCGTTATTATAATATATGTTAATAATGATCACAGATGTTTTCTGTAGTTTAAGATGCAACATTGTAAATGAATTGACCTTTGATTGTTATTTGTGTTAATATTATAAATATCGGCAATTCCGAAAGTGACCAAGTCCCAAACTTAGCTCTAGCCTTGTACTACGGGTACTGGACAACGACAAACATACTAATATTATAATTATAAAAGAAACGCCTAAGACTTAGAAACAAATATTCGTGCAAAACATACAAAATGATTTGCCTTTACTGAGAATATAACCCGGGACCACTAGCTATTCGTGGACGGGATCATTACCAACTTAGCTAACCGTATGATATTGCTAAAATAAATTTCAGTGTTTTCTTACTGTTAACGAGAAAGGTATAGACATTAAATAACCCTCTTCCTTCGGCAGTCGGGTAAAAAACCTAAATATCAATATTTTTTCACACAAATAATGTTGTTTTTAAATACTAATAAAAACCATTCATGCTAGATAATATACTCTACTTTATACTTACAAAAAGAAATACGTAAATTTTCCAATCACACTGTATATTTCATATTCCCATACATGGTGATGCGTAAAGTGCAACATATTGTGACGTCACGGATCACTTCTTGATTTCACATAATACCTACGCTTACTAGCTGTTATTTTATTATCACTCCTAATAACTTACAAAACGGTTTGATTTACAACAGCACAACGAACAATACCAATCGCGATTTGGGATACATTTAATTTTCAGCTAAATCCAGTGTTAGTATGTTGGGATAAGGTTGAAAATGGTTGGTTTAAGTGTAAATATGACATTGGTACAGCGTGTGAATTGCATGTGTATTTAATTTTGATGCCTATAAAGACGAATGCACATTGATTTTTAAAAGCTTTTATTTCAGTTTTCATGTTTGTTTGTTTGTGAGTAAGATTTGAACTAAACATACTGATAGATAAACAAGCAAAAGACATGCAAATAAGTGCTTATTGAAAGTACAATTAACCATATAAAAAGAAATACAATCATCCTACAGGGTGTTTGGTCATTGTGATGCATATTGTTTAGGAGAAGTCCTTCTATCAACAGTTTCTTAAATATTGAGTATTTCTATCATTTTTCTAATTTAATTTTCATTAAATAAATTGTTTTTTGCTAGAAATAAATGTACAGTATCTCGATTCCCGCAACCTTAGCCATCGTCGTCGTCGGCGCCCCGCCAAAGTACAAAGATAAAACCTGAAAAGTTTAAAAATATATCGCAAATGGTGAATAATAAATTAAACTAGCGCATTAAAATTTCTTAGGAACTGGTAAAAAAAGAATGGCACCGGATGTTATTCAGAATAAGTTTTTTTTATTCGGGTTACTGTTAAGGATGATCGGAACGGATAATCTTTAAACGATAATAAATCATGTACACAGTGTTTAAAGTTTAAATTACGAAGCCGCGCACAGCAGCTTGACCACGGGCGTCTTCCGCGACACGCGATCTTAGCTAAAGGTATGCTGCGATCGGTTCCGTAAGTAAGAGGTAAATAGACACTAATAATTTTAATAGACGCGATCGGCTGTCGCCGCCTCCGTTCGTATATTTTTCGATCCGATGCGATGCGAGCCGTTTGGTGGAAATCATCCTTTAAATAATGTGCCTCATGTTACTTTTTTTATAACCCAAAGTCCTAAAACAATGTTGTGCACTAGCCTTAACCGGACAGTTGATTGTCCGGTCGAATTCCCGTTCACGCCCGGTCATCTGACCCGGTCACCCGGAATGATCCGGACACATGGTGCCCATTCGATAGTTCGCGAATGAACACATTGCGTTAATTGAGAGATGAATTTGAGCAAATAAAAAAGGTTGTTGTTTTTTTTTTTGGTTTTTAATAAGCTAATTAGTTGGATCTAAAATAGGTAATTAGACAAAGTCACGGACAGATTGTAGTCAGACTTTAATTATATTATTAATTATTATTTATATTTCACTTATATAATATAAAAATATAAATGCAAAAAAATTCGTGTGTGTGTGTGTGTGTGTCTTTGTGTGTGTGTTAGCTTGTTACTCCTTCATGGTGCAACGGCAACGGAATTTGCAATGAAGATAGCTTATACCCTGGATGTGAGAGTAGCCCTGCCTGATTGTCTCTCTGTCTTTCTGTTACCCTTTCATGGTGAAACCGCTGAACCGATTTTGATGAAAATTTGTATGGAGATAGCTTAAGCCCCGACGGACGGACATAGCGTACTTTTTACCCGCGATAAACGACTTCTACGTAGACGAAGTTGCGGGCAAATACTAGTTACAAATAAGGAGCACAATTTTAAACACCCTTAGCGTGTAGTTGTCACTTGTAACATCAATCGCTCTATCTCAGACCGGTGTCGCGCTCGGCTGTGACCCGGTTATCCCGGAGGAAGTCGCAGGGAGCAGCTAGTCACCCTATCCACACTAATATTACAAATATGTAGGTAAACCTGCCTGACTGTCTGTCTGTCTGTACATAAGGTACTATTTACCCGCAATAAACGACTTCTACGTGGACAAAGTCGCGGGAATAAACTAGTTACAAATAAAGAGCACAATTTTAAACACCCTTAGCGTGTAGTTGTCACTTGTAACATCAATCGCTCTATCTCAGACCGGTGTCGCGCACGGCTGTGACCCGGTTATCCGGCCTTAAACCGGGAACCGGTCATTTATCACGGCAACCCTTGCCCGGGCGTCACTTGTAAGGATTTGCGGAAGAAAAATGGACAATATCGGTTGATATGTTGTTGTTTTAGTTTATAAATTGATAGTGAGAAATTGAACGAGTGTGGTTAACGGTGGGCAATTGAACCCTTTTTAGCTATGTGGGTGTAATGGTTCTATATAGTTGGATTGATGGATGTATGAAACTCTATCTTGATTTTTTTTATTGCATGTAGAAGGCGGTTGAGCATATGCCACATGGTAATCGGAATTTGTAACCCTTAAACATTTGCATTCTCAAGACTATAGTCTTAAGACTGCGATCTTAAACTGCGACCGCAAATGCATTGCCAACCCCTCAGGATGAAAGGACAATTGAAAAAACACACTATGGTCATTTAAAAACCATGAATACAAGCTGTTTACCGTAAAATTAGTATAAATAAATCATGATTTTACCTGAAACTAAACATTTACACTAATTAAATAATTTAGGGGAAACATTAGGCTAATCTTGATCAGGAAATTCATTCAAATTCAATCTTAAACCTTAATCCTACTTCTTACAAATATTATAAATGAGAAAGTTAGGATGTTTAATCCTCAATCACGGTTACCACTGAACAGATCGGGATAAAATTTGGCACACATAGGTACAGGTTAGGTCCTGGAATAGGACATGGAATAATTTTATCCTGGAAAATGTAACAGTTCCTGAGGGAATAACGATACTCGATATCTACGAGGACGAAGTCACACAAGCTTAAAAATAAATTAAACCAAAATGTAATCACGTTATATAGCACCTTCAGAACAATAGTGACCTAATTGAGAAATTTTAAATTTCGAGTTAGGTATGTATGTATGTATGTATGTATGTATGTATGTAAACTCTTTATTGCACATTAAACAATTACAAAACATTTTGCATCACTATAGATAATGTACATAGGCGAACTTATTCCATATGGGATCTCTTCCAGTTAACCTTGGAGAAGAATAAGCCAGGATAATGCAAGGGGATAGGCAAATTTATAAAATAACTAATTATTAGAAAAAGGTACATACATCTGAAAAACAGACATTAAAATTAATGTTATCTGCTTTACTTAAATAAATACATAGGTAATAAAATATACTAATATATACTACCACATATGTAAACAGCAATTAAAACCTACAACATAGCAAAGGAACAACACTCACGACTCATCTTGTTCATTTAACCACAACTTCTTTAACTTTTCCTTAAATGAACCGACAGATCTAGATCTCTATAATACATACATACATAATCTCACGCCTTCGTTCCCAGAGTGGGGTAGACAGAGCTACAGAATTACAAACATCTCTAAAAACTTGTTGATAATTCTATAACCACAATTTGCACAATTAGGCTAAGATGTTTACCAGCGTATTAGTGACAGGTTGCAAGCCCATCGCCTAACAGTACTACAAGCCTTTATTCCCTTAGTCGTCTCTTACGACATTCACGGGAAGACATGGAGTGGCACTATTCTTACTCGGCAACCACACGAGGCTCTCTATAATAATAATAATAAAATAAAAAAATGACTTGAAGTTTGAAAGCTGAAATTTTGAATTAGGTCTCTATTGTTCTGAAGGTGCGATATATCCCGTATAAAATAAGTTAAAAATGATAACTTAACTTCCTATTTCACACTTATAGCTGCAGCTTTTCCTCACTTCCTATGAAATCCATTAAACACTCAAAAACCAAGCCAATTCCAACTTCAGCAACAACATCAATACAATCTCCCCCAAGCATTTGACAATATCAAAACGGGCATAAATAACATACTTTGAGGCAAGACATCACTCTACCCCCTGATTTGCATGAGGGTAGTACGATAATTTATGAATGTCATTCGGATTCGCTTGTATTTCGCACATTTGATGTGTACAGTGCTATAAGATACGTTGTTGTTGGGCTAGCTAAGAAGTTTTGTGAAAGTTAACGATTGGAAAAATCCGGGGATTTATTTCAATAGAATAGAATAGAATAGAATAACGTTTATTGTTTAACTGTGTACAGAGATGTTAACAAATATATAATTAGAACCAACAGTTTATCCATCACGGACATACAATCTCAATTTTGGATAGCATTTTTATACATATAGTTAATAGTTTGTTTTTATCTATTTAGCAATACAATTGCATGGTAGCGTAGCACCGCGAAGCCGCGCAATACTTTATGATGATTGGTTTAAAAACCGGCCAAGTATGAGTCACTTTATGAAAATTCCATCTTGCAGTTCGTGAAATACAGCCCTTTGACAGACAGACGGACGGACAGCGGAGTCTAGTAATTAGGGTCCCGTTGGCACAATTGGTACGGAACCCTAAAAAGTCAGCGTGACATGATGATGATGATGAGAAATTCTTTATGGCTTGGAGCGGCGCTTTGCACTATCGCTGGCTTCTCCGGTCGCTACAAGTAGCTCAATTTCAGTGTGATCTGACCTCGATCAGGCCCTTACAATGTAATTATTTTCCTTCAATAATATTCTATATAAAATTCCTGGGTTATGTTATATGGGGCGTAGCATCTTGGGCATTAAATTGAAAGTCCGAATCTGGAACACGATTATTCTCGCTAAAACAAAGATTGCCGATGTAAGACTCGCAGCAGCCAAGCTTAAATGGAATTGGGCTAGCCATGTCTGCCGCATGCCAAATCCAGTGGAAACCAAGCCACAAGAGAAGAAGAGGCAGACCAGCTACATAAGTAAGTAAGTATCTTATCTTATCTTATATTATTTGATGAGGTCCTTACGAATACACTTCGATCCTATGGGATCTTTTGTCTAATTACCCCCTTTTTTTAGCGCTTAGACCAATGCTGCCTCCACCACTTTCCAGAAAGCGCATAGTGCAGTGCCTTGAAATCGTTTAGTTCTGGATAGCCATAAGACAAGTAAATAAGTATTATTATGTATTGGATTGACGTTACTTTTCTGGTATTCACAAACATCCGTATGAGATTGTCCCTTGATATTTATTTTTGTTTATCTTTTTAATTAACAAGCAACGCATTAGGGCGCACTAACTTAGGTCTAACATATCCAAAAGCCTCAGTGGCTTCTCACCATCATGTCACGTGATCACGTGCTTGTTTTTTCTCAATGAGAAAAAAAACTCGCCCTTTAATCATCGAGAAAGATTTAAAACGGAACCGTAAGTACCTCCATTAGTGATCCCAGGGTCCGGTGAGCTATGGGTCCAATAAGTCAGGCAGTATTAACACCCAGCAGTGGGTCACACATGAGTGATGTCGAGGAAATGTCGCCTATCCAAATGGGGATCGTAATTTTCGATGCGAATTTGTCGAATGTCGGAGCGCTATTCTGGAAAGGTCGGCTGGTTTAAAACTTAGGGGAATTATTCATAGACTATATTTTATAGCGACACAATACAATACAAAACACTTTATTGAAACACCACATACACCAAGTAACGAATATACAAGAAACTAAAATATAGATTACATAGTGAGTCAACAGGCGGTCTTATCGCTAAATAGCGATCTCTTCCAGACAACCTTACAAAGAAGAGATGGTTAAATATAAACGATAGAAATAGGCAGGCGGTGCAAACTGAATTAAACAATTTAAAAATACATATAAATATCCCTTAAATAAATACATATAGGTACATACATACATACATACATAATTTCACGCCTTCGTTCCCAGAATGGGGTAGGCAGAGCTACAGAATTACAAACATCTCTAAAAACTTGTTGATAATTCTATAACCACAATTTGCGCAATTAGGCTAAGATGTTTACCAGCGTATTAGTGACAGGTTGCAAGCCCATCGCCTAACAGTACTACAAGCCTTTATTCCCTTAGTCGTCTCTTACGACATCCGCGGGAAGACATGGAGTGGCACTATTCTAACGCTCTCTCTCTCTTATAGGTACGTAAATTAGAAATACATAAATACAAAATAAAAGGTAAGGAGAAAAACAAAACTAACGAAGTGACAAAAGGTGTTCTTTTAAATGATTCTTAAAAATAGGAAGTGATTTAGCCTGTCACAGTTCCAAAGGAAGAGAGTTCCACAACCTAACAGCCTGAAATGTAAAGGAGTTATTGTAAACTTTAGAAGAAGAAGAGGGAACAGCTAAGATACACAATACAATACTTAAATTAAACACAAAAATAACAAAGCATGGAACTTGGTACGGTTGAACTGAGAAGCTGTACAATTTAGTACCTTGGCACAGCAATTGACATACTTCATTCATACCACTCTCAATATACTAAGCTAGTGCGACAAGGTATTCAAATGTACAGCTACTTCTTACTTCAACTATCCTTGATACATACCTTCATATGTATGCTTTGTACGTACATACGTATGTATCCATTTTACATATGTATGGTCTCCTCTTGGGAAGCGCTGGTAGATTTTAGACGTGTAAAAGTGTCTGTGTGGTCTACTTACTGAATAATCATCTTATGTTATTTTTATCTTTTACGACCCTAGAAACGTATCTTTGGTATGTACTTACGTCGATTATCGATTATCTAGACAAAACATATTTATGGTTTTTAAAAATTAAGTACCTACACAGACTAACTGGTCTCTATCCCACAGGATAAAACCATATTGATTTGGACATGTTATCGTATAGATTCTACTCGGCGGACGTTACTGTCAAGTAAATAAGAGCTATCATAGGAGGTGTTTTTTTAAATGATGAAATAAAAGGTTGAGAATAAGATAACGTGCCAAAGGCAATATGTCTTTACCGTGTAGAATAGTGAGAATGTGTTTTTACATATAAAAAATAAACAAGCCAATTTTATTAAGTCACAATGAACACCATACCACTAATCAAATTTTTACCAACTAACAGAACACTCCGATGACAAATAGTCCCGAAACATCCCGAATAGTCCCTCCACTATAAATAAGACGATAT
Source organism: Acleris literana (assembly GCA_946894065.1). NCBI lineage: Eukaryota > Metazoa > Arthropoda > Insecta > Lepidoptera > Tortricidae > Acleris > Acleris literana. The sequence goes on from OX335687.1 coordinate 4,370,892, forward strand.
CAAGGAAGGGGCGATACGAGGATTTGCTTATAACAAATGATGGAATGGACATGAAAAGGGTTCGGATATGCGGGATTACGCCGACCTAATTGATGGTATGTTTTTGGGTGATTGACATTTTGTGTATGTACACGGAGAATGTAGAAAATTATGGAAAGGAATTATAGAAAATAGTTAAAAATTGCTTAGGGAAATGTATATAATAAATTAATAAATATCAGTGTATATAAACTCACACACCACAGCTTGTATAGTCAACAACTTTAATTGTTGAGCACCTATAGAACCCTTTCATAATGACAGCGTTAAGTCTAAAGAAATGAATTACGTCAAAATTACCGCTTGTCTTTCTGCGACAGGGGTTCTATAGGTGCTCGACAATTAACGTTGTTGACTATACAAGCTTTGGTTACTTGTGTGAGTTTGAGACTATGGGCAGTAGACAACGAGAAACATACTTCTACAGAAAAATACATACATTACAAAGTTATTTATACAAGTATTTGGTCTTACCCGGAATCGAACCGAAGTCTAAAATAGGTTCATGGGAAGGGTCACCAACAAGGCTACCCACGTCATTAAGTTTTTTTTTATATCTCAGGGTTTTTTGAGTGATATTATTTTTTACCATCATTATAAGTATTTTACACCAAGCAATGTGTTGTCATTAGAAATTTAACAAGTCAATGTCAAAAAACATGAATACAGATCACGCTTCTGTTCGATATACGACTAAAAACAAAAGACACTTATACAAATATATTGTTACAAACCTATAGCGCTTAAATGAAACATTAACGCTTTCATCTATCTATTTTAAAGCTATGTTATAACTTGTTAGGGGTGTGCATTCAAGTAAGTTGACATCTAATGGGTCCATCTTGAAACGACATCTGTAAGTATACATCGCAAGTTTCGTCCCAAATTGAACAAACATTCAAATAAATGATATCTTTCGGATACAAAGACACTATTTGGCGGTCGCTTGTCACAAGCCACCATTTTGAAAAGGGCTCGGACATGACACAGCAACAATTTCAGGGTTGTCACTGCAAACGGCAAATATTTATTCGACGAATTCCTTCTTTTTGCGTTTGGGGGAGTGGAATTGATGGGTTTTTAAAGGTATTCCGGAATTTATTGGGGTTTGGTGAACTGTTTATTTGATAGAAAAATACTCTGCAATCACTCCTATTTGGTAACCTAAAAGTATAATATTTTATACATAGAGTACGTTTAGGTTATTAAAGGCTTAATTATCTAATATTTAACACTAAAAGAACGGATTTAAAAAACTGCCGGTTAGTGTATGGGTTACCATTTGAAAATATATTTTAATGAATAGTCAGAATAAGTTAGTTATTATGTATAGTTGAATGTAGTTAACACTGTCACCACGTAAGAATCTATTTTGTAGAGCAAGTACTTATACAGTCGGCCAAAAATGTCTTATGTCTATAACATGCATCTGCCGGTTTGAAGAGTAAACTTTAGCTACATTTTAATTCCATAGAAAGTTAGTGTAAAAGTTGAAAAACCACTTATTTCGCCGACTTACTTAAATTTGACAAAGGCATACGTAATAGTATTTTACGTAACGGTTGCGTAATGACAGGCATTACAACATGAGTGTGGTATATGAAACGAGCCGCAGAAGGCGGGTTTCATAATAGATCATACGAGTGTTGTAATGCTTATTACGCAGTCTCGTACAATATTATCTACACACATATTATAAGTACTCTAAGATGGGTTCAGAAGCCGAAAGGCAAATTACCAGCATTATCTTACCTGTGGTAGTAGGTGACAGCGATGACAGCTGTAACATAATTTTGAAATTACGTTATCGAATATTGTAAGGTAATGAGATGCAAAGGGCATTGGGTAAATTTGTTTGAAGAATATTGTGATTTTTTTTTTCAGCGGCCACGGATGATTTTTACATATTTATTTAGATGACCTCTAAATACACATAGATATATATAATTTATGGCGTTAAATAATATCGGAGCGGAAAATTTAAAGATTTAAGTATTCAGTTTGTAGTACAAAAGTACGCCCAAGTATGAATATTTCAATATCTCGGCTCCGATGCACTTAAGAGTATTCGTTACATAACAAAATACGCTTATTTTCAATAATTCTATCATAATTTACCACTTTTACGAATGGCCGCTCACCTTGAAAATTCACCCCTTTGGAACATCTTCCAAAATTAATAACTGTCATCCCTGTCACTTACAACCACAGGTAATGCTGGTCATTGCCTACGGGTTTTGAACGAGACTTATGATATGAGCAAAGGTCGGAATAGGTAGTGCTTATTAACCTAAACTTGTTGCATCTTCATTCAATAACGTATTCCCATCTCACTCTCGCATGAATGAACATGAGTCAAGTTTAGGTTAATAAGCACTACCTATTCCGACCTCTGGATATGAGTGTAGATGAATACATTTTGCCGGTGACCGGTAAAATGACCGCTAAGAGCTGCCGCCTATTATGCCACTAGTGGTGACCACAAGGGAGGCACTTATGGCCGCCACAAGCTGCGGACGAGTTTTTTCATACATTTTGTATGACATCGGCGCAAACTGAGCGTTTGAGTGGCCGCGTCCGAGCCACAAGCTGCGGGAGTCGTCCGCGCTCGCCACTAGTAGCCGCGATTTGTCGTTCGATTCGCGCGCACACACACGACCGCATGAACAATGTATTCTTGCCAACAGTGGCTGCCACTGGTGGTGGCGTGTAGTGGTGTGCCTGAACCATGAGTGGTCACGTTTGGTGGCAGCCTACGCCAAATGTAAGGCAGGGGTCTATATCGTCTGCCATAGTTATTTGTAGTCATAATGTGCTTTAGGTCATAATCATCGCAAGTCATAACTTTTTTTAAAGAAACTGTTACTTTTTCAGGATTTTTATGAATCAAACCTAACCTAACCTAGCCTTGTAATAAAATGTAATAATTAGTAATAATTTGTGACATTTAGTATATTTTATAAATTTAACGCTCTTATTTGTAATTATAAATGTATTTTGTTATTTATTGAATTTTATTACGTACCAAATTTTGTAACAAATAAATTTCTATATTGCATAAAATTAATATTTGCACGCTTGCTTGCAAGCTGGATACATTGGACATTATTATTATTTAAAATTGACTGTAACATCTTATGTACTGTATTCTGCAAATAAATGATATTGCTTGATTGTCTACACGTTAGATATTTCATAACTTAAAAATTATGACTATCAATAATTATGTCAACAATGACATTATGACAAATAAAATTATGGGAAACAAAGGGCTCCCGTGCGGCAGCTCTAACTACGTAGGCAGTCACTGGGTACCAAATAGGCGAACCGCGTCATTATAGCTACTCAATTTATTCTATCAAGTTACCAACATAACCAATTTAAATTCCCATCGTCCGAACCTCGTCAGCCCTGCGTCCGTCATCAGATGACAATCGCTCAAAAACCGGACGTCTCCGGCGGCCATCTTGCTCCCGTGACGTCCAATATCCCCTCCGCCATTAGTTTGTTTATCTATCGCCATGACAGTTATGTAAAATTATTATTCAGATTGGTATAGGGTGGTCATAGTTAAATGTTTGTATTTGGTTGTATGTGTTCGTTTCTTGAAAATAATTTTATTATTAGTGAATAAACTGAATCTCTATTTTACTGGGTAAAACTATACTGCCTTTTTTCATGTTTTTTTTTATTCGACCTGCTTCCTGTCAAGTACATACATATAGAAGGGGGTCCGAAAAGGAGACGACCTTCATCGGGCTGTTTATTCGATAAAAAGTATTTTATATCAAATTTAATATGCTAAGTTATATATGGCGAATAGGTTGACTGAAAATTTTCAGTCCAGTCCTTATAGGACTAAAAAAAAAAGCTGAAAATGAACATTTTTTTTTAAATTGCTGTTTCGTGTTAAATAGACCAATTATATACTCATCGAAAGCATGAAGCCTATAAAATAAGCAAACATTAGGTTGACTATTTTTTCCCGTCATAACTATTGGGTAGGTAGGTAAGTCGTTAATAATTTGCACTATACCTAACGATATAGTATGTAATTGGTCTATTTAACAAGGAATAGAAATTGAAAAAAAAAGTTCTAATTCAGTTCTTTTTTAGTTATATAAGGACTGGATTGAAACTTTTCAGTCAACCTATTCGCCATATATTACTAGAATATTAAATTTGATATAAAATACTTTTTATCGAATAAACAGCCCGGTGAAGGTCGTCTCCTATTCGGATCTTAGACCAATAAGGAGTTATCGTAACGTAGACTTGACAATATGATAACATGGCAAAGGTAAGGCAGCTAGTAGAATAGAGGACCAGTTAGTAGCAACAAAATCTTAAAACACTATTAAACAATTGTTCGATTGTTAGTTTAGGTTTCCGTGGGATGAAAAATTTCAAATTCTACGCGAACGTAGTCGCTAGCAGAAGCTAACTAGTCGGTACTAGGCGAGTATAATATTAAAAATGTGAAAGTAACGTCGTCTGTTTTTTACGGGTCCATATTGGCTCATATAAAATTGGTCTTTAGATTTTTTATACAAATAACGATTTGTGTCTATACTCATCATTTCTTCGAAAATTTTTGCTTATAATTTTTTGTTCATACTTTTTTAAGTCATAATCATCGCAACTCAAAAACTGTTATTTTTTTTAGATTGTTATAAATCTAACCTAACCTAACCTAAATTTATCTACACGTAAGATATTTAAGAAATTCTGAAAAGTGTACGGTTCCATGAATATTGGCGTTATAATTTCAGATGATTATAAGTTCCGACCATTAGTATTAAAAAATATTATGAAGATTATGAAGAGTGATCATTAGCTTGTAAAATTATATGAGATACATTTTCGGAGTTCCAATAATCTAATTTGCAATTTTATATGAACTTTGGCGCACCCGTTTTTTGCGCTTTCACGACTAAACAGCTAAACCGATTTTGATGAAAAGGACATAGGGTATTTTATTTATAAGTAGCGATAAATGACTCCTAGCCGAAGATAGCCGTAAAGCGAAGAATTGGAAGGGGCAAGATGTCATGGCTCCGTAACATCAGGGAGTGAACTGGCGTCAAAACAGTATAGAACAATTGTTCAGACTTGCTCTGGACAATCCAGATTTAAAGATCTGACTGCTAACCTTCAGTAAATGAAAAGGCACCATACCAAGTAATAACAAAAAGCAAGCTTTCAAAACCCGACTGTTGCTAACCAACTTTAAATCGTTATAAATCCTAAATGATCATTCAAAATGAAAAATGATGAAAGAAACGAAAAGATGATTTTTGAATCCCTATTCAATGATTCCCCACTTGTCATACTTGGTCGAGTTTTTTTTTTTATAATTTGCACAGTATGGCGTCTAATTGCCGCCATATTGAATTTAGATTACTGTCATATCTTCAGTGACACTCACCAGATTAAGACAAATCGATTGAGATAAGAATCATCAAAATCGGACAACGGGTTTAGTTTTTATAGTGCCACAAAGGAACAAACATACATATATAGGCTGTGAAACACATTACCCTCCTCCTTCGGCAGTCGGGTAAAGAGAAGAAATGACTAGAAGTCATAGAGTAGCTAGTAGAGTATAAAATGCCGTGACTAACAGGAATGGAACGGTAATGTAAACAGCAATGTAGTAACGGTAAATGTACTGCCTTCTTTGGTATAACGACAATTATTGCCTTTGACATGCTATCGTCAACAAAAAAAAAATTCAAAAAAAAAAAACAGCAAATAGGCCACATGAGGGCTCTTTTACACGTCGGTAATATAGAGTGAATCTACCAGCGCTTCGGACAAGACCATCATTGCGGAGAAGAAGCGCCGCAAGAAACTCCAGCAGAAGGTCATATTTTCAATAATAAAACATACAACAACAATCCTTAAAAGTAAATTACATTAAGCTAACGCTGCAATAGCTCACATGTATATACTGTTCTGATGCACAAATTAAACATGAATCATATCATCAAACGCTAATCACCGACACGCCAATAATGTTCGGATCAATCAACTAGCATGTATTATACATCGAGCAGCGTCGGGTGCCGCGGCTAAGTTTGCATTATTAATGGTTCATTTAGTTCACACTAACCGAGCGGCTTTCTAGATCCCTTTGGGTTTGGAGTAGTGATGGGGCTTCGAACATCGATAACTCTTACAGCCTCCTTTTGCAGCGGAGTGGTTTGGTGGCAACAATGGCAACACTGTTGCTCGTAAGAAGCTGGTGTATTATTCTCTCAAAAAACGGCGGCCGGTCGAACGGACGAGCGAATAAAAGCGGCGAGTTTAAGTAGTCCCGTCCGACCGAACAAAATACATTTTAGCGCGTGCATTGTCAATTAGGGAGCCTTATACGTTGGTGAAGTTATGCTGCCAAATTGAATACACGCGCTAAAATGTGTTTTGTTCGCTCCGTCGGGACTACTTAAACTCGCCGCTTGGACCTTCACTCGAGCGAACGATCACCTTTACTTGTTGAGAGAATCACCACCCTGAAGTTCACCGTCAGTTGTGTAGTTTTTAATAAATCGTAAATCGAATCCTACCTCAAATTGTCTATCGACTTGCTTTTATATTACACTAGCGACCCGCCCTCGCTTCGCTTCGGTTAAAATAAGTTAAAATAATCCAAGTTCATCTGGAATAACATACTTTTCAAATTATAGATAGGTGCATTATGCATAGAGGTTTTATTTCATGACGATTTTAGAAAGACGTCCAATTTTGCGAAATTGAGTTTCTGATGCCGTTAGATTTTAAATTCAATTCAAATCTTGACTGCCAGCTTTCACAGAATCTCTCTATATACAATGTTTACATCGGACTTCTCATTGCACAATACAAACAAATTTTGCCTGGAAGTGACGCGCGAAAGGGAACATGCCTCTATGGGAAAAACACTCAACGCTCAGGCCTAGTAGCATGGCTGCGTCAATATCGCTCGTCAAATGTGGATAAAGCATCCGTCACTCTCGTTCTTATTTACGTGTCAGAAGGTGACGGATGCCTTATCCACACTTTGTCACGCGATAAACGCAGCCATATTAGGCCCACAGGTCTAAGCCCGCAACTTTGAATGTTTGACCTTGTGACTTGTAAATTGTCATTGCAGTCGTTTAAACTGGAAAGTATGGAATTCGGGGAATTAAAACGACTTTTCCAGCCGCACATCCGGTCAGTATTGTGCACTCTATTATCAACGTTTTTAAAGATGTTATTTGGGTGGATTAAGGTTCCATTGTGAAATAAAAGAACACCCTTCTTTCAAAACCAATTTATGCGGGACGATCCAGAAGGTTGTAAGGAATTGAGAAATTCCGTTGGGAAATGGATAGCCTCTTCCAGGTCGAGCACAGTGTCTATAGAGTAGTATGTTTGTGTCGGTGCATTGATTTTCTATTCCTACTTGACCATTAGTTGGTGATAAAATAGCTCTCTCCTTAGTACAGTCTTAGAATTAATATTATTATTTTCGGAATAAACATTGTCGACTAATTATTTTACTAAAACGCAAAGGTTCTCATTTTGAAGATTAATGCTCCTATTATCTTGCGGCTTCTGTCCATTTCCTATTTTGAGCAACGACTCTGCAAAGAGCCGTTTTCATACGTGCAGACAACGAAACTCATATTTGTTTTGAGTTCTAATCTATGTTGCGCGTAATTTTGAATCTGCCATATATTCTTAAGTATTTATTTAAATAATATATTGTACGGGACAATATTAATCTACATTAAATGCCCAAGGTAACCAACGTATTTATCTGGATAAGGTTAAATATTGAATCGGACAGGATAGCTTCGGTAATAACCTAATATTTTAAAATAAAATCATAAACATAAAAATGGTTACTGTGAGTCAATCTAAGGAGATAGACATATGCCATCGAGGACGTTTCTCTAGTTTTTTCAGAGAACTACGATTCTTCAGTACATTATTTTGACACATCTCTTAAGGTTTAGCCAGCGTAAGCTATGTAAGGGCCCGAAAAACGATTTTTGATGGCGTGGTAGGAAAACATTGAGTTTTCTCAACTATATTAAAACTTAATTAGAATGAAATGTACATATAAACCATCAAGAATAAATTCTCTAAATGACAGTGACAACCGTATCGAAATCCGTTGCGTGGTTTAGAAGGAGTTAGCGGAGGAACCGGCAGACAACGCGAAGCGACTTAAATTTATACTATGTAGAGAAGAGATTAGAGAAGAGATGCATGGTTTCGGTTAAATTATTAGATACTTAAGTAATAGATTTCTCATCATCACATACACTCTTGAAAGTGAAAAGAAAGAAGTGGTCTCTGCCTACCCATCTGTGAAACAGGCGTGATTTAATGTACCTATGTAGGTATGTCATACACTCTTTGATGCTCTGCTGACTCATTTACACAATATACAGGAACAATTAGCCAAATTTTACGTGTCTATCTATTCTCTGTTGTAGATAAAACCAATTAAAGACACTTAGAGGGCTGTTTCAGCCTGTTTCTTAAATTTCAATTTTGATAATTATTACACTCATGATAACTTTTGAATGGTATGTCGGATTTGAATAATTCGAAAAGTAATTTACAGGTACTGATATTGCCTTGAAAGCGAAATTTATTTGGATACGGATTAATACCAAGGTACGAATAATGGAGCCGGTTATGGAGAGAACCGGCGTTACTATTGCATATTTTAACATCAAAAAGTAGTTATTGTGACATAACTGTAATAGTTAGATATATGGTATCATGAACTTTTTTGTAGAAATTGATGTCTTCTATAAAACTGTAGTACATCACATTGCCCTATTGTCAATAGTTTCCGCAGCGTACGCGATATAAGGATTTTTTTTGGTATATTTTTCACACCTTGGGTTACATTATCGAAGCTTTCATACTGATCCCTAACTTTTTGAAAATATTATATAACCTATGTTCATCCGGGATAGTGTAGGATTCTAATGGTGAAAGAATTTTCCAAATCGGTCCAGGAGTTTCGGAGCCTATTCAATTCAAACAAACAAACAAAAAATCTAATCTTTCCTCTTTATAATATTAAGTGTAGAAGTGTAGAAAACATAAAAATAAAAATATCTTTTAATCAAAACCTAAACTCAATCGAACTACCTACCCATTTCCCTAATTTAACAATTTGAAAATTTTAATATAAATATAAATACCTACGTAACTAACAGGAGAGCTCCGATGTTTGATACTATGTAATGTGATGCTGCAGGCTGTAGGTACTAAAGGGCTAAGCGTGGCTATACGTGGCTATAGGGCCGGCGGCCAAGCGTTTCGATAATACAGATTTAGGTTGCGCGTAATTTTGAATCTGCCATATCTTCTAAAGTATTTATTTAAATAATATAGTGTACTGGACAATTTTAATCTACATTAAATTCCCAAGTTAACTAACGTATTTATATGGGTAAGAATAAATACTGAATTGGAGAAAATAGCTTCGCAAATAACCTAATATTTTTTAATAAAATTTTAAAGATAAAAATGGTTACTGTGATTCATCCTTAGGAGATAGACATATGCCATCGCGGACTTTTCTTTGGGTTTTTTGAAGAACTACAATTGTTCAGTACATTATTTTGATATATCTCTTAAGGTTTAGCCAGCGTTTGCAATGTACGCGCAAAAAAATATGTTTATTTACGACATCACATTAGAAACCTCTAAAATTATCAGTGTTTCTGTACTATATTATGCATGTATTATACATATAAACCTTCCTCTTGAATCACTCACCCGCATCAAAATCCGTTGCGTACTTTTGAAGATCTAAGCATACATAAGTACAGACAGACAGCGGCAAGCGACTTTGTTTTATAATATGTAGTGATTTGTTCAAGTCAATGTGGTAGCGTTTAAGAAACTATAATATAATTATTTTTGTTGTTTAAATTATACTTTCTATTTTAATAAAATTAGCAAAGTTGGTAAACCCACCATTTAAAAAAAATCTGTCGCTCTTTTATAGAGGTTGCGTGAGCATAATGTATGAATGCACTTATTTATATAAAAACTTTTATGTACTAAAATACAAAACATATAATCATTTTAAACAGGGATGAACAAAGGTGAACTAACATCTTCAAGCTTACCTTTGGACGATTTGGGTATATTTTTCATTAGTTTTTGACCAATCATCTTCTTGAATGTCTTAAGTGATCGAATTCGGACTTATGTTTAAATAATTCCTTTTTTAAAACAGATACAAATAAAAGTTTTTTACAAAAAGTATTCCTTAATATCAGAGCTCTCATATAACACTAATTTCATCAGTGGCCGCCGATAGGCCAATTTGCCCATTCTCCTTTTATCGATATCGACTCCATAATCGTCCCAACCCTAAACTGATGTTTAGTCAGTGCAATCGCCGATCTGATTAATAGTGTTCGCGTGAAATGTTTAATCTTTCCCGTGATTCACCCCTTCGCTCTCAGCTGCATTAACTATCGATGTTTATGTGTCTATGGTAATGGAACGGATGGTCCTGCGGTTGGCGGGAAGTTAAGCAACGTAAGGAGTAGACAGGAGTTGGATGGGTGACCGGATTTGGGAAAAATACAAAAAGGTGATAATGAGAAGATAATTTGGACACAAAATTTAATATTTTTAAGAATATTAAATCCGAATTCAGCTTTGGAAGTTTTGAAGACCAAGCTTAGAAGACTCGACGGGTGTAGATGTACAGTCAAGGAATTTAATTTGTGACCCACCTTAGGTCCGAAGTCAATCTGACATTCTTCAGCAATAAGGTTGAGTTTCCTATCAATTACAAATGACTTGACATCTATTGACAATGACATCTTCAAGCAGATTTTCTTTGAAATGGGTAGCAAATTAACTTCCGTGACCGTACAGCGGAGTTCCTGTATACCTATTCCAACAAAACCAATAACTTTTGATCTATTGAGCCTCTACAACCTGATTACTTAGTTTAGTTTTGATCAGTAAATTAAATATTTAGATAAATAGAACCTAACAATATAAAAACAATAACTTGCATATAACATAAAGATGCGATAAGTTGATTAGCTAAATATAAGATTAGGCTAGTACGAGTATGTGAAAACTAACCAAATGAATTGTTGAGATTTATGAGGTTTTGTATGTTAAAATTGTTTTTTTTTTTTTGGTTATTTATACAATAAAGTGTTTACTTAAATATAAACAAACATGCGTACATTTATCAGCTCAAGTGATGTAAAACCGACGAAGTTGTTATCAAAGTCGATAAAAATTAAAACAAAAGCAAGTCGAAAGACAAACTGAGGCAGAGGAAGTGTGAAATCAAGTGCATAATGACGTCAAATATTGGCTCAGGAACAAAGAAAACAAAGGGTCTTGTACGAAGTCGAGCTAAGAAGTTTACCAGAGTGAAGGGTTTTAATAGGAGTTAATATTGATTTATCGGTTTCAGTGATTTTTTAATTGGTATGTTTTAATAACAATTAGTATATAAACCAATTTTGTTAGAAATGAAAGATTTTGGCTTATAGATTGTTTTTTTGGAACTATGAAAATATTGTGATCGAGATTAGGTTATTTTATTCGTACTCGTATTATAAGTTCTAGAGCATGTTCTGTCTGCTGACCAAAGGCCCACCACTTTTCCAGGTTTCTCTGTTCTGTGAACAGTCTCTGGCCAGTTCTTCAAAACGGAATCTAACTCACCTCACCCTCGCCGACGAGGTCTAACGCTCTTTCCTCTGGACTTTTTGGGCGAATCGGGCCCATAGTTGGTTTGGCATACGGCAGACGTGTCCAGCCCATTCTAGATGATAAAAACCATAATCGTCTTTAACCTGACCTGTATCGTATTGTCAACGTTTTGATAGCTCTTATTTACTTGACAGTAATGGCGGCCGAGTTGAAGACAATACCATGCGTGACAAAATGTGGATACAACATCCGTCACTCTCTGACATGTACATAAGTACGAAAGTGACGGATGCTTTATCCTCAATTTGTCAACAACATATCAAAGACGATATGGTTTTTATCGCCTAGAATACAGGCCTTGTCCCACTTCAACTTGTCCTCTTTCACTTTCCAAATACTGTATTACTTTTCAATTACTTATTATTTCTTTTTTCTTTTTTCAAAATAAAGTCTGTGTGACGTGGCATATAAACCCTAAAGGATTTATACCAGAACCAATATGAATGGAAGCTATTTTTCATAAATAAACGGCTAAAACAATATATCAGGCTATAACCCCACCACATCATTTGTCAAAGTAACTTCCAATAATAATCTGATGTATGACTTCATATTAAAGATGAATGAGCATGTTAGATGCGGCAAACGTTTTATTTTTACCATCATCAATATTAAAATAATGTTAACAATAGATATATTTAATAAAGGTAGTAATAGTATAAATATAAAAAGTTGTCAATGCCTTAAAAAAAACAATAAAAATGCTCATTACCCATCAGTCTCATTTCATACTGTGCCTTATAAATTTATTTACTACAATTATTATTATTGCTTTAATTAATTTACGAGTAATGCATAAAATATAAGAAAACGCATGGCCTCCCGATGGATAGTTTTTTTTTAATCATAATCATTAATAATTACATCGAAAATGTTAAACAACAACCCTTTAAATTTATTGAACTTCTGTTATATAAAGTTCTAAATCTTAAAAAATAATGTTAAATAATAGACAAAACCATACTAAGTTAAGAATTTCCAGGGCCAAAAGCAAAAAAGACTAGAAAAAACCATATTGCCTAAGACGTGGCCACCTTTATTGCCAGTACATAAGAGCCATCGTAACGTCGACAAAATACGATGATATCTCAACATAAATTCATCCCTTCCGCATCTATTCTCTACTCCATCTATAAACCTCACATCTGCATACATGAGCAGTACCTTCGAAAAAATTTCAATAATATGATTTATGACATAATACCGAATGGCATACTCCCTTGTATTCAACCAGCATACATAGACCTTTAACGCCAAACCAAGTTGCTTAATGTCAGGGTCTGGATATACTGGTGTATAGAACAATAAAATATTTCTTCTCCCCTAAGGTATGCAAAAATATCACCCAGATATGCTATTTGGGATACAACTGAAATAGCAACGTCTTTTCGTTGGTATAAATCTTCTTTGTTAATATAGTTGAGTGTATTGATGCAAATATGGATTTTGGTGCAAAGCATATACAGAGGGGCTATTACGTAACGCTCTCGCAATCGCAATCGTTTTCATTTTGAAAATCGAAGGCTTGTCTGCATACAAAATGAAAACAATTGTTCCGCTTTGAAGCCGATTGCGATTGCGGGTGCGTGCGGAAAAAACTAAAGACATATAGACAGCAACTGTTTTAAATATTGAAATAAACAAATTCTATGCAAAGGAGACATACTTTTATTTAAAAAAAAACTGCGTTTATGGATTTTTTTTAATTTGTCTGCCTTATCCGGGAATCGACCTGGTGTTCGTTTAGTTTAAAGGTGTATGTGTTGGAGATATAAATGATCACTATCGATGACCCTTTCGATGTGTATCATAAAACACGACTCTATTGTTTTTTCATGTTCGACCGCAGTTCGATTCTCGGTTAAGGCAGAAAAAAAATAAAAAGTTCATAAATGCATTATTATTATTATTTTAAATAAAAGTAAGTCTCCATTGCGTAGAACTGGCTATTTCCTAATTTAAGGCAGTTGCCGTCCATGTGGCGTTCGTTTTTGCCACCCTGTATACAATTTTAAAAAAAACTAGTTTATTTGTGTACCTCATGTTTTTCTAGTGTATAGAGGCTAATATTGTTTTTGACATGTTATTTTATTGTCAACGTTATGATATCTCTTATTTACTTGACAGTACTGGCGGCTGAATTAAAAAAAATGCGATAGCATGTCAAAAGCGATATGGATTTACCGAGTTTAAAGCCCATGAATTTATTATTGACCGTCGAGTTGATAAATATGTATACACTTTAGTACCTTGTCACTTTAATCGTTGAGACGATTAATATATGGCAGTTTAAACATGACATTAAATAGACAAGGTACTAAATTGTACACATATTTATGAACTCGACTGTACTCTGAGTTTTAAAAAAAACTCAGTTTTGTAACTATAAATATCTTTAATGGTGGATTACAGTACTAGTAGTAGTACTAGTTATACCCCATGCATTGTTCTTACTCATCTACTTTAGGGTTAGCTGGAAGAGATCCCATTTAGGGGTAAGTTCGTCTTTATACATTAGTTTAATATTAATATTGCGTTATTTATATTTTTGGGCAATAAAGAGTTTACATTTACATACATACTTGGCAGATAAGAAGCCAATGCTGACACATTGCACGACCATGAAGTTTCAAACATTGACATTGTTGACCGCAGTAAAACAATGTCAAACTTATTTGTTGCGTGTGAAGGAATAGTAATAACAGCATTGTTTGACTGCTGTCAACATTATCCATATTAAGAAACTTCATGGTTGTGCAATGTGTCAAAATTGACTTGTTATCGATCGGGCACTATAGGTACAAATCGTCGGTGAAACTACAAAACCGCGTAAGTGACATTTTTAATAAAGAGCAAAATGAACCTTTTTAACATAACCGTAAGGTTTATTTTGCTCTATCATAAATTTGTTAGTTACGCGGTTTAGCAGTATCACCGACGAAATAAATGCTATAGTGCTACGGGCCGCGTAGCATCGTAGCGTTCATTAGTTCGAAGAAAAATCTTGCGTAGTTAGTGCTACAAATTAAACGTAGCGACTTTTAGAAGTACAAGTATGTAGAAATGTGTATGTATGTAAACACCTTAATGTATAAAATGCAAAATCGAAATACGTTATATACAAGATGGAGATATTATTATACAAAGGCAAACTAAACTAGGTACATAAACAAAATTTATAAACTACGTAATAATAAACTTATTAACAAATTTTGTGATTTTATCTAGTTTAGAAAAAGACATCATGTTAAAGGTTCCTGGTTATAATACTTGGAACAAAATTAATTTGGTGTTTGTCTTAAAATCTGGACACGTTTCTGCCCGCGACTTCGTCCGCATAGTCGTTGCAGCCAGCGTGAAGGAGAAACAAACTAACACACACACAAACTTTCACATTAATAATATTGGTAGGTATTGTGTAGGTAATCGTTTACTTTCTAGTTATTAGACAACATCAAAAACTGCCTATGCTTTACAACAAACTAGCGATCCGCCCTCGCTTCGCTTCGGTTTATGTGAGTTTTTTGTAACACCCGAACATAATCCAGAACTTATTATAGACAAAACCTTCCTCTTGAATCACTTTATGATCTATTGCTGAATACCGCATTAAAATCAGTTGAGTAGTTTTAAAGATCTAAGCGAACAGACAGCGGGAGCGACTTCATTTTATACCATGTAAAGAAGATGCTGTTTTCCAACGCACCTCCATAAAAGTAATCCCAATTATAAAGGTTCCTGTATTTATTTTTCAAAGCTCCTTACTCCAAATGCGAAACACTTCTGCGCAGGGGTAATTCCAACCCTTACCGTCGCTTTATCAAAGAATAACACCCAATAAATAACCCTTATAATATATCAGGTTACTTCGACGCACGTGCGGTAATTTGGTGCGAAATGATTTTATTGTAGGCGTGAGGCTGTTGTGAGGATAGCATATTTTGAGGCGCAAACGTTTCTAGCGAATTTTGTTTAAAAAGTGAACGTTTGGTCAAAAATGATCATTATAATTATTGCAGTCTTGGGATCACAGTCTTAAAATTGCCATTAGATACACACAACTTAAGCATTTGGTCAAACGCGATCATTAACTTAAGATTTCAGTCTTGAGAATGTAGTTTTAAAATTAAACACACAACATTAGCATTTTGGTCAAACGCGATCATGATTTTAGCATTGCGGTCTTGAGATTATAGTTTTGAGATTGCAAATACAAACACAGAACTTAAGCATTTCGTCAAACACGATCAACACTTTAGCATTGTAGTCTTAAGAAAATAATCTTAAGATTGCGATATCTTCGGGTCACAGATCCCTCTAACCATCAGGTACTCTATGTCTTTCTTCATGCATCATAAAAAAACACGATCGTCAAGGAACAAGAATTGGTTTTCAACTTTTTCACGAGCTGCTTGTCTAAACCAGTCAGATCAGTTCACGGAACAGAAAATACTGTGGAGCATACTTCAGTATTTTTCAGAATGATAGACCAAATTTTGTACGTGTATTGGGTTTGCATTTGTACTATCCGTTGTACAGTTTTATAGAAGTGTAACAAGTGAATGAATAATTAATTTTATTTACATAACATATTGAAAAAAAAACCCTTTGTTTTTTAATTTGAATTTATAATTAGAATTACCATTTTGTTAACTAAGTAAATATTAAAGGTAAATAAAATATTTACAGATAGTCAATTAATGGAGGGATATATTTACCCAGTGGACTTCTACAAACACAGAAATATAATCTTTCATCAGTTTTTATCATCAAATTATAATTTAATACGGAACTTTGTTTATTTTAGGAGGGTTCATTTCTAAAAAAATAAAATAGTTAGAAATACCCTGACTTTTAATAAAATAATCTTTTTTTCTTAGACCACATCCAAACTCGGTTAAAAACGTGTCAAGATTAGGCCGTGTCGACACTTACTCACGTGTAAACAGTGTGCCTGCATTACACCGTATCTGCGGCTGCCGACGCCGATTTATTTGGCACATTTTGTTTATAAATGATTTAATGTGACGCTAGCGGCGTGGGAGTTGGAGCTGGTCTGATGCACGTTGTTGAGGTGTGATTTGTCTTCATTTTTAACTAAAAACTCATATCTTTTGTTACTTTTTGTTTGTAATTACGAATAAAAGGAATCGAAGTCTATGTAATATTCTTTTATCATCCTTACTCACTCTTGCCAATAAACCGCCAGTTCAGTACCACAAATCATGAGGTTCTAAAACTATACTTACACAAGTCTTCTATTTCTAAGTATAGATTTTCCATAATAATAAATTAATAACGATTCAATGTTCTTCTCTCTTTTACAATCTCTAATGCCTGAGTGATTAACAGCATCCAGCATCTCTTATACTTTTTTTATATGTCAAGAAGGCACAAAAACACACACAGCCCACCTGATGGTTAGTAGGCAGGACTTATAGACATCTAAATTCTCAAGACCGCAATCCTAAGACTCCAAATGCGTTGCCATCCTTGAGGACTAAGATGGAATGCCTCTGTTACTAATTTCACAACTGTCTTACCCCCGCACTGAAACACAATACGTGGCGGTAGCTAGCCCGTAACCTTCACTAAGTCCACCTTTACTTTACTAACATTACATCTTGATATATTTTATTAATCTCAGGTGTATTAACCTCTCTAGATAATTCCCCCTATTGCGCTAAGACGTACACATTCACATCTCGTGGCGCTCGCATCCACCCGCCCCTGTTTGCATCTGTTCGGCTATCAGTATTTGTATGACTGTTAAATTTAATTGCTATTTGTATATTCTATGAATAAAACCTGTATATGACATTAAAAATGTTAGAAGGAATACAAAAACTGTCTTCTGATATTTATATATAAGTTTCTCTGTAATTGGCGATCCATTTTAGTGGGGCTCCTCATCATAATTATCAGCCCGCATTAGTCCACTGCTGGACAAACGCCGCTCCCAATGCACGCCACTGTTCTCTTCGATGGGACTTCCACCTCCAGCACCTTATTCATCATTATCAGCCATTTCACTCATCACACTGAAAAAAAAAAGTTGGTTGCTCGTAACAAGATCGTGATTGTTGTGCATAAGCGTCTTGATCCCATACGAGCCTAACAAGACGATAGATACACCAACTAAGACGTTAAATACATCAACGAAGATGTTAGTTGAATCATTTAAGAAATTGCTGTTTGTTACTATCAGTTTTGGTTGATATAACTAATATCTTAACTATTGTATTCATTTTATGTCAACTAAGTGAAAATCTCTCTTTGTTGG
The DNA here is from genome assembly GCA_946894065.1 of Acleris literana. Classification (NCBI taxonomy): domain Eukaryota; kingdom Metazoa; phylum Arthropoda; class Insecta; order Lepidoptera; family Tortricidae; genus Acleris; species Acleris literana. The sequence continues at coordinate 4,388,968 of OX335687.1, forward strand.
CTCTCATTTTTTTGAGTGCATCATTAAATTTAAGAGCGTAGCTCTTGTCGGTGTAATTCTCTCCACTTATTTATATTTTGTGCAAGGTTCTTCATCTCTTGGTATCCGCTTGCTCCTACTCTTTCTTGAATCTCTCTGACATAATCCACTACCATTTCACTGCTTCACAAAACCTCTCCTAATGCACGCCACTGCTCCCGATCTTCAGCTTCTCTTTTGTGGGACTCATAGCCCCCCTTAATAGTTTTATTATATTCCTGTTAATAAGTAGTAGGTACTTTAATTTCATCAATGTTTTATTCTGTAATTATTATTCCTCTGTACTGCTATGCCACAAACAGACATACAGAAACACAGATATACACGGTAAATAAAATATAACACTCCTCTTTTAAGCTAGCTTTTTTTAAAGCCACAGTCTGCTTATAGCTGTTTAAAGCGGTGTTTGCACGATGGCATTATAAAGTTGCGTGGCATGTTTTATTAGTGTTTTGTAAATTTTGCTTTCGATTAAAGTGCAATCGTGTCGTTGTTGCGCCGTGTCCACCAAATGGTCACAACGGAAGACAAAGAAGGAAAAAGAAAAAAACGTATACGAATCACCTGTTTGAGAGCTAAGATGCTACAGACAGATAGCTACACAGATATACATATACAAAGATACACATTAAAGTTTTACGTTGGGGGTTAAAAAAACAATGTGATTTTCAGATAAATTTTCAGAAACTGCTAGAACAAATTACTTGTCAGCAAAGTAATTTTCATTATTCCGATTGGCGTTAATAGTTTGTGAATTTTATTGTTATGTTAAATGTTAACAAATTTCATGCTAAAAGTTACTAAAACAGTTCTGAAAATTTATCACACAATTTGGAATGCCAAATGAAACGCCATTTTGTTGATATTCATATTGAACGTAACCATGGTAACCAAATAACAAAACGATGGATATTAACCATCTATTTTTAGTAATTTAATAAAAATGAAATTTTATACATAAAAATTATTCAATTAGTCATAGTTATATACAATTAGTCTCAAAATTAATTTTGTTTTTAATATGCGTAATTTTAATTAGTATTAAAATAGTTTTATCGGTTTATTGTATAAATTAGGATCTCAAGTGTTCACTAAACGCCAAGACTGATATCCGGAATGACCGTAACCATGGTAATAACAATGCTATAATAATTATTATAGAACTGTTATTACCATGGCAACGCTCATTATAGAATAGTTTTCCCGCTTCGGTTAAGCTATAAATGGTATTCTGATGCCGTTAACGATATCAATATTAGCGGTTTGTAGTACGCGAGTAGAAAAAATACTTAACGCTAAACTCTATTATCTTAATCTATAACTCTCAAGCTTGTATTTAATTTCAAAGTTTCCAAGTGGATCTTGAAAGAGGTTAGACGCAACAAAGATGTGAGACGCAATCAATAAGATTCAGGTCTCAAGTGACGCCCCCTTAAACGTGTGTGTTAAGAGTTGTGGGAGGGTACGGATTTTGCTTGAGTTTAAATTATTTTAAGTATTTTGGTTGTTGTAGGAATACGTTTAAAATATATGTATAAAAACTGTTAAGGACTTCGATTCGGACAGGATCGCTGGCAACTTTTGGCTGTATAAACTTATACATTATCACAATTATATAAAGTGACACTGCAACATCCTTTACAGTTTTGCCTCTGCGGTGTGCAGATCTGAGCGCATCCTCGATGCCGTCCGTACAACAATGGATGGGGAAATTGTGCGCACAGATTTGTGAGCGCCGGCCCGCGAAGGCTACCGCTATACAGCATAGTGTGGACCACCCTCTCAAGCGTGCACATTTAAGGCAGACAACAAACGAGTGTGGCCCATAATTTCCGAAAATCAAATTTTATTGGTTGCAGACCATTCCCATTTTTGCTCGTTCGTAATTTTTCACAGTCGTGTTTTTCACTGGCTCGTTTTTTTCTGACGCATTTTTACTATTACAGAAATGAATTTGATAGTTTAACGCTGAGCTACTATTTGGCCACCTGAGGGCTCAGACAAGATGCACTACGCTAACTAACGTTTCTATTCGATTCGTTTTTAAACCAATCGCGTCACTGGAAGATGACGTGATACGAAAAGTCACGTGGTCTACCAGCGACGCGATTGGTTTAAAAACGAATCAAATAGAAACGTTAGTTAGCGTAGTGCATCTTGTCTGAGCCTTCTGATGTAAGTTTTACCCAAAACTGTTACTAACTATCATGATTAAAACTTGATAATATTGTTTTTCTACCAACCAAGTCAAACCTTTTTTACCATGATATGTCAACCAAGTTTAAGATTTTACGCTAGCCTTGTCCATATCACTCTATCGTCAAATTCAAAACAGCAGAGGCCAGCACTCGGCACTATTGAATATCGGACAAAGCGCCCTAATTGTTGAGCTGCAGTCTAATTCCGGCGAAATATGGAGCGCCGGACGAATTACCGGACTGCCGTGGGCGGCGATGGGTTTGGATTTTATATACTTGACTTATCGCCAGTGCGAAGTTTTGAGTCCCAGCTGTTGTCATCTGTCAATGTTTATATGTTACAAATGAATTTTTGAAATTTTTAACCTTTCAGGGTTTGATGCAAAAAAAAACATAGTTATCAATATCATTATGTTCATCATAAAGTAGGTTTGGTAAAGACTAGGTATAAAAAAAGAGAGAAAAACAAATAATGCAAAAGGTCTAACTTACTGGAAGTAAATAATATATACACGAATGAATATGACACTCTTCGAGTGAATACCACTCCAGCGATACCCAGTTTAAAATCCGTCAAGGATTTAGCCTATAGAAGGTCACAATGATACAAACATACATAGGTAACTCGAAGAACATAACCCCTTCTTTTTGGGTAGTCGCGTAAAAATATGGTAATGCGTAATATTACATTCTTGCGGACGTCGGGAAGCGAACACCTACATATCCACAGATTATAAGCAGAGATCGGACAAATGGGCGTCATTACTCGCAATAATGTGGACATGACTCAAAAGATTTTAATTAAACAAATGAAATTATATTAATTGATTTCTTACCTGAACTTTAATCTTGATCCTTTGTAGGACAGTAACAGTTAAATAATACAAAGACATGAGGATTGGCCATTAATATTAATCTACTTACTTTTTGTTTGCTTTCCGTGGATTGCAAAAGGATCTTTTCACATCACAAGTTAGGTTTATTAGCCGCGAAAAGGAATAAATTAACCACGGAAAAAATATAAAAATTACTTACTGTTTATTTGGTTTAATAAATCTACACAATAACAAGTCCTTGAATTATTTATTTGTAAAGGATCAAATTTTTTTTTAGAGTAAGTTATCAATTAATGTAATTTATTTTGTTTCATTAAAATCTTTTGAGTCATGTCCACATTATCGCGAGTAATGACATCCATTTGTCCAATCTCTGATTATAAGAGATGTATAAAGATAATGCCCACCTATGAATGCCGCTGTGTCTATCTATGTATAGCTAAACATAATATTAGTAGTCGATTAGATATTAGGATAAGTTAAGTAGTGTAAAACTGAGCGCGTCTCGCCGATAAACGTAACAGAGGGCTCAGACAAGATGCACTACGCTAACTAACGTTTCTATTCGATTCGTTTTTAAACCAATCGCGTCACTGGTAGACCACGTGACTTTTCGTATCACGTCATCTTCCAGTGACGCGATTGGTTTAAAAACGAATCGAATAGAAACGTTAGTTAGCGTAGTGCATCTTGTCTGAGCCTTCAGTTTGGCGAGTAATATTAGATATGCTAACTGTAGTCTTTATTATATTCAATAAATTAAAAAAAAGGAGCAGAACTAAGTTTAGTTCTGTAAAAAAATCAAGTTTAGAGACAAGCATTTGTTGCCGACTGTTTTTTTTTTACAACGCCATTATCTTCTTATCAAGACCAAACTAATGAGTCCAAACACGGTGGGTCTACGTTAACTATACTGGAGATCCTGTCGCCTTCTTCTGACTCTATCATCAGATCAGCTGTTAGATTCCATAATATGTTACGTTATCTCTGTAAAGGGACCTTATGGCGGATGGCGCTTACGCCGCACTGCGTCACGCGACGTTGTATTTATATCGGTGCATCTTTAATAATGGCGGAAGCGCCATCCGCCATAAGGTCCCTTTACATAGATAACGTCAAATATAGCATTGTCATTGGGTTTACATGTGTGGTCCAAATTTCATCCATTCCAACTGGTTCAAAATTGCCTTGCAATATTTAACCTAAACTGACATACATACATACAAACATTGCTAACTTGTAACATATAAGCTAATGAAGTCCCTGTAAAAATATAGTTAAACCAATTCCATCGTAAAATCAAACTAAGTGACCAGTACATAATTTCCCACACAGTAATTAAATTATCAAAGAACCAAGCTCCGCAAACGTTTGGCTAACCTCGCACGCCAACTATTCCTTTACGGAAACTTTGGTCCCGCAGGGCCAATGTTTGCTAAACATCACCAACGTTGGCTTCTTTTAATACAAACTTTGGCTTTAGTTTGGCCAAGCTTGGTGGTTTGTCCAATGCGCAGTATCTTACAGGCATTTGATAAGAGGTGAGGTGGAATTTCGGTAAGGAGAGTGCTTTTGATACCCTTTATACTAAATTAAATAAATAAATATCTGGGAACAATCTGACACAAATTGACCCAATCCCAAACTAAGATTGCACTACGTATACTTAAAGTCGGCCAAAAATGTGGTCTACCACCCTACGGTTGAAGTTCATTTGCTCCTCATGGTACAACAAGTTTGATTTTCCCTTGCAATAGTATCATGACAGTGACAAGTGTCAACCTTAGCGATAATTAGATCTGACAGAAACTTTTGCCAAAACTGCGCTTCTATTCTAGGCGGTAAAAACGATATCGTAGTTTTCCTGTTATGGTATTGTTATGACGTCAGCCGCCATTACTGTCAAGAAAATAAGAGCTATCAAAACGTTGACAATTCGATAACAGATCAAATACGATATTGTTTTTACCGTCTTGAATAGAGCCGCTGGTAGACTACTTTCTTGGTCGACCGTACCAATATGTATATTTTCTGACCGGGAATTGAATTCGGGACGCGTGTGTGTTGCCAGTGATGACTTACTGATCTGAGACGTGGGCGCTAACAGTGGGCCTTATAAGGAAGCTCAAAGTCACTCAGAGGGCTATGGAGAGGGCTATGCTCGGGGTTTATCTGCGTGGTAGAATCAGAAATGATGATATCCGCAGTAGAACTAAGGTTACCGACAGCCCGAAGAATAGCCAAACTTAAGTGGCAGTGGGCGGGGCACATTGCTCGCAGGACTGACGGCCGATGGGGCCAGAAGGTTCTTGAGTGGCGTCCGCGGACGGGGAGACGAGCTGTAGGTAGGCCTCCAACAAGATCGAGTGACACCCTTGTAAGGATCGCGGGAACAAGGTGGATTCGAAAAGCACAAGACCGGTCTGAGTGGAGAGCCTTGGGGGAGGCCTATGTCCAGCAGTGGACGTCTTTCGGCTGACATGATGATGACATGATGAATTGAATTCGGGACAGCTAGCTTCGTAGGCAGCCTGGCTGGTAGGCTGCTAACTATGCTAACTATGTTTCAACCTTTTAGCATTCTAGTAAATTTAGCATTAAGTAATTCCATACTAGTTCTCACGTTGGCAAAGATTTTAATCTCAAGATTGTTTATTTATGGGCATCAGAGCCCAATGACTATCAGGTGTCTTGTGTGCTTTGTCTTCTCCCTGTTAATGTCGTGTGTGGTGGCAGGGTTCATGTTGAAACTTATAATATTGAACATACCCATTAAGCCAGCGTTAGTGGGTAGTGACCCTGCCTACGAAGCTAGCGGTCCTAGGTTCAAATCCCGGTAAGGCGGATATTTGTGTGATGAGCGCGAATATTTGTTCCTGAGTCATAGATGTCTATGTATTTAAGTATATATTTCTCTATACAAGTATTTATATCGATGTCTACTACCCATAGTACAAGCCTAGAGCTTAGTTTGGGACTAGGTCAACTGGTGTGACATCATCCCCTGATATTATTATTATTATTTATACAACATAATCGCAATAAAAGTTTTGATTTGATTGGATTTGATTTGATAGAACCTTGTGCAGGGTCTGCCCGGATCGCTACCACTATAATCCTTTAACTTATTGCCAAGCATCGTATGTCATGTTTTTGTATTTCAATGTGGGGATAAGGCAACCGGTGACCGGACTATTATTCGACCAGATCTCAGGGTTGGCAATGCATTTACAGTCATGCGTTGCAGCTATGAGATCGTATGTATTTTTAAAATTGCAATGGTCCATTGATGTCAAATCCCACTTACGAGTACTATCAGTAGAACGAGCTAAGATGCAAATGCTGCTAACTTTTCTATTTTCTATCGACTCTAAATGTATAGAGTTGACATAAGCCTTCGACGCAATCTATCGACATCAGCTTACGTCAATCTTAAATTTTTTGCCGATCTTTTAAAATCGCTAACTGCATCTTGACCAATCACCCAGGGCCTCCGTATTGGCTTCGGTTTCATTAGGTACTGTCAATTAAATAAGAGCTATATTGGCATTGACGATATAGAAGCACGTGAAAAGCAATACTGTTTTACCGTGTTTAATAGAGGCTCTGGTGGAATGTGCGTGTTTGCCTTCTCGATCCCATTTAAAAAGGTATAAAAACGATCTAACCTGTTGTCAGCAACGCGAGCATCTCTGAAAGTTATGCGAACTATCGCTCGATGTCCGACAAAGAAGTTAGCCACACGTCACTTAGCATAATAGCGGGATCAAACGAGCACAGAGCTGCTGTGCGGTAGACATGGCCATCATCATAAAAAATATATAATAATTATGAGTTCTCGGAAATATTATAATGTGGAACTGTTATAAATCTAAAACGGGACATGCATTAAATCACGCCTGTTTCGTTGACGTTTTGATCGTGTTGCAACTTTCGTGGTCGTGGTAGTTTTATAACAGTATGCGTGAACGTCGCGAAAGTTTAAAACAAACAATTATTATAATTCGATCGATGATCCCTGCGAGAACAGTATTTCGTAATTTCAAACATTTACGGCCACATTCAGAGATTTTAGTCAATGACGATTAATTCATTCCTTAGTGACGATTTTATAAACACAACTTAATTGTCTTTTAAATGTCTCTGGGTACGGCGGGTACTAACCTTTCAAGCAAGGCGTGTAAGAAGGGGTGATTAGTCCGTGAAGTAACTGAATGTCATTGCAAGGTTTATCAATATAGTATTTAGACGACGTTTGAATGTAGAATTTATAAAAAATAAATTACACAGGGATCATCCTAGATTAATCAAAAATGCATATGTATAATTTTCGGCAATGTTTTTATTTAAACTTATCTCTCTTCTTAGTCATATTCACTTCTGTCAGAGTGGTCGCGGCTGTTAGGATGACATTCACGGATTGCACATTTATATTATATACATTTCTTTGTTAATGGCTATTTGATGTTTATTATTTTGTTATGCAATCGCTCAAAGTTAACTGAAAGAAATTGCTTGAAGATAAATAATTTTACGTTTACATACCTACCGGCTTTTTGTTCATTTGGTTTGTGCGCAATAAATTTTTAACATAAACAAATCATTTAGCCAAATGGATTACCTATCACTAAGCTTGTGTACCTGCTACAATTATTTAAAAACATCTGCGTCACGTAAATGTCATCATTGTCCAGTTATATACAAATCTGAAGCTACGGGACTGCGTTAATTTGTTCGAGAATGTCCCTTGATATTATTTATTAAAAAACTCTTGCCCAGTCTAGTCATAGTCAGCTCTGCGCATGCCCCGTGGCGAGTTGGCTCAAAGGCGATAGTCTACCAGACGCTAACTTCCATGTACAAGAGCAAATGTTTATCGAACATATAGCGGGATCATATGTACCTATATTATTATAGTGTAGAAGATAATTATAGTAGGAGTTATCACCAGGCCAATAAACTTTTCTCAAACATGCAATGGAATGTTGGCGTTATGTTAGTTATTTTAAGCCTCACAGTATCACGTTGCGAGCGGAACACCTCGAGAGAACTGTAAAGGAATTTCATACAAAATTGAAGGCTTAGGCCGGGATTATTTTTTTAAATTTTTATGTATACATGGCGGCTGTGTATATGGCTGTTTTTTTTTAAATATACTAAGCCGTGCTTCCAACCAAAGCGTTTGCATAAAAGCACCATGTACCAGGAGGGCAGAGGTTATTAGGGGTGCGTAGCGCAACTTAGATCGCAGGCGATGTAGCACGGTGCGGCCCGCGCGGCGGCGCAGCGGCGGCGCACCCGACACAGCGCGGATGACTGAGTCTATATAAACTCGACCGGCAACCCCCTACTTTCCGGCCTCTGTAGTAATGTACTATTAATGCCCTTACTAATAACCGTGGAGTAGCTAAACGGGCCATTCTACTTTTCAGTGTACACTTTTGTTATCGTCCGATAAAAAGTATATAACAAATTATGAATCCGCGTATAAATAAATAACATGAACTTAGAATGTTTAAGTTTATCGGTTTTCAAAACAACTCTTAAATAACTCTATTATCGTTGAAGAATCTTGGTAACTCAGTGGTAAATTGCTCTTTTTAAATAAAAAAGGCGGTAACATCAATGTCCACTGCATTACTCACTTTATAATTATTACAAATAAATTTTCGAGTTTCAAGTTAGAAAAAGCAGCACTTTACCGTTTTTTGTTTGAAATAAAAATAGTTTAGTGAGAACGTGACTAAAACTTATGTACCTACAACGAAAAGTGAAATGGCCCTAACCATGCTTTTTCCTTATCTGTCAAATTCAAATGTCACAATGGCAGATAAGGACAAAGCATGGTTTGGCTCACAGAATAAGAACATATAGCATAGAAACCGGACTATAAGACGTACTTTACGTCAGCTATCTTTCTCAATTTTTTAGATTACGTATTACATGAGAAAAAATGAAATAAAACGTAGGCTGTTTTTTCTTCTTTAACTGTCATTGTCAGAAGATTTTTTACACAGGGACTTCTTTGTCCTTCCTTTAGGAAGCATTTGTCTTTCCTTGTCTATAGGTCCAAATACTATAGGTGCTTATAGGTCCAAATCACGCCTTACTTGTGACGATGTACCAAATAACGGAAGAACGGCTATAGATTCATCTCTTTCCAACTCACTATGAAAACCATAAGTAAAAAGAAGTGAACCATAATGTATTTTATGCTTATTTAGTACGGTTTCTATGCCTTTAGTCTTTATTCTGTGGTTTAGCTACTCCACGGTTACTCCACGTTTATAGGTAAGGGAGTATATCTATTAGATAGATTAAAACCTCCGATATAATGGTGACCCCTTCTTTCAGAGCTGATATCTCTTAAACGGCTCAACCGATTTTCGTGAAACCTAGCTAAGATTTAAGAGCGACGGTGCCACATACAGACACACACTCACACACACATTATAGCGGTCAAATTTATAACACCCCTTCTTTTTACGTTGGGGGTTTTGCAATTAAGGTTAGAGCAGACATAGCTGCACGGCACTGGATCGGCTCATACATTTTTTAAAGTTAAAGTGAAAACTATAGCCATAGAAAACATGATAATAGTAAAGAGGGCGCCACTGGACCTTCGGTGCAATCTTAAACATAATTAGATGCATAGTTGTAATACAAAAATCCAAATATTTCATATTTTTTTTATAATAGAACTAAAAACTTACGTATTAAATAATTTTCAATACCCGTGTAGTTGCCGGGTTATAATAGTGTACTCCATGTCTTCCTGTGGAAGTCGTAAGAGGCGACTAAGGGAATAAAAGGCTTATAGTACTGTTAGGCGATGGGCTTCCAACCTGTCACTAATACGCTCGTAAACATCTTAGCCTGATTGTGCAAAATGTGGTGACATTATCAACAAGTTTTAGAGTTGTTGGTAATTCTGTAGCTCTGCCTACCCCACTCTGGGAACGTATGTACGTAATTTTCAATGTACGACTACGTAAAATTACTTAGTATGTTGAAAACACTTATGTAAGATTTTATCCAAATGTAGCCGTTTCAGCGTGACGGAGTAGCAACTACCAACTCTGTGTGAGCTATACACTAAAACTTTCGCATAATATTAGTGTGTTACACGTATAGAGCATGCGTAGAACAAAGCAAGATCAAAATGTTCATCTAATTCTATCAAATCGTCCGAAGCACCGGCTCCATGCGTGTCAAAACCCCCATCGATTTATTTATATGGATATTATAGACTATTCATTACATTGCCGTCATAGTATTATGGCCGTTATGGACTGGGAGTTAGTGGTAAAATAAGTGTATGGTTATATTTTGGTATAGGCATAAATAAAGTATAAGATATCCTCTATGGTATAGGTATTTATAGGTGAAAAACTTAAGTAAATGACCTCTTGCATGTAGTTGTAACACATCGTCGGTCTAGATGTGACAACTCGTATATGCAAAGTGAGAAACTTTTCAGGAGAGACCAAAAACTGCTTTTTAGTTACGAGGTCCCACCTTAACAAAGTTGTCCCGTGATAATATTACCAAGGTTTCACGTAGATCTTACGAGGTTACACCAGTTGAATGCTTGTTACGAGGTATCACTTCTAGTCGTTTTTTTCCGTCAAAATCAATTATAACGCAGGAGACATTTACGAGTTAACACCGGAAATACTATTTGAAACTTTCTGCATCAAAATCTCATTTTACCAAAAAAAAATAGTTACGAGGTGTCACATCTAGACCGACGACATCTGTATAGACCGTTCGACAATCTATAAATATAGAATAGAAAGGGTACAAGTCGACTCAACTCGTAATAACAAAGGGTATATACATGAACGGAGTATACTAGACTTAAACCCTTTTTCACTTGATCTTCAGAAGACTTATACCCTTTTTCACTAGGACACCAGATTTAATTTTCATTTTAATTTAGTTTAAAGTTAAATCAAAAGTTATAAAAAAATATGAATTGGCATGGTTTCAATTAGTGATAGCAATTTAAGAGAATATTTATAAGTCCGAAATTTAGTTTGTTTGTTTATTTTGTTCTGAATTCTCATTTCAATGCTTTAACTGATGATGTCACATGCAACGATATAATAACTGGAGAAGAACATAGGGTGGTTTTTATGCTGGTAAATCGAACAATTTTCGAGAAAATATAGAGGAATAAATAAAAAAACACTGTCTCTGTACTTGTGTTTATTTATTGTACTTTTTGTTCTTTTGAACTTGTAAAATATTATTGAATATTTTTTTTCTACATTTAGCTCCCGCGCTATTTCATCCCATAACCCGCACACCGTCAATCTTCAATTCGGCTCGCAGTATCGATGCTAGATGGTTAGCAAATTGTTATGTTCTGTAACGAGTGATCGGGACGCCCCAGGGCACGCGGTTTATTAATAAAACGTAATAATATGTGATTTGCGTTAATTTTAGAACAATAGGTTGAGTTGGATCATTTTTTTACTACTAACTGTTGCCCGTGACTCGATCTGCGTAGTAGTGGTTTATCGCTGTTCCCTCGAGAACTGTCCAATCTTCCGGGATAAAGAGAACCCTATGTTCTTTCCTGGGGCCCTAGCGAAGATCCCAATGCTAATAACGTTTTTCTTTTCTATCGCTTAACCTCGTAAGGCCCAATGTGCAATAGGTAGGATCCACATAATCAAGGCAATTTAATTTGAACTATATTGCAATGAGAATAAGGTTTATTTTCCTATATTCATAAACTGAAAACGGCATTATCGAACAAATGTAATTTAACTTTGTCGCCTTGACAGTAGGTTCAAAGTCCTACTTAAAAAGCTCCCTGTTTGTAGTATGGTGGCTTTACGAGTATAAAATTTATGGGATGACATTGCCGTGCATTACGATAAACCACGTGGTCAACGGTCATACAATTTGAATGATAGAAAAGATTATCTTTAGTAGCGTTTGCATCATGCCTAGCGTTTAAGCTAGCTGCATACAATATTTCGCTAAAATTAGTTCAACGATTTACTTGTGACAGCGTAACAAACAAATAATCAGAATTACTTTCGCATCTGTTATACTAGAATTGATATGTGTACGAATTAATTTTGTAAATTAACTTAAAACAGAAATTAGCCGTGTGGTAATGTGTAATTTATTCCCTTTATGTATGTATGTAAACTATTTATTGCACGTAAACCATTACAAGAGATCTTTGCATCAATATAGATAATGTACATAGGCGAACTTATCACATATGGGATCTCTTCCAGTTAACCCTGGATTAGAATAACAAGGACAATGCAGAAGGATGCTTTAATTTTATTAGCAGGTTTCGTATAAATTTATTATAATGCAAACAGGCCGGAAAAAATATTATTGGCCTGTTTCACATAAGTGTTTTTCATAACTATTTTTGAAACACCCACCGACTAATATGAACCTAATCGCTACCCAGTGAACTTGACCTCCAACTTTACCAATAACTAATATTGGAAGGTCAAGGTTGCGGTCAACTTAGGGGTTCGAAGGTGTGACGAGCCTTTCAATAACCCCCTCGACCCTTAGGGGCATTGATTTAGTTTTCGAGTTATTTGATGTTTGAAGTAAGTTAACTTGTTACAAGTTTTGGTATTATAACTAGGGCTTGCAGTCCCAAACCGGAACTTTCAAGACCAGAATTCAGTCCCGGGAAACCCAAGCACTGCACCCTTACGTGGTCTTTTTTGCGTGATAGCAATATAGACACAAAAGTACAATAGACTGATATCTAGAGTACGGTCGGCCAAGAAAGTGGTCTACTTACCAGTTTTGACAAAAGTTTTTGTGACATCTATCTACTTACCGCTAAGGTTGACACTTGTCACTGTCATAATATTATTGCAAGGGAAAATAGAACTTGTTGTATCATGACTTGCAAATGAACTTCAACCGTATGGTTGTAGACCACATTTTTGGCCGACTGTACAACTAATAAGGTTAGCTATCACGTAACACATTTAATTTAGTTTAGTGTGTGTGCTACGAGTGTGTGTGTATTTAATCTGCCGTGGTTTCCCTGGACGGTTCCAACGGAAGACCAGCGCTGGCTTTGACGCCAGCATTACGCTGAGTTGGAACCATTTCGTCACAACAGGTCTTTTGTCTGTCAGTATTTTGTTGCATTTTGTTTGTCTGTTTGTCGTGAATAAATGTTTTTTTCTTTTTTTCTAAAAAGTAGGTCATCATCATCATCATTCCAGCCCGTAGTCGTCCACTGTTGGCCTTGTGGTTACATTTTTTTTTTTTGCATTAATTATTCAATAAATCAGCTGACTGTTAAACATATGATTACGTCGGCTTATTTGGTAGCGACTGAGAGCTAAAATAAGAGGTGATATCTCAAACAAATCTCCTGGGCCTCTATTCAACAGGGTAAAGTCCATAATCGTCATTGACCTGTTATCGTATTGTCAACGTTTTGATAGCTCTTATTTACTTGACAGTAATGGCGGCCGAGTTAAGAACAATATCATAACCAGACAGGAATCCAGGGGGCAAAATTGTATGACAGGTAGGGAGTTCCTATATCGATAAACTCAATTATCGATGCTTTTTCCATATACTAGTCATCGCCCCTAGATTTGTATGTATTTTTTGTAACTATTGTTCCGAGTAAGTATCAAGTTCACAAAGCACATTCAAAAAAAAAAATTCTGCCCCTATTACCTCCACAGAAATTGAAATAGTACATTTTGTATTAAGGGTGGTAAAGACAGAATTACAAACGAGAGTCTATTAGAACCCTTTTAATTATTATTTTGGAATCACACAGTTTATAATCAGTATTTATAAATTTGCGGCAGACTACATCATTATCTATGACTTACCACAGATAATGTCAAACGTGTTCAGGAGTCCGATTCTAGTGACAGTCGAGATCGATAGCTTATATGCGAGATTTTTAGAAAATTGTATGCAACTGACATTTTATCTCGAATGAAACTTCATATCGAATGGCACAAGAATTGGGGTCCTGGCGTATTATGATAGTTTGAGTCTACGTATAATATTTAAAAAAAAAGCTATTTCGCACGATAGGGCGTAATTGTAAAAAAAAGGCCCGCGCGTATTATTTTGTATTTACGGTCGATTTTTCTAGCATGTTAGGACACTATTTACGAGCAAGTGTGATGAAAAGTCATTTAGCTACCTGAAATAGATCACTTTTATCAGCCAAGACGGAGCTAGGTTTAATGCCCGAAAATCTGGAACAAATTCTGATCGTTTATTTTAATAATAGTAGTTGGGACAATTATGAAGAAAAAAATAATGATGAGTAAAGTTTAAAATATCTTTTTGGAAAATGAAGAAGAGAATTACGTTGCCATTTTGTTTAATATTTACACTTTTAATAAAAAATGTTTTTATAGGCAGAACTTGGAGTGATCACTAGTATATAAAACAAGCAACGATAATTGAGTGGTTTTTATCGCCTAGAATCTCGGCCCAGGCCTGCTCCCGTATTGCCCTCCAAAAGAAAAACGCAGCATAAAAGTATAAAATCCATACGCACTTTTTTGCATTGCTCAGCCGCGTAGTTTTACAAACCCAATTTGTCCCGACCTGCCCGAACATCGTTAAATTTCCCCAATCGCTTGACCCATTCCCGTTCGACCAATCATCCCATCCCGGGGCAATTCATCCTGTCCCGGGACTTACCTGGTATCGATAACATTCCCGAACGGGACGTTCCGGGAACGCTGAAAAACGATAAGTTAGTTAGGGTTGGCACTTGGCAGTTTTTTTTTTTGGTGAGCAATGTTTGTTGTTCTAGATATATTTATTAAATATTAAGCTATTATTTAATACTGTTAAATAGATGATTAGATATTGGAAAGGGTTTTTGATGAACATTACATTGTGTACCACATAATACGTAGGTAGTTGTTATATTAGGGTCTATGCCGTTTGGCCGAAATATTTTTAGTCAAATTTATTATTTTCAAATTTTCATTTCCCAAATAGTTGTTTATTTATTTTTATGTTGTCACAAGTGTCACCTAACCTAATAGATATAGCAAGCGGTTTCATTATCCTGGATATAAAGAAAAAAGAATACGAACTCTTTTGGCAAATGATTCATTTGACCAAAAATATTTTGGCCAAACGGCAGGCTCCCTTTATATTACGTGAGATGGATAAAATAGCGAAACATTCTCGAAAAAACAATTCAGAAATTTTATAAGTACCAATTTGTCAAGTAAAAATATTATTTCTTGACTCAGCCTTGACAAAACTTCAAAACTTACATAAACCTCTTTTATCAACTTCATCATACTAAAGCCCTTATAACACGCCAAAGTAACAGCTAACAGGAGCCCTAGCCAAGAAGTAAACGCTACTAACGTTTTTAGCGTTTGCATCTTGGCTAGGGCCCCAGAAAATAATATCTATTTTAAGACAATATTCTTACCTTTAAGTAAATGATATAGTAAAACTTTTCATAAAGAAATAAAAATCAATCACTCGCCAACCCTAAATCCTGAAGCCAATACGACCTGTTGCATCGAACATTCGATATCTTTATGGGAACGTCGCTAGAGATGGCGCTATCCGTGTGGTATTGAGAGTAAGTGAGACAGAAGAGTGTGAGGGGACCACTTCGTGCCCACACGTTTCGATGGCTTCAGCGAATCTATAGCCGTGTTCGAACTTTGTTCGGTTTTAGATCAGGAAAGTTGCTCTACTTGAATTATTTTTTGAACACGAAAGTTAATAACGAAAACTGTTTTATAAACTAAAATTAAAAATAACTAGGGCAAATCGTCAATAAAAAAAAATACATTTAATAGTATCCGGCCCATAAGAAGTCAAACGTGACATATGTCATTCCTGACTCCATATATTTTGTACTGCGATGACAACTGTCAAGATTGACTCCTTATCGGCCGAGACCTTTAGTTCCTAGCCTTAGTAAGATACTTCGACAGTACTCCGAATAATATTTCTGGATCTAGGTAGTAATTCTAGTTTAATTACAGCAATATCAGCATATCTTTTACTTTGAACACGTTATTGCAAAGTGACTAGTTACGGCGGGTGGCCAGTTATTGACGATTTACCCTATCTTAAATAATCGACGTAACTGTGTCATCGGCAGTGAATTGTAAGGCAAAAAAAATCCATGGAAAATGCGGTAACATCTCCCCCTCAAAACTAGTTCGATTTCAAGATGGCCTTATATAATCTGAAATCACCCAGAGCCACATGAAAAAAAAACACCTTACTTAAAAAGAATAGTAGACTAAACATCAATTCAAACTAAAGAACACTGAAAAATCGTCCCGTAAAAGCGAAATGCGCGAAAAAAAACCTTTCACCACCGCCCTAGCCTATCAATAGCACCAACTTACGGATTTTTTCCCGGGATTTTACGGGAAGTATCTCCCGGGACATCGGACATCGGGATTCAGCTATTTGCATATTGGATCGAGTGGTTTTTAAAACGGTTTTACAGCGTTCGTAAATTGAAAAGGTGGAATTTAAAACGGTGTTCTTTTTTTCTTTTTTAATTTGCTATCGATGGCCAGCAACAAGTTGATGTTTAAGGTAATAGCTACCTTTTTAAATCATGTATCTTTGGTTATCTGTTGTTCGTTCTATTTTTAACCACAGACAAAAAAGAGGAGTGATGTATGTGTATCTGTGCGTCTGTCGTTGGAGTGGAAATGGAGGGACCGACATGGACGCGTTTTTTTCAATGAAAGTTAATTTAATCGCGGCTACAATTCTATACTGCCAATGTATTACCAACTTAAGACTAAAATGAAACCCCTCAAAACTAATAATGTCACTGGTTGTCTTATTTCTACAACAAAACACAAAAATAGAAACACTGCTGCATGGCGGTAGGTGTGAAGTCCTACCAAGCCGAAATATCCATACACATGTTCTATAATACTCTCTTATATTACGAGTACTAATAAATAAGTACGTATTGGCATAGAGCAGGAAGCCATTTGTAAGACAAATAAAGTAAATTATAGCTAATGGAGTGCCCTGGACAATGTCCAAAAGGCATTCGGAGAAGTATTATGGTTGCAAAGGTATGGGTTATGGTGGAGACCGGGATATAAACGATGTTATAATATTAAGATTATAGGATTGTTTTTTATACAATCGCTTTTTAAAGTGTTTTTATTAAATAGTGGAAACTAGCCGCTAAACGTGTTTAGTACTCATTATGACTCGTATTATGGTTGCAAAGGTATGGGTTATGGTGGAGACGGGATATAAACGATGTTATAATAAATATTAAGATTACAGGTATTATCTTATAAAATCGCTTTTTAATGCTGCTTTTATTAAATAATGGAAAAACTGTTAAAATTCATGATAAAAGGTCGAAAAACGGGTGTTGTCTTATTACGAGTCCTTCGCCTCAGAGTGCGTCATGTCTCACGTTAGGGAGTTTTATTGTTGTTTTTAGTGGTTTTATGATTAAAAACTCGTTTTAATTATTTATTTCATTCCTATGATTATTATATCAGGGAATAATTTTACATTTTAATCTTGCCGGCGACGAACTTAGGAGGACCACATATTTCTAAGACTGAACAATAACAGACAATCCACATACATCGTAACAAACAATTATTACATCTTCGTAAACCTTACATTTGAAATTATTAAATTAATTTAACACTAAAAGCTAATATTATAAATTCTCATTTGTTGTTGAAATAAAAGCATTTCAAAACGAAATAATAATTTTGCAAACTAAGCCACGGGCGAAAGCTAACAACACACAAAGTATTTTTTCCGTATGTGTATTTTTCATTTCATATCAATAAACCAGTCTCCAATACAAATATTAAACGAGACAATGTTAAAAACAGAAACATTGTTTGTTCGAAAACATTTATAATTGAAATCAAAACACACGTTTTATCAAATGATCTGCCATATTAACCGCGAAATTGAACAGATTGGCTGTACATCACACCGTTCTGAAAAAATACGCTTAACAATAAAAAAAAAAATAGTTAAGTTTAATTTAACTTATCAAGGTTAACGGGATTATGAGTTAAGTACGAAAATGTTAAGCACTTTAGTGCGTTGTCATAGTAAACTTCAAACAGAACATCAAATGACACACATGACAATAACAATGAAATTCATAATGACACGGTTCTAAGTATGCTCAACATTATTATGGGGTGACTGTACATTATATTGATGCAAACATGTCTTGTAATTGTTAATGTGCAATAATGAGTTTACATACATACTTATTACTGTGCTAAATGACTGATATCATTATTTTTTCAGGTACACAATAAAAAAATCTGTCACTAGAAAAAAAAACATGACTTGTAGAACATGTTCGTTTATTCGTTATGTAACAACGTACTTGATTCGCCATATAAATACTATCAAGCGATAACGTTAAATTCTTAAGATTAATTAGCAAAAATATATTTTATTTGTCGTTTCTCGGCATAACCAGTGTCTACTGGATTTATGATCAGTGATTCGGTACAAGTATTTTTTGTCTTGGCCACTATTTCACAGATATTGTATTAGCTTCAACGAAAACACTTCTGCTGCTTAACCATGTTTATCATAAAAATAGTATTTTGTACGGAAATTCGGAATAATAGGTTAGGTACGATCAGCAACACAGTTAACTGACCATTTGTGAATCTTATCACCTTACAATAAGGCTCACTAGTGTTCAGTTTAATAGTGATGCTGTTTGTACTCATGGTTTACAAACTGAATACACTTAACTACTAATAAAGAACCAATACTTGAGATAAGCCTAAGTTTACCTTTCCTATTGTTTTGCGTAAATCGGTTTTAATTTTATTAAGATTGTATTTTTTTTTAAATTCACTATAATAAATATAAAAAACTGTAAGATTTACCTAAATAAAAAAATAAAAAAAATATCTCACCATTTTTTTATGCTTTCAGCGTTATATGTAAAGGGTTTCGTTTGATTTGTATACTTTTAATTTCCAAGTGCTTAAAAATTGTAATAAAAAAAGTTGGCTCTTCCACATATTCGTCAAGCTACCTACATCCTTTATCAATAGACCCCGTTATCTTGTCGCAGTGACATCGCTATTTTGTAGGGATTGAATGTTTTTTTTATCGACCATCTCTATATCGATGTTTGTAGTTTATATTATTGAACCAAGCAATTAATTTTTGCCTTTTAAATCTCTACTCAATTTCAATATTGCGTAGGTATTAAAACATATTGATTAAAAATAAGTAGATATCCTCATTAGTATCGTATCTCGTAGATGCAATAACCTTATGTAATGATTGTGGAAAAACTAAGATAAGCAGTTTTAACTAACGAACACACGCGACTTTTATTCCCATTACTTTTTATCACAACTTTAGTAGTTATTGTCTTTAACTCATTGTCAGTGACATGACACAACTTTAAGCACAATACCATCGACATTTAGATAGTCGATAAAATAAACATTCAATCGCTACAAAAAAACCACGTCAGTGCGACAAGATAACGGGGTCTATTTATCAAATAGCCTACATATATATATTCGTGACGCTTCGTTTGAATATTTTAAAATAAAGAATATTGTCAAAAGTTGACATAAACATTTTTTTTTTATCTGACAGTGTCACACGCGCCCTTGTTTAAACATCCAAAAAACGCTTCAAACAATCGCTGTCCCTTGAAGGAGTAGAAAGCCGCGAGCGACCAAAATTAAATAATGAAAAAATATAGCCTCCTCTTCCCTTGTACAGGCGAAATTTGATTAAAAAATCACGATTATTACCCCCCCTTCAAAGAATTTCAAAGATAAATTTGCAATCAAAAAACCAACAATCAATCAATTTGAAACCTTCCACGTTTGAAATAAGGTCCTAGCTATTTTATGACAGTGGTAAAATTAAGTTGTTTTTTTGTATAGCCTTCGATGCTTGCCTCCCCCTCCCTGGATCGACCCCCTTTCAATAATTTTTCATCGTTCTGATCTGCTCCCTTTGCGGTTACTCTTTTTACTTAGATTAACAAACTTTTAAATTAAAATCGTAATAACAAATATCAGTCTGTGTTTAGCGAGTGTTTTGATTTAATATTCATTGTGTTGTTACATTGTTATGAAATAGATTGAAATATTGAATGATTGTAACATGTTTTTGTAACCTGAGAGGACAGGATAAGAGTATTTTAAGCGAGAAACGTAAAATAATGGAATTACCAACACTGATCTTATAATTTGTAATGTTTATATGGTATTCTACTTTTTTTTTTATATTTCGCTCATGCCCTAAAATTAAACGCTTATAATTATCACATTAATACTATTATATTTAATTGAATTTTATTGAATGGAATGCACAATGAGAAAATTATTTCGTATTTTTGGTTTTGATCCTAAAGTTGTAAATGTTGTAATAAGTACTTTATTTGTTCGTCGTGTATTTTACGAATGGCTGTTAATATTTTTAATTGTTATTTTTCTAAAAACTCACGATTAAATCATTTCGTGGAAGTTAAAATTCATAAAATTGGACACTTACCCCCTTACTAATAAACGTTGAGTAACGGTGGTATAGCTATAAAATGTTTTGTCCTTATCTGTCAAATTGAAATGTCATGACAGATAAGGGCAAAATATTGTATAGCTATACCACCGTTACTCAACGTTTATTAGTAAGGGGGTTTGATTATACAATCCGGAAAATAATAAACAATATTTTATATAAATACAGACATAAGTACGACCAAAAACGACCTAAAACGATACTGAATGTTCATTCACCATCTGTAAGTTACTTTGTTGCATACACAAAACACTCAACCTTTAAATTCAAGACTGGAAAAATATTCTTCTTTCCCATTTGAAATGTTTCGACCACAAAGGCTTTTTGTCCTATCCGGAGTCAAACGGCGGCGTGTGACAAATGGGATGCAGCCATCGGGTGTGATGTCTCTTCGAGTATAAAATACTGTCGTTCCAGTACGTTTTGCTCAATAAACAAGCAGTATAAACAAGTACTATAAGCCGCAAATATTGATATCATTAACTGTATCAAAATGCCTATAATGAAAACTGTTCTATAATGAGCGTTGCCATAGTAATAACTGTTCTTTTATAACCATTATAGCATTGTTATTACCATGGGTACGGTCATTCCGCATATTCTTGGCGTTTAGTGAACACTTGACATCCTAATTTGTATAATAAATCGTTAAAAATGTTTTAATAATAATTAAAATATCGTATAATATTAATGACAAAATTATTTTTAAGACTATTTTATTAAATCACTAAAAAGAGATGATTAATGTTCATCGATTTGTTGAATCAATAATAGCGTTTTAATAATTATTGTGTGGTATTATTTTTTTACGCAGTTGCCAAGCAGTTTGATCTATCGAGACCAACCTATCAAATCCAAACATGGTGTGTCTACTTCCGGTTCCCTTCATCTGGCATAAAATTGATTTTCATAATTCATCATTTGGCATAATCATCATTTGGCTTACTTTTTTTTTTTGGCCCTGGCTTGATTCGTTATTATTTTATAATGTGTAACTAGCTTCTACGGCACAATCTCAAACATACTCCAAGAATTTGCAAACGACACAACACCCAATACAAGGTAAAAGATCGAAAAACTTTAAAGACATCCTAGCAACCCTTACTATTTCGCTCCACGGGACTCCGCAGGGCTCTACAGGCCTCCCGGCTATAATTCACACCGAGAATCCTATCGACAACGCATCCAACTTTATGAGTCTGCTTTATTACGTCTTATGGCGTTTGTCATATTCCCCCAGAAATGGGGTAAGGAATTTGAATATGCCGATTCAGAATCGAAGTAATAGAATTTTATGGAGTTTTTAGGTGTTTTATGGCGTTATTAATGTTAGAATTTACTTATAAAGTGGTTAGAGGGCCTTGCCAAGATGCATTGCGCGAACTAACGTTTCTATTCGATTCGATTTTAAACCAATCGCGTCACTGGTAGATGACGTGATACGAAAAGTCACGTTATCTACCAGTGATGCGATTGGTTTAAAAACGAAACGAATAGAAACGCTAGATAGCGCAATGCATCTTGGCAGGGTCCTCAGAACACAAGTCGTTAGCTTTAGTAGAATGCATATCATCTAGTCCTTCACCTTGAAGATGACTGATAGATTTTCGACACCAAAAAAATATTTGTAAACACCCTATATTATTAAAATCCTTCCCCACCCTGAGTGTGTCATATATCTCCGAATGAGCGTTATTGTAAACATATTTCAGCCGATATGGCAGAATGTGTCGCTTCCAACGACGTTTGTATTCATTTGCAATACATTTCCTTGGCGGTAGGCAGTTGGCGGATTTTCGATACCAGTGAAAACTTTTTATAGGTTTCTTGAGGTGTTTTGGTGCCAAATCCTTCTGTGAATGGGTTTTTGGGAGTTTTTTTATTAAACTGTTATTTTAGCAAGGATTGATAGACTTTCATAAGGAAATAGCAATGTTTTGGGACTGGACAATGTCTATGGGTTTCCGACCCCACTTACAATCAGGTGGCTTGATGCTCCTTCACCTTCTCAATGTCTTAAAAAATATATTTATCTACACTCATAATCATAAGTCCTCTATTATGCGGTCAAAACCCGTAGGCAAAGACCAGCCTTACCTGTGGTAGTAGGTGACAGCGATGACAGCTGGTAATTTCAAAATTACGTTATAGCTGTCATCGCTGTCACCTACTACCACAGGTAAGGTAATGCTGGTCATTTGCCTTCTGGCTTCTGAACCCATCTTAGATTACTTATAATATGTGTGTAAATAAAGTATTGAACGAGACTCTGCGTAATTAGCATTACAACACTCGTGCGATCTATTATGAAACTCGCCTTGTGGCTCGTTTCATAAACCACACTCATGTTGTAATGGCTGTCATTACGCAACCGTCACGTAAACTACTATTATCCACCTAAATCGTATTCCTATTAACCGTGACCTTTGTTTCGAATTCCATCCATACAACTCCAAAACCAAATATGTTTTTGATAATAACGTATCCTTTTCAAACATCTATCCTCTGGCAATTCGTCGCCCCTTTGAAAAGCAAATGATTAATAAACAATAGCACGACAATGCTCAAACCAGCCTGAACCGGTTTGAAGCGGATCAAAGATGGGTGCATGCATGCATATGCAGTCGGCAGGATGCATATGCATGAGGAGGAGGCCGTAAGTGAGAATTTTCATGAACGTGTTATGAGTTTTGTGTCAGCAGTGTTTTGGTATTTATAGATTTGATAAAACTCGTGTGGTTGCCGAGTTAGAATAGTGCCACTCCATGTCTTCCCGTGGATGTCGTAAGAAGGGAATAAAGGCTTGTAGTACTGTTAGGCGATGGGCTTGCAACCTATCACTAATACGCTGGTAAACATCTTAGCCTAATTTGTGCAAATTGTGGTTATAGAATTATCAACAAGTTTTTAGAGATGTTTGTAATTCTGTAGCTCTGCCTACCCCACTCTGGGAACGAAGGCGTGAGATTATGTTATGTTATGTGTTATGATAAAGTTGACTTTATCAGTGAAATTATTTAATTAATAGCTACTTATTCATTGTAAGTCACTATTAGTAGCAGCTAGGTATCTAGTACAAAAATAGGAAATAGTTTAGAATGTTCATAATTATATGAGCTAGTTGGTCTATAAGTAGCATTTTTATAAAAGGTTTTATTAAGAATAAAAAAGGATACAAAACTTCTATTTCAAGCATCGAAACACTGAAAGATTAATTAATTATTGTTAGCACTTTCGCGGTGTCAACTAGTCAGCTGCTAGGAAATGGAAATCGAAATAAATATGTATGACCCCCCTCGGCCTAAATTGCAAGCTATGTTCTAATAATAATTTTAATTAATAGCTTTCACTCCTGTTAAGGTGTATTTCGCCAATGTCAAGTTATTTATAGACACTCCCATGGACTTATTAGAGCAAAGACCATTGTTCGGTAAAAGAGAATTTTCTCTAATGGACTAAACAAAAGCACATGGGGTTAGCTCCACGCGCTTCTGTCAAGTCCAAGCTATGTTCTAGTTTTATAAATTAAGTATCGTGTCATAATTTGTCACACCGTTTTGTTATTACCTTTGTTGGATTTAATAAAAAAGTAGTAAGCACATTAAAGTAACAAATTCATATTAAAATAAGATTTCTTTCTTTGGCACCAATAATTGTACGATAAAACAAAATCATATTAAAATAATTCCAAAAAAACTGCCTCAATTTAAAAATGAATCAGTCATCGGAATCAGGAAAAAAACTAAATATTAAAATTCACCCTCGACCTTCTCCAAAACAATCCACAATCATGAAAATGCAGAACAAACACGAAAACCCTTTGATCTGATGATTACTAATGACAATCATCGGCCACTCCCTCCCCTTAACCCTCTGTGGGGGTGAATTGAGGTGCAAATATCGCTTGTTGCTTTCATTGTTTAAGAGCACTTTTTACCTGAGGGTTCGAATGATTTTGATTTAGCCTAGTTTGATTGCTAAAGGGAAATTCTTTTGATCTTTAGCTTTGATAACGCGGTTACTATAGTTGGAAGTGACTGGCTACTAACCTAGCGGTCCTGTAAGACTAGCCTTCTGAGTCCCCAGATTTTTGCTTGAGGACATAACACCAAACATAAAAAGCACCCTATAGTTAATTCGACAAGGCTACATTTACAATGTTACCAAAATAAATATTGGGTGTCACGAGGCTGGACAAATTGCTAACCCTAACGTAAACGATTTTCGAAAACTGACAAAATATATGGAATTGTCGCAGGCGCTCGACGCGACCGTCTGACAGCTTACGTCAATCCTATACATTTTGGATAACGATAACGAACGCCGAATACATCTCGTTTAGGGCCTCCGGGTTCGATTCCCGGTAAATGGCTGTGTAATGAATGCATTTTCAAATAAATATCAGATGAAAATATCAAACAAAGTGATCTAGTGTTGAACTAAGCTCTAGGTTTGTACTTAGAGTACTAGACAAGGAATGACATACAAAAAAAAATCAAGACTCAAGGAATAGTAGCTATCATCACACAAATATTGTCCATACCCAAACAAACCTGGAACCGCTATCTTCGTAAATAGGGTTACAAACAACTAAACCCACCGATCGTCAATATACAAGAATTTAGCTTACAATGTTAATCCCTACCTAAAATATAACTCTTAAATTCATAAACGTACTATAGCTAAAGTGTTCTTAAAATATGCTTCGTCTTTATCTGTCATTGTGACATGTATCTGAAGGAAAATGACAACACATACTTTAACTAAAATAGGTTAATAATGCGTTTATACATAAGGATTTTTGTCTATACAGGGTGCCTGCGGGGTCGTGTTGCAACAAAGTAAACAAAAACTCACTACACCATTAGATTTAAAAGCGTTAAGACAATTACTTTGTCAAATAAACATTTAATGAATTCATTTTATTCGGGATTATGGCCACCCTACATACTCAATTTCTTACTCGTCTGATCGTTCAATTTTCAAATAGTTTTTAAGTTTTTAACATTAAAACGTTAGGTGACCATAATTTTAGTAATAACTAGGAAACAAAATATTATTTTAATAAAATGCTACACTTTAATTGTTTCAAAAACCACTATACCAATAGAATCTCAACCATATTTACTGAGTTGTGAAGATTAAGTTAGGATCACAACCCCGCAGTCACCCTGTATGTATATCCTTCAAATGGTTGACCCATTATTTCCTATTTTTAGTTACTAATTTATAAAACGCTATATTACATCTCAAACGTACTGGTATCCACTTTAACACTAAGCACAAATTCAAAACAAACTTTGCCATCCAATACGACAACACTAAACCACTATTAGTGGTTGCTGAAGTTTCCAAATTATTACACTATTACGTTTTACACGAAATTGAATGTGTCAACTGAACTCTCTAATTTCTTGTCAAAGTCAACTTTGTGATATCTTCTCGCTTGAGGCGGAATTTTGAGAAGCACCTACGATGGTAGCTACGCATGATACATGTGCGCCGATTTAGTTTTGTTTTGGAGTTTGAAAATTGGCTTGATGATATTTTAAAAGCGTCCGGCATGCCGTTAAGAAGGCGGCTAAATGCATAGTAATAGTATAACTCATGAGGTTACCAATAGAGTTTTACACTGCTTCGACTAAATATAGTGGCCGAAATAATATGTGGCATATTATCTATGAAAAGGGACCTTATTGTCGATGGCGCTTACGCCACACTGCGTCACGCGACGTTGTATTTATATCGGAGCATCGTTAGTGAAGGCGAAGCGCCATCGACAATAAGGTCCCTTTTCATAGATAACGTCTCATATGTGGCATTATCAATGTAAAGGGACCTTATTGTCGATGGCGCTTACGCCGCACTGCGTCACGCGACCTTATATTTATATCGGAGTATCGTTAATAAAGGCGGAAGCGCCATCGACAATAAGGTCCCTTTTCATAGATAACGTCTCATATAACCCAACATACTACAAACAGAGAGTTTTTTGTAAGTGGGACTTTGAATCTACCATCAAGGCAATAAAGTTCAATTACGTTCGTTCGATTATCCTATTTCCAGTTTAGGAAGATAGGAAAATAAACCTTATTCCCACTGTAGCACAATTCAAAGCTTGGGTTATCCCTAAACCAGAAGACACCAAGTCTAGTCGAAGCATTCTATACTCTAACCTTACCTAACCTAGCGGGCCTAGAATGGTTGCGTTTATCGCGTAACGCAGCCATATTAGGTGTCCTCGTATACCTATGTCCACGCCAAAAATATATATGTCGCGGGCTAGCTACAGAATAATGCCAAATGCTTTA
Source organism: Acleris literana (assembly GCA_946894065.1). Lineage (NCBI taxonomy): Eukaryota > Metazoa > Arthropoda > Insecta > Lepidoptera > Tortricidae > Acleris > Acleris literana. The sequence continues at coordinate 4,415,914 of OX335687.1, forward strand.
GTCTCTCTCTAACTTAGGGAACGTGTCGTATAGAGCGAGGAAAGCCGCGGCTCTCGTCAAACGCTCCGAACTGTTCTTATCGCGGGAGCCACTTACACTAGTTTTAATTAGCGCGCATTTTGTCGCGAGAATTTATCGAATTATGTCGAGGCGTTGGGAGGGTGCCGTGCTGAATGTGGCATACGCTGGGTAATTGTTTTAAACAACTCGGTTTTCAATTCGTCAACGAATTAAGCGAGATGGTTGTCACGTCAAAGATTTTGTAAAATTTGAATATGTACTTAATACACTTTGGCGCAAGTATTTTAAATTGATCGCTCGTTTTGTTGACATTTGTATTGTCAAAGCTACAATCTATAGATTGCAATCCTATGACCGCAAATGCGTTTCCGACGCTAAGGACTAAGATAGAATGCTTCTGTGCTGGTCATTTCACCGGTTGTCTGATCCCGACACCGTAACACAACCGGGGGAACCCTGCACAAGGTCTTAACACCGCTTTATAGCAAAATAGGTAGGTATCTTTAGATTTGTCTCAGCCTCACGAGTGTCAAAATACAAAATGACTTAAAGACTTACGACTAGCTTTTCCTTGAACTTTTTGGCTTAAAAAGTAACTTGTAATTTTCACATCGATCAATCAATCAATCAATTTATTTTTTGTAAACAATAATGGTATAATCGTAAAATCACTATGTTTGACATTACATTACACACATTGACAGGCATACAAAATTATGACAGCACGCATCATTCATTAAGTACTTTAAATAATCTATACCTACTAATATTATAAAGCTGAAGAGTTTGTTTGTTTGCTTGAACGCGCTAATCTCAGGAATAACTGGTCCGATTTAAAAAATTCTGTCAGTGTTAGATAGCCCATTTATCGAAAAAGGCTGTATATCATCACGCCAAGACCAATGAAGAATGTTTCAACCTTCTACGTTAACAAAGTCGCGGGTTAAAGTTAGCGTTAGCCCATAAGTAACTATTCCACGGGGACGAAGTCGCGGGCCGAAGCTAGTTTTACATATAACAATTTAAATACTCTAGGTAATACAGAATAACACTTTTTTATTTTCTTCTAATATGTTCAATTGAAGTGAAGAGGATACCATTAAAAAAAACTTTTTCTATGTTAAATAATAGTATAGATAAAGATTTTATTAAGATGGCGTCTTTCTGAATAACGTCACCCATTGAAATAGTTAAAAGCATATTATCACTTGGAATCGAGGGTGACTCCAACTTACCCCGCGTCTCAATGTCACATACGGCATTTATGCCGTATCGTTTAAACTTTACCCCACTTTAAAATAATACAGATTATACTTGATATTACCTCTATAATGTATATTATGTGTGTTTATGAGTAGCACATTCGTAAATGAGTTAAATAAAACATACACAGTAGAACCTCCTCCTTTTTTAAAGTGGGTTAAAAGAAAGCTTTCAAAAAGTGTTTTTGAGTTGTAATATTGTCGTTTATACATGTTTATACCTATTTTATATACTTTTTAAATCCGCCTTTTGGAATTTACTTTTAAATGTGAGTCTCTTAGGATCTCTATTGTGCAGCTTTCCTCGCGATGTTGTTCGTTTCCCGTGAGAGCACCAGGTAAAGTTGGTACATGGTGACCGCCGTTGTTTGATTTGAACTCGGTACCTTACGATCGCGAACCGACACCCCAAGCCAGTTAGGCCACCAAATAAACTGATTTAATCATTAAAAAAATTACGTAATGAAATAACGAACTGACCTTTGATTGGCTTAACTATGTAAATTTTATGAAATTTATACTTGCCATCTTTTTATTTTGTACTAGATAAATATTTATTCCAAAATAATGAAATAAGTAAAAATATTTATCTTCTATAGATGTAAAGCAATGGTTAAATTATTATACTCTTATAATATAGATTCTCTCAAGTTTCTGGAACCAATATGGACCCATTTTAGATGCATGAAACTTGTATGCATGCCTGTAAACAGTTTTTAATGCGAAACGCGAAATTAAAACATAGTGTTAATAAAATAGGCATGCACAAATGCAAACTTATCCCATCAAGGGACCATCTCTTCCAGAAACTTGAGAGAATCTATATTATAAGAGTATAATAATTTAACCGGGTCCATATTGGCTCACCTAATTATTTTTACTCATAACGACTCATAAGTCCTAATCATCGCAACTCCTAACGTATTTTTTTCAGCAACTGTTACTTTTTCAGGATTTTTATCAATAAAACCTAACCTAACCTAGTCTTATCTACACATTGAATATTTCAGAACTTCTGAACAGTTTACTGTTCCAGCGGTATAAAAAAATCATTTTCGGAGTTCCGATAATAGGAGTTGCAATTTTAGTTGAACTTTGGCGCTCCCATCTAAAATACATAACCTGACTCGATCCACGTAGAAGTCGGTTATCGCTGTCCTCAAAAACTATTCAAGCAGTTCAATGATTTAGCCATGAACGCATAACAAACAGACAGACAACCTTACTTTCACATTACAATATTACTTCGGATTAAACTACACCACCTACTTCAAAATACCCCATAACTACCCCATTGTCACATACGTCTAAACGTCTTTTATATGATCAACTGTCACCTAACAACGATGCTTCTTTCAGGGGGTAGCTCGCTAATAACGGTGGGGGGCGCCCCCTAGCCCCCTCGAAATCTTCCGCGGATGGATGTTCTAATATTCAAATGGGATACGGAACTATTATTGTTGGAGCCACTGTCGATATAAAGCGGTTTGAGATGTTTTGATACTAGTATTTATAATTTTATGTGGTATCTTTTGTATTGAAGGCTTGCCGCGCCGTGGTAATTTGGACAGGCCCTAAATTCGTATTTCGTTAGAGGCAAAAGGCGTTATTTGCTTGAGTATGTAAGTAAGTAAACTCTTTAATGCACCAAAAAGAATTTATTTGCATTAAGGAACGCACTTATATGAATGTGATATACGTAGGAGAATTTATCCCTTAACCTCGTAAGTCCTCGCGTACTTGTACAAGTACAAATTAATGATAGTAGTTCAGACCTGTCTACTCAACTATCGTACAAAATATTTTTAACTCTAAAGCACTAATTAATGGACTCTAAAACACTACTCTTAACTTACTTGGTATAGTACATTCGGTAGTTAGGACTACTGCTATTAAGAAAACATAGGGCTTACGAGGTTATGGGGTCTATACCAGTTAACCTTGGAATGCATTTGTTTTAGTATTATATCGTTGCCTTTAAAGTACTTTTAAATGATGACCAAAAAGGGAGTTACATTCCATTTGATGGTTTGTTAAGTTGTGCTAAATCCAAAATAAGAATAATTAAGAACAAAATTGACACACGCGTGTCACGGTGCTTGCGTAAACTGAGATATTTTTTCTACATTTTTAAAACACATTTATGTTTCCAAATAACGCAATATTCTACCCTGATTTAATAACATTACTCGTAATCATCCTCGAGAAACCAAACAGAGCTGTCAAGCATGTCAAGTGCCAAGACTGTCCCGTCCCAGCGCCCAACTTCTTTGCATACTTCCCGAACGGTGTCGGTGTGCGATACGTCTCTTATATTGTCTGCATACACATATTGCTAGGTAGGGATGGGAACAGTATCGATATTCTGATTTATATTGAGATTAAGAAGGAAATAATATTATAAGGTTTTATAAATACTTAAAGGAATACGCTAGTACCTAGGGCAAAATTAGTTTTTGCAAGTTATGGAATAAGCTAGGTAGGGTATTTTAAGTTTTAAAATAAATATATGCCTATTAGCATACTTTGTGCTTTGTGTAGATACATTTAATTTAATATTTATAGAAATTTGTAAAGAATTAACTCTGTTTTATTAAGAAATAAATAAAGAAATAAATAAAGAGTGCTTTTAAGTTTGAAACAGCGACAGAAAATTTATGTTTCTTACAATAATAACAAATTCATAAGTTCATAACGTATTCGTCCAAAATTAGAATGTGATAAATAAAACCTTTTCTAGCAAATATTAATAATTCAAGTTCAACATGTTACATGCAAGGCAAATTATAACTTGTGCCTCAGTTACTTATCTTCCACTTTAAAACCAAATAGTAGGTAATTTAAAAAACATATTAAAAAAAATCTTTCTAGCCGGGTTTTTTTTAAATCTCGACCAATGAGTCGCATAAAAATGACCACGTGGGAAACTCCAATTTTAACCCTTTCATCGACATTTTCCCCTCCCTACCACTAAGCGAGATATATCAGCTCACTTCATTTATTCTCATACCATATCTTTTGTTTGCTATATTTTTGACAAGTACAAAGCGGATTCTGCGCTTGTCGTTCGTTTGACAGGAGGGGGAGGTGGGGGGGAGGGCGCTAAGTTGTTATTAAGTACTGCACTTGATGCTGAATGTGTAGTATCGGTGATTGTTTGGTGTGTGTGTATGTTAAATAGGTTTTGTGTTTATGCGTGTTTTTGATGGCGAGATTGAAATTAGTTGTGTCAAAAAAAATTTAGTAATCCTAAAGCTGAATGGAGCAACAGATAATAGTAAAACAAGTCAAAAGTATGTCGAGCCATGCTCAATGTTGGGTTCCGTAGATGTAAAAGTTTTCCTTTCAGTAGATATTATGTGAATACTTTCTTTAAAAAAAAACTGCAATCGGTATTCATGAGTTTAGCATTAATAGACACGTAGGTAGTAAGTTTAGCAAAACATACGCTTTCAATGCCCAAATTCAAACTCCCAAATTCTTTTTAAAGTTGGTATTAGTTTGACAGCAAAACCCGAAAAAAGACAGACGCCGGAAAAATCACCCGAAACCGACAAGCATGAATGTAAAGGAAGCGGTTCAGACTGGAACACCTGACGTTCAATAGTCTCTGACTACCCCATTGTGAAACAGGTGTAAAGTATGCATGCATGTATATTGTATAATATATAGAAAAAAGCTCTCTGTCTGATAAAAATAATCACTAAAACTCAAAACCTTCACGGAAAATCTCACAAGTATTACCCTAACTCCTAACCTAATCTGTTTCCTAATGTTTGAATTTGAAGTTCCCCCAAGCAATATATCGCTGCGTGTGCGCATTAAGTCAATGTCGCGTTTATCAGCTGTGACGCAGACAAGTTCATTCCCTATCAGGACATAAATCCATGGCGAGACTGGCGCAGAATTGCGTCGAGAAGTTTGGACAGATTGGGCGATGAAAATACTTCGTTGCTCTCTTAGAATAATAATACATAGAAAGAAACCTAGTACATACCCAAAGGCCACTCAAACTAAAACAAATTTGGTCTACTCACCCGTAGGTACAAGTTTATTTCGTGCACTTGTGTCGTGGAGCGAACATACGGTCACGAGCGTTAATTTGGCACCCATTTCAAGAAAAATATGTTTGAAGTCGTCAATGTCATTAGAGATGTCAAGTCATTTGTAACTTTTAGGAAACTCAACCTTATTGTTGTAGAATGTCAGATTGACTTTGGACCTAAGGTGGGTACCAAATTTAATCTCGTAACTGTACAAAAATGTGTTCCGTCTGAAGCGCTTACTATGGAACTATCATTAAAAAAAAATGGCATGGCGAACGCGAACGAGCACGCAGACCATCAGGGGCACGTTTTACAAAGCTGCAAGTTACAATTCTGGGTTCCTAGTGAAAAAGGGTATAAGTCTTCCGAAGATCAAGTGAAAAAGGGTCTAAGTCTAGTATACTCCCTTCATGTATTTACCCTTTTTATTACGAGTTAAGTCGACTCGTACCCTTTTTCACCAGGACCCCAGAATTTTGCAGGTCTAAACTGGCAACACTGTTCTAACAGATGGTCGTCGTTGGTCGAGGTTGTGTCAAATGGAAACTTGTAACCTGTAAATCGTAATTTGTAGCTTTATAAAACAGGCCCCAGATCGTATGTGGGATCTGTGATTCATAAACATCTGCATTCTCAAGACTGCAATCTGAAGACTGCAATCCTAAGTCCTCAAATACGTTGCTACCCTGAGGACTAAGAAGTAATAAAAATGTCTCTAGTAGTTTCATCGGTTGTCTTATCCCCACACCGGAACACAACTATGCGAACACTGCTATTATTTCTAGGTATATGTTATAATTCTAAGGTCGTACTCTTATTTATACCCTGATTATTCTAAAGATGATGCCTGTGACAGCCGTATTTCGTAATTTCAACCACTTACTTTTTCAACAACACACACACACCCACACCCACACCCACCCACACACACGCACACACACACACACCCACACCCCCACACATACACACACACCCACACCCCCACACACACACACACACACACACACACACACACACACACACACACACACACACACACACACACACACACACACACACACACACACACACACACACACACACACAAACACTTTTTCTTACTTTTTACCCGACTGCCGAAGGAGGAGGGTAATGTGTTTCACAGCCTATATACATCATTATGTATGTTTATTCCTTTGTGGCACTATAAAAACTAAACCCGTTGTCCGATTGAGATGATTCTTATGTCAATCGATTTGTCTGAATCTGGTGAGTGTCACTGAAGATATGACAGTAATCAAAATTCAATATGGCGGCAACCAGACGCCACATTGTGCAAATAAAATAAAAAAAGTCGACCAAGTATGACAAGTAGGTATCATTGAATAGGGATTTAAAAATCATCTTTTCGTTTCTTTCATCATTTTTCATGTTTAATGATCATTTAGGATTTATAACGATTTAAAGTTGGTTAGCAACTGAACAGTCTGGTTTTGATAGCTTGCTTTTTGTTATTAAATATTTTTTTTATTGTATAAGATTTTAAAGTGTAATTCTTAGCTATAAGTCTGAATGTTCTAATAATATTGTACCTACTATTGGGGAAGACACTGGAAGTCTGTAACACAGTGAGAACTAACACAGTCTCCAAGTCTTCAACTGTATCTGAGCTATGTAATTTGGAACAATAAATATTTTTATTATTATTATTACTTAATATTACTTTAGTCACAAGCGATGTCTTTAAAAATTAATTAATTAATTGTTTAAAGTCCAGAACGGCGTCGCTAGGTATGTACCGTTGTAGTATTTATATCAAGTTAAAAAAATAAGTGTAATAAGTGTTTATATGAGCTGACACAGGAATCATCTTAGAATAATCACAGTATAGGGATATGAAATCTTTATATTCATGTAAACAATGCAATATTATTATTTAATATTTCTACACAAGTAATGCTTGCAAAAGTGATGCAACTTATCGCTGAGCGCGTCGTTGAGGGCAAATAACTCATCGAACGAAAGGCATAAATCAAACTCTACGGGTAGACTTAGGTAACCTATCGTAGGTGCAGATTAGGCTGGGAGACCTAGCATGGTGGTAATAATATTATTTAAGTAGTATATTTGGATACGTTGATGAAATTAGCGGTCTTGGGTCTTATACACCTAGCTTTAACTTAGCTCTAGGTACTAGAAAATGAAAAACATGCAATACGTAAGTAGCTACTGAAAGGCCATGCCAGGGTAAGCTAAGTGAATCTGCCTCCACGTGCCCAGCGAGTTTTGGCTTGTAATTTTTTTTGTTGCGTTTTCTATACCCGCTTGTTAAAACTAATCGATTAAAAACATAGTTAGTGATGTATTCAATAAAAAAACACATTGTTCTACCACAGATAAAACTAAGTAAATAATTAAAATTTTGTAGCTTATTAAAGAGGCTAACTTTGGTGAAAAACTTGGAGGTGTCGCTGACGTGAAAATACATTTAAAAAAAAATGTACTGCCATATATCCTATAACTGATGTCGTATATTTGTTTTTACTATATGCACAATATACGTGACGCACGTCAAAATTGGCTGGCTAGAAAAAAAAATGGAGAGGGATCCCGTATATATATTTCGTATTTTTTTTAACAAAAAACTATAAAGTTTGGGGGCTGAAATTTTGCATACTTGTTACTAAATAAAAGCTACATCATCAAAAAAAATTACATGCCAAAGCTCGCTGGGGGCAGAAACAAATCTCGCGGCCATTACAAAAAATTTTACCCTTACCGGGGATCAAACCTGAGACCGCTAACTTCGTAATTAATTAAGGTCACTACCAATTCGCCTAATTAGCTACCCCTACACCTAGAAAAATAACGCCATTTCTATTTGATTTATTAATTTAAATCAACGGATTGGTCGGAACACGCGTTGCCAATATGGATGGTGTGGTGACCGACATTTGACTCAGAATCGACGAGTGATTTAACATTGGTACGGGAGCAATAAATAAAAAATATGCATTTTGTAAATCAGGATATCAGGACGCGTGGCAGTGAAAATCTGATAATTTATGTTTTTAAGAAATTTCATACAAAAAGGAAACATAACCTCGTAAGGCCCACCATACTAAAAACAGGGAGGTTTTTGTGAGTGGGACTTTGAATCTTCCGTCAAGGCAATAAAGTTCAATTACGTTTGTTCGATATTGCCATTATCAGTATTTGAAGATAGGGAAATAAACCTTATTCCTATTGCAACACAGTTCAAATTAAATTGCCTTGATTATGTACATCTATTGCACACTGGGCCTTACGAGGATAAATCAAATCGCGACATATAATTACAATTTCAAATATCGCACCTTCAGAACAATAATGACCTAATTGAAAATTTCTGCTTTCAAAATTCAAGTCATAAATTTATTATCATAGAGACACAATTCGAAATTTAAAATTTCTGAATTACGTCATTATTGTTTTGAAGGTGCGATATTTGTTTCAACTTTTTAAGGTTTTAAAACACGATTACCTTTTAGGGTTCTATTTTAAATATTATACATGGAATTCTTACAAGATCAACATGTTTTCGTCCTCCTTTCTGTCTGTCTACTTTATTTTTCTCTAAAAAGACTGACACTCTGCTATCAAACGGTATATTCAGTGGCTCCCATCCTCCAATTATTAAGAAACTACAAAATAAAAACCTAGTGAAAGATATTCAAATAAAAAAAAGAATAGTCTTGACTGGCAACAAAATAATAATTCCAAGAAATTTTATAAGACAAATTACAATCACCCCTGTATTTCATATGATCTCCGTGTTATACCTACAAAGGGAAGGAAATAAAGGAACTACACCTCCACAGGAAATCGAAACATAAATCCAAGTACACTCACAGACAATGACACCTATCAATACAGTCGCATCCATCATCACAACCACATCCTTGCAACATTAGCTCGACGCAATTAATCAACGGGTACATCCTGTACATAATCAATAAGCCATCTCGCCTATTGTTAACTACGGGATGATTCATTGTTTACGTGGACGCTAATGATTTTCAGCATCATCCTTAATTAATTGTGTAGTATAGACTTCGCTATCTGAAGGTTATGGGTTTGTATTTGAAATTTTAAATCCTGTTACAGGCGAGTTTTTGAAATCATTATGAAAATTAATTTTTATAGTTAGTAAAATCCAGTAGTTAGTTCCATTTGTCCTAATTTCCTTAACACGACCAATAGAGATACTATTCTTGTACACGCACTGCCGGCGGGCCAAAACCTATATAGCCAACCTATCTATCCCGGTTTATTACTCGTATAGGAACGTAGAAAAACACATCCTTCTAAATCGCAACGCAACGCACGCAGGTTTTGATCAAAAACTGGTCAATTTTAAAAGACAAACTGTCGTGCCATCTTGCGTTCTACATGATGCTTGTAAATAAAACACGCTGTATAAGTTGCAAAAATTTTATGACCATCAAAAAGTAATATTTCGTTCATCAAAAAATAGCACCCATCACTCATAATTAACAATTAATTTTACCTATCATCCACAAACACATACAAATGACACCGACAATTACCATTCGTCCCAAACCAAACGCAAACGCGCAAGTAAAATTCCTCCAAACACAGCTGATTGATTTATTCCTCCACTGTCCGTGTGCTTTGCACCGACGCGACGCCATTTCCCTCTGGCGCCGCTAATTGCGACCATAATTCATGTCTAATAATAATCTTGTGTTATTATCGGATTGTAGCAGGTGAGGATGCATTGTCTAGTTTGATTTTACGTATGATGGATTGTGTGTGTGTCAGTAATATGTGTGCTTTATGTTATGGTGGAAAACTGGCATTGTGCAGATTGTGTTAGGAAATAAGCACTCTCATTTTACAGGGTGCACTATCTTAAAGCAAAATGATCTTTCTAACTTTGAACTTAATGAAAGTGAGGCCTTATATACAGGGTGGAAAAAACGAACGCCACATGGACGGCAACTACCTTAAATATCGGAAATAGCGCATTCTTCGCAAAAGAGACTTACTTTTATTTTTGAAAACAATTATTAATGCATTTATGGATTTTTTTAAAGTTGCCTGCCTTAACCGGAAATCGAACTGGTCGAATATGACAAAATAATAAAGAAGGGTTATTCACGGTTTTTATTTAATTTAAATGTGTATGTTATAGACATAAATGATCACTATCAATGACCCTTTGGATCTGTATTATAAAACACGACTTTATTGTTTTGTCATATTCGACCAGTTCGAATCTCGGTTAAGGAAGAGGATTTTTTCAAATATACAATACTGCCCTCCTACGGAAAAAAGGCACATCTACTATATGAATTGTATTGCACTTTCAACCTTATTATAACCCTTGAGAGTTTAATATACTTCTGTGAATTAATTGCACTTGTGCCTTTTTTCCGTTCGAGGGCAGAATAAAGTAGTATTTTTGTTTTGAAAAATAAAAGTAATATTAAAGGTAGTTTCCGTACATGTGGCGTTCGTTTTTTCCACACTGTATAATACAAAATGGAACGCAATAAATGGTGTTGTATTGAGTACAATAAGAAGTGGGAGCAACATTATGGCGACACTTTTTTTCACGACTGTGTGAAAAAAGTCGGCATTATTAGTAAATTTATATTAATTGTAATGACCCTAGACATGTCAGTGATGCCAGTCTTCTATAACTTGATAATTATTTATTATTACTAATATTAATATTATTATTATTTATTATTTAAATTGATAAATCTTGAGTATTATGCTCCCGTTAAAAATCACAGTTTTCTTTGAGTTGTCATTTAACTTAAACTCTTCTTGAGATGAGCATCTTACTCAATTTAACTTCTGAACTGTTACATCAATTGTAATATTTTTTTGTTAATACGCTTTAAGTATTTTATAATATTAAGTTATGATGCACTTTTGCCGGTAACTAATGTAGGTATAATATGATTTTTCGTTGATATAGGATATAATCTAAATGGGTATATCCTTAGACATAATTATTGTAATAACTCGTACAAGAATTATGAATAAGGATGTGGGCTACCTTTAGTCAAAAGTAGTATGTTACTTTTGTCTTATTTTATTATTTTTTTAAGTTCCCTTTTATTACATATGTAATCAGTGTACTTTTAGTCTACTGATTTTAAATAAAATAGATAGTGCACATTACCAAAATGGAAAAAAATTAGAACAACTTTGTAATCGAATTCACAATATTCTACAATCTCTTGTCATTAGAGCTTAAAGCTGTCAAAAGCTTCATTTGTTTAATTAATGTTATCAATCAAAAGGTAACTAGGTTCAAAGTGAATGCCGAATTCGATACAAATTGCTGAATAGGCGATGTGACGCGGGATTAGTGATGCCGGGTTTGTTTGATAAGGGAGGTTTTGATTTTGAGAACACCCTTTATCTTTGCACCCTAATTTAGGTTTTTAACCAATCATTTACAAATGTTACAGTGATAGGACATATTTTTTAAAACGATGTTTATTTAATCTAAGCCATAGACTATTATAAGAGATAGTTAACATAGAGCAAATAAAAGTATAAAGCAAATTGAAGTCGTATCGTGTTAAGTTTCCACCAACATATTAAAAAGTTTTTTTTAATAGCCTGGCAAAAGCTTAAAAGGCAAACAAGCAAACAGGCCATCTGATGGTAAAAACAAAAGAATGTAATATAATAAGACCATTACTTTATTTGGCTATTAAAAAAAAAACAGTTGAGAAAAAAAAGTAAAAAGCCCAAATCTCAAAAAGTCCGAGTTGCTAATTGACCACTTCGTTTGCGTTACTAGGTAGGTTAGGTTCGTTAGATAACTTCAAATGCTCGAAGGGCAAATTGCCCAGGTGTGTGATTCTCTCAACAACGACGGACGGACGGACGAACGAGTGATTGTCCAAGCGGCGAGTTTAAGTAGTCCCATTAAAGTGAACAAAACACATTTTAGCGCGTGTATTCAATTTGGCAGCATGACTTCTCGAACGTATTAGGCTGCCTAATTGACAATGCACGCGCTAAAATGTGTTTTGTTCGCTCGGACGGGACTACTTAAACTCGCCGCTTCGATTCGCTCGTCCGTCCGACCGACCGCCGTTTTGTGAGAGAATAACACCCCAGGAATAGGGGCCCCGCCATGCAGGGCTCCGTTGACATTGCTAAGACAGACATAAGATAAAAAAAATAACGTGGTCATTTTAGCGACTGAGACTTTTTAAGATTTGGTCGCAAAGCGATCTGCGTCGCTATCGCCTATCGCACTCGCAATCGCCGTCGGTTTCAAAGCGGAACTGTTTTCATTTTGTATGCAGACAAGCCTTCGATTTTCAAAATGAAAATGATGGCGATTGCGATTGCGTTAGGCAATAACCCCTCTGGTCGTATGGCGGTCTAGGCACAAAGCTTTGTAGTCAGATCGATATAATAATTATAGTCGCTAGTCACAAAGTGAGCCGGTTGTATTTTCAACCTAGTCCTATCGAGATAGAGACTAAAGCTTCTAGTCCAATTTTTACCCGACTGCTAAAGGAGGAGGGTAATGTGTTTCACAGCCTATATATGTATGTTTGTTCCTTTATGGCACTATAAAAACTAAACCCGTTGTCCGATTTTGATGATTCTTATATCAATCGATTTGTCTTAATCTGGTGTGTGTCACTGAAGATATGGCGTATGGCGACAACCAGACGCCGTATTGTGCAAATAAAAAATAAAAATGTCGACCAAGTATGACAAGTGGTGTATCATTGAATAGGGATTTAAAAATCATCTTTAGGTTTCTTTCATCATTTTTCATTTTGAATGATCATTTAGGATTTATAACGATTTAAAGTTGGTTAGCAACAGTCGGGTTTTGAAAGCTTGCTTTTTGTTAAAGTTATTAACCTTTAAACTCTTACCTAAATATTAATTCCTACATAACCTTCGACCTTTTCACCCCTACACCACCTAACCAATAACTTACCCATATAAACTCCGTAAAACCATAAACAAAAAAATAAAAACCGTTTTACCGACCTCCGAAACCAATATGAGGCCATAAACAAATTATTCTCTCAAATATCGTCAACTCAAACGCTATAACAATATGGCCGAACATGGAAAAAATGGCGGACCGTAATAAAGAAATGCGATAAACCGGGCGAAAAAATGGCGGACATGAATTCATCGGTATGACATTTGGGGTCCGGAATGGTCACGCTTATAACTTAGAAATTTCCTCCAGACATATTTCGTTGGTATTGGACATTTTATTGGGCTCTTCGACTGAATGGGGTTACGCGTTTTATGATTGATAAGGTTCTGTATTGACACTTTCTATTTGATAATTAAATTGAATTATTGACGGATGCAAAATTTATAATGCACTACCTATTTCTTGGACGGAACTACCCAGAAACAAATGTTATTGTAAATTACATAATTTCTTACTTGATGAATGCTTTTATACCCTGGATGATTTTTTTAATAAAATGCGCCTTTAATATTAATTTTTTTTATTAATTTAATGTTTAATAATTTTAATGTAGTAGGTAAATATTGAATAATTTAATAATGTACTGTACCTATCGTATATACTAGATTAAATGTAATTTAAAAAATCGTGTAATTTATCTTGACTTGCTGCTAAATTTAATAAGTAACTTTTAGATATTATTTGATTGTGATGCGCCCAACCAATGTTTCCATAACATCCTATTATTGTACATCTGCAATCACACAATAAATGATTTTGGCTTTAACTTTGACTTTGATGATTAGTGAATGTTGTGGTGGTGCCTTGTGCAAGATCGTAAGGATCACGTTCACCATCTTACTCGCCCTTTGCCAAGTGTTTACATTATTGAGTTTTGCTGCGGGGATAAGAAGACCAGTTAAGTATCATCATCATCATCATCATCATTTCAGCCTATTGCAGTCCACTGCTGGACGTAAGCCTCCCCCAGGGTTCGCCACAAGGCCCGATCTCCCGTTTTCGCCATCCAGTCACCACCAGCCACTTTTTTCAGGTCGTCGGTCCATCTGGCTGGAGGGCAGTTAAGTATAGTTCATTTCAAATACCATGGCCCGATTCCACTTGAGACTTAACAATGAGAGTTATAATGTTTAGCTATCGTTGACTAATTGCTTAGCTATAGTAGGATTTATTTAAAATGTCGGAATCCACTTGAGAGCTAATCTTTCAAACAATGGTATTGTTTCTATTGTAAACTCCAACCGCAAATGATCTGTGCAAAATGGAACGAAATAAATAACAAAATTATTCATTTGAATAGCGACTTTGTTTCCTAAGCTTGAAGGTACAAATTGAAATGACAGCACATTCGCTACAATACTTTTTGAAATTGAGAACGGTACCCAGGTAGTATGTTGTGTTAGCATCAGTGAGATACAGTATAGTTTCTTGTTCCGTCATTTCAATTTGTACCTTCAAGCTTAGGAAACAAAGTCGCTATTCAAATGAATAATTTTGTTATTTATTTCGTTCCATTTTGCACTGATCATTTGCGGTTGGAGTTTACAATAGAAACAATACCATTGTTTGAAAGATTAGCTCTCAAGTGGATTCCGACATTTTAAATAAATCCTACTATACCTGAGCACTTTAACTTCCTTCAACAATATTTTGTTATCACTAATCCTATTGTTCACGCTTAATGACCGTCTCAAGTGGAATCGGGCCTTGGTACATGAAATGAACGATAACTAGCATTGAGGCATTTCATCTTAGTTCTCAGGGTTGGCAATGCAATTGCGGTCTTAGGATTGCAGTCTTAAGATTGTAGTCTTGAGAATGCGAATGTCTATGGGTCACAGATCCCACTTACCATCAGGAGGCCTGTGTGATTGGGCGCCTTGTCCATGACTTTTTAAAATTATTTACGGTAACGAAAGTTAATTGGTCAGCCATTTCAAAAAAATAGCTTGAAGTCGTCAATGTCATTAGAGATGCCAAGTCATTTGTAACTCATAGAAAATTCAACCTTAGGCTAAGGCCGCACAGATAGGAGGCCTGCTTAGCACCTACAACCTAGCGTGAAACAACTGCGCGCTTGGTGCCTCGCTAGGAGGCTACGGAAATAATAACTGTAACAAAAGCAAGCTTTCAAAACCCGACTGTTGCTAACCAACTTTAAATCGTTATAAATCCTAAATGATCATTCAAAATGAGAAATGATGTAAGAAACCTAAATATGATTTTTAAATCCCTATTCAATGATACCCCACTTGTCATACATGGTAGACTTTTTTTTTATTTGCACAATATTGCGTCCGGTTGCCGCCATATTGAATTTTGTTACTGTCATATCTTCAGTGACACTCACCAGATTAAGACAAATCGATTGACATAAGAATCATCCAAATCTGACAACGGGTTTAGTTTTTATAGTAACACAAAGGAACAAACATACATATATAGGCTGTGAAACACATTACCCTCCTCCTTCGGCAGTCGGGTAAAAAGTAGCACGCTAAGCAAGCCTCTTATCTGGGCGGCCTTAGCCTTATTGTTGTAGAATGTCAGATTGACTTTGGACCTAAGGTGGGTCGCAAATTTAAGTGTTTGATTGTAGGTAACACTTTTTAACCGACTTCAAAAAAAGGAGGAGGTTCTCAATTCGTCAGTTTTTTTTTAATGTTTCTTACCTGAGAACTTTCGACTGGGTGAACCGATTTTGATGACTCTTTTTTTATTTGAACGCTGGTGCTTCCCGTTTGGTCCCATTCTTATTAAAGTGAAGATCTGATGGTGGAATCCATGAGGAATCGACGGAACTCTTCAAAATTTATAGGCACACCTATAGCGATTTTGGTATTTTTCATTGCAACTCGTGTATTTGATCTTGGAAGACACTATTTGGTGAAGTGGAACTGATGATCAAGATCACAGATGGCCACCGGAACTCCTAAACGGTATACATATATGTCGAGGGTGGCGACAAGATATTTCGATTAAGATAGTTGAGCGACTATGACGAAGCATATTTAGGTTTAAATATATGACTATGACTTTGCCACGGCGTTTCTTGCGGCGAGATTGAAATGTTATATTGTTTCTTATTAATTGAGAAGTGGGAGAATAACAGCATATTTACGATCACTAAAAAGAATAACATAAAAAAAAAGTTTAAAAAAACAAAAACCCGCATTCAAAAAGCAATTCTGCTTTTGGTTAAAATATTGTTGGACGCTTACTTCAGTTGGACTGACCTATTTACCTACCATTTTAAAGAAGTTATTTTTTGCTTTTTGAAGGCGGGTTTTTTTTTTAACTTTTGTTGCATCAAATTAACTTTATGAAACAGTAACATTTTTTAGTTTTGCTGTGGGAATAAGAATACCAGTAAAATAACTAACAAACAGGCATACATTTCGTCTTAGTCCTTATGGTTAGCCACGCATATGTGGCGTTATCTATCAAAAGGGACCTTATTGTCGATGGCGCTTCCGCCATTATTAAAGATGCTCCGATATAAATACAAAAGTCCCGTGACGCAGTGCGGCGTAAGCGCCATCGACAATAAGGTCCCTTTTCATAGATAACGCCACATATGCAATCTTAAGGCCGTATAACAAACTCATCTTTGCTGAGACGTCTGTCTTGAGACATCAAAAATTACAATTTTCTATTACTTGACGATCCTTTAGTCATCGGCTCATCGCAGCCAAGATCACTGTTATACATACGGCCTATTAGACTGTAGTCTTGAGATTGTAGTCTTAAAACTGCAAAGGTGGTCCTAAGATCTCACTTACCATCGTGTGGCCTGTCTGTTTGTTTGCCTTTTTCTTGCCAAATATACAGTGTGTGACATCCATACTAATATATAACTTGACAACAGTTAATATTTATGCATCCTAATTAACATAAAAACATGTGTCATTGTTAACCTAAGTTGTACTTTTTTTCATACTAACTAATTCGCCATGCCATGTATCATAAATAGCTCAATTATCCCTCAATTAACTTGCAATTAACTTAGACTTAATGTTATACATTGCTGCTCGATGGACTTTTAAAAATAAATTACTCTAAATTTATTGGAGCTATTAACTAAATTCCTTCTTTAAACGGTTCACAGCACTTAAAGCTATCATTACTTAAAATATATGTTCTTATGGATGTCATACACTGTATACATAATCAACCCATAATGATTAAGAACTAAAACATCAGTGTCGCCACTGAAAAAAATAATTGGTCGCTTGTAACAAGATTGTGATTGTTGTGCATAAGCGTCTTGATCCCATACGAGCCTAACAAGGCGATAGATACATCAACTAAGACGATAGATACATCAACTACGATGTTAGTTGAATCACTAAAGAAATTGCTGTTTGTTACTATCAGTTTTGGTGTATATAACTAATATCTTAACTATTGTATTCATGTTATGTCAACTAAGTGAAAATCTCTCTTTGTTGGCTCTCATTTTTTTGAGTGGATCATTGTGGTTGATATTTCATTGCTAAACTTAATTATCAGCGTCCCCAAAACCAAAAACACTTCAACTAAGAAACTTCCGCAGCTACTCGACACAAAACCCCGTTAGTCCGACAGCCCACTGATTCTCAGCGAGAGACAAACGACTCGTTTAAGCTGCAGCCTACTGCATGCCTCGAGACCACCCGATATGTTTTGTCGCTTCGCACCGCGGCTGGACTGACTTGGAGCTACGAATACCATGCACATTTAAAAAAAACTTATTTTATGGTATGGAATAACATCCGCCAAAGAAAGGTTGCATATCTTGGCCATGTACTACGGCATGACAGATACCACCTGTTACAACTGATAATGATGGGGAAGGTCGCTGGCAAAAGACATGTAGGCCGCCGGAGGAAATCATGGCTGAGGAATCCCCGGGAGTGGACTGGTGTCACGAGTGCTGCCCATCTGTTTCGCCTCGCGAGAGACAAGGAAAAGTTTTCGGAGCTGACTGCCAACCTTCGCTAGTCGGAGAGGCACATTAAGAAGAAAAATGGTATGGAAAAGACAATCGAGATGTAATGGTTATTGGGATCTGAGCCTCATACATATTTGTAAACTCAAGATTACAATCTTAAAACTGAAACCCTAAGAATGCACGCATAACCAACCCTGAAGAAGATGAGAAGGCTTGCTTGAGAAAGAAAAAAAGAAGGAAAGACGATAATTTATTCGTGACAAAACATGAACAAGAACAGATAAAAACAGATCCAGATTCAGTAGAGATTGAATTTAAAACTGCTCTCTGGTCTGCCTCCGCGCATTAAGAGCTCTGCACGGCTAGCACAAGATGCCCGCGACTTGTTTGTCGCTCGGATCTCCCGTTCAGTTCAGTCAGAAACGATAGAGACGCACTGAGCGACAAGCGAGAAAATACAACTTGTGCTACCCGTGCTGGGACCTTTATACAATGCTTAAGCTTAGTTTCAAAATATGTCAATTCATCTTAGATTCTCCATCCTTATTAATTAATTATTTTAATTACAATATGCACACTCCACTCCACCCCAGCTCCAAACGGACTGTGGTTTCCCCAAATTTAGATGTCACAAGTACGCTTTTCCCGTAATTCTGGACGCACGCAATAGTTGTTTGCTGCGGCTACAAGATTGAAGATACGCCGGTGCTATACGGTCTTCTGCATGGCACGACGTTAAATCTTTCGGATTGACGATTGCAATTTGAATTTATATTGCGTTGTTAAATTTGAGGTTGGAATGGGGTAGTTACGGTAAAGAGGATGCAGTTGTGATGTTGTGAACTGGAGAGTTATGTGGAGTAGTTTGAAATAGTTACGTTTTCAGAGATATTTGATAGAATAGGCCTGAGGCCCTGTTCTACGCAGGAAAACCTTGTTGTTTTTGACATGTTTATATTGTTAACGTTACGATAACTCTTATTTTCTTGATAGTAGTCACCAAGTTTAATAGTACATTACTACGGAGGCCGGGACAAAGGGGATTGCCGACCGAAGACATATAGACGGCCGAGCAAGGCGAGGACGGATAGGTCTGATACGGGCAACCCCATATTTCCCGCCGAGGTATGTATAGTGCTTTTTTCAAACATGCAATGAAATAAAGAACAAAAAAATCAAAGTTTTATTTTTATAGTACATTTTAATACACATAGTGGCAGAATGTCATGATGCCTGTGCCACAAATTTATGTGGAATGGAAATTGAAAAAGAGGACTTTGCCGGCCTAGGCCTGCACGATTTGTATGAAATTCCATTAACGACCTCTCGTCCTAGCCGCACCTGAAACGTCATACTTCGCAGCCTATTATAAGGAACAATAACATCAATATTGCATTGGATATTTGAGAAAAATAATACAGTAACACGTCAAAAGCAATAATTGTTTGCCAATTAGAATAGAGCCACTGAAATAAGACTTAAAGTAACAGCCATATTTTCATTGATGATCACGTGATTAAAAAAACGCGAATGGTCCAGCGATTAAGAATTAAATACATATTAAAGTGATATATTTTCAGTTTTAATTTGGCAAAAAAAGAACACCCTTGTAGGGTAACCAATTGTAAATAACCCACAAAAATTCAAAAATCACAGAATGTGTTTCACTAGCTTACCTTCTAGCCTAGAACGCTTCGGCTACAACACTTCCACTAGAAATCACTTTTAATAACTTCAGTAAAAACAAACGGACGCGGTCCTTTTGTCATCGACACATTTACCGCTAAAGCATTTCAAAACGGCATCTAAACCGCCAATCCAACACCACGTACGAGACACCAATGAAATCACAAATCACGTATCGCATTCAAGACCGCAATCAAACACAAAACACACCTGATTGATACAACGCCATTACAAAATAGGGTGTGCAATTACAAATTCCGATTCCGAATTCATCATACAGCGTGTTCACTAATGACGCGCGATCAACATGCCATAGTTATTCAATAAGCGCCTTACCCTACGTATCAATTTATCACAGATTCAATGAAGGCGAAACTATATTTCATAGTGCAACCTGTGACGTTCAATTTAGAACGGAAAATCTTAGCAGTATTAATTTGAAACCAACTCTAAGTTTTGAACAGCAGGGTGTGTTGCGAGTTGTTTTTGATGCTAGAGTTGTGACGTTTTAGGTTGGTGCCTATGGTTGCACATTGACGTCATCTAGGGTGTACGCAGTCGAATGCAAAATGGTTGAACCATGGATTTGGCATATGTTAAAGGGTGGAAACTGCAACAGATACACACGGGCGATTAGATGTATCAATGGAAATTTTCTAATCAAGTTTCGTTTTGTAACCTAAAAACGATTAATTGCATAACTAATATAACAGCTGATCACGAGGAAACGTTCTGTATGCATTTCTTGGAAAAATTAATCAAACACATTTTACGGTAATGCATAGACAATGATAACTTTTTAAATGCCAAAAAATGATCAAACAAAACAAGTGTGAGAAGGTGACACGTTACAAAGTTGACTCTAACTTTCGGGAAATTTGAAAGACATAATATTAAAAAAAAAACAATTAAAATCCTGATTTCGTTCCTTATAACCTCCCATAACCTAATAAAACTTAACTTTATACTCATCTCCTACCTCAACAAACTTACTAACTTATTAACCACCTCAAACTATGCCAGCAATGATTCTCCCATCCTCAAACACTTGAACCAAATAATCACTAATATTTTGGTTAACTAAAACCGTCAGTACTTGTTTATAATAATTGTATATATTTTTCCATGATTGTATTGCCTAACTTTTTTTTATTATTAAAACTATCCAACACCCCTTAAATAATTTTCCCAAACCGATCCGTGTGTCACCCGTCTTGCTCGATCCGCCCGCCGCTATGTCATATTGTCATATTGGGCAGCTGTAATTGCCCGATCGGTGCGTCTGTCTGTCTGCTTGATAGGGTTGAGCAGGTGAGGGGGATTACAGGCTACAGGGTTTGTCGCCAATTATACAGGCTGATTTGATTTTCTAGGCGTTATACATGGTGTTTTAGAAACTATGTTGGCAAATTGGGAGCGTTGGATTTTAAATAATTGTTTATGTGACGTGAACCGGAGTGTATTTTTTTAGGGTTCTTAATATCACAAGACTTATAATAGTAGTTAACGTGACGGTTGCGTTATGAAAGGCATTACAACATGAGTGTGTTTCATAATAGATCACACGAGTGTTGTAATGACAATTACGCAGAGTCGCGTACAATACTTTATCTACACACATATTATAAGTACTCTAAGATGGGTTCAGAAGCCGAAAGGCAAATGACCAGCATCTGTGGTAGTAGGTGACTGAGATGACAGCTGTAACGTAATTTAGAAATTACGTTATCGAATATTGTAAGGTAATGAGATCTAAATTTGGAACATCTTCCAAAATTAACAGCTGTCATCGCTGTCACCTACTACCACAGGTAATGCTGGTAATTTCCTACGGGTTTACGGGTTTACGGGTTTTGAACGCATAATAGAGGACATGATATGTGTGTAGATAAACTAAATTTGTTTTCTATTTCTCGTCAAGTTAGTTTTCTTTTACTGAAACGTTACAAGCCCTACAAGAATCTCATAACATATTTGGTATAGGTTATTTCTGTTGATGAAAAATAATTTTGTAAATATAATTTCAATGCTCTTATCTTATGAAATAAGAAATAATGAGATATATTAAAAAGTTTAGTATTTAAAAAAACGTTTTATTTCAGACCGGGTATGATCGATATATAGTGGTATATAGTATAATGAAGCTTTAACCTATGTTAGTAACACACGACAAAAGTAAAAAATAAAGGAGAAAGGTAGAAAAGAAGGGATGTAGAGGTAACTCATATTGGTTTCAAATAAAAGAAAACCATTGATCTTCGGCTCCTAGATATAGATATTCATTTGGGATGTATGTATATGTCGCTGTCACGCTCTGCCTCTTAAACCCGATGCATCACCATTACTGCGTCGTCTGAATTTCAATCCCCTAAAATGACATAATTATGACACTACAAAGAATAGGGAGGACATCAAACACTCGAATAATAAGACAAAAGACTCGAATACAAAGGGGGTATTAAAAATAAACGATGGCGGGAGCCAGTTGGAGATACTGATATGTCTAATTGAAAAATAAAGGGATAAAATTGCTGGTATTTTTTTTATGTATTACTAATACACATGTGAGTAAAGGAGACATTTTGTGTATGTATGTTTTAACGAACTTTAACATTTCGTTTTTTTTTATTGATATAAAATAAGTACCTACAGTAATTTTTCGTTATCAGAAAATAAATTTACTTTACATAAGTTTTATATAATATTCTTATATTTTTTGGGTACCTTTTTTAATATATATTTTTAGGTAAAAAAAAACTTGGTAAGTAATAAAAAACGATACAATATCTACTCACTAATCAGGTTTTCATGAAAAACTTTTTACTTATTTGCCGTTTGCCTACTAAATGCGAATATTATCATCAAACAGTAGGTAAAACGTGCTAACGTAAGTACCATCCAATATCAATTTTTTTGCGAAAACTTCTAAAAAGTCGTCCCGCGAATCAATGAAATAGCACTCCTCTCGTAATAGTGATAGGCAGTCCAAACAGAAATCTACCTTCAAAAAGAATCGCGAAGGGCGTACTCAATACAGTAAGTACGACATCCATTAGGTATTATTGAAAATTTTAATATCAAGAATTGCTTGTTTTATTGTGAACCGTACTTGAGATGAGCTGAACATTTGAGTGGGGTTTTGAAACTGATCTCAGATTAAAATTATATTGAGATTAATATAAAAACTTTTGAGAATCACTTTTTTAATAGTTAAATACTGTTTATTTAGAAGTCGTTTATCGCTTTTCCCTCGGGAACTATCGAATTCTCTGCGTTAAAAAGTATCCTTTGTTAATCCAGGATATTAAGTTTTTTGTTTGTTTTAGCGTGATTAAAACAACAACATTCAAACAACTTATGAACATTCACATTTGTATATTTGATACTATACCCACAAATAAATGGTGTCCTCAATTTATTAATCTAAAATATAATTTTAACCTTAAAGTTTACACATCTAAAGCACAAAATAATTAGAAATCAAACAAATCATACAAAAATCTGTAACAAAAATACCTCACGGTTAAAAATCCTTTCGCGATACAACCTGTGTTTAGCCGCTGTCAAGAACTGTCAATCATATGGTTTCGACCCCGCCTCGCGCGGTGTTTGACAGGTGCTGGTACTGTGAGTTCTCGATCGCTCCTCGCAGGACTCTCATTGGGCTCTCACTTGAATAATAGGGAATATACATGGATTTTTTAAATCGCATTTCTCAACAAAATATAAAAGTACCGTAAAAGAGACCACTAAAAGTGAAATTAAAATTAAAATCGGTCAAGAAATAAGAATGATACAAGCATTTTAAACTGCTAATTAGACAGAGAGATCCGAAGTGCACCGTTGACGTCATTGTGCAGTTCGTCCATATAAACTCCACGTAAAATTCTGTTTTGCTAGAGAGAGATTTGCAACAAATCTTTGTTGGCTTATATCTTGGTTATTTTTAAAGCTGCATGCAGCATGAATCAGCTTTTATTGAAGCTGTAAAAAAAACATACAGATTCCCTATTGAGGTTTGATAAATGGATGACATTTGCTGAAATAAGTTTTTAAGTTTTTGGAGATTGATGATTTTAATTTGTGGTCTGCATTTGTATACATATTTACTTTATATCAACAACTTAACGGAAAATATTATTAAATTAATGTAAATTATAATTATGATAAAAATTCGCACAGCACAAATTCCCAATTTTGTTACAATAATTTTAAAAGCCATCAAGTGTTTATACGAACATAATATTAACAAATAAATAAGTAAAGATAAATAAAATATAGGTATATAATTATAAAAATCTATCTACTTGTAGGTATACTATATTCGATTTCATATGGACGTAGTCCAGGTATTCTAACTTTAGTTAATTATTAATAATCTAGGATGACATTACATTAATGTAAAGATTACTTGAATATTGTGAGTCGCCTATAGTGAATATTTAGTGAGTATCCGTGGTTAATAGAAATTGTATTTTTTTTGTTTCACCGATTCTGATTTGATAAGTGTTATGTTTTT
Source organism: Acleris literana (assembly GCA_946894065.1). Lineage (NCBI taxonomy): Eukaryota > Metazoa > Arthropoda > Insecta > Lepidoptera > Tortricidae > Acleris > Acleris literana. Next base: position 4,440,368 of record OX335687.1, read on the forward strand.
AATTACAGATTTGATTTTGTTATTAATTTGAAACACATCATTTAATCCATACTAAAACTCAGAACACATTTTAAAACACCCTGTACTTGAAAATACCTATTTTATAGAAAGGCGTTTAAGCAGTTGCTAAGGGTGTTCTATCTGTGTATGTATATTTATTTTGTAAAGAGTGTTGAAATTTTGATTTTATTTCAATTATTACTCAAAACAAATGAAATAAAAAAAGAAGTTCTCATAAAGTTCGTATAATTATTTGTTATAACATCTAAACACACACATAAAATATGTCAATAATGATTCGCTACGGCTATCCAAAAAACCGACACAAATTTGACAGATTGCATTCTTACGTCAAATTTGACAGACGCTTGACGGACAGACAGTCGGACCAATATTTATATAATTAGATATATGGAATCATCAATCAGAATTAAAATTGAACGTTTTGAGTCTTCTAATTGCCGGTCTGTTGATGTTTGTCATTAATTTTATAATTCATCAATGTTATGTGTAAATTGTTTTTTTTATAAATTACTGTTGAGTTTGATTTAATTATACCTATATGATTCGTTACTGAAGAATCGATGTGAGGTAATTCTCTGTTATCCTGCTAAGTATGTACTTTTTTGTACATTTTTTTTGTATGTGAACACTTTATTGTACAAAAAACAGCAAACCAAATACAATACCCTTGATGTGTGTTCTTTACCCTTAATACTCGAGATCATTTGTGTACACACCTGAACCGATTTTGATAAAAGTACGTTTTATTATCTTGATAAAAAAATACACTGAAGGTGTCATTAAAAAACCGGGCAAGAGCATGTCGGACCATGCTCAATTCCGAAGCCGTTACTACAAACAAATTAGATCTCGCGACAAAATTAACTTTGCCGTTGCAAAACTGTTATCCCCATACATCGAAACAAGACACGGTCAGTTTACCAACACCGCAAATAAGTTTTCGGTAGCTATAAACATTTAAACCGTTTGTAACTCAAAAACCAACGAAGTCTACTTAGTCGTGATAGTTTTCCTATTAAATTTATTATATTTGCTTTCGTTTAAGATATTTTTCAGATTTTTAGTATTTGTAGTTTTGGCTGTCGGGGGGGGACACTTGACTCTAACAAATATTAGCGCTTTAAAGCTTAATATTTCATAAACGGATACGTTAATCGAAAAATTGTTGTCACAAACCCACAATATTTTTGAAAGCCCTATCCAACGAAACCCCACACTAAGGGGTAGAAGAGAAAAAAAAATTACATCCCCACGACACTTGTAGGGGAGGTACACTAAAAAAAATATTTTTCAAGATTTTATTTTACCACTTTTTTGAAATGAAAATGAAATGAAATAAAATTTATTTGGCACTTAAAGCTCTTAAGATAAAAATAATACAATTTGCTTAACTAAATCAACACCTAGATTATTACTTAAATTGCATCAAGCCCAAAATGGTCTCCACTCAGCTCTTTATGCCACGGCATATTGATCAGATACACCGTGACGCTGGTTTTCAATGAAACCTGTGAAACCTGGAGAGGTGAATGACGCAACGTAATAACTTACACTATTTAAAATTAACCAAAACCAAAACACTACATAAAATTGCATACAACTACCCATACGTGTGAGCGAACGTACATATGCGAGTGTATGTCTGTTGGGGTGTGAGTGGGTGCGTGTGTGTGTGTACGTGTGTGTCAGTACGACTGCTTATGTACCGGATATTTGGGTTGATAAGACAAATTTCTTAAGATTATGTGACTAATATGTATATTTATGCCAAATTACAGCTTTCTAGTACTAAGAATCTCTGAGCTAGGCTGCGGACGGACGGACGGACGGACGGACGGTCATGGTGAAACTATAAGGGTTCCTAGTTTGACTACGGAACCCTAAAAAGGCCAGGTAAAAAGGTAAAAATACTGAAGGACTCCAACTGCATTTTATTCGTAACAAGCCATTGATTCGTCCGAGAGTGTATAAGTTATTTAATTAACAGATTTATTGCAGAGGGATTATAACGATAAATATTATAAAATAGTTTAGATAATGATATTAAAATTAAAGTTCTCTATTAGTGTGTTTTTTTAATTAGGTAAATGATCATATTATATGTCATCCTTTGATTGTTGGTTTATGTGTTCGAATCAAAGAAATCAATAACTAGGTACTTATTACAATAAAATTGTTTGATTTTGAAATTGAATTTCTTCATTCAAGTAAAATGATAATCTAGTACACGTACCTACTCTTATTCTTTTGACAAAACTCAAACCCTTTAAAATCCTTATCGCTGCGGTATCGATTAAAAATCACAGATCCGTAAACAACCTAAAAAATAATCGGATTGTTGTAAACTGTCACCGCCATCAAACACCTATAAAAAATCCTTTTCTGAAAGCCGCCATTTTTTCTCAAAACACCCAAAATAGTCGACTCCAGCCAATGCAATGCCAACCTAAATGATCACCCTGTACAATCCAAAATTACAGAAGCAATTTTTTCGTTCCAATTTTAAACCGCATCGATACCGCTGGGTGCTTTTTCACGCTACTCCTCGATATTCCCACAAAAAAGGTTAAAGATCGCGCATGTAAAGAACCTTTTTTTACTTTTTTAAGCGATATCTAGGCATAGACAATTGAAGAGCGAAAGACAGAAATTGATATGGGTTTATCGCAGCGGGCTACAAGTTTTTTTCTTTGTATAAGCATTGAGGTTGGTATGAAATGCGGTGATGTGTGAATGACAGTATGATACATTTTAACGTGAGGATAGCATTGATAATCCTTTGAATTGAGATTATGAATAAACTGGTTGGTATTGATGAAAATCCTTACTTTAAAGTGGAAATCAGATGGATGGTACGATCACTAGTGATATGCTGAAGAGCAAGTCAGGTTTGATCTTAAGACATGTTTGTCACCTTGTAATTTAGGTAAGTCTTGAGTCATGTATTATTGTAACGTACCTTAAGTCACATATGCCGCAGAACGGATAACCGCTGGAGTTATCGTGTTCTTGAGTGAAGACCGCGGATCGGCAAACGTAGTGTAGGCCGCCCTCTGACTAGGTGGAGCGACGATCTTCGCAAGGTGGCTGGCAAGAGCTGGATGAGAGTGGCCGCTGATCGTGCTCGGTGGCGTGCAATGGGAGAGGCCGATGATGATGATAACGATGATGATGATGACGATGACCTTAACTAATAAATTGACAAAATAGGAAAATATGTCGGTTGGCTGCGTTTCACTGCGCTTAATCGAACGTGTTTCTGATGTAATGAGGTATTTCTTTTTCATCATTGTAAACAATACATGTACCGACTGTGGTTTAGTTACTTTTCTATTGGCATCCGATTAGATCCGATCCGATTCTCTATTCTACAAGGTAAAACCATATGGCCTTTGACGTCTTACCGTATTGTCAACGGTATAATAGCTCTTATTTACTTGACATTAATGGCGGCCGAGTTAAAAACAATACCATAACATGTCAAAAGCAATATGGGTTTACCCAGTACAATAGAGACCCAGGTATTGATGTTTACGGTCTTATACTTTTGCCCAAAAATATTCCGCTTAAACAACATAAACCGATTTTAGCGACTTGACCACGACCATACTGAAGTAACATTAAGGTTGAGACAACCGATTAATTAAATGGCATAACTAACCGAGATAAAAGAGACGATTTTACCAGACTTATAAAAGGCATATCCATACTTAACTTTCCTTTGACGGAAAGCTATCTCGCAAGGTGGTCACGACACAACTTACCAACACTTCATATATCTACAGTTGTAGGCGAGGATTATCGACTACTGACCTTATATTATGTACAGAGAAAATAAATACGACAGCGATACTCAGAAGATATGGGATATATTTAAAACATGCTTATTATTTTTGGGGATATCTTTATACGATAGGTAATTTTGTTAACTAAGCTTTTAACGAGAATTTGTCAAATCTTACAATGCAATGAACTAATTCCTGCTCTTAAAATTTGGTGGTGGTCGTTTAACAAAGGTGGTAATCGTGTGATGGGTCTTGATGAACATTACATATTTCGATCTGCAAAAAAAGCGGTCTCAAAATAGAAATTTTGACAAAAAAATATTTCAAATATTTAAGTAACTACGTACGATATGCTGTAAAGTAAATAGTCAATGCTTTTAAAAGAGGGCTTTGGGATAGTGTCACTACGACTTAAGAAACTCTTTTTATAACGTATGGCAAATCAAAATCCATTTCAAATAGGCCATCTGAATCACCAGATTTAATACGTTTTAATTAAAGAGCTTTTGAGAATACTAGCTACGTACATCATTGTACATATGAAAAAGTATTAGAATTTTATTACAGATATTTGGATTTTTATTGATTGATACCAAGGCTTAGGAAACGGTAATGAGAAAGCCTTTCGTAGGAATAAATTTATCCCTTAATATTTATCCGAGAAACACTTTCACTAAAAACTGGGGTTATATTTGAACGTCCTATTATTTCCTATTAATATATTACGTATGATATATCAAACACGATCTAACGATAAAGTATATCAAATATATTTGTACTAACTACTTGTTGATCAAAAATTGTTGAGAATAAAACATTAGGTTTTTAATTATAAAAAGGAAGAAAACCTTAAAACAACAAACGACATCAATTTATTGGACCTATTTAACAGAACTTCATATTTTTATTCAAATGAAGAACATCAATATCTTCTTACGTTTAAAACCTTTAAGCAAACTTTCTCAAGCAGCAACCACTCCCAGTAGATTAATTCCAATAAAATCAAAAATAGAACTTTAATCATAGCAACCATTCGCAACTTTGATCGACACGGAATAAAAAAAGTAAATGTTATAAAAAACCAAATCGCCATTTTAATTATAAATAACCTTCCCGTCAAACCGATGTAACAAAACGATTGAAAAATCAAAATTCTGAAGTGTAATATCAAACCCAACTTATAATTGGTTGCTTGGCTTGCTGAGCTGAAAATCGTACCCTTAATCAACCATTCCTCCCACTGAAAATTCATCTCTGTATTGGTTTGTTCAAGGTTTATTTTCAAGTAAACTTTCTTTTTTATTAAGGCGCTGTAGGTTTGTAATATTTATAAGACGTGTCTGTATCGGAACCGAAGAGCCGTCTTCCAGGCCGATGACGTTTGACGTGTAGTCTGACGTCCCCTTTGGGTGGGGAAGCAAGAGGCAAGATGTAGCGGGTTTTGTACTTATTCATATTTCTGAGGTCCTAGTCAAGGATATAAGTCGACTTAACTCGTACTAATAAGGGTATATGCATAAACAGAAACCCTTTTTCACTTGTTCTCCAGGAAAGTTATACCCTTTTTCACTAGGACCACAGATTTACAAGCTAATACGTACACGACAACACTTGGTTTGATTTATTATCCTACAAGACACCACAACGCGTTATTTGTTTTTCCATATTCCCCAGGCAAATTTGAATATGACTTGTGTGGTCGATACTGTCGCTCCCATTTGGACCTTACATTACAAGTCATATACTTAGTGAAAAAAGTCCTGTTGTTAGAACTACGGATTATTGGTTCTTTGTACTTTATTGTAAGTTAAAAGAGGTAAAAATTCTACAAATCTGCTATTTTGGATAAGGTTAACGGGGTGTTTTACCCCACTAAATAGTAGGACCTTTAACAATTCAGGGATAAAGATTTCTGTCTATAAGCCCTTCAATCAGGGTCAGGAAAATAATCTTAAAGAGAAAACGAAATTAACTTCACTAGGAACTTCACTTCAAAAAAGGAATATCTTGTAATTCGGCTCATAATCAATTGTGATCAATGCAAATGAAAATGCAATTGCATGATTGCCAGCGGTAAATAATTACTTAAAGTCAAACTTAAACCTCAAGAATCCATTAAAAGAGAAGGTTTTAATAATTTTGACCTCCGCTAAATCTCGCCACCCATACCGTGTTCCGAAGCATCGCAACTGTACGAGCAAATAAAACACGTGAACGATACAGCGTTCCGTGGGCTTTGAATAACTTAGAGCTAATATGTAGATTGTTTATATACTACACTGTCTGATACACAATTTGGTTTATATTTTTATCAGTGTAATGGGAATATTGCTATAGGCTCTTACTAAATGAGATGAGATGGTTTTGGTGAAGAAATACCAAAGAATCGGGGATAGGAAGCTGATATTGGTTGAGTGGTCACCATGGAAACTAAAGTATTTATGAGTACTTAGGGTCTTTCCAGCAGGTTGTATGTGTGGTCGTTTTCTTTATTAGTGGTTTAAAAAATAACAATTTGAATATGAAGAACGTTTAAAAAGTACCTATTGATAAAACGTTCGCTATAATAATGTTACCTTATAGTTTTGTCGACAAAGCAGGTCGTCAAAAAAAGGTAGGTAAGTACCTAAATCGTTTCCACGTGCCGTCGAACGCGTGGGTTACGATGTAGATTAAATTCTAACAAGAGGTAGTTCCTGTTTCATGCATGCCTGCCATGTATTTCATCCAATAATTGAGAGGCGAGCTATAATATCTCTCAAACTGTACATCGAACATAGTGTACAGTCAAGGGCGATACGTATACACCACTATGTCTCAAAAATATGGATATAGAACTTATTATTTTGGCAATGTTTATTTTTAATAGGTTTGTAGGGACACATTTTTGCAATTTGGCAGATATTTATATAAACCTTTGACAGGTCATTTTGTCGAGTTTTCTGATGAATACTCAAAAAATGTCATTTCATAAACATTTCAGGATTGACTTGGCTTGACAAATGACTCGGGAAGATGTTCAAACGATTTTTTCTTGATTCAATGAAATGCTCCAGTTAACCAAACTGCTCATGACGTGTGAATATTTACTTGTGGTTCCAGCCTATGACCAACTGTGTCTTCAAACCCAGTAACATTCTAAATTTGGACCTTATTGCATCATCTAGCACTAGGTCAGAGAGTTGTTGTAGTTTGTTTTGTCAAGACACATGTTATAAACGTTTTTCATTCTTTCTGCATCATCATTATCAACCCGTATTAATGCACTGCTGGACAAAACTCGCTCTTAATGCACGCTATTGCTCCCGATCTTCAACTTCCCTCATCCAACCTACACCGGCCAATCTGCGCATATTATCGCTCCATCTTGCCCCAGGGCATTCCATACCACTCATACATACACATTCTTTACGGTACATTCATTCTTACTAATGTAATTTTCTAGAACGCTAATTTCAAATAAAAACTATGGTTAATCTGTACTTATGTAGAGTAAAACTAGAGTATTAATAATTGTACTCGGCTGTCCATCGCTGTCACACTAATTTTGTCATCTGTCAGTAGGTATATTTGTAATGCTGAGAGTGTGAAAGGGATAAACAGTCGTGTACCGTTGTTTTATCTCACAAAAACGAGTGTGCCATACTTGTGGCCAGGGCGTAGCTATCGTTGCTAAGCGTCGCCGTAGTGTGCGTGTCTATACGCATTACAACTACAAGTATGGCCTACCCGTTTTCTTGAGATAAACCAACTGTACTATTAAGGTGCATTTCTGCTGGCGAGGCTAGGCGATACGAGGCAGAGGGGGAATTTAAATTTGTATTTACACAACCATTTCCACCGAAGATGCATCTCATCTCATCATAATTTCAAGCCATTCTCAACCAGTTTGGTGTAGGCCTCCTTCAGCTTTCTCCATGTTGTTCTGTTCAGAGGGCCCTGCCAAGATGCATTACGCTAACTAACGTTTCTATTCGATTCGTTTTTAAACCAATCGCGTCACTGGTAGATGACGTTATACGAAAAGTCACGTGATCTACCAGTGTCGCGATTGGTTTAAAAACGAAATTTCCCGCAACCTTTCCGATATCGTCCTTCCAACGCATCTGAGGTCTTCCAACCGGTCTTTTATGCGAGGTGGGAATTGATTTTTTTTCTATACAAATTTCAATTCTCGCCTCGCCTCGCCGGTGGAAAAGCACCTTTAAAGCTCTGATTTTACTCCAAGTATCTGACGTTTATAATTATTTCAAATCAAAAATGCATTGACATTTCAAACCAAAAAGATCGTTTTGTAAAGCCCGGTAGCACGAACAAAACGTACACAATCATTTATTTTCACTGGCAATAATCCTGTACCTATAAAAGTTGATATTAACAATCAATACAGAAGCGGGCCAAAAGTCCATGACCACACACAGGTAGAGGTTGTAGTTGAATGTGGTCAGCGATTTCCAGCCACGTACACACGGTATATGGATGAGAAGAAAAAGTCTGTCCATGATTGTTTATTGTATTGAATCGTCCAAATGTACGGTGGGCGACAGAGGTACTGCCTAAGCTGTATGAAAAACTGATTTGTTTTAAATGAATGTGCTTCCATAAATTATTTGAATATGTTAAGGATCCTATTTCTGGATACTTTGGCCATTGCAGGTCTAAAATATAACTGTTATAACCAAAACCGACCTCTGCTGCTGAGAAAGGATCATATTCTTCAAACAGTAGGCTCAAGACACGCTTTTAGAACAAAACCAGAGGGCCCTGCCAAGATGCACTACGCTAACTAACGTTTCTATTCGTTTCGTTTTTAAACCAATCGCGTCACTGGTAGATGACGTGATACGAAAAGTCACGTGGTCTACCAGTGACGCAATTAGTTAAAAAACCAATCGGATAGAAACGCTAGTTAGCGTAGTGCATCTTGGCAGGACCCTCAGACTGAATCTTCTTTGCATTTGGAGTCGTAAGTTTGTATCGTCAAATTGACTTCTTGATCGATAAATAGATTCAATACGGTAGCAGTTCTATCATCATCATATCCATCTGACATAGACATTTGCAGTGGTAGAAACCATCATCATAAAAATGAGTACATTAAGAGAGATTTTGTCTTACTTGACATAAATTAAACAAAATAGTATTTATAACATTATGTTTGTCACTAAAGCTGGTAAAAACTACAGTACATTATTTTGTAATTCAACTAACATCTTTGTTGATGTTCATAACGTCTTGTAGGCTCGTATGGAATTAATACAACAATTACAATCTTGGTCTGGACTTTAAAAAAAAAAAAAAGATAAAAAGATAAAAGATGTTTATTCAGTAAGTAGGCCGCACGGGCACTTTTACACGTCAAAAATCTACCAGCGCTTCGCAAGAGACCACTGCTGAGAAGAAACGCCGCAAGAAACTCAACAGTCAGTCGTTTTTTTTAAAAATTACTTATACAATTATAGAACTTAACCTAGCATTATATAAAACAATGAATTTAACATTAAAATATATATATCATGCGTAGTTGAGCAGGAAAATGTGTCAAAACTCAGTATGTTCAGATGAACTCTTAAATTGTAATAATAATAGTATACATATACTTACCCATGACGGTGCAAAACAACCACATAGTTTTGATACATTCTCCTACAGAAACCGTGTCCCCTAGACAATAATTATACCTACAATGTTTAGATATTTTCCTGACTAAGCTATTACTAAGTTATTTAGGTGTTTAATTTAGGCCAAGCATTTTTATCTGTTAGATAGTCCTCGATCCTATAATAAGCTTTCGACATCAACGACTTTTTCAAGTAATTTTTAAGTGCTGGAGATGATAACTTTAAAACTTCGTCAGGTAATTTATTATAGAAATGAATGCATTGACCAACAAATGATTTATATACCTTACGGACACGAAATTTTTTAATAGCAATTTTATTTTTATTTCTTGTATTCAAATTATGTATATCACAATTCTTAACAAAAGAGTCTTGATTTTTAATGACATAAATAATATTCTCATAAATAAATTGTGACGCTACTGTCAAAATACTAATTTCTTTAAATAGTAATCTTAAGGAATCACGGGAGTTTAGGTTATATATGGAACGAATGGCTCTTTTTTGTAACACGAATATAGTCTGTATGTCAGCAGCTTTTCCCCAAACCAGAATACCGTACGACATAACACTATGAAAATAACTATAATAAACTAAGCGAGCTGTCTCAACATTGGTAAGTTGCCTGATTTTCCTAACAGCATAAGCTGCCGAACTTAATTTACCTGCTAGTACTGCTATATGGGGACTCCATTGCAAGTTTTTGTCTATAGTTATCCCTAAGAAAAGCGCCTTGTCCACCATCTCCAAACACTCATCATTTAGAAATATACTAGATTTTACCGGTCTAACATTAGGCAAAACGAACCTAACACATTTAGTTTTCTTAGCGTTAAGTAGCAAATTGTTAATAGTAAACCAATTAAGTACTTTAACCAGCGTGGCGTTTATCCTACTGTAATCGACGGATTTTCGGTCCACCTTGAAAATTAATGAAGTATCATCAGCAAATAGCACAATATCACAAAGGTTATCTACCGTGGGTGGTAAGTCATTTATATAGACCAGAAATAAGAAAGGACCTAATATAGAGCCCTGAGGCACACCTAATTTAACAGTTGCTCCAATGGACTGTGTTTGGTTTACAACAACCGTTTGTGTTCTATCGCTAAGATATGAAGACATAAGATTTAGAGAATTATTTGACAGACCATAATGTTCTAATTTTAATATAAGAGTCGCATGATCTACGCAATCGAAAGCTTTGGAAAGGTCACAAAAAATTCCTATTGCATCACAGGATTTCTCCCAAATATTGTATATATATTTAATGAGTACAGATGCTGCATCAGTTGTGGATCGTCCTCTGGTGAAGCCGAACTGATTACTGTTAAGCAGTTTATTTCTATTGAAGTGACCTAACATATCTTTTAACATTAACTTCTCAAAAACTTTACTTAAAACCGGTAGAATAGAAATGGGACGGAAATTCGTTAAATCACACATGTCGCCCGATTTAAAAAGTGGTATGACTTTACTATATTTCATAAGATTTGGAAAAACCCCCTCTGAAATGCAATTATTGTAGATTAAAGCTAAGTGAGGTGCAATTATATCTATGACATGATGGATCACTTTAACTGACGCTCCCCATAAATCCTCAGTTTTTTTTAAACTGAGCGATTTAAATACCTTAACAATAGAAATTGAATCTACATGGCTAAAATCAAAGGTTACATTACATTTAGTAACATTAGCACAAAGTAGTTTTTGAGCTACAATCGCAGATGATTGAAGACATTTCGTTGTATTAATAGCTATAGTGGAGAAATAATCTTCGAACGCTAAGGCCACGTCTTTGTTTGACGTGATTTGTTTGTCACCCTTGTTTAGGGTGACTTGATTATCACGAGTTTTAGATTTACCCGTTTCTCTATTTATAATTTTCCACACCGTTTTTACCTTATTATCAGAAGCTTTGAGTTTAAGACTTAAAAAGTTTGACTTAGCAGTTAAGCAAACTCGCTTGAAGGTCCTCGAATAATTCTTAACGTAAACTAAGAAGTCAGCATTCTTGTTCTCCTCCCTCTCTCTATATAGTTCATAAAGCCTATTTCTACTTCTATGGATGCCTACAGTAGCCCATTCACTAAACTTAGTTTTTGACCCAGAAACAGTTTTCATCTTAAAATTGTTGTTAAATTGATGAAGAATTACATCAAACAAATCTTTATAAATACTATTTGAATCATTATTTGAAAAGGATAACCCACAGAGATTGCTCTCAACTTTATTTTTGAATAATTCTAAACGATTGCTAGTTATGGGTCTGTATGTTATTGCCTGCGGTTCTTGATGAAAATCATTTAAAAAAGAAGCCTTCTGGCCACTATGATCAGAATTAAAGCAATTAAATATTTCCTTATCCAAACACTCGCAATTACAATAAATATTGTCTAAACAGGTAGCACTTGAAACTCCTATCCGTGTAGGTTCAAAGAACAAATTACCTAAGTTAAAAGATTTAAATAAACTTAAGATCCTAATAGTATTATTTGAAGATTCCAGTAAATTAACATTAAAATCTCCACAGACAATAACATGCTTTTGGGTTTTACATACTAATTTTAACACATTTTCCATACTGGATTCAAATGTGCTAAAATCAGCTGACGGTGGTCTGTAAACACAGATAATTATGTAATTTTCTAATTCTATGCATGAGATTTCTACAAGCCTCTCTATGGATAGCCTAACAATATCTTTCCTTTCTTTGGATTTAATGGTACTTTTAACAATTATTAACGAACCACCATGAATGGCGGATTTTCTGGCAAAAAAACTAACTAATTTAAAATTAACGAAATCAAAAATTAATTGATCTGGTCTAAGCCAATGTTCAGTAATACACATAATGTGTACATTCTCAGTATCTAAAAATAATCCTACTTCTAATTCTTTGCTGGAAAACCCTTGAATATTTTGATGAACTATATTTATACTCAAAGGTGTTTCCGCTGTCCTATACTTTAGTTTAAATGATTAGGAATGGAATTTGTACCACTGTTATATCTATTTGGTTCTATATTAAAAGCCAAAAGTTCTACCAAAGTCAAGATATATTTCTTTGGCAAATGAATTTTTTCAGATGTTAGCGTGAGGTGCTTAATTAATTTATTTAAGTCGAAGAAATGATATTTACTATTATGACATATAGCATTATACATTAAAGAATTTAAGTATGCTATTTTATTATTATAATTGTATGGCATATTTTGTGAATATGGTAATGCACAAAGTATAATTTTACCTATGCCTGCCTCTTCAATAAGGTTTAATGTTGACAATAATCTACCTACACTAGACTTATCTATACCAAGACTGTTTCCTACTAGAATCACTAGAGTAGTAGAACTGTCATAACTTCCCTTTGATATTAAATGACATAATTGCATAAGATTTGCATTATGATAACAAAAATTTGTTACATTTTGTGTCAATTTGTTTCTTAACATGGAACCCATTCCAGACCCTATCTGATCCGAATAAATAATAGTTTTATTATTGCTAATTTGTCTAGGGGACTCATCTAAAACTATTTTTGGGGCACTTAGCTTAGAAGAATCAAGAGCCACATCTGGCTGAACCACAGCTGTTGGTACAGTTCCTATACAATTACAATCACCAATGCCATTATTAATTAAAGAATTAAAACGGTCTTCATTATATTTACTACTCTCCAGCAATTGTGTGAATGCCAGCATGTGCTCCTTGATTTCACTTTGAGCCGTTACGTATTTTATTGACATGTCCTCAAGTTTTTTTCTTAATCTACTAATCTCTGCATTTAATTTGTGAACATTTAAATCATGTTCAGTCCTATCTAAATCTAATTTATTATTGCATTTTTGCACCCTATTTTTCATAACCGATAACTCTAATTTCATTTTAGAATAGTTTTTGAGACACCTCTGACTTTTTATTAGCTTCTGAGTACGCCTTATGTATTTGTTTATGTTAACATATTTTTTTAATTTATTGTTACTATTGAAAAAGATTAAGTTCTTAATATTACTGTCCTTATTATCCTTATCACCTACCATCTCCTGATACAATCGGACTTTAATTGTTATGCCACTATGAAACCCTGTCGCATAACGTTAATCATTGATTAAGCGTAATTTCTGTCATGTGGTTTGACGCTGTCACTATGACAGGGTTCCATAGTTGCATAACATTAAAGTCCTTGACCGTACCACGACAAAAACAAACAACACATGAAGATATGGCAGGGAAAAAATTGCTACTGCGTTTCCTCCATTTTATATGATTTCTTTTGAACTATATTTAAAACTTTCAGAGATGAAAGATGGCCGATTGACAAATGACAAGAGCTGTGATTTTCCTAATTGGCCGGCAACGGACCTACAACTCTTCTTGAGTTGCTCGTGTTGATGTGCGGTGATGATTAGATACTTCCAATCAGGTAACCCGCATGCTCTTTTGCCTCCCTCTCTTATATAAAAAACTTGACATGGTGAAATCACTACGGAATCGCCATAGGGTGGCGGCACCAATGATGGACACTGTTAGCTGACAGGCACCAGTAATGGACACTTCACTCTTAATTTCATACGGTCCTAAATTGATTGTTGCAAAACAAATGAATAACCCTTATCGTCTGTAAAATAAGAATCAAGTGTCCATTACTGGTGCCTTGTCCATTACTGGTTCCGTCTCCCTACGAATACATAAACCAGAAGAATAAATGTAGAATAAATACTAGGTGATATCTAGAATAGTATTGCTTAATCGTCTAGACAATAAGTTTAGATTAAAGGTCTCTCAATGTTGCCAGTAGGTAGCTCCATTCACTATGTGGGAGGCTGTACGCGGTAGGCAAATGAGTTGTGCTGCTGCCGATACGCGCGCTGCTTATTTTCATATTTGTCCACTCTATATTGTTTATTACATCTGTGATAGGGTTGCCAAATCATTATAAAACTCTATTTTATTTTTGACATTTTTATTTTCTTGCATTATTGTTTTTTTGAAAAAAAATTGCGATCTCTTTTTTGTACTAAGAATTAACCAAAACACCCAAACCTTAAAAAAACAAGGGAACAAATGCGAATTTTAAGTGATTTCTTCTAGTTATATAATTATCTCTACCAGTAAAAAATGCATGACTATTATGTAGTATATTCAATACTTATTTAAAATTTGTCGAATAAATAACAGTTTTTTTTAGTTTGTAACTATGTCGTTGAGCGCAAAACGGAATGCTAACGTTGAATATTTCAACCAAAGCTGTAAGTATGTAACAACAGCAAGTTCTATTGTTGATCAACAGCAAAAATCATGTAGTTGGTATATGTAACTAACGTCTTGTAAAGCTCGTACCTAATTGCTTTTGACATGTTATCGTTTTGTTCTTTACTCGACCGCCGTAACTGGTAGTATATAAGAGCTATATTTAACATTGACAATATATGTCAAGTGAAATAAGCCCAAGACACGTATTCAAAAAAATCATAATCTTGTTAGATGCATCAAAAAAACCTTTTTATATGGCTCTAATTACGTACAATTTCAACTATCGCTGCAATATCGCTAAAAAGAGAAAGTGACTGGCCGATAGATCAACAAACAGCTAAAACCACAGGATCTAGAGACTTGAAATTTGGAGGAAATATTTCTGGGATATCCTAGGTGAGCCACTAAGAAGGGATTTTTGGAAATTCATCCCCTAAGGGATTAAAATAGGGGGATAACTAATTCCATGCATACGGAGTAGCGGGCGTCCTCCAGTATAGGCAATCGTCTAATTGAAAACAATTCCATGTAGGTAGGTACTAGCAAATTCACAATTTATATTTCGTACTTAATTCACTAAAATACAATGATAATATATATAATTTCTCTCAGTAAAATTATAAATAAAATAAATTTGACTAACTTTGTATAAGATTTGTTACTAACTGACTAACTTTTTTTTTTTTTTTTTTTTATAAGATACTTAACTAATACCACTAACCATCAAACATTTACATACACTTTAATCATTTTGTGTACACATAGTTTAGAGTTATAGTCTAGATTACTGATGTGCAAGTTGCGGAAAATTTCCAAGAAGTTGAAAAAGTTCTAAGAAATTTCCGGAAACATTCACTAGAAATATAGAAAATTTAAATTTAAGAAACGGAAAGTTTCAATCCCCATGTTTTTTTATGACAACAATTTTATTTTCCTCGACCTCAAGCGACTTTGCTTGTGAGTACATATCCCACAATATGGTGTCCCCTCGTTTCACAAACACTCAACCTACAGTATATTTTTTTTAAATTCTTTATTGCACAAACTTAAAAAAAATGTGTACAAAAGGCGAACTTACTGCTACAAGCATTCTCTACCAGTCAACCTTAACTACTGTATTCCCAGGTTCTTAATAGCTTTCGGCTGGCTATCGCTATCACGCTTGCACTCGCAATTGACAGTATATTTGTCACTCGTGTGTCATAGAAAAACGAAGTGTGCCGATCGCTATTCAGAAAATGGTAGCAGTTCAGCAGAAAATAGCTTTCTACGAAACGAAGATTCTGCGAAGATAGGTTCTATGAAATGAATGTCGGTGATACAAGGATAAACCCCCACAATATCGTTACTATTTTGACTAATTCTCGTCGACAGCCCTGCGAACTATTTGACGTGCATGTTTATTGTTGATATTTTTTACTCTGCGCATTGCCCCGCGCATGATATTCAAATTAAGGCTGGCCATTGTGTGGCCATGTAAATATGCCTTCGACCAGCCGGGATTTAAGGATAGGACAGACCGAAAAGGTTAAGTGAGGTTATAGACGTTGCAAATTAAAAGTATTCTGCTAATCTATATTTATATTGTGATCACTTTAGTACTTAAAATAAATAAATATCAGAGGATTATATTATGTCACACCAAATGACCTAGTCCCAAACTAAGCTCTAGGCTTGTACTATGGGTACTGGACAATGATATAAATACTTATATAGGGAAATATATACTTAAATACATAGAAAACATCCATGACTCGGGAACAAATATTCGTGCTCAATACACAAATATCTGCCCTTACCGGGATTTTAACCCAGGACCGCTGGCTTCGTAGGCAGCCTAGGGTCACTACCAATAAGGCCAACGCGTCGTCAATTGAGAGCCGTTTAGTTATTTAGCACAATTATTTAAAAAAATACAAGATTTTTGAGATATTACGTTTACTAACGTGAAACGCAAATAAGACATATCCTCCCATGTATTTTAAAACTGCTAAATATTAACCTCAAAATATTTTATGCTAACTTCTTTCGTCCTTAACTTCTCTGTGTGCCCTCTCCTTTACAAATATCTGTCTGAATAATTATCCTATTAGGCTTAGTCAGTAGATAGCTCTATTTGCCTCCCTGGTGCGCTTTGTCCCGACCAGTTCCTTAAGTCAGCGATTCTTACTCAATCTTTGAGATTAACTGAACCAATAGGGATATTGCTACGATGCTGTGATACCAAGAAATTATTGTGTAAAACTATTGCAATTGATGTGCTTACAAAGCCTTATTCATAAACACGGAATAGCTAAAGTGTGCTTGAAGTACTCTTAAAAAAATGAGAGCCAATAAAGAGAGATTTTCTCTTAGTTGACAAAAAATGAATACAATAGTTAAGATATTAGTTATATCAACCAAAGCTGATAGTAACAACAGCAATTTCTTTAGTGATTCAAATAACATCTTAGTTGATGTATCTAACATCTTAGTTGATGTATCTAACATCTTAGTTGATGTATCTAACATCTTAGTTGATGTGTCTAACGTCTTAGTTGATGTATCTAACATTTTAGTTGATGTATCTAACATCTTAGTCGATGTATCTAACGTCTTAGTTGATGTATCTAACGTCTTAGTTGATGTATCTAACGTCTTGTTAGGCTCGTATGGAATCAAGACGCTTATGCACAACAATCACAATCTTGTTACAAGCGACCAATTATTTTTTCAGTGTATGCTCGGTCCTTATCTGTCATTATGACATTTGAATTGGTCAGGAAGGGACATTGATATTATTATTGTGCGTTAAAGAACAAGGATACCTAATATTCATTATTTCTTCTGTCTCTTTCATCCAATTATTCAATTCCGGTGGTCTTACTTACTTAGTGTTTTTTTGAAAATCGTTTGAACCGTCAAGGCTTATTACATAAAGTAAAGTAAAGTAATGATTTATTAACAAAAAGGTACAATGTTCTTAAAAGTAATATCCGGCGGACCCCAAACTACGCTGAGCCTGTATCTTGGGCATCCAGTGAGTGAAACATAATATACTTTACGCATAGGAATCAACTTAAGCTCATTGTATCAGCGCTACGTACAGATGGGTACCAAAACAAATACAAATAAAAGTTGGCATGCAAGATCTGATGTCTGTGCGTATATATGTGATCCGACAATAAGTATTTAAAAAAACTGCTTATTATACGTACACTTTAGTCATTAGTTAAAAAGTAGTGTGTAATTATGCACTCTTTTAATGTGTGTCAAATAACTTGGAATTAAACATATCGCATGATTATTTTTATTGAATACACTAATAATGTAACAATTTTTCATTCATCTCATGATCTTTTCAGCGTAACATTACACAGATCCGCAGTCCTTTCGGGTAACTCACTCGCAATCGCGATCGGCTTCAAAACAAAACAATTGGTTTCATTTTGTATGCAGACAAGCCTTCGATTTTCAAAATGAAAACGATTGTGATTGCGAGTGTTGATACGCGAAAGGCCTGCAGGTTAAAAATGTACCTACATTAAAACTTCCCTATAAATTTTCAATAACAATGCCCTAACACTCAACAACTTTCCCAAAACAATGTTCTTAGCGAAAAAAAAACTTTCAAACCCCAAAACAAGATAACTCGTTCACAGCGAAAAAAACCCGAAAAATATCTGAAATATTTAACAAATGCCAACCACTAACGATGTCGCTTAATATTTTGAAATATAAAAATAAAAATCCCTTTTGTCGGTCTGTGTTGGGAACTTTTTTTTCCGCTGCGGTCCGTTTGAAAAGGAAAAGGGAAAAATGCTCGTTTGCCCCCGTGGAAAAACTTTTTGCGGTAAGAAAAGGTTGCTTTGTTCGCCATGTTTGTTTCTGTTACTTTTTTTCGGGAAAAAATTATGAATACCTTAGCTATATGTCCTCTGGGGTTTACTTTATACGGGTGTTCCGAATTATCCGCTGTAGACGCCTTTAACTCATTTAAGAATATTTAATTTGGGTTAATGCAGTTTGAATTATAATTTGACGACGAGTTAGCCTAGTTGGTAGTGACCCTAGAATATGAAGCTAACGGTCCTGAGTTTGCTTCTTGGTAAGGGTAAATGTTTGTATGATGAGCACGAGTACCGTATAATCATTCGAATAAAAAATAATTCGTAATATTTTTATTCGCGAATAATTTATCCACGAATGAATCATTCGACTACTTTTCGAATAACGAATAATTTATTAGAGAACAATGGAACAGGTACATAATTAGTACATAATAATTATTCGTGGCAATTCATTCAACGAATAAATTATCCGCGAATAAATTATTCGCAAAGGAATAATTTGACGAATAATTTATTCGAATAAGAATAATCATTCGAGAATTTCATTCGTTATTCGCGAATAATTTGGTTATTCTTATTCGTTATTCGTCATTCGAATAAATATTGCCCATCTCTGCCTATAACTACCACCACGACCTCCGTTTGATTGTGAATTTAGGATGTTTTCTATGAATTTATTTATCTCTGCATATATGTAAGCAAAACAAAGCACAATAATTTTAACTAGTACAAAAAGTGACTTCAAAAATCTTAACACATTTAAAAAAAAATGGGATACCAGCGAGCCTAGTATGGCTGCGTCTTTATCGCGTGTCAAATGTGGATAAAGTGTCCGGCCCTCTCGTACTTATTTACGTGTCAGAAGGTGACGGATGCCTTATCCAAATTTTGTCACGCGATAAACGCAGCTATATTAGGTTGCCCAGTTCAAATTACTAGTGTCGACACTACTTATGTGCCAAAGGAAACTTTCCAAAATTGCGGAACATTTAATGTAGGAAAATTTCGGAAACTTCTCACAATTTTGTATGGGGATTGAAACATTCCGGTTCTTAAAATTAAATTTCCTATATTTCTAGCGAAAGTTTTCGGAAATTTCTTAGAACTTTTCCAACTTCTTGGAAACTTTCCGCAACTTGCACATCAATAGTCGACACCGGTCAAGACTAGACAATACTCTTTTCTTGCGTTTTGTTCCGAACTAATAGCGACAATTGAAATTAAACTCACTAAAACATTTCGACCATTTTACGAACGTTAAAATAGCCGTCGTTCCAAATTGAAACAGCTATTCCCACGTTCGTTTCCAACGTTATTCTGCACGTTCCAATTCAAGCAACTCTCTCGAGTGTCCTTTGAATCCATATTCGAATCCAGGCGATCTGTTGACAGGTGCAATCGGATTACAACAGGTGGGGCGTTTCTGTTCGATCTAATGGAGGGTTTGGAGAGGTAAAGTAACTTGGGCAAGTTAGTAAATAAATAACTATTATGCAAGTATGAAAATAAATAGGTAAATATGTGGGTGTATAGGTATTTCAAGTAAGCAAAACTTGATCTAATCTTTGCTCTAGGCTTGTAGAGATTATCTATTTTTTAAACTGAAAGCCTCTTCACGTTTACACTCACATGTGGACACATGTTTCATAGGTCAATTAGTGAAGGGGCGTTCAGTTTTAAATTAGACGATGTCTAACATGTATACAGGACAACGATATAATGCAAACTTATTATAGATAATGAAATAACATTGAAAACAAACAAGACTTATCATCAAAATTAAATAGACTATTAATAATTCGTCCCCTGATTTGACCCATGCGTCAATAAGTAAGTATTATGTGATGGTTCGGATCTGCAACCATGGTTCTCTCGTGACTAGTCCGCGTCAAGGAGAAAAACTCCTGCCTATCTTTCTGCATGCGTGGGAAAATTAAGTCCAACTAATAAGTAATTAAGTGAACCTTTGCCGCATAAGAAAAAATGGCAAGGACAAATCGCACTTTTAGATCAAAACAGCATCAACTCAAAATCCTTGATAGTTTTGTTTCAAGTTCATACAAGTTTTATTAAAGTTGATTTTAAAATACAGTTGTATTTTGAGTTACTTCTGTTTAGATCTAGCAGTGCAAAATGCTAGTTTTCCACGAGTATGGCGTATAAGTACTAGCCTCCAGCAACTTGCCCCGTGTAAACCAGCATCAAAGACAAACTTGGTCTCATAGGGAATAGATCAGGCAACTAGTTGCCATGTTTGATGTGTCGCGGTGAAGTGTGCACTTAAAGTACATTGTTTCACTGCTATGCTAATGGACAGGTGCAAGTGCGGTTTGAATAGGTATTTAGTGTTCTGTTTACGTTGCAGTGTTAAGGCGTTTTGGTTTTGGAGGATGGTGGTTCTCAGGAGAATCTTATGTGGATTTCGTCTGTCTTCATTACAGGTTAAGTTAAGCTGAGATATTATTTAACTTTGGTACTTACTTAATATCAGCTCACATCAGTTTAAATTGGGTTTCCTATGCAGTGTTATGATATGAACAAAGATAAGAAAGTAATTTTTTGTCAACAAAAAAGATCAGCTGGATTATTTTACCTTTAGACTCCATCATAGAAAAAATTCAACTTTTAGATAACAAGAGTACTTATCTATGATTTCATATTTCCGTCTGGTTCTCTACAGTAATTTGGCAAGTTTTTAACAATTTATCAGGCATTTTAAACTGTATTACGAACTCTTAAAAACCTGCCTGATAATCTGTCTCTTTCACTGCTTCAAACTTGTAAGGATTTGACAGCTCATAATCTTTTATCACAAGCTCATGACCAAACTAATGCCAAACTATCAATTCAATGGTTTTGCAATAAATATTATTAAATATCACCAGAGGAAAATCTAAAATTGACCTAGACCTAAATTAAGGTCCAGGTTTGTAGGTACTATGAGTACTAGACAACGATAACCACACTTATATAGAGGAGTACATACTGAAATAGATATAAAACATTCAAAGTTCAGGAGCAAATTTGTGACCTGATGACAAAAATATATTTCCTTGCTAGAAATCTAACACGGGAGCACTTGCCGAAAGACAGAATTGAAAGACTGAAGACCATGTCCAATGCCAAATCAAACCTTATCTAGCGATGTTTATTGGCTCCATTTTATATGTAACTTAAAGAGTTTGGCACTGATTTAAAAGAATGTCGAGACCATTCTAATGATTTCAAGTCATAAACAATAAGCATAAAAACACCTCAATCGAAGCGTACGTACTCGTTAATTCATTAATACAAATCGGTTATTCCATCAAAATGACTAGTTACCTCAAACTTAGATAACAAACTTAATTTTTCATCAGAAAAGCTCTTATTTTAATTTAATAAAGTAGGTTTTTGAGCAACTGAATTACAAAAGAAAAGTAATGCTTGTGAGAGCTACCAAATTAAATTTTCACTTGAGAGAACAGAGCTTCCAAGCAAATGTGGTTGAAAGTTTTAAATTTCGACAGCAAATAAACGTTCAATGCGTCAGTGTTAACTTGGATTTTTTTCATGCGTTCTGTTTTAACTTTAATACGTTGTAATAGGAATTATTATGCAGTGAATCGTGGCGTGTTAAGTTTGTTGTCCTACCCTAATGAGCATTTAATGGTAGCTGTTTTTTCGCTGAGTTCGATATACAGATCGGCCATACGTTTCAGATGGGACGCTTCAGGCGATCTCTTATTTGGACACAGAGTAGGCAAGTTTGGGACATTTAGAGGGAAAGCATAAAAAATAATTTTAAAACTTAACGGTTTACCATAATATATGAAGTTTTGCAAAATATCGACCAAATCTTCGTAAGAACATAGGCCTTAGACAAGATGCATTCGGCGTTCGTTATCGTTATCCAAAATGTATAGGATTGACGTGAGCCGTCAGACGATCGCGTCGAGCGCCTACTTCAATTCCATAGATTTTGTCAGTTTTCGAAAATCGTTTACGTTTGCGTTAAGCAACTTGTCTAGCCTCACAGAGCTCTTATGGCTTTCAATAGAAAATATACATAACATTGAACTATGAAAGATTAAATACTTCTGCCCTTAGGCACTATTCTACTGAAATATATTATAAAATTATTACTTATTGTCTTTTTGACATGTTATCGTATTGTTTTTAACTCTGCCGCCAATCTTCTTCTTCTTCTTCAGCATATATCTGCCCACTGCTGGACATATGCCTCTTTCCTGGATTTCCATGTAGATCTAGTTCTAGTCGGCCCTGCCGTCTTCTTAATATCGTCCGACCATCTAGCCTGCGGTCTCCCAACACTGCGCCATCCCGTGCGGGGTCTCCATTGGAACGTTCGCTGAATCTGTCAGCTCCATCTGTCGTCGTCTCTGCGGCATATGTGCCCGGCCCATTGCCACTTCAGGTACTGCCGCCAATACTGTCAAGTAAATAAGAGCTAACGTAATGATTACAATACGATAACAGGTCAAAGACTATACGGTTTTTACCGCCTAGAATCTCGGCCCAGCGTCGCTATTTCCTAACGCACACGCAATCGCAATCGTTTTCAAAGCGGAACAATTGTCTTCATTTTGTATGCAGACAAGTTTTCGATTTTCAAAATGAAAACGATTGCGATTGCGAGTGTGTTAGGCAAAAATAGCCCCTCTGATCTCTCTACACCATCCTCTACTCTCGCCATAAACGCAGAAGACCTTTCAATCATTATTTACCCCGTATAATTATTTAGCTACGCATTGAAGACAAACCCAACCGATGAGGCCTGCGGCGTCACGCTCCCTTCGAGAAAAAACCATTTTTAATTGCCGCCGGCTTTATTAATATCCGTGGACGGCTTGGGGTTGGCGTGTGTGTATTTTTGATTTGGAGAGAAATTGCAGCATGATTTTGACTGAGTTTTTCAAACAGGTCACCATCAGATACAATTTTTTCTTAATAAATTTATCAATGCAAGTGTTTTGACCGGGTACACTATATAATTCCGAAGAGTCATAATTCCGAATTGATCAAAATTCCGAACGCAATTTTTTGATAGAAGACTTAACTTTTTGTTATCGCTTATAAATCAAACCTAACCGAAACTACGTGTGACAGTTAAATTATGTATTTAATCTAAAATAGCTTCAGCGTAACATAGCTTTCGGAAAAATGAAAATTCGGACAAATGAATATTCGGGTAAAAATAATTCGGAATTTTACGGTGCTCTCGTTTTGACCGGGTCATAATTCCGAATTGATTAAAATTCAGAATTTTCATAATTCCGAATCTACCTAATGTTTTGAAAGAAGATTTTATTCTTTGATATCGCTATATCTAACCTAACCTAACCAAACGTATAGAAATTAAATAATGCATTAAATCTAAAATAGCTCCAGCATAACAGCTTTCATAAAAATTAAAACTCGTACAAATGAATATTCGGAAAAAAAAAAAACAGAATTTTGAGGTTTTCCAGATTTGACCCATATGCTAAGAACTATAGGAAACATTGGTTAAAATCAAATGCCCTGTAACAAGAATGCCTTTTTAAGACCATGTTTATAGGCAAGTGTTTGTATATGCCAAGATTTCTGGAAACATCAGTGAAAATCGAAAGCTCTGAACGAAAATGGCTTTTGATGTGCTCATATTACGAATCATAGAAGCAGTTCTGTTTTTGCGAATACTGGCAGAATAAGGAGCTAATAATAGCACCTCCACCTCCATTATGTTGTTGGCGAAGACTGGCTGACTGGCTGGTTCTGTTTTTGCCGTAAAGTAAAGGGAAAGCCGGGAATCAACCGCTATTATATTTTTTTTATCTCGGGATTTGTTTATTTGGGCAAAGAGCTCCAATGCCAATCATCCCTTAACATTACCACTCAATTAAACTACGAGTATTTATCGATTACAGCATTAAAACGATGTGCTTTCTATTCGGGACCAACGACGTGGTACGTTTTCTTTTTAATCTTTCAATTCAGTTTTTCCCTGTTCCACATCAAGGCCTTGGTTCCAAGAACAGATTACTGAATTCTCTATACTGACGCATTAAGATAGCTCTCTTCTCTTCATCTTCTTCTTCTTCTTCTTAGCCGTACTCTACCATATTGGTGTAGGCCTCCTTCAGATTGCGCCATCTAACTCTGTCTTGCGCCACTTCCATCCAGTTCGTCCCTGCAGTTTTCTTGATGTCGTCTTTCCATCGCATCTGTGGTCTTCCTCTAGGCCTCTTTTCTCCCCAGGGCCTCCAAGATTAAGATAGCTGGTCCTGTATAATTACATAGAATACTGTTTAATTCACTCTGATTCTTCAGTAACCTCATGTTTTCCGATTCCACATCGATTCGCCGATTCCCGAAAACAATTCTGGAAACATGTCGCTGGCGTAGCGTGGCGAATGTAATTTTTATCGCTCGCTCGCATCCGAAACTTCGAGATTAATGATCCGCCGCGTCTAGTCGTATGGTGCGCCGAATGCCGTAAAAACGCTGTGCGCAGAGTAGGAAGCCATGGAGACGGTAGTTTTTTTGATGTACACTACATAATCAGGGGTCGGAATAGGTATTTATTGCTTGTTAACCTAAACTTGATGCATCTTCATTCATTCATGAATCAACATGCGTCAAGTATAGGTTAATAAACACTACCTATTCCAACCGCTGAGCCCCGTTTCTCAAAAAGTAATTGTCTAGTAATATTAGTGTTTTGTCTCATTTTGTACTTTTATTTACGAGACAAAACACTAATATTATTAGACTAATACTTTTTGAGAAGTGGGCCCTAGGTCGTAATTTCGAGTTTATCAATAATTCTGAATTTTCATAATTCCAAATGCAATAATTCTTTGATGTTGATTATAAATGAAACCTAACCTAATCTACACATAGCAATTAAATTATGCATGTTTTTACATTGACCACGGTTCATCTTTATCCCTTGAAGCATGACCAAGCTTGAAACTGACACAAATTTCGATTTTCAATTTTGAAATCAACGGCACACGGCAGTGATACGTATGCTATGCAGTATACTCGCATGACTTTGACAAGGCAAGACACCCAAACTTCCCAGTTTTATTCATTCCTCACATATTCCCTATTTATTCATAGTTTTCACATACCACATCCACGAGCGCAGCATCCTCCGACCTTTAATTGCTCTCATCTTGATACGCGGTACATCGAGCGCAAAACGGGCCGCGGTATACGGTCGCAACTTTGTAAAACGTACATTATCGGATTTGTTACTGCTTTTTGGGATATTCGCTCTAGTTCCACGGCTTTTAATGTGGGGTTACAGGAGAATGAATTTGGTAAAAGGTCGTAATGGGGAATATCTGGCGGATGTCGTATTGGAGAGTAGGTGGCTGTAACTATTGGATCATATCATAATTAATCATTGTTCTGTTTCTGCACTAATACATGTAGGTACTAGGTAGAGTGGCTCTAGACAAGATACTTAACGCTAACGTAAACGATTTTCGAAAATTTACAAGACTTATAGAACTGATGTAAGCGCTCGACTCGATCGTTCCCAGCTGCTTGCGTCAATTCCATAGATTTTCGATAACTATAATGTTAGACGAATGCATCTGGACATGGGACTCCCGATGCTCTAAGAGTCTAAGTATTAAATACAAGTACCTTATTAAGTACTTCTTGTAGGTACAGTACACTTAAGTTCCAGCTTTGTAGATCTATTAAATTAAACGATATTTTGAACGTACGTTTTTGTAAACCGTCGAATTAAGAAGGTATTTCCTTATTTAATACAGGTCTGAGACAATAGCTAGCCAATGCCTCAATATGGGCAGTCAAGGCGTCCAGACAACATCTTCAGGATACTACTTATTTTTACTGCCTTTCACTCCACACACCCACTAACCTTCCTCAAAACTTGTAGCAATTTTTTTGTGACATAGAGAAGGCTCACATGCACACAGACCAACTGATGGTAAGGTGAACTCTGAAACCTAGTATAAACATTACATTTTACAATCTCAAAACTGCACATTCGTTGCCAATCCTGAGTAAGATGGAATGCCTCTATGCTAGCCATTTTACTGGCTATTCTACCCAATGAGAAGTAGAAGAAGAAGAAGAAATAATTAAAGAAAACAGTGAAGGTAACATAGAAGGCACGCAATGTATGTCCTCGCGGCGGTGAAACGAGCACTGGCTCAGCAAAATGCTGCATAGCAAAACACGCCAGAACTTAGCAAAACAATTATGCTACGTTTATTTACTATCGCTCTGACGTCTAATAAGGCGTGCCCGTAGCTAAACGTTGACGAATTCACTTGTCACTTCGTTGACAGAATAACACGCAGTTTCAAAAATGTAATCAGCTTTCAACTCCATTAAAGGACGTACCAGCTTCTTATCAAATCGTCAGCCGTGCGCTTGTCATCGTGAATCATCGTCATTTAAGACGAACCTGCTCCCACGGATAAAGTAATAAAGATAATTTTAAATACAAAGCCTGGGGACACGCGCAATCGCAGAACATGACGAGATCCAAATCTGCGCGTGAGTTTAAACCCGTTCCGTTCTCATTATCAGATCGATCGAGAGGGCGGGGTCTATAGATCCTTTATACTGTCGTCTCGTTCGTTGAAAGCAGAATGCATCCGTTAGAAGGAGATGACTGGATGCACGCTTGATCGGTTCGGTGTGCGGTCAGTTTTTGAATTGGTGATGGTGCGTGCAAATATTATGTTGTATGGAGTTTTTTGAATGTTAATTGGATGAGGTTGGATGTTATCTTACAAATAGCCAGTTAGGTATGCGTAGGTTTTGATGTTATTTCTGGAAAATTGTAGGTGCATTTTAATAATAAGGTGACACATATTGTGCCTAACGTATGCCTTTTATTTTTAATTTCAAGATAGTTAAAGTAAAACAAACTTTGCAACCATTTATTTCTTTAAAAAAAAACTTGTGACTTTTTGAAAAATGTACAGGCCCTCTATTATACTCTACTATATAATCATATTATTGCCTTTGACATGTTATAGTACTGCTTTTAACTGGGTCGCTATGGTTGACAAGTAAAAAAGAGCTATGGTAACGTTGACAACACGATAACATGCCAAAAGCAATATGGCTTTACCAAGAAAAATGAGGCTAGGATAATAGTTTTACAGATTACTTAATACATAATACTAATCATAATGATTATTTCTTATTACTTAAATGACAAAAAAATACAGCAAGCTTTTAAAAATTAAATAAAATTTAATACAACCACCCATATAATAATACCGCTACTCACCAACAGATGTCGCTACAAGTATCACTCTTAACATCCACTCCCGCGCATCGCGCCGCGAACGCCATCTTTGGACAAAAAGTGAAAGCTCAAACTAGCAACTATACGCCGACCTCTGATATCCCTTAAGCAATCGTTTCTTCTTCCCATTAATGTTTGAATCGTGAATGTAGATAGGTCTTGTAAAGCTGGACAGTAATGATTCGATTTTAATGGCAAGCAACATCGTGCAGCAGTTGATAAAGTAGTCGATTATTTTTATAACCAATGATTGCTATGATGTTAAATAATTTGATCTGGATTTTGATGTGTTCTGATTATGAGGTAAGCTGGGATCAATGTACGGTTCAATTTTCTTACAAATTACAAATAAATTAGTAACTGAACACTTCAAAACTTTTATTACGTTTTTAACTGTTGGTTACGTTTTTAGAAAACTCAGAAAGATTTGCCCAGATCTTTAGTATGGTGACCTCGAGCAGGGGATTACATGCGTCCAAATCGCTACCACCATCTTTTCCGCTATTGCCGCCTACCAGAAGCGTACGCACTGTTGAGTTTCGATGTTTGAGAAAAGCAAGTGATTCCATGGCTCCATGACCTATAAAAAAGCAATGGTGTGATTCTTACGGAGCAAAGGTAAGATAGCTTAACCGACTAGTCATTCTTGACCCGTGCGCTAATATTGAGCGAAGATCCATGTATCGATCTTCGCTTAGTTAATTAAAGACGGAGACAAGTATACTCAATTACTTAGAAGTAAGCGGGAAGAGAACTTTTAAATGGTATTTTCCTCTTTATAATCTTTGGCTCTCTTCTCCTCATTTTATTATTTTGTAACTTTTGTACAGTCAACAGTACAGTGATCATTTATGTACCTTGTCGCTTTTAATCATTTCACAATTTAGTATGACATTTCAAACACGACGTTAAAGTGACAAGGAACATAAATGATCACTTATTTATGATGTTGACTGTACAATAAAGGGTTAACATTCATAGTCAAATGAATACCTTTTTTTTTAGCTTGTAGTAGGCGAACGAGCTCACAGGTGATCTGATGGTAAATGGGATCTGTGACCCATACAAATTTGCATTTTCAAGACTACAATCTTAAGACTACAATCCTAGGACCGCAAATAGTTTTCCATCTTTTTACAATTATAACCAGACATAGGAATCCAGGAGGCAAATTTTTATGACAGGTAGGGAATTCCTATATCGATAAACTGAATTATCGGTGCTTTTTCCATAAACTAGTGACCTGTAAACTGTGGAAGACCAGCGCTGACTTTAATGCCAGCATTACGCTGAGTTGGGACCATTTCGTGACTACTGTCATCTTGTACCTACGTTTTTGTATCTGTTCTTGATTATTTTTGTCACGAATAAATGATTTTCTTTCTTTCTTTCTTTGTTTCTGTCATAAATTTTGCCCCCTGATTATAACATTATAAAGAACATCACAATATCGTGTCAACTTCACAAATAAATTACAGAGCCTGGCATTAAATATTTAAAAAAAACAAACCCTTGATCACATCTCATGCAGGATGGCAATTGGTTGATCTTATGTTTTCTACTATTTTTTATTCCCATCAACCGGAATGATCGCATCACGAATCGATTTTTCTCGGAACTATTATAATCGAATTAGTTTGATCGATATAGTTTTATTAACTGAGGCATTGGGTCATTAAAGTTTAAGTACCTATGCCCATAAGGTTACATTAAGAGGTTATGCTTTAAGGCAATAATAATAATGTTATCGCCCCCTATTATTGTCGGTAAAAACTTATTGTTTTTAACATCTAAAGTAAACGAATTGATAACTATTTTTACCCGACTCCCGAAGGAGGAGGGTAATGTGTTTATCAGCCTAATGTATGTTTGTTCCTTTGCAGCGCTCTAGAAACTAAACGCGTGAACCGATATTGATGATTCTTATGGCAATCGATTTGTCTTAATCTTGTGAGTGTCACTAAATATACATATGACAGTAATTAAAATTCAATATGGCGGCAGCTAGACGCCACACTGTAAAAAAGAAAAAAAAAACACGAACGATTACAAACGGGGTATCATTAAATAGTTATTTAAAAATCATTTTTACGTTTCTTTCATCATTTTTAATTTTGAACGATTTTAATATTTATAACGATTTAAAGTTGGTTAGCAACAACAGTCGGGTATTTTAAAGCTTGCTTTTTGTTGTTATTTACTTGTCAGTAATGGCGGCTAAGTTAAAAACAATACGATAAAAATACTGGTAGAAAATGTTCAGTTCGCCTTTACACTATTTTAATTTTGTGCAATAAAGTATTTAAATAAATGAATGTCATTAAATTTTACCTAGTTGAAAAGAGCCATTTTAATGAAATTATTGGACGAAATCATAGGTACTTTAGTGAAGTAATTTGTGTGAAACTTATAGGAGACTAGGGTGACGGCATCAATAGAAACTATTAGACGACAGGCACCAGTAATGGACACTTCACTCTTAATTCAAATTTCATACGGTCTTAAATTGATTATTGCAAAACAAATGAATAACCCTTATCTTCTGGTAAATAAGAATCAAGTCTCCATTATTGGTGCCCTGTCCATTACCTACATTACATTACATTACACTCGGCCTTAAGTAGCCGTACACTTTTGTACCTTGTCGCTTTAACGGCTTTGACAGATAAGTTCAGCAGTACAAACATGATGTTAAAATGACAAAGCACTAAAGTAGCTACTTATAAAGCCGACCAAACAAGCCTAGAGCTAAGGCATAAGAGGCCCTATTTTGAAAAGTTCGAAGTTACACTAGCTCGATCCCTGTCACTCATCATTCGAGACTAAATCGAGAGATAGGGATGGAGCCTAAGTTAAATTCGTGCGAAATTGTCCTGGATATTTATTTATTTATCTCTGTCCGTAAAACACAGTCGTCTAATAAAACTTTCATAACCGTTAAGGAGTTAACAGACGTTTCAAAACAGGTACTGACCCGTCACAACAAAGGCGTTTCACACGTTGATTTGTGCAGCATTGTCTGTGAGGGCATAATGTGGGAACAAACGCCCACTAGTTGACTCCTTTACAAAAACGGCAATAAATTTCTTTCTGACAATTGGTTTGATTTTTGCTATAAATCTTTAAGTTGGTTGATTAGGGATTTAAAGAGATTTGAATAGGTTTGAAGATGTCAAGTTTTGTCTTGTTTTTTGTTGGGTATGGTTTGATTTTTAATTATTTTTGTGGTACGTTATGAATTATGATTGGCGTTTTATATACAAATTATTAAAGAGGAATGCTGTGGAATATATTGACGATATTGTGTTTTAAAATTACTCTGGGTAAAAACTTACACCAGAGCTTCATTTAAAAAAAGGAACACATCATCGAATAGACGACGATGCAGTTAGCCTAGTTGGTAGTGACCCTGCCTACGAAGCTAGCAGGACCGGGTTCGATTCCTGATGCAAATATTTGTGTGATAGGCGCGAGTCATTGTTTCGCCGGTGTAATCTATGTATTTAGTTATATATTTCTCTATATAACTATCCCCCTTACTAATAAACGTTGAGTAACGGTGGTATAGCTATACAATGTTTTGTCTTTATCTGTCAAATTCAAATATCACAATGACAGATAAGGACAGAACATTGTATAGCTATACCACCGTTACTCAACGTTTATTAGTAAGGGGGTAAATGTTTATCGTTGTCTAGTACCTTATAAATAATACTAGTCTAGAGCTTAGTTAAGAACTAGGTTTTGTGTAAGTTTGTCGTTTGACATAATTTATTTATTAAAGTATTTTTTTTCAGTAAATAATTATAGTACATTTCACGATTCTTGAGTGACAATAATATTAATAAAAAAACAAAAGACAATCTGGGACAAATTGACCTAAGGTCGGATTTTTATTCCCACAAAAAAAATGTAAACAAAGTTACGTCACTGTCGAAGTGACATTTCAGGGAATCTCAAAGTCTGGGCCAGCAAGAAATATAATATTAAGTTATCATTTCGCTTGTATCGTGAAATAATTGAAATTAAAAATGGCACAAATGAGTCACTGGAAAGCGATTACGACGGGAGCACGAATTGTGAAGCGAAGCGAGTGAAGTTACGTCTCACATCAATCAAGCGGCCCTCAACTTGTTGACACGGGTGTATCGAGTCAATGATACCAGTGCAATAAATAAATTATGCATACAAAAACAGTTTTCTCGTTTTAAATTAATACAACAAAGAATTTATATCAAAATTAAGTTTGCCATCAACAAATTAAATTCTTCTATCTTGATTACAATATATAGTTTTTTTATATAAAGTAGATTTCTTATAAATGTGGAAAGTTTAAATATTTTGAAAATTGCAAATGTTTTTCGTTAACGGCAACACCTTTGTTTACATTTTTTCTGTGGGAATAAAAATCAGTGGGCGGGGCACATTGCTCGCAGGACTGATTGCCGACGGGGTCAGAAGGTTCTTGAGTGGCGTCCGCGGACCGGGAGACGAGCTGCAGGTAGGCCTCCAACAAGATGGAGTGACGACCTTGTAAAGATCGCGGGAACGCGGTGGATGCGAAAAGCACAAGACCGGTCTGAGTGGAGAGCCTTGGGGGAGGCCTATGTCCAGCAGTGGACATCTTTTGGCTGACATGATGAATAAAAATCAGACCTTAGTCCCAAACTAAGCTCCGGGCCTGTTCTAGACCTTAGCAATGATAATCATACTTATAAAATCCAGGACAAAAAATACTCGCGCTCATCGCACAAATATTGTCCCTAGTCGGGAATCGAGCTCGGGACCGCTGACGTCGTAGGAAAGGTATCTAACAACAAGGCTAACCACGTCACCGATTGAATGTCAATAAGTTAAGTATCTATTGGGACTATATATTACTTTGTTAGTTTTTTTTATCTACAAACACATAATAATAGTAATATAACAGTAAACAAAAAATAACAGTATAATTTTTAAAATCAATAAAGGATTACTGAGGCATTCGGTAGCCGTGAGTTGTCAGGTTATAATGCTATTATAGGATTATTGGATATTGGATATTTATATAAAACCGGTTATGACAAGGTTAGAGAGGCTAATGGTTGAACGGAGATTAGTTAGAGAAATACAAAACATGTTGATGGCTGGAAATGCCATAAACAAAAATAGAGGAAGAAATTTAAGAGTTTCATTGAATGGACGTTGCTCACCCAAGGTTGTATATGGTAAATGTCTAAATAGCACTTCTTTCAGATCAGATATAAACCTATTAAAAATGGCACTGTCGCTGAGACTAATCTTCTTATTCATAAATGCACAATAACTTGTCCTTATCTTTCACGAACTGCATTCTGGCTCTAGCCAGATGGTTCAGCTCTCTGTTGTGCCCTCCTGTGCTTGCGCAGACCCCACACCTCCACACTTTTACAATAACAGATTACTAGAAGCACAAACATGTGATGATCAACTATACTTAGGCCTGCTGCTGTCTTATCCTGGTCTTTGTTTGACTTTGTACGATAAGTAAGAAACCTATACAAGTGCCCGCCTGTTGCTAACCAACTTTAAATCTTTATAAATCCTAAATGATCATTCAAAATGAAAAATGATGAAAGAAACCTAAAGATGATTTTTAAATCCCTATTCAATGATACCCCACTTGTCATACTTGGTCGACTTTTTTTTTTAATTTGCACAATATGGCGTCTGGTTACAACCATATTGAATTAAGATTAAGATAAATCGATTGACATAAGAATCATCAAAATCGGACTACGGGCTTAGTTTTTATAGTGACACAAAAAATACTTAAAATGACATCCCTAATTTAATCGTGACGGACACACTTGCAGCCATATTATTAGTTATTATAAAAGCTACTGTAGATCTTCGAGGGACTAATCCTTATTGATTTATTTTCAATTAAGTCCGATCGACAGACGGGAGCCGCTTGCCTTTTTTATCGACCGAAATCGGTTGGTCTGTAATTTGAAGGCGTGTGACCGGCCATGATTGCGAATTGGCACAGTACACAGATTTAAACAGGAAGCTGCTATATTTTTTGCTGTGGATAAGCAGTATTAAAGATGTGTTTTTATCGCGACTTTATGACTTCATAGAATTTGGATTAAAAATATAAGAGGTAAAATTACAAAGCTTAGTAAGATCTTAAGCAAACTAATAATACAAAGTTTTGGCGTCGAAAGAGTTTAATTGATGTTAAATCATGATTTTAGCATTATTTTAATGTAACGTATGATAAACCTCATTTAGGTACAATTTTATAAAACAAGGTATAATTTGCAAATATAATAGTTGCGTGTGCTATTAACAGTTACAACAAGGTGCAGTTAGCACTTAACAAATATTTCTTTTTAAATACGTTACAATTACAAAAAAAGCTATTTCGTAATTTAAAAGAGGTCTTCACGTATTTTTGCAGTTGAATTAGTACAAATTAAAACAAAACTCGCACGGCTACTGTTAAAAAAAAAAACTGTGATCATTTCTTGCACGTTATTTGATGCATTCTGTATATTGATTGTGATTGGTGTCATTATAGTAATGGAAAAGGTTAGAAAAAGAAAGGGACATGACATTCAAAGTTCGACAGGACTTCCTGTGTCAAATAAATTAATCAACCTTAATACCATGATAATAAGACAGCCGGTAAAATTACTAACATTTAGGCATTCCATCTTGGTCTTTAGGGATGACAACGCATTTGCGGTCTTAGGATTGCAGTCTTACGATTGTAGTCTTGAGGCAAACGTATCTGTATGTAAACACTTTATTTTTCAAAAAACTGAAAGTCCAATACAATATTTACAGAATTGCAATGTACAAAGGCGAACTTATCCCTTTAAGGTATTTCTTCCAGTGAACCTTTGCGTGTTTGAGCAAAAAAAGAAAAGTAGACGTAGATCCTTCTTACCATCAGGTGAAAAAGGCTCGTCCTCCTTATTGCTATAATATTAATAATGCATGTGTAATACTAGTCAACAGTTCAATTAAAGTTTTTAATTTTTTAATTAAAACCCATCACATTGGTTTTAATACGGCTTCCTGTACTTGTAAGAAAACCGGCCAAGTACGAGTCGGACTCGTGCGCGAATGGTTCCGTACCATTATCTATACAAATCACGTTTTTTGTATGGGAGCCCCCCTTAAATATTTATTTACTTTTAATTTAATTGTTTATTTTTAAAGTAAATGTACAACTAAATATTCTATGAATTTGTCAAGCGTCTACCCGTTGCCGTTATTAATATCGAGCAAAAAACGGCAAAAATGATCACGTTGGTTGTATGGGACTATTTTTTGTTATAGCGGCAACAGAAATACATCATCTGTAAAAATTGATATCTATCACTGTTCATGATATACAAGCCTGGTGACAGACGGACAGTAGAGTCTTACTAATAGGGTCCCGTTTTTACCCTTTGGGTACAAAACCCTGAAAAAGGAGCTACAATAACGTTAACAATATGATAACGATATGATTTAATACTAAGTGGAACGGACTAATACGATATCTAATAAATAGTCATAGTATCTGGAGACAATCTCACACAAATTGACTTTGTTCCGAACTAAGCTCTAGACTATGGGTACTAGACAACTAAATAAAAAAAAACAGCGAGACAAGAAGAAATGGGTGAGGAACAAAAAATTGGACTATAGTAAGTATACCAACAATTGCTTGACTAATTTTCGTGTCACAACGGGAAAGTTTAATTGATTGAGTTAGCATGCCCAACTTTTTGCTCCTTACCCAAATACAGTCATCACACAAATATTTGCCCTTACCGGGAATCGAACCCGGGAACGCCAATTTCGGTCAATATTTCACAATAACCCGTGTTGTCAAGTATGTCTATTCCCATTTCTGGAGTTTCTTGCGGCGCGGCGCTTCTTCTCCGCAATGATGGTCTTGTCCGAAGCGCTAGTAGATTCACTCCATATTACCGACGTGTAAAAGAGCCCTCATGTGGCCAATTTACTGAATAAATATTTTGAATTGCTCACTTCACTATAGTCCATATAGTCGGGTGCCCCGCCCCTTGAAATATCGACAAACTATTTATCGAATTACATTTCACCGAAAATGATTCATGACTACTGAATATTCTCAGTAGTAATATTTTCTGTTGGAGTAATTTGGCTTCATCGACTATTCATTACATATTAAAACAATTATTAGAAGAACAATACAAGGATTGTTAATTGCTTAAATATACATTTCATAAACTATTTAAGAGAGAGAACGACTAAATATCGCTGTTTATTTCTTCTACTTATTATTATAAAACTGTTTTATTTCTTTGTCGATTACATAATTAAGAAATAAAAAATCGGTGATTTAAAAATACTCAATTTAATTGTTGGAGCTACATAATTAATAGTCGATGAAATGAAAATATAGGAAACGTGACTTTGACCTGATATTCCATTAACAGTTTGTCGATATTTCAAGGTCCCATATAGTCATAAAAAAACCACATGACACCATAATCCCAAACAATACCTCACGTATCCTGTCAAATTTACAAGCGTTTACATGCAAATGACAGTCAATACATCTACGAGATGACAGCTGAGATATTCCGATCAATTTGGACACCCATTGTATGGTAAGGAGCGATTGGGACACAAAGGACAGTTGAGTTGAGGAAATTGGTCCTGGTTTTGAACAGGAGTCTAATTACTTTTTTGGGTTCCGTATCCGCCTTCGTTGTCTGTCCGTCCTTACTTTAGAGATATCTTTTGAACCGTAACAGAGTATCCTTAAAGGCCGACCCACACCGGATGCGTGCGCGTAGACGTGACGTGCGCGTGCGCTTTCCACTGCGGTGTATAGTATGAATTCTCATACGACATGACACTTTACAACGCAGTGGAAAGCGCACGTGCACGTCACGTCTACGCGCACGCATCCGGTGTGGCTGGGCCTTAAAGCTACATATGCTTCCACGCCCACACAAGAATCAAAAGGGATAGCTTTATGTGCTTCCGCGCGAAGAACGTGAGATGGAGATAGTTTGTGCGCGCTTTGATAGCAGCATCAAATTCAAATAATTGTTATTTACTTCAGAACTATAACATTTATTTAAAAAACGGTTTACCAAGACTTAGAAGTTATAAGTACTTAACTATTGAATCAAAAATCATCATTAAATATTCGAAGATTCAACCAAAATCATGCGAAAAAGGTGTTATGATTGAAAAATAAAGCTATCGATGATTTTGTTTCTAATCGTGTTTTTACGTTTAACAGTCTTGAGGACACATGAACCGCCACGCAGCAGTGTTCGCATTGTTGTGTTTCGGTTTGGGGACAACCGGTGAAGTTACTAGCATAGAGACATTCCGCTTAAGTTCTCAGGCCAATGTATTTGCAGTCTTGTGATTGTAGTCTTGAGAATATAAATGTTTATGAGTCTCTCACGTACCGTCAGGTGGCCTGTGTGTTTGTGTGTCTTCTCCTTGACATAAAAACATATCGAAATAACGGTCAATTTCCTAATAAAAGAAACACTAAGTAATAGGTACTACTGAAGAGGGTTCCAGTTCTAAAAAAAACGTTTCTTTTAATGGTCAAACAAACAAATGCCAATTTTAGTGTGATACAAAAGCAAATCCTTCAAAAAAACAACAAATAATAAAACCGGTGGTGTGAGTCGGGCGAACCCTTAGTGCGCGAATCCAACTCGCACTTGACTGGTATTTTATTTTAATTTCATTCTTAACGTTAATAGCGCGTCTATCGGAGAGTAATCTTGGTTCGTATGGAGGTAATAATGTCAATGGAATAAAATTAACTTTAAAAACATCTTAAACT
This sequence comes from Acleris literana, assembly GCA_946894065.1. Lineage (NCBI taxonomy): Eukaryota > Metazoa > Arthropoda > Insecta > Lepidoptera > Tortricidae > Acleris > Acleris literana. Next base: position 4,477,996 of record OX335687.1, read on the forward strand.
CGGTTACTATTCTATTCTATTCTATTCTATTCTAACCCATTATTTTACCGAATTTCACTTCATCAATTGAAACATTTCATCGAATTTCATTTCATCGAAAGTTATCTTCTGCAAACAATGCTCGTAGTAGACTAGGTCGATTTGTGTGAGATCCCCTAATTTGACCCAATGATATAATATAAAAAGAGGTAGATATGTTACCTATACGGTATTCCGCGTGTAAAAATGGCTCAGCTTACGCACACATAATCAGTGGTGTCCCCTTGTTTTACAGACAGAAAAATTACAGAATTTTGTTTCACAGAAAATGTTTCATATACTATTTGGTCCTTGTATTTTTGCTTCGAATATTATTATTTTTTAAACTATTCACTTGAAAGAAACACATTCCACAGAAAATCAATTCAATGAATTTTATAATTTTATTTTTTCATTACACAAACTTATCAAACAAAATATTTGTTTTTTAGCGAATAGCGACCAAGACCTCTCTGGGCAGAACCGACTTGAATAGGTTAGGTTAGAAGGCTATGGCGGGAGCGAAGCGAAGCAAGCTCCCGCCTTAGTCTTCGAGGTTATTTTTTTTATATTTTAAATAAATAATATTAGAACAAAGAATATTTAATTTGCTATTCTATGATATGAAAAAAGAAACATTGATTTTTATTTGAAATAAAAAACGATGATTTAAATGTCTTCAAAGTAATTATTCTACATATTGATTATTCTATGAAATGATAATACGAGAAAAAATTTATATGAAATGAAATTCTAAACAAATTCAGTCTGTAAAATAACGTACAACCATAATCAGTAAATATTGCAATTACACACTAATTCATAAATGACAAGTGAAAGCAGGATGGTATGCTAATTTCCGGGAGCGAAACAGAGACGAGTGTATGTTGCTCTGCAGACTAGTTCACGGTTCCGTTGACGGCGCAAGACTAAGTAAAGGTGTACCAATTGGCTTGGTTTTAGGGTGCCAGTATCGAAGTGCGTATAACATATCTACCTCTTTATACTATATTATATCATTGATTTGACCAATCAAAACAATCTTGTAAAGATAAAACGCGACATGCATTATTGCGGCTTTATTCTCGGTAAAGCTTATTCGTTTTGACATGTTATCGTATTTGTCAATGCTATGATCAGATATTTACTTGACAGCCGAGAAACAATACTATAACTACAGGTCAAATCCCTTCAGGTCCCTTAAAGGAGTAAGTTCGTCTTTGTACATACCTTTTGTGTTTCTATTTTGTTGTTTGTTATTTTCCTGTTTGTACAAGAAAGAATTTATATACATACCTACATACATACAAATGCAATAATGTTTTATCGTGTAAAATAGCGCCCTTGCAGATTTTTCTCTTAAGCCATTTTACGGCGTACACTATTTTATTTTGCCAACTTATACTTCGCAGACAAGCGAATTTGGACGCAATGCACGCTAACACGAATAGTTGCTGACATCTCATTTATTAGAACATATAGCTTTGACCCGATATGCATGAGTCACTAATTATAATCGACGCCTGCGCCGTCTCACAGCCATTAGGTCCAATCTAATCTCGTTAAATTAATCCTCGACACCGTTCAAAAAGTCGTAACGAACAACGGTGTAACGTCACATACTGCATTTTACGCTGCATTTTAACCCACGCAGAAGGAAGTCAATCATCAGCACTTTTATTTCTATTGACTTTTGTGGAATTAGGAAATTTAGAATTTGTTTTACGAGTATGTAAGTTGTTTTGTTTTAATGGGTATTGTTTTCTTAAATGGAGTGACGCATTAATTAATTTAATTGTACTTATAATACTCAGCTCGATTAATTTTATTTTAAATTGACGATATTTGTGAGAAGGACAATCTCACGCAAGTCATTTTTTGAAACGATGTAATTTAGAATTAGACATTACATGGCCTAGTTACGATTTTTCTAATATTATAAAGAATTTTCCTTTTTTTTACACAATGTTAGTGTAAAAGCCTAATATTTAAATTGTAAAATCACAGCGACCGCTTTTCTGTCGTCATTATTAACTCTCATTTCGTTTATTTATTGCATTAGCCTATAGCTTTTAAGTCACACAATACTATTACAATAAAATCAAATAGTAAGTCTTTATACGTTCTATTTGATTATTAAAACGTGAGCTTAAAGAATTCAAAAGTGAATACTTAACTCTACCCACAATATTGATAGCTCTTCACACCTTTCTATTAAACACCTGAATTTATCTAATTATGCGTCATTAAGACGAATACTTAATCAAAAGTCATCAAAAGAAACAATTTGTCATTGCCATACATTAACTATTTGTATGATGGATTGAATTAATAATATAAAAGAGTCATCACAATCGCACGTGAGTCACATTCAAACGTCCTAAGTCATAATGGCGTAAGTAACACTTACGACCTTTTTCCACGTACAGGAGTGACATTGACTTTGACATTAAAATGTCAGATAGTTTAAGCCTAACAAAGGCTGTTACGTTATTTTGGTGCTGTGATATGAAAGGATCAGGATTGAACGCTGAAGTGGTGACGAATGGAAAGGTTTTGATATATAAACATGAATATTTGTATGACTTTAATCCAGTATATGCTAAAATTGACGATTGATCTTAATTTTTAGGTGTCTTAACATGAGAAAGTAGTAACTAACTGAGGCTTTTTAAACAAATCAACGTTTTTCTGTAAGATTTTTTTTAAATCGTTCTTATTTTGTAATAAATTGTTAAGGTTTAAAAAAAACCCCAAGCCAGCTAACTTTGTACTTACGTCTCAATTACATTATAACTGTCCTGTAGATTTATTTGAATTAATTATAAAAAATATACATACAATCAAACATATTACCTCTTTATTTATTAAGTCGGTTAAAACCTTACTTTGGTGTTAATTCTACTGAACTAGTTATCTAACTACAACATATTTTAATAAAATTATTTTGATTGTTGCCTAAAATTTGTTCTTAGAGATTCATCTGAAAACCTCAAGTTGACTAGTAAGAACGAATAATAACCAAAGCCTCTAGGATTAGAGGCGGTGACAGATTTACCTCCACAAAGGAGTCTTAACTATGAATTGATTTATTATATTTATTATAACCACGCGAATAAAACCCCGTACGTTTTACTTGTGAATGGAACTGAGATGTCATTGACTGGCGATGACTTTGACTTTGACTTTTTTTTTGAAGACAATAGTTAGGTAAGTTTCTTTATCACAAATGTTCGTGATACATTCTTACATTCATAATCAGTTTTTTTTTTAAAGTTAAATATAAATAAGTACCTATTTTTATTAAAAAATGTACCTTAACTCTTTTACCTATAAAACAGACGTAAGGGACATTACATTCTCAATTTAATTGTTTAAAAAATGCGTTATTTCCGTTCTGAAAACTTTGATTGAACGGATTTGCAACAAAATAAATCGTAAAAAAAAACTATCTATTGACTAAATAATGTCATAAACACCAAATACTACGGTAACAATCAAAACCCCAATCACAGCAAAACGTCGTAAATGACTTTACCGCTTTTTACCCTAAAACTAAAAATACCGACCACCCAACAATAGCACGGCCCATTTCCACAGCAAATTGACTGTTTTCTATTTTTTTAATCTAAATAAGGCCCGTGGGTTCCTTTGTGGGATTCACAATAAGGATCAGGCGTATAGTTTGTTAAAAATATCGCAGAATTTGTATGATGTATGAGTGTTAAAGCCAGCAGGGCTGTGCGATGAAATTATAGCATGGCTGTATGAAGAAATAATCATCACTTCTCGCTTTTTCTAAGTCATGATATAGTCTACTTAGAATTTGACTTCTAAAGGGGTTTGGGTAAAAGTGTTGTCATTTGTAAAATTCATACATTTTCAAGGTGAGCGGCCATTCGTAAAAGTGGTAAATTGTGGTAGAATAATTGAAAGTAAACATATTTTGTTATTTAATGTAATACTCTTAAGTGCATCGGAGCCGAGATATTTAAATATTCATACTTGGGCGTACTTTTGTACTAAAAACTGAATACTTAAATCTTTAAAATCTCCGCTCCGATATTATTTAACGCCATAAATTATATATATCTACGTGTGTCCTCTAAATAACTATATAAAAATTATCCGTGGCCGCTGAAAAAAAATATGACAATATTCTTCAAACAAATTTACCCAATGCCCTTTAAAAAGTCATTTTAAAAGTTGACATTAGCAAGCTGTATTTGTATTTAAACAAAAACGATCAAAAAACCTAAAATTAAAATTTACATTTTTTATGGATAACACACGAGTACCTACTAAATTACCTGTGTATAACAAGTAGGAAGATACATCCCTGTGACAGTCAACCATACAACAAGAGGACTTAAAGGGTTGTATTATTTTTAATTTAGGTTGTTTTGAAAAACAAAAACGGTTTTTTATAGTTTGACGTAGGTATTTGTGACAGGCAGTTAATATGGCCCTAAAAGAGTAGGAACATAAAACAGACGATAGTAAGAAAAAAATAGAAACGACCTGACTTATACAAATATATATTTTTTAATAAAAAATCAGTACGATGATGATTTTACTTCGTCCGTATCAAAACTTGTGAATCAAACCGATTTAAAGCGAGTTTAATCAAATTCTGCGCACGCGCACGTGACACTCCTGCGCAGCGTAGGCGGCGACGCGGGGCAGAATATGTCGCAGGGCTGTAAGTTATGATCGCTGATATTTAAAGCTTTTCCTGTTCATTCATATAAGTTATTACCGAGTTTTATCATAGTAAGGATAGACAAATACAGCTTCAGTTTTATTTAATAATTAAAAAAAAATGTTTAACTATCTGCTGCGTGTGACTTTGTCCACGTAGAAGTCCTTCCTCAGGGTTTATCGAAATGGGTTCAGTCGTTTAACCGTGAAAGCGTTACAGACAGACATACTTGTGCATTTATAATATAATTATGGATGAGCATACAGCCGTACTCAGAGAGACATTTTAGAGACCATTAACTTGTGTCTTTTTCAAACTTTTGTATGGAACATCGTTACTAAGGAACGAAAGACATTTACCCCCTCACTTATAATAAACGTGGAATAGCCATGGAGTACCTAAACCATGTTTTGTCCTTATCTGTCATTGTGACATTTGAATTTGACAGATAAGGACAAAACATTGTATAGCTATACCCCCGTTACTCAACGTTTAGTAGTAAGTTTTTGATTAAGTATACTCTAATTTAAAAATGCTCGTATAAATGGTATTACGGTTTACTTAAACGTACAATTGACATGTGCCAGCTTTTCTTCAAATAAATTATTATTATAGGCTAACTTTACTCGAATTAACCTAGTCCCTAAAAAAAACATTAATATTGCTGAATGCTGGACGATTATGACTTTGGGATATTCAAGAAATATTAGCGGTGATTAATTTTCAATCAACTGGCCGGCTGGCTCGCATGCCATTCCTAAAAAAAAAGCATGCCCTGAAACGTTTATCCTTACTGAAGGTAAAACTTGTTACCATCAAATTTGTGGACAGGGTAACTACTCACTACTATTCAGACTAAACGTAACATCGTGTCGTATCATTGGGTTTGGTCGAAAATGTTTCCTATAATATTGAATAGCATACTTCTTTTTTAGCATAAATATTTTTTTGCATACATGTTTCCTCGTGTGGTTGCCGAGTTGGAATAGTGCCACTCCATGTCTTCCCGTGGATGTCGTAAGAGACGACTAAGGGAATAAAGGCTTGTAGTACTGTTAGGCGATGGGCTTGCAACCTGTCACTAATACGCTGGTAAACATCTTAGCCTAATTGTGCAAATTGTGGTTATAGAATTATCAACAAGTTTTTAGAGATGTTTGTATTCTGTAGCTCTGCCTACCCCACTCTGGGAACGAAGGCGTGAGATTATGTATGTATGTATGTTTTTTTGTTTTAAAGCACTTTTGGTCTAACAATTGTTTTGTCTAAAATATTAATTCCTATAAGGCTAAATCCAAAATGTTTGGTCGAAGCTCCCCCCTCCCCCAGTATAAAACACCTACGTCTCAACTAATCTATAGGTTAGGTTAGGTTAGAATTGCTCCGTCGACTTCGCCTCGCGATCAACGTTATATCAAAAAATCATTCGACATAAAAAAGTTATTCCAAACAAATGGTACTAAACAATTTTTCGACCAAATAATATTATGCAAAACAATTTCGATCAAACAATTTTCGACATTAAAATCATTAGACGAAACTTTGGTATGCAAAAAAATATGATGCGAAACAAAATTAGGCCAAACAATTTTAGACCAACCGATATATACCCCGTACCTATAATTTCAGTAAAATACATACATAATCTCACGCCTTCGTTCCCAGAGTGGGGTAGGCAGAGCTACAGAATTACAAACATCTCTAAAAACTTGTTGATAATTCTATAACCACAATTTGCACAATTAGGCTAAGATGTTTACCAGCGTATTAGTGACAGGTTGCAAGCCCATCGTCTAACAGTACTACAAGCCTTTATTCCCTTAGTCGTCTCTTACGACATCCACGGGAAGACATGGAGTGGCACTATTCTAAGCCGGCAACCACACAGCTAAATACTACTTAGCTACTTAATTATTTTCTTAAATATATCTAACTAAGTTAATTCAATGTTCGTAAACCCTAACGAAGCCACGTCATAAAGTAATCATAAATAACCCACAATGCAAACACTTATGAACGCTATCTAATTTCAATGGAGTCTGGTACAATTTATTTTGAATTAAATCCTTTTTGTGTGAGGACCTTTGTTGCATTGTTTGTATGGTCCTGATTGTTTGTATGGATGTGTCTATTTGGTTACGTATAATGTGACTGTGATTGTTAAAAGAACATATCCGAGGATAATAAATTAAATCATTTTTTTTTTTAATAAAGCCTACGCGTCAGGTTTCCAGTATCATTATATTACTCACATGTTTTGGGCCAGATTTTCATGTTACGTTTGAAATTACGGAATTTTCATTTTTTAATTGTCTCTTTCGATGTATGAATTTGGAAGAAGCGAAAGAGATTTGTCAGGATCGTAGCAGGTGGAAAGAAGTGGTATCTCCCTACCCGTCTGGGAAACAGGCGGTATTTAATGTATGTAAAATAATATGTATGTAAATGTAAAATACCGGTATTATTATAAGTAACTGCGACTGAGAAGTAAGATAAAGTGAAAATCTTCTGGGCCTCTCCTGGGTAAAACCATAATTGCCTTTACTTTGATTTAAGCACAAGATCGGTCTGAGTGGAGAGCCTTGGGGGAGGCCTATGTCCAGCAGTGGACGTCTTTCGGCTGACATGATGATGATGAAACTAACACGATTTTCATTCATACTCAAACTATAAAACGGGACTTAATCGCGTAATAAAACGAACATTTACCTCGACGTTTCGACTGTTACAGCAGCCGTGGTCACGAAAAGACTGAAGTGGTGGTGTTCGTCTGCTTGCCGTGCGAGTTTCTCGACCTACCCGCACTTGGTCTTGTTTTTTTTTCGTAATGGCATCATTCCGACACACAAAACTCACAGCATCCGACGATTTATCCGAAGATACACTTCCCCGCTTACATTTACTGATGACTGGATTCCACGTAGTTGATAGCCTATACACATCCTGTCTGTTGAAATTTCTATGTTTCCTGATTTCAACGGCTTCACGTAAAAATGGCGTTCAATTGAGAGTACTTTAGGACTGTGCAATTCGATCCAGTGGTTTGGTCCTGACTCCAGCAAATGATCGGCGATGGCGGATGTATTCACCTGGCGGTTTTTAAAAGCCGCGATATGTTCCTTGACCCTTTCCGCGATGGTCCGCTTCGTTTGTCCAATATAGGAACTTATAGTCTATTTCATTTTATTACGCGATTAAGTCCCGGTTTATAGTTTTAGTATAATTGCCTTTGACATAATTATCATGGTATATTCAAGGTTACGAGCTCTTATTAACTTGGCAGTAAATACGATAACACGTCTAAAAAAATATGGTTTTACCAAGTGGAATAGAGACCCTGATGGTCATCAAACAACTTCTATCATCATGATCATCAGCCGCAAGACGTTCACTGCTGCACAAAGGCCTTCCCCAAGTTTTTCCACAACGATCCGGTCCTCTGCTGCTGTCATCCAGCGGTTTCCCGCGACCTTTATCAGCTCGTCGGGCCACCTTGTGGAAGGCCTGCCGACACTTCGTCTCCCGGTTCTATCATAAAGGTAAAAATAAATATTTTTCTCAAAAATGACCGGAAATGTTGACATTCCTATCTACATATTGAGACGCGAAGTACATAGTTTACTGACAGTTCTCAAATTCAAAAAAAAAAACATTGCGTGCTCGCTACACAAGCCCGCAATGTTGCATACAAATTCCATTACTATCTAGCTTGTAACTTTTTAAAAAGTGAAAAGGGCCATAATAAAATGAGGGCACAAGTCTTATACATCCAAATTTTACTCGAAACATAACTTTTTTATTTGTGCCTGGAATAGCTTGTGTTTTTTTTTAAAACCACAATTGTGTTTCTCCTTGTCATAAACAAAAAGGCGGTAAGGAGTGATGGTTTTTTCACATGAAGTTTCTGTTTGTATGCAATTCAAAAATGAGTTCAAGCGATGAAGATTTGACTCCAACACAAATTTATTCTTGCTTTTTTTGAGAAAAGCACTATATTTGCCTTGGCAGGAACAGCAATTGCGGCCTTCGTATTTTTAATCCAATACTCAACCCGCAATTGCCTACTTCCATGCCTAGGCAATAATGTACTATATTTGCAAGTTAGATGGATTTAGAATATTGTAATTACGGACTCTGATAACTCGTTTTTTTTCTCATGATTAACGTCTTCAAGTTACGTTCTATTAAGAAAGCATATGAATAATTAAACTTAGAACTGACAATTACAATACAAATAGATAAAATTAATATAATCTATTTTAATCTTAAGATAGCTGAATTGAATAGATGTCATCTATCTTTTGTAAGAAATGTCACGAGGCTTGAATTGAGTGAACAGATTCGTAATGACACTTTGTATGTTTATGAATAAGGAATTATTTTACTAATGTCTTATTGAGCTTTAGATACATTTAACATTTTGAGTCTGAGGCTGGAAAAGATATGTTGATTATTTTTGTATTTTGATACCATTATGCCCTTTTAGGTCAACAAAACAAAGACAACTCATAGGCTAGGTTGTCAGGGTACTGCGCTTCTTTTCTAAACTAACAACCCACCCCAACTCTAGTCGAAATAGATCATAACGAACACATAAACTTTGGAGAAAAAAAATAAACAAAGCTTTAATTTGTGCTTTAAAGGCACATTTAATTGACTTAGTTTCGTACCAAGCTCTAGGGTTGTACTAAGGGTTCTTAAAAACGTTGAACATAAATATATACATCATATTTGTTTTGCTAATTGTTGATTATCCCTATTGCATGGATGATTTATAGAGATGGGCCGACTAGTCGACGATTAGTCGGGAAAGCCGACTATTCGGCATCATTTCTAGTCGGTGATTAGTCGGCGACTAGTCGGCAAAAAATGTCGAATATTCGGCACTTTATTGCCTATAAAATATCGTCAAAAAATATCCACACTCGTGATTTTCTTTTCGAAATAGTTATAAAAAGCACTAGGTAGTTTCGTTTTAATACTATAATTAGGGTTCTAATTGCTTTTTTTGTCGTGCAGAAAAAACGTAAACAAAACTAGTAAAAAAATGGTAGGGGTAGGTAACAAAGCGCGACGGACGAAGCGAAACGAACGTTTCCGAGTTTACCCGAACTTAGCAAAATCCTACGATCGGCATTGCCGACTAGTCGGCCGATTAATCGGCAAATTGAAAACCGATTAGTCGGCCGACTGGGCAGTCGGCAAAATCAGTAGTCGGCCCATCTCTAATAATAATAATTATAATAATAGATTCAGATTACCACGCCTTCTGTGATTCGGGCTATTTGTTTTAGTATATATAAATAAAGGAAAAAATGCTTAGATATAGATAACATCCAACACTCGGGAATGTTAATCGCGCTTATAATAAATATAAGTTCTTGCCGGGAATCAAATCCACGACCACGAGCTTCGCAGACAGCTACTAACTAAACTAAAAGAGTAGCTTCGACACTTCAATTACTTCCTAAACGTCATCTCCAGCCTATTAGTCAAAGAATCCATAAAAAGCCCGAAAAGGTCAACCCCGCCGGCAACACAAGGGTTAAGACATAATTTAATCCTACGACATCCAAGTTCCACACTTCGGATCCTGGTAAATTATTCTTTGCCCCGGAGATCAACCGCGCCAAGGATATTTCATTAAAAACTTAAAATAAGTTGTATCTGTACTGGGTAAGAGGGAGTGTGTAGAATTTCGGGGTTTTACGAAATGGCTAAGTATTTTTTCCTATGCTGAAACTAGATGCTGCTGTCAGTTTGCTGATTTATTAAACACACGACACGTTTGTGTTGTTATTGATGACGCGTTAAGCCTTTTTCGTAGAGTTAGTACCCGCCTACGAAGCTAGCGGTCCATGGTTTGATTTGTAAACCAATAAATTTAAATGACTACAGCTATCGTCAAACAAAAGTGTCAGCTAGTTGTCTTAATTTGTACAAAAAAAAAACAGGGACAATTTTCATACAAATTGACCTAATACCAAACGAAGCTCCTAGGCTTGTACTCATCATCATCATCACCATGTCAGCCGAAAGACGTCCACTGCTGGACATAGGCCTCCCCCAAGGCTCTCCACTCAGACCGGTCTTGTGCTTTTCGCATCCACCGCGTTCCCGCGATCTTTACTAGGTCGTCACTCCATCTTGTTGGAGGCCTACCTACAGCTCGTCTCCCGGTCCGCGGACGCCACTCAAGAACCTTCTGACCCCATCGGCCATCAGTCCTGCGAACAATGTGCCCCGCCCACTGCCACTTAAGTTGCAAATTTTCTCCTTTTCAGGGTTCCGTACCTCAAAAGGAAAAAACGGAACCCTTATAGGATCACTTTGTTGTCCTTTCATCCGTCCGTCCTTCTGTCTGTCAATACCCTTTGTTACCCACAAGAACGCGTGCATCGAGCTTAAATTAAAACCATATAAATCTCCAGTCCCTTGAAGCTGTAAAAAAAACAAACTTCTAAATTAACGTAAAAAAAGATACGTCCGTTCCGTTCACCTAGAACTATAAAATTTGTCAAGTTATACTACAAGTAAAGGGAAAAATCGGAATTTATACATTTTTAATTAAATCACAAAAAACAGGGTTTTTATGCAAGAAACGGTGTTCCAAATTTTGAATTGAGTTAACCGTGTCATGTGGGGTATCGTATGAAGGGCTTCATTGGCACAAGCTTAAGCAGATTTTTAATTATTTTTTTTATGCATAGAAATTTGTATGGAACCCTCGGTGGGCAAGTTCGACTCGTACTTGTCCGGTTTTTTTATATAATTAATTACTCTATAAAGATACAAATACCTCTAACAACAAAGATGCTCCTGCCTAAGACCAGTCATTTCCCAAATCCACTGTTTCTGGACTTCCAAGGCAGCTCGTATAAGCAATGCTCAGGACAAAGTTAGATTAGCTGGCATCGACTGATGGCCGTGAACACGTAAAAAACGAATAAAGAAGCAATACAGTGAATTATTTGTTAGTTTGTAACAACTATACAACGCTGGGTTATACTGATGAAACAAGATCAAAATGTTTTCACCAGGGACAGAAGGAGAGGTAAGTTGGACATGTGTGTGTCTGTTTATCTGTGTGTCTGTTTGTGATATCGTGGCTCCGAAGCGGATAGACCGATTTGGACGTAATTTTTTTCCCATTTTTTTATGGGAATGTTTCTAAGCGTGATTTTATAAAAATCGGAGGGGCCGTTTAAGAGATAGCAGGGGACATGACGTACTAATGTCGAATTTCAACAACAACTCAACAGACGATTAGAGTGTTAACAGCTATCAAAATGTCTGACATATAGTTTATCTCATCAAGTCATGTTCATTTTCTAGTCTCTGCTTTTGTTTCTATAGGTATATTAAATCTTTATATTTATTTATATAATTATGTATTATATAACTATTAATGTGTGAGCATTATATATGACATATAGGTATATACCTTTTTATTGTAGTAACTATTAGGTATAATTAGGATAATTATGTTTTAAGTTTGCGAAAGAGATTTGTCAGGATCGTAGCAGGTGGAAAGAAGTGGTCTCTGCCTACCCCTCTGGGAAACAGGCGTGATTTAATATATGATGTATGTTTTAAGTTTTATCTCTGTCTTCTTTTTCTAAATATATGTAAATATTTGGCTGATTATTTTGGTCAACTGGTTGAGAATGCCATTAGGCATTAGGTCCGCCATTTGTACTTATTTCAGTGCAATAATGATTAAATAAATAAATATCAGGGGACAATGTCACACCAATTGACCCAGTCCCAAACTAAGCTCTAGGCTTGTGCTGGGTACCAGACAACGATATAAATACTTATACAGAGAAATAAATACTTTAGAAAACATCCATGACTCAGGAACAAATATTCGCGGTCATCACACAAATTTCTGCCCTCACCGGTAATCAAATAAGGGACCGCTTACTTCGTAAGCAGACTCACTACCAACTAGTCTATCCGCGTCGTCGAACTAGAAATTCGAGCGTAAAAACAGCGTAAGTAATGTAAAAAATATTCAATAATAGTCATCATTGTTTTTTAAATTAACAAACTGATGGCATGTTGTAAACGCAGTCACCACTGATCATCAGTAGTTAATACTAATTGACTTCAATATGGGATCATCCTTTGCGTATACGCATGCTTAGTATTAAACGGCATAAGCGCCTAATTATATGTAGGACTTTTGACCCTAGCGTTGAAGGAATACGGTTCGAAATTAGTTTGAGGATGATGTATTGAAATAGTAATTAAGATAAATATTTATATTTTGGTGAAAAAGGTCCAAGTTCGTGGAATATTTAATTGAATGTTACAACTCGATTGTGGAAGGAAAGTTATGTTTTGTCACATTGATGTATCGAGGTTATGTTTATGAAGATTATGAGAAATCTTAACATTTATTATTATTATTATTTATTTTATCAGGCGGCAGTTGCGAGAACTGATAGATGCCTGTATCCAGCTGTTCCTTGATCAAGTGTTCTTTATACTGCTTATGTGTTGGTCCAGTCGGTTTTTAAACTGGTTGACGTTCAGTGCTGAGACTACTTGTTCTGGCAGTTTGTTCCATGCTTTAACTACTCTGTTACATAAGTAGTGTCTGCGTGGAGGAGGTTTATGTAGGTACTTAATATTGCGAGTGTCATTAAAAACAAAAAATCTTAGGAAGACCTATGAACATTAGAATTTTACGATCATCCTTGCACCAAGTATGTATATAAAATGTATATTTCTATTAAATTTCTAATTTTGACCACCTTGTCTAATTTTTAAGAAAAGAAAAACCTAAGACATTAAAATAAATTGGTACAAATATAAATTGCATCTTAATTTGCTTACTCATTTTTCAACCTTATTAGTCTTAATTGCATGTAATATTTATAAGGTATCTTGTACCATTGTTAAATGTTAATCTTTCAACTATACAATTACTAAACAATAAAAGCAATATGATGTCTTAAAGCAATCATAGTCTATCTTCCAGAACTTGGCCGTTCCACTCCCGCGCACGATGCCAGATAGTGTTAATTACTAATACATTTGACATCCGCTCACGCTAGTAGTGTCAACGACTTTAATTATCTACCGCTTACTTCCTAATCAACCTTATTGATATAACCATAAAGTTGAAAATACGATGATTATTAGATGAATATTTTTAACCGCTTCCCATATAACTCTTGTCATTAAAATTGTACTGTAAAATAATAAACTCGAGTTTCGATGAAATAAATATGATTGTTAGAAATATATCGTCTAGTTGGTAGTGACCCTGCCTACGAAGCTAGCGGTCCTGGGTTCAAATCCCGGTAAGGGCAGATATTTGTGTGGCGAGCGCGAATATTTGTTCCTGAGTCATGGATGTTTTCTATGCATTTAAGTATTTATTTCTCTATATAAGTATTTATATCGTTGTCTAGTACTCATAGTACAAGCCTAGAGCTTAGTTTTTTACTAGGTCAATTGGTGTGACATTGTCCTCTGATATTTATTTATTTATTTCTTTATCTATTAGTGTGGCAGATATTATTTACGCAGCAAATATTATACAAGACTGATAAGACGTCCACTGCTGGACCTAGGTCCCCAAGGCTTGCCACAAAGACCAGTCCTGCACCGTTTGCTCCATTGGTTTTCCAGAACCTTAGTCACGTCGTCAGTCCACCTTGTTGGAGGTCACGCTGCGTCTTCCGGTACGCGGACGCCACTCAAGATAGGTGACCACCTAATATTCATCAAGCGTGTTTATGTTTCAAATAACGTATCATTATTATTTCATCTAATGTGAAAGTAAACATCAAATATAAATCATTGCTAAGACCTCACTTGATCTTTAAAAGCACGTGAATATCGAGTGATAATGGTAAATTGGTTCGTTTGGTTGTGTTTACATCTTTGCCAATTTCAATTGACACAGACTATACGTAAACTCATTATTGTACAAAACACAGAAATTCACATACAATATTTAATGAATAGGAATGTAGAAAGGCGAACTTATCCCTTAAAGGGTGTTTAGTCTACCAATTACCAGGAGTTCAGAACCTGAAAGGGTCAGTTCCAAGCTAGCTGACCTTACGGTCAAACAGAAGTTCACTGAAATAGCTAATATGCTAATTTTGATCATTTTGATCATACCCTCAGGGTAAGTTTTTCTTATCACTGGAAAAAAACGAGACTAGCTCAATTCATTAACTTAAGCATTATTAAAAAAAAATTTTTTATTTCTGTTTGCATGTTTTAGTTTTTTGGAAATTAAGAATGCTATGCCCATTTTAAAGTGGATAATAATATTCGTGTGTAAAAGGTATCACTCTCTTTTTTTGGCATATGAAAGAAAGGGACAGAGCCAAAATGTATCTTCTCGATACTAATAAATCAGCCCATAATATATCCAGATAATTCTAAATCGATCAGTTCAATTTTTAAACAAATGATAGCTAAACAAAATCCAGTAAAGAAAGAATAAAACAAAATCGCAACTGGATGCTTGTCGAAAAATCCAATCTCGCGTAATGCGAATTCGCAAGCGATAACGAAATACGCTTGTTTGTCGTCTTATTGCTTATTTGCCCTGTTTTGTTATTCGACCCCCGATGAGGGATATTATTGATGTTTTATGAGCAACATATAAATAAGTTTTTTATGTAAAGTAGTAAAACGTACGTAAAAAGAATCGAATAATAGATGAAACTACTTCTATAAGACTTTATCAGATATAATAAGAAATCATTCCGTACTTGTCAAAACGTTGCAGTAGACTGTAATGTAATAATAATGACGAGATGTAAAACTAACTTTCGTCGAACTCGCTATTTCTTCGGAATCTTAGTCCTCAGGGTTAGCAACGCATGTGCGGTCTTAGGATTGCAGTCGTGAGATTGTTGCCGTTGCCGTGAAACTATGAAAATTTCTGGTAAGATCTTATGTACTGAAGTGACCTTGAGCTATCTTCATGCTAAATTTCATCAACCATCAACCTTGCTACCCAGTGAGTCAGTTTAAATTTGTTAAAAGACAAAAATAATTTAAACTAAACAATTTTTACTCTAAGAAATTTTGTATGAAATTCGAAGATAATGTTTTAGCACTGTGTTCAAATAGGATAATTTGTGTGGTGATTTATCTACTTATTTTTCGTCTTATGAGGAACCGACTTAAAAATTTAAAAGTATTTTCGTTTATTGTTACCCTGTTTAAATTATTTCCCTCCAAAAACAACAGCTGACTTATCCCAATCTTATTATCCTTCTTCTGAATTTTTACAATCAAAAGTTTCCGTCTCAATCAAACTTTTTCAAATCTTCCGATACCCCTCCGTGACGTCATGTTCCGTTTTTTGTTGTGGCAATAATTTTCCGCCGCCATTTTGATACTTTTATCAGATTACGGGCTTGGTGGTACCCGATTTGTTTATAAGTATTGAATTAATGAGATTAAAAATGATAAAATAGGCGTTGTCAAGCAAGGTTTTTTTGTTTCGATTCTAAAAATAACCGATACTACAAACCATATTGGTAGTCCCATTAGAAAAATAAATAGGACGAAAAATCTAAACTCTAGGTGGATTGATGAGGCTGTTCTGTATAAAAAAAAAGATTGGGGCTTTCTTCAAGGTAAAATGCCTTGGTTAAATGGTTACCTAAAATGTTTGGAAAAATAGAGGGCGCTGTTCTTAATGAAATTGGCATCATGACCATGATTGGTGGTTCCACCTATAACTTCGTCCAACTTTTTGCCAAGCTATACCTGAGCCCTATCAAATTTAGCTATATTTATAAAGTGTCAAAAACTGCCCATTTCCAGGCTGTGAACGAGACGGAGATAGGTTACTACTATAGCTCCGTCCCTTTCACTGGTTGGACAGAAACATTGTCGTATCACTTTTCCTAATTTGACGTAGTCGGTCCATTGTACATTTATTTTGGTGTTATCATTAAATCTCCAAAACTCGGCATGTTTTTTAACCATTATTAACTTTTATAGGTGTTTATCGTATTGCGGGAATATAAAACAATATCATATAATGCGACCGAAAAAACATTAAAAGAAATTGCATAAACAAATTACTGGATACAACATCAGTATTGCATTCGAGCAATAATCGTTACTCTGTAACTTAAATAACCTTTAGGAGACTGTCCAAAGGAGGAGCGATTTACCTGTTTGTCATCCTACTTACTATTGTACTTTTTGCTAAAATTATGAATGAGAAAATTTTATGTATGATGTTTGGACTATTAAAGTTGTTTGTTTTTCAGTCACGCCGAGCCATAAAAAGCCATAAAACATTCTTTCTATCCCGTTTTCTTTAAGTTTACGTAGGAATTACGTAGTTATTAGTTAATCATAATAACAGTATAAGTTGATCTAACTACTTAAAATACATACATATGTTTCATCCTCTCGGTATGATTGTTATAAGTACACGATAAGAGATGGTATCGCAACTGAATCGCTGCAGAAGCGCAGCATAAAGTCACCGTGTGTAACCGCTCTAAGGCCCGATTTACATTGGTCAAGAACAGTGGATAGTGACAGTGGACGGTACGGTAATATAAACCGATCGGACAGTAGCGAGTCAAGTTGCCTTGTTAGTGACTCCAAATAGAATCGCTTTATATTTTGTCACTCCATTGTCCTTGGCACTGTACTATCGCGATCGTTAATTTGTGACCCATTTCAAGAAAAATAGGCTTGAAGTCGTCAATGCCATTAGAGATGCCAAATCGTTTGTAACTTATAGGAGACTCAACCTTATTGTCGTAGAATTTAAGTTCGTGACCGTACTTGCCAATGTCCTTGATCAATGTAAATTGGGCTTGGTCAACCTCTCGTGGCTTGCACCACGTCGCCCAGGTAGGCAGTCCACTTTGAATTATAATTATGACCGGTTTAACGTATGTCTTCTTCGGACGGCATTGGGTATCCTTATATTTCGCTGTCGCCGACCCCCGCTGGCTCTGTATCGGGAAAAATGGCGTTTTCAACCATCGACGCGTCTGTGATGACTTAGTGGACGTTTCGCAAGTGGAAGTTATTGTTTCTGGTACTTTTACACTTGAACTTAGAAACAGTTTATTGATTAATGTAGAGGAAGCGAAAGTTGTAAGTTTCAGGCCTGGTGTTCCATAGTCTCTGCCTTCTCCATTGGTTGGCAGTCGGGCGTGAAGGTATGTATGTGTGTGTATATGTACAGTTAAATATTGTAGTAATTCACATTAAGGTTGATTTCTTTTTTTACGGAATTAACAATAAGGCCTATAAAATTTATTGGTCAATACGAAGAGTCAACTTTAGTGACATTTTTGTTTCATATAAAGTTGAGTCTACATTTAAAGAACGTTTATAACCACTTTGTCAATCCATAAAAATATGCATTTTTAAAGATACCTACCTATTTGAGCTTGTTTGGAGTATATGCTGAAAGGCAGAGGATGCGTGCTGCAACTGAAATGACCCTCCTACAGCTGACATTCAGATGGTGAGTAAGTCTTTCTGCCAAGAGGATACGACCAAGAAGAAGAGAAGAATTATGCTTGTAAAGAGTCCCATAATAAAGCAAGTGGTAGAACCTTTATCAGGATTCGTCCGGATGACTACCACTTTTTCATCTAAACCAACTTCGGCCAGCAGCACTATTCACAAATGTTTCGGTGTAGTGATGTAGTGTGGTGAGTGCGGTGTAGTGAGTGACAGTCTGTAAAATGACTAGCACGAAAGCATTCAATTTGAGTCCTTAAAGTTGGCAACCCATTTCCAATCCATACCTACCATACCTACTAACCAGCAGGGGCCTGTTTTATAAAGCTACACATTACAATTTACAGGTTACAAGTTTCCATTTGAAACAAGCTCGACCAATGACGACCAGCCATTTGAGCAGTGTTGCCAGTTTAGACCTGTAAAATTGTAACTTGTAGTTTTATAAACAAACCCCGGGGTTTTCGGTGCGGGAATGTTTGACATTAGCCAAAGAGTAGGTATTGACATAAAATACAGAATGTACTCTAGCAAGATTCTACGTAATGAATAATTAATCAAAAAAATAATACATGAAAACTTAAAAATATAAATGAAAAAGATCAGTCTTTATCAACCTCTTTAAGGCCCTACTGATTCATAAGTAAATAGTTCACAGATACCGTAGTTTAATACTGCAGGTAATTAATTAATGTTATTTTTATTATTTCTCATAAGGCTTTGTAGTAAAGCTAAATACCTCCTACATGAGTCAAAATAAAATTATATCATAGTGTGTATACAATTCGCAGAGAGGTAGTTGTTCATTAGGCATAATATGACTTTTCTCAGACTAACCTATCTGTTTATCTCTACTCTTTCTCAAAACATTCCCGCACCGAAAACCCCGAGGTATGTTTATAAAACGTGCCCCAGGTGAAAACTCAACCTGTTATTTAGATATTTTTCTTTTAATAAATGTTTGTAAGACTGGCCGAAAACAACCATATAACAATCGGACGCAGTATTTTAAATTGACACATTCAAATTTGAATTTCGAATCCCTCTGACACGTTCCAATCATGGCAGAATGAACACGTTACGCGTTCGGTCGGAAAACAAGGTATAGGTGATCGAAGTTATCTACCATTTTAATAATTACAGTTATTATTTCCACATACTTCCCTATCATTATCATCTTAAGGTTAGTTTTTAGATATATTTTTGTCCGTACCAGTAAATGTATTGTGGTTGTACGGTAGCAATGTGAAGCCGATTGGAAAGATCGGAGAACACATTCCGATGAAATAATGCGGTTGACTTCAGGAGGCTTCGGTGATATGTTTTGTTTGTGATGGCGATGCTGACAAGATTCTAATTTAAAAAGAACCCAAAATAAAATAAAAGAACATATGTTTTTGCAACAGTAATCGAGGAGAATTTGACTCTCTCAGTAAGCAATGAATGACTAAATAATGTAAACGGAAATATGTACGATTTTTATTACCTCTTTAAACATTATTCATCTAATTTTATTTAAAATTCAATAATTGGTCATTATACACGAGTTTCTACTGAAAAAAACGTATATAGTATCTAGTGTATATATATACACTAGACTTGGTAAAAACGGTACATTTCCTCTGAATGAAAATATTTTATATTCACTAATAGATAATATTTTTACCCGATACTCTTCTATCTATATCTAAGACGAGTTAAAGAAGTATAGAAAGACAATTTACTTAATAAAGTCCATTACCAGAAAATGTTATTCCGTAATGTAAAAACAATAGGCACTTCAGGTATTATCTATACATTAATTCTAAACAATTTATCTAACTTTGTAAATATTTTTATACTGTAAATGAGTCAAGCAATTTGATTCCTAGGCCACTATGGACTCTGTCAACGTGACGTTGTAAATCAAATCATAAGAAGTCTCTTACGTTTTGGTTGTCATCGTGACTTTAACATACTCAAAAGTGGCCTAGAAATCAAATTGGTTGACTGTACAGTGTCTCTATTCTACCCAGTAAAACTATATTGTATTTGAATTGTTATTGTATTGTCAACGCTATTTACTTTTATTTACTTGACAGAATTGGCGGTGGAGTTAAATACCTACTGCCCTAAAAAGGACGCATGCTCAACTAGATAGTCAAAGAAAATTGAACCTCCTGTCTTAAAAAATAGGGTCACTTTTACATTCGCGGTTCTATGAGACATGGGCCTTTTTTCTGAGGGCAGAATACAAAAAAATAACATGTCAAAATCAATATGGTTTTTCCGCCTAGAATAAAGCCCCGGTGCCGATTTAAATTTCATCACGAAATCGACACCACATCCAGTTTTTGGTACAGTCAACTTCATAAATAAGTGTACACTTTATTACCTTGTCACTGCAACCGCTGGATAATTCATATATGGCAGTTTAAACGTGACATTAAATAGACAAGGTACTAAGGTGTACACATATTAATGAACTCGACTGTACTTACTGATTCATTGATAAATTTCCATCTAAATCGGTCTGATTGCTGATAAATGTGATCATGCCCATGCGCAACTCGTTATCTTAAATTCGTGTTAAACAGGGAATTAGGCGGATGCCGCGATGCGGGATGTAGGTAACTTGTTTTGATATTTTTTTTCAATATTTTAAAGACAGTGGTACCTATGTTTATACTAGTTTTTATTGTATGTGTTTCCGCTTTCAAGTATTTCCGAATGATTTGTTAGATCAATTTACTAAATGTTATTTGTTTGTAGCAGAGTTTCCATTCGCCTTTTTTCCCAAATAAAATTTTCACAGTGGCGTTTTTTCCCTGACGCATTTTTTCCTGACTGATATTTTCCCATGCCAGAAATAAGTTAAATAGAGGCTCCTATTTCTGGGCGCTTTGGCCCTCCCTGCAAAAGTAACATAATCTAAAACTACCTACCTACCTATTTCGACGTAGTAAAGTTATATTTAAGTGGAAAAAAATTGCGACCGGGAAAAATGCCGATCTAAGAATATGTGATTGGAAAAAAAATATTGGGAAAAAATGCGAATAGAAAATTCGCGACAGGTAAGAAAATATTTTGGTGAAATAATCCTACAAGCCCCCCATTAATTAAATATGTAATAAAAAAATCACAACCACAACCTCACCTTAAACCAGATCGAAATGACAACCAAGTTGCAACCGCCTCACCGCCCAATCTCCACAACGATCGTAGCAATAAATGAAGCGATATATTTTTATCGGGTCCTCACTGATCAGGATTTACTGCTAATGACCGTCCCGCTGACGATGACACAGCGGCGAGGTGTTGCAACTTGATACGGTACCATATGAGCTGTTAAAAACCTGCCAAGTTCCATTCAGAAAGGGGCAGAGCTATACTGCAGCCATAAGCTAATAGACAGTAATTGAGTTAAAAAATTGTAGCAATATCGACCTTATTACTAACAGAAGATAGTTAAATCTGCTTTGGTTATTTAATTTGAGATACTTCTTACTGGTTTTGGGAGGGCAGTATAGGAGTATCGCTGTCCCTGTCTCTGCTAGAAACTTGTCAGTATTTGACAAGTACGATGGATCCCTTAAAGCAATCGAACAGTGGTACTTTTGTTGTTAGCGGATAGATCTTTAACTGGACGTAGTTAATTAATCTAATCTACGGGCCTATTATGGTCGTGTTTATCGATGTGGATGAACGTGGATAAAGCATCTGTCACTTTCTGACCAGAATGTAAGTGCGCGAGTTATAGATGCTTTATCTCACGATAAAGGCAACCATAAGGCGGGCCCTGAAGCTTATATTGTTATAATTTAAAGATGGCATCAAACTTGTCTGTAGCTATTAAAGCGGAATTGAAAGAGGTCACAACAAAGAAAACTAATCAGGAATCATATTCCTGTTCCTAAATTCAAAAGACTCTTACAACCCCATATATTCACACCTTATTTTATCCAAGCCATCACAATAATTCAAAAAACGCATCGAAACAGAAATACGACGTCGACCGTCGCACGCGCAGGGCATACTAACTCGCACGTGACGGCGACATTGAGATGAAGTAGTTGCTTCTTCTCGGAAGTGTCCTTAGACACGATCTTACGAGTAACTTCATGGTAACCATGGTCACCGTCCGTGACCATCAGAACTACGTTAAGAGAATATAGCCGGAATAGGGATGTTACATGTTGAACCTTACCGTAATTATTATAGTCTAGTTATATGGTTTGAAAAACTGGAAATTATAACACCTATTATTATAAGATTCAAAGTTTGAAAAAAATTTCTTGTTTTATCCAATTGTGAATTTCAATTGTATAATCAGAATCCTTCTCCTTGAATTAAAAATGAATTGTATAGCAACTATGTACTTAAATGCAGTTTTTCACGACAAAAATTACAAATTACTTGTTTGTACCATACATTTGGTACAATGTTTACAGACTTATGACGTCATAGTTCAGTATCAATTTAGGCCTTTTAGAACGCTTAGTAAGAATGTCGGACTTTGGCTTCCATTTCTGGCTTTTGCAGCGCTCAAATTGCAGTTGGTCCCATATATATTTGATTCTTAAAAAAAAAGACTCAAATAGCAGCATAATATTTTTCGTCAAATAGCCTATTTCTAACGCGGCGCACGCTACGGACGCTCACATTGGTATAAATTCGCTTCTTTTGAAATGTCGATACGTTTTGGGGCACACGCACAAAATGACGTCAGTGGCACACGCCTAGAACAATAGATTCCATTACGTGTGTAGAGTATTCGTGCGTTGTGGATTCTGGCTTATGTACGATTTCCACCGACTATATTGCTCCGCATTACCTTTACTACAGCGAACTGCGCCGCGCAGTGGTGCAGCTGTCAGTGGAAATGACACATTATTCATTATTCTATAATAATTGTGATTATTTATAGCATCCAGGAAGCAAGCAAGCACTTGAAGGCCTGTCTATTATCTTTTGCGTCTAAAGTCTGCAAATGCTTTGCCCAACTTGAGGACTAACAACTCTATGCCAGTCATTTCACATGTTGACTTGTTCCCACACTGAAAAATAACAATGGGAATTCTGCTTGGTGGCAGGTTAAAAGGAAAGCTGGTGGTAGCGACTCGAACGAATCCTCAGGCAATGCAATAGGGTAGGTACACTGCATAATTCCGAATTTTCATAATTCATTCGGACAGATGAATACTCCGAAAAAAATAATTCGAAATTTTAAGGTGTTCCAAATGCAATAATTAGAATCAGTAATATTTTAAACAAGGAACCAGAGTTATAACATGAATTTCATGTCCATGACAAGATACTAGTAATAGGGCTGGATTTGCATTTCAAGGAAGGACACCCACGCCACGCAGCGGATTGAGATAGGCGTGTTCACGGCCTATTGCTAATATATATAGGAAGATAACTGTGCTGGATAAGCCATACTGTTTACTGCATTGTTGTGCCAAAAAAGTTTTTTTTTACGAAAATTGGTACAAATGCAAATCGAAAGAGAAACTGCGTCTAGCGAAAATCAGATGAATATTTTCGGTTGTAAAAGTAGACGATTTTAACAAATGCGGTTTTATTCTCATTTGTAGAGAAGGATTAGTTTTTTAATGTATGCGATAAGATGAGATTAGAGAAGGTTGATTGTTGGAAGATTACCTACAGCCAAATACGGCTGATTAAATTGATAATGATAATGATTGAATCAGTTTGATTAATAAGCGATAACAAAAAAGTCAAGTCTTCTATCAAAAAATTGCGTTCGGAATTATGAAAATTCGGAATTTTGATCAATTCGGAATTACGACTCTTCGGAATTGTGTAGTGTACCCGTGTGTACAGGCTCGATGGCTACATTTTCTTTTTTTTCGTCAAATATTAAAACAATGAAAACTGCATTGTTTCCTTTTGAGTTTGTAGCGGCCTTTTAGTTAAAGAATGTTTTAGTTATCACTTGTATCCCAAACTGAATGTTATTGCTTCTTGTATTCTTGTTTCGGTGTTTGTTGCATTTGCATTCACAGTAACGGTACCTACTGGCTAAAAATCAGCGCTGTAGTTGTCTGACACCTCAGCATTTGCTGAGCCAGTGTCCGACTCGCTACCGCGAGGACACACACTCCGTGCTGTTTCTATCACATTGTTTATTTCTATTATTTGTCTATTTGTGTGTCTTCTGTGTATTTCTTCTTCTTCTTTTTCTTCTTCAATGAGATACAACGAAACATAACAGTATCTATAGTTCTTTAATTTCCAACATTTTACTATCTGTATATTTTTGCATTGTCTTCTATATAAATAAATAAATACTTTCTACCATTTCTAGCACACTTATCTCACGAAACCGCGTGTGGTCAGTGTCCACGTTTGGCTCTTTGTTGGCTCCAAGCATTAGTTTGTTACCCTTTGTTACTTGTTCATTGATTATGACGTCTAACGTATTGCCTTTGGTTTGTCGATCGTTGATAATAAAGTGCCTAGTCGCAATGGCATAGGTAATTTTGCTTGACTTATTCAAAATAATTGCAACTTCAGAAATTATACCCAAGTTAGAGCGACTAGGTTCTTACTAGGTTCCATTGATTTTAAGTACATTTACTTACAGTAGATTCATTATGTTAACAATTCCCAGTTGATATTAAGGTTATTTATCTGATTATAAAATTTCCGTTTATCGTTTTTGAAACTTGTTCTTTTTACAAGCTCACTAACCTAGTTCTGTTTTTTTATGCTAGAGGGGGCAAACGAGCTGTCGTATCACCTGATATGAAGTGATCGCCGCCAGTCATGGATACCTGCAACACCAGGAAAAGAATTGCTGCTGCTTTGCTAGCCTTCGGAAAAGAGTACGCTTCGGACTTGGTCAATGTCTTGAAATGGAAAAAAAAGTAGGTAACCTATCCCTCGTGACTATTTTTTTTTTAAAAATAAAGTCTATCTGTTTCTCAACCATGGCGGTAAGGAAAACACACAGATTAACACTCTCGCATTTATAGTTGTTATTAGGATGATTACGACAAGTATTTAGGTCGTAAATGTAATTTAAAGACCTTAACTTGTATAGCATTACAATGATAAACATGTTGATGTTCTCAAACATATAATTAAAACTATGACAAGCAATTGTGATACCTTCAATAGTTTTTCCCAGAATCTTAAACGACTTGTAACCTAATGAACCATAAACCTTAAAAGCAATAAACAAAAAGTTAACAACCAAATACATCGTATAATCTATTAACACCCAGAAACGGTGGCTCGAGACCCAAACGACCCGTATAGATTTTAAATTTATTTCCATTTAAATAAAACTACAAAATCTATCAATACCATGCATCTGAGAAAAAACAAAGGAAACTATCCTTTCTGAGGTAAAGAATACGGCAGTAATTTTATTCCAAAATAGTCAACTTAACTTTGTCATTGTAACTGAATCTAACAAAATTAAAATGCAGCCAATATGAAGAAAAGAAATAGATTTTAAATCTTATGTAGATGTTAATAAAGAATTAATAGAAGATACAGCAGCAGCATAAAAAACTGGTGTTGATGCAAGAAGCGGTCAGGTATTTCTTGCGCGCGGAGGGTCTTAAATAAAGTAAGTAATAAATTAAGTATCCACACGTTTGACAAATGAGCGAACACTGCCTTTATGGAGGCGGCTTGTTCTGAACGTGGGGGGTGTATTCCACTAAACAACATTTTATTATCTTAAAATAAATTTACACGTATCATGACATCCATATACGGCGGCTTTAAATCTTCGATGTAAGGGGATTCGTGCGAAAATTTTAAGAACAATTCAAGGTGTACTAAAAATCAGAAATTGACACGTAATAATGAAATACACAATATGACAGCTTATTATAAAATAAACGTCTGTTGTATTTGCTTTGTAATGACTGAACATGTCACTAATGAAATCATCTCTTTATCGTTCGAGTATACCCACAATAAAAAAGATGATAGAGTATATATCACAACTAGAGTTCAATAAGATATTACAATTTCAGATTATAATTACTCTTTCTTATCTTTTCTATAATCAATGTAAGTATACATATTTAACTTTCAAAATAACTCTTAAACACCACAAAATATCAAAACGATACGTAAACGATTCCAAAACGACAGACACCACTATAGTACCGACCAAACATATCAGATTCACTTTAAATCTCTGTAAAACACACTCAGAATTCATATTAGTCGATTAATAAATTCTCAGAAGTTGGAATAAGACATAAATTTTAATAAAATATACCATAAATGTATTATCGGCTTGTGTTATCTTAAGTGGACTTAGTCGTGGTCGGAGCATTGTTTTATACTGAATTTGAGATCGTCGCGCCAGATGTGAGATGGAAAGATTTAAAATTATGTTTTTGAACCTCAATTTGTCTTTTCTTCAACTCTTTAGGAATGACCTGCGTTGCTCTCGTTGTTAGTCTATGTTTTTACTTCATCTGGTAATTCAAAGTTATGACTCAATAATTTCCGGATTGTAACTTTAATAACATGCTGCATTTTACGTACCTATAGTTGTTTTACGATGACTGAAGAAAGAAGAAATGCGACCGTCGTAATTAGTTGCCAAATATTTACAATCTATGCTGTGACGTCAGAATCACTAATGTAAAATTGTACTATAGTAGTAAAAGTTAAATCGTTTTAACTTTGCGTTTATCATGTATAAATTTATGGACAAATTGATGAAAGTCGTAACTATGGTACAATAGCAAACGAGCACCATTGCGAGTAGGTGAGTCATTTTTATTTTCTTCATTATTGTTTTGGATTTTCCACCCAAATCCAGGAATTCCTTTGTAAGTAGTTTCTTTTACTAAACTAATGCTGTTGCCTTTAAAAAGACCAATAAAGTAGGTAAATGAGGAAAGGTCTTGTCATATATTTATTTTAACCTTACGGCTTAGTCCTCAGGGTTAGCATCGCGTTTGCAATCACGTTTTCATACGTATTGTGATCAAAAATGAATATTATAATAATTAATGCTGTTTATATCATCTTTAAATGCAAGTTCAGGCGGATCGTCATAATCTTATGTTATCTGTCAGTTTCGATAGCTAACAAAAAACATGAAAAACCAAGTAAACACCAGTTACTTGATTATTTCACGAAATTTCTAGGAGAATAATAAACATGTACAATTTAGTTAATGAATAATCGAATGTTATGATCTAGTAAGAAATTAAAATTCTATACATGCTTAAGGCAGTAGTTAAGCCATGTATTTTGTGTTTACTGGTCCCAGAATTCACTTACTATCAGATGGCCTGCGAGCTCGTTTGCCTTCTTCACACCATAATCCACAAATTTAAATACGCATTCACTACTAGTTTTGTCACTTTCAAAGTTTTTTACATCATCAATAACAACACCGTCTTCAAAATTGCTTTTCACAGCTCAAGACATAACACCATCGCCATTATCTACATTTCACATAATCAAAATAATAACATCGAAAGACCGCACACATTTCGATTGCCTACTAAAACTACCTAATTAGCCAGACGAATAGAGTGGAAAATGTCTAAGGAAATTACCCCAAGTCTAAATCACAGTAATTGTAGAGCTACTGGTCTTACGAACAATCTCATGGCGACGTCTCCATCCCTTTCTCACTCAAGAACCTCCTTATCCGTGTCTCTTTCTCGATTATAGTTTTATAAATTTTAATTTTTGCCTTGTGGTGGATAAGTCGCCGCTTTTGCGTGTTGCATTTTATCTTTTATTTCAAGTGGATTGAGTTGGTGTTTCGTTGGCTGTTTGGTTTGTTATTGGTATTGGTTTCGTGATGATTTGTAATGGTGATTCCACATTGATATAAAAGAGAATTGGCGTCGCATATTAAGTTCTATTTTGTAAGGTAGTTTTTCTGGTGCTATTTCCATTAGTTCCTAATTACGCCAAATTTTTTGCTATAAAATATTATTATGCAAGTTTTGTTATCAACCAGATCACAGCTGCCAACTGATTGTTAAAAAACTTTTTGGCAAACAACGATGCATTTTCGCTAATCAACTTTTTTTTAACCTTAAATTATTATTTCGTTTGATATTTATATGATACAAACGTGACTAATATTAGTTATTGAAATATGGCCATCTTTAAACTTTCAGTTTTAACTTCGTTTGCTTGCAAAGAGGACTTTATACCTATTCTATTTGTAAACTTTTGTGCTTTTCACTTACTTTTATATTAAACGGGTCTTTCCAAGCCCATAAGATATACAAAAAGGTCGATATAAAATTGCAACTCGGACCGTTTAACTTTAAATATAGAAT
Organism: Acleris literana; assembly: GCA_946894065.1. NCBI lineage: Eukaryota > Metazoa > Arthropoda > Insecta > Lepidoptera > Tortricidae > Acleris > Acleris literana. The sequence continues at coordinate 4,506,493 of OX335687.1, forward strand.
TTATAATGCTTTGCTATTTCACCGCATCACTCTTTTGAAAAATCATTTCTTTTTTTTCCTAATAAATGTACTACATTATCACTTTGCTAATCAGTCACAATGTTAAATGTAGCAAGTAAACCAATGTATTTTTTTATCGTACATCAAAAAATATTAATCTATATTTTAATAAACACATCATAAGCCACTCAAGGGTTTGTGCGAGGATATAACAACAACGCTGTACCTAAATAACAATATAATTATGTAAGTACTTCTAACAATTACAACACAACCCACAAACATTACAGCTTTTTGACCAAGTACGACTTTAATTTATACCTAATATTATTAGGAGTAATGTTATATCACCATTTACCACCAAGGTCGTTTACGAGACGAGGAATTAAGTAGGTATTCTCTGTCCAAAGACATTGGTGTATCTACCTACTCCTCTACGCCTCTATTAACAATATTACATTTCTTAGAGAAAACAAAGTTCTTTAACCACAAATATGTTAAAACTAGCTTCCGTATTTATGACATTAATAAACCGATCACCTGTGAACGCGTCCCAAGCTGGATGCTGATTGGTCGGTCCATCAAAGGCGCCGATTCGATCCGATCCGTAATTACGGCCTGCGCACGATTGCTTTTGTTTGCCGCTACTGTTTGCTTACTACTGTTTTATTTCTTTCTCATTAACTTTAAATTATTAAGTAGTAAATTATATTTGATTGTTTGCAGATTTTGTATTTGGCAAAAAAATTACGTCTTTTTTTTAACTGCACTCGTACCTACGAGGTTAAATTGGATATAAGGTACTGAAGGACTTAGAACGTTACAACAAATCACTTAAAATAAATTGTATTAAAATTAAGAATTGACTTTCTGCGGCTACCGGTTACAGAGTGGCTAAATAATAAATAAAGATTAAAGAAACTAAAAATGTCAAGAAATCACTCCCTAGGCGATTTGCTGTACTTGCATAAAAAACCTAGATGTCTAGTTATATAAAATATTCTTAGGATAAAATAAGGATTTAAGTTCAAATCTCAACCACATTCAAATTCAACATCGTAGATACATACTGCCGCATATTCCCTCCGTACTCACGCATCATGTTAAGCTTAATGGTTCCAACTCTTTGGTAAAGAAACAAGGGTTAAACTGTTAGTGCGTAAAAATAACATGTTCATGCGTGTCTAAAGAATAACTCTGCTTCACTTTACTGTTTTCTTAACGGTATGCATAGTTAAATCAACCCAGTAAACAATTTATAATTTAAAATTATAATTTAAATAGTAGCGTCCATCTTTAAAGTTGGCCGACGCACAGTAGCGGTGGTCAACGACACTAAAACTTTAAATAGATGGCGCTAGCGGTTCGATTTACAAATTAAAGAGTGCGCACGCGGCGAGGCGGCGCCGGCGACCGTTGTATTCTGATGTCTTCGAAATTTGAAATATTAATAAATGTGAAACTGATTTAATTTTAAGGATTTTGAAAAATAAGACTGCATGCCTTAAGGTTCGGAAACAAGTTCAAAACTAATAGAAAATAAAGGGTTTGGCTTTAAGTATGACGTTGCTTGATATCCTAAATATAAAATAGTAGCCTTTGTTAACAGTATTTAAAAAAAGTTTTGAATATACTTTAATTATATTTTTTGGCAATATATTCAACTTTACACACACAATTAAAAACTATAATAGTAATAAAATATAACTGGAATAAATTTATCAAATTTTTGGTAAATTTCCATCAAAGTTAAACCGAATCAGGCGCTATACCTGAGATCGAACTTTTATTACTTTCGAGCGATCATTACCGACAATTGCATACAATATTGATTTTATGTCATTTTTTGTGTACGGGAATGAAATGGACTCGATGACGACCGTAATTTAACTTTTATGGACGTAGGAAAAAGTTCCGATTCATAGTTTATTCTTTTTTTACTGCGCTATAAACATTGACGTATTGTTGGGATTTTAATAAAGAATTCTTACTTGCTTGACTGTAAGTTCGTCTGCGTGGAGTTTATTTATCGCTGCTCCGTCGGGAACTGTCCAATTTTCCGTGAAAAATAGTACCTATTTGTCTTATGTCCGTCTCCGGGATATCCACTATCTCTGTACCAAATTTCACGTTACTGATAATACTTTTTAGGGTTCCGTACCCAAAGGATAAGAACTGGACCCTATTTATTACTAAGACTCCACTGTCTGTCTCTCTGTCTGTCTGTCGGTCTGCCAACAGGCTGTATCTCATAAACCGTGATAACTAGACAGTTAACTTTTTTACAGGATGATGTATTTCTGTTGCCGCTATAGGGTTATGGAACCAGTATTTGACAAGCCACCAATAATGAACACTTGATTCTTATTTTACAGAAGATAAGGGTTATTAATTTGTTTTACAACAAATGAATAACAATCAATTTTGGTCCATATACAATTTGAATTAAGAGTGAAGTGTCCATTACTGGTGCCTGTCAGCTAAAAGTGTCCATCATTGGTGCCGTCACCCTATGGCGATTCCATAGTGATTTCACCATGGCAAGTTTTTTATATAAGAAGAAGCCCATCAACACCAGCAACTCAAGAAGAGTTGTAGGTCCGTCGCCGGCCAATTAGGAAAATGACAGCTCTTGTCATTTGTCAGTCGGCCATCTTTCATCTCTGAAAGTTTTAAATATAGGTCAAAAGAAATCATATAAAATTTAGGGTTGTTGTTAGGGTGACGGCACCAATGATGTACACTTTTAGCTGACAAGTGTACATCATTGGTGCCGTCACCCTAACAACAAATATAAAAACAGAATAAAATGAACATATAAGGGGGGCTCCCATACAACAAACGTGATTATTTTGCCGTTTTTTGCTCGATATTAATAACGGCAACAGGTAGACGCTTGACATATTTATAATCAAAAAAAAAAAAAAAATTAAGGGGTGGCTCCAATGCATCAAATGTGTTTTTTTTGACCGTTTTTTGCTAATATTGTATAGATAATGGTACGGAACCCTTCGTGCGCGAGTCCGACTCGCACTTGGCCAGTTTTTGAATATGTTGTACCTACATGAAAAACTATTTGTATGGAAATTTTCAGCCTTACAGTTCTCTTAATCTGTCCTTTGTTTATGATGAATAAATGTTTTTCTTTCTTTCTATCTTTCAATAAGATATAGTTAATTATATAAGTTATAGTTAACCGGAAATACAAAGTGCGCCTTCCTATGAAGTATATGTTAAAAAATTAAAAGACTTTCTTTTAAAAGAGGCTTATTATAGTGTTAAGGAATTTCATAATAAATAATTTATAATTAATGGATAACAATTATAATAATGTAAGTGTAAATATAGATAATAAATATAAATTTGTAATAATATTATGTAAGTATAGGTGACTTAGTTAATTGAATAAATAGTTTGTTTTTTGTTAGGATTAGGAATTAGTTTTTGATAATTTATTGTACCTACTGATTTTACATTTTCCTTTATAATGTATTTTTTGACGTGTGCTTGTTGCGCAATAAACATTTGATTGATTGTTTGATTGATTGATTCATAATCTTTGTGAACCTATACTTTACTATATTAAAGCGAAAAATTTCGTCAGCCTTAGATAGGATTCGAACTTACATCTCCTCTGACTCTACGGGCCGATGCAGCATTACAACTTATGCGACAAATCCCTACTTAAGACCCACGAAATAAGTGATCGCTTGTTTTAACATACTCGGAGAGTACCTACGCTTTAAGAGGATTGTGAAGCTAAAAAATTCCATACAAAATACGAAAACGTTTTTCTCCCCTTAAACCTCGTCCGATTTTTACGATTTATGAATATGTTGTAGATATCATGAAATAACTATGTCTGTACGTTTTCCTTTACACGAAAATATTTCTTAGAATGAACCAAATTGAAAAAACAAAAAACAGAAACTTACAGACCTATTTCCTTGTAAAAACTCAAACATATTCAAAAATCGTGCAAATCCGACTTGATTTTGGTGAGAAACGTTTTCGCCCGGAGCTAAATTTATATGGATTTTTTTTGACAGCTACGCGATTTTAGCGGCGCTTCACAATCCTCTTAAAATTAAAAAGCTATACTTTGTAGACTAGAACTTTGTACTAATTCGTTCCTCGCCTATAACCCTAAAACTTAGAACTTTAACGATATTGAGTTTGACTCTTAGGTTAAAACAGTATCGCCTCCGTATTCCTCCGTATCGCCATATTGGTCATAAGTGCGTAATTACAAAAATATATTAAATTAACACAGAAACCGACGCTGATTTATATCATGCGCACGCGCTTAATAAATTAAACTCACGCGCATTGTGCTACGTTTAGATCGAATTAGTACTTGTCGTTAGCACTTCGTTATGTTACTTGCAACCCAAATTTGAACGCCCCAAAGCACCACAATTTAAATGTACCTATGTTGGACAAATAAATCTTTGAATCCTTTATTGAACAACAATAATTAATTACGTACCCATATAAGTCGATAGCTCAATACTTTTTTAGCGTAGAATCGGATTTTGTACTCTTCGATCTTAAGTGCATTTTTAGTGTAGTGAAATTTACATTATATTCTTATTAATGAAAATGTGAATTTTAAAAAAGACAAATTATACTTATCACAAATTTGGTTTAATCCTATACTAGGCTCTAGACTTGTAATATGGTTACTTGGTTAGACAATAATAAACATACTTATGCAGAGCAATACATTATACCAAACGTTCAAACATTGCCACTTGTGTTCGATTTGAATATTATTAAATTTTAATAAACTCCAACTAACGTCTCTAACTTCTATAATAAGAGATTTAGCAGACGTTAATGATACCATAACACTAAAACTACTTACCCGGTAAGTAACTAATGCCAGTTACTAAAAAGGATGACTAAACCAGTGTAAATCCGCGCGCATTACTCGGAAACTGTAAGAAAACACAGATTTATTACTGTCAAAGTGTAAACTGTTAAATTTCTGATGAAATCGTTTTGATAATTTTAGTTATTTTTTACCGAGAAAGGGTTATAAACTGTTTACTTGAGTTTTACCATATTTAGTGTTAGCGTTCCTTGATTTCGATATAAAATGTACCTAATATCAAGTAGTAGTTTACTTAGACTTAGCTTTTACGTGTACGTGTTTAAGGTTGTATAAATATATGACAATCACAACAATATACCATTTCTAAGGTCATTATATACTTCCAGTACCAGTCCAAAAAGTGGTATCCCATATTCTAATACTATGCGCTGAAAGGCAACAATCAGCCGCCGAATTGTTAGTCTGTGTTGCCCTTAACACAAGCTGAGAGACGATTCATCAATTTTATTCTAAAGTATTTGATGTTGACTTACCTACCACTATGTCAAAAGACCTTCAAGTAAGTTAATATACCAAGAAACGTTACATTTAAGAACGCAAATAAACAAAACACAATAAACTATTTTCACTATAACAGTCTTTCATCGAGTTTCCATTTAATATTTTGACACAAAACAAAAACATATTATTGACAAACATAAATAACTTAGTACTAAAGCACATACAAAATTTGAACTCAAAACGATATCAGGCAAAAAGCCTAATCCGATTATAAAAAAACTTACAAACAAGTCGGCCCAAAAAACACTTGTATCCATATCTACCGGAACAATAACTTTTTTTCACCACAATATGAAAAGCGGTGTCAACCTTCGTCGGGTTCTAAATAAAAAAAAATGCATTGTCTGCAATGTTTTGTGCGTCGTACAAACATATTCTTGCTGTTGTCAAAGACTAGAGCTAACCTTCATTTCATATAATTTCTACTGTAAAGTTCGAAGACAGCGGTATTTTGCACGGCACAAATAACTTTGTAATGCTGGAGAGGATTCCTTTTTCAAAATTTTAGCCATCTAAATATCGACTTTAGTACACAGTAAATAGGAGTCTGCTAAAGTAGAGGATTAAGAATCGCTTATTGAAAGCCGTTGAGTTGATACCGTTTTTAATGCGACAAAAAAAACGTGATTGGGATTGTCGATGTCGTGAGATCGATACCTTTGACCACCTGTTTGAAAATATTGACTATGAAACTGTTGTATGGTTAAATTAGCTTAGGCAAGTCAGGTCATTGTGGTAATTAGATTTCAATATGCGGCTTTTGTGGAAGGATTTTTTCTGGCGCGGCGTGTAAATTATTATTAAAAAAATCCGTAAAAAAAAAATGAAGGAAACTTCTTTCCAAAAATCAGATTGTGTGTTCTGTGTTGATTCCATCAACTTATGGGCTTAAATATAAATGACATGGCATATACCGCCGTGCAAAAAATTTTTTTGCTTTATTCGACAGTGTGTAACTACTTCATCTATGATTGGAGAAGTGTGGTCAGCAAATATTTGCTTTAGGTACTTGGCCCCTGTATCTTGCTCTTCCACACATTAACAATACCCTGCTCTTCGAACCTACCTTTGACTTCTTCCAGTCGGAGCCGAAGTTCCTGATGCCGACGGCCACTTCCAGCACCTGCTCCAGCAGCTGCTGGTGGTGACATAAAGCCCTTGGCTATACTGTTAATTTTAAGTTGGTCTAAGATCCGAATAGGAGAATATTTGGACCGGGCTGTTTATTCGATGAAAAGTATTTTATATCAAATTTAATACGCTAAAAAATAATAAAAAATGAACTTTTTTTTTTAATTGCAAATGTTTGTTTAATAGACAAATTACATAATAATCGAAAGTATGAAGGCTATAGAATATGCAAACGTTAGGTTTGGTGCAAATTACTAGTACCGACTTACCTGTTTATACCTGCCTAACCAATAGCTTGACGAGAAAAAAATAGTCAAACTAACGTTTGCATATTCTATAGGCTTCATACTTTCGATTGGTATGTAATTTGTCCATTAAACAAGCTAGTGTAATTTTTTAAAACGAAGTTATTTTTTTATTTTTTTATTAATTATATACTGGACTGAAAATTTTCAGCCTACCTATTCGCCATATATTACTTAGCATATTAAATTTGGTATAAAATACTTTTTATCGAATAAACAGCCCGGTGCAAATCGTCTCCTATTCGGATCTCCTACTAAGTGTTTTATATTAAATTTTCATTTTACATTGTGTGTCTTGAACGAGCACATAGGTAACCTGGGGCATGTTTTATAAAGCTACAAGTTACAATTTTACAGGTCTCAACTGGCAACACTGCTCAAATGGCTGGTCGTCATTGGTCGAGGTTGTGTCAAATGGAAACTTGTAACCTGTAAATTGTAATTTGTAGCTTTATAAAACAGGCCCCTGATGGTAAGTGGGATGTGTGACCCATAGACATTTAAAGTCTCAAGACTAAAAATCTTAAGACTGCAATCCTAGGACTACAAATGCATTGCCAACCCTGAGGACTAAGATGGAATGGAGTTTTTAATACGTTTATTATGTCCTTTAGCCCCAAACGTATCTCTAAACCCCACTTCATCACGTCAAAGTGTCCTAAGCCTGCATGCCCAAATTCCAGGGTATCGAACCGGCACCATTGTTTCTCAGTCAATACGAAGCTTTATTGCAGTCGATCAGTATTGTCAGCTTAGGCGTATCGATCTCGATTAGGGTTTGTCACCGAATTAGTGGACACCTCAATATCCTACTTAATATTAAATGCGGAAGATCGTGTATGTTTTCGTTTGTTACTCGTTCACGCTGCAACAGCTCGACGGGTTTGGATGAAATTTTGAATAGAGATAGTTAACATACTGGAAAACTCAAAATTTATAATTGAAATATATGCGGACGAAGTCACGGGCATACATAAAACTAAAACTAAAATTTACTTTATTTTATTACACTTAACAGCCTGTCGTATCCCATTGCTGGGAAAAGGCCTCCGCCACTGTTTCTGTGTTCTTAACCTAAAACCTATTATTTGTAAATATCCTATTCTACTTATATTTTAAATGTGAAACTTTGTATGGATGTTTGTATTTCACCTACGCCTAAACGACTGAACATAATTGGTATGAATTGGACACACAGATAGTCAGTAAATCCTTAACCTGGATTGCAACATAGAATTTTTTTATTTGATGCGAAGGTGCAGCGATTGACGACGGTTCCCCTTGTTTACGCATAATCATAAATTGTCCGTTCACTTTTGTGAAAAGTTATAAAATAAACTTAACCTAACCTACTCTATTCTAACAGAATTATACAAAAGATTTTTAAAAAGATTTTCCTTTTAAGGTGGATAAAAATTATGCGGGAACAAAATTGAACTGAGGGAACCCATTAACGACTTCTACGCGGACTACGAAAGCTAGTAGTTAATTAACAAAATAATAAATGTCAGGTAACAATGTTTTACAAATAAACCTAGTCAACAACTTGGGTCTAGGCTTGTACTATGGGTACTATAAAACGAAAAAAACTAACTGTTTATTTCATCTATATATATAAAACTTTTCCGATGCAGACCGACTGACAGACAACACAAAGCCTAAACCACTGAACCTAGGGACTTGAAAACTATAGGTGATGTTCCTTGAGTACCTTAGGGGGCAATAAAAAGGATTTTTATAAAATCGATCCCAAAGGGGAAGAAATAGGTGTAGTAGCGGGAAACTAATTCTAAGCGTACATGTCGCGAGCGTCTTCCAGTGTTAAATAAAGTTTGTAGACTCAGATATTTAAAACTGCCCGTGGGGCCTACTTGTAGACATACTCGTACGTGTTCTTATCTGGAAAACCAAGCTCCTCAAACAAAAGACTACACTTTTCGTACTGTTTCACCACAAGATTTCTAAATCGAGATCGCAGCTTGGTGCATTCACAAGTAGTGGAAGGACCTTGTGAAGGCTACTGCCATCTCATCCTTTAACCTGCTGCCAAGTAACAGTGTTCATATCGTTGTACTAGCATAAAGGCATTCCCACTTAGCGTTTATTTTCAGTCTTAGGATAGCAATTTTAAGATTACGAATGTCGCAGATCCCATTTACCATTGGCCTGTGTGCTTTACAATGTTTTGCCACGAGTCGTTAACTCCGTCGCCTACCCGACCGTCCCTCACCTCCACACTCCGGCACAATGCTGCCCGATATTTCATTGTCAAACTTAAATAAAGTCGTTATTTTGATGGAACGCCTCGATCAAGTTTTTTGTCGCTCGCGTCGCTTCGAGACCAATCGATTGTGATGGACAACACACCTTATTGAGACATATCCGTCGCCTAATCTTTAAAATACAATCTAAAAAAACACTCGTCATCTTTAGCAGCTAAATAACAAGGTAGATTTTGCATTGGTATTAGGTTTTTTAAAGGTGTTTAAAGTTTGCAAGAACATAGAGCGCGCTGGTTTGAAGTCTAATTTTGAAAAATTACCGTTTAAATTGTTGAGAATCAAAAATTGAGTTACAAATGTTTGGTCGTTGTATTTTTAGTTTTGACGTAAAATATGCAATCGAATTTGTCAGTGTTGGCCCGTATTGGTTACGGTTTATTGAATATAAGTTTGTTTAATTGAGCAAAAACCTATTTTGCTCGTAGGTTAAGAATCTAGTGTAAAGACTTCTTTCTTCGATTTGAACGTATGCGACATTGACTAAGTTAGCATGAACCATGTGACATCTATCTTTAATAGACATGGTTATTTTGGGATATAGCTTTTATGTTCTGAGCTCAAAAGATTCAGTCATATTTTAAATTTAATAATAGATACAAGACTATTACAAGAAAAATATCTGCAGCACGGAAATTATCCTAAATCAAATCGTATCAAGATTTTTTTAAAGTACCTTACTACTTTTTAAGTTGAGGAAAAAGCTGCAACTGGCTTCACTTAACGATGTTCTTTATATGTTGATAATGTTTCTTGGAAATAATATCTACAGCGTATATACTAATAAATGTCCCCGCTGCATCTCTCTGTATGTAAGTACCTATGTTCACGCTTTTTTCTGAAACTATGGTTTTCAGTATTATTTAAAACACAATTTTACTAGAGCAAAATAAATCTTTAACTATGTATGCTTCCGTTTTAAGTAGGTTAACTAGTTAAGTAAGAACCTTAATTTCTATTTCGTATAAAAAGGTCCTATTCCTTTAATAATTATTATAGAACTGTTATTACCATGGCAACGCTCATTATAGAATGGTTTTCCCGATTCGGTTACACTATAGGTGGTATTCTGATATCGTTAACGATATCAATACTAGCGGTTTATAGTACCCGAGTAGAAAAAATCATTAAAAGATGCATTTACCTTATAAAAGCATTTGCCTCGATCGACATCAATATATTGTCGGTAATGACAAATTATATGAAATGATGGTAAATATCAAACAATTGACGATGCGTTAGGCTAGTGACCCTGTCGACAAAGCTAACAGTCCCGGGTTCGTTTCCCGGTCAGGGCAAATAATTGTGTGATGAGCGCGTGTATTTGTTTGTGAGTGTGGGTGTTTTCTATATATATAAGTATTTATTTCTCTAAATAAGTATATTTATCGTTGCCTACCCGTAGTACAAGCCTAGAGCTTAGTTTGGGACTAGGTCCATTGATTTTAGATTGTCTCTTGATATTTATTTCTTTAAGAGAGATTGGCTAGATAGTAGGAGATCCGAATAGGAGACGATTTGCACCGGGCTGTTTATTCGATGAAAAGTATTTTATACCAAATTTAATATGCTAAGTAATATATGGCGAATAGGTAGGCTGAAAAATTTCAGTCCAGTAAATTTTTTTTTTTTTTTTTAAATTAACTTATTTAAAAAAAATGCAATAGCTTGTTTAATAGACAAATTACATACAATCGAAAATATGAAGCCTATAGAATATGCTAACGTTAGGTTGACTATTTTTCCCGTCAAACTATTGGGTAGGCAGGTATAAACAGGTAAGACGGTACTAATAATTTGCATATTCTATAGACTTCATACTTTCGATTAGTATGTAATTTGTCTATTAAACAAGCATTAGCAATTTAAAAAAAAGTTCATTTTTAATTATTTTTTTAATGATATATGTACAGGTCTGAAATTTTTCATATAACTATGCTTATACCCTTTTTATAACGACTTAACTCGACTTATGTCACTTTTCACTAGAACCACTTTTTCTATTACTTCTAATCCCCAATCGCTCCTCCAATCTTAAACTTTCACACCATTGAAGTCCAAACCAATTACGCCTTCTGTAACAACCGGAGACAAATATTGGTTCATAGCGTCGATCCATCAATGTTGTGTTTCCCGGCCGGGAGATAAAAATGATTAGTCTCCCGGATCAAGATAATCGGTATTGAGGCGATGCGATCGCTATAAATTGATCGGAGTATACTGCTTAGGATACAGGGTGTTCTGTTATTGGTGGTATAAAATATCCTTGGCAAATCACAGTTTTAAGAGGACTGTGAAGCGCCGCTAAAATCGTGTAGCTGTCAAAAAAAATCCATACAAAACTAGCTCCGGGCGAAAACGTTTCTCACCCCCTAAACCAAGTCCGATTTCCACGATTTTTGAATATGTTGTAGTTATTATAAAAACCTAGGTCTGTACGTTTCTGTTTTTTGTTTTTTTTTAATTTGTTTCTTTCTAAGAAATATTTTCTTGGAAAGGAAAACGGACAAACATCGTTTTTCATGATATCTACAACATATTCAAAAATCGTAAAAATCAGACGAGGTTTAAGGGGAGAGAAACGTTTTCGCATTTAGTATGGAGATTTTTAGCATCAAAATCCTCTTAATTCGTGGTGATGATTGTAGAAAATTAAAGATCTACAAGATTGTACAAAATTAAATATTGATCATGGTATTGTTACTTTTAACAACAACAAAAAGTCCTGGAAAATTAACCGTTTCCCGCGGTTAACTTATATCACAATAACAAAAAAAAATGTTTGCAGTTATGATCTTAAATAAAAGTTGGTTTATATTTATAATATTAGTATCTAAACTAACCACCCATGCAAGAACAATAGTGTTTGGTCCGTTGAGTATCGTTATGGCAAAAAAGTATGCACGTTTTTTTAACTTTAAGTCAACTTCAATCTTCAAAATACAAGCGCTTATGGCAGAGGTATTAATTTCTTGCAAGTTTTAACTTATAGCTTACATTTTTATTTTATTTTATGCCTTGTAAACTATGCATCGTAAACTCTGAAAATACACTTTATTCTATTCTCTTCTATTCTATAAGCATTGAGCATTAATTTCTGACAAAAGTGAAATGACTATTAAACCGTTATTTTATTAATTCATCATTTCAGAACAAGAGTGTGCATTTTACACTAATCTCCACGGTCCAAACTCTTTTATAATTCCACATTGTTTTTCTAACACTCATTTAAGACCTAGCAAAGCCCATTTCCAGATCACCCTGTACGGATGCCACACGGGCGCGGCAGATCCCATCGGCGATACTGTCGCTTTGATAGATAATCTTGGCATCGGGCAGTTCGACGCTTCCACCGGCTTCCTATCGCTTAAAACCATAACAATCTATTAAAGACTCGTGTACCTAAAGACTTTTATTGGTCGATAGCTTAGCTTAGATTTTCGTGATACATTGCATCGTTGCAATAGCTCCCGGCTCAAAAATGTTAAAATAACCCGTCAATGGATTGCTACAAGCATGCGGGCGAGCCTTAGGGTGGTATTCCACTTGTCCAAGATCTTTGTCCAATGTGTATTGCGTCTCACATTTTTTAAAGCGAACTGTGAGACGTAAATAAACATTGGACAAAGATCTTGGACAAGTGGAATACCACCCTTAGGTAAATCAGATGAGAGCTGTGGTGTTTGCATGTAGAGGTAACGGTTTGGACAGCCAGCCCAGCTGGTAGAGAGTGATGAAGCTAGCGGTCCTGTTGGCATAGTCAAGATGCAAAGGTTGCTTGGTGCTTACGTTTCTGTTTTCTATTGAAATGAAATGTATGGAGTTGATTCGAAACGACCTGTCACGTTGCAGTATTAGCGTAAAGCATATTTACTTGGCTCGATTCTACGGTTGGTGCAAATTATGTATGTAAGTAAGTATGTTAAGTATATATTAAAAAGGTGCGAAGTGCGAGTCGGACTCCATTATCAATGCAGCAAATCCATTATCAATAAAAATAGCAGCACTAAAAAAGCGACAAAAAAAGTTTTTGAGTGCGGTAAAACCATATTGCCTTTGAAATGTTATCGTATTGTCAACGTTAATATAGCTCTTATTTACTTGACAGTAATGGCGGCCGAGTTACAAACAATACCATAACAGGTCAAAGTATGGGTTTATCTAGTGTTATTTCTAGCTGCCCAAAACTTAGACAATATTCCTGGTATAGGTATTCTCAGATATACTATGGTAAACTAAAATAAAAAATAATGATCTTATAGTCATTATTAGGGGTCTATATCGGCTGGCATAATAATTGTTTGTCATAATGATTCAATTCAGTAATATCTGTCTAAAAGGGTTTTAGATGAAACGATTTTCGACCAAACAATCGTTATGATTATGACAAACAATCGTTATGACAAACAATCATTATGACAAACAATCATTATGTCAGTCGAAGGGCACCCCATCATTAGATTTGTCTGTATTTTTTTAAAGTCTTTGATGGTAATCAATCATTGGCTGATCAAACATTATGCAAGGTGCAGATTCGATCAGTCAACAAGTCAAGAAGACACGTTTCCCGTTCACAAGTTTCCTACAGTTTTTTTTTAATTGATCTTTTTTTAGTTGATTAACATACCTACAGGGATTTCGCACTCATCGTTGTAAACTAGTAAAGTATTTTTTTAATACGAAATTTTACTATGCATTCAAAATTATTTTACGGTAGGGTTGACAAATAATTACTAGGGAGTGTAATTACCATGACATACTAAAGCAGTTAAGTTTAGGTTGAGAAAAAGGGACAGACCTGTATAACTGCAATAGCTCTGTCTCCTTTTTCGTAGTGTCATAAATATACAACTATTATTGAACATTTTAAGCTATATATGTGTTAGATGAAATTTGGTAGGGTTTTTTATTGAAAATTTAAGAATTATACAGAAAATACCCAGAAATTCGATAGTTACGTGTTAATAATGCCCCAATAAGCGTTACCCGTAAACAAAGTCATTTATTTTGGATAGTCTTTTGGACCAAATTAAACAAGTTTTAAGCATGTTTGTTGTAATAAAATCAAAATGGAGGCATTATAAAATTATTAAATATGTCTCAGGTAGTATCAGTCATTTTTATGTGACTATCAAAAATAAAAATAAAAACTTTGTAATGTTGAAATACTTTTAAAAATAAGCCTCTTTATTGCTCTTTCTTTTAAGGTATCAGTCATTCACATCGCTTGCTAAATCTCTGAGTTAGAGAGTAATTTTTTTCAGTGAAATGATTAAATATGCAATTTAAAAAAACTACCAAATTTCGTATTAGACATATACAGCTAAAATGTTCAAAAATACCTCGACTATCACCCACTTAAACCTTTGGACCTAGCGACCAAACACCCTGTATATACACGTTCCCAAGATGTCTAAAATATGTACACGTCTCACATCACAGACAATTAGGTCCACGTACGTACACATATATTTGACGGGATTGCTGTACCTATAGGTATTTATGCTTTTGACTGAACTTTAGCTAAATATTTGAAGATAAGCAATCAAGCCAATATCAAATCTCAATTTTTCTAAATTTTTAATCCAGATTTTTTATTCGATTGTCGGACATTACAAATAGCCAACATCCTTCATCAGGTAGCCAAATAACAAAGGGACCGACCAGTAGCCAAATAAAACAACCCTATCGAAGAATCGATATTAAAATTTCGATATCGGAATCGAAACCTTTGATAAATGATTCGAATACAAAGGCAACGCGCAAGCCAATAAATAAAAAAATAATGCTACCGGTAGAATAAGCTATTAATCAAATTCTTTAGAAAATTACAAATTTAGACCAACAGATACCAACGTCCGTATTACTACAGACATAAAGTTTAACAGTGACGTATTAGTAGAACACGTTATTTTTGTAAAGCGCTTCCTTCCCATTGATAAATTTGGTATTGTTACGTCTGTCTACCTGAATCAGTTTAACCTTGCTCGTATTCACGTGTGTGATCATCAATAAATAAACGACGATTGCAACACAATGCAATCTACACAAGCACTTTTACATGTGTGCGTTAATTTGATTCTGAATTATTGTTGTATTCCCTTTACCACTACACACAAGCATGCAACCTTTAAGTGATTTAAGCATAATGATGGTTCGACGGAAGATCAATGAAGGATTTTCTGATGAAGGTTGACTGTTTTTTAAGGCATTCATGTGACCTCATTGTTTTTTTTGAAGGTCAATATGGAATTCCTTTAGTGTGAGTTGCTCGTTTGGAGAGATTAGGTGCAAGGTTTTTTTAACTCATGGAGAAGTCAGGAGAGCACGCAGGCCACTTTATGGTAACTGACTATAGAGACCCAATGAATGAATGAATTGCACCCTTAACAAAATACCTTCAGCTTTTTTGAAAAACTTTTTTTTTTAATGGATTAACCGGAAAATTACATTTACGTGCGTTGTTTCTATAAAAAGCTTTGGTAATTTTGCAAGTCCCATTTTTTTATTGCAGTTAGCTAGGGTATTTAATTTCTTTATGCCATTGAGTCCCAAAAAAAAAGTACTAAAATCTTGCCATGTCACGAGAATTTATAATATGTGACTAACTGAAGATATTTTAAATGAAATTTAAGCGGTCTTTTTATTTCTATCTATTTAGTTCTAAATTGTTGACAATCTCTATAAGAATGAACAAATATGCGAATAAAAAAATTAAAAAGTAACTTTCTCATATTTCCGAGAAAATGAAAGGGAAATACAGTTACGCGAAATCAAAAATAATCTGTTCCAATGGCTAATGTCAGAAAGGACATATTGCTTTGGCATTTGCCAGCAATTACTTAGACAGGGCGGTCCATCAATTGATTTACTCGCAGCTTCGCTTATTTATTATCGCTAAATATTATTAATAGAATGCAACCGCTGATTTAGTGGCCACACTCGTACGAATCGAAATGGGCTAAAATTCTGTTAAAATTTTATTTTATCTTATATTTTACTAGTTTACGTGTGTGAATTCGGAAAAAAACGATTCATTAAAAAAATGTGTACTCATTTCATGTCATGTTTCATCTTCTAAAAATGTATCAAAAAATATTATAGGAATAGTATAGGTGCCATTTTTAAGGTTGTCATTGTTACGTGTGTTTGTTAAGTGCTGCAAACAGATAAACTTTATTACTTTTGTAGTACATTCATTATATTAGTAGAAGTTCTATATTTACAATCAATGCAGTTCGTCTCAACAACGTCAAAATACCTATATGTTTTTTTTATTTTTTTAGAAAAAGCGCGTCAATATTATTTTCCATTATCCATCTTCCAATTATTAAAAAGCAATACATCCTCAGCTTTCCGGTTTAACGCGATCGAATAATATAAATTTATCGACGTCCAATCCGGCCCTGTGCCCATGAATCTCCAACATCCTGCCAGGGCCGCACTCAATTAGTCATTTGTGTCAAAATAATGTGAATCACTTAAAATAATCGGATATATTGGTTCGAATGACGTCACTAGAGCAGGACGGAATGATTGGGATTAATCTTTATGTCTATTCTTACGAGATGTGAGAAAATTTGGTATATTTATTGAAGTAATTTGCATATGCATATTAGCTACTTCAATTTCTAAAACTTTTGATTTCATAATGAGAAGACAAATAAACACATCATTTCAGGTAATATTTATTACCATTTTCAAAATGAAAAGAAGTTTGAATTTAATTTAATATTTTTGCGAAATTTAAAAGTTGTTACTTTTTTGCATAATCCGATTTTTTAGTTCATTACAATAAATAATGAAATTTCTTTCAAACGTAAGTAAATATCTCATACGCTTTGTCCAATTTAATTTTTACGATTAACATTTCCTGTATAAGTATATCTGCATTTACTTATTTATATCACATAAATCTAGATTAATCGATGACATCATCGATCGCGATCTCTAATCCGGATCGAATGAATCGACCGTTTTTTAACACGGCGCGTCACTGCCCACGCGCAGAAAGTGGTGACCTCTTTGAATTATTGAATATTAAGGTTTTATAGGAGCGCTAAATTGTCTTTTTTACCGTGATATTTTAACTGATAGCGCAAAACCAAAGGGTATTTTAGAGTGTAGAGTTCGCTTCTGAATCTTCGCTCTTGTTCTCAATACACCTAAGTTATAATTATAATTTATCTGGAAATACAGAGGAATGAAGCAGTTATAATAATAAGTAAAAAAAAACTTTTTTAATAATATTTGTAGAAGACTGTGTTTTTAAAACTGACAATCTCACTAATAAGATCAGTCAAATTAATCAAATTAGGCCGACCTGGGCCAGAATCGACCTGGACCAGGACATCATGGAAATCCATGCAAGAGCCATAACGCACTTTCGGAACAATAGTGGCCTAATTCAAAATTTCAGCTTTCAAACTTCAAGTCATAAAGGGGTTTGGGTAAAAGTGTTGTCATTTGTAAAATTCATACATTTTCAAGGTGAGCGGCCATTCGTAAAAGTGACAAATTATGATAGAATTATTCAAAATAAACATATTTTATTATTTAATGTAACACTCTTAAGTGCATCGGAGCTGAGATATTTAAATATTCATGCTTGGGCGTACTTTTGTATTAAAAACTGAACACTTAAATCTTTAAAATCTCCGCTCCGATATTATTTAACGCCGTAAATTATATATATCTATGTGTATTTAGAGGTCCTCTAAATAACTATGTAAGAATCATCCGTGGCCGCTGAAAAAATAAATGACAATATTCTTCAAACAAATTTACCCAATGCCCTTTATTATTATAGAGACCTAACTCGAAATTTACAATTTCTGACTTAGGTCACTATTGCAATAAATTGTTCTGAAGGTGCGAATGTTCAGCAGTGGACGACTAGCTCAGAAAAAGAAGAGGAAATAAGTCCAAAGACGGATCTGCTATGAACCATTGTATTGTCACTTTTCGGAATTAGTGGAAAGAGACTGCTACGGTCAAAGAGGTTCAGTGAGTCAATAATAGGTCAATATATAGTTTTTGTCGTTGGAAGTTAAAAAGCATCGTTTTAGCATCACTGTCATGTTATAACAAATCGCGCATTATAGTACGATCGGCCGACCGGCCCCGATCGGCAGCCAAACACGCTCACTGATTATGAGTTACGGGCTTTTGATAAATACGGCGGTTTGTTTCTTTTGGATTTGTGTAAATATTGTGAAGGCTAATGCTGTTTTAAAATGACTTATAATAATATAACAATAAGTTTTTGTAAATTCTTTTTTTTTGTAAAAAGTTTTTATTTGATTCTTTTTACCTAATGAAAAGGTGCTCAAATAAAGATAGGTATTATAATTTCAACAATATTTGGCTTTGTATGTATAAAGTTTGTATATAAACAAAATCAATTAAAAGAGTAATTTTATAAGCTATAGTCATGTATAAATTCTATTTTTTTTAAATTGATGTGACGTCAACGTACTATCGGCTAAATAGAACTGATCCAACATAGACCTGTGTCACCGTGACATTTAGATTGACATTTGTTACGATTTTATTTGTAACGTCACTGTGACATGGTTATATGATAGGTCAGGGGGCCATTTAGCCGATAATACATTAGTTGGATTGCCACTTCGTGAATTGAATAATATTTATTTACAAAACATACATACATACATACATTAAATCACGCCTGTTTCCCAGAGGGGTAGGCAGAGACCACTTCTTTCCACCTGCTACGATCTTGACAAATCTCTTTCGCTTCTTCCACATTCATACATCGAGTCATGCATGCACGTCGGTTTCGGGTACTTAAGATACGGCCCTTTTCCAGTATTTCTCCGATTTGATTCGAAAAAGTACGCCTAGGTCGGCCCCTTCCGACCCTCCCACTCACTTTTGCTCTGTATATCTCTTTCGTCAATCTTCTTTCATCCATCCTTTCCAAATGACCGAACCATTGAAGCATGCCCTTTTCAATCTTAGTCACTACGTCTTCTTTTAGTCCACATTTCTCTCTGACCTTTTCATTCCTTACTCTATCAATCAGTTTCACACCACACATACTACGCAAAGAGCACATTTCAACTACACATACAAAACAAAACATTTTCAATAAAAACCATACATTTTCATTAATACCATAAATACAAATTATAAAAAAAAGATTACATATAATATGACGTATTTGTGATTTATGTGATGAATAATGTTTTTTTTCGGACACGCGTGTGAATAATAAGTTTATGTAGGTACCTATAGTAAACACTGGTCAAGTTTCAAATCGCAAACTCTCACTTACGCTGTTTTACTACGGAGAAAAAAGGTAGTAAATAATAATAAGGCGCTTTTGCACAGTGTTGACTGTGCGTGGGCGCCGGTGTCGATTGCTTCTGACGTTTATGCATATTTTGATTTATGCCGTTTTGAATTTTGGAATTTGTGGGGCAACACAATAGTCAGTGCGATTGTGAATGAAATATAACATGCAAAAATTATCCGTGCGAGCGTTGCGGCCAAATTTATATTCATTATAAGTTATACTACATAAAAACTCCTAAATTAATAGCTAGGTATTTAGAAAAATCCAAAAAAAAATACTGAATAAATCCCGGATTAGATGATAAGAGTTTTATTTTTATTTTAATGCTCTAATTAAGGAATTACTCATCTAGTACCCAAAGTCAATTTTTGTTATTGTTACCGCGAAATAAATTTAATTCTTTATTCTGAGTTTTCAGAATATTTGTCTAATTATATCAATCATCACTCAAATTTGGAAATTATCCCGAAAATTGTTATTCTATGATTCACCTGCAATATTGTAACACGATATAACGTTACACATACATAGTTTAATATTTAATAATGATAGCACCATCACGTTCTCTATTTCACTTTGTTCCCCACATAGATGCTATATCGTAATCATATCATAAACGAAGTGCGATTGTTCTTATTCACTTGACAATAGAGCCACCATATCGTCATCAATATCAATAGTTTTTAGAAGCAAGAAGGGCTAGCCAAAAAAAAAAAACATCGATCTAGTGTAAAAAAACTTACCACGAGAAAATACCAACTAAACTATAAAAACAAAGAAAAAAGAAAACCAGTGAGATAACGCACAACATATTATAATATACTATGCTAAATCTAAATATAAAAATCCAATTAAAACTATTTCTTATTTCGCTCATACGTTTTGAACAATGACAAAATCACACAACCAATTTATGAGTCATAACTTTCATTCACATAATAAATTAAAATTATAACAAACACTTGGGTGGCGAGATCAAAGACGTACAGACAAACGGAGTAACAGACGTTAAGCCATTATCACCATAAACAACAGATATTCTAATAAAATTAACAAAATTGTTACTGAATAGTCAGCTTTAGGTAATGTAGTGCGACATGGCTACTAAATGTTGTCACTTGGTTAAGCATGAAGAAATGAAAAGTGAATTCCAAGTGACAAAAATGTAATTCAATGCACAAACCATTTTTTTTTTTTTATTTGCTTGTGATCTTTATACAGTTAGATAAGGTTTAGACATGACGATTGTAACATTAGATCGGTTGAATTTATTGACTTTTAGTAAGTGTATAATTCTGGGAACCTAGTGAAAAAGGTATAAGTAAGTCGACTTAACTTGTTCTACAAAAAGGTCTATACATGAACGGAGTATCTAGACTTAAACCCTTTTTCACTTGATCTTCAGGAGACTTACAACCATTTTCAATAGGACCCAAGAATTAATCTTTTAGGATAACTCAAACAGCATGTCTACGCAAAATAATGATCCCAATACGAACATATTTCTTATGTCTTGAAAGGGACTTTGTCGCTGCGGACCACAAAGTTACGGACATTATTTCTATAATATTCTAAAATAGTCTCAATCGTTATTATTCAGTTTATATTCGTGTTTTCCATTATTATAATAAAATGAACAGTTCCACAGCTGATTACACGATTTAATTTGTCCTTATCATTTACTAGCGACCCGCCCTCGCTTCGATTCGGTTTATGTTAGCTTTTTGAAACACGCGTACATAATCCTACATATAAAACTTCCTCTTGAATCACTCTATTTATAGCTGAAAACTGCATTAAAATCCGTTGAGGAGTTTAAAAGATCAAAGCGAACAGACAGGAGAAGCGACTTCATTTTATACTATGTAAAGATAAAGATGTATCAATCAATTGACTACTTTAAATGGATAAAAAAAAAAAATGCATAGCAAATGTCTAAACTGTAAAAGTATCATAGACAACTCGATTAAACAGTCACAAAGTAAATCGAAAACAACGAGTAACTCAGCTGGACACAGTCCAATACACATGAACAATTTTCTCGAACGTCATTCTATTTATAATGATTAAATTGAGACTTAAGCGCTAATTAAGGGTACAGCCGGCCACAAATATATTAACACGGACCCAAAATTATTGCTCCAGTCACTTTGCTCTTTTACTATTTTATTTTGCTGTATGAAAATGTCACATACCACAAAATAAGATTCTTGATTGAATGATATTATTCTAAATACAGCACAAAATTATAAATGCCCTTGAATTTTGTATCACGACTCAGTTGTTCCCACAGAATAAAGACTAAAGGCATAGAAACCGTACTAAATAAGCAGAAAATACATTAGGTATAGTTCACTTCTTTTTACTTATGGTTTTCATAGTGAGTTGGAAAGAGATGAATCTATAGCTGTTCTTTCGTTATTTGGTACATCGTCACAAGTAAGACGTGATTTGGACCTATAAGCCCCTAAAGTATTTAGACCTATAGATAAGGAAAGACAAATCCTTCCTATAGGAAGGACAAACAAGTCCCTGTGTAAAACCTTGTGATAATGACAGTTAAAGAAAAAAAACAGCCTTCTTTTGGTTTGTTTTTTCTCATGTAATACGTAATCTAAAAAGTAGAGAAAGATAGCTGACGCAAATTACGTCTTATAGTCCGGTTTCTATGCTATATGTTCTTATTCTGTGGTTGTTCCAATTTGTCTTGAAGGAACAACAAAAAACTGGAAACAGTACTCGCGTATCTAAAAAAAGGCAAGTACACAACAACAAAAACCGTTTATCTAAAGCTTATTTGACAAAGTTGGTATGAAAAAACAAACAATTCTACAACTAATAACAGTCAAAAAAGTTTAATAACCTTTACTAACTGTACCAAGTCATAGCGCTTGTTATTATAGCTAACACTGTCATAATTTTCGTTGTCATAATTGCAGATGTACGAGGATTTGTTATAATTAACGGTGGTTTCCACTGAGTCATAAATTTCTAGAGACTTGTTACCTAATGAGTTACAGAGAAAGAAAATGTCCAATTAGAGATACTGAAGCCAATGCTGGATATTCTTTAGGAAAAGTAAGGAAATAAATGTTCGTCAATTGTGAACAGATTAAAAAATATATTTTTTTATTTACCAGGGTTGTATAACGACATTTAATATTATTGTAATGCATTGTTTAATATTAGAGTAGAATTAAAGCAAAGTTGATTTAGTTTTGTCTTCTGCATCAATTAGACAATGACAAGAACTACCCTGGGACTGGGAGTTTTCGATTTGTACTATAAAAACTATAATTGTTGCTTTAAATTCAACAGTAAACTACATGTAGATAAATCAAACTCCTTAAATCTGTAATGAACAATCAACATTTCTCTTTCACGTTTGAACTTTAACATAAAATCAGCAAGTTCCTTGCAAAACCGCAAATATTATGCAAAAAATATGACTTTGTCACGTTTTAAGCAAACTTGTGTCACGAATAAGGCAAGCATGGGAATTATTTAACAACCAAATTCACGAAAAAGCAATATTTGTGTGATTAGCTTAAGTCTTGAAAGTTTTCTATGATGTATTAGTTTGTACTTATTTAGAAAAAAAATTAGTAGGGGACAATGTCACCACCAATTGACCTAGTCCCAAACTAAGCTCTAGTCTCGTACTTTGGGTACTAGACAACTATATAAATACTAAATATATAAATAAAGGTCAATCTCTTGGCTTAAAAAACTTTATAAAAAAAAGCTCGCGTATACGAAGGATGTTAATATGACGTGTTTTGTATGAGATTGAAATTCAGTATTTTATTATTTACACATTTAGGGAACTTATACAAAAAATAGAGATAAATAAGACAATTTGCGAGTAATGTAGGTAGGTATGTAATGTAAAGTAAAATAAGACAAGTTTAAAAAAAAACTAACACCACAGGGCCCGTATTATGGTCGCCTTTATCGCGGTGGATAAAGCTTCCGTCACTCTCGCACTTACATACTGGTCAGAAAGTGACAGATGTTTTATCTACGCTTATCTACGTCGATAAACACGACCATAATCGGCCCGCTGCATTGTTTTAAATATATCAAATAATAGTAGTTTACGTGACGGTTGCGTAATGCCAATTACGCAGAGTCGCGTACAATATTTTATCTACACACATATTATAAGTACTCTAAGATGGGTTCAAAAGCCGAAAGGCAAATGACCAGCATTACCTGTGGTAGTAGGTGACAGCGATGACAGCTGTGACGTAATTTCGAATATTGTAAGGTAATAAGATCCAAATTTGGAACATCTTCCAAAATTAACAGCTCTCATCGCTGTCACCTACTACCACAGGTAATACTGGTCATTGCCAACGGATTTTGAACGCATAATAGAGGACTTATGATATGTGTGTAGATAAACCCAATTCTATAATTATCCGTCACAATTTGTTTTCTTAGGCCAATGCTTCTATGGAGACCTGGCATTGTTCTTTAGTAGGTTTATCGTTGTCTAGTAGTCAGAGATGGGCAAAATCTATTCGAATGACGAATAACGAATAAGAATAACCAAATTATTCGCGAATAACGAATGGAATTCTCGAATGATTATTCTTATTCGAATAAATTATCCGTTGAATAATTTATTCGTTGAATGAATTGCCACGAATAATTATTATGTACCTACCGGAATACCTGCTCAATTTTTCTCTAATAAATTATTAAATTATGAGTTATACGAAAAGTAGGCGAATGATTCATTCGTGGATAACGTATTCGCGAATAAATCATTCGCAAATAAATTATTCAACGAATAAATTATTCGCGAATAAAAATATAACAAATTATTTTTTATTCGAATAAATAATCATTCGAATAATACCCATCTCTGCTAGTAGGTACCCGTAGTTCAAGTTATGAGATTAGTTTAGGATGTCAATTTTTGTGAGATCGTCTCATGTATGAGTTTGTTGTTGAACTATAACAGATAAACCGACACACCTTCACATAATTATCATTTGTATAATTTCTCATAATTTATCTTACGACCAGTATTGATTCACGCTCAATACCATAATTCAATATAAAATATTTGTCCTTTGCAATAACTTCGATACAAACACAAAAACGACATTCAATAAAATTAGCATAGCCCGAGTTCAGAGAAAAACCGCCTTTATTGATAACCAATATAAAGATTTAAAGGTTAAATTGGCATGTGTGATGGTGCAAAAGTATGAAAAGCATAAACAAATGGGCCCAGCATGGTGTATCCCTATCTCATGTCTTAATTTGTACTGTGAAGGAGTTGAATATAAATAATTTAAAAACAATGAACGACGTACAACACTACCATATTGTGTTTACCAACATTAGGCTATAGAGAGTCTAGAATTGGCTTTTCGAAATGTTTTCTGTTTTTTACTAAAATCATACTAGTCAAAAATTATAAAGGTAGCCAGAGTTAGACGGAACGCTGCTCTCACGACGAGCTTGAATATCAGTTGTTGCAAGAATCCTGTCATTAACCCACCACATAATCAATCGCAAAAAGGGTAACTGGAAGAGATCCCTTAAGTGGATTTATTCGCCTTTACCTTTTTACTTTCGTTTTTCTGTTTGTTTTATTAGTTTGTTATTTTCTTTTTGTGCAATAAAGAGTTTACATACATACATATATACCTACATACATGCATAAAAAAGACGCATTAATAATGGAGACATTAACAACTAAAATCAATACACGTGAGTGTAGATAAGTTGAATTCTACATAATATTAAGCTAAAGACTTTCAAAAACCGACAATATGTATGGAATGAATATACGACCATACGGCGGTTTACGTCAATCCTATATTTTTCTTTAATTAGAGTCCTTAACGTTCTCAAAATGCATATTGCTTGACGCTCACTATACACATATGTCGACTATCTTCCAATTCATTTCGATGGTAAAACTCTCCAAAGAAAGCCTGTAGCTGATGCGAGTCTAGTTTTCAACATAATTGCCTGTTTTGGTACTTTAAAAGAAATCACTATTCTGTCTATGCCACTAGTCGCTTGACACGCAAGGTGTAGTACATTCTGCTTTTGCTTCTTAAATTCCCATTATAGAGACATTAGTTTCTAAAATTATTCGGCATTTCTATAACTTTCGTGGTCCACGACACACCAGCGCGCTTTGACACAAACAGTTGGATCTAAAATCGTAAAGCACCGGCCGTATCGGATTGCCGCAGCCGCCTGCATGCTAATACAGATCTCTTTCTTCGAATTGTTCTTTGAATTTATCTATTAATAGTTACTTTGGTTTATCAAGAGTTGAAAGGCTTGGATTATTTGCTAGAACTATTGATTCTTTAGTTCGAAAATTAACGTCTGCTAATTTAGGAGACCTTTATATTGGATGCGTTCCCAAGGCTGCCAAATGGGACCCTATTGCTACTGTCATAACTTTAAAGCGGTGTATCTTTTGTACGGGTGTCCCTCGGAATCCCTAACAACGTTTGTCCTAACACATCATTTGTCCGAATTTTCATTTGCCCTAAACTGTTTTTCAGATGAGTCTGGCAACTTTTTAAGTTTTACAATTATATCTGCAGTTCGATTAGGTTAGGGTTGTATTATAACAACACTAAAAAGGTTTAAAATTTAAGCGGAAATGGCTTTAGGATAAACGAAAATTCGGACAAATGATGCATTAGGACAAATGACGATAAGGGATTCCATAGGGGAACCCTTTTGTACTGTTATATAAAACCGGTCGTTTTTTAATAGAGAATAAATTACTAGCTTTTGCACACGACTTCGTCCGCGTAGAAGTCGTTTATCGCTGCTCCCTCGGGAACTGTCCAATTTTCCGGGATAAAAAATATCCTAAGTCCTATTCCAGGACCTAACCTATATGTTTGCCAAGTTTCATCCCGATCAGTTCAGTGTTTGAAGCGTGATTGAGTAAAAAACATCTAAACATCCAAACATTCAAACTTTCTCATCTATAATATTACTAGCGACCCGCCCTCGCTTCGCTCCGAGTTATGTGAATTTTCTGTAACACTCTTAAATAAACCAAAATTTATTATACATAAAAACTTCCTCTTGAATCACTCTATCTATTAAAAAAAATCGCATCAAAATCCGTTGCATAGTTATAAAGATCTAAGCATACATAGGGACAGACAGACAGCGGGAAGCGACTTTATTTTATACTATGTAGTGATAAGATATTATGTATAACGTCAGTTTTTTTGTAGTGTTTTTTTGTTATTGTTCTACAATCAAACCATACAAGCGTTGGCCAATTTAAAGTACGGAAACCTCGCTTAAAATATATACCTATAAGTAGTTCCTGTCCGGCCTTTTAGGAGTTACTGTTACCTATTGCCATTTAGGCGTTAGGGTTGCGTCGATGCGCTTCGCTAGATACTTAATACAAGGCACACACACCCTTATACCTTTATTTGAAGACTAACTAGTTAATAAATACTTTGTCTCGGTATACGAGTCCAACTCACACTTGGCCGGTTTTTAAGTTGACTTGTCACAGGGCAATAAAATCTTCAAAGTTTAATATGGGAACTATGATAGTCTCAATGCAATTGCCAAGTAAATTGGAATACTTGAACGATTTCCCTTTACGATTCTCGAGTCATTGACTTTATAATACCCTCCTACACTACTCAGCAAGATTAATAGCTACCCCATCCCACTATTTTATTGCACTTTGAGCATAAAAAGTGCCGCCGACATTTTATATTTAGCAAGATATGGCAATGATTGGAGATAAAGATATGACAGGTTTGTGTGAATCCAATCCTTTCATGTTTATTTGCAAATTCATTACTGAGTCACTGTTTAAATATGATTGTTTATTTTTTATTGTTTTTGTTAAAACAACGCTTACTATGCTTAAGAATTAATTGAAGTTTCAAAGTTGATTCTAGTTTGGCTTTGTATAACAATTCATTTAAGTAAACCTTTGACATCAGTTAACTTGATCTGGCCCTAGCTGATGATAGACACTTTGTATCAAGGATAATTGATTAGTAATTCAATTATTTCATTCAGAAATACTTGTGTATGTATTTTTTTATTATATTTTACATGGTTCTATGTTAGTTCAACCAATAGTTGGTAATATTACGGATAATTTAATAAAAAAAAACATGTGTGTCTTAGACTTAAGACAACATAGTCTTGAGTCTTCATAGAAGTGCGTGTGCTTCTGTTTAGTAGACAAGAGAAAATTATATAATTACCCCCTTACTAATAAACGTTAAGTAACGGTGGTATAGCTATACAATGTTTTGTCCTTATCTGTCATTGTGTCATTTGAATTTGACAGATAAGGACAAAACATTGTATAGCTATACCACCTTACTCAACGTTTAATAGTAAGGGGTAGTCTTTAAACGAACAATTTGCCCTCGCGTGTGATATGCATGGTCTTATTTCTCTAATAAGTCCATGACGATTATCTATAAATAACTCGACATTTGCGAAATATGTTACCACGCCCTCTATTCTACGGGCTAGAAACCATATTGCCTTTGATATGATATCGTGTTGACAACGTTTTGATAGCTCTTATTTACTTGACAGTAATGGCAGCTGATAAGAAAACAACACTATGATTGGCAATAGAGATGGGCAATTTTTTTTTGAATGACGAATATCGAATAAGAATAACCAAATTATTCGCGAATATCGAATGTAATTCTCGAATGATTATTCTTATTCGAATAATTTATTCGTTGAATGAATTGCCCCGAATAATTATTATGTACTACTTATTATACCTGCTCCATTTTTCTCTAATAAATTAATAAATTATTCGTTATTCGAAAAGTAGTCGAATGATTCATTCGTAGATAAACTATTCGCGAATAAATCATTCGCATAAAAATATTACGAATTATTTTTTATTCGAATGATTATTCGAATAAATAATTATTCGAATAATGCCCACCTCTGATTGGCAATATGATTTTACCGAGTTTAATAGAGGCCCTGGATTGAAAGCTTTACCTAGAATAGACTATCATGGAAGCATTCCTTAATATTCCTGGCTCAGTTTGATTGGTCATTTAAATTCATTGAGGAGGTTGTTTTGACATTATGAGTAGGGAATGCAAATAACCGGTTATAACCGGTTTTAATCGGTTATTTTCATACGAAAATGGCTAATAGCCGGTTAAATCGCATTGCCTAATTATGAGCCGGGAGCTATTGAAGCGACGCAATGTATAACGAAAAGTCTACTATTGCGCAATGAAACGAAGGCTTTAAGATTAGCAAAACATTCGTAATCAAATATTAAAAAGCCTCAGAACCACTATCACGAGGCATGTTAAAGTTTACCTCCTTATTCCATAAAAAAATAGAACATCCACGCACAAAATAACAACAAAGCAATCACAACCTATGATCTGTTTTCATAGTCAAACAGCGTAACAACTAAATTTATTTATAAAAAACTATCGTAACTTTGCGCACACGCGTTTATGCATGCGCGTGCGATCGTATCGCGCAGATGAAAGGTGACCGGTGATTTCTTGGCTAATGCGGTGAATTTTAACTAGACTTGTTTATCTGGAGTAACTTGAAAATTGGCCAATGAGGGCTTAGTTTCTATTTGTTTACCAAGAGGTTTGCCATTAACATTACAAATAGTTACAGTATAAGTTCCGAAAAATAGTAGAATTTTACAATAAACAAATTGCATTAACAAAAAAAATTATATCATGTTTCAAATCGACCAGAGCAGGGCTGAAAAGATGGCCTACCGAAAACTGACATTGTACTTTCATACTATTCTACTAAATGAATCTATATGGACAAGAAATCATTTTAAAATTTTAGACTTTCAGCTTGCCAAACCTTTTCAACATCACTTGTGTGTGTTAGGAGGTTTACTTGTACGTTCGAGTCATATATTAAAGGTTTTTTTTTTTTTAAATCACTTTTTTTATTGGTAAAGGTTAAACTCCGAAACAAGTAAACCCAGTGAAAATCACTTTAAAGATGTCCAAGAACTAATCTGATGATTAAGGTGGAAGGTGGCCGCAATATTATCGCCGCTGTACTTAGTTTTAATTAAAATAAATAAATATCAGGGGACAATGTCACACCAATTGACCTAGTCCCAAACTAAGCTCTAGGCTTGTACTATGGGTACTAGACAACGATATAATTACATATATAGAAAAATATATACTTAAATACAAAGAAAACATCGATGACTCAGGAACACATATTCGCGCTCATCACACAAATATCTGCCCTTACCGGGATTTGAACCCAGGACCGCTAGCTTTGTAGGCAGGGTCACTATCAACTAGGCCAGCGCGTCGTATTTTCAGTATAAAGCGTATATAACGACATAAGGTACTCATCACTCTTCTCGCTCGCTCATCGCAAGTTTTAACTAGTTAAGTTTAATTCAAACGACACAAAGTGTAGTTGATATTTTTTTTAAAGATCCTTGACATGTAAAACATCTGCATATATTACACAAGTCTGTTAGTTTTGTCATAAAACGGTGCAACAGACGATTTTTAAGCCAGCATCAAACCAGAAACCGTCACACCACTAACATTGTATTTATAATCCGTTTTAAGCATAATTCATTTGTAAATAAATACCTCTCCCGACCTCACACAATTCAATTTTATTCAAAACCAATAAAACAAAAATATAAGTAAGTGTTACTGAGCTATATCTCAACGCGTCCGTCCGTCCAAGCAAGCTCATAACTCCTATATTTATGTCTTACTTTGGTGTTTTCCATTGTAAAACATCGTAAGTGCATCACCCTTTTAAGCACTTACGCCATTATTATATTTAAACTTTTTCCTCCGCAAGCTGAAGTGTGATGGAATAAGGGTGTAAGTGAGTTTGTGTTGTGTATGCGCTTGCGTCGTTTTTGATGTTAAGATCAAATGAAGCTCCTGGGTAAGGATTAAGTTACATAAAGTGATTGTTTATGTGTCTGATCGGTTTCTGTGTTTACTAACTGTGTAGATACTTGCTTTGACAAAGTAGGAGAGAGTTACCGTTTTTACTGTAAAAGGATATTTTTTATGAAACTTAATAATTAAGAGAAAATTAAAAGTAAAAACAGATCAAGTGCTAGTTGGAGTCGCGCACTGAGGGTATTAGGTTTGGTAGGAAAGTATTATTGTTATTTAATAATGCCTAGTTAATCTGCGCTGGCACAGAACCCTTGGTGTGCGAGTTGGTTTTTAAGGTTTCAACTTCCAATAGTTATAATTATTAAATTAACCGCTTGTATATTTTACCGTTTTCACGATTAAAAAAAACGTTTCTTGTATAGAAACCCAGTTTATTTGCTAAGTTTCTATATTTTAGATTTTTTAGGAAACCCCTGTAATAAATAACACACATTAAAAAAATCAATACGCTATCATATACATTTCAAAAGATACAGATCTTTATAGTTATGACAGACAGACGGACAGACGGACAAACCCTCTGACAACCCCTTTGACACCTCTCGGATATTACGGGACCCTAATAAACGGATGCTATGAATTAGGTTGAGAAAGGTACATTTAAAATTAAATTTAGGACTTTAGAACCTGATGATTGTACGTACCGGGACGACGATAACTTTCCAAGTTGTGATTGGTACCTTATTATACAGACAGAGATCATAAAAAACCTTTATGATTTTAACCACATTATGATTTTTAAACAAAACACTTTATTTAATTAGCAAATACGTTTCTTGCTACACATAAGCATTCTCAAATACGAACCTGATTTGACCGTAGTTAAAAGTATATACAAAAAAAAGGTAAAACATTAACATTCAACACACAAAGGCGGTCAATTTCACATAATACTCAGTAAAACAATAACCAGCGCTATAAAACCATAAATTAATCTAACATAACCACTTCTTTGTCTCAAAAACTACCCGTATAACGTTACAAGTCGGTCACGATCTCGTTATTCAAAGAACTAAAGCTACCTAATAATAACAAAATGGCCGCCGGTTCTATGAAGAGATAAATACAATTACAGACTCCTGTTTCCAAAAATCTTGCATGTATACTTTTATCTGTCATCAAATTACTTTATTTGATGTTTTTACATATCACTGTCATCTACCACTTTAATTTTACTAACAGTAAAAACGTTTACCACCTTATTGTTATAACTTAAAGCTCAATTTTGACGTGTTTTTGTTTTTTTACCTGATAGTTTAATGTGGTATTTTGTAAGATAGTTGGTCACGAATAAAACGGCTGGCCGTTGGCTTTTTACAAGGTGATTTTATAACGCAAAGTTAGTAATGCTGGCGAGAAAACCAAGAACTAAATCTTTTACTTAATAATCAAGGAAACAATTTGAAAATTGCGTCATTTTTACTAGCATAAATAAGTTTGTCAAGATTTTCACTTGTACAGTCACAAGATTAAATTTGGTATCCACGTTAGGTTCAAAGTCAATCTGATATTCTAGAACAATAAGGTCGAGTTTCCTAAAAGTTACAAATGACTTGACATCTCTAATGACATTGACGACTTCAAGCAATATTTTTTTGAAATGGGTCCCGAATTAACGCTCGCGACCGTACAGGCCAGTCTTTCTAATTGCCATGGAAAATTGACTCTATGTGGAGAATGTGGCACTGAATCTGTAAGCCGACACGCCATTTTGATTTTAGGGCGTTTCTCAGAAAGATTGTACCTAGTTAAGGACTAAAGTTAAGAAACGTTAACTTTTCCGCTGCGTTACGAAAATTAGTCGTACATTTTATATACCACCCTCAACGCCAATAGGGTATTTGCCTGATATTAAATTTCATATATTAATTTGGATAATATATCAATATACGTAGTATGAAAAAATAATTCAAAATCAAATTTGAAATTGGTAATAAAATAAAAAAGTTAGTCTTTTAAAGTTTTTTGTCTATCTCTTTCTCACGAAACGATGTTTTGCATATATGAATTCATATAGCGGTTGAGTCGTATGACGTCATATTACTGTATTTTCCTCTCTGTCTAGCTAAAGCAGGTTTTAAACATTTATATCTTTCTTATTTTTAAAGATATTAAATAGTAGATTGTACAACTAGGGTCTAAAATAAGCCATACTTAGTAGCACGAGATGGTTATTTTCCCGAGCAAAGCGAGGGAAAATTGTTCGAGGGGTACCTAATATGGCTTTTAGACCCCAGTAATACACTCTACTTTTCACTTCGATTGCGAGAAAATAAAAACATTACCTATACAAAGGTAAAAAATTAGCAAAGATAGCACCACATATTCTACGGCGAAAATATTGTTTTAATTTGGCGGCATGTTTTTTTTTTCAAAAGTACTTTAACACAGATACAAAATATAGATACCGCAAATAAACGCCACTGACCGTGTGAGTATTTAGCGCTTCAAAGCGTTGCACAATCGATTTAATCATATTTTAACGATTGTAAAATAGGGACTAAAAAACACCGAATGTTTTGAGAAATTAATTCTGTTCCCTGATTGGTCGATTTTAATATAGCTGTATTCTGGTTGGTTCATACCAAATACAAAGTTTTTGTTTAAAGAGTTAATATAGTTAAAGAGTATGCGTACGAAAAAGAACCTAACGTTCCGATTGACAGTCGATGTGTATTGTGATAGGTTGATTTAATTTGGTGAAGTATTTTGATTGGTCAAATTAAAATGTTTTGTACAAATAAATCATTCTATTTTCCATTTCATATTTTCCCTAGGCGAAATATGAATATAATGTATTCTCTAGGGTTTACATGTACTACTTGAGTCTCGCTTGATAAGTCTAATATGACACACTTTTTGAGCATGAGAAGTGAAAAAACTATTTATACTAGGCTATTCGGAAGGTAAAAAAGATTCAATTTAAATACTAAAAAAAAATTAGGCAAATACCCTATTAGAAGTATCTCAAATTCAATAAATGAAGCAGATACAATCCTTACGCATTAGTAATATGCTTGGACTTGCTACAGTAATTTTGTCTGAGATACCACCATTTGTCTTATAGCAGTATAGCAAATTTTCGTAACGCAGCGGAAAAGTAAACTAGGTATAATCTTTTTGAGAAACGCCCTTTAATGGTTTATAAGTCATATTTTTCGGTTGGATAAACTGTAATTTTGTGGACTGTACCTTAAATAGCTGGTCCTTTGCTTTTTCCTTAA
This sequence comes from Acleris literana, assembly GCA_946894065.1. Lineage (NCBI taxonomy): Eukaryota > Metazoa > Arthropoda > Insecta > Lepidoptera > Tortricidae > Acleris > Acleris literana. The sequence goes on from OX335687.1 coordinate 4,540,109, forward strand.
TCCTTGCCAATATTATAAATATCAAGCCAGCAAAGTTATTATTAGCTAGGTATTAGTTAGCTAAACTGATTTGAATGAAATTTGGTAGGTATGGAGCCAGCTTGAACCCGTGGAAAGCATATAGGGTACTTGTTAGCTTTATGAGAACCTGTGGCCAGTTTCAAGAAATTACAAGTGGAACTCTCTTTCTAGTAAAAGGAGTTAGAAAGAGACTTCCGCTTGTAATTCGTAACTTGTAGCTTCGTGAAACGGGCCTCTGATGATAAAGTTTTACATTTATTAGTTCTAATTATACCACTTTATTAAAATACACAAAATGCGCAGAGTTAAAATAGATCAAAATAATCACAATCAAAATTATTGAGATCTATTAAGTCTGCGCGTTTGGTGTATTTTATGGTGGTATTATTGTAAATTACATCCATAATCCTCTTAAACTCGAAAACTAAACTTTATATTTAAGCATATTTATTTTTTTATATTAAAACGGTAAAAACACGAAACATCGAGTTTGTAATAAAATATCTAAATAATTCGCACCAACTAATAAAAAAGCTTCAGGGAATTTTCCCCAAAACAAAAAGTACGATTGTAAAATATCCTCTCCCTCGATCAAAGGCGAAATTATAAAATATTTAAAAACAAACAAATAAAAAAATCTCTCGCATACTTCTTTCATTTCAGTTGAATTCTCGGCAACACAGCAACCCTTTTTGTTTTAAGGGAAAAGAATAGCCGAAACAATACATAGGATTTTTTTGATGCCCCTTCTGTTAGAACGGGAGTGGAGATAGAAAAATCGTTTCAAATTTGTCTCAATTCTCTCATTATTCTCAACCAGTAGGCAGAATTATGTAGTTCTATGGCAACAAAAATCGCTGTATTAAAATTTATCTGTAGACATTTTTCAAATAAAAATATTAAAGCCATTTATGTTGTTAAGTTTTTTTAATAAAAGTAATTAGGTACAGCTACTGGTAGCTTTTGTTTTTATAACTCAAGTACATTTTTTCCTGAATCATTACGATTGTTTTCTTCTGTTGGCAATTTATTGAGAGGCACTAATATTTTAAGGTACAATATTAATCTAATTTTTGTCAAGCTTTAATCCTTTATTTTGTAGCCCAGAAAAATAACATAACAGTCTTTTTATACTCTCCTTTGCATCACATTTCGCACTGCGGACCATCATCAAGACGAATTTCCTGGTTTTGCTTCACAACGTCTTACCAAATTGTGCGAAATATCCACACCCAGCTCCCGTTCCTCAGTACCATCGTGTGTTAATTGTTTGTTCTTCATTATTTTCGCCTTCAATTGCCCCTTTGTCTCCATTCTTTCATTCCGCATTATTTTGAGTCCACAAACCGATTCCGTTGCCGTGAAAGCCGAGTTTCCTTGCGCAAAATAGACAACTACAGTAGAAAACAGAGATAGGACTCGAACTTGCACTATTCCTTATAATAGACATTGCAGAATTATTTGTTCTCTTGTTAATTTTAGCTGAGTAAAGAGATGTTAGGATCATGGGATCTGCCACAACAACTTTATTACTCAAGACAAAGACACACATATTTCACGTTACTGTCCATCCTTCTTTATCCTGTCTTATTCTTCAGCCTACTCCAAGCACAGTGTTCGCATGTGCTGCGGTGTGGGGACAAGACAAACAGTGAAACTACTCTTCATATTGTCTTTATATTTCAATCCTATCTTACAATAATATCATCAGCTCGTTTTCTTGCCTTGATTGTCTGTTAGGTTCCATTTTCTGCAATCGATTTAAAACTAACTTTTCGATAAGCTAGACTTTAAATTATACGCTCAGATCTGACATGACTACTATAACATATTAATATATAGATATTATTTAATATCGCCAGGAGAGTTTTGAGTATGAATGTGGATGGCTATACGAGTAGGGGAAGACCAAAGAAACGATGGATGGTCTGTGTGAAAGATGATATGGCTAGAAAGGGAGTGACTACCGAGATGACGACCTATAGAGAACTACGGAATAAAAACACATGTTGCTCCGGCCCCAAATAAGTTACGATAAGGGCAGGAGAATGATGACATTACTATTATTATAATTTCAATCTTATTAACCCGCGGCCCTCATCAATCCTTCTGTGTCTTTCCATTTTATGTATCATCATTAACTTGCTCATTTTCTCGATTTTTCGGCCCTTTGTTGATGTGGAAATTTGGTGCGGAAACCGAACCGAAACAGGGTGAAAGAATTCACAATTGGAAGGTTCTGTTTATAAAAGGTAAAAAAACAATTGTTTGAAACAATATAAAGGAGTGAAAGAAGACTTGAAATGAAACAAAGACGCACGTTTGATTTGAACACACTTGTTGTTCTAAAATGTCGTAAGCAGCAATGTATTGAACGTTTTGAAAGAAATTAACATTATAAGGTTTTCCATTGAAACAATAATAAATTGTTCGTCTTCATAAATTCCTATTTTTTGTATTGTTTCAATCGAGGAATTGAAATGTTTTGCGGGTTGATACCATACATATATATATGTGTGTGTATGTATTTATATTTAATTATTATTATTATTACTATTTATGAGTTCATCTGAACATACTGAGTTTTGACACATTTTCCTGCTCAACTACGCATGATATATATATTTTAATGATAAATTCATTGTTTTATATAATGCTAGGTTAAGTTCTATAATTGTATAAGTATTTTTTTAAAAACGACTGACTGTTGAGTTTCTTGCGGCGTTTCTTCTCAGCAGTGGTCTCTTGCGAAGCGCTGGTAGATTTTTGACGTGTAAAAGTGCCCGTGTGGCCTACTTACTGAATAAACATCTTTTATCTTTAAATACATTAATTGGCCGGATTATACATTTTTCACGTGTCATTAAACGTGCCACGTTGAGAAATGTATAACATATTTACGTATAATGTTTTTATTTTTATTATGTATCAATTAATTACATGCAAGGTACATTCATTATATAACCGCTACAAGAAACCTCTGGAGGTTTACGATGTAGAGGAAAATTTATGGCATGGTGAAGGCAAATAAACACATGCCAGCTAGTAAGTGGGATCTATAACCCAAACATTTGCATTTTGAAGACTGCTATCCTAAGACTGAAAATTCGTTGCTAACTCTGAGAACTAAGATGGAATTCTATGCTAGTCATTTCACCGGTTGCCTTATCTCCACACCAGACCACAACAATGCGAACACTGCTGCTTGGCGGTAGTTTACAGGTGATGGTGGTAGGAATCGGGAAGGACCTTGCACAAGGTCCTACCACCACTAAAAAAACCACAAAAAGTGCACTCTGCTAAGTGGCTAAGCTAAATGTTTGATAGTAGAGCGGGAAAGGTCATAAGGTACTCTTTACCCTGTAAAGAGTACCTTATGTCCTTTCCCCGGATTCAAACTATCTCCATACCAAATTTCATTAAAATCGGTTCAGTGCTGCAGTGGTTTAGATGTGAAAGCGTAACTAGCAAACAGAGATACCTACTTTCACATTTATAATATTAGTAAATAATAAGAAGTTTAGATTTATACAATTATCAATTTACCTATTAATACATAAATGAAAAAATTGTGTTAGTTTTTCCTCCATTTGCCCTTCCCGCTTTTAGCTATGACGCGGTAGGTCTAATAAAAAAAAAATTAAGCTTCTGTTTACAAATTTCTCCAAACCCATTATCTTTTTTTTTAACGAAACATTTTAAAGGCAAATCTTAATGGTTTCCTCGTGTTAATACTAATTACTAAAATGTACGACAAGTATTGGTTCTGATTACAGTAGCGTCGGCAAAAAAAGACTAACAGAGTTTGTCATGCTACTTTGCAGTTACTATAAATAAAGTTGACAATCACAGTGTTAGTACTACCATGCAGACCATTTTAAGTGGTAGGTATGTAAAAAAAAGTTTAAATTGATTTAATGTCTGTAGGAGTTTCATACGATATTAATATTATTTACCGCGAAAAGTTAAGTAAGTAATTATGTCTTTTTTATTCTAAACATTAATAAAAAAAACAGTCCCATATTTATCTTTTTTTTATCTTCAGAATTGAATAACAATTATTATGGTAGGTAACACGTATTTCTCAATTTTATTTTATTAATAATTACCTAGGTAACCAAGTTCTTTCTAGAATCTAGATTTAAAGGTTAATTTTTCAATCTCCAGATAACCTATTCATCATATTAATTTTAGCCCACTTCTTTTCTTTTATATGCCAAATAAAAGGCAAGTGATAACTTTAATCGTCAGATATGTTCATCTGAGGATTGAAAAAAAACAGCCTTTAATCTGGTAAAATCGAAAAATTAAATCAAAATACTACTCCCTTATAATTTTAAAGTTCATTCTAAAGTTTTTTACAGGATTAAAAGTCTTGACAGATTTTACTAAAAAGATTTAATGTAATCACATAATTAATTGTATTTCGTAAGACTTAGTTGCCGACGCTACTAATTTAGATTAGCCCTCTTCCCATTTTGTTTTTGCAATTTTTCCAAATGCCAAATTCTCTCCAGGGAGGTACTTAACGTGTACCGCCCACAAAAAAGGTAATGCCAACTAATCGCCTTCCCCTAACGATTTTTAGTATTTAAAAACATTTTTTTAAACGATGAAATGTCACCTTTTTGTTTTGGTTTAGGAGACGAAGAGGGTTTAGTCGCTTTACTTGTACTTTTAAGTGTTTTATGACTAAAATTATTTGTAACAATAAATAATAAATAAACAACAAAAATAAATAAATATCAGGGGACATTAGTCTCACTCAAATCGATCTAGTTACAAACTAAGCTCATGTGATATGGGTACCTCCTACACAACGATAAACATACTTGCATATAGAAATAAATACTTAAATACATAGAAAACATAGAAGACTCAGAAACAAATACTCGCGCTCATCATACAAATATTTACCCATACCGGGAATCGAACCAGGGACCGTTAGCTTCGTAGGCAGGGTCAATAACAAACTAGATTAAACACATCGTCAAAAATACTTAAGACACAACGTGAATATTTCCCCGATCCAAGCGAGCAATTTTTTCTTTCTGTCTACTAGTAGGTATATCGTCATAGAGAAAATTTGTATGGCGGTAACAGTGCCCCGTGTCCGTACTTTCTTCTAAAATTGACGTTTGTATCGTGATCGAGTATAAAGGTGACGTTTACGTATAATACAGGCTAGCAACAGTGGCAACAGTGGCAACGTGAGTACGTTCTAGGGCAGGGGTCGGCAAGTAGTTTTAGGTGGGGTCCGGATACTGTGGGAAAATTTCAACGAGGTCCAGATAAAAACAAAAGTATTAAGTTAGATTCTATGTGGCTTAAAAATATTATTTCAATTAATAAAGGTATAGTATACCTTATCTATGTATTAATTTATACTTGGTATGCAATACATTACAATATTTGGCGGTCCAGGGTTCGACCTTTCGCGGTCCGCAAACGGACCGCGGTCCGCCTGTTGCTGACCGTTGTTCTAGGGTTTCGTGCTACCTACGAATTGATTTCATACAAGTAGGTATACCTAGTCCACGTTTTCGAATTGTATAGACGATTCGAGAACATGACGTAGGTTGAAATATTCGTTTTCGAGATTGACGCAAATGGCAAAAATAAGCGGGAGTTTTTACACAAAGATGTTTGTTGTTACGTTTACCCTTTTGTTTAATTTGTAAAATAAACGGTATTTTTACATCGAAAATTACACAGAGTTTAGACAAGAGGGCCCTGCAAAGATGCACTACGCTAACTAACGTTTCTATTCGGTTCGTTTTTAAACCAATCGCGTCACTGGGAGATGACGTGATACGAAAAGTCACGTGGTCTACCAGCGACGCGATTGGTTTAAAAACGAACCGAATAGAAACGTTAGTTAGCGTAGTGCATCTTTGCAGGGCCCCAAGGACGCTAACGTAAACGATTGACAAAAACGGACAGCATTTGTGGAATCGATTTTAAGCGCTCGTCTAGGACCAGAGTTGCCTAAGGCACTCGCAATCATAATCGTTTTCATTTTAATAGTTCAATAGTTTTCAATAGTTTAGTATCTCTCGAGAGTCGGCGCACATATAAGGACCAAACATTATTATTTAAAATTATTTCTAATAATATTGACTCCCCTTACCTTTTAAGTAAAATAGGTTTTAGAGTACCTCGCCCCAACACACGACGAACAAATTGCTTGTTTCATGTCCCATTTACACGCACTAAGTACGCTGGAAACTCATTTGTTAATAGAGTGTGTAGTAAATATAATAACTGTTTCGGTAATATTGATATGTTTAGCCTGTCACTTCCTAAATTTAAGTCATCCCTTAGAGTATGTAAGTAGTGTTGTCTAGTTGCATGTTTGAAATATTGTTTTCTTTTGCTGTTACTCCTATGGTTGTACCTACGCTTCCTTAAATTTTAATATGTCTCTGTAACTTGTGGCAACTTTGCTGGTTTATGTTAAATTCATGTTCTTCTTTATCTTTAAGTTATATTGTACCGTTTGTGCCCAAATAAAACATTAAAACATTAAAACATTAAAACATTTTGAAAATCGAAGGCTTGTCTGCATACAAAATGAAAACAACTGTTCCGCTTTGAAACCGATTGCGATTGCGAGTGCGTTAGGCAATAGCGACGCAGATCAAAATGTCACAAAAATATTTTTATAGAAAAAAATTGTAAAATATTTTGATACGAAAATAAATTAAGTTAGATTATTAAATAAGATATTTCTTTATTTGTTTGTATTTTCATTCTTGATTTTGACGAATATTCTGGAATACGAGAAACTAGGTTTGAACGACACGATCGACGCTCGGTCTCCCATATTCGGGCATGTTTTTTTTTCGATTTTATCTTTTGTCGCCATAAACAATAATCAAAATAAAAGAAACGTATATCTTTCAAGTTTTATTAATCTGTTAATCAATGCTAGTCAAAGGCCTCTTACTGCCGCACTCAGAGACGTCAATGAAATTTAATGCTTGATTAAAGTTGCTGCGGTCACTTTCTTTGCCATAGCAATAGAATAAGATAACACGTCACTAAACAAGCATTAAATTTACCTAGATTCTAATCAGACTATAGAAATAGTCAAGTAATAAATAAATAAATTTCGCTTCAATTAAATCAGAGGGCAAACTAACATCAATCGGGAACAATCGCACTCGAACGAGGGTTCCGTGGAGGGCCCTCGCTCGTAAAGGGTTGTTACTGTCTGCGGATCTCGAAAATTTTACAAACAGTTGATTTGTTGGACTGGAGCTATTGGCTCTTAAGGTGGTGTTATTACGTTTGATAGAAATATGGATAGCAATGGGTTACAAAGACTTGTTTATTATTTTAAAAGTTTTTTTATTCATGTAGATTCTTATTAGTTGCCGTCCTACATTATGTTAAGAGATTTCGTAGATACCTACTTAATTAACAGTACCTTCCTTACAACTATATCATTAAGAGCTTTTCTTGCTTACTTAAATCTAAAAGAATTTGTACATGTAATTTTGTCCCTAGCTATTTCTCTGTCTAAAGCTGTCTAGAAGAGATCTCTATTTAGCGTTAAAACCACCTTTAGTACCTACATATATATTATTATGCCTACCTTTTATTAAATTGTACTAATTCTTGTTTGGTTTTCATCGTGCTCAATAAATAATGATTAAATTGAATGTTATTAATTTCTGGCAGAAAGTGTCGCAAATATGATAGCGATCATACGATTATTTACTATCGATTACAATTATTTAAATTTAAATATTGTATTATTTAAATATTGTAACTGAATGTCACAAATTAAAACTTAACTGATCATTTTAGTTCAAATAAGCATTATGAAATAGAAAAATATGAAGAAGAAAAAAGTGTTTTCAGAGTTTAATTTTATTTTCTAACCTCCTAGGCATTATTTTTTTCAAAGTATTTCATTGCATTTCATTTCATTTGATATCAATATTATAATCATTGTTTACACGTAATAGCACCCCCAATCGCTTGGTTTGTTTTTCACTTGTCATTTTCCAACAAATTTTGCCGAAGGGCGGTCCTCAAACTCGATGAGACTCGAGAGGTTCTCAAAGTTTGCTTTGGCTGCAGTCTTCATTAGACCCGTGACACGACGCCGTTTGGAAATTGTGAAGCTTTTTAATTAATATAAGAATAATGCATTGAAAAATTAATAAGAATTCGTTTAGTTAGAATTATTTCAGGGTTGCTAAGTGGTCCTGTAGACTCAGGGCTGAGATGCCCGTCACAAGATATGTCAAAGTATATGTCAAGCAAAAGAAAACTGTCAGTTTTGATGCATCATGAGACAAGAGTCCCTTCGGATCGCTACCACCATCTTATAACTTACCCTACCGCCAATAAGCAGTAGTCGCATTTTTGTGTTCCGGTGTGGTGATAAGAGAACCGGTGAAATTACTAGCATTAAGATATTCCATCTTAGTGCTGAGTGGGGCACCGGAACACAACAATGGGAATACTGCTGCTTGGTCGTAGGGTATAAAGGCTTTGATAGTGGTATGGTGGTATAATTGTATGAAAAAAATGCAAGCTTTCGTATTTCTGAACCTATTTGAAGCTAGGGTGAAGGCATCTTCTGGGTGAGGTCGCTTCATCATCGACAAAATCTTTGAACTTCAAGGGCAAGAGTTAAGCATGCGCCAGACGGCATTCTACCACAGTTTCTGCCAGGTGACCTTGGTAGAAAAACAGTGGTTTTAAACCATGTAGCCAGTGGTTTTAAACCAAATTTCGATTGACCTTTAAACGCCCTTGGTAGACGGGCGCGCGCTTCAAACCATTGGCAGAAACAGTGGTAGAATGCCGTCTGGCCGCTTGCTGTAAACCATTCGCTTCTACCGCGCTTCTACCGAGGTCACCTGGCAGAAACTGTGGTAGAATGCCGTCTGGCGCACGCTTTAGTCAAGAGCAAACCCAATATCACCCATATATAGCCTTCATTCCCAGAGTAGGAATGTTGTATGCTGAGCTACAGAATTACCAACAACTCTAGTAAAGCAAAGTAAAAGTAAAAAGTATTTATTGTCTACACCACCAAGTATACAGTTTATGGATAACAGAGAGATAGTTAACTTAACAATAGGCACTGAACTTGTGCGGCAGAGACTCACCGGTCTCCAACCCTCAGATGTCTATAGCGACAAGTTTTGGTACGTGAAAACAATATTATAAACCTTAATACTAGTTAGGTGGGATACAATTATTTGAAAACAAGATTTGTAAAAGTAATAAATTACAGAAGTTATATAAAAAGTGTGTGTGTGTGTGCAAGGCTTTTTTTTAATATGACTATGCCTTACATTATGAAATTGGAATCTCTAAAAAACTTGTTGATAATTCTGTAACCACATTTTGCACAATCAGACTAAGATGTTTACCAGCGTATTAGTGACAGGTTGCAAGCCCATCGCCTAACAGTACTACAAGCCTTGATTCCCTTAGTCGCCTCTTACGACATCCACGGGAAGACATGGAGTAGCACTATTCTAACCCGGCAACCACACGGGGCTAGAGCAAACCCTTTCCCAATAAAAAAACACCTATACACAAATAAAAGCAACCATAATTCGCCCGCAGATGTTCTAACTGGACGTAGTAAATTTAAATACGCTAAAAGTATATTTCTGTGATGAAATTGCCCTGTATTTTGTCGGCAAACGCAATAAGACCCAACAAACATACACACAGACACTTAAAAGACTAAATCAGGGCCAATTTCGCGTCGTTTCGATCGTCTGCCAAAATCAATTAAGTCTTGTAATCAGAAATACCAACATATTTAACAATTTAGTTCGCAAAAAGACAAAGAAATATCAACCCAATGTGATTAACTATTAGGTTTAAGGTCTTTATATTGAATAGCACAGTTATCTTGGCATTTTGTAATCGTAGGATGCAATTGAAAAAGGATTTCGGATTACCCGAAATTGCGACCGCTAAGAAATACCAAGTGACAACCTTTTTCTTAGTTTTCGATATAAAAAACATGTAAAATATCTTATGCGGGGCGGCGAGATCAAAAGGGATTCGCGAGATGTGTTATCCTGCTTTAACTTGGTCATGTTTGCGTGTGAGAAAGAGAGGAGTGGTTGGCGCAAAAAAGGAGTATTTATGAGATGCGCAGGAGTCGCGAGTCAAGTATATCAAACACTTAAGTGTCATGTCAGTAATGTGTATAAGAAGGTTGTCTTAAGCAAATATTTTTTTTATTTTAAATGGGTCTAATGATTAGGTTTGTATGATTACAAGGACATAATATTACGATTGCCTACCACTTGGCTCTTTTCTGTTTTTATCATTTTTTCTGGGCTGTTTCCCGACTCTACTTTTTTTATTATTATTAAGAATTACGATAGAACTACGTGGTGCTCATTTGTTTCTTACATATAGTAACGTTGTGGTATGACATTGTAGATAGTTGATAGCAAAAAACAGTCTATAAATATAATTACACGTTAATAATTAATGTAATCTTATTTGCAAACATATTTTACATCCATACACTACTTACGCATTACAAAAAGTAAAAATATTCTTAAAATCTTCAATATTAATAAAATTTATGTCTCTTAATAAAAGCACACCACATCCGAAATGAACTCAGATTCATTAAATTGAGTGAAACGTAAGTACGATAGATTAAGTTTCAATTTTAATTTGATACTGTTAAATAAATTGATCATTAGTTCTGAATAAACATATTGCATGGATTAGCTCAGATCTACTTAGATCCCATCATAGCCCCAAAATTTTCATCATCATCGTCATCATCTTATACTAGTTCTTTGCTGACCATAGACCTCCCTCATCACCACAGAGCACGATTCACCATATTCTCATCTTAAGGCTCTATTCTACTATGTAAAACCTAATAGCTTTTGACTTGTTGTCGTATCGTGAACGTTAAAATAACTCTTATTTACTTGATAATGGCGGCGGAGTTAAAGGCAATACTCTTAACTCTTGTCAAAATCAGTAAATTGGCCACATACATGTTCTTTTAACCAGGGACCGGTCCGGTAACCCCTTCAAGGGGTTTTTGAAAGGGTTTAACCCTTTGTAACCCTTTCAAAACCCATTCAAAACCCCTTGAAGGGGTTACCGGACCGGACCGTTGCTTTTAACCACCCTCAATCAGCACCTAATTTTAGTTTTTTTTTTATGGCAAGGAGAAGGCACGACGAGCACTTGGGCCACCTGATGGTAAGAGGATTTGAGACCCATAGACATTTGAAATCTCAAAACTACAATCCTAAGACTTCAAATGCGTTGCCAACCCTGAGGGACTAAGATGGAATGCCTCTATACTAGTAATTTCGCCGGCTGTCTTATCCTCACACCGGAACACAGAAATGCGAACACTACTACTTGGCGGTGGATTAATGATGGCGGTAGCGATCCGGGGGAACCTGTATAAGGTCCTGCCGCCACTAAAAGTCGTTTAAAAGTTTAGTTTGATACTTATTACTCATTAATAAACTTAAAAAAAAACACACTTAGTTAACACTACTATAAAACTAATCTCTCCTATAGCCGTAAATACAAGTAAACCAAGTCTTACAAGTGTTCAAATGAAACGAACAAAGGATCAATGACAAAGTGAAGGGAAAGCCTTAGCCCTTTGAGCATAAAAAGGTTTTACAGGCAAACTTTTAATCAGGCTCCATCTGTGATTACTATATGCTCTCGATCACATCTCGCTTGTGGTTTTTTTAATGCCTTTGACTCTTATAGGCAGACAGCTAACGTCATGAAAACCATCGAAACCATCATGGTATAAAATCGGAATAAAAATGATATCATTTCCATATACGTAGACGATTATTTGCTAGAGCTAGTGAGTATTCAAATACATTGTGCCTGGGTGGTGGCGAATTGTCTTTCTTACATAATTATAAGTCCACGGTTAATCTTCTACAATACCATTGTTTTTATTAGTTTAATTACACAACAGTCAAATTGATTAAATTGAACGATTTAAAGGAGTAGACCAAGATTTAAACGTTTCAATTTCATAAAAAACTAGCTTCTGCCCGTGTGTAAAAGTAGCCTATGTGTTTATTCAGTGCATTAGCCCTCTCCATTCCAAATTTCATTGAAATCCGATCAGCTGTTTCGCATTATTTCGCATTTATAATATTAGTATCAACAAAATAAAAAAAGGTAAAATTTTAATTTTAGATACTCGTATAGTTACAATAGACGATTGAGTTTCACTCGTATAATGTTAATGTAAATACTAATGGCCTGTTGGTTGATCGGTAGTTAAACTAACTAATGGTCAAAAAACGTTAGTAATGGTTAAAATCTCAAGGAAATGTGTCAAATTTTCCATTCTTTTTCCGAATTTTAAGAATTATTTAGTTTAACTACTGATCAAACAACAGGGCCTAAGCGAGTCTTTATCGAGTTATGGTGTGAGAACAGATCCACTAGTACCGCCATCTAGGGACATTGGGTTTAAAAATGAAACCATAAATCACGATCTTCGGCCCTAATTAATTCCTTTGCCTTCGTTAAGGGGTGAATTATTAGAAAAAGTTCCAACCCGTTCGCTTTTATCTTTCTAGTCACCTGTGCAATGTTTACGAGCTTTTAGCTCTTTGGAAGCTTTTTTGTCAAGGGGAAGCTTAGTTGTTGTAAACTGGGATTGCAGAGCGGGATGTCTTTTCCTGGAAAAATAGGAGAGACAAGAAAAAGGGTAACACAATTACTTTGTAGAGATTTCCGACCCATATTAGTTTCAGAAAATTTTAATCACTCAATCAAATTATCGAATTTCCGAATTATCGAATGCGCTACAATATGGGGATTTTTAAAAAGGGTATCATTAAATTTCTTCGAGACCGGCAACGCATTGGTGACGCCTCCGGCGTTGCAAATGTCCATGGGCGGCGGTGACCACTTTCCATCAGGTGGGCTGTCTGCCGGTTTGCCCGTAGACGGCAATAAAAAAAAGTCAGTGTTTGCTACATATAGCTACTCATATATTATACTAGCTTCTGCCCGCGACTTCGTCTACGTAGATTTTGATTATAATTATTCCCTCGGGACTTTTGAATTTTCCAGCATGAAAAGTGTGTTAATTCAGGGTATAAGCTATCTTAATTGCAAATGTCATCCAAATCCGTCCAGCCGTTGAAGCGTGAAGGAGTAACAAACAACAAACTTTCACATTTATAATATTAGTATGATTTTACTAAGTTTGGTAGGTTTACACAAAGTTTGGTTATGCTTTAGTAATTCAACTTTAAACATATTCCACATAGTGTACCCTTGACGACGCGCTGGCCTAGTTGGTAGTGAGCCTGCCTACGAAGCTAGCGGTCCTGGGTTCGATCCCCGGTATGGGCAAATATTTGACTGATGAGCGCGACTATTTATTTCTGAGTCTTGGATATTTTCTATGTTTTATGTATTTATTTCTCTATATAAGTATTTATATCGTTGTCTAGTACCATAGTACAAGCCTAGAGCTTAGTTTGGGACTAGGGCAATTGGTGCGTCACTGTCCCCTCATATTTATTTATTTGATCCACTGGTACATTAGCGACATTATTGTTACATTAGTCGGAAGTATTACAACATTGTAAAGATGTATGATTAAATTGATCACGGTCGTTAATTGTTATTTCTCAAACATGCCATGAAAATATTGATGTTATGTTCCTTATATTAGGCCGCCAAGTATGACGTTTCAGGTGCGGCTAGGACAAGAGGTCGTTTATGGAATTTCATACAAATCGTGCAGACCTAGGACGGCAAAGTCCTCTTTTTTAATTTCCATTCCACATAAATTTGTGGCACAGGCATCGTGACATTCTGCCAATATGCGTATTAAAAAAAACAATAAACGATTTTATTTTATTTTAGTGTAAACATGGCGGCTTCGTTATGAACAGGCTAGATAGCTGTTTTTTTCTTATATACTAAGCCGTGTATCCAACCAAAGCGTTTGCATGTTTATCTAAAGTACTAGGAGAACAAAGGTATTTAGGGGTGCGTACCGCAACTCAGATCGCAGGCGGTGCGCTGCGGGGCACCGGCAGGCGGGCGGGCGCACAGCACACGACACAGCGCGGATGACTGAGCACTGTAGGTTACTTTTAATGTGTATGCACTGCTAGTAATTTGACTTTGTAATTTTTGTTTGAATTTTTTTAATGAATTATTTGAATTATTTATTATGTTTGAGAAAAGCACTATACATACCTCGGCGGGAAATATGGGTTACCCGCCTCAGACCTATCCGGCCTCGCTTTGCTCGGCCGTCTATATGTCTTCGGCCCGCAACCCCTTTTGTCCCGGCCTCTGTAGTAATGTACTATTTCACTAAACCCTGTCGCAGAAATTAAATTAGGTATTAATTATGACGTCGTCTTTTTCGTGACTTTATGCTTCTTTTTTATGATATAGAGAAGGCATATAAATATACAAGCAACCTGATGGTAAGTGGGATCTGAGGGCCATAGATACGTAGAGCGTCAATGATTTCAGTCTTTACTGGTACAAGTCTCATACCAATAATCTCGTAAAGCCCTCCATACTGCATACAGGGAGTTTGTAAGTGGGACTTTGAATCTACCATCAAGGCAATAAAGTGCAATTACGTTAGTTCGATGATGCCATTTTCAGTTCATGTACATAGGAAAATAAACCTTATTCTTATTACGACACAGTTCAAATTAAATTGCCTTGATTTTGTGCCTTACATCCTATTGCACACTTACGAGGATAAGGCGCTTGTCCCACAGCTGACGATGAGCGGGAAGCGAGTAGAGACAGCGATCAATTCAATATGTGTCTCTTTTAGTGACACGGGATCTATATCTTTTGTTTCGATAAACTAGTGGAGAGAGTTCTCACGGGCAGTGTGACCAGCCAGCGATCAACTATTAATACAGGGTGGTACTCGATAAACAGTACATATTGAAATAGATGAAACTTTAGGTTAGTTTATCGGTAAAAAAAATTTTTTTGTAATTTAGCCACTGGTTTTTTTTACAGGTTGTCAAACTTTTTATTTAATAAAGTTTGGGTAGTACACTTACTTGTGACGGTGTAACTTTTGATTTAATAGCCCAAAAAAGATAAAACATAATGCATAGTATTGACATTCGTGAGGTTTATAATAATTGATAACAATATTAGACCATTAAAAAAAAAGTTACTGCTTTTTTTGTGCAAAAATATCATTTTGTTTTCATAAAAACACGATTTTCTCAAAATGTTGCAGATATTTTACAATGTTTTTTTAACGTTATTAGATCTAAAATTAAACGAGGAATAATAATAAAATGGTGAAATATCTACAAAATTTTGAGAAAATCGTATTTTTATGAAAACAAAATGTCATTTTTGCTGTAATTTAACATTTAAAATCTGTAAAAAAAATATATAAAAAATTTTTTTTTAATTGTTTTGCCGATAAATGAACCTAAAATTTCATCCCTTTCAATATGTACAGTTTATCGAGTACCACCCTGTATATGCGTCTCTTTTAGTGACACGGGATCTATTATATCTTTTGGTTCGAAAAACTAGTGGAGAGAGTTTTCGCCGGCAATGTGAACGGCCAGCAATCAACTATTAATATATATGCGTCTCTTATTGACACGGGATCTATATCTTTTGTTCGTTTCTTGAGCAAGAAAATAGTCGATAAGAAAGTGGACCGACACGACTACAGACGGAAAACTCTCCCAATGCAGCTCGTATTTACGTGTGACCGACCACAGATAATAATTCAATAGTACTCGTACTCATTTAATTTCAAAAGATTGAACAGGGATCATCGCACTCGACAAAAAGTTAATCCAATCCTCACAAAACGCAGCATCGATGGGAACCACTCGATACAAAAAGTTCATTCGAGCTTTTTACTAACGAAATTTGGTAAAAACTTATATCAATGCAATGATAAAAACCAATTTAATAACGCTGTTGAAGAATTAACAAGTATTTGAATTTGAATCGTAGCTCATTGAGATACGATCGATATCCAATTTCAGAAAACGCATGTGGATTTTTGTATATCATTTCGAAACCGAATCGAAATGAACTTTAGTGTTGTAAAAATAAGGTGTTAAAATGAAGGTGTGTTTGGAGATTTCTGTTTCGACGATGGAAATGATATTGTGGACAATAATGATAAAGAATCGATGAGCAGGGCTTTGAAATTGATTTCAATCAGACGGACAGTAGGTGGCAACCGAATTACGATATTACAATAAGATGGAAAACAAGTTACTCTACGTGGACCGTTACAATAATGTACGTCAAAGTTAAAGTTCTTTATTCTTCAATTTAGGCATAATATAATGTACAGTCAGGGACATTTGCGGTCGTCCACTTAAGAACATTTTGGCTTGTTCGTTGCAGCTAGCTAATCCTACAGCGCTCAGGTCGTTATGCGTCGAACGCGCAAACGAATATCACCCTAGAGGTGGTCGACCGGGATTGCCCCTGACTGTACCTATGAATGTTAAATTTTATCTCGGCAGCACAGTGACCAACAGCGGTGGCTTTGATGATGACGTCAACGCGAGGATCAAGAAAGCGAAAGGTGCTTTTGCCCAGCTAAAACCAGTCTGGGATTCGAACGTCCTCACCCGGCGGATCAAGATTTCCCTCTTCGATTCCATAGTGAAGTCTGTTTTGCTCTTCGGCTGCGAGACCTGGAAAAAGACTAAAGGACTGACGAGCAAGCTACATGTGTTCGTCAACAAATGCCTAAGATCCATCCTGCGCAGATTCTGGCCGAACACTATCAGCAACGAGGACCTATGGAATCAATGCCATCAAATCCCGATTAGGCAAGAAATCGCCCAACGGAAGTGGAGGTGGATAGGGCACCCCCTCCGAAGAATAGAGGACAACGCCGCCAGGGTCGCGTTCACGTGGAGGCCGCGCGGGAGCAGGCGACGAGGCCGGCCGGCGCACACGTGGCAGCGCACCATCGACGCCGAGCTGCGGGCAGCCGGGCTGAGTTGGAGAGACGCGGAGCGAGAGGCTCAGGACAGGAGCGGATGGAGACGTCTCACGAAGGCCCTCTGTACCACTGGGGTAGGACGACAACATGAATGTTAAAATCGTATTAGGTATGTATAATCGTAGTTTTTAAGCCCACCATGGTGTCATTGTTTATCTTACTGCTGTATAAAGACTATCATATTATTATGTACCCGTTACATTAAAATGTTATTTTCGAATGATAATGATATCGAATTACCTGTAAGCATCGTATTGTCAGTGACGACTTTAGAAAAAACATGGTTATTGTTATTAACTAATCGTATTGCGATAACCAAATTCAGGCGAATATATTTTTAGATGTAAAATAAGTTACTGCATGTTTAAAACTAAGACCCGATTAGCGGCTTGCTCTTATAACGCATCCTTAATAATAGGGGTGTGTCCTGGGTAAAAAAGTAATAATTCTAATTAGTCCGTCAGTAAGATTATCAAAAAATATTGAACACGTATTTTTTGCTTTTTCAAATCAATAAAAATTGACAAATATAACGCGCATCAAAGTTCGGGAGTGGGGTCTCGTGACGTCACAACGTGGTATAAACTGTGCCACGGCGTGACGTCATGCAAAACTTCAACGCGCTTTATCTTCGTCATTTTTTGTTTAATTGACAAAAGAAAAAATACGTGTTCAATATTTTTTGATAATGTATTAGACAGACTAATTAGATTTTTTAGGACACTAGCCTAATAATTAAGCCTTTGAGCCCATGTAACAAGCATGTTCTTCATTAATGATAATGATACCACAAATATTAAAATTAGTTCAATAGTTCAGGAAATATTCCTATAACAAAACTTTTCAAATCGAATAAAAGAAGTCGCTGGTATCTTGAACAAAATCAAGCAGAGTATTTACCCTGACAAGGCATCTCAATTAAATTAAAATCGATTCTGACCCAAACTGAATCAATCAACAATCAAATCGTCATTACAGTTTTTGCATCGATAGCGGCAGCGACGGAAGAGTACTTGTACTCGTTAATAAAATTATTGTGATATGAATGATTCCTCGTGTGGTTGCCGAGTTAGAATAGTGCCACTCCATGTCTTCCCGTGGATGTCGTAAGAGACGACTAAGGGAATAAAGGCTTGTAGTACTGTTAGGCGATGGGCTTGCAACCTGTCACTAATACGCTGGTAAACATCTTAGCCTAATTGTGCAAATTGTGGTTATATAATTATCAACAAGTTTTTGGAGATGTTTGTAATTCTGTAGCTCTGCCTACCCCACTCTGGGAACGAAGGCGTGAGATTATGTATGTATGTATGAATGATCAATCGGATCAATATCCGACTTCATTTTATTTTTCGAGACACCTTAAACTTGTTTTTCTTTTACGTATCTTTTATAATCCTGTGTAAACATAAGTTGAATCATTTTATTCCGAAACTTCAATTACTGCTTTTTTAATTTTCGGGACTCAAGTATTCTATGTCCTTCTCAAGGGTCTGAAACCGTAACAAACAGACAGACGGACATTATTAAACTCAAACATCTTCGCACCTACGTATTTTTTTATAGCCATAAAAGGCAAACGAGCGGATTTATAGCGAATACTTATTCTAGCGACTGGCCGCGACTTCTTCCGCGTAGAACTCGTTTAATGTTATTGTTTCGCTTAGCAAAATTTCACCCAAATCTGTCCAACCATTAAAACTTTAAAAGACAAACTATCACATTAGTATTATTAGTAAAGAGTAGGATAGTTCAATTTGTGTGAGATTGTACAAGGTTTTTTTTTAGTTAATTACCTACTAAGACCAAGTACCTATAGTCATTTTATTCTGCATGTTTTCAACATCATTATCACCACTTTCATAATAAAACTAATCATTACTATTATGACGACTAATTACTTTTTTTAAGTTAAACAGAATGCTCTAAATAAGCGATTTACAGTACTATTCCACATTAAGCACACATCTGCCCATTCTTCTCGTACTTAAAAGTGTACTTAAAGTATAATTGTCTGTAATATCCATGGTTAGCGAATACTGAAATCTGCCATTAAGGGCGGAAGGCGATCGCCTTTCGATTCCCGTGGAGGACATCCTATCGCATGCCGGGACGAGAGAAACTTGTGGGCACGGCAAGATATAAACTACACTAATATTATAAAGAGGAAAGATTTGGTCGTTTTTTTGTTTGGATTGAATCGGCTCCAAAACTACTGGACGGATTTGAAAATATATTTGATAGAATCCTACAGGGTTCTCTCTATGTGGCATTAAAATGTATTGACCAAAACTGTTTTAGCATAACAGACTTGGCATAATCGGTTTTCGCCGAATGGTAATGTGGCAGAAACCATATTTAGCATAATTTGTAACATCCCGAAAATGAGTTAGTCCGAAACTTTTTACGCCGAATGTATAGTTACCCCGAATTTTGTTTTCGCATATTTTTTTTCCAGATTAAATGGACAATATTTTTTAAATGTTTTGTGTAATCCTGGTAGAATAGAGTAGGTTAGGTTAGATTTATTTTATAACTTTTCAAAAAAGTCAATGGTATCTGTAGAATAACAATTTAATTATCTATCTATAAGTTATTCTCTCCTAAAACAAAAAAGATCAATTTGTGACTTATTAATATCCTCCTAAGGTCCATTTTTAATGGAATTTTTCAATGGAATATGAATCTATTACGAATATAATAAAGTCAATTTTCTATTTAAAAAAAAAGTAATAAAAACAAAACAAATTCCACTTTACTTTTATTACACAAGATCTTTATTTGAATGGCGGTATTTCGTATTATTTTTCGTAAAAGGAACCTCTGGAGGCTAAAGTTCGTATCCACCTTATTCCTGCGCCGGGGCACCGCATACGCTTAAAGCGCATTAACGACAGGTGATCGGGAAACATTCGACGGTGCCCGGCCAAGCACGCGACTACCGATCGCTAATTGTGTGAATACGCCTTAAGAGTGGACAGACAAACCAGCTTTATTCTTACTTCCTAACTAGTATTTACTGTGTTTATTAAAGTTCCATCTTCACAGTGGTGGTAGGACCTTGCGCAGGGTCCGTTCGCATTTATGTTCCGGTGTTGGTATACAATATTTAACCTCCTACGGCCCAGCATACAAGGAAATTTGTCAATGGAATATGAATCTATTACGAATGACAAAAAGTCTTTCATCTTATGTCATAAAAACAAAAGAAATTACACTTTACTTTCTTTCCACTAGATCTTTATTTGAATGGCCGTATTTTGTACTAGTTTTAGTACAAGGAACCTCAAGAGGATAGGACCGGTGAAATTACTAGCATAGAGCACCTAAGTCATCAGGGTTAGTAACGCGAGAGTGTAAATGTCTATGAGTCACAGCTCCCACTTAATGAGATTGTTGACGTTGTAGAAGCTGTCAACAGAATAATTGCTAAAAAACTTCGGCAGCTATCGGTTACAATATAGAAGCAAATTGTTACATTGTTGTAGGGATTCTCTTTGGGTATTTGACAAGATGATGTCGCTTTCTTAATTGTTTTTATTTTTTTGCATATTTTGTTGTTTAATGGATAGTAATGTATTAATATGCAGTGAATTAACATTCAAATGTGCAGTATAATGAAGAACTCAATTTTGAATACGTATCGCCTTTGGAAGGATTGCTCCAAGATAATCCCATCTGGTCTTCGTAAAGTTCTACCTACATCGCTTCACGGAGGCTAGAGGATCACCGTACAACGTTGCCTTATGATTTTTTTTGATATGTAAATGTAAAATATAAACTTGACATTGGCAGAAATGGTTGCTCGATATTGCGACCGGTTGCCATTAAATAAATAAAAAAATAATACATTGTTGTAGAGGTTAGGCCCTCGAAAGTACGAGTCCATCTATTGCACTTTCGGCCGAGGCTTAACACAGTGCTTTTCACGACTACTGGGAGGAAATAAAAATCTATTCTTATAATAAATTAACAACACAAAAAATACGCTTTCCCGCCAATTTTTTCTTTTTTTTAACGATACCGTTCTTAGTGGCCAGTCATTCAAAGGCGTTTTTTAAACTGACGACTCTGACCGTGATAGAACTATATTTCGGATAATTAAAAACAGAGATTTATTGCCTGTATGGAATCTGATTCCTTTGCCTATCCGTGAAGGGATGAATATTATTAAAAAGTAAAACGACTTCTCATTGGCAAATTTAATTTCATATGCAGCGCAAGTCGTGTTTTGATTGGTCGAATTAGTGATCAGCGGACCGATGTGATTGGGCGACTTGCTCATTGGAACAGACCAACAATGTTAAAAAATGTTATTGTTGTCCAGTTTAAATTCATAGAAGGCCTGCTCATTCAATGTACAACTATTGATTGTTTTGGGGACCAAGAACAGACCATCTTTCGCCACATTTCCGAGCAGTTCAGTGGCGTGAAAATTACTTTTACTAAACTGTTATTTTAACAAACTTAATTACTCATTTTATAACTTGATCGTACTACTCTCGGGACGTTTAGGTATTTTTTTGCGCTGACGAACACAAACTGTTACATTACTCGTCAGGGCCGAGATTCTAGGCGGTGGAAACCATATATATAGTCTTGGACTAGTATTAACCGAAAAGTAACTTCTCAAATTTGAAAATTACTTATGAGAAATTCTCAGAAACTTCTAAGAATATTCTTAAATTTTGTGTGGAAAGAGAACATTCTCAAAGCTCTCAAATAGTTCCGATAATATTCTCGGTAATTTCTTGAGAAGATTTCTTAAATTCTGAGAATGTTCTGCAACTTATACATTGCTATCTTGGGCCTGTTATCGTATTATCAACGTTTTGATAGCTCTAATTCACTTGACAGTAATGACGGCCGAGTTGAATACAATACCATGACAGGTCAAAGACATTTGTACCGCCTAGAATAGATGCCAAAAATACATTTCTCTGATATGTCTATACGTTCCTAGTCCTGTACAATTGTCGCCGTTCGGTAGTACCCTTCCTAATTGAAGGCCCAATTAACCGGTGACAAAAAAATATCGTCAATGTCCCATTTCCCGGAAGCCGACTGTACTGGACATGCCGCGTATTCGTACTTGTTGAAATATAGGTTTGACCTAATTTGCGGAAAACTAGCTTTCGCCCACGTCTTTGTCCAATTTATCTGAGCAAGAATTTAGCAATTGTAAAAATATTTCAAAATCTAGTCTTCCTATTTGGGAGACTTTTGTAGCCATACTTATCGAAGAACAAAGTGCCTCGTGAACATGATGTCTTGTGAGGACTTTTTTTCATGATTGTTTACAAAATGCCAGGTTCCATCGAGGCATTTTTTTTATTAGGCAGTTTAAGTTATTTTTTCTACTGTATGACCTCAGGATCTCACACGAGTTCACAAGACACGGGTTTAATAATTATGATGTAAAAAAGACATGGTCTTTCTTCATTTATTTCTTGTGTCTACTCTTTTAAATTTGGTTTACATATTCAGATTCAGATTTTATTACTTAATATAACACAGTATAAATTACATGACATGTCAAATTATATGCGGTTACATTGAGGTCGTCAGAAATATAAAAAATAATACCTATTACAGCGCATAACCTTTGTACCCTTGGTCCCTATAGTTTGTATTAAAGTAATCTGTGTTAATGCCCATTGTTCTAATAGTGATTTCAAACTCCCACAACTTTTCATAATTTGAGAAAATACACTAAATTTTGCCGTGTAACACAGGTTAAAAGTTTTCGTAAAACGGATAACTGATGGATTTTATCAAATTACGAAACTCTTAGACACAGGCAATAATTCTAGCACTCAATAACTATTTATATTCAACACTGTTCCTATTTCAATATCTTAAATCCTAAACTAAATCAATAAACATTATAAACCTGATTAATACGAACGTTCAATTTGAATTATACGCCTGCCTGACATAATTAACAATGGTGATTACCGACCGGCGATTCTATTCTTATTGCATGTTTTATATTTACATTGATTTTCATTTCTTTTTTTATTAACAACTACAGCATATAAATAACACTTGAAACTATAAGAAGTATAATTATTCGTAGGAGTTCCCCGCTATTTCTTTCCGTTAGAGTCGATTTTCCAAATATTATTTCTTTATGCACCCCTATATATTTATTTATATACCCAAGGAACATTCCCTCCAAAGAGCAATGCCAGGTCTCCATACAAGCTTTGGGCTGAGGAAAAATCGTGACGGATGATTCTAAAATTGGGTTTATTTGATGTGGAACAATATTCAAAACAATACTGTGGTGTCAGTTCTTCTGAAGAACTTTTCTAAAAAAAATATTTAGAAATAATCGTAACAACACGTTACTCGCAAGATGTCTTATTTATTTACAAAGTATCTTAACAGATGGCTGTATTTTTGTATAATTTCCCTAAATGTGTAAGTAATAAAATACTGAATTTAAATCTCATACAAAACAGTTCATATCAACATCCTTCGTATCAGCAGTTTTTTTTAAAAGTGTTTTAAGCCAAGCTCTGGCATTGTCCTTTCAAGGCCTGCTGAACCTAGTTCAGCAGTTTTGTTTGTGCGTTGATCGATAAGTCAATCAGTTTCTCCTTTTATATAAACAGATGGTTACCAACTCGTAGAATTAGTTTTCTGCAATCTACCCCTATTTCTTTCCATTGAAGGTCGATTTTAAAAATATTGTTTTTATAGAACCCCTAGGGTACCCAAGGAATATCCTCTCCCAATTTCAAGGGCTAATTCCAGCTATTTAGGCTGTGCGTTGAATGTCAGTCAGTCACTCAGTCACGGAAGGGTTTGAGTTGTTAAGACTATAGCAATATAGTAAAAAAATAAAGGAATATCTGACTGCATACATACATACATACATTCACGCGTTCATTCCCAGAGTGGGGTAGGCAGAGCTACAACAGAATTACCAAAACCTCTAAAAACTTATTGTTAATTCTAAAACCAAATTTTGCACAAATCGAATCATCAGAACAATAGTGACCTAATTCAAAATGTTAGCTTTCCAACTTCAAGTCATAAATTTATTATTATAGGGACCTAACTAGAAATTTAAAATTTCTGAATTAGGTCACTAGTGTTTTGAAGGTGCGAAATTTTGGAATTTCTAACTAGATGGCTCTAATATCACTTGATAACTGGGGCCTGTTTTATAAACATACAAATTACAATTTACTGGTTACAAGTTTTCATTTGACATAATCTCGACCAATGGCGACCAGCCATTTGAGAAGTGTTGCCAGTTTAGACCTGTAAAATTGTAATTTGTAGTTTTATAAAACAGGCCCCTGGTGGTTTGGTAACTCATACCATGTTGTTGTTTTTTTTTCAAAATGTTCGGGTTAATTGTTCATAAACTATTTAATGTTACAATATTTATAACCGACTTCGGAACAGGAAGGTACGTTTGCAATTCGACTGTTTGTTTTTCTACAGGACGTGATATTATTTTTCGATTGTTAACTTTTTTTAAATATGTTATCACTGCAAATGGTCCCCCATAACTACCTATTTATTTTTGAAACGATAAACTATCCTTGGGGCCCCGCCAAGATGCAAACGCTACTATCATTTTTCTTTTCTATCGCTAAGAATGTATGAGATGACATTCTCATGCGTTACGATAAACCAGGTCAACTGTCGTCCCATACATTTTGAGCAATAGAAAAGAAAAACGTTACTAGCGTTTAACCGACAGACAATTCATACGAACACCATAATTTAGGCTAAAAAAATAACCAATATTAGCCTTACCTATAATTTACTTAACATAATTTATGACATCCTACAATAATCACTTAGGTAACTATAATCACAAAAGTTAACCCAGTTCCGTAACAAAACTTTAATAGGTGTGGGCCAGACTTTTTGCCCCCTATATTAAGCAATAAAACATGTCAACCGATAATCGAGTCAGATGTCACAACACTCGACTCAAGTCGGAATCGATTGGTTCAATCGGATTAGCATAATCGCGTGATAGGAATGCACCTGCCTCTATACATTATAGGCAAAGATGAGGTAATGATCATAGGTATAGACGTGACAGTTTTCGGTTAACAGCGCCAAAAAAGTTAGCCTACTTGGTAGTTATTCACTAATCCGAGTCACACCCTGCCTACAAAGCTGGCAATCACAAGTTCTGTACATAAGGGCAAATTTATATTTGCTTGCTTGTATTGAAGTAGGTATGTATTTCAGATACTCAGATACTGGCTTAGTTTAGTTTATTTATTAATCAATGTAATATTACAATATAAGTTGCATTGCATGTCAAAAAATACTAAAGATAAAAAAATAAATAAAAGATAAAAGAAATTTATTCAGTAAGTAGGCCGCACGGGCACTTTTACACGTCAAGAATCTACCAGCGCTTCCCAAGAGAAGACCACTGCCGAGAAGAAACGCCGCAAGAAACTCAGCAGTCAGTCATTTTTTAAACATATTTCTTATTACAATGGTACTACTTAGTCTAGCATTATATAAAGCTATAAATATTAAATTAAATATAGTATTAAATAACATGCGTAGTTCAGCAGGAAAACATGCCAATTAAGAATCTTACGGGAGAGATAGAGAAAAAAAAAAACACATACTTATGTGTATATAAGATGGTGCGAGACGACCACATAAAAGTTTCGATATGTTTTCCTACATCAACGGTGTCCCCTAGACAAGATAAAGATTTTGCATTTGAATAAATTATTATTGACTAAGTTTCGGATTTAGGCCATGCATTTTTGTCTGTTAGATACTTACACTACTACACTACACTACTATACTACTACTATACTTCTTTATTGATAATGTCAAATTACACGTCAGAATTAGATTACATTTAATATATCGATCAAGATATATCGAACTATTTTGTAAATTAAATTATACAATATGGGGTTTAAGTATTTTTACCCAATGTACAACATAAAGCAATAAATGAATATGACTATGACTATGATATCGATAGATATATAGGTTTCTCAGTATTAATAATGTTTATCGATATCTAGTACGAGCCTAGAGCTTAGTTTGGGACTAGGTCAAGTTGTGTGAGATTTTCCCCTGATATTGAACCCAAAAGGCTTTGAAGACGAGGATAATCCTCTCAAATTTATTTATTTTCTGTCCTGCCAATTTGCACCTAATTGCCCTTAATTATTTATATCACTCAGTATATTTAATAGTAATTTACAATAGATTTAATAATCTTTGACTCTATATGACACTGTAGGCATAATCATCTAAACTATACCTTGTCGCGTCTACATAACTAATCACCTCATAAGGGCTTATCTAAAATCGTAAGCCATTAAGTATTGTAACCGAATAAATCTAAACGGTGCGCGTGATCAATCACATTGACAGGTCTGTTGCTAATTTACGATCTGTGTTTTACTAATTAGTTTTCGTGATAAAAACAAGATGGTGCTTTTCGGCGTCTTTTGCCAGTTTCTTGTAAGTAATTTTGCCCAAAAAATGGGTGATTTAGGTTGTTTTTATTGCGAAATATTATGGTAAATATAGTGTAACTGCTGACTAATCGTATTGCGATGCTGTAGTTAGAATATATTATGATATAGGTACCAGTTTCATTTTGATTTACAACCTGGAGACGTACGGTCACGAGCGTTAATTTGCGACCCATTTCAAGAAAAATATGCTTGAAGTCGTCAATGTCATTAGAGATGTCAAGTCATTTGTAACTTTTAGGAAACTCAACCTTATTGTTGTAGAGTGTCAGATTGACTTTGGACCTAAGGTGGGTACCAAATTTAATCTCGTGACTGTACCCGTGGTTGCCACATAATTAGGAACGCTTCCGTTTTTCCCATACAATTGCCTATAAATATGATTTTTAACCGACTTCAAAAAAAGGTTCTCAATTCGTCGGGTTTTTTTTTTTTTATGTATGTGCCCCGATTACTCGATGACCACTGGACCGATTTGTTTGAATGGGTATACTTTCTAGTTGGTCCCATTGTCAAGACGTCAGGATCTGATGATGGGATCTTGGAGAAATCAAGAAAACTCCTCAAATATTATAGGCACACCTATAGCGATTTCGGTATTTTTCACTGTAACTCGTGCATTTGCTTTTGAAAAGTACTATATGGTGAAGTGGAACTGATGATGAAGACCACAGATGGCCACCGGAACTCCTTAACGGTACCTATTTCAAGGGTGGCGATAAGATATTTCGATTAAGGTAGTTGAGCGACTATGCCGAAGCACATTTAGGTTTAAATATGACTATGACATTCCCGCGGCGTTGTCTGCGGCGAGCTTGAAATGTTCTATAGTTTCTCATTAATATTTAGAAGTGGAGCTACGTAACAGCATAAATAGGATCACTAAAAAGTATAAAATAAAATAAATGTTTAAAAAAACAAAAACCCGCCTTCAAAAAGCAAAAACTAACTTCTTTAAAATGGTAGGTAAATAGGTCAGTCAACTGAAGTCGGCGTCCAACAATATTTTAACCAAAAGCAGACTTCAGTTGACTGACCTATTTACCTACCATTTTAAAGAAGTTATTTTTTGCTTTTTGAAGGCGGGTTTTTGTTTTTTTAAACATTTATTCAATTTTGTCAATCGATCCAAAAGTCCTTGACCAATTTTATTGCTAAATACAATTTACTTTAGATCATTAACTAAGGTTTAAACCGATGTACAGTGAACTACTGTTAAAAACGGACCTT
This sequence comes from Acleris literana, assembly GCA_946894065.1. NCBI lineage: Eukaryota > Metazoa > Arthropoda > Insecta > Lepidoptera > Tortricidae > Acleris > Acleris literana. The sequence goes on from OX335687.1 coordinate 4,567,865, forward strand.
ATATTTTATAAGGAAAGTGTTACAACTTTGACCTACCGCCGAACAGCAGTGTTCCTATTGTTGTATTCCAGTGAGAGTATAAGACAACCGGTGAAATTACTAGCATATATAATTCCATCTTAGTCCTTAGAGTTCGCAATGCATTTGCGATCTTAGGATTGCAGTCTTTAGATTGTAGTCTTGAGAATACAAATGCCTACGGGTCTCAGATCACACATAGGTACCATGAGTCCCCTATTTCACCATACTAACATTGATAGGTGACAGGTGACATTTCAATAAACAAGGCGCAGCTTATAATATGAATCCCAGTAATTTAATCTTGTTAACTTTTCAAATAGTCACCTACTAAAATTGTCACCTGTCACCTGTCATTGTCAGGTCTGTGAAATAGGGGGCTTTTGGCCATGCCTTACTCGTAAAAAAAATTGCTCCATCCAAATATTTGCTCGAGCCAGCTCTGGTATAGGTATTTCTCGATCCAAAAGGCAGCGAGCTCGATAGCTGCGTAGGCGCAGGACGCGGCGGTTGCGCCAATCAATTTTATAGCCGACTGGTATTCGCTGCTCATCGTACACAACCGGCGCATGAGTTCGCTCGCGGCCGTTTTCGTCGAATGTGACGTTTTAGAGATCTTTCGAGAGGTCAATCAAGCTACAAAATTCATGAAGTTATTCTTTAACGATTGTGTCAAGAATTATCAGGGAAGGTGATCGAAAAAAATAGAGTTAACTAGCTTTCGCCCGCGACTCCGTCCGCATAGAAGTCGTTTATCACTGCTCGCTCGGAAACTGTCCAATTTTCCAGGATAAAAATTATCCTATGTCCTATTTCAGGATGTAACCAATATGTGTGCCAAGTTTCATTTCGACCCGTTCAGTGGTCAGAGCGTGAAAAACGGACAAACATACACACTTTCAAATTTATAATATTAGTACGGATTTGCTTGTCGTTGAAATTGAAAAGCCAACACGTGTAAGTACAGGCGGCTAAATTAAGAGCAATTTAAATTTTGACATATATTTCTATCTTTTTCATCGGAAAATGACACTAAAATCGATACTTCTTCAAGGGTAAAATGGCGATAATTCTCTCGTCTTCTGATCTGCATATAAAAATCGATTAACCATTTTTTTAATAACATATCATTATACACACTTAGGTAAGGAACCAAGATTATTTGCAGTTTCTCAAGAAAAAAAGGAAACCTAAAATTCGATACCAATAAACTTGTCCGCCACCACAATAGTAATAGGTAACCTCCAAAATTACTGGCAAATGACTGATGATGTGAATTGATAGAGGAAACAATGTCTGGTGTCAAATTGTACGATCTGACTCATTCGTGGATAGGCGTAGAGAACAGAGAGTGCACTGGGCAAAGCAGGAATAGTACAAGATGTCTTCAAAGGCCGTTTGGGTTCCATATCAGGGGAAAATCACACACAAATTGACCTAGTCCCAAACTAAGCTCTAGGCTTGTACTATGGGCAGGGCTTGGGAACGGTTCGAAAAATACCGGTTAATATGGTTCTTAACCAGGTTTTTCGTAAACGCTCGCTGGGAGCGGAATCGATTCGCGAGCTTTATGGTCGCTGGGTTAATTTGAAATGACAAGTGGGTGGAGCATCTTTCGGCCGACGCTGCTTGGAATCATATAATCATAAGTCACGCGAGAGTTATTTTAGAGCTAGCTACAAACCTATTAGGAAAGACAAGAAAAAGGTGGTGGGACTGGTGGGTGGTGTGAACAAATTAGAGAGCGAAATTAACCGGTTTTTTGAGCAGGAACTGTTTCATTTTGCTCTTTGATCAAAACCGAAATAATATCGATTCTGTTCCGAGCGGAATCGAAATGAAAATGCTCTTTTTGAAATATATGGCGTTTCTGACGAGCTGGTTAATAAAATTAACCAGGTTTCCGAGCCCTGACTATGGGTACTAGATAACGATATCATTATTTATATAGAGAAATAAATACTTAAACACATACAAAACATTCAAGACTCGGAAACAAATACTCGCGCTGATCACACAAATACCTGCCCATACCAGTACTCGAACCCGGAACCGCTACCTTCGTAGGCATGGTCACTTACAACGTGTCATATATAAAATACCAGCTTCTGCCCACGACTTCGGGAACTTTTAAATTTCCCTTATAAAAAGTAGCATATGTGTCAATCCAGGGTATAAGCTACCTTTACTTCAAATTTCATCGAAATCCGTCCAGCCGGTGCAGCGTGAAGGAGTAACAAACTAACACAGACAAACTTTCGCATTTATTATTAGTTGGATTAGAGCGAATGAGAGAGAAATAAAATCCTGAACGACATTATAAAGGTATGGCTCTATTGGTAGTTGAGTAGTGGTGGGTAGTAGTAGTAGTAGCAGTACCTAGTAGTGGTAGGACCTTGTGCACGGTTCGTCTGGTTCTCTACCACCATCTTATCTTTTAAGCAACCGTCTAGTAGCATTCGGTGAAATTACTAGCAATGTGGCGTTCCATCTTAGTCCTTAGAGTTGTCTTGGGATTATAGTCTTGAGAATGCAAATGTCTTTGGGTCTGATCCCAGTTACCATCAAGTGAGCTCATGTGCCTTCTCCATAAAATAAAAAAGTATATCTTTGTCTAGTACCCGTGTTTATAAACTTGAAACTCATTTACTTGATGAAAACAAACAAAAAAAACTACAGAAAATAGTAACATAAAGTCAATAACAGAATATTAACGTAGGCCTGCAAAGTAACCTATCTTGTGCCAAACACTCTGCACTCACGCTCCGGCCAGACGCGATAATTTAGACTAATCCAGTGTAATTCGATGTCACTCGCGGCTTAGCCGAATAGTTCCTATCGTGTTCGCTGGTGAGTCAGTAATACTGAGACCAATTGAATCATTTTACATCTCATTGCGAATGGAGGACGCCACGGTCATATTTAATTTAAGAGGAGAAAATATTTGGCAAGTCGAAGACCAGCGCTGGTTTGGTCCCAGCAGCATACTGAGGTGGGATCATTTCACGTCATTATGGCATCAGCCACATGGTTTTTGTTTCTATTGTTAAGATAGTTTTTGTCCTTTTGTTAGATGTCTGATTTTTCTTCTTTATTTATTCTTTCTAATGTAATGTTTAAAAAAGGTGAATGTGGAAAGAGCTTCCAGAATAAATTATCAGGTTCGTCAAACAGTATTCCTGGGGCACGTTTTATAAAGCTACAAGTAACAATTTTACAGGTCTAAACTGGCAACACGGTTCAAATGGCTGGTCGTCATTGGTCGAGGATGTGTCAAATGGAAACTTGTAACCTGTAAATTGTAATTTGTAGCTTTATAAAACAGGCCCCTGATCCTGTCTTACTCTGGTTTGCCTAAAATAGTTAGGGTAATAATAAAATATCGGAGATAATCCTTATGATCCCTGAACACGTTGGTCTACCATGCCTGTTGGATCTAATGCATGACAGGCAATATAATATTATTTATGCCAATAACTTTGCCACAAAGAGAATCATACGCAGGCCCATTGGCCTAAGCACACTCGGCCAACCGCTGCATAAATTGACCTAGTCCCAAACTAATCTAGCCTAGGCTTATCCTTTACAAAAAAATTAGAAAAATCCCAAGACAATATCAAATAAGGCATGACGATCTAACGACACGTTAGTCTTGTTCATACTGAAGCTGTTGGTCCCAGGTGTGTTATTCTCTCAAAAAACGGCGGCCGGTCGGACGGGCGAGCGAATAAAAGGAGCGAGTTTAAGTAGTCCCGTCCGACCGAACAAAACACAATTTAGCGCGTGCATTGTCAATTAGGGAGCTTTATACGTTCGAGAAGTCATGCTGCCAAATTGAATACACGCGCTAAAATGTGTTTTGTTCGCTCTGTCGGGACTACTTAAACTCGCCGCTTGGACCTTCACTCGAGCGAACGATCACCTTTGCTTGTTGAGAGAATCACAACCCAGATTCACGTCCCGGTAAGGGCAGATATTTGTGTGATGAGCGCGTGTATTTGTTGTTGAGTATTGGATGTTTTCTATGTATTTAAGTATGTATTTCTCTATATATGTAAATTTATCGTGGACTAGTACCCATAGTACAGTCAAGGACCTTAATTGTTATGCCACTATGGAACCCTGTCGCATAACGTTAATCATTAATTTAAGTGTAATTTCTGTCATGTGGTTTGACGCGGTCATTATGACAGGGTTCCATCGTGGCATAACAATTAAAGTCCTAGACTATACCTATACAAGCCTAGAGCTTAGTTTTGGGACTAGGTCCAATTGTGTAAAATTGACCACTGATACCTATTTATGAAAAGAGTGCTGACATCTATATTCTTGATGATTCTCGGCTTGTGAGTAGCCGTCCTGTCACTAGCTTAGGTAATAATTAGGTAGTACATTAAATCTGCAATATCCTAAGTGTAAGAAAAGAAACCGCTGAGTTGAGTGGTATTACTAAAAAAAACCAGCCAAGTGCGAGTTGAACTCGCGTGGAGAGGGTTCCGTACATACTTAATATTTTTTTGATAGAATTCTTATAGGCTTTCCTGTAATCTACAAGCAATGAACTATATTTTGTATTTTTTTCAAAATTTTTGGGCTCAGTAGTTTCGTAGATCAATTTTCGTGTTCTTTCATGAATAAAATCAAAACTATTTATTTTACAATAATAACAAAAAAGTATTTTAAATCCTCATAACGAGCCCTTTCATTTGATACGTGACACAGTGAGGTTTGCAAAACTTTTTTTTTTATTTCCTTTTTTGTCCCCCTAAAATGACCTTTTATTTAAAAAAAATATATATTTACTTTATACATAAGTGTTTGGGTCATCAATTTACATATGTGTACCAAATTTCAATTCAATCGGTCCAGTAGTTTCGGAGCAAATTGACTACGACAGACAGACGGACAGACAGACGCACGAGTGATCCTATAAGGGTTCCGTTTATTTTTTTCATTTTTTATACGGAACCCTATACCACACTATTTATTATTTTCTATAAAACTTGGTACCTAAGTATGCCTTGGCTAATTATTAAAGACAACGAACTTCCGAACTCCCCTTCGATACATTCAACAAAAATATTCGACACGATCGATTCTCTGAGCAGTATTAATCGAGCGAGTCATAATGTCATTCATTACGCGCGTGATTTAAGGGCCGTTGTAAAGGCTCGCCCACAGTAGCGATCGGCCGGCTAGATCGGCCCGCCCGCTTCGCTGACCGACCGCGCCTTGCGGTATGGAAAGGGCTTTTATACGCACTTGTAATGAGACGGCTATAAAATAGAATTCATATTGACAAAGTTTTTTTCTAAATAACAAACAAAATGATTTGTAAAAGGAGTATTTAATAAAATAAAAAAATAGTAATAACAAGTCTTAAAAAAACACCTTCTTCATGTATTGACATTGTCGTCTACATAGTATTTAATGATTACTAGATGGCCCATGTTGACACATTTGTAAACTAAAGTACTCAGTGACACTCGCAACACCAAGTCGAATCTAACGACTCGTTGTCAAAATTGGTCCATACTTTCAGCCTCAGCAAGGGATACTCACATACGAGACATACCTACATACAAACTGGTCAACCACATTATTTTGCTATAGGACAGTTTTGTATAAACCAACATAACATTGTTTGATTGAAAGTACCTACCTATGTTTTACTTTAAAAATAAAATTTATAAACACCAATAAAAGCTCTCTCTAACGAAAAGACAAGTGAAAAAGATCTTCCAAGCATCAACGACACCCCGCCAAGCAGTAGTGTTCGCATTGCTGTGTTCCGGTGTGGGGATAAGACAACCGGTGAAATTACTAGCATAGAGGCATTCCATCTTAGTCCTCTAGGTTGGCAACGCATTGAAAGTCTTAGGATTGCAGTTTTGAGATTGTAGTCTTGAGGTTTCAAATGTCTAGGGGTTTCAGATCCCACTTACCATCAAGTGGCCAAGTGCTCGCGTGCCTTCTCCTTGCCATAATTTAAAAAAAAACAGTCTGAACTTTCAACTCTTTGGAAATCAAAGTTGAAAGTTACGTTATCCCTTTTGCCGATTATATTTAGAATGACAAGCACAAGGGATAAAGCATTCGAAGTCTCGAATCTTGTACTACGTTACGATGCAAGAGCTCACTCCATACTTAGCGAACTTACACCAACATCGACATAGAATAAGTAAAAGCCCAAGTAACAAATAACATAACATCCATTCATGCATTGTACAATGCACTTTAAATAATAATAATTGAATCAATTTTATAAAAACATCCATCCTTACAATATAAAGTGTACCGTATCAAACCAAAGTCTTTACAGTAGCTGACTTTAGGAGATACAGTTTTGATTAGTTAGAAAGGTTTAAGCTATTGTTGTCTGTTTTTGATTTGTTTGGTTGGATTCGATATTTGAACGTATTTTTTATTTATAGCTTAGTTTAGACTAAATAATAACTGAAATTTTACTAAACATAAATGAACTTAGATAACTCGGTTAGTTTTGCTGCTAGTGAGGCTACAAAGCGATCCCGGGTTCGAATAACGATAAAGACAAAATATTCGTATAATAAGGGGTTGAAGTCTTAGATATTTTTGTACATTTATCTCTAAATTATTCCCATAAATACGTTTATTGTTGTCTAGTGAGAATACAAGTGTAGAGCTTAGTTTGGTGGTAGGTCAATTTGACATTGCCATTTTGTTTTTTCTTTAATTGTTTTATATTTTTAAAGTTATGGTAGCTCATATACACTTGACAGTAAAGGTTGTATTGATAGTAAACAATCTAGTTTCCAAGGCAAGGCACAGGCAAGGCAAAGGCAAGGCAAAGGCAAGGCAAAGGCAAGGCAAAGGCAAGGCAAAGGCAAGGCAAAGGCAAGGCAAGGCTACGCTCGGTCGGCCCTCTCGTTGCTGTATGTGCCCCCTTCACTGGGGCTCACCAGCCACTGCCCTGTGAAGCTGTAAGGGTACATAGCAACAACAGCAAAAAGCCATCACAAATAAAAAAAAAACAAAAAAAAAGGCAATATGAGTAACCAAGTGAAATAATCAAAGGTTCCGAGAGGTAGTGGACGAGTAAGTCAAGTTTTTGTACATTTTTTCAATTCTTGGTACCTGATAAACTGATGATGTAAAAAATATTTTGGTCGATAAACCTATTAGTACTTAAAAAGGTATTTTTTAGAGCAAGAAGAAGGCAAACGAGCACACAGACCACCGGAATCTAGGACCCACAAGTATTTTCAATCTCAAAACAACAATCTCATGACTGCATATACGTTAACAACTGTAAGGACTAAAATGAAATGTCTATACATGCATCATGCTAGGCATTGCACCGGTTGTCTTATCCTCACACGAAAACACAACAATGCGAACGCTGCTGCTAAAGTACCCTCAAATTGAATTACCTATTTCACGAGTTTTAAATAACGTTGTATACTTGCATTTCAGAACCCCATAACACTTGCTGCAAAGAAGAAGGCACCAGAAAAAGAGTATTCGAAGATATTTAAAAGCTTAATTATTCACACATTCAATAAACTGGAAACACTTTGAATTCAGAAAAGCAAAAAGACATGAGCTTTACGTTTTGCTTCGCACATTCGGATCATTAATTTAGTCCCAAAATGGAGTGTGAAAATATTCGAGGAATCGTATCTGAAGATCAAAGCCGTGAAGGGGCAGGGACATATGGACAGCTACCGTGCGGTGCCTTTGGCTTATCTTGATTGGCTTCAGTCAAGCGTGAGTCGTGCCACGCCATTCCATCCTTTAGATGACATTAAAGGTTTTCAAGGGAAAGTCCAAACATATCAATAACCTAGTCCCAAACTAAGCACTAGGCCTCTAAATATTGTTACATTTGTTACTACCTTTATACATATCCTCGTAAGGCCCAAGTCAAATTTCGTTAGTTCGAAAAAGAATCTTATGTCAGTCAAAAGTCACTTTGACAGATGTCCTAAATTTAGGACATCGTGCCTTACGAGGCTATACATAGTGAACATTCAAAATTCAGAAATAAATACTTACGTTGATCACATAAATATTTGCCCTTTTGGAAATCAAACCCAGGACCGCTTGTTTCATAGGCAGGGTCACTTCCAACTAAGCTAAATGCGTCGTCAATGTTTCATCATCATCACCATAATCAGCAGAAAGACGTCCACTGCAGAACGTATGCTCTCCAAGCATGGCCACAATGTTCGATCCGGTGCCGCAAGCATCTGGTGGTTTTCTGTGACCCTCATCAGCTCGTGTAAAGGGGCTTACCAATGCTAAGACATTACGTTACGTGGTTGCCTTCAAGAACTGGTGTCACCTTGAATCATCCACACTCGTTTCATAGAATGTATCATTTAATCGAAAGCTTCTGCTTTTTTTAAAAATAGAAAATGGGTTTACTCTTGACTAACTCTTGCCCCGGGAGGGCGAAGATTTTGCCGACGATGAAGCGAGTTCACCCAGAAGATGCCTATTCACCCTAGCTTTAAATTGGTTCGGATTGTATGCACTCGGAAATACAGACGCTGGAAGCGTATTCCACTCTTTTGCAGTAAGCATTATAAATGAAGAAGCACAGCGCTTTGTTCGAAGAGGCGGAATTCCAACCAAGTGCGGATGGAATCCCGCAGTGCGTCTGAAAGTCCGATGGTAGAAAGGAGACGGCGGTATTAGCTCGTGGAGCTCTTGTGCACACTCCCCGAAGTACAGTCTGTAGAACACCGACAAGCAGGCAACTTTACGGCGGTGCGCTAGGCTGTGAAGCTTAGCTTTTTGAGCGTAATCGCGGCCGATGAGTCTCTCAGCTCTTAGCTTGTGCTTAAACCTTAATGGGTCAACTTAAGCGGGGGTTACTAGGTTAAGTTAGATTAGTTATCTCATCTCTAAAAACATAATGACTCCTACGTAAATGCCTGTCGTTAATGTCGTTGATTCAAAGGTAAACCTTAGAAACTATTTCGGCAGCACTCAGAACCCTTACCATGAGTTCCCTCGCTAGCGAGTCGAAGCTCTGTCCCTCGCTGACCTTGCAGTGTTCGTATAGAGTGCGAGGGACAGAGCATTCGACTTGCTAGCGAGTACGGTAATTGTAACTCATGTTAAGGGTCCAGTTTAATGACGATCAAGTCGTTCCTTAGTGACGGTTTGTCATATACAAGTTTGAAAAAGGAACGAGTTATTGTCTCTAAAATCTCTTCTCTTTGAGTACGCTGACGTGATTCCAATGAAGGCAGCTAACTGCTTAGTAAAAGTATATGCATTTTAAATCTAATGTTGTTAACAATAGAGTATAGAATGCTGCGACTACTACATTGCAGTCAGCCTTTTAGGGTTTACCCCATAATGTGCCCTGTTCATTACCCAGTCCAGCAACCGATACAAATAAAGTTAATTTTACTTAAAAATTTAAAGGCACAAACGCCCTTATTCAAACAATAAACAAGACATTTTATTTTGGCGATATGTTTTTAAAATTCATAATAATACTTAACAAGTACTTAAAGACGAACATACTGACACTATAAGCGTTTTTTATCACGTCTAAATGCCTTAAAATCGGAGCGAATCGGCATTTCTGGTGATACCATCGCAGCCGAGAAATCCGCACAAGTTATTTTGCCGATTTGTATTTCCCACCTTTTTATGTAAGACTAATTTGAATTAACGCCTCCAAATAACTTTCATCCTGTGGAAGGTAAACTAAAATATACAGCTATGTGGCACAAGCTACCTAATTGAAAATGCACACCAGGAAATGAGTTTTGTACGCTCTGACAGGACAACTTAAATTGGCCGGTTTATATTGGCAGCGTCGAGTTCGTAAGTGATAAGCATGTGAGGGCGTTGCCGGTGCGCTGCGTTGTTCTACATAGGTATAAATTAGAACGACATGCCACACGATGCGTTGAAATACGTGCCTCACCCCATCTTAAAATCATAGCGTTGCAACGACGCAACGCACCAGCAACGCGCTAAACGAGAATCACGTCCAAATGCAATAGCTCTTAAACAGACCTTCGGGTTTGTATTTCCCTTCGCTCCCATATGCTTTCTTTCCGACTTTACCCGAACCCGAAAAACTTTTTATAACCACATCGAAGCAAAGGACATCCAAGGAATATTCTCCCCCCCAATTTCAAGTCCCTTGATCCAGCGGTTTTAGCTGTGCGTTGATCGATCAGACAGCTAGTCAGTTTCTTCTTTTATATACTATATTAAATACACTTAATAGATAGAAGACATTTTATAAAAATATCCTTGTTTTCAATACTGATTGAAAAAAAAAACGTTTTTAGAACATGAAACCCGCTTGGTCAACTAAGATATGTGAAAGACCTTGCAGCAGACCATTATTCAATATATAGGGTGGTCAGATAAAACTTCAAAATCTCAACATTGACGCTATCCAATGCACACGTAAAACCATAACTCACGCGTTGCGTCGCTTAATATATCAGGAACGCATAAATTTGTGCGCGAGAGTTCTCGCCTCGCAATCGGACAACATTTAGCTTTTTATCGACTGGTTGATATACGGCGTGCGCGCAGGCCAATCCCTCAAGTCGATATGTGCGACGTGATCGAGGGGGTATTCTGGATTGAGGAATATTATGGTAGTTTATGGGAGTTGGAATCCAGGATCCTGCCGAAGGAGGAGGGTAATGTGTTTCACGGCCTATATATGTATGTTTGTTCCTTTGGGTCACTATAAAGCCTAAACCCGTTGTCCGATTTTGATGATTCTTATGTCAATCAATTTGTCTTAATCTGGTGAGTGTCACTGAAGATATGACAGTAATCAAAATTCAATATGGCGGCAAGCAGACGCCAAACTGTGGAAATTTAAAATAAAAAAGTCGACCAAGTATGACAAGTGGGGTATCATTGATTAGGGATTTAAAAATCATATTTAGGTTTCTTTCATCATTTTTCATTTTGAATGATCATTTAGGATTTATAATGATTTAAAGTTGGTTAGCAACAGTCGGGTTTTGAAAGCTTGCTTTTTGTTATTTAGTGTTTTTTTTTAACCCTCTACGCAAAAAGTTTATCTTGTGTATCTGTGTGTCTGAGTACTGTCTGTCTGTCTGTCTGTGACATCATAACTCCCAAATGTATCAACATATTCGGACGTGTTTTTTTTGAAAAAGCTGGTCAGTATAATTGGGATGGTTCATTGCAAGTTTTTATAAACATCAGTTGGTCCATTTTAGAGATATCAGATCTTAGATATTTTATCAGGGTTTTTTATCTATTTCATAATTATTTCTATCTGGGGGCCTTATATGGCTGCGTTTATCGCGTGACAAAATGTGGATAAAACATCCTTCGCTTTTTGCCACGTATATGCTTGAAGGATGCTTTATCTACATTTTGTCACGCGATAAACGCTACTATACTAGGCCCCCAGGAATCCTGACGGCTTGGGGTTCTATTCTAATAATCATATTTTAGCTATCTTGCTCGTAAGTATATCGTAAGCATATGATTGACATTATATACCTGCAAGTGAATAAAGGCTAACAATAAGCTATTCGACATCTACCTTTGACAGCACCAGACAACTCTTCTGTTTTCGTTGCATTATTTAAAACAAAGTTTGACTTTGCGAGCGTAAAAAAGGCACATGACATAAATAATATCTTTCACCAGTCTCCGTTGTTGGTGATAATGATAATGATGTATTTAAGCGAAAAATATCCTACTGTACCACCCCAAAATCTGAATTCCAAGCTTTCTACACTATACAGTGGGGCTAGACAAGTTGCCATCGAATACGAACGCTAGGGTTAGGTGATCACCTGTGATGACACTGACTCGGTTGACAGATTCTTCGCATAGTTACCGCCCTTGGATACCGACGTTTATATTGTGATCGTGTGATCATGTGAGCGTGTGTTGAATTCGACTTGTCAAGATAGTACCGCGTAACGACCGTAATTGTCAAAACTATCACTATTTGATTAGCGCGAGTGATAGTGATCACCTTTACAGCGTGTCAGTTGTAAACGAGTGATATATCATGTGACTATCTTACGCCAATTCCATACATTTTTCAAAACGACAGGTGATCACCTAACGCTAGCGTTTGTATTCAATGGCAATTTGTCTAGCCCCGCAGGCTGTTTATGTTGTGTACCTAATGGCAACGGAGACGTGAATTTGTCATTATCTTAAAATATTTTTATGTGAGATAACAGTTATGAAATCTAATTGTTCAAAAATACGTAGGTACTTTTAAGTAATTATAAAAAAAAACTCAATAACGAAGTTTTACCTCAATTTAAATCGCCAGCTGTTCTAGAATACGCCCGTCTCCCCACGTAGGTGTAGCACAAAATGCTAAAATTATTGCCGGTATATTGGAACTTCGTGTCGCGCGTTTGTTTGTTTGTTTGTCTGTCGCTGGCTTCGTATTGGCAATTAATCTTGAACTATGTCCGTCCGTTGAACTGGTATCCTTGTGGATGTAGGAAGTGAGTTAACACGTTTGGGGCCAAGAATTACAAAAACAACTTCATTTCGTGTCAGAACACGCAAGGCGTTGAAATTATTACAGATATTGAAAATTAGTATTTGCTGGCGCATTTATCCGCATATACTTGTCGTTATTTCCTCGGGAACTTTAAAATTTTGTTGTATGATTAATATTCTATGTCATTCCCCAGGGTTCAAACTATCTCTGTATAAAATTGGTTTAGCGGTAAGTGGAACACAAACTCACTATACAAATTTACAATAATTATATTTAAGTGGGGACGAGTTACATAACATTTTCAAGACAAATAATAGTTTGCACCTTGATTTGTCAGTCCTATCTGTCAGAAAAATAAAACTGTCTACTTGTCAAGGCTAGCAGTTTAAATTACTGATTCCCAGATTTAAAATAACATTACAAGTCTGACGAAAAAGGCAACGTAATCATATTTTTATGTTCAATTATTTATTTCTTGTAAATTCTCCAGATTGTCAAATTAAAAAAGGCGATAATAAAGAAAGGAGGGAGTTTAGGTAATGAAGAAGATCAAAAACAAAGCGATAGGACACTGGAATTGGTTTTTTCGCGTAGGGCATAATGTAAGCCTTAATAAGTATAATGTTTTTTAAGATAATATGCAACACCTACTTAAATTTTTTATAAAAAATACAGAAAGAACCATAAAAACCAACAGAACACCTTCAAATAGAGGAAGTAAAAGAACTTAACCCAATAAATCTGTCGAATCGGACATATTTTAATCGCTCCTCGATTTTAACCCCATAAATAACAGATTTTTAAATTCCGAACAAAAAACAAAAACATTTAATATGGCGTATCGGAAATAAATCACCCGCTAGTGGCATTTTCTTCTTTGGTGGTATGTTATTTTAACATAAACCCAGACCAATTTCAACCCTGTTCCATTAACCCAAAACATAAATTCAATTGGCACTTTTTGAACAAAACCTTCAAAGTAGCGTTATTTGAATTCGAACCCAATTTTATATAGATACAGGGTGATTTTTTCTTTGTATGTTTTTAAAGATTTCTCATATAAATCAATGAGTTGGTTTCCTGATTTTTGATAGCCAGTATCGATGCAGCGTCAGAGTGCGCGGGACATCCGTCACGGACGGTTTGTAGGAATTAGTGGGTGGAAAAAAATAACAAGGCAGAGAAATATGGTCTTAGAGTGTTTCGGTTGTACTAGTAATTGGGATACACCATATTTTGGTATATGCTGAAGAGGTATTGGGTAACTTCATGTGTGTATGTATGTACTTTTTTTAGACCTCTTACAATGTATTGCAAAGTCATCAAAAACCGATTTCGAGATTATGGCCAACTTGTAATTTCCGGATTTTTGCAAATATGTTATTTTTAACAAGTGATCGTGATTTTAGATTGACTTGAGCGCGTCGGAATTTTGCAAAAAACTCTGCAAAAAATGGAAAAATAGGTCAACGATCTATAACATTGATGTTACAGTTTTCTTAAAATAGTTAGGAATATTTACTAAATTATAATATTTCTAATAACATCCAAATAGCCTAATTGTGCAAATTGTGGTTATAGAATTATCAACAAGTTTTTAGAGATGTTTGTAATTCTGTAGCTCTGCCTACCCCACTCTGGGAACGAAGGCGTGAGATTATGTATGTATGTATGTAATAACATCCAACTAAGTACAGAATTCAACATTAATAAAATTAAAAATTAAAACTAAAAAATTAAAGATATAAATAATAACCACCACTATAAAAAGAACACCCTCTCTAGCAATATTTTTATTTAGGATAATGCCAAAATTACGAAAAAAAATTAAACGTTTTCACCTTTTTGGCGCTAATAAAATGTAACACGCAAATCAACTCCAAATATTTCATTTGGGTTCTTATGATAGGACGCTCTAAAAACAAGATAATAAATTGTTTAATGATGAACTTTTTTATAATTATTCAAATGATTTATTATTTTGTACCTTTTGCATTGGATTTATTTAAATGTCCAAAGCACTCATATTTAGAGTTAATTAAATATTCGTAAAAAGAAGTGTGTTTTTTTTGCCTTCAAGTGTAGTTTTTTTGGTACAACAAAGTGTTTACAAACACAAGTTCAGTACCAAACAAAACAAACTCACAGAACAAGTACAATCAATTTAAATTGTCGAAGGGACATCGACTCCATCCTTATTAAGGCGAGCTAATGTCGCGTTGATTATTAATTAAAAATAATTACGATTACGACCGTATTCAATGACTCTGGTGTTACAGCTATTAACGCTTTAGGGATGGGCTGAGGTGTCGGTGCAGTCGATTAACGTAGTCGATATTTTTTTGTCGATATCGATGTGGTACGGACGAATTTTATGGAAGATTGATTTACGAGTTGTATTGAAATTTATATTATTTTTCACTCTTTACTCTTACTTACCCCTGTAATTGCGACGATCTTACGACGATAAAGATTCTCATATTATAATTTATAATAATTTAATTTTTAATAAATGTTAGAAACCAGTTGAATTTATAAATTTATAGAATTTGTTTTTTAAATTTCTGCATATTAATTTCCAGTGCCAAACTAAAGCACATCCACATTTAACCACACATTTTTAGTGAACTTGTTCATAATGCAATTCCCAAAACTCTTTGTTTGTTCGTGCCTTAATTAAGCAACTGATCGACTTATCGATACTTTCTCCCATCCCTAAAGTTCTAATTAAGGCATCGACTGACCGAATGTGCGTTTAATCAAGCCTGTAGCCGCACTTGTTTGCTTTGTAGTTGCGCGGACGCATGGAACGGTTGCTGTTCTAATTTTAAACGTTTGAATATGGTTTTCAGTGAATTAATTAAAAAAACTGACTCATTCATTATCAATTAGTGTATGTAGTGCCATTTAAATATTTTATCTACATAATATAAAACAAAGTCGCTTCCCGCTGTCTGTCTGTCCCTATGTATGCTTAGATCTTTAAAACTACGCAACGGATTTTGATGCGGTTTTAGATATGCGGTTATAGATAGAGTGATTCTAGAGGAAGGTTTTTATGAATAATAAGTTTTGGATTATGTACGGATATTACAGAAAACTGGCATAAACCGAAGCGAAGCGAGGGCGGGTCACTAGTAATAATTATGAGAAAGTTTGTATGTTTGGATGTTTGTTTCTCAATCACGTTTCAACCACTGAACCGATCGGGATTAAATTTGGCACACATGTACAAGTAGGTCCTGGAAAAGGACATATAATGGTTTTTATCCCGAAAAATTTAGAAGTGTAGTCGCGGGCAGAAGCTAGTATTATAATAAACGCGTAACTTACACTCGTATTCACAAACAATACTTAAGAGATGCTTCACTGAGTAAACGCGCTGCGTTCAATACAGCTTTGTGATTGGTCCTTTTTGATCGACCTTTTGTTTATGAGACGATTTGAACCACCCTGTGCGTTCGTGAGCACTGTGAGCCCTCATAGTGACGTTTGTGAATAAATTAAGGATATGTTTCAGTTTACACCTCACCAGTCATGATTATTGACATGTGACAGTTGCGTCAATGTATGAAAAATGGAAGCATGAATTACTTAGAAGGACAACAGATAGGTACTTACTATACCGGAGTTTCTTTTTGGTTCTCGAGGGGAAGACGATTAGTTTAGTTTTTTTTGGCATGTAGCATTGTAGGCATCCTTACATTTAGTGGGATCTGAGACACAGACTGTTGCAAACTCAAGACCTCCACCTCAAAACTGCACTCACATGACGGCAAATGCCTTGCCAATGCTAAGGACTATGATGGAATGCCTCTATGCTAATTATTTCACCTGTTATCTCATCGCCATACCGGAACACAACAATGCGGACACTAGTGCTTGGCGGTAGAGTTACTCTCCCTCCCGCGTAACCCTATAAGATAGCAAATCCGGGGTTTATTCCCGGCAAGGCAGATATTTGTATCAAGTGGGAAAGTAAGTAATAAAAAAAAAACATGAAAACATTTGCATTAATTCTATAATGACTACCAAAGATTGCGTCAAAGTAAATTGTAATTTAGATACTTGCGCACGGGCAGGTAAGGTGATAAATACGATTAATGTTTAAATTTCTGTTCGTCCGATCGTTAATTCCGATATAACGACCAATAATAACGATAACGATAAATATAATCGTGTGTTGACGACACGTTCGAATGGTGTGGATACGGTGGGCGTAAAAATTTTTTTTTTGATCAACACGTGTTAACTTACTTTTATGTTGTGGTTGCTTCATCAACTCATTTTATAATGTTACTAGCTATTCCCTCGAGACTCTAATTTTTCAGAATAAAAAGAACCTTATGTCCATCTTCGTGCTATAAACTAAGAAGCTGGGAGGAAAAACACTGACCACGAAGAGCGAAGCGAGCGATGCGTTGATATGACGATTTACAGAAGGTGACCTGACCGGACTACAATGGTAAAAAATCGCCAAAATCAGGAAAACAAATGAGAAAATAAGAAACTCTGCTACCATGTGAATTAGAAGGACTAAGAAAAATAAAATGTCTTTATAATTTTTAAAACTGTTCATGAAAAAAGGACGCATAAAAACAAAGTATTTTTAACTGACCGTGTCCACATTTCCAAACCTAACTTATATTAACTAATAACGATAAAACGAATCGATACAAAACAATATGTTACCATTTAACCAATTTTATTTCCCTATAAATATAAAAGGGAGCTCCTTTCGTAATAAAACTGTATTTATTCGAGTTTTTGTCGTTAACTTCATACTTAAAAATTAAAACGTTCTACCTCCAACGAATTTCTGTCTTCAAATATCAACTCTGCTACTTTAAACACACGGTTCAAATTTGAAAAACGAAAACATAAATTATCAAGACGTTGCGGCCGACCAAACGATTAGATTCGATCGGAGACATTTTTTTGGATTTTATATCGATTCTTGGATGGTTTCTGGGTTTCTTTAATTAGGAATGGATTCCTGTATTCGCATGATATCTCTACATAGTAACAAAGTCGCTCCCGCTGTCTGTTCGCTTACATCTTTTAAACTACTCAACGGATTTTAATGGGGTTTTCATCAAAATATAGAGTGATTCAAGAGGAACTTTTGATGTGTTTCTGAATTATGTATGGGTGTAACAGAAAACTTACAAAAACAAATTTTCCCATACTCTTCGTAATAGTAATAATGTAGCTTTTTTTAAATGATACCTTGTATTAAGACGGTAGTTCTTAGATAAGTTTTATGAAATGAAAGGGGTTTTCAATACATTCTGTTCCATTTTTAACGTTATTAAACAGTAGCAGCGATTTTGAACGCGACACTACTTGCAACATTACACATCATCAATCTTCACTTACACACATTAGGTATATTGTATATATTTATCTCGCTCATCGGGGTTTGAAAATGGGCGCGAGCCGAACAAGTGGCGCCGTCTGACGGAAACGACGGCAACTAGAGACTCAAAACATGGCGTAAGAAACTCACGCGCTAAAGCCGGCCGGCTCGCAATAAAATTGTGAAAACTCTGTGAAATCCACCAATTTTGGAATGTGGCGGCTCCTGGGGTGAGTGTAGGGCTTATATTTTATTATATAGTGTTTTTCCACGGCATTACACGGCGAGTTTGAGGTCTGAGACGCAAAAACCGACGGACACCTTGAACCAGTGCACGCGGGATTCATATGCTTTCTACTAAAATTCTCCGACGGCGGATTCGAACAGCAGAAACATAACATTTTGGTCACTTCGACCTGGATTATTAAGTATTTTGCGTCTTGGTACCTTTGAACTCGGTCCAACAAATAAACACTACATTTCGAGCGGTCGAAATTACTTGGTAGGTACCTAACTAATAATAATTGTTAAATTGTACTTCAGGTAACTACACACAAGTTTTAGCGGAAAATATGTGTTTTAGTGTTAGTTACACAATATTTCATATATATTAAAGCCCTCCCATATTTAATTACATTTCACTCCTCACAAATAGGTACATTTACGTTCACGTTTAGGTTCCCTTTTCAACGACTGCATTTTATAGCATTGCGGCTGCTGTTTGGTGAAGTTGGAAATGGATTGTTTTAATTTCTTGTGAATTTTGTGTGGATTTCTTAACAAAAGCGGGTTAATTTTAATAAAATAATTCAAGTTGTGCTATCTGCGGATGTTATAGCGCAATTTTGTCGTTGATTGTAACGTAGTCCGTGGCCTAGCGGTATCGGTTGCGACTTCAGTGCTTTGGGTCGAGTGTTCGAGTCCCGGTTGGGGAAAAATATCTTTTTGTACTTTTTTTAAAATTTTGTTTTATGTTTTGATAACTTTAACTGTAATTGAAACTGGTTTTGGTTTGGTAATTACGTTTCTTTATTAAAAAAGAAAAGTTAATATTTAAAAGTTTGAAAAATTATCGTGCCTGTTGGGGATTTGTTTAATTTTTGGGGTTTTGTACTTGATTGCGTGTTTATCGGTAAACATGGCGGCGGCAGCTAAGCGGTTACAGCTTTCGCAAATGAAATATGATATGGCGGCGCGAAATATCGATTTCATCGAAACACTTGCACAATTTTCGGATTTGTCTGCGGAACAGAAAAATGATTTTCTGGTACGGTTTCAAGATTTGGAGAAATCGTTCGAATCATTAACGGACATGTATTACGAAATACAGCTCGCATCAGCTGATCGGGAAGGCTTCGATTTAGAAGAACACCAACGGTTGTACGAATCTTATAATAAAAAATATTACTTTGTCAAGCGGAGACACTTAGAAATAAATAATGCAAAGTCGGATAGTGGTAGCGGTATTAGTAACAATATTGGCGATGGCGCGAGGTCGAGAGCGGTTTTGCCGCGTCTTCAAATACCTACCTTCTCGGGCAAAATTGAAGAGTTCGCTCCATTTATGGAACTATTTCAGACACTCGTAGGTAGTAAGGACGCGTCACTTTCCGACACTGAGAAAATGTATTATTTAGCGGGATCGTTATTGGGAGAACCCAAAACATTAATTCAACATTTGTCAGTTACTGGCGATAATTTCTCGGTAGCAATTGATTTGCTTAACTCGCGGTATAATAATAAACGATTATTGGCGGATCGGTTGTTACATAACTTATTGGGTGCGCCGCAAGTTAACAGTAAGGGTTTGAACGGTTTAAAAATGCTTTTAAACACCTTGTTGGAAAGCACAAAGGCCTTGCAAAAAATGGACTTTCCCGTAGAGTCTTGGTCCTATTTGCTATTTTATATTAATTTCCAAAAGTTGGATAATAGCTTACGGAAGCATTTTGAGGATAAATATGCGGATAAAGATTTACCTACGTTTGCGGATTTACTTAAATTTTTGGAAACCGAGATACGGATCTTGGAATCTAGTGCGGATACTCAAGCGGCCAGCACGTTGACAAGGCGTAGTGCACCGAGCCCTGCGGTTAAGGCTTATGCGGTTTTTCAAAGTGCGGGAACTACTTGTAAATTATGCGGAAAAGGCGGACACTTTATCGCTAAGTGCGAAAAGTTTTTATCGATGAAACCTGCGGCTAGAAAACGTCAAGTGATGTCACTTAAGTTGTGTTTTCGGTGTTTGAACGGCCACAATATTGACCAATGTAACTATAATTATAACTGCTACAAATGCAATTCTCCCAAGCATCATCATTTATTGCATTTTGACCTTCCTGCTTCGGGACCGGAACGTCAACAGCGCTCGGCGGCGAGTGACTCTTTATCGGCTACTGCTCCTATGGCGGCTGAGTCTTCAGCGGGTGCTCTTCCCGTGAGTGCGGCTCCTGGAATCACTGGACTGACGGCGTCAATTGCCTGTGAGCCGAACATGTATCAACGCACGGTGCTACTTGCCACGGCGGTAGTGCGAGTACTGGATAGTAGCGGAAATTACCAGGAGGCGCGCGCGTTGCTTGATGGAGGTAGCCAGAGTACGTTTATTTCGGAGTCATGCGTGCAGCGGTTAGGTTTGAAGCGGTTCAAATCGAACATGGTCACAGTCACGGGACTGAGCGGCGCCCCTGTAAGCGGTTGCAGAGGTGCGGTCAATCTGACCATGCTGCCGAAATATGCGGAACAGCCGAGTCTTGTAACAACGGCGGCGGTTTTGAATAAAATCACGAATAATTTACCCGGATTTACCTTGCCGTCTCAGTTAGCGGATAACTATCGAGGACTGGACCTTGCGGATGAACAGTTTTACCTCAGTCGGGAAATTGACATTTTGATTGGTGCGGATTTAATCTGTGACATTATGCTTAGTGGCGGGTGCCTCAAGATCAATGATCATTTACCTCGGGCTATGAACACGGTGTTCGGTCACGTGTTGACAGGTCCAGTTACTTATGCGGTTTTTAATCCCTATCCAAAGGCGACGTACTTTTCACAAACATTCTTTTGTAACACGACCACGGACCAGATTTTAGAGCGATTCTGGGAAGTCGAGGACATTCCGGTTAAGGTTGAGGATCCTAAGGATATGGAATGCGAGTCTTTCTTTAAGTCTACTCATCAGCGGGATGAGCACGGTAGGTACATAGTACGCTTGCCTCTTTTAGCGGATAGGCCTAACTTAGGAAATTCGGTCCCATTAGCTGCGAAACGGTTCATGGCTACGGAGAAGCGGCTCCAGACAAATAATGCGTTTCGAATGAAATACGTTGATTTCATGCGGGAATATTTAGATACCGGTCATATGTCCCTGTGTGACGGGAAACCAGAGGACTATGCTTCGGGCGCGGGTTATATCATTCCACATCACGGAATATTTAAAGCGGACTCGGATAAAATACGGGTAGTGTTTGATGCCAGCTGTGCCACTAACAACGGGGTTTCTTTAAATGATTGTCTGCACGCGGGGCCTAAGCTGCAGCGTGATATAGCGGAAATTATCTGTAAATTTCGGTTACATCACTATGTATTCACGTCGGATATAAGAATGATGTTTCGCCAGATTTTGATTGCGGAAGCTGATCGGCCATACCAGCTTATCTTCTGGAGGGACTCACCGGACTTACCGTTGCGTTTGTACCGGCTAAACACCGTGACTTACGGTATGAAGTCAAGTCCTTACCTTGCTATTCGGGTATTGAGGCAATTAGCGGATGACGAGGAGTCGCGATATCCGGCGGCGGCGCGCCTTCTTCGTTCTTCGGTCTACATGGATGACATTTTAGGCGGAGCAGACTCTCTAGAGGATGCGATTCGGTTGAAACAGGAGCTAACAGACTTACTACGCTCTGGCGGGTTCGAGTTAAGTAAGTGGACGTCCAACAGCAATGATATTATACAGGACATACCAGAGGAGCATTTAGAGAAACCTCGGAAAATATTTGATGATGCGGATGAAACAAACTTTTACAAGGTTTTAGGCATTCAATGGGACGCTGGCAGCGATTGTTTTTCTTATCGTACACAACTCGACAATACAAGCGGATGTACTAAGCGGTCGATCCTCTCAACTTTGGCTAGGACTTTTGATTCTTTGGGTTGGATTTGTCCTGTCATTTTTCAGGGCAAGGTCCTCATGCAACAACTATGGCTGAAAAATTTACCTTGGGACGCGGAACCTCCTGCTGACGTCATTGCGGAATGGCGCGGTATTGTGGAGGAATTACCGTTGATTGCTCAGCTTCGAATAGAGCGATTTGTTTTGATTAATGTGAAGTCTTGCTCTCTTCACGGATTTTCGGACGCGTCGGAGCTTGGATACGGTGCGGCGGTTTATTTGAGGACCATAGGGCCTGAAGGGCAGGTCAAGATTAGTTTGTTAATGGCCAAATCGCGGGTGGCCCCGATCAAGTCCAAACTAACTATACCTAAACTCGAACTTAGCGGTGCGGCATTGTTGGTACGCCTTTTTAAGTATGTCGTGGCAGCCATCAGCGGGGATTTGGTGGTTGAAACGATTGTGGGGTGGTGTGATAGCACCATCGTTCTTTCATGGCTTAGGGTATCTCCCCATTTGTTACAGACCTTCGAGGGAAACCGGGTCTCACAGATATTGAATTGCGGTTTGGACATAGGTTGGAGACATTTACCCTCGGAGATGAACCCAGCTGATGTTGCAAGTCGTGGTTGTCGGGCATCGGAGTTGATCCAGCATCCCTTATGGTGGGGACCTGCTTGGTTAATGGGTAATGCGGATACTTGGCCCAAAAACATAATGGACAACCCTGAAGGCAACTTACCTGGGTTGCGTAAAACAAAGACAACGGTCAAGGCTTTCACGGGGATTGTCGAGGATGACACCATTTTTACGCGGTTTAGCTCTTTAAATATGCTATTGGCGGTCGTAGCATATTGCTTTCGGTTTGTTAATAACGCTAAAGGTGCATCTAAAAAACTCGAGGGAGCGCTGACAGTTTCAGAGCGGCGGTTCGCTTTGGAGCGGTTAGTTAAATTAGTTCAAAGAGCGGAGTTTGCTGATGATATTCAGTGCTTAAAGCGGAACAAACAGTGTTCCACGCGGATGAGAAGGCTCAGGCCTTTCATAAGTAATGACGAATTATTGCGTGTCGGAGGTCGCTTAGAGCATTCCGGGTTACCTTTTGGCAATAAGCATCCAATGATCCTGCCTAAGGCACACGCGCTCACGGTTTTAATCGTCGACCATTATCATATAATGTACTGTCATGCAGGTGCTACAGTCTTGCTGAGTGTATTGCAGCGACATTTTTGGATTTTGTCAGCGGGGCAAATAGTTCGGACACGAATATTTAAATGTATAAAATGTTTTAAGACAAAGGCGAGACCTACGGCGCCAATGATGGCGGCATTGCCTTCGGATAGGGTTAATGCAACTGGAGTTTTTCACACCGTGCAAACGGATTTTGCCGGTCCCTTTACTATCAAACATTCGCGTTTGCGGAACGCAAAGACATTAAAAGCATATCTCTGCGTATTCATCTGTTCCTCGTCTAAAGGTGTTCATTTAGAGTGCGTTACTGACCTTTCAACGGACGGTTTTCTTGCGGCTTTGACGCGATTTACTTCTCGGCGCGGTTTTCCGAGTGTGATTCGTTCAGATTGCGGAACCAATTATGTTGGTGCGAATCGATATTTAGATGAGGTACGGAAATATCTGGCTTCTCGAGAAGTTCAGCAGGGGCTTAGCGACGGCGCGGCCAAACATTTAATCACTTGGAGGTTTAATAGCCCTGCAGCGCCACACTTCGGGGGGCTGTTCGAGGCAACAGTTAAGTCAGCCAAGACTTTATTACGGCGGGTCATAGGTGAACAGGTGTTGACGTTCGACGAGCTGGTAACGGTATTCACCAGGGTGGAGGCAGTCCTAAACTGTCGTCCGTTGTGTCCTTTGACTCAGGACCCTCAGGAACTGGAGGTACTTACACCTGCTCACTTATTAATCGGTAGACCTTTGTTCTCGGTTCCGGAGTATAACTTTGAAGATGTTCCGAATTCGCGGTTAAACCGGTTCAATCTTATTCAGGCTATGTCACAGCGCCTTTGGAGGAAATGGAGCGAGCAGTATTTGCACACTCTGCAAATGCGTAGGAAGTGGACGTCACCGACGGATCCACCTAAGTTAGGTGATCTTGTCCTTATTAAAGAGGAAAATTTACCTCCTCTCAAGTGGAGATTAGGGAGGATTGAGGAGTTGCTGCCCGGCAAGGACGGCGTTGTACGGGTTGTTAAACTCAAGACCTCATCAGGCCCGATGATGCGGCCGGTAGTTAAAATTTGTAGACTTCCCCTAGACGATTAAATCACTAACCAACCAGTTTTAATTTAGTTATAAGTTGCGGTTTTCGGTGCTGTAATTTTGCGGTTATATTGCAGTTTATGTATTTCTTATTAACTAGTGTTGATAAAGGCTTTAGCCTTTCTCGGGCGGGGGAATGTTCCATTTTTAACGTTATTAAACAGTAGCAGCGATTTTGAACGCGACACTACTTGCAACATTACACATCATCAATCTTCACTTACACACATTAGGTATATTGTATATATTTATCTCGCTCATCGGGGTTTGAAAATGGGCGCGAGCCGAACAAGTGGCGCCGTCTGACGGAAACGACGGCAACTAGAGACTCAAAACATGGCGTAAGAAACTCACGCGCTAAAGCCGGCCGGCTCGCAATAAAATTGTGAAAACTCTGTGAAATCCACCAATTTTGGAATGTGGCGGCTCCTGGGGTGAGTGTAGGGCTTATATTTTATTATATAGTGTTTTTCCACGGCATTACACGGCGAGTTTGAGGTCTGAGACGCAAAAACCGACGGACACCTTGAACCAGTGCACGCGGGATTCATATGCTTTCTACTAAAATTCTCCGACGGCGGATTCGAACAGCAGAAACATAACACATTCAAACGATAAAATTTTACAGAAATTGACTTGGTCTATACTAATATTATAAAGCTGAAGAGTTTGTTTGTTTGCTTGAACGCGATAATCTCAGGAACTGGTCCGATTTGAATTTTTTTTTCAGGTTTAGATAGCCCATTTATAGAGGAAGGCTATAGGCTATATATCATCACGCCAAGAAGAATGTTTCAACCTTCTACGTTAACAAAGTCGCGGGTTTAAGTTAGCGTTAGCCCAAAGTAAGTATTCCACGGGGACGAAGTCCCGGGCAGAAGCTAGTATGATATAACCATGGCGGTTTTAAAAAAATGCAACTTGAAACAACGGTAAAAATTAAAATATCCTTAACCAATGCCAATTTTACTACGTAAAGCTCCCTTTTTTCCAAACTCTATTTTGCAAAACTAACATGGTGTTCATTATTTTAATGAATTAAAATACTGATTTAATACAAAACGTCCTCAAAATTAGCATAAAGCTTGATTAAGACGATATTGGCACAGGAATAAACAAAGACGCTCTGGGGTATCCAGACTTGAGATTTATGGCCGAAGGGGTTGGGGCGTCTGGTGGTGTGGGCTCGAGTCTGGGCAAAAATGCTGCTCGTTCACTTTTGCTACCCTGGCACTTATAACGTAAATATAAAGTATATCAATGAAAAATTCTTACAAAAATTAAACTAATTCTAAACTAAACTCTAGGCTTATATTAAGAATAGTAGACAACGATAAACATGTTTATATAGTTTTCTCTATATCTATAAACGAATGTAAAACAACATTGTTTTACTCCGACAGCAAAACAATAAAACTAGTGCGTAATCAACATGTTTGCATGAGTTATTTTAATGTAAAAGGGTTAGATAAAAACCACATAAATGAAAGGAAAGACATCATTTAGCTATAAAATGACAATAAATATTGAAAACTTAATTTAAAAGTGCAAAAAAAACAATAAGCAGTGAATCTTGTTACATTAATGGCCGATAAAGAGTCCGTGTTGACATTTT
The DNA here is from genome assembly GCA_946894065.1 of Acleris literana. Classification (NCBI taxonomy): domain Eukaryota; kingdom Metazoa; phylum Arthropoda; class Insecta; order Lepidoptera; family Tortricidae; genus Acleris; species Acleris literana. The sequence continues at coordinate 4,593,732 of OX335687.1, forward strand.
TGGTGAATTAATGAATATTATATGATTAATAAATATTAAAAAAGAATGAGCTCTTGATAATTATGTAGGGTTAAAGAATAAGTGTTATTTTTAATGTTACGTATGATAACATATAGTTGTATTCACTTTAATTATTGCGTGTGAACATTTATTTTATTGTGAACTGATTAAAATTCTAACGGCTGCTAGTAAAAGAGATATTAGTGTTAATAAAACAGATGATTCATTGCATAATTACAATAAAAAAGACATGTTATCCATAACAAACAACGCACTTCATTTACTAACAACTAAATACGTATAGAAAGTAACTTAGTGGTTTTGAAGCAAAATAAAAGATGTAATTTGAACGTTTCATTTTTTGGAATTTAAATTTCATCGACAGACTTTTCTAGGCGTAGAAGTTACATTTTGTAATAGTCACAAAGCTAACCTAACAAGTTTAATATTAAAGATAACAGGGCCTCTATTCTAGGCGGTAAAAACCCTTATCGTCTTTGACGAGCGTAAAGGACAGAGCTATAGCAGTTACATAGCTCTGTCCTTTTCTATCGCCGTAAACTGAACTGCATAACTATGTCATAATAACCCCCCTGTTATGGTATTGTTTCTTGGCCGCCATTACTGTCAAGAGTGACAAGTCAGCAAGAGCTATAATAACATTTACAATACGATAACTGTTTAAAGACGATATGCTTTTTTGGCGTTTTCCAAAAAAAGCGCACGTAGTTAAGGACTAAAATTAACGATGGTAACTGTTTCCATTACGTCACGATAATTAACAATATTGCTCATACAACAAATAGTGCTATCTCAGACAAAACTCCTGTAGCAAATGCAACCATATTACTATTGAGCGAGGATTGCAACTACTTCGGTTATTGAATGAGTTACGGCCTACTGGCGTATGTGGGTAGTACATAAATATTTAACTAATTATCGTGACGTAATGGAAAAAATTACAGTTGTTAATTTTCGTCCTTAACTACGTGCGCCTTTTTTGGAAAACGAACTTTTACCGTCTAAAATATCGGACCTGTAAAGATGACTTAAGCAGTCGATGAAGTGGAATTGGGGAAAATTAAACAATCGATGAAAAGTTTGTCGATAAAACAAGGGGATCGTCAAGATGTGCCATTTGAGAAAGAGAATCGATACTTACGTTTAATGTTGGTCTGTATGTTGATTACAGCAAACAAAATGTGTCCCCCAAGAAATTAGTAAAAGCCATAAAACGACTAACACTCGAATATTACAGAGTAATTGCGCCACGCCGGTAATTTAGTACCTAAAGGGTTCATATAATTACGGAAAGGAATCCGGCAGCCGATCAGCAATGGCTTTTTGGAAATGAAGTGGGGGTACCAGTGAGTTATAGGGATTTTGGTAAAATTTAATTGTAAGGAAGTAATGTGATCACGTGTGGCGGGACGGTTAATTTTAACAGCGTCTTTAGATAGTTTTTTTATGGCGCAGTGGCTAAATTTACATTTTTGCCAGTTTTATTATTATTACAGTGTATCTTGCTAATATAGTATAATAATATTTTATTTTGTTTTTGTATATTTTTCCTAAAAGAAAAAAAAATTTTTTTTTTCGATTCATACTTACAGGAGAGAGAAAGAAGGAAGAGCAATCATTGACCTTATTCAATTTAATACTTAATACATAGCAAGATTTTTAAAATAATATTGCAGAAAAAAAACGCCAAGACGATGAAACCCCAGTATAAAATCCAACCAAACTCCTTGATTACAATTTAGGATGGCATCCATCCATACCCCTTAACTGCTACAACTCCAGAACAGATCTTGACGGTCAACTTCCCCTAACTATAAATAAAAGGGGTTGATATTTATCGCCAAGTGTTTATTACAATGAAAATTATACCCTTAATGACTTCCCGAATCTCCCTGGAAAATCCTATCGCCTATTAAGTGTAGGGGTGAAATATCTTTCAAGTTGGGACCTTATGCTAATGTGGTATTTGCTGTTAACGTTCGGTGTCTGTTCGTAATACTTAGAGGTAATTTCAGATTCTTGTTGTTGTTGGTAAAGCTGTGTTTATTTTTATTGCTTTAGTAAAGGGTTACGTTTTTGGAGAGTGGTAGAATGCAATTGTAAAATATAAGTTTACAGGCAAAGAAAACAGAACTCTTCACTACAAAAAAGTGCTAACGGACCGTCATGGAGATCTTTTGGGAAGACCTATGTCCAGCAGTGGATGTCTTTCGATTCATATGATAAATTACCACAACTGAGGTTTTATATAAACTGTCATAACCTAACAAGATAGTAGAAGTGACCGACATAATTATGATTCCTAATTTATTGAATGTGAGTTACGTAGGATTAGGTCAGACGTTTTGCACCCATGCTACTCTCAACATTGCAATTGGTTTGTCTACCTTGATGACCTAAGAAACATATTTTGAACACCGTACCGTTGCTTGGCGGCAGGTTTGTAGTTCAGATGGTGGTAACGACATGTACGGACTCTACACTAAAATAATTAAGTAGTTTCACGAATTTTACCTACTCTTAGTTATCTGTATTAGTTCATAAACCAATTGAAATCAGTACACGCGTGCCATCCCACTTGGCGGATTGGCAATCCAATAAAGGTTGTACGAAACAGCTGGATACCAGTTGCCAGAACCGTTCCTATGTCCAGCAGTGGACGCGTTGATAATATGATGATGATGATGATGACGCATTTGCCACAAGAAGCTTGTCGGCAAGGAAGCCAATGCGACGCATAAATACACCCGTCAATCGGGTCGCCGATATTTAACATGCTGATGATGGTGATGATGATGATGGTGGTGATGGTGATGATGGTGATGATGATGGTGCTGATGCCCTAAGAAGCTTGTTGGAAAGCAGCAAATGCGACGCAAAAGATAACAATCCTGTATCAAGTAGTCAACGTTTTTGGGCATATTATAACGGTAACAGATTAAACTAGAAAAACAGCAATAAATTGTAACAGTTATTACACCTACAGCATATTACTGTCGTAATACCAAAGGCGGCTAACTGCAATGTAGTAGTCAACGCATTATATACTCTATTGGTATCCACTTTAAATTCAAAATGCTTATACTATTACCATGAAGTTTGCCTTTCTTTGGCACCACGACAGATTAGCTACCTTGTTTACTTAATTACTGGACCAACATTGGTTTCGAGAATCCGATTGAGATCAATATCGACTCCGAGTAATCGATAAACTGCTAGTTTTATCATTTTTATCTCCACTAACGATTTCTGGGAGCCGTTGTGGATATCTTTGGACATCGAAGGCAACGTTTGATGTTAAGGTAACACGAGAATTTAAAGTGTCTTGTTAACCATTGGTGTCTTAACTTGTTAATATGTTGTTATTGGTTTTGTAATGTTTTGGAAATTGGGTAAGAGTGAGAAGGACTCAATGGGTTGTGTTAGCCCACAAGGCGAAGATGACCACAGACAGAATGACACGGAAAATGAACCTAACGGTGCCTTACTTTGGTATTTTATAAATATTATGCTCAGTATGTTAAACTTCAGTATCTATATTTTTCTATATTTGAGGTTCTCTTCGCAAAAAATGGTTAATATTCCTCGTACATGTACAGTAATCCCAGCTTCTTAATATCTTTCGGATAGCTATTGCTATAACCCTGGTTGTACTGTAAATAAAAAAACAACTGTATAAAATCTAGTCTAGAAATTTAAATATGAACGATGGACTCATATTACATGTTTATTTATAAGCCAAGCTGATTCATACTAATTTGGTTTAGAACATGTCATACTAATGTTTCCTTAATTATCACTATCATATCTCTTTGAAAACAAGATTCGGATTTAGATTGCTGCCAACAAATATGACAAAGCAGTTATAGACGTAGTGGTGGCATAGGTACTCAAAACTAATTTTTTAATCACTCGTAATAGTATCGAAATGGGGAGACCACATGTCGAAGATCTGACAAGAGATGGAGGAAAACTTTTCTGGAGTGAAGACGAAGAACTGAACCGGACGGGGAAGCATGGATTGGCAACTAAAGCAGTAAATAACTTTTGCCCAAGTTATGTTAGCGAGAGAAAATTGCATACCGGGCAATTGGACAATTACATCATCTCTACCCCTATTGTTATCATATTATTAAGGTTATGATAGCTCTTATGAACTTGACAGTAAGGGTGGCCGAGTCATATTTAAAACGATTGTAATATGACTAAAAATAAGATAGAATAGAGGCCCAGAAAGCTATACAACGATACAAATCGCATGCATTCCAAAGGCAACACTCAACATTGAGCTAATCAGAACAATCGATCATGTCAATTAAAAATCTGATGTATATCAAAAATGGATCGATCGTACCAACAGTTAAGAGTTCAAACAAAACATAAACAACTGTTTTAAAATGCATAACATAACAATTGGAATTAGAGACATTGTCAACACATTAGCAGTCTCAAGTTGTCGTCAAACTCATTACGATACGACTGTAATTTAGTCACGATAATTCAAATCAATTATTAAAGCTATAACACATACAAATGTCCTTTTATATTCCATACTGACAGACAAGGACAGCGGTTCTCGGAATCGAAAAGTCGACGAACGTGCATCGGTTGTTTACCGATTTTTATCAAAATCGAAACTCGTTTTTGGTTTGAAACCATTAAAATCTCGAGGATTCGACGAACAATAAAATTTTATGTCTCTATCCAACGCGTGATCGAACGCGATAAAATGGTTCGGCGTTTTGTGGTGACAGTTTTTTCGACGCTTGCGCAGTTTTCGATCAAATACGTTTGATTTGGGAGAGAATCAAACGGTCTCAAGCATGTCTATTGAATAAGCAATCAATCAGTTAAGCTTTAAGTCCGTCATTTATATAAACTTCTAAGTTGAAAGAAAAGTAATATACAATTACCATATTGTTCTGTAATTTTTTCCTTCATCATCATAATTTCCCTTCCCTATTTTAAAACTTAGTGGATAATGTACTAGACTGTACTTGACCTATATTCATAGTCACTATGCTTTAACTTATATTGTACAGTTGTTTATTTCTCATGAACTAGCCATTCATAAATATAATATACAAAAAAAAAGTTACTATGCTTCTGCGATTTTGAAGAAGTTGTAAGGAAACACAGATATATTTAAATACATCGGCGTCGGGGTTGGCCGTAGCTACTGACGTTCCGCGCGCCTGTTGTTGCAGCCGGTCGGCCGTGAAAATTAAGATAATGCCTCGTTGCGTGATTATAAACTACAATAGCCCAAAAAAGCGACGACTTTGAATCGATTTTGCGCGGAAAACGGAAAATTCTCTTCTTTTAGTGTGTCCCTGCTGGTAGCAAAAAGTGACACGGTTAATTTTCATACAGATTGAGGTGTTTACGTTATCTATGTGTATTTGTATATTATTATGTGCAAGGAAAGTATTTTTTCAAGAGTACCATTTTTGTAACTCAATGTCCCGTATTCTACAGTACAGATACAGTTTTCAACAAAGACGATATGAAATCTGTGCAAAATTAGGCTCTAAATGACTCTTGTAGGTTTCTTTCCTGGGTTCCGTACCCGAAGGGTACCAAACGGGACCCTATAAATAAACCTTCATCGTCCGTCCGTCCGTCCGTCCGGCCGACCATCTGTAGTAATAGTCTTGAGTCATCTCAGAAAATACTTATATGGATACTTGAACTGTAAATATTTCTTCAAACACCGGCTTGCATGACTCACTTCACACCTGTTCCATTTGTCGATAAACGGGATCAAAATGGCGGCCGTAACGATCGACAAAATGGCCGCCGGACTGTTTTCATAAATCACGAGATATTCCTATTATACGCAGCTTGAAATATTATAAAAATAATGTTTGTTTCTCGGAAAGGTGAGTAGCGGTGAGTTACTTGGTACTATCGGAGAGAAAAGGTGTTAATTTCACTTAAACTTGTTTCAAAACTTTAAAGCGATATTTTAATGTAATACTAGCTTTACTGTTTTCGGGATAAAAAGTAGCCTATGTATTATTTCAGACTATAATTAATCTATTGTGCAAAATGTGGTTACAGAATAATCAACAAGTTTTTAGAGTTGTAGGTAATTCTTTAGCTCTGCTTATCCCTCTGGGAACGAAGGCGTGAGTTTATGTATGTGTATGTACGTAATCGATCTACTTCTATAGTCCAAGAGCTCTTAAGCAGGTGTTTGTGGCACCGTGGAAACTTGTACAGTACTTCTTTAATTATATTTAAATACTAAGAGGTCAACCAGACTGAAGGGTATTGGAGGTAAACCGTATTTTTATAAAGTAGGTACGTAGTGTTTTTTTTTTCGCAAACAAAGTCCTTGAGGCATTTTGATACATTTAAAAACATTAAATTGAATATCCAAGAAATGAGCCGATCATTTAGACGGGTCTAAAATTGAGAGAGTAGTGTGATTGAGTCAGTAATGAACAAGGACCGGATGGCCACTTGATTCTTACGTTACAGAAGATAAGGGTTATTCATTTGATGTGAAACAATCAATTTATAGCCTTACTATCTTGGAATTAAGAGTCACATACCTTCACTCCTTCATTCCCAGAGTGGGGTAGGTAGAGCTACAGAGTTACCAACTACTTGTGGTTGTTAATTCTGTAACCACATGATGCACAAACAGGCTAAGATGTTTACCAGTGTATATTAGTGACAGGTTGCAAGCCCATCGCCTAACAATACTACAAGCTTTTATTCCCTTAGTCTCCTCTAACGACTTCCACGGGAAGACATGGAGTAGTACTATTCTAAGCCGGCAACCAAACAGCTAAAGTTAAGTGTCCATTATTGGTGCCTTCAGCTAAACGTATCGAACATTGGCGCCGTCACCCTAGTAAGTGTAATAAAATTGCAACTATTTTTTTAATCTATTATCACTTGTGTCTGCGCGTGCCCATGAGACATCGACACGTCCACAGGCTTTCAAGATGCCGCGTCAGATAGAACGCGCGGTACGCGGCGCGCGCGCAAGTCATAAGCGCTGGCGATACGCCACCGCCATTAACCCTTATACATTGCTATAGCTCTTAGAAGGTGCTTCGGATTTGTACTTGTCTCTCACTTGCTCTCAAACGTTCTTATTAAGAGCGAGTGAGGGAGAAGTACAAACCCGAAGCACTTTTTAAGTGCTCACAGACTGGTAGCTGATTTACATTGGTCCGTGGACGAGTTGGTTTTCACGTTTGAGTGCTTGTTTACGGAGATGCGGGGCGATGCGCGTAGCGTTGGGCGGCGCGGTCTGCACTTAATTCAAACATATGGCGTTGTATAAAATCGTTTACGGAGAAGCGGTTTTACGCGCGTTTGTTTCAAATACAGCGTTACTTGCGGCGGAGCCCGCGGATGGCATCGCCGCGTTGCACGCAGCGTCGCACGCGTCAATAACGGCGATCCCGCCACTGCGCCCGCAGCGGGGCCGCGGCGGAACCTTCTGACAGTCTTGTGCTCCGCCGCGCGCTCCGCTACACGCTCGAGAGTCCGCCGCGGATGTAGCGGATACCGCTACTCTCTACGCCCCGCATCACGCGCTGCATCACGCCCCGCATCTTTATAAACAACACCGTACATTGCCATATGTTTGTGTTTGCGCGTGTGATGACGCGGTCCGCTGCATGCGCCGCCTCTCTGTAAACAGAAAAAACGCCCGACGCGCCGCGCAACGCGAAGCCTTACGCCACGCGCGACGCTCCGCGTCTCCGTAAACAAGCCCTTGAGGCAAGAGCTTTTATAACTACGCAATTTACTTCTATTGGCAAGCTTTTTCTGGATCATTGTAAATCAGACATTATACGTATCATTGACACTTGGCCTCTACTTTAGTTTTGTTTGCTGCTGAAAAACGAAACTATCTTCATGCTATGAATAGCAAAAAAGGTGGGTGTTATGTGTATGATGCTTTTGTCCGCCTGCCTGTCATCATCCAGAGCCCCAGTGGGTGAACTGATGCGTTTGACTCTTGTACTTAAAAACTATTGCAAGCTAAGTTGCCGCGAAATTATTTGAATGAATTATGATTTATTAGCTTGAAGCAATATGAGATCAAGTTTTTGTTTTATTTTAAGTTTTAATCGTTGTTTCCAATCAGGGGGCCTTGTCAAGATGCATAATGCTAATTTAGCGGTTTTCGAAAATCGACATAATGTTCAATAGCCTCGTAAGGCCCAGTGTCCAATAGGATGTACATAATCAAGGCAATTTAATTTGAACTGTGTTGCAATGAGTATAAGGTTTATTTTCCTTGATGAGCTACCTAACGATAGATTGCATCAACCGCTATGTCAACTCCATACATTTCGATTCGATAGAAAACAGAAACACTCACTGGGGTCCTAGTGAAAAAGGGTACAAGTCGACTTAACTCGTAATAAAAAAGGGTATATACATGAACGGAGTATGCTAGACTTAAACCCTTTTTCACTTGATCTTCAGGACACTTATGCCCTTTTTCACTAGGACCCCAGTATTAGCAGCGTACGATTCCTGGCTAGGAATACTCGTGATTATGTTTCACCTTGTGTAAAGAGCCATTTTTTTAACCATGTGAATACAACAAGAAATAAAACTCTATTAGTACGTATGATGTTGGCAGGAGCAGCAAGTTCATGCCTTAGACCACACAGTTTCTTTTACGAGCGTTTACTGTAAAATTGGTTACCGTCCAGTAAACGTCATTACGGTTGAATTTAGAATGTAAAGGTCACCCTTGACCTTTGTTTCGGTGGTTTCCTGGACGTTAAGTTTTATTTTGAACTCTAAGGTCATTGACGTAAAAGCAATTTGTATGTAGTGGAAAAATTTACCCAAAGGGGTTTGGGTAAAAGTGTTGTCATTTGTAAAATTCATACATTTTCAAGGTAAGCGGCCATTCATGAAAGTAGTAAATTATGATAGAATTATTAAAAATAAACATTTTTTGTTATGTAATGTAATACTCTAAAGTGCATCGGAGCTGAGATATTTAAATATTCATACTTGGGCGTACTTTTGTACTAAAAACTGAATACTTAAATCTTTAAAATCTCCGCTCCGGTATTATTTACCGCCATAAATTATATATATCTATGTGTATTTAGAGGTCCTCTAAATAACTATGTAAAAATCATCCGTGGCCGCTGAAAAAAAATATGACAATATTCTTCAAACAAATTTACCCAATGCCCTTTGAAGTAGACTCCTTGGCACTCGCAGACGCATGATATTCGGAAACTATTCTTTTTATGCAAGTACTATGGAGAAGGCAAATGCACACAGTGCACCTGAATGAAAGTGGAATCTGTGACCCATAGACATTTGCATTCTCAAGACTTCAATCTAAAGACTGCAAATACGTTGCCAACCCTGAGGACTAAGATGGAATGCTTTTATGCTAGTAATTTCACCAGGGGTGCTATTCTCTTAAAAGCGGCGCTCGGTCGGTCTGACAAGTGAAAGAATGAACGCGCCACACCGGCAAGTTTAAGTAGTCCCATCAGAGCGCACAAAACACATTTTAGCACGTGCATTCTCAATTAGGCAGCCGTATACGTACGATCTTATCGACAGAAGCCCTAATTGCGAATGCACGCGCTAAAATGTGTTTTGTGCGCTCTGAAGGGACACCTTAAACCTGCCGGTGTGGCGCGTTCAGACCCACCGAGCGCCGTTTTTAAGAGAATAACACCCCAGTTATCTTATCCCCATTCGAACCATAAACATGTGAACACTGCTGTTTGGCGGTAGGTTACAGTTTAAGTTGATGGTAGCGATCCGGACACCACCTACACAAGGTCCTACCACCACTAACCTGTACTGTTGTGCTAATAGAGGGTTTTCGTCTTAGTCCTTAACATTTGCTGTCTTAAGGTTACATTCTTAAGATTGTAGTCTTGAGATAACTCGGCGGATTCTAAGGCAAGTCTGTCGCACTTCCTACTTCAGGCTTAACTACTGACTTTTGTATGGGGTTTCTTGCGTATAAATAATGTTATAGTACCCGGCCAATATAAGAAGTCAATTCTGAAAAATTGCACAACCATGAAGTTTATGAAAATGGATAATGTTGACAGCAGTCAAACAATGCTGTTATTACTATTCCTTCACACGCAACAAATAAGTTTAGCATTGTTTTACTGCGGTCAACAATGTCAATAGTCAGAAACTTCGTGGTTGTGCAGTGTGTCAGCATTGAATTCTTATCAGCTTTTTACTGTAAAGTGGGGGGTTCTTGTCTAGCTGTCATTTTGAAAACATCTGTCTATTTATTCCATTTTTTGTAAATTACTTTTTCGTTGATTTTGGTTCGCAAATCCAAGGCAACTTTGTGAAGTAACCTCCAACACTGACGAAGGATATGCATCAAATAAAATAACAGTGAAAAGTTGATTCTGAATGAGCAAGCGGTCAAGAACACTCCAAGCCATTGAAGTGGATGCCCGCCATCTTCAATGGTCTGCCGACTGGGACTGGCAGACGCCGACGACAACGACGATTCACCGTACAATTGCTTATATATACTTGACATTGGCAAAATTACATAACTTGTAGACGCCATTAAAATAAATAATAACAATACTGTAAACTGCGAACATTTATGCGGTAGAAAGAGACGCACGAACTAGGCACGTTCGTCAAAGCGCTGCTCTGTTAGGAAGAGCGCTTTAACTTGTACTGTTGTGTGTACCGCCAGGTTAATTGCAACTTTGATATAAACCACTTAATCTTCACATAATAAAAAACACAATTAGTGTTACAATTTATTTGCATCACTCTAATACATATAATGATCGAAACCGCGCGGAGCGTGGGTACTGCAAGCCACAGCGTTTAGTAATCAACCCGCGGCGCAATCAGCACGATACCATCACGCTGGCTGGCATTACGTAAAAATTACGATTACCGTAATGAAATAGTGAGGAGCTGGGGTTGCTGGATGTGGGGGCTGAGCTGTCTGAGCGTGGTTGGTGGGGTCATCTGTCATTTCATCGAAATTCACTTCATTGATTATTTAATTTCATAGAATTTCGTTTCATCGAAAGCTATTTTCTGCTGAAACCATAATGTTTCTTTAACCCATAATGTTATCGGATTTTACGTCACCAATTGTTCCATTTCTTCGAACGCTATCTTTTGCTGAATTCATGTTATCTTCGGGATATCTTAACGCCTAGAGCGTCATTTTAGACTTTCATACATTTAGTATGGAACGTACGGCAATGACGCCGTAGCCACCGACGTCCGAGGGGTTAAACATTAATTACGTAGGTTAGGTAAGACTTGTGTGGCAAGAAATGCCTTTCGATGAAATTAAATTCTGGGTAATTATTCGTCGTTGAAAAGTGTTTCGATAAAATAATAGGTACCAAGTTGGTGGACAGTGAATGCAATGGAAACAAACTTAGTTAGAAAAGGAGAAGACCCAAGCAGGACCAGATGAATCGCTTTAGACCTGTCGTTGTCAAAAAAAAAGGTTAGTGGCAGGGTTCCGTCCGGATCACTACCACTATCTTACCATTTAACTTACCACCAAGCAGCAATGTTCGCAAGTATTCCGGTGTAGAGATAAGACAACTGGTGAAATTACCAATATAGCGGCATTCCATCTTCTTTATGGTTGGCAACGGAGGACTGAGGATTGAAGTCTTAAGATTGTAGTCTTGAGAATTCAAATGTCTATGGGTCCAGATCCCACTTACCATCAGGTGGACTGTGTGCTTGTTTGCCTTCTCTGTGGTACTTTTTTTAAAATGACAACTTAACATAGAAAAAGCTTCTGAAATATAATCATAGGTTTACAGTTATGTTACCCCAAACTCCAACAAAAGGCTGTTACAAGTCTATAACGTATGCCTGTGTATCTGTCTGTAGCATCGTAGCTCCCAAACGAACGAACCGATTTTGATTTAGTTTTGTTGAATAGAGAGTAAGCTTAACGGTTAATGAAAATCGGTTGAGCCGTGTAAGAGATTTCAGCTCTGAAAGAAGGCGTCGTAATTATTATTTTTTGTCTATTTTATACTTAAGTATCTTTGATTACATGCACTTTGACCCTTTCAGGATTATTTGTGAAATTACCCTCCTATGCCCAGGTGTTCTCATGTCCAGGGCCCGTATTATGGTCGCCTTTATCGCGGTGGATAAAGCTTCCATCACTCTCGCACTTACATACTAGTCAGAAAGTGATAGATGTTTTATCTACGCTTATCTACGTCGATAAACACGACCATAATCGGCCCGCAGGGGGCCTAACATGGCTGCGTTTATCGCGTGACAAAGTGTGGATAAGGCATCCGTCACCTTCTGACACGTAAATACGTACGAGAGTGACGGATGCTTTATCCACATTTGACGCGCGATATAGACGCACCCATGCTAGGTCTCCTAATGTTCATATTAAGTATTTATTCAGTTCTTAGACTGTCTGGCGACTTAAGAGGATTGTGAAGCAAAAAATTTCCATACAACATGCGAAAACGTTTTTCTCCCCTTAAACCTCGTCCGATTTTTACGATTTTTGAATATGTTGTAGATATCATGAAAAACTATGTCTGTACGTTTTCTTTTACATGAAAATATTTCTTAGAATGAAACAAATTGAAAAAATAAAAAACAGAAACGTACAGACCTAGTTCTTTATAATAACTACAACATATGCAAAAATCGTGGAAATCGGACTTGATTTATGAGGTGAGAAACGTTAACGCCCGGAGCTAAATTTGTATGGTTTTTTTTGACAGCTACGCGTTTTTAGCGGCGCTTCACAATCCTCTTAACAGAATTGGGACTGGAGGTAAACTGGCGGAGTGTAAAGCTATAGGCATAGGCAACCAACGCTCGTCCTTAGCACGGCTAATGCCGGCACTACACGTTGGCGGATCATGGGCCAACGAAAGAGACGCATTTACACCTTAGAGTGAGCAACATATTCTTGCATCTCACTCTTACGTATTGCTCCGTCCCTTACGCTGTAGTGCCGGCATAAATGATGCGCTTTCGTCTCTTTCTTGTAGTTAATAGAGATCATTTTATAAATCCATTCCATCTGCTGTTTCGTCAGGTGTTGTTGATCGATATTCCCTAGGAAACCGTCTGATTTTTTACCTTCTGCACCTTCACCTCTTGGTATTCACTTTGTTTTTCATTTAAGGGTGTTAACTTTTCCCAAACAAGTGTAGTTAGCTGTCTCTTTCTACTTTTGTGTGATAGTTGGAAAGTGTAAGAAATAGCGCTAGAGATAAAGATGGCATTATTAAGATTTTAGCTTTGCGCTAAACATTTCAAGTCACCATCGCCTATTAAGTCCCTTCCCTTGGTGTGTTTTTTATTTTATATTTACCGTAAATGGTTATTCTATAGTAGGTATTCGTATTAAATGTTCTCTTGAATATTAGGTATTCAAGTTAAGTCATTACTTTTTAAGTCATTAAAACACTTTCCAGCCAAAGATCATCTCAATATTTAAAATAATCGTCAACCTTCACTTAAATCCTAAAATAACTTATATCCAGCGGTCGTAAACCTACCTCTTCCACACATTTAACTCTTCGCAAAGACAGACAGTCGCTCGAAATAATTACGGAAGGCTCCTATCATTACAGGCGACGATTAGTTTCTGAGATAGCCTCGCTCCTCTGAACACATTCCTTAATAAAAATTATATTAAACAACACGTCCAAAGGTTGCGCAACCCTGTCCCCATTGTTCGCGGTTTGAGGAAATTGACATTTCAATTGTTTACCATTTCTGTTGCGAATGTTTGACTGTGACAATAAATTATCTAAATCTTGGAAGTGCGGGGAAAAACGATTGATGTATGCGGATGCATGCAAACGTGGTCACGGAGGCGTCTAATGAAGTCATTAAAATCGCATTTTTGTTTTTTAATCAAACCTGGCAATGAGAAAAAAGTTACTTTTTAATTTGTAAAAGATTCTGTTAAATGCAAAGTGCCAGAAAAAATAACTTGTAATATCATTATTGTTTAAATCAATGCCATATTAAGAGATTAAAAAACGTTTATTTCTGAAAATATTTGAAAAAACACTCGATATTTACATCTCTTAGGTATTGTTTCAATAATTATATTTTTTGTGAGATTTTTTTTATTTATAATTTAGTCGCTTAAACCAAGCTTAAACCTCATAAATTCAAAAATCTAAAACTTGTAAAATACATACCTGGAGATAAATGTGAAATTTAAAAAAAATAAGTTCCCGCATTAAATATAATACAAAAACTAACAAGAAAGTTTTTTTTTATATAACTGATGCTCTTTTTTATTATCCTAATTCCCAGAAAATTGCCATTTAAAACCCAATTGATACATAAATAGAACAGACGCCAATAAATATGCACATGTTCAATATCTCCATCTTCAATATGTCCCATTTGGATGTTACAAGCCGCCATAAAGACGTTCAGTTGGGCATGTCAGACACGCATGGGTTCTTTAAAATATGCCGTGGGGTAGATACACATCTTCATGCCATCGACGGCTGCCGATTGCCAACGGCATGTTTCGAAGTTACGATGTTTATTTAAATGTTGTTCGAAGGGTTTGTGACATCTTTATATCGGAATGAATGTTGAGGTTGTAATAGAAAATGTTACATTATTGTCAGCTGTTCATTGTGACGCTTTCTGGGACATGCACGAAAAATGTGTGTGTCAGGAATAAATACAGTTAATAACTTTAACAAAAAGCAAGCTGTCAAGACCCGACTGTTGCTAACCAACTTTAAATCGTTATAAATCCTAAATGATCATTCAAAATGAGAAATTATGAAAGAAACCTAAAGATGATTTTTAAATCCCTATTCAATGATATCCCACTTGTCATACTTGGTTGTTTTTTTTTTTAATATGCGCAATATGGCGTCTGGTTGCCGCCATATTGAATTTTGATTACTGTCATATCTTCAGTGACACTCACCAGATTAAGACAAATCGATTGACATAAGAATCATCAAAATCGGACAACGGGTTTAGTTTTTATAGTGCCACAAAGGAACAAACATACATATATAGGCTGTGAAACACAATACGCTCCTCCTTCAGCAGTCGGGTAACTAGAGGAAGCCCGCGACTTCGTACGCGTAGAATTAGTTTCCCCCTATTTAACACCTTAGGGGATGAATTTTCAAAAATCCTTTCTTAGTCCTTACTTAAATCATGAAAGCAACCCCTGTACCAAATTTCAAGTTTCTAGGTACAGTAGATTCGGCTGTGCGTTCATATATAAGCCTGTGAGTCAGGTTTGCCTTAAATAATAGAAAATATTGACTTGCTAAAAAAAACTTACAAATAACTTTTTTACAGACTTAGGGCTGATTTTTCAATCTCCAGGTAACGCGATCTGTCAGGTAAATTGTAGCTCTGTCCTTTTCTTTGTCATAAGAAAGATAAGGACAGAGCTACAATTTACCTGACAGATCGTGTTATCTGGAGATTAAAAAATCAGCCCTTAGTTGTTCTTGTTTGGAGAATTTGGTGTGATTTTTTTTGTACAACTGCTGTACGTTGACAACGCATTTAGCCTTTTATTAAAGTCATAAAAGACAAACGAGCAGACATGCCACTTGATGGTGAACAGTCACCGTCGCCCATGAACATCAGCAATGCCAGGGGCATAGTGAATTTGTTACCTTTCATTAAATACTCTTTTGGTAGTGACATGCCTACGAAGCTAAGAATTCTGGGTTCATTTCCCGGTATGGGAAAATATTTAGAAAAAACGTTTATTCGACAAACACATCAACACACCTAACTAAAGGTAAATTAAACGGTCTATATTGACTGACATAATTATTTTTAGTCATAATGTGCTTTAGGTCATACTCATCGCAAGTCATAACGTGTTTCTTTTAAGAAACTGTTACTTTTCAGGATTTTTATAAATCAAACCTAACCTAACCTAGTCTTGTCTACACGTTAGATATTTCAGAACCTCTGAAAAGTTTACAGTTTCAGCGATTTAAAAAAATATGACTATCAAAAATTATGTCAACAATTACATTATGACCAATAAAATTATGGAAAACAAAGGGCTCCCAAATTAAGTACATGGGCCAAATCGCTGACACTGCTAATCGTGCTCAGGATGCTGGCAGCATTGCCTCTTCGAACAGCAAGGCCATAGTAGCTGCCAGCCCTCTGGTCACCCGAAACGGCATTTTGACTTTATTTTTTCTATTCACAGTAAAGATAAGATAAAGATATTTATTTAGTAAGTAGGACGCACGGGCACTTTTACACGTCAAGAATCTACCAGCGCTTCCCAAGAGGAGACCACTGCTGAGAAGATACGCCGCAAGAAACTCAGCAGTCAGTAATTTTTTAAACATATTACAATGGTTACTACTTAGTCTAGCATTATATAAAGCAATAAATATTAAATTACTTATTATACTTATAAAAATAACATGCGTAGTTGAGCAGGAAAACATGCCAAAAATCTTACGAGAGAGACAGAGGGAGAAAAGGAAAAAAAACATATACAATAAATATTTATGTTTATATAAGACGGTACAAGACGACCACAGAAAAGTTTCGATATGTTTTCCTACATCAACGGTGTCCCCTAGACAAGATAAAGCTTTTGCATTTGAATAAATTATTATTGACTAAGTTTCGGGTTTAGGCAATGCATTTTTGTCTGTTAGATAATCCTCGACCCTATAATATACGCTTTAGACATTAACGACTTTTTCAAGTAATTTTTAAGTGCTGGAAAGGATAACTTTAAAAATGTCTTCAAAAGTATGAATTAAATATGTCTTCTTGTTAGTTTTTTTTTATGTGAAGAAGGAGGCAGACGTGCAAGCGAGTCACCTGATGGTAAGTGATTATCGCGACCCATAAACTCCCGCAACACCAGAGGAATCGCAGGTGCGCGGCCGCCCTTTGAGAAAAGAGTAGACTCGTTTTTTGAAGGCCCCCAAGTCGTATTGGTTCGGAAATACAGACGCACGACGCAGACGTAGTACGAGTATAAGTTCTACCAATCCAATGCGGGAAAGTCGTAAAAATATGTCATAAGCAAATAATATGACACAACACATAATCTGTAAGACCACGCAATGACTCTGGCGCAACGCACTATTGTATTTTGACAATAGATCGCGTTTCCGTCACCCTTCTAGTTTTGCGACACATTAATTTAATACATAAAACGCACGTGAGGAAATAACAACAGTCTTTGTGATGAATTGACTAATGTTGTTTCTTGAATACGAGTATTTAAATGATGATGTTGTAGTATGTTTGAGAGTAGGCCATTCTTTCCAAGACGCCACAAGATTCGCCATTCGTCCACAAGATTTTACCCGCGATAACAAAAAAACATCCGTACCATCTATAAGAAAAGTTTGTTGTATGGGAAGCCTCCTTTAAATATTCTGTTTTTAGTATTTATTGTTATAGCGGCAACAGAAATCATGTGTGAAAATTTCAACAGTCTAGCTATCACAGTTGATGCGATACAGCCTGGTGACAGACAGACGGATGGACTGACAGTGAAGTCTTAGTAATAGGGTCCCGTTTTTAACCTTTGGGTACGGAACCCTGAAAAGGCCCTTGAATTACAGATACTCATTTGCATGATCGAATGTATCATTTCAATGAAAGCTATTTTCTTCTGAAACCTTGCTTTTTATGGCAAGGGGCAGGCGCGGATCCAGATTTCAGATTAGGGGGTGGTCACTAACTGGTGAACGCAGAAGTTCGGTCAAGTGCGAGATAATGCCACAAGACTATTTACTTTCTGACCCGTATCTACCAGTGCCGAAGGGGGTGGTCATGACGTACTTGACCACCCCCGTGGATCCGCCACTGGCAAGGAGAAGGCACGCGACTACTCAGGCCACCTGATGGTAAGTGGGATCTGACACCCATAGGGTCATATGGGGTAACTGTGCGCAGTTGGTGTAGAATTAGTTTATGCAAGAAAAACCCAGATGGTATAATTCATTTACTTGAAAAAGAAAATATTCAGAATCCGGTGCCGTAAAGGTAAACTTTGCTGTCATGGCGAAAATCGACACGAGTAAATGAATTTTATTTCTGTTTGTAATGTATTTAAGCCTTCAATTTTGCATACAATTTGAAGCTATATTATGTCTCAATAAAGTGAGGTAAGTTTGATCAAAATCAGTCTTCTTAGTATAATAAAAAATCCACAAACTTCGCTTAGCTGCGCACACTTACCCGCAGTATGGGTAAATGTGCGCATTTTGAGCTGGTTGAATTAAGGCGATTTTTCTTCGAGTTGGCAAGGTTTTATTGATAATTTCTTGATTTAATTATTACCTTGATAAATGCTTCGCCAGATACATATTTTTCGTTTTATTTTCGTTTAATTTTGATACTAGTTTGAAAATAAAGTGCGCACAGTTGCCCCACATGACTCTAGACATTTGAAATCTCAAGAGTACTATCTCAAAACTGCAATCCTATGACTCCAAATGCGTTGCCAACCCTGAGGACTAAGATGGAATGCCTCTAAGTATGATAGTAATTTCACCGGTTGTATTATCCCCACACCGGAACGCAGCAATGCGAACACTGCTGCTTGGCGGCGGGTTAATGGATGGGGGTAGCGATCCGGACGGACCCTTCACAAGGTCCTACCAACACGACCTATAACTCCTGCACGTGTAAATGACTTACAAGGCGTCATGGACTGACCTTATACCTTGTAACACCATTACCTGAATGTATGTAATTTAGATTCCTTATAGTTTCCAATCAAAGAGACAATCGATAAGGAAGGGATTCTCGTAGTTTATGATTGAATTTCCCACTGCAGAAGGCCCTCTTTCCCTCATTAAACTCAGAAATGACTCACCGGCGTTTGCGCACCTGAATCAATCCCCACTATCATCAGCCAATACAATGGATCGCATTCAATACAGGTCTGTCAGCCGTGACCACATTGGTTGTTGTCAAAGAGTAGAATATTTATAGTGTGAGAATGGTGTAGAGTCACGTGACGTATGAAGAAAACATGAAAAAAGTTACTTTCAAGAACTTTATTTATGAAACAAGCTTTCGCTACTGACTGTACTTTTTTACACAGTTATGATGATCATCAAGTTTAATGGTGGCAGGACCTTATGTAAAGAAAGAAAGAAAAAACAAAATACATTTATTCACAAAAAACGTAGATACAGTAAAACAACACACAAATAAAGTAAAAATAAATAAAATAAAAAATAAAACTACACAAATTTGGGCAGTACAGTTGTTGCGAAACGGTCATTTTATCCTACCACCATCTTATCATTTAACCTACCGCCAAGCAATAGTGTTCGCATTGTACTAGCATAGAGGTATACCATCTTAGCTGGACTTAGGGACTTGGAATTTGGAGAGAATATTCCTTGGAAATAGGAAGTTACAGAGAACAGAAGAAGTGTGATGTGATGATTGGTCATTTATTACAGCAAGGTTGGAAAGAGAGGCAGAGGAAGACCAAGGAGAAGATACATGAACCAAATTAAGGAGAAAGTGCATGTCATGTCGAATAGAGAGAGGTGAAGGAGCTGGCAGAGAGAAGAGAATACTGGTAATGTCTCCACGGACAAGATCAAGGCTCTTTAATTGTGAATGAGATTCCTTTGGCACCCTAGGGCGGCACTAAGAAATGATTTCTCAAAATTGTTCCCCAACGGGGAAAATAGGGGGAGCAGCGGGAACCTTATTGTATGGATTATTTTGCATATTATGAAGTAGCGACCGTCCTCTAATTATCAATATCATTTTATCCACCTAGGGGCTAACACAGTTTCTGATACTGTCGCTTCTGTATTTACCCGTCATTGGGCTCTAGAGCTGTGATTAGACACGGTCCGCTGCGCCCGCGTCGATAATCGTCCGATTGGCAGGACGCGGGAAACGTGACAATTGTGACACACATTATTGGTCCAGCTCAAATACCTACTATTTTATAGTTTACAAAAATGATAGTGACAGGCGATAGATCTGTGTACAGTCAACTAATTTGAATCATAGGCTATGGAACTATGACATGTCAAAGGAAAACTAGACGTAATGATTTAAATTGTAAGAGACTTTTTATAAGGGCAGTTATACTATACAATACAAAACACTTTATTGTACACCAAACAAAAACATAACATAGAAACAGCACAATTAAAAATAATACAGGTAAACAACAGGCGGCTTTATCGCTGATTAGCGACCTCTTCCATACAACCTTACACACAGTGGACAGTTATTTCTGTTATGACCACGAGAATTTGTTCGTGAGATTTGGATGTTTATATGTATTTATCTATAGTTGTTTATAGTTGTCTAGTACCCAGAGCTTAGTTTGGGTCTAGGTCAATTTGTCTGAAATTTACACTTGATATTTACTTATTTTATGATTCATGTTAGCACCAGGCTCTCATTTCTAAAAGATAACAGTGGCAGGCGACAATTCCGTATACCTACTTAAAATACATTGCGTAGCTCTTCTGATGCCCGGTGATGTAGGAACTGGGTAACCTTTTTTTCCTTAATTAATCACTTTCACTCTTTGTTTTTTATCATGAAGGTATATTTCGCCAATATCAAGTTTTAGAGAATCACTATAATAGAAGTAAGTTCATGGATATCACACGCGAGTAAGAGAGAATTTACTCTGCTGTGGTGGAATGAACAGAAGCTCATGGGGTTAGCTCCACGCGCTCCTGTCAAGTCCTGGTTTAGGTACCTAATTATTAGGTACGTAATTTCGCAGAATTTTCATTTCGTTCACAGGCTTTTCAAGGCGCAGGAGTTAACATTTTATGATAGCCACAAGTCTAACCTGACCTACGTAATGAATATATCGCACCTTCAGAACAATAGTGACCTAATTCAAAATTTCAGCTTTCAAACTTCAAGTCATACATTTATCTCGAAATTTAGAATTTTTCAATTAGGTCACTATTGTTCTGAAGATGCGATATTAGAAAGTTATTAAGACCAGAAAATAGATTTCGATGAAGTCTGTGGTACCACAGAGCCAAGAACTCAAAGTTAGATCCATTTTCTGTGGAGGTCGGGAAGACTGTCACTTAAAAAGGTATAATGTAAAAAATACCTTATATAAGGCATAATAAAAAGCACTATTATAGGGAAATTGAAGCGAAAATGAGGCATTTGAGTGACAGCGATACAAAGGCCGGAACGATTCGGTGTAACATTTTTTCTCAATAGAATTCAATATGGCTCCTTTGTCGTAGGGAACCTTTGCGTAAGAAGGCTGAGTGTTAC
Source organism: Acleris literana (assembly GCA_946894065.1). Taxonomy (NCBI): domain Eukaryota; kingdom Metazoa; phylum Arthropoda; class Insecta; order Lepidoptera; family Tortricidae; genus Acleris; species Acleris literana. The sequence continues at coordinate 4,615,020 of OX335687.1, forward strand.
ACCGTGAGGCCTAGTTTTGTGGTTTATTCATTTATTTGTAGTATAGGTACCTACTTCTTTTTCTGAAAAAGTTAAAGTTATCTTTATTGCAATGTACATTTTTAAAATGAAATTTACTCTTCAGTAATTTTTATTCGTCTAGTGGTCCTTTGTTTACTGTTTTTATAAATATTTGGGTCATTATTCGATCCATTTGTCTTTTTCTATTTCAAACAAGACATAATTGGCTAACATTTTGTACTTAGGACGTATTAACCCTCATACTTTTGGCTGCGACATGCCATTACAAACCAACTGATAGATAATCAGATCAACATTTTAAAAACATGTTTTGGGTTCGCATACTAAAAAAACAACTCGAAACCGAATTACATGATCCGTGCGGAAGGTCAAAAGTCCACAAAGTGAACAAATTTCAGGTAATAATTATGATGATGATGAATTTTAAATACCTATATTATCCGTAATTACAGACGGCATTATTACAGTTTTATAATACTATACATTATGGTATAGTTTTTTTTATAACACCGATATCGGTGTGACATGCAGCCGTCCACATTTAATAGCGATTCTATTGTAACACAAAATGCAAACGACAACGACAGGAAGGCAGACAACTAATTTGACGTTTGACATAATTCCAGCCATTATGATCGCCAACTTGTGTTTACGGCCACGCGAATGTGTCGTTACTTCTATTGCGCAAGAAATAAAGGTCAATATCGCGAAGACGATAAAAAGTAGGTAGGTTGAGAATTGCTTGGAGGCGCCATCTATTGGTTGAAAATTGGACTATTGTTATTTGACAAAGTCTAATAGAAGATCATTTTAAAGAATCACGTTAAATAAACTGTTTTTTACATATAAAATACACTTAGAGTACAAATCATACTTGTTATCCTTATAAATATTAAAAACGTGATCCTGCGCATGTGTATTTGTTTTCTTGTTCCGCTTTGGCGGATTAATTGATCGATGTGAAATAGATTCAAAAATTGTTTATAGAGACGGTTGAAGGGCATTATTCCGAAAAAAACAGATGGATATCAATATCTACTGGTATTTATAATCCTTATAAAACGTTTTAATACTTACCCACATCACAAAAACCGAACTCATCTATCTCTAGTTATATATTTTAAACACACTAAATTTTGTACACCTATAGGTATTTAATAAAACTTGTTTGAGTCACCAGTATTTTATTGAACTCATAAAAAAGCCTCATAATTACTTAGAAACAAGTAATTTAAATATACTATGATTATGTCGTGATAATCTTTTAAACCAATCTTCACACCTGTTTTAAGAACTTCTTAATAACCTATCACTTTTTCGGCAAATTCCCTTGATCTTAACGATTTTATCTATGTTTAAAATCTTATCATTAGCAAAAGAGATTAAAAATATCTCCAAAAAATTAAAAAGACTTAATGTTAATTTTAATAGAGTTTAAATTCGTCTAATGTCTCAAGATCTACAGGCGTTTAGTTTTTTTTACGGTGTTAACAGCATGTTATTAAGTGTCAAAGTTAGCATCTGATTAAAACCGTTAAAATTAACATAAAAACACCTTTTTCTAAGTTCTCACGAGATTTGATTATTTCTTCGAATTCGACGTTTGTTTGAGTTACAAATTAAACGCTATTCTTTTTTTCAAGTTGGCAAACATGTCCACTGACCTAAGCTTAGATTTAAAGCTGATATTTTAAAATGGCGACACGTTAGCCAAGTCGGTGGTGACCCTGCCTACGAAGCTAGCAGTTCCAACTTCAAATCCCGGTAAGGGCAGATATTTGTGTAATGAGCACGAGTATTTATTCCAGAGTCTTGACTGTTTGTATTTAAGTATGTATTTCTCTATATGCTTAAGTTTATTGTTGTCTACAGTACTAGGCAGATAATTTTCTAGAACGTTTCTGGCGCGTACTATAGGAATTTGAAACCTGCTGAGACATTCCCAATGCGCTACAATATTGGGCTTATTAAGATGGGTATATTTAAATTTCTTCGAGAATGGCAACGCATTGGTGACACCTCCGGCGTTGCAAATTTCCATAGGCGGCGGTGACCACTTCCAATCAGGTGGGCTGTCTGCCTGTTTGCCCGTCGACGGCAAAAGAAAGATAGGAAATCAATCCTGCTACATTGCACGATCAAGAAGTTTCTAACTATTGATATTGTTGACAGCAGTAAAACAATGTCAAACTTATTTGTTGCGTGTGAAGGAATAGAAATAACAGCATTTTTTGACTGCTCTCAACATTATCCATATTAAGAAACTTCATGGTCGTGCAATGTGTCAGATTAACTTCTTATCGGCCGGGCACGATACTGCCCTTCTAAATAAAAAGGACGCATGCGCAATTTGATAGTCAAAGCAAATTGAACCCCCTGGCCTAAGAAATAAGGTCACTAATACATTCGGGAATTCTATGAGACATACGACCTTTTTTCTAAGGAGGGCAGTATAGTAACCATAGTACAAACCTACAGCTTAGTTTGGGACTAGGTCAATTTGTATTACATTTTCGCCTGATATCTACCCATATTTAACACCCAGTGTATGTAAATAAAGGTAAACCTTGGGTTTGTGTTGACGTAGTTAGCCTTGTTGGTAGTGACCCTGCCTACAAAGCTAGCGGTCCCAAGCTCTGTTCCTAGTAAGGGCAAATATTTGTATGAGAGGCGCGTATTTTTTCCTGACTAAGGGCCGTATTAATAAACTCATCTTGGCCGAGATGCCGGTCACAAGATTCGTCAAAGTAAACGTCAAACCATAGAACACTGTCATTTTTGACGCATCTCGAGACGAGTATTAGAGTTGAGATTAGTTTATTAATACGGCCCTAAGACTACAGAACATAGAAGAACCGACTGACTAATATGACAGACACATTAAGATCACGTTACATCGTAAATAGTCAGTTCCTTTAGAAAATTAGATACGTTAATTTGATGAAGAATGAGGTGATACATAGCAGTATGACACACGGCTTGTTAATCTATTGTGCAGTCTTTTCCTTACATTTTTACTGGAATGTAATACTTTATAGGGGTAGGTACACTACATAATTCCGAAGAGTCATTATTCCGAATCAATTCCGAAAGAAACTTTCGATTGAAAACTGCATTTTTTGATCGTTGTTCAACCCAACCCTAACCTAAGTGTAGCGATTAAATTACGCGTTAAATCTAAATGAGTCCACATAAAAAGACTGAAAAATTAAAAATGCATATTCATTATAGCACTGATGTTTCATTAAGACACCTGTCAGTTTCTTTTTCGCAAAGGAACTCAGTGACAGCACGCGAGTTACAGCGACATCCAATTTAATGAACCTTTGTACAAGGTGTAAGACGAATGTCCATTAGTGGCCGTCTCTCTACTGATATAATGATGACGATGATGATGATGTGTAACGGGGCATCATCAAGAACAGATAGTATGATGGGTAAATTACCCATGATCTATGGCACGGAGATGACAAACAATCAAAAACGCCACCTGATGGTAAGTCAGATCTGAGATCCAAAGACATTCGCAATTTTAAGATCAAAACCCCCAAGACAGCAATACTCAAACTGCAAAAAATGTTTTGCTGATCATGAGGACTGAGGTGGAATGCCTCTATGCTAGCCATTACATCGGTTGTCTTATCCCCACTCCAAAACACTATGCGAACACTGCTGTTTTGCGGTAAGATGGTTGTAGCAATCCGGGCTGACCATGCACAAGGTAATCCACTACTATTTTTGTGAAAGTACCTGATTTACCTAATTTATTTATACTATGATGCCGTGTGGTTGCCGGGTTAGAATAGTGCCATGCCATGTCTTCCCGTGGAAGTCGTTAGATGCAACTAAGGGAAAAAAGGCTTATAGTACTGTTAGGCGATGGGCTTGCAACCTGTCACTAATACGCTGGTAAACATCTTAGCCTATTGTGCAAAATGTGGTTACAGAATTATCAACAAATTTTTAGAATTAGTGGTAATTCTGTAGCTCTGCCCACCCCACTCTGGGAACGAAGGCTTGAGTTTATGTATATATTTGTACTATTGGGTATTTCCCCAAGTATCCCATCTATACTTTTAGTCTAATGGCACACATGCAAATCATAACGCAGTACAATATACGTCAACGCATTGTTGAACGTGACGTCATTGTGCTATGATGAATGACTTGAGGTGAATTATAGCGGAGATACTGTTATTAGCTAATTTAATACATTTTTATACAAGTTGCTGTTGGCTAAGACAAATTGCTAATAAGAAATACTATCGACATCTTGAATGCTCTTTAATTCTTTTCTAAAACAATCCCGATCAATTGAATAAAAAATAAGTAGTCCGACAGCTTAGTGGTCCCTTGCTTAACTTTAATCTTTGCCTATAAAATTTCAGGAGATATGATGCACATAATATTTATTTGATGGCGCACGTTCTGTAAATTAAAAATTGTGTTACAATTTTGTAACAATTATGGTCGAAACATAAATGAAACCAGATTTAACGCGACAAATATAGTCCCTCCATTGTTTCACAATACAGTGACATACTGATTCTAAGCCTGTACATATCGACACCAATTCACACCGCACAAAACAATACCCAGCGTCCATGTGAACTTCCCTTTATTTGCATATTGCTTTGTAACCAAAATACAAAGTAACATCTGCAATTTTTGAACCGCTTATCCCACGAAAATCAACCTTTTGGCAATACGAATGGGCTGCTGCCGTTTGGACATCCAGTTTCAAAACGGCAATGTTAATTTGGTTTACATAATTACATTTTGCGGTCAGATCTTCCTGGCTGAATCAAATTGCAATGTTACTCCTTTTAATTTAGGTACTGATTTGTACGGGCTCAGTTTTTCGCATGGTCAGTGTAAATTTGTGATGGATGGCCTATTACAAAATGTGTCCGTGTCATTAGATCAGTATTTTAGCCGTTTAATGTCTATTAATGTTGTTTATGAATGAGAGGTTTTTGTCAATGTGTGACTACTGTTAGGATCAGGGATTAGATTTTATCTTCCATCATCAGTCCAGTAGCCGTTCTGTAAATGCAAACGCATAAGGTCCAATACAGGTTGTAGATCTTTTCCTTAGCTTTCTAACAGCTGCCCTGAAACCTGTCTTTTAAAAACCTGAGAACTTGAGAGTTGTAGGAAATCATTCGATATTCGACATCGTTTTTTTTTTAATTTTTGGTCAAAACTGCTAGTTTTTTTCCAAAATAAAGAAAAAGGACATTACTAGATTAGAAGCAATCAAACCTAGCGATCTTACAACAAAATGTTGGGGAAAATATTGCTCCAATGCCACCTTTAGATGTAATCACCTAATAAATTTATAGCTGTTACCCAAAAAACAAAAAGCGGTCTTCCAACACTGTCGGTGCCATTCATAAGTCATTAACTAAAGCAACCACTAGTGGTTCCGGCTGGTTGACTCCACTAATGGCATCGAAGACAAGGATGCCGGTGAGGTCACCGCGTGCACTTGGCCCTTGCTCGCCGATGATGGCAAAATCATTACATGTGTTTCGAGTATGCGTAGTCAAGAATTTGTTGGGCTGGAAGATAAAAATGATAAACTTTACATGATGATTCACAATTAATAGAAAACAATTATAGATGGACCGAAAGAAACAACTTCCACTGAAGAACGACTGAAGAGTGAAATGAAAATGAGAATGATAGGATAAAGTATGTATAGTTTGTTACAATACTAACAAACACACAAGTTTAGTGATACATCATTTAATACAATGACCCAGTTTATAAGTTATACTGACCGATTTGGATACTTCGTTAATGATCCAGGCTGGATTTGTACCATATCTACAGTGAACATATTACATTTAATAAAATTCGTCATAATGAAAACAATAACAAATAAAAGACTACCGGTGCTCTTATGAATCATGTACAACATAAAGATTACTAAAAGCAAATTTATAACACTATCAATCGCCTATAAATTATTGTTCATACCGGAAGAAACAGCACCTTCCTTCAAAATAGCACTTTCAATGTTTGCCAATTCAAAGATTTCCATAAATAAATCACACTCTTCCATTTCCCATAAAACATGGAAACCCCATTTTATATCTGAGATACCATCAAAAAAAGGAAGGAAAGACATTGAATGGCGTCGCGACAACGTTATATCATCACGCCACCGCCGTCCAGCCAGCCGTGACTCCCCAAGTAACATTGTATTGAGCTGTGTTTTATTACTGAATAGTGCGTGTTTGAATATATTATACAATGAAAATCAAGTGGAGTTGAAATTTGGTCATTCTATTTGCAGATGACGTAAATTAATCAGGGACACCATTTATTTTCATTTGGACGATCATCAATATTTTCTATGAACCATTAAAAACACAAGGCTCTTAATAGTCTCACATTATATTTAAAACGGTTTTATTTTACGCAAAGTAAGATACACTAAGTAGGCTGTAGGTTAGACTGCACCAACACTGCATTGTACAAATGCTAACCAACTGTAGAATTTTCAAAATGAATGGAACGGACATAGGCAAGAAAATTTATCTGCGTAAATCGTAGGTGCTTTTAATAATTTCTCTGAATACGTAAACAACTAAAATTGAGCAAAACCAAAATTTTACAGTTAAACAACAAAATGAAGCAATTGTTGCTGTAAAAAATTAAACAACTATGTAACGAGGTATAAAGACTGCGATATATCTAAAGATAGACGAAAATGATGAGAAAACTTGGAGAATTTTCATCACGTTCAATTGTAGTCGATTTAATAATTTAATAACGTAATTACGGCCTTGTCCTCTCATCATCATATGCGATCTACGTAGTTAAAACATAGAGAATCACAGGCTTGGTACAGATCTTTCATAGTACTGAGAGGCAGTACATCTTACCGCTTCTACCTGTTACCCCTGAAAATCAGAGGAATTGTATACTGTTCACAACAAACTCCGTAAACAACTGTTTCCATATAGACCTACTGTATCCCATTATAATGAAATATTACAAGAACATGTTCTTCCTACAAGTCAAGAGCAATGAAATACTACAGGGATCTTAGATAGTGAAAAGGACATTGATCTAGACATCGTGAATGCGGTCACTACACACAAAACAATAAGAGATCTCCCTTGAAACCTTACTGACTTTGCATTGCTTCATGGAACGTCCTAACTTTTGTTAGATATACATCGTAACTAATGTCCAGAGAGAAAAACGCTCTTATTGACATTGCGAGGGAGATGGCCCTCTACAAAATAGATATATAGCCGCAATCAGCAAAACGCACTTGACCGACAATTTAAAACAAAATTCCGTCTAGCGAGCCACATTCCGGTGCAGGCTAGAATTTAAGTTTGAAACTTTAAAAAAATGTAATGGTCGCCTTCATCGCAGGTGATAGGAGAAATAAGATAGAAGGAAATAGTTTCCTAGTTGTAGTTTCAAAAGAACACACTGGACTGACAATTTCTGTCTGTAGCAAGTTGACAATGCTGCTTATCTCAGTTTTATAATCAGTCGTTGGTTCCACCACACTCCACCGATCTGCCTAATAGCACTGTAATAGTAAGTAATTTCGTGTTTCCTTCTGTTTGTCACGATCTATGTCTTTAATTGCATCTAGTTTATTGTCGTGGCCATTGTTCTAATGGTTTTTAATTTTTTTCTTACATGTTACGGCCTTAGGAAATAAGTTATTATACTCAGTCCATTATTTTTTTAATTCCGTTGTTTTATAGCTGTGCCACATTAAAAATCTTATCTTCTCCAACGACAGCAACAAAACTGATATCAATCTATTACATTGTCAATTGACACCCATACAAGTATCATCTAGACATCAGCTGAAGTGAGCCAAATATTAGCAATAAGTATCTAAAGTTTTCAACTTATTAACGTCTTGAATTTTCGTGTTAAGGGCTCGAGATTTCATATTTTGTTTTACTTGTTTCATTACTTTCTTACTATAATTATTATTATATTGTCAGTATAGAGTGCATATTTTTCATTTCTTACAAAAACAAGTCTTAATACCGCCATTGCTTCATCTCCCTTAACCTTAGTATCAAACCTATCCCAATCAGTAACTACCTTTTCATTTTCTGATATCCTAGTCGTATCACCATTAAATCTATACCATAATTTACCACCCATCACACATTTATTGATCAAGTCAGTTCCGCTCCGTTAAGTCATCGCCTCACAATAAAATGTGTAACTAACCAAAACCATGCACGGGTCATTACACACACAATGACGGTTAGGTGATGGTTTGATTGATTTGGCCCGATCGTTTAGTGGCGCAACCAGGCGCGACGGCAGGCGGACGAACGGTAGGAAGTTCGAGGCCTTAAATAAACAGGAGGTAAGTTCGTCCGGTCGTAAGGGGTTAGTGAAGAATTTGGTAATGATTATACTCATACAATTGTAAATTTTTGTTTAAATAAAGCATATTAAGACATAAAACTCAACATGATTTCAGTGTAATGTATTCTCAATTAATATTTCTTTCGTCTTAATAATTCTTCATCCGTGTATCAAGATACTGGACTAAATTTCAAAGTGGCTGAAAAAAAAAGTTTAGATTTGCTTATGATTAATTGTTTGCGACTACTCCTCCTCTACCCTTATCTTGTAAGATTTGAGAAAAGTCGAGAATTTTGTATTACAATGACAGTCCGAAAGAACTACAGCTACTTCGGACAATGTTATTCGTGAGTACGGGCCGAATACAGTGCGTAACAGCACTTAGCCTAAATATACAATCGCTTTTCCGGTAAAAAAAAAGTACTTTTAAAGGTCAATAGTCTACTTGTACATTGCCACTTTCTTGTATCTTCTTTAGCAGTAGTATTTTATTGTAAAGCTTATTGTTACCTTTATCTACTCATCTACGAGTACCCTACTTGTTTTCCTATAGCCCTATGATAATTTCACCTAGAAAATTACTAGCGCAATTATCAAACTTTGATCTTCCACCGCATAATGTTCGTATATCTAAATGCTCTACACGAATGTTAACTCCATCGAACATTCTGGGAGGTAACGAAGCGGCGCAAGGAAGTGCGTATCGCCATGTAATGATCTTCAAACCCTACTATGAGTTCGAGTCTAGCCAGAATTGTCTTGCCTTCTTGTTTAATGATAAATATGGAAAAATTTGTACTGTATGGTATACACATATACATTCCTTCACGCCTTCCCAAAAGGGTAGGCAAAGACTATGGAGCGCCATGTGCACTGGTCTAAACATACTCTTAGGCTTTTTCTACATTCATCAACTACTTCAAATATCGCTTCCAGGTGTTTTTGGCTCTGATCTCATCCTCAATTGCTTGCTCGTCCATTGCCATGAGTATTGTTTCCACCTTGGATAGCGTGGCTGAAAATGATCTACAATTATTTGGAGTGGTCCACAACCACACACCTCGTCGTTAGTTTATAAGAAACAATTTGTTTTTCATATAAAATTATTTGATAACTATATCTCTGTCTTGTTTGATTTTTCCTGTCATGTTATCAGCGATCACTTGGAGTTATTACTTCCTAGCCATCATGTTGATTTTGATTCATACAAAGTTATAAAAATTGTAGTTAGACCTGCTTTTTTTTTTTACGTATACTGTTTGGTTCAGTCATTGTCAATGCATCTTCATAATTTTATTTAATCTCACTGATTTCTCACTTTTGCTTCACTTAATCATTGCACTCGTAGTAAGAGCCCTCATCACCTAGCATCATCGTTTCCTACGTCTACGGCCTTAACCGTGTCCAATGAGGAACCGATAGTATCAGCTGATTGTTCTGTTACATTTGTACTTGCATTGTATGTTCGATGAAATTATGGTCTGCTGATACCATTGTTTTTGAAGGTCCTTATGCTGATGGTTAACTTTGTTGAGAAATATATTTGATGCAATAAAATCATCAATAGTATCATTAGCTTTGCCATCATTGAACAATCACCACTTACCATTTTTTCTTAGGTCAATAATCAATCGTATGAAGCATGTCAAGTGTATGACCGGGTACGTATCAGAACGCTTAAATTTAAAAAGCCTAATGTATCATAATCCCTAAAAGTTCATAATACCTAAAAATTGTTTTTTCTGAAACCGTAAACTTTTCAGGAATGTTGAAAACGCCATTGTATAGAACTCATTAGGTTAGGTTAGGTTTGTTTTGTAACAATCCTGAAAAATTTACGGTTTCAGAAAAAACAACTTTTAGGTATTATGAACTTTTAGGGATTATGATACATTAGGCTTTTTAAATTTAAGCGTTCTGATACGTACCCGTATGACCATTTGATCACGTTTTAAATATGTTTTTATTTAAGGGTTTTTATAATAGTTCAACAAACCAAAGTAGATGGATTATAGACAGCCACAAATTTTGCTGTTAATTCGATTGGTAATTATTATAAGTATGTTTGTATTGTTTTTATACGTTACAAAGTGATGATCATTCATCTTACCTATCGTTTCTGTGTATCTTCTTTTAGAGACATAAAATATGTCATGACATAGGGTCCGTTGTGTATTGGTGTTGGGTAAAATTACTAGCATATAATATAGGTATTTACCTAGCCATTCCATCGTCATTTCTCAAAATTGGAAACTCATTTGCAATCTTAAGATTTAAAATAATCCAAGAGCCCACTGCATGCCTTACAAAAAACACGTTTTCAGGAAGAAGTAAAGTAAAGTAAAGTTTTCACATTAAAAAATAAGGTATTACAGAGTCTGATATCTATCCGAATCACAACTTCTAACACCTGATTTAGTAATTTCAGTTAAAGCCCAAAATAGTACGAATTAGCCAAACTCCGCAAATAGTGGAGAATGCAATACCTCACTGTACGGGAAGCGCCATATTTCTCAGTTTTTGTGGAACGCTAAATCATTCGGCGCACGCGCTCATCCGCGTTTAATTAGGATTAGATAGAGCATGCGTAGGCGCAGGGGTTTTAGCTACTTTTGATTTAAGGGTCCTAATAATACTAGAATTTCCAGGTCGTCTCTGTAGGCCTAAATAAGTAGCTATTGTGGGATGAATAATAGACGTAGGTATATATTGTTGAAAGAAAAAAAATAGTTTCTGTGACACATCAAATATGTTTATTTTTTTAATCATGTTAAGATGTTTTTGTTGTGATTTCTATGTTATAATATTTAATACCATTCTCTCAACCATGCTACCCTTTAAGAAAATCAGTTGCTATGCTTGGCATGAGCATGACTGAAGGACAAATTAACGATCCTTCACATTTTCAATTTTAAATAGATTCCTTTCTTTTTCATTATGATTATCTTCTACTTCATGGATGAATGAATTACTGTTCATTACATATAAAATACAATTAAAACTATATTTTTTCGTAACTACATACACAGTTTTATAACCAATAGCATACAGATCAAAATCAATCGCATTTTATCAGGTAGCCTAACAAAATGTCGTGTGTAGCAGTCCTAGCCACATATCACTCCGTCCTATCACGATTAACATGTCTCCAGAACATCCCAGCGCCAACAAAGACGTTAATTACTCAAAATCAGTGAAACGTCAGGAAATAGTTGTCAAACAGATGACATTATGTTCACAAGTTCTGAGCAAATGGTTACAGTGCGTTTAGAGGTTTGTAGAACTACGAGGATAAAGAAAATCCATACTTACTAGTATTTCATAAGTGAAAGTAACTATATTTGTCCGTATGTCTGTCTGTCCGTCTGTTTGTTAGGCTTTCATGGCTAAATTGCTTAACCAATTTAAATGAAATTTGGTATGGAGATAGCTTGAGTATCGAGAGAGGATATTAAAAACTTTTTATCTTGGAAAAGGGGATAGTTCCTGAGGGAATAACAATAAACTAATAATAACTTCTACATACTGTGATTTAAAACTCCTTTTATTTAACTTCACTAATAAATCTTCTCTGTTTGACCCATATATACGAGTACGTAAAGCTTTATTCATTTATTTACTAGGTATTTATTAAGAAATATAGGTTTTTCCTTACTTGCTTCTCCTTTAACTTTGTTGTCCCAAGATGACTTTACTCGTCGAGTTAAACGGTTTTGAAAAGCCATTTTTGGCCTTTTTGTGTTTTTTTTTTAAATATCAACTGCAGCGGATCGCGAAAATGAAGGGTTATTGGCTTGGCTTGGTTCCTCTGTAGAGGTCTGATTCCGTAAAACGGGGTTCGAATTCTCAATCCACCATCCATCCATCGTCTCCATTGTATCTAATTTCTACCTAATTTATCCTTTAAAATTATTCCATATATATTATTAGACATATATTAATATGTCCGTAATTAGATACCTAATTACTAGTTTTTTCTTCTTATAGATTCGGGTCTTTATTGACTGACATAATTATTTTTAGTCATAATGTGCATAATCATTGCAAGTCATAACGTGTTTTTTTTTAAAACTGTTACTTTTTCAGGATTTTTGTAAATTAAACCTAACCTAACCTAGCCTTGTCTACACGTTAGACATTTCAGAACTTCTGAAAAGTTTACAGTTTCAGCGATATAAAAAAATATGACTATCAAAAATTATGTCAACAATTACATTATGACCAATAAAATTATGGGAAACAAAGGGCTCCCAATAGATTACATAAACTAAATATGTCTGAGCTTTTTTTTCGTTTCACTCGTCAACACAACTCTTAGATTCTGACCTACCAGCACATACTACTTACCACCTCACAAATTAAATCATGATAGCCGATCAAAATAAACGATAAGGAAAATAATCCTCACTACTGAACTTCAATAGGTACACTGGCGTTATAAATAACGGTACACTTGTAACACTTAATTAATCTGTGTGCCGGCAGCGCCTGCGCGGCGATAATATTATCTCAATGAACAGCTAACGTCCAATAATAGTGTGAACATATATATTACAGCTCGAGCTGCGGAAGTCAGCTGAAGGACAAAAACACTCAAAATCACTTATTCAAGGGTTCAAAATCATGCTCCAAAGAGATTGTACAACTCAAAAGAGAAAAGACTTGCGCAGTGACTAGGATCCTAACTGGCCACTGCAAAATGAACAGATATCGGTTTCTAATGGGTATGAAACAAAACACGACATGCAGGATCTGTCAGGAGGCAGAGGAGACAGCAATGCACATCCTCTGTTCATGCGGACCACTAATGCGCAACAGAAGTATCTGCCTAGGGTGACAAATCATGGAACCACTAGAGATACAACTCCTCACGGCCCAAAGCATCTGGAAGTTCCTGGACGCAACGGGCCTTTGCGGTGAGCTCTTGACAAAGGGCTTCCACAAAAGATCAGCAATCCCCCCCTCTAATAATAATAATAATATATATTACAACGCTAACATGTATCAACTTCTTTATGTTTGTTATTACCTAGTATAAAACCAAGTCGCTTTCCGCGTCTGTCGTGTCTTTCCGTCTGTATATCCGCTAACTCCTCCTAAACCACGCAACGGATTTTGATGCGGTTTTCAGCATCAATTAGATTATTTCACGTAAGATTTTAGTGTATAATAAAGTCTGGTTTATGTACGTGTGTTACAGACAACTTACATAAACCAAAGCGAAGCGAAGGCCGGTCGCTAGTAATTTGTTTAAACACATATTGCCCTATTCCCTCAGGAAAAGTAAGATTTTGTGGAGTATTTATATACCTGTGGCTTACAAACTTTCATCAAATTCAGTGGTTTTTCATAAAAGCATAAAAAACAAACAGACAGACAGATTAACTGTCTTTTACATTAATAATAGGGACTCACTCAGAGTAAAGAATGTTTCTTTAATAAGGTTTAAAAATGTCATCCATGAAGATATCACTGAAATAATTAATAGCTATATGAAAAGCAAGCTTTAAAAACCCGTCTGCATTTTTTATACTGTCGTCGATATACCTACCTACATATGTTAATAATTGTCATTTGGCCATTGTTGTTCTTTCAATTTTAAAAGTTTAGGTATCCTATGACACTCGCTGCGAAGACGAATCCAATGATTTGTCAAAATCGTCCAAGCCGTTTTTGCTGTAGCGGGGAATATAGAACTGGACATACATACATTCATGACGGTGAAAAACATAACCCTCCTTTTGGACTCCGCCGCAGTCGGGTAAAATTTATCATAATGATAAACAAACGAAAAATAACCGTCAATACCTCAAATAGTATCAGAACAAGAAAATATTAGGAGGGAAACTATGGAGGCCTAATTGTGCAAAATGTGGTTACAGAATTATCTCCAAGTTTTCATAGTTATTGGTAATTCTGTAACTCTGTGCCTACCCCACTCTGGGAATGAAGGCGTGAGTTTATGTATGTGTATGTATGTAATTATGGATTTGGAAACGAAGCAACAAAACTCATTCGATAACTTTTTTTTTCTAGTTGCTTATTTACTGTTCCTCGTTCTTCTAACAGTACTTAATCCACCAAAACCTCATTGCGTAAATCTAAGGTCATTTAACTACAACAATTAACTATGTGAACTTGATCTAAGATAGTAGATCTTCCTCGGATCGCCATCGGCGCAGACGCAGCGGTCCGTTGCTTCCGAGCATTGTTGCTTATCTGTGCTCGCTTGACAGTCGCAGGACAAATGGACGCTTTAATTGTTAACTAATTCAAATAGAGAATGTTTTGTGTAAGCAAAATTAAGCTTTTGTTTCGTTTGATGTTATTTTAAGTAATTGACCGTGTTATTATTCGAACAAACTGCTCTTGAGTTAAAGTAAAAGGAACTCTATCTTGAGCACGATCATTTATATCATCCGTCACGTTTTTTTGCTATTGTTTTAATTGTCTTTTCTACACGAATGTGACCACCAGCGTTGCCAGACGTCCCGATTTTAGCGGGACGTCCCGATTTTTTTATCAAAATTAAATGTCCCGCGCGGGACAGGCTCAGTCCCGCTTTTTGGGGATAACTTGACCGTGCGTGCAGCGCAATATCATATTTTTAATAAAATACATTTTCTATGGCTATTTTTGCGATCTATTGTGACGTAAACGTATTTTAAAACTCAAATACGTTTTTTTACTATCCCGCTTTCGACGAAAGAATCCCGCTTTTTTCACTCATAAAGTATGAAAAAAAAATAAAAAAATGGCAAAAAAATAATCTGGCAACGCTGACTACCCATGGCAAATTTGCGAATCTGCTCTTTGATTTCAAACTACAATGACGAAAACGCCACTTGGTAAAGTTACGAATCAGCTATTCTAATTTTGAATCGAAACGCAGTTTCGCATCTTTGCTATGGATGAGACTTATACAGTGAGGCTGGACAAGATGCTTAACGCTAACGTAAACGATTTTCGAAAACTGACAAAATGTATGGAATTGTCGTAGGCGCTCGACGCGGCCGTCTGACAGCTTACGTCAATCCTATACATTTTCGATAACGATTAACGAACGCCAAATGCATCTTATCTTAGGCCTGTATACTTGTACGGAATCTATCGATAGCATGAACCCCTTAAGAATCTGAAGCTACGTTTAACTTGCGTACCTTTCATTAAATTTGTCTACTTTAGCTCCGGGCGATAACGTTTCTCGTTTTTTTAGCAAAATCAAGTCCGATTTCCACGATTTTCTGAATATATTGGAAATTTTCCGCCTCACAGTCCGCTTTTTACCCAACTGCCGAAGGAGGGTAATGTGTTTATTGACGACATGTTAGCCTAGTTGGTAGTGACACTGCCTACGAAACTAACGGTCCCGGGTTCGCTTCCCGGTATAGGCAAATGTTTGTGTGATGAGCGCGAGTATTTGTTTCGGAGTCTTAGATGTTTTCAATGTATTTTCTCTATGTAAGTATTTATATCGTTGTCTAGTACCCATAGTACAAGCCTAGAGCTTAGTTTGGGACTAGGACAATTTATTTGAGATTGATTCTGATTATTTATTTATTCATTCTGCTAGTTTTTTTTTAGTTTATATTAAAAACAAGTCGATTTACAAATAAAATCTACGATAACAGATACTTTTTTAACTCAAGAGATATGCTTACTATCAAGAGATATGCTATGCCTATCATTTATTCCTAATCATTATATCTAGTTCTCGAAGACTATATTCGAAAATCTAATTAAAGACCAAAATCTGACAGTTCCCATCGTAATTATTTCGTTATTTTAACAATCATAAAAATATGAATGATAACTCGTGTAACAAGTAATATTAGCGTAAGTTTTCGAGTATATTTACATTCGTCATAAGTTCATAACACAAGTTTTGTATATTTTAAGTTCGTTCTGAGCAATCAGTAATGGTACTAATGGTACTACAACAAGATACCGTTTACAAGACACGATCACAATAGTTACGAATGGAAATCAGAAATCGTTCATAATCACATCAAAATCACACCTTGATCACCATAAGCTACTCGAAATGATTTAGCCATCGTTTAGAAAAAATGTATTGTCACCTACTTGGCAGACAATCGAGTGATTTCTCGAATCACAAAATTTTGCTACCACTGACAATTAGAGAAACTTTCAAAATTGAACTCTATGCTCGTCTATTAAGAGGCAGAAGATCTTTACCGACAGAAAGTTAAAATTTGTAATATATTCAAAATTATTTCATGTAAATTTCAATCTTATTCTCCTAATGCTAACGTGAAGTATTCTTCGCTTGAGACTTTTTATTTCTTTCCAAAATACCAAGAAGGTTTTCTGTCAATTCGTACAAATATCATTCAAGTCTCAACTCTATTTATTTAGCTACAGGATGTTCTTAAAACTTTTTATTGTGTAAAACATAAGTTTGTATACAGTATGATGATAATGACGTCACGGTGTGTGACGGTGTATTAAAAACACATTATGTATGTGTGGGACAGTTATGTATATTCACGCGTTTGAGTGCTCTGTATGAAACTATGGAGCCATATTTATGAATAGTAATATGTTATAGTTTTGTATGGATTTTTCGAAAACGTCTATTATTGGATTTATGCCCCCTTGTATTTAGCATTTGTTACACGATACAAATGTATGATCATTTAATATTTTTTTCCAGGAAACGGCTTCCCGGACCACTTTCAATTGGTAAATATTTAAACATCATCTGCAAACAAGATTCTTTTATGTTTCACAGTTTGTATAAACCTAGCATGTATTATAAGAACTTTACCCTTAACATTATACTGGGATAAAAAACATAGAAGTTTTTTAACAAGTTTATACATATACCTCTATTTGATTCCATGAGGCAACAAATAGGGAATCATGGAGATCAAAGGGAGAACCGTTTGCCCAGCAGTGTGACACTCAAATACGCTAGCAAAAAAACCCTAATATATATCAGAGTAAAATAATGAGACCTACCTATAGGCGGTTTTAAATTTTGTCCTAATTATATTAAAATGCATCATTATTCAAAATAGCCATGCATCATTGTAATGATTCGTCAAACCGATCGTGCCAACACATCGAAATAAATATGATGAAAATAGCAAATCAATGGCGCGTCGGGTATGAGCAGCTGTGGAGGCATCAATCCGTCTGTCTGTCCGCCGCTAGCTCGGAACCGGGAAGTGTGATTCGATCACTCATATTATATGTAGAAAATATACGAGGATGACATTTGTATAGACTATTAACGTTATATTAAATGGCTCAGATATTATAAATGTGAAAGTTTGAGATATTGTTTTATAACTCAATAAACGGTTAGTCTAGTTTGTTGTGACCCTGCCTACGAAGCTAGCGGTATTGGGTTCGCTTCCTGGTAAGGGCAAATACGTGTTTAAGAATTATTTTCCACATATAAGAATGTTTGTCATTGTATAGTCTAGTAGCTTAGTTTTGGACTTGGTCATTTGGTATTCGTTTGACCCCTGATTCCTTGAACGATTGAACGGATTTAAACCAATCTTGGTATATGTACCATAGGAACTTTACGTCTTCAAACACAAAACGACCTCAAATCGTAATAATTATTTTATTACAATGTAGTTACTTAAATTTAAACATCAGATGGCCCCGATACATATTTAGAAAACCATAAAAATAAATACACCCTGTTTCCTCCAACCCAAAATTATGGCACATCCCAACTCTCGTTACAGTATAGGATATATCGATGATGCATCGAACGCATAACGCTGTGATTTGTGCGGCGCAGGTGTGGACGCAAATACGCTTCGGTTTCGACACAGAATTGGCACTTTATTGGGGTGTTCAAACTTTGGCTTTGAAGGCGGGAATGTGCTTGTCAGATTTATTTATGTAGTTGAAATAAATGAGATATTTAATGTCCAGTGTTTGGGCTCTGTGGCAAGTTGCCTGATGGTGCCAAGGAGCGTAAGTTCACAGGCCGTAAGGAGAAAACTTCGTGTCCATATTATATTTACCAATAGGGTTTATAATAATATAGCTAGATATAATTTTTTGATGTGGTGAGAGGTAGAACTGATCATAATGTTTAACAATGACAACGCTATTAAGCGCCAGTGATTTAATAAAAACAGCATCTTCTTGCTAAAGCGTTATATAGGTTACCTACAACTTCTACAGAGCTGCAATAAAGTGACTAAAAAATCACTGAAACCTGAGGGGTCAAGTTAGACTCAATGATGATATAAATTTTATCTACACACATATCATAAGTCCACTATTATGCATTCAAAACCCGTAGGCAATGACCAGCATTACCTGGGGTGGTAGGTGACAGCGATGACAAGTGTTCATTTTGGAAGATGTTCCAAATTTCGATCTCATTATCTTACAATATTCGATAACGTAATTTCTAAATTACGTTACAGCTGTCATCGCTGTCACCTACTACCACAGGTAATGCTGGTCATTTGCCTTTCGTCTTCTGAACCCATCTTAGAGTACTTATAATATGTGTGTAGATAAAGTATTGTAACGTGATTGGCATTACGCAACCGTCACGTAAACTACCATAAAGAACCCTGTGGGCCTAGTTTGGTTGAGTTTATGGCGTGACAAAATTTGGATAAAGCATCCGTCGCTCTCGTACTATATGCGTGTCAGAAAGTGACGGATGATTTATCCACATTTTATCACACGATAAACGCAGCCACATTAGACCCCCTGAACCTCGTAATTGTATTGCATAGTGGTAGCTATTCTATAAGAGCTTCTTTAATATCAATAATATTATAACGACATGGAAATACTTTTAAATTGAGAAAGGTCCCTTTATTCTTCACATGACAACTATTTTAGTCGTTAAGAAACGTCCTACCGCCGTACTCAGACATTTTAGAGGCAATAAACTCGTTCCTTTTTCAAACTTGTATATATATCGTCACTAAGAAACGACTTAATCGTCATTAACTGACTCTAAGTGCGCGTGCGGCTGCTAGACTTTTACGTTATATTGTAGTACGCAACAATTACGTGCCGTTACCAGTAATAATATACATATTAGACCCAACATTTAGCTGAAAATATATGCTATGTCTCTATTACTAGAACCTAAAGATCGCGTCAGATATTTTTAGCCCAATAATGAAATATATTTTATCTACACTCATATCATAAGTCCTCTATTATGCGTTCAAGACCCGTAGGCAATGACCAGCATTACCTGTGGTAGTAGGTGACAGCGATGACAGCAGTTTTTTGGAAGATGCTCCAAATTTGGATCTCATTATCTTACAATATTCGATAACGTAATTTCAAAATTACGTTACAGCTGTCATCGCTGTCACCTACTACCACAGGTAAGGTAATGCTGGTCATTTGCCTTTCGGTTTCTGAACCCATCTTAGAGTACTTATAATATGTGTGTAGATAAAGTATTGTATGCGACTCTGCGTAATTGGCATTACGCAACCGTCACGTAAACTACTGTTAATATGTCTAAGAATTACTGTTGAGTTTCATGCGGCGCTGATACATTTATGACGTGTAAAAATGCCCGTGCGGCCCACTTACTGCATAAATATCTTTCATCTTTTTTTTATTTTACTATTGCTGGTTACAGTTTGAGCGCCGCTGGCCGTAAGTCCGGCTCGTCGATAAATCTATGAAAATGAACGCGCTTTAATGTCGCGGGAATGCTTTCATGATCGCCCCGCCGGGGCCGGACTGGGGCTCTTACATTTTTTTTATAATTATTAGCGAAACATTACCACAGAATATATACAGGGGACGACATAATTAGGAGCGCTTGCGTTTTTCCCATATAACAGACATAAATTTTATTGTTATTTATTTATTTATTTAATACTTTTTGTACAATACACAAAGTCCAAATGGCGGACATAATGTTTTAAATGAATTTTTATTCACCGTTAAACTAAAAAAATACAAAAAAAAATATATTTTGACACAAGGAGCAATTGAATTTGACAACCTGGATGGTTGTCATATATTTTTCATCAAAAAGTTCTTGAGCAATTTTTTAACTAGCTACACCTATCGTTAACCACAAAACCAAGGTTTAAAATTATATACTGAACTAGCTTTTGCTTCCGACTCCACCCGCGTAAAAGATAATTATCGTTATTCCCTCTGGAACTAATTTTTCGAGATCAAAAGCCTATATACTACTTCAAACTATAATAAATCTCTGTGTCAAATTTCATCGAAATCCGTTGAGCCATTCTGGCGTGATTGAGTGCTGTGATGACAAATATCCAAATTTTCACATTTATTTATTCATTTATTAGTATTTTATTATTTTTATTTATTTTATTTATTTAATAAGTACAATTTTAATTAAAAATAAAAATTAAACATTGCCCCGCGAACTGGGGTAACATTTTAACTGTGAGAACGGCAGTCTCTAGGTAAGGCTTTCATTAACATTAAATAACAGTACTATACTGTCCATAAAATAAGTTATACCAAACATACATGGCATTATATACTCGTAAGTAGACCTAGATAATGCTTTTTTAGTAAGATTAATCTCTATTGAAAACGAAGCTTTCATTTTGTAAGAATTTGAAAAAATAACTCTTTAGTGTTTTACATTGTTTTTTGTATAGATGCATATTACTTTATATTTAAATCCATATAAAAAAACACCAGTTCATTAAACATCAATTTAAATCTTAGTGAATGATCCAAAATAAATTATAATTAGCAATAAAAATAATAATTCTAATACCACCCTGTAACCATAACTAACCCGAGTGACACTCGGATCGAAGTGCACGCTAAATATACCGGCCGGGAACCGATGCAAGACGAATTAATATCACCCGCTACATTGTTTTACTTCATTTACATTAATATGTCTACAGCAATAATTCTACATCTTAAAATAGTTCTGTGGTATTTTCTACCCACGACGCTACCACTACTTCATTTTTATGATTCGGGAACCTAATACTAAGTCTCCGATATCCGATTGTCAACAGGCTGTATCATTTGGTAGCGTTGAATTTTTTACAGGGTGTGTTTTTTCTATTGCTAACTACGAATAATATATACATACATTAAATCACGCCTGTTGCCCTTCCTGTTTTTTTTTGGTGATTTTTGCTATACCTTTGCAATTGTTGTATCTCTTGAACCGTACTAGATATACAGTTGATTTTTTCACAGATTGTGTATTTTTATTGGCGCTATAACAACAAATATATTTTTTATATATAGTGCTCCCAAACCAGAATGGTATGGAACCCTTCTTGTGTGAGTCCGGTTCGCACTTAGCCGGTATTTTACATACATTGATGCTCCAATCCAACGTCAATTGGAATGGATTTAAAACACTATAAAATTGATAAACTGTTTGGCGATCTGGATCTCAAAAACCATAACGACTTTGTCTGTTCTTTGGATAATTAAATTTCGTATTTTTTCTAAAAACTATTAATCATAAAGAAAAGATGACTCTATTTTTCAAAATAACACTTTTATCGTACAGTCGAGTTCATAAATATGTTTACACTCTAGTATCTTGTCTATTTAACGTCATGCTTAAACTGCCATATTAAATTGTCATAGCGGCTAAAGTGACAAGGTACTAGAGTGTAAACATATCTTTGACGTCGACTGTACGTTATTGCCATTAACATACAAAATCAGTCTAATTAGTTTTTAAAATATACAAATTAAATGTAGGTAATATTTTTGGGATATCTCCATTGTTTTTGAATATGGCTGTGTCGACTTTACTATTGAGCCCAAAGTTCTCGCGCCTCCTTTTTATTTTACTTAAGTTATAATCCAAATTAAATATGTTTTAAAAAGACTTAAACACATTTTATGACGCTTTCACAAAACTCTTCAAATATTGTTTCTGCTTACAATATAATTTAAGCGACAAAGTATGCGACAATTTAAATTAAAATTCCTAAAATACAGGATGTCTTTTTACATAGCGCAAGTCAACTTTAAATAATCTTAAGTACAGCACATAACATAATAACGCCGGCGATGGCGTCGGCGTAAAAAGCAATCTCCTTAATGGAATTTCAATTTGAACTGAAAGTTAACTAGAAATCCAACTAGGTGCGATGCAATATCGCGCAGCTATATAAAATGAGTAAGATTTGTCTACTTGTACACGATTTCTTAGACTTCTGTAGGTATTAACTAAAAAAAACTTAATGAAAGCAATGGGTTTAAGTTTCAACGTGATATGCGGTCATCCAAAAGACTGTAAAAAAAAACCGGATAGAAAGTGAGAAAACAAAGAAACATTTAGACATCCAGCACTCTCCCATAAGTTGAAAATATGAAAATCAATCAGAACCAGAGTTTTTTTTTTAAACGTCTGATTTCATGTTTCGATGTTCGACGATAACACAAAGCATTTGGAAATACAAACTTAAATGTGCTAAGCAAACCCGCCTGCAAACTCTAGTACACAATATACACGGGTGGCAAAAAGAAAAGTCTATGCGGAGACGACAGCTGCCCCCCTCGGCACCTAGGTGGGGAGACAGAAATTGGAATAGTATCGGTCTAGGAATAGCTCCCATTTTGCTTGAGATTTTTGATATACGAAGCTGAGTTTCAAAGGGGAGGTGAACTTACTAAAGATTTTGCCATCAGCAATGTTTATAGAATTAAGAACACTGAAAAAAAAAAATGTCGCTTGTAACAAGATTGTGATTGTTGTGCATAATCGTCTTGATCCCATACGAGCCTAACAAGACGACAGATACATCAACTAAGACGTTAGATACATCAAATAAGATGTTAGTTGAATCACTAAAGAAATTGCTATTGTTACTATCTGCTTTGGTTGATATAACTAATATCTTAACTATTTTATTCATCTTTTGTCAACTAAGTGAAAATCTCTCTTTGTTGGCTCTCATTTTTTTGAGTGTAGAATTAAGTAGGTACTCAAGTTCAATGAGTAGCTAAACTTAGACAGTATTGTTAAGTTAGAACGTGTTTGATATGTGATTTTCAAGTGTTAAAATATTTAATAGTTTTAATAGTTCGTCTATGCTTTATTTATTAAGTACCTCAGGGATGTGTCTAGGAAGAGCGAATATAAAAATATCAGGTATTCCTACTTAAAAAAATATGTAATAATGTATAAATTCATTCGTTTCTTTTCTTTAATACCATCCCGTTGACTTAACGTAACAGTTTACAATAAAAGTTATTTTTTGTGCATGATAAATAAACACCCTATATCTTTAAACAGTGTTTATTCGCTTTTAAATAATCGAAGCGTCTAGAAATGTTCCGGCGACTTAGCTATAGGGTGTCCAGAAACGATGTTACTTGCCGAGACCGATCTTAGGGTGGGGGGTGGTTCTCCCAGCTTGACATAAATTGGAATACTAGTGAAAAAGACTGACATTTTATAGGGGGAAATGTAGGGATTTATAGGGAGGAGAAAACTAGTGATTTGGATATACTTAGATATAAGTATTTTGGGGAGGTACGTTCTTGCTTATAATGAATAATGACGTTTCCATCGCAAAACGTTTGAATTCATGCTTCAAGAAAATGAAGTCAAATTCTTCTATAAATCGATATTGCATGTTAAATAAAAATAAATGAATTATATTTAAGTTACCAACTAATGATCTCAATAATTATTATAGTTGGATTTTTGATATCGACTACGTAGATTTAATTTACAGTGTACCAAAATCAGTCTCTGCAATATTCCTTCTAAATCTGTATAAAGTTACATCCACACCAATGCTTAAAAAACGGTGACGGTACGGAATCGCAGTGACGCGTCGTATCCGTACCGTTTTTGACGCATGCCCTCCACACCGCTGCTTAAAATACGGTGTCGTTGCGTGAACAAAAGACGGGGTTATTGTAACAATATAGCGCCGTTTTTAACGCACCGTAATATAAGCACCGTTAAGCAGCGGTGTGGGGAGCGTGCGTCAAAAACGGTACTGATAAGACGCGTCACTGCAATTCCGTACCGTCACCGTATTTTAAGCAGCGGTGTGGTCGCAGCTTAAGACTCCCAGATTTCTCAACAGACACAGGAATCCAGGAGGCAAAATTTTATGACAGGTAGGGAGTTCCTATATCGATAAACTCAATTATCGGTGCTTTTTCCATATAGGTACTAGTGATCGCCAGCATTGTATGTATTTTTTTGTAAGTATTGTTCTGAAGACGAGTGTCACAAAGGATAATTAAAAAAAAATGTTATGCCCTAACCTCCACAGTAATTGAAAAGTCATTTAGCCACCTGAAATAGATTTATCAGCCAAGACGGAGACGTGTAACGCCCGAAAATTTGGAACAAATTCTTATAGTTTATTTTAACAATAGTAAGTAAATAATGAAGAAAAAAATAATGATGAGTAAAGTTTCAAAAATCGTTTTGAAAAATGAAGTTATATATTTTGTTTATTATTTAAACTTTTAATAAAAAAATGTTTTTACACGCAATACTTGGAGTGATCACTAGTATATAAAACAAACATCGATTATTGTGTTTATCGATATAGGAACTCCCTATCTGTCATAAAAATTTGCCCCCTGAATTCCTATGTTATGTCTGTTTATCAACATATAAAATGTATTCAACATAAATATTTGTTAGTAAACTTTTCTACTAGGTACAGAAGATTATATCCCAGCCATGATACCGCAATACTAGTTCACGTATAGTAAGAACACACATAGTCAGCACGAGTTAATACAAGCGCAATATCCAATATACTACGCGTCCAACAATCAATACCTAACCATTACCTATCTCAGTAAACACATACGCGAAAAAACGTGGAAAATCTACGTGACGTGAAACCTACGCCATAGCCAATGGCGTATCGAAGCCTTCGGCTTTCCAAACCAACGTAAAAAGACCTCCCGCGCCCCCCTGATCAGGTTAAAACCGATAGGGAAAATAGGTGTTGAGAATGCGATCGGAGCTCGACGTAAAATGGCCGCATATTATTGAGAATGGATGCAGCCTTCTGATTGGGTGATCGGTTCCGTGCCATTGGGCAGAGCGGCGCACACTCGAACCGATATTTACGAACGTTCGACGTTTGAACGTGTGCACGCCTTCGTATCGATAGGTATTTTATCGTGTCGCGATTGACGTGTGGCCGGTAGGTATTGATTTGATTCGTGACACGGCGGCTGGCGATCGGTCAATGATAAAGCACTTGTATTTAAATTTGGAACTCGTTTGATGATGCAACTGCCTTCTTGATTTGTGTGCAAGTTGTATTCACTGTTTGTGTTGATTAATCAATACATTTTGAGGTTGCAGTGATGTTAAAGTTTAAAACAAACTCCTTTTAAGACGCACAATTAAAATTTTGCACATAATGGACAACCATATGTAGTTATAACCTTTTTTAAACAATTGAAAAACTTTCCCAATAAAATACGACATCATTCTTTTTTCAAAGCCATATATCTAACCGGCCAGCATTCCATTAAAACCCAGCTGAATCAAGCGAACGCTCTCATTACTCAACTATTAATAAAAAAGTTCGCAATCCCCAGTATTCAGTACTAATATTTAACGAACTAGATAACGCAAATATATGTGCTTTTCCGTACCTACTTATTTAAAATGGAAAAATATTTTTCCTACGTCGAGCCCGTTCGACGCAGACAGCCGCCACTGAGTTTTAAATCGTTCTTTTTTTAAATGTAAAGTTTGTATTTTTGAAATAAGAACTTGTAGAACACGATTATAATGCTTGAAACGTGTTTTAGCACACAACTGAACTGTATTTTATAGACGAGTCTGTTAGTATTTATTCATAGTATCTAAATGTTAGTTCGCGCAGTTTCTGTAAACTTTGTTTTGTTCTAATTCTACCACATTCTACTTTTCTTATTTTCCTCAATCACGCAAGGGTTAGCTGTAAGAGATCCCTAAAGGGATAAGTTCGCCGATATCTTGTCGAAAAATAAATACTGATAAGTGATGACGAGTACTATCTGTTGGCCAGGTGGCTTGACAAAATGTTAGTTAATTCAATATTAGGAACTATTCGTCGTTCAGAGCTGTGTTATGTGCTACAAAAGATACGAGTATGGAACTCATGATTCTGTAGAATCAACTTATGGCAGCGGTATCCGACCTTGTGCAGTATCATAATAAATAGTCAATAATAATTTATTCAAATGCAAAAGGGGACACCGTTGATGTAGGAAAACATATCGAAAGTTTTATGTGGTCGTATTGCACCGTCGTATACAGGGTGTTAGGTAATGAGTGGATAATCCTTGAACTACGGATAGAGGGCACTTATAGGACGTTATGAAAAAGCTAAAATAGGTCTAGTAAAAGTCGCACGGTTTTCGAGATATTTGGACTTTTAATCGGATTTTTTGTCATTTTTCCTTATATCCATGTTACGAAAAACCCTTAATTTCATGTATTAATTCATATTTTTTTCACTTTGTTCTTGCATGGTTAGAATCACTATGAACTAAGGAAGTTTTTAAAGCTACATGCCAAGTTTTTTTCATGACAACTTTTTGAGTAAACGTTTGTTTTTCACGTAGTATGGAAAAACAAACTTTGTGCGTTTACTCAAAAAGTTGTCATGAAAAAAAACTGGGCATGCAGCTTTAAAAACTTCCTTAGTTCATAGTGAATCTAACCATGCAAGAAACAACGAAAAAAAAATTGAATTAATACATGAACTTAGGGGTTTTTCATAACACGGACATAAGGAAAAATGACAAAAAATCCGATTAAAATGACCAATATCTCGGAAACTATTAACAATTGCTGAACATTCAATGGGGGTTAAATCGATAGCTTATGAGCTGCTCTATCAGCCCTATTCGGGTTATCCACTATTTACCAAACACCCTGTATATACACATAAATAGGTGTTTTTTTTTCCATTTCTCCCTCTGTCTCTCTCGTAAGATCTTTGGCATGTTTTCCTGCTGAACTACGCATGTCATTTTTATTAGTATAATATTTAAGTTAATATCCATTGCTTTATATAATGCTAGACTAAGTAGTAACCATTGTAATATGTTAAAAAAATGTCTGACTGCTGAGTTTCTTGCGGCGTTTCTTCTCAGCAGTGGTCTCCTCTTGGGAAGCGCTGGTAGATTCTTGACGTGTAAAAGTGCCCGTGCGGCCTACTTACTGAATAAATATCTTTTATATTTTTTTTATCTTTTAATAATGAAAATACTAGTATAGAGGCTTTCGATCTCAGTCATCAGTGTTGGCCGCATTTGCAGTCTTAAGATTGCCCATATAACATGGGCATTTGATGGTAATTGGGAATTGAGAATGCAACTGAGACGGACTATGCTCGTTCACTTTCTACGCAAAAAAGCGGCAAGCCTACTCTTTTCACAACACAGCTCAGAAATATGGCCGTAGGTGGTCTTGTTTCGGGTCACAAAACGTGACTTATAAGGACAGACCAAGAATGTTTTTGTCGGCGTGTATGCTGATTGGTCGAGAACATTGGTGTCCAATTTTAAGAACCAATGAAAATCAATCAATCAATTTTTGTGTCATAGCTCCTTAAAATGAAAAATTGAAATCCACCAATCAGAACACACCATTTAGTGTCGTAAAATATTAGGTGTATTTTTGCTAAAAGATACACATACAAAAAACTATGTCACGGCTTTTTTTAAATGTAGTTCAAACTTGGCCCCTAATCTCAAACCACTAGAGATGAAATTACATGGGACTGGGAGATATGGCGAAACAAATACAATTTTATATGGAGTTGACACCTTCATCTCGCATGTTAGTTTATTAATCTCGAGTGCCACGAGAGTAGGGGTCCAGATTAAAAAAAAAGTTATCTATGGTAAAATTGGCGGTGATGGCACATTAAAATGAATTTAAAATTTGAGTTTTGAATATGAATTTTTATTTTATTTCCTCTCAGTACTTGTGAAAAGCACTATGTCTGCCTCGGTAGAAAGTGCAATTTATGGACTCGTGCACTAGAGGGCCTCAACTACGTTTCGGCCCTCTATATGACTCGTCCAAAAATCGCGTTCTTTCTATCCTCTGCAACAATATACTTACCTCAAAGATTTCGGCTGTGCCTTTGCCTTGGGCACGCCACCGATGTCCAAGTGGCTGTGACGTTGCGCCACCAACAATAAAGGAAACTTAAAAAAATAATTGGCAACACATCTAAGGATTAACTCTCCTGGTATGACTCGTGTTCATTAGAGATGACATTATACGCATTTTTCATTAAGTCACGCGTTGACTAGTTCAACTCCTAAAAAGATGCAACTTTAACTTTTGCACTTCTTTGTTTAGCCCACCTTGCTTCTATATCATAATCATATTTTTGACAATAAAAAAAAAAAAAAAAAAAAAAAAAAAAAACATCCCGACGAATTGAGAACCTCCTCCTTTTTTTGAAGTCGGTTAAAAAAGACCACATCGTTAATTTGTGCTTAAAAAAAACACACTCTTGAGTTGGCTCTTCCACTATTACACAAGTATCGCATCGCTCAAGGAATTACCTATAAAGATAAAGGGGGTAAACAATTTAGTTGAATATACATGTTGTTTTTTTTTTACATAAATTTCGTGTCAGAATTTTCAGCTTCGGTCTCAGATCGAGTATGGCAGCACTAGATATTCGCTATTCGCCGGTCGTGCGGGCGCGAGGCACACAGGGTGCTTATTTTACTAATTATTTCGATTGATTTTAATAACATTTTTTGATTTTTGGGACGGCGCGCTGGCCTAGTTGCTAGTGACCTTGCCTACCAAGCTAGCGGTCCTGGGTTCAGACCCCCGTAAGGGCAGATATTTGTGTGATGAACGTGAAAATTTGTTCCTGAGTCATGGATGTTTTGTATGTATTTTAGGTATATATTTCTCTATGTGAGTATTTATATCGTTGTCTAGTACCCATAGTACAGCCTAGAGCTTAGTTTGGGACTAGGTCAATTGGTTTGGAATTGTCCCCTGTTTTTTTTTTAAATATAGGATAGAATAATTTTAAAAGAAAAGAGAGTGTTTTAATTTTAAAAGGTGATCAAGTAAAAATAGCCTAAAGTAAGACATGTCTGTATTGTCTGTCAAATTTATAGTGAACGGATGGGGCAAAATTACACCCGATTGACATCAAATAGACAGACATAAGCTCAAAAGCACACTTAGGAGATGTTGGGAATATCTTAACTCGTTTCATAGATATGGGCTAACGGATTACTCATAAAATGAAAGTGGTAGGAGAGAGGATAGGCCATGAAATTAACAAGGAAAAAAAAAACAATTTAAATAAAGAGTAGTGATATTTGAGTTACTCTTAATTTGTAGAGAATTTTCAATACTTAGTTATATTAAAATACCTAAGTGGAGAAATATGTGAACACTTAGTAGGTAATCTTTGCTTACTGGACCAATATTTTGTAGAACTGCTTTCGTGGAACTTATTTATATTATCAATAATACAAAAACAAACTTACTCAAAATACAAAACGAATTGCATTTCCTAAGTGTGCTTCATATTTTCTAGAGCAGTACCTACCCAAATTATACAGAGCTTGCTCTCAGTGTGCGTGAGACCGCACGGCAGTCCGATATACTCGCACGAGGCACTCGATCTCGAGCAACACTAATGTCGATAAAATTATCGATATCGATATAATCCGAAGATTTGACATATCAGAAAAGGTACGCTGCGTGAAGACTCGGAATAAACTTACATAAAGAGTATGACTGAATCCACTTTACTCTTGCCTCTTTTTAAAGCACAAGCAAAAAAAAAGAGAGCGTTCGTATGTGCGTCTGTTTGTCATCAACCTATTTTAATGATTTTTTATTTGAAAAGTACGTCAACGCTTTTACCAAAATTCAC
Source organism: Acleris literana (assembly GCA_946894065.1). Lineage (NCBI taxonomy): Eukaryota > Metazoa > Arthropoda > Insecta > Lepidoptera > Tortricidae > Acleris > Acleris literana. The sequence goes on from OX335687.1 coordinate 4,645,277, forward strand.
ATCTTGGTAGGTTTTTATTTATATCTTAAAAGTTTATTCGATCCTGCGTTACTTCTTATAGTGTAGGTGTTTATGTGGTGCTAGTTAGTTAGTTGTTATGAAAAAAAACCTATCAATAAAGTTACAGTAGCGTCTTGAGTTGAGTCGTCGTAAATTTTAGAACTTATGAACAAAACTGGTTTTGCTGTTTTTCGGATATATTAAAACTCATATATGTAGAAAACATCGTAAAAAATCTTGAGTAATAAAAAATAAACACTAGACTATCGTTTTTTCTTCAATGTCACATTGAACTGAAACTCCATTAAAATGTGTAGCATAAAAAAATTACTCCTTTGTTCTAATTTAAGTACACTGGCTTTACCAAGTAAAACTGTCAAAAATTCCATCTTGATAATATATTAAAATCACAAACAAATCTAAAACTATCGATAACCTTATCACTACACACCCCATCACTACAAAGCTTCCGATATAATATTTTACATTTAATAGTGATGCGCCACTAAAAATCTCCTGCAGATGGCGCTGCTGCGAATTCCTTTTCACGCTGTTTTGACGTCATATCGGTAGTTTTATGAAATGGGATATTTCTACGTCCCAACTCTAGTACTTTTGTATTTGCATGAAATTTTTACTCTATTTTGCACGCAGTTGGGTAGCTTTTTGCAATAATAAGGGTGTGTGAGATACGATGTTTGGAGAGTTAGTCTGTTTGTCATTTTGTATGATTCATCCGGTAGCGAATTCATTTTCGTGAGAGGATTTAATGAAATATGGCGTCTTAATGTCACTTCGAAGTTGTTATATATACAAGTTATGGAATAATAATATTTTTCTAAAGGATTTGCTTGCAAGAAATTTCTCAAATACTTTTTATATGATACATGGGTTTATATGATAATTTCGGAAAATTAAACTCTTGGTTTATGTATAAAATATCTAGGGCCAATCTCACACAAATCAAACTAGTTCCAAACTAAGTTCTAGGCTTCTTCTACGGGGATTAGACAACCATGTCGGGGATACTGCAAAACCGCGTAACCAACAAATTTATTATAGAGCAAAATAAACCTTAACGTCTTCGAAAAAACGTGCATTTTGCTCCTCATTAAACATGTCACTTACGCGGTTTTGCAGTTTCACCGACCTACACATATATATGTAAAATTATATATTGTAATGTTAAGAAAAAAAAGGGATAATAACACACAAATTGGTCTAGTCCCGAACTAAGCTCTACGCTTTTACTATGGGTAGGTACTAAAACGATAAACATACTTATACAATAAAACAAAAACCATCTATGTCCTTGGAACGAATATTCATGTTCATCACTCAACACAAATATTTCACTGACGGGGGATCAAACCATGTTGTCAAAGAAACGGATATAAACAGAAGCTAGTTATTAAAATAAAAAATTACCCATCATATTTTTTAAATTACGTAAATGTCATAAACAAATAAATCTAAAGCATTATAATTTCAAACTTTTTAAAACCTTTTAAATAACATAACACACCCTAAATTCCAAAACATCATAAACCTTAAAATCTTCAAAACAAACTCGCAGAAAACAAAACCTCCGTGTTGAAATTTTTCAATATTCCCGCTAACAGTGAGTTATTCTCACCTTGTTTTAAATAAAATCAAAGCTCCCCCTACTTTATACCCCCATAAACCAGCTTGCACTAGCTTGGGGTATAAACTACGCTACCCTCCAATACAAAAGGAAGTATAAGGTTACGGAGTTTGAACATCCTTAATGCCTTTTAGGACACCCTGTTTAGTTTGAACTAGATCGCATAGAAGCAAAACGGAGTATAAGCGTTTGAAGTCTAAACATACTTCATACCTTTTTATTTCGAGCACCTGTTGGGTATGAGCTATCTGCTTAGAACCAAAAAGGGATAAGTTTTCGAAGTGTATACCAACATAATGCCTTGTAATATATTCTTATGGATACAGGTAGGTCTTAGTTCGAATAAGGTTTGAAATTCATTTTTAAAAATGTAAGTCCGTCTGAGCTACCTGGTATTAAGGCGGAACTTTGTTCATGCGGAAGTAGACTCTACACGTTTTGAGAAATGAATTTTTGATTGAATGATACTCACAGAGCTATGAAGCAATCCATCTTATTTCGTAGGGTTGCCAACGCATTGGAAGTCTTAAATTAGTACAAATATATATGCTGCCAGTTTAAGCTAATAATCATTATCGATGATTCGGTTGCCAAAGTAAATTCAATCCTATCCGGATTGTAATAAGGTAGTGATTACAACAGAAGTTTTATTTGAGACTGGCTTCTGCCCGCGACTTCGTCCGCGTAGATTTCAATTATCGTTATTCTTTAACAATTTCCGGGATGAAAATATCCATTTCAAATTTTATCCAAATCCGTCCAGGCGTTACAGCGTGAAGGAGTACTTAACAAAGTAACACACACACACACATTTATAATATTAGTAGTAACTTTGGCATTTATAATATTGGTAGGATAGTAGGATGAGTGGGATGCTGCTATTTGGCTTAGCTTAGTTTATACACCAAGGCAATAAAGCAACCGAGAAAACCAAGGAAACCTGATGAAAAGTGGACTCTGATATGCAATCTGAAGACTCCAAAAGCTTTGCCAACCCTGAGGACCAAGATGCAATGCATATGATAGTCATTTCACCTGTTGTCTTAGCCCAAAAAAAAACGAAACATTGCAAACTCTACGTGGCACGGTTTAAAGGGTACGAGTAAGTAGTGCAAAGTTGCCCACACACGGAATTCGATTGGTCTAAGATTCGATAAAAAGTATTTTATACCAAAGGGGTTTGGGTAAAAGTGTTGTCATATGTAAAATTCATATATTTTCAAGGCGAGCGGCCATTCATAAAAGTGGTAAATTATGATAGAATTATTAAAAATAAACATATTTTGTTATGTAATGTAATACTCTAAAGTGCATCGGAGCCGAGATATTTAAATATTCATACTTGGGCGTACTTTTGTACTAAAAACTGAATACTTAAATCTTTAAAATCTCCGCTCCGATATTATTTAGCGCCATAAATTATATATGTGTATTTAGAGGTCCTCTAAATAACTATGTAAAAATCATGCGTGGCCGCTGAAAAAAAAAAAGACAATATTCTTCAAACAAATTTACCCAATGCCCTTTAATTTGCTAAGTAATATATTTATAATAAGTTGACTGGAAAATTTCAGTCCAGTCCTTATATGATTTAAAAAAAATAATTGAAAATGAACTTTTTTTTTAAGTTTGCTATTGCTTGTTAAATAGACCAATTATATACTAATCGAAAGCATGAAGCCTATAGAATATGCAAACGTTAGGTTTAGTGCAAATAATTAGTACCGACTTACCTACCTACCCAATAGTTAAGATGGGAAAAAATAGTCACGCTTTGAACGCTTTAGACTAGCTAGTGCAACGAACTAGGCAAAAAATCTTGTAGTACCGCGAATGTCTCTGACTGTACTATCAGCCCAATATAACCCTAACCCACCTAGAACGGTGTCACAGTGACATTATACAACAATTTATTTGACACTTCTTACGACATGAATCATTAATGTCACTGTGACACAATTTTATGGTGTGTCAGGGTTCCATATAGTACCTACTCTTCTTCTGCAATAATAATCTTCAGACGAAGTTTTCTGAGAGACCCCTGGATTTGATTTTTTATGCATTTGCTTTAAGATTGCTATCCTGAGAATGCAAAATGCCTATGGGTTTTAGATCCAACTTACCATCAGTTCTTTATGATCTTTGGCCTTCTCTATGCCAAAAAAATCCTTCTTAGATTCAAAAAAAATAATGTACAAGTTTCTATACTATTTTCCATGACCGTTAAAAAAAACACGTCCCGGCTGGAGATCGAACTCGGTACCTTGCGATCACAAGTAGCCACCTCAATCAGTAAACCTCCTGCGCTCCCGGTAAGACCACTAACAGATAAATAACTAGAACTGGATCCTTTCTAGAACGTTCCTCGCTAAGACCCGCCATTTTTATACGTCACAGGAGCAAAAGATGGCCGTACTTATATTGCTTAAGCGAAGGAATATCTTATTGGTATCTGGGTACTGAGACAGCCTTAGTATATACTAAGGGAGCCCTTAGTTTCCCATAATTTTATTTGTCATAATGTAATTGTTGACATAATTATTGATAGTCATAAGTTTTTATATCGCTGAAACTATAAGCTTTTCAGAAGTTCTGAAATATGTAACGTGTAGACAAGGCTAGGTTAGGTTAGGTTTGATTTATAAAAATCCTGAAAAAGTAAAAGTTTCTTTAAAAAAAATACGTTATGACTTGCGATGTTTATGACCTAAAGCACATTATGACTAAAAATAATTATGGCAGTCAATATAGACCCATATGCTAATGTAGAAAATGCTGATGTTTGTAAGAGAATTTTTACCGAACATCATACCAGCGGGCCGATTATGGTCGTGTTTATCGACGTAGACAAGCGTAGATAAAACATCTGTCACTTTCTGACCAGCATGTAAGTGCGAGAGTGACGGAAGCTTTATCCACCGCGATAAAGGTGACCATAATGCGGGCCCTGGGGCTGTATCCTACTTGTCAAAACAATATTGCTTTTGAGATGTCTGTCATTACTGTCAAGTAAATAAGAGGTATCATAACTTTGGCGATACGATATGGTTTTGCAGAGTAGAATAAATAGAGCCCCTAAAACCGAATCTGAAATTTTCATATCCATGGAACCTGTAGATATGTATGAAGGGTTCTGCACAATCAGAGGGGTTTATGACATAACAATGCAGTTCAGTTTATGCTGAGAGAAAAGGACAGAGCTATATATCTGCTATAGCTCTGTCTTTTACACTCGCCGTAAAGTGAACTGCATAGCTCTGTCATAATGTCATGAGGTCATTTTTTATCTAAGAATTCTGTACTTTCATCGACATAAAATCTTAGGCTTGAATCGGACATGGTGCAAAAAGCTCTATATTTATGACAAAGTTCTCTCTACCAACCAAACTTCAAAAAGTTCCAAACTTTAACAAAGGATACCCTCTTAACCAGATAAATATGCATGTTGGATACCACGTATATTGGAATAGCGATTGTGTCATGTTCGGAAAAGTTCTATTTAAAAAGTAAAAAATAAGTTTCTGTCAAAAAAATCATTTTTGGGATAAGCTCTTGTTGCCGATTGTACTTTCGTAAGTCATTATCTGCTTATCAAGACCACACTAATGAGTTCCAGCACGGTGGGTCCACGTTAAGTGTAGCGGAGATCCTGTCACCACCTTCCGACTCCATCATCAGATCAGCTCTTAGATACCATCATATTTCATTGTCCTCGGGTTAACATATGTGGTCCAAATTTCAGGCCGGCTTTCAGGACTTGCAAAACATTAAAACTTAATAAAAATTCTTGCGAAAATCAACAAAACTACACAAATATGTCTCTTTATCTAAGTCCATCCAAACCATTCAAAGTTAGTATCATTTATAATGACACTCAATGACATTTTATAAAGTGTTTCTCGCTAATTCATTTTAAGACCATCAGTATCCTTTTATTTTTCGAAAATCCTTTTCCAAAAATTGAAATACGTAGACGATTCAATTCTAGACTCAAAGCAAGAAAAACTCACATTAAAACATAACTCAAGGCTCAATAAGAAAATTAAATACGCTTCTGAATTAAAATTCCTTTCATGGCACTATAAATATATCCTCGAAATCGCTTAACACGTACCCTGGTGCTTGATATCACCCCCCTTGGGATGGGGGGAGAGCTGCCCAGGTGCAGTGTATTGGTGCAATTTCCTCTATACAATGTTGAAATAAGTTTTTATACGTAAGGGTTGGGTTTCCTAGAGATCTGTGGTGTCGGACGTGACGTATTATATTGTTTCTTCGGGAATTCAGGTTACATACATTGCTAAGAACGCTTGGCAATTTTAACGTTGAGGTTTTTTTATGTAATTGTTGCTAATAGGTTACTTTTACAATGTTCTGCACATTACTATTATAAATGCGAAAGTTTGCGAGTTTGTTCATGTGTGTCTGATTGTCTCTTACTCCTACACGCTGGAATAGCATATAAGAATAGAGAAAGCTTATAAGAAAGTTACTCTTTCATATTTAATGTCTGATTTGAACATTTTTTACAGGCTTTGCTTATGGGAGGTATGTTGTTAAGGACGTTTTATACTATTCGACTGACGGATTTGCTTTTGAAATTAACTGATTGCCTTAAAAAAGTATTCATGTTTTTACAGTTACAGTAAAGTAAAGTTTGAAAAAACTACACATGCGGAAAGACCTGGGCTAAAGGACTACAACGAATGCTTTAAAAGGACTAGGTACGTCTTACAAAAGAAACAGCTAGCCAAATCACAACTTATCCACGTTACATAACTATTAAACCAACATCATTTCAAAAACTTCCTAAAACCGCCTAAAACCGCTTCAATCCCAGTTAAGAACTACATTCAAAAATCACCTCCCCCAACTAAGAATCTACATGATAAACGTTCAAACTCGCTCGCCGTTCGCCATAGATCCACTCTGAGCCCGTACTCACACATTACCATTCCAGAACTACGAAATAAATCCCCTCTAGAACCGCAGATGTTCAAAATTCCGAAATTCAGAATTCGAAACGTGAAATTTCCGCTCAAAAATTCCGAACGAACGGAACATTTAAGCTCCGTGTGTCCGTTATAAATTTCGCTCGGGCGTTCTATATTCAAATTGGCCGTCGCTATTGGCTGCTGCTTTACATCGGGAATTCCGACGGTACCCGAAGCTGTAATGTCTATGCATAAAGTATTTTAAACTTGTTAAAATGCAACGTATTCTGCGCAACTCTTTCGTTATCAAAGGAGGTTATTTAGTGGATTTTCCTTCTTTGTGAGGTGTCGGGTGTTTCGCGCGCCGATAACGAGTTTCGAGTTGGGTTTACTTATTTAAAGTTATTGCTTCATATTTTAGACAAAGTTCAAAGACGAGTTTGCTATTGAGAGAACTGAACGAGTACTAATCAGTCTAGTACATGTAGGAGTAGTGTCCAGTGTTGTCTGTTTTGTTTTTGAGACTTAACTAACCCATAGTTAAAGAAATCACAACCAGAAAAAAAGATACTTAATTTTCCTTTTAAATACCGATAGTATTGTGTGTGTATTATTAAGCCAAAACTTGGACATGATAGAAATTTCTTTAGCTCTCTGAATTCCAACTTCACGAGTAAGTATATTGACTTTTCTTTCTACAAAAGTTTTCCTAAAAAATCCTTCAAAATGAACGTTATCCCTATTTCATTTAAATCTTATCCGAATGATCTAACTATCCCAAAAACTCTACACTATCACAAGCAAGATCCATTAACTCCCGTGAAAAATTCAAATTACTATTTCTCGTATTTAAAGACCAACAATGTTCTGGAAACTTGAAACCGGGTGGGTGCTATCGTAAGGCATTTTTCCGAACATATACGGGTGGGGGGACCCCCTCTCCCATCTGATCTGGGCACCCGATGTCACAGAGTAGAGCGGAGATGGAAAGGATGACCCTGTTACGTTCGATTTTGTTGGGTAAAATACAGCTGAGGTTTTGGGACATACTGTATCTTTTGTTTTGTATTTTTAAACTTGGAGAAGATTGATAAGCTATGCTACTGAATGTATGAGATGACTTTAAACTTCCAAAAATCTTCAAAAAGTATTTGTGACTTTGTACGATTTGTTGATAACATTGATACAGTATGTTAACCTAAGGTTAAAAAATACATGATATTTATGTCAAGTCAATAACACATAAGGTATTGTGTCAATAGATCATAATAAACATAAGCAGACGAGTCAGTAACGAAAACTACTAAGTAACTATCGTAATGTAAAATATTATATTGAGATTAAAATAAAAATAAACCTGTCTACAAAGTTTACCTTCAATCTCATTTCTGTCCTTGCTATAACGCTTAAATAATTAAACAACACCAACACAAACCCGCTTGTTCCTAAACACCCTTTATCCGTCCGTCAACACTCAATAATCCCTACCAATAAAATAAATACACTAATCTGTGTCCTCAACCTACTCTATCCCACTCTTTGCTTCTTCGTCTCGCCGATAGTCGGCGATGTGTGCAACTTCGGAACGCTGAAAGACGCCTGTGACGCTCTAGCCTTCCTGAAAATGTATGCCCCCCACCCCCACCGTGTGAGCACCCACACAGCGACACCGAGAAAAAACCCCACAAGTGCTGCGATCGGTACTGAAAATACGGCGTCCTTACACCAGTGTGCGTAACTGTGAAAGATTACTCCTATATAGACGCAATACATATTTCTCCAGCGAAAGATTCCGCACGTGTACGAGTGGCTCACCTAAGTGTGCGTGGAACGTGCCTCTGTTTTGTATTTTTCCGCAAAGCGCTGCGTTAGTGTGCGCGGTATTGACATTTTTCTACATGAATTTTACGTGGTCGATTTAGATTTGTATATAGTTGAGCGTGTATGTGTTTATTTGTGAGTGTGAATTATTTGTGGTGGCTTTCGATGTTCGCGGAATACTGAATTGGTGTAATTAATTCGTTTCAGATGGAGTCGTGTACAGTTTTGCTTTTTAGAACTCTTGGGTTTTCTGCGCGGCTCGCGTTGCTAAGGATCTTTGGTCCCAGTGGGGGGAAGTTCTTTCTTGGCTTCTTGATGACTTCCTGAGATTGGTTCGGACTTCTTTTTAAACTTTTAAGAGGTTTTTCTCTAGCTACAACTACTTTGTATCGGACGCTGTAACACTAGCTAAGTAGGTCGATGTAAAATATGGTTGAACATCTTCCTCATTTTTCTCTTTAGCATTCACCTCATATGAAATATTTTAGGTTTATACAGGAAAATCATAGTCCAAATCGTGTTCTGGAAGAGAAGCTAAACTAGCTTATTCGGTTATAAAGAAGGTCTTAAGATACAAATAAAAGGAGGAGATCTAAAGGGCACAGTTCAGTGCCTTGGGAAAGTAAGCTTAAGAAAGACATTAGTAAAATTCTTGACCAATACCTCGAGTTCATATAGCTTTAGTGAAATAATGTGAGCAACCAATTATGTATCTTTTGCTTTATCAATGAATAAAACACTTGATTTTAATAGCACGAATAGAAACAATGGGAGAATAGGTTTAAAAACATTGCCAAGAGATCTTCAAACATGTAAAGACCCCAGTGCTGCTTAGAGTTAAGACGTGTCTACATTATGCCTAGTAATATTTTATTATGCTATCCGACTTAAAAATTCCATTAATAATCCAAAGCTCTTCCAAGAAAAGCATATCAATTGAGTAGATACTAGCTTTAAACCGCGACTCTGTCCGCGTAGATGTAGTTTATCGCTATTCCTTTAGCTTTTCTTGATTATCGAGTAATCAAAATTAGCCCATGTTTGTCTCCTATCTATAATATCTGTACCAAATTTCATGTCAAGCGGTCAAGGTGTACATTCATCAAAACGGAACAAAGTAACAAACACACTAATCTAATTTATAATAATTATAAAAGAAGGAAAAATATTAAACAACTTTTAGCAAAAAAAAACATGTCTGTTATAGATATGTCAACACTTTATTTTACAAACAAAATAACAATAATAAAAAGCACTACTAGGGTACTAGGAATCAACAGAGGCTATCTATTCATCTTCCTACAACGATATTCCGTCCCAAAGATAAAAAAAAAGCCTTTTATTTCATGCAAACCAAATAACGCTTAAATATAACTTAAATAAATTACGTTTTTTTTTTCTAATCCTATAGTGTTACTTTTGTACTTTGTGCTAGATATATTTTATTTAAGGAAGGAATAATTTGCTATACTGTTATATTACTTAATACTAATTAAAAAAATATTTATATCAAAAAAAGTCTGCAGGAACCCCTCCGCAGGTGAAGGCCTCCTCCAAAGATGCCCAATTAACTCTATCTCTGGCTACTTGCATCCAGCTTGGACCAGCCGTTTTTGCTATTCAACTTTCAAATTCAAATCTTTCCAATTCAAATTTAAATGTCAACACTTTATTTTACAAACAAAAGAACAATAATAAAAAGCACTACTAGGGTACTAGGAATCAACAGAGGCTATCTATTCATCTTCCCACAACGATATTCCATCCCAACGATACCGAATCCTATATACTACTAATGGACACTCACATACAGTTAATATATATTAAAAAGCAGCCGTCGGTCCGTGTGGCATTAGCATAATACGAATTGGCGCACATGGAGAGGACTCTAATTTAAAACCCTGATTTTAAACCAGCAGAGACTAATTAAACGGTATAGATATGCGTGCTAACTTTGCTACGGCTTTATAAACGACTAGTTTCTGATCGTGACTTCGTCTGCGTATAACTTGTTATACCTAGATATTTTTAAAGTATTTTTAGAGGTTTTTAATTTAACAGAAACTTCTGTTACGAAATTCTAAACTATATTAAAGCGAAAAAAAATCGTCTGTCTTAGGTAGGATTCGAACCTACATCTCTGGCTCTCCGGGCCGATGCAGGCGCATTCCCACTTATGCCACCAAGACCCTACTTAAGATCCACGAAATTAGTGATCGCTTGCTTTTTCATACTCGCTTTGTTTCACTTCGCTTCGCTTCGGTTTCGCTTTAATATAGTTTATTTTTAGAAGATTGAGAAGCAATGCTTAAATCATGTTACCGTCGAAAAAAGTCAAACAAATTTATCCTCCAAATCGAGTCCGATTTTTACTATTTTTGTTGAATATATGGTACCTAGATCTTATGAAAACCTAGGTCTGTAGGTTTCCGTTTTTTTCCTATTATTTTCTTGGAAAGGAAAACGTCCAGACCCAGTTTTTCATAGCTAACCCATCATTTATCGATGCATGGTATCATTTAATCGAATTTAATTTCATCGAACGCCCGTTTCTGCTGAAATCATTATGTTTTCATGATATCCTAAACATTCCGTATCAATTTTTTTTAAAATGGACCCTTATGGTGAGGCTTCGTTGTCTGTATGTCTTTCTGTCTGTCTATCTGTCTGTCTGTCTGTATGTCACAGCAATTTTCTCTCAAAATATAGAAGCTACCAACTTGAAATTTGGCATAGTAGTGTAACGTAAAGTACCCGCATGTTTTTAGTAAAAACAATATGGAATCATTTAACTAAATATTTAAAGGGAATCTAAAGGGATCTAGAATTGAAACGGGGGGTTGAAAAATAAAAGTGAATTGATTGATAGCAAACGGGTTGTCATATGAAATCAATCGTAGCTCAATCTGCAAATTCCAAAACTTTTTTTTAGTGTTTCCCTTGACGGACTTTTTTGTACCTATAGCCAAAAATATACAAAAAAAATACCGTTCTCTCCCCCCCACCCCTATTTCCAAAGTTTATGGAACGAAATATCTGAAAAATTCCTGATTTAAAGATAATTATTTATATTATACGCGAAAAATAAAATTAAGTTGTCAAATTTTAAAGTCTTGGAAAAAATATAAAAAAAAAGTTTACAACAAAACGAGAATTTTCTTTTGCGTTTTCCAACCATATCATAAATACGGATCCCTCGGTGCGCGAGTCCGACTCACAATTGACCGGTTTTTTTTCCGGTACGTGCGAAGCCTTCTTTATAATGGCAACTCCTAGTGTAGAATCGGATACACCCCCCTCAGGCCGGTGGGGGTTGACCTATTTACGACCTAATGTATTGGAAGACGAGAACCAATTAAGCTTTCCAGGAATCGAAAGAATAATTACTGAAATATTATTTCTACGAAGATTGTTAAATATTTCAGCGAAGATTATTCTAGTCATGTATAGCAACTAACGAAGCTATCAAATGTAAATTATTTACATAATGTATAGACTAGCTTCTGCCCGCAACTTCGTCCGCGTAGATTTCCATTAACATAGTTCCCTCGAGAACTATTTCCGGAATGAAAAGTAGCCTAGTTAATACAGAGTATAAAAAGCTATCTCTATTCCAAATTTCTTCCAAATCCATCTAGCCGTTGCAGCGTAAAGGAGTATTAGCTGTTTGATTATTTATTTTCTCAGTAACCAAACACAAAAACAACACAAACAAAAAAAAATGATTTTGTGACAAAACTCTTTTCTTTCAGAGCACATTTAAAAAAATACCTGTTGTCAATTTAATGAGCTTCAAGATACAAGAATATTGCGTTAAACAACATATAAACGCTGTCTATCCGTCCGTTGCAAGTGGCAGCTGACAGCGCGTTCCGACTGCAACTCGATGGCTCTTCAGACAGACGCGAGACATTTTTATATGTACGGCATATTGTAGTTGGTGTGTCTGCAGCGTTACAGTCAATCGCTAAATGAAACATGAATTTGTGCGCTTTGAAACAAATAGGACTCGAAATGTATTATGTTGCATGTACAGTCACGGAAGTTAATTTGCTACCCATTTCAAGGAAAATCTGCTGGAAGATGTCATTGTCATTAGAGATGCCAAGTCATTTGTAATTGATAGGAAACTCAACCTTAGTGCTGTAGAATGTCAGATTGACTTCGGAACTAAGGTGGGTCACAAATTAAATTCCTTGAGTGTACAGGAGTATCCTGAATCTTATATACTATGACCCTTTAATTGTTTACCCAAAATAAAACACTGTTGCAAACAACCAATAATTATGTAGACGTTTAAAAAATATATAAGTAGTTCATTTTCCGTTAGATGTATTTTGCAAGGGTTTATTTATTATTTATTTATTTAAACTTTATTGCACAATACAAAAAGTAAGTACAAATGGCGGACTTAATTCCTTAAGGCATTCTCTACCAGTCAACCACTATGCCAAACAGAAAACAGTTGAGGTGGGTGCGAGAATTTCAGCAAGAGCCTTTACTTGTTTACAAATATATTGTTTACAAGAGGGCGCCCGCGACTTCGTGCGCATAGAATTAGTTTCCCACTACTCCCCCTATTTCTTCCCGTTGGGGGTCGATTTTCGGAAAATCCTTTCTTAGTGCTCACTTACATCATGAAAGGAACCCCTGTACCAAATTTCAAGTTTCTAGGTACAGTAGTTTCGGCTGTGCGTCGATATATAAGTCAGTCAGTCAGGTTTGCCTTTTATATATATAGATATTGGAATATAAATATTTTTCATGTATTGACATCATTATTTTTCTCAAGTGTAGAGATAAAGAAACTTCCTTCTAAATGGAAAAAACAGATGTTGTCCAAAATAGTATTTTTACTTTGTCACAAAAAACGACTTAATTTAAATCACTAGGACTAAATTACCTTAATCAAACCTAAAGTTTTAAATCCCTCAGTTTATCAAATATTACTACGAAATATTAAAACCAGTCCGTGCATCATTTCTAAAACCATCAACCATCTTGTGATCAAATAACAATCCCAGCTCTAAAACACAGCTAGAACAAAACGTAGGTAGTCTAACAAAACCTACTCGCTCAAAGCCTGCGAAAGTAGAACCTCTCAAGGGGGTGACACGGGACAAGTGCATCTCAAAGAAATGCAGATTTTACACGTCGCTACTCTTTGGGAGTGCGGATGTGTTGGAGCGCCAGCAAAGACGTCTTTTGTGGCATTGTTTTTCTATTTTTATTTTAGTTCAAACATATGTCAGTAATCGTCTTTTTAGGGTAGATAAAAAATCAATCTTAACTAGTGTTGCCAAGTCTAGTATCATAAATCGGGACTGTGGTTTTGAAATCGGGACACTATTCAAAATCGCGCGAATTACAGCCCTCTTGCAATATATTTTGTGAAGAACCGGTGCCTTCTTGGTTGTTGTAAACTAGTATGTAACATATAAACATTCGGGCGATGTGCTGTTAATCGGGACAGTTGGCGTCCCGATCAAGGGTAAATCAGGACGTGTCTATAGGTCCCTGTGAAATCGGGACGTCTCGCAGAAATCGGGACGTCTGGCAACACTAATGTTGACCCGTAGTTTATTCTTGGGTTTGTGGGTTAAACTGCCCTATTGTAGGCCACCTTCCTATTATTAGCCCCATGAACTTTAACATAAGGTAATAGAGACGGTAGTTCAACAATCAGTAGGTGCTGGTAACTGGTATTTTAGAGGTCAGTAACTAGGTGTTTTACTCTGGTTATAATTTATGATGGAATGACAGTGCCAGGATTTACTTCTTATCTTTCTTCTACTGTAGTCATAATGTCCCGATGGAAAAAAAAATCCATGAAAATAATGATAAAAAACCATGCATACTAAGTTGCGGGCAAAAGTTATTAAGTAGGTATAATGAAAAAAGATTAGCCTATAGAATTACTTCTTTAAATGTTTCTTCAAAGTTTCAAACTGAGATCTGCATGTGTATTTGTGTGTGTCTGTGTTCCTTTTTAAGAGTATGTTATTCTTAGGTACCTATTTATTATTACAGCTGTCAAAAAATAGGGAACAAGAAATCTAAGTTGGCGCCCAACCTGGGACTGCATACTTTTAATGTAAGTATTCAGGGCGGAAAGGATTTGAAGTGTCCACTTGCGTATAGGCGTCATGTTTGCAAGCCCCCTACAAGGTCGTCCGACGGTCTGGTGAGGGGCGTGATAGAAAATAACTTTAGAGAAGGCCTATGTCCAGCAGTGGCCTAAGATGATGAACAATATTTCTCTTCATTGTGGAGCGACAAGTAACTTCTAAATAAGTCGACTGTCAACTCGAAAACCTTTCTAATGTATTTGATATCTATACAAAATAAAAAAGGAGGTATGAACTGTTTTGCCGACGCTACGCAGTAAACATGACACTCATTACGGCAGAAGGAAGGATTTCTCTAAAATATGTCAAACGCTGAGACGAGTCTCACCGATTCTCTTTAACACCTTTTGTTAAATAATTTAAATTCATTTATAAAATGTAGGTGTTTCATAATGAGTCTCGTTATACACGTGTGTTAAAATATGCGTTTTATAACCAACTTCTGAAATTATTATTTTTTTCTAAGAAAACTTGTTCGAAACTGTGCAAGATTTTATATAGATTAATCCTCGAAGCTAAAACTAAAAAATCTTAGATTTCGCTAACATTGCAGGAATCTGCTAGATGGTGGCAGCAGGGATCCATCAAAATGAACCTTGGCTCATTATAATTACCCTTAACGAGTGGCAAAACATCCACATTAAGACTCAGGAACGTATAAGCCGCAATAATAGCTTACAGCTTCCATCATGATCACCCAGGTGCAATTCACTACAAGGGCCTCCAGCTGCCCTTCGGCATTCTCCGCTCGCTTCAGTTTTGGCCAGCCATCAAACCTTCCTCCTTCCTCCTTGTCTGCCAAGGTTTAAGTAAAAAAGGTATATGTCTAGTTTGGGTACCTATTATCTTATCGAAATACCTTTCGTCGAACGTACCATAATACTCAGATTTTTCCCTTCATTGATTTCTCGCCACGTGGATATCATAGTCTCAGCAGAAAATAGCGTTCGATGAAAATGATACAATCGATTAAGTAAAATTCGATATAGTTATGGGTTACCGCCTAGTTTACTATGTATATGATTTATCCCCTTCTATTCTATTCTATTCTTAATTAATGGCTTTCACTCCTGTTAAGTTGTATTTCGCCAATGTCGAGTTATTTATAAACACTGCCATTGACTTATTAGAGAAATAAGTCCATGGATATCACACGCGAAGATAATTGTTCGGTAAAAGAGAATTTTCTCAAATGGACTAAACAGAAGCACATGGGGTTAGCTCCACGCGCTTCTGTTAAATCCCCTTTATCCTTTTCTTAATACGAGCTTAATCAAGTTCACTACAGTTTGGTTGTTCTAAGAGGGCCGATTTGACAGCTGTCAACGCAGTATAAAATATAACCTCAAACACATATTTTGTACTGAGTTGACAGCTGTCAAATCGGCCCTCTCAGAACGACCAAACTCTTAAACCGAGCCACAGCGTCTTATTCTTGGTAATACCATACAGATTATGTCTACAACGCGATCAACCCCGCCATATTGCACAACTTCTTCAATACTTGTTCGAAATTTCAAAGTTTCCGAAAATTTCCAGTTTCAACAAAACCGGCAGTTCAATAAATTCCGAATAACAATTAACTTAATCAATTAAACAATTATCGTACCAATATTCGTTAGGGTTCGAGTGCAGGCGGACTTGGTTCGCCGTGTAATGTAAAACGATTAAAACGAAAGTTTTTCAGAAGGGGTGTGGTTGGAAAGGTTAGGGTTGAAGAGTGGATAAAACCTCTGTTGATATTTGAACAAAAAACAGATACATTGTTTTTGTTTACGTTTGTAGAAGCCGAATTTAAAGTTTACTTAGGGGCCATGTAAAATATTATGTTTAGTAACATAATATTTTACGTACATTAGTGCAGCTAGGTGTAGGACGCCTTCAAACTAGGTGGACCGATGATTTTCGCAAGATAGCTGGCAACAGCTGGATGAGAGTGGCCGCAGATCGAGCTCGGTGGCGTGCAATGGGAGAGGCCTACGTCGCAGTGGACTAGTATAGGCTGATGATGATGATGAGGGCAGATTCTAAAGGCAACATTTGCAGTTGTCATCACCGTCAACATTTCGGCCCGTAGTTGTTCACTGATGAACATAGGCCTCCCTCTTTGATTTTTAGCGAGAACGATCCAATGCGGCCTGGATCCACCGACTTCCTGCTACCTTTATTAGGATTTTATTTTGCAATTGTGCAAGACACATAATGTATATCGGATGAGCATGCACTATTGTGGTGTCTAAAAGATAAATTAGTGTAGTTATGGAGTCGGAAGGATTGCAGCAACAGGATTTTAGCATTATTTTAAGAGTCCTACTCTGAGGGAATCGGACTGATGTATACATTCGTCTCGATAAGCAGCTATTGGTAGTGCAAACATAGCTTGCGGTAATGTTTTTTTTTAACCAAAAGCTCATGTAATTTATAAACCTTTTGATGACGACACGTTAGCCTAGTGGGTAGTGACTAGTGACCCTGTCTTCGAAGCTAGCTGCAATCCCGTGTTCAAATCCCGGTCAGGTCAGATCTTTGTGTGATGTGTCTTGGATGTTTTCTATGTATTTATGTATGTATTTTCTTTATGTATTACTAGTATGTAGCCTAGAACCCATAGTACAAGCCTAAAGCTTAGTTTGGGACTAGCTTAATTTGTGTGTGATTGTTCCCTGTTTTTTTTTGTCACACCATTTCAAACCTTAGTCACATCTCCCAGCTCTCTCCTTCTACACAATTAGACAATTGGCGGACCGTCAGCCATTACTGGTTTAATTGAAAATAGCGTAAAGGCTGTAAATTGTTGAGTGCACTACGATCCTAAGCTGTATAGCTATTATTATTAACTATTGGATTGTGCTGGATAATCTACGTTAGACCAAAGATCTAATTATCTGTGGATTGTATAGTTTTAGTGATAGTAGGACCTTTTGCAGGGTCCGTCTGGATTGGTTCGTTTGGCCTTATAAGTAGCAGTACACTTTAGTACTTTGTCATTTTAATGTCATGTTTGAATTGCTGCACTAATCTGTTAAAGGTGTTAAAGTGACAAGGTACTTAATTGTGCAGCTATTTATAAGGCCGTGTAGAGGAGTGTTTTCATTAAATTTAATTGCTTCTTAAGAGGATTATGAGGCGATACTTAAATCGCGTAGCTGTAAAAAAAACCATACAAATTTTGCTCCGGGCGTTAACGTTTCTCACCCCCTAAATCAAGTCCGATTTCCACGATTTTTGAATATGTTGTAGTTATTATGAAAAACTGGGTTTTAATGTTTCCGTTTTTTAAAGGAAACTCAAAGGTTATTTTTATTACTTTTAAATAAAAAAAAACAAGTTGAATAATAATAAAATATAACACAACTAACCTATAATATAAATCCCTTCATTACCCCCACTTGCGGCATCGTGCCGAGGACACTCGCAGCGTTACCCCGTTGCACTGCGATGCTCAGTCTTTGCCTAAGCAAAAAAGGCGCCTTGCCTGTGGTCGCCAGAGACACCTATTAATTTGTCTGACACTTCTTTAACCAATTTTTTTGTGTCAGATGACCACGGACCAAACGTTTCCATAGCAAGTGCAGCAAATTCGTAATTTGGCTTTAAAAAAGCATATTTGCGGCACTTGATGGTTTGGGCGAGGTCTGCGGCGGTCCCTGGCTTGCGAGAAGAACCTTGGACATGAGACGGTGCTAGCGTATCAACACAAGTGACGTCCCACGCCAAGGGACGACCAAGATGTCACGGAATTAAAGTGCATCCGTCGGGTCGCTTTCCATCTGAGGCAGACAGGCCAGTGGGCTCAAGCGAAGCTGGAAATGAAATTGTACTAAGAGCCCGACGGATCAAATCATTTATCGACGCATGTCTATAAACTCGACCAGCACTGGATTGGCAACATAGACCGTGGCGTCCTAGCTCGTCGACTGCATTTCCACATCGGCAACAAGGATGTGGCTCGCAGACTTTAAGACCGAGGCGGAGGCACACTGCAATCCTTAAAGTATTAGAATCCAAAAGAGACCCTAGGGTTCGTGAAGGGAGAGAGTGCAGCCAGTGACCCGACTCTGGTTCGGAAACTGCCAATAAACGGGCCCTCTCCGATGGATTTTGACTATTTTCCAAAAGATTGCGATGGCAAATTTTGACAGAAATAAGGTCCCATGCTGCTTGGCTAGTTTTTTCGACTGGCAAGTTCTCACCCGGGTTACAGACACGCCAAGCACACTCAAAAAAATTAGAGCCAACAAAGAGAGATTTTCACTTAGTTGACAAAAAATGATTACAATAATTAAGATATTAGTTATATCAACCAAAGCTGATAGTTAACGACAGCAATTTCTTTAGTGATTCAACTAACATCTTAGTTGATGTATCTACCGTCTTAGTTGGTGTATCTATCGTCTTGTCAGGCTCGTATGGGATCAAGACGCTTTTGAACAACAATCACAATCTTGTTACAAGCGACCAATTATTTTTTTCAGTGCATCCACTGCATCGGACAAGCACGACACCTAAACATCAGTGGGGTTAGAAAAGTTAAGAATCTCACTGATGAGGGTGATTGTGCTGTGGCGACCTAGTTTTTCATCACATCTCCAACATGGTCAAAAAATTTGTCATGGACTAGGTTTTAAGGTTTTTTTTAATGTTTTAAGGTTTATTTGGTCACAAACGGTACAATAAGACTTATAATACGTATTATTCAAAAATATATTAACCAGTAAAGTTGCCACAGATTACTATAACATGCAATAATAGTCTAAATGTGTAAGTAAAATGTTTTTTTTTAAGGGGAGAGAAACGTTATCACATTTTGTATGGAAATTTTCAGCTGCTCTTCACAATCCTCTTATTCACACTTAAGTACACTCGCAATTGCAATCAACAGTAATTACGAGTAATATGTCACTTAACTAGTATTTCTAAGATAATATTACACTTTGTGTTACGTGTCATTTGGTAACAAAACAGCTAGACAAGCATAACGCTATCGTAAACGATTTTCGAAAACTTTCATTTATACAGGGTGTCACGTAAATCGACGTTAACCCGTTAAGTGAAAAGCAAACACTGGGACATCTAGTATGGAGAAAAAAACTTTATGTGCTTATTTTTAAAAAAAATGGGAAATTAGGTTTAAAAACTTCGCTGATTCGTAGTGATTCTAATTATGAAAGATACAACTGAAAAACTTATGAAATAAAACATGAAATTAATGATTTTTATGCTCAATATCTCCGAAACTAGTAAAAACCGCTAAAATACATAGGGGTTAAATCGATAGCTTTTTAGCTGCTCTATCAGCCCTAGGCGGGTTGACGTGGATTTACGGGACATCCTGTAGAACTGACATAAGCGCTCGTCACGACCGTTCGGCAGTTATTTTGATAACCATAACAATAAACATACCCAAAAATTGAGTAACTACCAAATACGTTTTGTATTAAAATGAAGTAGTCTGGCAGTAAATGTAAACAATGGCACACCACCACAAATTGATCGATATACGACGGCACTATCGCACGTTAAAAGAAATTATGTATATTAAATTCCCAACTGACTTTCTTATCGCCATCAAAATGTATCGGTTGTACGCCGACGGGCATGTATTGATACTTGGTGTATGAAATGTGAGTGACATTGATGACTAATTTAATGCAATTAATATTCTTATGAACCAGTAACAAGTTGATAACTGTCACGTGCAAGTCCGTTAATTAAAAAAAAAAAGTTAATTGTGTCAACTTACTTCTTGTGACAACCACGTACAAAAATGATCTTTAGCATGAAACTAAGCTTAAAGGCAATTTTGTTAAAAATGGTTCTTTAAAAAAATCTTTTTTATATTTGTAATCCATTAAAACTCGACTGTATAAATCGAGAGTCATCTCTTCTCTTCTTGTTACACCTAAACTCTTTTAAAACTATTATCCGATCCTTTTATTAGTGACCCTGCTTTAAGATAGCGGCTTTGAAGACAATTCCCGGTAAGCACAAATAACTGTCTTCAATTGAGTTTAAACTTATCTATTAAAACTAAATAATATTATAAGTATATCGTTGTAATTACCCAAAGTACAAGCCCAACTTAGTTCGAACGGGTCCATATTGGCTCATCTAATTATTTTTACTCATAACGTATTGTAAGTCATAATTATCGCAACTCCTAACGTATTTTTTTCAGCAACTGTTACTTTTTCAGGATTTTTATAACTCAAACCTAACCTAACCTAGTCTTATCTACACATTGAATATTTCAGAAGTTCTGAAAAGTTTACTGTTTCAGCGGTACCTATAAAATATTTCGGAGTTCCAATAATCGGAGTTGCCATTTTAAATGAACTTTGGCGCTCCCGTTTTAAACTACATCGAATCATGTGTTTGTCTTTAGATATATTTTTATTTAGAACTATCGCTCAAGTATCAAGCTCCCTTACCCGCGCTACATGACACATTGGTATCGCATGCGACTAACAATCTAATTACACCCCCCGGGAATCGAACCTCGATCGGCGGGCGATAGCGATTGCCGCCGATTGACCCTCAGGTGGGCTGGTTGACTTTTGACTTGTTTGAGGGTAGTTTTGTATACTTTGACTTTGTACGTATAAGGCTTGAATTATAGCGTAAGTATTGTGTAATACTTTAATTAAACAATTGGGCTTTTAATGTATGTTTTGAGTGAAGAAGAAGATCAGATTTAAGCCGGATAACAGTTAATTAATGGGTAACTTTCAAAAATATTGTATATAGTTAAGGACCCAATTAAAAAGACCTTATTTTTTCCTTTGTTTAACGAAAAATAGCCATATGATTGTATAGAAGAAAGTTAACGTTGTCTCAATTAAGGCCTTAACATATGTACTTTGTACAATATCTTTGACATTCACCCTAATAATAGCTCTTTGACCTTACTATATTTTGACCCAGCGTATAAATTACGCATTTGAACGTGTCTTTGACCTTAGTCATTTATGTTATTTCGACGCAGCTTAGCGACGACCGTTGATACTTAACGCTGCATGATTTCTGCAAGCGCACGCGTCAAGAAATAATTCTGACATAAAGTAAGTTAAAAGAATAACAAAGCAATACTGGCATCTACATTGCTCGATCACTGCAAAATGTTTCAAAGAACTTTCATGTTTTATTGTGTATGTTTTATGGCAAGGACAAGGTATACGAGTACTCAGGCCAATTGATGGTAAGTTGCCAACCCTGAGGGCTAAGATGGAGTGTCTAACACCGGAACACAACAACGCGAACACTGCTGCATGGCGGTGGGTTAATGGATAAGTTCCTACCACCACTAAATTGATTGAAAGGCAATCTTATAAAAAATGACATGAGATCAGACAGTTCTTGACAAAACTGTTTATGACAGTAATAGTAAACATTTAGATACATATGTCCAGCAGGTGGTACAATAATATCTTACCACACAAAACGCCATATTTCGACCAGTTCTCATTATTCCTGATAACATCTTCGATACTCGTGACGCGCCGCTGGCTCCCCTATAGCCCTATCAATTAACCCAGACGTAATTTATTTCACTTAGATTACGGGGCCCTAATGAATAAAATCGTCAATATAGTGGTCAGTTGAACGTTGATTACTGACGCATGTTTGGCAGGGCTAGGAGCATGTTTCGTGCAGCGTCAGACTTTTGACTTAAGGAATTACTAATGTTAATTTGGTAGTGCTTGTATCTTACAAGTAGAAGCATTTCTTATTAAATGGTGTATTTGAAGATGTTTTTTGACGAAACCATTATTTGCCGTGTGGATATTGGTCTCATCTTAGTAATCGAAATATTGCAATCAATTGTATTACTTCTAGCGTTTGTGTGATTTGACATATTTATAAGGAAGCTTTTAGAAACTTTATCAATATCCCCAAACAAAAGGAAGCATGCGATTCTATTCGAAGCCAGGACACCATGACTTCAAAAGACTTCCTCAACCCATTCACTACCACCAACCAGTAAATTTATGTCATTTTAACACATCCACGTGTCTTTGGCATTGAATATTTTAACGTTCCAAACCGCAACACTTTCTTCGACACAAAAGTGGAATAAACCAGGGGTCTATGTCTTAACCAATTTGTATCAGAGCTAGAACTCTGGTTATAACAGAGCATACACATGTGTAACCTCTAATTACATTCATATTGGTGGGTGACCACCTTAAGCAGGTGCTAGGCCGAGCATAACGGGCATCAGTGATGCGTAACCACATCCAAAAACCAACTTTGTAGGTTAGTATTCTTGGTTGAATTCCCTTTGGATTTTTTTCAAGGATCCACAAGCGATTGTTGATCGATGAATAGGTTGTATTGACCAAGCTTTAAAGTTGAATATAGCTTGAGTTTTTTTAAATTCTGAGGAACAATGGCTCCCTATTTCAAAGGTCAATAGCACAGGCGATTTTGGTTTCGTTAATTACTGAAGACGTTTGATGACCAAATAGTTTTTAATGTGCTTTTTGTTATAATTCTGTTTTAATAGAGGATATTGTTAATTAGGGTTTGTTGGAGGGTAAATTTTGAAGTTCACCTGTCAAAATTGACAGTTTCATTTTGAATGATGATGAAAATGAAGAAAATAATGATCGAATGCTCCCGTAAAGAATAAATAAAAACAAGCATAGATTTAAATGTAAACATAACAGGGCCAGTTACACTTGATTTAACTAAATTACTATTTCCATTTTCTATAACCGGACCGTCGTCGTAGCGACTGGAGATCCTTGGGAAAGGTCTTTGGCTAGCAGTGGATGTCTTTTAGCTAATATGAAGACGCTGATAATGACCATTCCTAGATAAATTCTTTTTTTATCTTCAATACAGGTTTGATTCTTATTAGAACCAATAAAACCTCCTTTGGTTTAAGTAAACAATACTGATAAACTGAATATGTCACATAGTAAAGATGCAGAAGAAGAAGATACTCAAAACTTTAGATGTCTCATTAACAGAGATCGGAATAGGTAGAGCTAATTTGCCTAAACTTGACGCATATTCATTCATGCGTGAGAGAGATAGGAATACATTATTGAATGAACATGCATCAAGTTTAGGCAAATTAGCTCTACCTATTCCGATCTCTGCTCATTAATGTAATTTATGTTTTGTTTTTTCAAGCAGGCTAGGTTCACATCGTGTAGCACCTCTTATACGTATAATGATGTATGCTGACCACCATACTAATGAACCAAATATGGATAAAAAATTATTATGAATTTGAATTCAAGCCAATCCAACCGTAATCAATAGATCCTTTAATGAATAATTAAATCATTAATGATTGAGCAATTAAAGACACCTCGTAACGGACGAGACGAGCAAATGGCACGTGAAGTCGGTTCTCCTACGGATTACTTTTTGTTACACCTATTACATGATTACTGGTTATTGCTTCGTGTTCCTTGGTATTCTCGTTTTTTTCTAAATTATTGATCGTTATTACCTTATCTGTAAGAGTTATTATTAATTTAAGTGTTTCTGCCTACTGATGACCGTTCCTAATATTCAAATCACCATAATTGAGATACCTTCTTCAAGTAAAAACTTTGGTGGTGCTTTTTATTTACTTCTGCTATGGAAAAGAGAAGGTATACGAGCACACAGGCCACCTGATGGTAAGTGGAACCTGAGACCCCTAGGCATTGTGAATTTTCAAGTGTTTTGTTATTTTGTGTGTTTTACACAATTGTTGCCAGCCTTGAGGACTAAGATGGAATCTTCTAAGATAGTAATGTCACCATTTGTAGTATACTCACACCGAAACCCAAGAATGCAAGCACTGGTGCTTGGTATTGGCTTAAAGGATAAGAATGGTGGTAGCGATTCGGACTGGACGGTTGTACCACCACCATTGATGCTAAATTCTTCTTGTATTTAACTCGCTGTTAAAAGACAATACACATCTTCTATCAGCTATTGAGCAGTCCCTTATTCGAAAGACCTTTGGTCTCCATCATCATTCCAGCTGGAGATCTACCTATACCACGCCTATGTTTAAAAAATAAGAGTCTAACGCTAAATATAAACTTTTTTTCCAATATTAAGTTCAGATAAGACCTTTGTAATAAAGATAAAGCTAATAAGAATATTTTTAAATTAAACCATCAACCGTTACCCCAATTAAATTCGAATAAAGAACATCGATCTATCGAAACCGCAATCGATAACAATCGATTCGTTAAAAAAACGGTCGTTCATAATTAACGCTACCCCACATGTCATTCTAAACAAAAGCTATACATGAGTAACTAATTACTGAGTGCAAGCGGAATCGAAATACGAATTTGTAACTAGAGGGAAAGAGAGAGATGCTTTAAGATCGGAAGCCGATTGGCACGCTCCACCGCTCACTGGCCGAATATGTTTTTTTGTAATTAAAAATACAGGCGGCTTTGATAAATTGGATCTTGGTCGATATGTTTAATTTTTGAGGTTAAATGCGTAGGCGCAGCTTTTGACGTTACGTCGATAAAGAATAGGTAATTTTATGAGTTTTAACTGTAATTAGGCGTTTATTTTACGCGAGCTGCTTTTGTTCTGATGTTTTATATATTCGGGGCAACGCTCACTGATTTCAATAGAAAATGGAGTCTATTGGTTTTTCTATACGACTTAAAGTTTAATGCAACATTTCAGTCTTTTTTGAAGCAAGATAAAGTTGATAGTTAGTTAAACAGTCTAGTCTACTTAGCCACTTTTTTTTTTATTTGGTACTGAAATGCACTTCGCATTTCTGTTACAATTTTCATATAAAGCAAATTCAGAAAAAATTAAATACTGACAATAATAAAATGTTAACCCTTATAAATCATATACCTACCAAAGTTATATTTTATCTATTTTTAGTATTTAGATTTTCTCACATTAAAATTATTTCAAATAAGCCCAGAACTTGACTTTGAAGTATTAGAACCCTTCCCATACAAACCGTGTGAAAGCACAGCACTTAAAATTCGACGCGTTCAATACATTCACAATAATCGTTTATCCGCAAACCATAAAATCCAAAACAAATCCAAATATAACCTCTAAATCACAATCATGCAAATAACCCATCAAACGCCATCGAAATTCAAATGAGAACCATAAAATCGGTCGACACACAATATCTTAAATGTATTCTGATGTACAATAGCGAAACCTATGGCACTTTCACTGATATAATGAGCTATTGAAAAATGATACGAAAAATAATTCCAAATGCGAAAATTTGCATAACGCATTTTAAGGGTTATCTGTCAACATATTCAACAGCCAACCCAAACTCTACCTTATATTTAAGGTAGCAAGGTACCATTTTGAACAATAAAATCGTGTTACGAATTACAAAAGAGCATTCCAGATTTGGAATCATCTCTGTACTATCCCCTAGCGACAGTCAAATCTAAACCTTAAGAACTTACAATAGAATAGAAACCCTCGAGCACTGTGTTGAAAGTAATCATATGGTAATTTTTTAACCCTTAAATGGCGTATGCAGATTTTTTCGTCAATACAATGAGTAAGGATTTATTCGAGATGATATTAAGGGTGGATTCAATATGCGATGACAGATGCGGGGTTCGAAAACATCGTGTAGCGTTACATTCGTTCGGACAGGCGGAATACCTTTGTTGGGAGAATCCCAGGGTCTCTGTGATGACTGAAGAAATCAGCCTCCTTGTTGGTAGACTGACTTGTCGATTAGTTAGTGGTGATAGAATTGTGCAGGGTTCTACCATCTACGACCACCATCGATGGTGGTGAGCCTAGTTGGTAGTGACCCTGCTTACGAAGCTAGCGGTCCCGGGTTTGAATTCTAATGAGTATAAAATATTTGTGACTTGCGGATAAAGTTACTCAATTGTTTGTATGTTATAAAAAAAACAATAATGTTTATTGCAATAGAATAATGACAATTTTTTTTTTTAACAACTCTTGCTTTTCATCATCATCATCATCATGTCAGCCGAAAGACGTCCACTGCTGGACATAGGCCTCCCCCAAGGCTCTCCACTCAGACCGGTCTTGTGCTTTTCGCATCCACCGCGTTCCCGCGATCTTTGCAAGGTCGTCACTCCATCTTGTTGGAGGCCTACCTACAGCTCGTCTCCCGGTCCGCGGACGCCACTCAAGAACCTTCTGGCCCCATCTCTCTGCACTCTTGCTTTTACTTTAAATCAATCCCCTTTCCAAACCTATTTAAAACCCATATTTTGCGTGCGACTCCGTCCGCGTACCTACCTACGTCGTTTAGCACTATTCCCTCGGGAACTGTCAAATTTTCTGAGATAAAAAGTAACCTACGTGCTATTCTAGACTGTAATCTATCTCCGTGCCAAATTTCATCCAAATCCGTTCAGCCGTTCTGGCGTGATTGAGCAACAAACATCAAAACATTCGCATCTATAACACGCACACCCTAACACGATGGTTATATTAAAATGCATTATTATACCGTGTAATAGTATTAATAGGAACAATAAGTTTGAAATAGTGCATCAAACGGATCGATGCGTAATGACCGGGTACGGAGTAATTATTAACGGCCTGCTTTCTTTACGCAGCAGGTCCGATATATGGAGACCACTTCTTATTAATAAGAAATCGTGAAGATACTACAATTGGAACAATTTGTTGATTAAAAAAGTAGTACACATCTTCATTAGGAAATGGGAAAATAGAAACTTAGGTACTCTGTGGGCTCAACAAACGTATTAAAAAACTGATATTTCAAGGTGGCCATGCCAGCGGAGTCTGTGAGCTTTTGAAACGAACAACCCATGAGTTGCTCCAGAAGGTCTTCTTCTATGTTCTTTAGGAATCTGCAGCTTCCGCCTATCCCTTATCGTGGGCTAAAGATCTTAACGTTGAATTAAGATGCCTCCAGAAAAGGGACATCCACCAGTTTTGCGTTGTGTATCATTATGATGGTAACCTGCGAAATTACGAGCAAAGAGGTATTTCACTTTATCCTCAGAGTTGTTTCTGGCTTCAAAGTTTACTTACCAACAAGTGACTAGTTTGCTCGAATGAATTCTCCAAGCAATTATTAAAAAACCTATTAAATATTAATAATTAAACCGTACGAGTTCTTTGTACAATTAGTGTGACGGCACCAATGTGAGACACTTTAAGCTGAAGGCACCCATAGTTGACACTTAACCCTGAAATCAAAGATCATAAGTTATATCTTGATTGTCTCAAAATAAATAACCCTTATTTTCTGTAACATAAGAATCAAGTATCCTTCATTGGTACCTTCTTGCTCATTACTGGTCCCATCACCCTATCATGGGATTTGTTTTCGTCTTCCAAATTATCAACAGGTGCTTGAACGTGAACTCTAGTTGCTTTATTTTTAAGGAACTCTCCTACGAAGTAAAGCCGTCTCCACACGTCCCCGCGCTATCGCCGAAGATCGGCGCGCGCGCAGGTGTCCGTCACTCTCCATCGGCGCCATTGTGCGCCCCACACATGCCTTGCCGCGGTTACAGTTCAAACTTGCTGTTATTATGGTAAAAATATACATTTTCTAATATATTTCAAAGTATTACAGATTCAGCTCAGTAAGCAACCGAATATATTGGTTTTTTTTTTACTCTTTCCAATGAGTTTGATGTAGATCTATCAAGGCCAATAATCGACATTTATTTTAAGATAAAGGAAAGAATGACCAGAGAGAGGTAATTTTGAATTCGATTAGAAATATGGTTTTCGATCGTTATCGACTTGTAAAACGGTCGAAAATAAGTTAGTTTATACGCGATTGTATACATAAACCCAGAACAACAGAACAACACGTAGTACAGTATAAAAAAGGTGCATACAATTAATTCGAAGTTTTTAAGGTTTTTCTAATTTACTAAGTAATCAAAGAAGGGACAAGAAAACAAAGCTCGGTTGGAAAAATCATTTGCGCATAATAACAATAATAAATCAATGACAAAATTCGTCACACTTCAAAAATCGAAGCGAATAATTCCAAACCGTTATACAATCCGAATCGAAAAATAACTCTTTCATTTTTGAATTTGTCACAAACATTTTTTTATCATCAATTACGAGCGTTCGAATACTAACGATGTTGCCAGCGCAACAAATCGATGGATCATCAATATGAATTACATGGTACAGTTGCTTATTGTGCGGATGTCAGTGTTGCTAGTTTAGTAAAATATTAAGATTCTTAACCAGGTGATACCAATGAGACACAAAATAGATTGATTATCGATTATTAGTGGCTGGTGATTCTGTTAAGAAAGGAAGGATCACCGTTGAAAATTATTTCCATTCAAATTTTTCTTGCACGCCTATTGAATTGGCTGCTTTGATCTTTAAGGTAAATGTTTTTAAATGTCCATTTATTTAAATCAACAGATTTAGTTTTGAAGGCGACCCCGATAACACTGGAATCATTCATATCATCGTTCCAAAATACTTGAAGACCCAAGACAAAATGCTAGAAATTAAATAACAAGCAAAGCAACTTACTTCAGTAGGAATTTAGACCAACGACTTTTGACTGTACCTATAGTCATAAAGTGTCATTTACCTAGGTTAACTTAGAAATGTGATAAATCAGTCACTGTACGTTACAATGTATTTTAAAACACACAATAAAAAACTGTTCCATTTTTTTTTCAACCAACCCAAACAATAATGAACAATACGCAACATCCCAAATTCGAGCACCAATCAATTACAGTAACTCAATACGGTGTCACATTAAAATGACGACGCACTAATGGATTCCAAATTTGAATTTCAAATAGATTCGAATGGATCGGAAGCATTGGACGGCTGATTGTGGCAGCGTTTGGACTGTTGAGTTTCGAATTTCAAATTTGAGTATTAAATAGAAATGAAACTTTTTAATGCTTGGTGCCAGTCATGAACATTAAAAAAAAATAAGAACACTGACTACCAAAGGTTTTAATTCACTTTGTTGACATAAAGTTATTAAAGCGCATGGACTCTTTGTTTGGTTAATTACAAGCTTTTTAAAATGTTTGTTATACGAATATTTTTTAGGGCCAAATAAAGTTACGTTTTGCGACAGTCTTGCAAATTTGACATTTAAAATAAGAATACCGCGAAGCAACACAAACTTTAACAATAAATAATCGGTCCAAATTGCAGTGAATACGCCTTCGATCAGAAGCGCTGCGCTTTGACCACCTCGCGTGACGGCCGGCGCTGACACCTGTTTTTGCAATACGGACCCTAATTGCAAGTCTACCATAGACAGTAGCATAATTACTAGTTATTAGTATAATGGACAGTAATCAAGTTTTTGTACAGCCAGCGATAGTTTAATCAAAGGATTTGTAGAACGAGGGTGAATTTATATCAATTTGTCTTTAGTTTTATAGGTCTGTAAGCCCACTGCGGGCATGTTTTTTTAAATATTTTAAAAATGTTTTTTGACCACAATCATGTTTGAATAAATACGACGCTTTTTTTATTTAACACGCTCGAAACAATATTAACATAGATTTTGACGTAGTGAAACTTTAATATTTTCAAGTGACAACCACAGCAGAAGCAGCGGTGATTGGGAAAATTCTATATTCCGCCCTCTTAAACAAATAGGTGATATGTTAAATTCTATAGCCAAAGCAGAGTCAACCCTATCCCGCTAGTAAAAAGGTTGCACTTGCTTGAATTTGCTACTTGAATTTTAGTTGAGATACTGCCATTTTCCTTAGCAAGTAATATTTCTAACAATCCCTGTATTCTTCCTCTTTTTTACCCGACTGCCGAAGGAGGTTTCAGAGACTATATATGTATGTTTATTCCTTTGTGGCACTATAAAAACTAAACCCGTTGTCCGATTTTGATGATTCTGATGTCAATCGATTTGTCTGAATCTGGTGAGTGTCACTGAAGATATGACAGTAATCAAAATTCAATATGGCGGCAACCAGATGCATTATTGTGCAAATTTATAAAAAAGTCGACCAAGTATGACAAGTGGGGTATCATTGAATAGGAATTTAAAAATCATCTTTAGGTTTCTTTCATCATTTTTCATTTTGAATGATCATTTAGGATTTATAACGATTTAAAGTTGGATAGCAACAGTCGGGTTTTGAAAGCTTGCTTTTTGTTAAAGTTATTTCCAAGGTATGTATGGTCGGATTCGATTGAAACGGGCAAAGACGTAAACAAACCAATTTATCATTATCGGCCATAATCACGTACTTCTGAAGATCATGTGTGGTTTTAATGATATTTATATACTTGATTATCACTTATAGTAAGTTTAAGATTGAATAACCATTCATTATAGGTACGATTTCTAAATAAAAACACGCTCCAGAAAATTTGAGGTTATGTGTCAAACGGTACTGACTTGTTTACATCTTTGGCGATTTCGACTGACACCGACTGTACTATAAAGTTATTTTTATTTAGATTTGGATTCGTAATGTCTTAACTTAGTTGTACAATCGATTTACCGATAACTATGCTCTTTTAATTTTAACACAACTATGTAATCAATAACTGTTACTACAGCCGATCCTATGAATCTAAGTAGGTACACATTTTTCAACCATTTAGGGTGGTGGAACCAGTAATGGACAAGCGACCAATATTGGACACTTGATTCTTATTTTACAGAAGATAAGGGTTATTCATTTGTTTTGCAACAAACAATTTAGGACCGTGTGGTTGCCGAGTTAGAATAGTGCCACTCCATGTCTTCCCGTGGATGTCGTAAGAGACGACTAAGGGAATAAAGGCTTGTAGTACTGTTAGGCGATGGGCTTGCAACCTGTCACTAATACGCTGGTAAACATCTTAGCCTAATTGTGCAAATTGTGGTTATAGAATTATCAACAAGTTTTTAGAGATGTTTGTAATTCTGTAGCTCTGCCTACCCCACTCTGGGAACGAAGGCGTGAGATTATGTATGTATGTAATTTAGGACCGTATGAAATTTAAATTAAGAGTGAAGTGTCCATTACTGGTGCCCGTCAGCTAAAAGTGTCCATCATTGGTGCCGTCACCCTAGTATGGTTATTTTTTATGATGTGCTTAGCGAAATTTAATCTTAGAGCCGATTATTTCTTTGGCCACATCCAAGAATAACGCCTATTATATTTTATTAAATAATTATAGAAATTGGTTTTACGGGTAGGTTAAGAGCTATCCACCAAATCTAGATATACAGGGTGTCCCAAATTCAACGATAACGTGCCAAGAGCTGATAGAGCAGCTAAAAAGCTATCGATTTAAGCCCTATATGTTCAGCTATTTTTAGTAGTTTCGGAGATATTGATCATTTTAGTGTGAATTTTTGTAATTTTCCCTTATGCCCAGGTCAAAAAAAATCCTTCATTTCATTTTATTTTAAAAGGTTTTCAGTGGTATCTTACATAATTAGACACATTACGAAACAGAGAAGTTTTTTAAACTATTTGCCCGTTTTTTTTATCAATTGTCTTTGTAATCGCATAAAGTTGTTTTTTCCATACATAGTAAAAAATAATGATTCTAATAATGTAAGATATCACTGAAAAAGTTAGGAAATAAAACATGAAATTAATGATCTGCCGTGACTTGGACATCAGGGAAAATTACAAAAATTCACACAAAAATGGTAAATATCTCCGAAACTATTAAAAATCGCTGAACATACATAGGGGTTATACTCGTATCGATAGATTTTTTAGCTGCTCTATCAGCCCTTGGCGGATTATCGTTAAGTTTTGGGACACCCTGTATGTATAATGGCCGATTTACATTGGTTCAGCAAAAACATGCCAGTAGATATACATTGCGTCGTTACAATAGCTCTCATCTCAAACTTAAAAACCAACTCGTCAATGTACTTCTACTGGCATGCTTTAGCTGGACCAATGTAAATCAGGCATAAGGAAATAAACTGACTGGGTGACTGATCGATCAACACAGAGCCAAAACCGCTGGACCTAGAGACTTGAAATTTTCTAGCGAATACTCCTTGGATATCATAGAGTGCCACTAAGAAGAGCTTTTTTTTTAATTCATCCCCTGTGGGGTTAAAATAGGGCGAGTAGCGGGAAACTATTTCTACGCGTACGATGTCGCGGGCGTCTCATTGTCTCATATAGTACGGTCACGGACTTTAATTGATGAGTCACTATATAATCTTGTCGGATAAAACCAACAATTAATTCCTATGTAATTTCTAACTCGTCACTTGACGCTGTAATTGTGACAAGGTTCTATGGTGGATCAACATTTAATTTTCTTGATGGTACCATGGTTACTCTATTTGCTTCAGATCTTATGATAGATTTCCGATAAAACCCGACGTCGCCCGACGATTGGCGAGCGTGCGTCGGCGCATCATTAGTCACCGCTAATGATCGAGAGGATTGGGAAAGGATTGGGGATGGGGGTAGTTGGGTTGGAAAGCCAAGGATTAGGGTTTTGGGTCCCGTAGTTAAGCGGGTTTTGACAGATTCGTGATGCATTTTTTAACCGTTAACATTGACGTCGGTTCGCCCAGTTGGTAGTTTGACCCTACGAAATTAGCAGTCCCGGCCGCATTCGATGTCCGGTAATGGCAAATATTTATGTGATGAGCACGAGTATTAGGTGTTTTCTATGTATGTAAGTCTTTATTTGTCTACTAGCTTCTGCTCGTGACTTCGTCTGCGTAGATGATTATCGTTATTCCTTCGGGAACTTTTAAAAATTTCGGGATAAAAAGTATCCTATGTATGAATCCAATGTATAAGCTATTTCCATTTCAAATTTCATCCAAATCTGTCCAGCCGTAGCAGCGTGAGAATTAACAAACACACACACGAACTTTCGCATTTATAACATTAGTAGGATACTAGCTGCTACTCGTGATTTTTCACGTTTTTTTTTATGACAAGGTTGCCACGTGATGGTAAGTCTGGGACCCATAGACATTTACACGCTTCAAATGCCAATGAGGACTAAGATGGAATACCTCTATGTTTTTTTTTTTTAAAGTAGTGTTATCCCTTCAGCGGAACACAACAATGCGAACACTGCTGCTTGGTGGAAGATTAAAGGATGAGATAGTTGTATCGGTTCTTTCGCTTTAACCATCGAGAACCGTGATTATTTCCGTGATAAAAGGTACCAAATGTGTTAATTCAGGATAAAAGCTCTATCTATATATCTTCCTAAAAACTATGCAAAAATCAGGTAAATCCGTCTAGCCGTTTCTGTTTGAAGCAGTGACAAACATACACACAAACTTTCTCATTTACATAACCCTACTAATATAATAAATGCGTAAGTTTGTGTGTGTTGTTAGTAGACAACAAAACAAAACAAAGATGTAATAATTATAGTGAACTATTCCCAATTTGCAAAATTTTACCTGTACAAATCAAAATTAAATATTTAATTGCTTTAGAACAGTACTACAAACAAGATTATAAACGACCAGGAAAAAGATTAAATCAATATTTAGTGCCCAAAGTATTTAATGAAGCAGAATGGCTTAGAAAAAATATAGAATTAAGTAAACCGGCCCTCAAAAAGAGGCTGAAAAAGTGCCTTTTAAAAATATAAATGTTTTACAGTATTTATTTAGTTAGGTAGTCGATAAGAGTAGTTTTACCTAGTTACTATGACCAGGTGCATGATTAGCTATAAGTTTGAGCACTTTATTCGCCAACAAACTGGATAACAGTTTGGCGAGCATGTAATTATTTAAAAACGCATGTACTATTTTTGAAAAAAAAAAAACAAAAAAAAACTAACAATTGTTATTCCTTCACGCTGCAACGGCTGGACGGATTTGGATGAAATTTTAAATAGTGATAGCTTATATCCTGGATTAACACATAGGCTACATATTATCCTGGTTTTTTTTTTCGTTTGCCTACTATACCATAAAAAAAACTACACGGACGAAGTCGCGGGGAGCAGCTTGTATAGCAGCGTTTAGTACGCATATAGCACAAGCATAGAGGTAAATTTGTAGATTGTTCCCTGATATTTTAAGATAGCAAAAGGTTATCGACG
This sequence comes from Acleris literana, assembly GCA_946894065.1. Lineage (NCBI taxonomy): Eukaryota > Metazoa > Arthropoda > Insecta > Lepidoptera > Tortricidae > Acleris > Acleris literana. Next base: position 4,679,812 of record OX335687.1, read on the forward strand.
AGTTATACGTCGTACCAGCATAACCTGGTCCTTGACTACGGTCGGCGTATATGCTCTAGTTTATCTATAAGCGTGCCATGTCTACGACATTAGGCCGGGATTAAACCTGTAAGTTATTACGTAACTTTTGAAACAAAGTTATATGCAAGAGAGAGATGCAGATATTTGCCACTCACTCTTACCCATAGTTGCGTCTCAAAACTTACGTAATAACTTACAGTTGTAAGTTGTAAGCTTAAGTCTCGTCGACGGGCTCTGGATTTTAGTACAGTTTATTTATTTATATTACAAAATGATTACATTTATTTGACAAATTACAAAACATAACGAAAGAGTCTTCAGATATTTATTCAAAAAATCCCGTTAAACCTTAATAATAAAAAAACAAGCTCCACAGCGCAAACCCGCAAAGCTGAAACTAGTTAACAATTCACGCCTTGCAATATGCAAAAAAAAACACTAATTTTAAAAGCGAACACTATTTAAGGGCGTCCACCCACACACGGACGCACAAACACTCGTTACTAACAATGCACCATATATTATCCGCTTCCGGTGAGAAATCACACATCCTCCGTCCCTCTCACACGTGCGCGCGCGCAGCCTTTCGTCCCTTTCTACAATCATTCCTGCCATCAAGATCATTACCAGGTGATACAGTGATTTGTATGTTATAATTCGGTACGGGCTTATGTTAGTTCAATTGTCAATTTATAACTCGGGAATTTATGAGAAACTTGTTTGGTGCAGAGAAAACGGTAGACATGGAACGAAACTTGCCTCTGATCTGAGGCTATGCTAAGATATTTTTGTGAGCGTCCTATTTTTTTTCGTCGGATTTCATCATAGTAGAAAAGTAAAAGCTGTTTCTTATTACGTGATATGCCCATGCAGCAAAATCATTTCTTTTTTTGGGTGACAAGAAAAACGAGACATGGGTAATAGGGTATTTGCCAATTTTTTTAGTAGTATTTAAATTGAAGCTTTTTTACCTTCCGAATAGCCTAGTATAAATAGATTTTTAATATCTTTAAAAATAAGAAAGATATAAATGTTTAAAACTTGCTTTTAGACAGAGAGACAAATATGGGAATATGACGTCATATTACTCAACCGCCATATGAATTACACGCAAAACATCATTTCGTGAGAAAGGGATAGACAAAAAACTTTAAAAGGCTACATAACTTTTTATTTTATTACCAATTTCAAATTTGATTTTGAATTATTTTATCATACTACGTGTATTGATATATTATCCAAATGAATATATGAAATTTAATATCAGGTAAATACCCTATTTCATTGAAACGCATAGAAAAAACACTTTTAATTTTGAATTTGTATTAATTTCATTCCAATAAAGAAATACTATTGTCCTAAATACCTTTATTTGTATTAATCTACGTATTTGTCTATGACACTAAAGCATCTGTATTCCCATTTTATAGATCGACGCATAATAGCTGAAAGGATAAAAGTGCTATTGACTTTGCCTCAAACCACCATCCGCCCTAATATTAAAAAAAAACTATGGCATAAAACCAAACATCCGAACAATGACGTCCAAAAAGGATCCGTTCATATGCAAAACAGTTATTTTTTGACATAACCATAAAAGATGGATCACATTCAAAAATGGAACACCATTCAAATATTTAAACAATACCCGTTCGATTCGGAACACACGTTCGATTTTTAAATATTTGTAAGAATGTTTGCTTTTGCTTGTCATAATAAATTTACTCGTATATAACCATAGACCAAATTCTTCAACGCGACCCAATAGAAGTATAAACGTAGGCTTAAAATAAAAAAAGCCGGCCACTCGATGCATCTAGTATAAGAACAACCTAATTTAATCTTTTAATTTTTAATTGCTGATGTTTACGCGCGACGATGTAGACTGCTTAACTTTAGGTGGTACGCCTGATCCTTTGCGTAACACGGCTTTGAAAAAAAATTTGAATCTATTTATGGTCTACTAAAACAATTATGTCCCTCCTTTAACCTACTTTATGTCACTTACACAAACTAAAAAAACTCATCGCCAATAAAGCGAAACGGTCAAGCGTAAACCTATATTTAATAAATAATAATATAAATGGCTGGGACACGGGGTTATATGACAAAAGCTCCAGTCATTAGCAGATTTGAATAAAAAATCAAAGGGGAGATAGCGCGCTGTTGCATAAGTAGGTAATTATAACAATTACTTTCTGATAGATAATAAATTATTTTAGACGGGGCTTTGAGTTCAATCCGGTGGAATCAAATCGCGAGTTCGAAATTTAAAAATTTAAATATTGTTCTGTTGTTGTGACCCGGATGTTGTAACCAGTGTTTAAACACGAAAAAAAGTAAATATGTTTCTATGAGAGAGTTTTATAGTTGCACAAGTCCTTGACGCATAAACTTCTAGACCCTCTATACCTTCTCATAGATACCTATTATTCTATCGAAACAGCTATCAACAGGTACGCCGAATTTTCATTTCATCGAAAGGCATTTCTCGCCGCATGAGTTTATTTTTTCTGGTAGTCACAAGTCTACCCTAACCTAACCTACGTAATTAATGTTTAAGATACTCTGAAATCATCATAGTTTCATTAGAAAATAGCGTACGATGAAATTAAATTCGATGAAATGGAATAATCGATGAAGTGAAATTCGATGAAATCGAACAATCGATGAAGTGAAATTCGACCCTTCTCCTAACCTACTATTCCTTCAGTCCTACTAATTTCTTACGTGTAAACTAATGTGAGTGTTTGTAATTACTTAATTAGGTTTGGAGGTTTGTCGTTCACACGGTTTCTTTCAACGGATTTAGATCATTAATGTCTAGGATGAGAGCTTAAGATTTTTATTTATCAACTATCTTCTGCCCGCGACTTCGTCGATTATTATTAATAATAATAATAATAATAATATTTATTTCCAGAAATTTTTACATGTTGAGTTGCTTAGATCTAGCTTATGCATTAATATACGAGCATAAAATGTGTACCCCTGACTCGGAAACTAGTGAAAACTGTATTTTCCGTGTCAGTGATTCCTCAATCAAATATGGTTTAAAGGCTATTAATGTATAACAATACTAAGAACATAACTGGTGTTACTGAAGATATAAAGAGACTAAAGTAAATCAAGTAATAGAAATAGGCATGCGTGTATGTGTGTGTGTGTGTGTGTGTGCGTGTATGTGTGTGTGTGTGTGTATGTGTGAGCGTGTGTGTGTGCGTGTGTCACAACATCTTCTTAAATGTGTTAGTGGATCATATGATTACGTATTAAGTAAACTTTCAGTTTTGGCATACGATAGCTCTAATAAATAGGCGGTCGTTTTCTGTTTCACCTCGTACTTACATAGGGTGTATATTGAAAAATAAAAAGTAGCCTGTGTTAATCCAGGTGTCGCCTTGCTTCAACGACACTCGTTTCATTATCACGTATCCCAGAAGTTTCGTTTCATAGAAAGCTAATTTCTACTGAACCCGTGTCGACTGCATAGGTTAGGTCAGACTTGTCATCACAAGATAACCTGAAATCAACACGGATTCAGCAGAAACATGTAACAACAACAATTGGAGGTTAGCTATCTCCATTTTAAATTTGATCCAAATCCGTCGAGCCGTTGCAGCGTGAAGGAGTAACAAACTAAGACACGAACTTTCGCAATTATAATATTTGTAGAATTTTAGAGTTCTGTGGGAAATGAATTCTACCATATTTTACCAATTCTACCAATCAAAGTAACCATATTTTCAAAAATAATTTATCATCTAAAAAAACTTTAATACAAACTTTATCAAAAACAGTCGATCTTGACCCGGGAACAAATAACATTGTGCACACACTTTCGATTTCAATAAAAAGTGAATAACACAACGTTCAGCGCCAGGCCCTTCCATCGCCATGCAAAACGCGCCCGATATCGGGTCATGGGCATTTGCTACGTCAACAGAGCCAAGGTGTGCAAGCGCAGGAAATATGTAAATTCGATATCCAACGCTTTTTAGGGCAAAGCTGCGTTCACACTTTCATTTTTATCCTTTGCATAATGCTTTTTGATTTGTTTGTTATTGGTTCAGATAAAAAAAATCAACTACTTAGTATTTTTTATAAAATAATAAACAACGGATGAAACTTAGGAAGACAGATGTAATAAAGAAGTAGGTATGTTTTATTTTTGATATTTTATTTTTGTGGCACCTAAAAGTCGAATAAGATTTTTAGTTATTAAAAACCTTTTTATAATATTATATTTATTTTAATATCTGACCATTTTTATTGATTTATCTCTACATAGTTTCCGCGCACACGAAGTGCTATAATTATTAGAAGTAATATTATGTGAAACAAGAAAGTGATATTACCACTTTTTAACTTGCTTTTAAGAGGGTAGGTACTCGTATTATAAATTAAATAATTATTGTGTAGTCTTTATGACTCGTTACATTAAATAGAAAAGCAATAAATGTAATAAAAAAAAAACAACCATGAAACATTTAACTTTCAGCTCTTCAATCGAAAATAACTCTTAATAATTATAAAAAAAACAGTCACTTTTAATTACAACGGTTCCTACATCTCTCTCTTAACGCTATCTAAGTGACGCGACAAAAAATCTGTCATCTCACTTAAAGATCTAAGCTCCCGAACGCAACAATAACGTGACAAAAACTTGATCTAAATATAATAACGTTAAATTTGAATGAGAAAGATATCTGGAAGGAAGTGAGACAAAGCGATGCGAGATTTGGATGGGTTGTCATGTGGGATGGTGACGCGGTAGCAATGATCGTGGTGCGATTGTGCTGAGGATCTATTTTTGATAAATTGAGTGCTTGAAATTAGAAAATAAAACGCTTAATGAAGTTTAATAATAACAAGCAAGCTTTAAAATCTTTACTGATTTTTTATTTTGTCGTCGATATAAAATAACCCCAAATGAGATGGGTAAAGATTTTTCCTAAGTTAAATAATATTGCCTATGTCACTTTTAAAAATCCATCAAACCGTTTAGACTGCAGAGCGTGCCAAAGAATACATACATACATACATATATACTCGAAAACCGAAAACCAATACACCTCCTGACGCAGTTGGGTAAAACTTACGATTTTATCTTTTTTTTATGACTTAGAGAAGGCAAAAGAGCAGTAAGTGGGATCTGAGCTTCAGACTGATCTTTAGACTAGGATCTTAAGACTGCAATCCTAAGGCTCCCAATGCGTTGCCGACCCTAAAGACCAAAACTGGAATACACCTATTCTAGTAATTTCACCGGGGCTGTCTTATCCCCACACCGGAGCACAACGACACAAACTTATTCGAGTGTTCTCAAAAATCGAGCCGCAGGTTAGGGAACGTAGATTTTGGGAGGTTTATGGACGTATGGGGATAAAAAAAACAACCACAAAATGCAATTTAATTGAACGTCCCCGATTCGATTCCCGGGAAGGTTAAATATGAGCGCGAGTATTTATTTCTCAGTCTTGAGCGATTTCCATGTAGGTAGTAGGTACTTATGTATTTCTCTATATTGGTTTTTTTTTATCGTTGTCTAGTACTTATAGTCCAAGCACAGAATTAATATTAAGTAGTAAATATTATAATAAAACTACAATAACAATTAATTTGGGAATCATAATTAGTAACTACTAGCTACCCTCCCTCGCTTCGCTTCGGTTTATGTGAGTTTTCTATAAAACCAATATATAATCCAGAATTTATATATATATAAACCTTCCTCTTGAATCAATCTATCTATTGCTGAAAACCGCATTAAAATCCGTTCAGTAGTTTAAAAGATCTAAGCGAACAGACGGCGGAGCGACTTTGTTTTATAGGGTGACGGCACCAATGCTGGACACTTTTAGCTGAAGACACCAATAATCAGTGATTTAATATAAAAAGAGGTAGATATGTTACCTATACGGTATTCCGCGTAAAAAATGGCCCGGCTTACGCACACATAATCAGTACATATTTCAATTACAAACTAATTCATAAATGACAAGTGAAAGCAGGATGGTATGCTAATTTCCGGGAGCGAAACAGAGACGAGTGTATGTTGCTCTGCAGACTAGTTCACGGTTCCGTTGACGGCGCAAGACTAAGTAAAGGTGTACCAATTGGCTTGGTTTTGGGGTGCCACTATCGAAGTGCGTATAACATATCTACCTCTTTTTACTATATTATATCATTGCCAATAATGGACACTTAACTCTTAATTCAAAGATCATAAAGGTTATAAATGAATTGCCTCAAAATAAATGAATAAATCTTATCTTCTCTAACATAACATAACATGCCGTCACGCCGGCAGCACCTCCTAGTGCCCCCCCGGCGGCGCCTGGCGAAGTCTCGAGGGTCGCTCAGCGTCATCGGGCCAAAAATATACAACTGTGTCCCGACTTCTATCAAAAAATCCGCCACGGATACAATATTTTTTAATAAATTGAAAACAATGCTCCTCGAGGTAGCATGTTGCAATATAAATGAATTCTTACAAACGGAACATTAACCCATACATAAATAGTGAGTAATGAATTGACACCTAATTTGAAAACGTATATTTATAATGTAAACATTGACCTACTGACAAGTAATATTATTTTAAATAAAACGGGGTTAACTATAAAATTTTAATTTTATAATATTAACGTTTTTTAAATAAAAAATTAACTATAACTAGACACATTGATTGTAAAATTTTGTAACCCAGTATATGTAGACATAAATAATGTACCTACCCATTGAAAAAATGACTTGTAAAAACGTGTTTTTACCAATAAATATCTCAATCTGAATCTGAATAAGAATCAAGTGTCCAGTATTAATCCTTGTTCATTACTGGTTCCATTACCCTACGATGTGAAGGAAAGGAAGATATGACGGTTATCTTAATAATTGTTGCTTCTAATAGATACACTTCCTGTTCACGAAAGGATTAAGCTGTGCACTATTAAATGAACGGATGTGTAACAATAGAGACTTAATCAACACGAGGTTTGTTCATTGAAACATAGTCGTAACATCTCTCTTCTATTGGGTCTTCTGTTTCACCATAACTTAAATAAATAGGGAACAAATCAAATCCCTTTATTACGGATAATCAAATCGTTTATAATAAAGAAACCAATCCAATTGGAAACATTAAAATTGAAACGTGTCAAAAATTATATTTATTCCTCTACATTCCTATAAATGTGATAATTGTCATAATGTTACAATGATCATTTTAAAGTGTTACATACCCATACATAACGTCTGTATGTCTGTCAGCAGGCTGTAACTCATAAACCGTACTAGCTAACAGTTGACATTTTTACAAAGTGTGTTTTTCTATAGCAGCTAGATGCAGGTAAATAATAAATATTGTATAAAAATTAAACCACTATTAAAGAAACGTACGGAACCCTTCCTGTGCGTGTTCGACTCGCAGTTAGCCATTTTTTTTTTAAATTGCCCCCTAAAACATTAAACACAAGTAGCAAATTTTATTATACTCATGTTTCAAATAGAAAAAGTGTATAACTACCATTTTAAGAATGCAAAATTGTCAAACTTCCCAAGTGCATTGTTCTTACATTAAAATCGGGTGCATTCAAATGTATCGAGACAGAGTGCATCGACACAGAGCGCCCGCATCATCACGTTTTAATTGTTACACCGACTGCACTCACACTAAGAATCATTAGAAAGGACTCCTTAATTACCAATTCTCAATTCAATTCAGTCTTGGATGTTTTCCATGTATTTACGAATATATTTCTCTATATCGTAATGTTTATCTACACACATGTCATAAGTCCTCTATTATGCGTTCAAAGCCCGTAGGCAATGACCAGCATTACCTGTGGTAGTAGGTGACAGCGATGACAGCTGTTAATTTTGGAAGATGTTCCAAATTTGGATCTCATTACCTTACAATATTCGATAACGTAATTTCAAAATTACGTTATAGCTGTCATCGCTGTCACCTACTACCACACGTAAGGTAATGCTGGTCATTTGCCTTTCGGTCTCTGAACCCATCTTAGAGTACTTATAATATGTGTGTAGATAAAGTATTGTACGCGACTCTGCGTAATTACCATTACGCAACCGTCGCGTAAACTACTATTATCGTTCTCTAGTACCCATAGTACAAGCCTAGAGCTTAGTTTGGGACTAGGTGAATTTGTGTGAGATAAACCTCCGATATTAATTCATTTCGTTGTTTAATTTCGACTAGTTTATAAAAGTATCATACATTATATTCATTATAATATAATAACTATAAAATAAATGAAACCCTCGATATAATTCCAACCCCATCTTTCACAGTGGATATCTCATAAGCGGCCCAACAGATTTTAATAATACCTAGCTAAGAACGATCTCGATTAAATTAGCTCATCAGTTTGGGAGCTACGATGCCACATTCAGTCACACAGAAATACACACAAAAACTTATAACACCCCTCTTTTTCCGTCGGGAGTTAAAAACATATAAGCAACGTATAAACAGAAAATAGTCGTACATTACGCCTTGCAACCGTTCCTTTAAAAACAAATTCGGCAGTCATCTTCGCCTTCAAAGTAAACTATGTTTGTAAGTTTCTAAATGTAGTTAATAGTAGATTATACACCGAGGAGATAACGCACTGTTTTATGTCACGTGCGCGATATTGAATCCTGAGCAAATGAGGGACTCTAGATTTGACTCCCGAGCGTAGCGAGTGAGTGTAACGATAATTCAAACTCGCCCAAGACGAAAACAGCTTTATCCCAAAGGAGAATACTCTACTTTCCCCACCTTTTGTTTTAATTTCTTTGTTTTGCGTATATGGCTTGTAGTGGACAGTTCGATTTTCAAATAATTTATGTTTGCTGTAGGTTTCTATGGAACAATTTTTCATACGAATTCAAATTTCATAATTAACCAGCGGGTTATAATGAGATTCAGTACAATATTATATTGCAAATTCGAGTATGGGGTGTGAAAAATAAATTTACCTATATAATTTTGATTTCGATTATTTTCATGACAACCCACACCATTTTAACCAAGTGGGTTAATTAATGCAATCTCTATCGCCTAGAAATATTTACAAAAATTTCAACTCAAACTTTGCTCATTTCTGTCCATTCGCAACTCTACTCCAATTTCCCATAAAACGCGATGTTTGAGGGTATTTTTTTGAAGATTATAATGCCGTTGATTAAGCAACGACTAAAACAATGACTCAGGGATGTGGGCCCCATTATTATAATTCAGGGAAAGGTTAACCACATTGCCTATTAGTTATAGATTTTAACACATTTACTATGCAGGGTGGAAGAAACGAACGCCACATGGACGGCAACTACCTTAAATATTGAAAATAGCAAGTTACAATACAATAAAATACAATACAAAACACTTTATTGAAAAACCACATACACCAAGTAAAGAATATACAAGAAACTAAAATATAGATTACATAGTGAGTCAACAGGCGGTCTTATCGCTAAATAGCGATCTCTTTCAGACAACCTTACATAGAAGAGATGGTTAAATATAAACAATAGAAATAGGCAGGCGGTGCAAACTGAATTAAACAATTTGAAAATACATATAAATATCCCTTAAATAAATACATATAGGTACGTAGTTCTACGCAAAGAAAATAAAAAATACTGCATTATTAGATTTTTGAAAAAAATCCTCTTCCCCGGGAATTGTTCGATTATAACAAAACAATAAAGTCGTGTTTTATTTTACAGATCGAAAGGGTAATTGATAGTGATTATTTATGTCTACCTATAACACATACACCTTTAAATTTATTAAAGACCGTAAAAACCCTTCTTTATTATTTTGTCATATTGAACCAGTTCGATTCCCTGTTAAGGGAGGCAAATTTTCAAAAATACATAAGTGCATTAATAATTGTTTTCAAAAATAAAAGTAAGTCTCCTTGGCATAGAATTTGCTATTTCCAATATTTAAGGTAGTTGCCGTCCGTGTGGCGTTCGTTTTTTCCACCCTGTATAATTTTTCCATCCTGTGATCAATTTAGTAATTTTATTTGTAGTATGTACAGTCGAGTTCATAAATATGTATACACTTTAGTACCTTGTCACTTTAATCGCTGTGATAATTCGTATATGACAGTTTGAACATGACATTAAATAGACAAGGTACTAAAGTATACACCTATTTATGAACTCGACTATACCTTGTGCAGGATCGGTCCGGATCGCTACCACCATCGTATCCTTTAATCTATCGCCAAGCACCAGTGTTCGCGTCTTTGTGTTCCGTCGTGGCGATTAGACCGGTGAAATACTAGCATAAGGCATTCTATCACAGTCCTTAGGGTTGGGACCGCATTATTAGTCTTAGGGCCGTATTAATAAACTATTCTCAACTCTAATGCTCGTCTCGAGATGCGTCAAAAATGGCTCGGTTCGACGAAAATGGTGTTCTATGGTTCGACGTTTACTTTGACGAATCTTGTGACCGGCATCTCGGCCAAGATGAGTTTATTAATACGGCCCTTAGTATTGAAGTCTTGAGATTGGATTCATGAGAATTCCAGTGTTTACCATCATCAGGTGGCCTGAGTGCTCGTGTACCTTGCCATTTTTTTTAAAACGCCCCTCTTTCTGCCTATCGACGTTCTTTAAGGATATTTTAAGTTTAAATTCGTGTTAAACTTCTCAAGCAAACAATTTTCAGTTAATTTCAAGTCAGTGGCAGCTATAATATGGGGAACAGGGGGGCATGCCCCCCCGCCCATATTTTTTTTAATGTCATTACAAGGGTATAAGTGCACACAGGCCACCTGATGTTACGTGGAATGAGATCTTTGACCCATAAACATTTGCTCTCTCAAGACTACAATCTTAAGACTACAATGCTAAGACCGCAAGTGCGTTGCTATATTTAAATGGTATTTTTTATTGTGTGATAGGTGACCTTTAATAAAGTCTGGTTCACAATTACGTATGTTTAGTGGAATGCACCCCCCTCCCCTCTGCCCCCCTCAACTCCTCAGTCACCATGCTGCAATATTTTCAACACTGTCTTGTTACACTTATGTTTTTTGTATTTACACAGTAAAGAGCTGCCCAAATAATTTCCGCAAAAAACAATCACTCAGGCCAAAAACAATCCATACTTATTTTTATTATCTCCAATAACTCCAAGTGGCTCTCCCAAGTCCCTAAAATCCATACAAAAACATCTCCCATACAATACAAATACAAAAGTACAATTTCTGTAAATGCAAATGGCTACGGCATCATAAATATCGGGCTTGCTTATAACGGGATTTGCTGCGTTATTTTGGACTTTATGCGGACGAGTTAAGGTTCTCGATGGCTGCAGATGTCGTGGCAGGCTTAGAATGTTCAACCCTTACGAAACCGCGATGTGCATTTCGATAATAGGTGACAGAGTAATTTGGTACAGAGAGTGCGTTTTATTTAATTAGTAAGAGGATTGTGAACACACACCCGAAGACGTACCCGAAGAATTTTAACCATCGATTCTAGACCCTATTTGGAGTATATAATGTGGTATAATATGTAGTCCAATAACGCATAATTTCCGATATTTTTATTATTTAAAAAACAATTCCATAGTTAATTTAATTTGAACTCTGTCACCTCACCTAAAGCATTATTTACTAAGAAAGATTCATGTTGTAAGTAGCAATATCATCAACGTAGAACATAAATTAATATAGTCCATTTCTTCCTTGGGGTTCGTCCCGGGCACGGTTTATATCTTGAAAGGATAACATACAAACCTAGTTTTTTATCATGCCTACAACATATCCAAAAATCGTAAAAATAGGACTTGATTTAGAGGGTGAGAAACTTTATCGCATTTTGTATGGAAATTTTCAGCTTCACAACCCTCTTAACGTATTTAACGTATTTTTCGAACAAGTAAGTGCACCCAGTAAAATAATAATTATAGTTTAAATTAATAAGTAAAAGGTTAAAAATAATTATTACCTACCATTAAGTAATTGGTGTAGGCATCGTTATGTTTCCTTGCGTCCCTAACTAAATAGAGCGGTTATTAACAATCAATTAAATCAATACTGTGATTGACGCTAGCACTAAACTTTGTACTGTTTTTATTGGTTCTCCTATGGAAGCCATAATCGTCATTTGTCCTAATGCATCGTTTGTCCGAATTTTCATTTATCCTAACGCCATTTCCGCTTAAATTTTAAAACTTTTTAGTATTGTTATAATACAACCCTAACCGAACCGAACCGAAGATATAATTGGAAAACTTAAAAAGTTGCCTGACTCATCTGAAAACCAGTTTAGGGCAAATGAAAATTCGGGCAAACGATGTGCTAGGGATTGTGAGGGACACCCATTTTAATTCAAAAATATTCCGACATTTAGCACGCTATTTGAATCTCTGTTCACGTTAAGTAAACAAAGTGTATACATATCTTAGGATCACGACTCATACATAATCTTAAGGCACTTCTCCCACCGCCGACGACAAACTGGAAGCATGTAGAGCCAGCGATCAACTATTAGCATGTGTCTCTTTTATTGACACGAAATCTATATCTTTTGTTTCGACAAACTAGTGGAGATAGTTCTCGCCGGCAGTGTGAACAGCCAGCGATCAACGATTAATATAATGTGTCTCTTTTATTGACATGGGATCTATTATTTTGTTCGTTTCATATGCAAGAAAATTGTCGATAGCAAATGGCTTCCACTTGTCCAAGATCTTTGTCCAATGTGTATTTGCGTCTCACAGTTTGCTTTAAAAAATGTGAGACGCAATGCACATTGGACAAAGATATTTGACAGGTGGAATACCACCCTAAGCCACAACTCTCCTAACAACCCCTTGTTTCGAACTCTCTGCCCGCGGCGCTGCTCTGCGCGATATCACGAATATCAAAGATTCAAGATGTTGCCCGCCATGGATTATTGAACCGCGCTCTTTCGTATTTTTAGGGTTCCGTAATAGCTCTCGTTTTGCATGCCACGGAACCCACTCTTAATTTAATGATATTGCGAACATCCAGTTTTATTAATACATACATGGACTGTAAAACTCAATAGAAGTACCTAATAAATATGTGTTTTTTTATGGCATGGGGAAGAAAAACGAGCACACAGGCCACCTGATGGTGAGTGGGATCTGAGACCCAAAGACATTGGCATTCTCTAGACTACAATCTAAAGACTGCAATCCTAAAGGTCTCCCCAGACCTATCGACGCGGAATCGGCTTGAGCCGTTAAGAAAAAGTTTTATGTCCATGCAATAAGAGCGAAAATGACGTAGTTCCGTTCGCAACGCCGAATCAAGCCGAGCCGAGCAAAGCCTTTTCCACTCTTACTGCACGAACATAAAACTTTTTCTTACCGGCTCAAGCCGATTCCGCGTCGATAGGTTTGTGGAGACCCTAAGACTAAATACGTTGCCATCCCTGAGGACTAAGATGGAATTCCTCTATGCTAGTAATTTCACCGGTTGTCCTATCCCTACACCAGAACACAGCAATGCGAAGTGTTCGCTTTGTTGTGTTCGCGTTGCAGCTGTCTGCTTGGAGTAGATTAAAGGTTATGATGGTGGTAGCAAGACGGACCCTGCACTAGGTCCTACCTATTGTTGTGTTCCGGTGTGGGGATAAGACAACCGGTGAAATTACTAGCATAGAGGCATTCCATCTTAGTCCTCCGGGGTGGCAACGTATTTACAGTCTTAGGCTTGATTTCCTCCTACGCTGACATCGGTCGCTGACGTCGGTCGAGCGTACGAATATACAACATGTTCTATGAGACACCGCACAGCGACGCTGACGTCCGCGGCACATTTATTGCTACGCCCCGCTGATGGCGAGCGTCGGTCTCGCTCGTCGGCGCCGCGTACGTCGGCGCGCTGACGCTCTATACACCACTATGCGCGCGCTCAGTGCAAAGCTGACCGATTCGCTGTACGCAGGTGCGCAGCGCAGGCGAGCACATACTGTTCCGTACAGCGATCGGTTTCGCACTGCGGGACTTTTCTTTCTCATACGCGACTGACGGTACGCTCAACCGACGTCAGCGGCCGATGTCAGCGTAGGAGGAAATCAAGCCTTAGGATAGGTCACAGCTCATTAGACCCACCCGGCACCCGACCCGCACCGCCTCGCCTCGAGCGGTTAGTATTCTTTACATGGATTTGTATGGGCATGCAATCACTACATCAACTACGCTACGCCGCCGGGTGGTTCTACGCTACGTAGTTGATGTAGTGAGCGCATGCCCATACAAATCCATGTAAAGAATACTAACCGCTCGAGGCGAGGCGGTGCTGGTCGGGTGCCGGGTGGTTCTAATGAGTGTGACCTTAGCCTCAAATACACTGAGGGCGGAGGCGGTGCGGTGCGGCGCGTTCCCATACTAAAAAGCTTTTCCAAAGCGTGTCGGAGGCGTTTTTTGTATGGGAACGAGTCGCCTCCATCCTGAGTGGCTGTAGATTGTAGCCTTGAGAATGTAAATGTATGTATGTATGTATTTTATTGTATATAACACAGAAATTCAAACACAATACTTACATAACTAGGCATGTACCAAGGCGGAAGTCCCTTTTAGCGATTTCTTCCAGCTAAATTTTGAGTGGGTTTTGGTCACAGATGCCACTTACCATATATACTATACTATTACAATAAAAAAACATCATATTTAAGTCAGAGGTTCACAGTAATTTATTCTCAATATTCTAAAACTTCGATAAAAGTTTCCACCGCGCCATTACGCCTATTCACCGCACCCTTCGCTTCGTAATAAAAGAGTTCACGCGACAATGCCGGAGACACGTGCGGACACACCGGTTACTTTACATATACAGATAATGGACTATCAAGGATTCTTAATGTTTAATATGCTTAGGTTAAAAGGTTTGATCCTTTTTAAAACTTAAAATAACTTCGGGTTCGCTTTTAATTTGGGAACTGTTTCATTTTCCGGGATAAGAAGTAACGTATGTCCGTTTCCGGGTTTACACTACCTCTATACTAATTTATACATTTAGATACAGGAAAATTATTGACATATTATTTTATTTATTGCACCTACCTTTTGATTTCTGTTTCACCTTAATATTGCCTGGTAGAGAATGCTTGTAGCATTAAGTTTGCCTTTTGTACACAATTCTAATTTTGAGCAATAAAGTATTAAAATAAATAAGTAAATAAATACGTTGATCTTTTGAGGCGTTAAACCGTAAAAACGTAAAAAACACACTTTTACATATATCTTTTTTATTAACGGTGAACTGTATATAAAGGGCCATTCTACTTTTCGATGCCTAAAATAGAAATGAAAATTTAAGATCCATTTAAAAAAATCGTAGATATCTTGAGATTATTTTACAGGAGCCGCCCCACGTTAAGTCTTAACCAGGTCTCACTTTTTACTGTAAATTTACCTGCTATTTTTGTTCTTTTTTCTATATAAAACAAGAATTTTCTGCTCAAATTACCACTGCGTTACCAGTCTCCACGTCCCCTCGCAAATAACGACCACTGCGTTACTATATTAGCCTTTTTATACCCAACCCCACACAATTTGGTATAAAACATTATTCAGGTACGTAGATCAAAATCTGAAAATTGTGTGCATTTCTAATGTCATCTAATTTTGTTGAAAATTATTACTTTAAACAAAACTTCACGTTAAGGGACGTTTTCTTAGGCATCAATAAGAAGAATGGCCGTAAAAATAAATTTAATTTCTGTCAATAATTTCATCTTAACAACAAGCTTCTTAACGTTTTTTTAAGACCGTCATCAGCTGCTTTTAGAGATCTAACTAAAAATTTAAAATTCCTGTGAATCTACATTAAGTAAGATTATGTTACCTTCCCACTCCATCATCAGATCAGGGCCTTTCTCATTCTCGGTAAAACCGTCTTGCTCTTGACATGCAATCGACTATCTCGATAGGTCAAAAGGTCAACAAACGCAAACAGACACCAAAACGACTGACCTAATCGCAACTAGCCTTCAGAACTGATAACTTTTCTTCTATCTACGAAATACCTCGAAAACGTAAAGAATTCATCTCTATGAATCCAATTTGAACAGCTCTTGTACAATCAAGACATCACAAAGAAACAAAAACAATTAATTAACAGTATTTTTCTCTGAAAAAAGAATTGTATCCTTTTCTTTTAACGAATTCCATTGAAAAAACTCAACCCTTCCAATGAATACGTACAACTAATTAACTTTTTAAAAGTATAAATCATTCGGAAATTAATAATTAATTGGCAACACTCGGCGTGTCGGATCCAATATAAATATTCGAGGGAAGTTTGCATAAGACTGGGTTTATTTGAAGTTTTTTCACGTCGCGTTTACTTTTCGATTTTGAACGGAAGAAAATAATGGATAAGCCCCGGAGGGGCAGCAGGTACATAATTCCGAATAATTCAAAAAAAATAAACTTTCGTTTTTAATATCGCTTCTAAATCAAAATGAAACTGACCTAGTATAGAGATAAAGTATACCAAAGCATAGTATACCAGAAAACATTTACGGGTTTATAAAATGAAAACAATCAAGAACGCTGCCTCGTTCGTAATGATCGTAAATAACTAGATATCTTTAGTTTAATCCCTGTTAAAAGTAAATTTATGTGTGATGAGCACGAATCATTGTTTCTTAGTCTGGGATGTTTTTTATTATTTTAAGTGTTTTGTTTATCTATACATATAAGTACCTATCTATATCTACTGTTATCTGATATCTCGTACCCATAGTGCCTACAAGAATAGAACTAAGTTATGGACCCTCTGCCACACTCAGAGACGTCAATTAAATTTAATGCTTGATTAAAGTTGCTGCTGTCACTTTCTTTGCTATAGCAATACAATAAGACAACACGTCACTAAACAAGCATTAAATTTAATTGACGTCTCTGAGTGCGCCAGTAAGTAATTTTTCACAAAATATTACACTAAAAGAGTTAAAACATTCCTTACCAAAAACTGAAGGCATGTCCACACTAATCAAAAGTTAACCCTTCGCGTGGGACAGTTCGGAGGGATCGGAACAGATGTTTTTAATA
The DNA here is from genome assembly GCA_946894065.1 of Acleris literana. Taxonomy (NCBI): domain Eukaryota; kingdom Metazoa; phylum Arthropoda; class Insecta; order Lepidoptera; family Tortricidae; genus Acleris; species Acleris literana. Next base: position 4,696,898 of record OX335687.1, read on the forward strand.
TTCAAGAATAAGACTGCTGTACTGTTTGCCATTGTTTCTTTATCCCCGAGCCAGCACTGAACGGGTTTAATAGGGAGATGAGTCTGTATTGATGGGCGTCATGGGTATTAGAACTGAGAGTTTATATCGAGCGAGTTGAACCCGAGGGGCTATTGCCTATCGCACTCGCTATCGCAATCGTTTTCATTTTGAAAATCGAAGGCTTGTCTTCAGACAAAATGAAAACAATTGTTCCACTTTGAAGTTTATAGCCCCTTACAATTTGGTATAGGGTACAATCAAAGGCATAAATATATATACGTTTCCAAGATGTCAAAAATATTAACACGCCCCTATGCCACAAAATAAGGTATATGTTTTCATAATTCATTGGCCGTTTAGACATTAGTGCTTTTGACTGTACATTGCAAAGTTAACCAATTTTCACATCATTGGGACGGATGGAACCTGCACAAGGTCCTACCAACACTAAACAAAAAAAAAACAACGACAAAAAAAAACTAAGTTAAAAAGACAAAGATATACTACTCGTAGCTTATACCCACGACTTCGTCCGCATATATTTCGATCATCGTTATTTCCTAGGGCACCATCCGCCCAGCCCAGCATGAAGGAGTAACAAACCAACACACAAATTTCCGCATTTATAATATTAGTTGAAATTAAAATGAAATGAAATGAAAATATTTAATCGATCTCACACACAGCACCATCGCCAACTTAAACATATAATTTAATTACTACTTAACCTTAACATTTAGGGTGCGGTAGTGCGACATCAATATGGGTCTTCACTCAGCATTGTGTTGCGACACTAAACTTGTTAGTGCTGCAACGCTGGTATTCTGTGAAGCCCAGATCGTGTGCGACAGCAACCGATATGTAACGCCTATTTCTAGAAGATACAATTAGTAGATAAAAATAACAATAATCTTACAACTATAGTACAGTCTAAATCTAAATTCCTCTATTTTTGCCCATTTACTATTGACATACACTGATATACATATATATTATATCCATATAAAATACTTATCAATCAAATGTTATAAAATAAATAAATAAATAAATAAAATAAATAAATAAAATAAATAAATAAAATAAATAAATAAATAAATAAATAAATAAAATAAATAAATCAATCAATCAAAGACTAATTCCAAATCGAAACACCTTCTTTTGGTTGTTTCCAATGCAAAGAGCAACCATTACATAATTACCGATTTGGCTCGGCTTGTGAAACTAAAGAAAACTGCGATTATCTCAAGTTGCCCAGGCGCACGATTGCTATTCCAATATTAAAATTCGCCGACAGACTATAGGGCAATTACGATCGGCGCAAGTCACTAAATTTAGGCGGGACTAATGGCAAAGCAGAGATGGGCATTATTCGAATAATCATTTATTCGAATAATCATTCGCCTCATGTGGTTGCCGAGTTAGAATAGTGCCACTCCATGTCTTCCCGTGGATGCCGTAAGAGACGACTAAGGGAATAAAGGCTTGTAGTACTGAGGCGATGGGCTTGCAACCCGTCACTAATACGCTGGTAAACATCTTAGCCTAATTGTGCAAATTGTGGTTATAGAACTATCAACAAGTTTTTAGAGATGTTTGTAATTCTGTAGCTCTGCCTACCCCACTCTGGGAACGAAGGCGTGAGATTATGTATGTGTATGTCATTCGAATAAAAAAATATTCGTAATATTTTTATTCGCGAATAAATTATTCGTCGAATAATTTATTTGCGAATGATTTATTCGCGAATGATTTATTCGCGAATAATTTATCCACGAATTAATCATTCGACAATTTTTCGAATAATGAATGATTTATTAATTTATAAGAGAACAATGGAACAGGTACAAAATTAGTACATAATAATTATTCGTGGCAATTCATTCAACGAATAAATTATCCGCGAATAAATTATTCGCAAATGAATTTTTCGACGAATAATTTATTCGAATAAGAATAATCATTCGAGAATTTCATTCGTTATTCGCGAATAATTTGGTTATTCTTATTCGTTATTCGTCATTCGAATAAATATTGCCCATCTCCGTGGCAAAGTAAAGCGAAGTAGTACTTTAGGAGTTTCTGTTACCTATTGCTGCTCGGGCGTTAGGTTGCACATCGCTTAATACTAGTAACTAAAGACGAACTTTGACGCCCAAGATACAGGCTCAGCCTAGTTTGGGGTCCGCCGGATATTACTTTTAAGAACATTGTACCTTTTTGTTAATAAATCATTACTTTACTTTAAAGCAAGGTAACCTATCGATGTTTCGAAAATATTTTGTCCGCTGTTTCGTTTGTACAAAATTTTAATTTGTCCGAAAATTATTTTCCTCCGAGCCCATTTCCTTTTCAAAATGTTTAAAGAGACCTTACAGAACCTGTAAGTTAGATTAGGTTAGTTTTTTAACAATCCAGGAAAGCTACAGAGAAAAAGGATTTTCGGACAAATGAAAATTTCGGACAAACGAAGCAGCGGACAAACATTTTTCGAACTTAAGATAACCCTAAAGTAACGTAGGTCGCCTCCGGCCATTTTGGAGTTTCTGCTACCTATTACCACTCGGGTGCTGCGTCGCGCGTCGTACTTAATACGTACACAACGAAACGCGGGTCAAACTAAACCGGCTCGGTCCGTCCTGGTGTGTTATTCTCTCAAAAAACGGCGGCCGGTCGGACGGACGAGCGAATAACAGCGGCGAGTTTAAGTAGTCCCGTCCGACCGAACAAAACACATTTTAGCGCGTGCATTGTCAATTAGGGAGCCTTAGAAGTCATGCTGCCAAATTGAATACACGCGCTAAAATGTGTTTTGTTCGCTCTGTCGGGACTACTTAAACTCGCCGCTTGGACCTTCACTCGAGCGAACGATCACCTTTGCTTGTTGAGAGAATCACAACCCTGTTGAGTTGGCATGTGGTGGCTCGCGGCGCGTACGGTCGAAGCACGCACACATGCAAGCCGCGCTATACACCTTTGTTTGAAGATGAACTACTGTTTATACTGTGGCCACGATTTGGGCACGGTATTTAGCCTCCGCTCCCACCTTCGTGGCTAACCTTTTTGAACGCCTTACGTCACAATACAAAATATGTCACCTAGGGCCACTTGCACCAAAAATTCAACTCTGGGTTAAGACACTAACTGGTGCAAGTGTCCCTTACACGCCAAACATGTTTGCTATGCTATTAAAAATTATAAAAATTACAACTTAATTAATATGAAAATAAGTCTTATTTAATCTTGAACTTGTGTCGGCTGTGAACGACGGTGGCGTCAGTGGCACGAGTTTCCGTTGTCGGCCAGAGCCGACTGAGGCGTTGGAAAAGCTAATTCGCTGGCTCGACAATGTACCTATATAGGTGCTCTGCATCATGGACGCTCGTACCTAGGAACCCGAAAACCCCTTTAGGGCCGAGTTCACCAACAATTAAACGGGCGGTTAGTGGTTTGTATTGATTAAGACTTAACCATCCGTTTAATTGTTGGTGAACTTGGCCCTTATTTATTTCACCGCCTGTTTCACAATCGACAAGTAAAAAATATTTGACAGATAAATTTAGCCCTTTCTCTTTCTGACACTTGAAAATAGACAAGGAGAGAACAAACTTTAAATGGCAGATAAATTTACTGGTCGATTGTGAAACAGGCCCTAAGTCTATCGATCGGGTAACTACATTATATGGGGATGTCCAGCAGGATCACCTGGTAGGATCCCCCACGTACAAAATTAATAGGTAGGGGATCCTACCAGGTGATCTTGCTGGACATCGCGCATTATATGCCCTCCCAACGTTAGAGTATATACCTATCGATGGGCTTACCCTAAAGATATGGAAACTGCTTCGAACTAGTTATACTACCATTGAGGAATCAGTTTCGGATTTTCGGAGCTGACTGTGGCGTCCAGGGGCCCTAATATAGCTGCGTTTATCTCGTAACAAAGTTTGGATAAGGCATCCGTCACCTTCTGACACGTAAATAAGTACGAAAGTGACGGATGCTTTATCGACATTTGACACGCGATATAGACGCATACTAGGCCCGCAGAAGGTCTCGCTGGCTCGACAACGGATAGGTGCTCTTCATAATGGTCTCTCGTACCTTGGACCGTGTGACGTCACGCGTTGCGTGCGCAATAATTGCTGTACTTTCGCACGATCCACTCCCGCGCACCATTATGCGTCTAATAGTACTTTCTCGTTTGTTTGGCGACCGAAATTATCGTGATTAAGGTTAGTTTTGAGTTTTCTTGATTGCTTATGACATACTTATAATTATGTAAAGGTTTTAGCGGAAGATGAACGTTGGGGAAATGATCTTGCTAACGTTTTATAAAATCTAATCTGCATTATATGGGAGTTTCTGGGTGTTTCAAAACAGGCTTTTCTTAAATTACATGGTTTTTTATCTGTTAACCTACCGCCAAGCATCAGTGTTCGCACTGTTGTGTGTGTGAGGGATAAGACAACTGGTGAAATTACTACGTAGAGGCATTCTATGACCCCTCAGAGTTAGGAACTTGTGATTGTAGTCTTAAGAATTCAAATGTCTATAGGTTTTAGATCCCACTTACCATCAGGTGTCCTGTGTACTCAGGTTGCCTACTCCTGGCCATAAAAAAAACGCAGACTAAAAAATAAATAAATAATAAGCAAGTATTTCAATAACAAAATAAAGTGTCATTGTGGGTTACATGAAAATAAACATTATTTTTTGTATAGTTAACATTTTAAATTATAGTTAAAATCGAGATCAAATTCGAAAATGGATATTTTTTGTTAGTTTTATCAGCACATCATACATAGGTTTAAACATTAAAAATGTCTAATGATCAAATGGGAACACTTTAAAATTCAGAATTACTTTTTTCAGAACATTTGTCCGAATTTTCATTTTTCCGAAAGCTATGTTACGCTGGAGCTATTTTAGATTAAATGCTTAATTTAATTGTCATACGTAGGTTAGGTTAGGTTTGATTTATAAGCGATAACAAAAAGTTAAGTCTTCTATCAAAAATTACGTTCGGAATTATGAAAATTCGGAATTATGACTTTTCGGAATTATGTAGTGTACCGAGATCAAATATATTCCTACATTATTTTGCAACGTATCGCAATCCATTGGGCACGTCACTTGGCATGTATGTATTTCAATAGGGTCTTTATCGTCTGGCATAATTATTTTTAGTGATTAAGTATATGTTTTCGGTCATATTACTCGTATAACGTATTTTTTTAAGAAAATGTTACTTTTTCAGCTTTTTTAAATCAAGACTATCCTAACCTACCCTTGTCTACACGTTAGATATTTAAGAAATTCTGAAAAGTTTACGTTCCCAGCGATATAAAAAATATGAATATCACTAATTATTTTAAATATGAATTAACCAACAAAAAAAAAGGGAAATAGTAAACACAAACCAATTATGTGGATGAAACCACGAGTAAAGGCTAGAAACCATATTTTATATTAAATGAAGGAAGATACGAAATGTGTTAATACGTTAGTGAAAATACGTAGGTTACACAAAATGCAAAGCTTTCCACTAATAGGCACTAATTAAGTGGCTTTTCTTATAATTGACAGACGTCTTGAAAATGAAATAATAATTTACGTCAGTTTATATTACGATGGAATATTCAAATTTATGTTTTTAAATTTTTGTAACTAAAATTAACTCTGAGACATACAAAAGATAACTTATAAGCAAGTATCAATATTATGCAATTCGTGGATTTTTCAAGGTTTATACTAAATGAGTTTTTCCAGTCTACGAGTTATGATTAAGCTAAGCTATAAAATAGGTCGTTTTATCATATACATCTGTCAGACGAAAATATTCTTGCTGAAATATATCCTTGTAATATTAAAATTATATAAAACTTTACGAAAGCATACTTCAAAATGGTGTCAACGAAAACCGATATCATCGGTTGAGAATTACAGAATTATAGCACGTCGTTTTCTTTTGTGCTTATCAAGTACAACATTAAGTTTCTCTTGGTGTTTCTCAAGAATTAAACATGTCGTTTTATTTGTTTTAAAAATACGGAAAAATTTCACATACTTAATTTCAAAATGCTATGTTTATTATTTATTACATTATTACGTTGGTAAACATCTTAGCCTAATTGTGCAAATTGTGGTTATAGAATTATCAACAAGTTTTTAGAGATGTTTGTAATTCTGTAGCTCTGCCTACCCCACTCTGGGAACGAAGGCGTGAGATTATGTATGTATTACATTATTTATCAAACGGTAATTTCTAATAAATTGAGAAGGCACAATATGACCTATAATTATTATTGTTACTTTTATCGTCGTGACAAACCATTTATATCACAAGTTCATCGACAAATGACACTGTCGACATATTTTATCGATTGGCTTAACATGACCCATAGGTTATAAAAACTCATTTAGTATCATAACTGTCGCGAACCGCACAAAAGTTATCGACATTTGCTTATACGTAGATAAAAACCCTTGAGGTAATTGCGACTCCTACAAAGGTGCTTTAGACAATGCGTTAGACAATAGGCCAGCCAGCTGATTACTAACGGAGTAACATATTCTCGTCAAACCTAGGAATTATCGCAGTTCAACTAGCTTTCAATTAAAAAAAAAAAACACGTTCAGACAAACGGGCATAGTTGACGTCAAACTTATAGCACCCCTCTCTTTGCATGGGAGGTTAAAAATAATCATGATATTTCGTTCATTTACTCTGCAATTCGTTTTTTTTTTTATGGCAAGGAGAAGGCACGCGAGCACTGGGCCACCTGATGCTAAATGGGCTCTGGGACCCATAGACATTTAAAACCTCAAGACTACAATCTCAAAACTGCAATCCTAAGACTTCAAATGCGTTGCCAACCCTGAGGACTAAGATGGAATGCCTCTATGCTAGTAATTTCACCGGTTATCCCCACACCGGAACACAGCATTGCGAACACTACTGCTTGGGGTTGGGTTAATGGATAAGGTAGCTGTCCGGACGGATTCTGCATAAGGTCGTACCACCACTAAGCAAAACAACAAATTTGTTTGGCAAACAAATTGTTGTATTAGAACAACAACGTTCAAAACTAATAATTTATCTACAAACTTATTTTTTTCTGCCTACCTAGTTCTAATAATAAAAAAACTATTCCTCATTACAATTTCTATTTCAAATTAGGAAAGATAAAAAATGGAGGAAGATTTTTTCTTTACTTAACCTAGAAACAAACCGCTTCTACTTAAAAGAACCCGAGTAGCGGCGTCCCCTCATCGGAAAACGAGGAAAAGCGAGAAAAGCGACTGCCAGCGACATCTGTTGCGGAGTGGCGGAAAACTGAAACATTTTCACGAGTTTCTTCAAGTGATTTTGTATTTTTGATGTAAATTGTTTTGATAAATTTTTCTGTGTTGTATTTATAGGTACTTATTAGGTATATTGGTTTAAAATTTGCGAAAATAGCTATTTTCGACACATAAAAAAAGGTCAAAGTGGTAAATAACAGAAAATATATAATTATGCATTTAATTTTCAATTCTTAGGTAAATACTTCTGATCGGAAATCGATTGAACTATCTATGTCTAACTTTCATAGTAATATCGCTTACATATTAAATTATGTTGTTATATTTTATACAGGTGTATAAAAAAAGACAATGCAGCCTTTGGAAAAACATTAGGGTAAAACACCCGATCGCGGGACTTTGCGAGATCGCTCGCGAACCCCAGTAACCGAATTTCGGCATTGGCGCGCGCGAAACAAAAACTGACCTACATCCGCGCCCTAGGGTTCAGCCACCCCAGACGCTCCCTACGTCTTACCCTCCCTGCACTTTCTATTATTTCAAGGTGAATTACAATGCATCTTAGCAATTGAAATTTTATTACAACTATAAAAAAACATTTGCCAATCGACTACTATTATAATTGCTTAACCACTTTCATGTTTCATACTTAAATGAAGCTAAGGATGCTATAACGTGGCGGCTCGTTTTAAGTACTTAGGAATGTAAAAAAAATGTGTTAACATAATTGGTTTGAATATTCCCCGTCCCATTTACAAGCTAAGTGGATGTAAACATCCCGATACAATGTAAATAGCCACCGTCCAAGGAGTCGATCGCGCCGCAAAAAAAGCGCATCCTATTATCGACTACAACAAAAGGACTTGTGCAGCGATACCTAAGTACACATCTCGATTCATCGTCTCGACTCGATCCGGCGAACCGATGCGATTGGCGCGCCCCACTGTCGCCGAGCGGGAGTGGGATGGAGATAGGGTTTTCGTTGGCGGTAGACAAGGAGGTTGATAGTCATCTTAGCTACCGAGTGGCGTCCCACTGGGCGGGGCCGCGTCAAGGAGTGAGCCTCAGATGCGCGCAGTTGGAGGGGCTTCGCTCGGCCGAAGGATCGCACTGCAGTCGAGCCCCGCGCCGACCACGAGCGCACGCTCACCGCCGCGCGCCCGGCTTACGTAACAACTAATCGGATCGAACCTTCCGATCAATCGTGATCGTCAACTGACGATAATCGTGAACCAATTTTTTTTCGAAAAGTGAACTTAATTGTGTACTTTGTGTTGTTTTTGTTATGTTTCTACGCCTGAAACAAGGCCTCTGAACAGTGTTTTGAATTTGATTTTGAGACTGTGAGAAGTTTTTGGACTTTGTCGTGTGATTAACTGATATAACAGTAAGAAACAGTGATTTGTGGACACATGGTGATGATTTCTAAGTGATTAGACCTCCTGTTGGTACAGATGTAAGTGATAGTTTTTAATTATTAGTGATGTCCCGTGAAGTGCAAAAAAGCTGTGATATTTTTCTAAACAAATAAAAACCGGTGTAATTATAAATGTAAAGAACAAAAATATGTATTAGAATTTTTTATTAAATCTCTAATAAAGTGGAATTATTATGAAAAAAAACCAAGTCCCTTAACAGATTTAATCTTATAAGAATACTTCTTGCGCACATAATGTTATTTAAACAATTTTTAAGGAATAACATCATATCATAAGCCGTACTTTCCAATTAGACTTTTATTTAACGAATACGGAAAGAAGGTAACAAAACCATTATTTAATTAATGACAGAGTTTGTAATTTACCGGTGTTGAATAAAATGTTTTGCTGTCATGACGTGACTCAGATAATAAAATAATACAATGTGTAACACAATGTGTTTCAAAATAAAACAGCACATTTTAAACATTCTTGTAAATTTATAATTTGGTCCTTTTTAAAACTAACTGTAGACATAATTTGAATCCTACATCCAAACAATTCACAAATTGTATCTCATGATATGACCAAAAATGACCAATGTTGTTATAAATAAAATTGCAATTTTTCTTCAAAACTGTATTTTAATGAAAACTAAAAACTAGCGAAACCAACAAAATACCGGCACAGACCAAATCAATCGTCAGAATCACGCCGAATTCCTTTTAATTATCGCATTTTCGGTGCGACGTCGCGCGTCGGCCGCCGATACTCTCGCTCGAGCAAACCCGTGATTGATCAGTGTCAATCCGACAATTACCGGTGCGTTTACCCTAATTCCCAGCATTTTCGTCATTCCGCAAACATCCGAGACGAGATCGATTCGCTATTAACACCTTCGTGATAAAATGGAGAAAATTAAATGCGATGTTGTGTGAAAAATTTATGACGATTAGAAAAATTCTAATTGAATAATTGAAATGAATTATAATAGAGAAAGGTAGCAAATATTAAATGTATTATTATTTAAAGTTAATCATATAGTAATTTACGCACAGCAATAGTTACCCGTTTCTTAGTGAATTATTTTTAATTATTGACCGGCTGTTTGCAATTATCACTTAATGCATTATGTGCGCTATTAAATCAAATGCCGAACATGAAACCTGTTTTTGTAACTAAATAAGTAAATTTTACTTATATTTTTTTAAAGCAGCACTTGTATTTCGATAAGGAAGGATGATAAAAAAAAATCAAATTACATTTTGTACCATTTTGTTTACAAAACGGGAAACAAATATTTTTACACTAACGTCCGTTCCTAATATTTATAAGAAGATAGAGTTAGTTAGGTTTGAGTTGGAAAAAACATTTTCCACTTACAAAATGTGTCCAATTTTAAGTTGAAATTATCCAATCTATCTATCCTCGGTTTGAATATTTATGACAGGCAAATATTCAGCGAGAAAAACACATACTTAATCATAAAAAACAATCAGAAATACGCGTAGGTATTTAAGTACTAATTTTATTCATGTATCCATTGAATTAATTTCGTGCATTCAGTGAAAAAAACAGACCACTGAAAGATCATTATTATCAGACTAAAAAATGTTAAACAAATTAAAGGATAAACATAACTACAAAATTATTTTTTATCTTTACGAAAAATATCACAGCGTTTTTGTTTATTTGTTATAATTAAACTGTATAAATTTAAAATTAAAGTACAAAAACATGCTTTTCAAATTGCATAAATAATTAAATTAAAAATTCAAAGTCTACGTCACAAATAAAATATATTTATAATCACGTAACTCGCTACCCAGTTATTTGTTCGCTTATAACCGAGTTAGTGTAATGGGGTTCGCATAGATGGCGCTCGGGGAGGCTCTTGACCTCGACTTCGACAACTAGCTAACTTTTGCCACTTGCCAGTGTTTTCGGCAAAGCTGCAAAGAACCGAACGGAGTTTTGTTTCTTTTTGTTGTCGAATGTTTATTTAGATACAAGTGGTTTTAGAGTAAAATGATACTTCATTGATAACAATGAGTATGTTTAGTATGTGTACAAAAAATAGTTTAATTACCATAAATATCAGGCACATTATTCTTGCTCTTTAATATAATTTAATTATGATAAAAGCCTAGTTGTTTGTGCCCGGTGTCGCCGGGTATTTTTTTTCTTTCATACAGACCTTGTCCTGACCATTAAAAATACAAAAAAAACGCTAATTCGGTCGAGCCGTTCTCAAGTGATGCTCAGTCATAAATATATACATATAGCATTTGGTTTTTATTTATATTGATAGATATATATACACATGGATATTCAAGATGTTCCACATTTTTTGTTATATTTGCCATGGGTTCCATTTCCATGTATAACAAATTATTATAATCTATCTACGCCTTCATATAAACTTAATTAAGAAAAATACTGTTAATTACGTCAATTATTTATTTCCTTACACTATAAAAAACGTATCTATTACAGCAAAAAAACATCAATTTACTAATAAATTAATTGCCAATTATTCTAACACTAAGTGTCCACGATATTGAACTTTTACCCTATATTTTGATGCACTTATTACGAAGTGTTAAGGTTTATAATTGATTAGCAATTGAACGTATTGGTACAGTCGGCACCGTTAATCGATTAATAACTGTAATCGTGGGAATATTAGAAAATATGTATGTAGGTATTTAAGTATTGTTGGATGTTTGAAATTTATCATTGTGAGAGAATTGTAATACCGATACTTTTCAGAATCTTTGCGGTAATAAGTTATGTCGGTATTTGGTGTAAAAAGAGTATTTGTTCCAAGTTCAATGCTGTGGGATCGATTGAGGAACTTTGGTTTTTGCTCTGGAAACTGCTATGATTACGTTTAAATTGGAAAGATGGGAATAATATAATAATTAAAATATAAATTCTCATGTTCTGATCAAATAAAAACGTCATTATAAAATTGATGTTATAAATACATCAACTTACGCTTTAGTAAGACTTATTTTTCATGTTTGATTTGCACATTTATGAAAACAAGGCAAAACTATTTAGATATTTTAAATATATGATATAAGTTTATTGGTAAAAAGTTATATTTTACATGTCACGTACTTAACTAAGTAACAATTTTATTTATTTTTAGTGGAATTACATTTCAAGTCAAATTTATGATATTATTATTTATATACATTTCAAATCATATTATTAAAACATGTTTCTTTAAGTTGCCTTACATTTATTACTAACATTTTAATTTTAATTTAAATACTATTCCTAAAATATGATTTTATTATCTTATTATTACTGTTATGAAATTATACATTCTTTTCCAAACTACAATTATAAATGATGTAGCTTAAAAAAAACCATTCTATAATAGCTGCCAATATTAAAATGAGTAGAGGATTTTTTTCGCGGATCTGTTCATATACAGCTAATTTGCTACTATTCACTGGGTAATGGATTAATTGACCTGCATAATATTTGTATGTTTGTAAGTAATATCCACACTGCTTACGACCGTGCTGAGTGGAAAACCCTAACATGTGGTCGCGATCCTCAGCATTGAGGGAACGATGAAGAAGAAGTAATATCCTTGAGCTTGTAAATTAACTCATCTAAGGGCTGATTTTTCAATCTCCAGATAACACGATCTGTCAGGTAAATTGCAGCTCTGTCCTTTTCTTTGTCATAAGAAAGATAAGGACAGAGCTACAATTTGCCTGACAGATCGTGTTATCTGGAGATTGTAAAATCAGCCCTAAAACAGTTAAGGTAATATTTAGAGTTAAGATTCTATAGCTTATATTCATATCATTTTGTTTCACTAAAGTTTTTAAATGAATGAAAAATCCATAAAGCTTAGATCATTTTGATTACTATAACATTTTAACTCATAGAATCCAATGGCTCCTCATCGAGCCAGTTTTATTATGGAAATAAACATGTTTGGCATTGAAGCCGTTAATACGTTCTGCAGTTCCGTTGTGGCATTTATTTTATGATTTAAGCTATAAATATGTTACGAAGACATATTTATTAAGAAAGTAAATTAATAACGAAGAATATGAATAAATAGTTTCATATATTATAATAATTGTACTTTGATACTCTAAGAAAGTTTTAGTTTATTGTTACTTTAAGACTATTTTTAGGCTATGGTGTTTAATTTTACTGTCGATATTGTTAGTCTAGTTGAAAGGCCTATAAAGCTAGCGGCCCCGGGTTCTATTCCCAGTTAGGACAAATATTTGTGAGATGAGTATGAATTTTCGTCCAGAATCAGAGTTAAATTGCCCTCTGATATTTATTTATTTAATTTAATACGACTTTGTTTTTATAGTCATCTAGATAGGTAGATAGATAGATATATAAAAATCTTTATATGACAAAATGAAACACGCTTACATAATTAAAATAAAGTAAAAAAAAAAACATTCAAAGCTAGAGCATTAAAAGCTAAAAAAACGTTAAAAGCTAGATCGATTATTAATTAGAAAAAAACCTGACTTTTTAAGTTACATTAAATCAGTCAAGCTATTTTCGATAAAACATATAAAAACACCACAAATCAATAACTCAATTAAACATAAGACCTTTCTACTATGTAAGTTACTTTGAGTTTCTTTTTAATAATTGGGACTTTATAAAACTTTAGTGTAGGTATGTATTGTAATACATAAGTGACATGGATTCAATTCTATTTTGTTTTAACTTTATGGGTCCGTTTTTGTCAAGTCAACAAGAGCTAGCATTACTTTAACAAAGTAATTTGCGATATCACTTAGTACAATGGCAAATAAAAGTCCTTTAGACCTTTTGTCTCAAAGGACTCTCTACAGGACTTGTCAGCGAAAAGACTCTGTATGACCCGAAAGCGCGTCTAAATGTCATGTTCTTGCATATCTCGTATTCTTGTCGGGCTCTGACTAAGTAGTAGCGAATTGGAGCAATACCCTACATAATATGAAACGGTGTCAATATATTGATGCTGACTGTACTCCTAGTATTGTGAGAGTACTATAAGAGCTAGCGTCTCACGGCCTTTATCTCTGCTGACTGTACTATATTTGATATGTGAGACGGTTAATCCTTAATTCTTTTTGTTTATTCATTTGTATAAGTTAACCTTATAGATCCGGTAGTTCAATCTTTGTTTTTAAAGATGCAGGCACAATGAACAATTCATGTTTGAGACCAAGCGCAAAACGCAAACTAGTCAAAAAAATAGCGGCGTTTAATTATTTGTTCAAGGGCTCTATTTTACTGTGTAAAACCATATTGCTTTGACATTGTTATCGTATTATCAACGTTATGATAGCTCTTACTTACTTTACAGTGATAACGGCCAAGTTGAAACAATATGGTTAAGTATTTATACGGAATAGTTTCTGTCGATTTTTAACACTACTACGGACTAGTTTCCAAAAGCAGGACAACACATATTTAGAAAATACTTTACTTGCTACTTTAAGATACTCGAACCAAATAACTTATGTATAGGCTAAATGGTTTTTGAAATATAGTTTTTCTTAACTTATCAAAAAGTTATCTAATACCCAATTTCCTGTGTTATTTTACAGCAATATTGTATTTTTACATTATACTATCTGGGTTATTAAGACTTTATGAAATATATTTTTACATTAAAAACTTTCTTAGTGTTTTTTTACACTAAGTTTGCCAACACGATCCTATTAGTATAAGCCTATACTGTCCGTCCGTCTGTCTGTCTGTCAGCTATCAATTTTCACAGGGTGTCTATTATTATTTCCATTTTGCACTATAGCAAATAATTTAAAAAAGGGGGCCATACAAGAATGGTAGTGTCCAAGTCCGACTCGACCTTCACCGTTTTTTTTATTCACCTTTCCAAGAACAAATAAACCTGTGCACTAATCCTGCTCAATTATCAAAGGAATAGCGACACAATTCCAAATAAAGTCATGCATTATCGACCACTATCCGAGATCAAATGTAACCGTCGGTTTTGGACCGAGATAAGAGTATGATCAACATCCGGCGGAACCCGATATCTGCGCAGGAGTCGCGTTGCTTGCAATATTGGTACTAACACTAATACTGTCCCAATAGAAAAGGGCACTATAACAGTGTGAAGTCCATCCGCATACTGCTATTTACTTTGTACCTAATACGTTAAAACACGATAAAAAGTAGGTTTGAAAATTTATTGCAAAATTAGTTGTCAAAAATTTCATTCTCCGGATTTACGACAATCTTGTATGTGAAAAATAATGAACAAATGTCACATTTGAATTTGGAAGTTATCTACCAAAAAAAAATTGTTCCAGTCTTCCAGTGACAGAGTGGTAAAACTTAATTAACAGTACGTGGACTAACTGTTTATTGACGCTAATTATAAAACATTTCGGAACAAAAAGTATTCTTAGTGCCAATTTAAGACGTGGTCAACTTATATGCAAAATTTCATGAAAATAGCCGTTCTTGCGTGATTTGAAATACAAACATCTGAATATACATTTTTTAACATTAGAATATACCCTCTATTAGCGACTCGCCTTCGCTTCGCTTAGGTTTATGTAACTTTACTGTACCACCCGGACGTAATCCAGCATTTATTATACATAACAACTCTCCTCTTGAATCACTTGTTGAAAATCGCATTAAAATCATGCGCAGTTTGATAGATGTAAGCGTACATACAGAGGGACAGAAACGACTTTGTAGTATACTATGTAAAGAAGCATGAATGAACGAGATGTATAGATATTCTCATTCAGTTTAAAACAATGAATGACTTTAATAAGGAAGTATAAACAATATCAAAGCTATCTTATTCTATTTCTTCTGTTGATCATCGAAATGCCTATGAATTTCTTAGAAAATATTAAATAAATACACTGGAGCAAAAAATAGTATCGTATTGCGCTTCTTATCGTCTAAAACGAGTCTTCGGCATATTTTCTCACGGTGGGTGTGAGCGATTGTAGACCTTATGGTGTTAGAAAAAGGTGTAGTGTGGCGGTTGTCTGGAAATAGTAGCGGATTTTGTGGTGCAAGGCAGAAGACGCAGCGGGACATCTTAAAAAATGTTGAGTGAAATATTTTTAGACCGTTCCTAGAATTTTCAGTGCTGCAAAACTGCGAATTTAGTCTTTAAAATTTAGAAATTACTAAAATCTCCTGGCTGGATTATACTTATTATAATAGATATAATTATTATGGCACTTATGCCAATATTTACACATTACAAAATTCCAAAGTAATCGCTCTATTATTTTTAATAACTTTGTTTTTAAATGGTCTATCTAATAATTAGGGGAAACACAAAAACGACGCGTCAATCCCACTTCTTAGCTACTAAAAAGACATTAAATGTAAAAATTTAAATAAAAAGTAGAGTTTATAATAACCTAGGCACCTAATAATTTATAAAATTGATAAACACTCGAACAAAATTGAGCCAACCAATAAAGATTTTTTCTTATTTGACAAAAAATTTATGAAACAGTTATGGTATTAGTTATATCAACCAAAGCTAAAAGCTGCAAGTTCTTCATTGATTCAACTAACATCTTAGCTGATGTATCTAATGTCCTGATAGGCTCGTATGGAATCAAGACGCTTATGCACGAGAATCACAGTCTTGTTAGAAGCGATTTTTTTTTTCAGTGTTGGGTCGATACGACCTTACGAGAGCGTACTTCAATCTGTAAATTTTTCAATTAAATGCAACCTATTAGACTGTCAAAGTGATATCAAGTCGCTCATCCGCTACCTCTCCCGCTACCGCCCTCGCTACCGCTCCCGCCTGTCCCTCGCCCCACGAGGGTGTTGTATGACATGTTATTGCCGACGTAAACAATACGTGACGTGCCCGATCAATTGGCGGTCTCCCGTTACGGTCACGTGTCCGTCCCGGTAACGGACGCGGACAGTAACGCTAGGAAGTAAAAGTTCTAGATTTTTCTAGTTTTATCGGGTTTGGAATTCTATAAATAATTGAAACCAGCAACTTCTTTAAAGTGTTCTGAAAAAAATCGTGCTTCTCAAAAGCAATTTTTTTTTTTTTAGTTATTTCTGCTAATGCCTAAAGAGCTTAAACGCCACATGGTATTTTCTGCATCACAGCTAAAGCTAGGAAAACGCGGTTACAAATTACAAACAAATTGACGTCATTCCGACCACTGTTTTTCTGAGTAAATAATAGTTAAAAAAAATGAGAAAAATTCAGTATGTACTATCAGCACATTGAAACCTTTACCCGCTATAGATCGGCGTCACAGTGACATTATAAAACAATTTGTTTGACACTTCTTACGACTTGAATCATAACATCACTGTTACACAGTTGTTTTTCTATTTTTGTTTTTCTATATTTGTTACTTAGATATTATTATTTTGTTATCTCTATTTTTTTATCTTGGTGTGTGTTCTTAATAAGTTAAAGTGAGAGGTGCCTTGGTCTACACTGTAAGCCTCTTACTAACACTGTAAATAAATAAATAAATAAATAAATATGGTGGGTCAAGGTTCCAATGGGCATATAGTATCTGTCCTTTTGAGACTAACTTTATAAGCATGTTTTTTTTTTCAGAACTTTTTTTTTTTAGCTGTTTTCTTTTGACGCGGTAGGGAGATTTTGAGTTAATGAGTTTGTAATAGATAGTTGGCCTGAAAAACACACTTACACTATTATTACTCAGCTGATTTTAAAAAGAAAGGGGACAATCTCGCAAATAAATTGACCTAGACCTTAGCTCAAAGCTTGTACAGTCGAGTTCATAAATGTGTACATAGTACCTTGACACTTTAATCGCTGTGACAATTCATATATGGGCAGTTTTAACATGGCATTAAATAGACAAGGTACTCAAGTGTACACATATATATGAACTCGACTGTACTATGCTAAACAAGGATAAACATACTAGAGAAATAAATAATTAAATACATAGAAAATATTACTCAGTACCAAATGCTCTCGCTCATCACACAAATATTTGCGCATAGCAGGAATCGAACCCCGGACCGCAAGCTTCTAAAAGAACTAGGCTAAAAAAATTCACCAATAGAAAGCTTCATCATTCTTAAAAAAAGCTATATTTGATTAGATTTTAACCGATTATATTATATTTTATACGCAAATGAAGTAGTGACGGGTAATTTAATAACTCTACATCTATAAAAAAATTGTTCACATCTGGTATGTATCTATCATATATCTCCACATTAAACGTAGGTATACGATAATCGAATAACACAATAATAATCGATTCTCGGTACTCATAAAGTCCAAAAAACAATGTCCACTGATCACACACGGGCAACACATGTGGGTGTAGACAGAGACGGAGCTATCCGGTGGAGAGGGAGGTGTGATCATCGGCACCGATTTTGCCACATGTTCGAACTGTATAAAATCGGTTAAAGCAAATAAAGTTTGTTTTTTTGGGTAAAGGGTTTTAGGATGCGCGTTGGGATTTTTTCGATATCGATTTTGTCGATAAAACTCAAAATGAAACACTGACTTTAAAATCGATCGTCTATTGATCGTCTTTTATTTGTCGATTTAGTTTTAGGGATCAGGTACAGTGCTACCATTTTGTTAATAGCGATCGGCAACCTTCGTTTTAAAATTAACATCTGTGTGACCCTAAGGCCATCCAGTTTGGAGCAGACCCTTACAAGTGCTGAACTCCTGGTAATAGGATGACTAAACACCCTCATCTGAATGATTGACACACGAGTGATGTTCTATGACACACGAGTGACAAATATACTGTCAGTTGCGAGTGCAAGCGTGATAGCGATAGCCAGCCGAAAGCTATTAAGAATCTGGGAATTCTGTAAATCCCTTGACGTGTTATTGTATTGTTTTCAACTCGGCCGCCATTACTGTCAAGTAAATAAAAGCTATCAAAACATTCACAATACGATAACTTGTCAAGATGGCACGGCAATATGGTTTTTATACCCAGTAGAATAGAGGCCCAAATGGCCTGAGCTCGTTTGCCTTCTCCATGCTCCTGTGGTCCTAGTGAAAAAGGGTATAACTCTTCTGAAGATCAATTGAAAAAGGGTTTAAGTCTAGTATACTCCGTTCATGTATATATCCTTTTTTATTACGAGTTAAGTCGACTTGTACCCTTTTTCGCTAGGACCCGATTTCATGCTCTCCTAGTACAATTTGTCTATTGGGGGTTAAGATTGTGTTCCCCTTCGGCCATTGCTGATCTATTGCGGCAGCCCTTTGTTTAGAGTTAACCGCAAAGGCCCGCTGCGTCCAAGAATTTCCAGATGCTTTGGGCAGTGAGGAGTTGTATCTCCTTTAGGTCCATGATATGTCGCCCTAGGTAGATACTTCTGTTGCACATTAGCGGTCCGAGATGTGCATCGCTGTCTCAACTGTCTCCACAGAACAAGCATGTCGCCCAATTTGTCTAACTATACTTCTATACTAATAATACTAATACTAATCTATGCTAATATTATAAAGAGGTAAAGTTTGTAACGTTGTAGGGGGTAATCTCTGGATCTACTGAACCGATTTTGAAAATTGCTTTACCATTAGAAAGCCCCGTTATTTGTGATTATCATAGGCTACATATAAACCAAAAAATATGTTTGTTGCCCAACGAAGTGGGCACGGGAATAGCTAATAATATTATAAAGAGGTAAAGTTTGTGACGTTGTAGGGGAATCTCTGGATCTACAGAACCGATTTTGAAAATTCTTTTACCAAAGAAAGCCACGTTATTTGTGATTATCATAGGCTATATATTAACAAAAAAAAATGTTTATTTCCCAACGAAGTGGGCACGGGAACAGTTCATCATCATCATCATCATCATGTCAGCCGAAAGACGTCCACTGCTGGACATAGGCCTCCCCCAAGGCTCTCCACTCAGACCGATCTTGTGCTTTTCGCATCCACCGCGTTCCCGCAATCCTTACAAGGTCGTCACTCCATCTTGTTGGAGGCCTACCTACAGCTCGTCTCCCGGTCCGCGGACGCCACTCAAGAACCTTCTGACCCCATCGGCCATCAGTCCGCCCACTGCCACTTAAGTTTGGCTATTCTTCGGGCTATGTCGGTAACCTTAGTTCTACTGCGGATATCATCATGTCTGATTCTCGGGAACAGTGAGTCTTCTATAAACGCAAATTGTTTACGCGATAGAATCCTATCCAGTTGACAGGCTATAACATAACATCGCCAGTCATACACGCTATTCCGATGTATGTAAACCATTTATAACTATAAGCAATAAAGCTATAGTCGGCGCTGGCAACGTTTCAAAATGATTGAGACCATTGGCAGCGTATATTGTACACTGGAGTCTAAAACTATTGACTTGGAGCTAAATTAGACATTCACAGTAATCACTGTTTTCGCACTAATCACACGTCTGTGTGTATGTTTGTTACGAGTTTACGCTGAAACAGCTCCGAATTAAATGAAAATAATCACTGGTTCCGTGGGAAGTCATTTATGTGATGTAAGACAAAAAACACTACGTCATCTTTACATAGTATAAAATGAAGTCGCTTCCGCTGTCTGTTCGCTTAAATCTTTTAAACTACTCAACGGATTTTAATGGAGTTTCAAGAGGAAGGTAAGTTCTAGATTATGTACGGGTGTTACAGAAAACTCACATAAACCTAAGCGAAGCGAGGGCGGGTCGCTAGTTAAAAATATTTTGAACTCACTTTAAAGCCGTGATTAAAATTAAAAATAATAACATCAGGAGACTATGTCACACAAATTGACCTAGTCACAAACTAAGCTCTAGGCTTGTACTATATCAAGACACATATACCTACTCGTGCTTATTACCCAGATTTGCCCTTAGCGGGAATCGAATCCGGGACGGTTAACTTTCTAGGCAGGGTTGCCTTCGCTCATTAGTTATTATCGACGAACAATCACCAGACTAACTTGACCCATGCTTATAAGTTATATCTAAGCTTGTGGGTTCAAACCTATAGCTAACAGATCCAATTTAATTCGAATACCACTTTGATACTCAGCCACATAGTATATTAACGGTCATATAAAAATAGCTCGATATATCAAAACGCACGCGCTGTCACTTATGAAGCATATGACGGCAGGTGTCACTGTAATGATGTACTGCGTATATTTAGACGGTGAATTCCAATTTGACTTAGACTTTGACTTTGGAAAATATTTCAAATACATCTTGCCATCCTGTATAACGGGCGATGAAAACTTGACAGTATTCGAAATTTGAATCGCTTGGTTAGGTAACCCTAAAATTCGACATTTGAAATTTGAAATTTAATTCATAATTAAAGAACCGACCAGCCAGTGTGTGTTCTTAATTTAAAAATTCGTTAGTCATTAGAATCGACATGTGCACAGAAATAAGTCGCGAGGGGAGTCTTAATATGGTTCGATTTTATCTTCCGTCATATTTGAAAAAGGAATGTATTTTAATTTAAAAATGGAACGCCCCAAATTGTGACAGTAGTGATGTGATAGCGTTCTCTTTTTGTTCTCAAAATAAGTTTGTATAAAAATAATTGAAATGCAAGATGCAAGACGCTTTTTAAAGACATTTGTTCATTTCGATTCGATCTTTATTCAGTAAGACAATGTGTTTCAATGTAAATTGCGTTTCTTGGTACCTAGTTATATACATAAACAAAAAATTAAAAAAAGTGCTAGCTTTAAAAAAAATTATTTTCGAAATCAATTTATTCGAATATCATTTTCTAATAAACATTCAAACTTCTAAATCACGTCACGAAAACGCCGCGTCTTCATTCGGTGTCCCCCGAATTGGATCGGAAATGCCTAAAGTGTCACACACGTCTTGTCTAATAAAGGGTGCGCCGTGTTTTTTGTTTATGGCGTGTAGGGTCGTTGAAAGGTTATGAAAAAATGAGTGAAATGTGAATTTCTTTATGATGTTTTTGGTTCACATTTTTAATTATCAATGATATGTAATTGTTACACTGAAATAATAACAAGGTGCACGAAAACTTGTATAACTTTCGTATCTAATCTTTTTTTTTTGCTGATATGATAAATATGATGATAATGATGAAAACATTGATATTTATGTTCAAAGTTCACCCTTTCTTTTAAGTATTCGATGTTGTCTATTAAAAACGCTTAAGGCGTCAATGAACCCCATATTTTTTAAGCTACCGATCATAAACCAACTTTTTTCTCCCCCTCTTAAGACATAATTATGTCATCCCACTGTTTTAAGCCGCAGATGATTATAAATCGTCTAATTACTATCCCCTAGAGTGTTTCTTGATGTATTTATGAGTATTAAGCATATGTCATAGGCTACTGTATATTTCATTAAGACATTTCGATATTCTTTTATTCAATAGTTAGATTAAAACTAACTTGGTCATACGCCGGTCTACAGTAAAGTAATTTATTGGGTTAAAATTGAAAATAAGATCAACAACATAAGCCGACACTAGGCTGGCAATAGATGGCGCTAGCAAAACTTATAAAGAGCAAACTTTTTTAGCATGCAACACAGAAACGCTGCGATCAATTCTGCAAATAAAAATTAAACAAGTTTCAACCTTATTTTGATGACGTTACAGCAAAAGGTAAGCTTTTGCCAACTGTAATAGCAAGTTAACACGCATGAAATAAAAAACTACAGCTTAATACTGGCCACACCTGCCTTTTAATAAAGTAAAAACAAACACGCGATGTATCGAATGGTATCGATAATCGCTCGTAATCGGTTAGTGCCGTGGTGCGTGCACGTTAAAAGTGTCATTCGATTGTTATTCGAAAATTGAAATCGTCAATTCTGTTAAGCTGACGTTTATTGCTCGCTTCGATCATCGCTTTGGGGTTACGCAAGTCAGAGGTCAACGGTTTTGTTTAAATTTGAATAAGAACAGCCCACGCGGCATTCTCGATATTCGGACGTTACTAAGTGACAGATATTAATCTAATAAACCTGACGGAAGCGTTTAGGTACTCGTAAAACAAACTTGAAATCCGAAAGCTCAAAACAATCATGCAGATAAAAAAGGCCGAACAATAACGCATGGCGTTTTTTATTGACGTGTTGCCTTCACATGTAAATCAATAGGCCGATCGGCAAAGCACTTAGCACACGTTGAAAAACCACTCGCTGCAAAACAAAGCGGCAAACAAAACGAAATCCATCAATTAAAGAACTCGAACGCTCAAAGGGCACAAACGAAGAACCGCAACAGATTTCGAATGAAAAAACGAATGAATATGACTAATATCGCACAAAGTGCAAAGTTGTCGATAACGCGTCTATGGCAGCAAAAGGAAGACAGAAACGCCATGCCGAAAAGGAACGCGATGTATTTGAAATTCGAATAGAATTTTTCCAATTCGTGCAACGTTTTCGCGATCTTGATTGTGTATAAATAATTAGTTTTGAAGCTATAAAAAGAACTAAAAGGCATCGATTGGGAGGAAACTAGCGAAGTTTGTGTCACGAACGTTCCTTCGATGCACGATAGATTTTACTGCCGTTCGGTATTGACTGTATGGTGCAAATTTAAAAATCGAATTAGGATATAAAAGCTCTTTCTATAATGATCTTTACGCCATTGTTATAGGGTTTCTAAATGGGTGTAATAAATGCAGCGGCATGTTTGTTTTTACGTTATTTCTTCGGTGTGTTTAAAAAGTTTCACCCGTGTGAGGGTTTTGGTAAGGTTTTGTTATATTTATGACGGTGATAAAATTGTTTGCGGCCGTGTTCGTTCGGTTATTGTCGAGCACCTGTCTTCGAATTTTTATCGTCAAGAAACGTTTATCGATAAAATGTCCCGATAAATCAGACTTAGTAACTAATCAGGTAGTCGTGTCAAAAATCGATTAAAGCAAAACCAGTTCCGAAACACGATTTTAAGCCATGTCGTTAACTAAATATCCCGTCGTTAGCTAGTCAAGTAAAACAATAACAGTTTCAAATTCCTTTAAAATTAATTGTACCAGAATCTAAGCCACTTGTCACGACAAATTTACAATTCTAATACACTTGTAATTTTGTACGATTCATTTTTGACCGAATTTTATTTTGCCCGAAAATAAAGTTGTTAAGGGCCCCCTGTCGGCTAATAGAGGTCGGCTCACGCGACCGCTTCTGTAGATCTGTCGATAAGAAATTCGTATTGACAATGACTTCCTTAAAACTATTACCGTTGAGTTTAAAGTTCGAACGAACGTTTCGACTGAGAAAGGTATTCGTTCGATTTCCAAGCGGTCCTTATCTTGATTTTTTTAGTAAGTTTATGCCGTTTTTTAATTTAATTCAAGGCATAAATTTTTGCTATCTAACTAGAGCTGTCGTTTAATTGGATTAACATAAAAAACGCGTTATGATTTTTATACGAAAAACGCACACTTAATAGGTACTTATCAAGCAAATAGAATTCAATTTCTCTTTGAATTAAAATTTAAACTACCTTCACATGAAGGTCTCGTGTCAATGCACTAATAAGTCCCGCCTTATCGCCATCCCCTAATGAATATTAACTAATAACAAACTGTTGTGTGAAGCTTGAAGTGGGTGTTTCTGTCTGTATGACTCATACAGCCAAGGATTTTCAGGTATTTGAGGGTGAGGAGTGAATAAACACTGAAGATAACACTTAATTTTAACATGAATAAACCGTTTTACGAGAGTTAAGTTTTATCAGTGTCTTAAGCTTTTAGAAAGACTTATTAAAACAACAATATTATAATGTCAAAGTCAAAATCAAATGTTCTGTAATAATTTATAATCGACCAATTTTAGTAAGACCTCGTCTTATAACCACATCACTAAAATTATAATCTCAATACTTAAATGGCCTATAAAAACACTGGCCACCTACATAGTTCCAAATTCAAACCGTAATTAAAATCAAACTAGAACCGATTAATGAATCGATTCGAATCGATGGCGTTTCGTGCGGCGCGTAATCCTGTTTGCATATCGCCGCACGAAAGTCCCGCACTTATCATGTTTATTGATTGACACGCCAGTAATTCACTGGTTCAACCCTAGCGGCCGCCTTGGAGGTGCATGTGATGAGAGAACAGCGAAATTTAAATTCTTTTTTTGTTTTATTGGACATTAAGTTTATTAAAAGGGCATCTTTGGCTTTCAGAACATAATGGCTTTTAGGAGTAGAATTTAGCAAAGTAAATAATAATATGCTTATAAAATAATTTAAAAAAATGTTCTTAAGGGTATATACAGGACTATATTTGATTTAAGTCACAAACGAGACGTAGCTTATGAATCAAGAAAAATCATCTTGTTATCGTATTTTTATTTACTAACAACTACGACCCAACCAATCCTTTATTTGTTAACTTATTTATATAAGTTATATTTTGTTTATTTGTAACTCTTTCAATCCACTAACGTTTTACTAACAATAATATGCAAAGCTTAAACCTGGCGTGTGCCTGTAGCTATATGTTTCTTACAAATTACTTGGATATGGAACTTTATTAAAACCTATAAAGTCCGCAGTTTCACTTACGCTCCGCTAATCGCTCCCGCTACCGCTTACACTTTGCACAGCGGTTTCAAATTTACAAGTCGCGGTTTACGGCTCTTTGTTTAGGTGGCGATAAGTTAGTTTTTAGGTGTTTCGGCTACATGCGACTGTACGCGAATTATCATTTGTATCAGGCTCGATCCCTATCGCGATCGTGAGTCTTGACCCCACTTGGAGTCGGTATTGATTCGAATACCGTTCGTGTGGGTGTCTATCGCTTAGTTTGGTAAACAGGGTGATTGTATTTTTTGATAATGTTTTTTTAAATTTTCACATGAGTTAAAGAACATTTTAGATGGTAAACAGGATGATTTTATTTTTTGAGAACCGTTTTTTTGGGAACAAAGCTATCAAGCATGTTTAGTTGCTTTCTAAATTCGTTTAACATGAGTTAAAGAACATCATAGACTTAGGTTGGAATTTAACGTTGGTTATTTCCTAAGCGTAACCAGTCAACTGTAAGGTTTAATGTATGTAACGTTAGGCTTCGCAGTATTAGAACGAGGTTATAATTATTCGGCAACGAAACTGTATCCGATGTTTGAAATGATTAATTATTTAGTCAGAAACATGAACAACGAAATAAAAACTAGTGCAATTAATAATTATTAACTAGATAGCACCCCCTGTAATAATGGCAACCCCTCATTTTAGAATGAATAACTCTTAAACAGCCTATTTTCTCCAAACTTAGCTACGTTCTTACCTTGAATAAACTTAGCTCTCTATTTAAAAAAACTACATATAGCTCGCTTTATCGTCGACAAAAATAACTATCAAAAAAAGTCTAAATCGACCACAACCATTATAAACACCCTCTTTTCATTGAGGTTAAAAATACGGCGTATAAGCATCAAACATGACCTTAAAATATTTTTCTACGAAAAAAACTGTCAAAACCTCAAGACACCGACTTTTCCACCCTTCAAACGCCACACGCGAAAGCCGAATCAATCGCGTCGATTTTTCACAAGCCTGTCAATCTGAGCATCGCAACCAAATTAGTTCCGACACGAACGCTCGACAAAAGATTCGATACAACCCCATTTCTTTTCCAGGGCATAAAGAATAAAGAAAGAAAAGGAACAAGGGAGAAAGAGCACGCGATTGCATAGAACAGTGATGTGGGTGTGACGAGGCCGGATGCACTCGACGGGCGCTAGTCTGCCCGCTCTGGAGGCAGAGGTGCAAGCTATGCACTCCATGGACTGGCTCTTCAAGAAGGAGAGGATATATCTACTAGCGCAGTTCTGGCAACAGGTAGGACAGCCTGTAGATACAGTACCTGCCCTTCTAAATAAAAAGGACGCATGCGCCTTTTGATAGTCAAAGCAAATTTAGCCCCCTATCTTAAGAAATTAGGTCATTTATACATACGCGGTTCGATGAGACATGCGCCCTTTTTTCTTAGGCGGGCAGAGTTGTACTATGTTGTAATATGCTTGAAGTCGTCAATGTTATTAGAGATGCCAAGTCACTTGTAACTTATAGGAAACTCACCCTTATTGTTGTAGAATGTCAGATTGACTTTGGACCTAAGGTGGGTCACAAATTTAAGTCTATAACCGTACGTCGTGCAAATCTTATCTTAATGTTCTAAATGCGATTGGATGTTTGTTACTAAATCACGCCAGAACGGCTGCACGGATCTAGATGAAATTTGGCACAGAGATAGATTATAGTCAGGAATAGGACATATGCTACTTTTTATCTCGGTAAATTAGACAGTTCCCGAGGGAATAGCGATCAACGACGTTTACGCAGACGGAGTCTACTAAAGCTAGTAGTTCGTAGACATACGACATCGCAATTTGGTCGGATATAATCGAATTCGACTTGCTTTCTCAATTTAGCAAGATAAATACAAAACTATTCCGACCAAATATGATGTCATATCACTACATCTGCATTAGTCTGAGCTTAACTTTCAAGCTCGGCTTACGAATGAAGAGTTCAAGTTAGGCTGGTGCTGTGTTAATCAAACTGTTACTATATAGAAAACATAAATTAAAAAATAAGCATTTTTAATAGTTACTTTGACATACGAGCGAAATTTAAAAAAACATGTTTCTTCTTCATTATTCTGCTTTACTTTTAACGGCACAATTTCCTAGTTAATTAATAATGCTTCCAGATGTTTGCAAAATACCCCGCATTATTATTCTACGCATGTAACTAAAGGGCAAATCATTGAAACAACTTCAAACCATTAACAACAGGGTCGCCTATTACAAACCAAAGACACTATCGAAATCAATTTAGCAATTTCACATTACAGCTATTAACCTCGCCCCCTGCAAATTACTGAACGATTTCCAACGGCCGATACCACCTCAATTATATCTATTGTTTAACTAACTATTGTTTCGTATGCTAATATCACGTCAACATTACAGTACTATAGGTAGGTACCTGTGTATGATACGGCGTTCGCTTGATACAAGTAAACATTGCATTTTTTTTTCAAAATTTGCGTCAGAAGGTGCCTTAATAATAAGGATGTGGTAATTCTGATCGAATTCGCATCGTATTTTATTCGAATTCGAATCAATTTACGTAAAACGTAACAAGATTTAATAATCGTTATTTGCATATCATGTGTAAGACACGGCATGTAGGTGTGTCTGTCGCTGCGTCTCCTGTATTTGTTCACTACAATTATCATGCGGTTTTGTCCGTCCATTGTTCAGTATGTTAATATCAGATCAGTAATCGTTCATATTACGACATTATTCAATTGAGATCTGTATCTGTTTAATACGACTTATCTATAAGATGCAACAGGAAATTGCGGAACTTAGAAGGATGTAAGTTTAATGCATTCATTAATTCATTGATGTGTTATCTTCGCTAAAAATTCGTACGAATTTTTGATACGGAAATTGATTTCGATTAAAAAAAAGTGATTTTCAAAATAAAAAAGATCAAACTGGTGATCAATACGGAACCAATCGTGTAGCAAATAAAAAACGTTGTAAACAAGTTTTTGTCTCAATTAGCAGTACAATAGCGACATTATCGGGCTCGGTTAATGACTAGTGATCTATGCCTCGGTGACACTGACTGCTGTCACAGTGTCAGACATAAGCTAATTACACGCATACGTAATAGTCGCAAATTACGTTCAATTCATCGATCAGATACGATTTGACAAGCATATTCATATCTTCATTAGTAACATAGGATTATGACGGGAAGCAGAGAAATTGTAGGCATAACTACAAAATTCCCTAGACTATTATTTATATAAAATAAAATACAACAGCAAAATATACTGTCTTTAATTCTACGTCATTACAACTTACAAAAAAAAACAAAAGGCGTGCGCGTTCGAAATCCAAACCGCCAACGTCAAATTCTAAATTCAAACATATTCCCGATATTACTCGAGTAAAATATGAACAATAGGGATTAAAATTGCGATGTGGAATAAATATTCATCCGAGGATGATGCTTCCACAGATAGTATACATTTGAATGCGCGCCGATAGTATTGTTACTGGCCAGTAAGTACATTGATTAAAAAGGTAATTTTGCATTCGAATTTCAAATTTACATATGCCGTGCCACGAATTGCACTTATCGATTTGGGGAAGACTAATTTTTATGAGGTTTGCATGTAGTTTTTTATGAGTAGGTACGCTAGCTAGATTTAATTTATTCTACAATACAACATTTTTGATACTTCGCGTTTTATCTTTTAAATGTTATTTACAAGCAGATGCAGTCGAACAACTGCTTTATAAATAACATGTTGCAAATGTTATTAAAATTGAAATAAATGCATTCTCAAGAAACTGTACAACGAGGAAAAACCTGCTAAACTGAACCTTAGCCAATGCCGACGTTTGAAATTATATAGGAGACAGTTCTTACAACGATAACAGTCAAATTATCTTTTCCATTACCGTTCCGTCATCCTTTGACAGTAAAACTTTATATAGTTTTCTATCAAAACCAATAGCCATAAATGGACCATTAGCCACCCATCCCGGCGCGCGTTTAAAACCATACTTAACAACCGCTAAGGGCATTTCAAAGAAGCTCTTAATAAAACTAACAATTATCAACTATAAAAACTGCCTTAGAATCGCAAACTTTATTGTTCTGTAATCGACAGGTGACCGTTTGAATATCGAACAAATTTTCAAAATTACATAGTCTTATTGGCTGGGTTCGATTTATAAACGGAATGTTTGACGTCCATACGATATAATCGATTTTAGTGAAATTTTAAACATCGTGTGGATAACTTAGTACTGTAAACGTTGTGAATAATTTTAGTTTTTTGCTTAAATATTATGACTATTAATAAAGTATGGACGTAAATTTAAATTTAAAGCTATATGCCATACCTACCATATCGTTCTACGTCACGTTACCTACAGTTACTACTATAATCACAACATTCACTTTATTTTACCAAAAAAACCGGAGCTACTCGTCTTATAAGATTTTCACTAATAGTCACGCCAGCCTATTAACGAATTCGAATTCGAATTTCGAACTTCATTAATCGCCAATAGCATTTCCCTACGCCCCGGTATGCGATCGGTTCCCACAACCTTGATGCCAGGAATGTGTCCCGTTTTGGGCAAAAAGCCGCGCGCTTTCCCAGGCCGGTGTCAAATCGGGTCGCGGGATAGACGCAACGCCGCTGCTTTTTTATTATGGCGGGAGCGGCCAGTATTGCAAATATGTCAACTTTTTTTATAGTTTGATGCACTATATTGAAAGCTTTGGATACTACAAATTGATTAAAAAAAATATGGAATATATGGCTCTAAGTGAAGTGAAGTGTCAGTGTTTCGTAATTATTTTGCCATGAATCTCTCCACGCGCAATCCGCATGAAATCTACAAATAAATAAACATTCACTTTCCAACACTAATACTGCGCAAATCCTAGTTTATGGCTTATTGCGTAGTGTAGCACAAGTCTATTAATAATTTAATTAACACCAGAAAATTAAAACTATATCACATAGACGTGAACTCGTGAAACCATCTGTCAAAAACAACCTCATCAACTTGAATAAAAAACCATAATCGATTGTTTCGAGCGATTATCGTTAAGCGTCGATTACGCTAACCCGTAGCGACACGCTCGGGTAAGCGTCATACTTGAACTTTAATGTTGAACCTTGAGTTAACTTTAACCACATTATCTACTCACGACTTCTGTCATAGATGGGGATGATCCGTGGAGGTTCGATTTTTAAAATTTTATTTTTGATATTTAATTGAATTACCGATACAATTATTTGACGTTGGTTCTCGAGTTTTTCTTTAAGACACGTTACACCTGTCATAACCGTTATGACTGCTTAAGGGTATGCACCTAATTTGGTTAGAATCCATACTATGATCATCATGTTCTTCACACTTTTTTTAAATAGTTGCTTTGGTGATTTACAGGCTGTTGCTGGCTAGCTGACACTGCGAAAGTGTTTATGTATTTATGAGTCTTATATTATTATGTATGTAAGTCTGTACGGTATGTAAATATAAGCTTCGTTGCATGAAATAAAGGTTCTATTCTTACATCTAAACTGAATGTTCTATAAAACATCAAATACGGCTCATGTTTATTTAAGCTGTAAAATAATAACTTGTAACACCAGAACTTAACGTCAATAATTAAAATACTCACAGCCTATAATTTTCTTACATAGTAGCGTATCTATTTTTTGATTCTAACACAACGAGAGGTAATCGCAAAATACGTCTTTTATTTTATCTCAAACGCCATCTTGGTTCGCAACAAAATAATCGATATATAATAAACTTGAGGCTAGATTGAGTCGATTCCCACCGCCCGAGGCGCTCGCCTAATAACCGTCAATGATCGTCCGATTGTGAAAAATATCATTAAAAAACCATCAGCATCATTTGAATGTCCCTCCACTTCAACCGCAATCGATTCTTTATTCTTATTTTTACTAACCAAATTATCGAGAAGTACTCGTCAACGTACATAGACGCGGTACCTACAGCGCTTACAAAATTTGACTCGATTAACGTAAATCGATCTAACGATCCGGCTAGACGATCGATAGGTTACGCCTACTACGCCGGTGGGAGGGGCGCAAATCGAATTAGTGCCGCATCGATTAGGCCGATCGACAAAAAACCCGATTAGCCCCGAAAATCGACAGGCGAAAAAACCTAATGGCGGTTTTTGTTCAAAATTCGAAGATTTGAATTCGTAATTTCGACCGCAAGGCGTTCGAATCATTTGTCAGTGACAATTTTTTGGTTGCAATCGATTTTTAAATACGGGCTTTAAGAGTTTTTGCTGGAGCGTTCGTGCGGTAAAATTCCACATTTACTGTGATGGCGGTGTCGTGCTTTTTGCCCGCTAATAAGATAATTACAGGTAGAATATTCTAAAGTCAACCAGTATGGAGTAAACATTAAAGCATTATTTTCGGTCCTGATAGTTGTATGCTAAGATGTAGAACGCACAGACTTTGAATAACTGTAAAATCCAATTGTCTTACTTCTGTCATAAATCCATGATGCCTTCAACCTAATATGACTTCAATTTACTACATTATCTACAAAATCAGGAGTCATAGTAAAAATATTTAGGCTGCGTAACTAAAAACTTTTTGGTTAACATTGTTTTTAAAATTACCAATTGTTAAAACATTCGAAACGTACAAGCTTTCTTCTTGAAATGAAAAACTATGAGCATAACAAAAAATCATAAAATAGTTAATCCTCCTCATTTCCAGATACAAAATACATTACAAAACGTATTACTTGTAGAATTTCTAGACACGCTTTTGCATTTTCTATTAGGTAGCTTGCATTCAAAAGTTGACAACAAAAAATCAGTACGAATCCGCTCGACTTAAGATTATGCAAATCTTTTGCAATCCTTGCTTGAATATATTAATAACAATTCATTAACACGCTATTGCTGATTTAATTAAAACGACATACAATAAACATTAGGTTGTAAGTGTAAATATAAGCATTGCTTTCGAGAAAAAGGTCGTATCAAAAAATGCGAGATACTATAGTATTTCTTTGAGATTGTTGAAGACCATGCCTTAGTTGTACGGTTGGTTGTAGTGTTTCATCGACCCAGTGTAGTATAGACAGATCAATTTGACATCTTTACTAGCCCTTGAGTCATATAAGGCTTGCAACTAAAGCTGCTAAATGCCAAGCTCGTCGGAGATGACGCCAGAAAATTTATTGACGCATGTTTCGTAAATACACTTCAATTTTATTCAGTTTCAAAGTGAATGAACCCTCAGCGCGCGAGTCCAACGCGCACTTGGCCTTTTTTACTTAAGGTACGATCACGCGATCCATCGATACAACGGCTAATGATGATAGATGACGACATTGCTATCGAATTGTTTTACTTTAGCGGTAAAAAACGTAAATGAAACCCTTTTTATTGGTAAAGGTCGAAGATGATAAAGTTTTTGCAAAGTTTGCAAATTTAATGTGATAATATTTTTATTATAAAACCAAATTACCATTTTTACTAATTACTAAACATTAGCGCGTTCAATCGAATGTAGACACGTCAACGTCTTTAATATTGATTATAATCAACTAAAATAAATCACAATTAAAAAGCAACCCACACAAGATTCAAAAATCGAAGTTCACCGACCAAGATAAAAAGGCGCAATTCTTCAAATTCGAATTCGGAATTCGAAACAAACGGTCGCGCGCTCGACTTCGAACATTCCGCTTAATCACTAAACTCCTCGATTAATTATCGATTGGTGTCGATTAGTTATCCATCGATATGTCGCTTACAGCCGAGATTTACGATTAACATTACGGTAAACGACTGGTACAGATGTATTTAGAATTAAGTGTTAAGTTAAAAATAATCTGTCTAAATTTATGATAATCGTTAAAGTTTGGATGTTTATAGATTAAAATGTAAGCTTATGAGGGGCAATTCCTATTTGAGAGACGAATCAATAAGGAACAGCGGAACAAAATATGGCCCAGTTCAGTTGCCATACATTATTAGAAAACTGGACATTTCAGTAGCAGCACTTATTATTAATCTATGATCTTTATTTCAATTTAATTCAAATTTCATTCCATAATTTCTTGCGAAATGTTATTGTCTATGCAAAGAACGGCACTAATTCATTCTCATACTATTGCGAAATCTCGCGTGGGGCGTATTCTCAAATCGGTCGACACAAAGTTCAAGCAAAGAACATGCATGCTTCCGAGCTGGTGAGAGCGATCTAAACATTGTGCTGAAATACAATCTTTGCAATGCTCTTTATGAAACAAAAGCCATTGTAATATCAGTTCTTTGGCGAACGAATAAGAGTGACAGGCTTCAAGGGTGAGTGTAGATTTTCCTTGGAAATGTCGGTGGCAATTTTACAAGGAAAATGTCATTCGACATGTTGTTTGACTGATCGCTATCGATGCTGTAGGGTTGGCAATGTCGTGACTTAGCTTGAGAAATTGATTCTTTTGATTTCGAAACACGTATGGATGGTGTACTAAGTTTTAATTTGTATTCTAAACAAACGTTCCTTTCATCCGAAAAAAACATATATTATTAAGAATTGTACAAAATAACACACTGTAAAATATAAAATTCAATTAAAAATGGCGCATAGGATACACATCCCGACAAAATAAAGTCAAGGTTAGAGACAGCTTTTGCCAAAAAAATAACAACTTTCGTTTGATCAAAATCATCAAGATGATTACAGGGAAGTATTTACAGTCATAACAGTTACAGTAAAATGCGTCATTACATAAAACCAGAGTATTGTACGAACAAAAATACAGAGTTATTTTGGAAAGGAATGCGTGTCAAAAATAGTTTATGCGTTTTTATGAAATAGTGAAAATTAAAATTACTCGAAAAGGAATATGTGCTATCTACATCACATTTAGATACAAAAATTCCAATTTCAAAATAAAGGTCTTCACATGAACAAATCCAAACGAGTATCTGCGGGATCGAACCCCTGACCCCCCTACATTAACACTACTGCGAGTACTTCTAATACCTACGTCGATAAATTTGAACTTTACATACATGTGCCAATTTAATATAAAAAAAAGCAAACATATTTCTAGAGATTTACGTTCGTACACTCATTGCTTAGATCTGGCAAAAAAAATGAAATAGCTGTCATACTAGACTAACAGCACTAACAACACAGCGCTAAACGCTGCGCACGCGTCTGTTTTTGCTAACGCTACTGTGGGAGCGGGACCATTGTTCGCTAGATACGCATCCCGCCCGCTCGCACGCACGAAAATGTCAATTGATTATACTTTACAGGTGATTTCTAATTTGTATGTTTTGTTATTTATTGTCATAGAGATTTACATTTCGTATATTGTAGAAGATTATACAAATATAGTCAACGCCGTTGATAATCACTTTAATATCTTGTCCCTTTCACTTGTTAGACTTCGTAGGACAGACTTTAAAGCAAAAACATTGTTTTTGGGGATATATTGATTTGAATTTATTATACTATGTACGCGTATTTATTTATTTCTTCTATTAATAAAATTTAAGAATAAGCAATATCAGAAATCGATTGTTCCATTTTTAAGACATTTTAAAGAAACCGTACCAGTACCCATCACAATTTGCATTGACGCGCAACGGCAGCCGTTCGAAAATCGAAAACATTTCAAATTTAGAACGTACCGAACTCTTTCAAAAGCTCAGCTAGAATCGAAAACAGCGATTAGTTTAAGTGTCGCCGTTCGAACTTTTAAAAATATGTCGCCCGTTCAGTTTTAAATTTAGAAGAATGCGTTCCAATGTTCTATTCCGTTCGCTTTACGATGTTTGTCAGTTAATGATTTCGGTTACGAAATGGAATCGGAAAATGCACGGTTATTATTATTGAAAACAAGGGCTTTATTTTCATCGCATTGTGAATATATCTAAACATATCACAAAATTAGTTAGAGAATTAGAAAACATCAATGTCATCATCAATCAATTAGCTACCTACTCTACAATACACTAGTTCTAAAAGTCAAAATCTTTCTGTTTTTTAAATCACCTTATTAATAAGGTGGGCAAAAAAGACTTTATATATTATTTTTTCTTTGATAACTTTAATGACAGTTTATTGATTTTTTAACTGGAAATTATGATAGTTAGTTCAGTTTTCCTTCAAACAGTAATTAATTCCATAAAGGAAATCAATTCCTATCCCCACTAATCCTACCTTTCCAATGTTAGTTCTGATATAACCTTGTTATTACAAATTCCCTGACGGTTTAATACAAACTCGATGGTTTGACGCGTCCGGATTTGTATCGGCTACTCCGCTGTCAGTCGGTCACTGGGTTTGTTTACTTTGAGAAACTATTAAACTTTAACTATAGTACAAGTAGATAGAACTCTTTGCTCTAATCAATAAGGTAACAGCTACAGAGGTATGTTTCGAATTCGAATTTCGAATTTCGAATCGGATGATGTTTGTTTACTTGCTATTAATTGGTTTGCCAATAGCTAGGAGTAGCCTTTGTAAACTCCATTCGTGACAGTATGGAGGCTTGTATTTTCTCGGATTTTCCTGAAATTAAAACGACACTGAGTATAAATAGGTACATTGCGCTAACTAAAATAATACGAAATCGGTAGAAAACTTGACGTCTATATAGTATCTTATGTGTAACTACATGATTTAAACATTAATAAAAGATGAAGAAAGCCAAAATATCGTAAATGATTTAAACTGGGTTGTTATTAATAACTTCTACTCTCAAAAAGAATGTCTCGCCAAATACTTGAATTATTGAGAAATTTGTTGACAGGAAAAACGATTTCGAAACTGCACCTCAAAAATCAGGCCATCGCAATCATTCGTCCCCGCACTAAAATGAAACCGTGTATCTCTCATCCGAACATCGCATAATCGATCAGTTCTGACGAAAAGAAACAATAAAATTAAATTTCGAAAATTGAAAATAGAAGCAATTGGAATGCTTTCGAAATCGGTGTCACAATGGAATTGGTTCTACATGGCGGGTTATTAATTTCCAAGCGAAAATACGCGTTCCATTGACACTCACCCAGTTGGCAAGCGTCGGAAAAAAAACGGAAGCATAGTAAAACGACAGTTGAAACTGCCTAATCGTAATCGCTGAAGTACACGCTGATTCGAAAGCATTTTTAACAGGTGTCAATTCAGTAAGTATAATTTATTACATGAAACCTGCGCCTCTATTCTAGGCGGTAAAATTCAAATCGTATTTGACCTGTTGTGGTATTGTTTTTTGTTGAACCTATTTCGTTCACATTAAATAAAGAATCATCCTGCTGTATAGTGTTCCAAAAACAAATCTATTTTTACTGATTACTTGACTCTGTCACAAAAGAATTAACCTCTAAATGCAAACACTCCTACCGTAAACTTGTGTTTTATTCTTAAAATATTAGAATTTTTAACTCTGCCGCCATTACTGTCAAGTAAATAAGAGCTATCAAAACGTTAACAATACGATAACAGCTCACAAACGATATGGTTTTTACCGCATCTCAGCTCTGAAACTTTACATGGATGACCGCTGTTAAATCCAATACGTTACATTTTAAAGGCTTAATTTACCTTCCATGTAAGTAAAGTAAGACACGGCACATCGTTAAATGATACTTAGTCAAAACCACCCCGAAATTAAATCTAGTTGAATGACATATTAACGACTTTCCTGTATTGACTCACTGGTTATTGTGAAAATTCTTTTTTTATCGGACTCGAGCCAACAGTTTGTGCGTGGAAACCAAACAAACAACGTTGACTAACTTGCCTATAATAGTCTCTCTGCTGGGCAAAGGTTATCCGTTGAATTTGCAACTTTGTCTGTTCATAGCTTTCCGTCCAGTCGTATCGAAATAAATTAAATTAAATATAAAACAAAATACAGTTGAGTAGTGATAACTAGCCACTTTTATGAAAAAAACGAAAAACGAACATTCTAAATTTAAAATCCTAACGATATCCCCCTCGTAGTTCGATGGCGTTCGATTTTCGAACGCGTTCGGAAATAGCGCGCGACAGCTGAGAGACGAGATCGGACCGCCTCTTTTATTACCTCCTTGGTGTTTATGAGCACTTTATGAGTTTTTATAGTTTTTTTTTTCAATCCAACGAATGTCACTCGTTCTGATCACTTTCCTATTTATACGCATCCGCACATTTCGTTTGATTTAACGACGCCACGTTTCTCTCGATTGCGATATCAAGAATGTATTCCAATAAAAGTTTTTTATTGCTTAAGCTACACATTTTTATATTGCGAACTACTTGTACCCGCGGCCTTGCTTGCATGGTCTTAAGGTATCAAATTTCAAATTGTGAAGAAATTTTATCAATCTTGTAGTTATGGGTTTTTTTAAGTACAGTTTCAATGTAGTGAAATACATATATATCTTGTTACAGAGTATTACGACGATAATTGCTTTGTTTTGTCCTAAAGTGATAAATAAACAAACAGGCACTTGTGTTTTACACACTTCCGCTTTTAAAAAACCACGATGGTAATGATTCCAAATTTAAATTAGGACACAAAATCCCGATTAGGTCTTTGAGTCTTCGATAAGCGATATCCTTTTCAAACGATCACTTATCGAATGAATCTATCGACAACTCGAGTTTCGGATTACTCGTTCGCTATTCAAACTTTTGATTAAGCGAAAAAAGTAAAAATCGAATTAAGAACGGAAATCAACCGTCGCGGCCGTTTTGTTCGAAGTGTGAAAGGATCGATTTGTATATGCAAGGATGTGTAATACCAATTCTTTAATGCCGGTGGCGTGTTTTGGAACTAGATTTTTCTCGTACATTTTTTTAAGTATTGAAATACTAGCGCTGTTTTTAACGACTTCGATAACTTTGTGTAGTGAATAAAATAGTCTGGTACTTTAAGCTCTCACGGCCTTCAAAGGTGATTTTTAAACGAAAACCAATAATATATCATTTTATTGTTTTCCAAGCACTTAATGAAGTGAATTAGGTCTTCGGCTTCCCATTACTGAGTCGTTAAATGGCTGTAAAAGTTGTAAAACGCTTAATACGTACCTATTGATCAGAACTAAAGCTATTTTATGTAGTTTTTATTGTTATTTATTGAGGAGTAAAACGTTTTTATTTATGTCATCGGCTCATAAGGATCGCGGTCAGTTTGGTTAATAATTTTAACGATTTTCGAAGGATATTACAGTTTTATTCGTTTCGTTTAATAGATTATCATTAATATTAATGTAGTTTTATTTATACATTGTCTCGCCTCTTCGCAATGCATGCTTACATTGCCAGGCAAAGTGTTTAAACAAAATGCACCTGATAAATGTAGTTCTTGTTCATTAAGTATAATGAAAAGAGTCACCGTGTTTGTAAATTTGTACGAACAGTGACCCGTTTCCATTACTATATTTTTAGTGATCTGATTTATAATGGCGTAAGCGACTTTAATTCGGTACATTTCACAATTGTTTACTCTAAATGATAAACAAGTGGCGTTTACGCCCTTTTTCGACAAATAAAAGGATAACGTAAGTTTGTATTAATGAAGTACCGTTCAATTGAACATTTATGAAAGATAAAATAATTCAAATAACATTAAGTAATATTAATGTCGGTATTAAGTTTTAATGGCGCCCGCATTGAAGAGTTTAGTAATATTATTCAAGACGCATAAATCTTGTATTTTAGTGCGTTTGTTACACGGAAATTATTTTTCAAGGTTCGTAATGTATTGACTTTTGATGAAATAACTTCATATGCTTTGGTGGTATGTTTGAAACCAAATTACTTCTGCCTATAAATATAAATGTGTAACTACCACCAAATTTTTACCTTTGATTCTACGCTACAACTTGGTAAACTCTTGTTATAATGTACTATATAACGTACTTCTATATCCTAAACAATAACATCATAGACAGATACGATTTTCCAAATAAAAAATTAGAAACTTACGTCACTTCACTTCACACGTAGACACAAACGACAATTTATATTGAAAAAGAAAAAAAATCGACAACAGGCGAATATTCAAACTTCGAGCGAATTCCGAACAAAACGAGTGGCGGCGAACTCGTGAAAATTAATTATTAATTTGTTTCCATCGCCTCCCCTTAGACGCGTGCTTTTTTGTTTTCGCTCCAATGATGGCAAAGGCAATTTGTATCAATTGCATATTTTTCTCATTTACAATTTTCTGTCTGCCGCACCAACAAAACAAAAAGGTAAAAGGTAACATCGACGCCTTAGCGCACTTACGCCCTTTACCAATCAATCGTTATTTTTAAAACGGTGTGATAAAAGAAAAAGGCCATAAGTAGCGTTGTTGCTGTATCGTACATAAGTCTTTTAATGTCTGAAATTAAAATCAGTGTTCTATTAAATAGTCGTATCTGTATCTATAAGTCATAATACATACGCCTTTTAATGTCAAAAGCATCCAGCGAAACTCCACTCAATTTAGATCCCGTCGGGGTTTTAAAAACATCAAAAGGATCGGATAATAGTGTGAAAGGGAAACCAAGAGTTTTATTGACTCTGTGTGTGATCCGCTACAGGGTGTAACTCTATTTAGACTTTACTATCGCGACATAAAACGTGGAAAAACATTGTATGAAACTGATACGTCCTTTTGTTTTTTCTACTTCATGGTCACAATTAAGGCTTTGTTTTATTATTAGAGCTTCAAAGTAAACTTATTTAAAAAGGAAAAATATCGATGTAATTTCGAGTTCTAAAATCAAAACTAATTGAATGAACCCTTTAACAAAATGCTTTTACTCGCTCGGTAAGTTTAAGCACCCTGTATCGGGGGAAACGGGGGTGGATTGTAAAATTTATTACCGCGGACGGGTGTCAAAACTTGTCAATATATCGAGAGTTACCCCATCCTCCCCCAGAGTAATAAAGTAACATGTCTTACTTTGATCTTCCGATAACTGACACTTGAAAAACAGTCGCAGGAAGCGAATATCGAATTTGGAATCTTTTGTTTTTGTCACCAGCCAGCAAAGTTTTGTAAATGGAATCACGAGTTGTAACTTTAATGGCAGTTTGCAAAGGTCTTTTTTTAGTTTGTTTGAAAATTACTTCGTAATCAAAGTGATTTACCCAACTTTTGACGTATTACTCGATCATTCTTAATTCAAATAAATTAGAAAGCATATCTCTTTTATAACTTGCCAGTAATAAAACTTAATAAAATTGCAAAATTCTTAATTAACTTCTAATTTGACATTTAAATTAGGCATAGACAATAAAATGGCTTGGCAATTACACTTACGTAAAATCGAGGTAGTTAGTATAATCTGTGGTAAGTAATTCGTTACTTCTGATTACTGAATACTGTACAATACTACTTTGTGAGGTTTTTATAATAATTATGACGAAATCTTACCCGGTGGTCTACTAAATGTGTAAAAATAATTAATTAAAATAAATGAAAATAAGCGTTAATATAGTAAACTTCCAAAGTCTGTTGTATATCGCAAAGAAACTAAATATGTAACTGCTACGTTTTCCAATAAAATTAACTAGGTATATAAAAACCCGGCCAAGTACGAGTCGGACTCGCGCACGAAGGGTTCCGTACCATG
Source organism: Acleris literana (assembly GCA_946894065.1). NCBI lineage: Eukaryota > Metazoa > Arthropoda > Insecta > Lepidoptera > Tortricidae > Acleris > Acleris literana. The sequence goes on from OX335687.1 coordinate 4,737,790, forward strand.
ATCTATACAACATTAGACACTATACCAGTTGTCGTTATTAATATCGAGCAAAAAAACGGCAAAAAAATCACGTTTGTTGTATTGGAGCCCTACTTAAATATTTATTTTATTCTGTTTTTAGTATTTGTTATTATAGCGGAAATAGAAATACATCATCTGTGAAAATTCCAACTGTCTAGCTATCACGGTTCATGAGATAAAGCCTGGTGACAGACAGACAGAGACGGACAGTGGATTCTTAGTAATAGGGTCCCGTTTTTACCCTTTGGGTACGGAACCATAAAAAGTCAATCAATTATCATAACATTTTGCGTCAGTCAGTGGTTAGTTATACTACAGATAATAATGAATATCGTTAAATTTGTCATCCGTAAATGTTTTTTTTCTAGCAGGTCAGGTAAGCACGCGACACACGAATCTCTGCACGATTTAAAAACAACTATTATGTTTCATTTAATCAAATCAACGGTTTTGCATTTCAAAATGTTGACCGCTCAAAATTTGGACATAATCTTTAATCTGCCACGAGAATTTGACATTTTCTTAAAGTGTACGTTAGCACTTTCAAAAATTTCACTCCATAAACATGCAAAAAAAACCGGTATCCTTAATGCCAAAATACCAAAAACGAGCTACACTTTTATTTTAAATTGTTCAAAAAACGAAAGATAAGGTATTTTAATACTATCATTAAAGTCGGCGTTTTGAGCTCGGAACTCAGTTTTTAAAATTAATTACCGGCACATTATACGCATCTTTGCAAATGCCATGAAAATTAAAAACAAAACATTCCATCTTTGAAAAAGGTCGAACAATAAAATCAAACGGTTCCAATTTCAAGCCGACAAATTGCTCGACCACAAAGAAATCACGGGGAAGACGAAAAGTCGAAAAGCGGCAATGGGAAAGTTGGAACCACAGATCCCGTGTTTACAAGTATCTCCCCTCGCAGGTAAAGAGGTACTTAAGGTATTTTTTCGCAAACTGATCACGTCCGATGTCCCTAAGTGAGACGTCTTTCCCCCAACGATTCGCGCGCGAATTTTTATTGAACGTGCCTTATTGATTCTTACCGCGTTTAAAAAGGTTAATTAAACGGAGGTATTCGGGCTATTTGCCGATTGGAATTGCGCGTTCGAGATTTGAATTTTGTCATTTTTTTATTTGTTTTTGTTTTCGGCCAGCAATAGTGATGTTCGAATGTTTTGCCATACCTGAAAAGAACTTACCGATTTATCGACGATTGTTTTTAATGTCTACAAAATGTATTGTAATAATAAAGGTCTACAATGGTTTAAACACACAATATAATAGAATAACACGCGGTCCTATCGTGTTGGCCCACAACCTCAGCGCAGTTCATCCAATTGTTAGCCCATTGACAGATAATGCCGATCAATCTGTTTCGATTGAATAATCAATCGTTAGCCAATTGAACTCGATTTAGCGAGTCGACTCGTATAGCAAAACCAAAATAACAATACAAACGACAACACTCTTAACTGGATGACTATAAAGACTAATAACGATTGGTTTATTTGAGTTTATAGTCTTGTTGTTTTGGTTCGTTTATCCTGTGATGAAATATTAATAAAAAAATAGGGTCATGTGAGACGTTCCGATATCTTTAATAAGGACGAATAACATCGTACGTGTAGTTTACCCACAATAGACATGTCATGGTGTGCGTCCATAAAGCTCATTAGCTATAATTTAAGCCAAATAACTCCCTTGTAATATCATTGTTACAATAAAAGGTCACACCTGGACCTTTTCATAGCACAAATTGCCACTGTCTTTATTAAAGGAATTAAAAGTGACATTGGATGATGTATTGATCTATATTTTCAAACTAGCACTTTACACTATCTTTAATACATACGTCAAAAGAGCATAAACTGTAAGTGTCACTTACGACATTTTACGCTGGTAAAGCTGACCTAGAAATAAAAACTTTCGTAACGTATTCTTTGCTTTATTCCCGTCTCTAGAAATTTCGAAGTGTTAAGTTTCCTTCCGGTCTTAAGTTAATAATTTACTTTGAAACAAACGTTCATTTATGCAAGTAACTACACAGTTAAAGTTTTCATAGATTTGCTTAATATTTAAGTTACAATGTTGACCAGGTCCAGTTGAATTACCTGATCCACGGATCATCGGTTTAAACGGATACTTATATTCGAGTATTTTTTTATATACAGGGTGATTCATAAGTCGTGATCACAATGATCACCCCTGTGTTCTACCCACGAATATGAACAACTTTCACTATGGGACCAACTATGAAATCACTAAAAAAAATTAACTGTTTCATAGAAAAGTTCAATACGTACTCGACCAAAATGTATGAAGCAGCTGATTTTTTTTTCCTGATTTCATAGTTGGTCCCATAGTGAAAGTTGTTCATATTCGTGGGTAGAACACAGGGGTGATCATTGTGATCACGACTTATGAATCACCCTGTATAATATATATTTCTATATTTTTTACCCATAGTTAATGCATGTTTTAAAAAAAAAAATATGTTATTCAAAAGCAAAATCCGGAACGAATTATCAACTAAATTGTACTAAACACATTTTATGTCTTTTGTCAATAATCGTGAGACTATCGTAACTTTTCGGTGTAACGCTTTTAATTAAAAGCCATAAAAACATATCAAGTTCTTTAAGATCGATTTAACAAAATAGAGTCACCGATGAGCTCCTAAAATTTTACGGGCTATAAACCAGTGACTTATGCTTCCCAAAACCACTTGGCACGTACTCTAAAATTTAAACATAAAATTTTCGATATTACGACTTATAGTTCTATTTAACGATAAAACTAAATGACAGTTCTAACCAAATACTTTCGTTCGAAATTCGACTCAAACGAGAAAGGCCGAAAATAAAATTTGAAACGGGAACTTAAGGAGAAATTAAAAATTAAACGCTACATAAACAAGGGTGTATAAAATGTATAAAAAAGTTAAACGCCCTCAAATCAAACCGGTTTAAAAAGAAAACGTTCTGTATTTGAAATTCCTGCCAAGGACACGAGACCAGAGACAATGCTCGCGATGCACAGCTTTTTAATTGTCAAAATTGCGCGTCTGAGGCTTTGATCTCGCCGCCGCGAATTCCAACCGATTCGATTTTTCGATTCGATCGATATTCCCTGCGATTACGATTAATAGGAGTATTTGCGAGCTATTTCAATGGACTTTGATGTAACTAAAAAAGTCGATTATGTAGTTTGTTTAGTTGTCAAGTCAAGAATAAAACTACGTTGCTTAAGGCGATGAAGCCAACTATTAAATTGTTTTTTTTTGTTTTTTTTTCACGAATGTATTCAGAACTCCGTTACATAAAGTGCAAAGTAAAGATGATCTTGAGAAGCAGACCAAAATTACACCTTATTTCTTTAAATACAATGTACATTTTGCCGTACTGCCCGACGGCGAGCGTGCGCCGGCGCAGCGACCCTGACCCGCCGGAAGTGGGGATCGATCGTCTTGGACAATCAGCCATTGCAATCGAAACAGTAATCAACGAATCAACCTTAGTTGATTTTTCTTGATCATTTGAAGCTTTGAGCTTTTAATATTATTTGCAGCTTAACGGTATTGTAAAAGTTTTAGTTGGGTTTTTAATTATAGCTATTAATGGCACATAAACCACTAAAAGAGAGTAGATAATTTGAAGGAAATACAGGGTAAAGCAATTCAACAATATAGCGTACATTTTAATCTGTTATTTTTTTATTTTCCTTAATACCATAAATAATTCATTTGTTTTTAATCGCTTACCCTTAAATAAGACAATTAGTAATGTGCAAAGCGATACCGAAACCGGTTTTGCGAATGTACTACGCTTACTACGGGCCACAAAAACGCCATCTCGGGGCAGGCGACAAAAACTTAAGGGCGTTGGAACGGGTTCCTGTAAGTACAAGGTCGATGGGTACAAGAAAACAATAATAATCATATGCTTTATTTACTTATAAAGGGTATTCAATCTACTATAATACGTATATGTAACTACTTAATAAAAAAGTAAATAGCATTTTTCATGTTACGACGTCGAATATAATTGTATTAATGACGGTTTTACCATATCCTACGATATTAAAAAATAGAATAAATTAATCGAATTTTTAAAATAAAATAAACATAACGTATAATTACGCGATTTAATCGACTCCCGCGTTCCGCATTAATCGTCAATCGTAAACGTCATCCGCGATTAAAACTTGCAACCTTGCTGCGCCTGCGCTCCACAAAGGCTTAAAATCAACTGTCAATCACATCGGACACGGTCAATTTAATATAGGGTTGCCACTGTTCTGAGGCACTCTACAGTAAAATAAAAAATGCTTATTCGACACTAGGCTACCTAGACATGATGATAAATAATTTTATGAATATCTATTAGATAAGTTTGTGTCAGAAGCTTTCCAATTCGACAATGTCCGCATAGAAGTCGTTTATCGCAATTCCTCAGGAATCATCCAGTTTCCGGATTAAAAGTGCCTTTTGTCTGTCTCTGTTGAGACGTTAGCCGTGAAACGAAATAAACATACAAACACATTTTTTCATCTATAATATTACAAAGGATAAACGTGACAAAAACACCTCAATACTGTGCTCTTGATAATATTGATGATTTAAAGAAAGAGCACTTTTAAATGGGACAAGTAAAATAATCCATTTTAGACAAAAACTTTAAAAGTACCCCAACAACACACACCCACCAACCCTAATTCAACTTAGTAGTCGTTTTACAATCTGTGGTAGTTCACAAGGCATTTACCGCCGGTTTTTGTCCGAATACCGATAATCGTACGTGACGTTCCCACACTGGCCCGACGGACGGATTCCACATTCGAATTAGCGAATCACCTGTCTAATTAAAGGTTGCGATTTTTCGAAATCGGAATTCGATTCGAATGCATTTGAATGTTTAAATCGGACGCAAATAGACCCCCAATTGTCTCTTGTTCGTAAGATGTGTGTTATTATTTCCTGATATATGTAAATTTGTAAATATTAAAATCTTCTTCAAATCGATAACAAAAAAAACTTAAACCCAAATCCAGGCCCTTCTTTCACATTAAGAATGCCCTGCTAAGCTTTTTTACCCTTTTGAAGATTTCTTTTTAGATAAAAGCCACCCTCTTAAATCTCGACATTTAGCATAGCAAATAGCCAATCCTTACCCCAAATCGGATAGCCGTATCAAACATTCTTAAACTCGCATTACCATAACAAAACTGTCATTCATGAATCGACAATCTGACAAATACATTGTGCACACAAAAGTGCCTTTGGAATGTAAATTTGTCTGTTCGAATTTCGAATTCGTTTTTTCGCGCGAGCTTCCGCCTATTTTCCCGCTCACCGCTTCCGGGGTCGGTAACGTTCGGAAATCGAATGCCCCGATACGTTCGGCACCCTCGGTTTGCCACTTTATTCTGAGAAATATTGTCGATGGCAAATTATATTCAATTCTTTATTTTTTGAGCAAGGTTTTTGATAGTCACGTGAAAATAAAAAAAATAAACGTGTAACGTTTGAGTCACAATTAAGCTTAGTACCTTTTTAACTTTCAAAGTTGTTACGTAAACAATGCAATGGCACCGTTGTCAAAGGTTTCTTTTCTTTATAATATCTCACAACACAAAGTCTTGGGGTCACTTTTGACTGTAATAACAAGTATTTTAACAGTCTTGAATTCCGGATTGTGTCTCCTTATTTGGTTCTACCTTCTCTTTATTTCGTGTTCTAACTTATTCAACATTATCTCAATACATTAAGAATTAATGCTATCGAACCGTTAAACCTAACCGCGGCACTCGAACCTGTGTAACGACGGCCGAAACCGCAAACCTATTGTCAGTTGCCATCGACGGTTAGCGTTCGCTTAATCTACGGTTAGCTAAACGGCTAATCTAAGGACACAAAATGGTAAAAGCCCATAAGTATATTTTTTCATTTATTCTGCTAATAAAATGCGATGTGATGACTACAAGAAACAGACACGCAATAAAAATTACTTTTAGTAGAATTTTAATCAGGAGTACAAATGAGAAATGATTATAATTTGGCCTTTGTTTTTGAACACTAATTATACAATAAAACGTATTAATGATTATACAATTATAATAATCAATCACTTTTTGCGGGTGGTAGTACTCAGCATATTATAATTTAACTTGGTAACTGTTATACCGGATCTAAGGGAGTAATCGGTTCACCCAGTTTTTTTATGAAAAAACTGAATTAATTCAAAAGCAATTACTCGTAATCCCAACAGAAATAGAGAGCAGATGCGTCGTGTCTCTGTCGCGGGTTTGATTCCCGGCACCTGCTCGCCCATTAGTGGGACATCCGATATTGACGTAGAAACGCTCAATAACATTGGTGCCAAAAGTGTTTGGAAAAACTAAAACATGCTGTTTTTTATATAGAAAAGGGTCACTCTACGCTAAAAACAAGGCTATTTTTACGTAACAAACAAATATTTCAACAAATTACTAATCAACCTGTATCAAATTAAATTTCAACGTCACATCCCATTTAAAAACCAACTGTTACACTTTACCATACGTCTTAAAATTCAGAGAGCACACAGAACAAAGGGCGCATAGCAAAAGGGTGTAACTAAACAATAAAATACTTTCGGTCAGCCGCAACCCAATAAATACTTCATAGTATCGGTTTTAGGGTCTTGACCGTTCTGATCTCTGCCCTGAGGGTTTGAATATATTTGAACCCGTTTGTATTTTCTATTCGAATATTATGGGGGTTTGCTGCCAATTTGTAAGTTTAGTCTATTCATTGTGCTATATTTGTTTTTAATTACGTTTTACTACGTTGTAAGTTTTAGTTAATGGGTAATTAAAATAGGTATCAATCAATAGTTAATTATTATATAGGTTTTGCAATGCATGTTTTTAAAGTAGCCTTGATCTGTCTATATTAATTTATTGTAAACTCTTACACAATATTTAATAACATAAAAAAAACGAAACTGAATAAATGAAGTTTTGCACTACACGGTTGTTATTTCGTGTCCGGACAAAACTTTTTTAAACAACTCAAGCAAAGACAAGGAAGCGAAACTTCACAGACAGGCAACATAACGGAAAATAAACAAAAGCTAACTTCTGGAATACTTCAATCTCGTCTAATAGACACCGGATAACCGGGTAAAAGCGGATCGAACTGCTTTCATGTAGAATTTTGCAAGTCTGTTGTTCTGCGTGCTTTTATTTTGCCTTTGGGTTGGTTGCATAGTCTTTTTGTTTTGATGGTATTACGTTGTTGACCTAGACTTGATAATGCAGCCAGAATTAGCTTTTAGTTTTTTGGTAGATACACTATCTACTTCCTCAATACCTTCCTTTATCGTGCGTGTGTAAATAAACTCAAGTTTATTTTAATGTAGTGAGCAAAAAAAAGCATTAAAATAATCATTTTCTTTACTTTCATATAGAAAGTGCTTGACGGTTAAACAAAATAACTACTAAATTAATATCGGGATTTAAAAAAACGTTAAAAAACCACATTTCGCATTTTATCGTTTCATTAATAAACTTTTAAAGCCTGGCAGTTTGTCAAACTCCTTAATCGACCCGGGTGATCGTAAGACCCGGTCAAGAGGTGTTTTATAGGGATAATCCCGGATTACGTTGTACCACGCTCTATCGCGTTAACGAGGGTCAATAGTTCGCAGTTTCCGTTAACTGTCGGTTAGTTTGACCGACACTTGAGTTTGGACCGCAATTTGTTGGTTTAAGTTTTCCTTTTTTAATACAAAGGGTTCGATGTTAATGAGTCTACTAGTTTTATTTTGAAAATAAACAAAGAAAAAGGCAGATAGAGGCTATATATATATATATTGCCAAGAACCATGGTGAGAGTAAAACGGTGATTTTTTATTTTTATAAGTGGCATTATAATTGGACATGCCCCGTGCATGGGTCTATATTGACTGACATAATTCTTTTTAATCATAATGTGCTTTAGGTCATAATCATCGCAAGTCATAACGTGTTTTTTTAAAGAAACTGTTACTTTTTCAGTATTTTTATAAATCAAACCTAACCTATCCTAGCCTTGTGAAAAGTTTACAGTTTCAGCGATATAAAAAATTATGACTATCAAAAATTATGTCAACAATTAAATTATGACCAATAAAATTATGGGAAACTAAGGGCTCCCCCCGTGCATAAGTGCACTAGGGCGGCAACAGCTATAGAGGAATGGCACCGCATTACCGGGCTGGTCACTTGTGACAACAATTGACGACCACAACCACTCTGTAAAAAGTGCACCAACTAAGAAGAAGAATTAGACTTGAAAACTTTTGTATACTTCCGTTGTCATTGTGCTATGCTAAAATTTAAAATAAAGGTGAACCTAAAACAAACACAAAAAAACAAACATGAATGATTGTGTTTTTAGAATATTATTTCTACAACTCTTACTAATTTTTTTTACTTATTATCTCGTCTCAATGTAACTCAATACTTATTTACTTATCATCGTCTTGAAACACCCAATAAAACTAATAATCCTTCAAACAAATTCCATCGCTGCTATTGATTTCATTCATCGATCCCAATACAAAGAGAAAAACCAATTGAAAAGGTCACATACACTGGCTAATATTTCTAAAACGTGTTTAATGTAGTTGTAATAAGATCTAGATTACATTGGCTAGGAGTTAACACGTGCAATCTGTTTGTGAAAGGTTAGCGGATATTGCTTATTAATGTTATGGCTGAATCGGACTATTGGCAATAAAGATGATTGAAGCTGTGCTATACCGTATCAAGGTATTTTCTACCGTATTTGCTAAGTTTGTAAGTCTATTTTATCTTGGTTGTAATTTGTTATTTACGCCCTTTGAGTTAAACTTAGATGTAACGAAGTTGGCCTTTGCCCATGACTGGGATTATGAATTGGGACGTAATTGTTAATAAATATAAGTAAATAAATGCGCAGATACATTTTTGACGTTAAAATTAATACAAAATAGTATCCATAGATAAAAAATATAAGTTAAAAAAAGTGTGCATGGTCAAGTTAAAAACTCAGATTCAGATTCAGAACAATGTAGCAGTCAATCTCATGATTATTAAATACCCAGTAGCTAAGGAATCAACGACCCCACAACAGTCTACTAACTAATAAAACATTTATAAGTTACATTAACATTTTAACGTACGGACAAACGCCTGGTTACCCTTTACTACCTTATTGTCGTGAGTATGTTCTAATGTAAATATATGGCACCCAGATTTTTTTCATAAACAAACCGACACCATTAATACTGTATAACTAATTACCGTCAAGAAATATCCATATAATCATAACAAAAATAAATCTCCATACGAAAATCAAACAGCGTTCCACGATTGAGACGCCACATGTATCATATTTATGTTTTCAGAAGTTATTTCTATCTGAACAGGAATAACATTCGAACGCTACACAAATATTGCTTTGGATAAGAAAACATAATAAAAATTATAACTTACCGACTACGAGAAATAAATATTTATTTTTGGACTTACGCCGCTTTGCCTATGCACCTGCTTGGGATTCATTGACGTTCCAATTTCGAATTTGGTTTTACGAAATTCTAATGACATTTTTTAAAATTTAATTCGGTCGGTCAATATGAATTTTGAGTAACTGAAAATTTGCAATCTCGTTTATTATCAACAAATAAAACTAACCATAATTTTTAAAGAATTTTGTACGCAAGAACCACGATCATAAGAAAAAGACGACTGACCTATTTCTCAACGTCAAACGCTTTTGAACGTACTTTTAATATGAAACATAGAACGTTAAAGCTTTTTCTCATCATTATTTGATATAACATCATCGAACACGTTACGTGCCAGTAAAAGCGTGTATTTTATTACAAGATATCAAACTTGATAAGAAAATGCGCAGACATTCGAACAAAGAATCGCCTCGTATCTCGAGCTGCGCCGGTGAGCGAGACGCGCATACAGGAAAAATGCGCGAAAGAACGGGACAAAACCATCTCCGATAACACGTCAATACATTCCTTGTATTTTCCACACACCGATCTCGACCTTAACTTACTGTAAATAAGGTTTATTTTAGCTCACGTGAACTAATGGAAAACCGATACCACATCAATATGTTTTACGGCGCCGCGCTCCGAACGAATTTCTACTTTAGATGTTAAGTTTAAGGGCGATTTTTGAGGTTTCTTTAGGACTAAGAAGGCGTTCAACGACTTGCAAGATAGTGAGGCGTTCGGAACCGATCGAAAACCGATAAAGGTTATTGGAAAAACGTCTCTATTCTTTGGAGCGAAGGCTGCACGTCACAAGGCGTTCCCGGTAAGGACACGCCCATGTCTTATGTGGAAAAATAAGCTTTTCATAGCCATTTTCTCGAGACTAGAAAAGATTGGAACATTCGAGTTTGGAATCTGCTACTTTTTACGGGTTCGCAAGGAACTATTTTTATGCTTTGATTCTTACGTCTCATTTCTTTTTTCACAGGTACGTTAACGAGAATTGAAGATGCTGTGTCTTTTCGAGGTAATTCCCATTTTATTTCCTATATATATAACATTCATTTTCAACATCACTCTTATTCATATCACACCATAGTTTAAAACAAAAGCAAATTCTAATTTCAAAATTCGCACAAAGACGGTTGACGTCCAACACATTTTCGAATTCCGTTAATTCGTATTGAATTACCGGCCGTCAGTAAAAACAATTGGGATTCAAAAATCGAATCGCATTCAATTCCAGTTGGAACTACAATCGAAAAAATAAACCGGAGCAAATGAAGTGAAAGAGCTCGATTAACGATTTTTGAAAAAGGAACGTTCATTATTTAAAACAATACTCATTCACTCGGGGTTTTGAATATGGAATGTGACGGGGGGCTATTAACAGTTTTATTTTGGTGCTTTTCGGTTACCTTTTCGAAAAAGGGTCGAATTCGAACAAGTGTCAGGTTTGACAGTTGATTGTGAAATGTGAATATATTACACGGATCGGATTAGCCTCGGAAGGGCGGTAGACTGCCAGGTGGGTTTTTGGGTAAATATATTTAGAAACACAAATATTTACACAGTTTCTAGCCGGCTCTTCTTAGTGATACGTTTCCCAGAATCGGAGGTTGTTGTGTAACAGGCCCAAAATTGAAAAAAAGGATGCAGGAAGGCTCCTGCTTGTCTCTCATTTTCAAAAGTTTTCACGTTATAATAATTATGTTGGTAAACTGTAGGTTCCATTCACTATAACATTGACATTCTAAAAAAGCCATCTTAGATTAATAAAACATTTCTTTACCACATTACTTCACTCGATTAAACTCCTAAACCATGTCGAAATAAGTAATTTGTAACCAAACTTTATTTTCGTATCGACTCTCCTACAATCGAGCAATTTCGTCTTACAGTCGGCAAAAATCACATCCCAACTATTCTGGCCTTTATATTTTTAGTAATAAAGTCGTGTATTTGGGTATTTAGTTGCCCAGTGTACAGTGATTGATCCCACCGATACATCACTAAACGCGGTTTTCTATGAAAAATGATAATCGCCTTAAAAACTCATTAGTCGAGACAAAGGAACGCCGATTCGAGATTCGGCTTCGGTTTTTTTGTGGGTCATCAGTCCGACCAAATATTCGATGTAATTCGGTAAAAACTTATTTTGTTAGATTACGATTCGGTCCGCAATTGATTTGGTACGTCATTTCGGATTCCATGATGACATCATTATCAAGGGGCTTGAGACAATGACATCTGCAGTAATTATGTAAGAAATAATAATGGATATGTTGTCCATGGTATATTATGTCTGTACAATAAAACATAACCCTATCTTGGAGAATGATATGAAGAGAATAATCAATTAAAAACTACCAGTTCTTCTATAGTTATTTCTGTAAAAAGTTCACAATTCACAACCTTTATTTGCATCAATTTAACTATTTAGCAATGTAACACATTCACATTATATTACTGGTTTTACCCACCAGTAGAGTCGAGCAAGCTGAGATTTTTTATTTTACAAAAACGTTAGGCAATAAAAAGTATTGTGCATTCAAATTTCGAACCCTTTCATAGAACATTTAAATTAAAAACAATAATAAAATAAGAACACATGTCGGCATTCATTAAGATGACAGCGCAGGAAGCGCGGGGACAACCGCCTTGTTAATGATTCGTTAGAAAAAGAAAACGTTCTATATTTGAATAATGCGATCAGTGACGTGCATTGTTTGAATTCGATAATCGTAATCGACTTTCCATATATTACCGATTGATTTATTCATATTTTTTCACTAGCTACATCGTTCATATGACTTTTCACACTAAAAATAATTATTATGTTCTTCCAATGGTAAATCAGTTTAAAAAAAAACAGTTCAATAGATTTCAAGTACTTAATCTTACGGTCATAGCTTATGATTCTAAATCAAATTTAAAATGTTGATAACATATGTGCAAATGAAAAGTACCTACCTGACTTAACACAAAGGTACTTCTATTAACAAACAGACATCTTTATTCAGTCATATAGGTAAATTACATCAAGGAAGTGATCTTTGTGTGTTGTAGTGAACCTAACCCGACAATAGTTCAAATCAAAATGGACGCACAACTCATCACGGTGTTTGTGTGAGATCAAACGTCAGTTGGGATTGTCATCTATGCTTGCTCACACAATACACACACACACTCAACTGTAGAAGGAATCGTTATCAACTCAATGCCAGGCTCTTTAATTTCCATACTAAATCGACTCGACATCGCATTCTTAGCACTTAAACATCATAGATTTAAATCCTTTACAACCGTCGCGTCACAAACTGTCACCATTCAAATTAACCGCCACGAATATGGATCGTATTTGAATAAGTGTTGCATTAATATTCTTTTGTGATAATTTTTGAATTTGGAACGCCCACGCGCCATTGTCTTGCGAGTTATTGGCTCATTAGGCGACGCTTTGTCTCCTCACGATTTGAATTTTTGATTTTCGAATCGAACATATTGATTTGTTGCTGGCATACAAGAAACTGTAGAGATGTTTTTGAAAAAAAAACAAATCAGTTTTTTTTTATCCGTTACCTTTCCGAGTTCAAGAGCGACAGTTTATTCAAATTTAACAGTTTGATGTGAATCTTAACTTAAAGTTTCAAAAGCGTTTTTCGATTTACTACACTTTTTACTGTATATGTTCTTAATCAAACTGACAATAATATCTATAAACACGATCTCAACTTCCGTATTACTCACAATAACGTCTCGGAGCGAAATATTTGAACAATAAGCGTCGCCCACGTGTAGAGACAGATGTGCTCACAAATTACGTATGGTAATACGTCTTGTAATCCTTCCGCCGGACCTCCCTGTGTCTTGAATCGATCGATTATGAATGCGTTCGAATGTCACAGCACTAGTTTTACTTTTTATAGTTCTTAATTTAAATGTTGGGGGCCTATTCTGTGTTTGTTCCTATTGTTAGTAGAGTCGAATTACGTCGCTTGAATTTTAATGTCAAATTGAATATTTCAAAAGATTTGTCTTTATCAATTCAATTTCAATTCTTTATCAATTCTTACTTCTGATGTAGACTACAACAATAAAACAAACAAGTTTAACACGAATTTGTTGACTTCGAATCTTAAAGACTTTAATGAAATCTCTGATTATACTACCTAAACCTTTCTCCTTCCCTTAATTACTCAATCATCAATCTAACTTTTTCCATAAAAATTGAATCAAATTTACCAAAATGTACCTCCAAGCAACGCAAAAAACCGATAACATAATAACATAATAATAAAAAAACCGGTAACACTCATACCGGTACCAATAAGTACGCACAATTTAACTTTTTAACGTGTCGCCGATGGGGGCGTATTCTCGAAACTCATAAAGCATGATTACCGGCAATGTCGCCCGTCTCGCATTGGGGTGCTAATAAAAGTCGTCGAGATCAAATTGCGATTGCTTTTGACGAGTTTGTTAGGTTTTATTTCGATACTGCATATTAGAAAAAGAGTTGTTTGATCGTGTGCCTTCAAAGAGGAAGCTAAAACAAAACCATTTCATAAAGGCCTTATGAATGTTGCACGTTGGAAGCCTAGGTACAGTCGACGTCATAAATATGTTTACACTCTAGTACCTTGTCTATTTAACGTCATATTTTAACTGCCATATGAAATTGTCATAGCGGATAAAGTGACAAGGTACTAAAGTGTAAACATATCTTTGACATCGACTGTACAACATTTAGCTATTTACCCTTCCCGGTCATATCATGGATAAATTTGAAGGAATAATTATTAAAAAAATTGCCGCATGAGTATGTCAATGTCATCAGCAAGCTTTCATTTTATTTTGAGCAAATCTGTCCAGCCAGTCTGACTTTTTGACTTGGCAAGCGATGTCGGTTAGTTACATTAAGATGTGGTTTTTTTTGAGATTGAGGAGGACTTTTTTAAGGCTACGGTTTATCATTGTATGCTATTTACTAACGTAATTATTATGGAATACTTTTTCGAATTTCGAGTTATTCCAATGCGACATTCCAGCCAAGATCTAGTTAATTCTGCGACCACAATGCCAATGCCATGGCCAATGGCCAGTACTATATCTCTTCGGACCTACCACATAGCCTATATCAATTTTAGCCACAGTACTACGCTTAATAATGAATAATAACTATGTGAAACCACCGAACGTCCTTTTGACATAACAGTCACTAACCCCAACGTATCATTATCTTCGTACACAGCACTTTCCGTGATTATAGTGCCCTATTATACACTATCGCTAATTTCCGTTCAATACAATGTCGACACGAATATTATCAATAGAAACGTTGCGATATTTTGTATGAAATTAGAATCAGTGCCGTATCCGCTTCCGTTCGATATTCGACGTTTGAATTAGGAACGCATTCGGAATTTGTTTTAAATAAAATGTTCAATATTTTTGTTGCTTATTGATAACGTACAAAAAAGTACCGTTGCAATTTAATCTTTAACGGGAGACGTTATGACCCTTTTCACAATAACGTCTTATTTCAGTTTTGTCGCATATCATTTGCAGCGATTTATTCCAAATCTTTAAATATATGAATTAAGAATTTTACGAACCATACGAATTTTAAATTCCGAGCGGGCCTTTTAAAAAAATATATACAGAGTTCGTATATTAAAAAGAAACTATTATTTTTAATATCCCACAGACACCTGAGCAATTTTTTAAAGACAGGGAGGCAATAACCATTAAACGAGGCGTTCCAAAAGTTTTCTTTTCAATAACGCGTCTGATATTCAAATTAAGGAGGAATCCTCGGCTATATATCATCGGAGCTAATCAGATTTTTTTTCGTACATTTCCTAAATGTTTTCGGGGATTAAATACGTTGGGGGGATAATTTAGTAGTTATTGCCATTTTTTTCCGTATAAATTTATCTCTTTGTAATAAAAATGGCTAAGTAATTAGTTGTTTTCAAATAACATTAATTCAAAATCGTTTCAAAGATATAAAGACTCATTCATGTGGGGAAAAAAACGTAACTTAAAAAGCAACTCCTACCAACATGAAAAAATAAAAGCACTTTGCCCAAAAAACATTAAACCACACACGTTCCAATTTTAAAGTACATTCGAAATTTCGATTTTAGAACTTCATTCAAAATTTACGAAGTCAATATATCAGGGGTTATTCTGGTGCGGGACGGAACTCTCAATACACCGAGGCGTCGTAAAAAATAATTCAAATCGCTCTTACAGTCGCGATAGGCGGGACATTTGCATACTAAAGTAATGCAAAAATCTATGCGACGCATTTGGGTACGTTCCCGTTGTTATACGGGAATAACGGGCGACTGGGAGTGATGAGACGAAAAATATAAAACACTAAAGGGTGTTTTTTAAAGAGTGGTTTTCATATTTTCTTATAGTTCGACTTAAAACAAGTAAACGTATTTTTTAGGAAATATTAAAAGCTTTGCTCCTCATTAAAAATTAACCTATTTTGCACGTCTAGAACTTATAAACTAAAGCTTAGGTACACTAAAGATAAAATATTTTCTTAACTATCAATGAAATCGCTATCCGGATTGTTTTATTGCCAAACGTCATTTTAATGGTTTAGGTGCAACGTGTACAAGAAAAATATCGTTACCGTCATCTTCACACCCCGCTACACTCGTTTAATCGATAATGGAAACGCGCACTAATATTAGGAGCCCCGCGCAAAGAAATTTTATGTGTTATTTTTTTCTTGTTTTGAAATATGCGCGCCGTTGCGATATTTATGGGCACCATAGAGGTTATATTTCGCAGTAATGAGGTTTCGTTCGGAAAGGCAATTTAAATGTGCGTAGATTGAGACTTTGGGGTGCACTTTGCGATCTTGAGGCATTTTCGATCGCGTAAGGACGATTAAATTTCGGTTGGAAATGAGGCAGAAACGATTTAGGTGTCGTATTATGGCAGTATAAGAGTTACTTTTCAAAAATCATGAGAGTGTCTCTAAATATGTTTTAAAAAACGATTAATACACTTGTAATCGCTTACTGAAAATATCTTATTTTAACAATACGGGATATTATTTTAATTTAAATAAATCTACTCCCGACTTCATAACACCATTCATACTAATACCCGCAATGATTATAGGTAAGTCAACAAAAAAAAATTGTTAACGATTCGCAGTCCCGATTCAGATAACACTTAGTCATATAACAGCCACATCAATGGCCATTATATCGCCATTATACAGCCGGAAGCGTATAGTTAGCGATTTCCGCCACAAAAATAAAAACAATTAACTGACCGATCGAGTTAGCACCTTTTGTACAGGATGTCATAATTACTCTGTTTTTTCAATATATATCTGTACACACTTCATACTTTTAACATGTAAAAAAACGCTAGTAAATATTATTTCTTAAACCATGGCCAAAAAGGTTTCAAGATCACACAATTATTTTTTTACTTTAGTAAACCCATGGGCGAGAAATTTGAACCTGCGAACTTCTGCTTGACTCCTACCACTAAGAAACTACAGCACTTAAAAACCCGTTTTAAATCCTAAAGGCAATATCCATTAATATTATCATGAAATCATTGAAATTAAACTTCGTACGCGCTTTTTATTATTCAGTTTTAAAAAGATATGTATCGCGAATAAACCGCAGTCACACGATAGAATCGTCGACTTCGAAATTCCAACAGTGAACACGTATCTTAATAATTAAAAGTAATAGTTTACACGTGCGAATACAGGGAGATGTCAACTCTTTATGGAAGGAGTTAAGGTTGAATATAGAATTGCCGTGGTGTAGTTGCGATTGGTCAAATTAATTTTAAATTTAGAATTCCCGGATAAGCGAGTCACACGTTTGTCGTGTCATAAAAATTTGGTTCATTTTGTGTAAATTAGTATGATTTCATTAATATTTCTCGATATTTGTAGAATTTAATAAGCGTAGTATTAAAAAGTTAACGAAAGTGATTCACAGCTCTTTCTGTCCTTTAGATAAAAAGCAATTTCTTCGAGCCCTGTTTTATTTTGCAAAAAATATATGACTATTTTTTTACAGCTCTAACATAGAATAAATGATACGAACTCGTTCTAATCTTATTTGACTCCACCGATTTTGATAAAACTTAGCTGAAAAGCACGTCCGGGATATTGCACTGCTACGGCACTATTTTTTTTATTAAATAAATCGTCTACCCTTTAAAATTGATTATTACTTTACTAAGGTACGCCATAAAATTTTACTCATTTAATTAATATAGTTAAACTATTAAATAGACCAAACCCCCTATATAATGGTAACCCCTCCTTTCATGCCTGATATCTCCTAACCGGCCGAACCGATTTTCACGAAATCTGGCGAAAAACAATCCCGATTAAGTTTGGCAGCTATGATTCCAAAGACAGACACACAGATACACTCGCACATAAACAGATACACAATCTATACGTGTAATACCCGCTTTTTTGTCGGTGGTTAGTAAATGTATGTGAACTTTAGTACCTATTGGGGTCCATTGGTGAATTGAATACAATTAATACAGTTAACTTTACTTATATTTTCTATTCTTTTAACCAGTGAATGCTTCGAATGTAAAAGTCTAAGCATTAAACGTTATAAGCCTCGCTCGGTTACCCACATACTAATTCGTACAACATTCGCTACCAGCCCTAACGTTTTCCATACAAACATGACCCCAAATAGCACTCCTGGCACTCTTAGCCAACATTATCAACAATAATCCCAAATTTTAATCATCAGTATTATTCTGTCAAAACGGTACTCGTCCGTTGAACTCGTCACGGTACACTTAGCCGGGTATTTAATTAATATAAATAAATTACGAATAAAGCATTTTTATAAGCTCATTATCAGATTTCAAATCTAGCACGACTGTACATTGAAACTGATACGATTCAAATTTCGACTCCATCTGATAGTAATTATAGTCTATTTTCATTTGTTAATGTTTCTCATCACTATCAAACCTTACTTGAAATGCTAACAATCAAATTTGAACTCTACATTTAGGCTGTTAAAGTTCATTTTACGTTGTCAGTAGTTTTCACCAGATATATACAGTGTGTTTAAATATGTCGGTGAATTTTTAAATTTTATCTACCGTGTCCATTTATTTTGGGTATTTTCCACGGTCCGCTGGCGCCGTTTCGGCGATATAGTTAAACTCAAGTAATTGTACGATGTGTAATCAATTAAAGAACGTCCGGTTTCTCTTTACACATTAATTAAACCCACGTAGAAATTAGTGATAGTGTGTTCGGGTATCACCGTTTATAATCTGTAGCTTAGGAATCGATTCAGCATCAGATTTTTCGAATGTAGGTTAGGTATATGCGGTGTCAAATTTCTGAACCCAAAATATGTTCTAGATCGCGGCTTAGTCTAGGTATCTTAAGATTACATTAGAAAACCCTGAAAAACGATTTTACACGTATTCTTCCCAATTTGTATTATTAATGAAATGTAACTTTTATGATTATTATTATTTATACAGCTGTCTCAAGATTAAGAAGCAATATAAATAATATTAAAACGCAATGAACCGTGATGCATAAAATCAACCTTGGACCCCGTTCTCACCCGACCAGTTCAAACGTAATTATCATGCAAATAATTACCCATCAATCCATCGGTACCCACCCTTAAATAGCCCAATAAATTAAAAAGAAAAAATGGAACGCATTTAAAATAAACCAGTTTACGATCTGATCGAATTCCAAATTCGAATCTTAACCCCTCAATTGTTCTATGATTTATGCCCGATGCATACGTAAGTGACATTGTAAATGTGTTTTTTTAATAATTATTTAACATTATTTCGTACCGGTTCTGTACTTAATATGCGAATAATAATTAGTTTCCTTCTTGAGGGCATTCTCACGGCAGGGGTTGATTGATCGGACGGGGTAGCAATTAAGTATTCCATATTTAAAATTTGAACAAATTTTCCGTTACAATTTCTACTAAAAACTACCATTCGGAAGAAAATTTTACCATCAAAAAGAAGGTCACATAACAGTGATACCATTTTAAATAGTAATGCTAGTATATTATCAATAATAATACTTGAATTTTTGAGTCCTTAAGAACTTTATCCTTTGAATATCAAAGCATAATTTATCATACATACTTTACAACACAAATGCAACAATAACAAATTTCGCATTGCTTAGACATTAATGCATGCCCATGTTTCCTAACAGATTAAAAAAAATCTATTTCCGAATTCAAATCAATACGCCGTTGACATCTGCCTTGTGACCCTAATCCTATCTTGAAGAAAACCAAATGTACAAAACCAGAACGCACTGTACCAATCAAAAGTGTATAACAGGTTTGAACTTTATTTGAAGACTGTTAAGGTTTGATTTCTCTGGTTGGCTTTTAGCAATTTCTATCTTTTCGCCCCTGCATCCTTCAAATGAATCCTTTAAATTTGGAACACAATAGCGCATCGCATTTACTAAACCTGTTTCACGAATTGATAGCCGATTTCGATTTTAAATATCGAATGCAGATTTGCATAGGCTTTCTTGGGATGCAAATGAGTACGAGTAGTATGGGAATTTAGTATGGGAGCGTGTGTATGGTAATATGAGATAAGGAGGCGAGATGCGAGTTGGTTATCTGCCGGTTAGTTGGGCGCGCGCTTTTGACGCGACAACGTCACGCGCAAAATAAAAAAGTAAGTGTTCGAAATTCGAACGCTGAGAATTGGATAGAACTATTTTTTTTATATAGATTTTTGTTTCGGATTCTGATTTTTTAGTCTTAATTTAGGTTTAATTTTAATGTTTAGGTTATAAGTGATTTGTTTATTTTAAGTGACTTTTTAAGTGTTCCGATGGACGTGTTAGTTTCTAATTTTATGATTTATACAAATATTATGAAAATAAGGAATTTTTACTTGGAGGTGAGTATAGTGTGCCGTTTTTTTTTTTCGTAGCACGTTACAAGTGCTACGGCGCTACGCTTTTCAGAAATGTGAAGATTTATTTTTTTGTAATATGACGTGCAATTAAAAATATATTTTACAATCATTGAAAATAATAGTTATTAAAAAAGACTTAAATAAAATATTTACTAAAACACCTTTACTTAATTTCGTCATCAACCCCAAACTCATAACAAGGCATTACATTCTATAACCTACGCCTTTTTCCAATTTACGAAAAAGAAAACATGAAGATAAAATCGTGTGATGAAAAGGCTTGGTTCCTCCGTGCCCCCGCGCTTGTCCCCCCTAGCTAATTACGAGTTCAAATTAGCGACATCTTTGCCCTATGCGGGCGGCGCCTTTTTTACTATACGTGTTTATCTTGTGTTTATATCGGTTGGACGTGAGCGTGTGGTTTAGAAGGAAAATAATGAATTAGACTTTGTTTTGTTGCATTATGATAACTAACTTTTGTACCGCGATCATTGATTTTTAAGCCTTTTGTAGCTTCTCTTGTATGTCCTGGAATTTTGCAAGTCGGTTTTGAACCAGTCCCCCCGGAATGGGCTGAAATTTGGAATACATGTAGAAACCCGATGACAATGCAATATTATGATACCATCGAGCTGATCTGGTGATGGAATCGGAAGGTGACGACGGGATCTTTGCTGTGCTTAATATGTAGGTACCTACCCGCCAAGTTGGGGCTCGCTAGTTTCGTCTTGATAAGCAGATGATGTCTGAGCGGAAAAAAGTGTAGTCAGCAACAATAGCTTGTGCCGAAAGTACTTTTTTTGACAGAAACTTTTACTGGATAAATTGTGGCCTATGTAATTTACCTAGAATGGGGTCCTAAGTTTACATACAAACAATTTTAAACACTATTTATAATATTAGTGTAGGTCTGTAGATTATGCCATATAGTATAAAATCCACGGAATATACAGGATAACATTTCAATAATTTGTTTGTGTAGCATTTATTTAATAGTTAAAAAAATCGTTATAGCCCAATTTTTAACGACAAAATACAACAAGGTACTGAAAAAGAAAGCATCGACTCTTCTGTTTTGGACAGAAATAAAACAACCGGCCAACTATATTCCATTTTTTTTAACTCCAAATCAAATAGATACCTTAATCAAAGCCCTTAACTGCCACCAACCAGAAGTTATATATAATTTAACCACGCCAGTCGTGTCGCCGGCAAAAATGTATCAAGGCTCAGTTATGACCATCTACCAACCAAAGCATTGACACATTCACAACCAAAAACTCCAAAAGGAGTCAATTTTATCTGCATACCCTGAAACCTAGCCCTGAACTCACTAAAAAACGCGTCCCAGTTTACGAACGCACGCATTAAAATTGATCAACACATAACGTCGTTATCCTTCGACCCTTCTCAGCGGTCATTCGACAGCGGACCTTTCCAAATTCCCCCCTACCCACTTTTTACGTCAATGTTTTTCTATAGGCGCACACAAGTACACGAATAAGTGAATGATGGGGATATCACAACATCTCCCTTATCAGGGCCCAAGTTTTTAGCGCGAGGGATTAGCTGGAACATGACGAGTCTTTTAGGCAAAAGGGATGGGTGCCGTGCGGAGCGGACCCATTGTTTTGGTTTTATTTGAACTTAGAAGGTAGGTATAGGTTTTTATTATGTACAAACTGATTAATCACATGTAGATAAGGTCTTAAATGGCGCGTTTTGAAAGAGACTAGGTGATGTAGATACGGCCTTATGTAATTTGCAAGGTTTTCACATGAATGTTTCTTTTAACGTAAGTAATTAAGAATTTAATTCAGACTTCGGAATCATTGTAAAATGATGCATTTAGCTCGAAAAAGGTGGAGGATCTCAATTCGTCTGTAATTTTTGTGTGAAAGTTAATTTCACAGCCAATAATGTCAATCGATTTTAATGCTTATTTTTTTTAATAAGTAGTATCTCTTACGTTACGTCTTATTTTAATTTCGCCAAGATCTGTTCACTGTTCTTGTTATGAGTGGAAAGTCTCAGAACTCCTTAATAATTTGGAGTCGTTTCATTGTTTTTTAAACAAATCTATACATCAACTCCATATTCCTCATACATGATATATTCATCACATTTCCATACCCAAGCTAATTAAAACACAAAAACAATTCTATTTAATTCTGAACTCGAAACTTTTTTCCACCCATATTAATTCCATCATATTGACGCCCCCCCGGGGGAAGGGGTGGAAGGGGGGTGAGATAACGGGAGACATAAAACGTAGATCGCTAATTCATCATAAGTTAAAGGGGTTTTTACACACGTACCCCATTTTAAAAGTCGTATATCCATAGCTTCTAAAGGGACATACGCCTTTTTAGATAACTGGGTTTTTAAAGGCTTTTACAAAGGAGCGAGATATTACGATATTAATTAACTCTGAATTTCACGTTTGCTTTAAAAGGCTTAGGTTATCGGGATTTTCGGAATTTCAGGTTACCTTTGAAGATTTTTTTATTGGTTAAGCGCTTTTCGTGCTAAGATACGGCAAAAAGAAAGCTAAGTCAATGCGATAGCGAATTTTATGTACCTGTATCAATTCCTTTGCGTTGCGACTACCGAGTTGCACGTTGAAAAAATTAAGTGCTGTAGAAATCTGTCAAAATGTCTACAGTCTATGAGCACTTGGAAGATACGTCGGTTTGTACTTCTCTCTCACTTGCTTTTAATAAGAGCATATACGAGCGAGTGAGAGACCAGTACAAAACCATAGGTTGACGTGTGTTTCCGTGTATCTGTCTGTGCCATCGTAGCTCCCAAACGGTTGAACTGAAAAACTTTTACTATGTATAGTTGTATTTTTTTATTTTATTTAATAGTAATTGATTTAATTAGACATTTACTGTCCTCCTGGTAGGTATTAAAAAGATAAAGGTCTTTAATAAACTTGAAAGATCGATCTTTTCATAAATTACACAATTTAACCTAGGAACCACTACAACACCTATACTCAAATCTTATACCACTATTCACACTTATAATCGAATTTAAAATCGTTCTTTGACAAAACTGACCGTAGCGTAAGTCTTTCCAATACTGAACCAATTGATCTATCCCACCGCTGGGCAAAGGGAAGACTTAATTAACAAAGACAGCGAATTAGAAACGTTTGGTGATGTGATTAAAAAGGGTTGCTCGTTACAAGTTTTTCCCTTCGAGGGGCCAAATTGATTTAGCTCGGGGATGTGTGACTTCTACTTAAGCACGTTTAAGGTTTTTTAAAGGTATTGTCAACAGCCTTATTCCCACTTATACTCTTTATTTCATTTAAATGGTGACCAATAATTGTGTTCTTTGTAACTTAAGTAAATATATTTAATGCAAAGAAACCAAAACTGTATGATCTGAGAGAATGTAAATTATGTGTAACCGGATCGACTTATTCCCCTACTTATAAGGGTTATAAAGGTCATATAGCAGCTCCAATTGTATTACTTGACCTGTCAATTTCAAGATCGTGGTCATAGCGTACGCGCTAAAGCGCACCCTCTTTACAGCTTTTATACAACTTTTAAATAACAACTCGTAATAAGATCAATATTAACGTCAATTTAAATAGGGTTCGATGGGATTACCAAAGGTTCAAGTTAAATGAGTTAATCGCTATTCCGATAAATACTTGGATCTTAACTTTTAAACGATTTAAGGAGTTAAAGTTACGCTGTCGAACTGACGCGTATTTATATTGAAAAGTATTTGTATATATTTTAAATTGAAAACTATATAATAAATGACAATTTAACGTCTCTTTTAAACGACAATTAGTTTCACTACTACTTACTTAATCTAGATTTTTACCTACAAGATATTATGTAGTGATATAAAAGTTACGATTGAAGCTTATATCCCACTATTTACCGAATTTTGGTCGTTTTCATCGAAATAAATAGAAGTAGAAATACATTTACTGCCACACAAAAAATAGTACACAAAACAAAAACATGCAGCTCTTAACGTAACTAATAGATAAACCCCCTTACTAATAAACGTTGAGTAACGGTAATATAGCTATACAATGCTTTGTCCTTATCTGTCAAATTCAAATGTCACAATGACAGATAAGGACAAAACATTGTATAGCTATACCACCGTTACTCAACGTTTATTAGTAAGGGGGTTAGAGTATACCTAGTATGAAATATAGCTAACACAGAACAAAAAAGAAAATATGTAGCAAAGGATCGAACTCAGCGTTTGCTATAGGCGCGCTCCGGCGAGATCGCACTCTGACAGCGCTGGTTTTCAGTCCGTCCATCATACCGTGCAAACTTACTATCTAGCGGTGCTTAATAACAAATAACATTACTTAACAGCTGAGCTGTGTGGTTGCCGGCTTAGAATAGTACCACTCCATGCCTTCCCGTGGATGTCGTAAGAGTCGACTAAGGGAATAAAGGCTTGTAGTACTGTTAGGCGATGGGCTTGCAACCTGTCACGACCCTAGCAAAATGTGGTTACAGAATTATCAACAAGCTTTTAGAGTTGTTGGCAATTCTGTAGCTCTGCCTACCCCAAACTGGGAATAAGGGCGTGAGTTTATGTATGTATGTATGTA
Source organism: Acleris literana (assembly GCA_946894065.1). Taxonomy (NCBI): domain Eukaryota; kingdom Metazoa; phylum Arthropoda; class Insecta; order Lepidoptera; family Tortricidae; genus Acleris; species Acleris literana. The sequence continues at coordinate 4,762,915 of OX335687.1, forward strand.
TTACTTAACAAATTAGACTTTTGTCAGTTTAAACGTATAAAAAGGTAACATAACAAGGCACAAAGTGACAAAGTATTGTTACCGTTTGCCGACCGCATGAAATAAAAAAATATGCGCAGTGAGTCGAAACGCAATCTATTTGTGTAAATTTCATTCCAATTAGACTTCGGTATAAGACACATTTAGAGATCAACCAATAAGACCAATAGGATTCTAATTCAAACACTAACCAATTAAAAATGACCCCTAGCTCCATTTATATTTAACCGACTCAAGTCCTTCTTAAACTGGTTTTTGTTACATTCTGAACTAATTAAGTGCGTCGATCTCTGTAAATGAGGTGTGAACCGATGACATTCTAATTACAAGAGACAAAGGTCGTAAGTTAAAATAAATACCATCGCAATTTGAGTTTTAAGGAGTGGTACCAACGTTTGGTTTACATTGGATTATATTGAGGTATGTGATTTTTAGTTTCGTTTACCTAGTCTTTTGAAGTTGTAGTTTCTTGTTGAAGTTCGATAATTAGGGCTTTTTTTAGAACAAAGGCGAATAATTTGGTGATCTGTTTCATGGAACGTAAATCAAATATACATAGTAGCGATACATTTAGAATGAATTGGATATAGCGTGTAAAATCCAATACAATCTATATTAGATAGTTATTTGTAACATACTAACTGCACCGCGCATGCGTTGCAATGCCACGTAAAGTAAAAAAGTGTCAATTATCATAGATTTTGTGATCGAGGAATCTCACAAAATTTTCATCACAATCGGATCAATGTTTCATATACACATAGAGGACAAACATAAAGACATTCTCCTTTATTTATATCGTTCAAAAAATACAGAACGCAAATGTAAAATAAATTTAAATTGACACATGACAATTAGCTTATACGCTGAATTAACTAGGCTAACTTTTTTCGAAAATAACTTTAAAAAAAGGAAATTTTCAAAACCCGACTATGCTAACCAACGTTAAATCGTTATAAATCCTAAATGATCATTCAAAATGAAAAATGATGAAGTAAACCTAAAGATTATTTTTAAATCCCTATTCAATGATTGTCATACTTGGTCGACTTTTTTTTTTTTTTTTTTTGCACATTATTGTGTCTGGTTGCCGCCATATTGAATTTTGATTACTGTCATATCTTCAGTGACACTCACCAGATTAAGACAAATCGATTGACATAAGAATCATCAAAATCGGACAACGGGTTCAGTTTTTATAGTGACACAAAGGAACAAGCATTCATATATAGGCTGTGAAACACATTACCCTCCTCCTTCGGCAGTCGGGTAAAAAAAAACAATTTCCGAGTGATCGTCAACGAAGTGGAACGTCAAGCAAATTTAATTCTACGCGCACGAAATTACGAGCAAAAGCTAGCAAAGAAATAAAAGTTTACAAGATTTCAATATCTATGGCTCAGCAACTAAACCGTTTCACGCAGACACAAGTATAGATAATAACCAATTAGCCGTAATTATAAATTAACGGCGAACTAAAAGTCGGGGCAAATATTTCCTAAGCGGGGGACAAGTTCGCGAAACTTCGTAAAACTTCGCACAACTTCGGCAAAACTCGATGAGCTACAAATAGGCATCGGAATTAAGTTCAGTTTACAGTACGCCTTTTAATTATTTCTTCGGGGGTTCTCCAGGTGTATTCTAAACGCTTTTAGCTAACTTCGCTTGCTCTCTCGTACTCACTCTAAAGCGTTTAACGAACTGTGAGAAGAGGATAGAACTTACGTATTTACGAAGTTCGATTTTGGTAATAGACCCCAGGTGTGTCGATCGGCCCTTTTCAGTTCACTTTCGATTTGTATTCGAATTTTACGAAGTACGTATCATAATTGCGTTAGTCTCGGATTGCTCTTAAATATACGATGTTTAGTAACTGGAAACGCTTTTGCTATTTCTTTTATTTGATATTACTTGATACTTGATTGAAATATTTAACACAACAACGTAAACACACTTATTAAAATAATAAAACAACTATGTTGTTATCGTATCACAGAATTACCTAGTTTTACTAAAGACAAAAAGTAAGTACATCAGAATTTAAAAAAACAGCAATTAATATCAAAACAGCGTAACCGCCATCCATTGCCAGGTCTTCATACTTCAACAGCCACAAATGAGTAATTATGACTAAACAAAAACTCATCGAAACCCGATCGCCGCTCTTTCGAAATTCGAATTTGGAACAAAGATGGCACCGTTCCAAGCCGTCAGAAGAGCTGTCAGCGAATGAATGAAACGTTCATTCACTGAGCGAACGAGAGTGAGTCGTTCAGGCGATCAATCGCGTACGCATCATTTGACGCATCTGTGGATGGCTATCTACGCATATGTCAAGTGTTCTAATTTTGAATTGCAAATGGTCAAATACATGGCGGAATCAATGACATAGAGTAATGTCATGCCGAATATGTTTTTCGTACAAGATGATAATGATTTTTGATATTTGTAGTTAGAACTCAAGAGCAAGTACGACACAAATTTGTGTGGCTGAATTGCTTTAAATAACGAATCAAATTAAAAAAATACTTATTAAGAAAAATATGGCATTAACCTTTTTTATTTTGAACCCAGCTCAAATAAATGAAAAAAATAGGACAAAATATGCGTTCAAAGTGTGAACATAATTTGTACTTTCACACGCTTTAATAATGTTTAAGTGAACAGTCTAAACGCAAAATGAGATTACTCTATAGCACTTAAAGGGGGACGTTATTGGCAACTACCGATGCTTTTATCTCAGCCATTCGCTTAATAAATACCTCTATACGACTTATATACAACCTTTATACAGGTGTAGGTGGTATATGTGCATTCTTGTTTTTATGTCATAGATAATTAATTTTTGTGTCAAGTGGGATCTGAGACCCATTGACATTTGCATTTTCAAGACTGCAATATTTTCATTGCATAGATGCATTGACAACATGGAATGCCTCTATGCTATTAATTTCACCTATTGTCTTATCCCCATACCGAAACACAACAATGCCAACACTACTGCGTGGTGGCAGGTCAAAGGATAAGATGGTGGTACCGATCCGGACGGACCCTGCACAAGGCCCTACCAAAATTAATTTCTCGCAGTAAAACCACATTGCATAAATAAATATACTTTCAAGTTGAATAGAAGTGCTAAGACATTTTAAAAGGTGTTTTCTTGGCATTTAAAGTCAAAACTGTATCTTATTAGCACCAATTCACACCTTTAGTTTTTGATGCGGCAGACAGGTAGGCAGACCTTTTTGTAACGTTTTACAATGTTTTCGTTTTGAACCATTTTTGTACGTTTTTGACGTTCACTAACTTTTCCCGCGTTATTTAGTTCCTTTAAACTTTGTAAGTAGTAAGTACGTTTATATAAACAATCCCAACCGCGTTGACTTTTATTTAGCTCTTATAAAGGTGATTCAGGACAGTTGTAACGACTTAGATGAATCAGAGAATTGTTTTCTTATTTACAACCATGAGAATATTTAAATCAAAGGTGTGAAATTATAATCACAATTTGATCGCATGCTTTCTAACATACAAATCGCAAAACGCACTAAGTTAACAAAACTATCCTAAGCCATTTCAAATCCTATACACTCGTTATAAAATCGAAATTTGTAACTTTCGAAGTTCAAGTAAAATTAGCATTTCCTTATTTAGGGGCCAATCCGAGACTGTGATTACGACTTAAAGCTTCGTTTAGACAATATTTAACCAGCTCATTTAGATCTGTATCAGTTCACATCCATTGTTCGGGCTTACAGTTAGTTCAACGTCAGATGGACTGATCTAGGGTAGGTGTAAGGTAATTTGCCTTGTAGAAGTTGCTTAACAATCTATACAAACTTTATACGACAAGTGTGAGGAATTCTTAAGTTTTTTTTATTTTTTGATGACCTTAATAAAACCAGAGAAATACCCAAGCTGTGAAACTTCAGTGCAATTGCGACGTAAACATAGTATTTAATGCATAAATTATACAGACGTTATAGCTCTAATAAGCCTATATTTACACCACAATAAAACAAACATAACGAATCAAAACAAGTCACATGAAACTTTACACGAGCGCTAAACAATTCTAAATTCAAACGTCAACAAACATTCGAATTTGCAATCGAACAAAGCGTTCGGATTCGAATTTTGAATAAAGTTCGTAACGAGCTCAAGTTCGATCGGGCGGCGCCTCTAGTCTATGGTTAACTTTGCCCATACACGTTGTAAAAGACTGTTAAGCCAGACAGTACAATAAACAACAATAAACAAGGTAACACAGAGAAAGAGTTGGCCCAATGAATTAAATAACATTAAAGAATGCTGTTGAAATTAAATAAGTACAGTGTAAAAACGAAATAATTTTAAACCTAGTATAAATCATCCAACTATAATTTACAACAAAATAACTTCTTCGAATCTTTAATAAACTTATTTAAGAGAGTCAAACTAGAAATACCAACTTGTTAAAAACTGCCTCACTGAGGCATTATCCACTCTCGCAACTCCCCTACTGCTCTGTTAAAAGCACTGCAGGTGCGAACAAGCTTTTATTGGCTTCGAGTTCCTAACTCAATATTAGCTTATTAATGCATCACGACATATGGGACGGGCCCGATTTAGTTCCAACTTTCCCTGCCTTTTCCTGCCCCTTTACCGTATAGCCATATATCGGCGGCGGTGACAACTTCGGAAACTTTCGCAAAACTAATTCCAATTTCAAACTATAACAACGTCGCTTCACTTAACACAGAACTAGGCCATCGATTAAAACTGTTGTACAGCTCCGTATAAGAGATCAATTGAGATAATTTGAGAAACCAATTTTGAAAATGGAACGTCACTACAGTCAAACCGCACGCGAGAATTACCGAAAATACACGAATATTCAAATGTGGAACGCCCGAATCACCAATCGGATTATCGTTCTACATGTATAAAAGACGAAAATTCGCGCGAGTTCTTACCCCTTTTGCCTCCCTGCGATAGGGAGGGGGCTAATGGCAACAGCACTTGGATTCATTAGTAAATTAGAAACCGGATGAGTCCAAAGTTGGGAAAATTCAATATCTAATAATGATTAGGTACCCCTGATACCTGTCTATCGCCGATAGACAACTTTCACAATTCGAAACGCGTCCTATTTGAATTTGTCAATCCGAGTTTGAGTTCGTTCCGAATTATACTGAATTGAATTATTTAGTTTTCGATTGGATTCTGTTTGGATTCCCGTTTGGGTTTTGTTTGCGATCTACCTTCCATGTGGTTTGACGAATTTACGCTTCGGGAGCTTTCTTTTGTGCGGTATCCTCGATTATCAATACCTTTCTGTTTATATTAGGAACGGTTAAATTTTCAAGCGTTCAAATTTTGAAATAGATGCCATTTTGCCGACGTGGCTCATCCGTCAAGAGTATAGCGCGACGTTCGATTTTTCAAATATTTTAGCGCAAGATTAACTTTTTTTCTGGCTGTCGAAACGCGTTTCCTTTGCCTTGCTACGAAACAAGCTTCGTAAATAAAACTCTTGGAAGGTAATTCGATGCCAGCAGCAAATTAAAACTGACATTGAGAGATTAAGAGCGCACCTTGAGTTCGGCATCTACCAGAAAGGAATAGACAACATTATATATATAGGCGCTGAATTTTTTTGAATTTAGAAACGCTCATGAAGAATGCTTTCGATACCCGATACGAGTTTGAATTGATGACATTTTGAATTTCGAACAACCGTTCCGTCTTTTTAAACATTGCGTTATTTTTATCGCACGATGTAATTTGCTATTAGATTCGTCATTGTCTTTTGTTTCTTTTATTAATTATGTATTTGTGTTTTTAATGAACAGATTGTCACTTTGTGAGGACGTATTTATCGATTGAGTAAGGTTAAGCTGATTATATTTTTGAGGGTGGAATCGCAGACAATGGTCAGACGACCCAAGGGGCGAGGTAAATAAGGTTAGACACAGACACACAGCGGAATGGAGGTGACAATCTCTTTAGGCGTATTTAATATAAAATATTTTAGCAAGATGTCTTAATGTAGCTTAGTAATTAACATTAAGTAAGATCGGTTACTTAACATTAAAAACGAACACTTTAACACGAGTAAAGCTGTTTCATCGTGAAAAAAATATTAAATAAAAAAAAACGTTAATTCTAAATAGTTGCAAAACATCACAGGCGCCATATTGGGAACCGCATCAGATAACGGAACCCTCAGAAATGGCTAGTCATAGTATTTTAATATCCCCTATGTCAAAAACACGCGTCCCCTCAAGAAAAACGGGGCCGGACTCGAACCCGTCACTAATTAATGGAAAAGGCTTAATTCGGTTCGAAATAAAATAAATATGACCGAGGGTCTTGGGTTTTTTGAGGATTTACAGATGTGTAAGGGGTTTGGGATGTGACGGGAAGGTAGGGATTAGATATATCAATATACAGATACATATGATACATTATAATATATCGCTATCTGAGGAGGTAACGCAACCATTATAAGTGAGACTTTGCCGCTTTGAAGCTATATTGGGAACCTATTTAACATCTTAGGTTTTTGTAAGATGGGATAGTTTAGTTTTTCCTCAATTAGGTTAATTTTGTAGTTTTTTTCAATATTATTTTCGCCTTGTTCCAGAAATTACCTACATAGTTTTTTGTTAAACCTAATTAAGAAGGTTTCAAATTTTTGAAGATGTATGTAATAATATTTAAATATTGTCATATTTGTTAAAAGATTTTAAGTAAGTACATGTCATTACTGACCTGACATTATGTTATCCTGTACAAAAATTATGAAAAAAACATTTTTTCGAGACAAAAACATCTCAACAGAACAGAAGAGGTTGTCATATCATTTCTGTCACAAAAAAGAATGATTGAACTATATCGGAATTGGCATCGTCCCAGCCGTCATCGTCAGTAGCCTAAGAATATGTAATAATACTGTACGCTGTCTGTCTGTCTTAATTACTACGTTTATCTTTAAAAAATCTAGTTTGACGGAAAAAACCCAATGTGAGTAAGATCTACTCAACTCATTTTAAGTGTCAATAAGACGATTATTTAAAAACCTTACATAATCGTATTTAAAAAAGTGTAACAATTTCTCATTGCAAGACATTCAGGCACCAAAAATACTCATATTACTGACTCCATTCTACTTAAAATAAAGTACTGTCCATAGATATTACTACACGTGGTGCTCATTTGTTTCTTGCATAGTACTTGTTTGGCGTACGTAGTACTCAGTAGTAAAAAAAAAGTACATAAACTAAATAAATAAAAAAAAAAATAAAAAAAAATATAAATTTAGCATAAACTTAAGTGACTTAACGCTGTCATACGCAACGCAAAACGGAAAAACAAAGCATGCAATATACGCCCTTATAAACTTGGAATGGGTGTCATAAAAGCAGATCAAATATATTAAGCTATAGACAAAATCGTATAGAAATAAAAAAATATGTAGTTTTATAAAATAAATTACGTCAAATAAAATCTCAGTAACTGACCATAACACATTCTGATACAGATTTTCGTTTTCATACAAAAATGACGCCATTTTGAGTGGTTCATAAAAAATCTGGGACCCAAGTAAAAAGGGCATAAGTCTTGTGAAGATCAAGTGAAAAAGCGTTTAAGTCTAGTATACTACGTTTATGTATAAACCTTTTTTTTAGTACAAGTTAAGTCGACTTATGCCCTTTTTCAAAAGATCCCCAGAAATTTGCACTTGTCCAAGATCTTTGCCCAATGTGTATTTGCTTCTCACAGTTTGCTTTAAAAAATGTGAGACGTAATGCACATTGGACAAAGATATTGGACAGGTGGAATACCACCCTAACTCAATTTTAATTTAGGAACTGTTCCATCCACCCAACAAATAATCTTATAGTTAGGTTTAACTGGGAAAGAAAGTAAGAGATCAAATAACTGGAAAGAAATTATAAGACAAAAAGGTCACAAGTAAAATTTCCTTCATTCACTATTGAGCAACGAATAACGTTACATTTTACATAAAATAAAACTAAGCCATTATTGTTCATTTGATGCTAAAGCATAATTAATTTAACAATCCTCATTTTCACCGTGGGTAAAACCGAATCGTAAAAACATAAAGCCATAAAAACAGTACACCGAAATAATAAGCCCATCTAATTAAGAAAAATGTGGAGTATCAATTATTATGACGCATGACCGCGATCAGATAACCTTCTAAATTATAACAAACGTATTTATAAATCGTGATTTTATTTATAAGTACGTTTCGGTGAGAGTTTTGGATAGATTCAAGTATCTATTCATTGTATTTTAGTACCGACCGTTTGTTACGTTCATTTGTAGTTCGATATTTAGTAAAATACTATAGATAACAATGTTAAATTGTAAAAAGATGAATAAATTTGACATAGAAGCGTAAATGAAGTTCCACATTTTCGGACATACATAGCTATACAGTGTGTTACCGGCATGCGGGCATTTATTAAAACTGCGGATAATATGTTGCTTTAGCAATTGTTTGCAAGTATTATCAATTAAAAAAATAATTAAAATAACTTCAAAATTACTTTTCTTAGATACTGTCCATTTTTAATGTAGTGCATGTGCTGCGTGTTCATCGTTATCGGTATCGCTGTTGCTTAGTACAAGGTATGTCGTGGTACGGGGGCAAATCATAATATCAAAGTATCCGTCGACCGTCATTTAACACTTGTCAAATTGCTGTGCTTTACATTGATGGCAATAAAATTTTTGTTAGAAAGTTAACAAGGCCTGAAAATTTGTTTATTAATTAAATTAATGTCATGGTAACGTTACAGATATGTGTTAGTTTAACCTCCTTCAAAAAAAGCTAGGGTGCTGGTAACACACTGTATATGGCTTCAACATCGTGTTAATAATTTGTCAAGGCGTTGACACAGACCGCGTTAAAAATGTGATAATTATTAAAAAGAACGCTTCTAAAATATGTACACCATCTTTTAAGTAATAGTCACTTAAACAAAATTAACATAAGTAAATGAATAATATTGTGATCTGAAATTTGTCTTCAGTGTGTAACAAAATTCAAATTTCAACCTTAGCAAACGTCCTTTTTTTTAAATGTAGAGCCTTCCAATTTCAAATTCAAAAAGTGGCTAGCATTTCCAAATGATCAGCTTATTATTCTTAATTAAAACAGACCTCGAAAATCAAAAGTGGCCAGTGCTAAGTTCCAAATTGAACCATCGAAGTTCGAAAGAAGGTTTGAGCCGAATTCGATTAGAGCACAATAGCGCTGTTTGGAACAATACAACGTTCAATCGGACCCTTCTAATTCCTGTCCTTTCATCGGGATTAATCAATCAATTGTTTTATTTAATAAATTCTGGAAGTCCCGAGTTTCGGGATTTAAATTGTTCGATTTATAGTTTAAATGTCATCCGGTCCGAATTTGAATGTTAGCGCAAATTATTCGTTTTATGAAAACTCAAACGTTAATCACTTTTTGGAATATTGTTAGTTTGTTTTCAATTCAGAAACGTGTTTTTTATACCAGCAAATGGATTCAGTACACAGCCTAATAAAACAAGAGATAATTTAAATCAAAGCAGTTTCCAAAACAGTTAGTTCATTACGTAAACGTTAATTTCAGTCGGATAATAAAATCTACAGCTAAAAAGCATAGAGGCAAAAATCATTAATGAGTTCATTAAAAAATCATGAAAGTAGCCCATTCAATTACGGCTGTGTGAACTGAGACATAACAAAATAATTTTGTATCATTAAAAATAACCGAAGCCTAAATATTACGGTTGGAATTGAAAAAAACAAGAGAGGTAACTACTGTTGTTGTTTTACGTAATAAAAAAAGATTTCGTGAGCGAGAAAAGCGAACCCTGAAAGGTACAGTCAGGGACATTTGCGGTCGTCCACTTAAGAAAATTTTGGCTTGTTCGTTGCAGCTAGCTAATCCTACAGCGCTCAGGTCGTTATGCGTCGAACGCGCAAACGAATATCACCCTAGAGGTGGTCGACCGGGATTGCCCCTGACTGTACTTGGTTATGCCTTCCAGGCGATGCGACCGTTTTCAGTGACGTGACCGTCTGCTCCTTTGCGTTATGGTTATAAAAAAACTCCCACACAAGCCTGATAGACGCAAGTACGCATTTGCGGTCTTAGGATTCCAGTCTTTAGCTTAGAGTCTTGAGAAAGAACCAGAGTATTATTAGTACTTGGCTGTCTATCGCTGTCGCACTCTGGCATCTGTCAGTATTTTTATTATGTCAGAGAGAGTGGTAAATAGTTCGTCGATGCCTATACTCAGGGAGAAGCTCGATCACCGGAGGTCAAATTGGTCTATAGTTCGTTCCGTAGGGTGAACACTGTGACAGCCATATTTTGAAATTTCAAACAGTTATTTAACTCGCAAGAAAGGTATGTAAATAGAGTTGGATTAATCATTAAAACGACAGAGAATCGAACACTCATACTTCATTCGAAAATTAACGTAAAATGTAATTTTTTAAAAAAAACCTTTGGTTCTGACGTTCTTTCGTATGCGATTCATTTTCTACATATCAGTATCAAATTTTTCAAAAATCTCAGCTGGTAGTCGCCGCGGGTTTTTGTATCAATGTAGTATTTATACTGTAATGTACTGTTCCCTGTTTTGTTTTCTGGTTTTCAATAAAGAGTATTTGTATTGTATTGTATTGTATTTATGAAAAGTTAACGAAACAGGTATCGTACATGTCACTGTCACAAGGATCATCCAAAAATGACCCTACTATAGTACTCTATAGAGCTCGTCATCGAATTATTCGCACAATCTCTTGATGATCATTTTCGGAAAATCGTGTGAAGCCGTACGGCGCTAGAAAGCCGAAAAGATAATAATCTAAAGACATTGATTCATGCGCAAGCGCTACGTGTAATTGCGTAGTTAATGTTACTGCTGCGTTATGGCGCGTTTACATCATTCGATTTGATCTTATTCGATAGTGTTGCAGCGCGGTAGGTAACTTACCTTAGTTGACAGTGACTCTGAGTATGAAGCTAAGGGTATTGGCAGGTATTTGTGTGATGAGCGCAAGTATTTGTTTCTGAGTGCCCTGCCAAGATGCACTACGATAACTAGCGTTTCTATTCGATTCGTTTTTAAACCAATCGCGTCACTGGTAGACCACGTGACTTTTCGAATCACGTCATCTCCCATTGACGCGATTGGTTTAAAAACGAATCGAATAGAAACGTTAGTTAGCGTAGTGCATCTTGACAGGGCCCTCTGAGTCTTAGGGGTTTTCTATGTATTTAAGTATGTATTTCTCTATATCAGTATCTTTATCACCGTCTAGTTAGTACCCATAGTACAAACCTAGAGCTTAGTTTAGGTCTAGGCTAATTTGTGTAAGATTCTCAGTTTCAGTTAGTTTAAGACGTACGAGACAGAGCTATATCAGTTGAGTATACGGCTGTCTCTTTCTCTCACCGTAAACTGAACCACTTCTTTTCATAAAATTGATTCCATAACTATTTCTAACAATAACGGATGCAATTTGAAAGTATAGTTACTTACGCATTTAGGAATTACCTAACAATTAAATCTCTAGTCGATTTATTCATTAAGAAACAAAAGCATTATCTTTTTAAGCCATCGGTTGTTTGGGCAATATACTTGAGCAGTAATTTGGAAGATCTCACGACTACAATTATGCTAACGGTGATTCTATGATTACGGATTAAGGCGATTTCAGTAAGCATTACTAACTTGAAAGCAATAAAAATGGGTCAGTTTGTACGTAAGATTGTACTTTCCACCTTATAAGTGGCTGAACGCTTTGGTACCTTGTCGCTTTAACACCTTTGACAGATTGTAGTACTTCAGACATCACGTTAATATGACAAGGCACTAAAGTTCGGTCGATCGATCGGTCGAACGAGTGAACGAGTGAAAGCGGCGAGTTTAAGTAGTCCCGTCAGAGCGTACAAAACACTTTCGATCGTTCGACAAAAGCCCTGCTGCCTAATTGAGAATGCACGCGCTAAAATGTGTTTTGTACGCTCTGACGGGACTACTCAAACTCGCCGGTTCATATAAGCTGCGCCGCGTTCGACCGACCGAACGCCGTTTTTAAGAGAATTACACCCCAGCTAATTTTATTTTATTTTATTAAACGACAATACCAACAATGATCTGTTTTTAACGAAAGAAGAGGGATATATTAACAATATATTTAACACTGTGTATCTGTGTGTCTATGTCTGTAACATCATAGCTCCGAAACAGATGGACCGATTAATACGACGTTTTCTTTAAATGATAGCTAATTTAATAAGGATGATAAGTTTCATGAAAATCGGTTGAGCCGTTTAAGAGATATCAGGTTTGAAAGTAGAGGTCACCATTATATCAGTAGATTAAGGGCCTGTTTCATAATCGACGAGCTTTATTTGCCATTTAAAGTTGGCTCTCTCCTTGTCCATTTTCAAGTGAAGGTGCTTTTCCACCGGCGGCGCGAGGCGATACGTGGCGGGACGAGAATTGAAATTTCTACTGAAAAATCGCGCACCCGTGGAAATGGTTGTTTTAATACAAATAAAAATTCTCCCGCCACCTCGTCTCGTCTCGCCCCGCCGGTGGAAAAGCACCTTAAGAAAGGGAAAGGGCTAAATTTATCTGTCTTAAGGGCGCTGCATACGTAACGTGATCAGGACGTGGACGGGACGGGGACGGGACGTGGTTGCATACATTTTTGGTTTTCCCGTCCCGTACGTGCAATCGTTAGGTATGCACATTCCGATACATTTTCTATGAAACGATATTGTCGTCTCGTCCCGTCCCTGTCCCGTCCGTGTAATAGTAGTTTACATGACAGTTGCGTAATGCTAATTACGGAGAGTCGCGTACAATACTTTATCTACACACTTATTATAAGTACTCTAAGATGGGTTCAGAAGCCGAAAGGCAAATTACCAGCATCTGTGGTAGTAGGTGACAGCAATGACAGCTGTAACGTAATTTTGAAATTACGTTATCAAATATTGTAAGGTAATGAGATCCAAAGGGGTTTGGGTAAAAGTGTTGTCATTTGTAAAATTCATACATTTTCAAGGTGAGCGGCCATTCGTAAAAGTGGTAAATTATGATAGCATTATTAAAAATAAACATATTTTGTTATGTAATGTAATACTCTTAAGTGCATCGGAGCCGAGATATTTAAATATTCATACTTGGGCGTACTTTTGTACTAAAAACTGAATACTTAAATCTTTAAAATCTCCGCTCCGATATTATTTAACGCCATAAATTATATATATCTATGTGTATTTAGAGGTCCTCTAAATAACTATGTAAAAATCATCCTTGGCCGCTGAAAAAAAAATGACAATATTCTTCAAACAAATTTACCCAATTCCCTTTGGAACATCTTCGAAAATTAACAGCTGTCATCGCTGTCACCTACTACCACAGGTAATGCTGGTCATTTCCTACGGATTTTGAAAGCATAGTAGAGGATATGTGTGTAGATAAAATCACGTTTCGTATGCAGCGCCCTAAATATGCTTTACTTGTCCATTGTGAAACTATCTCACACAAATTGACCTATTTCCAAACTAAGCTCTAGGCTTGTACTAGGCAATGATAAATTACTTATATAGATAAATACTTACATAGATGGCTTATGGCGGCGATTGGGTACATGAAGCAAGACAATTGGTGCTATTAAAAACTGTAGATTATAAATAGAAGTACATTGGTCAACGAAAATAGACAATTACAGGACTTCCAAGATATTAATAGGTTTCGTTGTGTATCGCTATCACACTCTTTCGCAACAGACTGTGTATTGTGTACTCGTGTTTCATACAGACTAAACAGCTTGGAAGTACACTGTATTAGCGGTAACTATTATTTAATCTGTGGTGTTTATTATGACGTTTGGGAGTTTCCGTGTGTTTATTGACAAAACGATTGTAAACGATATCGCAATAGAGTTATGGCATCAATTTAGATAATGTCCCTTTAAATATATAGTTTTTTATTGCTATTGAAACACCACCATTTTTATTTTTTATTTTAGTGTTGCAATACATTTTAATATAACCCTATTAAATTTCAATCTCGAAATTGTTATGCAACATATAGTCAACGTCATTTTACCACCTCTTGTAGAAATCAACATATTTTTTCAATTCGACTTGAATGATTTCGAATGATTAACCTGCTAATTTAAGTTCTCCTGTTTCAGAGCGTATAAACTATCTACATTTTAGAGCGTACATCTTAAATTAGGTAACTTTTTATGGCTCGAGTTCTACTCGATCACTTTGAACACGGAGCTTTGACCTAGTAATCAGGTTTGACCTGCCATAACAAACTGTTAAACGATTCCAGCTAACAAGGTACCAAATTTAAAATCACAGTAAATCAAACTTTAACTAGGCATCCGAGAACCAATCATACCTCTTTAAACTATTCACATAATCGCAGAACCGAAGGAAACCGTACATAAGCCAGTCATTGATTTGAAAAATGGTCATCATTGGAGTCGTAACGTGGGTCGAAATTGGACCTAGAAAGTTCGGTGCCAAGAATGGGACATCTGGTACATGTTCCATAGAGATTCTGTTGCTGGGCCTGGAACTGTTAAGATTTGTCATGTCCCGATTGCGCAAGAGTATAAATTGAGCGTGATTGATCAGATCTGTCATTGTCTATGAGTCATTTAGGTTTATGGCCCTGATTCTAATCGAAAACACATTTTTAAACGCGTTTATAGTTTCAGGTTATTTTTTTCTTGGGTCTGTTTGGAGTTCATGGTAACAATACACTTTTAAAACCATAACTGGGTGCTTTGTGTGTCATTTATTACTTAAATACATTATTGTTCCACCTATCACCTTTTTTTTGCCTTTACTCGATGATGATATAAATTGTCAACTTCAAAGTTGCTTCAAAATGCTGTTCCAATTGCAAAAAAAAACTCAATGACGATACCATAACGCTACTTACTCTTAATAAGAAAAAAAAACAAGCGGGGGTACAGCAGATGACACATCACATTGAAACCTAAGGCGAAGGCTAGACAAACAATAAATACTTTGGTCCATCAATATGATAAAAACGGATGATTAACATTATATTCACGCAATACACAGTCAAGGCTACACGTTCAATCATACGTCAGTACTGTAACGTGGTTCGTAAAGTTCAGAGACAAAAACTATACTGACATCGCTGTATGTACTGATCGTGTAATTTAAAATATAAATATTTATCACAAACTGCCATTATGGAATCGAGAAATCTAGATTTCCGTGATAAATACTGACATCTATCACTACGCTAAATTACACGATCAGTAAATCTAGTGTATTGACGGATGTTACTATTATTTGATAATTATAACAGTAGATCATAGTATTTATTGTACGTGTAGCCACCGCGTTAGATCTACAATAAGAAGACCTACAATAATATCTTGTTTAGGGTCGGCGTATCGTAAAATTTATATTTATACAATTTCTAATCATACATATTAATAGAATTTTCAGTCATTCCAATTATTACACACATATAGTTTTCTTGATACTTGTTACGGTTATATCATAAATGTTCTCCTTAACTTAGCAAAGCAATCTTTGACTTTCTCCTAAACGTATGGATGCATAAGGTTTAATTTCAAACCAAAACTAATCCTATCGCGGTTTTCATCGAGAAACTAAGCTATAAAATGCGTGCGCGCACCGAAGGTTTTTGACACACTTGCGATTTCCCAAAGAGCGACAGAGACACCACATGTTAAAAAATATTCCCACGTACGACATAAAGTGCGTAAATGCTGTGAAACATCTTAATTAGTAAATGGGGAATGTTTTTTTATTACAATAGTTTTATTACAGTAAAATGGGTACGTTCAAACTGTCAGTTCTCGTGGAATCATTAACGGTTTTTGAGGATGTGTTTATGTTGGTGGTGATATTTTTATTGATTTTTTTACTGACTGTCAAATGAAATTGGGTTTTAGTGGTTTTTAAATAACTAAAAATAGTACATAGTATGACGACACAGATAACAAACTGGTATCATTGCGATTTTGGCGTTTAATATCAAATAAAGTTTGCATCTTTACATTTTACAGCCTATACCTACTATCACTTCAGTTGTCAATTTTCACAGCGATTTTTAAATCTTGCAACTATTTCGACGTCCGCGTGCGGCCGCCCTTATGATAGGATCTCGCCACGCGTGCACGGACTTGCGTATCGGAGTTTTTGCTTTCTTCCACTAATGAGTAATTTACTGGTAGATATTACTAAGTTGCGGAGCATACAGCCTTTAGTTTAAAATATCGTTTATGTATTGGTTCGGTTTTAGGGTAAATTTAGCCTCTAATGTAGTGGAGTTTCCACCGTTTTTCTGAGGCGCTAGCAGAGCGACGCCGATTTTTATGTGACTCCATTCATAGACATTTGAATATTACAACTATTACCGCCTCCGTGCCGCTAACGCTTTCAGTTTGCCCGACTTACTCCACTTTCATACACCACAAACCTTTATAAAAAAATACAGGACTTAGTTTATTTTTATAATAAAGCTCACAAGTACTAAAGGCCTATATCATCCAATATCGCTTCCGTTCCTCGGTCAAGATCGAACCGATTACCCCCTGAATGGCAGTCATGAATGCGGCGGAAACTGAACACAACTGAACTATGGGAACTGATAATTAGATTAGGGCAGTACATACAATACTTCTGTATGTGTGTATATCAATGTTTCCGCTATTAATGAATGAATGGCGTTGTCATTGAGTTTAAACAAAAGTTAATGGAAGTAACTATTTTTTTAACTTTAGGGAAAGCCCCTTGAACGACCTAGATAATAATTTGTATGCAATATGTAACAACATATAGTAATGCTAGTTAAATGCGAATAAAAGTAATAAAAAAAAAACATGAAAACACTCTTTGTCGAATAAACTTGGACGCTGAAATTTTATATATTTTATAGGAAAATGATATAATTTCTGAGAACACTCGAAAACTTCATTTAAAAATAAAGTAAAATGAACCACGGCTTTCAATTAAAAAAAAAAAGCCGTGAATTCAAACCACCTTTGATTTACATAGCTGCTTAAAAATATATGAACGAACATTATGATGTGTTGTGTACCCTACCCTGTGTACACTCAATAAACAATTTTAATTTAAGGATTAAAATATATTTAATGTTCCTCTATATCAAACCTAAAAAAAAACCATCTAAACTCCATCTCTCTTGTTCTAGCGAGCCACATTGGCTGAAAAGGAAGTCACAACCCTGAAAGAGCAGCTAGCGACCACCAGCCCCAGCCCCGTGTCCAAGATCAATGGCTTGGAGCCGAGAGACCAGGCTGAGATAGACCGGTTCAGCCCGGAGATCAAGGAGGAAAAAGAGGAGAAGATGGAACTGGCCAGGAGCAACTCTGCTAGGAGTAGCCCTCAGGGGGGACTGGAGAGCGAACTTGCAGCGAAGGAGAAAGAGGTAAGTTCTTAACAAACTAACTTACATAGAGAAATACATACTTACATACATAGAAAACATCCAAGACGTAGGAACAAATATTCACGCTCATCACAAAAATATCTGCCCTTACCGGAATTTGATCCCGGGACCGCTAGCTTCGTAAGCAGGGTCAATACCAACTACGCCAATGCATCATCTAAAATTTAAAAAAGAACATAGGTATCAGAGGACCGTCTCATACAAATTGACATAGTCCTAAGCTCTCTAGGTTTGTACTATGAGTAACAATTATAAACATGTTTATATAGAGAAATACATAGAAGACGTCCACGAGTCAGGAACAAATATACTCGCTCATTACACAAATATTAGGCCATACTAGGAAATCTAGAAATAGTTAGGTACGTAAAGTAAAGCAGGGTTTCCACTGCGAACGGAGCGGGCCCCGTACGGACTCGGTTTAGCATACATCGGTGACTTCAAGTGTTTCCACCGCGAGCAAACCTTTTGAAGGCACCGTTGTATGCTAAACAGAGTCACTCAATAGAAAAAGTGTCCCTACACCCAGCTTAAGAAATAGTTAGGTATTAGTGCAACCAAAGAGCAAAGCTGGTTTTTGATGCGAGTGTTGACTTTGAATCACGACTCACGAGCGTACGAGTGATTCTTGGTTGGAATCCTGAGCGATTCAAAGACGCGAGATGCAAATAACTTAGGTCTCGCGTGACACATACAACTATTCACCTTAACAACGAGAACATATAACCTAATGGAAAAAAAAATACAACATGGTAACAATTAAACAACATGTACCCATATTTGTATAAAAAAAACATTAAAAACCTAGGTTTTATACATACAATTATAGCACTTTTTAAAAAATACCAAAACTTTGGGCATTTTTTATAATTGAAAAGTTACTTGGACGTTCGCAGCAAAATCTAATTTTGTTCACTGCCTTTAAACAGCAAAACCTGCATTTTTGAGCTGCTAAGGTGAAAAACTACGTTTAGTACTAGCAGAACTTAGCTATCGGCTTTCTTCGAGTTTATACGACAAGAGTGACAGATACTATTATATGTGATAGCTATAGCTGCCGTTGGCCATTAAAAAATACGATATAATGACTTATTAACATTTATTACCTTATTTACTTTTATGTAGTGAAATATTTTTAACCTTAACGATACTAACGGTACTGGAAGTATTTGCAATAATCGCAGCTGTTATGTGTTTTTTTTCAGTTGTGTCGCCTTTTAATAAACAAGCGAATTATTTTATACTTTCAAAATAGTTTGATGTATTTTTTCAATGTTACCTTAACGTGAAAATAGCTTGTTACTTCTAAAAAAGATACTAACATAAAACCTCTATTATTTAATCGTAAAAAAAAACGATGCAAAAACTTGTGTCACTCCACAATCCTCATCTATTTTCCATTTCATTTCTCTAAAATCACATTTATAAAGTAGCCCTTACACGCTCAATCACGCATCAATATTAATATATCAATATCCCCGAAATGACCGGTTACGTACGTCAAATAACAGAAAGCTCTTATAAGTCTTATAAGTCCTATAACTATGAGTTACGTCCTAAGGTCACCCGGTTAACTGGTTAGAAAATTACAGTTAAAGGATGCAGTAGCCTTGTAACTGCGCCAGTCATATGGTATCGAATTTAACGTACGATCTATAAATCAATTACATGCGCAGGGGCAACGTGAATTGGATTTGACAGTTGGCTAGATCTAAGGATGGGACAAGTCGATGGTGGTATTTTTTTAAGATTAAGCTTGCTAAGTTAGGTTATGAGAAAATATTGCCTGGTGTTATTAAGATTTGAAATAAATTTTATATCATCGATGTTTTTGATAAGGGCATTTTTGAAACAACATAATTTATTGATGAAAACGTTTAAATTTACCTTTATATTATTGAATTCAAACCAACATAGAAGAACAGACGTAATTAAAGAACCGCTTATAACTCATTAATAATATACAAAACTAATAAATATCAATATCGTTCCATTGGAATAAAGTTATATAAAAGGAAAATAAAGTTCAGAAACAGACATAGGTACACATAAAAATACAATGACAAGGATTTTCTTGTAGGTACCTACTTATATCTTTACCAAATGATAGTTATAGTTTACTAACAAAAAAATGACATTGTCAAAAAAGGGACTTAATCTTTCTAAACATTTTTAAGTGGCAAAAACCTACACCGAACGCAGCGATAGCCACAAAATTGAAAAATATTGACAAAATACTTCTTACTAGTATTTAGGAAAATTGAGGTTGCCAAACCTAATTTAACTGATAGTTTCTAATTCCTACAGGCCAGTACTTTTCTTATATCATCTAAATCATCGATGTTGCTCTCTGATCGGATCGCCCGCCCCTACCGAAGGAAACAGGATACATTCAATGGAATGATTGATCACGAACGGACGATAATCCTTGCACTAAATAAATATCGTACGCTCTATGCCCGATTGTTAATTCCAACTCTTTACTTTACGACTTGGATACAGGAAGTATTTAAGAAAGGCTTCATTGTGTTTATCTATGGTAAGTGCGTCTTTAAATTTCGATTTTGCAAAATTTCGGTGGTGATGGGCTAAATTAAGTATTTTCGTTTTCTATGCAGATAAAATTTAGTCTTTAAAGTACCTAAACATAATTCGGCAAAAAAACCCTTTACAAAAATCACATACAAAACCAAGTTAAAAAATAATAAATTTTAAATTCATGTTAACCTTTAAACACTCTGTATAGTGTATCGAACCCATTCATCTTGCCACCAGTATCATTACGATCAATCAATCAATCAATCAATATTATCGACGCAGACAATTAAAGCAAGTGGCAACACCGTGACGCGGCGTTAGCCCAATTGCTGGCAACACTGCCCGTTGCCCACATCCGATCAACTATTATTTATGATTGCCATGCGTGAATCGATGTTTTCTTATAATAAGGATATATCCTTTTAATGATGGAGAGATTTATAGCATTTAGTTTGTGAAAAGTAATTCAAACCCCACTTAGGTGCGGCGCGCTCAATTATGCCAATGACAAAACGTATTTGAATTCCAGTTTTCAATGTTTCCGGCGTGATCCGTAAAAGTCCATTTATGTCCAAAATTTCAGATAAAAGGCAAGCAAAAACGCTCTTTCAGCCCAATGCACCAAAAGCAAAGCAACAAAAACTGCATCCAACTATGCACAAAGACGCCAAACCCCATCCTATTCGAGTGCTACTCAGCTCTGCAAGCGGTCTAGATAAAGCTACAAACTCATTCAGGCCTTAGTAATTAGCCATTGAAACGCCGAATTTGAAGAAGCAAGCAAGCAAACCTTTTCAATCTATGAAAGCTCTCACTGACCGAGCGGATCTGATATCTCTAAAGGGTTGAAATTACTAACAATGTCTGAAACGAGTTTTTTTTGTGGTTCGTCCTTTTTTTAACGTCTGTTTTTGGCTTTTTGGTTTTTACGAACGCACAGGTCACCTGTAAGTGACATCTGAGACCCATAGACAATTGCATTCGCAAGACTCCAAATGCGTTGCCAATCCTGAAGACTAAGATGGAATGCTTCTGTGCTAGTTATTTCACCGGTTGTCTTATCCCCACACCGGAACACAACAATGCGAACACTGTTTCTTGGTTGTAGGTTAAAGGACGAGATGGTGGTAGCGATTCGGACGGAGCGCAAGGTCTTACCACCACTAAAAACTTCTGGACTAGTTACATCTTACCGGCTTCGCCAGTTACTCTTTTAATAGCGATCATTTGCATCATGCACGTTTTATAACTAAACGAATCTTTACATATTCTTTCGAGTTTTGTATTGTGTATTGGTTATTCATTAAATTGTGCTTTTAATTTTGTGAAAACAAAACACAATCACGCCTACGGTTCATGTGAAACAAAGAGCAATTGAAATTTCTTTCCAACTCTTGAAGTTCTTCGACGTAGGCTAAATGAACGGCCATTGATCGAAAATCAAACAGAAGCCGCAAACAAGAAAATTGTGAAAGAAACTTGTGATTTTTCAGTCCCTTCAGAACCCGACTTATTACCCGTATTGAAAGGACAACTTTTTCCGCTGTGTTTTTTCAGAATCTTACTCGATTTTAATTAAGTTCGCGAAAGGGTTGAGTTGGAGAAATGTTATTTCTTTTTGATGACGTTCGATAAACGATTCAGTTTCGGAACTTTTTTGATTAGGGCTGAATCAGCCGTGATTGCGGTTGTGATTTGATTTAAACTTTTTCCTTTGAGATAATCCTTTTTTTTACTTCCTATTCCTGTTAGTAGTCGACACCTTTTTGGAATGTAAACAGTAATAAAAACACGTCTAAAATCGACAGTAGCGCGTTTAATTTCCACGTAATAATAGTGGCACATAAATCATAAACACCTTTATTTTCAAGCAGTAAAACCCTACTTTCATCCTAGAAGGCGCTGTACCGAACAGTAATTCTTCTTTAATGCCACTCCGGCGCATAACATGAAAGAGTGATGACGCTATTTTTGTATCCAAAACGAAAACGCTCGAAATTAGTTTATGACGTCTGTCTGTCGTTCGATTTATTTTAATTTTGTTATTTTTGTCGGCGTATCTTATTAAGCCTGGACGTCGTAAAGCGTTGGTTCGACGGTGATATATATTTGGATGCGCTTGAGTAATGACAGTTGGGTGGCAAATGCAGTTTCTAATGCATCGGGACAAATCAATTACTCACGCAGTTCCAATCACTTCGCAAATAGAATGCTACAGAGGTACAGTCGAGTTCATAAATATGTGTACACTTTAGTACCTTGTCTGTTTAATGCCATGTTTAGCCTGCCATATATAAATTGTCATAGCGATTAACGTGGCAAGGTTCTAAAGTGTACATATATTTATGAACTCGACTGTACAGATATAGTCAATAATCTAGCGACATCGTATTTTATTGGAACGGTTCGTAATTATATTGCCTTCTGAGTTTTCTTACTGTTGGGTACTGAGGCTAACTAAGCAAGCCCATTGGTTGTGAGGCTCGGATGCAGAATGTTTGCTTATTGGTCAATCACATTATAAAATTTAGTGCGAGTTTTAAAACATGTTTTTTTTTAATTTGGCACATATCAAGGATTTGCAGAAACCAGCACACGTCTGTGAACGTTTACCAACTTTAAACAATTATTTTCAATTTCCTAGATTTAGGAGCTTCAACTTATATTAAAAAGATAAAAGATGTTTATTCAGTAAGTAGGCCGCTCAGGCACTTTAACTCGTCAAAATTCTACCAGCACTATTAAACAGATTTACACGTATTAAATATCGCAAATAAATCGGCGAAATCTTACAACCATTGATTGGGAATGATCCGACAATAACTAGATCTTTAAGTTATTTGGTAACTGTTAACTAAATCATATTTCTACTCTTAAAAAATTAAACAAAAAATATTTGGACTGTTAAAAGTCCGTAAGGGGATTCGCTTGCGTTTTGTAATGTCTCATGAACATATTTAAATGTTGCTATCGCGAAAATATTAATATGTTTATATTAACAATGTAAACATCCCAACTTCTCTGGTTTGGTGTCAGACAGCTATCAAACATTTTTCAAAGCAAGTTTGTCTTAATCCATAGCCGTATCCGAGATTACTGGCATCTGAACGCAAGTCAATCAAAGAGAAAGCCCAAAATGTCGACAAGAGGCAATCAGACGCGGCATCAAACACAACCTATCATCTTGTCAGAATCGGCACGCACGATAATTTAATAACAAAAAACGTACTAGGGCCGCATAGACGAAAAAGAGCAAGAAAGACTCTTAACCCACAGCAATAAGACCACCAAAAACACCGTAATTACAGGCAGAACACGCAAGCCAACACATGAAAGCAAATGTCAAACTCCCATATTTATTTCCAAGTATTGAATGCTGCGCCCCGTTTCTCAGAAGATTCGACGTAAACATCATCTTGTCGATGATGAAAGAGATCTGCTTCTTTGTACCAAATGATTAGTCTAATTTCGGCTCCAAAAAAGCGTAATTTGTTGATACCGTGACAACGCTATCTGATTGTTTCCTGTAGAGTGTAAACTCACGGACAGTTTCTTTATCAACCTCATAATTAACTAAAACGCGTCGTCCCCGTTTATTTATAAGTCGCCGCGTCGATATCCAGGAGCTGGCTTGATAGATTCATAGCTGGTAACATCAAAGACGGTGCATTAATCATAACTCACATCAATCGCCGTGCCACAGTTCTGTTTTTTATTGTAAATCAGTATTAAAAAGCGACAACGTAAGCATATGAATCAAGCGAGCGCCTCGAGACGTCACCGGCCGCGATAAATTCGTGAAATGTAAACAAAAAAGGAGCGGGACCACCGACGCACCTGTTGCGTCTATTAGCCGCCGGACCGGCGATACCATCGGCCCGGTAATAAATCAGTACCGGCGATGCGTTGAGAAAAATCCGAACGATTAGACGTCGCCCGGCGATCAAACGGACGGCGCAAATGATCCGCGGAATTTCGTTTTTAATCTAAGTGTACCAGAAACTAATAAAACTTACGATTCCTGCGAAGTGATATTCTGGTTCGTCTTTACGACAACAGTTACATATTTAATGATCGATGTTTATCAACAATTCTTTCTTATGCAGGTTTATGCGATAATTCATCTTCAAAGCGTTGCTTGTTTCCAGTTTGTAACATTGTTGGATTATTAATAAGCAAACGTTCTTTTATCGCAATTTGATGTATTAAGAACGCTTCATAAATTTGGAGATAACGTTGAAACAAATGAAGATAACACTGAGAGTGATGCCAAGTCGATTAAAGTATTTAATGACATCACTGTTTTAGTCATTATTAGTCATGGTCATGAAAAGTTTACAGAACTGAGTCAGGAGTCCCTGAAGGAGTGACACATGTAGATCGACATATATCGTTATTTGCAAAAAAATTACATATGTCGAACAGATAATGTATAAATTTCAATCATAACTTAATAGCATTCAAGTACAAAATAAAATGGAGTCAGTTTTGAAACTATGTCACGCTTTTCGCAAATAAAACTCGCTACAGTTTTCAAATTTATTCGTCGTCATCGGAAATAATAAAGCCTTGAGTGTAGATATTTCTTTCGTTGCTCTTCGCTTCCAGAGTTGAAGCGACGCATCTGTTCCTACTATATTTTGGGAGATGTCTTTGAGATGTCATATTGGAGGGGAGAGATATTCGATTTCAAGTTTAATTGATTTCACGTTTACATTTAAAATGTTAGAAACACGTTTTTACACTTCTGACAAGTGTAAAAACGTGTTTAGTAAGAAGACATTGTTATATAAATTGACCTAATCCCAAAATAAGCTCTAGACTTGTAACTAAGGTTATACATTTACACAGATTACCTAATAAACACTTAAATAACAACGATCAAAAATAGAAAACAAATGTTAATGCTTATCACACAAATAAATACCCTTACCAGAATTGAACCAGGAACTACTTACTTTGTAGCCAGGGTTATTACTAATTAAACTAACCACGCAGTCACTACATATTTATTTAAACAAAATTTTAAGTGACGTGCCGAATTAATAAACAGACTCCAGGATCTTATTTAAAATTCAAGTACTTACAATACCGAAACAAGGAAGCTTCAGAGCAATCTGAAAATCATTATAGATACATTAATGTTAATGGTAATAACAATCAACAGTTTGCGTATTACACTACTTATTGGAACTCGCTGTTCAAACACAACTGATAATTCCTACCAACGTAAAACAAACTCTGAAACATTCTAACAAGCTACTATTTCCAACCACCTTTGCTATTTTGCCGAGCTATCTAAAATCCTACTCAAATCTTGTTGGTATTGGGTTCCATATGGAATGTATGAAGCTAGTACGACATATGTTAGTGTTAACTATCCGTTTAAAACGCTAGTTAATCGATTGGGAGTTCAATTCCAATTAGGTTAAAGTTCAACTTGGATTGAAGCGGTATGAAGGCACACATGTTCTGAATATGTCAATTCATTACAAACTTTGTACGTACGTAGATGATTTGTGACATTATCGGAATAATGCTGTATCTATATATCACTATGAGTTTCAATACATCTTATATCTCTATGATTCCCGCTACACTTGCGTCTTTTGTAATATGAGTAACTAACGACATATTAGTGCGCTATTGTGCGCCCAGTTCTGAGTAATTGACGAATTTCAAGACAACTTGCTTCATAATGGCTTTCTGTTTGATTAATTACATAATTGTCGTTATTATCGCTATCGGTTCTAGTTATTTGATGTTTGATATCTATTTTTATTTGAGGAACCTTTGTTGAATCATAAAGGTTAGTTTTTATTTGATGATTAATATTTCTCGGAACGAACGCTTCCGTTCGCGAATTGAAACTTAAAAACGCTTTGTTAGTTTTAACAAGATTTAGTTCGTCAAAAACTTGGGCTGCAACTTGGTTTTCTTTGAATGCAATTATGAGCTGTCGAGAACAGACAGGGCTATTGTTCTTATTGAAATTAATGCAAAAATCAATCAATTTCAACTTTCCCCCAACGTTGAATGGAATAACATTTTTCTTTACGCCCCTAGCGAGACAATGAAGAAATATTAATATTAAAAAACGCCGCTAAACAATAGGTGTTGTTAATTTAGTCATTAAGGATTCATGGGGGTGTCTCCCCCTCTACGCCCCGGCAAGGGTGGTAGTTCAGATATTTGGAATATTAATATGGTATCCTTTGATACATTTTACGGTTTGCGGATATCTTATTGACATCTGTTTTTAATACGAGATTGATTAAAACGGTTTTAAGTTTCGTCTTTAAATTTCTTGGCACAAGCGATTTAAACCTTAGTGAAGTTAAAACTAAAGCTGATTTTGGATAACTTTTTAATAAAGAATACGCAGATGGGTGCTGTGAAATCAGGAAATTTCTAATAAATCGAACACAAAAGACGAAGGGACAAAGAGACCGATAATTTTAATACTTTGAATGACAAAAGTGACCACGTGTCGGGGTCCGAACCGGTTCGAACCGGTTCTTAATAAAACACCATTCAATCGAATTTCGTACACCTCACCACCAAGGTTGATACACAAACAGTGACGGGCTCCATTGAGATTAGAACTTTATCTAAAGTTGTATAGAGTCCTTTTTTTCGTGGTTTGCGTGACAGTTGCATTTGGCACGGCGTTCACAATCTGGATTTAGTGACCAGCTGCCCTTAATCGAACGATCTATTGATGTTTTTTATGCTATTGGCGAATCACGCGTCGCCATTGTGTTTTTTATGAATAATAATGATTAAATGACCGGGGGACGATTTTAAACTATCAGACAGTCCAAAAAGTAATAACACAGTTCTATGCCAGCCATTTCCATACATAAACCGGAAATCGCCGTTGAAAAAGTTAAATCCTGGTGGTGTCTGTTTTTTACATAAATAGGACACATCTTTTAAATTTGGTGACAAGAAAACAGATACGTACATTTTCTCTTAAACGTCTCTTTACAGCTTCCATGCGAAATTCATAATATCGTACCAAGAACCTGTAAGATAACATACATCGCCTGGTTGATTTCATCATCAACATTATTGGATATGTTGACTACTCTATGACGATATATTTACCTAGCCTATATGAGTGTCCCACTGCTGGGCCTCTCCCCTTGATCTATGAGTCCCTATTTGGTGCCTCTTACGATTACTTGTTCAAGAAAAAGAATTCCACCGTGTTCAATGCTTCAGCAAAGACACCTATTGTTTCCAAAAACTGATGACCCAAAGGGTGAAAAACACGAAAAAAGGAAATGTCCAATTAAATTCAATATTCCGACAAAGGCGTCAAAAGAAATGTCTCGAATAAATTTTCGGTTTTTTCCCCATTGTGTCGGATATCGTTAATATTAATTTTGTGCGGAACCCTTTTGCATTTGTTGATCGCTTTGTTATTTTAATGAAAGCTGATACCGAAGATTTTGACCTGAGGTTTGAGGAAAGGGTGATGTTATTGTAAAAATAAATTAAGGGTTGCTGTTGATTCTGTTGTGACTTGAAATTGTCACCTTCGGTGTAAAGAAGCACATACAAAGACTTCGAGCTTTGTTCAGGTAAATATTTAGATGTAAAGATCGCCATAATGACTAGCAAAAAGGTCAGCAATAAAAGTTCAAATCATAAACAGTTTTTAAGTGATTATTGACTAAAACAACACACACGAGAAACAAACTTGATTAATGATATGGTGTCACAGCAAGCGGGAGAATAATCCGATGATATCAGGATATTCAACAGTAATCGTTGCTAGTCTGATGATGTTAATGATATCGATGATGATAGACGTTAATGAACTATTCTCCACCCGAAGCTAAAAATCAATCTACCAATGATTAATAAAATGATGCAATAGCTCATATGCCAAATTATTGAATATCTATGTATCCGCAACCATAAGTCATTGACAGCGTTATCAGCATTTAACCGTTTTTGTCGGTTTAAGAGAATGAACTCTTTATCAATAGTTGATAATGGTTGTGCGTTACTAAAACTTTTTAGTAAATTTTTTCTTTTATTTGTTTTGATGTATTCGGTTTAGGGAGTACGATATGATAAAGATTTGCTTGGCTCGCTTGACGAACTCTACCGGGTCTATATTGACTGACATAATTA
This sequence comes from Acleris literana, assembly GCA_946894065.1. Taxonomy (NCBI): domain Eukaryota; kingdom Metazoa; phylum Arthropoda; class Insecta; order Lepidoptera; family Tortricidae; genus Acleris; species Acleris literana. The sequence goes on from OX335687.1 coordinate 4,791,165, forward strand.
TTTTTAGTCATAATGTGCTTTAGGTCATAATCATCGCAAATCATAACGTGTTTTTTTAAGGAAACTGTTACTTTTTCAGGATTTTTATAAATCAAACCTAACCTAACTTAGCCTTGTCTACACGTTAGATATTTCAGAACTTCTGAAAAGTTTACAGTTTCAGCGATATAAAAAATTATGACTATCAAAAATTATGTCAATAATTACATTATGACCAATAAAATTATGGGAAACAAAGGGCTCCCACTCTACCAGATGGTAAAGGAGCCATAGCAACTTGGGGGACTAATATGGGATGAACAAGCATTATGCTAGATGGCAGTGATGGTGGTAGATGGTGAGATAGGTAGACGTGGTAGTGAACCATGAAAAAGTCCTAGCACCTAATTTTTTTTTCCTCTTAAAATGTTTTTTTTTTATTACAATAGGTACATCACGATCTTGGGAAAGGACATAAAACACTTCCTAAAATAACAGCCAAAAGTGTAATAGAATAACGTTATATTTTTACTAAGACTATCGCTGGTGAAAGGTACATATTATGTCTCAAAAACAACAAAACTTTGAGAACAAACCCCGATTGTTTTGGATTCACAATCGATCGATTACCTACTAATTACAGAGCGATAACACGAGAGTTCCTATTCCATTTTAATTGATCATATCTGTACGAACTGCCGCGGGTACCGCGCGTGCGCAAACATGGCCGATTGGACGCTGAAGAGGTTAGTTATTTGACATCTGTCATTATCTCCTTACCTTTTTTATCTTAGTATACCAAGTATTTGTTGTGGAGTGGACCCGCGTTATAGTAGGAGATTAAGGCCAACTGGTAGGAAACTCTGCACTGTAGCAAAAGTGTGCATGTTTGTTAGTTTGTTTCATTTTCACAGCTTACCGTTTCAACTAATCGAAGTGTTTTTTTTTACCGTTACTGTTAGTTCAGATATACAATATTGTCCAACGTTTGCAAGCGATAAGGAACACAATTTATAGTTGACCAAAAGATGAAGTTTGGAACGCATCTTATTGCGTTTTAACCACGTTAGTAGTTTTATGAAATTATGTAACTGTGCTTGCAATATTATATACAATGCTATGGCACGCCCGCGACAAATTATTTCTGTTGCTTCCAGTCGGAGGACGATTTTCGAAAAAAATAAGCTTAAGAAACTTCTGGGGTACCCAAGGAGTATTCTTTTTTAAGGCTGTACTTTGTCTATCTCTATGTCTTATGTATAGTGCCTATTTATAAACAAAACGATGCTTTTGCTCGGCAATTTACTAAATAAACCAATTAATGCAACACAAATTCAATTAGAATCGTTCGATAGAACAGACAATAGCAACACAAAACATTTCGATTCGGCGTTCGAAGCATTAAGCAATCTACCTAATGCCCCTATCGCACAATCCAATCTAAACCTTACCGGACCATTGATAAGATCGAAAATCAATTACACATCGAACTGTCCTTGAGATTCGAATTTGGAATTACAAGTAAACGGTTTTGTCTTAGTTCTAAATTGAACTGTGTAGTGTTGGTGTAGAGTTGTGATTCGATTGTTGAAAGAGTTAGTACTCGTAGTTTCATTAAGGACGAGGCTTTCGAACCAATCTATCGGAATAGTTCCCTAAGGAGAGTGAGATCTAATGCGCTGTCGTTAAATTAATGCTACGATTTATGACGCTCCGTGTAAGGTCTTGTTCATACTATTCTCGGGGTGTCGAAATCCCTAATAACTTTTGTCCTATCGCTTTGTTTGTCCGAATTGTTGATTGACCTAAACTGGTTTTCAGCTGAGTCAGAGAGTCATGCGGTTAGGTTAGGTTAGGTTTGTATTATAACAACTCTTTCTTTTGAGACAAACCTCTATGCGCATGATTTTTTCAGAAAAGTTTAAAAAAAAGTCCCTGTTGTAAATTGTATTAGCTAACAATGCTAACTGTACCGTCTTGGAGTTTTGTTTAGCAACTTGGAGCTCCGCAGTGATGTACTGACATTACTTCGATCATGGTGGAGACTTTGAGAGAAGGATAATGTATTTTTTTTTATTCATGTCCCCTATGTTACACAGTGCAATGTGTACGAGACCTTATGCCAGTTGGATCTTATTGACGAATACAACTAACAAGACAAGACAGGAGTGTACTTAGTTTAGATGTGTTGGAATATAGAGTAAATATTTGATTGTTTATTTTTAAAATACATAGAGTTTGATAAGTCGCGAAAATAAAAATATTAGGCGGTTTTGTTTGATAATTAAAAAAAGGATTTTAAAAAAACTCTCAGAAACTAAAAAAAATTAGTTTATTTTCGTAAGTATTTTATGCAATTTTTTCCATGCAAACTCGAATAAAAATCATTTCTAATACCACATTTACCATAATTCGAGTGGAGTCGGTTGAGTGAGCCTGTTGCTGCCGAGGATAATGGGTTCGATTCCGCGGGAAGTAATTTCCTCGTAATATGCCGATTTTTATGTTTCAATGGAAAATTGAATCTGTATTTTATGATGCATGGAATAAATATTAAAAATAACGGCGTATTTGATTGGATATTTAATAGGCAATGGTACGCTTTATTAATTAGATATTTATAGCTTTGAGAAACTATAAAATATTATTGTCTGTGAGTGTTTGTGTGACGTGGAAAGTACTTATTATAAAGCAATAAATATAGATAGGTAACGAGTGTAATAAAAAACTTGTTTTAATCTGAATTTATTAATATAATAGGTTTAGTTAAGGTTAGAATCGTTAATATTGAAAAAAAAAACGTTTTTGCTGTCAGTAATTGTTGCTAAGCTAATTACTTTTATGAGTTTGGAATTAAGTTTATTTGGATATTATTTGATATTTAATACTCCCCGAATAAGTAAGTATAGCAAATAAAAATCATTATAATAAAAAATTACCAAGTCATAATAATTTATAAAAACTTTTTGTCCAGTTTTATCCAAAAATCTAACCAGTGCTCACTAAGCACAAACTGATCGTACTCCTACAAACTTGCTCAAGAACCCCCCCAATTACCGATGTCCAACCAATATTTAAAGTACAAATTAAGCTACTTAAGCAAAATACTTGCAAAGACCACCCTTTCAATTACAACTCAGGCAACAATCAACCTTAACACTTTAACATAGAGGTAAAATAAGGTTGTGTTAGTAACCGATTTTCATTTGTTTTTTGCCGATTTCCCGTCCCAGGTGGGAAAAGACTTAAATAATCGAAAGTTATTAAATGGAATCCTTCTCAATTATCGAGGGGACAGTTTGGACAAACGTTGGCCAATGTTTTTGTTTAGACAAATGTTGGTGATCCTTTAAAACAATGATAAACCACAGTTCAAGTACGAGTCGAACTTGTCGAGAGTACTGTATTTAATATAGAACTTAAGAATCAGGTTTAATGATAATGATAAAAACAAATGTTTTTTTAACATAATATAGATACGGTGCTCAAGATAAAAGTTATTCATACTAAATTTCAAGTTGATAGTTTGTGTAGTTGCTGAGAAAAACAGCTGTGACATAACTCCATACCATAGTCTTAACATTAGGGGTTATTTTTTAACCCCCGACGCAAAAAGAGGGGTGTTATAAGTTTGACGTGTAAGTGTGTGTGTGTGTGTGTGTGTGTGTGTGTGTGTGTGTGTGTGTGTCTGTCTGTGGCACCGTAGCTCTTAAACGGATGAACCGATTTGGATGTGGTTTCTTTTATTTGAAAGCCGGTTTTCTAGCGATAGTTCTTTGATATGTTTTATCAAAATCGGTTCAGCCGTTTTTGAGATATCGAGCTTTTAGGGGGTTAAAAGCCTCCGATATAACGGCGACACCTACTTTCAGAGCTGATATCTCTTAAACGGCCCGATTCTGATTAAGGTAGCTTTATTTTAAAAAAAAATTGCGTCCCAATCCGTTCATCCGTTTGGGAGCTACGATGCCACAAACAGACACTCAGATACACATAGAGACACACGTTATAAATTTTAAACACCCCGCTTTTGATTTATTTATCATATTGGTACGGAGCTCTAAAAGACTGACTTGACTGACAACGCCCTGCGTAAACTAACACAAGTACAAAAGGTTTTTTTAACCCTTATAGGGTACAAATATTTATAGATATTACAAAAAGACTCACAATTAACTTTCAATTAAAAATTACTTAATGAAATCTAATATCACACACACCATTTTCAAATACCTAATTTTTTGTATAAACAACCATACATACAAACAATACTTAAAATTCCCTCCGGCTTTCATACAATTAAAGAAACAAGGAGCGCGGTGCCGGGACGAATGTTGCGGAAAATCGAACCTCCCCCCTCTCACCCCTCCCTGATTTACGACACTAACAATATTCCGTCGTGTTTAGTATGCGAGCCGAGCTTTTAAAAGCTATGGTTCTAATAACTTTTCAATTTTTATCCTTATGGTAATAAAGACTTTTCAGTTTAAAAAATACTTACAAAAAAAAGTACGTGCCCCCAAATTTTATTAAAAAATTCGGTTCCGCTCGGTATGCATGGTACTTGAATTAAAAATGATAGTGTCGTACGAAAAATCTACAGTTGAATGAGTTCCAGAAATAAAATCGTAGTCGAAAACCGGTTTTGGTACAAAAACGGAATTTAGTCAAAAATTTGGATTTCGCTGAAAATCCATCAAATTCACAATAACTCCAAAACAAATGAAAATTGCTGAAGATACACGAAGGTGTTTTGAATAGTTTTTAGAATTAGGCATGAGGCATCTAGATTTTATTTTTCATTTTGCTTTAGTTAATTAAATCTTCTGATTTCTCTACTGTGTTCCTTTTTCGCAAAGTGTACTTTTTCTCTGATTCCAAAATTAAACCAATTAACGGTTAAAACAATTGAAAAGACCTTATTTCTCAAGCCTTTTGCGAAAACCACACAAAACATACGAATACACAATAAATACATTCAGCATCCGTATTTCTTCTAATTGATAATTCTTCCGCCCCTACTATAACACAATTAATTCCCTTACACTGGGTCTTATACTTTGGCACAGCCCTGTTAGGGGACGCACACGAGAAGTACATTTATGTTTATTACCACTTATACGTACCTTTTTGTAACTGCGATAGTGATTTTATTGATTTTGAAAAATGACTCTACATACATCGCCTTGATCAAAAGTTTAAAGGCAGTATGCGTAGTAAAAAACAATTGAGTTCCACATCAACACCCTCAAATAAGCTATTTCTGTAAAAAAAAAATTGATATTTTTATTAACAATACATAGGTATTTTTTTTACACAGTGGATGCCTCCACTCTAACGGAATGACTTAAAAACTTTTAAAATATCTAATTAACTCGATGCGGTATCCAAGACGCCGCATACGTTCACCCTTACACGTTTTCTACGCGCCCCTTGACATCGCCTTAGTAATTGCGACAAGACGTGTCTTTTGTCCGACAACCCTGAACAGAACCGACGTGGAGTGACAACCCTGCGTGTAATTGATTACAATTAAATCGAACACTGCTAATTCGAACGTTCGAAATTCAAATTCGAATTTTTGAAATTACGTTCTAAATGTTTTAAATATTTTATTTAAAAGATTTCCTATTCATGCTATTCACAATGTGCAAGCAAAACAAGGGTGTTAGTAAAAGCATTACTAAAAATAGTTCGGATTTTGATTATATCTTTGATTCCTTTTTGTATAGGTTTGCTGATTTAATTGACCATGTATGACGTACATATTTTTTCAACACGTCTTGGTTGTTTTCTATGTATTTAAGTGTGTAAGTATTTCTTTATATAAGTATGTTTATCGTTATCTAGTACTCACAGTACAAGTCATTGAAGTTTAAATACATTTAGGTACTTTAGAATTAAGTCTACTTGAACCATAGAATTTTGTTTCTAATTAAACCTTTTTTTTTCCAGGTAAGTCACCGTCTACAATCAGCTAAGTACTCGCGAGTCAATCTCGACGCTTTGTTGCTGTCACTCGAGACATGATCGCCGATTAAACGCATTAATGGACGATTAGGTAATGGGGCATTTGTCAATCGGGCATTGTTTAAGGAGAATAAAACTATTGGAGATACTTTGGACACATAAAATTAAAGTTTAAAAAACATCAGTTTTTAGTCTATGGCATATTATTAACATGGTAGAGTTGAATCTTATCTGTCAATCATCCTACGATTTTAAGATTTCTGCAAAAATATCAATCTGGTTTAATTTAGTGCATTAGGAAATTATGCAAAATTAATAATATAAAAAAGCAGTTATAAAACTATATCATTGGTGCTACATGACTAATATAAGAGTTAAAAATAAATGGCGACTCCATAGTATTGATCCTATCAATATTACAAACATCTATAACCGAACTGTCAAATGCAAATGCATAGACAAAACGAATAAATAATCTTTAAAACCCCAATTAATTACCTAATTCTAAATACCCCTTAATAAACTAATGGCTGTAATCTCAAACGTCAAACGTCTCCAAATCGCGTGACTATTAAAAGCGCCCATTTTTTTAAAAACTCTTTATCGGTCGTCTGCCATAGACAATAGTAGAGCGGTAATCCTTTACAGATGTCAAAATGGTCGTGTACATACCCTTATTAATGTTTTAAGAATTTGAGTGTCACTTATAAAATTAATTTGATAGTGGGGACATGTGGGCACATCGATTATTACTTTGTAAAAAAAAAAATGTATGTAAAACCTTGTAAGAGCAAATATACTCATAATGAGTTTCGAGTGATGAGCTTGAATACCTAGTTGATTCTGAATCTTAGAAGGCTTTTTCGAATTATTCGTCTATTTATTTAAAAGGGGTAAAATAATGCAGCACAATATTTTCTACAATAACTTGAAAACAGCCGTAAATTCATTGAATATAAGATGACTTTATCACCTCATTTTGTAAACTCATTGCCTTTCCGAAGACATCCTTTCCTCCATCACCCTGTATCGAATATTCTTCCAATTTATAAGTAAAAAGAACTATCATTCATAGCAATCATTTTGCAAAAGCAACCTTATGTATAATAGAATACGGTTTAATATGCTTGCGGTATTAACTTGCAAATATCCCCTTTTTGCTTGACAGAGCAGCAGTCTTCTACGGTCATTCCCAGTTTCCGAACGATAAAATGCCAATAAAAGAAAACGCGTAACGTCCCCATCTGCATATTTTTCTCGTTAATAAGGGAAATTATTAATATTTAGCGATTCGAATTAATAACCCGTTTCAGCTTCTTTTGAGACAAATACTTTTATGCCAGTGTTTTATGTCAATGAAGGCGATTTGAATAGTATCCAGAGAATATTTAAATACTGGCACTTTAAAGAGAACGTCGTAGCCAATTGAAAAACTTTGGTGGTTGGAAAATGGCAATCAAAGACAAAGAGAGAGAGATTGAGTCAAAGCTTGACACGTGGTGAGTGGTGGAACTATCTTGTTCTTAAATGGCAACCACCACATTGGATTTGTTCAGGAACAACGATTTTGTCAAAATTGGATCATATTGCCAATGCACTTAGCACAGTGTCCTTATTTTACAACTTCGGTTGGCGAACCTTTACATTCTTGGACACCTTGCATTATTAGAAAGATGAATACAGTCCGATAGCTCTTAAAACAGCCTTCGATTTGCACTTCTCTTTCACTCACACGCTTATGCGAGTCTATCCGACTATAGCCGAACGCGAAAAACTTTTTTATGGCATAGAGACGGCTAACGATACCCATAAACATTCGCATTTAAAGACTACAATCTTAAGACTTCAATACTAAGATCGCAAAATACGTCGCTAACCCTTAGGACTAAGTTGGAATCGCACTGTACAGTCGAGTTCAGAAATATGTGTACACTTTAGTACCTTGTCTATTTAATGTCATGTTTAAACTGCCATATATGAGTTGTCACAGCGATTAAAGTGACAAGGTACTAAACTGTACACATTTATCAACTTGAATGTAAGTACCTAAAAACCTGTATCGCACTCGTATTGTATTTTTGTATCCTTTTGTAATTGTGTCATCAGCATAACGTTTGTCTTCATCTTAAATTAGGTTGTTACGTCTATTTTACTTCGTTTTATTAATGAGTTGTAACGTGTCCTCAAATATTCATAGTCATCAAAAATCAATGATCCATCTGCGTCTCAAAGGATCCACATAAATCATCTTGCGCACACAATACCTACGTGATTAATTAAAATCTAACGGAGAATCAATATTCATTATAATTACGCCAAAGAAGGGGTTACATTTGGGAATACAGATATATTATTACGTTAAGTATTTTCTTCCGTAGCTTGACAAAAACCTTTTTTTTACGTTTTTAACTTTGGTGTTGGGGTTATTTTACATCTTGTTTCAAACCTCTTTATCCATCCTTTTTCTATACTTTTTGTTTATACCTATTTATGTGATTGGTTTTATTGTCATTTGTTTCTACTGTGTACGTGTGAATTATTTGATTTATGTTGAAGACATTTTTGGCATTTACTTTTTAAATGTATTAACCACCTCAACCTTTTTCAAAGTTCCGTTTTGACGACGCGCTGGCCTAGTTGGTAGTGACCCTGCCTACGAAGCTAGCGGTCCTGGGTTCAAATCCCGGTAAGGGCAGATATTTGTGCGATGAGCACGAATATTTGTTTCTGAGTCATGGATGTTTTCTTTGTATTTAAGTATATATTTCTCTATATAAGTATTTATATCGTTGTCTAGTACCCATAGTACAAGCCTAGAGCTTAGTTTGGGGCTAGGTCAATTGGTGTGACATTGTCCCCTGATATTTATTTATTTATTTAAAGTGTTCAGTAAGGGAAACTGAAAGACGTACCTTTTTATGTCTTATTCAAATTGACAAGAGCGGAGAATACACGTATTTCAGTTTCCCTTACCGTACATCAAAAAAAACTAGGTAGTTAAATGAAAATAATTGGTACTTTATAGAATTTATGACATGTTCTAGTTAAATCGTTACTGTGAAACTAACGCTCGTTTTTACTCCTACCCACATTGTGTGATTAATTACTCTCATTTATTAGTAAAATTTCTCCTCCGATATGTTTGATGGGGGCGAAAGAAAGGGTTAGCTGGTGTATGTGTGTGTGTCATTAATATTTATTTTTTAGTGTACGTTTTAAGGGGTACGGTGTGTTACGATTATCAAAAATATAAAAACAATGTTTTAGTTTTTGAATCTTAATCACAAATGAAACATTTCATTCATTTGACTATCTCATTTGCAAATAACTTTTTAAAGATAGATCTTTTATACTCACGCTCACTTTAATATTGTTCATCATTAAACCACTGCAAACTACCGTCACTATATTTAAAGTAGTTTCACCTAAAACACTCAGTTTGGTGCAACCCAAACTAAAGATAACCCCAAAAATAGTGATTTCCGCGAAGCCTATAGCGGCGATAGCGATCTCGTTCGAAACGCGGGTACACGCGAAATTTGGAGTGCGAACTACCCGCCATGTCGCGCCTCGGCCGACACGCGACTGCATTCTCATTAGAGTAGTTAGGCATAAACGGTTTACTTACATTGCTTGTTTTTCACCAGTTTTTGACTAACTTGCTGTGTTTGAGTTTATTACGTAGAATGTTAGTTTTCGGGAACGATCTAGATTTGGGAATAACGAGTTGTATACATATGAGATCACTTTTTTACTTGTCCTTTTTTTCTAAAAAAAAAAAGTCTTGTTATAGCTGAATATTGCAAGAACCAATAATTTTGTATATAATCTTAATGTAATTTTTTTATCTGGCTGAATTTTATAAACTGTGGTCGATAAGTAATAGAGTAACAAAATTTACCTGAAGTTTGTCCGAAATCATTGCAAAAGTTTTGTATTAATCCGGCGCCCAAACCAAAACCACTCGCATCGGTGCATAAACTTTTCAAATGTTTCACCACGCATTGAAAAGCAAAGCATATCCTGATTATCGCCAAAAACCCTCCGTTATCAGAGCATTTTGCACTAAACCATCGCAATCGCGTGATAACTGATAATAAAACTGCATTATCAGCCTACAAAACTCTTTTGTTTTTTGGTGGATGTCGTAAATTGGCGGTTTCGACCTCGGGTTGAGCATTTGTTTTGCATATTTCTGGTGTTTTTGTCACTATTATACTGCTAACGAGGGTTTACAGTCGAGTATTATCTATTGTGGTGACACGAGGAATATGGCTACCGTTTTTCTGTGGCACTTTAACGTCATGAATAGCGATAAATAAAGAATTAATCAGAATTACGAAACATTTTCAGCTTTTTTTTCTTTCGTTTTTGTAATTACGTCATAGTTTTCTTTTCCGCTGTGTTATTGCGTATAAGATTTAGTTTTGTGATATAAAAATCCTTTTTCTCAATCCACTTTTCTTCACTTACTAAAACACCTTCGCTGTTTGCAATTGCTCCAACTTATTCAAAACAAAACTCACCAATACCTCTCATTTAGATTTGTCCCCAATCGTTCCAATTTTAACGAGACGTGACGTCATCAGGGTGGAGACAAAAGCTACATAGAAGCATTAAACGTCACTACCCCTTGCAATATTTTAAACTACCCCTTTGAGCGCCCCTGTCCTTGGCAATCAATGACCACCCTATTATTTACTAATGTCACAAGCCATGTAACGGGAGATCAACAAGATTGGGAGTTTTGATGTTGTAACATCGTAAAAAGTCTACATGTGAGCGATAGGAAAATACGTTCGTGTCGTTTGATTTCAATATTTGGTGACGCTCTTTGGAAATGGAAATGATGTTTAATAAAAAAACGACACGATAACCAACATTTTGAAAAGTTATTTTCATCTCACTAGCTCGGAAAGCCCGTTTTGTTTGTTTGATATCTATTGAGAAAATCGCTTTTTATCTACATGTGAAGAAAGAGTTTTGACATTTGAAGGCAGCTTAAGTGATATTTGACAGCTAACAAAACGTAAAACGTTAAAAGTGCTGAATTTTTAACATCACAATTAATGAATTGCATCGAGTAAAAAACACTAAATACGGTCTTGCAACTTTATTTTAATTCATAAATATCAGCATTCAACATTAACCTTCATTTTTGTTATAAAAGCGGATAAAATGTTCTGACAGTTCAAGTAAGTCGATGTGCGAACAAAACGCATCCAAAATAATAAAAAAAAACTTAAGTCAAAACTTTTTAATTAAGCCGTCAACGCATAGAGGTAGTAAAGCAGAGGCCCTACTTTAAAAATCAAAGTTCGAAGTTACGTTAGCTCCATCTCTGTTACACGTCCTTCGAGAGAACGGGATGGAGCTAACGTAACTTCGAACTTCGATTTTCAAAGTAATCTGTTTTCCTTCATCTTTGCGTCAACGTTAAATATTCGCATGTTTTTCTAGTTTGTTTTGTTATTAACAATGAGTGATTCGATTGACGAAGACGTATTAACACCTGTGGAATTACGGGAAACCGTGCAAAATGCGGAATTGAGCTTTTTCTTATTTTCCTCGCTGTAGTGCGGTGAAAAGTTTTGTGTTATACACGGGTGAAAAGTTATTTTACGTCTTGTGTGTTGAAACACTCGCTACGCTCAGGATTCTATTTTTAAACCACTCGCTTCGCTCGTGGTCAATGATAGAATCCTTTCGCTAGCTCGTGTTTCAAATGAACACTCGCAGGTAAAATACAATTTCCCCCCCTTGTATAACAAATAACTATTTATTTTCTAATCCTCTTTGCATCAGTTTCCTCATTAAGATTCGCGGTCATTTCCTGGTAACAGTCTCTCTTGAATGATGCGCCGCCATCTTTTCCTACAGCCAAGTGTAGCGCCAAGCATATCGTCTGTGGTATCGAAACGTGTGCGAATCTGTGGCCACAGAAAAGATGCTTAACGCTAACGTAAACTATTTTCGAAAGCTGTCAAAATGTATGGAATTGATATAACGCTAACGTTTTCACAATGCATCTTGTCCAATAGTCTGTCTAGCGTATCAGGTCCCTGCCCTTCTTCTCCTATAGCTAATTAAACGTTGTATACATGTAGCTATGTATATCGATGACATCATCGATAAAAACCAATCACAGCCAAATCAATACCCATGTATACCCAAAAATATTGACCCCTAAATGTGTCACCCCTCATCTCCAACCCTTTGCACAAGAATCTATAGGGTTCGATCGAATTTGATTTTTGCCCTCTCAAATCCAAGTCCCGTGGGCCTACACCCTTGGAAAGTGTAATTATCTATGTATAGAAAGTATACATTAGATGAATAGTATATAATGGAAATTGCACTCTGGAATAACATTTTGTCATGTAAAGTAGGTTTAAATTTTTTACATTAGTTTTTCTGTTTGTATGTATAATAATTATAAATGTATGAAGTCTAATGCTGATTTTTTTTAACATCCAAAACGCCTATCAGCTTAGGTTTCTTTTTATTGGATTCTTGGTCCAATGGTAAAAAATGGCTAAAGACATAACGCCATTTGTGCTTTTTTATTGTGCAATGAAGATTAAATAAATGAATCAATTTGGAAAAAACAATGCGTTCAATGGCCTTCCTTAAATATCTTTAATTTGTCTTTCTTTTAAGACCAGCCGTATTTTTCCATAAAACGTCCAAATCAATTCTACAAATAAGCGACACAATCATAACCTCAAAAATATCGAAACGCAACAAAACAAAGATGGCGGCTAAAACAAATCGGTCCGTCTGCGGCCCTTTAGATTAACCCTAACGAGGTGAACAACCCTGATAAAAAGGGTTTCTTAATATGCAAGCGACGAGTGCTGAGCCGCATTAGATATATCACAACATTTTGTAATAATCATGTCTGTGGATGTCCTTAGCTCATGTCAAATTCAAAGCGTTGACTTTTTTCATATACCTAGTTGAGTGTACTTTAACCGCTTTTTATACCAGCAAATCCAATGACAGTCAAGTTGACATTTAAGTTTTGAGGTTATATCGATCATTTTAATTCACTTCAATGCCATCTATCAGTAAACTTACGAAACAAGATCACTACGAGAATTAAAAACGTAACGTGCTGGTTGTTTTATACGATTGGATATTCTAATCTTGTCGTAGATTCTGTAAACACACGAGATGTGCCCATGAGAAAAGTTTTTCCTGTATTCAATACCTGATGTTTGTAAATTAATTAAATAAAGCCATAATGTCGCTCCTCTCTTGTAATTTAAACCATTTATCCGTCCTCAGGGCAGAGCGTACTAACGAATCATTACGCGTAGTTTTAAGTAATTTAGAAAAATCTGGAACCTTGCCAGTAAACTGACGCGGATTTGTTTCTCCTCGTTCGACATCGCCAAGTTTCATTAAAATCAACATTTGTCAATTGACCGAATATTTAAAAGAATATAATTGACCATAGATTTTGTTGAGAGTAAAATTCAAATGTTTTCTTTAGTAAAATCTGTCGTAAACGCAAGGTCGGGCCAGCAATTTGATTTGTTAAAAATTCCTAAACATATATCATTCAAAACCTGATTTCTATAAATAAAAAAAGTACACAATGTGTCAAATGACACACACGCTGTCGAATTGATAATGATCTTACCGTACTTACACAAACACAATTCTTGTCTTTTAATCAAAGTTTTCAAATGAGATTTCTAAGAAAATTCCTTTCCTAAAGCGATCTCTTTTCCTCAATATTTAACAACATAAGATGTCATATCGTCTTAAGTCGTACACGCTGTCAGAGCAAGTGACAGCTGACATTGACAGCTACTAATGATGGCCGACTCGAGCGCCATCTAGCCAAGCGATGCCAATTTGATTACAGCATGCCAATCACGATTTGGTTATATTTAGTCGAAGGTTGTCTTCAACTTAATGAATTTACGTGATGTCTGGGATTTTAATGTTCATCTCCAATATCTTTAGATTATTAATCGCAAACGATCATGAAACGGGGTGCTTTTTCAAGTAACTACCTATTTTTACTCATCGGACGCATCAAGATAAAATTGTACAAATGTACCTACAGGTGCTTTGAAATTATTCGATAACAGACAACCAAACGGGAAATAGATTCATTCGACCCCGAAATTCATATGCGTATTAATTAAACCACTAATAAAGGTCTAATAATCAAAATATCCAAATAAAATCTCCTGTTTCACCCGTCCCGACCATTGAATCTGTTCGCGGCGCAAAATTAATTTCATTCCCAACAAAAAATACTCCAGAGCCAACAATAAGGCAAATTCTGTGAAAGGAAATCTCACATTCTTGAAAGCCATTAATTATCCAGGATAATTATATTTGTATACAATATTTAGGTACTGAATTATGTAAGAAATTTTCAACAAAAAATGAAAACGAACGCTATTGTCGTGAATTTGCCGTTTTCCGGAGACCGTGTACATGCAATTTTGTTCCAGATCATTGTTCTATTAACTATACCACTACACCGACCTACCAACACTGAATCCCTTAAGTGATTACTTATACTAAATCCTTAGAAGCTTTGTTATATATTCACATTTGTGTGTCTGTGTACCGACATGCTACGTGCCAATGACTACAACAAAATGCATTTTCTTTATCAAATCAAACCATTCGAGCCCGTCTCCGAACCCCGCACGAAATTTAGCCAGAACTCATGCATATTTATAAACTAAGTATGTATATTATTTAATATTTGTTTGTCTGTGTGGGTAGGGAGGGTCTTAATAGCAGATATTCAATCAAAATCAACCCCTTTTCCTGTCCGATATCTTTTGCTCGATGCATCTCCCCCTGTTGTGTTTTATAGTACACGCATGTTGGTTGCCGATTTGGCGTTGGTTTTTGGCAAAGTTTCATTTACGACATAAATTATTATCAACAAATACATACGACAGTAGTATAGTTTAAAGAATCTACGTCTCGTGGTATATTATCATTAAACTTATTATAATTTTGGTTGTGGTCTTGTCCAAGTACTCTTCAAACTCCTGATCCAATTCCAATCATATCGATGTGCAGATTCTATGACCATTTATATTCCAACTAGTTGACCGATAAGTTGATCGATAAATCGATAAGTTTTACTAGTTTTAACATCCGCGATGTTCTGAGTCATAATTACCTTTTTATTCAATGTAGAAAATTTCATAGTTTTTTTTTATAAACAGTAACCTATAATTTTATTCCCCATTCTAAAGACACCGATAAAATTGCCGGGTTCTTTCTTTATAAATATTTGCATATGAATAGCGATTCAAAAGAAACACGGTAATGGAAGTCTTTTGAAAGGGTTACTATTATATTATTCCAATACTTGATGGCTCAAAACTGTGCGAAATTAATGGTCTACAAATTGACTAAATTTAATTTGACCTAGTTAATTATACAGACTCCGAGACTAAGAAAATCCCTGTTGAAGAATCCTAGTCATCCGAAGAATTTCTAATAAGAGTTACCTATCTGCTTATTAACTTTGTAGGCTTCCTTAGAATCAAAGAACTGGCACTTACGCTGCCAACTTCGGCGTTATCATGAGCACGTACAACGAAATCAATAAGTTCTAAACCAAAAAGTCTAGAACTTTAAAACAAGAACAAGATTACGGTTGTATTTTTTAACTTTGGGAATTTATTCAACGTCTTTCATGACCACTTGTTATTTAACAACCGCGAAAGCTTTAACATTAAAACAATCAGCTCCCAAATTACCAAATAGAGGATACAACGAATTTCATAACTCATCAACAATTAATAACTCTTTCAGTCCAGACGCCTTGCAAACCGCACTCACACAAAAACAAAGGGGCAGACGAAAAAAAAATACATATAATGCTTCAGTGCGCGTCGACCGTATCAGTGAATAAATCTTCGGTCTGGCTGCTTGTATGTACCAAACATATTATATGTTGTAAAATATTCCCTTTGATTCTGATAATTTCGCAGCGTCGGCAAAACAGTTGGTTGAAGCAATTAGTTTTGTACCTGGATATTTTCTTTCTTTCCCTTTCCCTTTGGTTCCCTTCCAGTTAAAATTTGCAGTGATTGAGAGGTCCTTGATACAATCTCCAGACTCATTGAATATCTGATTAACTCTCTCTCTTCGTTTCATGTTTCATTTCCTAATGCATTTTGATAATCTAGAGCATCCTGTATTATTCCCATTTTGTTTTTCAAAGTACAAATTTAGCATTTAAAAATCAAAACAGTTTTTCAAATTAAGAACTATTGCGTTCCAAAAAAAATTCTGTTTTGTTTTTCACATTTCAAATTAGGAATGCGGAATCAATAGACGTCGGAACGACAATGCGCCGCGAAATACCGCAAAGTGGAACTTTTTCCGCTCCAAAGTTATCTGCGCCGCTTTGTCCCGCAATCACATATTTGTAAGGATGCGACTCTGCGCACCGTACTCTGATTTCCGAACCGCTTTGATAACTTTTAAGCAGTATTTTGACGTACGATATTGCATTTCCGTGTACGTTTAATTTAATATTTGTTTTAGAATAGTTCTCGTATATCGTGGAATGGAATTCTATTTCGAACTGTGACTACGCGATCGCGCCAATATCACTTAGGTTCTAGTTATTTCTATTGTACTCACCCTACACGGTCACCCCTCGAAAAATAATAAATTATTTTAGTTAGTATGCAAATACGGACCGATATTTTAAGCAACCCCATTGTCGCATGTCGAAATGTCTGTTCTAGCTATGGTTTGGAAGTTTTAAAGCGCGCCATTTTTTGGATACTGATTCGGATTCTTGTTGTTTGAGACGGTACCCTAAAAATTATCGGTTCTCCGACCCTTGAGCGGTAATCTAGATCCGTCTGTGTGTGTGAGGGGCAATGATATTTAATTCGAAGGGTAGAATATTTCACATCGATTTTAATTTTATGCGCGCATCCCGTCTCCGAGTGTTAGCTATCTGTTTTTTATGTAAATACCCGATCTCTTATTCAGCCGAGTGGCGTCCATTTTGCGGCTTTTTCCTTTTGCGTTCCGATTTATTGTTTAGACGTTCCGGAATTTTTATTAAGATGCGTTCCGTTTTACGTCTTTTTACTAAGTAGTTGCGACATGTTTCTCACGATTTGTTGTTGTTTTGAGTTTTGAATGCATTAGTTTTTTGGAACACTGTTTTATGGAGGTTTTATAGGTTATCTAAAAATGAAATTTTGTCATCGGTAATAATTTTCAAAACTAAATTCTCTTCAGCATCATAGATACGAGTGTCGTCAAGCATGAATACGCAAATACTGCTATATGGATCCTTGTGTATAAATATTAATATTAATACACACCCCAGGCGTTACCCGCAAAATTAATATACGGGCTTCGTCAAAAATCATTATATTTTATGGGAGGCCAAAATAAATGACGCTTATACGGTTGTCTGTGAAAGTTTATATTCAAATTTGCGTCCGTCGGTCGGTCCGTCTCGGAGGATCAATTTACATATTTTCACAGGTTTCCACGATTACGCTTACGAGGTAGAGGCGCTTTCGATTCGAAATCGACCATAGACAACGCTCTAAATTCAAATTATTTACGGTAGCATTCGAATTCATTTGTTTTTGCGGTTCGAAAGTTTTCTCCGTTCGAATTTGGAATGCCGTGTTTAGATATCATTATGTATTTGACCCAATTAAGTAAAATGTTGCCAGCCAGTGTTAATTGTGCATTAGACAACGGAAACTTTATTTTCTTTTAAATGTGAGACTTTGGCGGCGCAATTATGCTTGAACAATGAAAATTCCAATTATTTGGAACAAAACGCGAAACTAAATAACGAGGGTGCTCACAAAGAACGTAACGGAACAAATAAATAAACATATTTGTCTTAATATGGCGGCGTACAACCCGCAAATTAATTCCAAAGGAAACCGAATGTCAAAAATAACTTGAGGACACAAAGAAAACGTATTTGCCTTTAATTTAATTAATGTTTGTTTGGAACGAAGTTGGTTTGTATTGTAACGTATCGGGCGATTTGTGTGCACAGACATACACACATATTGTTTATTCAATGCTTTAACGTTAAACAATTTGGGGTGAGTGAGTAGGTAGGTACTCTGTTATTGAAAGTACCTGGTGTGATGATAATGCACGTACAACACTCATGTAAGTCAGAAGTGTAAATAAAAACCTTTTTAAGCTTACCAGTCATATCACAACCAGACTAAAACATTTTCCCAATAACTACCTATTAAACTCCCAAACAAAACTAATACAACACGAAACCCAAAACTTCTAATCGATTCCCAAACGCTAAGCGCATTAATATTACAAAATTTGATTATCCTATAAAAGATTCGGTCCATAAAACTCTATAGTTGTAGTGAATGTACGAATTAGAACCCCTTCCACCCCCACCCTCACCCGTTCGGCTGCCATTCATTTTCATAATATAATGGTAACAAACGGAACAGGTAACAAAATATGAAGAGAGAAACGAGATTTATACGAACGCGATCTTATTTTGATAAATGTACGATATTTCAGATAAGGAAAAACCTCTTCAGAAAAGAATAAAAAATAATACTGGCTGATTGCAAAACCATTAGAAACTACAGCTAATAAAAAAGAGAATTTAAACTTGAAAATTTGAAATTAGAATGTTTTGTTTTAATTTCAAAATATGAGCCGTATCCACACCTCGCAGCCGGAGGAAGGGCCCAATCAATCTGTCTGTATGAGATACAGCCTCTAAAATCTAACTATTGTTCACGAATAGGGAAATTTCCATTTGGATTTATTCATTTGTCTAGCCCATTGTCGGAATTCCGACGATTTGAGTTATTGTAATAAACTGCTTACCTATATAGCAATGTTTTGATTATCGAATTCGAAATTCGAACACCACGTTCAATATTTGCATTCTATTTTTGTTGCCTGTTTTAGAAATGTAATTTCACATAATTGGAATCAAAATTAAAACACCGCGTTAAATAAATTATTAATCGACTAGAATATTAATACGATTATAAACCCAATCGTAACGGCTTCCGTAAAATCCGGCATTGTAATAAATTTAACGACAAATTCCGATAAGAATCGCTGACGCAATTTTCATAGATACGACTCAATTAACAATTGGTTTCAATCGTGAGACGTCTTGGTACAATAAAGTGCCTCCCTCGGGGTGGCTGTATTATTTCTGTTTGTAATATTGCGGTGTCAATTACGCATATTGAAGTGAGAGAATATATTACTGGCAGCTTTGTAATCCTGTTTTATGGAGTCTTATTGATTTTGTCTATGGCGCGCGTCTTGGTTGTATATTAAAAAATGTAACCGTCAATCTTTTGGCGGAAAAGTTGAAGCTTTTTATACGTTATTTTACCAAATGTTCAACAAGGTTTTGTTTCGTAAAAGTAAACAAACAATCGCAAGCAGAATAATAAAATCGATTGCACACAATAACCAATTGTGGTTCAGTCAACGACGTAATAAAAAAACGTCACCCTAACCGACTATTGTATGAAAAAGCATTAATATCAATCTATCAATGATCGTCAATAGAGGCGCGAGCAATTGATCAATAAGCGATAAAAAATACCCTATTTTTTTCCCCTCAAATCTTTTATCTATGGTTGTTGTGATTGTCGAGTGTATTGAATTATTTCTTTTTAATCGATTGTATCGGTATCGAATCGGATTAATAGGGTTATCGCGTCATCGATTTAGAACATTTAATTCGATTCGTTTGTTGTGACACATTGAATATGATTTAGTAATAAGCATATTGGTTTAGTAATTGATATGGATGTCTTTATTTTCAATATAAAATATGTAAATCAACTTCTCTGTTCTGATAGATGATTAGATAGTTGTCTATGGTTTTGACAGACCTATTGGCGCGCCAAATCCAATTTTCATAAATCGAACATCTTACCTGCCAGCAACAAAACGAAACCAAACCATATACTTTATAAAGTCTATAGACGCCGTCTCAAACTGATTCAAACTCGTCATAAGACTCCAATCCACATACTTAATTGCACCCCCCAAACAATAGAGGGGGAGGGGAGATACGAATCGTATGTTTTCGGATTAATTCGTTCGTGAAATCGTCTCCCGATAAGAAGTAACTGCTGTGTACTAATTGAATCTACAATTGGGTTTGATTTTGTGTGTGTGCGTAATTTTGACGTTGTGTTAATTTCGTGGTGTGCGTTAAATAGTGTTTATTTATTAATGTTGAGATTTAATGGGTGACGTCGAGTTCTATCAAGTGATTAGTAAAGATTACAGTGTAATTAACGTTTTATTCATCTTATGAGAGCCTGGAGACACTGGAACTATCCATAAGTAATGATTCGAGCGGTTGGTGACTATTACTTCAAATTCGAAAGTTTACCAACAGAGTTAGACTTAGAAATCCGGAGTATAGGCTGGCAAGATGTATTTTATAAAGAACAGAAGTTTGTATGTTTGAAACTTTGAAGTAAGTACTACTTTTTGGCCGCTATTATCCACTTAGAAATCGTATTACCCTACGAAAACTAAATATTTTAACGAATGGATGTAGGACTATTCGTCATTTCACTTAAGAGCTAGTCTCTTTTCGGTGGAGTGATTGCTACATTTTTCTGTACTCTGCCTGCTTTCTACTGCCCTCATTAGAAAAAAGGGCGTATGTATCATAGAATCATAGAATTAAGATAGGGGGTTCAATTTGCTTTGACTATCAAATTGCGCTTGCGTCCTTTTTATTTAAAAGGGCAGTATAAGTATGTTATTCATTGCCATCATACAAATTAACTATCTTATTCACACATGTAATCATATAATAAATGTATTAAGTATCAATACTTTCCCTCCATTTTTGTCACACAACTAAACAAATCTTACAAACACCTTCATCTGAAATGCCAAAAACAATACGAAGGGGGCGAAGACGCGAATTGTTTCCGAATAATGGTATTTATATCCTACATTGGTTCCAAGGGAAATCAGTATAGATTGCTGCGACAGGGTTGCAACCGAGCGCGTCATACCGCCCGTTACAACCGTGTTGGATTAAGCCGTTTTCAGCGCCCGTGAACGTCTTTTGTATAAATTTAAGACGCGCGGAGTACGTGGTGGCGTTGAACGCTTTAAGGGGGCTATACTTCGATTCGGAGGGAGTATTTCTGCATATTAAATGTGGAGTTTTATTAGTTTGTTCTCACTGGTTAAAAAGAGTTGGAAATGGTAGCAATATTTATAGTAATATCATATCATAATACAATAATTAAGGTATAATTAGCATTTCTCAAAAGATCACTAAGGCTGTATTAAATTGATTTCTTACCTATCAAAAAAAAGAGCATCGAGGCATTTCCTCTGAGTCCTCAAGGTTGGTAACGCGCTTTCAATCTTTAGGTTGCATTTCGATAATGAAGAAGCAATACCTCCTTATCTCTATGCGGAACTAAATAAGCCTAACTACATTAAGTAAGACTATTTAGTTACGATTGTTTGGTTCTGAAACTTAATGTAGATGTGGATAGGGTCTCATCTCAAACCCACTTACCATCAGATGCCCTGTGTGCTCGTTTGCCTTCTCATAAAAAAGTCCCATCGGAATTGAAACCAACAAATCAGTCTTTATTAAATTTGCTATCTAGAAGACTAACGGCCGCACCCAAGAGTCAGTTAATGACAATTAAAGGCCTGTTGTTTGATCAGTAGTTAACTGAATTAATGGTTAAAATTCAAAAATCGAATGGATAATGTGACACATTTGGTTAAGATTTAACAAATGGTTACGATTTTTAACTATTAAGTAATATTTTAACTACTGATAAAACAACGGGGCCTAAGACGTTCCTTAGTGACAAAAAGTTTTAAAACGAACAATGTAAACGTCTCTAAAATGTCTCTGAATACGGTGGTAAGAATTAGTACAATCCAGCCAAAAACCTAATATCAATCAGCATAAATTTAGTCTAACTTTGTACTAAAAGTGTTATAATTCTCAGTGCCATTGACACAACCATGTGTTCAAACTGCGTACAATACTGTTTTGGTGGCATCGAATGTGTTAATTGGAAATGTGTAATGATCGAGACGGTATGGGAAAAGTTGAAACTTCAAGTTTGTTTGTCTCACCTCAAAATGGAGATAGAGATCGACATGATTGTAGAAATATTGTTGTATGTTTAAAGTGTCATCTAGTTTCAAACGTAGATAAAAAAAAACGATAGGTAAAATTTGTATGTGGATTGAAAATACCATATCGTGTCAGACATAAATAATAGTAAAAAAAAACAGTTTGACATTTACTACAAATAACAATAAAAATCTTACACCATAACGATTGCGATAGTGCCAAACAGACACGTCATGTTAATAAAAAAACACACGCGTCAAAAATCAAAGCGTCCGATCAAGAAAACCGTGACGTCATACTTTTGTAGATAAGTGCGGGCACAAAGGCAGATATCGGAAGGAAAACGAAAGGGTAATGCGGGCATAAGACGCGCATCGTCACACACGGCCTAATCACCCCCACCTCCCCTTTTGCATATTGCCCAAATTGCCCGCTCTCCCCTTTGGGGTATATTTTTACACCGATACAATGCGCTTGGGAAACTGCCAGTCATTCAAAATTGAACTTTGTTGTTTACTTGTTAGGAGTGTTGTATCGTTTCGCGAGTTGTATTGTTTTGCAAACGCCTTGACGTTTGAGGGATGCGACTCCGTTCTTAATTGTGAGCTCTTTTGATATCGATTTTTTAATGCGCCGTTAACCTCGTGTATTGAGAATTCATAATTTTGACATCAAAGGGTTCCTTGCGGTTTGGAATGTACATTAACATTACTACGACGCCGTTAGAGACCCTGCTTATGACGTCAGTGGTCCCTAAAAGGTACTGGTCAGTAAAGGCAAATATTTGTGTGATTTTACCTAAGTCTTGTATGTTTTCTTTGAATTTGAATTGTAGGGCGTTGTCTAGGACGCTTGTACCAGGGTCGACGATCGCCTCATACAAAAACGTTATTTTCTCCAGACCTGGCACAAAAAAAGTAAACATAAATATAGTGAGCTACTTGACAATCTGTGCATACATTTTTTAACACAAATAAAACCGCAGCGTTTATGAAATTTGCTCTCCATTTATATCAAGTAAAATTCCTTCTGATAATTCGTCTCAGGTATTTCGAAATGATTTCGCTCTTATAGCCGCCGCGCAATTATAAACAAAATTGACATTAATTGCGTCTTATTTTTAAAGTGGGTTAGCTGTTCCTAGGAATTCTGTGCATGTTGACTAGGGCTGGCCGTGGGCGCATATAAGTTCGAACTGGTTTAATGATATACTTATAATAATAAAATAAAAAAATATGTCTTAGATAATGATAGACGAGATGTGGAGAAGTATTAAAATACATTGTTAGCGCTCATAAACAAAAATCGGTGTTGACCTCCTGAAAGTGTTAAAAAATCGATCATTAATCGATCAGAATTTAAACCTCTCGCTTGTAGTTCGAATAAAAATTTCAAATAATTCCAAGAGCAATGACGATTCTAATAATGTCAGTAATTCAGTGTCATATCGAATAACATTATAAAAACCAAAAAAAAATACTCGTATGGTTAAAAAAACCGTTCAACATAATATACTTAAATAGAATGACATCCTGTCAAGTACTGTCAACTGTCATTATCGCTCATAAGTAGCCTACTCTAGGCAATTACCACATCGCATCTCAGCGCGGCCACTCGTTCAAAGCCGCCGCGTTTTTTTTACCGTCCAATTAAATGCTGTAATAACGCTGTGATTATAATTATAACATAGCTCTATGTGATAGGCTGGACGTAGGATAACTATGTTATGATAAGAAAATGTTTCCAGTTTTCAGATATAGTATTAAACAAATATCTGAAGGTTTAATCCTACTAATATTAGGCATGTGAAAGTTATTTAGGATGTTTAGATGGTTGGTTTTAAATCACGAATAAATTACAGTTAGGAAAAAAAAAGTTTTTTTTTGATTAGCTAAACGTTTGGCATACAGACACTTCACTGTCTGGATTAGCAAATAGGACAGTTTTTATCCCGAAAAATATGTACTTTCCTAACGATAAACGAGTTTTATGCGGACGAAGTCGCGGGAAAGCTTTGCTAGTAAAATATTATAAAGAACTGGTTCTATTTTATATAGAACTTAAAGCCGTTCAGCTAATACTTAACATTCGCAACATGTTTGATATGTGAACGCTCCTTTTATTTGCAGCTTTAACGATGTCTATCAAATCTTAAGTGACTAGAAAACAGTTTTCGTTGAATTCTATCGATAATCTTGGACATGTTACTGGGTTAGCCTTCGACTTCGGCAGCGCTGTAAACAACAAAATATGTTTAAAGGACACGCTTATGCCCATTTGTTAAAACGTTCATTAAATATAATGTTACCTTAAGTCGACTGCTGTCGTCTTTCTGCCGTATCGAATAAGAAAGCGACACGTGTCCTAATAGGATATTAGTTCTTATAAACGTTTATGCAACTGGGTGTTAGAAATTCCATTAGAAATTCCTAATAATACAAATTAGCGATAAAAAACCACTTCACATTTGTATTACCCCTTTAATAGAAAGCGTTTCTCGATTCTCTTTATCCTGTCATATTATTTGCCTACGAACCGTGCATACGGGTCTGTGTGTTAGTAAAACTGGAAGCGCTAATACAAAATCAACATTAGTTATTATAAAACAAAGTCGAAATTACTTTGCTATTAAATTGTAGAAGCGTCCTTTTTTATTAAAAGTGCAGTGTACCTTTGTAACTCTTTTGATCTACAATTGCGAACAATTGATGTGAAACTAAAGGTCATATTATTATGGTAAGATGGTTTATCCGAGAAACGTGTATAAATAACGCCTAATAATTATATACCAACGGCCAAACTGATCACTAAACCAAACGAATAGTATAGGTACTCGAAACATTAACAAAACCATACCTGTAGCAGTCCAAAACTATTTAGTAATCCCTCTTGTTACATACAGTGTTGTGACACTTGTGGCGAATCTTATAAAAAAAAGTTACTTTTTTTTTGGTATTCCAGAGTATTTTGGCAATTCGATTGATATAATAAACTTTTATATCTATGTATGTGTGTCTCATCCAGGAATTCTACCTCCTAAACGCCCCTCCCCGTATTTGCTCGCCTCCTTAATGCTTTATTTCGCTGTGTGCTTAGTCTAATTACAAAACTCTGCTAATGACTCCTATCGAATTGTCATTGCTGTCTGTATGTCCTTTCATATTAGACGATGATTCTTCAACATCATTAAATGATCTTTAAAAACCCTTTTTTAAATGACTTAATCTTGTTTTTAAACACTAATACTCGTTTAATTTTGTCAAATAACTTTCCATTTGTTTTGCGTTCGAAAACAAACGAAAATCGGCTAGCGTTCCATATTCAAAACTCCAAATCAAAACTTAAAAGCAGTGGTGCCAACCGAGCGAAACGTCATAATTCCATCAATTTCCGGGCTGGCAACACCGATGTTCGAGTAGCCGTAATAGGGAAGCCATCGAGTACGCGCGAGCAGTCAAACCGTTCTGCAAAGGTTTGGCTGTTTGCTGATTCTATTGCCTTGTCATGACAAAAAGTTAATACAATGTCGATGTTTTGAATAAGCAATTGAGATGTCTGTTTTGTTGGATGTAAAATGAATAAAATTATGTTGTTAATTATAACATATAACATATTTTTATTCATTTCATTATGACGTTGTATAAAACGTGGAAATTTGGAGGAAATTGATACAATTCGAAATAGCTGAATTTTGGTCGTTATAACTTTTATTTGAAATAACTTAGTAGCTCATGCAGCTACTTAAAACAATGCTCATTTATTATACATACAACTAAACACCTCAACTCAACTGCTTATTATAATTGAAAAAAACATTAGAAACGTTATTAAATGCCAAAACTGCTTTATCAAAAAACCTGCCATCCATATCGCTAAAATTACAACTAGAAAGTAGAATATAAATTGGGTAGAGATTGTGATGGAGGCCGGGTGATAGCCGAGCGAGTCGAAACAGAATTAAAATAATTATCTTGATTGTAGTTTTGGGAATTAAGTGCATACCGCAGCAAATACTGCAATGCCTTGCACAAAAATGCAATTGGAATTGGAGCTTCCAATGCTTTAAAATAAACTGTCTATCTAAGAGTTATGCATGCCTGACATACATCAATTCTTACACAAAACTCGACTATTTTTATTAACAAAGTAACTATGATTACAATGTAACAGTTATAAAACTTCACGTACAATGCAAATATAGAAGTAAATAAGCCAAATTTGAAACTTAATTATACGTGGCTTATTTAAATAAAAACCTTCCTCGCCCGAAACCAACGCGGGCGTACCTTTTAATTGCACCAAAACAATAATTTATAGTTGCTTGCACTTTTTTCCACCCGCATCGCCCCGGTCGTTAGTCAAAATTATCTACCTCTGATATCTCGCGAAACACCCCGACCGACCAAACTTGATGATATATGCGCTCTTGCAACGTAAGAAAACGAAATACCCGCCATTTTTTCAGTAATCCCTAGTGACGTCTACGATTTAATCACAAACTACGAAAATTTTAAAGCGAGCGAGTTTTCATGTCTAGCAACGTTAAAGGAAAATTTCACACTGGCCAGCAAGAAGTTGCATTGAATAAAATAAAGAAGTTGTCACCGGCCAGTTACTCTTTTTATGTTGGTACTAGTTTGAATGAGAAACAATATCGACCCCTCCATAATGCAAAGTTATAACCACAACAAGCGGAACTTAGTTTCATTCAGTTTTATAACTGCGAACGATAGACAGGCTATAAATGAAGTTCAAAACTTATAATTGCTTCATTTCGCAGTCGGAAACAACTACACACGGATTGTCTATGGCATATTTTATTCGTGTTTGACATAAATCATTTTATTTTTAAACTCGTAATTGCCATGGGAATCACGGCCATTTTAAAAACTGTCGGTTAAAGCAATGTCTTTTAACTTTATAATAATAGAAACGAATTCTTATCATAATACCTATCTAATAATAGTCTTGATAAATATGGTATTTGGATCCACGTGCATTTTATACAGACAATCTGGTGCTATGACATTTTCTACTTAAAAGTTGAACCCTCAACATTAAAAGAACAACCCACTAATCGAACGCTCATGGCACATTGTAATTCGTTTTTCAAACAGGAAATCCAGACGAGACTGACGTAGACAAATCAAAAGTGCATAGACAAGTTTCCCGCCGGTTTTTGCCGCGCTTCAACGTCACCGGGGCCATATTTGCAGATGTCAAATTCAAAAACAAATTAGCATTCGATTTTCAACCTTGTTCCCAGCCAGCAACAAGACTATTTATATTTGAGAATTTAATTTTTACCACTTGCATGCATCGGCACTGACACCTGATTGATGATCATGACGTTTTTTGTCAATCAAAATCATGTTTTGTAAAAGCATTTCACTCAATTGTTGTGAATATTTATGAATTCAATGCGTAACGAATGTCGTGACGATTCGTTAAAGTGGTTGAATTTTCGCATTTTAATTCCGATAGAGATTCAAAGCCGAGGGAATGAAAAGCGGATAGTAGCGGAATCTCTTTTCGCTGTCCGTCTGTTCAATCATTCACGTCATTTATCATTTTTCCCCGAAATGAAACTGGCCTCGTCAAACTAAGCAGTCACTGCGATAGATACGTAAAAAAAGTCGAACAGCAAACTTCCCGGGCGTTTCGCGGCGTCTTTTTTCTCGCAGTTGGTACTGCAGGATTCCGCTGTTTGAATTTCGAGACGGGCGTTCTGAATTCGAACGTTCCAGCGCGGTTTGCATTTCGCCGGCTAATATCGGTTCGGCCCGCCTCATGTTTGGCCGTTTTGACAGATCGCCGACATGAAATCTACTTTTCTGGCGGCAAAATGGCGTATTATGCTTTTTTCATTCGTTCACTTGTCTTTCATCACTTCTTTTGTGAGCCGGAATTTGTAACGATGCATTGTCAAAGAGAATTGGTTCGGTTTTGTTATCTTTATTAGTTGTGAGTTGTCTATTGGCAATTTGGGATCGTTCTTTGTTTCCGTTTGTCATTTTCTTTTCTTTCCGTGAATTGATGGTCAATCTGGATTTGATTGAATACTATTGACTCTCTTAATAATTCCTTGTAGATATGAGAATATAGATACATTTACCGTTCCAGGGAGAGATTAAAAAATATGGCTACCGCTTGCATCCAAAAGGAACGAATATTTTAATGAAGGTCCGACGTGAGCTCTGCTCGGTCATGTACAAGATATTATGTGTATAAAGCTGCAATTCCAGTGAATGCGTTTTAAAAAGTACAATTACCAAAATTGTCTAGATGTTTTGACGAGCTTTTTTTTTCAACAGTTGCATGACATTATTAAACCGTTTCGATGATGGATTTTTTAAAAGTAACTTCCAAGATATGTTCGTAAGCAACTAACAGGTGAAGAATCAAAGCTTTCGCAAGCTCTGCTGCCCCTGTACTGAAAGCTCCCCATACATAAATCCGGCACAAAAGGAAAACAACACACAAGTTATTGCGGTCTGAGTAATCCTCGTGAAGATTGGGGTCTGATGTCTATGGCAACTTTTGAAAAAGGCTGTATTGATATATTTATGGATTACGGCTTAATGTTGAGTCTCTGTGATGAAATATTTGTCTATTAACCGCGTGAATGATGTTACATTGATATAGAAGGTTTAGTTACAACATGAATTGCTTAGCTAAACTTAAATATACGTTTAAAAACTTAGTTATGAGGCAACGTGAACTTTGTTTTAATAACAACATCCGAGTACAAGTATTAAACCTCTTTTGTGTGACAAAGTTATATTCTGTTTTTTTTTCGTCACCATCATGCCTCTTCATGCTAAGCAGTTTTAAGACTATTTAATTCATGGTATCTTTATATTATTTGGTGATAACCAAAGAAAAATATTTACCATTCATGTCAACTACACCACCACGATGTTATTCAGTTCAAGGTACACTCAGCCCCCATATTCTTTCCATAACCTACCCAAGTACACTCGAACCCGATAACCGCTGTCCCGTCACCCCCCGGAGACAAGGGGGGGATTTACCGCCACTTGCAACTATTTGCATTTGCAAAGAATGCAGTATTACGGATAATATATCGCGCCACGCTATCTCTGAATAAAAATGGCTGACTTTTCAAATGATAGCTAGTTTGACTTGTATATGGGACTTGAGTTGTTGGCGCGATTGTGTAGTGCCTACCTAATAATAGTACATCCTTTTACGCTACAGCGGTTTTATAATCTATACATTATAAAACTGATACATATCTGACTTTGGAATATGGTCTTGTTATGTAGAGAGTTAAGAAATATATTTTTTAAATCGTTTTCTCTGACGGGAAGAGGTGAAAGATGGGAAGAAAATTATGTGTTCGAGTTTTCTACTGCTTTAACACATTAATTCCACAAATTAAAAATGGTGTAACATTTAAAATTTAAATCTGACGATTAGTCAATACAGAATAGTGATTTCGGTTCCCTCGTAGCACTGCTACGCTTCGTAGCACACTACGAACCTCTTGACCAGCCATATTGGAACCAATTTGGTTTAAACGTTACTTTTTATATTGACAAAGTATACTAACAAAGTTTTCTGTTAGCTGTATCCAATATTGTTCTTACATTACAATATTAATTTATTTACAATTTCAAACAAACTGATGCTAATTAACTTGAACGTAATACCTACTTACCTACAATAAAGCGTTCAAAATAAACGTAACATTACTAAAACTGTAATAGAGTTCTAGAACACGTTTTAGCGAGCGTGAAAAGTATTAGCCGAAACGAAAACTTGCCGCGTCGTTATGTCTTAATTCCCTGTCCACCCGTTTGTGCAGCGCGAGACAAAAGCGGGAGCGGGAGCGGAAGTGGGAGCGATAGGAAGTCTAAGAGGTGTTATAGACCCAGATATGTTTTAGCTTGCAAAATGTAGACGACGTAATATTATGTAAACACTTTATACAAAACCCAAAAATCAAATAGAATATTTACAGAAAAGGAATATACAAAAGCGAACTTATTCCTTTAAGGGATCTCTTCAAGGTTTTTGATTGATTGAAGAAAACAATAATAGAAAAAGTGGCATCTTGTAGACATAAGTACAAAAACTTAGCTAGATTTACGAGAAATTTTCGTTAGAATAAGTATTATATTTGGCCTGTTAATATTGTCAGAATTTCATTTAGGAACAATTTAATGTAGTTCTATCGCTAAAACTGAGCTGAATCTAAAAAAAAACATGGTTTTGAGCTCTTCTTCCTATTCCTCGAGTACTTCAAAGGGTACCTCAGTAATATAAGAAAATAACAAAAGTCCCGACTTGTCACGGCTGTCAAATTTAGCCACGCGTCCACCTCCAGCCCCAAAGGGTAAGGGCCAATTACCTAGAATCATTACTATGGACAATTATGGCTCGGACAGTCAGGTTTTTATTGGGGCCCACCGCATTTTTAGTTTAATTACAACCCTTTTTGTCCGGCATGGGCTTCAGCCCTTCAAACCTTCATTGGGTTAGGTTAATGATTCGGAAAACCTTTAGAGATGTTCTTAAATTTAGCCTTTTTGGGACAACCGATTTGAGGTTAACTGTACGTGTCATACAATCTAAGATTCGGTTTAATTACATTGCTTAAATTGTACAATGGACTATAATTAGAACGCTGTTTAGAAAATATCACAGATCTGCACCTAAACCTTGGTCGGAGGCATCGGTATATAAACAGAGCAAACTTATAAACATTACTCTTGTCTTGTAGATATTTAAGTAAATATAATAACTTTTATTACATTAGATACTCTTTCCAAGATATAAAAGGAAGACTATAATCTATAACTTGATATAATAAATATGATTTATCACCATACTTTACCGATTAGGTATACATCAAACATTGCTATCGCCTGATAATAGTTATCGATGTCAAGGTGTAATCTTATCAACGCACTTTCGTCTTTAAACTTTGGTAATAAAGACCATTTACTGATATTAAAAGCATTGATAACATGTCAACATACTTGTTGATCTCAGTTACAATCAACCAATCACGTGATTTATCAGTGTGGCTACAAAAATGGCCGCTTTTAATGACTGTTTCATTAAATACATGTGTCTCTTCTTTACATAGTATAAAACACAGTCGCTTCCCGCCGTCTCTGTCCCTCCGTATGTACGTTTAGATCTTTCAAACTACATAGATTCTGGATTATGTACGAGTTTTACGGAAAACTCACATAAACTGAAGCGAAGCGAGGGCGGGCCATAAGTAATACCTACCTAAATAATACCTTTTAAACATTGATTAGAATTTATTGTTTGCTTTGCCTTTGAAATGATCAGCCGATTTTAGGTGACTATACAAGTTCCTATTTTATCAATATTCCCATAATGACCCCATTTTTTATGGAATAGAGAAATATTAGTGCTGAATTTGAATGTGCAGTATACACGTCAATAACTGTAAAGATACCGTCTGTCAAATCGGTTGGGCCGTTTAAGACGAATTGACTCTAAAAGAAGAGGTTCCCTTTATATCGGAGGTTTTTGTCTATTTCAAGCAAAATGCATTAATGTTCACGCAACCGTTCTGAAGCGATTTTTCCATTCTCTAATTGAGGCTTCTAAGGTTTTTATTAACGTTACAATCAGCAAACTCACAGCAACGCGTCAGCGAAGTTAGCCCATGCCTATACAAATGGCAAACCAAACATCATTGAATTACAACCTTTATTACCTGACAATAAAACATATCCTGATCAAATTAAAACGTAAATACAAGCTTGTCTATTACAATTCAAATTGCAATGGATTTGAAGGCTTCTACGTAATGATTTAGAGTTGAAGTTGTTTGGTTCGAAGCGAAGGCCTCACAGTATGTTATTTGTTGACCTTCGGAAGATATCAATTGTTGGTGGTCGGCTGTGAAGCGTGAAGATGCATATCGAGGAAGATAGATGGCGCGGAAATCACGCCATGCATTTGAAGATTTTGATTTAACGCTTATTATTGTCTGTGTATAGTCAAGGGTAAGAAATCTACATCTGACACACTCTGGCTATGCTTTTGCGTACGTGAGTGAGGAAGATAAATAGATTACAATCTTTACTGACGTTCAATACCGCAATAGCGCTGTGACGTGTGATATTCTAGCTGGGAGATGAAGATTGTCAAAAAAATTGCTGCAAAGTGAAGCCTCATTAAACAAATCGTTAAAAATACTTTGATTCGCTGATAACGACACGACAAACTGTCATTTTGCTGTATTTCTCGAATGACACATTTCCTTCACACATGTCAAACGAAAGCCCAGGCATTAGCGGGCAAATATTTGCCGAGGGGCCCAGACAAGATGCAAACGCTTCCAGGCGTTTTCCTTTCTATAAAATTCAACGCCTAAGCGTTTCTATCCAAAATATGCAAGACAAAATGCTTTAGAATAGAAAATTGTGCTGTCGATTCTACAATGTTTTCAGTATGCGCTATAATGATGATTTAGCCTTAAATTGTCTATGCTTTGCGCAAATTGAAACGTCAAGTGTCACTGTCAACATAATGACATCAACTGTCAAAAGTATATTTGCAGGTTATAATTTCGGCTTGTAAATAAGTATTTTTTCATCTCTCTTTTTTAGTTAAAGTATCACCTTGCGGTTAGATTTGATGTTTAACATGTTAAAAAACTCTTCGTTTAAACTTTTAGACAAGAAGCAAGGTGACTCGCGGCGGGCCTTTGATAGGTACTAATTAATAAGAGCGGAAAACACTTGATCGAATTACTGTTGTGATCATGTTGTGATATTACGAGCCAAGTAAAACTGTATTTACAGAAGAAGGATTATTATAATATACCTATGTTTGGTAGGTTTAGGTTTAGGTTAGGTTTTGTCTTAATTGTTAATTTTAGCTTCGCGGTGGGTACTAAAAGTTGACTAAAAGTACAAGATCAATAGGAACTCCGGCAAAACATGATGGCGTATGATTACGTACTACATTTGTACATAAATCATGTTAGTTTGCATTTTATTATACATTTAATTTCTTTACAAAGGTTTATTGGTAATTTTTATTTTGCACTTAGGCTACGCTAGGCCATCACATCTTCATAAATAATTATAAACTTAGTAAAGATAAACACAAAGCTGGCTAGTTGCTAGGTTTTTTTGTATAGAACCTTCCATAATAAAGACTAAGTAATTTTATTTATGTAAGAATGTTACTTACTAGAATTTTTATAATAAATTAATATGGCATTAATGACAATTTAATGTTGCAGCCAAAAATAACCCCTTTAGAATACCTACTTACATTTTGTATGAAGATTTGTATAAAACTAGCTAACTATTTAATTATAAGCCATTGCTATGAACATGAAATAAGCTTAAATTTATCTTTCAGATGCAAAAATCGAAATTGATTAAATATAATATGATTAGCTAAATATTTTTTAAATTGAAACTTATAATTTCAGTGCCTACTTAAGTTTTTACTTATTCTAGAAATATGTATATGTATTAGTGGACGTCTTTTGGCTAATATGATGATGATGATTATATTTTTAAAAAGAGATGCCGCGTGATAGATCAGTATTGAAAAGAAAGGTTTTTTAATGTTAGTATGTATGGTAGTTACTTGAATTTATTTAGGCATCTAGATCTCATCTTTTTGTACACACATCATTACTTATGAAATTATAAAATAATTGGTTGATGGACATAGGTGTGATAAAACTTAATCTTTAGATTTGTATAATTCAATTTAAATTTGCCATTTTTTTACAGAGCTGATGTCCCAATCCAACTTGTCAACTTGTTGTTTCCGCTAGCGCAGGTAGCGTCGCGTCCTTACTGGCCTCACCTGGAGCTGGACTCCAAGCCTCAGCAAGTCGTGCAAGTCAGCATACGTAAAGAGCTACATCCAGGCCAGATTATTCTGAACCAAAGTCTGACGCATGTTGGATATTTTACGCACCGCTGTGGATGAAATGACGTAAAAACGCGACGCATAAGTCACGTCACTACATTTACGGTGCGTCAGGGTATTTTGGGCACGAGGTAGATCCTTTAAGTGATATAAGTAGGTGTAACAATCACCAGAAAGCGACGCTGATGACACCGTTACCCTAGTGTCCCTGGTCTGCTTACAAAGCTAGCGGCTCCAAGTTCGATTCCCGTTAAGGGCAAATATTTGTGTTGAATTGATTTGCAAGTTAGTTATTCGTGATACAAGTACAGTTGCTCTATTTAGGAACAACTGTTATCATGCTTGTTTGGAATTTTAAACGGCCTTTAGTTATGTATATCTGTAATAGTCATTGTAAAAGTTTGATAACAAATCACTGCAAAATTGAATAAAACAACAAATAATGGAACTACTTACTGTATTTGCACCATTTGTTCATACTATATTAATGATTTTATAAGTTGATTCACTAAAGCTGCCACGTATGAATTGAATTAGTGTATTGGGATTGATGTTTAAACTGCATTTAAGAAGACAGTACTTATACAATCACATGTGGCTCCATTTATGGCAGCTCTTGTAAATCGATATGTATGTTAATTATGCAGACATTGTTCATTCTCGTTATTCGACATAGATGATGATTATAAGGAAGAAAATAAATAAATATTCAATCATTTAAGTCTTTTATTTCGTAAGAAACACCATTAATAATTGGTATCATCCTAAAGACGTCTAAAACTTACACCTATTTATAATTCTAACAATGTATGACAATTTGAAACCATTCTATGAAATGAATAGGGTCCACACAGTCTGGGTAGGGTAGCTCTGCTGTTCACATTACAAAAAAAAGTGTAAGTATAAGAATATTAATTAAACCCTTAACCAGGCTGACAGGTCACACGTCACAGTAGAGATTCAGCCTTAGGTACTAACATACAAGGTACTATTGAGTAGATTTTATGTGGTACACATGGATCCCATGCCTGGTTAATGGCCTGGCCACGACATTGCGCGAATTGCGGCGCGGCAAGCTATTTTCTTATACATTGCGTGTGATGCCAACTAACCGCAGAACGTTGCGCGTCTCGACCGTGCAATGTATTAAGAAAACGCTCAGCGCGCCGCAATTCGCGCAATGTCGTGGCCAGGCCGTAAGGGTTAATTAATATGTATGTACGTACAGTACATACATACATATGAATGTATGTACAATGTAAACACTTTATTGTACAAAACACAAAAAATTACAGAATTGGAATGTACAAAAGCGAACTTATCCCTAATATAAATATAAGTAGAAGTAGTAGACCACATTTTATTCCATTAAAGATTTTAACACTAACATCAATATACATTTTTGAGATTAGTAAATTTGTAAGAAATAATTCTAAGTTATTTACCTACAGCTCACAAATTATAAAAAAGAACAAGCTTGTAAGTTCTCTTGCTAACATGAAAATGATCAGTTGAGGGACCCTCCACATGTCAGTACAAATATATAATAATATTAGCTTCTGCCCGCGAGTTCGTCCGCGTAGATTTCAACTATCGTTATTCTTTGCTTTTAATTTAATTTTTTTCGGTATCAAAAGTAGCCTATGTGTTAATCCAGGGTATAAGCTACCTTCATTTTAAATTTCATCCAAATCCGTCCAGCCATTACAGCATGAAGAAGTAACAAACTAACTCTACACACAAACACACAAACTTTCGCATTTATAATATTATTAGTAGGATACCACTAAATTAAGTAGTTGTGTAATTTAGTTGTTGAATAGGTATCTAAATATAATCCTTACTAATATTATAAACACGAAATTTTGGATGTATGGATGTTTGTTACTCTTTCACGCTGCAACAACTGGACGGATTTGGATTAAATTTGAAATGGACATACCTTATACCCTGGATTAACACATAGGCTACATTTCATCCCGGAAAATTTAAAAGTTCCCGACGGAATAGCGATATTCGAAATCTTCGCGGGCAGAAGCTAGTATGAAATAAATGCAGTGCCCTAAGAGGGATTATGTAGGACATGAAATATTTTTAAGACTATTGTGAACAGTTTATGCTATAAACGATATGACATATATCAATGACTATGAATTAATTCTATATGACATAATTATATCAATGACTATGAATTAATTCTAATATAAAACTCATTGCAGCACATGATCCTATGTAAATCTTATTGCGGATTTAAATTTAAAAAATAATATACCCTTTTTAACATAGTATTCTAAGTACAATTCAGACAGCTAACTCAACTAACTAAATGTTATTGGTTTTCATAATGACTTCTCATGATTAAATGCTTTAGGTGCTTTAACCCTTAAATGCATAATGATGTAGATATACATCGTATATTTTAAAGCTCATTTTCAAACGTACATTTTAAGTAAATTTCAAACTTATAATTTATGCAGTAAGATTTGTAGCTTTGTCAAAATTCAAATTTGGAAATGAACTTTAAAGACGCGTTTCACTTTCGACATGCTATGCATTAAAGGGTTAAGATTCTTACAAAATATTGTTGTATAATAATAACTATAAGAGCAGTTCAGTGTTGAATCGCCTCTGCACGCAAATCATTGCAATTCTCCCTGCTTGATGCAGCTCCCAATTGATTCCAACAATGTTGAATCACCTCTGCTTGCAAATCATTGCAATTCTCCCTGCTTGATGCAGCTCCCAATTGATTCCAACAATGTTGAATCACCTCTGCATGCAAATCATTGCAATTCTCCCTGCTTGATGCAGCTCCCAATTGATTCCAACAATGTTGAATCACCTCTGTATGCAAATCATTGCAATTCTGACTGCTTGATGCAGCTCCCAATTGATTCCAACAATGTTGAATCACCTCTGCATGCAAATCATTGCAATTCTCCCTGCTTGATGCAGCTCCCAATTGATTCCAACAATGTTGAATCACCTCTGCATGCAATTCTCCCTGCTTGATGCGGCTCCCAAAATGAGCGTCATTTCATTATCCATGGCCCCTGAGTAATCTGGATTGCCTAAAACATAAAAAAAATGTTACAATTTACAAGCAAACTTAGTAGGTAACTTTTTCCTACCAAAGCAGGATGAGACTTATCAATTTGGTTTGTAGTAAATGGTATCTAACTTCTCACTAATATTATAAATGGGACAGTTTGGATGTTTGTTATTCAATCTCACTAGAACGACTAAACAATTCTGGATGAAATTTGGCACAGAGATAGATTACAGTCTGGAACAGCCAACTTTTTATCCCGAAAAATTGGACAGTTCCTGAGGGAATAGCGCTAAACGACTTATACACGAGTCAAGTCGTGCGCAAAAGCTGTGACAAGGATGATTTTTGTTTCTGAGTGTTGCATGTTCTCTTTGTATGTATTTATTTATAGAAGTACCTACCTAATCAAAGCCTATTCCTAGACCTTGACAATTTGTGTAAATACTCTGCTGCAGTATTCATTTAGGTGTACTTAGTTATTCTCATGATTTGTTGTTTAAAAGAATTAAATAAATAAATATCAGTCGCAAACTATGTTAGCTCTTGGCTTAATTTCCTCTATATTGGACACATATTTGAATACCTAAACTTATTTATAATATGTATTTTCTAAACAACAATCTGTCTAACAAACAATTTGGAGAGTCCATAATTTAGAGATATACTTAGTAGAAAAATTAAAGAGTAAGTAACATTTTTTTAATCAATGACCTCCTGTTGCAGCTTGAAGCTAGTTTAAAATGTGGCACTAGAACGGCAGATTCAAGCTTGTGGAAATGGAATAGCACAAGACATCTTAGAGATTTATCATAACTTTAATATTCTATGGGTTATTTATAACTGTTATAAGCTTTTGAATCATTCTGTGTTGATACTGCTAAGATATAAATAAAGCGCTTCATATACGATACTAATTAATGGGAGAGTGGGACCTCATAATACTTATATGCATTTATAATTGTTTCTAGGAGGCCCTAACCTTTATTAGGTAGGTAAGTATGTTATATATTTAAAATTTTCATTTCATTTCATCATCATACATTCATCAGTTTATCACCATATAAAGATAAACAGTGCGCTTATAGAGAAAGTATTAAGTGTTGAAAGAAGATATAGGTACCTACCTCTCACTGATGCTCAGCAAATTAGCAATCGTTCACATTTCTTGTTTGAGGTAACAAAATCCATATCTTAGTAGGTAATTACTTAATGGCTGGTTGAGGGCTTGCATTATTTATTACTAGTTTACTAGGTGCTGCATGACAACCATTTTCCGTTGGTTATATCCCTGGTCATATCCCATATCAAACACAGGGAACCTGCAAAAATAACCATCTATTAAATAGGTAGAT
The DNA here is from genome assembly GCA_946894065.1 of Acleris literana. NCBI lineage: Eukaryota > Metazoa > Arthropoda > Insecta > Lepidoptera > Tortricidae > Acleris > Acleris literana. The sequence continues at coordinate 4,829,569 of OX335687.1, forward strand.
GTGCATTTAAATAGGTTGTTATTGTTGTGAGTAACTAGGTAGTCAGGTACCATATTTCACATCATCCTTACCTTTCCTTCGAATAGAGTCCAAAGTAGTTTTAAATGTTACATTATTGTAGCAGAGTAATTCATGTGTAGGAAGTCTTTCTCACAAGAAAGCATCGGCACTACTTAATTTGGTCTTGATTCGGACGACCTCGACGATTCTGATACTTTGACTAAGCACTTTTCATTGTTTGCAGCTCACAAAAGTCACAAATAGTACATAATTTGGAAAAAGACAATTCAAAAACTTGATTTATCACCGCTTGTTATCACGAATAATAATCACTCACGCACAGCTGATTCAAAAACCGCCATTTTGATTGTTTAGTTGGGCGCACGTTGGGCGTTTTTCTTCAAGTCTTCGGAGTTAGAATAGTTTTCTATATTGTACTGTAGAATACAGAACAGAATGCACGTCAAAAGTGCTTCTTGACTAGCCATTTGTATGAATTATGTCATTGTGACAGCTCTTTGCGCTCTCTGAGCGTTTTTCTGTTCGTTTCGATATATTTAAGATGACGCTTTGTCTTGCACTTACTCTATTCGTTTAGATAAACCACGTGGTCAATTTTTCCCCCATACATTTCAAGACGATAGAACAGAAAAACGATACCGGCGTTGGCATCTTGTCTAGGCCTACAGCTGTTCCGAGGCCGCCATATTAACGAAATAATGCCAATGCAAACATATTATTACCAACTTATATATGCTGAGGGAAAAATCTGTGAACTCATGTCTTTCGATACAATTCAGACTTTTCAGTTCGACAATAACGCGGTGTTCAATAGTAGAGTTTAGTTTGTATTTATGTAATCGTGTTTACAACTTTTTGTGACGCACTGAGAACAATTAAGTTTTTGTTTTAATTACCTACTCGTAATTGAGGCACTGGATTTTCCATCTATCCAATATAAATTATTGTTATTACACACTCCATTTTGTACGTCTTAATAATCCTGAGATATCGTGTGTATTATATTTGGAGAATTTTGTTTTATTTCCTAACATATATTTGTCGCTAGTGTTTTACCATTTATTTACTTAACAATCTATTTTACTACGTTGTTCTTTAAAACCCTGTTATTGTCGACAACAAGACAGCTTTACACGACTCTTGTCAGAAAATGAGTAAACAAAAGTTTTCAACCTAGTTAGAGTTATGCACCGCACGCATAGTTAGAAGCATCGGTTTACAATAAAAAATTGACTTTTATCTAAAATTAAAATAGTCTTCACCCCACTTACATAAAAGCTTTTATATAAGCGATTCCATTAATAACTTTCATAAAATGCTAAATTTAGAACGAGTATTTTCATTTTACAAAACGGTGTGTTTCAAGGTGTGAAACCGTAAAAAGTCGTAAACAGAAACAGCGTTACAGCCTGCATTCGTTTCGCGAGTGTAAAAACTGCGTTACGTGAACCTAAACGATGCCGTATTGGCAGTTCTTAAACATTTCCTTGATTGCTGAGGGTGATAATAATAACAGAGTTAAGGTTGGACAACTTGATTTCTGCAATTTTAGCATTACTAAGTCATTATTTGGTGTTCGTTTTTCCAAGTAAATTTCCGAACACTTGTTTAAACTATCTTAAAATTCATATATTCTTAGGCGACTGTCAATCGTCACCAAATATCGAAAAAGTGGGGATCGGCAATGGAATTCGTCTTTATAATTACTCAGGCCTTTTCACACTGGCGTTTTAACCAGCGATATTTCGGTGCGGCGATATCCCAGCGAGCACGCCTAAATATTTAAAATTGAATAAATTAACAACAGCGCCCTCTTTGTTTCAGATTGCGCAACTAGTTGAGGACGTGCGAAGACTACAGGCGTCGCTCGCGGCGCTGCAAGAGGCGCACGCGCAGCAGCTCCAACGGCTGGAAGAACGGCTGGACGAGAAGAAGCAGCACATAGCGCGGCTTGAAGCCAGGTTGGACAACCAGCGGGACTACGAGGATGTGAAGCGGGACCTCAGGTGATTTGTTTTTTTATGGCATGACTAAGGTAAATGAGCACACAGACTGAGTTTATATGGGCTCTGGGACCAAATGCAAATTAGGACTATGGAATTTCTCTATGCTAGTAAATGTGACTGTGTTACCCTCCACATTTGGATGTTGCCAGAGCATTAATATACTGTGATATATATCGGTATGTGTTGTCAATCGTATCTCTTCTATTAGCAAAGCATGAGTAGGACATAGCATTAGTAGCGGTATAAGTAGAAAACGATCAGAAAAAATAATGTTTAGGCAATGACGAGAATATGCTTTAGTTGACACAACACAGTATTAGGTAAGTCAGTAGTCCAACCTATAGTATAGTATAAGGGTTTTTATAATTTGCTCAGTTTTTGACCTGAATAATATGCTCAAATTTATTATGCTTCTGCGTTGATTAGTGTTTGTGAGATATTGTAAAAAAACATCGATTTTCAGTTAACTGTTGTGTCTTAATCTTACTTAACCAAGATAAATAACGAAAAAGAGGGATATCATCAAGAGGATACTGACAATATTGATTACAGGAGTTTAATTTATTTTGGATATCATCAGGTGATTAATCATCAAACTGAGTTTCACCATCTGTTTTCCCTATGACTGTTTAATTACCGTTAGTACTTCCCTCCTTTATTTACTAAAACAATACAAGCTGAGTACATATGTGTATTGACTGTAGGCAGTGTGATTCAGACAAAAGATAATGTAAGACGTGGACCAAATCACGACTACATCAATAAGGAACTGAGATATACGAAAACAAGCTAAAATGACTTACAAAACCAATTTATTACTTTACGTAAATAATGAAGCGAGAATCCTTTTTTGATAAATGTACCAATATACAATTAGATTTTTCAGCAAAATTTTACCTTAATCATGTTACTATATTTGGAAATATTTTGCCTTGAATATTCGACTCTACATCAAGGTGATGAAATGGTTAAAATGATCTGATTATTGCTAAGCCATTTATATATAACTATCTTGCTAGACAAAGGCATTGTATTTACTCCTCTATTGTCTTCACAATGACTCATGAGCCCAATCTTCGCGGAAATACTAAAAACAGCAGCATTAATGATTACAATTAATAAGTCATCAGCATCATCAATCACATATTAAATATCGAATTTAACATTAATAAGCTAGACATAAATAAATATAACTAAGCTTGCGTTTGCATTTGTATGAAAATCGCACTTTTGAATCTTACACAAGCATTTTCACTTATGTGCGTCAAATTTCTTCTTCGACGTGATTTTCTAAAGCATTTTTTCGACCTATTTAATAACCGGCGAGTTATGTTGTTCCATCAGATCGTATAGACAACATAGGTGTACCTACATTTTCAATTGGGTAGCTTGTCACGACGTAGAATTCTATCACCAGAGCTTCATCTATTCTCTACGCTGAATCATTGTTTACCTTTTTCAACTACACGTTACCACCGCATACTTCAAGTGATCTTATATCAGCATGTAATTCTTGCACCTCATCAAGGTATGCAGCTTGCACCTGAGGCTTGATAGTGATAACGCAGTTCAACGACCTGTTTGCCTGATACCAGTGTTTACAGTGGGGACACGAGGCCTTCAGGTGGGTCGTCGCCTTTATGGTAGCTTTATAGACCTTGGAGTAGGTTTTATAGACTATAACCTTCTATCCTGATGACTTCACTTGAACTGGGATTAACTGTAAACTTGATTTTGCTTTCAACTTTATTAAAATACTTAGGTAGTTGTTTTGAGAAGAAATGTCTACTTGATAAATTGATTTTTTTGATAGTTGTATTTTTAATTCCAAAAGTAAAGACAGATAAGAAGAACATGGTGAATTGACTAATTTCCCACTATAACAGGATTGGTAGTTCATATTAAATAAACATAATTTAGATAAAACTGATGAAAGATGAACTCATGAATCTGGGCCGGAAGCGATTAGTCACCGAGATTGTCTTATGAAGTAATAATCTTTATGAGGAAGTACTCGCATTTCTAACATGTGAGTACTAAGAATATTGGAACAGGAGATTCATCTACTAGCAAATTGTCACGATATAATGATATAATCGTAAATAGATATATAAAAAAACGGTGACAAGAAAATGGATGCGAATGCAAATGTTTTTTTTGAAGTAACAGAAAATGTGATACTACGCAACCTCGAGCTGTTCATATATTTGAGGACGGAATAAAAAAAGTCATTAGATAGGAACTTATATTTATTTTGCCAGGCCGGAAACAAAAATGCAAATACATCTTATTTGTCTTCCCAAAATGGCCGAAGTCACATTAATTTAAAAAGTCCCACGACACCAGCAAATTAACCGATAATCCTATTTATATTTCCCACTGAGCAGGAAATAAAAAAAGATTTCTCAGGGAGCACCAATATCAAGTTCAAACACGGAGAGCGCTAAATTCCGTATCTCGAACCGTTTAGCGGGGTCGTGCTAGGAGGCTGTGGGATTGTGACAGATAAAAAAAGGAAAATGGCCGCCTATGACGGTATTGGTAAACGCCCTGTAGACTCTCGGTTAGTTGAAAAATATTGGCTGACCGTTTTCTGAGGAGCATTTTTTGTAAAAAGTCAATGTTTTTTCTGCTTGTATTTCAAAAACCGTTTTGGTTTATTTTTTTAACGAAGACAACACGACCATGTACTATCCTAAAGTAGGTACAACTAAGTAGTAGTTAAGAGACGAAGACCTATATTACAACCCTGAGGTACGCCATATGAGCATATTGAGAGTGACAAAAAGTTGGTCTAAAAATACCTAAGTAAGTTTCGGGCTGTAATGAACTGCTCTGTTTATTTTGTCGGCACTTCCTAAACGCGTTTTTTAATGTTCTCGGGAACTTGTCAAAGAGTTCGGTCATCCGAGACCGTTCGAGCGCTTGTTTTGAAAGATCATTAAGTATTTAGAGGGTATTATTGCGTTTAAAGTAGGGTGCCGAACGTTCTTAGAAAGCTGTTCTGAGTTTAAGCTGTTCTTTAGATTTCTGACATGCTTAGTGATCAGCTGATAATCTTTTGATGTTAAATATTCTTCTTTAAAAGTACGTTGGTAATTTGTACCTGAGGATTGACGCAACCTTAGACGATAAGGCGGCGCCGCGTTATCGGTCGCAGGCGCAGCTCAAACAAGGGAAAGGGATCTACGTGTTTACCAGCTTTCATTGCCTCTTGTTCTACATAAACACCCACTTGACAGATTTGTTAAGTTATGTACTGAAACTACTAAAGATTATTACAAAGCTCTTGTTGGTAAATGTAGCTATTGTGTAAAGTTCTTGTTTCTTAACTTCTTAAGTTTATTATAAAGTATAGTTTAGAGAATAGTTATCTGGTCAGTCTTTCTGTTGATACCCTATCTATATGTGAAATTAGATACGCTATTTGTTTGTTCTTTCTTCTTTCTAAAATGGAGCAACGAATTCACGCGTTTTATCGTGTTGGGTAGCTGGAGTGCGATATAGAATACTCGTACTTTACTGTAATTATTTCCTAGAGAAGCAACGATTAATAAATTCTAAGCAACGCGTGAGTAAACGCTATTTCCCATATAAATATTAACACGCTTACATTTATTACGTATATCAAACTCAAAGCCATCGATACTATTAACAGATAGTTTAATGTCACCCGCCTTTGATCTCTTTGATGATCAAACGCGGCCATATTGGAAAAACATCATATACTCTATGCCCGAAACGTCGTCTATGGCCAACAATGTTTGGACGGCTGTAAACATCAGAGGCGGCGTCCCTTGACTCGGGACATATTGGCAGTAAAAAAGCTGTTGAAACCGTAAAGTTATTGTCATTTAGCCCTCATTCATGAAACAAATAGGTTACGAAAGTTTTTTCTACGAAGAACGAAAAGATGATTTATTGGTTTTGCAATTTAAGTCGAAATAGACTACCTATACATAAGGTATGATAGGCATGCTTTAAGAGTCTCAAATTCAAATTTATTCGAGAATTCAAAATTTAAAATACCTACAATTGGCAACTTAGATCAATTAGATACGGCATTAAATTTGAAATTTTCGAATACCAAATTTCGAAATTCAAAATGTAATCAGAATGCAAACAAGCCAATCCGGAGAGAGATTCGGCGCGCAGAAATCAATCTATCCAACCCCTATTAAGCTTTAATCTGCGGAGGCTGGCTATAACTTAATCCCGACTTGAGAAGCGGAATAAATAAGCTATAAACCGCTACAGGTGCCTTATATTGCTTAGTGTGAGTTTACGTAGTTCGATACGCTGCGGCAATTTCACACACTGTGTCTTGCCGCATGATTTTTTACCACATTATCTCAAAGTAACACAGGACCTCTGTGTGGTCCAATTGATGTAGGTAAAGGATCAAACTTATGACGTTTCTCACTGGTAAAAGTTAAATAAGTTTGACGCCATATTAGTAAACTACAAATAGTAGAATTTTTTTCTTCTATTGAGGAAGCTGTAAGTTAGTATCAAACTTTCTGCTGGCATTGTAAATATCTATAAATACGAAACTATGTAACGAAAAAAAAACCCATTTGTCTGCAAGTTGCTTTTCTTACCAAAATTAAAAAGCCATGTCCAATATGTGTTACATGTAAGGTGCGTCATACTACATCGAAGATGATGTGGCATGCGACAAGATTACGCCCCGAGGTCCGATCATGGGAACGGACAAATGTTCGCGTGCTCCTCGCAATAATTGAAATGGGTATTTTCCTATTGTTATTTTTCTATCGTTCCGTGTATTCGGAAACTTATGCTTTTTCTATTAGCTGTAATTGGGCGATAGATCGAGTATTGTGACAGTGACTGACGCATATTGTACTTATCTGTATAAAAAGTAGATTCTGTTGCTGCTGAAGGATAAGAATAAGAAATAGAAAAACACCTAAAGTTGTTTATTCAGCTATCATCAAAAATCATCGTTCCAAGTTTTTTATGAGAGCTCTAATTTTAATCGACAAAAACACAACCTCAAATATCGTAAATGCACCACAGATTATGCCACGACGCTCGGAAATTAAAAAAGCAAATAGAAAAAGTTTATCTTCTGTTTAATTAAAAAGCATGCATGTGATTTACATGTATCTTAGGGACTAACACACGCACGGAACGTTTGCCTTCTATATATCAATACACGATCTCGGCACCTGTCTCCATTTGCTTAGGCAATGTTTATCTAACATTTAACGAAAGTTAGCCTAACTCTGTCACACACAAATTATCAACTAATTTACCTTAGTTTTTTCGTGGCTGTAAAGAATTCTCCTAAGCTCTTTACCGTGTTGACACAAGGAGTTTGATTAAGGAAATTCGAAATTTAAAAAACGTGGAAATGCTTTTGTGTCAATATGTGCACTCTATGTCAATGTTTGGAGTCGGGACCAATGATGCGTTCGTATTTTGAATGTGTTCCATTTTCGAACGCGAGCCGAAGGCGTCCGTTGACCAATCAATCGAGAGGCGATTGGTCAGCGCGATCGAACGGGGCGGAGCCTCGTTATCGGCGGCCGATGATTTGGTTGATAGCGTTCGATTGTGACGTAACAAGTCTTTCTGGTACGCCTACATGTTCATTGTTGCCTGGTATTTGTAATTTAATCCTGATGAAAAAAAAACAATTTGCTGTTGAATGCAAAGTAAATTGGCCAAGGAAAAGATTGTCATCTAAACTTTTTTCTGAATGGAAGGATATTGAGTCACACTTTTTAATAATTGATCGTGCTAAACTTTTAACTTTAACCAAGTTAATCCACTAATAAGATACAAAATCTGTTTAATTAATTCCCTTGTCTATTGCCGGGCTTAAAGTAATTAAAGAATCAGTCGCAATTTGATCAACGCCTGCATTGTAAAGGGGTGCGGAGTCAAAGACATATTTCTTCGTTAGGGGTTCAATATCGATTGAAACAGATTCCACGGCCCTTTTGATGTTAATATTCCGAATAATATTCCGAATGCCATTTTGTTTGAAGATTTTGATATCGATAAATATCTGTAAGTCTCTTCAGTCGGTTGATTTTGAAGATATCTAATTTTCGTTATTGAATTAGAATCCTAAACAACGAACTTAATAGAACATTTGCTATCTTACTTTATGCTATCCTTCTATGTTGATGACTTATTCTGTTTTCAAGACGACACCTGATTATTTCAATTAGGTAGTTTGAGTAGATTATGGTAGTCTAATAATTCTAAAACAATTAATGCTTTTACACTTTAACAAGGAAACAGTAGAGTATCTTTAGCACTAAAAGATTACCTACACTACATAAGCCCTTCCTGCCCATCCTTGTGTGTTAAGTATTTGTGTTACCGTAAGTAGGTGCGGTGTTTGGTAAAATATTCATTGTGGAGAACAAGTATTAAATTTAAGGCTTTCGCAAAGACAAAGATGCTTTTAAGCTTTAAGGGAACATAGGACGCTTGGAGTAGACCGTGCATTATTTAATCAATAATTATCGGGGATCAAATTTTCAAGTAGTTTATAACCATAGGAATCTCTATCTGGGTATACTATCTATATTGATATTACAAATGGTAAAATTGTGTTTGTTTTTATTTGTTGGTTTGTTGGTTTGTATGTTGGGGTAACCTCTGGAAATAGGTACAAACCGATTTAAATATATTTTACTAATAGGAAACTTAACGTTTCCTGACTAATATTTCTTTTTATAAACCGGAGCAAAGCGAGGGCGGGTCGCTAGAATGTAATGCTAGTTAGAATGTCCGTGTGTTTCCTTAAAATATTTTCAGAAATCTTAGCAAATGTCCAATAATAAATTATGGTGTCTGAATTCGGGCAATTTATAATATGTAACTGTTGTAGTATTGAATGATGTTTAAATTTGAAATTCCCTTCATAGGAGACCCAGCCACCTCGTGGCTTCAGAGCCAGACCCGAGACAATTTGTCCCATTCCGGGACTCGATCCCGAGACCCGCTCAGCCCTATAGACACCACTTGAGCAAGTGAGTTACTAGACCTAAATTTAGCTTGCCCACTGTAGGGCTAATCCTAGAAATAACCTTTCAGCGACATATAAAAATTGTTAGAATATTTACCTATAGTTAGGTAAATTACTGTAAAATATTAACATTAAAACATTGTATTGCATTGCGATTCTTTATGATTTTATTTTACCTTTTTTGAAAATGATATTTAAATCCAGAACTATAGTTAAAACCGCTTACTCAGATCAACATCTTCGAAAACTATGTTCACCAAATAATGCCGCCATTTTGTTTTATTTTAAGTACACATAATCCAAATGATCCCAGCGTCTCCACTAAACTCCTGTCGCGCTGTTAAAACTCCGCTATCACCTCACCCACTTCCCGCGATGTGTACAAGGGTATCGGTGTTTAACACATTCGACGCCCGAGACACGTTTATGTGCTCAAGTTGCATGCAATCGCTAGTTGGTGGCATTGAATACGTTAACGGTCCTTTAGTCAAACTTCCTTAAGGTCCAATCATAAACAAAGGATATTAAAACGTTTAGTTAGTACAAATCCATCAGTTCGTACGTGATATATTAAAAATTTCATAACACAGATTAGGTTACGGGATGAGTTTTTTGTGTTTGTTCCACAGTATATGTATATTTTTTTTATTTGTCTAATTGCAAACGGAGGTCCTCGTAGAAGTCCTTTAACGCTACTCCCGAATTAACAGTGTAAATGATCAAGATAAAATGTATATCAGATTTTAACCCTCCACCTACCTTTGTACTAAAAAATCACGTCATTTTGTTGGTCTGTGAATGCGTGAAAGAAGGACAAAACGAAATCCATTGAACACATTTTTTACTGATACCTAATACTAGTAAGAATTATATATTATTAAAAGAACTTCTAACCTGAACTAACAAGACCAAACTACCAGGCGAACATAAATTATAAAGCGTTGTCTCCAAACTAATCGGCCGACGGATCCGCCCTCCGATCGCTCGGAGCTTTTCACACCTCCACAATGTACCTTAATTACAATTTAATATATCGCCAATTAGATCCCGATCGGGACACGCTGCTAAATACAGTAGTCTACTACAACCCTTCAACAACTTAAGTTAGGTAACTTCCTAATTTAGTCGTATAATAGCAATATGGTTCATTATAGCATGAATTGTGTCGGTCCCGAGGTGACTGTTAACAGGTGAACGGACTAAACGTCTCGTTTCTATACATTTTGTATGAATTTACTGCGGTGTTTGATTTTAACTCAACACTTATAACTTTACCTTTGGTGTATCCAGGTTAGTTTTGTTAAGATTTAACAAAGTTGTAAGGGTAAATAAACGCTGCTTTGTGTGTAACGTTTTATAGCGTTTTAGTGGTGTTTTAATTACTATTTCGACACCTTTAACCAACCATTATACAACCTTTATCTATTTGCTTAGTACCTAACTCTTCTGACAGGGAAGATTTTTATAACAATCTATTAATTCCAAGTTGTAAAGTTCTAAGTAGCATTACCGTATTATTTTTTTAACATTTGGATAACGTCTAACTTCTTTGTAAGTCCCTTTAAAACAAGCTTTCATGAAACCTTTGCAAAATTCATAACTTAATAAAACATCCGTGTAACGTAAAATCAATATGGCGCCGTCGATGTTATATAGGAGCTGTATAAAATGTGATTATGAAGCTTCAGGCTGAATCTCAATAACTTGAAAGGCGTATTGCCAATAAGGAACATCCTATTAATTACTATACTTAATTAATTCACCTGAAATGGTTTTAATCAATTCGGCTCGATTTATTAAGGTATAGCTGACCCTATCTTAATTACGCCATCGGCTAAAGGTAATTCAGAATGCCCCTTTGATATTTTGGAGGTGAATTTCTCCTTGTAAAGGTATTTTGGAATTTTTAATTGCATTTATTTCGTGAGGGATTTTGTGGTGAAATGTTGTAGGTATTGGTTAAGAACTTCTGAGACTTGAATTGAAAAACGATGTCGAAATATGTGAATGGGTGGTTGTTTTTAATTTAAACATGATTCAACCTTACTTTTGGGTCAGTTGACGTAGATAGGGTCTGAAAGAAGTAGTTATGCAACTTTAGTATAACTTTATGTAAAATTTTACTTCGGCGCCGTCATTTCTATAAAAAAAGGTTTAGTACTTGATCATCATCATCGCAATTTCAGCGGAAAAATGTTGGATATTGGCTTCCTCTAAGCAATGCCATTAGTCTTTAGGTACTATTTAAATAACTAGACAGGGCAACTGTACTAATCCATGTTTCCTTGTTACAGCATGCTCCGCTCAATGGACTTGCGCGACGTGGCCGAGCGCGCCGAGCGAAACGAGCGAAACGAGCGAAACGAGCGCAGCGAGCGCAAACCCGAACCGCTCCGATCCCCCGCTGCGTCCGCGCACCGCGACGACGACGAGCGCGGCAGCAGTGAGCGACGTGACACAGGTAAGCTAAACAATCCGACTTGACTAATATTACCATTATACCACTATTATAACACCATTATACCTACTATAGTCGTATAAAGGCTCCTTAAAGATCATAATAAGCTGTTATTGCACTTGTAGTGTAAGAGTGGCAGTTTGCAATATTAGTCAAATCGTTAGTCCAAAAGCAGATAAGAATTCCGATTCTTCTGTGTTTTTGCCGTCCGTAGCTAGTCCGTGTTCGCTTCACTTTCCTAGCGACGTAGCCCTGCCATGGGCCACGTTGCCCGCTCAGGTCTCTCTCTGCGACTCCCCCCCCTTCCCTCCCTGACTGAGCTCTGTGGCAGGTGGCGAGGACTGGCCGAGCACACCGCCGCTCAACAACAACACGACGCATCACAACAACAATCCGCCGCTGCCGTTGCCGCCTCCAAGCCCCTTCCGTTTCGAGGAGCACCGCCCGTACCGCTTCGCCGACGACATGGGCCCTCTTCCGCCCGGAGCGCTCGTAGGCAGACTAGGAGACTCTCTCATCCCCAAAGGAGACCCCATGGAAGCGAGATTGCAAGAAATGCTGCGCTATAACATGGATAAATACGCGAATACGAACCTAGACACGCTTCATATAAGCCGCCGAGTTCGAGAGTTGCTCTCAGTTCACAATATTGGACAGAGGCTGTTCGCGAAGTATGTGTTAGGGCTCTCGCAAGGGACTGTATCGGAGCTCCTCTCGAAGCCGAAGCCCTGGGACAAGCTGACGGAAAAGGGGAGGGACTCGTATAGGAAGATGCACGCGTGGGCTTGCGATGAAGCGGCCGTGATGCTGCTCAAGTCGCTCATTCCTAAGAAAGGTACTATTTGACGTATTTTTTGTTGACATGGACAAGTTTGATAAAACTCATTTAAATAAGTCTAATTTTCCATTAAAAGTTGATAAAAAACGGTTGTTTAAACCATAAGTAGACAATCACGATGCATTAAATAGCCTTTATTGAACTTGTTTATGGTGTAAATTTTGTTGCATCTATTCAAAATTGGAACCACTGTCCATGTATTTCAAATTTGAGCATTTTTGTCGTGTGGCCAGTGTCTGTTTTAAATATAAAACTAGGCACTCACTATCAAACTGATCCCCAAACCTGTGGCTAAGAAAAATTGCGTGTTAAATGCAACGCCAAGTTGTGTCAACTCTTGCATGCTTCGTCCATCATTCCGCCCCCTTAGCGCAATCTTCCGAACGGTTTGGCACGCTACGTTATCAGGCTTGTCAAGGCACCTGACAATAGGGCTCATCAATCACACCAGGAATGCAGATAGCTACGTTTACCGAGTCTTTAGACGAAAACAATAGGTTAAACGACCTGATAATCTATGGTCTTCTTTATGCACTTAACCATTGCCCAATCATTTTTAAATTTGGAACGGTTGGGTAATGGCGTCCGCACTTTTAGGTTAACTTTTTATTTGTTTTGTTTTTGTTCTCCTAACCCTGACCTCCCTCCCCTCCCGTCGCGTGACACTACAGCGGAAAGATCTGAACTGTCCCCACCCTAGTTACATAAGGGGGGAAGGGGGCAGACTAAATAGATATGGTCAAGCGAGCACGCCTCGCTGGCAACTGCATCCTCCCGGGGTGTTGGTGACTTCGATTTATTGTTTCAAAACGTGTTTCTTTTGTTAATAAAGTCCGCCATCTTGCTCTATTTTATTTTAAAATATCATTACCGATTCATAAACGGTAAGTGTAAAGCGGACACGTCTCTAGCTTCGGTTTTCAGTATCAGCTCAGCTTTCCTTGTAAATGGGTTTAAGCTTTATAATTTTTCCCTTTGAACTTTATTTTCCCGCTAGCCTGACGTTGCATTTTTTGCTCATATTATTACGTTACAGTCTGTGAGATTTTTTCATGATATTCTCTGCAGTTAAGTTTAAAAACTCCTTTTAAAAGCTTGTTTTTAAATTAATGAGAACAAGGTACGACCGGGTTGCAATTTTAAAATAACAACGCGTAGTTAGAAGCTATTAGAAACAACACCAACCTTAGACTAAGAAATTCTAGTGATGCGACAGGCGTTTACAATTGAATCGAAAAAAATCGGAACTATCAAAGCACACGTGTATTGTTAGACGGTACGTAACCAACACGTAATTTGCAAATCTATGCCATAAACGTCTCGTGTGAACGGCGTTTCGCAACATTACATACGGACGGACAGGACACGTGGGAACTAGGAAACGTAGGCAAATGACATGGTATTGAGCAATCATGGCAGTCCACTCTATTGTATGGGAAAGTATAGCGTTTGTGGAAAACAGCGTATAAGTATAAAATGTTAGCTTAAGCTCGGTCGAGATACAGTTTCATTTTAGATAATCATTCGATATAGTTCTAATCAAGCATCTAACTTTAAGTTAGGTATATTGCGACGCTTAATAAACGAATGAAGCACCTTATAATTTCATTCCATTCAAAGCAAGCAAATCAGTGCATAAAATGCTAGAGTATCATATTGTTCCCACGCCGCTGATGGGTGTATAACCACTAACAGCTCATTACTGCCCGACAACGGACACTAAATGAGGCTGTTCGATATTAACTAACGGAACAAGAGCCCAAGAACGCTGGGAATCGACATTACCGGCTTTGTCCAACATTAAGTAATTAGAAAGACAATAATTAAAAATGTTTAAGTTCAAAATTGTTATGCGGCAAACGTTTCGCTACACAAATGCAAACATAATCCGCGAAAATGTAAATTGCGAAACACCGATAACTCGCCATTTAAATTCCTAAACCTCAATAAAAACCGTACAATTACGCGGCAAATAAGAAAACCGTAACCCTTCGGAATTATCTGAAATTCAATCTATTTGAGTCCATCCCTATCGATGCGGACAAAGGCTAATGCACAACGGTGCTATTGTCTCCGCAGATTTATACCTCGTCCTTTGTCATTAATGTGTACACTGCTTTACATCGTGCGTTCTTTTTGATTCTTTCAGACTCGTCTCTGTTTGCTCGCTCTGTGTGACTTTGTCTTTTCTAAATTTGAAAAATGAATTGGGAGGCGCGGCCGTTGGACGCCATTGAAGGCTTTGGGAAGTCGTTTTTCATTAGATATAAGTGGACATCATTTCGAAAAACATTTGCTTTAATGAGGGAAGAGCCTTGTACAATTGTAATTTTTTTATTAATATCAATTACTTGTTGATAATTAATAACATATAAAAAACATCTAGCCTGTTTATGATACCCATAAACCAGCAGACTAGAACAAATCATTCGAAGGAAGCACATTACTTATTTCATCAATGTAATTGTATGCAGCCACACCACGTGTGGCATAGACAATAAAACCTTACATTATAGTTATAACCTGAGCTTACAATTTGCTATCGCGCCAACGGATAAAAAAACGCAAAAAAAAACCAATTAATAGCTAAGGAAGGCGGGATTTGCCATGCGCTATCAAACTTTATTAACGTTTTTATTAAACTGCAGACATGAACCTTGCAACACTTGCATGTAACTAGCAACTCCGCCGCCGTTTTTGGCAGAAAAACTAAACGTGGAATAAATGGTGCAAATTTTAAAAATAGAATTTTATTGCCGCGTCCGTCACACTAGTGATGTGCTTTTCGAACTGATTTTTTTAGTGTCGTGACTGAGTACAATATCCGGACGACGGCTGGCTCGAATAAATCGGTAACCTATCAACGTATATCAGAGCGATACACCCGGGGAAGTAAAATCAACTATTTTTCACGGCCATTAAGCTTCGGTGTGGGTTAACCGCATAATATTTATTCTCGTAATCTATCGGTCCAATTAAGTGTAGTTATGGCGGCAGTAATAATTGTTCTTATTACTGGTAACACGCTTCAGTGACGAGATCCGGCCAACTATTTGCGGTTCTGAAAACGATATCTATTGAAATTTCATCCTTATTCCCCCATACCAAAACGTCCCGAATCATTACGCAGTAACGTCAAACAAAGATTTTTATTTAATTTATAAATCACTTTAAAACAAGTTGTAAAGTGATGTGAGCCGTTGCTTCTCATTTCAAAAATGACGTCTATTCGAGGGGTTCAAATTTGGAACGCTGTTTCAACGAAGTTAGCTGCTAGACGCGTGAAAATCTATTTTCAATGGCACTATCGGCCGGCGCAGGCCAAGGCTTTACGCCCGAAGTTGTGCTCAATGCTCTTATACCCTCGCTTAGTTTAATGCTAAGCAAATTTTAATATTCAATAGAGCTCGAGCGGTTAAACGTTTGGACGAATTGAAACTTGATTGCATGTAAATTGTATTCAACGATTGGTTTGGATGAGACTTAGTAAGTTTACCTGAGGGCCGTTTTGAATAGAATTAGGTACCTATTGATTAAATGGCACGTAAAAAAGGCAAAACTTGATACTTGTCTAGTGGAATCGTAACTTTTAGCTTTATAACACGGAGAAAGGTAAGAATGGAATATGTAATTAAAAATGTTTCACGCTACGTTATTTTTATCCTGAAAGTACCTAATACATAAAAACCGATTAACTTGTTACAGCCTTATAAAGATCAGAAAAAATAATATATGCATACTACTCGTATCAACTAAAAAAGAGGAATTAGTTTACCACGTTGAACAATCTATCAATTGCAACTCGTGGAATAGGCTACCGGAACTTTTGAAACTGTAAAGTTGGTAGCTTAACTGTGTTAGTTTTAGCGGAGTGGAAGCAAAATGGCTTCCAAACTAACCGAATTTCAAACTTCAATTGATTCGTTTTAAAACATATTTATTACAAGGCAGTAATTAATTTTCGCTAATTTGAACTCGTAACCTTTCCACGAAAAAACCCCTACTGTTAAGCAGTAAATTAACCCAATATAAACCCAGTGTTGCCAACACAGGGGCGTGTCGACACCTCCCGCAGTCAACAAGGTCAATTCCTCATAAATCATAAAGTTTAAAACAAACACGAAAATCCGGCAAACGGCTGATAATCACATAATAATTACCCGATACCCGCCCGATCGAATGTGGCGGCCATTACGGACCCTGTTTACGGTTTAAAAGTTTCCAACTTGTAGCGTGCGGGTGAATCGGTAACTTTTGAGTAACCGGCAACTTTTTGTAGGCTCACATCACTAAAATTTTAAACATGGAATTTTGTTTACCTTTTGATTTCATAGTTTATTTTGATTGGTAAAGTGCTTCTTGTAAGTACGAGATGAACCTTCGAGCGCCATCTATCGTCGAGTAGCGGAGTTACAACTGCATTTTTTTCTTAATCTAGATTGTAGAAAACGGAAAGGGCTCCTATAAAGCGGCCGTGAACGCATCAAACACAGACATTTATGAAATTACAATGAAGCGGGCGTATAATTTACGACGCAATTATTAGTATTATTACAACGCGCGTTCCTGCAAAAATCACGCAGCCACTTAGGAAGAAAAACTAAATAGCCGTTTAACAGTGTTTACTCTGAAATAACTCAAAAAAACGGAAAAGTTTGGTATGCGCGCAACAATGTGCGCGTAACGCCATCTGTTGTCGAGTGGCCGAGCTAGTGCAGGGGTCAAGAAATTATTCGACGTGGAATGCGCGCGGCCGGCGGGGCCTTTGACGTTTTCCGACGAGGCAATCAAGCCTCTTTAAGGGCATATTTATGATTATAATAATACTGTCTCATTATACACTTTATGATTTTATACCAAAGCGTAATTGTAATTGTCGTGAATGTGCGAGCGGGATGACCGATAACCTAATCTACGCAAATTCTGTAATTACACATTATTATATCTTAATTTGTGTCTACGAATTGGTGACCTACACTTGTGAAATATTAACATCAATTGCTGTTAGTTTTGCTAAAAGGCCTTATTCTTATGTTTACATTTTGTCTCTTTGATTTAAATTTATTCATAAAGATTAGATTAGGCAAAAATTCCGTAATTACTTCGCAAAGGTTTTATTTATTTAGAAGATAATTTCAGTTTTTCGAGGATAAGCACACGTCACTTGGCTTAACGTTCGAAACTTTCTATACATTGCCTAACTACATTCATAGGTACATGATTTAGAAATTTACATTTATTTAATCATCAACTGTTGGTAATTACTTTACCTTTACATCAACTCTTGTTACTATAAATGCTTGATAAGATTAAAATAAAGTACACTTTTACAACCACATTATGACTCATTGGCTAGTATAACAAGATTCTAAACGTCAATCGAAATAAACGCTAACGCCATCTATATTTCAGCGCTAACATTTATGAACAGTTTTCCCGCGCAATTGAAATGTCACCGAGTTTACAGTTGTTTCAGCGTTCTCAAAATAGAGCGATCGTTTAATTCGCCTAGAGGTGCATTAATTGCCCTGGAATCTTGTGTTATTATTGTTTTCTTTGTCTGAGCTCATGCCAAAAAGGAAGAACATAATTTACCAGTAAAGTACTCGGTAAGTTTAATCATTAAAGTCTTTTAATAGCAATTACAGCCAGGATCCGTTGACGATTGATTGGTGGGAATAATATTTTATGAAAATCTAGAAGTAAAGGCAGCGGCAGGGTAAAAATAATTATATTGCTATCATTTTATGATAATACTTGTACTCATATCTTTAGGTATCAGAGTTTTATTCAAACTCTTATCTACATAATAACCGTAAACAAGGGTGGAACGCCAAATTACCATCCATCTTAAAAAATAAAACTATAGCACCATAGACAAATCCAACGATACTAAAAACAGATTGAATATTTTTACGACTACAAGTACAAAAGCTTTGGCCAACATACGTTTAATCAAATGTGTATGTAGTTGTAAACGAAACGAATTTATCACACGACTTGATTGCAATAATTTAGAGCATCTTATTTTAGTTGTTTGTTTAATTTTAGTTACCATAAAATTAATTGTGCTGAGGCCGACGCCTGAATTTATTTATTAATCGTAAAAGTTATTATAAACGCTAATATAAAAACAAATCTTTGCCAAAATAAAATCGATTCATCGTCGATCATCAGACCGGATGTTAGTCATGAGCTAAAGACTTATACAACGCTTCCGTTATTCAAAACCTGTTTTGAATAAAAATTTAGTCCCCAATATTTAAGCAAAATAAAAAACTTTATCCTTGTTCGATTCCTGATTTGAAACGAGTTAACACGTTGATTGGCATTTAAATGGCATGCAAATAGAGTCACGGCGCTACGGCAGTTTCATAGACAGTATTGACATTACAGGCCGGCACGCGATATGGAACGTGAAACGGAACGTTCACAACAAAGAACTATTTGAATATTTGGTGCCAAAAAAGCGATAAAGGGATTGTAATATTCTCATTATTAACGTGGCTCACGGTCGGTAATTATGTGACTGAAGCCGTGGCTAATAAACCCGTCGACGCATTCGTCACCCGCCTACGCGCGATCACTTTCGCTTCGATTTTGCGATAACCATCGAAAAACAAGTTAAAATTAGCTTTCCCACCAAAGTCGAATGTCACTGCTACCTCATTTCATTAAACGCATCGCAAACAAAGCTAAAATTGTATGTATTAATTTATTTACGAAATGATAAATTTTTAAAGTGAACATTTCATGTTGTATTAGTCGCGTCATGTCAACGGCTGACTGGGGCTGTACCTCAAGGTAATAATTTCCATAGTAATTTAAAAAAGTAACTTTTGCGCGAAACGAAGCGGCCATTTTGTTTATCTGCTAAACAGTTTAATAGGAAATTAAGTGCATCGTGACATATTATTCGTTTGAATTAATTACCAGCGTTTCCTCTACGTACGCCACATATAACTCAGGCATCTGTCCCGCAAGACGGCCTGTTTAACATGTCACTTCGGACGCGATTTGTGACCGGCCATTTTATAACTCGGCTTGCATAATTAGTAAGGATTAATGCAGGCTGTGAATGACTCGTTGTTCAACAGTGAATTAGA
The DNA here is from genome assembly GCA_946894065.1 of Acleris literana. Lineage (NCBI taxonomy): Eukaryota > Metazoa > Arthropoda > Insecta > Lepidoptera > Tortricidae > Acleris > Acleris literana. Next base: position 4,849,007 of record OX335687.1, read on the forward strand.
GTTTATTCGAGCTCTGATGAAACTATTGCAGATCTATTAATAGGAGTAAATTGTCATGTTTATAGAGCTCGCTGAGGACCACTTAAAGTGGGGTATTATGGCGCTTGTATAGCGCTAATAACTGTTAGTTAGCTTAAGCGCATTTGGTTAAGTGGTTGGTAGTCAGACGTTCGAATGCAGTTCTCAAAATTGCAATCGTTAATGTGAATAGAAGGGTTAAACGGAACCTGTATGTGTCTTTTGCGAACTCTCCCCTCCATACAAATGTCCTTATGAATAGCGTTTGCTCCCTCTTTTCCTTAAAAAAAAACAGTTCGCAAAATCTAAGCATAGATGGCGCTGCACTTTAATCATAAACAATAATATACGTTTTAAATAAAGTCTGGTTCACACGCGCGTCGCGTGCCGTGCGGCAATCAATCGCGCGCAATCAATAAGCGACGCGAATCGATGCCTTGACTCAGGTAACAGTAGCTTTGTTAATTAATTTAGGAAATCCCTAGGTTTTATGAATTATATACTGGTGAGTGAAATAATAAATAACAAAAGCTGAATCCTTGATAGTATTATCATTCAGTGCAAAGCTAGTCTGCCGCACCTATCTCTTTGCTGAATTTTAAAACGCATGAACTCACGTTTAGAAATAACCCTTATTTGTGCTTCGGCGTAGTCGGATAAAAAGGTAGCAACAACATCGTTTCCCTTTCCCTCTTACAAATAATGTAAATATAATGTGTACATTATTTATATAATCGAATATAAAATTAATTGTAATTATAAAATAATGACAAAACGCAAGCAACTACAACATCCATACACTACCTTGCACCGAAGTGATGCATCAAAACGAATTAGCAGAAAGCCGAGGCGTCTAACTCCGTTAGTACCTGCGCTACGGAATTTGGTTATTTCGTTAAAAAAACTTTGGTATCGTTAAAAGTTTCGGATCGACCCCCGGGGGCCGTTTTCACGTTTCCATCGAGGCATTGACTGAAGCGATTTGGTAATTATATATAGATTTGGGTATTAGGTAAAAAAATAATGTTATGATCACAGATTTTTTAAATTAAAGTTTATTAATATAAAATGTGTCATTTAGTGCATTTTCACCACGTTGTTGGTTTATATTAAGGATTTTAAAAAGCGTTTCCTCACTCACGTTTCGGTAGGTTTAGTAACGTACTATAGAATAGAATAGAATAGAATAAAAAGTGCAATTAATATAAAAATGATTTAAAATTTGCTTTTTAAAATCAAACTTATTAAGTTATTAACGATCAAATTCTCTTTTCAAATAATGGAACAACCGCGTTCCGCGTCCTGCGTACTTGCAGTTCTAAATTGATTATCGAATCTAGTTACCAACTACGGCACGGGGGATTTTTACCTCGCGCTAAACGGATTACCTGTAGTGTAGCTGGCTGGTTTTATTTAAATTACGAATGATATTGTCTCTGGTGAATATTTTTCGGCATTCTGTCTTGTCAGCCAGTTTATTTGTGAAAGGTACTTTATTTGGAAATTTCGTGTTACGTTTTTTCGGAATCAAGTCATTTTCTAAAAACATAACAATCCTAGATTTGATCTTAACAATGTTTAACATGTTTAGTAACCGCATAACTCCAAAAAGTAACAGCAAAATCTAATCTTGATCCATTATTGCACTTGTTCTGTTAGTTTTTGTTGTGTTATAAAAATTTTAATGCTACCGGCCCCCACCGGCCGAATGTCCTCTACTTTTATTACACCTATAATACGAGAGAAAGCACCATCAAATTGTATTTAGCGTGTTGCAACATTCTCTAGACACGTTCAAGTTACAAACGCAACGCGATAAACGTTTACCTAAAAGCTCTGAAACTGAACGCATCTGACATGTCAAAAAATTATTTGGCGCCAATTAAGTTTTGACATTCTGACAATATAGACCAGTTTTTTGGCAAAGATGGTTGTTATACAGCCGTAACTGTCAACGGTCGGAAAGCCGGTAACTTGCACATCACTCAGCCTCTCGTGGAATCAATTGTGGTCGCTGCCCCCGTTGCACGCGATACCGATCAACAGACCCTACGCACGCAACGTCGATACGCCGAGTACAAAGGAAACATGCCAACCGAAACGGGAAACCGAATCTCCGTGTCTAAGCCTTGGCACAGACTTCCTGTCATTTCTGTGTTAGAGCGACGATTACTGTCGCTGATTCTCGATTGTGTGACATTCTTTCGTGGAAAGTTTCTTAATGCCCCTTAAAAAGTATCTTTGAGTTAACTCCAATCCCAAACTTGGCAAGAAGATCAAATAAATTTAAAGATTTCATGTGACAACAAATTGATAGCTAGGTCTCACTAAAACACAAAGACGGGCATGACATAAGAAAACAGTCCGAGGTCTCGAATAATCACAAGCATTGACCCAGATAGCTTCGAGCTATGCACCTATCCAAAGAATGTCCTTATGACTCGGAAAATTAAAATAGACCGTTGAAAGTTCGTGATCGTACGTGGCGTCCCATTTGTACATTTCAGCGTTGCAACATTTAGCACCTAATTTAAGCGTCGGTGCTCGTTTATGCAACTATTTCTTTTGCATTGTATTAACAATTCAAATGCGGTATTTTTTCCGCACCGGGCAACACTTTCGAGCGGCCGTGACGTCCGCGCGGACGATGCAAATGAGATCGATCGCCACGTGACGACTTCTCACCCCTTTCTTGCCACTACCCTCATTTACAATCTCGAACCGCTGGGCTATTCGGTTCGCTAAAAACTAAATTACTAACGAATACGAAACACTCTTTCACTATGTCACCATGACACGATAATTTAGGGCACCGCCTCCCCTTTAGTTTCCAGTTTGAATATTCATAGCATTAGCAATCAATAACAGTTACAAAGAAATAGTTTTCGCGTGCACGCACGCGATAGTGTCGCATAAACAAATATATCACCTTTTTATATTAACCAGAATTATGGAATTATTGCTCGAATTTACACTTCGCCTTTGTCCCCTCCGGCGATCAAGCACTATCCGATAAATTCGCTTCCGTGACCGGCCGGCATTAATTGAGAGTTTTAACTTTAAATATCCATCAAAAATGCACATCGTAACGACTGGCAGTAAAAGCAGATCATAATCGCTGTATACTTTATGGTCCGACGTGGAGATAAGGGCCCGGATAAGTACTTACCTACCAAGTGATTGTAATTGTGGCCGCCATGTTGATTAGCCCGCGCGCAAGATGGCGGGATGCAGTTGACAGCGCGAGTCTCCGAAGATGTCTCCAGACACGTACGGGTAATTGTCCGCGAGCCGTACGCGGAATAACAAAATATCACGAGAAGATCAAAGGCGCAATATACGTGGCTGGAAATTTATCGGCCCCGTGCGTATGTCGAAGAGTGATGTCGAAACAAACATATCGGCGGCGCGACTGAGCGGACACGCTGCACATCTTAATCTCGTCATTGACTTGACGGAAAATTTTAAACGCTAAATCTAATGTTTTAAACATAGAACAGACATTACTCGCATAATACAACGACCGTGGTAATTTCGTTGTATTTAAAAATAGATTTTATCGCGACAATTGTTATTTATTTTTGGCAGGAATCGTCCATTAATCAGGCACTTATTTCTCCTTTTCGTGTAAAGTCTGCTACTCAGAGAGCCTCACATTAGGCGAGCATTAAAAAGTAAATGCAGCAATTATAACTCCGGATCACGTATTTGGAGTTATTGTTCGTTTACGAGTTGAAGCTCGAGACATTATGGCTATGTAAGATTATAATCTAAAAACCGCGGCGGCCATATTTACGAATTTATTTAGATCACGTTCGCTTAGTCATAAGTCGTTAGGACTGTGAATGGTAAAAAACTACAGAAGGACATAGTCATTCCGCGGTCTTGTTACGTCGATCTGAGCCGTGAGAAAAAACTGATTTTCATTGCTAACGATGAAATATATACTTAAGTTGACTCACCTAACAACTTGACTTTAGATGTCTATAAATTAACGCTTCAGCAATAAAACCCGAAAAAGAACAATTACACTGCATACTGAATCGCCAGATCAAGTCAAGCTGGATCGAAACCGCATTCAAAATAAACACTCGTTTTCGAGGAACAGTTTCGCTAACGCACCGTCGGTTTCAAAATAAAATTTAAGAACGCAATTAATTCTTTGTGATCTCGGAAATTAATACGCGAGTCCTCGAGCCATTCTCGGAGCCATTAAATACCACAGAGCAAATAAGACAATGCTTTCCTTAACGGACGGAAGTTTTATTTGCCAACGGATACGGTTTTTGAGCCGAACCGAAGTTATCTTCGGAATAGGTAAAGAATTTTAAAATTCTGCGCTTCGAGACGCGTATTTCTTCATAACAATGAAGCATGACCGTACAAATTGACGGCACTTCGCTCCGCTTGTTGCCTTCACAAACGACTGGAGTATCTGGTCAGAAAATCAACATCCACAAGCCCGTTTTGTTCTAAACATAAAAGCAAATCATCCTCAAGGATTTGCAGAAATCTCGCCTGTACCCTTCCTAACTAATTAGAATCCTTAATGAACCTAACGCTAACCATAAATCAGCATCTAAATAGTATCATTTCATTGTGTGACCAGAGACAATATGTTGACAGGATGAATGACCACAATATGGCGGCGGTTTTCGCGCGTAATTCTGCTTGTTTATGGATGCGCCTGCGACGGTTTTGGATTACGGGCTTAGGCGATGAGTGCCCGTTCCCATTCAGCGATTATCTTTACAACGCTATTCATTTAGCTGCATTTTAATGACTCGCCTAATTTCAATTGTACCAAATATAACTTTTGTATTTATTACTTGGCAAGCGTTTAGCGTCGCAGTGTTACACTTTAGCGGTAATTAAGACTCGTGTGGGAGATCATAGTTTATCCGTTGTATAGGGACGCCCACATGGGTGTAATCGTGGACAAATATTCCGATAACTGGCGATCACGCAATCAATCTTGGTCACGCAACGCAAAGAGCATGATAACAACATCACTTCTAAGTAGAGTAATAATTGGCTGTATTTTTAAGGGCTTTCAAAATGGTCCCTACAATTTTCCTTGTTTTGTTTCTAGTGGGCTCGAAAGAAGGCAACATGGGCCCTGGCTTCGGGCGGGGTGAGGGGGAGGGTGACGAGAGGCTGGCACATATTCTGACGGAAGCCTCTCACCTCATGAAGACCCCTGGCCCGCAAAACAACGACGATTCAAGGAGCAACGACGACTCGAACTCGCCACGCACGCAGTGCCTCTCGCCGTTCTCTAATAAGGTAAAAATAAGCATATTTTTCGTCTCTCATTTAGTTTTATAAACATGTTCATTATTTTTTTATATAAACTACACAAACTTAAATAAAGAGTTTGATTTACAGTTGCACTCTGAAACTTAAGTTATGGTCAATCAATAAGATACGAATTATTAAGGTTATTATATACTTACCTAAATTAAATTTCCCTTCACAAACGTTCCAGGATTCGAGCCAAAATAGAAGACTGAAAAAGTACGAGAATGATGACATCCCCCAGGAGAAGGTGGTCCGCATCTACCAGGAAGAACTGGCTAAGATCATGACCCGAAGAGTGGACGACATTCGCCACAATCGCGACGGGTACCCTGGGTAAGTATCTTGTCGATATAGCATATAAATCTACGGATTAAAAGATAATCTTTCGAACCGTGTCAATAAAATAAACAAAATTATTAGATATTAAACGAGAGCAGCAAATCTAAAACTAACGTGCAGAATGTTTCCTCCATTTTTCAGCAGCGGCATGCCTCCACACATGGAGCGACCTCCCGAAGACCTCCGCATGGCATTAGAAGCGTACCACAGGGAGCTATCCAAAATCCAACCAGGCGGAAACATTCCGAATTTACACAATATTCCAGGAATGCCACCATTCCCGAACTTATTGGCACTGCAACAGCAGGCCATGCAACAAGCGCAGAACCAACATATAAACGGGTCGGGGTCAATCCAGGATCTTTCTCTACCGAAGGATAAGAATGCCAAGATTAATGGGATCACTGATAGCGATAAGGATAAGCCAATGGATGCTGAAGAGGCTATAAGGCACGCGGGGAGCGCTTTCTCTCTCGTCAGACCAAAACTTGAACCAGGTCAGCAATCGACCGGGTCTTCTGCTTCCAGCCCACTGGGCAATGCGATTTTACCGCCTGCCATCACTCCCAACGAAGATTACAGTAATTCGGCTGCTGCCAGTCCTTTACAACGAATGGCTTCTATTACCAACAGCCTGATCTCCCAACCGACCAATCCGACCCACCACACGCCACAACAGCGCTCCATGAAAGCTGTGCTCCCTCCCATCACCCAGCAGCAGTTCGATCTCTTTAACAATTTGAATACTGAAGACATTGTCAGAAGGGTGAAGGAGGCACTTAGTCAGTACTCTATCAGCCAAAGACTGTTTGGAGAGTCTGTGTTGGGACTGTCGCAGGGGTCCGTGAGCGACCTACTCGCGAGGCCGAAGCCGTGGCACATGCTGACGCAGAAGGGCCGGGAGCCGTTCATCCGGATGAAGATGTTCTTGGAAGATGACCACGCGGTACACAAGCTGGTGGCGTCCCAGTACAAGATCGCGCCGGACAAGCTAATGCGGACAGGAAACTACAGCGGAGCACCTCGTAAGTATTGTATCTTGTTATATATGCATATAACCGGTAACCTTCTAATTCTTTTTTCCCCAAATGACTCCCTTTGTCCATCTCCAGGCTGTAAACTCGCTGTCTCAGATTTCAAACGAACAAAAGGGAACTTTTTTGAATAGAGTTTAATTATCTATTATTATTGCCTACTTTGTTACATTTGAAAAGCTTTATAGCCCTTTGCCTCTTTCGTTTTAAATATAATTAACGAATTATTATTTTCTATTTCAGCTTGTCCGCCAAACATGAACAAGCCGATACCGCCAACGCAAAAGATGATCTCCGACGCGACGTCTCTGCTGAGCAAGATGCAGCAGGAACAGCTGATGGGTGGCGGGCACCTGGCGCACCTGGCGCCGCCCGCGGGGCTGCTGCTCACGCCGCCCGGCTTCCCCCCGCACCACGCCGTGACCCTCCCCCCGCTCGACGTGAAGGAGCGCAAGCCGCCGCCGCATGCGCCGCCCGCCATGCGGCCTCTCCACCAACACATCTCCCCCAGCGTCTACGAAATGGCCGCGCTCACCCAGGACCTGGACACGCAAACCATTACGACGAAAATCAAGGAAGCCCTGCTAGCTAACAACATTGGGCAGAAAATATTTGGCGAAGCCGTTTTAGGGCTATCGCAGGGCTCAGTGAGTGAGCTCTTGTCGAAGCCGAAGCCTTGGCACATGTTGAGTATCAAGGGTCGGGAGCCCTTCATCCGCATGCAGCTATGGCTGAGCGATGCGCATAACATTGATAGGCTTCAGGCTCTGAAGAACGAACGACGTGAGGCCAATAAGAGGCGGCGCTCGAGCGGGCCAGGTCAGGACAACTCCTCCGACACGTCATCTAACGACACGTCGGAATTTTACCACTCCAGCTCCCCTGGACCGACCACCGGTGCGCCCTCCGCCAAAAAGCAACGCGTACTCTTTTCTGAGGAGCAAAAGGAGGCTTTGCGACTTGCGTTCGCTCTAGACCCGTACCCCAATATGCCTACTATAGAATTTCTGGCGGCAGAGCTGGGACTATCAACTAGGACGATCACCAACTGGTTCCATAACCACCGCATGCGGTTGAAGCAGCAGGCGCCGCACGGACTGCCGGCTGAGCCTCCGGCACGCGACCAGTCCGCTGCACCCTTCGATCCCGTTCAATTCCGGCTCCTTCTCAACCAGAGGCTTCTCGAACTGCAGAAGGAGCGCATGGGACTAGCGGGGGTGCCGCTTCCGTATCCGCCGTACTTCGCTGCAAATTCCAACCTGGCAGCCTTGATCAGCCGCGGGCTTCTTCCATCTGAAGATGCCAAAGACCAGGCCTCGGGTCTCGACTTGTCCATGCCTCTTAAGAGGGAACCGGACGGTGATGAATTCGAGGATGATGATGTTGAGAGTAACATGGGATCTGATGATTCTATGGATGATGGAGAGTCGAAGACGGAGCCGAAGGCGACGTCGACGCCGGCGCGCTCGAGCCGGCGCAAGCCCGCGGCGCCGCAGTGGGTCAATCCTGACTGGCAGGACGAGAAGCCGCGGAACCCGGATGAAGTGATCATCAACGGCGTCTGCGTGATGCGGAGCGACGACTTCAGGCGCGAGGCGGAGGAGACGGTGCGCGTGGAGCCGTCGCCCGTGCCGCGGGACGCGTCGCCCGCGCGCGAGCCGCCGCCGCGCACGCCGCACACGCCGCACACGCCCCGCCCCTCCCTCACGCCGCCCGAAGTCCTCTCCGAGGACAAGATCAAGGCGGAAGCGGACGACGACCGGTGGGAGTACTAGAGTAGCCAATGTGTGATAGAACTGTTGCCGAGTGTCTTAGCGGTTAAAACGGGTCCGAGAGTAGCGTAGAGTGACAGTACTGAGTAGTATCATATCAAGGACGGTTATTTATTTATATTTAAGCGAGCGTCGATCCATGGAATGGAGCCCGACTACGGAGGCGACGTCGAGTGCAAATATTATTGTGTAGTTAAATGTACTGTTTTGTTATAATTACATTGTAAGGCCAAAGACTTTGTACATAGACCCTCTATTAGCTTGTTTCGTGATATGCCAGGCATACGTCCGCGGACGACAACTTACGATACAAATTATGCATTTTGCTTTAATTTTAATTTATAGACAAAAAGTACCCCGACCCGGTGCGGATATCTGAGTATTTTAATTCGTTTTTAACTTTGGAAATCGATTATTGTAAATAAATATACCAAATATGTATTGGATACGAGACGAGAGCAGTGTACATATAGCGTAGGGCCTGGTGTAAGATACCGTGGTAGGTGGTTCATTATTGTTAAAGAAAAATGAAAGTGCAATCTGATGTAAATTTAAGCTATGATCGATACTGACTCCCAGTTGAAAGTATTATTACGTTTATATGAACCGGCGAGGTTTTAAATATTATAATTGGGTTATGTAAGTTTTACATTTAAATTATGAATGTTTTATTTTTTACTATTGTATGTTTTCTATACATTATTTTATACGGGACGCCGCGACGCTCAAGTTTGTGATTTGCTATAATAGTTAGCTGACATTTTTACTTTTTAATTTCCATAGACAATATTCTCAGCGTAGAGCAACCTTTTTTATCGACCTTAGAGAACGTACAAATTAAATCACCTACGGTTAAGCAAATAATGTATTGCTTGTGGTTATAGTTTTATTTTATTTTAGCAATAAATTTGCTTTTAATCTTATTTCAGTTTTTGTTTTATTTTTATTTTTTTCCTTTTCCTTTGATTTCCTTAGAGGTAATGTTAATGATAAATGTATATTTAAAGGAACCGTACTCCTTGCATCACAGTGTACATAGTTATATTGAGTTTTTATTGTAAATATGGAAATGCCACATCTAGGTAGTGAAGGTAACGTTAAGTAGGCGAATAGAAGCCCCGGCGCGTGTAGGCAGTGGGTTCAATCATGAATAATCAAAATTATTGTCTCTTATTAAATGTATCCGAAAATGTATTGAAATTGTCTCGGATATAGTTCTAGGCCCCAAATTTTCAAAATTCAAAAATATAACGGTTTGAAAGATTTCAACACGGTCTGATTGACAGAAGTCTTAACTCTCAGTTCTAGTATTACCAAATTTCATACATATCGATGTTATATATAAACCAATAAGTTAGGAAGTAAGTTATAGCATTAATAGTCAATATTAAACCTTAACAGCTGTTTAACAGTTACAAGAATCGTTTTTAACCTCCGACATTTAAAAACAGATTTTCGTAAAATTTAACTTTTTCAAAACGTTTTTATACTCAAAAATGCAACACCGATCTTTGTAGCTATTACTTTAGATACGTTTTAGACTAATTTCTTAGCTATTGCTTTAAAGATGAATATTATATCGTTACATTATACGTACTCTGAATATTTTCGAGCCACCTCACACAGACAAAGAGTTTAAATACTCAAATCGAGACAATACCCAACGATAGGCATATTTTCTATACAATTTAAAACTATAGGCGATTAGGTACATATAGAAAAACAATTTGACATCGATGACAAGACAAAAAGGCGCGAAAGTAAAACCAAAGACTAAGTTTTTTTTTCATAGAGCAAAGGAACAACCTAATCAGCCAACTCCAACAGTCAATTTCAAAAGGTGGACATGAAATTATTCAGAGGGATTGGTGTCAAAATCAAATCATAAAATCATTTACATCTCTAAAACGAACTAAAAATATCATTGTTTACGGCATTTATGAGGTAAATCATTAAAGTTTTGAATTTGACAGCCAAGTTCTACTTCTGTTGTATCAATCATATTACGCCATCTTGTATTCTATTGTTGCGTTAATGTTTATAATGGTAGTCAGTAACGGTGTACATAAGTAACGTAGCGAATAGATTATTATACGTTATCTCAATTATAATAATGAATAGTCATAAATAGTGGTAATTATTATTGTTCATATCATATTAATAATAATGATGCTGAAAACATTGTCTTCTTTCTGAACAATTTCTAAAGTTATTAAATTTAAAAATAAAGAAATTGCTAATCCGTCGTTGTTTTATTTGGAATTGAAAATATTCATACGTTTACAAACAAATCACACTTCTGCTATGAACCAAAGACCTAACTATTATGAACTGTCAATACCTCCAAGATTTCAGGCAGTCCCTATCCATTGTTCTGTCAAGAACTTGCGCGGATTCCATAGTTCATAATAGGTGACACAAGAAAGGTACAATGAAATAGCTCTTAAAATGTCTTTCTGGATTGGGTGAAGTCAGTTATAAAACAACGAATTCATGAGGGCGACTGAGAGAGATACAATCCCGAAAGAAGTTTTCAGTGCTATCACAATGTAAGTATGTAGTTCACTGTACCATTAAGGGTGAAGCTAAACCAGCGTAATTCTTCGAGTTGTGATTCGCATATTGTTAGGGATGAACAATGGCGGCAAAATAAAAAAGGGAAAAAGCACTTGTAAGACATGTAAGGTTCGATCACTAATATTGAGTGAGGGCTGATGCCTGGCTCACAATGCCTTTTATGCACAGCATCAGCGCCCTCTTGAGGCTACATTACTAACTAGTTACTAAGCTTATCGATAGATCTAATGTTTGAATGTTAACTAAGTTAGGTACGTAGTTCATTACAATATTCATAGATGGCGCCGCTGTCAAAGCCTTAATACATATTTTTTGGTCCCGTAATTTCTGGTTCATGCAAAAGTCCGACAAATTTTGCCATGACGTGTGAACTAATTAGGACTTTTGTAATAAATCCAACGCAGCAGAAATTATGCGTCCGAAAATAAACGCCTTACAACTAAGAAAATTACGCTCGTTTAGCGTCGCCCGAAATAAAATATAGATAACTCATCAAACTCTACATTTATTTCCCTTCATATTCCACATTCACATCATTGCACGCCTTCATCTTCGTAACCGACGTCCAGATGTGGTCGGCAAGAACAGCTGGCTCCTGGTAGCTTGCGAAGTGCCCTCCAAAGTCCAGGGTGGTGGACTGCACCAACTGCTGGTACCGGTCGCGCACGAAGTCATCGGGCTGGTAGATCAGCTCGGTAGCGAACCGGACCACGGCGAAGGGGACTTTCACTGGTGCTCTGTGGATCAGTTAGTTTTAGACAGCAAAGTTTTAGTAGTTTATTTGTGTCTTTACGCAATTAAGTTCAGTTTTAGATGTATAACAGTAAAGTTTTACATTAGGGTGAATTTTAAAAATACTGTAAATAGTTAAGAACTTAATTAAAATGTCCTTTTTTTCATTGTGTGATGAAAATCAATAATATGACTAACTTTTATTACACAATGAAATAAGGGCCAAATCAAAAGCACCCGAAATCGATGTACCAGCATGAAGTGGTTGATGAATGAAGGGAAGCGAAAGTTGTATGTTTAGACCGGTGCACCTGGCGCTCCATAGTCCTAGTCTATCATTGTTTTTTTTTTTCATTACTTTTGGATAAATTTAGCGAAATTACATTTGTACTGGATGCTGAATCAATTCTTAAATATAAAAGATAATGAATAAAACCTCTTACAGTAATAAAGTCCGACTAAGCGGATTCTGGTTCCAAGCCGCAAACTCCGCATACATTCTGATGCTTGTAGTTATGGTCTGGGTAGCCCAGTAGACCGTAAAGCAGTCGAACCAATCCAGCATGTCGTAGTAGCGTCCCGCATTCCCGTCGATGGCCCGGATGTTCTCAGGGGCAGCTGCTGACAAGATGTTCTGGAAGAACCAGGAAGCCAGGGCGACTGGGGAGTCATCAAGGCCGTGGCCTGAAAATTACCGAATCGTAACATCATCATCAGCAGAAAAATGTCCTCTGTTGGAGATAGGCCTTTCCCGAAGAGGTTCATCACGATCGAGCCTGTGCTAGTCGCATCTAGAGGTTTTCTGAGGGCCTTGCCAGGACGCATTACGCTAACTAGCGTTTCTATTCGATTCGTTTTTAAACCAATCGTGTCACTGGTAAATGACGTGATACGAAAAGTCACGTGATCTACCAGTGACGCGATTGGTTTAAAAACGAAACGAATAGAAACTTTAGTTAGCGCAATGCATCTTGGCAGGGCCCTCTGAACCTTTATCGAAGGTGTTATGTCAGCAGGCCTGTTTCAAGGTGGAGCTATTCAATCAAACTATGAACAAAAATTAGATCCTGATACCGTAGTTACCCAGTTCTCTTTTAGTAATATCTAAACCAGTGAAATGCCATTGGGAAAACAAGCTTCCCCAAAAGTTTACTCTCACTTTCAAAAAGTAAAATCGAGTATACTTGGGTAAACGAGCGCAAGTGTTGATGGTCAGCAGGATCTAAGACCCATGGACATAATGATAAGAAACGTCATGAATACAAATGAAAATGAAATGTCGGAATACCTCTGTGCTAGTAAATTATCACCGTCTTACCTCTACACCAAAACAGTCGTGGGAATACTAAAGCAAGGCAGGTTAAAGGGTTAAAGTAGTGTCCGGGTGGACACAAGGCACTATGACTTAAAAAATAAAACCGGCCAAGTGCGAGTCGGGCTCGCGCACGAAGGGTTCCGTATCTAAACAACATTATCAAAAAACGGCAAAAAAGCACATTTGTTGTATGGGAAGCCCTTTAAATATTTATTTTATTTTCATTTCATTATTTATTTTTTAAGTGAATATACCCATTCAGCTAAATATTCTGTGAATATGTCAAGCGTCTACATGTGGCCGTTATTAATATCGAGCAAAAAACGCCAAGAAAATCACGTTTGTTGTATGGGAGCCCCTAAATTATTATTTTTAGTATTTGTTGTTATAGCGGCAACAGAAATACATAATCTGTAAAAATTTCAACTGTCTAGCTATCACGGTTCATGAGATACAGCCTGGTGACAGACAGACAGACGGATAGACGGACGGACGGCAGTGAAGTACCCATAAACCGTAATAGGGTCCCGTTTTTACCCTTTGGGTACGGAATTCTAAAAAAACAAGAGCCGATCGCACACATATTTAATCCCAAACTAAGCTATAGACAACGATATAAATACTTAAATACATAGAAAACATACAAGACTTAGATACAAATACTCGCACTCTTCACACAAATACTTGCCCATACCGGGAATCAAACCCGGGTCCGCCAGCTTTGTAGGCAGGGCCACTACCAACTAGGCTAAAGCGTTATCAAAGACGATTATAGGTAAAAAGTGCAATGTACTAGTTACCGACCTACGTTGTCTGGTCTAGTAGCATGCACGTGGAAGTAGCCGAAGAATTGCAGAACGAACTGAAGCTGGTTGGAGATGGGGTACATTCTGGACTGGTACCGCGGGTCCACGACGGCTGCGGGGTACAGCTGCCCCAGCGCGTACTTGGTGAGCGTTTGGGGTCGGAGACTGGAAAACCATATTATGACTTATACATGTGTACAGTAAATGTTACTCTTAACGAAATTCTACAAGAGCTTGTTGTAGAATTGATCACTCTTGATTGGCTAGTGCGCAGATGTAGATGCGTGAATTACATTGAATGTCTACTAACTAGTAATGAACGTTTTTGCAACAGGGTGGCAAATTGCAATCGATACTCATTAAATTTCACACAGACATATAACACACCTGTTTGTAATAAAGTTATTTTATTAAGCTGGATATTTTTTTGACAGTTTTATAATTGCGACAGAAAAACCTAGACGTCAATCATGCTCACGGAATAGAAAAAACATTGGAAGTGCAATGAACTTCGCTTAGTATCAGACCTGAGGGCCCTGCCAAGATGCATTGCGCTAACTAACGTTTCTATTCGTTTCGTTTTTAAACCAATCGCGTCACTGGTAGATCACGTGGCTTTTCGTATCACGTCATCTACCAGACACGCGATTGGTTTAAAAACGAATCGAATAGAAACGCTAGTTAGCGCAATGCATCTTGGCAGGGCCCTCTGTTGTCGCCAATACTCATACTATCATAAAAACAACACGCCACTATGGAAAATGTTTTTGGTGCGGCTATCGTTTTTTTTCGTCGGATCTGAGACGTGGGCGCTAACAATGGGCCTTATAAGGAAGCTCAAAGTCACTCAGAGGGCTATGGAGAGGGCTATGCTCGGGGTTTCTCTGCGTGATAGAATCAGAAATGATGATATCCGCAGTAGAACTAAGGTTACCGACATAGCCCGAAGAATAGCCAAACTTAAGTGGCAGTGGGCGGGGCACATTGCTCGCAGGACTGATGGCCGATGGGGTCAGAAGGTTCTTGAGTGGCGTCCGCGGACCGGGAGACGAGCTGTAGGTAGGCCTCCAACAAGATGGAGTGACGACCTTGTAAAGATCGCGGGAACGCGGTGGATGCGCAAAGCACAAGACCGGTCTGAGTGGAGAGCCTTGGGGGAGGCCTATGTCGAGCAGTGGACGTCTTTCGGCTGACATGATAATCGTTTTTACATTCCAAAATAGCACAATAAGCCATGCTTCTGGATTTATTTGCTACTTTAGAAATACTATTCACACAACTTTCACGGACAAGCGATCGCGGCAAGAGTATGGTAGGTTGCGCGGAACTCCGCATAACCATGCCACACGTGAGAAGCCCACATCACACTTCTACTGTTTTTTCTGTTCTGTGATCATGCTCCAGTCGGTATTGTTGATGACATTATCACCGCTTTAGTTGATGGCATCTTCCTAAGCTGTCTACAAATGTGGTTTCTTGTGTCGAGATTGTCGGTAGACTATGTAACTTAAACGTTTAGCAATAGTTCTTATTTTTCAGAAATATTCAGACTGGTAGCAGGTCTGCGCTTGAAAATCATCGCTATCACACATTTAGGGTTTAACTGCCGCACTCAGAGACATCAATTAAATTTAATGATTGATTTAAGTTGCTGCTGTCACTTTCTTTGTCATAGCAATAGAATAAGACAACATGTCACTAAATAAGCATCAAATTTAATTAACGTCTCTGAGTGCGGCAGTATATTTAGGAAAACCTATTCCTACTTAGTTAATTTACAAAAAAAAACTCTTTTTTTTTTAAATAAACATTAACTATTTTAGGAATCTAGTTCCTTAACTGTGAAACTTGTGAAAGTAACTTTGTCTCTTTGTTACCTGGCACAGTCAACCATTCTTTGTCCATTTAAGTAAGTCTTAATTATACAACACTGTCAAACCAAAGCCCGGTATAAACTTTATTTTTTAATCAATAGATTAATTGTCAGTACAAGTGAAAATAAGCTATCCAAATCAGTTTTTTTTCTTTGCTAAAAATACTGGTGACTTTTGGCGACAAACAATTATTTTCGTACGTCGAGCGCCTACGTCAATTGCATACATTTTGTCAGTTTTCGAAAATCGTTTACGTTAGCGTAACTTTTCTAGCCTCACAGATCACCATACCTCATCGCGAAGGTCGTGTGCAGCCCCATCACCCTGTCGGGGAAGAGAACTGCCAGCGCATCCCCCACGGGCTGGGCGATATCGGCGGAGTGGATGTAGAACCGAAGATGACCCAGGCGAGTCATGAGGTTCTTCAGAATCACAGCCATTTCATATGGCGCCAAGCCAATCCTGTTTGTAGCCTGAAAATGGAGTAGCCTGTAAATGATAAACGGGAAGACTTTGGCACTTCTTTAATTGAATTTTATGGACACACCTAATAAAAGTTATTACTATCTTTACATAATATGTTTCTTCCGTCGTGGTTGTTAGAAGCACAGATTATAAGGTCGTCTGTTAGAAGAGTGAATTTTGACATCAAGATCATAAATAAATATCGAACCATGCGTTCTGATGGGTTACCTATCTGAGACACTAAAAAACGTTTGCCAGCTGTTTCATTTGCCATAATCTTCATTTGTCCGAAAGTCATTTTTCTCTGAAACCGTTTAACTTTCCTGAATTGTTATAAAATAAACCTTACCTAACCTACAGGTTCTGTAAGTATATCTCATTAAACATTTTGAAAAGTTATTAGGTTCAGAATAAAATTAAAATTATGGGAAATGAAACAGCTTGAAAACGTTTGTAGTGTTTGGGATAGGATACCGTTCCGATGAGTCGATTGTAAACAACCAGTTCTATAATGAACCAGCCAGGTTCCTTAAACCTTACAACATAGCCTTTTCAAAGTTTCGATTACAATTGATACGAGGAGGAGTATTAAAGGTACAATGTGTGTGTTTGTGTTTCTTTGTTGTCGACTGTACTTCTAAAACTGATAGTAAACTTCAAAAGTCGACTCCAATGAGTCCAAGGGCAGATCTACTGTGATAGATCCATTGAAGAGTTCTTATGGCCACATTCCGTCTCCATTATAATACCAGATTGATGGTTACATATTATTTTATTGTCATCGGTGGTATGCCTTTCAAGTTAATATCCAACGAAGTACACTCAGGGGCAAAAAAAACGGGTCAGAGTGCGTACTAAAGAGGCTATTTCGAAGCCTTGGTTCCTCGCCAGCGGATGCTTGTAGTGAAATCTGATGATGGATACCCCGAGCATCGATACAGGACTTCCAGAGTGTCTAGAATACCCAACTGATTGAATCTGCGGTTAACGCCGGAATTTTGCATGTTCAAAAAAACATCTAAAATGGCAATAAAATGTAAGGAAATCCAAATGCTAACCCAAACTCTCTCGCTGTGGTGTTAATTAATTGTGCGATCAGTTAGGTATCTTAAGAACTTTTGACCTCCCGTATTGAACCTCGGAGTATCCATCATTAAACCTCACTCAAAACAACCCCTGGCAAGGAACCAAGAAAAACGCAGTCCGACTCGTTTTTTTTGCCCCTGAGTGTAGGTTAAAATTGACGTTCAAGATTTAATTATATTGTTCGTTAGTTTGTTAGATTGTTAGTTGCAAGCCTAAAGCTAACACAAGACATAAGGACAAGGAAAACAAACCATAAGGAGTCTGATGGGCTAGGCTTGCTACTACCATCTTTTTTGAGAGCTTGCAGTTTTATGTTCTGGTTGTGATGACTGACAAAATGACTAGTAAAAAGCCATCATCCATAAAGGCCCAGGTTCATTGGTTGATAGCATGCTTGTAGACATCCATTGACGAGTTGTTTTAACGTTATTTCGCTGGAAGGTATTGCAGCGACGCAATGTACCACTAATGAAACCGAGCCTTTAGTACCATGTACCATAATAACCATGGACATCAGAGCTCATGTAGCACTAAGTAACCTGTGAGCTCGTTCGCCTTCGCCGTGTCACAAAAATATTTAAGAAGTTTTTAATTTCATTTCATTCATACATCTGCCAAGCAGCAGTATCTTAAGAGTGTCTTGAGGCCAAGCCAAGTGCGAGTCGGACTCGCGCACGAAGGGTTCCGTACCATGATCTATACAACATTAGACACTATACCAGTTGCCTTTATTATTATCGAGCTCAACGGCAAAAAAATCACGTTTGTTGTATTGGAGCCCCACTTGAATATTTATTTTATTCTGTTTTTAGTATTTGCTATTAGAGCGGCAACAGAAATACATCATCTGTGAAAATTTCAACTGTGTAGCTATCACGGTTCATGAGATACAGCCTGGTGACAGACAGACAGACGGACAGTGGAGTCTTAGTAATAGGGTCCCGTTTTTACCCGGGTACGGAACCCCAAAAAACTACAACACTATGTAGCCACTATACTGAATAGAATAAGTAAGATATCCAAAATACAAACCAAGTGACTAGCAGACGTATGGACTTATTATAACTGGCAGTATTCCTCACCTCAGAGTATCCAAAACCTGGCAAGGACGGTGCAATAATCTCGAACACGAAGTCGCATTCCTCTCGCTCTTGCTGCAAGTAACCTATGACGTGGATAAACTCGAATGCTGTCACAGGCGAGCCGTGGATCATCAGAAGTGGGAGCACCTTCTTACCCTGAGGGTTTGGAGGCTTCACATGGATGTAGTGGATGTCCAGACCTATAACGTAAAATGCTGGATTTGGTGACGTCATTTTAACAAGAAATCATCATGAATATTGTTGTGACCTAGCGACATCTAGCAGCAAGCTGAGGGCTCAGACAAGATGCACTACGCTAACTAACGTTTCTATTCGATTCGTTTTTAAACCAATCGCGTCACTGGAAGATGACGTGATACGAAAAGTCACGTGGTCTACCAGTGACGCGATTGGTTTAAAAACGAATCGAATAGAAACGTTAGTTAGCGTAGTGCATCTTGTCTGAGCCCTCTGGTATAACCAACTCGACGGCGCCACCAGTGACAGTGCGCTACAGCGCGCTAACGAAGTTTCCCCAGTCGTTTGCCTTATATACCACTACCAACTTCATCCTAATGGACTTTGGTCCCCAGGCATAACGCCCGCCAGGAGAGAGATCCCTCTATTGTCCTCTGTTCCTACAATATCATCAGGATTCTAATAAAAAAAATCATTTTACCGAGATCTATTTATTGCTAAATTCCTGTTGCACGAATTTCTAACCAGAGCAGTCGAAAATGCTTGTCTGTGGATTTGAATTCTACAAATCGATACATTGTGTCAATGTAAAAAGGGCATCATCATCATCAATCATATCTGCTGAAAGACGTCCACTGCTGGACATACATTGGCCTTCTCCAAAGTTCGCTACAATAATTGGTGCATACCCACTGAATCTAGTGGATTCTTACCACCTTCAACAGATCGACGGTCCACCTTCACATCTAGTGAGGGGTTCTACCTACATTTTGTCTTCCTGTACCCGGCCGCCGTCGTGAACTGTTTAGCTACAACATCTATCTGTTCCAATTTCTAACACTTTATCTCTAGCTCAGCTCCGTCGCCAATACAACCGGTGAAATTACTAGCATAGCCATTTGACAAGTTGCACCACAGTATCCAAAGCAATGCAGTTGGTAAAATGACAACACAGTGTTTTTAATAGTTAACATAAGGTTCAAAGTTGAAGAATTTCGAACATACCTGCACTCCTTTGAGAGCTGGACTGTCAAGTTGATAGAGACATTCCACCTTAGTATTCAGGGTTGGCAACGCATTTACGATCTAGAGATATCTTACGCCCTCAGAGCCCCTATCCTACCGTCAGATGGCTTGTACAGTACTACCAGTGTCCTAATAGCGATCGACAATCTTGTTTTTCTATGGACCTGTTTCACAATCGACAAAAGTTTAAAGTTGGCTCTCTCCTTGTCTATTTTTAAGTGTAAGAAAGAGAAAGGGCTAAATTTATCTGTCAAATATGCTTTACTTGTCGATTGTGGAACAGCCGGTATGAAACACGAGTGACAAACATAATATTAGCTGCAAGTGCAAGTGTGATAACGATAGTCAGCCGAACGATATTAACCTTTTTAACTCACACGCCTAACATGTTTGCTATGCTATGCAAATTACACCTTATTGATACGAAACAAAGGTCTCTTTTAATTTTGAACTTGTGACAACCGTAGCCGTCGTGTCGTGGCGTCAGTGCCAAGGTTAAGAAGCTGGAAGTGATGTAAGCTCTTTGCCTTTTCCATTCAAAATCCTTACCCTGTATATTGGTGAGATACTGCGGGAGGCTGTTGAGCCAGCGCTCGCGCTCCCGGAAGTCGTACTCCTGCGTCCAGTAGTGCAGGAACCACTCGAGGAAGTCGGAGTTGGTCCCGTACGTGTGGGCAGCGCCGTGCAGCGAGCGTGTGATGTTGCGCCGGTGCTGGACGCGCAGGCGCAGATCTGTTATCATCTGGAACATTCAATCAAAATGGTTAGTATTTACACCAATTGTACAACTCTTAAATGAAAGAAAGAAAGAAAGGAATGAACAAAGGAAGAAAGAAAGAAAAACATTTATTCACAACAATAACAAACATAAATATCATCATTCTCCTGCACTTATCCCAACTTATTCGGGGTCGGCGCAACATGTATTTTTCTTCCATACTGCTGTATTAGTCGTCATCTCGGTAGTCACTCCAGTTCTAGCCATATCATATTTCACACAGTCCATCCATCGTTACTTTGGTCTTTCCCTACTCGTATAGCCATCCACATTCATACTCAAAACTTTCCTGAAGATATTTTCCTCATTCCTCCGCATCCTCCGCATCACATGCCCATACCATGACAACCGATTTCCACACAACTTTCCAGTCGCCGGTATCACTTTCAGACTTAAATACACATAAATATAACTATAAAAAAGAAATGATAATTGTTGCGAAACGGTCCCAACTCACCATGTGCAGGTGTGAAGCCAACGCTGGTCTTCCGTTGGGACCGCTCGGTGAAAATACGGAAGGTTATATTGACATTACGTATCTATAGTTTAAACAAATGCCTTACAAAACCAGGATCAAACCCGGTCAAAAGTCTTGAAATAACTGGAAAAAGTTTTAGGTAGGTATTTGATAGAGTGATATATCATTTTGGCGTTGAGGCCTTGTGGCGTGGGTATCCACCCCAAGGAGAGAGAGGTTCAGTATGACTCCCAACCACGCCTGTACTGTAAGAAGATTGTACATGAGCAGTTGAATAGAAAATTATGAATGAGATGTAATGTGTATTAGAGAATGCAAGGACAAATCTGCACCTGATGGTATGACCGCAAGGAGTGAAATCGATCTGAGTCTCGTGTAGGAGGTAACCTGGCCAGATTGAAGCTGGTTTTCGTTACAGCCCTGGCGAATAGTTGACTGGTACCGCAGCTCGTCAAGGAGGTTCAAAAAATTGAGTAGTTCGAAAATAATATGAATTTTGAAAACTTTATCTCGGAAAATATTGGGTCTACAGAGACAATTCTAGTGTCATATTGAAGTAAATTTTGTCTTCTTTTAAAACTGGTACAGTATGCTGGTTATTGTCCAGAAAAGGTTTATCAAAACCTAGTCTTTTAGGGTTATAATCGCCAAAATCTCGAAATCCGAAATTATCGCAATTTTTCGGTTTTTGACAAAGTTGTGTTCGGCGCTCGACGTCAAAAACTTGGATTTGTTGACTTTGGGCCAAAATCACAATAAGTCTGCAAAAAAATAGAACTAAGTACCGGATTTGGCGCAAGCTCTGATGTATAATGTTACTTCCTGCAAAGCTTGATTTGTAAATATTTAGACACAAAACTGAGGTTGTTTCAGAAGATTTAAAGATTTTCACCAACCTCATCAGAGAACTGCACCCTGAATGGCCTGATGCTGCTGTCTGCCGGCTTCTCCCCCCACCAGCGCTCCGGGATCCTCGGTATGGGTGGCGATGGGAACAGGGATCCCACCAGCTGTGATGCCACTTCGAGGAACGAGCGGAAACTGGACTTGTTCTGGGGAGACGAGTTTGGAAAATAGCGATGTCATTCATAAAATGCATATATGAAACATAAATTGTTTTTAACTACCGTTTCCCCGCGATTCCGTTAGCGTAGAACTCGGTCTCGTTCCTCGTTACCAATGTGCCAAATTTCATCTAAATCTGTATCTTATATAGGGCTACATTGTTGATAGACAAGGAGTGTAACGCTAACGTAAACAATTTTTGAAAACTGACAAAGAATATGGACATGACATACGCTCGCCGCGACCGTCCGTTAGCTTACGTCGATCCTAAACAAAGGCCGTAGACAAGATGCGTCGCGAGATCGACATCGAAAATAGAAAATGTAAAGGATTGACGTAAGCTGCCAGATAGTGTCAATAGTGTTAGCGATACACCCTGAAATTCAGTAAAATGCTGCAAATGGTGTTAAAAGCATGAAACTCGGAACGATTGATCTTTAGGCCGTACGAATCAATTTGACCCGAAGCACGAAAAAAAAAGGAGACGAGTTATGAAGTCATTTTTTTTCAATGGCAAATATTTATTTTTATTTAAATAACAATCTATCAACTAAGTATTTAAAAAGAAAGCATAAATCATTAAAAATAAATATGTTAATATTAATTAATAATATAAATATGATTAAAAACTCCTCTCGCATAATTAACGCATTAATACAAAAAAAGATGACGTCATGACTCGTCTCCTATTTTTTTTTTTCGTGCTACTGGTCAAATTGTTTCGTATGGCATAAAGATCAATCGTTCCGATTTTCATGCTTTTAACACCATTTGCAACATTTTTTGGCGTACCGCTAACACTACAGGCGCTTATGTGAGTTCCATACACTTTGACAGTTCTCGAAAACCGTTTTCGATTGCGTTAAGCAACTTGTGTAGCCTCATTTCGATAACGATAACTCACGCAATGCATCTTATCTAGGGCCACCGATCACTCATATAATATTTCACTTACAATTCCTCCAAGAATATTATCAAACAATCCTTGCGCCACCGGGAAAGAGTTGTTCACTCTCTGAATAAAATCCACTATTGGGCTCGTCAAGGACCTCGCTTCAGTCGCTTCAATTCGATTTCTAGAGGAAATGTCAATCTCCGCAGTCACCGCGCCAAAACACAATAATAATATTAGATACATTTCTGTCTTATTTTGTTATTAAAGTAAACAAAAGTAACGGTAATTAAGTATTAATTGTACAGACGTGCTCTTGATAATGCAATTTACAAATACTAGCAAAATCCGTTTAGCCACTATGCGAAGTATTTCTAAGTATAATATATTTTCTGTGTACTTAGCCATACCATCGTAAGAAAAACCGGTCAAGCGCAAATCAGATTTTCGCACCGAGGAGTCCGAACGTATACAGAGTAGCGACTATGTACAAACAAAAAGTTGTAATATAAGTACTATCAGGCCAAATGTAACCTGACCCATCATTGCACGGTGTCACGGTGACATCATAAAACAATTTGTTTGACACTTCTTACGTACGACGTCATTGTGACACAGTTCTATAGTGGGTTAACAGACCTAGACCTCCGAATCGGAAGCGAAAGGTTGAAAGCACAGATCACAGTATACTGGTTTTTGTTTATTTTGTTTTTTGGTTGTTTTCAGTATTGGTTAGCCTAGTTGGTGGTGACCCTGCCTACGAAGCTAGCGGTCCTGGGCTCGCTTGCTGGTCAGGGCAAATATTTGTATGATGAGCGCGGGTATTTGTTTCTGTGTTTTCTATGTAATCTCTCTAGATATGTTTATCGTTGCCTAAATTCCTATAGTACAAGCCTACAGCTTAGTTTAGGACTAAGTCAAGTTGTTTGAGATCTGCCCCCGATATTTATATGTAAGATTCCCGGGATGCTCTTCGGTAGAAATCCCGGGGAGCTCTTCAATGTGTGGGGTGTCGTCGTCCATGTTTATGTAGCACAATCTTCGAAATAAAAACTCCGTTCACTATTCGAATAAGTCTTTTAATTAATGCCACAATATTCTACTCGAAATATATCAAGATGCGATATTGGTGTATTGAAACGTGGCAGTCCCAGAGATGACGTAACACGTTCTTTTACGAACGCCGCTCAATTGAGAATGCCGCCCTGTCCGATCCCTCGGGGTTGCCAGTGCACCCCTTCGCTGGGAAACGTTTTACCATAGACAAGTCACCGTTACGCCATCTTTGATTCTACCCAGGTAACTGCCTGACGTTTCTTTGGCAGCTCTAAAGTTAATCATGAATGCATCCTTAACTGCAGTTTGACAGCTCCGACATATATTTTATTTAATATATACAAATAACAAATTAATAACTAATACTTTCGTTTTTGAAATCCTACCCCGATCAAAAACAGACAAAAACTCACACCTTTCAATTTCAGTATTTTATTTTTTTATTGGGATATACTATACATTATTGTAGAGGCCCGGAAAGTAGAGGATTGCCTGACAAGTTGGTTAGCAGGCCGAAGTGTCGAGTCAGGCAATCCCCGTTTTCACCGAGGC
This sequence comes from Acleris literana, assembly GCA_946894065.1. NCBI lineage: Eukaryota > Metazoa > Arthropoda > Insecta > Lepidoptera > Tortricidae > Acleris > Acleris literana. The sequence goes on from OX335687.1 coordinate 4,873,453, forward strand.
ATATAAAAATGTTTTTTGTGCTAACAATGTGAGAAAGTTATACAAATACCACTTGTTTTTCAATCCGTTTAAAAAAAATGATAATTCCACGCACAACTAACCGCCGCCGCCCGCAGCTGCCCGCCGACGCCAGACGCTCCGCCCACCTTTTATTAAGTTGTCTGTATGGGATTTTTTCCTGATCCTTTTGTATTTTGTACGCAAATTACAGCATTAAAAATAAACGTAGTGGACAGGATCAGGAATGGGTTTTCATACGTTTATTTAGTCGTAGAAAGAAAATGAGTCCGTTCGAAACTTCGTTTTGCTCTACTTTTGCTATTTTGCCCTTTGATACGGATCTCTAAAAACATCGTTCATGTTGTAAGGGTCTACTTAAACTAGACAAAACTATTAAAGTGTTAATCGCTGTCCGTTTTAATATTACCCCTGCAACAACGCCACTTTTAAACGTAATTATAGCATAACTATTATTAGGTACAGTCGGCCTTAAAATAACTGCACACTTTTGTACCTTGCCGCTTTAACGCCTTTAAAGATCAGTGCAGCAGTTCATGACTAGGGTCCGTCCGGATTAGTCCGAACATGTCCGGACTTTAAGACTCTACTCCAGACTTTGTCCGGCTCTTAATTTGTCCAGATTTTTCCCCATCTGCACCCGCATCCTTCCCTACCCTCCTCGCAATGCGAGCTTCTGCTACCATGCCTACCATACCACTGTAACTAATAAGTGAGTAATGTTTCCATTTTGTGACTAAAAAGTCCGGGCTTTTATAGACATGTCAGGCTTCTTGTCAGGACTTTACAAATTCCTAAACATGACGTCAATGTGATAAAGCGCTAACGTTTGCAGCTACTTAAGGCCAGCCGTACATACACATGATTACTCTTTTCCTGATTTTGCTACGCTTTAGTAATTGCTCATGTATGATTCTAAATAACATTACTCGTTTTAATATAATTGATACTTACTTCATTTCCCGCCTGGGTTTAGTAAACAGACAAACAGTTTAAACAGTTGGTTGAAAAAGAATTTCAATTATTTAATATTTAAGTTCGATCTTCACGCTATGCACGCGATAAAATATTTAAAATATCTGTAAGTATAAATTTCTAAACTGATTGTTTATACGAGTATATAAACGCACGGCCCAAACCGCTGGACCTAGAAACTTGAAATTTTGCACATAGGAGCAGTGTAAAGGTCGACTAAGGAAGGATTTTTGGAAATTCCACCCCTAAGGGGGTAAAATAGGGGATGAACATTTGTATAAAAGCCCGTCAGTTTTGACGTTAGAATCTTCAAATTTTGTGTGTAGCTCGACGGTTGAAACTAATGTATACGTGTGTCAGCGTTTTTGATAATTTCGCCCTAGTAGGGACTTGAAATTTAAAGGAAATATTCCTTGGGAACCCTAGGGTTGCCCTCAGAAGGGATTTTTGGAAATTCATCCCCTAAGGGATTAAAATAGGGGTTGGGAGTTTGTATGAAACTATGGTCATTCTTGTAGTTGGAAACGTGGTAATTGGTATTTAAGCTACTGTTTACAAATAAACATAATAAATATAACTTTCAGTCAATTTGGAAAAAGTGCCCCTAAGGCGATAAATGGGGATAGAAGTTTGTATGGAAGATTAGTTATTTTTGAAGTAAGCAACTTGGAAACTGGTATTTACGATACTGTTTATAAATAAAAATACAACGTTCAACGATTTTGGAGAAACTACCCCTAAGGGGGTAAAAGGGGGTTTTAGTTTGTTACTCCTTCACGCTGCAACGGCTGGACGAATTTGGATGAAATTAAGAATGGAGATAGCTTTATACCTTGGCATAACATATAGGAAAATCCCATCCCGGAGATTTTTTAACTTCCCGAGGGAATAACGATAATGAGTTTTATGCTTTTTGAAAAAGTCATCATGGGTGTCGTTTTCTTAGATTACGGTGATGCAGATTTTGAAAAGGATATTAAATTTGGAATTCGAAAATTTTATATATTTTTTTAAATCGTCGTGGTGTAATTTTCTTAGATTTTCGGGACGCAACTTTCCTAGTCTTCCACCGGCGGCGCTAGTAGCGCGACGCGACGACATATACATTACCCCTCCTTTGCTTCTCCGTAGTCGGGTAAAGAAGGCCTTACGGCATTGTCTAGAACAGTGGTTCTTAATCGGTGGTCCGCAGGCCACTGGTGGTCCCTGGAAGCATCTCTAGTGGTCCGCGAGCCATGCCAATAAATAAGTGACAAGAGTCTAAAAGAACCCTTATTTACTTAATATTACCTCCAAATCAATAAACGAACAGGGTGGTCCACGGCATAATGGAAATTTTGTCAAATGGTCTCCCAGGACTAAAAGGTTAAGAAGGTCTAGAAGATGCTGGCACTATTTCCTCGCTGAAATAAAATAATTTTGAACTATGCCCTGATATGTAATAAAAGTTTAAAAAAATAGAAAAAAAAATGTGACGTTGCCAGCACATCCTTTGTAAGATTTACTCGTTGTATGTTCAATTCCAATGTAATGCAACAGATTAAATAGAAGTAAGTGCTCTAAAAACAGGCTTCAGATAGCACTATCCGACTAAAAAACACGACGTATAATTTACTGCTAATTGCACAAATAGCCCTTAAAATATAAGACAGACGGAAGGACGGACGCCATCGGCTAAGAAACAAAACCCTAAAAACATTTTCGGCAAGAGTCACGAGAAATGACAAGTAGCGACTACTGCAACTGATAATTCAGGGAAAAGTTCAAGGACGCCGACCACCAGGCAGACGAAAGATATCTTGGCTCAAAAACCTCAGACAGTGGTTCGGAATGAGCACGAGGTCTTTATTCAGGGCGGCAGTAGACAAGGTGAAGATAGCCATTATGATCGCCGACTTCCGGTAGGAGATGGCACTCACAGAAGAAGAAGAAGAGTCACGTGTCTAATTTGGCCAGTTAGTACATGTACTCTACGTGTTTTACGTGTCTTTGATGCTTGCCAAGGTCGTAGGTACTTAATGCCGCATAACACTCAAGTGTCTAGGGACCTGACGTCTGTTCCTTCCTGCCTGTGACCTTTTGCTGAGATGGATTATAGTCTGGAATAGTACATAGGCTACTTTTTATCCCGGAAAATTCGCCAGTTCCCGAGGGAATGTCGATAAACGACTTCTACACGGATGGTTTCGTACGTAAAAGCTAGTGAGGCAATATTTATGTGATGAGCACATTTTTTTCTGATGAACAAAATTTCTCCCATTACACTTGATAACAATTTTCTTTTTCTTTTTTGAAATATAAAATATAAATTATTTTTGAATTACTTAGACTACCTCAAAGGACATGGCCCGTTAAGTAAGTGATCATTTATGTACCTTGTCGCTTTCAATCGTTTCACAATTTTGTATGACATTTCAAACACGACGTTAAAGTGACAAGGTACATAAATGATCACTTATTTATGCTGTTGACTGTACAGTGCAACCATTTTCTTAATAGCGATCGGCCATCTTCGTTGTTCTATGACGAGTGACAATATACTGTCATTTGCGAGTGCAAGCGTGTTAGCGATAGCCAGCGGAAAGCTATTAACAAGCTAGGAATACTGTACACAGATAAGACATAAGTGAAAAATCATTAAATAATTAATAATTACACGTAAGATTAATTAGGTACATCTCTGTAAAAGTAGCAGAAAAAAGTACTTAAAAAAAAACCACCAGATGCGGATTGAACTAGCGTGGAGAGGGTTCCGTACATTACGTATTTTTTTTTATATTGTTTTTTGATAGATTCTTACAGGTTTCCTGTAATTTACAAGCAATGAAGTATGGGGGGATGTATGGGGGGAATGGTCAATTTTCGTTTTCCTTCATGAATAAAATCAAAACTATTTATTTTATAATAATAACAAAAATATATTTGAGATCCAAGCTTCTAACTCTACACGCCCTAACTTTTCAACCTCTAACTTCACAAACTCTACACCTTTGTCAAAATATGTGGCTTGGCCGTTTCGTTACTACTAAAGCTATTGTATAACAGGAAAGTACAGAACAGTGAATTTTTTTTTTACCTTACGCCCATGCGACAGTAGGATTGTGGCGCATTCACTCGTTCACTCGTTCGAGTTCGAGCGCCGTTTTTAAGAGAATCACATTCCTGCGGGCCGATTATGGTCGTGTTTATCGACGTAGATAAGCGTAGATAAAACATCTGTCACTTTCTGACCAGTATATAAGTGCGAGAGTGACGGAAGCTTTATCCACCGCGATAAAGGCGACCATAATACGGGCGCTGGAGTGACGTCATCGGTTCAAAGCGACATTACAACTTCCAAAGTTAAGCAACTACAAGCGTAGTCTAAAAACAGTATGGGCGACCGCTTAAACATCGTGTTTATAAAAATCAGTTTTGTCACATATTTGTAGCAGTTTTAGGTACTTGGGATTGCTATTTGATCGTAAATTATGAAAATTAGACTACAATTTAAGCTTAATATAGCATCAAAAGAGAAGCCATTATAAATATACAATCCGTATAAAAATGCTACAAAAATGTTTTTTTTAACAAGATTCTTATATGGGGACCCCTCTTGGGATTTGATTTATTGTTCATTTTATAATTTTGGAACGATAGAGTTTATAATAACACCTATTCAGTGAAAATTTCAACTGGCTACTGATTACGGTTAAAAAGATATAGCCCTGTAAACTTACTCAATCATATAAGAGCGCGTACAGTCGGCCAAAAATGTGGTCTACCACCCTTCGGCTGAAATTCATTTGCACGTCATGATACAACAAGTTCGATTTTCCCTTGCAATAATATTATGACAGTGACAAGTGTCAACCTTAGCGATAATTCAGATCTCACAGAAACTTTTGTCAAATCTGGTTGACCACTTTCTTGGCCGACCGTACCGCAGTGAAGCGATTACGTCATCGCTTCGAGCGCCGCATACAAAGTCTACAATTCAATATCTCAGAAACTATTTGACGTATCGAAATGATTCATTTACTCGTATTTTTTTGTTTTTCATGAAAAATACGGTAAGCCAAAGATCTAAACTGGCTGACATTCTCTATTCTATCCCTTAATTTAAAGGGTAGGGGATGATTTACTAAAAATCCTGAAATATGTGTTCTATTATTTATAACAAAAAGTCCCTATATCAATTTTCAGACCTCTAGCATCAAAATTTCCGGAAGTCTCATACATACTTCCATCCCCTATTTTAAGGGGCTAGAGGGTAAAATTTCCAAGTTTTAGAATTTTTATGTTGTTTGTGTATTAATACTAGGTTACATACCAAATTTCAGCTTTCTAGGACTTCAGGAAGAACCCTAACAATTTTGATGACCATCAGTGAGTCAGTGACGAAATCAGGATTTTTAGATATCAATAAAATCTAAATTACTCATAAGAGACATGCAATTGAAACTTTAGATGTTTAATTTGTTTACTATTGACATCATATCCAGAGAATTTCGTTTATCTGGTATAATTTAAACCCAAGTTATGAGCGTTCAAAAAGTCGACGAAGCGCTTCGAGAAAAGGTAGATAGTGCCCTTGCGCTTCGGTTAGCTCGTCTTGGCTACTATCGTGCCCCCAGATAGTCATAAATAGTGGTAATTATTATTGTTCATATCATATTAATATAATAATGCTAAAAAAAATGTATTCTTCCTGAACAATTTCTAAAGTTATTAAATTTAAAAATAAAGAAATTGCTAATCCGTCGTTGTTTTATTTGATATTGAAAACATTCATACATTTACAAACACATCACATCACACTTGTGTTATGAACTAAAGACCTTACTAATATGAACTGTCAATACCTCCAAGTTTTCAGGCAGTCCCTATCCATGTTTCTGTCTAGAATTTGCCAGGAGTTCATAATAGGTGACACAAGAAAGGTACAGTGAAATAGCTCTTAAAATGTCTTTCTGGATTGGGTGAAGTCAGTTATAAGACAACGAATTCATGAGGGCGACTGAGAGAGATACAAACCCTAAAGAAGTTTTAAGTGCTATCACTATGTAAGTATGTAGTTCACTGTACCATTAAGGATGAAGCCAAACCAGCGTAATTCTTCGAGTTGTGAGTCGCGTATTGTTAGGGATAAAATTAAATAGGGAAAAAGAACTTGTAAGACATGTATTAGGTTCGATCGCTAATAAATAATGAGTGAGGGCTGATGCATGGCCGACAATGCCTTTTATGCACAGCATCAGCGCCCTCTTGAGGCTACATTACGAACTAGTTACTAAGCTTATCGATAGATCTAATGTTTTAATGATAACTAAGTTAGGTAAGTAGTTCATTACAATATTCATAGATGGCGCCACTGTTAAAGCCTTAACACATATCATACAAAATTCCTACTCATTTTGCGATGACGTGTGAACTAAACAGGCCTTTTGTATTAGATCCAACGCAGCAGAAATTACGCGACCGAAAACTTTTATTTCCACATTTATTTCCCTTCATATTCCACATTCACATCATTGAACGCCTTCATCTTCGTAACCGACGTCCAGATGTGGTCGGCAAGAACAGCTGGCTCCTGGTAGTTCGCGAAGTGCCCTCCAAAGTCCAGGGTGGTGGACTGCACCAACTGCTGGTACCGGTCGCGCAAGAAGTCATCGGGCTGGTAGATCAGCTCGTTGGCGAACCGGACTACGGCGAAGGGGACTTTCACTGGTGCTCTGTGGATCAATTAGTTTTAGACAGCAAAGTTTTAGTAGTTTATTTGTGTCTTTACGTGATTAAGTTCAGTTTTAGATGTATAACAGTAAAGTTTTACATTAGGGATAATTTCAAAAATACTGTAAATAGTTAAGAACTTAATTAAAATGTCATTTTTTTCATTGTGTGATGAAAATCAATAATATGACTAAATTTTGTTACACAATGCAATAGGGGCCAAATCAAAAGCACCCGAAACCGATGTACCAGCATGAAGTGGGTGATGAATGTAGGGAAGCGAAAGTTGTATGTTTAGACCGGTGCACCTGGCGCTCCATAGTCTCTGCGGTCCCTGCGTACCCCCAACTACACAGTATTTTTGAGATTACTCGACTTGTAATATTTCTCAGTTCAAGAAAATATAAAATACCAGCTTTTGCCCGTGACTACTTTCTGGTAGACCTAGTCTATCATTGTTTTTTTTTCATTACTTTTGGACAAATTAAGCGAAATTACATTTGTACTGGATGCTGAAGCGTGAGTACGATTGTGCTATCAATTCTTAAATATAAAAGATAATGAATAAAACCTCTTACAGTAATATAGTCCGACTAAGCGGATTCTGGTTCCACGCTGCATACTCCGCATACATTCTGATGCTTGTGGTCATGGTCTGGGTAGCCCAGTAGACCGTGAGACAATCGAACCAATCCAGCATGTCATAGTAGCGCCCCGCGTTCCCGTCGATGGCCCGGATGTTCTCAGGGGCAGCTGCTGACACAATACTCTGGAGGACCCAGGAAGCCAGAGCGACTGGGGAGTCGTCAAGGCCGTGACCTGAAAATTACCGAATTGTAATATCATCATCAGCAGAAAAATGTTGAGATTGTTATTCATTTATTTAGAGACAGTAAATGTATAACCTTATGATCTTTGAATTAAGAGTTAAGTGGCCAATATTGGGGCCTTCAGCTAAAGTGTCCAACATTGTTGCCTTAGGTAAAAAGTGCAATGTACTAGTTACAAACCCAAGTTGTCTGGTCTCGTGGCGTGCTCGTGGAAGTAGCCGAAGTTTTCCAGGAAGAACTGAAGCTGGTCGGAGATGGGGTACATTCTGGACTGGTACCGCGGGTCCACGACGGCTGCGGGGTACAGCTGCCCCAGCGCGTACTTGGTAAGCGTTTGGGGACGGAGACTGGGAAAGCATATTACTCGTATGACTTATAAGTATAGTAAATTTTATTAGGAGTTTTATACTTACTTCTGACGGGACCCTACAAGAGCTTGTTTAAGAAAAGAGACCCTAGACAAGATGCATTCGGCTTTCGCTATCGTTATCCAAAACGTATAGGATTGACGTAAGCTATCAGCCGGTCGCGACGAGCGCCTACGTCAATCCCATACATTTTGACAAATTTCTAAATTCGTTTACGTGAGCGTAAAGCAACTTGTGTCACAGATCACCATACCTCATCGCGGAGGTTGTGTGCAGCCCCATCACCCTGTCGGGGAAGAGAACTGCCAGCGCATCCCCCACGGGCTGGGCAATCCCGGCGGAGTGGATGTAGAACCGAGGGTTCCCCAGGCGACTCATGAGGTTCTTCAGAATCACAGCCATTTCGTACGGCGCCAGGCCGATCCTGTTTGTAGCCTGAAAATGACAAACTGGAGGACTTTGGCACTTCTTTTATTGAATTTTATGGACACACCTAATAAACGTTATTAATATCTTCCCTAGGTTATTACTTAGTCACAGATCCCATTTACCATTAGTAAGCCTGTGCGATCGTTTGCCTTCCACATGGAATATTAAAAAAACCTACAACTCTAAGTAGCCACTATACTGAATAGAATAAGTAAGACATCCAAAAGTATTATAACTGGCAGTTTTCCTCACCTCAGAATACCCAAAACCTGGCAGGGACGGTGCAATAATTTCGAACACGAAGTCGCATTCCTCTCGCTCTTGCTGCAAGTAATTTATGACGTAGATAAACTCGAATGCTGTCACAGGCCAGCCATGGATCAGCAGCAGGGGAAGCACCTTCTTGCCCTGAGGGTTTGAAGGCTTCACATGGATGTAGTGGATGTCCAGACCTATAACGTAAAAGGCTGGATTTGGTGACGTAATTTTAATAAGGAATCATCATCAATATTGTGGCGACTTAGCGACATCTAGCGGCAACTTGCTATAACCAACTCGACAGCGCCACCAGCGTCAGACAGCGCAACTAAATCTGACAGTGCGCTGCATCGCTCTATCGAAGTTTCTCCAGTCGGTTGACTTATATACCACTTCCAACTTCATCCCAATGGGCATCGGTCCCCATGCATAACACCGGCCAGGAGAGAGATCTCTCTATTGTCCTCTCTTCCTAAAATATCATCAGGATTCGAGTGACATTTAATTTGAACGAGATCTATTTATTGCTAAAATCTTGTTGCTGGTAGTATTGTTAGGCGATAGGCTTGCAACCTGTCATTAATATACACTGGTAAACATCTTAGCTCGTTTGTGCAAAATATGGTTACAGAATTAACAACAATGTTTTTGGAGTGGTTTGTAATTCTGTAGCTCTGTATACCCCACTCTGGGAATAAATGCGTGAAGGACGGTCTTGTTGCTTTCAGCAAATCCAAAGTGCCAATGTAAAAAAGGGCAAACCCATCATCATCATATCTGCAGAAAAAACGTCCTCTGTTGGACATACAAAGGCCTTCTCTCCAAGGTTCGACCATTATTGGTGCGTACCCCCCGTATCTGACGGATTCTTGCCGCCTTGTGGCGAGGTTAAGAAGGTCGAAGTGCCTTCTCTATTCAAAATCCTTACCCTGTATATTGGTGAGATACTGCGGGAGGCTGTTGAGCCAGCGCTCGCGCCCCTGGAAGTCGTACTCCTGCGTCCAGTAGTGCAGGAACCACTCCAGGAACTCGGAGTTGGTCCCGTACGTGTGGGCCGCGCCGTGCAGCGAGCGTGTGATGTTGCGCCGGTGCTGGACGCGCAGGCGTAGATCTGTTATCATCTGGAATATAATCAAAACGGTTAGTATTTACACCAATTGTAGGTATAAGTCTTAAATGAATGAAACAAAGAAAGAACACACAAAGAAAAGAAAAGAGACGACAGATAACGGTAGTTATCGCGAAATGTGTGCTGGCTGTGAAGCCATCGCTGGTCTTCAGTTGGGACCGCTCGGTAAAATACGGATGGTAATATAGACATTAAGTATAGTTTAAACAAATTTGTTACACAACCAGAATCAAACCCGGTCAAATGTCTTAAAATAACTATAAATATCAGGGGACAATGTCACACCAAATTGACCTAGTCCCAAACTAAGCTCTAGGCTTGTACTATGGGTACTAGACAACGATATACATACGTATATAGAGAAATATATACTTACATACATAGAAAACGTCCATGACTCAGGAACAAATATTCGTTCTCATCACACAAATATCTGCCCTTACCGGGATTTGAACCCGGGACCGCTGGCTTCGTAGGCAGGGTCACTACCAACCAGGCCAGCGCGTCGTCAAAAACAATAATTAATAATAACTGGAAGAAGATTTAGGTATCTGATAGAGTGATGTTTCAAAAGATTTCAAGATTTCCACTAACCTCATCAGAGAACTGCACCCTGAATGGCCTGATGCTGCTGTCTGCGGGCTTCTCCCCCCACCAGCGCTCCGGGATCCTCGGTATGGGTGGCGATGGGAACAGGGATCCCACCAGCTGTGACGCCACTTCGAGGAACGAGCGGAAACTGAACTTGTTCTGGGGAGATGAGTTTAGAAAATAGCGATGTCATTCATAAAATGCATATGACCATGAATTGATTTTAACTAGCGTTTGCCTGCGACTCGTTTCGCGTAGAACTCGTTCTTGTTCCTCGTTACCAATGTGCCAAATTTCCTCTAAATCAGTATTTTGTGTACTTATAGGTGAAAAACTTAAGTAAATGACCTCTTGCATGTAGTTGTGTACAAAACTAATATGGAATTTACGTCAAATTTCAAATATAGAATGTCGAACGGTCTATACAGATGTGTTACAACTACATGCAAAAGGTCATTTACTTAAGTTTTTCACCTGAGTATATAGTCCTAGGGTTTACGGCGACATTTTCATCGGAAGCTGCATTTTATGCAGAAAGTAAGCCGCTTCGCCCAGTGATACCTGAGGGCTCAGACAAGATGCACTACGCTAACTAACGTTTCTATTCGATTCGTTTTTAAACCAATCGCGTCACTGGTAGACCACGTGACTTTTCGTATCACGTCATCTTCCAGTGACGCGATTGGTTTACAAACGAATCGAATAGAAACGTTAGTTAGCGTAGTGCATCTTGTCTGAGCCTCCTGGGACCATGTATGAATGATTTCATCCGAGCAAATGAAAATTTCACCACTGGATTTTTTTTAATGTATGATCATAACTTTTTACGGAGTAGTCCGATTTTAAAAATTCTTTGTTGGTTTGATAGAGTATTGTATACGTACGGACGAGGTGGTCCCATTGTCACGAAATCTGAATCTAATGAGGGGATCCGTTAGGAATTGAGGGAACTCCTCAAATATTATACCCATATACATACAGCGATTTTAGTATTTTTAGTAATAAGTCTAGCATTTGCATTCAGAAAAATCATTTGGTGAAGTGGAACTGATGATGAAGACCACAAATGGCTACCGGAACTCCTCAACGGTACTTCAAGGTTGGCGATAAGATATCTCGATTAATATGTTTAAATCTGACTATGACTTTCCCGCGGCGTTCCTTGCGGCGAGCTAGAAATGTCTTAAAGTTTCACATCAAGTAAGAATTGGAACTACATAACAGCTTATTATGATCACTAAAAAGTATAAAATAAAATAAAGGTTTAAAAAAACAGAAAACCTCCTTCAAAAACGCAAAAATAACTTCCTTCAAAATGGTAGGTATAGGTCAGTCCAATTGAAGTCGACGACTCACAATATTTTTACCTACCATTTTAAAAGAAGTTATATTTTGAGTTTTTGAAGGCGGTTTTTTATTTTTTTAAACATTATTTTTTGCCTGTTTGTTTCCCTATACAGAAATAAAGAAATAAATATTTAACTTACGATTCCGCCAAGAATACTATCAAACAATCCTTGCGCTAGCGGAAAAGAGTTGTTCACTCTCTGAATAAAATCCACTATCGGGCTCGTCAAGGACCTCGCTTCAGTCGCTTCAATTAGATTTCTAGAGGAAATGTCAATCTCCGCAGTCACCGCGCCAAAACACAATAATAATATTATATACATTTTTGTCTTATTTTGTTATTAAAGTAAACTAAAGTAGCGGAATGTTAATTGTTCAGACGTGCACTCGATAATGCAGTTTACAAATACTAGTGAAATCCGTTGAGCCGCTATACGAATTATTTCAAGTTAAGTACAATTATATTTTCTGTATACCTAGCTAAATAATCTTAAGAGACGCCGGTCAAGCGTGAGGTAGACTCTCGCACCGAGGATTCCGTACGTATACAGAGTAGCGACTATACATAAACAAAAAAAGTAGGACCTAATAAAAAAAAATACAGACCTAGACCTCCGGATAGGAAGCGAAAGGTTGAAATAACAGATCACAGTATGCTGGTTATTGTTCATTTGTTTTTTGGTTACAGCTTACAAACTGCTCGAGTCTTCATTTTCAAATCAGAAACTTAATGCGCTTGTTTTGCTCTATTTTTGCCATTTTGCCCTTGGCTACGGATCTCTAGAAAACATCGTTCATGTTGTTAGGGTCTACATAAACTAGACAAAACTATTGAAACTTCCATCGTTGTCCGTTTTAATATGACCCCCGCAACAACGCTACACGTTGTAAAATATAGCATAATTATTAGTAGGTACAGTCGGCCTTATAAATAAATGCACACTTTTGTACCTTGTCGCTTTAACGCCTTTAACAGATCCCTGCAGCAGTTCAAACATGACGTTAAACTGACAAAGCACTAAATTTTGCAGCTACAACTTAAGACTGGCCGGACATACGCACAATTACTCTTTTCCTGGTTTTGCAGTTTAGTACTTACTCATGTATAAATTACAGTGACCTTGTATAAACAATTGATCAAATATTACTCGTTATAATATACTTAATTGATAGGTACTTACTTAATTTCCCACCTGGGTTTTGTAAATAGACAGTTTAAATTTAAACAGATGGTTTCAAAATACTAGCAATTATTTTATATTTTCACTTCTCATGCTCAAACAGTGTGTCATATTAGCCTTATCAAGCGAGACTCAAGTAGTACATGTAAACCCTAGAGAATATATTATTATATTCATATTTTCCCTAGGGAAAATATGAAATGGAAAATAGAATGATTTTCATTTACAAAACATTTTAATTTGACCAAACAAAATACTTCACCAAATTAAATCCACCAATCACAATACACATCGACTGTCAATCGGAACGTTAGGTTCTTTTTGGTACGTAAACTCCTTAACTAATTTAACTCTTTAAAAAAAACTTTGTATTTGGTATCAACCAACCAGAATACCAGAAACGACGACCTTTGGCCCTGGTAACATACAACTGCCGAACATTGCGGACCGACGAAAAGTTGCTGGAACTGGAGGAGGAATTGAGCAGGTTACGATGGGGAATCATAGGGTTGTCAGAAGTCCGTAGAGAGGGGGAGGACATGATAACCCTGAAGTCCGGTAACTTGCTCTATTTCCGGGAGGGCGACCACCAGTCCCAGGGAGGTGTCGGGTTTATCGTCCACAAGTCCCTCGTGAACAACGTGGTGAAGATCGAGAGCGTGTCGAGCAGGGTAGCGTGCCTTGTACTCAGAATGACCCAACGATATTCGTTGAAGGTCATACAGGTATATGCGCCGACCTCGACACACTCCGACGATGAGGTGGAGGCTATGTATGAGGATGTTTCCAGAGCCATGCATAGCTCCAAAACTCACTTCACGGTTGTAATGGGGGACTTCAACGCAAAGCTGGGTAAACGAGACGGTGAAGAGCAGAGAGTGGGGACTTTTGGAGTGGGGCATAGGAATCACCGGGGCCACCTACTGGCCAGTTTTATGGAGAAGGAGGGACTCTATATGATGAACTCCTTTTTCAGGAAACGTGAGCATAGGAAGTGGACCTGGATGAGTCCTGATGGTGTAACGAGGAATGAGATAGACTTTATCATGTCGACGAAAAAGCACATATTCAATGATGTCTCCGTGATCAGTGCGGTTAAAACCGGGAGTGATCACCGTATGGTACGAGGCTCATTGAATATCCAGTTCAAGCTTGAAAGGTCTAGACTGATGAAGTCTACGCTCCGCCCGGCACCCGCTCAGCTCCAAAACCCCGAGAGCTTTCAGCTCGAACTTCAAAACCGTTTCGAGTGCCTAGGTAGCGACGTGGACGATTACAACGACGGGTTCGTGGAAGCTGTCCAAACGGTCGGGTCTAAGTTCTTCAAGATCCGCCGTACAAAAACCAAGAAGCTCTCGGACTCCACCCTTAGGCTCATGGAGGTGAGGCGTGAAATGATTCTGCAGTCCTCTGGTGACGCTTGTCGCTATCGGCAGCTCAACAGACAGATCTCGAAGTCTCTGAAACGTGATATACGCCGATTCAATACTAAAAGTATGGAAGAGGCTATTGAGCGTAACAGGGGCTCTAAGTTGTTTGCCAGGGATCTGTCTATTGGCCAAAGCCAACTGATGAAGCTGAAGACTGACGACGGCAGAGTCATTTCATCCAAACCTGAGCTATTGGCGGAAGTTGAGAAGTTTTATGGACAGCTGTACACGACAACCCGAACACCCGTCGCAAATCGAGCTAAAGACCCGAGGGCTAGATTAACCCGACACTATACCGAAGATCTCCCCGACGTCAGCCTGTACGAGATTAGTATGGCCCTCAAACAGCTTAAGAATGGCAAAGCCCCAGGTGAGGATGGAATTACAGCCGAACTCCTGAAGGCGGGTGGTAAACCCACCCTTAGGGCCCTTCAGACGCTGTTCAGCTCCGTCCTCCACGAAGGGAGAACGCCGAAAGCATGGAACAGAAGTGTGGTGGTTCTCTTCTTCAAGAAAGGTGATAAAACTTTGTTGAAGAACTATAGACCCATCTCACTTCTGAGCCATGTTTACAAGCTGTTTTCGAGGGTCATCACAAATCGTCTCGCGCGCAGGTTTGACGATTTTCAGCCTCCCGAACAAGCCGGTTTCCGAAAAGGCTATAGTACCGTAGACCACATACATGCGTTGCGGCAGGTTATACAGAAGACCGAAGAGTATAACCTCCCCCTTTGCCTTGCATTTGTGGACTACGAGAAAGCCTTCGATTCGATCGAGACCTGGGCTGTACTACAGTCTCTCCAGCGGTGCCAAGTTGACTACCGATATATCGAAGTGTTAAAGTGTCTGTACGAAAACGCCACTATGTCCGTCCGACTACAGGACCAGAGCACGAAGCCTATTCCTCTGCAGCGGGGAGTCAGACAAGGAGATGTGATCTCTCCGAAGCTGTTCACCGCTGCATTGGAGGATGCTTTTAAGGTTCTGGACTGGAAAGGACGAGGCATCAACATAAATGGCGAGTACATCACTCACCTTCGATTCGCTGACGATATCGTAGTCATGGCTGAGACCATGGAGGACCTCAGTGTAATGCTCGCTGACCTCAGTGGAGTTTCCGACCGAGTTGGCTTGAGGATGAACATGGACAAGACGAAAGTCATGTCCAACGTCCATGTCGCGCCAACTCCCGTGATAGTCGGAGGCTCTGCGCTCGAAGTTGTTGACGACTATATTTACCTGGGACAAACGGTCCAGTTAGGTAGGTCCAACTTTGAGAAAGAGGTCACTCGTCGAATCCGACTCGGATGGGCAGCGTTCGGGAAGCTTCGTAGCACCTTTTCGTCCAAATTACCGCAGTGTCTGAAGTCAAAAGTCTTTGACCAGTGTGTGTTGCCAGTGATGACTTACGGATCTGAGACGTGGGCGCTAACAATGGGCCTTATAAGGAAGCTCAAAGTCACTCAGAGGGCTATGGAGAGGGCTATGCTCGGGGTTTCTCTGCGTGATAGAATCAGAAATGATGATATCCGCAGTAGAACTAAGGTTACCGACATAGCCCGAAGAATAGCCAAACTTAAGTGGCAGTGGGCGGGGCACATTGCTCGCAGGACTGATGGCCGATGGGGTCAAAAGGTTCTTGAGTGGCGTCCGCGGACCGGGAGACGAGCTGTAGGTAGGCCTCCAACAAGATGGAGTGACGACCTTGTAAAGATCGCGGGAACGCGGTGGATGCGAAAAGCACAAGATCGGTCTGAGTGGAGAGCCTTGGGGGAGGCCTATGTCCAGCAGTGGACGTCTTTCGGCTGACATGATGATGATGAACCAGAATACAGCTATATTAAAATCGACCAATCAGGTATCAGAATTCATTACTCAAAACATTAGGTGTTTTTTAGTCCCTATTTTTTTTATCGTTAAAATATTATTAAATTGATTAAGCAACGCTTTGAAGCGCTAAATACTCACACGGTCAGTGGCGTATATTTGCGGTGTCTATATTTTGTATCTGTGTCAAAGTACTTTTAAAAAAAACATACCGCCAAATTGAAACAATATTTTCGCCGTCGAGTTTGTGGTGGATAATCTTTGCAAATTTTTTACCTTTGTATAGGTAATGTTTTTATTTTCTCACAATCGAAGTGAAAAGTAGAGTGTATTACTCGGGTCTAAAAGCCATATTAGGTACCCCTCGAACGATTTTCCCTCGCTTTGCTCGGGAAAATAACCATCTCGTGGTACTAGGTATGGCTTATTTTAGACCCTAGTTATACAATCTACTATTAAGTTCGATCTTCACGCTACGCATGCGATAAAATATTTAAATAATGTAAGAATATTTGTTGGAAAAGATGCTGGCAGCATTTCCTCGCTGAAATTAGATACCTAATAATTTCGTCTCTGTACTATGCCTTGATTTGTAATAAAAGTTTACAAAATTTGAAAAAAAAAACAATACGACGTTGCCAGTACATCTTTTGAAAGATAGGTCTTAAACACAGCAGCTAGTCCTGGTATTTTCAGTTCCAAATGAATGCAACAGATTAAATAAAAAGTAAGTGCTCTAAAAACAGGTTTCAGATAGCACTATCAGACTTAAAAACACGACGTATAATTTACTGCTAATTGTCAATTACTTACTGTAATCGCACAAATAGCCCTTAAAAATATAAGACAGGAGGACGGACGGACGCCGTCGGCTCAGGAACAGGGTGCCGTTGGTACCCTTTAGGTATGAAACCCTAAAAACATTATCGGTAAGTGAGACGAGTCTTGAGACTTTGCCCAGTTAGTATATGTACCTACTCTACGTATTTTGCGTGTCTTTGATGCTTGCTAAGGTCGTAGACACTTAATGCCGCATAACACTCAAGTGTTATGGGTGCTGGCGTTTGTTCCTTCCTACCGGAGTTCTTTTGCTTAAAGGGCATTGGGTAAATTTGTTTGAAGAATATTGTAATTTTTTTTTTCATCGGCCACCGATGGTTTTTACATAGTTATATAGAGGACCTCTAAATACACAGAGATATATATAATTTACGGCGTTAAATAATATCGGAGCGGAGATTTTAAAGATTTAAGTATTCAGTTTTTAGTACAAAAGTACGCCCAAGTATGGATATTTAAATATCTCGGCTCCGATGCACTTAAGAGTATTACATTACATAACAAAATATGTTTATTTTTAATAATTCTATCATAATTTACCACTTTTACGAATGGCCGCTCACCTTGAAAATGTATGAATTTTACAAATGACAACACTTTTACCCAAACCCCTTTAAGGTAGTCTAAGTAATTAAAATATAATTTAGATTTTATATTTCAAAAAAGAACATTACTTTATTACCAATAAGTGTCATGAGAGCAATTTTGTTCATGCAAAAAAAATATTTATAATATTTACTCACTAGCTTTTCCGCACGAAACCACCCGTGTAGAAGTCGTTTATAGATATAAGTCCAATTTTCCGGAATAAAGAGTAGCCTATGTGCTATTCCAGACTATAATCCACCTCTCTGCCAAATTTCATCCAGATCCGTTCAGCCGCACTGGCGTGATTGAGTTACAAACATCCAGAATTTCGCATTAATAATAATAATAATTAGTAAGATACCAACGCGGTCGGGACCGCTAGCAACGTAAGCAGCTACCAACCGCTCTGACCTCCCACGGAGAAAAGGCACAAGTGCAATTAATTCATAGAAGCATATTAAACTCTCAAAGGTTATAATAAGGTTGGAAGTGCAATGCAATTCACATAGTAGATGTGCCTTTTTTCCGTAGGAGGGCAGCGCTGTTAACCGCATATTCAACTGTAAAGGGTCAGTTTCATTGAGCCCGCATGCTTTTCGAGATACATAGCGTCGCAGCAATGGCTCTCGGCCGAAATGTTAAAACAACCCGTCAATGGATCGCTACAAGCATGCGGGCATCGACCAATGGAAATGAGCCTTTAGCCCTGCTTCTCACTGGGACACCTGAAAATGGAGGCGCAACCGGTCGCCGCCACCAACAAAATGTATACAGCTCTTTGGTGTCCACTTGGTGGCGCAACGTCCCATACATTTTGTTGGTGGTGGCGATTAGTTGCGCTGCCATGATGTCCCGGTGAGAAGTGGGCCTTAGTGTTACTTGCCTATATCATTTGCGCAGGAGTAAGGTTCATAATGAAACAAGACACATGCAGGTTCTGTCAGGAGACTGAGGAGACAGCAATGCTCATCCTCTGCTCGTGCGGACCACATATTTAATAAACAATCTATCACCTAAATATTTAAAAAGAAAGCATAACACAATAAAAATATGTTAATATTAATAAATAATATAAATATGATTGAAAACTCCTCTCGCATTAGTGTTTATCATCCTCAGTGTCTAAAATTGAACTTTTTATACATGTTTCAAGTATTTGACATTTTAGATGTAACATATGGTTTCAAAAGAAATAAACGTAAACATAAAAAAACACAGCAAAAATATATTTAAACTATAAAATAATACTATTTACACGGTCAAGCAAAAACAGTTTAGACTTTCGTCCTTTTGGAAGGACCAGGTGTCATCCAGTCTAGATCAGAGGGGAGGAGTGGGGGAAGAGGGATAATGTTTTCTAGAGTGGAGGCGGGCCGGCTCATGGTGTTGGGTCGTCCACATCCTCGTCCTCCGCGTCCAGGATGATTGGGATGGCGTTGCTGCAATTTCACCCGTGGCAAAAGGAACATAGGATAGAGCACCTGAGCCCAGCCTGTCTGCAAGTGCACGACCCTAAGCAACCTATTTTTGCATTTGCAAGTCACCATTTTAAGCAGGGTCTGGTCTGACGGACATAGTGAGCTCAGGTTACGCTCAAATTGTAGCAAATTTAATTATCTTTATTAAAGTAGCGCCAAAGATTCTTGAAAAACGCTTCTTTAGGGTAATTTTTTCAAAAAAACTGAAACAAGTGCCAAAATTTCGCAGCTTTTCGAGCACCATAGTTACATGCGCGTTTGCGATCTATGATGTCTTTATAGCCTGGGCTAATAATTTAAACCCAAGTTATGAGGGTTCAAAAAATCGATGAAACGCTTCGAGAAAAGGTAGGTTACTATCGTGCCCACGTGTAGTCATAAATAGTGGTATTTATTATTGTTCATATCATATTAATAATAATGATGCTGAAAACATTGTCTTCTTCCTGAACAATTTCTAAAGTTATTAAATTTAAAAATAAAGAAATTGCTAATCCGTCGTTGTTTTATTTGGAATTGAAAATATTCATACATTTACAAACACATCACAGTTGTGTTATGAACCTTACTATTATAAACTGTCAATACCTCCAAGTTTTCAGGCCGTCCCTATCCATGTTTCTGTGTAGAACTTGCCAGGAGTACATAATAGGTGACACAAGAAAGGTACAGTGAAATAGCTCTTAAAATGTCTTTCTGGATTGCGTGAAGTCAGTTATAAGACAACGAATTCATGAGGGCGACTGAGCGAGATACAAACCCAAAAAAAGAAGTTTTAAGTGCTATCACAATGTAAGTAGGTATGCAGTTCACTGTACCATTAAGGATGAAGCCAAAACAGGGCAAATGTTCGAGTTGTGAGTCGCATATTGTTAGGGATAAAATTAAATAGGGAAAAAGAACTTGTAAGACATGTATTAGGTTCAATTCGCTAATAAATAATGAGTGAGGGCTGATGCATGGCCGACAATGCCTTTTATGCACAGCATCAGCGCCCTCTTGAGGCTACATTACGAACTAGTTACTAAGCTTATCGATAGATCTAATGTTTTAATGTTAACTAAGTTAGGTAAGTAGTTCATTACAATATTCATAGATGGCGCCGCTGTCTAAGCCTTAACACATTTTTTGGTCGCGTAATTTCTGGTTCATACAAAAGTCCGACTCATCTTGCGATAACGTGTGAATTAAACAGGACTTTTGTATTAAATCCAACGCAGCAGAAATTACGCGACCGAAAATATGCGCCTTACAACTAAGAAAATTATGCTCGTTTAGCGTCGCCCTAAATGAAATATAGATAACTCATCAAACTCTACATTTATTTCCCTTCATATTCCACATTCACATCATTAAACGCCTTCATCATTGTAACCGACGTCCAGATGTGGTCGGCAAGAACAGCTGGCTCCTGGTAGCTCACGAAGTGCCCTCCAAAGTCCAGGGTGGTGGACTGCACCAACTGCTGGTACCGGTCGCGCACGAAGTCATCGGGCTGGTAGATCAGCTCGTTGGCGAACCGGACTACAGCGAAGGGGACTTTCACTGGTGCTCTGTGGATCAGTTAGTTTTAGATAGCAAAGTTTTAGTAGTTTATTTGTGTCTTTACGCGATTAAGTTCAGTTTTAGATATATAACAGTAAAGTTTTACATTATGGTGAATTTCCCTTCATTCAAAAATACTGTAAATAGTTAAGAACTTAATTAAAATGTCCTTTTTTTCATTGTGTGATGAAAATCAATAATATGACTGACTTTTATTACACAATGAAATAAGGGCTAAATCAAAAGCACCCGAAACCGATGTACCAGCATGAAGTGGGTGATGAATCTAGGGAAGCGAAAGTTGTACGTTTAGACCGGTGCACCTGGCGCTCCATAGTCTCTGCGGTCCCTGCGTACCCCCAACTACACAGTATTTTCGAGATTACTCGACTTGTAATATTTCTCAGTTCAAGAAAATATAAAATACCAGCTTTTGCCCGTGACTACTTTCTGGTAGACCTAGTCTATCATAAATTATTTTCATTACTTTTGGACAAATTAAGCGAAATTACATTTGTATTGGATGCTGAAGCGTGAGTACGATTGTACTATCAATTCTTAAATATAAAAGATAATGAATAAAACCTCTTACAGTAATATAGTCCGACTAAGCGGATTCTGGTTCCAAGCTGCAAACTCCGCATACATTCTGATGCTTGTGGTCATGGTCTGGGTAGCCCAGTAGACCGTGAGACAATCGAACCAATCCAGCATGTCATAGTAGCGCCCCGCGTTCCCGTCGATGGCCCGATTGTTCTCAGGGGCAGCTGCTGCCACAATGCTCTGGAGGACCCAGGAAGCCAGTGCGACTGGGGAGTCGTCAAGGCCGTGGCCTGAAAATTACCGAATTGTAATATCATCTTCAGCAGAAAAATGTTGAGATTGTTATTCATTTATTTTGAGACAGTCAATTTATAACCTTATGATCTTTGAATTAAGAGTTAAGTGGCCAATATTGGTGCCTTCAGCTAAAGTGTCCAACATTGGTGCCATGTAAGTTACAAACCCAAGTTGTCTGGTCTCGTGGCATGCTCGTGGAAGTAGCCGAAGTTTTCCAGAATGAACTGAAGCTGGTTGGAGATGGGGTACATTCTGGACTGGTACCGCGGGTCCACGACGGCTGCGGGGTACAGCTGCCCCAGCGCGTACTTGGTGAGCGTTTGGGGTCGGAGACTGGAAAAGCATATTATGACTTATAAGTACAGTAAATGTTATTAGGAATTTTATACTAACTTCTGACGGGACCCTACAAGAGCTTGTTTAGGAACTGAGTCCCTAGACAAGATGCCCTCGGCGTTCGTTATCGCTATCCAAAATGTATAGGATTGACGTAAGCTGTCAGACGTTCGCGTCGAGCGCCCACAATAATCCCATACATTTTGAGAGTTTTCGAAAGTCGTTTACGTCAGCGTAAAGCAACTTGCCTAGCCTCACTGGTTACTTTTGACTGGCTTATGCCCAGTTGCTCGAACGTTCATTAAATTGAATGTTTTCTGAAATTGTGTTCTGTCGCTTTTCGAAATGACATAAGGCATGCTAATGGGACATTATTAGTAATGAACGTTTGCGCAATGGAATATCAACCAATACTAATTAAAATTCACACACATATGACACACCTACTTATATGTATAAATAAAAATCATTAGTCACGTGTATGAACGTACCACTTGAGAACTTTGATTAACGACTGATATGATAGTTTTTTTTAACGTAATTGTCACGGCACAATAAAAATCACCCGGACAACCAGTTAATAATAAAGTAAAATAGAATATTTTTTGTCAGTTTTATAATTGTGACAAAAATACCACGATCCTCCATCCATCCATCCTAATATTATATATATTATATTAAAGTAACTTTGTCTGACTGTAACGCTTTCATGGTTAAACTGCTGAACCAATCTCGATAAAATTTGGTATGGATATAGTTTGAACCCTAAGGGAGGACAATGGGTACTTTCTACCGCCAATAGCGGCTAATAAACGACTTCTACGCGGACGGAATCGCGGGCAACAGCTAGTATACCTACTAGCAGAGGCCCTAGACAAGATGCAATCGGCGTTCCTTATCGTTACCCAAAATTCGACGTTTGTGACGTAAGCTGTCAGAGGGTCGCGTCGAGCGCCTACGTCAATTCGCGCCACGTGTCACTACATTTTGTCAGTTTTCGAAAATCATTTACGTTAGCGTAATTTGACTAGCCTCACAGATCCCCATACCTCATCGCGGAGTTCGTATGCAGCCCCATCACCCTGTCGGGGAAGAGAACTGCCAGCGCATCCCCCACGGGCTGGGCGATCCCGGCGCAGTGGATGTAGAACCGAGGGTTCCCCAGGCGAGTCATGAGGTTCTTCAGAATCACAGCAATTTCATACGGCGCCAGGCCGATCCTGTTTGTAGCCTGAAAATGAATTTATAATATCCTGTAAATGACAAACTGGAGGACTTTCGCACTTCTTTTATTGAATTTTATGGACCCTAATAAACGTTATTAATATCTTCCCTAGGTTATTACTTGGGTCACAGATCCCATTTACCATAAGTAAGCCTGTGCGATCGTTTGCCTTCCCCATGGAATATTAAAAAAAACTACAACTCTAAGTAGCCACTATACTGAATAGAATAAGTAAGACATCCAAAAGTATTATAACTGGTAGTATTCCTCACCTCAGAATACCCAAAACCTGGCACGGACGGTGCAATAATCTCGAACACGAAGTCGCATTCGTCTCGCTCTTGCTGCAAGTAATTTATGACGTGGATAAACTCGAATGCTGTCATGGGCCAGCCATGGATCAGCAGCAGGGGAAGCACCTTCTTGCCCTGAGGGTTTGAAGGCTTCACATGGATGTAGTGTATGTCCAGACCTATAACGTAAAAGGTTGGATTTGGTGACGTCATTTTAATAAGGAATCATCATCAATATTGTGGCGACTTAGCGACATCTAGCGGCAACTTGGTATAACCAACTCGACAGCGCCACCAGCGTCAGACAGCGCAACTAAATCTGACAGTGCGCTGCATCGTTCTTACGAAGTTTCTCCAGTCGGTTGACTTACATACCACTTCCAGCTTCATCCCAATAGACTTCGGTCCTCAGGCATAACACCCGCCTGGAGAGAGATCTCTTTATTTTCCTCTCTTCCTATAATATCATCAGGATTCAAGTGCCATTTAATTTCACCGAGATCTATTTATTGCTAAAGTCTTGTTGCTTATAGTATTGTTAGGCGATGGGTTTGCAACCTGTCATTAATATACACTGGTAAACATCTTAGCCTGTTTGTGCAAAATATGATTAAGTACAGAATTAACAAAAATGTTTTTATAGTTGTTGGTAATTCTGTAGCTCTGTACACCCCACTCGGGAATGCAAGAAGGTCTTGTTGCTTTCAGCAAATCCTGGAATTTCGAAGACGAGAAGTCGAAAATGCGTGTCAATGTAAAAAGGGCGAACCCATCATCATCATATCTGCAGAAAAACGTCCACTGTTGGACATACATAGGCCTTCTCTCCAAGATTCGAAAATTATTGGTGCGTACCCCCGTATCTGACGGATTCTTACCACCTTGTGGCGAGGTTAAGAAGCTGGAAGTGCCTTCTCTTTTCAAAATCCTTACCCTGTATGATGGTGAGATACTGCGGGAGGCTGTTGAGCCAGCGCTCGCGCCCCTGGAAGTCGTACTCCTGCGTCCAGTAGTGCAGGAACCACTCCAGGAAGTCGGAGTTGGTCCCGTACGTTTGGGCCGCGCCGTGCAGCGAGCGTGTGATGTTGCGCCGGTGCTGGATGCGCTGGCGCAGATCTGATATCATCTGGAACATAATCAAAACGGTTAGTATGTACACCAATTGTAGGTATAAGTCTCAAATGAATGGAACAAAGAAAGAACACACAAAGAAAAGAAAAGAGACAACAGATTGTTGCGAAACGGTCCATGGTAGCATGTGCTGGCTGTGAAGCCATCGCTGGTCTTCAGTTGGGACCGCTCGGTGAAATACGGATGGTAATATAGACATTAAGTATAGTTTAAACAAATGCGTTACACAAACAGAATCAAACCCGGTCAAATGTCTTAAAATAACTGGAAGAATATTTAGGTATTTGATAGAGTGATGTTTCAAAAGATTTCAAGATTTCCACTGACCTCATCAGAGAACTGCACTCTGAATGGCCTGATGCTGCTGTCTGCGGGCTTCTCCCCCCACCAGCGCTCCGGGATCCTCGGTATGGGTGGCGATGGGAACAGGGATCCCACCAGCTGTGAGGCCACTTCGAGGAACGAGCGGTAACTGAAATTGTTCTGGGGAGACGAGTTTGGAACATAGCGATGTCATTCATAAAATGCATATGAAACATAAATTGATTTTAACTAGTGTTTGCCCGCGACTCGCTTCGCGTAGAACTTGTTCTTGTTCCTCGTTACCAATGTGCGAAATTTCCTCTAAGTAATCCTCTAATTTCGTATCTTGTGTATAGACAAAGGGTTTACGGCGATATTTTCATCGGAAGCTGCATTTTATGCAGAAAGTAAGCCGCTTTGGCCAGTGATACCTGGGACCAATATGAATGATTCCATCAATCAGCAATTGAAATTTTCATCCCCTGGTTTTTTTTAATGTATGATCACGTATAGGTTTTTACAGATGTGTCCGATTTAAAAAAATCTTTGTTGGTTTGATAGAGTATTCCGAGGTGGTCCCATTGTCACCAAATATGAATCTGATGAGGGGATCCGTGAGGAATTGAGGGAACTCCTCAAATATTATACCCATACATACAGCGATATTAGTATTTTTAGTAACAAGTCTAGCATTTGCATTCAGAAAAAATCATTTGGTGAAGTGGAACTGATGATGAAGACCACAAATGGCTTCTGGAACTCCTCAACGGTACCTATTTCAAGGTTGACGATAAGATACCTCGATTAAGATGTTTAAATCTGACTATGACTTTCCCGCGGCGTTCCTTGCGGCGAGCTAGAAATGTCTTAAAGTTTCACATCAAGTAAGAAGTGGAACTACATAACAGCTTATTATGATCACTAAAAAGTATAAAATAAAATAAATGTTTAAAAAAACAGAAAACCTCCTTCAAAAACTCAAAAAATAACTTCTTTTCCAGTCCAATTGAAGTCGGCGACTCACACTCTCTTCTATGAGAGATGCATGAATTGATATGAGGCGAGGTGTATCCCGTGCTCTCTGGATATGCCTCTTGACTGGCATATCCACTCCCAGACACGACTCACACCAAGCATCCCTAGCCTCCACCAGGTTCGCAATCTCATCGTCAAGTATCTGTGGGAGATTTTAAGATAATACTGACGAGAGGCAACGAACCATAAGCGGAAAGTGAGTAGTGCCACGCTAGAAGAGCGTCGAATACCAAGTCCACCGAAACGAATTGGGAGAACCGCTTGAGTCCAAGGCCTTAAACTAAAATTAAATAGATAAGTAAATTCGAAATCTTAATACTGGCCATTAGAATACATAATAACAGCAGGTGATTTTAGTGATTCAAGCGGATCTGATAGACCACGCGTCAAGTGAAAAATCTACTCAAGTGTCAAAACCAATATGGCGGTCAACATATTATTACGGTGGGTGTAGACCAAGCGAACGAACAAGAATTCTATGGCATTATCTCTTACGTTTTCATTGTAAAAAATAAAGACAAAACATGTTCTAGAGCATTCGCTCGTTTGGTCTAAACCCACCGTAACTTATACAAATTCAAAATATTATTGCATGTCACATTAACATAATTATAGGTGGAACATAATAGGTTTGTACTTACATTGCTCCTTAACCGTTAAAACACAAAATTAAAAAATAAACCGTGAATTCAAACCCTTCTTGGTTTAGAATCAGCATGAAAATACACAGAAAAAAAGTGAACATTGTTATATATGTTACGAATGATGGAAATTTGCATCACCATGAAAATACCATCTTGCCAATCCTGCCCATTATAGCCGGCAGAGTAGACTGTGCCTATAGGTTTCTCTACAGGGGACTGCATTGCCCCACTAGTTTTATATCGTTATAGTTCATTTTAGTTTAGTTTAGTTTAGTTTAATATTACCAACACCCTGATTAAGTACTTAGAATAACAAAATAATGTGTCATTGTGGGTTAAACGGAATAAACACTATTTTAATAAAATCATAAAAATAAGGATTAAGGTTAAAAAAAACTTACGTTTTTCCCAAGAATAGCGGTAAGAAAATCTTGGGATTGGGTAGAAGATACCACGTTAAGTGGGTTAATGGGTGCGCTTGTGGGAGACACCACGGACAGAATTGGGTTGACAATATTTAAATCCGCCGTCACCGCACCAAGCACAAAGAAAAATATTAAAATCATTTTTTTATTATTTTTTTGTATTTAGTACGTCTTATTATTCGTAACGCTGGTAAGGAATGATAAAAAAAAAGAAGATGGCTTTTATATTGCAATAACACTTGAATCAATATTTGTAATACAAAGTGGCGCAAAAGTAGTCACCCGATGTTCTTTGACTGTAAGTATTTTTTTTTAAATCAAAAACTTTGGTTCTGCTATTGGATTGTGTTTATTTCATGTCTTAATTTTTTTCCATTAACTCGAGAAAATGGTGTCGGCCAAGTGGCCGCGCCGCCAGAATTGATGACCATACGGGCCGGATTTATGGCATTTTTAATCACTCTTGCCAGAACATCCGGCGGCGATAGGTTCTCGCATTCTTGTCGGATATTCTCTTTGAGGGCTTCTAGAGTTTGAGGTTTGTTGACATATAGACCCGTGACTTCAAGAAACCCCACAGAAAGAAGTCTGGAACGGATAAATCGGGCGACCTTGCCGCCCAGTTGCAAATCACCAAAACGAGAGATTAGGCGACCCGGAAAGGCAGCCCTCAAAATTTCGGTTGTGGCTCGTGCAGTATGCGCTGTTGCTCCATCCTGTTGGAACCAGATGTACTCCAGTCCCAATTCAACCATTTGAGGAAGGAGAAAGTCATTGAGCATGGCTCTGGAACGCTCGCCGTCCACTGTAGTCGTTTCAGCGTAAACAGCACACCATGCAGTAACTTTGAGCGGGTGTAATGGCTCTTCGTGGGTTAGACGTGGATTTTCGGGGCCCCAGAAGCGATAATTCTGCTTGTTCACGTATCAACAGAGATGGAAATGGGCCTCATCACTCATGATGATTTTCGATGAAAAGTTGTCTTCCTCGTGGTCGAGATTCAGAATGGGTTGAACGTAGGTTACTCGCGCTTATTCCGCCTTCTTGAGGAGTAAAGCGATTCATGTTTTGTTGACGTGTATTTTGTATCTATTTACTTCACAAATATCAAAGCAAAAGTGATATTCTCGTGAATGTCTCGGATTCTGTGAGGAAATAGATAAGTCTAAAAATGATAGATTATTTATGTGCACCATTATTGTTTTTATTAGTGTTAACTGTAATGCTGTGTAGATTATACTTGATTATAAATAAATTAATAAATTAATTAATATTTGCCGCCATTTTTTTAATTATAGCATCTTCCGATAGGGTGATTACTTTTGCTCCACCTTGTATTATCAGGGCCCCGTTTCTCAAAAAGTCATTAGTCTAATAATATTAGAGTTTTGTCTCATTTTTTATTTAGTAGTAAAACACTAATATTATTAGACTAACTTTTTGAAAAACGGGCCCCATGTAAGGCAATAAATATTATTTACTATAGGGATGAGTGGAAGCAAAAACCATGCTGCGATGACCACAGATTGAATTGGATAAAACGGCGATCAATTACTTCTAGTGATTCAGTAGGTTTTAACTGAGTTTCCGTTCATATTATAAGTACCTATTGTTTTGGCTTTGACAGAATACGGAAAAAAGACAGCAATGTCCAAACGTAGTACCCAAATAGCTCACTTACCCGGTGGACTCAATGGAGGACTATGCTAAACCATTCGCCTACTTCGGTAGCGGAGTCGCTTCAAGTGCCTTGAATATGGCAGGGGCTAAATTTAGCACCAACCTCTACTTGTCTCTGTTTGGCCCAATGGTTGACTGGTATAGAATGCCTCAAGGCATTAAGTCCGCCATTTGTACTTTGTGTATTGTGCAATAAATAAATAAATAATTGAAGCCGGTATACGGTGATATACCTACAGGTATTAAAGCACCTGCACATAGCACAAGAGCGTCTATTCAGTGTCAGCTACTACTTTAACCGGTATTAACTGTTCCAATAGTCGCGTTGATGAACACTAAGGGAAAGGGAGGTAGGAAAGCTTCGGATCAGAATGATTCGCCACAAGTTTTATTAGACCTATCAAAAGTAGTTGTTTGAAACCGTGACTCGTAATCAATCATAAACAATCTAGTGCCAAACTTGGCACCCATTTAGGTGTCATTACTTTTGGTGGGACATGAGAACTTGGCCTATTTTTGGTAAGTAGACGATATAAGATTAACCTTTAACATATAAGGATACTAGCTAGGAGTTCCGTATGAAAACATACATTTTAATTGGGGATAGTAATTTTATTATTTTTCGATCAGGGGTAGGCATATTTGTAGTTTTCGGTTTTTTAGGGTTCCGTAGTCAAACTAGGAACCCTTATAGTTTCGCCATGTCCGTCCGCAACCTAGCTCAGAGACTTAGTACTAGAAAGCTGTAATTTGGCATGAATATACATATTAGTCACGCCGACAAAGTGGTAAAATAAAATCTTGAAAAATAATTTTTTTTATAGTACCTCCCCTACACGTAACGTGAGGATGTATTTTTTTTTCTCGTCTACCCCATAGTGTGGGGAGTCGTTGGATAGGTCTTCCAAAAATATTGCGGGTTTGTAAAAACAATTTTTCGATTAAGGGATCCGTTTATGAAATATTAAGCTTTAAAGAGCTAATTTTTGTTAGAATCAAGTGTCCCCTCCCCCCACCTACAGCCAAAACTACAAATGCTAAAAATCAGAAAAATATTTTAAATGAACGCACATATAATGAATTTAATAGGAAAACTATCACGACTAAGTAGACTTTATTGGTTCTTGAGTTACAAACGGTTTAAATGTTTATACCTACCGAAAACTTATTTGCGGTGTTGGTAAACTGACCGCGACCTATGTCGATATATGGGGATAACAGTTTTCCAACGGCAAAGTTAAGTTTGTCGCGAGGACTAATTTGTTTGTAGTAACGGCTTCGGAACCCTACACTGGGCATGGTCCGACATGCTCTTGCCCATTTTCCATACTTGTGCTGTAAGACCTTGCCTCTATGCCAAATTTCAAGGATCTAGGTCATCGGGAAATAGCCTATAGGTTTTGATAGCTTAGTCAGTCAGTCAAATTAAACAATACTATAAATCAAATAATCAGTATTTATTAAGCGGAAAAAGACAAATACATAACTAAAATAAAGAACAAATTTAATCAACCTCCTCGATGACAGGCCCGTCGCCGCCGCGGGTGTTCTGCGTTTCGCCGTGTAGCTTCTTCATCACGGGAGCGCACACACTAGTCAGCTCCCTCATCTTGTCTTCGTACTCGTCCTTATCTGCGAGGGTGTTGCCGTCCAGCCAACGTATTATCTCGTCACACTTACGACGTGCTTTCGAAGACTCCCCATCACTTACCTTAGACCCTGCCTCTTCAATCGCTTGCTTCACTCCATAAGCATAAGTCTCCAACTTATTTCTAGAAACTACTTTATCTTTTTGTTGATTGTCTTCGAACTTATACTTCTCCGCCTCCGACAGCATTCGATCAATCTCAGTCTGCGAAAGCCGACCTTTATCGTTCTTTATAACAATATTTTTACTTTTACCAGTACTGTTGTCCGTTGCTGACACGTTCAAAATACCGTTGGCATCTAAATCGAAAGTAACCTCAATTTGCGGTACACCTCTAGGAGCAGGTGGTATGCCGGTCAGGTCAAAAGTTCCCAGTATATTATTATCTTTCGTCATTGCCCTTTCGCCCTCGTATACTTGGATAGTGACAGCTGGCTGGTTGTCGGAGTACGTTGTAAACGTCTGAGACTGTTTGCAGGGTATTTTGCCGTTGCGCTCTACTATCTTGGTCATGACACCGCCTGCCGTCTCGATACCTAGCGATAAAGGTGTGACGTCAACTAATAGGACGTCTTTAATTTTAGAATGACGCTCTCCGCTCAAAATCGCTGCCTGCACCGCCGCTCCAAATGCCACGGCCTCATCCGGGTTTATAGACAAATTAAGCTTCTTGCCATTGAAGCAATTCTGTAAAAGGCTTTGAATTTTTGGTATGCGCGTAGAGCCGCCTACTAAGACTATGTCATTGATAGCGTTTTTATCCAACTTGGCATCATTAAGCGCCTTCTCTACTGGGTCCAGTGTGCAACGGAATAAATCTGAGTTTAGTTCCTCGAAACGTGCTCTTGATATGCGGGTGAAGAAATCGATGCCTTCGTACAGAGCGTCAATTTCGATGCTTGCTTCAGTACTGGAGGAGAGTGTACGTTTAGCCCTTTCGGCAGATGTACGGAGACGCCGCAGCGATTTCGGATTGCTGTGAATGTCCCTCTTATGCTTTCGCTTGAATTCGTTAGCTAGAAAGGTTACTAGTCTATTATCAAAGTCTTCACCTCCTAAATGCGTATCTCCAGCAGTAGCCTTTACCTCAAAAAGCGAGCCTTCGTCTATAGATAGTATGGACACATCAAAGGTTCCTCCACCTAGATCGAATATTAGAACGTTTCTTTCCCCTTTCAGATTCTTGTCCAAGCCATAAGCCAAAGCCGCTGCGGTGGGCTCATTGATGATTCTGAGAACGTTCATGCCAGCTATGGCCCCTGCATCTTTAGTTGCCTGCCGCTGAGAATCGTTGAAGTAAGCCGGCACAGTAATGACTGCATCTGTTACAGTCTTGCCGAGGTAGGCTTCGGCTACCTGCTTCATTTTGGTCAGGACCATGCTACTGATTTCCTCGGGAGCAAACCGTTTAACCTTCCCTTTGTATTCGACTTGGATTTTTGGCTTACCGCCATCACTAATGACTTTGAATGGCCAGTGCTCTATGTCGTTTTGGATTTTAGGGTCGTCGAATTTCCGCCCAATGAGGCGCTTGGCATCAAAGATGGTGTTGCAAGGGTTGAGGGCCACTTGGTTCTTCGCGGCGTCGCCGATCAGCCGCTCTGTGTCGGTGAAGGCGACGTAGGAGGGCGTGGTGCGGTTTCCCTGATCATTAGCTATGATGTCTACGCTACCATGCTGCCACACTCCTACGCAAGAATACGTGGTCCCTAAGTCTATACCAACAGCAGGCATTGCAGATTTGTACTTATGCTTCTTCTTTTTCTTTAATATTTTTTTTTAAAATTTAAATTGTGTTATTGAGTTGAGCTTGATATTTGACTGACGTTTGACGAAATTTTTGACATCAGTAAATTTATTTCAATTTAGAACTCGAAATCTATGATATTGAAGCCAGTCATTAAATTAATTATTTACTTTATTAGGGTGGTATTCCACTTGTCCAAGATCTTTGTCCGATGTGCATTGCGTCTAACATTTTTTTACGCACATAACTACACATTGGACAAATATCTTGGACAAGTGGAATACTACCATTAGAGCCTTGTTGCTAAATCGGTGATTGTAAAGTTTTGAGGCTTTGGTTTTGGTGTATTTCCTCCTGAAGTTATTTAAAGTTATTTAAAGTTTTTAAAGTTATTTAAAGTTGAATTATTCAAGTCTGACTTTCTTAAACTTATATAATTATATCATTCGCGATAATAGGATAAGTCTAACGCCAATCTCCGAGAATACTTTTGGTTGCATATACCTACTAAGTATAATGATGATGGATTTTACCTTACTTCTTACGACTGACTCATAAGAGTCGTGGTTATAATTTAACATTAAACATTAAAACCAAACAAAAATTTAAATTGTATTTAAAAAGGAAACAAAGGTAAGAAAAAGCCATGAAAAAACAACATCAACTCAACCCACACTCGACTAAACACCAACCAAACGGTTCAAACGTCAAACAAACTCCTGTCAACACATGAGCATACTAAACAAAAATTAGATTAAAATGTTAATACACTGTGATTGTGATTAATTTTAGAGAAAGGCTTATTATTCAGTTCGATCTGCAATTAAAATAGAGTGGCGTCGAGTTAGCACGCCGTCATGTTATTTTATAGATTGGTGAAGCAACATAACCTCTAGATCGTACGCATTACTTGATATTCAGTTTTTAAAACTAAAAATGCGTTACGCACAGTTAGTAGTAGGGCCTGCTGGCAGTGGAAAGGTAAAATACTTCTCTATTATATTAGCCTACCGCCAAGCAACAGTGTTCGCATTGTTGTGTTCCAGTGTAGGAATAAGACAACCGTTGAAATTATTCATTCCGTCTTATTCGTTAGGATTGGCAACGCATTTGCAGTAGTCTTGAGATTGTATTTGATTTGATTTGAAAATTTGCTTACCTTTTTCCAGTCAACATACTGCTCAACAGTAGTAAAACACGCTTCTGACTCCAAGCGTGTTGTAGAAGTGGTTAATCTTGACCCGGCAGCAGAACACTTTGATTACGAGCCACTCGTTGACATCCGGGAGCTTATACACCTCGATGATGCAATGGATGATGAGGAACTTCGGTTTGGACCTAATGGGGGGCTTGTTTTTTGTATCGAGTAAGTTTAATGTTTATCTTTGACTGGTGATGTGTTGTGATTGGGGTTTGCAGTACTGGATTTTCATAGTTGGTGGGATTTGAGCAGATTCTGAAATTGACATTCTGCTTTATGTAGTGGGGGGCAAACACAGTTCTAATTTCGAAATCAACTTAACCTATTATAAAGTTAATTTTTTTACTGTGTCATTACTTCAATATGGTGTATATGAGACATAATTCTTGTAGTGTATAGTGTTTTATTTATATATGTGTTATTTATATATGATATTCAAAATACTGGGCCTCTATTCTATTCTAATGGTCTGCCAAAAATATCTGAGTTATATATTTGGCCCGACTGTTAAAAAAGTTGAGTAGCCTTGCATTAGCTATTATTTACTTATGTAAATGAAAAATAATTGATTTGGCAGATAAAATAACAGTTTACAAAACCGCTATCATGCCATCCCATCGCCATCGGTGTGTCCTGTTGGCCGAGTTAAGAGCAATATGATAACATGTCTAAGGCAATATTGTTCTATTAAGTAGAATAGAGGCCCTGGTGGACATGTTAGTATAAAAACTTAAATCAAAACCATTTATTTCAGCATAACACATAAGAAAATAATACATTAACATATTATCAGCAACAGGCTTCGTCAAAATGTTTTACATAGGATTGATCATCAGCAACCGCTTCGTCAAAACTCCTTAACACTAACAAAACAAATTTTAAAACGCAGACTTATCCTAATTACCACCAACCCTGCACCGTGGCTGGCTCAAACGTTCCCATTACACCGGCCGCATTGCCCTGCTGGATTGCAATGGAAACCTGCTGAACCAGCCACGACCCAGAACGAGGATCCCCCCCTCTGTCACGCAGCAAACTTAAATAACTATTCAATCTTTCTTTAACTCATCATTCTTTTTAATTTCCAGAACATTGCTTGAAAACAGCGACTGGCTAGAAGAGCAGCTAGGCGACGTAGATGATGACTACATACTTTTCGACTGCCCAGGGCAGATTGAGCTGTACACACACCTGCCCGTAATGAAACAACTCGTAGACCTGCTGCAGAAGTGGAACTTCAGGATATGCGTTGTGTTCATGGTGGATTCACAGTTCATGGTGGATGGGGCTAAGTTTTTGTCAGGTATTAAACCTATAGAAATCATATGATGTTGAAATATATAAACTTTTAGATTTAAATATTTATGTACGATATCAATTTATTATTATGAATCAAGAAGACTGGAGGTTGAATGCTTTTAACTAAGGATGTTACGGAGGCGACTTTGCCGCAGCCAGTCCGGAGCTTTTTAATTTAATTTAATTTAACAGTTGAATCTGGAGCCGGATCCGGAGATTACCGGACACGGATGCGGACCCGAGTACCTTTTATTTAAATTAATTCCTGAACAAATCAAAAATGCAATACCTTCAGCTCCGGTAGAACTTCGGTAAAAAAAAAAAAAAGCAAAGGCGGAGGCAGATCCGAAGGTGTAAAACCAAACGGAAGTTCCGTCTTAACGGATGCGGAGGCAAAACTCCGTAACATCCCTACTTTTAACCCATTGACCACCATAGCACATGCTTAAGACTCCAGGATGGTTACAACAAACCACTATTTAGTTTGAATTTTCAAAACCTGACACTCGTCACTCAAATCTAAATCCCAAGAAAGAGATGGAGGTAGTGTGCGTTCAAACTTTGATTTTCCATGTAGGGCTACTGGACCTCTTGTTGGGGCAGTTATGTATGAACAATAGAAAAAACTGTGTTTAAAAAATATCAGGGGATTTTTCTTAGATGGTTTTCACATCTGTCAATTGTTAGATGTATGTTGCTGATGTCTGAGTGGGTGGTAAAAAGTTGAAAAGTAGTTTGTTTGTAGGATCAGACTGGAAATCTAAAACTAAAATAAATCCGTTGACGTGATTTGCCAGCGGCTAATATGTTTACTTATTTCCATCCAATACCAAATATAACTAGATTTTTGCCTTTTTATGTCAAAAGTAAAACCTTGTTCTAGGCACAATGGCAGCATTGAGCGTGATGGTGAATCTGGAACTGCCCCACGTAAATATCCTGACAAAAATGGACCTGCTTAGTAAATCATCGAGAAACCAACTAGACAAGTAAGTAGTTGTATACGTAATAGTACCGCGTCTTCGACCGATTGAAAACACTATGTATACAGCTATAATAGTGTGAAGACTCCACTGCTGACCTGCAACGTGGTTTGTCCCGCAATTCCTCTGATTCACCAGCTAGAAGAAATCAGTAGGGTTGTCACAACACAGTTTTCAGCAAAAGTAATCTATAATCAAAGTTTAAAGGTTCCGTTTTTGCCATTTGGCTATGGAATCCTAAATAAATTACAGACTTAGTCAAGCAGATTTAAAAAATCCTATCCAAAATATATTATTCTCTTTATATTTCCAGTTATCTTGAACCAGACCCCCACATCCTGCTAGCAGACATGAGGAACTCCAAATCCAAGTGGCACGAAAAATATGCAAAGCTAACAGAAGCCATCGGGGAGGTTATAGAGAATTTCAGCCTTGTGCGGTTCTTCCCATTGAACATAAAGGAAGAAGAGAGCATAGACAACATCCTGTTGACCATCGACAATATTATTCAGTACGGGGAAGACGCTGATGTGAAGGTTAGGGATTTCGAAGAGCAAGATCCTGACGACGATGATTAGTTTTAGTTTCGTGCTATTTTGTTGGTTTTTAGGATGTTAGATTGTTATTTTGTAAATGTTTCGTCGCGTAATAGTACAGTGAAGTGTAAAAATATGGGAGACGCAACATCTCAATATGTCCCAATGCACCTTATTCCAGTGTAATAAAAACTTCGTAACATATTTATGAGAGGAATCTTTCGATACATGTTTTTGCACTAAACTGTACATTACATAACTAGGGCGGCAAAATAAATAAGTTAATGTCTTAAATCACAGGTATTTTTCTCCCTGTGATTTGAGGCTTTCTTTATAACCGCCCGTGGTGCATGCATAATTTTACGTACTCACCCTGGCCAAGGATCATTTGCTGCCTTCTAAAATGCCACTTACTGAAATTCTATTTATCTATCTAAATAGCCTATTTTGTGTCCCATTGCAGAATTTCATTAGTATTTCCGAAAATGCCTTAAGGCCCTTAAGAAACGGTCATATTTTGATGAAATTGAATGTATAACAAGCGCAGTGTTTTTCTTAGGCTCTTGATAAAAATTATGCAGTTTAATAATCATTGTATTATATTGTCATGTATAATGTTACTAAGACTGTTAAGTCTGTATTGTGTAAGGACAACTGTTGATAAGAAATAAAAGGAAGAATATGTTTACCAATGCTGTTTATTACAAACAATCATTTACAGAGATCGGACAATATTATACCTAAGATTATTTTTCGACAAAAGATAACTTTAGGTAAATACTTATCAGTTTATTCGAACCTCCGACATTAACCTAGACCTAGATTAACTAGAATAACCAGTTCAATTATTAAAATATACTAACCTACCTAACCTAGGTTTTTGCAATTAATAATATTTCGATGATTGAATCTTGCTTAAACAAAGCCAGCAGTAGAAGTTAGGCCAGTCGTATCTAACACTAGAAATCGCTAAAATCGCAAATCGCAAGCTAGTTCTGAGGGCTCAGACAAGATGCACTACGCTAACTAACGTTTCTATTCGATTCGTTTTTAAACCAATCGCGTCACTGGTAGACCACGTGACTTTTCGTATCACGTCATCTTCCAGTGACGCGATTGGTTTAAAAACGAATCGAATAGAAACGTTAGTTAGCGTAGTGCATCTTGTCTGAGCCCTCTGATTTTACATGTTGTTGGGATCATTACCAGTAGCGTATAAGTTTGCAGCACTCGAAAAACAGCGAAATTCGTTCGTTCGTTCGTTGTTAAGTGGAGGCGGCGCGGTGCGGCGCGTTCCCAAATAAAAAAACCGGTCAAGTGCGAGTCGGACTCGCGCACCGAGGGTTCCATACCGATAGATAATATGCTTGGTAACCGCAAAAGAAAATTCTCATTTTGTTATGAACTTTATTTTTTATGGAATAAGGTCCATTTTGACTAACCTAAATATTAATACAGATTTTCAAAGTTTTTTTGTTATGTCTCAAAAACTGTATATAATGAACGTTTCATTTTATTTTTTTCATAAAATATAAATAATTATCTATACGTCAGGACTTTTTCAGATTTTTTGATTAATAAAGTTTTGAGAAAAGGGGGGAGGTGGGGTCATATTTTGTAAATTTCTCAAAATCACAGAAAACTAAAAAAAATATTGAAATATGCCGATTGAGCCCTTTCATATGACACCCCATTTGCAATAATCTAACCACTACAATTTTTCAACCCATTCTAAACCCCTTTTCAATTATTTGTAAAACGAATTGCATTTTTTTTACTAAAAACAGTTTTACAACTATGCCAAATTTCAAGTTGATAACAGTAGTTGCTGAGAAAACCTGCTGTGACGTACGGACAGACAACGAAGTTTCACCATAAGGGTTCCTTTTTTACCATTTTGGTACGGAACCCTAAAAAGCGTGGTGGAGGCGGTTTTAGTACAGGAACGCGCCGCGACGCCTCGGCAGTGCGTTTGCTGCTGTAGGAATTAATTGGTCCTCGTCAGTTAGGGCCCCCAGCCGACCTACTTCTACTGCTGTACAAGATTGTTTATTTTTACTACAACAAGCTCTAACACAACCTATATTTATATACACACCATGTACGAATGCGTGAATAAACGTATGACATCGTTTTTGGTCAGAAATGTTCGTATTTATCTTGCTGTCCCAGTCAGGGCCCATGTTATAATAATAATAAATAAATATTAGGAGTAAGTCATACAAATGGACCTAGTCTTGTACTATGGGTACAGTCAAGGACTTTAATTGTTATGCCACTATGGAACCCTGTCATAATGACAGCGTCGAACCACAAGACAGAAATTACGCTTAAATGAATGATTAACGTTATGCGACAGGGTTCCATAGTGGCATAACAATTAAAATCCTTGACTGTACTAGACAACGATAAACTTACTTGAATAGGGAAATACATAGGTACTTAAATACATAAAAAAATATCCAAGACTCAGGAACAATAACTCGCGCTCATCCCACAAATATCTGCCCTTACCGGGATTTGAACCAGGGACCGCTAGCTTCGTAGGCAGTCACTACCAACTAGGCTAACTGAGCCGTCAATTATGTCGCCTTTATCGCGGTGCATAAAGCATTCGTCACTTTCGCGCTTACATACTGGTCAGAAAGTGACAGATGTTTTGTCCACTTTAGTACCCTCCGATAAGCCAATTGAGAAAGCAAGACGAACATGAACTACTAAAATACGATGTCATAATATCGTTGCTACTTTATAAAAAACTCGTATCTGATATTTCGAGATGAATGAATTTAAACTTAATTCTCTTCACGCTTAAGTTCAAAATAGTACGTCACGAAATATGAGTAACGAGGTTTTTTCAAAGCAATGACGATATGATTAAGCACTACACCTGGACGGCTAGCACAAGGCAGTCCGCAACTTGTTTGTTTGTCGCTCGGATCTCCTTTTCTATCTAACCTGTAACGATAGAGAAGCATTGAGCGACAAGGGAGAAAATAAAACTTATGCTAGCCGCTAAGGCTATTTCACAGGGTAAACTGATATTGCCTTTGACTTTTGGTATCGTTATCTCGGCCGCCTTTTTTTTTACACCTTCGAGGGTCAAACTGAAAGTTTCGGTATGACCCGGTAGGGCCTGTAAATGATCGACAATGTGACCAATGTTTTCTTATTTTAATTGGCAATACGGGCACTGGGCAGTCGTTATTTAATTGAAGCATATTTCTAATATTTCGTCACAACCTTTTTATGTCCCTTCAAAATTTAAAGAAATTCATATAATTTTTTGCCGAGCATTGTTTTCCGATTCTTTTTTTACATAATTTCAACACCATGGAATTAAAATGGTGAAATGCTTATTTATTTACAAAGATGTTGCTTGCAAAGGCAATACTATGACTTCAAAATGATGAGATGTCATTTCTAGATAAAAAAAAATTAGGGCTCCCTATTATTTTATAATATATATAAACAACTTTCATCGAACGTATCTTCATTTATAAACCCAAAATTTTCATTTCATCGCAAGGCATTTCTCGCCGCACGAGTTTTCTTTTGGTGGTCACAAATCTAACCTAACCTACGTAATTAACGTTTAAGATATCCTGAAAACATGGTTTCAGCAGAAAATAGCGTTAAATGAAATGATACAATCGATAAAAAGATAGGTTAGCATTTTTTAAATGAGGCAGAAAGTAGTTTGGATTTTTTACATTCAACGTAGCTACATACAATTTTATCGCTTTAACATCATGTTAGATTTACTTTGAAAACGATATGGTGGTCATTAAAACCATATACACAATTATAAATAATAAAAAAATGTGTAGCAACACTAGCATAGCAACACTGTTCTAGAAAAATGTTCCTGTTGCCAGCAGGAAACAGCATAGCAAATGTAAAACAATTTTGCTAAATAATTTACAATAAATACAAGGATTTAACGCCGAGTACATCACGCACATAGGACTAATTATTGTATTAAAATGAGACGTTATCTATGAAAAGGGACCTTATTGTCGATGGCGCTTCCGCCATTATTAAAGATGCTCCGATATAAATACAACGTCGCGTGACGCAGTGCGGCGTAAGCGCCATCGACAATAAGGTCCCTTTACATAGATAATGCCACAAATATACTCTTCGTCTACTTTCGTATAATACTGACTTACTTCACTATCAATTCCTCCACATTGAAAATTAAGCGGCTGACTTGTGGTCCCACTGCTTTTGTCCCACTACTAGTTGCTTTCGTCAGAAGTATTTTTTATTCCGCAAAAGTAGGTAGCTTTGGGTTCTGTAGGTATCTTGAGATGCCCAAAGGGCAAATCGCTCAGAAAAAGGAGCCCAGCCAGTCGAATATTACGAGGGCTGCCTTTTAAGTTCTGTCGTTTGCGAAACTCCCGTGATTATTAAAAAAAAACTAGTATCATCTTAAAATATTTGAATTTAGAATTCAAAAACAAAAGAATGTCTCGAGATCGGCCGATTCGTTTTAGTACAGCGTCGGTTCAAAGTTGACAAGTCGGTTGTGAAAATCGACAGTGGAAAGGTAAAAATGCTTAAGCGCCACTTTGGCCGAAAATGAGTTATATATACAGTTTAATTTCATTTTTTTTTCTGCGTCGATCTGTCTAGGACCCACGTCGATCGGAGCACTTTTTTGGCGCTTAAGCAGGCTAATTTTTCACGTTTTTTTGAGAACGTGACAACTAAAGCGACGTTTATTTTGATGTTTTTCGTGTTGAAGCATGTTAGTCATTTAACCTTAGGTAAAATTTTGGTATGCAATCGTATTAGATTTTTTTTATTCTTATCTTTAGTTGAGTTATTACTGTTAGCAATTTCAAATTATTTTGATACATATTTTTTTTTCGTATTAGCATTTTTATCTTCATGCAATAATTTACTATTTGGCGCTTAAGCAAAAATGCTATTCCACGTTTTTATAGAAAAATGTGTTTAAGCACAATCTAGGTCATCTCAATCTGTAGAATTAGGATGTTAGAAGAATATAAAATCAAAAAAAATACTATTTACTTTGATTTAGTGAAAGTAGACATATTTCATTTTAGACTGTTACACTGCTTAAGTCTTATTTTGGATTCAGTTTCTTATAAAAATATGGGTTTTCAGTACTAGTAAGAAAAAACTCGAAAAACATTTAAGAAAATACAAACTTCGCTCGAGTGTAAGCTCCCATTTATCGCATAAAACCTGTTGAATCGGGACACTCAGTCCATGGTGACGACGAGCGCGACAGTGATGATGTATATAATAAGTAAGTGCATATCTTGTGAACTTTGCGATGTCAAGCATCTTGTGTGATAATACTGATAATAATAATACGTATGTGGCCACAGCAGCAGCTAGTAGCGAGCTGTTGGTCCCGAGGGAAGGTCCTGTTCCTCACCTCACGCTTGCCTTGCCGGTTGGAGTGTCCGATGACGAGGAATAGACTCTCACCTCTGGCTATCTTTTATTAGCCGGTCAGAGTGGAGTCGCAAGAGCGTCGTTTAAAGTCCAGATGCACCTTTTTGACCTTATCAACCCCTCTGGAACTAATATTGCCTGTGTGGTACTACGTATTAAGGCTATTTTAGGAGACCCATTTCATTGACTTGGCGAGTCACTGTCTGTCATTTCAACCAAAGTAATTGGCATTGGCGTCATAGGTTTATCAATAGCCTAGTTTACCAGTCCATCTCATTTAGTCTTACACTAACTGGTGACTGCCCGTGGGAGCATACATCTATAGTGTGAACTCAGGGGCAAATGCCAGTTATTGTCCCATCACTTTACTAAATTAATATTGACTAAAGGGCCTCTGCATGTTGGCTTCCGCTCCATGTACGCCTTGCAAAGTTTTCCTTCCCATACATACCTACACATGTAATTTTTAAATTTTATTATATTAAATTAAAAAAACGGAATTCAGTTCCTATCTTTCGAAGTAAATACAAGTAGAATGTTGGCTAGTGGGTATAAAATCAACTTTGTTGTGAACGTATCCCCTTATTTGCTATAAAATCAAACACTACAATTACATTTCCACTTAATTAATTTGCTGTAAATTCAAATGTTATAAAAGTTATTTCTAAAATCTTCGCTTAGCATAAATTTTATATACTTACCGAAGTCATTTCGTCTACTAATCATCAGCCATAAGATTTATTTAGTACCTATATTACCTTCAAATCTCGAGTATTTACTTGCTATAATCGAACCAACATAGCGAGTGGTTGTGGAAGGCGGAGGGCAATCCCCGCATTGAAACGGAGATAGGAGGGCAAGGCTCGCCATGAAAAATGAACCTTACCAATTTTTTTTGTAAGGTAGGTAGGTTTTTTAATATTATTTTGTTCTTCAGAGCACGAAATAGGAGCCGAAAGCCAAAAGGGCCTCGTCAAACACAAATATATAAAGAAAATAATAAGTATATGAGTGAGGTTTCATATTATCACTTTTAACCGTATTCATTATAGTGTGAAAATTGGCATTTGTTTGAGTTTTAGGTTTAAACGATTAAACATTGTGAATATTATAAAAAATAATGATAAAGGTTGTAATTGTATTGTATTATGAATATTAGACATATTAAAATTATAATTTCTAAAAGTTTTAGAACATGGCTTTTGTAACAAAAATTATAGCAAGTGATTTAAAAACATATGACTATTTAGAATATAATTCTATGTCATTTGAATTTATAGCAAATATGTTAGATCCTATTTTGAATGGTAGGTTCCAGGTAGACTGGTAATTTAGGCTGGTATAACTTAGATTCCTAGTGAACTGTGAATAATTATTTTTATAGTTAGCAGAAGGAATTCTATCGATTCAATAGATTTTTGATGATGTTTTAATTGCAATCTGCAAAAAAATATATGAAAAGGTTATTTTTCAACCGACTCCAAAAATTTGACACGTATCTGGGTCAATCAACTATTCTTTCTCACTTAAATTTTGCAAGTACCTAAGAGTTGCAGGTATCTAAAACTTCTACCCAATAATAATGGTTTTATTTATGCAGCTATAAACTTTTCAGGATTCTTTAAAAGGTCATTGTATAGAACCCATTATGTTAGGTTAGGTTTATTTTATAACAATCCCGAAAAGTTTACGATTTCAGATAAAACAACATTTCATATTATGAACCATTATGTATCCCATTATTATTGAACTTTATATATTATGATACGTACCCGTTAAAAAACATTTTGGTACTTCTCTCTCTTAAATGACGTCAAAGTCACTAAATACTAATGTATTAGTTAGAATTTAAGCTTTTAGTAGTCCGTGTTGAAACAAAAATGCTTGCTATAAACCATTTTATAGTTGAATTATGAGTAAAATTAGGCAGTTAAGTGATATATAATTTATAAATAATAAATAATTAGTGACTTTAAGTAAATTCACCATCCAAGATAACAGTAATTATCATTCGTTAGATTTTTTACTTTACCAGTTTGTAGAAAGATGAAGTAATATAAGTAAATTTTGTATTTTCTAGACATAAAAAATATGTACCGTTAGTCATTTTTGTTTATAGTTAGTTGCGATTTAAGCATTTTTACCTGACTGACATTTTTGGAACTAGCTACACAATTATTGCTTAAGCGACATCTATCTCTGTAACTAGAA
This sequence comes from Acleris literana, assembly GCA_946894065.1. NCBI lineage: Eukaryota > Metazoa > Arthropoda > Insecta > Lepidoptera > Tortricidae > Acleris > Acleris literana. Next base: position 4,916,969 of record OX335687.1, read on the forward strand.
CGACTAGGTCAGAACTTGTTTCATAAATAAATAGCTGGCATATTCTAACTTATACATTTTGATTTTCATGGAAATAGTCGTAAAACTTTTTGAGATATGATTTTTTTTCTCAAAAAAAAAACTTTAAACCTCATTTCTGTAAAGTTTCCAATATGGCGCTTAAGCATTTTTACCTTTCCACTGTTGAAATGGAAATTTCGAAGGAAAATTTACGTGCGATAATATTTTACAACTTTAAAAGGGGTTTAACGCGTCTTCAGTGCTTTGAAGAGCTGACTACGGTTTTTAAAAATGAAGCACCATGCATCCGGACTGTGGAACGTTGGTATTTAGAATTTCAACGTGGTTGCTCTAGTCTTAGTGATAGGCATCGTGAAGGCCGACCAAAAACATCTGTAACCCAGGAAAACATTGATGCTGTACGGCAACTGATCGTCGAAGATCGCCATGCGACATACCGCGAGATAGAAGCTTCATTAACACGTTCGGCGCCGGCAGTGATTCACTGAGCCCTAAGCTATGCCGGGTGAAATTATCGTGGTCACGTATTTGTGTCACTGGCATAGGGGTACGAATTACATGGACACAAATACGTGTCAACTGGCATAGTTTTTAGGTAAAATATTAAAATGCGTTTATTTTTATTTTGCGGCGTCAGTCGTCTTTCTAACGTGTAGTCGAACGGTGCTAGTGCTGGAAAAAATACTGCAATATATTTGAAAACCGGCGCCGGCAGTGATTCATTGAGCCCTAAGCTATGCCGGGTGAAATTATCGTGGTCACGTATTTGTGTCACTGGCATAGGGGTACGAATTACATGGACACAAATACGTGTCAACTGGCATAGTTTTTAGGTAAAATATTAAAATGCGTTTATTTTTATTTTGCGGCGTCAGTCGTCTTTCTAACGTGTAGTCGAATGGTGCTAGTGCTCGAAAAAATACTGCAAATTATTTGAAAACCGCCGATTTGTGTCGAAAAATGACACAGATTTGTGTCATCGGCATTGTATAAGGGTAACTTTTATAAAATCTAAAAATCTTACAGATTTTAAAACCAAAGCGGAATTCCATTAATATTTCAATAACATAAATGTATATTTAATTTAAAAAAAAAAATGGAAATTTGTCGAGAAAAAGGTTTGAAAATAAAAACACAACATATGTGTCACCGGCATAGGAGTCAGAATTTTTTGATCACAGACGTTGTGTCACCGGCGCCGAACGTGTTAAGCATTTCAGGGACCAGTGTTCAAAATATATTGCATGATCACTTAGGTGTAAAAAAAATGATCTCACGCTGGATACCACATTTACTTAGTGAAGACCAAAAAACGGCTCGCGTTAGATGGTGCCGCAAAACTCTGCGGCAATTCAACCTAGGAGACTCTATACACGTTTATGACATTATCAGTGGTGACAAATCTCGGATATGCCTACGATCCAGATTCTAAACAGCAGTCGACTGTTTGGGTGTTTCAAGATGAGCCAAAACCGACCAAAGTAATACGCTCACGGAGCACTTCGAAAAAAATGGTCGCCGCGTTTGTAGCGAAAAGTGGCCACGTTGCGACCATCGTGCTCGAAGATCGTAAAACAGTTAATGCCGACTGGTATACCACTGTTTGTTTACCAGAAGTTATCGGCGAGTTCCGAAAAAATAACCCAAGACGTCGTATAGTACTGCACCACGATAATGCTAGCTCGCACACCGCCCGGCAGACAATTGCGTTTTTAAAAGAACAAAACGTCGAAAATTTGGATCACCCGCCGTACAGTCCAGACTTAAGCCCTAATGACTTCTTCACTTTTCCAAAAACCAAGCAACGACTTCGTGGTCAACGGTACCGGACGCCTGAAGAAGCGGTTGAGGCATACAAAACGGCCATTTTGGAGACCCCGACTTCGGAATGGAATAAGTGTTTCGAAAACTGGTTCGATCGAATGAAAAAGTGTATTACATATCACGGTGATTACTTTGAAAAACAATAAATACCATTTAACACTTAAATTGTCTTTAGTTTTTTCAAACGACAGAACTTAAAAGGCACCCCTCGTAGTGGGACAGTCCACGAGTCTGGTGGGAATAAATATTATATACAAATGTTTATTGCTGTTAGTCTCTGATCTCGCCCGACAGTACGTTGAGCCGCGCGCTCTTAGGTATTATGCGAAGTAAGGTACCTACGGCCGGGACAGTGCAGCGTCGAAATATGACCAATATGACAAGCACTTAGACTGTGTGAAAGGTTAATTCAAATTTCATTTTCTGAGGCTGACATAGTCTCGTATGTGTACCAAAGCCTCTATAAAAAATTAGATAAAAATAAAACATTTTTTAAAGCGCGTAGCCGTCCTTTTTAAGGTTCCGTAAACGAAGGGAGTCCAACGGGACCATAATAGCAGGTATTTTTTTTTCAGAATGTGTTAATACGGCGGATTTACTAACAAATATGAAGGGGGGTCCATATACAAGAAACGCTTTTTTTAACGTAGTTTTAGTTTTGTAGTATGGTAAAAACGGTAAAACATAAAAGCGTCAAATTTGGTTTGATTACAAACCCTGAAAAAAACAACAAATAATAAAAAATGGTCAAGTGTGATCTGGGCTCGCGCTGACTCGATTCGAAACCGAATTAAAATCGGAATATAATAATACCTTCTGTGCGGTACGGAACCCTCGGTGCGCGAGTCCGACTCGCACTTGCCTGATTTTTATATTTCGTCAATGTCCAGTGATTCCTTGAAGACATTTTCCAAATATTGATTTTGGTTTATTTCATATTAATTGTTACAAAGATCTCGTGTCTAGTATGCGAAGTGGAATTCCGGCTCATTTGGTAGAAAGATCTTGAAAATGAATAAAATATCACAGCAAATAGGGCGTTCGCCGACCGTTCGTCGTCGTGTCTTTAGCACTTAACTACAGCATTTACAAGCATTCTACAGTTAAAACTCCAGACAATTGCCAAAACTTCAGTTGTCATCCTATTACATTACCTTATTCCTAAAGAATGAGATAAATTATCCTTTAAATGGTAAAAGAAAGGTAACATCTTTGTTACCTTTCTTTTACCATTTAAAGGATAATTTATTTAGTTCAGAAATGTATTTTCTGGTAGAAAAATAATATATGATCTCTTTTATCATTCATTACTAAAATGCTTATACATAACTATAACTGGCAGTAAAGGTACACTTTATGATAAAGGCAAATCATCTAGGGCTGCCATATTTTTTGCTTTTATACAAACTTATCATATAAATTTATGCTAGATTTATTTGCACACATCAAGTGACTGACACAGTCAAATATTTTTTTTGTGATAACTACAAGAACACAATAATAATTGTCTCACGGACATGTGTGTTCACTCGGAAGGTTAATGAAGCGGAAACTGCTGTATATACTAATTCCATTCTCATGTGGTTACATTTTGCTGTATGTCTGTACATTTCTGAAGCTTTCACAGCTAGGGTTGTCACTCACATAGCATCGTTATCACAACAATACACTGCCTGCTGGATCTAACTGTTACTTGTTCCGTAGTACCACATGAATTTGGTCTGCATCTACTGTTGCAGTTGTAAATCATTCATACTATAAGAGGCTTCAAATTGTTATTGTCATAATGGCTAAATTAACACGCCTGAGTCTTTACACTGTCAAGTGTATAACCAATAAGTAAAAAAAAAACGAACGAGTGTTTCCACTATAAGGTGGGCATTACTGTTTTAGTATTATCAGTTACTATGGGAGTTTATTCTAATAGTTCTCACCTCAAAGCGAGCAGGTTGTCTCTTATCTTAGTGTGCTAGTCGGACACTGTTCTCACTTTTCTTCGTTGTCACTATTGTAGCGTCGGCTACCTGTAGTTTACACTGTCACTTCAGCACTCGCACCCTGGCCCGCTTCTGTCGGAGTTCCGCGGGTAGTGCAGCGGGCCCCCCTACAAGGCGGGCTCGGGGTTGCCGGCCTCGTAGGGGAAGGGGCGCGCGTCGGCGACGCTGAACACGAACATGAGGCAGCCCAGCTGCAGCAGCGCGCCGTGCGTCAGCAGCGCCGAGCCCTCCCACGCGCCGCCCGCGCCGCCCGGGCCCGCGCAGCGGCACTCCGGCGGCGCGGGCCGGGACAGCGAGCCGTTTATTCTGAAACACAATAACATATTCTTCTCAAAAATGTCTGGAAATGTTGACTTACTATCTACATATTGAGACGCGAAGGACATAGTTTACTGACAGATCTCAAAAAATAAAAAATAAAAATTGCGTGCTCGCTACACAAGCCCGCAATGTTGCATACAAATTCCATTACTATCTAGCTTGTAACTTTTTAAAAAGTGAAAAAGCCCATAATAAAACGAGAGCACAAGTCTTATACATCCAAATTTTATTCGTTTTAAATAAAAACACACTCGGCCCGCAATTGCCTACTTCCATGCCTAGGCAATAATGTACTATTTCTCCCACATGCTCGGAAATGTTAACCTTACTGTTGTCAAATCAGCCCGCGAAGTTCTAAGTTGCAGGCCCAGGCAAAATTAAAAAAAAAACAAAGTTATTATTTACCAACGGCAGCGGCCGCGAAAATGTATGACATTTAATTAAGTACCTGGCGTAGAGGGAGAATAGAATGGAGTGGGCATTGGACTAGTACCAGGTGGGAAGTCTGAGATGCGTTTATACATAATTACGTATGTATAAACGAGATGCACTTACTTTTACTGTCCCTCTCGCGCGTATACCTTTTCGACGTGTTTGCCACAATGATTGTGACAAACAAACCCTGACAGCTAATGCGAGTCGTATGAGTTTTTAGTGGTTTTTAGCTGTTTTCGGAGTTTTTTTGCAAAATACAAGGATGAAGTTTACGTGTAATGTGTTAAAGAACAATTTCGTGATGGTGAATTGCAGTATTTTAGGCTATAAAAACCGGAGTGAGTGGAAATATGAACACATAACCTTTCACACGTAAGTGGATACATTATACTATTATTATGGTCTTATAAATCCTGATTGACTATGTAAACAATTAATTATTTGAAATAACGTCTCCTAGTTACATTTTAACATAAAAAAGGATCGGTTTTGTGTTCAAATAAATCGTATTTTTCTTCCGCTAACCGTCCGATTTATGTTGATAACGATAATACATAGTAATCCTTGTGATTGCTAACATTTAAATTTAGTCGTATAAAACCAATTTCGTGTTGTCATCCATCTAAAATGCATTTTACCCAACAAACGGGGTAATATATAATTATGATATTATTGGGTATTTTGTTATACTAATAAAACAAGTTTTGTTGATTTGACATGGTTTTTTTTTTTTAAATTAACTCTTATAATCCCTGAAATTTACCTTTCTACGTTCGCAAAAATTTTGTTTTTTTTTTTAATATTTTTCAGATACCCATCTGATACTGAAGCAAGGAAGCTTTGGATTATAGCTACATGTAGCATAAATTGGCAATCAACAAAGTTTTCTCGTATTTGCTCAGAACACTTCGAAGCACATTGTTAATATAATATATGACTATACCTTCTGTAACAAATATTTATATAAATAAACATTTGCACAAACATGCAAGTGGCATTTTAATCGTAGGCATTTTAGACCTAAAAACATATATAGAATTCTATAATTACTGTAGATGTTTTGACCGTTCGATATTGTAACTTTCGATATTCAAATACGTACATACATTTGAAGGTTAGGTGGTTGCGAATGTGATTTAAAACAGTAAGCAACGCCGTATGAAAATTATAGTGTATTATGTTCTAGAACCAATGCCACAAGCACGAGGATTATATTTCCGACTCTCAATTGACCGGTTGTTGAAGTCAGGTAATAAGTAGCTATTGGGGAAATTTAGCAAATTGTTGGCAACTCAGAATTGAATGCATATATACCACACTTATATGTATGGATACTAACTCCATCTCAAAGGTATACGCGCGGGCCAGGTCTATTCTATACTCTGTTTACGGTACCTGGTGTTTTACTTTTTAAAACCATGTTTGGACTAGGATAACTATCTCCAAACAGCCAAACACTCATGCAATCAAAATTCTTCCTTGTATATTTTACTTTTTAAATGCCATAGACTAAAAAGTTAAGCCTTTTCAAATAGCGTTTACAACGTATTTAAAAATGTGTCCAATAGTTTGACTTTTATAAAAAGAAATTGCGTTAATAAACAAAATAAATTGCCGAAATAACATAAACGCGTAATAAATGTTATAGTTTAAACTATACTTTATTCAAATTGAATTTATTACGTTTAAATTTGTAATTTTATTTAATGCTTTATTTCAGTGTCATACTAAATCGTACGTTTCTGTTCTTTTTTTCAAGGAAATTTTGGGACTGTGTTAAATATTATTAAAGATTGTGTTTAATTTCCTCACATTGTTGGAGAAAAGCACTATACAAGCCTCGACCGGGAAGGGCGGTTGCTGGACTCGTATATAGCGCGGCCTCGACTGCGTCTCGGCCACGCTAACTCTACTCGTCCCGCAACGGCCTATTTCCCGGTCTGTGCAGTAATGTAATACTAACGTTGATGGGATTGGAACAGCCTTAATTGAGAGGTCTTTTCCTTGCTCGTTGCTCCGCCACGTCCACGCCATACAGCACGCCGTCCACGCGCGAGCCCCACCCCTCGTAGTTGATCAACTGTAGGTGCCGCGTCACCCGTTACGGTCAGAACCGAGAGATGTGTACCTGGTGGGCATGCGGTGGCGCACGGCGTCGCGCACGGCGCGCGCGCGCTCGTCGGCGACGTGATCATCGGGCGCGGCGGCGCGCTCGGCCACGTCCACGCCGTACAGCACGCCGTCCACGCGCGAGCCCCACTCCGAGTAGTTGATCAACTCGTAGTGCCGCGTCACCTGCAACACAATGCATATTATAGATACCTCAGAACTAAAATAAACAATTATAAACCGAGGCCCTAACAATAGTAATCGTCTCGAGTGGTCAAACCGCACCAAAGCCACTTGCAGGTGCCACAAATGGATCAGGAAAGGCGTCAAGCATATCATTGTCGGATGTATACCTCGTCGTAAAAGACGGTGGCGTGCAGACGCGACACGCGGCGGCAGCGGCCGGCGTCGAGCAGCACGTCGCACGCTGACGACGAGCCGAACGTCAGCCGCGACAGCCGCATCGGGACCGGCCGGCCCAGCCCGTCGCCGAGACCGCTTCTGGGGACAATAGCGACCTTAACAACATGGATTTGGCTCCGCACGACGCGCGCGTTGACAGTGTCAGTGCCTCACCTGGCGGGCCGCAGCACGGGGCAGGCGGCGGCGCGGGCAGCGGCCCCGGGCTGCGCGGAGGGCTCGGCCGTGGGAGCGCGGGCGCGGCGATGACAGTGTCAGTGCCTCACCTGGCGGGCCGCAGCACGGGGCAGGCGGCGGCGCGGGCAGCGGCCCCGGGCTGCGCGGAGGGCTCGGCCGTGGGAGCGCGGGCGCGGCGATGACAGTGTCAGTGCCTCACCTGGCGGGCCGCAGCACGGGGCAGGCGGCGGCGCGGGCAGCGGCCCCGGGCTGCGCGGAGGGCTCGGCCGTGGGAGCGCGGGCGCGGCGATGACAGTGTCAGTGCCTCACCTGGCGGGCCGCAGCACGGGGCAGGCGGCGGCGCGGGCAGCGGCCCCGGGCTGCGCGGAGGGCTCGGCCGTGGGAGCGCGGGCGCGGCGATGACAGTGTCAGTGCCTCACCTGGCGGGCCGCAGCACGGGGCAGGCGGCGGCGCGGGCAGCGGCCCCGGGCTGCGCGGAGGGCTCGGCCGTGGGAGCGCGGGCGCGGCGATGACAGTGTCAGTGCCTCACCTGGCGGGCCGCAGCACGGGGCAGGCGGCGGCGCGGGCAGCGGCCCCGGGCTGCGCGGAGGGCTCGGCCGTGGGAGCGCGGGCGCGGCGATGACAGTGTCAGTGCCTCACCTGGCGGGCCGCAGCACGGGGCAGGCGGCGGCGCGGGCAGCGGCCCCGGGCTGCGCGGAGGGCTCGGCCGTGGGAGCGCGGGCGCGGCGATGACAGTGTCAGTGCCTCACCTGGCGGGCCGCAGCACGGGGCAGGCGGCGGCGCGGGCAGCGGCCCCGGGCTGCGCGGAGGGCTCGGCCGTGGGAGCGCGGGCGCGGCGATGACAGTGTCAGTGCCTCACCTGGCGGGCCGCAGCACGGGGCAGGCGGCGGCGCGGGCAGCGGCCCCGGGCTGCGCGGAGGGCTCGGCCGTGGGAGCGCGGGCGCGGCGATGACAGTGTCAGTGCCTCACCTGGCGGGCCGCAGCACGGGGCAGGCGGCGGCGCGGGCAGCGGCCCCGGGCTGCGCGGAGGGCTCGGCCGTGGGAGCGCGGGCGCGGCGATGACAGTGTCAGTGCCTCACCTGGCGGGCCGCAGCACGGGGCAGGCGGCGGCGCGGGCAGCGGCCCCGGGCTGCGCGGAGGGCTCGGCCGTGGGAGCGCGGGCGCGGCGATGACAGTGTCAGTGCCTCACCTGGCGGGCCGCAGCACGGGGCAGGCGGCGGCGCGGGCAGCGGCCCCGGGCTGCGCGGAGGGCTCGGCCGTGGGAGCGCGGGCGCGGCGATGACAGTGTCAGTGCCTCACCTGGCGGGCCGCAGCACGGGGCAGGCGGCGGCGCGGGCAGCGGCCCCGGGCTGCGCGGAGGGCTCGGCCGTGGGAGCGCGGGCGCGGCGATGACAGTGTCAGTGCCTCACCTGGCGGGCCGCAGCACGGGGCAGGCGGCGGCGCGGGCAGCGGCCCCGGGCTGCGCGGAGGGCTCGGCCGTGGGAGCGCGGGCGCGGCGATGACAGTGTCAGTGCCTCACCTGGCGGGCCGCAGCACGGGGCAGGCGGCGGCGCGGGCAGCGGCCCCGGGCTGCGCGGAGGGCTCGGCCGTGGGAGCGCGGGCGCGGCGATGACAGTGTCAGTGCCTCACCTGGCGGGCCGCAGCACGGGGCAGGCGGCGGCGCGGGCAGCGGCCCCGGGCTGCGCGGAGGGCTCGGCCGTGGGCGGCGCGGGCGCGGCGCCCCACACGGCGCGCGCGATGCGCTCGCGCTCGGCGCGGGACAGCAGCTCGGAGGGCAGCGCCACGTGCTTGAACCCGTGCTTGGCGAGCCGCGACCGCGGGATCGACGCCTGGATCAGCGCCTCCGTCTCCGCCGACAGCGGCAGCCGCGACCACGGCCCGTAGCACTGCTCGCCCACCAGGATCTAATAACATACACAACATTATATCATTGTAAAATGATGACGAGTTATCCCCCCACCTCTCTTACAGAAGGACGCCTGTTATTTTCTGGCTGTGACGAGTATGATACCTGCTGCAATCTCTGCCAGGCCAGCAGCTTGACCAGGCTGTGGTCCAGCTTGCTGAGCTGCTCATCGACGGCGGCGCGCAGCGCGGCGGGCCCGAGCGGCTCGGGCCGGCGCCGCTTCACCGGGGCCTCGTAGTCCACGTCTGCATCAGAATCCGAGTGCTCGCTCGACCCGGAATGCTCCATCTAAAGGACAAGCAGGATTATTACTAATGGAAGCCCACTAATACATTGCATTTGACACTCTTAAGTTTACCCGACGTTACCTGTAAAATATGTGTAGGTAACCTAAATCTATAAGCAATTTAATTCAATCATTCATAGCAAAGAGCAATCCTGTTCAAAAGACCGAATGTTCAGACCAACACTACTGTAGATTATACATAGTTCCCGTCACGTAAAATGGCCGCAGGAGATGTACCTTCGCAATCGCACATTTATCGACGGAATCGGTGGTATGAAGGGAGCGAGACAGGGGTATGCTTATGCGCCAACGCTATTGGTTGGCGACAGTACTCATGCGCAAACGCATTCCCTCCATTGTCGCTCAGGGGCGTTTTTAGGTGGCGGGATCTGCATTAGTGTAGTGTTCGTAGTTGGTTTTAAGTGTACCTTCGAGTCGGCGATGGCCTTGAGGTCGTCGGCCGCGTCCTCCCGGCTGGCGCCCCGGAGCGGCGGCGCGTGCGGGCAGCGCCCCCCGCTGTACTGCGGACACTGCAGGTTGAGACAGATCTGGTGCTTGGGGGCGTCCGAGTCCGAGTCGGAGGCTTCATAGTCGCTGGTCGCTTGCTGGTTCTTTAGTACTGAAAACAAATGTGATGTGATTTATCAAGGTAATTTAGAATATTCTAGTTTGATAAAGCAGATACAGTGCAATAGATCTTAAAAGGAATTTGTACTTGTGTGCTTTTTTATTTATTAGCAATCCGCCCTCGTCTCGCTTCGGTTTATGTCAGTTTCTGCAACACCCGTACAAAATTCAGAATTTATTACACATAAAAACTTTGCACTTCAATCACTCTTCTATTGATGGATTTAACATACCAACAGCATGTTAACATTAGAAATTGAGATACACAATACCCCGACGGGTGGATAGGGCGGGCTGGTACTATTCGTGGCCACCCCGTTCATCTGACTTAAATCCACTGTTTATTTTTACTCGGGAGCGCTAAATGAAAATATTCAAAAAAATGTACTTCAAACCAATAGAATATTTAGAGGAGCTAGATTTAAGTCGGGTGAACGGGGTGGCCACGAAATAGTGACAGCCCGCCCTACACACCACTCGGGGTATTCTCGATCGAGGAACGCTCATACCGTGCGAGCATTTTTTTTCTCAATGACTAGACAATCTAGCAAGCGCCATACCATTTTGGAATTACGTTAGTAACTTTTTTCTTTTCTATCGCTCAAAATGTAAGAGATGACAGTTGGTCACGTGGTTTATCGTAACGCCGGAGTGTGATTTTGAGCGATGGAAAAGAAAAAGGTAAGTAGCGTTTGCATCTTGTCTATAAGCTCTCGGGACGAAATGTAGTGTGCCAACATGTTTACGTATTCGTTTTAGGTACTGTAGAATTGACCAGGGGCACGTTTTATAAAGCTACAAGTTACAATTTTACAGGTCTAAACTGGCAACACTGCTCAAATGGCTGGTCGTCATCGGTCGAGGTTGTGTCAAATGGAAACTTGTGACCTGTAAATTGTAATTTGTAGCTTTATAAAACAGGCCACAGTTGTAATAGATAAGGGTTGACAATAGGTGTCGGCAACTCGCACTGACCGGCGGCGCAGCGCACGAGCTCGCGGCGCGAGGGCAGCAGCGGCGGCGGGCGCGCGTAGTGGCAGCGCACCATGCGCGGGACCAGCACGCGCCCGCGCACGCCCACCGGCACCTTCACCCTGCGGACCGACACCGTACTCTGTGTCTATTGAAATTGGCTAATACAACAAACAACGACACGTAACCATCGAGCATGTTTTTATTTAAAATAACATTTAACTAAGTTTTTTAATCGTTAACTCAATATGAAAGTAATCAATCAATCGATCGAATTAATCATAGCGAAGCCCTCCCTTCATCCTTAAAACTACGTGATTATCGAGTGATAATGGTAAATAGTTTCGTTTAGGTTATGTTTCTTGTTGTTGTGTGTGTACCGGAAGGGCGGGCGCTGGCTGCGCGCGCGCCGGATGAAGTCGATCTTGATGGCGTGCTGGTCCACGGGCGCCGAGAACCGCTCCCAGAGCGCCACGCGCTGCGTCGCCGACACCGAGTTAACCAGCTTCCAGTCCTGACATTTCATATTGACATATTTATTTAATAATGCCAAATAGCTCTGTATTTTTAACCGACTTCAAATAAAGGAGGACGTTCTACGTTCAACTGTTAAATGACTTTTTTTTACCCAACTGCCGAAGGAGGAGGGAAATGTGTTTCACAGCCTATATATGTATGTTTGTTCCTTTGTGTCACTATAAAAACTAAACCCGTTGTCCGATTTTGATGATTCTTATGTCAATCGATTTGTCTTAATGTGGTGAATGTCACTGAAGATATGACAGTAATCAAAATTCAATATGGCGGCAACCAGACGCCATATTGTGCAAATTAAAAAAAAAGTCGACCAAGTATAACAAGTGGGGTATCATTGAATAGGGATTTAAAAATCATCTTTAGGTTTCTTTCATCATTTCTCATTTTGAATGGTCATTTAGGATTTATAACGATTTAAAGTTGCTTAGCAACAGCCGGGTATTGAAAGCTTGCTTTTTGTTAATTTCATGTATGTTCACCGATTTGTCCATCAGTAGGGAACCGATTTTGAAAATTATTTTTGTTTGATAGGTGATGGCTTCCGAGGTGGTTGTCACCTAATCGGTATCTGATGAGGAGATCCGTGAGGAATTGAGGGAACTCCTCAAATATTACAGGCATACATATAGCGATTTCAGTATTTTCAGTAACAAGTACAGCGTTTGAATGCAGAGAGTATCATTTGGGAAAATGGAACTGATGATGAAGACCACAGATGGCCACCGGAACTCCTTAATGGTACCTATTTCAAGGGTGGCGATAAGATATCTCGATTTAGATAGTTGAGCGACTATGGCGTAACACATAGGGTTAAAATATACGACAATGACTTTTTCCGCGGCGTTGCTTACGCTTAATGCCCTATAATGTCTTCTTAATTGACAACATTTCAAAAACAAAAGGATTTTGGTTTTTTAGCGTTTATTATAGCTGGTTAAAAATTAGACTACCCGTGTTTCTCGGTTTTACTTTATTTAACTTAAATTCGTCGTTAATAATTTATTAAGGAAATTGTCATTAAAAAGACCGTATATACAAAGTTGGGAATACTGATGTCGTGATCTTAGCATGATATAAAATTAAAAAGGTAACTTTCAACAGAAACGGAACTGACTGTCATGTCATGTCACTTGTCAACCATAACAAATGTAACAACATGAATTCGTCGACTTTGGGCAGATTGCGGCTATCCGCTTTTACAAATCCGTTAGTCACTTTCATTTTTAATAGCGTATATCAAAACAATAGTATTACGAGAATCGAAAGCGTGTCGTTAGAATCAAGTAATCCGTCAGACAGATGAAAAATGGACATGACAGTTGTATATTTTTTTCAATTCCTATGGTAATAAATGGACTAAGGGCACTATAAGTGTATTCCTAACATTCTCAATCCAACTTTTTTACTGTTTTTCCCAAATATAAAAAAAAACTACTGCATAAAAAAATCCAAAAATATTTTTACTGTAATCAGCACTGTAAAATCTACAAACGGTATTTTATTTTACTACTTTAGCACATATGAATAAAATTGTTGTCAATTGATAAGTGGGACTATAAAACAGCATATTACGATCACTAAAAAGGTTTTAAAATACAAAATATCGCCATCCAAAAAGCGCTTTTAAAATGGTAGGTCAATCCAACTTTAGTCGGCTTTTGGTTAAAAATACTGTGGGACTCCGACGAAGTGGTTTTGAAAGCGTTTTTTATGTTTAATTAAATCTTTTATTTTGTCAAATGTATTTTTAGGCGAATAGCAAACCAGAACATAGGCAACCTGCCCCCTATTTCACCATCTCGACGATGACATGTGACAGGTGACATTTCAGTGTATGTGGCGCAGCTTATATGAAACCCAGTAATGTATCAGCATGATAACTTTGCAATGTATACCGAATTGTCACCTGTCACGTGTCATTGTCATATTGTCAAGATGGTCGAATAGGGGCTGATCGTAAGTGGGATCTGAGACCCATAGACATTTGCGTTCTCAAGACTGCAAAGCTAAAGGTGCACTTATATGGGCAATGTTTTGAGCAATTTTTAACCGTCAAACTACTGCCTTCTCAGTTTATTACAGAAAATTAGAGTAAAGTAAGACAACTATAAATTGCCATTAAAATCTACCCGTGTAAATGCACCTTTACACTGCTAATTCATTGCCAACCCTGAGGACTTAGATTTAATGCCTCTGTGCTAGTAATTTTACAGATAGATGAAAACTTACGATATACTGTTCCACGTGGTTGGGACACATCCAGCGTCCCGTTGGTAGCGCCGTGAGTGGCGGGTCCAGGCAGTCCTGGGACAACAATAAAAAATATATTAGGAAAAATCTCACACAAATTGACCTAGTCCTAAGCTGCGATCTTCGGGAAAATGCGGTTATAACACGAGCGACGCTCAGGCTCAAAAGTACTCAGCGTCAGAAAAGAAATATTGATCAATGCCATATTAAACCAGCACTTATTCACTCTCGGTATAACAGACAGCGACCGCGAGGCACCAGCGAGCCGTCGCCGTTCTCTATTAACACCGCACAGACAGTATTACTGCACCTGGTGGAACAGCAGCGGGCAGTAGTCGCAGGCGAGCAGCGGCGCGACGCGGCACGTGCCGCGGCACACGAAGCAGGACTTGGCCGGCAGCGCCGCGCAGCCCCACGCGTCCACGGTCACCAGCGAGCCGTCGCCGTTCTCTATTAACACCGCACAGACAGTATTACTGCACCTGGTGGAACAGCAGCGGGCAGTAGTCGCAGGCGAGCAGCGGCGCGACGCGGCACGTGCCGGGGCACACGAAGCAGGACTTGGCCGGCAGCGCCGCGCAGCCCCACGCGTCCACGGTCACCAGCGAGCCGTCGCCGTTCTCTATTAACACCGCACAGACAGTATTACTGCACCTGGTGGAACAGCAGCGGGCAGTAGTCGCAGGCGAGCAGCGGCGCGACGCGGCACGTGCCGGGGCACACGAAGCAGGACTTGGCCGGCAGCGCCGCGCAGCCCCACGCGTCCACGGTCACCAGCGAGCCGTCGCCGTTCTCTATTAACACCGCACAGACAGTATTACTGCACCTGGTGGAACAGCAGCGGGCAGTAGTCGCAGGCGAGCAGCGGCGCGACGCGGCACGTGCCGGGGCACACGAAGCAGGACTTGGCCGGCAGCGCCGCGCAGCCCCACGCGTCCACGGTCACCAGCGAGCCGTCGCCGTTCTCTATTAACACCGCACAGACAGTATTACTGCACCTGGTGGAACAGCAGCGGGCAGTAGTAGCAGGCGAGCAGCGGCGCGACGCGGCACGTGCCGGGGCACACGAAGCAGGACTTGGCCGGCAGCGCCGCGCAGCCCCACGCGTCCACGGTCACCAGCGAGCCGTCGCCGTTCTCTATTAACACCGCACAGACAGTATTACTGCACCTGGTGGAACAGCAGCGGGCAGTAGTCGCAGGCGAGCAGCGGCGCGACGCGGCACGTGCCGGGGCACACGAAGCAGGACTTGGCCGGCAGCGCCGCGCAGCCCCACGCGTCCACGGTCACCAGCGAGCCGTCGCCGTTCTCTATTAACACCGCACAGACAGTATTACTGCACCTGGTGGAACAGCAGCGGGCAGTAGTCGCACGCGAGCAGCGGCGCGACGCGGCACGTGCCGGGGCACACGAAGCAGGACTTGGCCGGCAGCGCCGCGCAGCCCCACGCGTCCACGGTCACCAGCGAGCCGTCGCCGTTCTCTATTAACACCGCACAGACAGTATTACTGCACCTGGTGGAACAGCAGCGGGCAGTAGTCGCAGGCGAGCAGCGGCGCGACGCGGCACGTGCCGGGGCACACGAAGCAGGACTTGGCCGGCAGCGCCGCGCAGCCCCACGCGTCCACGGTCACCAGCGAGCCGTCGCCGTTCTCTATTAACACCGCACAGACAGTATTACTGCACCTGGTGGAACAGCAGCGGGCAGTAGTCGCAGGCGAGCAGCGGCGCGACGCGGCACGTGCCGGGGCACACGAAGCAGGACTTGGCCGGCAGCGCCGCGCAGCCCCACGCGTCCACGGTCACCAGCGAGCCGTCGCCGTTCTCTATTAACACCGCACAGACAGTATTACTGCACCTGGTGGAACAGCAGCGGGCAGTAGTCGCAGGCGAGCAGCGGCGCGACGCGGCACGTGCCGGGGCACACGAAGCAGGACTTGGCCGGCAGCGCCGCGCAGCCCCACGCGTCCACGGTCACCAGCGAGCCGTCGCCGTTCTCTATTAACACCGCACAGACAGTATTACTGCACCTGGTGGAACAGCAGCGGGCAGTAGTCGCAGGCGAGCAGCGGCGCGACGCGGCACGTGCCGGGGCACACGAAGCAGGACTTGGCCGGCAGCGCCGCGCAGCCCCACGCGTCCACGGTCACCAGCGAGCCGTCGCCGTTCTCTATTAACACCGCACAGACAGTATTACTGCACCTGGTGGAACAGCAGCGGGCAGTAGTCGCAGGCGAGCAGCGGCGCGACGCGGCACGTGCCGGGGCATACGAAGCAGGACTTGGCCGGCAGCGCCGCGCAGCCCCACGCGTCCACGGTCACCAGCGAGCCGTCGCCGTTCTCTATTAACACCGCACAGACAGTATTACTGCACCTGGTGGAACAGCAGCGGGCAGTAGTCGCAGGCGAGCAGCGGCGCGACGCGGCACGTGCCGGGGCACACGAAGCAGGACTTGGCCGGCAGCGCCGCGCAGCCCCACGCGTCCACGGTCACCAGCGAGCCGTCGCCGTTCTCTATTAACACCGCACAGACAGTATTACTGCACCTGGTGGAACAGCAGCGGGCAGTAGTCGCAGGCGAGCAGCGGCGCGACGCGGCACGTGCCGGGGCACACGAAGCAGGACTTGGCCGGCAGCGCCGCGCAGCCCCACGCGTCCACGGTCACCAGCGAGCCGTCGCCGTTCTCTATTAACACCGCACAGACAGTATTACTGCACCTGGTGGAACAGCAGCGGGCAGTAGTCGCAGGCGAGCAGCGGCGCGACGCGGCACGTGCCGGGGCACACGAAGCAGGACTTGGCCGGCAGCGCCGCGCAGCCCCACGCGTCCACGGTCACCAGCGAGCCGTCGCCGTTCTCTATTAACACCGCACAGACAGTATTACTGCACCTGGTGGAACAGCAGCGGGCAGTAGTCGCAGGCGAGCAGCGGCGCAACGCGGCACGTGCCGCGGCACACGAAGCAGGACTTGGCCGGCAGCGCCGCGCAGCCCCACGCGTCCACGGTCACCAGCGAGCCGTTGCCGTTCTTGCCATTGCCGTTGCCGTTCTCTAATAAAATAACACAAAAAAAAATACGATTTTCATTCTCCATTTTTAGGATTCCATACCCAAAGGGTAACATATGAAATTATTCGATTTTCATTATGTAGCAAGATTCGTGTCTCACAGGGATGTGTGGATATTCGCATCCGCATCTGCAGCCGCTGAACTTCCGCATTAATTTGAGAATCTACATCTGCAAAAATGGATGCGGATCTGTGCAAGTCGCTACAAGAACGAGGCTACGGAGAAAGAGGGCTACGTGTATGTGCGTGTTAGTTAAGGACTTTCATCGATTTATGAATTTTTATACTAACATTTCCATAAATATAATAATACTTAGTTGTCTTCCTTTATTTTATTTATTTATTTATTTATTTATTCGAGGAGAACCAACAGCTTTACAAAACAATATAAAAACATAAGATAGCATCAACTAAGCCAGTAACAGGATCTCGCTTATGGAAACAAAATTAACCACCAAACAAGGTGCCACACAGACACCACGACTCATGCAAGAGATTGAGTTAAATTGATAAAGTAGTTACAGTTAAAGTACTTACAAATTAATAATTTATAAATTAATATTTTAGTTGCGACTTGACAGAATACAAGTGAAAAGAAGATACTTACATATACCTAAAGCAAAAACAACGCTAACCTACCTACACCGAGAGTTAATTCGCTTAAGGCGCACTCAGTCAAAACACCTCTCAGCTAAAATCCGCCTCACCGAAGGTATTTTAGAATTAAAAATATCAATATCCAGTTCATTCGCTAAAATATTTAAGTTACGGCTAGCACGATTTAGAAAACTATTCCGCCTTTATATTTATATAATTTCCCTAAATTAAAAAACTTTCCTGGCCAACATTCTCATTCACGTCAAAAAATGCATCCGCAACATCCCTTGTTGCTTTACACTACTTACTTAACCCACATTCAAAATAATTGATATAGAATTGTAGGCAAGATAAGAAGTTGTTGAAATAGCAATGTGAACATGTTAGCAAGATGACAATTTGGGCATTGTATGCAGACGACATGGAATTGTGAACGGTATAGGACAAAAAAGGAATGTGGGTGAAGTCATCCTGAGTCATACATATTGGATGGATTCATGGATGGATGGACCCGTCAAGCAGCACGGCCCTCTCTACATACCTTTATCAGTCCCAGGGAACGGGCAAGGCACGCGCATCTCCCTCGGCAGCTCGAACTGCCGGGGGTTCATGATGCGCGCGGCCCGCACTAAGACCTCCATGGGGGTCAACTCCTTCTCCGGCTCCTTCTCTTTCTCTTTCTCCTTCTCCTGGCTCTTGTCTTCTTCATCAGTCTTCTTGGACGAGTTGGAGCGGTTGCGGAGAGATCTAAAATGATTGAATTTAAATACTAATATAATTAATACTTCAATATGGAAATAAAATCGATATCACATTCTAAAACAACTAAGGTTATATTGCCCTCACGTCAAGTAAGAATTTGACACTTTATGTGGCAAATGTCAAATTTAACTCAATGTGACTAAACCTATCCTAGTTTCAGGTCATGATAATCATGACCTATGATTTTTAGTTTTTATTCCAGTCAACATTTGAATCTCTTAAGAATAGATGCAAAATCAATGCAGAGCTTATGCGGATGCGAATCTGTGCCAGTCACTCCAAGAACCAGGCCTAGAGGAAGCGCGTGTTACTTTAGCACTTTCATCGATTTACAAGTTTTTGAAATAACATTATCATGCTATGAGTAAAAATGAATCGCCGAACTGTATGTAAGCGCATAACTTTCGAACGACTTGACCAAAGTGAATAATTCTTATTTTGTTGTGTTTGTTTTTGTCCAGGTTTATAAGGCAGAAAAAAAATTAAATCCACCCGGAAAGTCGGCAATTTAAGGTTAAAGCCGCTGTCGGGCCGCTAGTGTAATAATAAATTGTTATTATTAACAATCATTTATTCATGTAATTTCCCTAAATTAACTCTATATTATGTGAGTCTCCAAATATCCACATCCGCAATTGATGTCAAAAAAGTAGCATCTGCATCATCCCTGATACTGACCTGGTTTTCTTGTCAGTGTCGGACTTGTCGGCGGGCGACTGGGCGCGGGAGCTGCGCGCGCTAGCAGCCTGCAGCTCATCGGCGCCCACGCACTGCCGGCACAGCCACAGGCCCGCCGGGATGTCGTTTTCGTCCAAAGGGGGGTCGCTAAAAATGGGGAGTAGGTTACGATGTTGTAAGCGCTGCCGTATTGCCTAAGAAGGCGGCTAACTGCATAGTACTAAGTTCAGGGGCCTAATATGGCTGCATTTATTGCGTGACAAAATGTGGATAAAACATCTGTCACTTTCTGACACGTATATAAGTATGAGAGTGACGAATGCTTCATCCACATTTTGTCACGCGATAAACGCAGCCATATTAGGCCCCCTTATCTTAGTATAATCATTTAAAATTTAATGTGGTCACCAATAGAGTATACAATGGTTCGACTACAATATGAAGTTAGCCACCTTCTTTGCTATTACGGCAGAGCTGCCAATGCACTGAGTGCCAAGGTCGGATTATAGAGCTTGTTTTCCACTTTTCTGTTGATATTTTTAGTGCAGTCAAGTTTTTTTTAATATATTTATGTAAATAAGTTAAATAATATGAAAATTAAGTACTTGAATAACATATCATCCTGTCATCAAAAAAAGAGGCTGAATTTAATATAATTAACACGTACCATTCATTATAAATTACTCCTAAAGGTGAATGCACACTTATCCGAGCCAAATGCATTGAACGAGTCAAACAAAACAAATTTTAGAATTCTGTATATGAAATCCTATGAAATCTCGCACACTTGCCCGCATCGTATAATCCGAATCTGGAAGAAGCGCAAGGATAAGTGCATTCACCAAGTCTTGCTCGACAAATCTATGAATGGATTTTGTCTTTATCATTGTGGAAACATATAGTTATATGAATACTACAACCCTTACATACTTATGTTGAAATAAAAAGTATTATCAATAATGTAATTTTTTTGCCATGTATTTTTTTAATGCTTTTGATACAGAGAACATTTATATAATATTTAACCCATTCTCCTTCAAACTCACTAGCAACCAAGATGAAAGCTTGCTGGACAGCGGTCGCAGCATATAAGGTCGCCACCTTCGCCACAAGCGTCGCAAGAGTCATGGTTATGACCCTTCCCAGGTCTCTTGTAGTAAGGATGCTGAGATTTCTTAGCCTTTTGGGTAGTTACTTCCTCGTCCGGGGGCTTAATCAAAGCCTTTATTAGCTAAAATACATAAATAAGTATTCTACAAACATGTTACATAGCTGTAGTGGTGTGAAGTTACATGAAAAAAGATTAAAGTAAAATGGCGCCAGAGGATCACAATACCAAAGTTGAGGCCTTGCAAAAACTGCTTCAAACAACTTACCGGCATAAGCCCGCCAGATGTATCGAGATCATAGCTAACGTTAGACATTATAACAGCAATTAAAAGCCCCGGTAAAGGCTTTTTACCAAGTTATGTTGAATAAATACAAGGAATGAAAATGAAGTCCAATTGGACCCAGAATAATCACATAAACCAATGTATTGAGGTTTTTTAAGGATACATTTTGAATTACGACTAACAAATATAAACGTTCAAATAGTTTGAGATATAGATTTTATACTAGAAACGCTAAATAATTAGTTGGAATACAATCAACAATACCGACAAATTTACGATATCAAAAGATGGCCGCCAAGCGTGTGGATTGACAGATGACACTTTAGCGTTGTACAATGGTACAATCAAATACCGGTTATTGCGGTAACAGCGTGAAATGAAATTATAAAAATAAATTCAAATAATGAACTTAAGTAATAAATAATTCGTTATAATAAGCAATGAAAAATATATTTTAATAACTTTACAAACAGCAAAATAAAATAACGTTTTTTGTAGTTGTTGTAAAAATACATTTTTATTTTATTTTTCTGCAACATGACACTTCCGACGTGCTTAAAAGTGTTGCTACAGGTCTTCTTTAAAATCTACTATTAAAATGAACTATCACGAGCTACCCAAAATGCATAAGAAACCTCTTTCGTGATTATACGAAACTTAGCTAGTGTGCAAAACAAAATTATGTATTAAATTTACGCGAGTCGAAGATTGAACTTATAAGTCTCATAACATAATTTATTAGCTTAACAAATAAAAAACTGTCAGGAAACAGGCGGCACGGCACTTTAACATTATTATGAGATATCCACTTAAATACCGATCGGATAAAATCGAATACTACTCCTCTACACGATGGCACACGATGGCAAATCGTTGGCCAGCATACGGGATTCATTTAGGCCATAGAGTGAGTAACATATTGTTGTCACTCTTACGCATTACTGCGTCCCTTCGCTGGCCCATTAAGTACAGCCCAACGTATAGAAGGGCCATGAATAATTTTCTAATAAAGTCTACAGAGGCCCTCATTTTTCAAAAGTCTTTCAAGCCACGCTGACTTGACTTTTGGTGCTTGTACACGGTGCATGTAGCTGGAGCAAATAAAGGCCCGAGCTACTTGCGCGAGCAGTATGCTCATGCTTTACGCACCTTGCTTGAGACCCGTATACGTCTTTATACCTTTGTTTACACGATGCATATAACCTGCGCAAGTGCCTGAATATGCGCGAACTAATTGCAGCGTGTACAAGTATAAATTTGATAGTTCAAATGTTGGGGTGTTAGTAACATCCGAGTTATTCAATGTTAAGAACAAGAAGCTTATAAACCTATGGAAAGTGCATCGCTTACAAAACAACGAATGCTAGAAAAATTACCTTAAATTACGTTATGTAATTTATGCATCTGGCTACTATCAAAAAGCTTGACCAACTTTGACTAGACGCAATTTTTAAAGTGTAAACGTGTTTGTGTCGAGTGGTTGTAAAGCATTTGCAAAGTAAAACGAACATAATAATTGAATTCAAGATTTAAAAAAATATAAAACTTTTAACCCGTTTATTAAAAACTCTATTAGTTAATTGAGAAACCAGTGATTAACATTAAACAATTTCGACAGATGATACCTGTGAAACGCTATCGCAGTCGCACGATAACTCAAGACTGGGTAGATACCTGAGTACTGACAAGCCAGCCAGGGGGCACGTTTTATAAAGCTACAAGCTACAATTTTACAGGTCTAAACTGGCAACACTGCTCTAATGGCTGGGGCCTGTTTTATAAAGCTACAAATTACAATTTACTTTGAAAATCGAAGTTCGAAGTTACGTTAGCTCCATCCCTTTCTCTCGATTTAGTCTCGAATGACGAGTGACAGGGATGGAGCTAACGTAACTTCAAACTTCGATTTTCAAAGTAGGGCCTAAGGTTACAAGTTTCCATTTGACACAACCACGACCAATGAAGACCAGAGGCCCTACTTTGAAAATCGAAGTTCGAAGTTACGTTAGCTCCATCCTTTTCGCTCGATTTATTCTCGAAGGACGAGTGACAGAGATGGAGCTAACGTAACTTCGAACTTCGATTTTTAAAGTAGGGCCTCTGCCATTTGAGCAGTGTTGCCAGTTTAGACCTATAAAATTGTAACTTGTGCTTTATAAAACGTGCCCCAGCACTTGTCACCTGCACTTGCTACTTGACAAAATGTAAATCAGTCTTTATACTTCAACTTACCCCATTTACAATTCCAAATGCTCAATCAAACAGATTGAAGGACATACGAGAATATTGAGTTAGTTTTAACATAACTTCGAAATTTAATTTTCGGAGTAAATGCGTAATTGCACATTTGTAATATTGTTTATAATATGGGTGCTTACCACGGAACAGTAAATTTGGAACTTCGGGTGCCGAGTCCCTGTGTCTCGTCACTCGAGGCTAAAGCGAGAGAAAGGAATGTGGCTAGCCTAACTTCGAACTTCGATTTTCAAAGTAGGGTAGTGGTGGACAGTGTAAAAGAAATATGTATTTAGAATTTATGTCCGTACGAATTATCTTTCTTGAATTCACAAAAATGCATAATTTTAAAACGTGTTTAAATAAGAGAGGAAAATATTTAACAATTTTAAGGAGCAAATTGTGTAATAAGTTAATAACGACTTTATATTGACTAGTAAACAAAATTATGGTAGACTGTAGTGAGACATAATTATTTTACCACCTTTATATCTATATTATACTTGTCATACAATTACAGTCGCTCAATATTTATTTGTGAGTTTGACTTTGATTTTAAAATATCTTAACGTTCGTACGAAATGTAGTAGATATTTAGTATAAAATGGGGCAACATTTTTAAAACGGAAGTTGCCATTTGAATGACGTCATGGGCGGAGTTTAGTTGAAGATCGAATTCGGATTCGGTTGGCGGGCGCGGCCATCTTGGTGAATTAGTGACCTGGCGATTCGGATATAGTTAGTGAAAAATCATTTGTCATCCACAATGTCGGAAAGGGAAGATAATGTGTATAAAGCTAAGTTAGCTGAGCAGGCTGAGCGTTACGATGGTGAGTACATATTTTTGCAATATCTTTTCGGAGGAAGGCGAAAATTCTCTCTAAATTTCGCCGACAGTTGAAAGACGATTTGGTGATATTCTGAAAAAAATCTCTACTCAAACTACGATTTGGTCCTTTTTTAGGTCCCCTTTGTCAAGTTTAATTAGATATACATCGAATTTAATCAGTTTTTCATTCGAAACTGTAACAAATCAATGGCATTCTGTAGGCTTGGTCAGCGATCGATGCGTCATCCGCCGGTGGGATGCCCTTTACCATTTTCCTTCGATTTATTCGATGAAAAAGCAGATAAACGAGGCTTGAGAGCCCTTGTCACTATGCTTAGATGTTATATGCTTAAGTTGATGTAGGAATTCTGCGGTCTACGTTGATTTATGAGCGAAAAGTTCGAGAAGAAAAAAGTGTCACCTATTTTTCTCTTACCAAGGAAGTTCAACAGCGATCGATCTTATTGAATTCGTTCATGCATGTCGAACCTTGGTCGAATAGCTAGATTAGCGGTCGCGAAACGATCTGACTTCGCTAGAATCTGTATCAGCAGTCTTACAACGCCCTCCGCGTTTTCACCTATTGTTCGCGATCTTGCTGAGAACCTCTTGTTATCGCGTTCATCTCTTGAATTAAGATGATAATGCCATCATTGTACAGGTTATCTCCGGCTATATTATTTGCGTATGCATATACTTTCGCTGATAACGGCATTGAATGAAAATTGTACTACATGGTTTCGACAAAATTAACGATTGATTTTCTTATCACGAGTGGCAGTTGAGAGTCCTAAAGGGACCATGGGAGGCCTAAAGGCATAACTGACTTCAGATTCCACAGCAGAAATTTATGTACTAGTGTTTTTTTGGGCACAGGTGCAGATTAGAAAGTAGTCACTATTCAGAATGCAGCCAATCCTTTTTCAGATGCAACTGTTATGTAAATGGTGGTTGTAGTTGACAAATCAGTTGCTTAACTGGGTAATTGTACTTTTACCTAGTCAACTAGGTGGTATGTTCAGGTATATTTTATTAAACCTTGAAAATTCTGTTAACTTACATCATTTATTGATTGATGTTTTATCTTAAATGTCAGTTCACCCTTGGCCATGACATGAATGCCAACTTTACTATGGTGATAATGTAACATTGATATAACTGTAACTGAGGGAATTGAATTTATTAATTGTGTGAGGAAAATCCAATGGTTTCTTTACAATGAAATCCTTATAATCTACTACTTTCCAGTCAAATGTCTATGAATGTTAGACATGATGCCAGACTTAATCAAACTTAGTCATTAATTATCTCATTAATTACCAATTCAATAGTCATAGTCATAGTATTTTTTATTTGCTTAACTTGGCAATGGAATGAGCTTGAAATTGGATTGCATTGAGTACAAAGAAATGGTTCTTCCAGTAAAAAAAATGTAATGCTACTGTTCTAGATTTTTATTCAATTATAAAGCCTCATTATGTATTTAAAAAGGTAATAAAATGTAAATGTGTTCAAGTGAAAGCTAAGTCACTCGACAATTGAATTTCAGAAATGGTAGAGGCAATGAAGAACGTAGCCTCCCGCAACGTGTCGGACAATGAACTAACAGTGGAGGAGAGAAACCTGCTGTCCGTGGCATACAAGAATGTCATTGGTGCCCGCCGAGCCTCCTGGAGGATTATCTCCTCCATTGAACAGAAGGAAGAAACAAAAGTAAGTATAAAATAAACTTACTTTTGCAGGTTCACGCTGGCACCCCGAAGGGTAACTTCTTCCATGAAACATAAGTGCAACTCGATTAACAGAAGGGGATGGTATTAGTATGAGACATTGAAATGGGGATGTCCTTTTCGTCTTGGGAGGGCGGCACAGAGTACTTGAACTTATTTTTGCATTAGATAACTTTATAAAACAAGGTTGATGAATTTTTGAGGTAATGAAAACATTTTGCATGCGTTACCCATTTATAAGCCTAAGTTCTAATGAAAATAAAAATATTGTTAAGTTCATTTAGGAAAAACTTGGCAACAATTGGAGCATAGGCATGCAGTGAAAACTAAAAATTCTTCTGTCTTACCTGGAATGAACATGTACATTTTTAGTCCAAAGAGAATATTAAAAATTAGGTCATTATAGCAACTATTCACTGGTTACCATGATTACATGTCCAAATTGTCTTTCTATCCATGATAATTTGAATGCATGTGTCAGTTACTACATTATTGTAAATGCTACATTGGGGAACAGTTGAGTCACATTTTAACACTGAGTCATCTCTGATTGAGGCAGTGTCAGTTTGCGTAGGACTGGTGAAAAAATAAACCTATTCATTGGACATCCCCCACCTGTTGACCTATTTGACAGCATGGATCAATAGATTGAACAAAGGGTTAGTTCAACATTTGCTGGCCTTGTTCAACTATGTCTTATTAAGTTTAGCAAATACCACTGTGTCCTGAACTATCTCTTGTTTTGTATTGTTATCCATGGGTTTATTGTATATTGCTTATTTAAAACATTTCTAGCAGTACTAACCAGCCTTAACCAGGCTGACAGGTCACACGTCACAGTAAAGATTCAGCCTTAGGTACTAAAATACAAGGTACTATTGAGTAGATTTTATGAGGTATACATGGATCCCTTGCCTGGTTAAGGGTTAAACTTTGTAGGTATCCTAAGTTTTCTTGTTATTTTAATGCATATTTGTCATAAGATTTTCATTCAGATGTGTTGTTCTTCATGGGTATTAAAAAACAAGGACCATTTTTGAGATTTATTGCAAAAAAAAACAATTAAGGTTGTATGCATGTAGCAGTAGCAACAGATAAATTTGACAGGAATGATGATTATAAGGTTCATTACGTAAATGTACATATACATAATTCTTTACAGTGTAGAGGATAATAACTTCCTCTTAACAAAATACCTACTAACTTTAGTAACTAAAGTTAAATAATTAAAAATGATTAGACATGTTAGCAAGCTTTACCATTATTAACTTCATAAACATACAATTTTGAGTTTGGACATGGTTCTTTGGTTATTGTAGGGTGATCCCAGTTGCATATAGAAATAGGTGATTAATCATAAAAAAACAATTTTTATCAATGTTTCTTAAACTAGATAATTTATATGAAGAATCACTGGGTACATCCTATCCTATCTATGGACATGTGCGCCGCGCCGGTTCCACACCGATTTTACGCCGCCACTGAATTTTTTTCTATGCCGCGTCGGCGTAAAATCGGCATGAACGGCGAGAAAACGGCGCGTCGCAATTGTCAGTACCTATCATAATGTTAACTTCTAAACATGGTCAGAGGACTCGTAGGTCCGCAGCAGAGAGGCTTTAGAGGTGGGGCCCAGAGTGCCATGTTCCCCGAAAAATTGCTGACAGGAGGCCGAAATTAAGGCAGGTTTTCATTGCAGAACTCATAGGAAAGCCAAACCCCCTCTCGCCTCTCTAAATGAATAAGTTCCCAATTGGTTCGCGAACTTAGCTGGCCCGCGGAATTTGTCACAAAGGTACGAAAGCATAGAGGCGTGGCTGAGCGCTTGACGATTGTTATCAGATTGGCCTGATCTTGCAAAAAGTTGACACTGTTAGAGATAACTACCTACCTAGGTTTAAAATATTTACCTACAAAAATCCCCGACGTGGAAATATCATTTCACAGCTGACAACTGTTTCTTAGCTTAACTGATTTTCATTAAACTTGGCTAGGCTATGATAAAAATTTCAATTCGGAACCCGAGGATTCCTTACGAATAATGTGATAAAACTACAAATTAACGATTTTGCTTGTCAATATAATTATGCAGCTTACCTAAGTGGCCGATGATGTTGATGGGAATGAGAGACTTATAGACAGACGCTAACATAAAGACGAAGGTAGCACATGACAGCCGTCTTATTTGTAAGGGGGTGGTTAAAAAAGATCATCACCCTAAAAAATTCCTCAACCTTATTTCCTTATCTATTAAATGTGAAAGTGTCTTTGTTTTTTTTTCCGCCATCACGGTTCAATGCTTTCACCGACCAATGTTAAAACTTGTACAGAGATGGGTTCGTCTGAACATGGCTATTTTTTGCCGAAATAAATTTATGCTACAAAATTTGCCAATTTGCGTGGGAATAGCGATAAACAACTACGCAAACGGAGTCGCGGGCAAAAGTTACTTTTTATTAGTACAGTCAACAGCATAAATAAGTGATCATTTATGTACCTTGTCGCTTTCAATCGTTTCACAATTTTGGATGACATTTCAAACACGACGTTAAAGTGACAAGGTACATAAATGATCACTTATTTATGCTGTTGACTGTACCTACCTTTCTATGTCGCTATGTTTTGTCACTTGTACATCAAGATTATAAAACAGCAATGTAGAAACAAGAAATTTACTAATTTTAATTTAATATGGCATAAGTAATTCCGATTATACGGGATCCCCTTTAATCGCCGATTCCATTTCGTAGAATGTTTTACTTCGCCGAATTTTCATTTCATCGAAAACTTATTTCTGCTCAAACCTTGATTGTTTAGGTTATCTTAAGCAAGGGTTACGTAGGTTAGGTTAGGTGAGACCTGTGACTAGTGTTGCCAGACGTCCCGATTTTCAGAGGTATACGGTACACCAATTGTCCCGATTTTAGCACATTCCAAGAGTGATCATGAAAAAGATAACAACTGCAGGTCAAAAACGACCACATTGGTCGGTCATAGGTTGGTGTTGTAAGTCGCGCGATTTTTCAACTGTATTATTTGTACAGTCCCGATTTTAGCACATTCCAAGAGTGATCATGAAAAAGATAACAACTGCAGGTCAAAAACGACCACATTGGTCGGTCATAGGTTGGTGTTGTAAGTCGCGCGATTTTTCAACTGTATTATTTGTACAGTCCCGATTTAAAAACGCAGGTCCCGATTTTTTATTAGCCCAGTCCCGATTTCCTAGGACTTGACCTGGCAACACTACCTGTCACCACCAAAAAATTATAACTCGTGCACGTGTAAATGCCTGTCGATGAAATGAAAATTCGGCGAAGTTAAACAATGTATGAAATGAGTGTCGGATTAAACTGTAACCCCGAATATACATACTAGGTAGACATTTTGAGTTCGTAAAATTACTTCCAAGTCCCCTAAGACACTAACGTTAATATTCACATAACATTTGATGTTAATTCGCATTATATGCTCGAGGTAACTCTGAGCTTTAACGACCACATGTGCTTTTAATGAGGTTGAATTAAAAAGTTAATTATACATTGTCAGATGTAGGTATCGTATGAGTCATAGCAGATACGCGTGGCTGTTACACTACAAAGATAACGGACCCTATCCTGATTTTAATTTAGCGGTAGCTTTATAAACATTATTGAAGGGAAGGTTAACAAAATATCGTACATCTAAAGGTCACCTCTCAGGTCGAAACAAAGCCCAAAATAAAATAAAATTCTACTTGTCTAGGCTAGGTATTTTTAACTTGATATACGTAAGCACGAATTTAGTATGTATGCAAATACAGTCATAAAAACCAAATTATTCTAGTAACCTTTTCGCTATAAGTCTTCGTATAAAGCATTGTTTGCGTTCACCGTTAGCTTAGCCTGTGGGTAAACGGAATAAGTGTGAAGTCAATCAAGGTCGTTTTTTGTGGCCTGTAATGTCGCGTCTAGCATAAAGAGCCAACAAAAGGAATATACATGGCGTCATGAAAATGCACTTTTGAAACCGTTTAGAACAAATTTTGGAAAAGTTTCTGTGTAGGTATTCAACTAGTTAAACTCTTAGATAGATAGGTACCTAAATTTAAGACGAAAAAGTCAACATTTTGACTACATATGCGATGCGATGAAAAAATTCAATCTAATTGCGTAGAGTTCTAATTTTTATTTGTATATTTTTTTATTGTTTTTTCCCGTTAGTACAATAAAGTATTTTACATACGTACATACATACTTAGTAAATGAATAAGTTTGCTTGCTTTGAATACGGAACCCTAAAATGACCTAAAACGTTCGTAGAAAGCATTTGTAACGCGATCGCAACTTTTAACGTAAGATGTTTATGAGTCAAGTAATAGCTTCATAAACCGCCGAGGTGCTATTTAACGAGACTTAATTATTTATTCACTGACAATTTCACATTCTAATCGAGTCTGCATTTTAACCGCTATTTGAATATAAATTATCATACTTAATCATCTGATGACTAAGCTTCATTTAATGCAGACTAAAAATAAGCTAGTAGTGAGACTTTCTCACTAATTGTCTCGACGCAATTGTCAATGAATCATACATTTACCGTTATAATGCCTTCACCTTTATTAAATAGGTATCCTGTCCCTGACTAGCTTGCACACTACTTCCTGCATTACTCGTATGTAATGTTGCCTCGATTTATATTTTACCCCAGACCCCAAAAGTGGGGCGTGTGTCTATGTGGCATCGAAGTTCTCAAACGGTTGTCCATATTAGTACGCGGTCTTTTTTAAGGAAATTTTATTTAATCGGGTTTGTTCTTAGGTAGGTAAACGTACCATTTATATCTTAAACGACCCAACCCATTTTCATAGAACGCTATGAAAATGGGTTGGGTCGTTTAAGATATATGCTGCTCTGAATATTATATTGGGGGTTTTATCTATTTATTTGATATAGCCGTTGCCCGCGACTCCGTCCGCGCAGAAACATAAAACAGCCTATGTTCATCAGGGATAATGTAGGATTCTAATGGTGAAAGAATTTTTCAAATCGGTCCAGTAGTTTCGGAGCCCATTCAATGCAAACAAATTAACAATCAAATCTTTCCTCTTTATAATATTAGTGTCGAAAAAGTAAATATATTTGAACCTCCATCTCCAAAATGCTACAAAGTCGGTTAAAAAGTCTAACTGTGAAAGCGTAACAAACAGACATATAGATAGTAAGGCTACAAGACTAAATAAATACCGAATATAGAGTCTTAATTGGTCATAAAATACTTGGTTTTCAGAGCGCAAATTAAGATTGACAAATGTCGCCGTGTTGCGGCACTTGCCTTGTTTTTCTATAGGGATGATCTATTAATTCCGAGATGAAATCTTTGCAATCTATCTACCCAAGTGGCAATAACTTAAAATCATCATTTTCTATTGCTATTAAGCTCAAGTTAAGCGTGTGTTCAGTTTGTTTTCTTCTAGAAAAAGTTAGTAGCACGAGGTTACAATAAATTTCGTGGAAAAAGTCGTTATGCCCCGGTGGTTCCTTTATATGCGATGTTTTGTCCGTTTTGAAACAAGTTTTGAGGCCATCACAGCACGGGATGTTGATTAAAAGAACCTTCACTACCAGAAACACTATTTTATGCATGGGTGTGGTCACATATCACGAATTAATTAAATAGTCTGGTCCCGACGTTTGGCTTTCTGTCTGAGCGTTCTCTTCCTAATTGTTTAGTTACTTATTCTAGGAATGCAGCAAGTAGGTCTTTAGCACACGGCTAAGTCTTTGTTAGACCTACTTTGGCTTGCCACGGTTAGGCTACCTACTTAGAAATACTAACCAATTAAGTTTTTATCGGGTTTTCTTGCTATTAACCACGGCGACCGCGACTGGGAAATGTATATTTTTACGAGTAATTGACCTCTAAGTCCGAATAGACGGGTTCGTACTATAGCGAGTTTTACGCAGAATGTTCGAGGCATTTAGGTAATTTAGCTAACTGCTCCTAATTTGTCAACGATCTAGAACCAAGAGCCGTGTGAAAACTTTCGCGGAGATTTGAATAATTAGCTGATGAATTTCATTTTTATGTAGATGTAGTTTCGAATCGTTAGAATGGATTTAATCAAACTTATATTGCAGCTTTAGTCCGGGAAATTTCGTAATTATAATTACCAAGTAACTCAATTACCCGGAATTCCAAACATCACAAAATTTCACATGAACTATTTCATATTTAAAAGTGGCTTATGTAATACGCAATTTTAAATATTACCTATCGCTTCTGACGCCACTTGAAGATATCAATAAATTGATATCTCATGATCTCACGAATAGTTGCCATGAGATATGGTGTCAACTGAAATACGTAATGGTGAATTCATATCGTTTAATTCTGAAAGTAAATTGTCAGGTACATACTAATTGATTCGGCGGGTGTGTCTGTAAACATAATGGCTATGTGGTAACCGACGTCGCTGCGCATTAAGGGCGTTGGCAAACGATAGGACCCTTACAGATTTTTTTACGAGCCATTTTTTTTAAAAATATATATATATAAAAGGAAAGAAAACTCGGAAGGGTTTTTAAAATACATAATGGGATTGCTCTTGACTAACTCTTGCCCTTGGAGGACGAAGATTTTGTCGACGATGAAGCGAGCTCACCCAGAAGATGCGTATTCTCCCTAGGTTTAAATAGGTTCAGATTGTATGCGCTCGGAAATACAGACGCCGGAAGCGCATTCCACTCTTTTGCAGTACGCATTATGAAGGATGATGCAAGGCGCTTCGTTCGAACAGTCGGAAACTCGGAATTTCAAGAGAAGTTATAGGTCCCTATAATTTTCTGTTATAGGTGCCTTTCTAGTTCTTTTATAATTTTTTTAATTAAAGCATATTTGTATGCGTCCTACTCCCCTACTCTTTATATAATGGTCTAAGATCCGAATAGGAGAAGATTTGGACCGGGCTGTTTATTTGATGAAAAGTATTTTATATCAAATTTAATACGCTAAATAATATCTGGCGAATAGGTAGGCTGAAAAATTTCGGTCCAGTACTTATATCATTAAAAAAAATATAAAAATGAACTTTTTTTTTTAAATTGCAAATATTTGTTTAATAGACAAATTACATACTAATCGAAAGTATGAAGTCTATAGAATATGCAAACGTTAGGTTTGGTGAAAATTACTAGTACCGACTTACCTGTTTATACCTGCCTACCCAATAGCTTGACGAGAAAAAATAGTCAAAGTAACGTTTGCATATTCTATAGGCTTCATACTTTCGATTGGTATGTAATTTGTCCATTAAACAAGCTAGTTTAATTTTTTAAAACGAAGTTATTTTTTTTATTAATTATATACTGGACTGAATTTTTTCAGCCTACCTATTCGCCATATTTTACTTAGCATATTAAAGGGCATTGGGTAAATTTGTTTGAAGAATATTGTAATTTTTTTTTCAGCGGCCATGGATGATTTTTACATAGTTATTTAGAGGACCTCTAAATACACATTAGATATATATAATTTATGGCGTTAAATAATATCGGAGCGGAGATTTTAAAGATTTAAGTATTAAGTTTTTAGTACAAAAGTACGCCCAAGTATGAATATTTAAATATCTCGGCTCCGATGCACTTAAGAGTATTACATTACATAACAAAATGTGTTTATTTTTAATAATTCTATCATAATTTATCACTTTTACGAATGGCCGCTCATCTTGAAAATGTATGAATTTTACAAATGACAACACTTTTACCCAAACCCCTTTGGTATAAAATACTTTTTATCGAATAAACGGCCCGGTCCAAATCGTCTCCTATTCGGATCTCCTACTATAAGTAAGACATGGTTTTTGCGTAAGTAGGACAAAACATTGAAATTAACACTAAATACTTATTAACATGAATTTGGGATTAGGTTGCCTTTTATTTGTATACATTTTATTTTATTTCTTTACTTCACCATAATTAAGGCTGCTAATTAAAGCCCAGACAAACTAGTTCTTTACTATCTCTGGCCATTATTAATTATTATCAATGTCGTTTTCTCTCGTACGCAATGTTTACATTCATAAACTTGAGTCATTCTCATTGTCTGACGACGATTTGATTGTTTGTTTTAACTGAATATAAGGAATTGTATGGGTTCTATTGAAAACGAACTACTAAGAACAAACATCTAAATAGTCCTACGTCACTCATTGAATGAATGAACGCCGCCGGAACGCTAACATTCTGTTTTTTTATTATAGAAGTTAATGCAACGTCACATAATGGAGGTTCTTATACCTAATGCGTATTTCAGAGGTGATATTGGCGAACCTGGTTTGGCTAAAACAGCTAGCTATCTTTATGCTTTATAGGATAGAATCATAATGATTTTAATTCCTTGGGTACATTCTTGTTGTACACAATCAAGCTATTTGATGCCTTTGTGTTCATGTTTGTGGCCCAAGTTTTTCGAACATTTTGGTTAGTACTCTTGATTGAAACACTTACTACGGACGTACGCCACTGGGGCCCTACTTTTAAAATCGAAGTTTGAAGTTAAGTTACCTTAGCTCCCATCCCTTTCTCCCAATGCAGATAACAAATAATGGATGAAGTATCCGAAGTTTCGAATTTAGTGCTTCGTAGTAACGATCCTGTTGTTTCAGGGCGCGGAGGACAAGCTGAGCATGATCCGCGCATACCGGTCTCAGGTTGAGAAGGAGCTGCGCGACATCTGCTCCGACATCCTGGCCGTGCTCGACAAGCACCTCATCCCCTCCTCGCAGACCGGCGAGTCCAAAGTTTTCTACTACAAAATGAAGGTTGGTTACACACGCACACACACTTACACACACGCACACAGACACACAAGGGTGCTAATTTTTTGACGATATTATTACAATCTAAAATAAACTGAAGTTACTTTTTTTCTGTTAAAAAAGCTGAATCTCGAACAGCACGAGCTATTGGCTGCTGCCCTCGTTCGTTTTACATATAATTTGTAGAGACATGTATTGAGCAACTGTGAGAAGAACCTACTAAAATAAACAACTGGTTTAATGCAATCACATGCACATGCAATTGCATTTGCCTTTAATATTGTGTGATCTTTATTATTCTAGTTCGCAACGAAAAGTTAAGTAGGTCAGCAGGTAACTAGGACGATTCAGCTGTCAGGGAAAATCGGAAATAGTCTCCATTTAATAGAAACGCTCTTCAGTGACGTCATAGTACAATTACGTAAAAATGTTTATCTTGTTAAAATACGTTAGACAATAATATCTCTGAGGCGGTCACAACACTTAGGGCTTTACAAATAAAAGATAAGCTTTTTGGTGTCACAACTGACTGCGTAGTTTAGGCTACTACTACGAAATGCTGACTCACAATACCACAAAACCCAGCTATCAGTTTTAGACACATTAGGTTTTTCGTGGAATATTTAAGTGAAACTAAACTTTGTTATTAATGACTTTTAAGAAGACAGGAAATCATTAGTTGAAACTGTTCAATAATTATTTGCCACAAATACCGTGTTTTATTTATTCAATCCTACATTAAAAATTTCTAAAGCAGGAACACCTGTATATTTATCAATATATAGTATAGAAAGTACATTTCATAATATATTTCTTTCGTACACTTCACTTTTGTGCTTATTGTCACAATCATTTTATTATACTTATTCTACATACACAAAAACAAAAAGAAGATATTAAACGGTTGAACACGACGCGTGATCTGCATGAAAGGGTAGTAATGAAGATGCGAGTTAAATAGTGAATATTCATGACTTTTGTCAACAGCTTCAATAAAAGCTGATTCATGCATCTAACAAAGAGTTGAGAATATATTTTTTCATTTCACTTTTGGTGATCTCCTTTACGGTATTTTCATATATTCTGCCCTCCTAAATAAAAAGGACGCATGCGCAATTTGATGGTCAAAGTAAATTCAACCCTCCGTCTTAAGAAATAAGGTCACTAATACATACGCGGTTCTATGAGACATACGCCCCTTTTTCTAAGGAGGGCATTATTGAGAAATGCGATTTGAAAATCCATGCATATACCCTATTGTGACGACCTTTTCAATATCGTGTCAAATACAAAAGACGTCACTTACATGCAAATGTCAGGTTTAAACCATAGCTACTTGCCACTAATAACCATGGCTGTCTGGAACATGACTCAGAGTATTCTGCACTAAAACCCATTGATCATTCCTATAACACCAAGGCTATGGCGGCTGGTAAACTATTCGTTCCTAGGATAAATAATTACTATGGGGACAGAACTCTCAAAAAGCGTATCCCATACTTACTCAATAGTTTGCCTGAAGCCATTAGACGTGAGAAAAATAAGAATAAATTTAAGAGACTTTTAAAAAACCATTATCTACTAATATAATAATAATATGTATGTTTAGTACTGTTACTGTGTACAGCATAGTTCTGCTATTTAATTAATTTAAGCCTAACTTAGAGACTGCCGTTCCCACAGTCAAACTGTTACTCCAGTTTTGTGGGGCAATGTTTAATTTGTAATTCTTTAATAATATTGTACTTATTAAATAAATAATAATAATAACCTTGCCTCATAGACACTCTGGTCTATTTTGCTCTGGCAACCATGGCAGAAAGGTTAACTTACGCCATAAAAATGTAGATCGAATCAAAGTGGCATGACCCCTTCATCCACTCAAGTCTACAGTTGGAAAAGTTAAATCACTTCAGCCTTGTGTTAGAATGTACATTTACATTTCAGTTTCAACTATAATTCAATGTTACACTATGACGAGCGTCACTTTCGTTCCGAATCATTGACATAGCTTTACCACTACATTGAAACAAGTCAATCCTCATGTGAATCCGCTATTTAACGTTGCGGTTGCTTGTTACAGGGCGACTACCACCGATACCTGGCGGAGTTCGCGACGGGCAACGACCGCAAGGAGGCGGCCGAGAACTCGCTCGTTGCGTACAAGGCCGCCTCCGACATCGCCATGACGGAGCTGCCGCCCACCCACCCCATCCGGCTCGGGCTCGCCCTTAACTTCTCAGTGAGTATTATTACCCCCCCTCTTAGTGCCCTTAAAGCGCAGTTTCATTGGTATGCTTGTAGAAATACATTGACAAGTTGTTTTAACGTTATTGCGCTAGGAGTTACAAATGACGTTTATTAACGTCCGTGACCGTACCACTAAAAACATGCGGGCTAATTGCCTAATGAAACTGTGCCTTTACTGTACAAGTGCACACTGCAGGAGAGACTGTCCGCCGATTGTGTTTTGTTTTCACGATCTTTGTAAAAAATGATAAAGACAAATGAATCGTCTGGTAGTGTCTGCAGACGGCGGCGATTTGAACTTCGCAGTGAATTTGGTTGCGAAATAAGTCATCGGCCGATCGTCTTCATAAACTTTGAACAAGAAATAAATGGCTTCAAAGATCGTTGACTTTGTGCAATAAGGTTCTATACTGACTCATTAATTAAAGTCCTTGCCTTACAATGTGTCCATTTCTAAACTGGATCAGTTCTGCAAAACTGGGCTCGGGAGTTGCCGGATAAGAAATTGTGGAGAGGCTGGAGGGAGGGAGGTCTTTTATCCAGTAAAAGGACGAAAATGGGTAGATAAGGCCTTGTGTGTCTAGAACTTTCACTCCCAGAGCAGACATTTTCAGGTTGATCGAGATCAAGCGAGTGTCTAATGCAAGGCTGCTCAACGTTTTTGACAGTCGGGCCAAACGGTGGATTCAAACGTTCACGAAGGGCCACTGACAATTCCTATTTCAGACTCTTATAGCGATTTGGTGCGTATTTCAAAACTTACTTGCGCGGGCCATTTAAAATTGTTTCGCGGGCCACAGGCCTGCGGGCCTGGGGTTGAGCACCCTTATTAGACTAATGTGAACAATATACCATTACCGTTGATATTTCGTCTCAAATTATGCTTCTGACACGACAACCGAGACAGATTTTTTTACAAATACTGAACCAGATACATGTTATGTAAAAAAACTGGTTTAGAGAAAGTTCTTCTCTGTAACTACTCCATGCTGACGCTTATTTGATTGTTAACGTCACGATTAAAAACGATATCGTACTTGGAGTGCCTTGCGAGGTTGTTGCCACGCAGGATTCAAAAGGCCGTTTAGCAAGTCGTGTATGTAAATTGGAAGGAGAATTATCTAATAAGCGAGTTAATTTGAATAATCACACCTATCTTACACCACCATTTACTGAACGAACAATTACCTTTATGAAAAATAATTTGAAAGGTAATGAAATGTACAAAATAAACTACTTTGTTACAAATGGCGCCGACCTTGACCTGACACTGAGTTAATGAGTTTGTTAACGTTTTACAAGCGGAATGTTGATAAGGAGTAGGCCACACTCGAGACGATACGTGTCAAGTTGCATAAGTCTATCGTGAAACTGTTAAAACCTTAATTAACAAAGGTGAGTCTAAAACTGATGAAAGTTTCATTAGAGGGTAAATTTAATTGCATATTATTTTTTACTTACGAAGAATGATCCTTTAACCTACCGCCGAGCAGCAGTGTTTGTGTTGATGTGTTCCGGTGCGTGGACAATACAACTGGACAACAAGTTACTATCATAGTTGCATTCAATCTAGAGTAGGCAACAAATTTGGAGTCGTAGTATTGCATTAATGAGAATTTAAATATCAACGGGTCTCAGATCCCTTGCCATATCAGGTAGCCTGTGTGCCGGAGTGCAGCAAAAAAAAAAACAAGCATTATAATACATATTTCGATTTGAGGTGCTGCTTGTTCAAGATGCTTATGCTAACAAACAAGTACAGAATTCATTATTTTAAAAATTACTACCAGTGTCCAATTTTATTTCTTTGTACGTGCAATATTTTCAACAACCTTGACGAAATTTTTGAGATTCCACAATTTATGAATCAATTACTAAGCTGGTTAGTGACGTCACTGTGCACACATTCTCGTTGTAGCTATTGGCGTGGTCAAAGTCGTAAATATGAGGCGGCGGTTTACGCGGATTAGCGCACTATCCGGCTTGCGTCACGCGATTATGAGATGGTATTAACGGCCGCTGGACGAAATAGAACGTTCCAGATTACTTGAATTTTTGACTGTTGATACATGAATACCTCTGCACTCGTAAACGCCCGCGTTACGCGTTCGTATAGTATAATTGTTGTATGAACTTGGATGATTGTGAATTTTAAACATTGCGTTGAATAAGTGAAAATACTTATACACTAACTATCGTTCTTTGTTATTTCGAAACTTTGTTTACCATTATAGAGTCCATTATAGTTTAACATGTACTGAGCTCGTACAGAGGTTCATTATGAAATAGAGGCCTCATAAACTTAGTGGCGTATAAACATAAACATTCGATGTATGCAAACGAGAAAACAATATGGCAGTGGCACGAGTATCCAAGAGAAATAGACACAACGTCATTGTTACTCTTAATGACAGAAGGTCACAAGTCGACACGCGTAATAATGTTGTATTCAGTGGCGGGAAAAGTCTTACAAGGTCCGTCCAGATCGTTACCAACATCTTATCCTTTAAACCACCGCCACGCAGCAGTGTTCGCATTATTGTGTTCCTGTGTAGGAATAAGCCAATCGGTGAAATAACTAGACATTCCATCCTACTAGATTTGGCCACGCAATTGCAGTCATAGGATTGCCATCTAGATATTGTAAATGTTTATGGGTCATCCCATCAGAGGCCCGTTTCACGAAGCTACAAGTTACAAATTACAAGCGGAAGTCTCTTTCTAACTCCTTTTGCTGGAAAGAAAGTTCTGCTTGTAATTTGTAACTTGTAGCTTAGTGAAACAGGCCACAGGTCGCCTGATAGCCCGTGCTATTTAATTTCCATGCTATAAAAAAAAATACGAACATTTGACATTTTAAACCTCATTCTGACTAATCATTCTGTCTCATTCTGTCGGTAGTACTAAAACCTTATTGTCTGCAGGTATTCTACTACGAGATCCTGAACAGCCCGGACCGCGCGTGCCGA
This sequence comes from Acleris literana, assembly GCA_946894065.1. Lineage (NCBI taxonomy): Eukaryota > Metazoa > Arthropoda > Insecta > Lepidoptera > Tortricidae > Acleris > Acleris literana. The sequence goes on from OX335687.1 coordinate 4,956,166, forward strand.
CTGGCCAAGGCGGCGTTCGACGACGCCATCGCCGAGCTCGACACGCTGTCCGAGGAGAGCTACAAGGACTCCACGCTCATCATGCAGCTTCTGCGCGACAACCTCACGCTCTGGACCTCCGACATGCAGGGCGACGCCGAGGGTGAGGGCTGAAAACATTCTGGACATTTGAGGCTATTGATGCTCTGGTTGGATAAACTTCGTATAGATGAGCAAAAAACAACTCTTCGGCAGTTTGGTAAAAAAAAAACGAGGCGTTAGGTGAAATGTTGTCAATTTTACTTGGGAAAGTCCTTTGTTTTTACTCTTTTTTGTCAATCAAATTGTTTTGGTAGAATCTTGGCTGACGCCAAGAATAAGATCACATAAGGCATAGTAAAAATAGAAAAGTAGTTTGTCTGCCTGGTCTTTTAAGAGTTTCTGACGGCCCCGACTAAACCGGCTCGGTCCATCCTGCTGATTTTGCTTGTAGTGGCTCGTACGGTCGATGCACGCACACTTGCAAGCCGCGTGATATACCTCTGTTGAGACGAACTACTGTTTATAATGTACTTATGGTTTCCTCTGCATAATTTGTACTATGTTGAATTGTACTGACGCGTGCGTTGTTTATTACAGGTGAAGCCGAACAGAAAGAGCAAACGCAAGATGTCGAGGATCAGGACGTGTCGTAATACCTTTCAGCGTTCTATTTAAATATAATAACAAAAATAAATATAGTACGATGTAAGAGCCAGCCCTCGATGACAACCGGTTGTAGCCTCTCCCGCCCCTCCCCCGACCCACTCGCCACTAAATTCTGTCACCCCGAACAACCGATGTAAACACCTATACGATTGTCATTTTCGTTTATGTATTGTGTCAAATTATATACGAGTAATATTATGAATATGTACTTCTTTTGATAAATTTGTTTTCGATTACGAGGAATAATGTTAAGGAAAAGTACTTTGGTATTGCATTTTAACTGTATGTTGTTGAGAATGTATTTTCTTAATGGTTCACGTTCGGATGATCTCTGCGCCGCTCGGCTTTCGTCACGTTCAGGTACTCTTGAGGTGGGAATTGTAAATTTTCTAAGTATTTTATACCGCGTGTAAAGTATTTACTCCGTTGAGTCTTAGCACCGTAGCGACTGTTGGCGATACATTGTGAAGCATTTGTTTGATCCTGTTGTCGCGACGTCGCGCCGCACAAACGTCTCCGCGACGCGCCGCTTCTCGCATTCGGTCGGTCATTCATTCATAACATATATTTTATCGGTATCTAACATTATTAGGGTGGTATTAGTAGTGACTTGCAATATTTAGCTAAGTGATAGTGGCGTCACCCTGTTGGTCTTCATGTATCGCATCTATCGTACGTGCGTTCCGCGTTACAGACATGCATACCTCCTTGTGTATTTATTGCAACATTATAATGCGTTTGTGTAAATTGTGACTACTGTGTAGTACTGTACTGGTGTTGTTGAACAAAGACGGAGGGCCCCGGCCCGCCGCGCTTGTTAGATAAAGACATTGTCGATGTACCCGCTTCGTTCGTATTACAACTTTTGGAGTATTCACACTGAATTGCTTTAATTACTTACGAGTATTGTGATAGAGATTTTGTATATTTTAATTTATTTTTTTTAATTTCGCATGTTTCTCGAAAATATTACGCCGTAGCGCTAAATCTCTTACGATTTTTACAGGACGAACCGTAGTTCTAAAAGTTGTGCTAGGATAAGGTAATGCACTTGGAAACATATTTATTTGAAATGAATTGCCCCGACGCGGGCGCCGCTCCGCCGGGCCGGCGCCCGCGCCGCGGCGCGCCACATTCCATCCGGCGGCGTGCCGGCGAGTGCGTGCCCGAGTAAGATATTAGCGTTATTATTAATTGAATTTGTAATATTGCATATATTTTTGTTAATTTATCCACAAAAAAATACTGATGCAATTAGCCTTAGTGTTATGCAATATTGATTTATGTCCTACCAACTACATTGAAATTTATTGTAAATGACAGTGTAAATCTAATAATAAAAATTCAAAAGTCCAGTGATTTGTTTTATTGACTTTCACATTAGGGGCCCTGATTGATAGCATTTCGGTTCTACGTTAGTACCAACTTCACCAAACGATGTTAACCACTTAACAGACGATTAGAGCGTTAGCAGCTGTCAAAATGTATGAACTAACAGTCGTTTAACATTGTGATTAAGTTTAACATCGTATGGTGAAATTGGTACTAAACTTTTTGAACGCCTTGCGTCGAATACAAAATGTGTCCATCACACGCCAAACATGTTTGCTATGCTGTGCAAATAACAGCTTATTGATACGAAGCAGTCTCTTGAAATTGCGAAGGCTGTAGCCGTCGTGGCGTCAGTGGCACGACTTTGTTTGTAGCATTCAAAAGGTTAATCACTTTCAGTGTAGTAGACAGGAGGTGCATTAAGTCAACCTAATACCTTATTCACCCAGGTGAATTAAGGTTGCATTCGACCAAACTGGAAAAAGCTCTTGTACCTAGATTAAACTCATCTCGGTGTAGGGTCTTATTCTAGTTTGGGGAAATGCGGCCTAGGTCTACCAAATAGTATTATTTACTCACCCAGGTGAATTAAGGTGAGTATACTGGCCAAAATTAACATGTAGGTTTAGGTTCTGTCAGTTCTTTAAAGGACCTGAAGGGTCAAAATAACCTAGAAATAGGAGCTCCGCTAATCGACTTCGTTAAGGTCTGGCTAAAATACCCAGTTGAACTGATCAGGTATCCGGTAGATTTAATTCACCTGGGTGAATAAAGAATACTATTTGGTAGCCTTAACCTTTTAAACGCCATATGTCGAATACAAAATGTACCACCCACACGCCAAACGTGTTTGCTATGCTATGCAAATTGCACCTTATTGCTACCAAACAGTCTCTTTTAATCTAGAACTCTTGTCGGCTGTAGCCGACGTGGCGTCAGTGGCACGACTTTTAGTTGACGGCCAGAGCCGACTGTGGCTTTGAAAAGCTTAATGGACCCAGGTGAATAAAAATACTATTTCGTCGATTTAATTCACCTGGGTGAATAAGGTATACTATTTGCACCTAGGTGAATTACTACACTGCCTATTGAGCACTCAAAAAAAAACGGATAAGACGCAAAATGTAATTATACGTCATGTACGTTATGTACATGTTTGTTATATGTGAGTTAAACATTGCAAATCGTCTGCAAACGAAAATTTGAAGTGCATTTCGATAAGATACCAAAGTAAGCAACGCACGGTGTTTCTGATACTCGTAATTAAAATGCAGAATAGAAATTAGGACAATAATTTCAGAGATTTTCCATAACTATTTATTTATAAAAAGAGCACTCGTGGACGCGTAGTGCAGATTAAAAGGATCCCTGTCCAATGAAGCACATGATTCATAAACTCTGAGGCCCTACTTTGAAAATCGAAGTTCGAAGTTACGTTAGCTCCATCCCTGTCACTCGTCATTCGAGACTAAATCGAGAGAAATGGATGAAGCTATCGTAACTTCGAATTTCGAATTTCAAAGTAGGGCCTCAGTTTTGTCCATGGGTCGGATACGTTCATGAATAAATTGTGATCAAATTTGGATATAATAACTAGACAGAAGTAAGCTTGGACGACAGTCAAATTCTTTAACTTCAAGTATCTTTTTGTCATGTCATGCTCATGAAAATGTACTTTTGTATTGCGACAGGGAACCTGTTAATCTCGGTATTTAATCCCAGGATGTATCATGTAGTAAATATATTTGGGAATATTTTTTAAAAGATGAAATATTCACCTATTTTACGAATTATCGACATGTCGAAGCTTTAAGTTGTCTGTTAATTTGGGCCAGTAATACACTGGCGACGACGGCTTGGTTTAAGAGTTGCTTGGTGCGGTCGATAGAGACGGCTTAACCCTTCGTATATGGGGCGGGGCCTCGCACTCCTCACACTTGCACCCGTCGTCTGCAGCAAAATGCCGCGAGAACGTAAAATTTAAATTAAGAACTGTTTTATCCAACTAAATTATGAATTTCTATGGTTTATTGGTTCATTGGCCTTGAAAAAAATATCATTTTAAACTCTATTAAACTACTTTTTTAGTGCAAAATCGAATAAAATATTGACCATGTGACCTTGCTTGCTCTGCAGTGCTGCAGACAACGGGGAGGTGCACTGAACAGTGCCTAGGCATTCAAAGGGTGCTCGTTTATTGAAGGCCTTTATTTCATATGATAATATAAACGTGTAAAAAAAACTACTATATGTAAGAAATTATTTATTGCACAGGGATATTACTTAAATAACAGGAGTAACAAGCTCAGTGTAGGCTCATGAAACTTTACTGTACAGGATTCACGACTGACTATGCACTGGAACATACTAACGCGAGCTCCACAAAGTTCCTGGCAAGACATAAAATACCTTAAAATCATAATAGGGACCAGATAAAATCATTTTTAAAAATATATTTGGTATAGAAAATAAGGGAATTTGAAATTAATGGCACACCATAAGGTTATATTTTCGCTTTGTATATAAACATTAAAAAACAAGCGCACCGTGTTTAGCACGCAATCGATACACTATTTCACTTTTATAAAATTAAATAGTAATAAATTAAATTATTATCATATATAATATAACAGACGCCAGGACTCAACAATACTCAACACGAGTCAACTCATACAGAACATTCGAATATATACAATATTTTTTCTAATTTAATTAGCCCGTCTAATCAATTTGTTCATTGGTATTATTTTTAAATCAGTATTAGTAAAAAACGGGATGGGGCTTATTATATCTTTTAAAATACTTATATACACTTAATGCAACTGTCCATGGACGATTATCCTGTATGAATGTATGTACATGACAATTCCCATCAATCAGAAACACAGAAGTTATCTCTACCTCGCTCGCACTTACAAGTTGAGGAGTCCTTGTGCCTGCTACAGTAACCACATTAAGATTTTCAGGAGTGGGATAGTGAAATGTTTAATAATATCAGTTCACGTAACGAACGTATTAAATACTTGTACACCTTGCGTCTAATCCCTAGAACTCATTAAGCTGTACGACGTTGTGCCCTAAGCCGAATAAATAATAATTAAAAATATAAAACCTGAACAGAAATATAAGAGCATTTTCGTGCTATTTTTACGTGACTACACCACTTTGTGATAATTTAACTTACCAAAAATGTAGTATTTTTAGACACGTTATATTGTAAAATATGAAATGGCCCTTCTACACTATGGCCCGTCATGGGCCAACGTAAGGGACGCATCTACACCTTAGAGCGAGCAACATATTCTTGCATCTCACTCTTACGCATCACTCCGTCCCTACGTTGGCCCATGATGGGCCATTGTGTAGCGCAGCCATTAAGTTGATATTTAGCTTGACATTCACTATAAATATAGTAACCTATAGATAGATATAGTGCCCTTATACTTCTGTTTAGATGTATTGAGCCCGTTTAGCCGTACTAAAGCAGCTCCTAAAGGTGTGGCAACACCAAAACAATAATTATACTCTATGACATAAAACTTAAACCGCATAACATAATAATTACAACTATAAACATTATAGATACCTGCATGCGTATTGCATAAGTGTGCGTATGACTTATGTCGATATTAAAAATACTTTGCTAATGCTTTCAAATACAAACACTCCTGCACGCATTTTTAAACGTATTTAATACCGAATAAGGTATATATTTTTTAAGTATTTCTATTTAGTATCTTTGGGTACTGGCATATTTAAATCATCGACACAAAACACAGCATAGCGACTTACACATAATCATATTGGAATAAAAAATAGATCAATGAGTAAATATAGCACATCACATTATTATTACATCACATCAGTCTCGATTACAATTAAAAAAATAACCAGGCGTCACCGCCTCGTGCATATATTTTTTATATTATCACATAAATAAAATCTAAGTAGTACATCACTTGGGGACAGCCATGCGACAGCATATGCTTAGCTGTGAGCTGTCCTAACTTAAGTCCGCGTTTTACATTTTTGGTATAATTTTAAGCTTTGTACCAAACCAAAATTGTAACATATTACAACACTACCGAGCCTTCGGATCAACCGACGGCGAAATGCATAACAAACAGCCATCCGAATCAACAAAAAACGTTTCGATGGCAAATTTAACATCCCGTAGTAAAGTGATAACGTTCGCCCAAGTTTGGCTAGGAATCAGAATTATAATTCAGCATAATAGGAGTTTAGATTTCGTAACAAATTATATAAAAATGCTGCCAAATTAATGACAAATACGCTGTGAACTATGCACTTAACCTGGAATTTACAGATACGCCGAATCTATAGGCACTCATTGGGTACAGTCGGCATATCGCTCTGATTGCCGACCGTACTATCAACTCGAAGGCGCTTCACTCACCTCTATACAAGGTAGTTGAGCAATCAAACCAGCTGGTAGTGGAAACAGTCTCTACGCAATGACACACATCTTCCGGAGATCGCTTTCGTCTGGGTCGAGGGCGTCCGAGTCTTTGACCACGGGCTCTTTGCCCGTGATATCCGGGAGGTACCTGAGTGGATGAGATCAATAAATTTGAGAAATCGAGAAATTGAAGATATGGAAATAGAGGGTGAATTAACAACGAGAAAGGAATAATTTTGGGATGATAAAATAAATAAATAAATTGGGATCTTACACAAATTGACTTATTCCCAAATTAGGCTCTAGGCTTGTACTATGGATGGGTAATATTAACTATACATATACAGTGGTGGTCACATAATTAGGGACACTTGTTTTTTTCCCATACAATTGCCTACAAATATGATTTTTCAATTTTGATCACCATTCAAAAAGTTCTAAACTAATTTAATATTTGGTTACACTCATCGTTCATTAATGAACTAAGGTTTAAATGTATGTTCAATTCATCTCTGTTGAAAACGGATCTTTCATTTTATAAGGATTTGAAAAAATAAATACCTCGCGTTCATACAAAGTTATAAAACTTTGGGGCATGTAGCGCGATTGACAGATGAGCGATGGACCATAAGGGCGACATCGTGGAAAGGCCCATGCGGGAAACGCGGAAGAGGAAGACCTATTTTGAGATGGGAAGATGAAATAGCAAAAACGGCTGGTCCAAGCTGGATGCAAGCAGCCAGAGATAGAGTTAATTGGGCATCTTTGGAGGAGGCCTTCACCTGCGGAGGGGTTCCTGCAGACTTTTTTTGATATAAATATTTTTTTTAATTAGTATTAAGTAATATAACAATATAGCAAATTATTCCTTCCTTAAATAAAATATATCTAGCACAAAGTACAAAAAGTAACACTATAGGATTAGAGAAAAAAAAAAACGTAATTTATTTATTTAAGTTATATTTAAGCGTTATTTGGTTTGCATGAAATAAAAGGCTTTTTTATTTTTATTTTTATTTTATTTATTATGGACGGGTCAGCACTAAGTTTTTAAATCCCTATAAAATATAAGGTTCGTTTTTAACAGTAGTTCATTGTACATACATTTAAACCTTAGTTAATGATCTAAAGTAAATTGTATTTAGCAATAAAATTGGTCAAGAACTTTTTGAATGGTGGTCAAAATATAAGTCATATTTGTAGGCAATTGTATAGGAAAAAAACAAGTGTCCCTAATTATGTGACCACCACTGTATATAACTAACTATAACTATAATTTATGAAGGTAAATATGTACAGTCAACTACAAAGATATGTATCCATGTTATCCTCTGAATCATTCAGAGGAAACAAGCGGGATACATAATTATTGCATTTTAAACGAGTCGATCACAATGTAAGGTTTTATTGATACTAGAAATGTCACGAAGGAAGGGTAATTAAGAATGGCATACGAAAATTTACTTCATTTTGTAAGATTAACATGGATACATATCTTTGTAGTTGACTGTACATAAAAACATCCAAAACGGGAACTAATATTCATGCTTTCTCATAGATAACTTCCCTTACCGGGATTCAAACCCATCGCCTAGCTAGATTACTGCGACCGAACCGCATTTACAGCAGGCCGAGTAGAAAGTGTATCTAAAAAACACGTCGTGAATCTTACGCTTACAAATATGTAGTAAAACCAGTGACATGTAGACTGTCACAAGGCACTGACCGCTCATAGTCCAGGCCCTGCCGCTCGTAGAACAGCAGGTAGGCGCTGGCGGGGTCGATGGGCGGCGCGGGCGCGGCGGCCAGCTCGCGGCACGACGAGTCGTTGTAGCACAGCCACGCGCCCGACGGGTTGCGCGCGTACGCCACGTAGTGCCCGCCGCTCATCTGCCCCGAGTGCGACTGCAAACAACACATCACTATTTAACAGCAGGAACATTATTTTTTTCTTCACACTTGCTCGTAAATAGTAGTCTAATATGCTAGAAAAATCGACCGTAAATCTAAAATAATACCCGCGGGTCTTTTTTTACCAGTACGCCCTATCGTGCGTAATAGCTTATTTTTAAATATAATTCGTGGAATCAAACTATCACAATACGTCAGGACCACCCCAATTCTTATGCCATTCGATATGAAGTTTCATTCGAGATGAAATGTCAGTTGCATACAATTTTCTAAAAATCTCGCATATAAACTATTGATCTCGACTGTCACTAGAATCGGACTCCTGAACACGTTTAACATTATCTGTGATCATAGACAATGATGTAGTCTGCCGCTAATTTATAAATACTGATTATAAACTGTGTGATCCTAAATAATAATTAAAAGGGTGTCTTTGTGCATATATTAAAATTTATATATCAATAAAAAACGTGTCGCCGTCAGAAGAAATGGATAATGCGACTCCGCCGGACATCGCCAACGCGGCTAAAATTATAAGTGAGAATCGTAAGTTAAAAACATGATCTTTTCGCTGATTTAATTTCCTCGCAATTGTGATGAAAAACATTGTATGTTTCGGGCTTCTACTAGAGCCTCGGTCGTAATTCCTTACTTACCGCCCTAAATACACAATGTACTAATACAACTCTGTGACAACAATGACTGCGTCAATGGTAGATCAGTAGTCGGTAAATTCGACGACTAGTGTCCGGTCAGCTCGGCCGTGTTGGAGATGTGGTAGTCCACCAGGTTGTCGTCCGTGACCGGCGCGGCCAGCAGGCTGGTGGATAGTTGGTCGAGTAGCAGGCGACTCACCACGACGGCTTAGAGCCGGTACTTGAGGTCGAAGGGGTCCTGGTCGGGCAGCAGGTGGTGCTGGTGGTAGTCAACCAGGTTGTCATCCGTGACCGGCGTGCCCTGCAGGCTGGTGGATAGTTGGTCGAGTAGCAGGCGACTCACCACGACGGCGTAGAGCCGGTACTTGAGGTCGAAGGGGTCCTGGTCGGGCAGCAGGTGGTGCTGGTGGTAGTCAACCAGGTTGTCATCCGTGACCGGCGTGCCCTGCAGGCTGGTGGATAGTTGGTCGAGTAGCAGGCGACTCACCACGACGGCGTAGAGCCGGTACTTGAGGTCGAAGGGGTCCTGGTCGGGCAGCAGGTGGTGCTGGTGGTAGTCAACCAGATTGTCGTCCGTGACCGGCGTGGCCAGCAGGCTGGTGGACTCGAGTCGGGAGCGCCGCCGCGCGCCACTCTCTCGACGACTGTTCTTTACCCTGACGAATGAAACTAGTTTATACCGGATAGTTAAGCGCTGCCGATGAGAGCAGACGCGACAATGATCAATCGGATCAGGTTTTCATGAGGTTTCTGTACCGTGAAAATAGGAAGGTTAGGCTTATGGTGGTCCAGCTATATTAAATCATTTGTTGCGATTTTTAGAATAGCTGCGTTGTGCAAAAGTATAAGATATTAACCAAACTTATGTGGATTATTTCTTGCTATCAGCTCATTTTTGGTAGAATTTAAAATCTAGGTGATTTGAAAATTTGTAAGCCTATTAAGACATCTAAGATTTTGCAAAAACATCTCTTACAACCATAAACAAATCTTGTTGTTAATGTCACGCCATAGAAAACTGTCATCTTTATCTCGAAACCGGAATTTTACTTTAGACCAGTTTTAAATACAGTTCAGGGCCGGTATTCTAAGCGATAAAAAATATATCGTAGTTTTCCTGTTATGGTATTGTTATGACGTCAGCCGCCATTACTGTCAAAAAAATAAGAGCTATCACAAAGTAGACAATTCGATAACAGATCAAATATGATATTGTTTTTACCGTCTTGAATAGAGCCGCAGTTCTAGTAATTAACGATCAAATCGCTGACAGACATAACATAATTATTATGTATATCCATGTTAATTACAGTCCCATATGCGTGATAGTCCTCACCTCATTTTCGGCGGTTCTTTGCTCTTGGTGGCGGGCGCGGGCTCTGTGGGTTCTGCGTCCTCTTCCGTCTCGCTCCCGCTCTCCGAGATGACGTCATCGACGTCCAGGAACACCGACGAGCGTCTCCGGAAGATGTTGTTGATCTCCATGTGCCGTAGGATGGTCTCTTGGGGGACGGACGCCAGGTACGGCGTTGGATCGAAGTCTTGAAAGGGGAAGTTGACTACTTTCTGAGACTTGATCCATTTGTTGTTTACGTATTGGAAGCGTTTTAGGTGGATGATCTGAAAAGTGACGGACGAAAACATATACAACTTGTTCTCGTGAAAATTGCAGAAACTATGAACAATACTTACACATTTACAATAGGCCAGTGTCCTAAAGAATTCTAATTAGTTTGTCATTTACATTATCAAAAAATATTTAACATATATTTTTTCTTTTTGTAAATTTATCAAAAAATTACGAAGATGCGTTGAAGTTTCGCGTGACGTAACGCCGGGGCACACTTTATACCATCTTGTGACGTCACGAGGCCCCACTCCCGAACTTTGATGCGCGTTATATTTGTCAATTTTGATTGATTTGATAAAGAAAAAAATACGAGTTCAATATTTTTTTTAAATCTTAGGTCTAGAATCTCAGGACACGCTCCTATTGGAACGATAGACGGCTAACATATCCATGCTTCAAGAAAACATTTCAACAATTATATTATCCATCGCTTTTATTCAATTTTTAGGTTATTTTAAAAAATGCTACCAAAAATAGATCTTTTTAGGAAGACACATACAAAAAAACAACTGGATGGAATATGCTAGTTTCAAAGATACGATATCTGGAAAGACATATTTTAATCTTGGATTCGGCAGTCGTGTATGCGTATCGCCCTAACCGGTTTGATCAGCGGCCATTCAATAATGAGATGTTAATTAGTTGTTGTGTTGCAGTACTGACCAGGATGGGCGGCAGCCGCCATATCTGCAGCACCTTGGTGGCGGGCTGCGCGGCGCGACACCTCGCGCAGGCGTAGCGCTGCTCGAGGCGCTCGTGCGACGTGAAGGCGCGCAGGCACGACGCCAGGTCCACCGCGCGCGCCGCCGCCGCCGCGCTCGCCGCCGCCGACTCGTGCACCACCCACGCCTGGGGACACGCAACCAGCTAACTAAATATCTAAGGACAATGCTACACGAAATGATCTAGCCATAAACGACCAGGTTCGAGATCATGATATATCAGAGTCCGTATCAGGGTACATCAAATCAGAATATTCGAGGGTGCATGACGTGTCAGAATAGCCAAGTTACGACCTATAAATTAGTAGTTATCAGAACACTCGAGGACGTGTAACATTTCGAGCTGGCCGTATCAGGTCGGAAGTAATAAGCGCCATACAAGGATGAGTGGCATGTCAGGTTGGCCGTATTAGGATAGCACGGCCACACTGACATGTCACACGTCCTCAAGTATTTCTAATACTGCTTCTGAATGCTGCAACGCCATAATGAAAATCAACATAATTTACTTTGTCATTCTTTACGAACTATTAACCGTCTACCTTTTCTCTTGTGGACTGGTAGCGTAGATGCAGAGCGGTGGGGTCCCAGTCGATGGCGAGTTGCGCGCCGCGGCGCCCGCGGCCTAGCTGCCGGAGCACACCGAAGTCGAGCCGCGTTAAAGACCCGCTATTATCCTCCTGCGATACAGTTTAGTTTAGCTATAAGCTCTTAAATTGAGATACGTGAAAATCCGTATAACAAAGGTATGAGGACCTAGAGACGAACACTACTTTGCACGTTTAGAATTCGTAAAAGAAAGAAAGCTGTTTGTGATCTATCTGTCGAAAGTAAGTATAGTTCAAGGATAAATAATGTGAATTTGAATTAATGTGAGTGTTAAAAAGCCTAGTGGGGTCACCTGATGGTGGCGCTCGTGCTCCTGGCGCAGCTTGGCGCGCGCGATGGGCGAGCTGGAGTCGGGCGCGTCAGACACGATGTGGGGCTCGGCGCAGCGCGCGCTGCACCGCGTGCCTGACAAAACAAAGAGCGTTACGTAGTGACCTACGTGAGCGATTTGTGCACGAACGCGAAAGAATACAAACGGTAGCCGCGCCGCTTTGTCGTCCCAAATCAAAATAGGCGAACGCGAAACGAATTTGATTTTTATTCCATTACCATTTACTTTTTCATCATCAAGCGAACTATATCATCAGGTTTAATATTTTCCTGTAAACTTGGCGCGATTTCAAAATATCAAAGGACAGAGTAGCCGCGTCGTGTCGCTTTAAACTGTAAAAAAATGCGCTTCGTGTACGCAAGCATGTCGCTTACGTACAGCAGTGGGTTAACCATTTGGACGTTACTATCGACTCCAAAGCGCACCATGCCTACCTGGCTCTATAATAGCCTGACTATGATTAGAGCACGGTGTAATAGTGAGCGAGTACCGGCGGTGCAGAGCGGCTCGTCGGTGCTGGGCAGCGCGCAGCCGCGGCAGAGCGCGGGCCACGGGCACAGCGTGAACGGGAACTATGACTAGAGCACGGTGTAATAGTGAGCGAGTACCGGCAGTGCAGAGCGGCTCGTCGGTGCTGGGCAGCGCGCAGCCGCGGCAGAGCGCGGGCCACGGGCACAGCGTGAACGGGAACTATGACTAGAGCACGGTGTAATAGTGAGCGAGTACCGGCAGTGCAGAGCGGCTCGTCGGTGCTGGGCAGCGCGCAGCCGCGGCAGAGCGCGGGCCACGGGCACAGCGTGAACGGGAACTATGACTAGAGCACGGTGTAATAGTGAGCGAGTACCGGCAGTGCAGAGCGGCTCGTCGGTGCTGGGCAGCGCGCAGCCGCGGCAGAGCGCGGGCCACGGGCACAGCGTGAACGGGAACTATGACTAGAGCACGGTGTAATAGTGAGCGAGTACCGGCAGTGCAGAGCGGCTCGTCGGTGCTGGGCAGCGCGCAGCCGCGGCAGAGCGCGGGCCACGGGCACAGCGTGAACGGGAACTATGACTAGAGCACGGTGTAATAGTGAGCGAGTACCGGCAGTGCAGAGCGGCTCGTCGGTGCTGGGCAGCGCGCAGCCGCGGCAGAGCGCGGGCCACGGGCACAGCGTGAACGGGAACTATGACTAGAGCACGGTGTAATAGTGAGCGAGTACCGGCAGTGCAGAGCGGCTCGTCGGTGCTGGGCAGCGCGCAGCCGCGGCAGAGCGCGGGCCACGGGCACAGCGTGAACGGGAACTATGACTAGAGCACGGTGTAATAGTGAGCGAGTACCGGCAGTGCAGAGCGGCTCGTCGGTGCTGGGCAGCGCGCAGCCGCGGCAGAGCGCGGGCCACGGGAACAGCGTGAACGGGAACTATGACTAGAGCACGGTGTAATAGTGAGCGAGTACCGGCAGTGCAGAGCGGCTCGTCGGTGCTGGGCAGCGCGCAGCCGCGGCAGAGCGCGGGCCATGGGCACAGCGCGCACCACGCGCCGCCCCCCGACACCAGCCGCAGCGTGAACGGGAACTCGTAGCCCAGGCTGTCGTCACTGCAACAACACCGTACATTACAAACAATACATGCACGATGCTCAGATCACCTAATAAAGGTTGAAGTCGGCGGATGTAGGCCATCTTGGATCATTCCCGCTGGAAATCAAAGAGGGACGCCTATGTTCAGCAGTGGACGACTACAGGCTGAAATGATGATGATGAGTTCCGCTTAGTTGGTAAAAAAAATACAATAGTACAGAGTGTGGTAAAATATTAGTATAAATATTAGTTATATCAACCAAAGCTGATAATAACCGCAGCAGGTTTTTAACTATATCTATAAATAACTAAAATCTTAGTTGATGTATCTAACGTCTTATTAGGCTCATATGGAATCAAGACGCATGCACAACAATCACAATGTTGTTAGAAGTGACCTATTTTTTTTTCAGTGTATGACCACAGTTGAAAGTTCCGTCCTATCGTACGCCTGTTGGGTATGGGTGGCACTGACCAGTCGGTGGCGTGGTTGGAGGCGTCGCGGGCGGGCCGCGCGCTGAGCAGGCGCGCCACCTGCGCCCAGACGCGCGCGTACACGGCGCGCCCCGACAGCCCGTGCTGCACGCCCACCAGGATGGGCAGCCCGAACAGCGCCGGCTTGCTGCGCTGCGCCGGGAGGAAGTACGCGTCCATGCGGGTTTGCTTCCTGATACATACCGACTGATATAAATAAACAACTCATTTCATTTCCACCTCAACACCAAAAGCTGCCTTTTGCTGTGTGTTTAAAACAAAGTAACTCTTATAGTACATTACCGCAGAGACCGGGAAAATGGCTGTTGCGGGAAGAGTATGAGTTAGCGTGGCCGCGCTATATACGAGTCCAGCAACTGCCCTTCCCGGCTGAGACTTGCATAGTGCTTTTCTCCAACAATGCGAGAAAATATAACACAAGTGTTAATAATATTAAACACAGTCCCAACACTTCCTTGAAAAGAAAAAGAACATTGTCGCCACCATCGTCAACATTACTCATAATTTTATTAACATTCGAAACAGGAACGATTTACCGATATCGGACCGTTAGCGCTGAATGTGTCACCATTTGTAAATGGTAAAAGGGTCAATATCAAAAATATTGTACACATAGTTGAGGACAAAATTGAGACTACGCTAATTTTCTTTTATTATGTATCAAAAATTAGCAACACAGCCATATGGTTAATTTTGATTACCCAAAGTAGCCTTAAACTACGTTCAATAATTTTCTAATTCACATCAATAGTATGTTGTTGCAGCTCAGTATAAGGATATGCATACATCAACTTTATAAACGTAATAATAAGGTATGTATACATCATTAGTGATAATGTGGTGCCCTTGACTCAACTCAGAAACCCGCGCGTCTCACTCGATTTGAATTTTCGAATTTTCCCTAAAAAATATATTAATCTTACGAATGTTAGGTTCTATCAACGAAGACTGTGGATATCCGTTTTTTTAAACAAGATGGCCTATTAATAAATTACTTGAGAAAACATGTATTTATGCTTCACTTTTGTGATATCAATAAATAATTATCGACCAGAAAGAACTCACCCACTCACCCAGGTGGTGGTGAGTGTGCCTAGGAACTACATGACCTCATCCCACCCTCCACTTTCTCCCAGGTCGTCCAGACGCCGGGAGGGGTTCCATCCGCATGTAGTCGAATTTCCAATGGTTGGGACGCAGCGGTTTGCTGCGTCATTTCTTATTCGCACTGCCAAGGAGTGGAACCCTCTCCCTGCGTCTGTATTCCCGGAGTCGTATAACCTTGGTGTTTTCAAGGTAAGAGTGAATAGGCATTTTCTGGGTAAGCGTGTAAAACCCTCGTCGTCACTTAACATCAGGTGAGACAGAAGTCATAGGCAAAACTCATTTTTGATTATAAAAAAAACTCACCTATGCACCGCAACCAAATACTGAATCGATCCACCAAGCGGCAGATTGTCTTGCGTCTCATTCATCTTGTTCATGGTATTCATGTTGGAGGGAGACGATCCGAACTTCACCTTCCCAAGCCGCGGACTCGACGGCTTCAAATTCAACGACTTAACAGACAGAGTCGGAGAGCTATTGCCGTTCTTGTCTGTCCGCTTGTGATCGGAGACCTTCGGGAGCGTTCGGTAATCTTCGTTGTCCGTGTAGTTGTTGTAGAAAGTGTTTGGTGGGCTTTGGGACATAAGGATCTCTGATTTGGACCGCTGGAAATGCAAGAGGTTAGTTTGTGGGTTGGAACTATTTGATAATATATTATTTGTGTTCGTGAGATACGGACATGTTTAAAAGGAAAATAGGGTTATTTAAATCTGCCATACTACCAAAAAAGGGGTCTAACTGCAATGTAGTCGTCAGAGCATTATATACTCTATTAGCAACCACATTAAGTTTAAAATTCTTATACTATTACTATGCAGGTAACCGCCTTTGGTATTACGTCAAAAAATCTACATTTTTTAATAAAAAAGAGTTAATAAATAAATAAGCTACCAACTAAATGCTCAAATTTTCAAGAGAAGATCAGACTTAGGCGGGAATCGAACCCGCGTATACTGGCTTAGTCACATGTAATGATCGGCGACCGATAGCATTTTATGTCACTTTAACGTCAAACGTAATGACTTATATGGATAAGCCTGTGTTGTTGAAAATAAAACTATAATTATATTGTTAAAAACTCACTAAATTTAATTTGTTATAGTAAATTATCATATGTTTTGCTGTTTGATATTGTCAATCGATTCCTTTTAAATTGGGGATACATTTATATAAAGAGAATGACCTATGAACATCACCAGATGTGATAGGTGCGTAGTTGTAAACCGATATTTCATCGTTTAAGACATGTTAAAACCTCGGTATTAAAACTGCACACACTTTGAAAATAGAAATTGTGCACGAAATTAAAATAAAATCCCCTCTGAAAATCAGCGCCGCAGTTTCACTGCGACACAATGCTGAGAGAGATCCTATTCAATGTAATTTCTTCCTTTTACTTTATATTTTTCTAGTGTTTTGCTCCTGTGTGCGTTGAATAAATATTTTCTATTGTATTCTATTCTAAAAAATTGCTACCGGACGCCGATCATTAGTCATAAGAACAACGGAACGGGCTTTAAGAAAAAACGTTTATTTACAATACAAGAGGATAAAAAAGTGCAAACAACTAAAAGATAAAACGAATAACACACACATAAGAAAGACATCTACATTTTTTAATCTAGGAGACTAAATTGACAGTACTAAGGCATATCAAAATTTAAATATTTTTTATTGTACACGACGGCATTTTTTATAAATTTTGAGCACACCGAAACAATAATGATAAAATAACGCGAAATGTAAACAAATTCCGAAACAGTCATATTTGTCTCTGAAATTAAAAAAATGACTTTATGCATACACTCATCGGAGCCTATCTAATCTACCCCGCACACATCAAACAAGCCTATACTTATAAAGTTGGGTCAATCTAGGAAGAAACCTGTGACAGTTCAAACCAAATAAGTATTATACGAGCCCCCTTTTTGGTTCTAGCAGAATACAAGCGCTGCAGTTTCTCTACCAATTGAACTTTATTTTTCCATGTTATTTGTTTTCCTTGACCTTTATTTTAAGAGCCTTGTGCGTTGTATGAATAAAGTTTGTATCTTGGTATATATTTATCTATAATTGTTTCTTTGACTTTTCATCAATACTACATTGATAATAAACCTTGGAACTTGGCGCTCAGGAGGTAATTTAAATCAATCTATAGGGAACATTCATGATTTTTTTTCACTGCTTTAATAAAAGTTCATTCATGACAACAGTTGAGAAATATCACTTTTTGAATAACTATAAAAAAACAAGATATAATCCAACAAAGATTTGTTCCTATCTCTTTCTAAAACAGAATTTAAAGGAAAAGGAGTTTATATGGCTGAATCTGCTGACATGACGTCACAGTGCATATCTGATCTCTCTGTCTAATCGGTGTCTAATTAGCAGTCTAAAATGCTTGTATCATCCGTATTTCTTGGCAGATTTTAATTGTATTTTTAATTTTGGTGATCTCTTTTACGGTATTTTAATATTTTCTTGGGAAATGCGATTTAAAAATCCATGCATATTTCCTATCATTTTTATACGCCTTTCTTGAACTTATACGCCATTACTTATAAACGTGGAATAACCGTGTGGTAAGCTGAACCATGCTTTGTCTTTATCTATCAAATTCAAATTCAAATTATTTATTTGTTGAACGTAGGTAAAACAGATGTTACATTTTAATATTAAGTACCACTACATCCCGCCCAGAGGCATACAAATATCTTATATGTTTAACATGCGACATGCTTGAACATTAATCTAATTTGTCAATTGGTTTCGCGTAAATATTCTTGCACACTATTATAGTGTGCAAGAATATAGTATAGTATATTTACGCTATAATAGTAGGCCTTATCTGCTAGAAAATTAAAAAGTAGTTTTCTAAAATCATTTATACATTCACTCGTCAATATTTGAGTTGGAATTTTATTAAATATTTTAGGTGCCATTCCAAAAACGCTTTTAGCGAGTAATGCTCTTTTAAACGGTCTTGTGTTAATCTTGCCGCGTTGGCGTATACTGTTGAAAACAGAAATTCAAATGTCACAATGACAATAAGGACAAAGCATGGTTTAGCTACCCCACGGTTAATCCACGTTTATAAGTAAGGGCGTTAGTGTTTGAAATTACGAAATACAGCTGTTACAGGGTTCATCCTACACTGACCGAATGACAGTAATGATATTTGATGATCAGCCGTAATACCAAAAAGCTAACTGCAATCTAGTTGTCTAAGCATTCTAAACTCTATTGGTAATGAGATTAAATTTAAAATGCTTATACTATTCCTATGCAGTTAGCTTGCTTTGGAATTACGACAGCAGCCTAATGATCATGAACTAAGATACCATGAATGGATGAATCTACAAATTTAAATTGTATCGTGTATGACGTATAATAATAAAATAGTAAAGTAATTCATAGTTCGATGATAACGGCCGATGTCAAAATGTTAAACATAATAACGTAAACATTTATGCATACAACAAGTCCTTTTTTAGTCAAATAATAAAGTAAATTTACCGTATTAAAAATCATCAACGTAGAATTGAGATCCCCTCACGTCAGAAACAATAACTCATTACTGGACCCATTGATTTTCAGTTTTGATAAAACTTAGCTAAACAGCATTCGAAATTAAAACTTTCAAATTAAACGCGTTGAAAACTGTCACTAGTTCGGGCTCTAGGCGATAGGAGACAGACGTACAGAGAGACGAAAGGCTGCAAACACAATTTACTAACACCTCAAATTCTCTGCATTCGTCTCCTCGTATTTGTGGTGTTAGTTGATTTCGTTCTTATTTAAACACATTCAAATACTATGATGCTTTGGCAGTGAACAATAATCTGCTCTGAGCTTTGGTGTATGTGCGCCGTCCCTTAGAATAAGGACCCTGGCAAAACTATCTGGGGCCTGTTTTATAAAACTACAAATTACAATTTGCAGGTTACAAGTTTCCATTTGACACAACCTCGATCAATGACGACCAGCTATTTGAGCAGTGTTGCCAGTTTAGTAAAATTGTAACTTGTAGCTTTATAAAACGCGCCCCTGTAAAGTCTGTTCCTATTCAGACTGCCAATGACAATAACAAGTATACCAGACTGTTATTGTCTTTAGATAGAGGATGAAATAGTAATGAGAATAATGTTACCTCTAATTAGTGTATTAAAAAGTTTGAATATATATTCATCATCATCATCGTATTATTATGCTGGGTGCGACAGAGACGAAAACTTCACTTATATCAATCAAATCTATCAAACCTCACTACATTATCAATGTCAAAAATAGTTCGAAAAAAAATATACTTTATGACAAGACTCTGTCAGTGTAAGGGTGTTTTCAGCGAATATGCTTTTCATCAAAAAATACAATATTAAATAGAGATTACTACCTTAAAATGGACGTGAAGACAATGATAAAGTGTATAAATAAATAATATGACTAGGCTCAACCTTCAAAAGTACGCGAATATGGAGTTATAATGGTAAATTAATTTGTTTATAAGAGTGACGGAATGAATAGGAACAGACTTTAGTATATGATTCAAATGCTTTGTTATTTATCAGAAAAGTTATATTTTAGAGGTGGTTTTTGCCTGAGTTCTTTTTAGTGACTATAAATTTTATTGACCCACTTAATTTTAACTCACGCGTTATCAGTTCTGAAATCAACTCAGGTATTCTCATAATGATCTTACATTATTATGTTTAACGATGTATTTACCTTCTCATCTCATATAAGTTTAGAACATCTGTCACGACATACAATAAGATAAACATACAACATTAATTCATATTTACAGGTTCTGTACAGGAGTTAAGAGTTTAGTTCAGTGTTACCCCCTCACCGATTTTCATTATTTTTCGCTAAGCTTTTTTAATTGAAATTTAATATTTACAATAGTTTTGGTGTAGTGTGACATTTTAGTATGATAATTGTTATTTTGTAAGTGAAATAAAATTTTGTGCCGTCCTAATTTCTCGTCAATTGTATTTGAATATAAAAAAATCGGCTAAGTGCGAGTCGGACTTGCACACAAAGGGTACTGTACAATTCCGTTATGGGGCCCTCTTTTACTTTTATTATATTGTTATTATAGATAGAGGCAAAGTATTACAAATCTTTGAAAAAAAAAGCGTCGCCCATTACGGTTTTAGAGATACTGTTATAGTCAAGCAAAATACGTCAAATAATCACGTTTCTTGTTTCTTGTGTTTGTTGTAGTCCCCTTTCGTTTTTATTTTATCTTTGTTGTTTGTTGTAATAGCGTCAAAAGCAATACACACTCTTTGAAAATTTAAACTGTATACGGTTCATGAGATACAGCCCGCTGACAGACATACGGACGGGCAGCGGAGGGTTAGCAATAGGGTTCCGTTGGCTCCCTTTGGGTACGGAACAACTATAGGTATAATTAAATATTTGGTAGGATTTTTTTTAACAACTGACATGTGATTTAATCAATAATATCAAATGATAAAATAAAACATGACTGAAATATATATTTTGTTGTTAATTTAGATTACCCTGCAAAAATTGAATATTTGTACGTAAAAGTTGCTATTCTCAACCGGAAGAACCAATTAGAACGTAATTGTCAATTGTCACACCGCACCTGTCATGTGTAGTGATCGGAATATTCAGTTTTTGTACCAAAACTAGCGTCGATAACTATAACGGATCCCTTATTAGCACGTGTTTATTTTTTAAACAGATGTTACACGAGTTAATTTAGATTCATATGGTCTCCCGATACACAGACTCCGAGCCTCGAGTCTTGTATTTTTTTAATGTGAAAAAGGAGGCAAGCGAGTCACCCGATGGTAAGTGACCATAGCCACACGTATTATGTCAACACGGGCCTCGATGGATGCAATAACAGTTTTGAATGGTATTCAAGGATCGACCACACTGAAGCTTAAAATGCGCTGACGCAACGTTCACGCATTGACGCGTTTGTAACCACCGACCAGTGTGCTCACGTCCAAAAGAACGCCATGTAATTACTTTTTGTGATTTTTACGCAACTCAATTCACGCAGCGTGCGCAGCTTTGGTAGTTAAGTTTTTTTATTCGTCAATATAATCTTATTCTTGCTACTATTACATACGATATTATATTAAATAGGAAATTTTCTATAAATGGATGTTTGTTACTCTATAATGCCAGTGGCCCTCGACAAGATGCGTGGCGAGATCGTTACCGTTATCGGATTGATCTGCCGGATGGACGTGTGAAGTGCTTATGTCAGTTCCATGCACTTTGTCAGTTTTTTCAAAATTTGGCACAGACATACACTTACGAGTAAAACAATTGCATCACTTTGCATTTTTTGATGTCAACCGATTATCTTTGTAAACCGACTTTTCTTACTGAAATATTTAAATGAATTAATGTTTCTTGTAATTGCTTTACAAGAAGTAAACAAACATGGAAATTATCGAAACATTATTTCATTTAAATATTTCAGAAAGAAAAGCCGGTTTACAAAGATAATGGGTGGACATGAAAAAATGCAAAGTGATGCAATTGTTTTGCTCGTAAGTGTAGATAGATTAGCCCATAGACTACCTATATCCCAGAAAAAAATGCGGTTCCTGGTAGTGTTACAATATTAATTGCATTGAAAGTAAAATAATACGAAATTACGTTGAGATTGTCAACATAAATACTAATAGTAACAGAATACAAATACGTAAATGAGACGGCCGCATTTCACCAAACTTGGAATAAGAGTTACTCCGAGATTAGTCTATACAAATTCGGCGTTTAATCTAGGTATAAGACCTTATCTCAGTATGGTCGAATGCAACCTAAAATAATCAAAACAAAGTTATCCGAAGTCAACCTAAAAAATATACTATCGTCGATCCTTTCCACGTTATATATAGTTATCCACGCTAGGTTAGGCACAGAAACTCGTAATATTCCGACCAATGTGGATATTTGGTGTGTGTGTTGTGTGCGTGGTGTGTGTGTGTGCGGGCTAACCTTGAAGCAGAAGAGTGCGGGCATGCAGAGTGAGGAAGTGTTAGCCGCGCGCGCACTCACCTCCGCCCGCGGCGCCGGCGCCGCGCCCGCCGCGCACTCTGGAACAACACACACATTTACTGTCAAACCAACATTATAATACGATTGAGCACATGTCTTGTTTTTCAATGTGAATTGAAATGACATTATTAATGGTAGAGTGAGCAGATAAATGAAAATTGTTATTCCAGTATGGTGAAGTTCAAAAGATTAAAAAAAAACTGTAATTAGTTTTAGAAATACCATCTAGAATTATCTACTCATAACTCCAACGTCATCAGAAAAATTGAGGGAAAATAATGACAGATTTGTCAAATATGATATTAATATACAAACAACACAACATATACCAAGAATAGAGTCGAAAGTAGTGAATGTTTATGATAAAGCATACTTTGTAAATCTATTATCTATATATGTCTGAACTTAAAGTATGAATATATTGAGTATGGAGTATCGAGTATTGATATCTTAGATTGACTTATGATTATATTCATTAATTATAAGTACTGCTGGGCTTATCGGTACTTTCGAATCAATTCTAATCCCAGTTTGATAATATATAAAATCAAAGACTTAATTTGTGGTCCATCGCAGGTCCAAAGTCGATCTGATATTCGACCGCGATAAGGTTGATTGCGCTCTTAATTAGTGCCTGAGTGTACGCAGTAGTATAGAAGTTGGGTTGTAGTGTTAGTGGTGGCTATTACCTTCCTGCTGGTGGCAGGCGGCGCAGTCGTCCCCGCCGGGCGCGGGGCGCGGCGTCTCGTAGGCGTACAGCTCGAGCGCCGTGGCGCCGACGATCTTCGCGCTGTCCTCCAGCACGCGCCCGATGCTGGCGCCGTTCAGCTCCACGATTATCATCCTGGAAGAGAACGAGCGATGTATAGCTCAACTGGTTTGGGATCGTATAGGGTATCAGATACCCCCTTTATAAACATACAAGTATATCACTGAGTCATTCTAACTAAAATCAGACGGTGATTTACGATCCTTTTATAGGGTTAGGGGTTTCTATTTATGGTTAGCTGGAAGAGATCCGAAAAGTATAAGTTCGCCTTTGTGCATTCCGTTTACTCTACATCTTCTGTCTTTGTTTCAATCCCTGAAGTTTATATTCGTTTAGCTACAAAGATTCATTAGAGATTACGCTTTAAGTCGACTTTGAAGATCGCGACCTATTACATCAGCTCTAACTAATTAACACTAATTATCTATTAAACTCTTGATCCAGTAGAAGATAACTTACGAGTCCGGAGCGAGTCCGCACAGCTCTGAGAGCTTCTTCTTGAGGTCCAAGTACGTGCCCTCGGAGTTGACGAGCACGCCGTACTTTATTGGTACCGACCCATCCAGCAGGACAACTGAGGAGAATGGTCCCGTACATGTGAATTTTCGATTAAATAAGATGCAACATACACCTTAGCCAGCAAGTCAGTAGTTTTTGTTTAAAGTATCAATGACGCTATTTTGTCCTTTTTGTTTGTCACGAATAAATGTTTTTTGTTTGTTCCTTTTTTTCAATCCTAAGAAGATTATCGTTTGTTGGCGCCCTTTTGGCTACCTGCCTCTATCTTTTGTCCTTGTCATTTGTATGACATTGTGTAAGTGAGAGAAGCGGTTATCTATTGGATCGCATATTATTTTACGCATAAAATTGTTTGACCTAAAACGGTTTTTACAATAGAAATGGTTTTTAAATTAAATTCTGAAATGTCAGCCTAAATGCCTATGCGAAAAGATAAATTATGCGTTTCAGAGGGATCCCGAGAGAAGCCTGTACTAGGTCGTTAAAGTAAATGGAGATAGACCATAGGTTCCCAAAGTGGTCCCTCAGTGGGCGCTGAAGGTAAGCCAATCAGGGGCGGCATGGCTACAAACTATAATCTTCTTAGGACACATTCAAAATGGTATTTGAAAACACAAGATGAAGTAGACATCAGTCCGTTTCACTAGCAAAGTCACAGGTCAACGATAAAAAATAAGTCGCAAGTAGGGAAAACAAACGTGCGGACGCACCGTACACATGTAAGAGCCGACTGATTACCTGCTCCATTGTGAGTGCGGCTTTAGCGGATTCTCATTAGCTAATCACTTGCAACTACACTTTTCCAGTGCTATAATATTGATAATTCGTTTTTTTTGAAAGTTAATTTCAAGTTTTGCTGTGTTTTGCATTTAATATTTCATTTTAATTGTTTAAAAAATACATGAAATAAATTATTTGTATTATTTAACGAGTACTTACTAAGTATCGATAGTGATACGGCAACATCCCTATGGGCGCTCATGAGACCAATCACAAGGAAGTTATCGGTCAAGCGATATGCGCTGCCACGTTCTAACGTTTTATGATCCAGTGTGCCAGTTTGGTTTGCGGCAGGTATAGGTTGTTAAAGTAAATGGGGTATAGTGAGTTTCGGGAAATGGCCCCCAGGCTTCACCGAGTATGAGTAAGTTAGTCGAGTTACCGATGAGCGTGGCGCGCAGCGTGTTCTCGACGGGCAGCGGCAGGCTGAGCATGTTGAAGGCGTCGAAGCGCGTGGACTCGGCGGCGCAGGCGTCGCAGCGCACGCGCGACTTGAGCTGCCCGTAGAACAGGTCCGTCATCACCGACGCGTTGCGCGCCGAGTGCACCGCCCACGCCTCCTCTGCCACCTCCTGTGGGAATTATACAATAATGACGTAAAACAACATTTTTGTTTAAATAGTTATGCGGCTGAGCGGATGTTTTAACATATTTTAGGTTTTCACTTCGATTGAGAGGAAAAATATGTTCAAAAATGTTTGTGCCTGATTCTAAACAACAAAAACCAATCAACCGTAAACCCCCTCCCATCGGGCCTGCTGCAGGCCGCTCTAGTGGTTGCTATTATGCCGGCTGTACATACGCGTAGAGCCTCCCAGCGAGACGGGCTGAAACCGATCGCGACCGGACATAGCGAGACGATACGAGAGCGAGCGAGATGAAGAGCTAGCGGAATAAAACTACAGTAGTATGTACACACTCGCTCTTGGCCTGTATCAGGGTGTCTAAGTGTGTACAGCCGTCATAACTTTACTGGGCGGAGATTCTCCCTACATTATTTTGATATATTGCTGACCTTATTATAAGAGGCCACATATTCTACCAGGCCCTTGTAACGTAACCGTTACAGCGTTCCCTGAGTAAACGGTTTTATTGTATTTGACTATTTACAAACTTAAAATATCTTACACCAAAGAACCTAGTATTCTAAATACAAAATAAAACACCACATACAAAAGCCTTAAAATAAATGCCTAAGTTCCGTAGTTATAATCAACACAAGTTGTTTGTACTATTTTAATGCAACAGGCGTTGGACACTTAGATAATGCGATTTCATAGCCTACGTCACAGCATGATCTCGCGCGACGGTGGGGGACAAGAACTCGTCCACTTTACCGGAGCGGCGACTTGTGAAGACACCTCAAATTATTAATTCTTGTGGTCGCTTATTCTACCTCAGCTCCTAAAATATTTTAAATCTAAAATAATTAAAACTACATTAAGTATATTTAAAAGTGAATTGTGTTAACCCCGATCGGGTGAGTGTTGCAGTTTATAATTTAGGTATAAGTAACCAGTACTAATGTGAATCAGTAGATTGTTCTTTCATGCCTAATATTGCTTTTTAGATCATTTAATACGCTTGTATCATGTCGTTAATATTAAGTAATCATAGTAGTTGACTGTTTAAATTAACTAAGTCTCTTTGTTTCAATTAGCTTCAGAATTATCTACCCTCTTGTCAAAAAATTATAATCTAGATTTGGTTTTTTATTGTAACTACGTAGTTGTGAACTAAGTAATATTAAACCCCAGCTGTTTTCATTGCTTCGCATAATCTTTTTGTATTTTCCAATCTAAGGAAATTATTTAATTACATCTTTTATTGTGACAAAGCACCTTATACCGCTATAAGCTAATTTCATATGCTGCGGCAACATCATTGATCACTATCTAATGCTTTTGGTAGCCATCCTGCTAGTAGCGCTTCCATCTTCACTTTCCGCCGGATGTTGCAGTTAGTAACGCTAAGTTGGACTTTCCGCTAAATGGCTAAATCGGAAATTTCCAGGGTTCTTCTACCAGCCGACACGGTCTTAGCCGAGGCAACCCTTCCAGCTGATCTGACGGACGTTTGGATCTACCCGTGACGTCATCGGGCGCTCGCACCTACTCGCCGCGCACCGCACTACAGGGAAGTGGCTGTCCAGTAAGACGGTGCTAAGTGTTCACGGCTTTCCTCTAAAAGTGTAATTCTAGGATTCACTCCCTGAGAACCTAATTTTACTAAAGTTAACGTTTTGGCTTAATATTATAAAATTATTATTTTTCTCCTACTAAAAAGCGAAGCGTTACACCCTCACAAGAATCATAAGGGATGGCTTCAGTCTTGATTGCAGCGTAAAATTCAAATAATAGCTGTTTACTTTAAAACTACAATTTTTTTTTTTTAAATGGGATCCCTTCGAAACGCATAATTTTTTTACGCATAATCATTTCGCATAACACTTATAGGCTAACATTGCAGAATTTAATAAACATCTATTGTGTAGATTAGGTTAGGTTACGTTAGGTTAGTTTTTTTAAATAATTATAATAAAACCCTTTCTATTGTAAAAACCGTTTTAGGGTAAACGTTTTTATGCGTTATGAATTATGATACATTATGCGTAATAAACATTACGGATTTCGATATAGACCCAAAAAATGCTTTGGCAAGATTAAGAAGTTATAATTACTCAACTATCAAACCAAAAATCATCTTTAAGGATTACAGGGTTTCAAAGATTCAAGCAAAAACATGCGATAAAGCATATACGAGGGGCACACCGAAATGATCGGGAATTTCAAAAACTACAAGTACTTTATACCTAAATTATATTTCATTGTTATTCGAAGTATGCTTCCTTGCAATTAATGCACTTTTGCATTCTTTCGAACCAGTTATTAAAGGAGTAACTCGACTCTGAAGTGGACGTTTCCAAAATGGCCGATTTATACGCTTGTTCTGCCGCTTCTGGGTCTTGAAATCGTTGACCACGTAACAAATCCTTAATTTATAGGAATGTAAAAAAAATCGTTAGAGCTCAAGTCAGGACTATATGGAGGATGAGACATTAAATGTACGTTTTCCTGGTTCAAAAACTTTTTTGTTTTCGAGCGGTATGGAAGCTCACATTGTCGCGGTGTAAGAGGATGCGGCGTGTACCATTAACTCTACGGAGTTCAGCCATCGTTTCTGGCAAACAATTCGAAGTTTACCAATCGGCGGTAACCGTTCTATGTTCCTGTAAAGGAATTGTGGCCACATGTCCTTTTTGGAATCAAACGGAGCGATCATTTTCTTCAATACGCTACGGGAACGCACCACTTTCGTTGGCTTCACCTCGCTTTCGAGGACCCAAACTGCCGACGGATATTTTGTTTCAGGTTTATAAGAATAAATCCATAATTCGTCACCTGAGACGATGTTATAGACAGGGGGCCGATTTTTGACTTTCGAGCGCTCGAAAGTTTCACTCGGAAGTGAGCAAAATAACCGTTTTTTGAAATACGAGCGGTAGAATTGAAAACGAATGGTGTGGACCACTCGTCTTTAAATTTCTATCGCCCGTAATTTCAAAAATACGGTTTCACAGATTTTTCTCACTCCCGAGTTAAACTTTCGAGCGCTCGAAAGTCAAAAATCAGCTCCCAGGTTTTGACTTCCCTCCATCGAAGCGTTTCAGAGTAGACCGACACCTCTCAACACGAGCCGCCTTTTGCTCTTCAGACAAATTATGGGGTACCCAGCGGGAAATTAACTTTCTGACGCCCAACTCATTATGCAAAATATTTTGAATTGCGGTCATTCCAATCCCTATGAAAGCGTGAATCTGTTCGTATGTCACATGTCGATCATCTTGTAGATTTTTTTGCAAAGCCGTCACGTTTTCAGACGTTACTGCTGTTTTTGGTCGACCACTAGAATGTACGGTGCTGAGAGAGGCACGACGTCGTCGAAACTCCCAATGCCAGCGATAAATAGTCGTTTGGCTTGGTGCTTCCACATTATACATGGAAACAAGCTCAGAGACATTCATCTTGAGATAACCTTCGACGAAAGTTGTGAAAATTATGGCACGGAAATTTTTACGCCTGAGCTCCATTTTGCCTATCGTCTTGTCAAATTTAAACTGGCATTACAAATGAGTAATTAAGGTAATTAAATATACAAATGAGTATGAGTAAGAGTTGAATTTGAACGTTAATGTCGACTCCACAGCTCTCATTAGTCTTACCGTGCTACAAAAACTCCGAACCCTGCTCATCATCTCGTTTTGTTCAAAGCGGCCAGTCTAAATTAGTGTAGTCGACAGCGATGTCGACGCCCGACTGAAGTCTCGCGTCATTAAAACACACTCCTCCCGCACCGCACCACTACCGCAGGGACTTACTCAGTTAAGCGCTAGACCCATACATATATCTGTATCCCCCGACTGACCTGGTCGGCTCTCCCGTCCGAGTCCCTGATGGCGGGCGCGCTGGCCCGCTGCGCGCGGTTGAGGTCCTCGTGCAGCGTGTCCAGCAGCCAGGCCAGCAGCTCCTGCGCGTCGTGCTGGCCGCCGCCCGCGAGCGCGCGCGCGTGCTTCGACACGCACCAGCGCACGCGCAGCGGCGCCACGGAGCGCGCGCTGCACGACCACACCTGGGGGGGAGTCGCTTGTTAGAGAATATTATAGAATAACTTTAGTTCCGGCAACAAGGTCATTTACAAATACACCCCCGTACAACGCCGTTAAATCATTATAGACTTACCTCTTTACAGAGTTCGCCATAGCGCACCGCCAGGGCGCCCTTCGTGCCCAGAGGATTCGTCGTGTTCACTTCGTATAGATGCATGCCAGAGTTGAAGTAGCGGGTCAGAGGGCCCGTGTTCCACACCTACAGATATAAATATGTATGATAAGCAGAGCTCGGAAAGGGTGAGCTATTCTTATGTCATTAATGTCATTTGTAGATATTGTTAAGGGATTTATAAAGAAAGTCGGTCAGTGTAGGGATAAATCTGTGCACGATACCGTTTTAGGTCCAAACTAGGGCTTCTTCATTAGGCCTAGATCAGCTAGGCGATCTGCGATTTACAGACTGTTTCGGGAGCCGTCCCGATCTTCCAGGAGTCGTCTAGTCCAGGTAATAAGCTCACGCACAAGAGTAAAACACACACAACATTGGTATATTCAGGAGCAGACATATGTCCACGCGCATCGCACTACACGTCGGTCAGTACTGAATGTCAAATGCTAGGGAGAGAGGTCAAAAGGTCGCCTATGAGTGGCGGGGATCTCAGGTAAGAATTAAACAGATATTAATATGGATACACCCCGATAATAAATATTAAAAATATCAAAACTATTCATAATGATTAAACTAGCTCGAATCCAGCAAAAATTTAAGTTATGTTGTTTCTGTAAACATCCCTTTAAAGTCACGTCCATGTGGAGTGGTCTGAAGAGATTTGCTCTAAAACTGTCTTCGCACTTGAGCGGAATGCAACAGAGCTCTGCAAAATCGACCTCGAGATTCTAATTCACTTGTGTTCGTTTTGACGGCTACGTAAACCTCGTAGCAGAAAGGCAGCCTACTAAATAAACTCATTTTATTAATAATTTTACACATGGGGCGCCTACCATTAAATAACAGTGTATGTCCATGTTATGCAAACTCTCAAAACAGCTCACCCTTTCCGAGCTCTGATGATAAGGATGATAATTAGCTAGCAAATTTTTTAGGATTCCGCACCCGAAGGGACCCCAACGTGACCCTATTAATATGCCTTCGCTGTCCATCCGTCCGTGGTATGATTATACTACCAACCTTGAAGAAAAACCACCAATACAAAAAAATTGTCAAGTGTGAGTTGGGCTCTTGCTGATTCGATTCGAAATCGAATTCCATATAACAATACCTACTATGCGGCGGTACGGAACCCTTGGTGCGCGAGTCCGACGCGCACTTGACCTTTTTTTTTAATAAACGTACGCGGCTTTGCGTACTAACCGACTGCAGGGCAGCGTTCATATAGCAGGTGTTCCCCAGGTTGTGCAGGCCGGTGGCGCCGGGCAGGTTGGGCGCGACCAGCGTGTCGCGTCGCTCCATCGCGCGGTTGCCGTTGCTCATGCTGCGACAAACAGGCGACGTTAGGGCCGGAGTGAAGCGAAGCGGAGAAACTTTCACTGCCAAAACATCATAGTCTTTGGTAGCGTTGAAATAAGATCGAAATTAATTAACACTCGTGCTCAAGAGACCTTATTTCAAACACGTCCAAAGACGATGATGCTTCGGCAGTGAAAAATTCCTTGCCCTGCGCTTCGCTGTTTAGTCACGCGTTAGCAGTTAGTTTCTTGACGTCAGAACTGTTGTATTTACCCCCGTGTTGCTCAGTGTGACTCTTATTAGTACAAACTATCGGATCGCTACCACCACCTTATCTTTTAACCTACCAAGCAGCAGCGTTCGCATTGTTGTTCCATTGTGGGGATAAGACAACTGGTGAAATTACCAGCAGGCGGAACGCCATATATGTTAGTCCTCAGGGTTGGCTTGTAGTCTTTGGATATCAGTCTTGAAATTGCAAATGTCTAAGGGCCTCAGAGCCACCTGACGATCAGCTGTTCTCATTAGCCAGAAAAAATCGAACTGTCGTGCTTAGCTGAGATGCCCATTGCCCATCTCATAATGCGGCAGAAATTCAAATGTCTATGGGTCTCAAATCTCTCTTACCATCAGGTGGCTTGCTTGTTTGTCGTCTCCACACCAGAAAATTCCAACTGTAGAAGAATACAACTAGTCTACCAGCGTTGAGTTGACCAGTACCTGAGCGCGCCGATCTCCTCGGGCCACGTGAGGTCCGCGTTGCGCAGTTCGAGCAGCAGCCGCGTGCGCTCCGAGCAGCGCAGCTCCTGCAGCGTCCATTGCTCGTCGTCCAGCAGGACCGCGCTAGACCCTAACAGCCAGAGCCGGACGTCTTCGCGCGCCAGGCCTAGCGCTTGGCAGAGGAATTCTGACACCTGAAAGGAGATATACGTTTATGATACAGCTGAAAGTGGATAAATAGTTCGAGTTGCGATTTTAATTCATGCTAATAACGAAGTAGTTAACATTGAGACGTGAGCGGAGCGTGACGCTTTGGGCCAGTTCGGCGTTGCATCGTTGCACGTTGCTGTCGTCGTGGAAAATTACGATGTTTACTGCCGAAATTGCCGACATGACGTCGTATCGAGGTTCGATGCACGGCTCGCCGCGAGTTTTGTCACACAGTGTTTAATTTTAAAACCAACGAGTAACACGATTTCGTGTCGTGCATGCGTTGTGTTGTTCCATGTGTTGCTCTTACGCGAGGCTGCCATCGACTTGGGTATCTCAAGGTTAAGGGAAATTGTGCATCGTATCCAGAGGCAATATGAAGGACCGCAGTAGCCTGACCTGGCGCACGGTGGCGAGCCGCGAGAAGGCCGCGGTGTAGGCGAGCTGCCGGTCGGGAGGTGCGGGAGGCGCGGGCGCCGGCGCCAGCGGCACGCTCGAGTACATCGACACGGACCCCACCGCCGACACGGAGCTCATTCCTGGAAACAAAATACGACTTTCATTCATTTTACCACACGTTAGCTCAGTTGGTTACAAAGCCTACGAAGCTAGAGTTTTTGGGTTCAAATCCCGATAATGGCCGCAGTTGTGATGAAAGTGATAATTTGTTCCTCAGTCTCGGAGGTTTTCTATGTATTTCGGGTCCCAAAAATCAACGTCAAGTCGTAAGGAGGAGATAGGGCAATCGGTGACAGAAATGAGAAAATTAAAAAAAAAACCATGTAAAGCACTTCAAAAATTATAGACACTTAAACAAAAATCGACAAAATTTACACCCTGTGATGATCTCCCAAAGTACTGTGACTGCAAATCTTTATTTTTCTTCCATTTTTATTGTGATGTAACCCTGAATAACCTTTCTGTAAGTTACAGTCTAAAATCATACCATAACTACCTCCGTTTAAAAAAAAACATAATCAACATGTTCATGAAAAAAATATGTTGAATTGAATTGAATTAAATATTATTTTTTATCTCAACCATGTACTCAAATTTAATTAATCGCCCAACTTGAAGCGATACTACTGAAAAAAAAAATTACTACGTTATTTTGGCAAGTAACTTCAAAAGATTCCAAAAAGTTTGTGTGGATTCCAAAATGGTACGGCACTTGCTGATTGTCTAATCTTGCTAGTTCCTCTATCGAGAATACCCCGACAGTGGATAGGGCGGGCTTGCACTATTTCGTGGCCAGCGCGTTCACCTGACTTAAATCCACTTCTCTTTTTTTACTGGGGAGCGCTAAAAGAAAAAGTGTTCTTCAAACCAATAGAAAATTTAAAGGAGCTAAATTTTCTTTTAGCGCGCCCCAGTAAAAACAATCCAAAAAGCCAAAAAAATGTTGTATTTTTTTCAGTACAGTCAAGTTAGGCGATTAATTATTTTTATGTACATGGCTGGGATAAAAACTAATATTTTATTTAAAACTCAGATAGGTACCTCTATGGTTTAATTTTAAACTGTAATTTCCAGAAGGGTTATTCAGGGTTACATCACAAAAGGATGGAAAAAAAATAAGATTTGCAGTCACAGCACTTGGGAGATCATCAAAGGGTGTCAATTTTTCTCGATTTTTGTTTGAGTGGTTATAATTATCGAAGTGCTTGACTTAGATATTTTTTTCTCATTTCAGTCACCGCTTGCCTTATCTCCTCCTTTCGGCTTGACGTTGATTTTTGGGACACCCTGTATGAGCACGTTTATCGTTGTCTATAGTACGCCTAGACCTTAGTTTGAGACTAGTCCTATTTATGTGACTGTCCCCTAGTATTTCTTTATTTATTTTTATTTCATTAATATTACCATGGCCACCAAAATAATTTATTTTGATTTTTAATGTATAGAACATATCGCAGGAGACATTGATACCCACTTCTGCAGCCTGCTCTTGACCACGGTCGTTGCAACGTGATTGAAATTTTGAAGTAGTGTTTAACGTTTACTTTACGCGATTAGACCCAGTTTTGTCAGTTTTAGGGTAAGGCCGCCAAAATTATTGTAACACAATAGTGATACCGTAACGCAAACGTAACACAAAAGTAACGCTTTTTTTAATAAAGCTTGTTTCATAATAGCATTAATATACGAAAAAAACGTTTTCTTTTTTTAATATCAATAAACACAATAAACGCATTCAGTACAGGTAATTTAATGGAAATTATTTGTCACACAAAAAATAGTAACACAACAGCGAAAACTCTGTCAACTAATCTAAAGATGAATAAAAATACTTTTAAAGTATTTAAATACCGTAAAATTCTAACAGAGACTGGGGTCTTTCAAAAGTAGTTTTTTTTGTTGTAAATGTTAAGAATTTAAAAAGTTACATAGGTTACAAGTACTTGTAAAAAAAGACACGGGATTATCGACCAAAATTAGGGGGTTTGATGAACATAATTATGTATATACATTTTAATAAAAAAAAAAACAATTTTATTCAGTTTGTGACATGGGGAACCAACCTCATTAATTGCTTTATCCTCGTGAAGCCCAGTGTGCCAAAAGACGTACATAATCAGTGCAATATAATTTAAACTATATTGTAACGAAGATAAAGCTCATTTATGTTTGTTTCAAATTTGAAAATGACATTTAAGTGCAGAGGCAAATTAACTTTATTTATAGATTAGTAGATTCAATTTCCCAAACACAATTATCTCCTTTTTTTCAGTATGGTGTGCCTCACGAGGTTTTAATTATTTTTGATGCAATCGTACTGAAAATGTCGGGACAGAAAGTGATAAGTTTTGCGGCCTTACCGTTTAACGTTTAACAGAGTTCGCTGAGCGAATGAGCAGTGTTGCATTTTACTTACTTTGTGGGACAGCGACATGACGGAATATCTTCAGGTTAAGCGGGTACAGCTCCAATTCCACATCCGAGTTAGGGGGACGAATTACCTGGAAAAAATAAATATAAATACAAGAATACTCTATACTTTATTTTGTTTTAGGTCATAGTGCCATACATTATTAAATATTGAAAGTCGATTTTGAACCACTTACGGCTACGTAAAGGGTTTTTAAATTTTAAATCTAAGAGCAGATCTTATGAAGTCTGGATCTTCTCCGTACTTAACATAGACCCACAGAGTTTGGATTCATTAGGCATTTGTCCCACCGCCGGTGAGGAGGCGATTAGCTATCATCCATTTTCTTGCAAGAAACGACCAAAAGATATAGATCCCGTGTCAATAAAATAGACACATATAATAA
This sequence comes from Acleris literana, assembly GCA_946894065.1. Lineage (NCBI taxonomy): Eukaryota > Metazoa > Arthropoda > Insecta > Lepidoptera > Tortricidae > Acleris > Acleris literana. The sequence goes on from OX335687.1 coordinate 4,991,026, forward strand.
GTTGATCGCTGGGAGTTCACACTGCCGGCGACAAATCTCTCTCTCCAACAAAAGATTTAGATTCGGTGTGAATAAAAGAGACACATGGTTTTAATAGGTGATCGCTGGCTCTACTCGCTTCTCGTTCATCGGCGGCGTTAAGACCGCCTAAGGTTGGTCTCGTTAAGTAGATGACTGTCCAAAATATAAAGCACAATCAACAACAAAAGCTTGTCCCATTTTTGTCGACAGAATCCATACTGCTCTCGTTGTAGTGACCGACCTGCCTCGGCAGCGGCTCGGCGCCGCCGTACCAGAGCGCCAGCGCGCGCCAGAGCGCATCGGGCACCAGCTCGAAGTCCCGGTGCTGCACCAGCGTCACGTCGCGCCGCAGGTGCCCGCCTTCACCCGTCAGGGTGCGGACCTGTCACACCATACGATTTGTATAGATGAACAAAAAAATATTAGTAGGTTTTTTATGTGAATAAGGAGGCAGACGGGCAAGCTAGCCATCCGCAACACCAGAGGAATCGCAGGTGAGCATTTCTAAAAAAGTTTGTACATTTCATTTAAGACTTCGATTTGCAAAAAAAATTGCAGGTTGGTAGGGTGAATGAAGCTGAGCCTAAATAACATAGTCTCTCAAAATGTCCTCATACATTTGTATGAAACTTTCCTTTTTTGTTACTAACTTTCTTTGGTTCATGGTAACAAAAAAGGAAAGTTTCATACAAATGTATGAGGACATTTTGGGAGACTATATTATTTAGGCTCAGCTTCATTCACCCTACCAACATGCAATTTTTTTTTGCAAATCGATGTCGTAAATGAAATGTACAAACTTTTTTAGAAATGCTCAGGTGCGCTGCAGGTTACTGAAGATATCTACAATTTTGTACATTAAACGTTTTTTTTACTGTAATAAATTTTTCCTATTTCGTTAACACATTAATTTAAAAAAAAAAAAAACTTATCGCTCCATATTACATTTCTGATTAATAGGAAAGTATACGTTTAATGGAAGTTTAATTACTTACCAATAATGATGTCAAATTACTAAAAATTTGGTAACATAACAGGAAAATTAAGTAATGGAATTAAGCAATCTTAACTAATGTACTTTTTTTTAAATGCTCAAATAATAGCTAAAAATACAACATCTCCCGCAAAACTTTATTGGTCGTAAGTCAACTACGTATGTGTGAATTCCTATATTAGTCTGGGAACACATTTTCAATCTTGAGATCGCAAATGTCCAAAAACCTTAAAACCCTATTTGACCATCCTGACAATTATTGGTGACAGGTATATGCATTGCAAAGTTAACATCACTGGGCTTGATATAAAAGCAAAGCATGATATGTCGCTAGTCACCTGTAGGCTGTAATGGTAAAAAATGAGGGCTGGTGACATTCAGGCTATAAAAAACACAAACACGAGTATTACGTGGGCCTAAATAAACGTGATTAATCTCATTTGTATAATTGACATATGCGATTGTTTCGGTAACCTTCGGGGATGGAAGATGACCGATTGAAAGATGTCCGGTTTTTACTTTTGATTTATTCTGTTTACTGATTTACTGTACTCACTTGACATTGGCGAAATCACTACGAAACACCGCCGTGCATCGCCATTAATAAAAAAAAGAAGAAAAAGACATAGGCGACCGACGTGACCAAAGGCATGTTAACATATTCTCTACATTTTCCTTGATTTTGCAGTCATTTATCTCTTGATCCTAAAGTAACACAACAATTAGTAACACAAGCCTACCTTGAGCTGTTCGGGCTGCAGCAGACGCCTGTTGTCGATGGGCCCGGGCGCGTGCGGCCGCTGCGTGGCCGCGCTGCTCACGCCGCTGCTACTCCCGGCCGAGCCGAGGGACGCGGTCTCCGCGCGCCACAGGAGGGAGCCCATGGATTCTGGAAATTATCAGTTGCTTTAGAAACGTGGCGCTTGTCGTCACACCCAACGTAATAATATAAAACAAAATACTGCGTTGATATTCAACAGTTTAACCCTTAACCAGGCTGACAGATCACACGCCACGGTAGAATTTCAGCCTTAGGTACAGTCAACATCATAAATAAGTGATCATTTATGTACCTTGTCACTTTAACGTCGTGTTTGAAATGTCATACAAAATTATGAAACGATTGAAAGCGACAAGGTACATAAATGATCACTTATTTATGCTGTTGACTGTACTAACATACAAGTGGGTACTATTGAGTAGATTTTATGTGGGAAACGTGGCACGCTTAGACGGGTTAAGGGTTAATTTAGAACTACGGTTTTCCCGCGACTATGTCCGCGTTGATATCGTTTATGGGTGGAATCAACTGTTTCACCCACACGACTTTTGTCTCCTGCGTTACGGTGCGATCTACTTCAACATGAATTTATACTTAAACTGAGCGTACAATTTTTCAAATATTGTTACGATTTTAAAACAGTTTATAAAATGAATTCCACGGTAAAAATTTTTTTTTACAAAGAATACGTTTTCTAACAAAATATGATCGCTTGTCTCCTGTGTTACCGGACAAATTAGTGTGGATCAAAAAGTTGATTTACCCTTTATCGCTGTTTTCTAGGGAACTGACAATTTTCCCGGCATAAAGTGGCCGTCTATGTTATCATGAAGATATCAAAACTATCTCTGTACCAAATTTCACGTCAATCGATAGAGGCGTTGGACCGTAAGGGCGGAACAAAAAACAAACACACTTTTACATTTATAATATTAATAATAATAAGAATAATCATAGCTCGCTGTTCCGGATCGCCGCTAATAGCGGTAATAAAGGAGTCACCCGTGCTAGTTGTCGTGAAGGACTCGTCGCACACGATGGCCTCGTCGGGCGCGCGCGGCGCGGCGCGGCAGCACGCGGCGTCGCCGGCGGTGTGCGCGGCCCACGCCGCCCACCACTCGCTGGCGATCAGGTACCAGAACTGGCCGACGCTGTAGCCGCGCTGCACCTCGCGCCGCAGCCAGCCGAGGACTGTGGCCAACAACACCAATTATTACATGTAGTGCACATACTATAGGTAGACTGGATAGATCATTTTCTCAAAATCATTTTGTTCCTAAAGAGTAGTTTTCCCCATTCATGAATTTTAACATTTAAGGGCGCTGCATACGTAACGTGATTTTACACGGACGGGACGGGGACGGGACGAGACGACAATATAGTTTCATAGAAAATGTATCTGAACGTACATACGCAACGATTACACGGACGGGACGGGAAAACCAAAAATGTATGCAACCACGTCCCGTCCCGTCCCGTCCACGTCCTGATCACGTTACGTATGCAGCGCCCTTTCTCCTTCTCCTTTTTCCATTTGCATTTTCCCCATTTATAATGTTACCCACACGCATTAATAGTACATTATTGCCTAGGCATGGAAGTAGGCAATTGCGGGCCGAGTATTGGATTAAACGGACTTGAGCTTGCGAGTCCGTTTAAAAATACGAAGCCCGCAATTGCTGTTCCTGCCGAGACAAATATAGTGCTTTTCTCAAAAATCGCATGAAAAATTTGTGTTGGAGTCAAATCTTCATCGCTTGAACTCACTTTTTGGATTGCATACAAACAGAAACTTCATGTGAAAAAACCATCACTCCTTACCGCCTTTTTGTTTATGACAAGGAGAACGCAATTTTTGTTTTAAAAAAAGACAAGCTATTCCAGGCACAGATAAAAAAGTTATGTTTCGAGTAAAATTTGGATGTATAAGACTTGTGCCCTCATTTTATTATGGCCCTTTTCACTTTTTAAAAAGTTACAAGCTAGATGGTAATGGAATTTGTTTTTTTTTTTAAATTGAGAACTGTCAGTAAACTATGTACTTCGCGTCTTAATAGGAATGTCAACATTTCCGGACATTTTTGAGAAATAACATTTTTCCTACGCGCGTGTTAGTCACAAGCATTATGTTATGACACTGTGGGTCAATTTTGTTTTGAAACTAACCTAACACTACACTACAACCAAAAATCGTCTCTCTCAAGATTTACAAAGTTTTTGGCCATCAAAAAAAATGCCTAATATTTAATTCTTAACTCTTCTCAATAGCAAATACATAAACATTTATACATATTACTTACTAACGAACCGCACTCGCTTCGCTCTGGTTTAAACAAAAAAACTAACCAATATCAGTCAGGGTAAATGTAGTTTTCTATTAGTGAAATTTTAAATGTATTTTCAGAGATTACCTGTTAAACACAAACCTTACATCTTTATAATATTAGCTATCCAGAGAGGTAATGCAGCCAGTGTCATAGGGACCATGCCGCGAGCAGTGAGCGGACCTGCTAGAGGGGGTGTTCTTTTTATAGTGGTGTTTATTATTTATATCTTTAATATTTGAGTAGCTTAGTTTAATTTTAATTCAAATACCTTAAGTTTTAATTTTTAATAGTAAGTATAGTAAACATTTCAGCACCTCATTCAAGACTAGCTAACTACGTTTTATTTTACGATACAAAATTATTCATCTATTATGAACATGCCACATACGTCATCTATTGCGATGAGGACAAATTATTCATGAACCGGCCTGAAAGACGTCATTCACACTACTATATTCATGGAGACTGTATAAACGTATTCGTGTAAAACATTGTTTACAAAGCTACGCATTACTAAAAAGCATTTGTCACAAACATAACCTATCTAAGATATCGTGCTGTTTTATTTTTCTTTAGAAAAAGGTGGCCATTACGATATTTTCCGTACCGTAATGTTAGATAATTTTAGCTTTCAGACACCAAGTTCTATCTATACATATAAAACTCTTGACTGATTGACAGACAACACACAACCTACACCGCTGGACCTAGGAACTTGATATCTGGAAGGAATATTGATTGGGTATCGTGGCTTAGTGGTGCACAAAAAGTGATTTTTGAAAAATCGACCCCCCATCAAGTAGAAATAGGTATAGGTAGGGGAGTAGCGGGAAACGAATTCTATGTGTACAAAATCGCGAGTGTCTCTAGCACGACATCTTCTTTGAAATAAGAAGCAGGCAGAAAATAAAAGCAGAAGCAACAAGCAGTCCTAATGTTTTACTGTTGTCGTTGCCTTTATGAAAAACCGTTAAAAAAAAACCTTCAAATCTAAGATAACGTCATTGTAAACTAAAATTAAACGTAGGTATAGACATTTTTTTATATGTATGTCTTACTTTGCATTCCTCAGCAACTGGCCGGAAGAGGCACCTAATAGGGACTCATGGAGAGCAAGGGGAGAGGCCTTTGCCCAGCAGTGGGACACTCATATAGGCTAGGAAAAAAAAAAGTCTTACTTTGGACCATTGGTAATGAAGTCTAACAAAAAGCAAGTTTTAAAACTCGATTACCTCTGCAGCAACAGGATTTAGGAGGTTCTAACATAGTCTATAATACTCCTTAGAAAAATAGAAATCTAACAATACCCCACACATTAAAATCCGTCGAGGCATTTAGCCTCCAGGAGTTCATAAAGTCATCATACACACATACATTAAATACATCCGGAAAACATTACCCTACTTATTTACTAGTAAAAGTATCGGTAGACATAAAAAAAAACGCTACAGACGTAATAGTTGCAATTACACCGGAGATTACTAGACATAAACAGGGAGTTAAGTTAATGACCTGTCATTACATGATGATGGATGACTGCTTTAAGTATACGTGAACAGTACAGTACCTACAATCACAACACGGGATTGTTGAACCACTTGCTTGCTTCGTATTTTGGCCGTGTAATGCATTCGGGTCTATTCAGTTTCATCCGTATATCCAGGATGCATTACTCGGCTAAATTATGAAGAGGAGCAAGTGTACGTAAACTCGTAATATTTGTCCGGTTTCCTACGCCATTAAAATCCCCATAAAAAATGATCTCACACGTCCAAGTGTGCTTCCAGTTTAGGGACACGGACTTATCAACGTAAATCCTGATGTGGAAACACGGACTTGTGATACCTTACATCGTGACCCAATATTGAATATGCATGGATTTTTTCAATCGTATTTCTTAACAAAATATGAAAATACCGCAAACGAGATTACCAAAAGGGAAATTTAAATTAAAATTTGCCAAGAACTACGGATGATACAAGCATTTTAAACTGCTAATTAGACAGAGAGATCCGATATACACTTTGACTGTAACTTCGGCCATATATACTCCATGTTAAACTGTGTTTTGCTAGAAAGCTTGGTTATTTTTATAGCTATTCAAAATTGTTTTTTCTCAACTGTTCGTTACATGAATCAGCTTTAATTGAAGCTGTGAAAAAAGTCATAAAAATTGCCTATTGTGGGGTCATTCGAAACTGTGAATCCATTGTGGAAGCACGGACTCTTGAAAAGCAGGTGCAAGACCCATCATTGGGAGCACTCGGACAGGAAACGTGTTAAATGTAGTGTTGTTACCTCGGCTGCGTTTTATTCAAATATGCGAGCTAATTTTGGTCGTGTTTATCTTTGTCTTTCACGCATCATTTATAACTAAATCGAGAGAAAGAGTTAACGTAATTTCGGTCCCTCGCTTTTCAATTTGAACGTTTGACAATGCCATGAAGGTGCAGAATTTAGTTTCGGTATCTCCGATTCCTACTGCAGCTATAGGACGGTATTGATAACATATGTCACAACGTACAGCAAACAGTATAATCAGATAATACTGTATTGCAACATAACTTGTGACCGAGTGTTCTTATTGTACACATCACTATCAAACAGTAATGTGTTCATACCAGAACATTGAAGAACTATAGCGAGTATATACAACATACGTATGGTCGAAGTAACTGTACATTTTAGTTCCTTGTAGCAGCAAGTGATACTTAATTTAAATCACTCTAATTTTAATCCTTTACTGCGATAAGATACTAAAATGTCCAGATACTTCTGGGTTCCACTGTACCTTACCTTTGAAAATAATTGATTTTAGTTTACAGCCATTCCATTCGAATTGGTTAGTATGAGGAAGCGCTGGCCTAGTTGGTTTTGACCCTGCTGCCTACGAAGCTAGCGGTCCTGGGTTCAAATCCCGGTAAGGGCAGATGTTTGTGTGATAAGCGCGAATACTTGTTCCAGAGTCATGGATGTCTATATATTTAATTATATTTCTCTATATAAGTATTTATATCGTTTTCTAGTACCCATAGTACAAGCCTAGAGCTTAGTTTGGCACTAGGTCAATTGGTGTGACATTGTCCCCTGGTATTATTTATTTATTTATAGGACATCCTTTATTTAAACTCATGACCGAATCGGGTATGTGTAAAGTTGCCAAAAAATATATCAAAATGCGATTCTTCTCGTAATGTTACAGCACCTTGTATGTTATGTTCAAATATATAATATATTTACTAGCGTGGGATAACAATTGCGAAACGCCGTAATTGTGAAGTGCTAAAAAACATTATGTAAGCGTCTAGAATAACAATTTTAGTCTGTAGCACAAAAATTTGGCATTTGTTTATCCAGTGAAGGACGTTTGTTGATCATGTGACGTGTAAACAGGCGTCTTACCATTGACCCCTAACACCTAAATTATTAAACAAAATAACAACTGAGTTCCTAGCCAAGATACAAACGCTACTAACGTTTTTATTTTCTAACCCTCAAAATGTATGGGATGACATTCTCGTGCGTAGCGATAAACCACGTGGTCAATGGTGATCCCATACATTTTCAGTGATAGAAAATAAAAATTGTAATTCTCAAACATTAGGACGTATTCTTAATCCTCCAGAGCAAGTGTTCCAGGGTCTATCAGCGACTCACCTATATCTCGCTCCTGGTGCTTGCAGTGCGGCCGGAGCCCCAGCACGATGTGGCACACTTCGAACAGGAGCTGCAGGAACGGCGCCACAAGGCTGTCGGCGCTCTCTACGCTCCAGATAAGGAAATCTTCTTGCGTCAGAGCCGTGTCTGCCGCGATTGGGTCCAGGATTTCTTTCTCTGCTATTATCTAAGACCACAAAGATAGTTTAAGTCTTACATGAGACAGAAAAACAAAACAAAAACGCTATCATCCTAAACCATACATCAAGTTGGATTCGCACGGCCAAAGCATGTGTTTGTCGGGAAACCAACATCATCCGTCTCTACACATCTCCCATCACAGTATTCTTTGATATAATTAATGGCTAGAGTGAGAACGTTAATGGTCAACATCAGAATAGATACGGGAGATCAAATGCTGTACTGTCTAAACCTGCAAAGTTCCACGCAGTAAAAGGGACAGTGCTATATCAGTTACATATCTCGGTCTCGTTCACTCCAGAAACTGGCAGGAACGGCCTTCGATAAACAGGCCAAAACGAAAACGGCACCTTAAAGAGGCTGCATCTGCAGATATTGGGTAGACCTAACAGGATCGCCTCTTTAATATCTTACCTCCTTTTTACCATCGACGTCATCACCAGGTCCTAACTGGAACACCGGTTTCTTCCCATTCTTAGGCAAATTCATCACCAGCTTATCCCTCAGATTCATGAGGACCATATCAGGGTCAAAACCCTTCTCGCCCTCTGAGTCGTCCGAGGGTGTGGATGCCCTGGAGTTCAGGTTTTTAATGTTCTCGTTAGCGACGGTGCAAAGGATGTTGACCATATCTTGCAGTTCCTTTTTGTTGAGCACGCCATCTCTGTCTAGGTCGAAGATCTTAAAGCAGACTGAAAGAGAGAGGTGATGGTATAGATCACTGAGAACTGAGGTCGTATATATTTTAGATAGACACTGGAAAGCGTTATAATCTGTAGAGGAATGTGAGTAGGTTTAACAGGATGGGCTGTGAGCCTCTGATCTTTTATAATCATTATCGTCTTGTACATTGTTTTTAATCCAACACGTCCCGCCCACTACTACATTAGAACGATGCCACGCGGACGCTGCCGGTGCGTTGCGTCGTCGCAACGTTGTGATTTCAACATAGAGCGACGCAAGTGTTTCAACCTAATATATTGGACCATCTAGCTCCTATTTGACGAACCTAACAGCGACCGGTGCCCAGTAACAATTCGGTGTGCATTGCGTAGCTAAGATGAAACCTAGTGAGCGAGAAACTTTACGGTTTTGCAATGTACTGTGTATTGTTACGTGTCGCCTGCCAGTGACAGGTTCGTTAAATAGGAGTGACGTCTATATGGCTTGTGACAGTTGGTTAACATTTTGAACTAATATTCAACGGTTGAACGCGTTCAACGCCAGTGACACACCTGGCGTGTAAAAAATACGTTAAATTCTCGGTTTGTGGCAGCCAATGCGTAAGGTTCAACGCAAGATTTCCTTAAAGTGGGCCATCTGTCTAAATAATATCTACAGCGCTACCGATACGAAGTAAACTACATCGATAACGTTATCGATGCAAATTCGTCTATTATCGATAGATAACGCTTGCATGTCAATTGATTGATAACTGGTATCTTAATTATGTATAGAATATACCAGATTATTTCAACAGTATAGAGTATTTCATAGGAGGTATACATTCAAGAGGATTAAGTATTGACCATATTTAGATTGATTGTCATGATAAATATCATACGTATTATACGGGTATTTTAAAAGGCTTGTCATAATTAGCAAATACCTGTAGTTAACCATACAAACGATGACGTCTGAAAAGTTCCATTGTACGTCGAGAAGTATTCTTATAATTGTATGACTAATTTCTGAGGGTTTTCACTTGTCGGTTGTCGGATCCCATAAAATGTCGGATGTTCTGATGGCAATACAGTGTATGAGGCTGTTCACATCTATCGGTCCGACGGATTCATATAAAATGTAACACCCGGCATTTTGTCGGATCCGACACCCGACAAGTGGGAACCCGCTCTTTGTCGTTGTGCAACGAAAAGAATTCTTAAAATAGTATGGCTAATTTGTCGCACAACGAAAATATTTCATAAAAATAATAATTTAGTCAGTCATCACATCATTATCATGCCCAATTTTTTATTTAAACTAAAACCGGCCGAGTCATTACTCCATTGAAAACCTACCTACTCGCGAGTCGTGTTTCTTTTTTACAGTAATTTGTGTGATATATTTACGGGGTACGTATCAGAACGCTTAAATTTAAAAAGCATAATGTATCATAATACCTAAAAGTTCATAATACCTAAAAGTTGTTTTTTCTGAAACCGTAAACTTTTCAGGATTGTTAGAAAACAAACCTAACCTAACCTAATGAGTTGTACACAATTCCGTTTTCAAAATTCCTGAAAAGTTTATGGTTTCAGAAAAAACAACTTTTAGGTATTATGAACTTTTAGGGATTATGATACATTAGGCTTTTTAATTTTAGACATTGCAATACGTACCCATATTTACGATGTCGGTAGTAGGTATATAGAATCCAAAACGGTTTTCTTCATGCCAGAGGAGGAAAAAGAAACAAGTAAACTTTATAGAATAGCAGATACGTACTATTTTTGTATGGCAATTGAGCAAACAGGCCACCTGGGCCTCTATTCTATAGGGTAATACCGCCATTACTGTCAAGTAAATAAGAGCAATCGTAACGTTGACAATACGGTTTTAACGTGTTGAATAAAAGCCCTGATGGTACTCGTAAGTAGGATCTGGGACATCAGAATAATTCAAAGCGTAGCGAGAAACGGATTCAAACGGTATCACAAGACGAACATAATTTGGCTTCAAATTGATTCCTACTGTTTTTTACTCCAACTATGAGGAAAATGCAATTAAAATGCCATATAAATAATAAAACAGCTAACCTAGAGTAGTCATTAGGTCAAAACTTTATAAATAACTGCAAATTTATTGACGATGCACTCACGAGCCTTTCGTACCGTTGTTTTATCTCACTAAAGCGGGTTTGCCATACTTGTGTGTGTAGACGCACGTGCACGTTGACTCTGAGTGCGTAGCTGTCGTCGCTAAGCGTTGCCGTAGTGTGCGTGTCTATATACGTTACTACTACAAGTAAGGCCCACCACCTTTCGTGAGATAGAACAACAGTCACCACAGCCATATGTAAGCCCTTATTTGGTTATGAATAAGGTTTATGTTCTTTTCCATTATATAAATTGACGATGCGGTTAGCCTAGTCGGTAGTGAACCTGCTTACAAAGCTGGCGGTCTCGAGTTTGATTTCCGGCATACGCAGATATTTGTCTGATAAGCGCGAATATTTGAGGATAAATCTTGGACGTTTTTTATGTATAAAGTATTTAAGTAATTATCACACACACATTAAATTTTAAGTTGAATTAGAAGCAGATTATTTGGAATTACACAAAAATTTCTCTCAAATTCCTGTTAAGATAACCATCATAAGCGAGGCGACGCTTTAATCGCATAGCTAACAATATATTAAAAAAAAAATTTGCTACAACAAACAAACAATCAAATCTTTCCTCTTTATAGACGAAGTCGTTTGGAGATCTAGACATATTGAAAACAGGGTGGATCCCCTTTAATCGCCGACGCTCATCTCATAGAATGTTTTACTTCGCCGAATTTTCATTTCATCGAAAGCTTATTTCCGCTGAAACCTTATTGTTTTTAGGTTATCGTATGCATGGGCTACGTAGGTTAGTTCGACCTATGACCACCAAAAAATTATAACTCCTGCACATGTAAATCAGCTCTCCTAACCCAATAAGCAGTATCTTAAATTCAATCACCTAAGCAGAATCAATTCTATGTTGTTAATAATAAGGTTGATATTACTACAGGCGGTTTATGTTGGTTACTGCGTATTGGCTTAGGACGGCATTCCTATCGAGGAAATGAAAATTCGGCGAAGTAAAACATTCTGAGAAATGAGTATCAACGATTAAAGGGTAAACCGAAACCGGGTATTTTAAAATTAAGTCGAAACTTAATATCAACACCGGAATCACCCTTAAACAATCTAAATCCATCAAACGGTCCCAATGGGACTTCCTTCGTTTGTCATTACGTCAAGTCTACGCGAGACAATAGACCGGCCTTGACCGCTGGGCCAGACGTAACAAGTCAAGCCTTTAAAGTCTTTAACACGGTTCCCTGTCTTATAAACCTTGATTTGCATTTAAATACGCGTGAGTAGGTAGTGAAGTTTGTGTTTGTTTACTTCTTTAAGCTACAATTGTTGGACAGATTTGGATAAAATTTGGAATGGAGATAGCTTATCCTAGTGAGGCCCAGTCTGCAATAGGATGTTCAGTCACAACACGGGAATGTTGAGCCACTTTCCACTGTACGTATTTTGGCCCTGTAATACACATCAGGTTTAGTCGGTTTTACCCGTATATCCAGACAAGGAAAGTCGCAGGAAAGTATTCCGTCTTTGTCATCATGTTTGACAGACGAGAAGTGCCATTTAGGTTCCATGAAATTTAATTGTTGGCTAACACTAAGACCAAGCCTGCCAACCTAACAATGGAGTGATAACACCCAAAGCCAATCACTTACAGGTCTATAAACAGTAACCTAGCGACAATTGTTATAACGTAAAGATAGCAGCGGAAAAATCATGATTGGTCATATGACGTCGGGAAACCTCGGAACTTTTCGGAACACGACTTTATCCGAACGTTGTTTACGAGTCTAATAATTTAATAAACTACCGATGTTCTGTCAGATTGATTTTGACAGCTGATTTGATGGAAATACCGAATGACAAAGACAAAATACTCTTTCTGTTACACGAATATAGACATGTCATGCATATCGTGCGGAAAGTTGGACTTTTTCGAACTAGTGCTTTTTATTTTTTATATTGCGCACTAGTGCGGAATGTTGGATATTTCGCACTAGTGCGTTTTACTTTTCCCTTTTTTTTTAGTATGCTTTGTTCTAATCCATTCATCCAAACAAAGAGATGGCAAGTTTAAATAAAGTACCAGGAGCGCAGCGGTAATTAGGGGGTTCGTAGCGCAACTTAGATCGCAGGCGATGGCAGCACGGTGGGGTCGCGCGGTGCGGCGGGCGCACGTGACTCACGAACGTCACAGCAATGCACAGCACTGTAGAGTACTTTTAATGTTTATGCACTCCTAGTATTTGAAGTTATAATTTTTGTTTTAATTATGTTATTAAAATTTAAGTAATTTCGGACAGAGTGTGTGCACACGTTAAGATCACTTAAGAGGTCCGGGGAGAAGAAGACAGAATACACAGATACCCACATACACAGATAAGTACACATTTTTTAGCTAATGTATTAAAAAACCTCGTTTGGTACACGTGCGGAACTGTCCTTTTCACTCGTCACCCTTGCAGCTCGGGCCAAAGCACCTCAGGACTCGTGCAAATTGACATACTTTCCGCACTTGCATCGAAATGTACTATTATAGTATTTTCAATCAATGACGTAAATAATTGTATAATTACAGATATATTGGGCTTCTAGGGTAATATTACAAGTGCGTTTAGTTCATTTTGCCACATTGTGGCCCTTGCCTGCCAAAAGGTTGCCGACCGCTGCCCTAAAGGATGATTCCTAATTTACAAGCTTTTATTTAACTTGCAATGTTTGTATGTATTGATTTATGAAATTTTTGACAGAAACTTATTTCCATTTAAGCCATGGCCTAACGTCCTATAAAGTTCCATACTGCCCTTAGTAAAAAGGGCGCATGTCTCATAGAACCTTGTATGTATATAAGACCTTATTTCTTAAGACATGGGGTTAAATTTGCTATGACTATCAAATTGCGCATGCGTCCTTTTTATTTAGAAGGACAGCATACACAATACACAGTTACATAGAACACAAGGAAAATGGTTAAAACATAATTCGTCCGTGTGAAAATCGTGCAAATTTAAAACAAAGTCTTTGTGCAAAACGTTAGACCTTGTGGTCATGAAACTCGTGAATCATCCCGAACATCCGATCCCGAAGATTTACGAAGATTGCCGAGCATATTATTCAATTAGAAACACATTTTCGCACGGAATCGCATTAATCAGGTTTATTAAGATAGTGACGTCACATAGACATTTTCTGCCGACCGAGGCAAAAAGACAATATGCGCAGGGACAACTGGACTTCATACTCTAATACGGCCTTTTTCTTTTGGGCGATAGTATAAAAAAATACCATTGCTAATGTCTGTCTAATTTTTAAGATGGGAAAGGTTGCTGGCAAGAGGCAAGTTGGACGCAGGAACAAGTCAGCTCCGCAACATACGAGATTGGGCAGGGATTGCAAAAATCATGCATATATTTTTTTTATCGATATTTCTTAGTAGCAATATTGATAATTCCCATCCGCATTTTTTCCGGAATTATTTTTTTCTAGTCTCATTTTTTTCTTTTCTAAAAAACAATTAAATAGTTCCGACGGAGCTCAGTCGCCGCAGAGCTTTTATTTCTGAGTGCTTTTGCCAATCCGGCCTACCTACCTATTTCGACCTAGTTATAAGTTGGAAAATTAGCGACATGATAAATCCAGATCGGAAAATGCGCGACTGAAAAAAATATGAATAGAAACTTTGCGTCAGGGAAGAAAATATTATAGTGAAGCCATTGCAACTACATCCGAACTCTTCATTGCAAAAGACAGAGCCAGATTCCAGGAATGATAGCAAATAGCCTACCGTCACTAGTTAGAGAGGCACTTGAAGAAGAAGAAAAATATAATCCCTGGCAGTATCTTTTAAGTGTAAGGCGTCTATTTGACGTAGTCTTAGTTAAATAAAACACATCACTTATAATATTTTAAAAATTAACAACAAAAAACCACCTTGCTAGGTGGCGAGTATGACGCGGTTTTATTCTGTCGATCTTATCAAAAAGGCATAGAAGACTCGACTCAGACTTTGAGATTTAGTCGCAAAGCCATTTGAAGAATCATATGTGGCATTATCTATGAAAAGGGACCTTATTGTCTATGGCGCTTACGCCGCACTGCGTCACGCAACGTTGTATTTATATCGGAGCATCCTTAATAATGGCGGAAGCGCCATCGACAATAAGGTCCCTTTTCATAGATAACGTCTCATATGACTTCCCAATTATTGCAAAAGTTGCAAGTAAGGATGACCACTCGCTATCGGTTGTCGCTGATGTTAGTGTCATCATCCCTTTTTTGTTTTTGTTTTTAGATATTTAAGTTAGTTTTTAAGGTGGGGTCCCTGTGAAAACCAGCGCTGCGGCTTGCTGCGGCACAAAGCTTTTCAACGCCATGTTAATGTTTTTTGTTTTAGTCATCTGTTTTATTTTCAAATGTGTGTATGCGTTGAATAAATTATTTCTATTTCTATTTCTATTTCTATTTCAATTATTAAAATCCGTCTAATAGGTCAGGAGCTAACAGACGTCAACAGACAATATCTTTAATATTTACCTAACTCACCTGATATTACACTACAGAAAAACGTCTAAAAATAGTTCCGCAAACAACTTATCTCTTTCATATCTGCTAATTGTCGACTGATGCTGTAAGACTGAGACAACATGGGTACAGGATGTCTCTTTACAAAAGACAAAAAAACTTTTCAGAGCAGAATTCTCATAGCAAAAAAATTCATAGGGATAGAAAATAATGTTGTATTTTATCGATTATCGATAAGTAATTCTTGTTCACGTAGCGCAACGTCTTTAACAAAATATACCTTCTATCGGTACATAATACTTTTAAAAAATATAACACAATATTTACAAATTAAATCTTTGAGCTTCACGAACTGTTGAAAACACGTAAAAAATGCGAATGAAGAATGACATTTAGATTTTAAGTAATAAAGCAAAAACTAAAAATAACAACGACATTAAACAATATCGATGTGTAACTGGTAAAGTGGATAAAACAAAAAGTGTATCCCAATGGCATTTAATTTTTTGCAATCAGAATTCCGCTCCCCGATTATGATGTTATAAAGTTTTTATTTGAGAGAACATGCTGCATACCTATCTTGATAAGAGGAAAAATCAAATGGCCGTCTGCGGTTTTAAACATACATAAAACTAGCCTTTTCGCAAGTTAATATTATAGCGTCTTTTATGGAATTAGTCATTCAATCGCAAACAGTACACACCGCTGACACAAGTTCTATTTTCATATACCTACACTAGGTAGACTACCTGCCCATATATTCTGCTCTTCTAAATAAAAAGGACGCATGTGCAATTTGATAGTCAAAGGAAATTTAACCCCCTTAACCCCCCAAGAAATAAAGTCATCACTGCGGATGTATACCGCAGTTCTATTAGACATGCGCCCTTTTTTCTAAGGATGGTATTATGGTTGCCTTTACCGTGGTAAATAAAGCATCTCGCACTTATATACTGATCGGAAAGTGACAGATGTTTTATCCACGTCTATTTACATCGATAAACAAGGCCCGCTGAGGGATTACCAGAAGAAAGTCCCGGGTAACTTAAGCTAGCTTCCCAGAATCTAATATCTTTGTCTAATGCTTGTTACATACGGAGGCAGAACAGAGGACAGCAGAGTATCTAATGCTACTGTGTGAACGCTCGCTAGCGAGTCGAATACTCTGTCCCTCGCAGACCTCGCAGTGTTCTTATAGAGTGTGAGGGACAGAGCATTGGACTCGCTAGGAAGTACGGTAATTGTAACTCATGGTAAGGGTACAGTACTGTTTTGTGCGTTCACACAGTAGCAGTACTCTGCTGTCCACTCGTGCTGGTTTCACATGGAGGCAGAACAGTGCGCACTGCTAGATCAAAACAGTATTAACTCAAAAATACAACTGTATTTAAAAATCAACTCGAATACAACTTCTATAAACTTGAAACAAAACTAGCCAGGATTTTGAGTTGATACTGTTTTGATCTAGCAGTGCGCACTGTTCTGCCTCCATGTGAAACCAGCATATCTCATAATCCGCCAAAGCCGCCTAATGTAATTGGATGGTCAAGAACTAAACCAACGATAAAATGGCGACCTCATCTTTTAGATCTGATAACAGTGATAACTTTTAAACCGCCCAACCGATTTTCACCAAACCTAGCTAAAAACGATCCCGATTAAACTAGCATTCTTTTAAAAGAACCTACGTCCGAATCGGTCCATTCCTTTGAGAGCTACGATGCCACAAACAGACACACATATACACATATTAAACTTGAAACACCTCTCTTTACGTCAACAGTCAAAAGGACAGTACTCACACTTCAGCCTCTCAGTTCTAGGCCCTCTGCAAGCAGCGCTGAGCCCACAGCACAGCTCCTTGAAGTCCACATGGCCGTCTCTATTCTCGTCGAAGGCTAGGAACACGCCAGCCACGGCCGCGCGCGGTAGGGGATGGGACAGCAGCGGCGCCAGGCTTTCCACGTCCAGCTGGCCAGTTGGGGCAGCATTCCGGAGGGACCAGAAGCATTTCTCTAGCTCGATTATGTCCTGAAAGATTGTTGCGGTTACCGAGGGAATAAAGAAGAGTAATTGGCAGAATATTTGGGCATTTCAACCGCCGTCATTGTTGTCTTAAATATATTGACGAAAATCTATCTGGCAGCAACTTCTGGTGTCAGTCAATCCTACTAATATTATTAATGCGAAAGCTTGTGTGTGTGTGTGTTAGTTTGTTACTCCTTCACGCTGCAACGGCTGGACGAATTAGAATAAAATTTGGAATGGAGGTATCTTTTACACTGGATTAAGGCCGGGATTACACCTGTAAGTTATTACGTAAGTTTTGAAACAAAGCTTTATATGCAGATATTCGCCACTCACTCTTACCCATAGTTGCATCTCAAAACTTACGTAATAACTTACAGGTGTAATCCCGGCCTAAAACATAGGCTACTTTTTATCCCGGAAAATGAAAAGTTCCCGAGGGAATAACGGTAAGCTAAATCTTCGCGGACAGCTATAAATAGATAAATATATCAGAGGCCCTACTTTGAAAATCGAAGTTCGAAGTTACTACAGTTACTCGAGAATAAACCGAGAGAAAGGGATGTAGCTAACGTATCTTCGTACTTCAATTTTCAAAGTAGGGCCTCATCTCACACAAATCGACCAAGCCCCAAACTAAGCTCTAGGCTTGTACTATGGGTAAACAAACTTATATAGAGAAATAAATACATAGAAAAGATCCATGACTCAGGAACAAACACAAACATTTACCCATACCGGGAATCGAACCCAGGACCACTATGTTCGTAGGCAGGTTCACTAACAAACTATATAACATAACATAACGATTTATGCGTCAATTGATGTGACAATAAATTATTTGTAATTGTTCGTGCGTAATCTACAGTTTCTTCACGCTCGCTAACTGTTCTTTTACTAGACTTTATTCAAAAAAATACTCTCTATCCGAAAACCAGTTCGATCAAATCAAAACCCGGATAATTTGTCCTCATGACTAGGGGGTTTACTATTCTATATTTCCTTCTTTATAATTTACATTTTCAAGTTCATATTTCGACGCGGTTACCTTGCCACTTTTCCGTATATTTAACTACGTGCAATAACACGTCATTGCGTCGGTTATTTTAAATTGAAAAACCCAAAAAAAAAAACAAATTGAACATAAGGTCAAAATTTTCTCTCCGGACTCCGGTTCTTTTAAAATTCGAAACTCGAACTAACTAATTGTTAAAATTCGAAAAAGGAATTGAAAATCTCACACATTTTCTTGAGATTTTAACCATTAGTAACGATTTTTGACTATTAGTTAGTTTAACTACTGATCAAGCAACAGGCCTTAGTGTTCGGTATTTTTTGTTTATTTTTCGTTCAGGACACCACAGCGGAAATAAACACTGTCTGTCACATTATGTGCAAAGTTCTGCAACCTACTGTACTGTATTGTATTTGTTGACGAAATAAATACAAATTGGCTAGCTGTTGCCGGCGACTCCGCTGTCCGCGTCGAGGTCGGTTATCGGTATTCCCGGAAACTATTTAATTTTCTGGGATCAAAAGTATCCCATGACCTTCCCCGGGACTCAAGCTATCTCCATACCATATTTCATCGAAATCGGTTCATCTTTAAACCGTGAAAGCGTAACAAACAGACAGACAGACGGACAGATAGACAGACGGGCCACGTTTTTAACATTAATATGGATTTGATTGTCTAATTTAATTCTAAAGCACGCTCGAGTAAATAAAATCCGTGATATGATCAATTATTTATATGCAAGGTCATTGTTCTATAGCTGAAGGATCTCTTTATTACGCAGTTCACGTTATTATGATCTAGAGAGCTAAACAAACAAGTGAAAGATTGCAAAACAGAGAGATGATGCGCAGACGCATTTTTACTTGTCATCTCTTATATTCGGAAAATAACGCATTTCATGTCTCAATAGCGAGATGCGAAATGACATTTTTGTCCCTAGGGAAGAAAGTATTTTAAATAATCCATCGAAATTAAAGCTGGACACGCACACAATGGAATCCGTACCACAATACAATATTAATGCATAGTCTCCACGTACACGCTTGCTTGTCGTTTTAATGTATATTCGAGCAAGTTCGATAATGTGTACCAGTAAATAACTTGAACTTTAGGCTAAAGCTTAATTCATTTACTCTTCTATTTGCTCGAATGAACGTTAAAATGGCGAGCAAACTTGTACGTGGAGACTAAGCATAAGATCAGGCAAAAAGCACCGAAAAAACATGTGTCATGTATCGGAACTTCATTTTATTTTTTATATTGGTTTTTATAAACGGTTATAATATAGGTACACACTCTGTGAAAATTGCAAGTGTCTAACTATTACGGTTCTAAGATACATTCCTGTGACAGATGGATGGACAGACGGATAGTAATAGTGTTCCGTCGGCACCCTTGGTACTTTTCACCCACGATAAAATACTTCTACGCGGTCGGAGTCGCGTACAACCGCTAGTAATATTACAAATGCGAAAGTAACTCTGTTTGTTTATTAGCCTTTCACAGCTACACCACTGAACCGATTTTAATGTAATTTGGTATGGAGATAGCTTGAAGCCCGGGGAAGGACATAGGGTCCTTTTTATCTCAGAAAATTGGACAGATTCGAGGGCATAAGCTAGTTAATATGATTCTGCTCGCTGTAATAGTACATACTAGTTTAGGTGCTAGCACCGCGATTCAAGTGTTTATAGCGATAAGGAAACCAACTGTTGGTATTCTCGGAACAAGTACTCCTGTGAAATATCAATTAAAATATAATTAAACTAGCGACCCGCCCTCGCTTCGCTTCGGTTTATGTGATTTTTCTGTAACACCCGTATATAAACCAGAATTTATTGAACACAAAAACCTTCCGTAAAAAAATATCTAACTGGCAGTGAAAACCGTATAAAAATCCGTTCAGTCGTTTTTGAGATTATCGCAAACATACAGACAGACAGACGCGATGGGTGAAGCATCACTAACAGACAAGTCAGCGCATACCGCTGGGCATAGGCTGGTATACCTAAGGACTTGAAATTTGAAAGGGTACCCAAGGAAAATCTCAAAGAAGACTGGAGTGCCCTAGGGGCGCACTAATAACGGACTTTCGAAAATCGACCCCCAATGGAGAAATAGGAGAAGCGGGAAACTATAGGAGTACAGTCACCGTCATAAATAAGTGATGATTTCTGTACCTTGTCGCTTTTAATCGTTTGACAATGTCGTATGACATTTCAAACAAGACGTTTAAGTGACAAGGTTCATAAATGATAACTTATTTATGCCGGTGACTGTACAACTCAATTGTTGTAGGCATGAGGTTTGGGGGTGAGGTACAAGCTCGACTAGTCACCGCTGCCCCCTCCCCGCACCTCATGCCTGCCCCGGCTCTCAATTAAGTTATACGTCTATAATTTAATTGTGCGAACCTAACTAGATAGATACGGAATCAGAATGATTAGTAAATCAACGTTTTTTGTTTGGGGTCTTCATTTTAACTTAAGAACATTTTCCTCTACTCTCTGCCAGCTTTTTCGGCTCCTGATACGACACACATGACTAAAATAATAGGTCTTCTTCTGTAGATAGATAGTAAGTTATTTTTAATTAGTTTCATAAATATCCAAAACTGTAAGAGACCTCAAAAATATAGTCAAAAATATTGCGGATTAACTCGATTGCCACTTTTTCTAGATTAGTTGAAAATATCTATTTATATGAGAAAATACTCTTGAAAATGTTTGTTTTTTCTTATATAAATTGAAAGAGAGAACAATTTTCATATCAGCACAGAAAACGGATTTCCATACAGTAAAAAGTAGATCATAGTTGCTGAAGTGGTTTTCCCTATTACATACTAGGGGAAAAATAGTAACAAAATGAAATAAATAAATATAAAGGGACAATTTCACAGAAATTCATCTATAGTCACCTCATACAAAAGGCAAAATTTGACAGCTGTCAACTCAGTGCAAAAGATGCAAAATTATGTGCTTGAGGCATGTTTGAGGTGTTTAAATCTGGCAAATCGGGCCCCTTAGAATGGCGCAACTATAGTCCCAAACGAAGCTCTAGGCTTGTACTATTTTTGATGCCACAACCACAGCTTGCCTATTTACAGAATTTGTCTTAAAAAGGCGAGCTGATAACATCGCATTTTTTATTTTCTTGTAATTAATAAATTTGTAAAATATATACCATTTTTTATTTAAAATGAACCTCAATCACGTAAAAACATCGAATTACACACATTTAAATATACTATATACACATAGTTAATTGATTACAATAATACAATTAAGGATTTAACTCAATTTTACATCAACAATCATGAAGTATGAAATGGGACTTTATCAGCGAAGCTTTTGTAAGAGGCGATTAAAAAAAATTGGCCTAATCAGAAACTTTACCATATTGTTCTGAATAAAAAAATTAAATTACCAAGAACTAAACTTACCCTCTCCTCCAAATGCGTGACTCCCGCTAAGCTCTGATAGAATGTTGGGGTGTCTAATTCCTGGACAGCATTGGCTTTCCCCGACAAAAGCCATTTCGACAGCACAGTAGCATCCTTGTGTATCAGCAGCCATGACCTGAACTGCTCAAACGTGACCTTATCGTTCTGTCCGAACAAGCTTGTAAGTATTTCTGCACGGTTCTTGTAAGATCCTGTTACTGGTACAGATATGTTTTCCAAATGTAGGGCTCCAGCAAAGTCCCATTTGTATATATATGTGCCATTGTCACCCTGGTTACCTACATACAATGTCCATAGGAATCTGAAAGATGTGCTTCAAGTCAAATTGAGGGCCTGCGCAAACCGGCGAGTGGCGGAGGAGAATATTTAAGACGATCTTACAGCCTCCAGCACACACTGATAAGTAAAATCCCTTACAATACAGCGAGCGTTCGCCGAAGTCCGCTACGATTATCTGAGGTTGGTGGGTCTCAGAGCATTGAAATTTATTATGTTGTTGTAATTGAAATAGATTAAAATATACTTTGATAATTATCATCTGCCTTCCCATCCTCTGGTTTTAATAATAACTAAATCCGAACATCAACGTCAGCTAAAGTTTGATTAAAAAATATTGTGAGCCTTGTCTTTCAGGGTACATTCAAACTTGTCAGAAAGTGACAAACATACTAGAATACATCTATTGTGAATTTATGGCTAAGGGAATTATTAAAATATTTTGTTGTAATATTGGATTAATTAACTGCTACTTCTGCATGCTGCTGCTATTGGATTAATTAACTGCTAATCAACTTAAATAACAAAGTGGACTTGACAGAAGTGCGTGGAGCTAATCCCATTTGCTTCTGTTAATCTAGCAGAGTAATTACTTTTTAACTGAACTATTGTCTTCACGTGTGGTCTTTTCTTTACTGTTATAAGTTCATGGTGATTGTGATTGTCTAAACTAAAACTCGACATTGGCGAAATACACCTTGTTAAAACAAAACAAACTTGTTGACCCACTAATTAAGAACGAAAAAATAACAAAATTATCATTCTAACAAAGCGTAATCTTTGAGAGCCCCACAGTTATACCCTTTCCTAGCCGATTTTGGCCTGTCAGTTCATCATATTAGCACATAGACTATCGGTTTCTGAAAAGGTTTCATACGTTTCATCATAGATTTTGGACTTTCAGCCAGCCAGATCGACTTGGGTCTGCCTGCAGGTAAACGGCCTCTATTCTACTGGGTAAAACAATATTGCTTTTGACGTGTCATCATATAGTCAACGTTACGATAGCTCTATTTACTTGACAGTAAAGGCAGCCAATTTAATGACAATACAAATACTATATTGTTTTTAACACTGTTAAAAGCAATATAGGTAGTGTATGAGAGCGTTTAGTTAGACCTCACCAATAGAGAGGGAAGGCAAGATACTAGTTAGACTCGTTTGTCTGTAAGCATTGTTATGGTAATTTTGTCAAGTTGTCTAAGCCTTGTTTGATGGAAATCATTGGACCATGAGCTCAAAAACCAGTTTAGGCATAGATCTATCCAGTTTTTACAATTATGTTTAAATTATCAATTACAATTTGTTTTTTTCATGTAAGCAGCACAGAAGAGTATTATTTTATTTTATTTCCCATAATGAAAGTTGTAGGGTTACCAAATAATTTAAATAATCAAATGGAATAAAATTTGACACAGCCACACGTGTCCAGAGGTGTAGAGATAAAAGCATTACTAAATTCTTACATTAACAATTATTTTATAATTTATATTTTTCAATGATTATACAAAGTTCCAAAATGTAAACAGACAGTTATCATCAATGAGTACCGAGTTAACTTACTGTTAGGATGTTGATAAGGACTGTGCAAATTAAAATGATTACGTTTAATTTGCAAAGATAACAAGTTCTTTACCTCATCACAAATTTTTACCATTATTTGTAGTAACAAATAATTATTTTGATATTTTTCATTAACTACACATAATAATAACATGCAACACATTATTAAACCGAAATTTATACTTCAGCATTACATTTCGATTAATAGTATTGCTAAATATGTATGGAATTTAATATCATTTTTATTGTAGACTGAGCGCTGTGACAGCCATACTTTCCTATACTTGCAAGCAAAGCATATAAAAAGATTCAAATCAAAAAGCATTATTAGATCATCACCGTTTTATAATTTAAGGTATTGATGTAATTGATCATTTAACTCTTGGTATGCCGGGAGTCCGAGAAGAAGAATTAACAACACATGGAGCTGATACTGGTCAATGAAAGAAATCATGAAAAACACAACAGTACCTGTAGAGATCAAATCAAAGCTTTACAACACATGTATACTCCCTTGTATGACATATGGCTGTGAAACTTGGACACTTACTAAGAAAAACACTCAAAAACTAGCAGTCTGCCAACACGCAATGGAAAGAAGCATGATCAACATCAAAAGGAAGGATAAATGGAGACTAACAAGAATAAGGAATATAACTAAAATAACTGGAGTGACAACAACAATTAAGAAAAGGAAATGGAAATGGTCAGGCCACATGCTAAGATCCAAAATAAACAAATGGACAAAACAAATCACAGAATGGTAACCAAGGGATGGGAAAAGGAGTCGAGGAAGACAGGTGCGAAGATGGGAAGATGACTTCCCAACAATATGTGGAGGACACTAGTGGAGGCCTATGTCGAGAATCGACAGCATGACCAAGCAAATAGCAATACTTAATGAATATTAGTCAGTTTAGTTTAGTCTATTTATTCATCAAAGTAATTTTTACAAAATATATTGCATTGCATGTCAAAACATGAAATATATTAATACTGGTCATTGGAATAAAGGCTAATTGAAATTGAAATTGAAATTGAATGCCGGGAGTCGGGGACAAGCAAAGTGACATTACGAGCTGAGAAATGTATACTGTCACTAGTTAACAACGTGCAGATCTATACCCAGTATAATGGGATTGCAAAGAAGAAACAAAGAATAAAGATATGGTCTGCCAAGTCAAAGTTATACAATATCCATTACCATCAGAAATGTAAAACTAAATGAAGGTTTAATTGATATAAAATAAGAATAATAGTCCATCAGAATATGGATTTATGGTTTATTTTGTGTATATTGTAATAATTGCTCCTCCGTAGTAGTGCACCTTTAAAACCTGATTTAAACCATTTAATGTCAGCAACATAATATTGTGTAGTCATATACAACATGTCCTCAACCTATGGGCATAGACAAACACAACACGTTTATTAGGGTATTATTGACCAATATACGTGTTAAACAATTGGTCTAGTATTTACCGACAAAACAATGGCTTTAAAATTTTAGCCTTTGTAGCAACCTCTATTTACTCTATGAGACATTTTTCTATTCCAATCGTGTTTTACCTGTAGACACGCACACATATCCCTGCTTTTGACTTTGACATGCATGTCACACTCACACAGGCATCTCTTTTCATCTTATTTGTGTCATAATGATACAGTATGTTACTTTTTATCTGGAATTAAATTTGTTAGATTTTTTTTATTATTGTTATTACTTCTAATTAAAATGTTTAAAAAACAATAACCCGCCTTCAAAAATGCAAAAAATTACTTCTTTTAAAATGGTAGGTCAGTCCAACTGCATTCGGCTTTTGGTTTAAAATGTTGTGGGACGCCGACTTCAGTTGGACTAACCTACCATTTTAAAAGAAGTTATTTTTTGCATTTTTGAAGGCGGGTTTTTGTTTTTTTAAACATTTATTTTATTTTATACTTTTTAGTGATCCTATTTATTCTGTTATGTAGCTCCACTTCTAAATATTAATGAGAAACTATAGAACATTTCAAGCTCGCCGCAGACAACGCTGCGGGCATGTCATAGTCATATTTAAACCTAAATGTGCTTCGTCATAGTCGCTCAACTACCTTAATCGAAATATCTTATCGCCACCCTTGAAATAGGTACCATTAAGGAGTTCCGGTGGCCATCTGTGGTCTTCATCATCAGTTCCACTTCACCATATAGTACTTTTCAAAAGCAAGTGCACGAGTTACAGTGAAAAATACCAAAATCGCTATAGGTGTGCCTATAATATTTGAGGAGTTCTTTTGATTTCTCCAAGATTCCATCATCAGATCCTAATGTGTTGACAATGGGACCAACTAGAACGTATACCCATTCGAACAACGAAAAAAAAATTCAAATCGGTCCAGTGGTCTTCAAGTAATCGGGGAACATACATAAAAAAAAAACCCTACGAATTGAGAACCTCCTCCTTTTTTTGAAGTCGGTTAAAAACAAAAACTGTTTCACATAATTTTTGAGAAGTAGTATTACAAGGGTGTTCATTCTGTGTCCATAGGCTGGGGACACGTTGTATAATGGAGGACGGCAAGTACGCATTACTACGTAGTATCTAGGATGTACAGCCTCTTGGACAGCATGTTTATGTGTAATTTGAAACCTCAAATATAACATATATTGGCACCATCAGATAATGAAAGCTTCTTAGTACTGACTACACAATATATCATAGGTGAGCAATTGTATGATGGCCACAAATTTCAGTCCGATGATTACTTTTGGTAATCAATAGGTTAATTTATAGTGTTTATTAACACAAATAGTGATAAACAAAATGTCCTAGTTTATTTACTACTATTACTTTACTACTGTCAAACAATAGGTAAATAAATCATCAAACTTACACATGTACAAACACTTAAGAAGAATAACAAGCAAAGATCAATAACTATAGGTAAATATTAGTGTAAAACCACAATGGGTTGATGACTACACAACATTAATATATGAAACTCTTACTTGATTTTCTCCTCTATGTTCCCTTTGGTGAGGACCACGATCCCACACAGTAGATCCTTGAACGCGATCCCTCGTTTGGTGCCTCCACAGGCCTGATAAAGCCAATCGGCGACCTCATAAGGCACTCCGTCGCTCAGCACTTCCCTAACGAACGCTTCCAAACTCAAGGACGTGCCGTTTGCGCCGGCACATCTCTTGAACGCCTCACGAATACGCCTTAACTCACTATCAGACACTGCAAACAATCATATACGATTCAAATAAACTACATCATCTTCGACGCACTAAACTTCCAACACTGCGCGTACCTCGCTTCACTGCATCCTCGTAAGATATAAAACTAGGCTTCGAGTCTTTTGCACCCATATTCGCGAGTTCTTAGCGATCATAACATTTTTAAAACAGTAATAAACACAAAGAAAGAGAAAATATTACAGCTGACAGCTCACGTCGTATGATCCGTAGCCATATTGAATATTTTTATTTTTTTTCCACTTCCACATTCCGATTGGTGGTGGGATTGAGCGATTTGTTCTACGTTCAGTTTCACGTTTGCGAAATGTTAATCTCATTTACGTTGCTACCCAATAATATGGATTTTAGCAAATGTTACAAATTTTATTTACTTTTTATACTTATTTTACTATTTAGTTAATTGAAGCAAATTAAACATTTAATAATGGATGATTCGATAAAATTTGTCTAACAATAATCGATTACAAACACGTCTACCTTTTTTTTAAATATTTTTTCTTGACCATCATGAAGTCACTTTTTAACGAAGGGCATAGGTGCGAAGAGTATTATTTTAATTATTTTGCCATTTTTATACTCCGTCTACGATATTATACGTCTATGGCTTACACACTTGCCACTGTTGCCACTCTAAGAAATCTTATCAATCTTATCATTATTGTAAAATTTAGAAAAATAAGAAATGCAGATAGATCATTTATTTTCTAAATATTAAATTCGGTAGTCATATCATAAAATCTCGATATTTGTGAATTTTGTTATGAATTAGCCCTCACACACACGAATGTTTTTTACACCGCGATATAAAAAACGTACAAGAACTGTTCGGGTTCTGCCCAAGGTTAAAAAACGATAATTTAAAAAACGATTGCGTTTCAATGCAGAGAAACCCATTTATTCCATGTATATTATAGGTTACAAGATTCCATTTAACACTTTATTTAACACAACCTTGACCAATGACGACCCATTTGAGCAGTTTAGACCTGTAAAATTGTTATTTGTAGCTTTATAAAACGTGCCCCTTGGGCTTGTTTCCATTTGACACAACCTCGACCAATGACGACCAGAGGCCCGTTTCCGAAGCTACAAGTTACAAATTTCAAGCGGAAGTCTCTTTCTAACTACTTTTGCTAGAAAGAGAGTTCCGCTTGTAATTTGTAACTTGTAGCTTCGTGTAACGGGCCACAGGGGCCTTTTTTATAAAGCTACAAATTACAATTTACAGGTTACAAGTTTCCATTTGACACAACCTCGACCAATGACGACCAGGGGCCTGTTTTATCCTCCTACGGCCCAGCATACAACGAAATTTGTCAATGGAAAATGAATCTATTACGAATGACATAAGGTCAATTTTCCAATTTCATCTTATGTCATAAAAACAAAAGAAATTACACTTTACTTTCTTTGCACTAGATCTTTATTTGAATGGCCGTATTTTGTACTAGTTTTAGTACAAGGAACCTCAGGAGGTTATAATTTACTATTACAATTTACAGGTTACAAGTTTCCATTTGACACAACCTCGACCAATGACAACCACCCATTTGAGCAGTATTACCAGTTTAGACCTGTAAAATTGTAACTTGTAGTTTTATAAAACGTGCCCCAGCCATTTAAGCAGTGTTCCCTCTTTCTAACTCCTTTTGCTAGAAAGAGAGTTCCGCTTGTAATTTGTAACTTGTAGCTTCGTGTAACGGGCCACCGTGTATTTATAAAGCTACAAATTACAATTTACAGGTTACAAGTTTCCATTTGACACAACCTCGACCAGTGACGACCAGGGGCCTGTTTTATAAAGCTACAAATTACAATTTACAGGTTACAAGTTTCCATTTGACACAACCTCGAGTCTCGACCAATGACAACCAGCCATTTGAGCAGTATTACCAGTTTAGACCTATAAAATTGTAACTTGTAGTTTTATAAAACGTGCCCCAGCCATTTAAGCAGTGTTCCCAGTTTAGACCTGTAAAATTGTAACTTGTAGCTTTATAAAACGTGCCCCTGTGGCATTGAATGAATTGAATTATTTTTATAATTACAATGAATTATTAAACTTATGGAAGTTTATTATACTAATGGTTTATTTTACACAATGAAATTAGACACCAAATTTTATTACATCCCATCAAATTAATATCGTTATAGCATGTGAAAATCAAGCACATGACAATCAATACCGTCTTAACTCGAAATGTGACACTGTTGAAAAATTTATTCTAATTTCAAACTAGTACAAATAGTTATGCATTACAATTTATTTTTGAGTTAATACGGTATTGAATGTCATGTGCGTCAGTTGTAAGGATCATTACACACCCATATTTGATTAACTTTTTTATTTTATTTTGTGTGTGTTTCAAATAAACAAATAAAATAAACATTCAAATATATCATGAAATAGTGTAACTGCGGCAAGCCACTGCACTCTTCATTTTGAATCATATCTCAAACACAAGTTGCACACCAGAGGCCCTACTTTAAAAATCGAAGTTCGAAGTTACGTTAGCTCGATCTCTGTCACTCGTCCTTCGAGACTAAATCGAGAGAAAGGTTGGTTACCTAGTTTAATTCTTCTTTGTGATTACATTAGTTTTTAAGGACCAAAGCACTATTTCTACCAAACGGCCCGCAACGGATTGGAACGGAAATAATTTTATGGTCTTTAAACGATATTAAATCATGTTCACAGTATTTAAAGTCTATATTACCAAGCCGCGCACAGCAACTTGACCGCAGGCATCTTCTGCGACACGCAATCGTAGCCGAAAGTATGCTGCGACGCGTGATCGGCTCCGTCATAAATAGAATAGACGCGATCGGCTGTCGCCGCATCCGTCCGTATCCTTTCCGATCCGATGCGATGCGACCCGTTTGGTGGAAATCATCCTTAACATTCATATAAGTTATTAACCCTTAATATTGGTCAATGAGACCTCCTTGGCTCTAGAGGAGGATTTGCTCCTAGATTTGCGAGTATTATTGCCGTTCCCTTCGACCTCCTTTGGATTGGGATGGATCTCGTTAGAGATCTTCATGATGCTATATCTGAAAGTTAGCTTGCTGTCTTTTATGAACTGAGTCAGGACGACCAAGGGAACGATAGCACACTTGCTCTGGCGAAAGATTTCATCCGCTTTGGTGTTGTCGTTAAGACAATGCTCAGTAAAGGTGACTTTTCTCTGGGGGTCCTGTTTGCTGGTCACGTTGATTTCGTAGATGTATTGTTGGGCGGTTTTCTCCAGGCCGATGTGCTGGATTGTCCAGTAGGCGAGGCGCTGGAGCGTGTCGATCTTGACGGTGAGGACGAAGACGTACTTGCGTTGGCTAGCGACGAGCACGCGGCGGTCGCACTCGCGCAGCGTCACGTCGGCGAGCTCCACATCGGGCCCGGTGGGAACCTCGCGTGGGTGTTTCTCGCGGCAATGCTCCATAATCTGCTTCAGCTGGCCTGGCGATTGATATAAGATATATACAATGTTGTAGGAATGCCAAGCGTGTAATCATCTAAATCTTGGGGTGGATGGTTATGGTGATGACAATATTTATAATATTAGTGAGATTTCAGTGTATCGTTAATTTACCGGTCCAAGAGCACCTTCCGAAGGCGGCACCGATCGGGCACTCCATGGTGCGGAAGGTGCACTCCATAAGGTGCGCTTGCAACGCCACTGCTGGTAGCGGGAACACGCAGCCTAGGGCGCGGTTGGGGCAAGGGACCTGCGCCTGGGAACAAAACAATAACATTTTCTATCCAGCTCTGCTTTGATGTTCGCTGTATACACTCCCCAACTTCCTTTGTGAGACTCGAGCACAGCGCATCGAGGCTTTTAAACGTCTACACGCGCCAATGCAGTGCGACCGCGCCCAATACACACACGCATTCTGTATGTCGTGGGGTGTCTTACCGACTTGTAGTGCCGACCATTTGCGTATTAAGTCGATTCCTATCCCTACCAATATCCAGCTACACACAGCCTTTCCCTAATACATATACCTATTCGTCATTCAGTACATCAGTCTCTAACATCACGGTTGGTAGTATTTAGTTGGATCTGTTCGGAACACTACCACCACGGTCTGGCTAAGCGTATGCTGAGACGCAGGCGACGCAGTGCCACCTGTGCCACGCAACTCAAGGCAGAGCAGAAATCTCTGCCGGCACTACAACGAACTGCAGAGCAGCAGAGCAGGGCTGCATATTATCTTCGATTCATGTGCTACGTGGAACTGCGCCTCTTGCGTCTCAGCTCTCAGCATACGCTTAGCCTCTTTCTCTGCCTCTCGTTTACACCGGCAGAGTTCGCATTGTTTCCGATGTAAATAACTATGTTGAGTGCTGCTGAGTTTTTACCATTCTTAAGTATTCCATCTTACTCGTAGTACCTACTTGCGTTTGAGAACGTATTTTCAATCTTGCCCGTGTCTCATTCATAAATATACATATACTCGTATACGTTTCCAAGACACCATAAATATCTACACGCCCCTATGCTACTAACAATAAGGTCTATTTAGTATTTACACATGGCAGTGTAAATAAAAATGCTCTCGTGTCCATGACCCTCGTCCTGAGTAAACTTACCAACCTACTGGGTAATTTATACTTTTGTTGTACCTTCTCGATGATCTCCTCAAACGTGCGGTTGCGCATCTGCGTCATGGGCTGGCGGCACTGCGGGCAGTTGGGCGGCACCAGCTCGCGCGTGCACGCGGCGCACACGCTGTGGCCCGACACACACAGGAACACGGGCGCGCACATCGGCTGCAGGCACACCGGGCACTCCGGGATCTCCACCGCCCTGCAGAGACCATTCACAGTTCTGTCACTAAAGCGCCTTATTCAGGAACTCTTTATGCGACATTGATTTGAGATATTTTTCATGTTGAATATGCTTTCGACCGCGTGATTTCATAAGCTTTTAATAAACTTCACATCGGATCGGATCTGATTGAATTCGATCGTTTGTCCTCGATAAGCAAATTCGAGAATGATTGTGCAAAAAGTACACTCGGCAACAAAAGCTTGTATCAAAAATGTTTTGTTTACTCAACTTATTGACTAACATATATGCTAACAATATGTTTCGTTTAAAAAGACTACGTGTAAAATGTTGCTTTAGGTAATAATATTGTAAAGTAAAGTATTTGAAACACTTACAATTTCTTTGCTTTTGCGGAAGCCATTTCAACAAATCTGTAAAAATCACAAAATGTTAAAATTTACTTCTTCACTATACGTCACATCAAATTGGAATGGTACGCTTAAAGAATAGGTATAAATAGTAATACCATTTTTCTTTCTAAAACGAAAGATAGAATAAAAACCACAATTCGTATTTAGTTATTGTTACCACATTTCAACAATTAAGTAGATAACCGAATTCCTCCTCTCTAACTTGAAGCACACCATCCTTAGATATTTCTTCAAATTCCATACAAATAAAATATTCGTCGTCTTCGTTTTCATACGTAATATACCTAATAATCATAAAAAAAATACTTTTGTTTTTTAAAACATTTATTTCTCGATTTATACTTTGATCACAATAAGAACAATAAACGTTTTTGTCGTTTACGATTAAAAACGGGTATTTGTAGCAAAACTCTTGTAAAGATGACATTGTGCCAATAAAAAATAATATCATTAAATAGTCATAATTACAATTATGGCATTGACATTCATAAAAGAAAATTGTCTCAATTTGCCATTTTTAGTAATATCATAGTATATTCTCTATACTGTGGTAATATTGGTAATATGCAGCCGTGATCCGTGTTTTGATTGCGATTAACTTTTTGAACGCCATACGTCGAATACAAAATGTACCACCCACACGCCAAACATATTTGCTATGCTATGCAAATTACACCTTATTGCTACCAAACAAAGTCTCATTTAATCTTGAACTCTTGTCGGCTGTAGCCGACGTGGCGTCTGTGGCACGACTTATAGTTGACGGCCAGAGCCGACTGTGGCGCTGAAAAGGTTAAGCTGTATTTAAATATAATCATTTTACCGCTTCTTATTTTACATTTTTTTATTTGTATCAGTTAATACTTAGCTAAACACCTGCTAAATGAAAGCAGAACACCCTGTGTGTAAAATTTCGTAAATTTGACGTCATCGGCATCAAAAGTACGACCCCTGTATTATTATCTATGCAATAAGGTCCATTTTGACTACCTTACATTTTAATATATTTTTAAAGTTGTTTGATATTTTTTCCAAAACTGTAACGTTTGACAACTTCATTTTATTTTTCGCGTAAATTATAAGTATTTTTTTATAATTGATGATAAATGAACGTAATATTTACAGAATTCGACATTAAAACAATTAAAAGAACTTAACGTATTTAAATTAAAATTAAACTAAGCTACTCAAATATTAAACATATTAAAGTAATTATCTTTAAATCAGGATTTTTCAGATTTTTTGATTTATAGAAGTCGTAGAAGAAGAATATAGAGTCTGTCTAATGAAAGCTGAACCTGGATTTTTCTTGGCTGACGAGTCTGGCAACACTATTTAATATGTCGTTTGGACTTTGTTGTTATTAGAAACTTGTCAATTCGAGATCTAAATTGATAAAAATACGGAGTAATCATGCCGTCGACGATAAGAGGCGGTGTCCGGGAGATTCTGTATACTATTATACAGAAGTACAAAGAAAAACAAGAAGAAAGAAAAGCATTATTGATGCAAAAAATTAATTGTTTAGTTACGGTGACCAAATTTATAGGTTAGTACGGCTTTAGTACGGCATGTTCATTTTGATACTTCTTATTTCTCTATGTGCAATCCTAAGTTTAATTTACCTTTTTCTGTCTATTATACGATGAGATTAAGAAATTAAACGAAATTAAATTCGTTTCAGAAAACCTGGACGTGCACGTTGACAAAAGTGTGCTGGAAAACGTAAAGCAGCTGAAAGAGGTTGAGGAAACTGAGTTAGCCTGCCAGACTCAGACGAAATATTTGGAAGAAGTATCTTCAATGACCGGTAATTACTAAAATTATCATTGTCTTTCCCTATATAATAGGTGTAGGTACCTATTGTCTGTCCCTATATCATGTTGAATCTCTTAGCATTCACAATTTTATTAAATTAATTTAATAGACAGATGATTAATGTAACTGACACTCATAGTTTCAATAAAACAATAAGGAGGTGTTTAGTTAAAAGATATCATAAACATATTATTTGATATGTATTTTCTGTGTGCGGAGCAAACAGCATTTTGTTGTTTATGAACCAAATGTACACTGTACAGTCGATTTCATAAATATGTGTACACTTTAGTACCTTATCTATTTATTTAATGTCATTTTTGATCGGCCAGATATAAAAGATGTTCGGGTTATATGAGTCTTCCTTGTACTTAAACCGTTGCGATTAGAACCTCACCGATGCAATTTCATTTCACCTAAACCCAAATGTTTTTAGGGCTGTCGGACTGTACAATGGGGCTGTACTGCGCAACCACACAATGTATTTCTAAATGGTGTTCTGTTTATTTAACACTTTCTTTCTTCTTACAGATATCAGTGTTTCATCTTTAAAAAGAATAAGTAATGAGGGAAAATTAAACAACGGTGTCTTTAGTACTCCCGGAAAAAAGCGACCTCACAAGGCCACGGTGTCTAATTTGGATAGCTTTGACATCCAAGCTATCCGAAATAAAATATCGATAGTTTTAACATCAAAGTTATCCAAGTTAGAAACCGTGGCTGGATGAGGTCGCTTCATACCAGGAGTGCTAAAGATTCCGTTGTTTTATTAGCCCTCATTAATTATTCTTTTCAAACACATGGTTGAGGAGGCGATGGCTGAGATCAGCGTCATACTCGTGAACGGGTGTTGTCAGTGGGGTCCTGTCTGTTCACGCTTGCAAGAACCTGTTTTCCAGTTAGTTATTTTAGTTATCGTTCCTGACGTAGAGACCTCGTCATGTTGTTCTCCTAGTCACTATTTTTAATTTACTCAATGTTATTGAGCGTACATTTGTAACGACTAAGTTTGTGTTGTTAGAAATAATTATTAATTACTTTACTACCTTGTAATGTTACTTTTAAGAATAATTGTATTTTATGATTGGAAAAAATGATCTGCTGGAGTTTCTTGCGGCGCTTCTTCTCCAAGATATAATTGTCGTTAGATAGAGGTGTAAGGGTGATGAGAATAATGTTACCTCTAATTACTTTATTAAAAAGGTTGAATATAATATTCCTCATCATCATTGTTTTATTATGCTGTGTGCGACACAGACGAAAACCTCTCGTATCAATGAAATCTATCAACAGCACGACTAGCACAAGTTGCTCGTGACTTGTTTGTCGCTCGGATCTCCCTTACTATCTAGTCTGTTACGATAGAGACGCACAGAGCGACAAGCGAGAAAATACAACTTGTGCTACACGTGCAGATCACTATATTTTCATGTCAAATATATTTCGAAAAACCAAATGTGCTCCAGTCACTGTCATCGTATTTTACCTAAAGTGCTTTTCATCAAAATATAGCGCTCGTAATAATATATATGAAAATATAGTACGCGTTTCCTCTTCCTTTGTGCCCACCAAAATAAATAAAATAATAAAAGTATCAATATCGTTTATTCCTTCATTGATCGGTAATACCATATCAAGATTTTTTGAATTTGCCGCTTTTTCCCAGGTTCAGCTTTCATTAGACAGACTCTAGTTATACCTTGTTTTCATTTGACTGTTTGTTCCCTAAATAAATTAAAAATAAACTCATTTGTTTTAATACAGATTTTTAAAGGTTTTTGATATTTTTTCCTAAAGTGTAACGTTTGACAACTTCATTTTATTTTTCGCGTTAGTTATAAGTACTTATTTATCTTTAAATCAGGATTTTTTTTAGATTTTTTGTCCATAAACTTCGGAGATCAGGGGGGAAAGGTCATTTTTTGTAAATTTTTGGCTATAAATCAAAAAGTACGTCACGGAAAATTATAAAAAAAATTGTTTTGAAATGTGCAGACTGAGCCCTTTCATATGTCACAAATAATTTCCTTTTTTTTTACTAAAAAAAATATGCGGTCAAGTAAGTTACAGTCTCACCATAAGGGTTCCTTTTTTACTATTTTGGTAGGGATCCCTAAAAATGATGTTTGAACGAAATTAACACGTAAGCGATTTTTTAGATCAATAAGTACGTAGTCGTTGGAATACTGGACTTAATTGTATACATACTTAGTTAAGTAATGCTAATAGGTAAAAGCGTTATAATGATAACAAAAGTACTTACTTTAATATTTAACTGGAGAATAGCAAATTGTTCCAAGGTATAAAAGTTATGATTGCATCTCAACGTATTATAGTTCAAGGCAAATTGTCCAAGGTGCAAAAAATGGCTGATTGTTTGATCAATCCTTTTTTTTTAGTAAGTAAGTAACCACTCTATCTATCATATCATATCTATCTCTAGCCTCTCTTTAGTAAGATTAAGATTATTTAAAAAAATATGTTAAAAAAACAACCTAAACCTGAGTCATGCTAAAATCTTATACAGATTTGGTAAAACTATACCGAGTCTGATAGTCGACATGAAAAGTAAATTGTTTAACTCGAGTGAAAGTCGCCATTTATTTCACACTCGTAAAAATATGTCGTGTGATATAGGTGCCTTTTATCTCTTGGGTAACAATCTCCTATTACACCTATCCATTGCATGAGAAGGAAATAATAAACTCAAAACAGTGTATTTAACTTGAAAATTACTTACGTTTCTAGTTATCCTAATTTATTGTTTTAGGAGTTACACGAGTACAAACAAATGAACTAATAGAGAGGAAACGCGTACACTTCACTCGACGCGGCGCGGCGATAAATTCCGTCATAAAACTTGAAGAAATATCTCGACGCACATAGGCACCCCGATTGTGTCTCGACGTGTTGACAGATTGCATATCCATATTTTAAACTGGCAACCGCCACATTAACACCAATGAATTTAAAAATTAGATAATGTGACTGATACTCCGTATAGCGCAGCTGGTCGAAACTCTTTTTTTTATGAAGTGATGGAAATAAAGAGTTTAAGTGTCAAATAACAAAACAAGATTCATTAAAATCTTCATTTCGCAAGTAAAGCCTGGCAACATTGTTATTAGATATATGGAATTACCTTGAGCCCTATTTTGTAAATCATAGCAATCATAATTATAACAGTATACTAATCAAAGTTCGACCGAGTCCGTGCGAGTGCGCACATAAACGAACCGGAATAATGCACTATATATAAATATTTGAAGTCGATAAAATAATCTTATCACGTGACTTTTTCTCGTTCAAGCGATAAAACACACGTCTCAAACAATTTCGCTCGTCTAGGTGTTTATGGTTTCAACGTACGTCGCGTTTATGTAAATACCGGTCGGATATCATAATATTCAAATCGAACCTTTATGCTCTATGTCTTTTGCTCTTGCGTAATGATGACGTTGAGTGAAAGAGATAACACTAACGTTACTTTTTAACTCTGTATGCTGAGAGTAGGTTCCCAGAAGTACCAACGTCAAAAAATTCTGGGAATACCCTCTCTTGTTTCAATCATGACTTGATTTACTTGAAACTTGCTTTTATCTCGATGTATTTTAGTACAAGACAACCGCATCAGTAATATTGTTGCATATCTCGCTGCTGTGGCGACGAAATAAAAATAGATAGCGTCCATTTTGCGGTACTCGATATATGACGCTGGTAGATTACGAAGTCTTCGAATACAATTGAAACAGCGACTAGGAACGGCACAAAAAGTGATATTTAAATGTGTCGTGTAGTGTGCATATTGCAATAAGTAACTTGATACATAAGGTACATGCATAGACATATCTTTAGACATATCTTATAATCTGTGCATGCAGTTACGACCTTCGCGTTCGTTGAAGTTGTAGTGGCGATCATATTTCTGGTGAGTTGGTTAAAAGTAATAATATAATAAGTATTGTAAGCAGCAAGGAACCACGGAATTCCTCAGAATAATACAGTTTTAACAGTATCTGTTTCTGCGCTAAGTATTTT
The DNA here is from genome assembly GCA_946894065.1 of Acleris literana. Lineage (NCBI taxonomy): Eukaryota > Metazoa > Arthropoda > Insecta > Lepidoptera > Tortricidae > Acleris > Acleris literana. The sequence goes on from OX335687.1 coordinate 5,028,970, forward strand.
ACTAGCGATAATTTCTACTTTTGCTTTTGAATGGCTTATCACCTGAGCAACTCTTTGTTTTGTAATACTCACAACAACATTCCACAGGAAATAATATTTAAGTATTTTGCCTAGCCACTTCAGAAAGTAACGAACCAGATTAACTTTGAAACTAAAAGTTATGTAGTTTATAACCTGCTTTGATTATAATTCTAATGCTACATGAATTATTATTATTACAAATTATAAATTAAACTCCATCGCTGGGTCTGTCAGTGTATGTTTGACCTATCAGGAACTACTGGGTGGATTTTATTATGGTTTGTATTTAACACAGCACTTTAAGAGGAATAATTGCCTGTCAAACCGTACATCATTCTAGTACAGCTACTATTGAGGTCGTAGTGAAAAAAGGTATAAGTCTTCTGAAGATCAAGTGAAAAAGGGTTTAAATCTATTATACTCCGTTCATGTATATACCCTTTCTAATTATGAGTTAAGTCGACTTGTACCCTTTTTTCACTAGGACTCCAGTGTTGACGGGCAATATTTGCTCAATTATTTGCCCATTTAAGAGACTGATGGTAGCTAGTCGCTAGCTACCATTATTGCCAATTTCTCAGTTTAACTACAAGGCAGTGCAGTTGACTGATCAATTATTGTAAGTTTAATTAAATATACTCATGTCGTGATACCATTGAATGTTGTGACCCTTAGTTTATCTAATGGCAAAACACATTAACTAAAGAATGAACGGACAAAAGAAAACTCCAAAAACAAGTTTGATTTGTATTATTAACTAAACACACAAAATTTATTAGCACATTTAGTGTAAACAATGGCATTGAATGTGTTAAGCAAAGCAATTGTGAGACGGGTTTTTCATATATATCTTTCATACAAAATCATTATAATAGTGTACACGCAACGTATTGGATTCATATGTCTATGTGTAAGTAGAGGATTACCCTTGTTTGGCACAAAAAAAAATCCCAAAGTGTTTCATTTCCCAAAAATATCATATGGGCAAATGCTTTTTTTCCGAAACTGTAAATATTTCAGGATTTTTATAAAACTACCTAACCTAACCTATGGGGTTCTACGAGATGGTTAGAGTTGTGCCCACTCAGACTCTAAAGGGAGCGCTCCGATCTCGGTCAATCGGTCAAAGGAACTAGTTCGGTCTCTTAGGTCCTTTACCTCCAGAGCAAATTTTAATATTGGTCTCGTACATATCGAGTGCCGTGCCGTGTTCTCTTTACTAATTCGCTCTGTTTCGCTCATACGTACAACATTGCTACACTGAGCTAAAGGACCGAAGATCAATTAAGATTGTTTACGAAGAACTAGTTCCTTTCGGTCCGTGCCGGGAATTCATTCCTTTTAGTTCTTAGTTCCTGACCGACACACGCCTAAAGATGGTCCTGAAATAAATCCTGATATATTTAAAGTTTCGGAGAAAAGTGTGTGCCCATATGATATGTTTGGGAAATTAATCAGTTTGTGAAAAATTTTTGGGTTAGGATACCATACCATGTATAGAACTATGTCAGATGACGTTATAATTAAATTCTTAATAAGTCTCTTACAGTTTTAATCATTATGTTACTTTGCAAAGTTCAAAATATTGGCCTATGATGGTACAAATTGGTTGATTTTGGTTTTTTAAGAACCGTGCGAAGAGTTCATTACACATTCATTATAATTTTTTAATGCAGTGTTTTTAATAATATTTTATTTGATTTTCAGAATCTAAAATGGCTTCTGCAAATAGAAAAAACCGGTAAGTACTTAACTTATAGAACATATCAACTTAATTTATAGAACATATCAACCCTGACTCCGAATGGGAGAGTAATTTATAGCAAGCAATATGATTGCAAGAAGGTTTACTTCAAACAGTTTTAATTTTTAGCCCCTGAATGAAACACATGGGTGTTATAAGTTTAATGCATTTATCTGTACTGCCCTCCTTAGAAAAAGGGCGTAAGTCTAATAGAACCGCGCATGTATTAGTGACCTTCTTTCTTAAGGTAGGGGGTTAAATTTACTTTGACTAAAAAATTGCGCATGCGTCCTTTTAATTTAGGAGGTCAGTGTGTCTGTGGTATCATAGCTCCCAAACAAATAAACTGATGATTTTGGTGCTTTATTTATTCTTAATTAGGATTTATAGCAATGGTTGGGCTGTTGAGTCATCAGCTTTAAAAGAAGTGGTCACAAAGTAAAATAAATAGCTAAATGAAAAGCAAGCTTTAAAACCCCGACTGCATTTTTTATATTGTCGTCGATATAAAAGATAAAAAAGATAAGCCATTTATGCAGTAAGTAGGCAGCACGGGCACGTTTACACGTCAAGTTTTAAAGCGTAATTCACACAGCGGGCGGGAGCGGGTCGTGCGCCGGGCGGGTCGGGAGTTCGGCGTGTATTTTAACATGGAGTTATATGGAAGCATTCGCACACGCGGCGGGACGGGTCCTGCGCGGGTCGGGACCTCCGCACCCGCGACGGATCCGCGACGGGCCCGCCGCGCCAGCCGCCCGCCACTACCAGCGCGCGGGTGCGGCGGTTCCTATGTGCTCCGCTCCTATTGGTCTTAGCGTGATGATATAAAGCCTATAGCCTTCCTCCATAAATGGGCTATCTAACACTGAAAAAATGTTTCAAATCGAACCAGTAGTTCCTGAGATTAGCGCGTTCAAGCAAACAAACAAACTCTTCAGCTTTATAATATTAGTACCTATAGATAATAACTTATAATACGGTACGGTCATGAACAGGGGTCCCCAAACTAGGCGCAGCTTGTATATTGCGCAACCAGATTATTTTAAAAGTAGGTACAATTTATTGCACAGATTGCACTAACCGGTTTTTTTGTATGATTGCACCATCACACAAATTTCAGTGCACTTGCACTTGAATATGAGCTGACATGGCACAGTTTATTTAGTACTAAGCTTTCAAAATAGGGTATTAGCCTGATATTAAATTTCACATATAAATTTGGATAATATATAAATATACGTAGTATGATAAAATAATTCACAATCAAATTTGAAATTGGTAATAAAATAAAAAAGTTATAGCCTTTTAAAGTTTTTTAACCGACTTCAAAAAAGGAGGAGGTTATACGTTCCACTGTATGTATTTTTTTTTTATGTATGTTCACCGATTACTCCGTCAATTGTCGACCGATTTAAAAAATTTTTTTTGGTTTGATAGAGTATACTTCCGAGGTGGTCCCATTGTCACCAAATCTGTATCTGATGAGGGGATCAGTGAGGAATTGAGGGAACTCCTCAAATATTGTAGGCAAACATATAGCGATTTTAGTATTTTTAGTAACAAGTCCAGCATTTGCATTCAGAAAGTATCCTTTGGTGTAGTGGAACTGATGATGAAGACCACAGATGGCCACCGGAACTCCTCAATGGTACCGATTTCAAGGGTGGCGATAAGATATCTCGATTAAAATAGTTGAGCGACTACCTACAACGAATAATATTTACTTGTTGAAATATGACTATGATTTTCCCGCGGCGTTGCTTGCGGCGCGCTTGATATAAGTTAAAGTTTCATTTCAACTAAGAAGTGGGACTACGTAACAGCGTATTATGATCACTAAAAAGTATAAAATAAAGTAAATGTTTTAAAAAACAAAAAACCGCCTTCAAAAACGCGAAAAATAACTTCTTTAAAATTGTAGGCACCTAATAGGTTAGTCAAACTGAAGTCGGCGGTTTTTTGTTTTTTAAAACATCTTTGTCTATCTCTTCTCACGAAACGATGATTTGCGTGTAATTCATATGACGGTTGAGTAATATGACGTCATATTCCTGTATTTTCCTCTCTGTCTAAAAGCAAGTTTTAAACATTTATATCTTTCTTATTTTTAAAGATATTAAAAAACTATTTATACTAGGCTATTCGGAAGGTAAAAAAGATTCAATTTAAATGCTAATAAAAAATTAGGCAGATACCCTATTTGTAGAACTAGAACCAAATATAATTTTTAAATTATCACTTTTTGTAATCATAGAAACTTTAGGGTTTCGTTGTTTCGTAGTCATCAAGGAACCCTTATATATAAATATCAAGGGACATTTAACGGACAATCTCACACGCATTGACCTAGTCCCAAACTAAGCTCTACGCTTGTACTATGGGTACTAGACAACGATATAAATACTTATGTAGAGAAATAAATACTTAAATACATAGAAAACATCCAAGACTCAGAAACAAATACTCTCATGCTCATCACACAAATATCTGCCCTTATCGGGATTTGAACCCAGAGGGCCCTGCAAAGATGCACTACGCTAACTAACGTTTCCTAACGTTAACTAACCAATCGCGTCACTGGGAGATGACGTGATACGAAAAGTCACGTGGTCTACCAGTGACGCGATTGGTTTAAAAACGAATCGAATAGAAACGTTAGTTAGCGTAGTGCATCTTTGCAGGGCCCTCAGGACCGCTAGCTTCATAGGCAGGGTCACTACCAAATAGGCTAGCGAGTCATCAAATATACCTAGTATCTATTTTCGCCATGTATGTGTCGTCTGTCCGTCCGTCCGTCCGTCCACGGTTTAACTCAGAGACTCCTGGTACTACAAAGCTGTAATTTGGCATGGTTATACATATGAATCACGCCAGCAAAGTTGTAAAATAAAATCCCACAGTAGTAGTATATAAATAGGTAGTTAACGTATAATGAGATTAACACGAAAACTATCATGACTAAAGTAGGCTTAAACTTTTCATTTTTTTTTTGTTGATAGATAGTGTTTTGTGTTTGAAACTTCCCATCTGGGATGTCTTACAAATTCTGGAAAACGGAGCCCTTATAAGATTAGATTAGATTTGGTTGTGCATCTGTAAGCAGGGCTTGAAATACCGGTATTTTTGAGAACCGGTACTGTGACCTTGATGGGGAACCTGTACCAGTCTAGGTACCGGTACGGTGGGTACCGGTACCACGCTTGGTACCGGTACTCGTTGTACCGGTATTTTGTAAGAAACCATCATCACCATCACCACCATAACCACCATCACCACCATAATCACCATCACCACCAGCACCACCATCACCACCAACACCTCCATCACCACCATCACCACCATCACCACCATCATCACCATCATCATCACCATCATCACCACCACCACCATCATCACCATCACCATCATCACCACCACCACCACCACCGCCACCACCACCACCACCAACACCACCACCACCATCACCACCATCACCACCATCACCACCATCACCACCAACACCTCCACACCACCATCACCACCATCATCACCATCATCACCATCATCATCACCATCATCACCATCATCACCACCACCACCATCATCACCATCATCACCATCACCATCATCACCATTACCACCACCACCACCACCACCACCACCACCACCACTACCACCACCACCACCACCACCATTTTAAGGTACAAATACCGGTATTCGTATTTACCTGTTTTTTGGATTAACGGTATTTATATTTACCGGTTCTCTCGAACCTAAATGAAAAATACCTTTAAATACCGGTAAAGTACCGGTATTTTTGGAACCGGTTCCAAGCCCTGTTTGTAAGTTAATGTCAGGTCAATTGATATTGATAGGCAATCTTCATCTCAAGATATAGATAACAAAACACTACCAGTGTATCATCATCAGCAGAGATCGGAATAGGTAGAGCTAATTTGCCTAAACTTGATGCATGTTCATTCAATAATGTATTCCCATCTCTCTCACGCATGAATGAATATGCGTCAAGTTTAGGCAAAGTAGCTCTACCTATTCCGATCACTGATCATCAGGGATCGGAAATTCGGATCGATATTTACCTAAAGTTGGCAAAATCCCGCAAAAAGATAAGCGAAAATGGCGTCGGCTTCTTAAAAGTATTATTTTAATAATATAACTTCCGGGATTCCGGGATTCTAGAAAACTTTAATTATTATTATTTTACTTGTAGGATAAAACGTCCCGTTTTGCTCCTATAAATTCGTTAGGTCAATGAGTTACAGGTAAATTAAATAACATTTGCTAAATCTATACATGGAAAATTACTTTAAATATTTAATATAAATACTTAATCATGAATTTATGCTGGCGGAATTTATTTATTTAGAAATCCCGGGAATTTAACCGGGAATAACTGAACAACAAGGCCGCCGCGAAAGTTTAGGTAAATATTGATCCGAATTTCCGATCCCTGATAATTATATTCATCATTCGTCTTACTTATCATATTAAAAACTAATTCGCTATTTCCGTCAATCGCTAGTCAGGCCAGAAAAAAACTACGTTTATTATGCTACAATAAACTTAATAAATAGTGATTTTTCTAACCTTGTCGTTATTGACACATTTTTAACGGCTTTGGGATCTCATATCTCGTCTGAATAAAATCAAATACCTTACTATGAAAGTCAAATTAATCACACGTCGCGGTGCTTAGTAGTTAATCTCTTTTCAAGAATTTACAGTTCAGAACTCCTTTCATTCTCATTAAAACAAATATGTAAGTACGCTGTAGGTACACATAATTCCAAGGTCACATAAGGTCTGTTCATCCTTACTTGTCTTATATAGTAAACAACTTTATAACCTCAAAAAAGTTAAAAAAAAACAAAAACCCGCCTTCAAAAAGCAAAAAATAACTTCTTAAAATGGTAGGTAAATAGGTCAATCCAACTGAAGTCTGCTTTTGGTTAAAATATTGTTGGACGCCGACTGACCTGACCTGACCTACCTACCTACCATTGACCTGTTGGACTGACCTATTTACCTACCATTTTAAAAAAGTTATTTTTTGCTTTTTGAAGGCGGGTTTTTGTTTTTTTAAACTTTTTTTATTTTATACTTTTTAGTGATCATAATTATGCTGTTATTCTCCCACTTCTCAATTAATAAGAAACAATAGAACATTTCAATCTCGCCGCAAGCAACGCCGTGGGAAAGTCATAGTCATATATTTAAACCTAAATATGCTTCGTCATAGTCGCTCAACTATCTTAATCGAAATATCATGTCGCCACCCTCGAAATATATACCGTTTAGGAGTTCCGTTGGCCATCTGTGGTCTTCATCATCAGTTCCACTTCACCAAATAGTGCTTTCCAAGACCAAATACACGAGTTACAATGAGAAATACCAAAATCGCTATAGGTATGCCTATAAATTTTGAAGAGTTCCGTCGATTCCTCATGGATTCCACCATCAGATCTTCATTTTGATAAGAATGGGACCAATCGGGAAGCACCAGCTTTCAAATAAAAAAAGAATCATCAAAATCGGTCCACCCAGTCGAAAGTTCTGAGGTAACAAACATAAAAAAAAACGGACGAATTGAGAACCTCCTCCTTTTTTTGAAGTCGGTTAAAAATGAACCTTTTTTGGCTAAAACAGCAATTTTAAACAAAATAAAGCAATCACAGACAATACATTGGCCAAGTGATGTCCAAAATATTAACTCAGTTTACTTTATTTACGATAAAAAGAGCTGTTTTAGCCAAAAAAGGTTCATTTTGAGGTTAGAAAGTTATTTACTATATAAGACAAGTAAGGATGAGCAGACCTTACTTACCTGTAATGACTAATACCCATCCTACAACTGTTGGTGGAGTTGCATGGTGTTCAGAACGTGTAGGAAGGGTTTAATGAAATCGCACTGCGAGATCAAAACAGTCGTAACTCAAAATACAACTGTATTTTAAAATCAACTTTAATACAACTGCTATGAACTTATATCAAAACTAGCACGGATTTTGAGTTGATACTGTTTTGATCGAGGTAATATTGACGTATATATCTAGCCTATTTAGTGTCGCTTAATTTTAATCGGGCAACGCGCACTACACTTGACTGGACGTGAATCAAGCTGTAACGTGAATGAGGCGCTTTAGTGACAGAGCTGTGAATGGTCTCTGCAGGGCGGTGGAGATCCCGGAGTGCCCGGTGTGCCTGGAGCCGATGTGCGCGCCCGTGTTCCTGTGCGTGTCGGGCCACAGCGTGTGCGCCGCGTGCACGCGCGAGCTGGTGCCGCCCAATTGCCCGCAGTGCCGCCAGCCCATGACGCAGATGCGCAACCGCACGTTCGAGGACATCATTGATAAGGTTGGTCTTACCTTCTGTCAATACTCGTCCACTGCTAGACATATATACATATAGGCCTCTGGCTCCTCTCATTGTACGCCACTGAGCACGATCACCGGCCATTTTAAGGATTCCGTAGTGAGCAAGGAACCCTTATAGTTTCGCCTTGTCAGCCTGTCCGTCTGTCCGCGGGTTATCACAGGGACTCTTGGTACTGCAGGTAGATTCACTAAAGCTGGCACGAATGGAATGAACGAAAGTAATGTCACGCTATCACTATGTGAGTGCCCTCAATTGAACCGATGTTCGAATTTCAAACCGAAAACCTGTTATTATTTTACACATTTGTAAGTATACTTTCATTCACTCATTCAATCCATTCGTGCCAGCTCTTGTGAATCGACCTGAACAAAACCGTAATTTAGCATAGTTATTAATTAATGTTATTATACATGTAGGTACAGTCGACTTCATAAATATATGTACACTTTAGTACCTTGTCTATTTAATGTTATGTTTAAACTGCCATATATGATTGTCACAGCGATTAAAGTGGCCCGGTGCTGAAGTGTTCACATATTTATGAACTCGACTGTGCATTACGCCGACAAAATTCTAAAATAAAATCGAACAGTATTTTTACCGACTTCAAAAAAAGGAGGAGGTTCGAATTCGTCGGGTTTTTTTTTTTTATGTTTGTTCCCCGATTACTCGAAGACCATTGGACCGATTTGAAAAATTTTTTCGTTGTTCGTATGGTTATACTTTCTAGTTGGTCCCATTGTCACCACGTCGGGATCTGATGATGGGATCATGGAGAAATCAAGAGAACTCCTCAAATATTATAGGCACACCTATAGCGATTTTGGTATTTTTCACTGTAACTCATGCATTTGCTTTTGAAAAGTACTATAAGGTGAAGTGGAACTGATGATGAAGACCACAGATGGCCACCGGAACTCCTTAACGGTACCTATTTCAAGGTTGGCGATAAGATATTTCGATAAAGGTAGTTGAGCGACTATGACGAAGCACATTTAGGTTTAAATATGACTATGACATTCCCGCGTTGTCTGCGGCGAGCTTGAAATGTTCTATAGTTTCTCATTAATATTTAGAAGTGGAGTTACGTAACAGCATAAATAGGATCACTAAAAAGTATAAAATAAAATAAATGTATAAAAAAACAAAAACCCGCCTTCAAAAAGCAAAAAATCACTTCTTTAAAATGGTAGGTAAATAGGTCAGTCCAACTGAAGTCGGCGTCCAACAATATTTTAACCAAAAGCAGACTTCAGTTGGACTGACCTATTTACCTACCATTTTAAAGAAGTTATTTTTTGCTTTTTGAAGGCGGGTTTTTGTTTTTTTAAACATTTATTTTTTCGCTAAAATTAAGTTATTAAGTAGGTACGGAACTCTTGGGGCGCGAGTTTTTTAGCATTAATCAAGAGTAAAGTTAAAGAAAGAAAGAGAAATATTCGTGACAATCGACAATAAAGAAAAGAAAAATACGCACAAAAAGAATGTAGTCACGAAAGTTGTGTGTGCTGAACTGTTCGTTTGTGCCCAGGCGCAGGTCCAGTGCCCCAACCGCGACCTGGGCTGCGTGTATACGCTGCCGGCGGCGGCGGTGCCGGCGCACCTCGAGGAGTGCATCTTCCGCACCATGGAGTGCCCGCTCGGGGCCGCATTCGGCAAGTGCTCTTGGACCGGTAAGATGATCTAACAACAAACCTACAAAGCTACCACCATCTAATAGGCTGCATTATCTCTCTGTATAGCTTACCCAATCATTTAAGAGAGGTTTTGGGAGACCAGCTCGACCTCGAGCTAGACCTCGAGGCGTCTATGAGCCAGGATGACAGGGCCTTTCACATCTGCTGATCAAGGTCCTATGGTCTCCACTGCAAGCGCCACAAATTCGTAATAATTTAATAAAGACGAATATTTGCGGCGCTTGAGGGTTCGGGCCTGATCAGCTGTTGCACCTTATTACTGGTTGACTGGATGTTGGAAAGGGCGAATGAGTCTACTTGTAAATTATATCTAATTGAATTTGTAAATTGTCAGGCCAGCTGAAGCAGATGCTGGAACACTGCCGCGAGAAGCACCCGCGCGAGGTCCTCGCCGAGCCCGAGGTGGAACTCGCCGACGTGACGCTGCACGAGTGCGACCGCCGCGTGCTCGTCGCCGCGCTCCACAAGCTCGTCTTCATCATCACCGTCAAGATTGACACGCTCCAGCGCCTCGCCTACTGGTCAGTCCAACACATCGGCCCGCGAAAAAAAGCCCACCAACACGTCTACGAAATCAATTTGATCAGCAAACAGGATCCCCAGAGAAAAGTCACTTACATAGAGCATTGCTTTAACGACAACACCAAAGCTGACGAAATCTTCCGCCAGAACCTGTGTGCCGTCGTTCCTTTGGACGTGCTGAATCACTTCATTAAAGATGACGTGCTGACTTTTAAATATAGCATCAGGAATATCGCTACCGAGAACCATAACAAGCAGGAGAGAAGCGAGAATGAGAATAATGCTGGCGGGCCTCACGGCCCCAGGAGCGAATCCACCTCCAGGGCCAGGGAGCCTGGACCGAATGGACCCGGGCCGAAAGGACCTGGACCGAAAGGACCCGGGCCCAAAGGACCTGGACATAAAGGACCCGGTCCGAAAGGACCTGGGCCGAAAGGACCTGGGCCGAAAGGACCTGGGCCGAAAGGACCTGGTCCTAATGGACCTGGGCCGAAAGGACCTGGTCCTAATGGACCTGGGAAAAAAGGCCCTGGTCCTAAAAAGAATGCCCAAAATTAAATAGTTATGGGAATCTTTTGCGCATTAGAAATAATTATCATACATATTATCTCAACAGTTGCCTTGCTTTTAAAGCTGTTTTACATGATATAATTTTATTCAGCGTTCGCCTCCATCAAGCAAATATTGCGTTCAAATGGCACAGCCGCTATAATATTGTATTTTGTACAATTAAGTACAAATTTCTTCAAATTCTGGAGGTCGCAACTTTCATAATTCAAAAAGTATAGCTTTAAAATGGCAATGGCAAATCATTGATGTGCAGCGGCAATAAAACTGCGGTTAATCTTGATCCTTGTATATCGTGGCAACCAGTGAGAGTATCTTAAAGGTTTCAGCAGTTCCCTCTTTCTCTGGAGGGTGCTGAGATTAAGTATTCTCAGGCGTGACAGGCGCCCTTTGTATCTCTCACCAGGGTCTTCAAATATCTGTAGGGCTAGCAAGATAAAAAGTTTAAATTGGCAGTTATTCTAGTACTAATGATATTAGCCCTGCAGACGTACACATATGTAAAGCATATACAAAATACGGTGCCGGTTTGTGTGCCAATCCTGGTCGAGGGAGGGACCTGTACATGCAAGCCCTGACCACATCTCGCGCAATATACTGGCTCGGCGGAGAAGGCAACTCGATAACTGATAAGTGACAGATGTTGGCAGACACGGCGAGTCAGCGAGTCATCGATCCTTGAGATTCCGGTCGATAAATCGGTCTTTCTATTATTAAACGTTGCACAGTCTTACAGGCTATGGATGCTACGGAGATCGAACGGTGAATGGCACGGTCTTCTCGATGACGTATTTTGGCCACTGGTTGCATTTAGCAAGCTCTGATACTTCGGAAGTTGTCCACACAATTAATAGCAATTCTGGTTCTCAGTTACGCGGGACAATCAGTAGCAGGAATTCCACCCCACTGGCCTTCTTTACGGCGTCTGTACACCACAGGCTTTTGAGAACATTCTTCTGCTGCACTTAAACATGGAATTGCCCATGATGGCGACCGTCTCTAATCGCGAATTCCCAAGTAGTGTTCGACCCAAACTAGTTTTTGCGGCCGAAACCGAAAATATATAATAATAGGTCATGTTTTCGCGGACAAATAAATAAAGTCAACATTATTATAAAAAAATAAAGTGGTTATTTTTAAATCACATATTAATAATTTTAGTCCATTTTCAGTCTCTGTTTCTGCGACATTTAAAGTAATTATCAACTTATCAAATAATTATTATCATATCATTGCAAAAATCGTCCACGTAACGTGCCCGTTCGCAGCGCGAAATCAACCGAATTTTGTTTCGGTTTCGGCATAACTTTCGGCCGGTTTACAGCAATTACAGCCGAAACTAGTTTTATGGTTGAAACTAGGCCAAAAAGTGACACCGAAAGATCGGTCGGACACTATTCCCAAGTGCAATGTTAGGGCGATTGAAAATTTCAACCGCTTTAACTAGGCCGTGGCTAGGCTTTAGGTATGTCTTGCTTTCCGTTAGATAGGACCAAACTTAGTCACGAAACGGCTTTCACCGCGTAACTATACTTTGAAGAATTTTCAGCTTTGTTATTTGTGTTGGCTTTCTACAACTGACGAGTATTTGGAGCTTAGCTAGCATCAGAAAAGTCCAAGTACGCGGACTAGATTATGTCGCGGCATCAGTGTTAACTAAATCATAACAGCACGGGTAGCACAAGTTGTATTTTCTCGCTTGTCGCTCAGTGCGTCTCTATCGTTACTGACTAGATAGAAAGGGAGATCCGAGCGACAAACAAGTCGCGGGCAACTTGTGCTAGCCGTGCAGTAGCATACGTGTTTTGTAGTCAATTGGAACGTCAGAATATGGAATGAATTATTCCAACTCTGTCGTGTGACTTCAGCTTGGCAAAAAAGAGTTTCCAAAATCCAAATATTACACATAATTACAGGTAGTAATACAGGTTTCCGCCACAAGTTAATATTGTAGTTCCATAGTTCCATCTATCAGCCTTAACTCTTTTTTACCAAGCCTTTTTTAGCAAAACACAATGTAGCTCACGTCAAAGCTAATCAGTTGTCCTGCTAAACGTGTGCAAACGTACCTAATCAAAAGTATACTTCAAGATTTTCGTCAAGCTGAAATAGGCTTTGGCGCGAAGAATAAATCCTGTGATCCATAAACCCAGGATGGCCAATGTACCCTGTATCAAATAGACTCAGGATCATGGTCTCTGGGGTCATGGACCGCATTGAGTGCAACCCTCGAATATTTGCGAGGTGCACGGAGTAGAAGGGACGGTAATCATTGTTGAAGCCTTCCCCTTCTTTTACTCCTGTCTCAAGTATGAGATGTTTGAATAGCAGGCAGTTGAATGAGGAGTCTAATTTTACCAAAGACGATAAAACCATGTCTATCGCACTACAAGTTAACTGGCTGGGCGCCTAAATTTAGACCTCCAAATAATCGCGGTTCCGACTACCATCTAAAATAGGATTTTCATTTGTAATTCTAATATTTATTGCAAGTTTAACTTGACTATCTACAATGGGAATGGCGCGTCCATCATGCTGGTTAGACCTGTCGTCATGTCAACTTGTCTATCCCATATCGGAACTTGAAAATCCGTTAGCGGTATGACTTGGTTTGGAGGATGATAACAAGCCTGGAGGATGCTTACTTTTGCTTCAGTCGTCAAATACATCGGAGTAGACAAGGTACTCAAAAATAACTGAACTAAAGTTGAGGGCTTTATAGGGTGTTCAGATAACTTTGATCTCGTCTGCGCCGATATATTAAATGGCAACTGTACCCAAAAGTCATTCATTCATAGGATAACGTGGTAAAAGTAAAATTTACAGAAGGGAGCACAACTAAAGGCTGGCGCAAACCAAACGCGTGTCAAACTGCCACCAGGCGGAAGCTGTAACGCGCTTTCTAGTAAAAACACCGAGGTGCGTCGCGATTCCATATAAAAAAGCGTTCCAACAGCGTGGCGGAGGCGGTTTTAGAATTAAAACCGCGCTGCCTCCGTTCTCATAGTGCGTTTACGGCTTACGTATGCTGGTGCGCGGCGCTGCGCTACTCACGGCATGCCGGAAAATATGGCGGCCATGTTGAAAACAACTTCGCGAATCCGCGCACACGCTGCGCCTGACCTCACGCCACGCGCTGTCGCCGGTTTGTTGGCCGGCAGCTCAAGAGCGGGGCGGATGCGGAACAGTTCGAAGCGGGCCCGCGCCAATTGGTGTTCAGAGTTCAATGCGTTCGACGTATACTCGACAACGTTAACGCGGGCCTACGTTCGTAGCGGTTTTTCGCTGCCCATTCATAAGCCAGGAGTGCGATACCGATGGGGATTTTGTGATCGATTGGCAGCTGCAGCAAATCCGAATACACATTTTTAATGTGTGCAGGGTTAGCATTTGTCACAGCTTAGGGCTGCTTAGGGTAGGTATATATAGCATTGCAATGCCAATACTACCCTTACAGCGCGCGTGACACGCGGTGTACCGTGAATCCATACTGCCGTTTGTCACGGGAACTGAATTAAACCATTACCACACATTTAAGTTTGGCGTAGACAACCGCTCTGCACCGGATCGGCTCAAAGTCAGACATTGAAAAGTGAACTTTGATTTGTGTTAGTAAGACATATTTTTAAAAGTTAAAGTGAAAACAGCTCGGCGCGGGGCTCGCGTCGTCCACTGAAAAATGTATCGTAGGCCGGGATTACACCTGTAAGTTATTACGTAAGTTTTGAAACAAAGCTATATGAAAGAGAGAGATGCAGATATTTGCCACTCACTCTTACCCATAGTTGCGTCTCAAAACTTACGTAATAACTTACAGGTGTAATCCCGGCCTTACTTACACAAATCAACGCTCATTTTTCAATGTCTTACTTTAGCCGATCCGATGCCGAGCAGTTATGTCTGCGCCAATTTTTATGCGTAAGCGTGGCACTATTGTGTTTAAATTATTTAAAGCTAATTGTTAAGGTCAGTTACAATAATGTTGACACTAAATTGGATTAAGATTTTTTTTATTATTATTATTATTATTTAGTTACTGTTTCTTTTTGATGGCATTGATTTTCTAGTTTAAACCCCTCATATGTATATTCATCCTTTAATAAAAATAAAAGAAAATAAAAGGTACATTTCATACCTAGGGCAGTTAAACAAAGAATGTTTCAGATCGCAGGTATTTTACTCCCGAGCCAAAAGGTGCACTTACAATGGCAACTTTTAACGGCAATAATAGTTGTCTTACTCTAATTTTGTGTAATAGACGTGAGACATCAGTACCGTTTACTGCTCAGAGCGGCATAAAATACAATGTGATATTGAAAATTTGGACATGGGATCCGTATATCGTCGGTCTAGATGTGACAACTCGTATATGCAAAGTGAGAAACTTTTCAGGAGAGACCAAAAACTGCTTTTTAGTTACGAGGTCCCACCTTAACAAAGTTTTTCCGTGATAATATTACCAAGGTTTCACGTAGATCTTACGAGGTTACACGAGTTGAATGCTTGTTACGAGGTGTCACTTCTAGTCGTTTTTTTCCGTCAAAATCAATTATAACGCAGGAGACATTTACGAGTTAACACCGGAAATACTATTTGAAACTTTCTGCATCAAAATCTCATTTTACCAAAAAAAAGTAGTTACGAGGTGTCACATCTAGACCGACGATATGAGGGTTAATAAATTGTTCTTAAAATTAAAGTATTGTTAGTGTTTTTTTTTCTATGTCTTATGTTTATATTAACTTTATGTTTAGGAGTATGTAAACAGATATATATTTGAATATTATTTTAGTTTAAATATCAATGTGTAATAACAGAGAACTAACTCGTTTGATCCGACATCAATGCTATAGAAAATTCTTAAGTTCTTAGAATGTTAAGCAAAATTATTCACAAGTTTTCCATGTATTCCAACATAGTTATAGTATATGAACATACAATGTATCTGCTTCTCTGTAATTATTCTTTAATAAAAAAACTGTCCTGTTACCCTGTATTTATTAAAAATGTCTCCAACTTAAACCTACCATTATATTATAGCTGGTGGTAATTATACTTGCCCATACTCCAGCGTCCCCATTATTGTTACAACTTTCACTCCTGTGGCCCGTTTCACGAAGCTACAAGTTACAAATTACAAGCGGAACTCCTTTTCTAGCAAAAGGAGTTAGACAGAGACTCCCGCTGGTAATTTGCTATTTTCTACAGTCAAATATATTGTAGCAAATAAGTTCTCAATTATTGAATAACTTCTGCCCGTAAATTTATCAATCTAATGAAATGGGAAGTGTCTTTTGTTTAGGATAAAAAGTTGTCTTTGTGTTAATCTATCAGTGGCATCAGCATACCAAATTTTTCCAGCTGTTTCAGCATAAAAGAGAAATGCCACATTTATTATTCAGTCTGGCCATAGAAATATATCACCAACCGAAATAACTGGCCAATATAGCAAATTCGGTCAAACCAAATGTTGAAGAATTGAACTGGTTTAGGAATTCAGTTAAAACAGATGTTAAACACCACATCACAAATGTAACCTATAACTTATATGTGTGACATGTCTGTTAATATGTGACATAAATCTATGTAAAGGGACCTTATGGTGGATGGCGCTTACGCCGCACTGCGTCACGTGACGTATTTATAACGGAGCATTCGTAATAATGGCGGAAGTGCCATCCGCAATAAGGTCCCTTTACATAGATAATGCCACATATAAGTTAGTAAATAAATAAATAATAATAATAATAATAAATAAGTATAATAAATTGTGCGCTTACAAACTACTGCTTATAAAATTAGTGTGATGTGTGGACATTTGTTCATGATTGAACCAAAACTAGGCAGCATAAGGTGTCTTAGGCAACAAAAGGCAATTGTCTATATTAAATCAGGGTGTAATTGACTTTTAACTTTTTTAGTAGACCTCTCTGCTGGCCTTACACACAAATGTTTTCCAAATAATTTTATTACTATATTCTTAACTCGCATTTCAAAAACGGAACAAAACTTTGGCACAGTTGTCACCACATTGTCTTTGGACACCAATTTAAATGTGCTCTTAGTGTCCATTATGCAAATACCACTCTTGCCAACATAGCTTGGGCATTTAGAGCGTACAACACATAGGAAGCTTCCGTGAAAGTCGGATTTATAAAGAGTTTGACTAAATTGCTCCCAGCCCTTGCTACTGCAGTCTGGCAATGGCTTGTCCAGCTCCAACATTTGATTTATATACTCGGTCCACATTCGATGCATCGGAAGTACGTCATCATATTTCACGCTGTGTCTGGGAATATTATAAAAACCCAATCTTTTCTTCTCTTTTCTTGTCAAGGTGCGAATTTTCTTCGATTTTCGCGCATTGTTTGTTTTCTTGCCCTTCTTTTTAGCAAGCAGGAAATCCTTCTTTAACTCTAATTCGATATTGACTTGGTCTGATTTGGGAACATTTGCTTTTAAGAAGTTCAGGATAGACTTTTCGCCTTCAGAAGACATACTTAATAATATCAAGATATGGATAATACAGTATAATATACCTCTCTAAACCCCATAAAAAAAGTTACTGTTTTATAATTGAATTTTCTTTCTTTATGGCGGTCTCTTCTATTTCGCCACTAATTAAAACTGATGCAAAAGTTTATTTAACTAGATGTAACTGATGTGATGTAGATGTACGCGTGTTATTGACACGAACGAATGACATGACATGTGACACGACATTACAGATTAAAAAAACAAGGGTATGTCGATTTGACATTGACGTCTACTTTTTTTATTATGTACGGACAGGCTAAGACTGTAGGCCATACTGGCTCATATTTAGTAAGTTTGATTTGTTTATATTATGGTGCATTGTAGCATAGTCTAATTAGAACAGTAGGTGGTTCATCTTCTACAAAGGCATATCAAAGGTGTATTGGTTCTGTGTAGACATAAGCTATAATGTAAACAATATCATTAATTATTGTGTTAATAAAGTTATTATTATTAGTTCTTATCGCGCGGCTTGCATGTCATGCAAACTCAACAGGTACGATAGTTCGGACCGAGCCGGTTTCAGCCGGGGCCGCGTTTGGTTAAGTCCCTTGCCTCACCGGGACGCCATGGCGACGTCGCCGGCCACCGTAGCCCAACAATTCATATTGAAAAGTAGACGGCCTCACTCACTTGGCGACGACGGTTTGGCTACGTTAATTTGTATGGGATACGTGGCCAGCGACGTCGCCATGGCGTCCCGGTGAGGCAGGGGACTAATGGTAAAAACTTTTTAAACTGGCCCGATCTGTTAAATACGTCTCATTGATAATCGGGACTTGGCACTTCATAAAATTCGTACTATACGTGCGTACCAAGTATTCAAGTATAAAGGTGACATTTATCGACGCATAGTATAAATAGAAGCCGGAATCTCACTCAGCACAAAGCGTACAAATTCGCTTCATGCCAAAATGTAGATACTTCTATTACGGCACACGACGCTACGCACGAAATGACGTCACTGATAGATACACTTATTGCCCACTGCGGCAATCGTAATCGGTGACGTAGGGTTGATCCTACCCATTACCACCAATATGTTACCACTGGTAACAGCTGGGATTTTTTGCTCATCTTTTACTCATGGGAATAAAAACTTACCACTTACTGGGATTTTTTTTCCAGTAGTTATCACCAAATATTTTAGTGGTAACAAATGGGAAAAATATCCCAGTTGTTACCACCGAGTACTTTAGTGGTAAAAGTTGAGAAAAAATCCCAGCTGTTACCAGGGTCAACGAATTGGGGGTAACAGGTGGGAATAACCCGTAACGTAGGCCAATGGACGCACGTGGACGTGGCTCGTGTGTAGACAGTGCGTGCATAGCGTGCGCTACAGTGGGGTCCGGCTTAATAGAAAACGGAAACTCCAAAATGGCCGGTGACCTACTCAGCTCTCCTAAATAAAAAGGATGCATCCGCAATTTGATAGTCAAAGTAAATTTTACCCCGTTTTAAGAAATAAGGTCACTAATACATACGCTGTTCTATGAGACATACGCCCTTTTTCCAAGGCAGGCATCACTTTTATATTTATACTGTTATTGTAGTAAACGCTAATTCTATTGTTAGTAAACAAGGCCACTGACTAGTTTGTAAGTTGCTGTGACCTACCAGGGGCCTGTTTTATAAAGCTACAAATTACAATTTACAGGTTACAAGTTTCCATTTGACACAACCTCGACCAATGACGACGAGCCATTTGAGCAGTGTTGACAGTTTAGACCTGTAAAATTGTAACTTGTAGCTTTATAAAACGTGCCCCAGGTGCTATAACGATCTCGTAACTTAAAGTTAATTTAAAAATTACGTTAGGTACAAGTAACATGTTGTGGAAAGCAACAAATATTGAGCATTGAATACTCGTGGGCGAGCGGCATATACAAATAATACACAACATAAATGATATAAAATTTCTTTATTTTTTTAGCTCTGCTTCGTGTAGTCCACCAAGTAAAAAACTATATCTTACTTTACTTATAAACTTTTTTTTTTGTTATTCTTTATTGTTTTTACCCGACTGCGACGATAATAAATGTAGGGAAGTAAGTAGTAATTTATTTTAATTTTGATTGCTCGCTCGTTTGCTGTCTTGTATTTACATATAATAAACATTATTGTCAGCAGTATCCATATCCAAAACGTTTAATGAATATTAGGTTGTCAGGATAAGTATAGTATGTTTTTAGTATTCTAGGTCAAGGTCATTCATCATAATCTAAGATTGATTTTCATGAGCCAGAAATTGTTTAGTTGACTGGATTTTTTTAATCTACAGTCTATTCCAACTAACTATGCACTATGTACATATACAACAATGAATATGAAACATAACTTTAGTTAATCGAAGGTGACTACAGTCGAGTATTTTTTAATTTTTTTTTGTTTTTTTATTTATTATTATATTACTAACAGTAACTTATAATACCTAAGAATAATTTTGCAAAAGAAAGTTTAAAAAAAAATGGTTGCTGTTAATTTTAACATAATATCTGCTTTTAAATTGGGTGTTCACCCTCGTCTTTAAGTACTTTACTGTACTTTTGGAATATTACAATATTGACCAATTTTTTGCAAAGTTGCAACTTAAAAATAATGACAAAGTCTTATACATAAATTATTTGATACGTAAAAACATGATTAAAAACTGTAAAAGATTGAAAATATAAAAATCGTCTATACAGGCCTTGTGGCCGAAGAATCGCTTTGTGAGAGCATCTAGTGTTTACTGGATGACTCTTTCGTGACCTTTCGACGCCTTTTGTAGCAAAGGTTGGTTCACAATAAAAGTAACTATTGTAAAGAAAACTACAAAGCCCTGACACTTGCTAAATATAAATCAACGATAACTCAAATTGGGATAAGTTAATTCGAAAACCATTTGGAGGAATAACTTTCGTATCTTTAGCTGTTTTCACTGATTTTAATCAAATGACGTTCAATGAAGTCGACCTTTGTAAATATGTATATTCACTACCTGGTACCTGTGGTTACAAATTTTTGTTGAAATATTACCTTATGCCAATGCATATAATAAGACTGTACCTACATTACCGATAGTCCGATATAACGCATGAAAAAAGTGGTGCCACCTAAGGATATTCTAACGGTATCGTTGATAGTTAGTACAGTACAATTTTTTTATTAACTATCAGTTGGCTAAGCCATCACACACCATCATAATCATCATCACGCTCTCTTGCAAATGACTAATGTTTCATAGAGACACAAAGAGACCTATAAAATGTTAGTACTGTACTGCATTGTGAATCAACCTTAAGCTACGCGTCACCGCATTGTGAGTCAACCTTGAGCCACGTGGAGGTTGTTGACAGCATTCGTGGCATTAGCTACAGAGGTTTTGCGTGTCACGCAAAACTTGAAGGTGAGCTTTTCGTCACGCGCAAACAGTGGAAGCATGCATAACGGTAGGGCAGCTCTCTTGCCCTCGCGGTGGGCGTCGTCGGCGCTCGCCACGTCGTTGAAGCAGCGCTCCGACAGCACGGCGCGCCGCGCGCCGTCGTGCCTGCTCACCTGACATACGTATATAAGTTATCTATGGTACCATTATGGTACATACGGAAAGTAAACATTCTCTAAATCTATATCTTGATAGCGGGATGAAAATGGCATTCCCATCCCTTGCTCAGTTACTAGACCGTGCAAGAGTTTTATACAGCCATTTGCTGCATTTTATGAGATACATTTAATAAAAATTCGGTTAGCTGAAAATATTATTTTTGGCCAATTGATTTAACTGCTACTTTTTATGCTGATTATAATATAGTCGTAATACCAAAGAAGGCGGCTACCTGCAATGCAAAAAAACGAATCCTTCAATGCGAAGCGGTTTATACTCTATTGGTAACCACATTAAATTTAAAATGATTGAACTATTTCTATGGAGTTAGCCGCGTTCTTTGGTATGACCGTAGAATGAGTCCCAACTAAAAAAACCTCCCATTAATAAATAGGTACTAACCAAATGAATGTCGTATGTGTATAGTCCCGCGTTCTTCTTGCTGCCAATGTGCTGCACGGTCCACGAGAAGGTCTGGTCCGCTTCGTCAACTCTAAACGTCACGATGAAGTGCATGTTGCCCTGCGCGGCGAGCCACACATGGCGGGCGCTGCGCGGGCGCACCCCTTCCAGCTCTAAGAACGCTCCGCCGGCCGCGCTGGAGAAAGTGCTCCAGCTGGTAGGATGCTTCGCCTTGTAGTGTTCCAGCATTTGTTTTAGTTTTCCTGAAATTGATTTATACATTTATAAACGTCAAACTTGTTTTTTTTATAGCCATAAAAGGCAAAGGAGTAAACGGGCCACCGATGGTAAGCAGGCACCGTCACCCATTAACATCGCAATGTCAGGGGCACAGCGAAGTTGTTGCCTTTCAGAGTGATTCTAGTCTAACAAGAATAGAGTTTGAAGTTTATAAATAAAGTTATATAGATAATTAAAATTAGAGAACACTGATCCGAATCAATGCCGGGCTTATTAAAGCACAGGGCTTCGATTCTACTCGGTATTAACATATTGCTTTTAATGTGTTAACGGTTATCGTATTGTATTAAATCTGTTGTCATTACGTCGTATCGTAACGTTGACAATATTCTGCACAATTAAAATCTTACGTAAATATAGAGACACTTTTATGATGGTCGGGCCCGGTGACCATGAAAATATGCAGCGTTGTTGTAAGAAAGGCGTAGCCAATCATGAGGGCTAAGATTGAATACTATTTTACAGTTATTCAGTGGGTGGTCCCGTTATGTACCTACAGCTGAAAACCTTTCACTCTGACTCCATCATCAAATCAGGTGTCATACCTCATACATAAATATTGCGCGCATTCTAAAAAAAACCTCAGAATTGACAGTACTGATATGGCCGATCAAAATAACGTTTTTAATTTTTATTTACTACATGACAATACAGACAGAGAAAAAATATGTGAAACATACTAACCAACAATACAATACGTTAAACTAAACTTTAGTAGGTAGGTATGTAACCAAAATTACCGATCCAAAGGCATTCCTGGAATATCACTCCATGGGGACACATCATGTCGCGGAAGATGCACTCCCGCGCATGGTCCTCCATGTCCTTGGCGGCGCTGAAGTTGAACTCGCAGCCGTCGGCCTTGTGCGGGCACGTGCGGCGCGCGCCCCGCGCGGGCGCCGGCGCAGGCTCCGCGGCCGGCGCTGGCCGTGGCCGGAGAGCTGCCTGTAGAATGTGGATGCGATCACGTCAATTATGTGTGTGAACGTGAAATATCAACCGGGGCAAAACGTATATGGGATGCATGTGTCTTTTAAAGATTATAAAGATAGGTTCAACTGCTATAATAACTAAATGAAAAGCAAGCTTTAAAAACCCGCCTGCATTTTTTATATTGTCGTCGATACACCTATGTTAATCATTGGCATTTTGCCATTGTTGTAATTTCAATTTTAACAGTTTAGGAATCGTATGTCGCCCGGCATGGTGAAAGGATTCTAACGATACCACACACATCTAAATCGGCTCAGGCGTTTAGAAGTTATGGGGGAATAAAGAATCGTACATACATACATGAACCCTGAAAACATTACACTCCTTTTTTTGGGCAGTCGTCTAAAAAGGTGCACAATACTCGTA
Organism: Acleris literana; assembly: GCA_946894065.1. Lineage (NCBI taxonomy): Eukaryota > Metazoa > Arthropoda > Insecta > Lepidoptera > Tortricidae > Acleris > Acleris literana. The sequence goes on from OX335687.1 coordinate 5,052,077, forward strand.
GTTTAAAAACGTATTCCTTTACTCTTTAAAACACGTATTTATCCTATTAAAGTTTTTTTTATGGCGTGAAGGCAAACGAGCACACACCACCAAACACACAGAGACAGAGTGGTGAGTGGGATTTGTGACCCATAGACTACAATAAAAAAACTGCAATCCTGAGACCGCGCGCAAATGCGTTGCCAACCAAAGAATAAGATGGAATGCTACTAAAATTACAAATTCGGGATGATTCTTAGCTAGCTAGCCGAAGACAAATTTCACGAAAATCAGTTGGGCCGTTTAAGAGATACGAGTATCAGCTCTGAAACTAGGGGTCGCCATTATATTTCGGGGTTTTAGGGATTTTTTCAATACCTCGTAAGGCCCAACGTCCTAAATTTAGGCAACTTTTAACTTGTACTATTACTTATTCTGTGATTTGGGACATTTCGTCAGTGATACTGCAATAACGCGTAAGTAACAAATTCTATAAGTTGCAAAATGTACCTTATTGACTTGCAGGATAAGGTATATTTTGTATCTTATTAAAGGGGTTTGGGTAAAAGTGTTGTCATTTGTAAAATTCATACATTTTCAAGGTAAGCGGCCATTCGTAAAAGTGGCAAATTATGATAGAATTATTTATTTAATTAACACTTAAATCTTTAAAATCTCCGCTCCGATATTATTTAACGCCATAAATTATATATATATATCTATATGTATTTAGAGGTCCTCTAAATAACTATGTAAGAATCATCCGTGGCCGCTGAAAAAAAATATGACAATATTCTTCAAACAAATTTACCCAATGCCCTTTCTTAGTTACGCGGGATTGCAGTATCACCGAGGATTTGTCAAAGTAACTAACATAGGTAAGATTATTTTTCGAAAAAACGAAATTTGACATGCGCCTTACGAGGTTAATAGTCGCGAGAATGAAGGTATATGCAATGCTCTGGCGTTAGTTTTAAGAGTCCTCTCTCAGACACTCTAAAATCCTTACCAAAGTCGATAAGAATCATATATCATAACGTAGGTACTTTACAATACACCCACGTCTATACCGTTAGATAAGCTTAACTTGATAACATCCGGAGTAATTAGTACTGATTATACAATACATTTTAAACAATTTCTATTTTAAATTACAATAGAACAACGACCCCTTTAACTTGTGACTTGCTTGTTTGTAGAGCAGTTTTCATTTCAGCATTATAAGGCATTTAGTTTACAATGAACATGTTATGAGACGCTTGATAGTTAAACATTGTAATTTAAATTACCCTAACGTAACTAAAACATTAATGGCCTAACACTAGCTATTGTTATCCTTTGTTGCACGAACACATTCCAATACCTAAGTAATGTATATCAGTCATTACCGAAATGAATAATCGTCCCACCACAACGTACGTCAATGTGGCTTTATTTTAGATTATTAATTGAACAATAAATTACATGTCCGCGTAAAAGAGAAATACATAATGGAAAGCAAGCTTTAAAACCCCGACTGTATTTTTATATTGTCGTCGATATATCTACCTATGTTAAAAATTGTCATTTCGCCATTGTTGTTATTTCAATTTTAACAGTTTAGGTATCCTATGTTACCCAGGATGGTGAAAGGATTCTAACGATACCACACACATCTAAATCGGTTTAGGCATTTAGAAGTTATGGTTGAATAAAGAATCGTACAAACATACATACATGAACCCTGAAAACATTACACTCCTTTTTTTAGGCAGTCGTGTAAAAAGGCTGTTACCACTTTTTCACTAATCAATCAGGAAAACATGCCTGCCCGTACCTAAGTCAAAAGTAACAGGCGCTATATACAGGGTGTTATGCAGAACGTTGGACAAACTTCAGGGACTAACTCTGTAGGTCATACTCATCAACTTTTATTATGGGACCAACATTCAAATCGCGAAAAAATAAAACAGCTGTTCCATACATTTCGGCTTTTTAGCTCTTAAAGTTTGTATGGAACAGCTGTTTTTTTTCGCGATTTGGATGTTGGTCCCATAGTATAAGTTGATGAGTATGACCTACAGAGTTTGTCCCTGAAGTTTGTCCAACCTTCTGCATAACACCCTGTATAATGGTGATTTTTAATACTTTATAGGGCAAAATTAAAAAAGGGACTGAATTCTAGTCTCATACTCTCATCTAGTCATACAACATTTAGTACTAGATTATATAATAGCCCTATTTATGTAAATTAAAAACCGGTCATGTTTGCGTCGGACTTAGGGTGGGTTTAGACCAAGCGAACGAACAAGAATTCTATGGCATTATCTCTTACGATTTCTTTGTAAAAATAAAGACAAAACATGTTCTAGAGCATTCGCTCGTTTGGTCTAAACCCACCCTTACACGAAGGAAAGGGTTTCAGTCCGTTCATTAAGATCGAGCAAAAAATGCCGAAAAGAACACGTTTCTTGTATGGAAACCCCCTGTAATTTTTAACTTTATTTTAATAGATTATTTGTAGTTAAAGTTAACATACATACATACACTCACGGCTTCATTCCCAGAGTGGGGAGAGCTATTACCAACAACTCTAATAACTTCTTGTAAATTATGTAACCACATTTTGCACAAACAGGCTAAGATGTTTAGCAGTGTACATTAGTGACAGGTTGAAAGCCCATCGCCTAAAAATGCTACAAGCCTGTATTCCCTTAGTCGCCTCTTACGACATCCACGGGAAGACGTGGAGTGGCACAACAGTTATCAAAAATGTTTTTTTGAATACCGTAAACTCGGGTTTACTTTAGCCCTAGGGGGTAACATTGCCCACCCCAAAAAAATAACCAAGCATAGCTATAAAAATAACCAAGATATATGCCCACAAAGATTTGTTCCTATCTCTTTCTAGCAAAACAGAATTTAACATGGAGTTTAATGGCCGACCTGTTATATGACGTCACAGCCTAGTGCATATCGGATCCTAATCGCTGTCTAATTAGCAGTTTAAAATGCTTGTATCATCTATTTCTTGGCCGATTTTAATTTTATTTTCACTTGTGGTGATCTCTTTTACGGTATTTTTTTTGAGAAAAGCGATTTAAAAAATCCATGCATATTCCCTATTGTTATAAGGGTTAAAAAAAACCTCGCCATATTGTGGAAATTATGTGAACTGTCATTTCTAATGCAGTTCACGAAACACGGATATAAAAAGTATTAGTGGCGACCCCATAACAGGTTTTTTTATTTTTCTGGTCGGGCTATAGGTAGGTTGTGTCTCGTCGATTGATATTAACCGATGAGCTGTCCCCAGGCAACCTTAAACCTACGAGCACGCGGGACATCTTAACCTCGCCGGTTAATAGAGTCGTTCGCCGAGGTCACACCCCGGATATGGGACCTCCTGAACTGCACTCACAGTGGCGATGATGCTCTCCATGGTCCAGTTTCTTATCTGCGACATGTTCTTGCGGCAGATGGGGCACTTGGCCTGCAGGTGGCCCAGGGCGTCGGTGCAGGCGCTGCAGACGCTGTGCCCCCCCTCGCATAAGAAGATGGGAGCCGTCATGGGATCGAGGCATACGGGACATTCCAGCGACTCCATGGCTCTTAACTGATATCCTGAAAAATAGTACCTGTTATACTTTTTGTGTATAAAGTGCCAAAAAGAGTTACACGTGTTGACGAGACGTTGAAGAGTTACACTTTTTTAGGGTTCCGTAGTCAAACTAGGAACCCTTATAGTTTCGCCATGTCCGTCCGTCCGTCCGTCCGCAGCCTAGCTCACAGACTCTTAGTAAAATAAAATCTTGTTTTTTTTTTTTATTGTACCTCCCCTACACTTAACGTGGGGATGTAATTTTTTTTCTCTTCTGCCCCATAGTGTGAAGTGTCATTGGATAGGTCTTTCAAAAATATTGAGAGTTCGTAAAAATAATTTTTCGATTAAGGAATCCTTTTATGAAATTTTAAGCTTTAAAGTGCTTTTTTTTTAGAGTCATGTGTGTGCCCCCCTACAGCCAAAACTACAAATACCTACTAAAAATCTGAAAAATATCTTTAATGGAAGCACTAATGTGCTTAGAAGAATGAATTTAATAGGAAAACTACCACGACTGAGTAGACTTCATTGGTTCTTGAGTTACAAACGGTTTAAATGTTTATACCTACCGAAAACCGTAACTACTGGATTTTTTTGCAGGGAAATTATAGCTCAAAAAATTGCACATGCACCATTGCACCTTGAAGCAAGTACAAATGTCATTATAATATTATTATATTATTATTGTCGAGGCACACACACATGCAAGACATGCAATGCACCTTTGTTTGAAGATGAACTACTCTTCTATTTATACTAGGACAATTTTCAGGTACAAATCGGATCATGTTGCCATTTTGTTTCTAAAAAGCAGCCTTATGTATTTATTTTAATTATTATTTTGATAACCTTTACAATTAGCAGAGGCTTAGATCACTTCAAGTTTTTCTTTAAACGTAGCTTCGAAAATAAAAAGTAGACTAATTTTGTAACATTACAAAAGAAGGAAGTGTTGGTGGCTCCAAAGTTGAATAAAACCATAATTAATTTTAAATAAATCTAGTAAAACATGACTACCAGTATATTGTATGCACCAGATTAGGTAGGTATATTATCATATGTACAGTTGTGTGGTGAGGGGGATTTATTTTTAATGTGATACATTTCCTTATTCAGTGCTGTTAGTGCTAGAAATGGGAGCCTTTTATTATGATATCAAAAGGTTTTAGGTACACTAGTAATTAACCGTGAAATTAAGCATTAATTATTTTCCGCAGTTCATTAATGCATTCAAATTCAACAAATTCTTTACTGCCTTTTTACACGACAAATATGAACGCCTCCCTCCCAAGTCCAACACAAATACAGATTGAGAAAGATGCCTCCAGCTATGATTCATAAGAGTCAATAGGAGACAATAACTAAAGTATGCTTGTTATATTTGCTTTTGGCTTATCAATGTTCATTGGGAAATTGTGTGAATTCTTCCTAATAAAGATTATTATTTCAAATACATATAGCGATGGCAGTGTTAGAATATCTATTACCTTGAAGATTTCCCTCAATGACACACGCGACCTCAAGTTATGAATAGCTCAAAGAGCCCTTTTCTGCAAAATAAACACTGTATCAATATCCGCAGCCGATCCCCACAAAATAAGACTGTATGTAATTATACTGTTAAAGTAAGCGAAGTAGACCTACCGTGTATAACCGGGATTAACACATACCGCATTATTTTACAATTTCATGTGGTCAAAAGTCTAACCTAGCTTATTTAATAAGCCCATGTAACCTTTGGAATACGTAATGGTTTGGGCACAAACATGTTTTAGGAAATGAAAGTATGTAAAATGATGATTTGGTCAAAAGGCAGGATACCCTAATTACTCCCGGAAAATTTAAAAGTTCCCGTGGGAATATCCATAATTTAACTCTACTCGGACGAAGTCAGTCAGCTAGTCAAAAATAAAAGTTGAACCACCAACGCATAATCAACACTCCTCTGTATTTACTCCATCTTTGTTATTGCAGCTTGTAGATAAGCAATCATTTTAATATCAGTAACAGAACAGTAACAAACTAAGTGCCTATTCCATAGTTAGGTTTTGTTTTGAGGAAAGAAGAACGAACATCGCATTTATGGCTGTTAAATGATTAGTTTTAACTTTTAACACAATAATTTCTTTATGCAATTTAGAATAACAACACCCTGCTTGTCAAAATCGGGCCCAGCCTCAGCTCTACTTAGCTCAGCTCAGCGGGTTCAGCCTCAACAAAGAATTATACATACATACAGGTCAAAAACATTATCCTCCTCCTTGGGCAGTCGGGTAACAAATAATCACAACTTCATAATAATTATTTTATATTTAAAGTACTTAATAAATAATACTAAACTAAGTTACTTACCTTGGACTTTCCGCCGGAAGAGTATACTTATATCACTTTAAGTACCTAATTAAAAACAAATTAACATAAACAAATGACAACCATCATTTTTGTTTAATGAGTAACAATACTAAACTTGGTCAGAATTTATTCATTGTCGATTTCAACTGTGAGTTTAATTATAACTTCGAGTTGACTCAACACACAATCTGAGAAACATACCTACAAGTTCAATTAAAGATTACTTCAATCGATAAAGTCTGAATCTGAAGCACCATGAACTCGAATATGATTATCTTCCATCTATTTGTGTTCTAAAGAGTTTACATACACACAGTAATATATATTTAAAAGTATAGTTGCTAAAGTTAACCGATGTTTACCTCTACTGTTAAGTGTCAATAATAATCTGAATAATAAATAAGTCAAGAGAAAAGTGCACTACACTCGGCGATAAATTAGCTTATTTATAACAAAACAAACGTAACAAAGGGTAGGTAAGTGAATAAAATAACCAGAAAGTTTTAATTCTACATTCCACAGGTAAAGCCTGGCAACATTACTTATCAAAGTATATGGAATTACCTTAAGGCTTTCAACACAAATAAAACATTTGATACTTCTGTCCCGTTCTCTCGACTCAGGACGAATGCAGAGTGAGAAGGATACCTAGCCTAAGATTTATTTGTTATTTATGAGGCGGATCCGTTTTATGGCGTATAAGCACTCGTACGCACGGGCGTTTTGAGAGGCATCAACACCGACTAGAAGCTAGAGGTGCCTGAGACAAATAAGTACAATAGACGGAGTATAGCAACGGCTAATAAAATCGCACTCCTCGCACTTGTGGCACATGCCCTTTGATAATTGAGAGGTCTATATTTGATCGCTCTTTACTGTATCACTCTTGTATGTATGTATGTAAACTCTTTATTGCACAAAAATATAATTATTAACCTAATTTACAAAGGCGAACTTATCCCTAAATGGGATCTCTTCCAGCTAACCCTGAAGTTGATGATGATGATGAATGATGCGTGGGGTTGGACACATACAAATCTTCAATAGTATGCGTAAGTTTGCAGCCAGGGATGTGCGGTTTGCCGGCAGTGATGTGCGGTTCATCGATAAATTAGGTTAACTTATCAAGGGGCTTTATACTATTACCAACCTACGACGGCGTTCCCCGATTTTCAAATTGCCGTTGGTAGGTTGCGATAATATCATAAAATACTTGACTAATGGTAATGGCTAAGCATTAGAGATGGGCCGACTAGTCGACGATTAGTCGGGAAAGCCGACTATTCGGCATCATTTCTAGTCGGTGATTAGTCGGCGACTAGTCGGCAAAAAATGCCGAATATCGGCACTCTATTGCCTATAGGAAATATCGTCAAAAAATGTCCACACATGCCATTTTCTTTTCGACATAGTTATAAAAAGCACTAGGTAGTTCGTCTTAATTAGGGTTCTAATTGTTTTTCTTGTCGTGCAGAAAAAACGTAAACAAAACTGGTCAGGTAGGTAACAAAGCGCGACGGACGAAGCAAAACGAACGTTTCCGAGTTCACCCAAACTTAGCAAAATCCTACGATAGGCATTGCCGACTAGTCGGCCGATTAATTAGCAAATTGAAAACCGATTAGTCGGCCGACTGGCCAGTCGGCAAAATCCGTAGTCGGCCCATCTCTACTAAGCATTAATACCGCCGCGGGTCCAAATTTATAAAAAAAAGTACTGGGGCGGGATTTCAAGAATTGAAGATACTATAACTATGCTATAACCACCTATATATACAGGGCGTCCCACGGCTATGCCACATGGAAGGAAAGTACCTTAAATATTGTAGATGGAACATTTTACTGAAAGAAGACATTGTTTGAATTTAAAAAATATTTTAAATTGAATTAATCGATATTTAAATAATTACATGGTTGAACCGGGAATCGAACCCGTTACACGAGAATAATAATTACCCTGTAGCTTTACCATGCTGATCGAAAGGCTTCATCATAAGGATTATTTTTTGCTAAATAACATAGTGTCAGAAATAAAAGGAAGACCATGAATTTTAACATTTTTAATACAAAATTAATCAATTTATCAAATGCTCAAAATGAGTCCCTTCCTGTTGAATACAAAGTCGCACTCTTTTGATTATTTCGCTCCCTGTCGATTTTTTGATCTTGTTGCGGTGGATATTTAGAATAAATAATACGTCTAAGTTCTGTTTGTAGCTCGTGGACACTTTCATACTGGTAATTAGTAATAGGTACTTATGATAATATCAGTTGTATGTCCTTACGGCAATGTCAGCTTTTCATTTTTCTGTTCAAAATTTCACTCTTCCTTTTATTTTTGACACTATGTTATTGAGCAAAAAATAATCCTTATGATGAAGCATTTCGATCGGTATGATAAAGCTACAGGGTGATTATTTTTCTCGTGTAACGGGTTCGATTCCCGGTTCAACCATGTAATTATTTAAATATCTATGAATGCAGTTTAAATTGTTTTTTAAATTCAAATAATGTCTTCTTTCAGTAAAATGTTCCGTCTACAATATTTAAGGTACTTTCCTTCCATGTGGCATAGCCGTGGGACGGCCTGTATATCATCATGTCAGCCGAAAGACGTCCACTGCTGGACATAGGCCTCCCCCTATATATATTCTTTATTTTTCTTTTATTCTTTATTCTTAGAATTCCATATTAGAAATAATAAACGCGAACGCAACTTTGTGTTTCGACGCTAGTGTAAACAGATAGGGCTGTACAATACATTTTTAAAACCGGTTCACCTATGTGTATAACGTAGCGTTTTTTACCATGCCTGGAACACGTACATTACTTGTGACAGGACAGTAAGTGAAAATACTTTTTAATTTTGAATTTTCCTGTAGCTTGATTTTTAAAATATTTTTTTTTTAATTAATTCCACTTTAAGTTTTCTTTTGTTTTAGTTAACGAATGATTCTTAATTAACATTTACAGTGTTTTATTATTCATAACCCTTATCAAACCCGTTTATAAGTAACCTTGACAAAGATATTAGAGGACTTTATAATTTGGATTTGGATATAACAGCATCGCCTCATAATGGTGTTAGAAGTTCCAAAAATTCAACTAGCGAATGGGCAGACCATGCCAGTTGTAGGGCTGGGTACGTACGCGGTAAGAAATTTAACTATAAATGTTTGAAAAGTTTTCTGGTACCTAGTTAATACATTGCAAAATATCAAAACGTAGAGATATTTCCCATCCATTGACATTTTTGGTTTGTGTAAGTACTATTTGTTTAATGAATAAAGTTAAAAAACAAAACCTGAAGCCATTGACTGTTACAATTTTAGGGTATTGGTAAGAACATGATCTTTAATAGAAACAAATAATAATACTTTAATATGAACACAGCGCAAGGCAGACCCAGGGCAGTACCGCCAAGCGGTGGAGTGGGCTATAGAGGCAGGTTACCGGCACATTGACACAGCTTCCTGCTACAACAATGAAGAGGAAGTTGGCGAGGGTATCGCCAACGCGATCAAGAGAGGGTTGGTAACGAGGCAAGATCTGTTTGTTACCACCAAGGTAAGCTTTAGATATAGGTTTATAAGTGCTATATAATAAACCTAAATGAAGAAGTTTTGTAACACTTCTTTTAATACAATAAAGTTATGTGAAATGTTAATAAAGAACATTATTCCACCAAATCATCATCATACAATGACATAGTCCAGGCTTGCTTGTGAGAGGGTTATTTGTAGCGTGAATAAATACTGCTCTATTACTACTTTTATTACTATGTTAGTTGATCGTCATTTGTAATTACATGAAATTTATTATTTGACCATCATTTTAATAACTGCAGCTATGGAACGACTGTCATGCTGAAGATGCTGTGGTGCCAGCACTGCAGCAGTCCCTGGCACGGCTCCAACTGGACTACGTAGACCTGTATCTTGTCCACTGGCCTTTCTCTGCTGATGTAAGAATCAATAAAATAAGTAAATATCCTTTGTAACATGCTCTTATAAATTTTTGGAATGTTTCATGTAGTTCTCAACAGTCATTGACATTTTTTCATTGTATAAATACAATGATACAGTCAGGTATTAAAGTGTAGGAGCAATTTTAATACCCGTGTTGACATATTTTTCAACTTTGGAATGCTACATTTTTATAGCTGCTGTAGTGTATATTGTTTGTACTATTGAGAAATGTAACAAGACACATCAGCATAGTTTAAATACGGTGGTCTACAGTAAGCCCTAGTGTACCTTGGAGCCCTAATCAGGGAAATAGGGACTTATAAGGCGTGGCACTAATATACTTACCATTCTTATGACTTCTGTGATGATTGAAGAAGGCTATTCTATTCTTTCCAGTCAAAGGGCACCGATCTAGCCATAGACTTCGTCGAGACATGGCGCGGCATGGAGGACGCGGCGCGGCGCGGGCTCACGCGCGGACTCGGCGTCGCCAACTTCAACGAGGAGCAGGTCCGAAGGCTCCTGGACGCTGCTACTGTCAAGCCGGTCGCCAACCAAGTGGAGGTAATGGAGCATTACTATGAGATTTTTGTTAGGTTTTAAACAGGTGAAAATTAGAGATGAGTAGTGAATGACTGGTGCAGAATCTGTTTTAAAAATCTTTGTCACATTTTATTGTCAGATCAACCCGACGCTCACCCAGCACGCGCTAGTATCGGCCTGCAAGGAGCTGGGCGTGGTGTGCGTGGCCTACACGCCGCTGGGGCTGCTGTCGGAGGCGCGGCCGGAGTTCATCGGCAAGGACGCCATCAAGACGGACGCCGCGCTCGGCCGCGTCGCCGAGAGGCACGGGAAGACTCGCGCGCAGGTCGTGCTGCGGTACCTGGTTAGTATAGCGTTAAACAACCATTCAAAAGGGTAGTCAAGGGGGTAGTAAAGGCCCAGACTGAAGGCGAGCCCTCAGGGCAGCCGCTATTGGGGGGCTACGTTTTGGCGCTATAGCGGTCCCGTAACTTCGTGCAAGTCAGACATAACCCGTCCTGGGCGGCCTGGCCAGGTCACCTGGGCCCCGTCGGGGTATGCATAGGCATTTCCCCCGAACAAAAGAAAAGTGTTAAACCACCAATTGTCAATATAAACTTTTTTTAAAGGCATTTTTTGAAAATAAATCATATTTTTAGAGGTTTGTTTCAAAAGCAAACTTTTTTTTCATTTTGTACCGATAAGTTCTCGTCTGTTATTTTTACTTCCGTCCTTCTTTACTTCCCCCACCACAACTGTCACCCGCATGCTACGGAGCAAAATATGCCTATTCACGCGTGCTTAAAATATATAGTTAATTGTTTGTCCGTGGCATGAAGTCATTAACTTTGTTCACTTTACTCATTTTTGTATCCCCGGGGATACACCGGCCGGTAGGTAAGTATAACGGTAGGCGACGGCGAGTAACGTGTCTGTTAAGGATTTACTCGTATATAATGTGTGGTACAAGCCTAGAGCTTAGTTAGGGACTAGGTCAATTTTCGTGAAATTATCCTGCGATATTTATACTGTACGGATATGATAATTTTTACGAAAGGTTTTTTTGTATAATAAGTTCTGGTTTATGTACGGGTGTTACAGAAAACTCACATAAACCGAAGCGAAGCGAAAGTGGCTCATAAGTGGTACATTATTAAATCTATTCGCAGGTCCAGCGCGGTATCCCGGTGATCCCCAAATCCTTCACTCCGGCGCGTATCGTCGAAAACCTGGATCTGTTTTCGTTCGAGCTGAGCGAAGCCGACCTGGCCGTCGTGGACTCGTACAACATGGACCACCGCTGCGTCCCGGCCACGCCTTTCGCTAAATTCAAGAATTACCCGTTTTGAAAGGGTTTTTGAAATCGGGGTTGCGGAAATCAGGGCTTATTTTTTTATTGTTGGATCATTCCGTATGTCTTTGTAAATAAGTTAAGTATGTTGATAAGTTTATTAAATGAATCTTTATAAAATAAAAGTGTTTTTAAAAGCTATTGTTGAACACCAGCGGATCGCTACCACCAAAAGAACTATGTCAAGGACCTGTGCAGTAGCAGAAACCTAACACCCTCTCCTGAGACTCTCTGTTGTAAGATTATTAAAAAAAAAACCTTAACGTAAAGGTACTGAGCCATGCTAAAATCTTATAGTCGACATGAAAAGTAGTGTTTAACTCGGGTGAAAGACACGATTTATCTAACACTCGAAACTTTGGCGCTCTCGCCATACTCGAGCGTCACAATATCTCGTATGAAATCAGTGCCTTTCATCCCTTGGCTAACAGTTATTTTAGTCCATCACATTGCAGGTGGACAGCAGCATTCACAAAGAAATTGTACTAATCGTAGTGCATATCAGGTAATTTTTTAGTGACATCTACGTGGGGCACGCGATTGTGGAGCTAGTTCATCGTGACTCATATATAGGGCACTAGACTCTGAAGATGTTAAAAGAACAACCCGATTTGGTTAAGTAAAACAAAGTTTCTTTAATTCATAATTTTATTTAATGAAAAAAAATCTAATTAAAATAAATAATAATAACATGTCAATATTCTGAAATATTATTTAAATAAAACAACTTGTAAATAAAAGCAGGTAGCAATGGAATCTAGTTACTCTATGGAATGTCCGATTAAGATCTCTGAGTGACTCAATAGATGTTCCAATGTGATTGGGGAAAATTAGGAATTTTGAACTCAAGAGACCTTAGAGGGATCAGTAATAATAAGAGTACAAAATGTAAAATGCATAAAGAAACTTGACTAGGCCAGTCTGTTGAAATTTACTAGAAAAAAAGCATTATTTTTGTCATGAGTTTCTTACTATATCAGTTTCGGTGTATTATAACCCTGTAGTCATATTAAACATCACAAAACATTAAGGTTCAATACATTATACAAAATACCTGTAAAGAATATCGAAAATATTTTAAGCGTTAAATAAAGATACACCTGAATGTAACAAATCCAAAATATGCACATAAATAATAAAAAATAACAAAAATACATTAAACAAATAACCCTGCATATAGTCAAGACAATAAATACGATCAACACCATAAAATAGTAACTTTAACTTAACACCTAAACACCTACAAAAATATACTTTCGATGATTTTACAAATAATAACACTTACCGCGATACATCCACTTAGTGTCATAAGTGTCTAACTTACATTTTGTACATCTACACAGATAATGACTAACCTCATCAAAATCTATATCTTTAACATAGGGGCCTATCTACTCGCATAATAATCATTACGCATAAAAATCGATTGTCATAAGCCTTTTAGGCTGACATTGCAAAATTTTATAAAAGTCTATTGTGTAGATTAGGCTAGGTTAGGTTAATTTTTAATAATAATTAATATAAAACCCTTTCTATTGTAAAAACCGTTTTATGACAATCGATTTTTATGCGTAAAATATGTATGCGAGTAGACCCTTACCCCTTTAACATATACTATTGCAAAAGCAACCAAATTCATAATAGCATTCAAGTAACAATTTACATTGACGATACATTTCGTCGGTGAAACTGCAAAACCGCGTATTTTTTTTAATGAGGAGCAAAATGCACCTTTTTTATAAGATGTTAAGGTTTATTTTTCTCTATAATAAATCTGTTGGTTACGCGGTTTTGCAGTATCACCGACGTTTTATTAAATTCATTATGTCTAGTAAAAAAGGATACAAGTTTCATACTAATTGTGTAAAAGTTGTATGCTTTTTCTCTAGAGCCATATTCTTCGCCTTTTTAATAAAGAATTAGCAAAAAAAGTGATAGTAAAATTCATTTCTAGCACGACGGGTATATATGGTGCTATATTTACCGCTTAAGGCACTAGTGCAATAACTGTTATACTAAGTTCTGTATACCGAGACACTAGGCAATATTTTCGTTATTACCTAAAAAAAAAACATGTTGACTGGTTTAAAACCTAGTGACATAAAGGCCCAGTTGAATAGAAGCGCATTAACAACCTACATATGATATATTTCGATTACTTCTTGTAAATAAATGGGTAAACAAAATTTATTTGCCAAAATATAAATACATTTGGGAAGACTTAAACATTGACGACGATTGACGCCAGCAAGTGTCTTACAATTATAGGTACAGCACTGAGGTTTGAAAATCGAAGTTCGAAGTAACGTGAGCTCCATCCCTGTTACTCGTCATTCGAGACTAAATCGATAGAAAGGGATAGAGCTAACTTAACTTCGATTTTTAAAGTAGGGCCTCTGACCCTCTGTACAGGCAGCTAATGATCATAGGCCACAAGGGACTGTTAACGTAAAACGTAACCAAATCAGATGAAGTCTCGTACAGCCCTCCATAGTGGTCCAGGGATCAAATTGGTTAACCGTATAGTCAAGTGCAAAAATATGTATCGAAAGAATCCTCGCACAAATATGGTACGAAGTTCTTATTACACTGGAATAAGGTGCATTGGGACATATTTTAGAGATGTTGCGTTGTACCATATTTTTACACTTGACTACTACTGTGTGACGTTATCTCCCAACTTTTACGTATGTTTAAAGATAACGGACCGCAATAAATTGAGTATTTAAGTATATCTTCCAATGTCCAAAAGAGTATTTTTGTGACTATATCAATAAAATAATAAACTAAAGTTTTAAGTTAGTTAATACGCTTCAGAACTTAAGTAAAGCCCCTCTTGCATGTACTTGTATACTAAACTAATATGGAATTTACGTCAAATTTTAAATATAGAATGTCGAACGGTCTATACAAATATAACAACAATATGGAAGAGGGACTTCACTTAAATTTCTTACCTATATCGTTCTTATTAACACAACAAACAAGACATATTCCTTTAACACGCTGTTTATTTGTCGCCTAGCTGTACATTAACATGACTCGTAAGCAAAAACTATTCTCGACTCGAGTTCAAAGATATGTATACACTTTTTTACCTTATCACATTAAAATACGGTGCAAAAGTGTAACCATATTTTTGAACCCGACTGTATAATACGAGATGAATATGCTGATTTGGTTTCGAGAAAATTCGATAATTTTACATGGCGATGCGCAACATCACAGACCATTTTGATTGTTAACTAGTTACTTATATACCTACCAAATAAATTAATTTTCATTTCATAATGCGCCACCGTTCATAAATATAGGTCTTGTTAAAAAAACGTTTGGAATAAGTCGCGTTGTAAAAACGCCATAATTAATTAATCTTGAGTGCATCTTATGTCCGAATTTTCGTTTATGCTGAAGCCATTCCCGCCTGTTTATTTGTGGAACACTTAAAAAGTTATCTGACTCAGCTGAAAACCAGTATATGACAAACTAGAATTCAGAGAAAGGAAACGTTTGGACAAACTTTATTAGGGATTCTGAGGTACACCTTGCGTATAAGGCCCACAGACAACTATTTTGCGTACCTATGGAATAAAGGCAAATCTACTATATGAATTGTATTGCACTTCCAACCTTATTATAACCGTTGAGAGTTCAATATGCTTCTATGAATAAATTACACTTGTGCCTTTTCTCGTAGCGGGGCAGTATTACAGACGCATCATGACACATCCCACTCAAGAAAAATTTACCAAACCCTTGAGCAGTACCTTACTTCCACACATAGTTGAAGACGTCCATGATGCTGTCGTAGATGGTGAACGTGATGGCCACGTCGAAGACGACGCGGCTGAGCCTTGGCACGGTGCCCTTGTAGAAGGCGAGGGGCCCCTCGGCCTTCCAGGTCTTTATGAAGCAGTCCCAGGTGCTCTTGTACTTGGCGGCCTCGAGACCCTGCATGCGGGTTTTGACCACGTCGATGGGCGTGTTGCCGAATACTGATGCCGCTCCTGTTGGCAAATATCACACTAATATTATCAAAAGTGTTTGTCTGTAATACGTGTTTTACTCGTTCACGTTAAAACGATTGCACGGATTTGAATGAAATTCGGAATGGAAATAGATATTACCTATAGGGGGGTATCAACACAAAGACAACACAAAGACTTGGTGGACAAGGCGCTTTTCTTAGGGATAACTATAGACAAAAACTTGCAATGGAGTCCCCATATAGCAGTACTAGCAGGTAAATTAAGTTCGGCAGCTTATACTGTTAGGAAAATCAGGCAACTTACCAATGTTGAGACAGCTCGCTTAGTTTATTATAGTTATTTTCATAGTGTTATGTCGTACGGTATTCTGGTTTGGGGAAAAGCTGCTGACATACAGACTATATTCGTGTTACAAAAAAGAGCCATTCGTTCCATATATAACCTAAACTCCCGTGATTCCTTAAGATTACTATTTAAAGAAATTAGTATTTTGACAGTAGCGTCACAATTTATTTATGAGAATATTATTTATGTCATTAAAAATCAAGACTCTTTTGACCCTTAATTTGGCAAAAATAAAAAAGGTCGAGAATTCAAACCCTTTTTGATTTTGAATCAGCAAAAAAATAAAAACGCATCCCAAACAAAAAATGTGAACATAAGGGTATGTTCACTGTGACATACATTGCCAAATTAAGGGTTAAGAATTGTGATATACCTAATTTGAATACAAGAAATAAAAATAAAATTGCTATTAAAAAATTACGTGTCCGTAAGGTATATAAATCATTTGTTGGTCAATGCATTTATTTCTATAATAAATTACCTGACGAAGTTTTAAAGTTATCATTTCCAGCACTTAAAAATTACTTGAAAAGGTCGTTGATGTCGAAAGCTTATTATAGGACTATCTAACAGATAAAAATGCTTGGCCTAAATTAAACACCTAAATAACTTAGTAATAGCTTAGTCAGGAAAATATCTAAACATTGTAGGTATAATTATTGTCTAGGGGACACGGTTTCTGTAGGAGAATGTATCAGAACTATGTGGTTGTTTTGCACCGTCATGGGTAAGTATATGTATATATGTATATATGTATATATATATATATATATATATATATACCACGTGTCCCAAAACTCAACGATAAGCCGGCACCAGAGGATGGAGCTGCTTATGATTAGTCGAGAAAAAATAAGGAAAAAAATAT
This sequence comes from Acleris literana, assembly GCA_946894065.1. NCBI lineage: Eukaryota > Metazoa > Arthropoda > Insecta > Lepidoptera > Tortricidae > Acleris > Acleris literana. The sequence continues at coordinate 5,069,033 of OX335687.1, forward strand.
ATCTTTTCCTTATTGGCATTGGTATTGGTAGTATCTTGACGTGTAAAAGTGCCCGAGCGGCCTACTTACTAAATAAATTTCTTTTATCTTTTTTATTTTTTCTCGACTAATCATAAGCAGCTCCATCCTCTGGTGCCGGCTTATCGTTGAGTTTTGGGACACGTTGTATATATATATATATCGCACCTTCAAAACAATAATGACCTAATTCAAAATTTGTGGTTTCAAACTTCGAGTCATAAATTTATTATCATAGAGACCTAACTCGAAATTTAAAATTTCTCAATTAGATCACTATTGTTCTGAAGGTGCGATATAATTATTATTATTACTATTTAAGAGTTCATCTGAACATACTGAGTTTTGACACATTTTCCTGCTCAACTACGCATGATATATATATTTTAATGTTAAATTCATTGTTTTATATAATGCTAGGTTAAGTTCTATAATTGTATAAGTAATTAAAAAAAAAAACGACTGACTGTTGAGTTTCTTGCGGCGTTTCTTCTCAGCAGTGGTCTCTTGCGAAGCGCTGGTAGATTTTTGACGTGTAAAAGTACCCGTGCGGCCTATTTACTGAATAAACATCTTTTATCTTTTATCTTTTTTATCTTTTAAGAGGATTCTTTAAATCCCGAAAAACATCAACGTTCTCGCGGTTTTCAATGAAATAGGTGAGTATACAGGGTGGAAAAAACGAACTCTACATGAACGGCAACTAACTTAAATATTGGATATAGCAAGTTCTACGCAAAGGAGACTTACTTTTATGTTTAAAAACAAAAAATACTGCATTATTGGATTTTTGAAAAAAAAAACCTCTTCCTTAACCGGCTATCGAACTGCGTCGCTATTGTCTAACACACTCGCAATCGCAATCGGCTTTAAAGCGGAACAATTGTTTTCATTTTGTATCCAAACAAGCCTTCGATTTTCAAAATCAAAACGATTGCGATTGATAGTGCGGTAGGCAATAGCCTCTCTGGTCGAATATGACAAAACAATAAAGTCGTGTTTTATGATACAGATCGAAAGGGTCATTGATAGTGATCATTTATGCCTATAGCACATACACCTTTAATTTAAATAAAGACCATACCCTTCTTTATTATTTTGTCATATTCGGCCAGTTCGATTCCCGGTTAAGGAAGGCAAATTGAAAAAATCCATTAATGCAGTAATAATTGTTTTCAAAAATAGAAGTAACCTTTCCGTAGAATTTGCTATTTCCAATATTTAACTTCCCGTCCATGTGGCGTCCGTTTTTTCCACCCTGTATATTACTAATTTTATGCGGACGAAGTCTCGGGCAGAAGCTGCTAGTAATAACTATAATAAGGCATTAAACTCTTATATCAATACTAAATTTTAAAAGTTTTTGACTACACCCACCAGCGGTGTTAATTTGCTTAAGCTTGACACAGTCTTTGCATTACTAAAACGGCCATTAAAGTTATAAAATCACAACCCGTCCTAACCTAACAAATATATATTTTTCATAGTTATCATAAAATTTCGCCGTTATCATGATTTACATCGATATTATTTCATTTGACTTTATTAATCCTGTAAAATGTGCAACGCATCCGGACATAGGTGTAAGACTAATACAGAATAACATTAAAAAATACACAAGCGCACTATTAGGTTACCCAGAAAATTAACCAACGCTATCCCGGTTCCCCAACTTATAAAACTTTTTGGAAATATTAGTTAAATAACATTTAAATTCAAAAACCCATAGAATGGACATACCTAGACAATAGTAAGCTTAATTGTATAGGCTCTTTGTAAATAGGGCAAATGCGGGCCGCGTTATCACTTGCAATTAACTTCTGCTCCAGTGTACTAAACAAGAATAGACTCAATATTGATAACTTGATCGTTATACGAATCGATAACTGTTTGGATACCCGAGCAGTGTGGGCAAAGTAAAAGTACTTACTGTACTAGCCAGATAAAAGTGAATCCTGACATATTGCACAATTTCTGAATATTGATAATGTAATGTAATGTGTATGTGTATGTTTATGTAATGTGTATGTTTTGACGACGCGCTGGGTTAGTTGGTAGTGACCCTGACTACGAAGCTAGCGGTCCCGGGTTCAAATCCCGGTAAGGGCAGATATTTGTGTGATGAGCGCAAGTATGTGTTCCTGAGTCATGGATGTTTTCTATGTATTTAAGTATATATTTCTCTATATCAGTATTTATATCGTTGTCTAGTACCCATAGTACAAGCCTAGAGCTTAGTTTGGGACTAGGTCAATTGGTGTAACATTGTCCCCTGATATTTATTTATTTATTTATTTAACTACACTCTGTTTCATCTAAGATGATTCCTGTGACAGCTCATATAAACACGTATTACATTTGTTTCTTTAACTTTACATAAATACTACATTGGTACACATCTAGCGACGCCGTCCAGGGACTTAAATAATTAATGGCCTATTTTAAGTACCTCGCATGGGAGTATAGTAAGTGATTGAAATTACGAAATACGGCTGTCACAGGACTTATCCTAGATAAAACAGATTATACAGTAAATCAATGTTGCTCGTCATTTTTTTACTGCTATCTGCATTATCTATATTCAGAAACTTCATGGTTATGCAATATGTCAGGATTGATTTCATATCTACCTATCAAAATATAAAATCTTACACATAACCTGCGGCTCTATTCAAGACGGTAAAAACAATATCGCATTTGATCTGTTATCGTATTGTCAACGTTTTGATAGCTCTTATTTTCTTGACAGTAATGGCGGCTGACGTCATAATAATACCATAACAGGCAAACTACGATGTCGTTTTTATCGCCTAGAATAAAGGCGCTGGCTGCCGTAATACCAAATTCAATTTAATGTCGTAACCAATAGAGTATAGAATGCTTCGACTAACATTAAAGTAAGCCGCCTTTTTTGGTAATACGGCAGAAGGGTTCATTACACTTCGGTGCTATTATTTATTCCGAAAACGGTGACAAGTGGCTTGTTTTATCTTATTTAGACAAGGTTCTAGGGGATGCATTCGTAAGAGGTACGTGATTTGGTGGAAGATTACTGGTGTTTACACTGCATAATTAAATAGTCGTTAAAACGCAAGGCGTGTATCGTCCATATAAATTATGTTAGTTACTTAAAATTCAATCGTATAGCCATGGACCTCCAGCGCTCGTGAACTCCTAAACCCTCGGTTGAAGAAAATGGAACAGCTTCTCTTTGTTCTTGGGCACAGGTTTGTCGCGGTCGCTGCACAGTCGACGTCATAAATATGTGTACACTTTAGTACCTTGTCTATTTAACGTCATGTTTTAACTGCCATATGAAATTGTCATAGCGGATAAAGTGACAAGGTACTAATGTGTAAACATATCTTTGACGTCTACTGTACCAGTATCCCAGCGACTCCACCACAAAGAGGATGAGGTTTTATTCAACTTTTTTCGTCTCTGGCTCTGGCTCTTATTGCCACGGCAAAAGAGCTACCGTAAAGTCAACAATATAATAACGTTATAACAGTAAATAATGTAACCATAAAAGAGACAACCTCCGAGCGAATGGTAACTCTATTTTCAGAGCTGATAGCTCTTAAATGGCCCAACCGATTTATATCAAACCTAACAAAAATCCATCCCGATGAATGTAGATTCCTTACTAAAAAACACCGTAATCCTTTTGGAACTTACAGAAAGAAAGCTGCAGAAAGACGCACAGGTTTACAACAAAGTGGATTAAAATACAAGGTTGAGTAGGACGGTGTCTCCACGGAGTCAAGGTCCAGAAATCCTGAGGTAGTACGTACCAGCGATGCCTCCGAACAGACCCACGATGTACTTGGGCACGGGCTTGTCGCGGTCCCCTCCCTTGTACCAGTCGCGAAGAGACTCTACCACGAAGAACCGGATGGCCTGGTTGCTGCCCTGTTTCATGATGGTCGCGGTCACGCCTTTGTACAAGCCGCCCGCACCTGAAAACAAACAGTGGGATGTAAATAACTAGGCTAAAAATAAACCAAAGTACTAAAAGCTACCAGTAGGCCTATTTGCCTAACGCATTAGGAAATACTATTTTGCCTAACGCATTTGAAGTCGATTGTGATAGGTCGGTAATCGAAAACAAAACGCGGACCAATTGTGAGGTGCGGGTAGGCCGCGAGGGGAGGAGCAACCCAACTGCTAATATAGCAATGTATTGCAGTTCGGTTGCTATCTCAAAGGGGTGGCGAAGCGCGTGTTTGATTAAATTATGTATGATAAAAAAAAAGATGGCTCAACTAACTTGTTAGTTATTCAAAGACGTATCCACTGTCTTGGAATCCAAAATCCCACATTAAAACTCTTTCAAAATAACTCCCATGACCTAGTATTTTATCCCGTATATGTATTCAAAACATGTATGTCGTAAAGCGCTGTCGGTTTTTACGCAACATCAGAGGCGATTACCGACTGGTAGGTTTTATTTTTACATAACTAGGAAATACTGAATCATGTTATCTACTTAGCATAAAGGTATAAACAGCTGGACAACTAAAAGTCATAAACAATACAACAGTCAGGTTACTGTCTTACAGTCAGTTACTGTAATAAATACTATAGGTAAAGATCTGGAGATTTACATACAACATAAAATACAACTACAAACAATAGTCGTAGGCTAGAAGATTTTACCACCGTGTTTTCACGTTTAACAGTCTCAAGGAAATAGGACCAGTTACATCCATCGAACTCACACAGGCGTTATGATTATTGAGATACAGATCGCGGAACACTACCGATTTTATCATAATATGTTGCTTAATACTCTGGTTTTCATAGAATTGGACTTTACTGTAAACTGTATGGCATTATTTTTTAAATGTCCAACTTTGAATTATTTCACACTCGGTTACTTGCGTATCTAAAGTCACCCGTGACCGTGAAGCGACGTGCAGCGTTACGGTCGAAGGTCAACATCTCGCACGTGTTACGCGACTACACGTCGTCGTCAATCATCAATACCAAAATTTTGCGATCTCTTCTATTAAATAAGTTATTACTATTTTTGGCTATTGCCAACTAAATGCTGCCATGTTCTGCTACCAGCGGTGATCAATTATTATAAAATCCTTCGCTTACTCGGAATTCAAAACCAACACTCAAACCAAATGGGCTCTCTTGTTGCAAAAGTAACTATTTATATGTGCTAGAACTGGCACTCACCTTCCTCCCTAACAATAGTCCTGACCCCATGGAAGAAGCCCTTGAACCGGGGCTTCTCCATCCTCATGTCGTTGATGAACTTGACCTTGACGGTCTCCATGGGCGTGACGGCGAACACCGCCTCCGCCACCCCCGCGGCTAGACCGCACGCCAACTTGCCCGTCGTGCTGAGGGTTCCGTTCTCTGTGATCATGTAGAGCTTCGCTTGCTCGAATACGCCGAATCTGCAAATAAAGAGATAAATATTTAGTAAAACGTTTAAAACATCAGGTAAGATTTCTGCTTCTGGAATCTGGACATGGAACTATTAGAGCAGCCTTTCTTAACCTATTTTGTCCACGGACCCCTTAGGAAATCAAGCACAATTTTAAGGACCCCCCTTAATAAAAAAGCAGCAATAAATTTCGAACCATTTATTTTAGTACTACAAATTACAAAAAAATATACTTTTTCATATAAAATAGGTTAATGTGAAGGTTGGTGCTGTTTTTTTGCCACTAAATTAACGATATTTGGGTTGATGTTGTGTACTGAGCTGTAGTCTGAAATCCGATTCTACTTGTAATCTGTTTCTGTATTATTTTTTTGTATACACAAGAAGCATTTATTTATGATTGATGGTCAATAGATAAGACTGCGGACCTCCATACATATGCTCGCGGACCCCCAGGGGTCTGCGGATCACAGGTTAAGAAACGCTGTATTAGAGGATTAACAGAGTAGTAATCAGTCTCGCGCCCATCAGCATCGTTCTATTGATAGATTAGATTAGATTAGATTATTTATTGCTTAATATAAAAATACGTTACAAATTGCACATGTCAAGATTAATACAATTACAAAATTAAAACTAAACGTATTTCAATTAAAATAAAACTAAGCTACTCAAATATTAAAGATATAAATAATAATCACCACTATAAAAAGAACACCCCCTCTAGCAGGTCCACTCGCGGCATGGTCCCCATGACACTGGCTGCATTACCTCTCTGGATAGCTAGCACAATCCTTTGTGAGAGGTAAGCACCAGCTCTAGGATCTCCGGAGGATTCTATGAGCTGAGAGGACAGGGCTTTAATAAAGCTTTTCATAGCTGACCAAGGTCCCATGGTTTCCACTGCAGGCGCCACAAATTCGTATTTATTTAATAATGACGAATATTTGCGGCGCTTGAGTGTTTGGGCCTGATCAGCTGCTGCACCGGCCCGATTACGGGTTGACTGGACGTGGGAAAGGGCGAATGTGTCAACGCACGTCGCGTCCCACGCCAGTGCCCTACCTAGTTTCCACGGCACTAGGGTTTCTGCTCGAGACAGACAACTCGAGAGTTTCGCCTCCATTCGAGACGAGAAACAAATAGCTGACACTCGAGACTCTGGAGTTCCGGCGAACACGAAATAAGGGCTAAATTCAGGCTCGCCATTTTGCCGCTTTTAACAATAATAACGCCGCACGAGCACTATAAACATGTGCAGCGGACTTCTCACTCGCACGCTTTGTAACTCGCCGCCGCCGCATCAAACCAGTTAGTCAGTGTCCCGCTCAGATTGGTCGGTGAAACTCGTGCCGTGCGTGTGTGTGGCGGAAAAAGTACTCCTAATCTTGAGATGTTGTATCAAGCCCTTATGACCGTCAAGCCCACTTCTACAGAAAATGAGCGTGTTTTCAGTCTGGCTGGAAACATAGTAACCAAGATAAGAAACCGACTTTCGGACAAATCGATTACTTAACGCTTTAATATTTATTCTTAAAGCCGTACTTTTGAAGACAAAAATACGTTTTAATAATTACTGACTGAATTATAAAAATGATTAACACTCACAGATGAATGATCTTACAAATGATTAATATATACTGACTTAGATCATTAAAAGACTGATTGACTGAATGATTGTTGAAACTCCTCAATTTTATGTCACGTTTGTTTGTGATGATTATTGTATTATATGCATTTGATTCCTATTCCTAATCTTATTTAAATGTAAGTCTAGCAATGTAAGAAGAAAAGATGTCTATCAAAAATACCAGTTAATGTCTGATCAAAAGACTGAAAAAGTTGTTTTGAATTTTCTAACTTGTAGTGCAAAGTGAAATGAAAGATTCTGATTTTTATTTGTTTTTCATTTTATTTTTAGCAGTAATTTGCAATTTCTTACCAAAGACTCGAGAGTCAAGACCACTCGAGAAATTGGAGTCGAGAATTCTCGAAACTCGAGAAAAAAATGAGGCGAGCAACCAGAAACCGTAATGCATCATGGCAGGGCCCTCTGATGTTTCGTCTTTGAGTGCGGCGGGGAGGTGCTCATAATATGAAGGGCCAATGACACGTGGATTCTTTCCTGCAAGCGCCATGCGACGAGGAACCGTGCGCAGCCGGCCCGTGCGCCTGGTTTGTTTGCCGGGAATATGGTACCGTGAAAATACGTCGTATCTTTTGCCTTACGTACATTATGACCTCATACAATCCTTGCTTTTTACTCTATTGTGTGGGGATGAGGGTTATGTTTTTCAAGTGTATGTGTACATACATCAGCAGCCTGAACGGCTTGAAGGATTTAAACATATGACGTGTCGGTCGTTAGATTCGTCTTGGTTGTGGGAGGTGACATATATAGACGACAGTACAAATTCATGCTACAACTGGTAAGTTATAACCTTTTCAAATGATAATAACACGCGGTTGTTTCGATTTGCTAACATTGTGATGACGGGTTAGCCTAGTTGGTAGTGACCCTGCCTAGGAAGCTAGCGGTCCTGGCCTCGAATCCCTGTAGGGGCAAATATTTGTGTGATGAGCACGAGTATTTGTTTCTGAGTTTTGGATGTTTACATTTAAGTATTTATTTCTTTATATAAGTATTTATATAGTTGCCTGGTACCCATAGTACAAGCCTAGAGCTTAGTTTGGGACTAGGTCAATTTGTGTGAGATTGGACCCCGATTATTTAGATATTTATTTAACATAACAGCGAGTGTGTTTTTTAATGTGTAAAAGTGCCCGTGCGACCTGCTTACTTAATAAACAAACATCTTTTATCTTTATCTTCTATTTAAAAAGTCTGATAGTATTGCTTTGAAAAAACACTTATCGTATGCTCTTCAAACAATCATGCGAATGGCGTAATTTATTAAGATTAAATATAACAGAAACGAAATTGTGTGGACTTGATAGCCGATTGATTGTTTTAATGACTAATCTGTTTCCTTAAGGTGCGTCTACGCTAGGCGAGCCGAGCACAAAGGTCCACACTAGACGAATTGTGTTCGGCTCGTGCTCGGCTCGTGCTTGGCTCGTGCTCGGCTCGTCTAGCGTAGACTTGGCTTTACGTATTTGATACTTTTTTGGTATAAGAAAACCTATTCTTCCCAAAGAGTTTCAACCCACAAATATAGAGTAGCCCAGGAAAGTTAAACGGTTTCAGAAAAAAAATCCTTTAACTTATGAAAATTCGGACAGGGGCCTGTTTTATAAAGCTACAAATTACAATTTACAGGTTACAAGTTTCCATTTGACACAACCTCGACCAATGACGACCGGCCATTTGAGCAGTATTGCCAGTTTAGACCTGTAAAATTGTAAGTTGTAGTTTTATAAAACGTGCCTCCAGGTGGTAACACTGGTAACTGAAATTTAACCTTGTGGTAGGTAACCTCTATTGTCATCTGTGCGTACATTGCACATGTACCAAGAATTCAAATGCAAGGACGAAGTAATGTAGTTGTAATGCGATACAGCAGCCACAGAGCCCGGTCCGCAGTCCAAGTCTCGCGTGTCGCGTCGCTGCTAGCGGCGATAACGCGGATCATTATGTCACGACGACCGGGTTGCGTGGTACCGTGATATTGACTGACATTCACCGATAGCTGATAACGCAATAAAGTATTTGGAGCAAATCTTCCGGTTGTACTCTAGTTTGAAACTAGAAACCTGATTCGCTCAGCATTAAACAAAAAAAAAAAAACTAAATAAAAAGCAATCTTCTCAAACCCGACTGCATTTTTAGGGTTCCTTAGCCAACAAGGAACCCTTATAGCTTCGCCATGTTCGTCTGTCCGTCTGTCCGTCTGTCCGCGGTCTAGCTCAGAGACTCTTGGTACTTACTACAAAGCTGTAATTTGGACCATTCCAACATTCTTGATTTTGTCGTCGATATATGTTAAAAACATTAAAGCTAATCAAATCCGCCACTTTTCTTTTTTAATAATTTTATGCACCCAGTGACGTATCATTTCATTTTATTAAATTCGGTTCAACCGTGGACTAGTTACGAGCGAAATAGGAACGGACATAAATACAGGTTAACCCTTTAGTGCTTCGCCGTAGTCGGGTAAAAAATGCCAAGAGATAGATGGACTGCGTGAAGAGTGATATTAGAAACAAAGGGAGTGAATACTGAGATGACGGCTGATAGGGATGTTAAAAAAAGACGAGGCAGCGGTCTCGGCCGACCCAAAAAATAATTAAAAAATATATCAGGGGACAATGTCCCAACCCAATCTAGACAACTTAAACTTACTTATATGGATACATACTTAAATGATTTGGATAAGAGAAAGGAGATGATGGTGAAACGAACTAGGTATGCTGTACTTCGTAAGGCATTATTGATCGCTGCTAGGGTTGTGTAGTACATGTACTAAGAGCCAAAAATAATTAATTCCCGTCACTGTACTAGAACGAACTATTGCGTGAAGTTTCTGCTCTTAGTTCATTCAGAGGGCCCTGCAAAGATGCACTACGCTAACGTTTCTATTCGATTCGTTTTAAACCAATCGCGTCACTGGTAGACCACGTGACTTTTCGTATCACGTCATCTACCAGTGACGCGATTGGTTTAAAAACGAATCGAATAGAAACGTTAGTTAGCGTAGTGCATCTTTGCAGGGCCCTCTGTACACGCGGAGCAAGAACCGAACAGAGCAGACAGAGCAGCGAGTGACACTGACAGCAAAGCCGGCCATTCATTCGGCCAAAGGAGCATGAACAGACCAGTATCTTTAAGTGTACTAGTGTACTAAAAGAACTAAAAGACCGAATTAGTACATTAGAGCGATTGTACTAGTTTGGAGCGATCCGCTCAGTGAACGAGCGCGCACAACCCTAATCGCTGCCGCCGTATCTATCAGTTTGGCGATATTCGCTGCCCGCCTATTTGCTTATTATCACAATTCTTACATCCGCAAGGTCACGGTTGGTTCAAATATTATTAGTATACTTGCCAAATGGTAAATTTAATATTTGTATTGCCTAGTTTTACTGTAAAGATTAGCATATTTTAAGACTTTCAATTGACCTTGTTGGTACTAGCTCGTCATTAATTAGTATTGCATTAAAAAAAAAGAGTGTCCAGTACCGACATTTGAACAAGTAATAATACTTTCCAAATTTCTTTGGAAAGAGAATCAAACTAATTAATTATCGGTTCTTAGTCATTAACTAAAAAAAATAATTTCGAGGGCAATCTTCCATAGGCTTGTACTACGGGTACTAGGCAACGATAAACAATCAAATTGCCCTGACCGGGAATCAAACCGGGACCGCTAGCTTCGTAGGCAGGGTCACTACCAACTAGGCTAACTGCGTTGTCAACAAAGAACCGGACAATAATTTGGTCTAGTTTAGGTCAGCGTTAGCCAACATGGGTTATGTTGCTATAGCATACCAATCTTATTGCACATAGTATAGGTAATATACGGCTAATGCAAAAGGGATGAGTGCTTGTGCTTTATGGCATTATAAAACTTGCGTGCTAGGACAGTAGCACAGCTAGCACTTCTTGACTACTTGTATTTTCTCGTTTGTCACTCAGTGCGTGGATGGACTAAGAAGACATTTTATTTTACTCATCATAGATCTTGTTGCGCGGTATATAAATATCTATATGTGTACAAAATTTTGGGTGTGTAACTTTGATAGTTTCTGAGAAAAAGTGCGACATACAAACGGACAACTATAAAGAAGGGTTCCTAGTTTGACTTCGGAACTATAAAAAATGACAGCCAATGACAATGCAATAACATAATAGTATCTAAAAGCTAATCCGATAATATAGTAGGAAGGTGGCCACATGATAGCTGTACATAGCTTACGAGTAAAACCAAAGTTTGAACTTTTTTCGAGATAAGCAGCTGATAACTACAAAAAGGTACACTCGACAAGAAAATCGAAATGAATGATTAAGTAGAGGTATAACCGAGCGTAAACAAGCGGGCGTCGCGAACGGGGCGTTGTATTATATGGGTGGGCGTGTGAGATGTCAATTTGAACAGTACGCAATTAGAATTTTTCCACACGTCGCGACGCACGTCACGTCGCAATCATCATAAGTTCATTTTTAATAGTTTGGATTGGACACATACAAGGCTATTGGTTTCTTTGTACAGGCTGTTCATCCCGATTTCTACCATATTGCTTTTGATTTGCTATACTATTGTTTTCAACTCAGCCGCCATTACTGTCAAGTAAACGAGAGCTATCGTAACGTTGACAATACGATAACATGACCAAAGCAATATGGTTTTACATTGTAGAATAGAGCCCGTGGGCTTTTTAAAGATTGCTTTTTATTAGACGTCATTTTTATACATAACATAAAAAACGAAACGGCTTGACGATTAGTTGGCAAATACTCCACCTACAATAGCTTTTACATAACATAGTGGAATATTACGAATGAACTATTACTTAACCTATGCAATCTTTGGTAACCTTGAATTGTGTGAGGAGCGCGAGTATTTGTATCCGAGTCTTGGATTTTTCTGTGTATTTATATCGTTGTCTCTAGTACCATCAAGGATTTTTAAATGTTGATCCACCACAGAACCTTGTCATAATGACAGCGTCAAGTGACGAGATAGAAATGACATAGGGATTAATCGTTGGCTTTATACGACAAGGTTCTATAGTGTTCCATCAATTAAAGGCCGTGACCGTACCCATAGTACAAGCCTAGAGCTTAGTTTGGGACTAGGTCAATAGGTGTGAGATTGTCCCCAGAAATTTATTTATTTATTTTATTTTTATTTATACCTCTGCATCATTCGGTAACCTTGTGAAACACTCAGCGACGGATTTGGGCTACTAACATCAAACTAAGAGAATCTCACCGACTATCTTATTTGTCAACGGATTCTGATAACGGCTATCTATCTAGGCAATATGTCACAATCGCAAATAGATTATTTGCATTTTATGGCGCCCAACAACAAAAATAAATAGGTAATATAACATTGATTTGAAGAGTGGCTTTGTGCTTCCGTACGGTTTCTTTAGGCACTTTCTGCCTTGTAAGGTTATCTATAGTATATATACATAGAAAAGTAGTTCGCCTCAGGCCCTTCAGGAGTTTCTGTTACCTATTGCCATAGGCGCACTAGGTTGCGTCGACGCGCGTAGCTTGATACCTTAATACACACGCAACGAAATGCGGCGACGGCGCGACCCTGACTAAACCCGCTTGGTGCCTTCTGTTCAGTTTGCATGTGGTGGCTCGCAGCACGTATGGTCGAAGCACGCACACATGCAAGCCGCACGTATACCTTTGTTTGTAGATGAATTACTGTTTATACTGTGGTTATGGTTTGAACTGCATTATTTCTGTTTAGTGGATTTTTCGAGTGCCTATTATTTTATGGAAAGAGCTTTCATCGGACGTATAGTCACAACACGGGAATGTTAAGCCACTTGCTACTCTTCATAATTTAGCCGAGTAATACATACTGGATACACGAGTATAACCGACTAAAGGCCCAGCCACACCGCTTGCGTGACGTGCACGTGCACGTGCGCGGTCGCTTTCCACTGCGTTGTATAGTGACATGACGTAATGAGAATTCATACTATACAACGCAGTGGAAAGCGAACGCGCACGTGCACGTGCACGTTACGCAAGCGGTGTGGCTGGGCCTTACACTAGGTTTACATTACACGGCCAAAATACGAACTGGGGCAAATGGCTCAACAATCCCGTGTGGTGACTGTACCATTAAGCACAATTTTCATTTCATCGAAAGCTCAGTGTCCCTGAACAGGATACCTAATTTTTAACATTAGATTTGTTCAAGAAGGACTTATTTTCCTGAAATCGTTGTCACATTCTGTGTTTCTCTTAATTGACAAAGCAAGATTAATACGAAACGATACAGATATCAGTCAGTTACAATATGGTTTAGGTAGGCACAGGTATGCATCAATACACTTGTTCGCGAATGTCAACAAATCAGGTTGCGTGGCCAGCACAAGGCCAATTACATAACAACTGATGAACATACAAAATTTCCATAAACTATGTCAAAATTCAATGGAAACGCGTAAAAGGGTAAAAACGGGATCCTATTACTAATACCCCACTGTCCGTCTGTTTGTCTATCACCAGGCTGTGTCTCATGAACCGTGATAGCTAGACAGTTGAAATTTTCACAGATGATATATTTCTGTTGCCGCTATAACAACAACCGAATAAAATAAATATTTAAGTGGGGCTCCCATACAACAAACGTGATTTTATTACCGTTGACTTCAGGCTATAAATCTCTGTATCAAAGGATGTAACAGGATATACCCTTAGAAATTGACGATACTGAAGATCAAAATGAAGGTGGTGTGTATGTTAGGAAATAGCGACTCCATGGATTCTAGAACCACCATTGTGCCACCAAAATGCTTACCCTACATCTCTTTATAGGGCATCTTTTGACTGTAGTATGCCATAGTTCAGTCAGAACTCCAGGCTTTGGGAGCAGTTTTTCAAAGGCTATCCTGCTACACCCTTTCACGTTGATCGGTTGTTTTGAACCGTGAACGAAACAAATATACATACATATACTCCATACCAACTGACTTGTCTTATTTAGTAAATAATTTTATAACTCCAAAATACTCCCTTTTCAACTAAAATTTCAATTTCGTCCTAAAAAAATCCATGATGTAAATGGGGTCAAAGGAAAAATGTGGTCTCTAGTTGCTTTATTCACTAGAAAACGCCCATTTTAGCCAAAAACGATGCATTTTGAGGTTATAAAAGTGTTTACTAAATAAGACAGGTCAGTTGGTATAGAGTATACATCGCATCTTTAGAATTATAGTGTCCTAACTCACAAATGTTAGATTTCGAGTTAGGTCTCTATAGTAATAAATATATGTCTCAAAGTCGACAGCTGAAATGTTGAATTAGGTCACTATAATTCTAAAGGTGCGACATACCTTCACGCCTGTCTCCTTATAGGGTAAGCAGAGACTATGGAAGTTATGGAACACACCAACAAACGCAATTTCGCATTAATCGTATTAGTAAGGATGTTCTGCTTGTCATGTAATTTTTTTTCGGTAAATATTCCGCGCAGCTTCATGCTCTTTAACGCTCAACTAATCACCCATTGTTCTTTATTCGTTTAGTGAGAGCTAGACTCTGACAGGTGACGTTTTTGTGCGACGCCGGGATGTAAGACTTACATGATTTTGTGTCTTTTTAGACGATTTTTGTTTAAGAGCTATTATAAGTTAGGGTTGCCATTATGTAGAAATGAAAAGCCCTAAAATTCCTACATCAATAAAAAAGTCCTGACATAATTCGCAACAACAGACATTCATTCTCAGTTTGTTGATTGTCATTTTTGTTAAGCGATCATGTGCTTTTGTTGATTAGTGGCTTCATTTTTTTTGGAGAAATGAATCTTAAAAAATGTGGATATCGTGTTTTCATAGAATACTCGTTTGAAAAATCTCGACATTTGCCGAGTTCGGCCGCAATCCTAAGTCCTAAAATCCTGACATGTCAGTATAAATCCTGACGTATAGCAACCCTATTACAGTCTGTGAGCACTTAAAAGATGCTTCGGGTTTGTACTTCTCTCTCACTCGCTCTTAATAAGAGCGTATGAGAGCGAGTGAGGGACAAGTACAAACCCGAAGCCCGAAGCAACTTCTAAGAGCGATCGCACTGTATCACTTGTTCGCACTTTTATGTTTCTAACTAGTAGGAATAGCCCGCTTTTCAAAGATGTATCATTTTCAATGATGCCTGCAATCGTTATGCTGTGTAGATTATACTTGATTATAAATAAATAAATAATAATTAAGGTATGTCGTCTCACCTGACAGCAGATTTGGGGATGGAGCCATACAGCAGCACGCTGAGGCCCCTGTATAAACCGAAGAACCCATGGCCGGCGACGGTTTTCTTCACGCAGTCTGATATACCGGCGTACTTCTTAGTACCACCTAGAAAAAGGTTAGTGGTCAGTAATGTTGGCAGGACACATAAAAGCGAAAGTTTGGGTTCGAGAATGTTCGTTAAAGGCCCAGCCACACCGCTTGCGTGACGTGCACGTGCGCGTTCGCTTACCACTGCGTTGTATAGTGACATGTCGTAATGAGAACGTCACGCAAGCGGTGTGGCTGGGCCTTAATCCTTAACGCTGAATCTTTATCATTATCTTTACATGGTATACAAAACAAAGTCGCTTCCGCCGTCTGTAAGCTTAGATCTTCTAAACTGCTAACGGATATTAATGCGGATTTTATCAATAGTCAGAGTGATTTAAGAGGAATGTTTTCATGTATAATGAATTCTGGTTTATGTACGGGTGTTAAAGAAAACTTACATACACCGAAGCGAAGCGGGGCGGGTCGCTAGTTTGGAATAAATTGGAATCGAGATAGCTAACCCTGAATTAACCTGCCTAGGTTGCAGCAGCCTTGCTCTTTATACACAAAATGGCAAGAATCCACTGTACCCGTCCAAGAAGTCATAGGCAGAAAATTGTTCAGAAAAAAAATACTCGTTTGATGATACAGGATATAGATATAGGAATTATCTTGGGGACTAAGATTTTCAGGTACAATAGTATATTTTGTTCTTCTCACAGTCTAAGCAGTATCCATATATTTTTAACCGACTTCAAAAAAAGGAGGAGGTTCTCAATTCGTCTGTTTTTTTTTTTAATGTTTGTTACCTCAGAACTTTCGACTGGGTGAACCGATTTTGAAGATTCTTTTTTTATTTGAAAGCTGGTGCTTCCAGATTGGTCCCATTTTTTTTCAAAATGAAGATCTGATGGTGGAATCCATGAGGAATCGACGGAACTCTTCAAAATTTATAGGCACACCTATAGCGATTTTTGTATTTTTCATTGTAACTTGGTTTTTGTTGTATTTGGTCTTGGAAAGCACTATTTGGTGAAGTGGAACTGATGATGAAGACCATAGATGGCCACCGGAACTCCTAAACGGTATATATTTCGAGGGTGGCGACAAGATATTTCGATTAAGATAGTTGAGCGACTATGACGAAGCATATTTAGGTTTAAATATATGACTATGACTTTCCCACGGCGTTGCTTGCGGCGAGATTCAAATGTTCTATTGTTTCTTGAGAAATGGCAGAATAACAGCATAATTATGATCACTAAAAAGTATAAAATAAAAAAAAAGTTTCAAAAAACAAAAACCCGCATTCAAAAAGCAAAAAATAACTTCTTTAAAATGGTAGGTAAATAGGTCAGTCCAACTGAAGTCGGCGTCCAACAATATTTTAACCAAAAGCAGACTTCAGTTGGACTGACCTATTTACCTACCATTTTAAAGAAGTTATTTTTTGCTTTTTGAAGGCGGGTTTTTGTTTTTTTTAACTTTTTTTTTTACATTATAATTTATAATCTGTTTTACCGTTTAGCCCAGAAAGAGTCAACAAACTTGTTTTCACACTCAATATTATTAATGAATAGGTACCTACCCCAAAAAAGATTACCTATAAATAACGCTTGGGCTCAGATATATTTTTAAATCCACAGACAAACCGACTCGGCCATTAAATATTTAAAGCTATCGGGCGGTTGCAGGCGGTAGGCTACTCCGAAACACCGGAAGCCCTATCCCTTTCACTCTACAATCAATACGCGATCGAGAGAAAAGCGACGAAGTTAACGTAACTCGTGCTCTTATTTTAGAAGTAAAGAGAGCCCGACCGTTTTATTAACCGACTTCAAAAAAGGAGTAGGTTATACGTTCCACTGTATGTATTTTTTTTTTTTATGTATGTTCACCGATTACTCCGTCAATTGTCGACCGATTTCAAAATTTTTTTTTTGGTTTGATAGAGTATACTTCCGAGGTGGTCCCATTGTCACCAAATCTGTATCTGATGAGGGGATCAGTGAGGAATTGAGGGAACTCCTCAAATATTGTAGGCAAACATATAGCGATTTTAGTATTTTTAGTAACAAGTCCAGCATTTGCATTCAGAAAGTATCATTTGGTGTAGTGGAACTAGTGATGAAGACCACAGATGGCCACCGGAACTCCTCAATGGTACCGATTTCAAGGGTGGCGATAAGATATCTCGATTAAGATAGTTGAGCGACTACCTACAACGAATAATATTTACTTGTTGAAATGAAATATGACTATGACTTTCCCGCGGCGTTGCTTGCGGCGCGCTTGATATAAGTTAAAGTTTAATTTCAACTAAGAAGTGGGACTACGTAACAGCGTATTATGATCACTAAAAAGTATAAAATAAAATAAATGTTTTAAAAAACAAAAAACCGCCTTCAAAAACGCAAAAAATAACTTCTTTAAAATTGTAGGCACCTAATAGGTTAGTCCAACTGAAGTCGGCGACCACAACATTTTCAACAAAAAGCCGACATCAGATGGACTAACCTATTAGGTGCCTACAATTTTAAAGAAGTTATTTTTTGCGTTTTTGAAGGCGGTTTTTAGATTTCGACTGAAATAATCTTCCTGTTAGTAGACCCAACATACCAAATTATTACACATAATACCGCAATGGGTCTCTCTCTACTGGTTGTATTAGACCCAACTGAAATAAGGTCTTATACCTAGATTAAACGCAGAATTTGTATAGACTAATCTCGGAATAAGTCTTATTCCAGTTTGCGAAATGCGGCCTAAGTAAAATCATATTGCCTTTGACATGTTATAGTATATGTTTTCAACTCGGCCGCCATTACTGTCAAGTAAATAAGAGATATCAAAACGTTGACAAAACGATAACATGCATTATGGTTTTGCCAAGTAGAATTCAGGCCCAGTCTTTTAGTTTCGCAGTTGACTACAAAGAGATGTATCCACTTTTGGTCCTTATTACAATGCAATAAGGAGAAAAAGTCGATACATCTCTTCGTAGCGTCGATAAATATTACGTTCCAAAGGCGTCAACATTATCTAAACGCACCTATGTCATTGATAATAGGATCTAATATGTATACCTTATACTTGGCGTGATGGCCATTAGATATTAGTGTTCTTGACTGTACATATTGGATTCGTTAGATTGAAAAAATATAATCTTAAAAACATCGTTCTGTAGTTTTTTTGCAAGAAACAAGTACCTAAGTATACAAACAAATAAACACGTGAAGTTAAATAAAGCCGGATAAAACACGTTCATTTACCAGGCACATAAACTAAAACCCGATACAAACCAAACATTACTTAACAGTGGAAGTCATTCCCTGCCAGCGATACGCGCGGCGCTTTCAAACTCCGTACAATTCCTAGTCTATGGCACTTAACATTAACGTTCCGTAACTAACGTATCGGTCACCGGGTCAAGAACACCTTTAAATACTATGGAGGGTTCAACGGACTTAGCAAACAGCCATGATTGATTAGGGGGTACTAAGGAAATTCGATTCAAATTCGCTCTTATCGGTGAAAGCACTTAGGTTAGTCTTGAGGGAAATAAAAGTGAGTTTCTGGGAACATAGTGTTTTGTATTGTACTTCAAGTGTGTGTGTGGTAGAAACAATATGGTAGGTACAGTCGAGTTCATAAATATGTGTACACTTTAGTACCTTGTCACTTTAATCGCTGTGACCATTAATGTATGGCAGTTTAAACATGACATTAAATAGACAAGGTACTAAAGTGTACACATATTTTTGACCTCGACTGTACATTGAACAGGTAAAGTTGTAAGGATTTTATGTTGTTGGACGAATTTAATAATGCTATATTTTATAAACAGGTATGTACCTATACTTATTAGAAAGGAAAAAATCGGTATTAGGTAGTCTGACTTCTGTTCAAGTTGGATTTTAAATTATTTATCTACTTAGACTAAAACCACCAATTTATTGTAATTGAACCCAACCAAATACCAATATATACATTCAATTTAAAAAAAAACATTGAAATTATTCAATCTGTTTCTGTTTGATTCACCGGACTGAGTCAACAGCCATGATTGATTAGTGGGGTACTAATGAAATTCGATACTAAACGCTCTTATAGGTAAAAGCCCTTAGGTTTTATCTTGAGGGAAATAAAAGTGAGTTTCTGGGAGGGAACATAGGTGTGTTGTATTGTACTTAAAGTGTGTGGGGTATATGGTAGGTAGGTGCATTGAACAAGTAAAGTTGTAAGGAATTTATGATGTAGGACGAATTTTATAAATAATGCAAAAAATATTTTATAAATAAGTAGGTATAAAAAATTCAGCAGTCTGACTATTGTTCAAGTTGGATTTTAAATTAAGTACCTAGATTAAAACCCCTAATGGATTGTCATTGAAACCAACTGCATAAAGGTAGCCAAAGCCAACCCGTTAATTTAAAAAAAAGCATTGTAATGGTTCAATCTGTTTGGGAGCTACAACATCTCAGACAGACAGACATAGGCGGCAAACCTATAAAACCCCTCGTTTTTGATTAGGGGTTTGAGACCGTGACATAATGTAATACAGTCAATGCCCTTGAAATGTAACCTATTAGACAGATTTCACACATTTACTGAATGTTCAGTGCAAAAGTAGTTCAGTCTTTCGAGGTTTGCCGAATGCTCATGAATAAATTATTGCTGGTGATTGTACATTTATTAACATTCAATACATATCTGTTAAATCCAACAGTGACACTATATAGGCTACAGGGTTAGCTGGAAGAGATCCTTTAAAGGGATAAGCTCATCTTTGTACATATTTTTATATTCATTGTATTGTTCTGGTTTTTGTTTTGTACAATAAAGTGTTAACATACATACATACTATGCAAAATAGGAATTTATACAAAATTTAACTATTTTTAACCGCAATAACATCACTATCCAAATAGCTTTTTCGTAACTCTGAGCCACTGTTGCATCTAACATGTATAGTGGCATTGTCATATTTGGACACTTGTGTGTTTTGTTCATATTTTAGACGGCAATAAATCCACAAAAAGATACTATCACAATCAGTTAGCAGTGTATGAGAATCTGATAAGATAAAAATGAAATGTAACATAACTTTGTACCCTCTTAAGCACCTATTATGCAAAGTCCACCTCACCTCTCCCACTGGTGGTCATGGATATTACGGTACCCTTTCTTATCATAATTTTCCAATACTGGCCCAATTGTTATACACGCATTTGCACCATTATAATGTCCCTCACTACTGTTTTTTTTATCTATCAGTTTTTTTTTTAATAAGACCTGTATGAGGGGACTGGTCACAAAACTATTACTTCATGGATGCACTAAGTGGTATTATTATTGTAAATGTGTTATGTATATCATGTTGTTTGAGAATGTGAGCAAACAGCTTGTTGATAAGTGAACTATATTGATTAATTGATTAGTCTGTCATGATAACAGTTTCTATACATGATTTAGTTAGCATAAGGCATAGCCATGTAATGTTTGAGTCAATAATCAAAGTATTTTGAATACTACCAACTTTAAGATTTGAATTAAAAAAAACTTGCTAGTACAATTGGCAGGTTTGAAGACAGTGCTTAAGTAGAACTCAATGGAGTATCCCTTAATTAGATGAAGAGTACAAAATACACAAAGAAGAGGCTTATTGTGCCATTGCACAGATTTCCACGTAACAGAACACATCAGAGAAAATAAAAGTACAATTGGTTTTGATTCTAAAACAGTTTGAATAAAGAACAGAACTTTGAGACCAACAAAATATTAACATAAACAACTTAAAACCCAATGTTATGTTCCAATTAGCATTAGAGGTCATTATTGCTTGATAATAGAATATAACTGAGTAACTGTCAAGGTAGACGTTTTCTAATTAGATTCTAACTAGCCAGTACTTAATGGTTTTGAAGTAAAATTCCCACCACTTAATTCTTTACTTTGTAATGCAATTCATTATGTTCTCTGGTGGCTTTTTGTCATTCCTAACTGTTTATTAAATGGTTAGGTATTTACATACAAACATACATAAAATCACGCCTGTTTTCCTGTAGGTGTTTTATTTACCTTAATACAATTAGCGCGATGAACGGTGATAATTAAGGAAAAAATTAAATGTAACTGGTTAAGCGAGTGTGGATGTGAATAAACACGACAGTGCAACCTTGAGTTTAGATTACGAGCCGCGGACAGTGTTTGTGGGATTTCTGACATAACGAAATAAGTAACACAAGCGGACCAAAGTCCACTCGTTTATGTCTTCGTAACAAGAGTGGTTCTCGCGTAGGAAAAAAGTGATCGATGATGGAAATATTTTTAGCGGTTGCCACTCAATACAAATAAATATTACATACACTCGTACGACTACGTACGACTGCGTCAGAGGAAGCAGCGCTAAATTGAAACAAATGACTATCGCTATTTCTAGACCATCAAAAAAATCCATGTGAAACGTAATATTCCCATACTCGACGTTATAAATAGGTCAATCACTAATGTTTACTACTCCGATTAGGAAGGTTATAACTGCGTTGTTGAATGAAGGTTAACCCGTTGAGGAGGTGGCGTGCGAATACTAACCTTTTTCGTCTAATTGGAGTTGTGTTTTAACGTATTCCGTAGGGAATGTAATACAAATTTCAATGCCACCGGTGATGCCGCCGGCGACGACTCCTTTCATTCCCACGGACCCAGAGCCCCCAGCCGCAGCCGCTGCACCGCTTTCCGTCATCCATGGTCTCTGGAACGGGTTCTTAAAATTTCCCGGCCTGTTCGACATATTTCCAATTGAAAACACCTCTATCGGTTTTCACAACGGCTGCGACACCCACCCCGCACGACAAATCAACAGTGACTACCTATTTTTTTTAATTGGTCGTGTAGTGTACGAACGTCGATTGAATGGGATTCTGCAATTTCATTTCAGTAAACATAGTTTTAGTATGGTATCCCTACCAAAATGTTCGAGATATTTTTAAAACGCGTTTTCTTTAAAACCGTACTTTCTTGCTTACTTAGTACATCCCTATACGTTGAGTTGACTGACTGACGCCGCCATTTTGACAGTGGTTTACTTACATTTTGTGTTTTCATAAAATGTTTTGAGAATAATTGGCAAAGCTAGCAGATTATTAGGATTTTAGGATAGGAAGGGAAGAACAAATACGCAAAATGGCATTACGAACATACGGCGATAAGCCGATAAGTTTCCAAATAGAGGAAGGAGGTGAATTTTATTGTGTCGGTTCAGAGGTAATAATTTTGGTTATGTATAAAATCTCTTAGCGTTGAATGCCTGAATTTATGTAAGTTTCACTATTTAATTATAGATATTTGTGGTTAAACATTATAAAAACTTACTACTTACTGCTACTTAATTTGTAATTTAACTATTTTTGTAAACTAGGTCGGCAACTACCTACGGTTGTTCCGTGGGTCTCTCTACAAAAAGTACCCTGGCATGGTCAGAAGAACCCTGACCAATGAAGAGCGAAAACGTCTTGTAGACAATGGGCTTGGCCAGCATGTTTTGTCAAGCTCTGTATCCTTGCTCAAGGCTTCTGAAGTTGAAGATATTATTGAAGGAAATGATGACAAGTAAGTATAATGTATATAACCAGATTTTTCGCGTACATATATATTTTTTTCTGATACGAACTGGCAAGAATTAGAGAAGACTGTCTTTGATCAAACATTAAGATACAATTCTCTTTGGGTTGTGGAACCTGTGCCTCTTCTTTCTTTTCAAAATGTTACAAACTGATAAATATTCTATATTTTGCAATACATTACAACGTTAATAAGTCATAATTTATTCTATATATAGATACAAGGCAGTATCAGTAAGTCAGGAGCTAGCTACACCTCGTGAGAGTAAAAGCAAAAAGCCTCACAATCCATCATGGCTGCCCGTGATGCCAAACTCCTCGCACTTGGATGCAGTGCCCCAAGCTACGCAGATCAGCCGCACCAGAGTCCACAACAAAAAGGTACTATTGTAAAAGAGGTGTCAAACAATATCCTGGTTAAATAGAGGTGTAACAAATACTGTACTGATAGGGAAACAGTGTAGTTTTCTTTCAACATGTTAAATGCCATGAGGCCACGTGACGTTGATGCGGTCAAAACAACCCTATTTTGAAATGAATAAGGTTGAAATTAAAAATTTTGGCTGCCAACCTTTTAAATAAAATGTTCTCAAATTGTTTCTGATTTAATTTGTATATTATTTTTATACAGCTTCATTATATTCAGTATTTTAGTCTTTTTTCGAGTAACTTTATTTTATTAGGATTTTTTCTTACTTCATAATGTTGTTTACCACAAAAGTCAAATATGGAGGAACGGTACTGTTGCTTTGTCATTTTTTTTAAATTATTTTTGACATGGGGATCCTGTTGTATGCAACTAAATATCATAATTCTATCTGGTTATATTTCAGGTGCGCACATTCCCACTATGTTTCGACGACACAGACATGACATCCATGTTGGAGAATGCATCTCAGAAACAGATTCTGGTGCCAATTCGACTGGATATGGAGATTGAAGGGCAGAAGCTGAGAGACACTTTCACTTGGAATAAAAATGGTAACTTAACGATTTAGATAATATTTATAAAACTTGAAACATACTTAGTAGTAGTTAGTGGGTAAGCTTGTGGTAGGGATCTGAATGGTCCCTGAGGTCCTGCTACTATCAATAAAATGTCATCAAACTTTAACAAAAAGACATTTAAGCTGGATCACTTTATGGTTACTTTTGCATGTTTGTTAAGTGTGTAAGCATCCAAATAGTTAACCAAACAGTTTAAAATTTAAAGCCTTTATTTACTGAGAACGGAGAATGAAGAATGTTACACAACCCATACAAATAAAGTTATTAAAAATTAAAGATTCACAGCACATCAGTCCCCTGCTTTGCATGACGTAAATCAGCTGTTTGCAATTTGCATTGGGAGAATCATGAAGGAGATCTTCTGTCTTATTTCTTATGTCCAGTAGTGGACACGTTACTGACATAATGATATCCAAAAACCTCATACAATAAACAATTTACTAAAACCATCCCATTTACTTCATCTTCAGAATCTATAATAACCCCGGAGCAATTCGCCGAGGTCCTCTGCGACGACCTGGAACTGAACCCAAGCACGTTTGTGCCTGCTATAGCCTCGTCTATCAAGCAGCAGGTCGAGGCGTTCCCGAGCGAGCCCCCAGCTATACTGGAAGAGCAGAGTGATCAGCGGGTGGTGATCAAGCTTAACATACACGTGGGAAACACTTCGCTTGTTGACCAGGTTGGTGGCATTGAGGATTGGTGAATTTAGAATTTATAGAAACATCTAAAGCCCTTTTAGAACAGTTTGTTCATCTTCACATAGTATAAAACAAAAACGCTTCCTGACATCTGTCCCTCTGTATGTAATCTGAGATCTTTCAAAGTACATTAATAGATAGAGTGATTCAAGAGGAAGGTTTGATGTAATAAGCTCTGTATGATTATGTACGAGTGTTATAGAAAAGTTTCATAAACCGAAGTAAAGCGAGGGCCGGTTGCTAGTTATTACTAATTTGTTATCATCGTATTTTGTTCCTTATTGGTTCTTGCTGATCTACACTCTATAATGTGCTTTTTATGTTATCTTGCCTGGTCAAGTGGTGTGTGCTTGGTGTAACTTCTGTGGTGCTATTTCTTTATGAAGCCAGGCTATAGACAAGCATAGTAGCCCGCTCCGCTGTAAGGTCGTCTTTTACCTATTAAAGGCCCTAGCGACTTCTGGATAATGGGGCCCCTATCACAGAGGATTTTTTTCATAAATTTGAATCATCTGATCCTATCAATCGTGGGGTCGCGGGGGACCACAGGGCCCGCTGTGCTGATTAATACAGCGAAGGATCACAGCTGTCGCGAATTATCGCACGATGACCTTGCCCTTGACCTTGCGGTCGCCACAATAAGAGGGTCTTTTTTAATAAGCGCTCTTAACTATTATGTACTACACTTTTCAGGTTGAATGGGACATGTCTGAGAAGGAGAACAACCCGGAAGCGTTCGCGATGAAGCTGTGCGCTGAGCTGGGCCTGGGCGGCGAGTTCGTGACCGGCATCGCGTACTCCGTGCGCGGGCAGCTGGGCTGGCACCAGCGCACCTACGCCTTCAGTGAGGCGCCACTGCCCGTTGTCGAGGTGAGTACAATTTGACACTTCGGTCAGTACAGGGTGTGTGTACAGTTTGTTACCGGCAGGTCACTCTACTACTCTTCTTGATTTCAAGGTCAGTGCAGGTTGTGACTTCAAGGTCAGTATAGTTCGTTGCTTCAAGGTCAGCACTATTCCTGCCTTCGAGGTCTGTACACTTTCTGACCTTGAGGTCAGTGCACTTTTTGACCTCGAGGTAAGTACAGTTATTGATTTCAAGGTCAGTGCAGTTTGTGACTGCAAGGTCAGAGCAGTGACTTCAAGGTCAGTTCAGTTCGATGTTCCGAGATCAGTATAGATTAATGCTGACATCTCTTCCATCATATAATTGAAGGAAGCGAATTCCGCTCATTCCCGAAATACCAGTATTTTAAAATACCTGATTCTCAATATATCGAAATCCCAAAACTAAACATACAAATTAGGGTATTGTTTATTATCTTCACCCAATATTTCGAATCTGGTTTTTAGCAAACTTGGTAAAAAGAGTAGTTTGGTATTTTGAAATACTGGTATTTCGGGAATGAGCGCTTTTGACATGAGCAATAACATTAACAATTAAGTTAACCAACCCGTTTAAGACTGAATATTTTGTAAATCTCCCACAGACGCCGTACCGGCAGGCGCCGGACGCGGAGTCGTGGGCGCCGTACCTCGAGACGCTCACCGACGCCGAGATGGAGAAGAAGATCCGCGACCAGGACCGCAACACGCGCCGCATGCGCCGCCTCGCCAACACCACGCCCGGTTGGTAACTCACACACCTCACAAACGATCTACTGTCACTACCAATGGAAAATCGACCACTTGAAACTAAAACTATGAAATGAAATTCTCTCCACGGTGTTTCTTCCTTTAAACGCGGCTTATAAAGGCAATAACTTGGCTGTGCCCCGGCTTTTTTGATGTTTATAGGCGACGGTGACTGCTTACCAACAGGTGGACCGTCTGTTCGTTTGCCTTTTACGGCTATAAGAAAAAACTTAAATCCAGAGTGAATGTAATTGTGCTGAAAAATATTTTAACCAAACTTTTTTTCTTTCTAAATTTTATCCATTATAAATTGGGTGCATAATCAAATAGGCACAAAGTGAAGGTAGTCGTACTGCCGTACTCATAGACGTCAATTAAATTTAATGCTTGATTAAAGTTGCTGCTGTCTCTTTCTTTGCTATAGCAATAGAATAAGACAACACGTGTGACTAAACAAGCATTATATTTAATTGACGTCTCTGTGTGCGGCAGTTACATACATGAATTAAGACTTAAATTTAATATTTAGGCTCAAAACGAATTAAGAACAAATATAGATTATGCAATGTACCTACATATTTCAGGTGGAGCGTACTTACAAATGCTCATTATTTCTTTCGGCCTATGTATGTCAAATGTGCCAATTTTACCATGGGACATGATTCCATTTTTGACGATATTTAGGATAGACAATATTCCTTGTTGATGTATTTCATGTTGGCAATTTTCTGATTTGACGTGTAATTTCGAGTTGTCGATTTTTCATTTGTAATTAATGGCAGTAAATCTCGCAAACGCCGAGTAAATTTGGTAAAGTGTTTAACTGGCAAGCTACTCGAAAAAAATCATACCTACGCAATATTATAATTTTATTATCTTTTTAACTAGCTAATTTATTTATTTTTTATTCCGGGATGATTGCCGGTTACCTGACTCGGCAGAAAAAGGCAACAATTTCTATTGCGTAGTTGTCTCGGACATTAAATTCATAGGATATTTCAATTATCTTTATAAAAACTTTTTATTTATTTAATTTGTGATGGTAACCCTAAGTATAAAGTTTTGATGGTGGTTACATTGTTTATACTCTTAATATTCCGAAACACAGACTGCAGTTGACAAATAGTTAATTTACAATTGTGCTCAATTTTGACTAAATGTAAAATATGTTGTTATTCTTATATCTCTGGTCTTAACATGTTTTTTCAAAAAGTGAATTATGTCAATGGTTTATAAAAGAAATCGATCTATTACTAAATTATAAGCATTTTAAATCCATAATTGGATCTATAATTTTAAAGTATAGATTGATTTTAGGACTGAAATTATTATTAAAATGTTTAATATATTAATATATTGTAATTTTTACACTATTTCTTTATTGTGCCGATTTTATCTATGAATGTTCTGATCATTTATTTTATTTTAATAAATTATAACTCACACATATTACTAATCAAATCAAATATTTATAAAATATGTTTTTCTAGTATTTAATTTTGTATTTTAAAGCACAGTATTTATTGGTTACGCACGTTTTTGCAACTATGTAGTCATTGTAGGTACTTAAATTTGTTTATATTGTTGTATTATGTATTGGGAAGATTTTAAATGTTAATATTATGTGACGGGTTTTAGGGATAAAGCGAAACTGCATGAATGGTTATGTTGTCTGTATACTGCAAAAACTGACTAGGGCAGGGGTCGGCAACCTGCGGCTCGCGAGCCGCATGCGGCTCTTTGGATGTGAAGCTGCGACTCTTTAGATCCAACTTTGTTTATGCAAGTACTATTTATTGTTGGCAAGAAAAAATGGTGGCTCTTTAAAAACTTTGTAATTTTGTTAATTGTAATATTTGACTCTTCTGACTCAAAAGGTTGCCGAACTATGTACATGAAAGTGTACCATGATAATTAAAAAAAACGAGTAGGAGACATGAGACATCGTATTATTTGTTCATTTATTTATTAATATTAGCGATTCGCGATACCACGAGTACCAAAACCCAAAAGGCTATGGTCAAAATATCCAAACACGCTTTAATCTGGGGTCCTAGTTAAAAAGGATATAAGTCTCCTGAAGATCAAGTGAAAAAGGGTTTAAGTCTAGTATACCCCGTTCATGTATATACCCTTTTTTTATTACGAGTTAAGTGGACATTTTCTATATGGTGATAAAGAGGTGTATATTTTTTTTGACTTTGACTGTATAGTCAAGTGCAAAAATATGTATGTACCGAAACAATCCTCTCATAAATATGTTACGAAGTTCTTATTACACTGGAATAAGGTGCATTGGGACATATTATTTAGATGTTGCGTTCTCCCATATTTTTACACCTGACTGTACGTTCACGACGGTGCTGTTCTATTTTAACTTAGTTATATTGTATTTGTACTCATAGTCGTGATGCAAAGAAAATATGAAACTATATTTTCCCAAGTTTCTGCAGTATTCGGACGATATAAACAAGGACAGTAAATACATAACACTGCCTAACAAAACGACTTATTTTACTATTCCAAAATACAGTAAGTTTAAAATGCTTCTGTATTGTTTATACACCGGACCGTCTCGTAACGATACGGTTTTATATTATACTTCTTGATAATCCTCACTCTCTCTAAAAGTAATATAATAAAAGTTTATACCATTTTATTCTATTTTTCAATTAATTATAGATATTTAATTACGCGGGTACTCGAACCGCGAACGTCAAAATATACAGTAAAATTGTTGGTAAAGTTTTTGCTGTCGTTGCGTAAGCCAGGAGACAACTGTGATACAGTTTCTTAGAAAAAAATATAGTACCTAATATACAGGGTGACAGAATATTCGATACAATCCTTGTAAGGAGGCATAGTAGAGCTCATTTGGATCAAATTAGGTCATGGAGTACCCTGACCGAAAATTATTAGTTTGTGAGATATTCATAATTTTAAGAGAAGTAATCACATAAAGTTTGTTTCTCCATACTGGGTGTTCCCGTGTTTATTTTTCACTTAGTATGGAGAAACAAACTTTATGTAATTACTTAAAAACTTGATAATAAAAAAACGGGCAAATGAGTTTAAAAACTTCACTGATTTGTAATGATTCTTATAATGTGAAATACCACTAAAAAACTTCTGAAATAAAACATGACATTAAGAATTTTTCGTTACATGGGCATAAGATAAAATCACCAAAATTCAGATTAAAATTATGCATATCTCAGAAACTAATAATTTTCGGTCAGGGTACTCCATGACCTAATTTGATTCAAATGAGCTCTACTATCCCTCCTTAAAAGGATTGTATCGAATATCCTGTCACTATGTATGCTGCTACCATGCTTAGGAGAACCCATAAAAGAATGGCCCTGTAAATGCCTCTCTAACGGCCGAAACCTATATTCAAACCACGGGCAGATAAAGCTGACTTCGGGTTAAAATTTGACATTTGCCCATACAAAATGTGTCAAATTTTTATCCGAAGAAAGCCTATCTATCCGCGGTTTGAATATAGGATTCGGCCATACATGTTTCCCTTGAAAGTCCGGTGTAGTCTTCCACAACAGATCTTAAACTTTATAATAAAGATTATTATTGTCTTATTAATAAAGAATATTACGGTTTATTATTGTCTCAAACTTTTTTGATTCAATGTTGACGGGTTGGTTGTATTTGAACACAAAGCAAATTATGGACTTGGTAATATTAAGTACAATCCTGCAGGCGGCATCAATCAGTGTTGGACAAACTTTAGAAATGGCTCAAATCTCTAGGCCCATTACGTTTTGAAGTGATAAAATAAAAAAAGCATAAAACCTCCTACAATCTGTAAAATAATTGGTATTTTTATGCCACTTATTATCAAATAAAAACGACCGTGCAATCCACATACCAAAAACAGGAAGATTTTTGTGAGTGGGAATTACCTTTACTCGAAAATGTCCTTATCAATTTAGAAACAAAGAAAAATGAATGTTATCTTTGTCACGATATAGTTTGCAATCAATTGCGGCTCAAAAGTAGCAACATTTTTGTACAACCCCTTTTAATTTTTTAACATTATTTTATTTTATTGTTTCTTGTTATAGCCGCAATTTAACACTGTGTTTTTTTTTGTGTCTAGCCTTTACGGTTTAAAAGATACAGCCAGCCGTGTGACAGACGAACGGACGGACGGACAGCAGATCCTTAAGTAGTAGTCTCGTTGCGACACTTTGGGTACAGAAATCTAAAAATGACGCTCAAAGTAGTCACTTTAGATTGAAAGATGCATAATGTCGGCCTTATTGTATGAACCCTTTACCACTTGTTTGTCCTATTGTATGTTATTTTTTAACAACCGCACTGACCAAAAATGTGTAATTTTATGTTGGTTTCGTCCGCCGGAAGGAATGGATGGATTTTATTTCGGTTTTTTATATGTTAGCTATTTATGTCCAGTTGGTTTTCTCGCTTTGGCAGCCTAGCTATCTTTAACTAATGGGCCTAACGATCTCATAATTTATTAATCTCTTTGATGCCGCCTGCGCGGTCGCATATTTATTCTAACTTATTACATTTTAGATAGATTTATTGTTAAAAAATAATTATAAGAACTGTAACGATGCCTTTATAAGTACAATTTGATGCAAGTAAATGAGACTATGTTAGCAAAATCTGCATGAAATCATTTTGCAAGGCGCAATTAAATAACTACACGCGGGATAGTTTCATGTATGTTTTGCTAAATTATTTATGAATTATAATATAAAGTAAGTGGACTGTTAAAATTTCTATCACATTAAAGTTTTTTCTAAAAATTGGTATTTTGTTTCATTTACCAACCGTCGTCGTGTTACCATAAAGTAACGATCTGGCTTTCCAATGGGTGATTAAATTGACACAATCTGCTTACATCAAATTACTATGTTTTATGTATATGTTTATTAATTTAATAAGTGTTACATATTAGTAATAAAAAAGTATTATATGAATATTGCATGCAGAGTTGAGCTTAACTCGACCAATAATTACAAATTATATTTTCTACCAAAAGTAGTTTTTGGTAGTTTTAGTAATTTTACTTTTAGTAAACTAAGTAAACCAATTCCATGCAAGTCTATAAAGACTTATGCTTTCTTCCTAGCAAAATGGTAGTTTTCTACCATGATAGTAGTTTTTGGTAGTTTTGCTGAGTGATCTGTTTTGTGGCAGATGTGTCCCTGGGGCGCGCCGTGAACCGACTGATCCGCGCCGACGAGGCCCTCTTCCAGTCCACGCCTGAAAAGAGAAGGAAAAAGATTTAATCACCCACTGGCCGCCGACTATCCTATTCTTACGTTACCCTAGCTTAGACATGTGCGGCGCGCCGATAGGCCGCCGATTTTACGCAGCCGCTGTCATTTTTTCTACACCGCGTCGGCGTGAAATCGGCGCGGCGCACCAGTCTACCCTAGTCTACCCTACCCTACCCTACCTTACCCTACCCTACCTTACCCTCTATGCCCCTTAAACTAGCCTGGACACACAAGTCGGCAAGACATATCAAACAATTTTCATGCTGCAGACGTCCAAATGTATAAGATTTATTTTTTCCGGGCTTCTTTACTGGGTAAACCCATACAACCTTTGACATGAATCGTTGTTTTTAACTTATCCGCCATTACTGTCAAGTAAATAAGAGCTATCAAAACGTTGACAATACGATAACATGTCAAAGGCAATATGGTTTTACCAAGTGGAACAGAGCCCCTGGCCTCGTTACTCTGGCACGTTATTATTGTGTTTTTTTATGGCATGGCGAAGGCACGCGAGCACTCAGGCCACGTGATGGTAAATGGGATCTGAGACCCACAGACATTTGAAATGTCAAGACTACAATCTCAAAACTGCAATCCTAAGACCTCAAATGCGTGGAATAGGTGAAAAACTTAAGTAAATGACCTCTTGAATGTAGTTGTAGTGTGTACAAAACTTATATGGAATTTACGTCAAATTTCAAATATAGGATGTCGATACAGATGTGTTACAACTACATGCAAGAGGTCATTTACTTAAGTTTTTCACACAGAATAAGAACATACCATAGAAACTGGACTATAAGACGTATTTTGCGTCAGCTATCTTTCTCTGCTTTTTAGATAACGTATTTACATGAGAAAAAATGAAACAAAAAGTAGGCTGTTTTTTCTTCTTTAACTGTCATTGTCACAAGGTTTTACACAGGGACTTCTTTGTCCTTCCTAGAGGAAGGATTTGTCTTTCCTTGACTATAGGTCCAAATACTATAGGTGCTTATAGGTCCAAATCACGCCTTACTTGTGACGATGTACCAAATAATGAAAGAACAGCTATAGATTCATCTCTTTCCAACTCAATATGAAAACCATAAGTAAAAAGAAGTGAACCATAATGTATTTTCTGCTTATTTAGTACGATTTCTATGCCTTTAGTCTTTATTCTGTGGTTTTTCACCTATAGTTGTCAGTGGCGCTCAAAAGGTTGAGGTTGTAATAAGAGTTTGGACTTTTTCAACGCTCTGTCAAATAGTAAAGACGTCACTCCATGCCAATATAACAGCTTAAAACCAGAGCTAATCTCAACCTTGCCGCGTAGACACTCAAATCTATTTTGCGCTGGCAATCATGAAGGAAATATAGGTCGCTTTCGTTGAACCAGTGGTGTGGATATATCTGTCAATGAATGTACAGTCGACGTCATAAATATGTCATTTGTTTACATTTAGTACCTTGGCTATTTAACGTCATGTTTTAACTGCCATATGAAATTGTCATAGCGGATAAAGTGACAAGGTACTAAAGTGTAAACATATCTTTGACGTCGACTGTACCTACCCAAAATGTAATTTTATTGCCAGCTGAAGAAAATAACAATAATTTTGTCCAATTCGTTTGCCATTAGAAAAATCAAGACTTTGTACAGCACGACACAATTAATAAGGCGCGCGTCGAAGTGCTTACACCGTTGACCAAGAGTCTATTATTGCTTAATTGGCGCGCCATGTTAGTTGTGTCCTGCTGTATGAGCAAATGATCTGCTGATCTGATCTTGTTAAATATTTAGCCACTGCTGTGTCGGTCGCACTCAAAGTCAGTTAATGGCTTTGAAAAAGGAAGTCTCTGAGTACGGCAGTATGTTAGGATGTTTCACATTTTATGGAAAAATATTACATATTTTTTGCAGACTTCGCTTACGCCCGAACTCTTTATAATGTAAAAAATGAAAATGTCTTGTTTCAAGGTGAAAGCACAACATTTAGAGGTTGCACAAATTGACCACCTACACTATAGCAGATTTTCAATGTTTATTATTTTTCCAAAAACAACAAACAATAACTAACTTTCCAGTCAACTTATGTCAAACAATAATGATATCGACCATCATCACCATTTTTTCTGCCTGTTGCGGATTCAGAGAATTGCATAGTCATGATAATTGATTGAAAAAGCGGTCAAAGTGTGCAACCCCTGAATACTAACTAATTTTATTAGCTCTTTTAGATAAATAAGAGCAAGAATTCGAGCGATTTCATTAAAAATTGCAGTGTAAAAAATAAAACACCCTACAGTATGTGCTTTTAATGTTAAGTCTATTGTGTAATCAAAATGAGAGTTTGTTGAAATTCTTATTGGATCAGTGATAGAGCCTAATGTGGTTGTCTATGAGAGTAAAATAATTTTAAGAAAAACTTAAGTGAATAAATGTGTGTGTATTAAAACTTGTTTCAATTTTCCTCATGTCCTTACTACCTCGCATGATTTTTTACCTTTATCGAATAACGTTAACATATCGTCAGCGAGAAAATATGTATGGTGAATGATATCAGCGCCCTCTTGTATGTATTTAGTACTTTTTAGGGTTCCGTACCAAAATGGTAAAAAAGGAACCCTTATGGTGAGACTTCGTTGTCTGTCTGTCTGTATGTCACAGCAGGTTTTCTCAGCAACTATAAATGCTATCAACTTGAAATTTGGCATAGTTGTACAACTTACTTGCCCGCATCTGTTTTTATTAAAAAAAGTATGGAATTAATTTTATAACTAATTGAAAAGGAGTCTAGAATGGGGGGTTAAAAAATGAAAGTGGTTTGATTATAGCAAACGGGGTGTCATATGAAAGGGCTTATCTACACATTTCAAAACTATTTTTATTTTTATTTTGTGGTGTGTACTTTTTGATTTATAGCCAAAAATGTACAAAAATGACTGTCCCCCCCTAATCTCCGAAGTTTATCGATTAAAAAATCAGAAAAAACCCTGGCGTATACATAATTATTTACAATTTTTCGGAAATAACAAAAAACTTTGAAAATCTTTTATAAAATTTAGGTTAGTCAAATGGACCTAGCATTGATAATAAAGATCGAGAAGAATGAGTATGTTCTTTTCCGTTTTCCAACCATATTATCTTAAATACGGAACCCTCTACTCTACGGTTTTTTTATATGTGAAAAAGGAGCGAGTCACCTGATGGTAAGTGATTATCGCGACCCGCAAACACCCGAGGAACCGCAGGTGCGCTGCCGGCCTTTGAGAAAAGAGTAGGCTCGTTTTTTGAAGGCCCCCAAGTCCTATTGGTTCGGAAATACCGACGCCGAGAGCTGATTCCACATAGATAAGGTGCGTGGCAAAAAGGCTCTCGAAAAACGCACGGTAGTGGATTTCCAACTATCAAGATTGTGTTGATGAAATGATAGTTGATAATAAGTCGACATTGACGTTGACGTGTCGTCAATGCGAAGTTTCGTAAAATAATGTGTGAAAACGTGAGTTTATTTTAGGGGTCCGTGGTTTGGATAGGTTTCTGTATTCTACAGGGTAAAATTAAATTGCTTTTGACTTGTTATCGAATTGTCAACGTTATGATGGCTCTTATTTACTTGACAGTACGTATCTAGAAAGAAAGGAAAGAAAGAAACATTTATTCCTGACAAACCGACAAACAAAACTCAACAAAATACTGACATAGACAAAAAAAACCTGTTGTCACGAAATAGGTCCAACTCAGTGTTATCCTGGAGTTAAAACCAGCGCTGGTCTTCTGTTGGAACCATCCAGTGAAACCACGGAAGATTACACACATTATAGCACACACACACACTAAACTTATATAAACAAACCAAAAGAAAGAAAAAGGGAAATAACCTTAATAAAAGTGATCAAGTAACAAAATGGATGCGTCTATTGTCCTATTATGTCATAGATTGACGCTTGGTAAAACCCCGGATAATACAGGTATTAGGTAGTTAATGCATGCAATCAATCATCAATCAATATGGCGTGGCGTTGTGAATAGCTGCGGTTAAGCCATCTATGTATGTATGTACCTCTACATATACTGTAGAAGGAAAAAAATTACAAAATACAGGCAATACACAAAAAAAAAGTACAAGGGCAAACTTATCCCTTTAAGGCACAGTAATGGCAGTAGAGTTAAAAACCATAGCATAACATGTCAAAAGCAATATGGGTTTACACAGAAGAATAGAGGCCCTGGGGCCCTAG
Source organism: Acleris literana (assembly GCA_946894065.1). Lineage (NCBI taxonomy): Eukaryota > Metazoa > Arthropoda > Insecta > Lepidoptera > Tortricidae > Acleris > Acleris literana. Next base: position 5,104,848 of record OX335687.1, read on the forward strand.
TGTGGTTGCGTTTATCGCTGTGGATAAAGCGCACGTCACTCTCGGACTTACATACTGGTCAGAAAGTGACAGAAGTTTTATCCACGTCGATAAACACGACCATAATAGGCGCGCTGAACATGTTTTCGAATGGTGAATACGATTCGAAAACGTGACGTTAATTATAATGCTATTGCTACTGTTTAACCGCCCTATGTAATTTGTATGGACCAATCTAGAAAAAACATCTCAACATGTCTGGATGGAGTTCGTGTACGTGCGTTTGGGGTTTTTCTAGATTTACGACTCATAACACTTATTTATTTAATCAAACACGCACACGTTCCTTTAGTAATGTTCTTCTTCTTTCTCGTGTGAAGGGATCAATTGCCTATATTTTATACTGCCAGTGCTTTGCCACCTCTATCCCTCGGGGAGTGGCTCTTATTAGCTCTTCAAGAGTGCATGTGGTTGGGCACCGCGGACATTTCATCATATGCTGAGTTGCACCGCAATTGCAAGAAGTGTCACCCTGTTCCAGACCAAAACCCCATTTGTGCAGGTTGTCTTTGGATCTACCGAATCCTGTCCTCAGTCTATTCAGCGACTTCCAGGTCACCCACTTCTCATCTGCGCCAGCGGATAAGCGCTCCACGGGCACTATTAGGGTTGAGGTTTTGTTGAATTGCGACTTCCATATTTTAAGTCGAACCTCTTGAGGTGTACGATGATGTAGGGATGAGTTCGTTATGAAGCTTTTACGGGATTTCAATCGTTTTTCCACTGGTTTATGTGCGTAGAGAGGATGTCGGGTATCGTTGAGTTGCTTTCCACGTTCCAGTTTCCAGTTCCAGTAGTGTTGATAATATTGAAAAATATTTGCCTAATTTCTAATTTCACCAACCAATTAGAGCGTTACCAGCTGCAAAAATGTATGAACTATGAGTCGATTAACACTGATTAACGTTCAACATCGTTTGGTGAAATTGGTACAAACTGCCGCACTCAGAGACGTCAATTAAATTTAACGCTTGATTAAAGTTGCTGCTGTCATTTTCTTTGCTATCGCAATATAATAAGACAACAAGTCACTAAACGAGCATTTTTAATTGATGTCTCTGAGTGCGGCAGTAAATCTTTTAATTGTTGTCATTAATTACTTACAGGAGATACAACTGTATTCCATTTCTTACTTTGACTCCGTTTACGGTGAAAACGATAAAATAACAATTATTTATTCCTGAAAAAAAAACAAAGTAAAGGTACTTACAACCAGCAAAGCGGAACCCACCATAGAACTGTGTCACAGTGACATTATTTTACATAGTTATTTAATGAAGTTATACAGTGTCACAAGCATATACTTTTGTGAAGAACCATTGACGAAATGAAAGATTTATCGTTAATAAAATACCTTCAATGTCGAACTTCAAACTCCCAAAAACGAAAACGAAGATTTATGTTCAGTTTTTCGGAGTAATCCGTGTGTCGCTCATTCAGGCGACAGGAGCGACACGACCATAGGCGACATGCAATCTAGCGCTTTGATTGGCGTTGCGTCAGGCAAACGTCAAAGCTCCCAGCGAGCTGCCAATTTTTTTAGGGTTCCGTAGTCAAATTAGTTTCCTTATAGTTTCACCGTGTCCGTCCGTCCGTCCGTCCGCAGCCTAGCTTAGTACTAGAAAGCTGTAATTTGACATGAACATACATATTAGTCACGCCAACAAAGTGGTAAAATAAAATACAGAAAAAAATACGTAACGTGGTGATGTATTTATTTTTTCGCCTAACCCATAGTTTGGGGTGTTGTAGGATATGTCTTTCAAAAATGTTGCGGGTTTGAGGAAATAATTTTTCGATTAAGGTATCCGTTTATGAAATATTAAGCTTTAAAGCGCTAATTTTTGTTACAGTCAAGTGTCCCTACAGCCAAAACTACAAATACTAAAAATCTGAAAAAAACCTTAAATGAAAGCACATACAATGAATTTAACAGGAAAACTATCACGGCTAAGTTGGTAGACTTCATTGGTTCTTGAGTTACAAACGATTAAAATGTTTATCGAAAACTTATTTGCGGTGTTGGTAAACTGACCGCGACCTATGTCGACGTATGGGGATAACAGTTTTCCAACGACAAAGTAAAGTTTGTAGCGAGGTCTGATTGGTTTGTAGTAACGGCTTCGGAACCCTACACTGAGCATGGTCCGACATGCTCTTGCCCGGTTTTTTCTCTATGGCGAGTAATTGAGTAATCTTTGACATAGGTTTCTCTTGGTAAGGTACAGCCCAAACTACTAAGCTATGCTGGAAGAAATTATTTGATGGGATAAGTTCGTTTTGTACATCCTCATTTTGTAAACATTGTATTTTTTGGGTTTAATATAGTACATGTTTCTTTAGTGTTGTACTTTTTTGAATATTCGTTGTCATTAATTATAACTCAATCCATCGAAGATTAACTGAAATAAATTCCTTTAGGGGTAAGTATTTTTGATTTGAACAAATTAAAACTATACCTAACTAGAACTAAGCTTAAATTCGATTAAATTTGTTTGTACAACAAAGTGTTAACATACATACATTACGTTTACACGACAAAAATAAAACGCGTCTTTCAGTTTGAAGGGTCGGCTTAAGAGACTTTTCCATGTCATGGGAAGTTGGGTCAATATTTAAAGAGTCCATATTTGGCAATACTGTACTTCTCGTATGCCTTCTCGTATGTGCGAACCCGGGCCAAATGTAAACATAGGAACATAAATACATGTATAAAGATACTGGAACATGTTCAGTTGTAATTTATTACGATTAAAGAGTTAATCAACTTATGATAATGCTTAATTATTGTTATAAACAAGCTTGTTTCTTAGTTTATGTTTATCTGACTGTCCAACTGTCGAAGGAGGAGGGTAATGCTTTTGACCTGTATGTATGTATGGTTGTTTGGCCCGATTTCGACAAGCGAGGTGTCGTTACATTCGCCTTAGCATCGAGGGTGTCACTGGGTAAAATTTTTTAAATATGAAATTGGCGGAAAAAAGAAACTTGACAACTAACAATTAACTAAACACAATTAACGACATTATCCAAACAACAGTTTTTAAAGCTTGCTTTTTGTTATTTACGAGGGGCGGCTGATAAGTAATCTCCTTGGTCAGAAATATATACAAAAATAATGCTGGCTGGTATGGATTTATATTCGTTTGTTATTCTATTTTCAAAATGTATTACATTCATTTGTTTATTGCATCACGTTTATTTGTCTCCTACAATTGTTTCAAACATGTCGGTAGAAAAAGTGAAAATGGATAAAATCGAGCAGCGTGCGGTGATTAAGTTTTTGACTAAAGAAGGGAATACGCCTTCGGAGATCAGACAGCGTATGTTACGTGTGTTTGGCAGTTTGTGTTCTTCCGAATTTGTTATAAAGTTTTGGTCAAAGCAGTTTAAGTTAGGTCGTGAGAGTCTGGAAGATGATCCTCGTAGCGGAAGACCAGTTTCGGCCGTCACCGATGAAAATGTAGCCAGGGTGAAAAAAATTATATTAGAGGACCGACGAGTGAAGCAGTGGGAGATAGCTAGAGATGTGGGCGTCAGTAAAGAGCGAGTCAATGAAATAATTCATGAGCATTTGAACATGTCCAAGGTTAGTGCACGTTGGGTCCCCAGAATGTTGACTGCATTTGACATGGAGAGGCGTGTCAAATGTTGCGAAGAGTTTTTGGAGATGAGTCGAGGGAAAGAGGAAGAAATAATTTCTAGAATTGTAACATGTGATGAGACTTGGATTCGACAATGGGACCCGGAAAGTAAGCAAGAGTCGTTACAGTGGAAATTTAAGGATGAGAAGCCGCCTCGGAAATTCAAGGTCTGTCCATCGGCAGGTAAACTTATGGCTACAATCTTTTGGGACACAGAAGGGATTTTGCTCATAGATTATTTACCGAAGAAAACTACAATGAATGCTGATTATTACTCAAACTTACTATACCAACTAAGAGAGACAATAAAAGAAAAACGGCGAGGTAAACTAAACAAAGGTATTCTGATTTTGCACGATAACGCACCAGTGCATACCGCCCGCACAACGAAGCTAGCAATTAAAGACAATGGCTTCGAAACCATTGACCACCCCCCTTATAGTCCAGATTTAGCCCCCTGTGACTATTTTCTGTTTAGACTTCTCAAGAAAGACCTCAGGGGACGAAGGTTTATGACCGATGACGAAATGAAGGCTGCGGTTACTGACTTTTTTGACGACAAACCGAAAGATTTTTTTTTTAATGGTTTAAATTCAATATTTGAAAAATTTAATAAGTGCATTTTACTAGCAGGGGACTATATAGAAAAATAAAAAAAAATTAGCCACGACAGTCTTTTGTTTCATTGTTAGGTAGATTACTTTTCAGCCGCCCCTCGTATATATCGTATTCACTGTTGAACACGTCAAGTTATGTCTAACTTTAAAATTTAATAAAGCTCTGATACGGACAATATATAGATATTTAGATAAATATATAGATATAGGTATATCGATATTTAGAGGTGGTAGGACCTCGTACAAGGTTCATACTTCTCACCATCCACCAACACCATCGCTAAGCAGTAGTGTTCACATTATTGTGTTCCAGTGTGGGGAAAAGACAACCGGTGAAATTACTAGCATAGCATTTGCGGTCTTTAGATTATAGTCTTGAGAATGCAAATGTCTATGGGTCACAGATCCCACTTACCATCAGGTGGCCTGTGTGCTCGTTTGCCTTGTCCATGACATTAAAAAAATAAAAATAAACACAAGAAAAAACAAACGTCAAAAATCGTAAAGCAAAAGCTAGTTTATCTAATGTCATACATTTGTTATTATTGTGAAAGACATGACGTCAGTGATAATGCATTACAGCGTACCTAACTAACAATTTCAATGAGTTGCAAAATGTACCTACTGACTTATTTGTTAAGGTGTATTTTGCGCTTTATTTATTTTGTTAGTTACGCGGTTTTGCAGTATTACCGACGATAAAAAAAAGACAAAGGTTAAATTTTACTACTGTTATAAATTGGGAAGTTTGGATGGATGTTTGTTACTCAATCACGCCAGAACAGCTAAACGGATCTAGATAAAAGGAGAATGGGCAAATGGCCAATTTGCCGTATCGGCGCCCACTGATGAAATTAGTGTCATATGAGAGCTCTGATATTAAGGAATACTTTTTGTAAAGAACTTTTATTTGTATCTCTTTTAAAAAATGAATTATTTAAATTTAAGTCCGAATTCGATCAAGACATTCAAGAAGATTTGTTACCAGTATCAGATTTATTATACACCGTGACTTATGATTTGTATACTTATTATATCTGTAAGTTGTACTTTATTGCCTAATAGTAAATAAATAACATATTGATAGTTATTAAATACTTCACTTTGAGATGTTAGATCATCAATATATGTTGAGATTTCCCTTCGTTCCTAAACATTTGATATATTGATGATCTAACATCTAATCGGGAAAACTACGCAATGTATTGTAGAAGAAAATCATCTTTTATTCTGATTACAATTAAGTCACGGCAATGAAACTTTTACCAAGAAACAGTAGGACTATACCAAACCGTCAGATAAAAAAAATATCCTTGGCCGCTCATAGACCAAGTTCCATACAGATTTGCCCATTCTCCTTTGGCAAGGAGGATTAGTTTAGTTTAGTTTATTTATTCATCAATGTAATATTATAATAAAAATCATACCGCATGTCAAAAAATACTTAATTACATTGAGATCGTCAACATAAATACTCAAAGAACACAATTATAATTAAATTAACAACAATAGAGAATATTCATGGCTTTTTTTACAGCTTCAATAAAAGCTGATTCATGTAAAAAGCAGATGACGAAAATCATTTTTTGAATAGCTATAAAAATAACCAAGATGTAAGGTAACAAAGATTTGTTCCTATCTCTTTCTAGCAATACAGAATTTAATTTAACATGGAGTATAAATGGCCGGCGTGTTAAATGACGTCACAGTGCATATCGGATCTCTGTGTCTAGTCAGCAGTTTAAAATACTTGTGCACTTTTGGTGATCTCTTTCACGGCATTTTTCTTTAATATTTTGTTGATAAGTGCGATTTTAAAAATCCATGCATATTCCCTATTAAACATCTAATAAATGGTCACTTAACCGATGTCAATATACAAGTATTAATAAATGTCAATACAATAATAATTTTACAATTTCAGTTCCATAATATTCATCCACGGAGTATAATGGATTATCCAATAATAACTATAATAGAACTGTTATTACCATGACAACGCTCATTATAGAATTCGTTCACGCTTCAGTTATGTTATAGGTGGTATTCTGATACCGTTAACGATATCAATATTAAGGGTTTATGGTACTCGAGTAAAAAAAAGTTTCTAAGCTGGGACCCGTTCCAGAAAGCCACTCTGCAACTCTGCAATCTGCACTTTGCAAATCCACGATAATGCAAAGTGCAGAGCAAACGTGTTCCAGAAAACACTCTGAGTAATTTGCAAACTCTGCAAAGATTCTGTTCCTAAAAGCTACTTTGCAAATCCAAAAATCCACACTTTGTATTTAACTTTGCCTCTTGAACTCTGCAATTGTCTTGTGGAACAGAAATACTTTGCAAATCCACAAATCCACACTCTGCATTTGACTCCGCCTCTTCAACTCTTCAATAGCTTTGTGGAACAGAAATACGTTTGAAGAGTGGGCTTTGTAGAGTACAGAGTTGCAGAGTGGCTTTCTGGAACGGGCCCCTGATGTTTAAATGCTTCGTCAGATTGTACATTTTTAGGTTTGGCCGGTAGACGCTCATAGTACGTGGGACTGGTGACAAGCGATTATAATCTAAAATAGCACACAGGCTACCTTTAATCCCGAAATAAATCATTGTTCCCGTGGGATGGCCAAATTACAAATTCTGCTCGGACGGAGTGAAAATACAAAACTAAAACTCGTAAAAGTCTTTTTCTTAAAGCGAGTGCAATTTACCGAAATACCAGGCCATCATAAACTTTAGAGGAGGCTACAAGATGTCGTAATTATTAAAACTTTGTATGCAATTCTAAGTAACTTCAACGCTTTTAAAGTAATTTTATACTTTCTACGTGTAGACTAATTAAGAACTTATTTATGTTTTCACATAGTCGCCTAGAAAATAAATTAAGTTGAACTCAAAAGCGTTGGAATAATGTTGTTATTTAATAATTTACTAGTTTTACTTATCTAGTTTTAGAATTGCGAATTTTTAATATTTAGAAAAAAAACAAGAGGTTCGATGCAAGGGGAATTTCAAAGTGTTATGTTATCAAAATTTTCGGAGCCTGCCGTTTGGCAAAAATACGTTTCCCAACTTTTTCATTTGCCTACCCAATTTTATATATAAATATTTCAGGATTTATTTTACCATCGTGTAAGTAGAATCTTATAGGTTAGGTTAGGGTAGTTTTTTAAACATCCTGATTTTTTACGGTTACAGAAAATAAAGTTGGTTAGCAAATGAAACGGTTGGGAAATGATACGAAACAAAGGTAACCCCAAAATTTTACTAATATTATAAATGCGAAGGCTTGTGTGTATGTTAGTTTGTGACTCCTTCACGCTGCAACGGCTGGATTAATTTCGATGAAATTTGGAATGGGTATAGCTTATACACGGAATTAACACATAGGCTACTTCTCATCCCGGAAAAATTAAACGTTTCTGAGGGAATAACTATAATTGAAATCTACGCGGACGGAGTCGCGCGCAAACGCTGGTATAATATTATAACTGCGAAAGTTGAATTAAATTCGTTTATACCCTGCATTTAAACATAGGCTACCTTTAATTCCGAAATAAATCACTATTCCTGTGGGACAGCAAAATTATTAATTCCACGCGGACCACCTACCGGGAAGAAGTTAGTTATGAATATTTTCGCAACTAAAGAGAGAGCGAGAATAAGTAAGGCGTCGACGACGGACTGAAATACGAGTAACGGATCTACTCGTAGTGCGCAGGCGTTCATAGGGGCTCTATACTACTCGGAAAAACCAGATTGTATTTGACATATTCTGCCATCGTACAGAGAAAAGGCACAAGTGCAATTAATTCATAGAAGCATATTAAACTCTCAAGGGTTATAATAAGGTTGGAAGTGCAATACAATTCATATAGTAGATGTGCCTTTTTTCCATACGAGAACAGTATTATCGTGTTATAAATATAATGATAGCTTTTATTTACTCGACAGTAATAAATAAAAAATATATACTTTCACGTCAGCGACACCACCAAGTTTTTCACCAAAGCTAGCCTTTTTAATAAGCTACAAAATGAATGAATTTACTTAATTTTATCTGTGGTAGAAAAATGTGTGTTGTTTTCCTAGCTACCTAGTACCAAACGACGATATAAATACTTATATCGAGAAAACAACACTTAAATACATAGAAAACATCCATGACTCAGGAAAAAATATTCGCGCTCATCACACAAATATCTGTCCTTACCGGGATTTGAACCCAGGACCGCTAGCTTCGTAAGCAGGGTCACTACCAACTAGGCCAACGTGTCGTAATAGCGACCAGTTGAAAACAATACGAATTTCAAAAGCAATACGGTTTTACCGGGTGGAATAGCCCCAGCGGGCCTAGTATGGCTGTGTCTATATCACGTGTCAAATGTTGATAAAGCATCCGTCACTCTCGTACTTATTTACGTGTCAGAACGTGACGGATGCCTTATCCACACTTTGTTCGCGATAAACGCAGCCATATTAGGCCCCCTAAACTTATCTTATCCATAGACTCTCTTGGGCACATTTTGACGCTGTAAAATTTTGTTACAAGTTGTCGGTTTGTGTGTATCAAACCTTACAAGTTATTTTTAACCAACAGGCCTTTCGCGTAACACACTCGCAATCGCGATCGGCTTCAAAACAAAACAATTGGTTTCATTTTGTGTGCAGACAAGCCTTCGATTTTCAAAATGAAAACGATTGTGATTGCGAGTGTTGTTACGCGAAAGGCCTGCTGGGCCTCTATTCAACTGAGTACCTACCGTATTGTTACGTACGTGGGGGTAGGTAACTGATAGAAATGAACGAATACACCGATAATCAAAAGTAGACTTTGATAACGCACTCACTTAAACCGTTACAAAACAATTATCGCACAATAAACTTCAAATACTCAGATGATCGCTCGGGTCGCTCTTATTCGCACTGATCGCTTTCCAAGTAAAGACTGACTCGTCGCAACCGGTGTCCGCCGTTTTATAGTTCGCGAGTCCGATTATTCTAGAACGCCTTCCGGAATGTTCGATGTACTTCGCCCCGTCAAGGTCGATCGAGACTGTTCGTTGCTGGAATGTTCTATGCCTTACTACCTTGTTGTTTTTACGATCGCAATGACCTTGATTCACGGGTCTGGATGAGTCTGGAATGTTCCGCGTGTTGCTGTCTCATTTCGTGTTATCTCTTTCACACGCTTCTGGAAGGTTCTCAGTATCGCCGTCTCTTTCTAATCGTGTTATTTTTTTCACACACTTCTCGAAGGTTCTCAGTATTGCTGTCTCTTTCTAGTCGTGTTTTCTCTTTCACACACTTCTCGAAGGTTCTCAGTATTGCTGTCTCTTTCTAATCATGCTATCTCTTTCACTCTTAGTGGAAAAATGCCATATACTGAAATGTACTTCAAAGGCCCATAAGGGGTCCTGAAAATGCCTGAAAATGGGTTTTCAGGTTATGGCGTAATCTGATAGAGGGTGGCCTGAAACGGACTGAAAACATGTTTCAGCCGCCTGAAAACAACGGTAAGTTGGTCGAAATTTTGATAATCTGGTATGTGATAGAGCTACCTCTGAAACGGACTGAAACGATATTTCAGCCTGCTGAAAACGCTTCTAAAGCACCAAAATTAACGATAAAAGATGAGACGCCTTATGCCATCGGCGTAACACTACCCCCTCCTAAGACATGCTCGTCCCGAGCATTATTAGTTCCGTAATATCTCGCCAGTCGGTCAACGTGGACAACCTTGCAGGGACTTCGCTGGCTCCGCTGTATCCGATACGTAACGTCGTTGATCTTTGTGACTACTTTGTATGGCCCTTCCCAATTCGGTGATAGTTTCGGGGATTTTCCTTTTTTTTCGCATGGGGTTATGCAGCCATACTAATGAACCTTCCTCGAACCCCACTTGGTTAGATTTTCGGTCATATCGTGTTTTCATCTTCGCACTGGCTTGAAGTCCGTGTTCACGAACGTGACTGTGAACATCGTCTATACGGTTTCGCGTATCACTGGCATACTCGGTGATCGATTTCGGCGAATCTGGAGGACGTCCGGTTAAAAGGTCTGCAGGTAAGCGAAGTTCTCTTCCGAAGTTCACGTAAGCTGGAGTGACAGCCGTACTTTCGTGAGTTGCCGATCTGTATGACATCAGGAAGAGAGGAATATGCCTATCCCAATCCTTTTGGTGACTTTCAACCACCTTGGCCAAATGTCTTTCCAGCGTCTGGTTGAATCTCTCGACCATTCCGTCCGATTGTGGGTGATATGGCGTTGTCCTGGTCTTATGAATACCCATAATTCGGCAAGTCTCCTGGAACACCTGAGACTCAAAGTTCCTGCCTTGATCACTGTGAATTTCGAGAGGCACCCCAAATCGACAACACACCTCCATCACTAATTTCTCCGCAACTGTGACTGCTTCTTGGTTAGGGATCGCAAATGCTTCAGGCCATTTGGTGAAGTAATCCATTACAACGAGGATGTACTTGTTCCCGGATTCGGATGTTGGAAACGGGCCTGCGACGTCCAAAGCAATCCTTTCCCAAGGTGCTCCAACGTTGTACAACTTGAGCACACCTCTACTGCGTGTTTGCGGCCCCTTAACTGATGAGCAGTTTGTACACTTCCTGCACCAGTCTTCCACATCTTCACGGCAGTGAATCCAGTAGAAGCGTTGCCGAACTTTCATTAAGGTCCTCTTCACTCCAAGGTGCCCACCGGAAATTCCGTCATGGAAGGATCTCAACAAATCACTTACCCTTTTTCTTGGAACAACTACCTGTAGGTGAGCATCCTTTCCATTTTCCGTCACCCATTTTCTGCACAGTACTCCATTATGCATGACCAGACTTTCCCATTGGGCCCAGTAGCTTTTTGTTACAGTACTCATTGGGGCTACTTCACACCATTTCGGTTTGGGAACGCCTGCTTTGATCCAATCGAAAATGGGTTTAATGTCCTGATCTTCTTGCTGCGCTTGTTGCATGACTTCATTACTCCATTCTTCACTTACAGTATCAGTCCTCAACATTCTCACACAATCTTTGCCCTCTTGTCTTATACAATGTTTACAGTCATCCGGACAAGGTCTTCGGGAAAGCGCGTCCGCGTTGCCGTGTGATTTTCCACTGCGATGTTCAATGATGAAGTCATATTCCTGTAGTTGTTCAATCCATCGTGCTACTTGACCCTCAGGATTTTTAAACTCCAATAACCATTTTAAAGCAGCATGGTCAGTTCTGATACGAAATTTGCGCCCAAGCAGATATTTACTGAAGTGCTGCAACGTCTTGACAACTGCCAGCAATTCTCTCCGAGTGACGCAGTAATTTCTCTCTGGCTTCGATAGTGACTTACTAAAGTAGGCGATTACAACTTCCTGATCTCCTTTCTTTTGTGACAAAACTCCTCCGACACCAGTATTACTTGCGTCTGTGTCAACAATAAAGTCACTTTCAGGGTCTGGGTATCCCAATATTGGAGTTTCACAAAGCCTTTGTTTGAGATCGGCAAAAGCAGCTGCACACTGATCATTCCAGTCAAATCGTCGTTTTTCTTCCGTAAGCTGATGCAAGGGCTTTGCTATATCTGAGAAGTTTTTCACAAAACGTCGATAGTACGAGCAAAGTCCCAAAAAGGCACGAACTGCGGTCTTGTCCCTCGGTATAGGCCAATCCTTAACGGCACTTATCTTGTCAGGATCTGTCTGGATACCGTCTGTTGACACCACGTGTCCTAAATAATTCACCTTACGCTTGAAAAGTGAGCATTTTTTCGGGCTGAGTTTCAGGTTCGCATCTCGCAGCTTAGCCAAAACTTGCTCCAATTTTCTAAGGTGATCGTCGAAGTCTCTACCAACAATTATAATGTCATCCAGATATACCAGGCAAGTATCTCCAAGTAGACCAGCAAGTATTTGTTCCATCAATCTCTCAAAGGTTGCTGGTGCATTACACAGTCCAAACGGCATAACATTGAACTGCCACAGTCCCTTTCCGGTCGAGAAGGCGGTTTTCTCCTTATCGTGGTCCTTGATTTCCACTTGCCAGTAGCCACTTTTTAAATCCAACGTGGAAAACCATTTCATTCCATTTAAAGTGTCTAACGTGTCGTCGATTCGTGGCAGTGGATAACAATCCTTTTTGGTTACATCGTTAAGTCGGCGATAGTCAACACAAAATCTCATGGTGCCGTCCTTCTTCTTTACCAAAACTACTGGTGAACACCAAGGACTTGTTGATGGCTCAATAACTCTGTTCTTCTTCATCTCTTCAATCATGTCTTCCACTTCCTTTTCGCGAGCTACTGGAACTCGCCGAGGACGTTGTCGGATAGGCATGGTTCCGCCAGTGTTGATCTCATGTTGTACAACTCCAGTTCTTCCAATATCACCGTCGTGCGCAGAGAAAACATTGCTGTAACGCAGCAGTAAATTACGCGCCTTCAGGAGTTCTTCCTTCGTGAGATTGTTTTGGCAACCATCCAATAATCCTGTAATGTCCACTCCTCTACTTGCAGGTTGTCCGCTTCCATTCGATCCCTGGCAACTTCGTATCCAAGAAATTTCTTCGCAAGTCCCGATAAGGCTTCCTTTACTAAGGGCATGTTTAGAGTCGCTGAGGTTTAGGACCCTTATAAACGCTGCAGATGACGTTGTCACAACCGTGCGAGCTGTTATCCACGGTTGACTACCATCAATTTTTTCTACTAATACGCAGCGATGAGATCCTCGTCCTGCATAGTGTGGTAATTTTACAGGAACTAGGGCTTGCGATCTTGGTTGAAGAATGGTCTTTCTGACGCAGTAGACTTGTCCACTTACGCCACCTTCCATAGGCACTTCATCAACTCCGAATTTCAGGACTCCGCCTTTCACGTCGATTTTGCAGCCATGTTTTCTCATAAAATCCAATCCAATAATGCAATCGTCGATGATGTTAGCAACGATGACTTTGTGCCAGTAGTTCTTTTCCCCAATTTGCACCGCCACTCCTTGCTCCCCCAGGACGGAAATGTACTGGCCGGTAGCCGTTTGCAGCTGAAGATACTTGGGTCGGACTAGATGATCTCTGGTTAAATGTTTCAGTAGCCGAGAACTGATCACAGTCCGAGAAGCTCCGGTGTCTATAGTAAGGTGACATGGTATTCCACCAATTTCTCCTTTGACGACCAGACTGTTCCCATCATTTACCTGTGAGATCATTACCGGGATATTTTGAACACCAGCCAGCACTCGTCCCTTAGTCCTGGCTTCTAGTCGTTTCCCTGATGCGGCTCTAATGCATCAGAGCCTGCTGGCCTCTCCGTTGGGTATGTTGTATCTCGTTGTGTTCTATTTCGTTTTGGGCAACTAGATTGTATGTGCCCGCGTTCTCCACACCAATAACACCTTGGCCCAAATTCACGGCGAGGAGCAGTTGGCTCCCTGGACGAAACCTCTCGCACCCTAAAAGGCCTCGAGTCCTGGCGTACAGCTTCCACTTCCAGGGCGTGGGCAACTGCATCCTTCAGGCTCCCGTGATGTCCTAGTCGCACAGCAGCTCTAACTTCCAAATCACGGATTCCGTCAATGAAGGCCTGTACTAGCATGCTGTCCACAAATGAAGCCGTTGCACTTTGATACGCTTTTCTGACCAACTTTTCTATTTCCAGGGCCCACTGTTGTAATGACTCATTACGTCCCTGGGCTCGATCCTTAAGCTGAGCTCTAAAGACGTGCTCGAGATGGCTGTCACCATAACGTGCCTCTAAAGCTTCAAGAAGGCGGTCGTATGTCCTGTCTTTTCCCAGAGCTTCCAGCACGGTGAGGGCTTCATCTCGAAGTGCCAAAATTAGAGCCGTTTTTGCCTGGTCTTTGTTCCAGCCATTCGCCTGGGAAACGGACTCAAATTGGAGTTTATAGGCTGTCCATGACGAAGTCCCATCAAACGGTGGCACTTTAAATCTTCCAGCAACCGGGATAGATGTCTCAGGACCACAGGTACCGTTGACCACTTTTATTTCTAGCTTTTTCACTTCGTTTCTTATGGTCTGTAGGCGATTTTCGTGGTCCTCAACTTTGTCCTTGAAGTCGTGGAGACGATTTTCATGGTCCTCAACTTTATCATGGACTCCATGGATACGGTTCTCAAACTTAAGGTCCATTTCAGCAAGTTTCCCTTGAACCTCAGTCATCTCCTTCTTCCATTCCGAAGTGGCCTCTCGTACTTCTAGGAGAATTCGCGACTGTTCCTCTTGGACTCTGGCTTGTTCCTTTTGGAATCTCTTCTGACTCCGTAGTTCATCACGGATGGCTCTTGATTGTTCCTCTTGTGCTTTTGATTGTTCCTTCAAGAGGATTAAGATTGCGTTCAGGTCAAATTCCGGCTTGGCTGACGCTGCTGTAGTACCCGGTGCAGTAGCGGTGGACGGACCGGCGGCAGCTGCAGAGTCATCAGCTGCAGTATGGCTTCGGGTTTTGACCCCCTCCTGCTCTTGATCTCGCGGAGTTACTGGCATTTTCTATCCCACTTCTGACACCAAATGTTACGTACGTGGGGGTAGGTAACTGATAGAAATGAACGAATACACCGATAATCAAAAGTAGACTTTAATAACGCACTCACTTAAACCGTTACAAAACAATTATCGCACAATAAACTTCAAATACTCAGATGATCGCTCGGGTCGCTCTTATTCGCACTGATCGCTTTCCAAGTAAAGACTGACTCGTCGCAACCGGTGTCCGCCGTTTTATAGTTCGCGAGTCCGATTATTCTAGAACGCCTTCCGGAATGTTCGATGTACTTCGCCCCGTCAAGGTCGATCGAGACTGTTCGTTGCTGGAATGTTCTATGCCTTACTACCTTGTTGTTTTTACGATCGCAATGACCTTGATTCACGGGTCTGGATGAGTCTGGAATGTTCCGCGTGTTGCTGTCTCATTTCGTGTTATCTCTTTCACACGCTTCTGGAAGGTTCTCAGTATCGCCGTCTCTTTCTAATCGTGTTATTTTTTTCACACACTTCTCGAAGGTTCTCAGTATTGCTGTCTCTTTCTAGTCGTGTTTTCTCTTTCACACACTTCTCGAAGGTTCTCAGTATTGCTGTCTCTTTCTAATCATGCTATCTCTTTCACTCTTAGTGGAAAAATGCCATATACTGAAATGTACTTCAAAGGCCCATAAGGGGTCCTGAAAATGCCTGAAAATGGGTTTTCAGGTTATGGCGTAATCTGATAGAGGGTGGCCTGAAACGGACTGAAAACATGTTTCAGCCGCCTGAAAACAACGGTAAGTTGGTCGAAATTTTGATAATCTGGTATGTGATAGAGCTACCTCTGAAACGGACTGAAACGATATTTCAGCCTGCTGAAAACGCTTCTAAAGCACCAAAATTAACGATAAAAGATGAGACGCCTTATGCCATCGGCGTAACAGTATATTCTATGGCATGTTATGGTATTCTTTTTAAGTCGGCCATCATGACTGTCAAATAAATAAGCATCACAACGCTGACAATACGATAACATATGAAAAGTACCTATTTATACGCAGTACAATAAACCCCTAAGTGGGTAGCACATCTTGTATTTTCTCGCTTGTCGTTGTCGCTCAGCGCGTCTTTATCGTTATAGACTTATAGTCTATGCCAATTGAAATTGCCAAAGATGTAAACAAATTATTACTGTTTGACACATAACCTCAAATATTCATAAATCGTGTTTTTATTTAAAATAACGTATAATTAATAGTTTATTAATCAAACTCAATGTGAAAGTAAAGCTCAAGTGTATAAATCATTGCTAAGACCTCACTTGATCTTAAAAGCACGTGATTATCGAGTGATAATGGTAAATTGGTTCGTTTGGTTGTGTTTACATCTTTGCCAATTTCAATTGGCACAGAGTATAGTTAGAAAGGGAGATCCAAGCGACAAACAAAACACGGATTGTGCTAGCCGCCCCGGGTTAGATTGTATGTATAGGTAATACCGGAACTAGTTTCGAGAACTAATCCCGGCATTGCATGCCTCGTAGCGACTACCGGCTCAATCATATAAAATGTATGAAATTTTCAACCAGTAGCTACAGCATTGCCAATGTTTTGGGGCGTGTTAAATCCCCACGTGGGTTTACCATTATTTTCAAAAATGTTTCACAAACTGATTCATTTCACTAACATATTTTTTCCGAAACTGTTAATATTTCAGGATTCTTATAAAACTAATTTATTAAGGGTTCTACAAGATGGTCCTGAAATATTTACAGTTTCGGAAAAAAGCGTTTTGCAAATTGATATGTTTGTGAGATGAATCAGTTTGTGAAATGTTGTTTTGCAAGTGATTAAATACCCCCACGGGGCGATGCCTCACATACACAAGGGTTCCATTCTGTAATTGGTACGTTTCATTTTTGGACATAAACTATTTGTACTTGTATTTTGTAAGAGGCTTTGGGAAGTGGAACGTTAGCGCTTCCTATTTCTGCTAATTCCTTACAAATATTATAAATATGAAAGTGGTTGTTTGTTCCGTCTTAATAGTTCAACGCATAAACCACATGTACCATAAACTAAAAGAGATGCAAATACCTGACAAAAACCAGATTCAATGGTGCTACACAATAGGGCGCCATTACGTACTCCGTAGAGCGCTACGGTACGCGGAGCCCAGGCTCCGAGCTTGACGCTACGAATATTCGGCTACGAAATTAATGGATCGGCAATTTGCTTTTCGTGAAAAAATGTTTAAGGTTTTATTTAATGTACAGTATTCCCAGCTTCTTAATAGCTTTCGGCTGGCTATCGCTATCACGCTTGCACTCGCAACTGACAGTATATTTGTCACTCGTGTTAGGCTTTACGTGATTGGTTAGTCGACAATAAACATAAGCGCAATTTATTAAATTAATTATGTAATTAGTTAATAGACCTTATAGTAGGAGAACCGAATAGGAGACGATTTGCACCGGGCTGTTTATTCGATAAAAAGTATTTTATACCTAATTTAATATGCTAAGTAATATATGGGGAATAGGTAGGCTGAAAAATTTCAGTTCAGTACATAAATAATTAAAAAATTTAAAATTAACTTTGTTTTAAATAAATGCAATAGCTTGTTTAATAGACAAATTACATACCAATCGAAAGCAGTTATGAAGCCTATAGAATATGCAAACTGGTTGACTATTTTTTTCCCGTCAAGCTATTGGGTAGGCAGGTAAAAACAGGTAAGTCGGAATTTGTCTATTAAACAAGCATATGGGATTTAAAAAAAAAAGTTCATTTTTGAAATATTTTTTAATGATATAAGTACTGGACTGAAATTTTTCGGCCTACCTATTCGCCACACATTATTTAGCGTAGTAAATTTGATATAAAATACTTTTCATCAAATAAACAGCCCGGTGCAAATCGTCTCCTATTCGGATCTTAGACCACTACGGTGCTAAAATAAAATGAATATAAACAACAGCAAAAACAATTATTACTATATGAAAAGTAGAGTAATACAAACTGAATCTAAAATTAACACCGAAAAGGTTGACACTCGGCATGGTGTCAGAGGGATCAGACAAAATGCACTACGCTAACTAACGTTTCTATTCGATTCGTTTTTAAACCAATCGCGTCACTGGTAGATCACGTGACTTTTCGTATCACGTCATCTTCCAGTGACGCGATTGGTTTAAAAACGAATCGAATAGAAACTTTAGTTAGCGTAGTGCATCTTGTCTGAGCCCTCTGGCTTACTAGCCTTGACGCTGGTAGTAAGTAGTAAGATCATCAATACATCCACCGAAAACATCTGACGTCAGTGACGTTAAGATTTCAACTGAGATTTCACCAAAACTATATACGTCAACGGTTCCATGTGCGGAGGCCTTTAATCGTTTTTTATGGCGTGTCTTAGGTAAAGGAGTATTGTAAATGCGCTCTAAACAATAGTAGATTGTTCAACAAGGGACTAAAACAAGCCATAATGACACGAGATGTTTAGCCACTCGTGCTGAGCGAGATAGTATACTTTTCACTTTGAATGCGAGGAAAAAAACCGATGTTCTAACCAAAATTACAATGTTTATTACAACAAAATTTCTTATAAAAAAAATCCACGGTTTTAATGCTTGCATATTTAGCCAATAGATTCAAAGTTGAAACTACTGACTAATGGACCATGCATAATAACATGAATTCATCCCTAATATAATTAAATAGATTCATATTTCGTAATCATTCATCGTGTTTCGCGAAATTAAATCGTTTTTTCTAATATATTTGAACAGTTGTCATTTTGAGGTTATTTCCAAAAAATGTCTATACACAATCACTGAAAATGGCGATAATCCTCCATTCACAAGCACCGTGATTGGCTTTTTAGGGGTTTCCAAAGTAAATTAAAAAAAAACTTTAGTCCCTAGAGATTAATAAAGAGCTTTAGTGCCGATGTGCAGAGATGAAAGTAACATTTTAAGAGCATGAGAAGTGAAAAACACTTTAAAAACCTCTCCAATCCCAAACCGCGTAATTACGCGAACATCAAATAATCGGATATGTTTTCCTTTACGAATTCCGAAAGATTTATGTTTTCGCACAGACGTTGGATAAGAATTTGAGTTTGGAATTGTGAAAAACACGTCAGACGCATGCGCCGCTTCGACCAATCTCGTGGTGCGTGACTGTCTCGCTCGAGATTGATAGGGATGTGCCAGCGATGGCGGGGTTGTCGATAGAAGAGACTGCGTTGTTTGTAACTAACACGATTTTCTGAGTGTAATTAGCGAATGGGATGTAATTATATGTTCGATTAGCGTCAAAGTTTGTACTATGTTACAACACCTGTAGTTATAAGTTATTTTGGAGAAGTATTTTGATAGTATGGATTGTGATGATGGTTGGGTGATACATTGAGTAGATTTGTATATTGACGATTTACTGTTAAGTTTAAAAGTTATTCGTTTTTTGGCCCGGTTACTTTAATACTCGAAATTTATTTTGGTATAAAAATTGCAGCATTAATTTATTAGCAAAATAAATACCTAGAATGCAATAATAACACAGAATTATTTATAATGCATATGATTTTATTAACAAGCGCAAACCAATGAAATATTCTCAACATAGCATTTTTAATTTACGTAAACAATCCCAACCATACATAAAAAAAAACCCGCCTTTTTTTTTCTACATAAGATATTAACGAATAGAAAATGTGAAATATAGTCGACAAGGCACCACCCTAGCGGTAGATTTCCACAACGCTCAGTGTGATAAAATGCCCGAGCCGAGCAACGGCGACCGCGCGGGCCCGCGCCCCGCTCCCGCCATCGCGAAATTCAAATTTGGAATCATCAACGCCAAATTAAAAAAGTAAAAAGTACCATAGACAAAATATGACATCTAGTTTTTTTTTATAAATTATAAAGCAACTTTTAAAGTTATGTTACAGTGACAGTGAAGTTTTTGGGACAGTTTTCTCTGTATTTAAATTAAGTTTTTGTACTATTATGTGAAGTTGCGTGTTGAATGACTAAGTAGCGGCGGAGAGATCGGGTTATGGAAGTCTGTTATAATAAGGTACCTAACAAGTTTAATTTTGCTTTCAATAAAATAGTAATTAAGTTTTTTTTTAAATTATGTATTTAACCCTTTGCATGCTGGTGGAAAAAAGGACCAAGTTATAGTCTCTTTAGATTAAGATTCTGTCCATAAAATTTCAAAAAAAAAAATGAAAATTGAGTACTGATCTGTGTTTTAGTCTCTGGGTTTAAAAATAATAATTGCAATTGCTATTTTTATTTTTAATGACATAAAACTCTGCAGCATGTTAGTTTAAAATGTTACTAATTTATTGGTTTCAAATAAAAATAATTCAGATACAAAATTGTATTAAAACGTCGGTGAAGCGTACCAACTGTATACTTTGCCAACTTATTAAAGAAAGTAGTTGGCTACTTTCCACGGTTGCAGTATATTATATCTGTTGGCGGTTTTAAAAATGCTTCTAGCTCACAAACAAAGAAAATAAGCAGGTCAAATTCAAGCAGCGGCAAAACTAAAGC
Organism: Acleris literana; assembly: GCA_946894065.1. Classification (NCBI taxonomy): domain Eukaryota; kingdom Metazoa; phylum Arthropoda; class Insecta; order Lepidoptera; family Tortricidae; genus Acleris; species Acleris literana. The sequence continues at coordinate 5,125,181 of OX335687.1, forward strand.
GGCAAAAAAATGATTAAAAAAAACACAGTAGGTCATTATTTTTAAATTTATAATTAAGGGTAGTGTTCTTCCAGAGCCGTAAATATAGGAAAAATAATTTTTAGACGGATTTAATGAGGATTTATTTAACCAAATACGTTCATAAATAAAGTCCAATTTATTTATTTTTAACGAGATTCGTCCGTTATTACCGAGATAAGTCTATTATAATTAACTGCGACCCGAGCGCAGTGTTCGTAGCAAATATTTGCTACGAATCTCAAACTGCTACGGGTTATGGCGTAGCGCTCGTAGCATTACTTTGCAGGAAATCTCTTAAGTCAACATAAAAAGAGGGATGTTATGTTCTTGAGGCCTACTCTGTCTGCGTTAAACAGAACCACCGATTCTCACGCGGTTTTCTTTGGGTTCCGTACCCAAAGGGTAATAAAAACGGGACCCTATAACTAAGACTCCACTCTGTCTATCCGTCTGTCTGTTACCAGGCTGTATCTCATGAACCGTGATAGCTAGACTGTTGAAATTTTCTTATTTCTGTTGCCGCTATAACAAATACTAAAAATTGAATAAAATAATTATTTAAGTGGGACTCCCATACAACAAACGTGCTCTGCCGTTTTTTGCCGTCAAGTGTCTAATGTTTTATAATGTGCGCGAGTCCGACTCGTACTTACCGGTTTTTTTAAAGAGAAAGTTATATTAACTGTGTTTGATGAAAATAATTTGGGTCGTTTTAAAATCAGCTATGTCATTATGGTATCGGGAGTTTAAATCTATTAAAAGTCTAAACCAGCGGGCCTAGTATGGCTGCGTCTATATCGCGTTTCAAATGTGGATAAAGCATCCGTCACTCTCGTACTTATTTACGTGTCAGAAGGTGACGGAGGCCTTATCCACACTTTGTGGTGATAAACGTAGCTATATTAGGTCCCCAGGTATTCGACGGTAGAAGAATCACTGCCACTAATCAGAGCCTATATTTAATATCAAATAAATATCAGGGGACAATGTCACACCAATTGACCTAGTCCCAAACTAAGCTCTAGGCTTGTACTATGGGTACTAGACAACGATATAAATACTTATATAGAGAGATATAATACTTAAATACATAGAAAACATCCACGACTCGGGAACAAATATTCGTGCTCATCACACAAATATCTTACCTACCTTATAACCTTACCTTTTTATATTTTATCACCTATTTTATGCAGCGATTTCTATTTGTCATCAATTTTCGATATTTTTTACTCCAGCAATTAAGGAAAAATATCATCCATGTATACGTTTTTGTATTAAACGAAGCCCAGTCAAAAGAAAACCATGTATTTAACCAAACTTTTATAAAAATACTAGCTTCTGCCCGCGCCTTCATCCACTTCGATTATCGTTGTTACCTCGAGAACTTTAAAATTTTCCGGGATAAAAGTAGCCTATTAGTTAATCCAGGATATAAGCTACCTCCGTTCTAATTTTCAAAACCTTCCAGTCGTTGCATCGTGAAAGAATAACAAACTAACACACAAACTTTTGTATTTATGATATTAGTAGGATAGCTATGAAGTCGATCATTAAATATTTTTGCAACCCTAGTCCGTATATTTATTTTTACCCTTGACTGTACCTACTAAAGCCTGGAGTTCCACTAACGCGATCAATTTATTGCGCGATTCCCGTCACGTCTGTGACCTTTAATGTACCGACAGCAATTAAATTACTTTTGTACCGTCGACAAAGAAGCTGCGTCTATAATATGTGTATTTGGTCTTATATTGGATACAACAATTACAGTTGTTTGCAAAGTTTCATTTTATTGTCAAATAACTATTTAAAATATAGAAACCCGTGATTCTTTGAGAGCTGATATCTAAAAAACCGGCTAAACCGATTTTCATGAAATCTAGTTAAAAACTACCCCAATTGAATTAGCTTTCTTTTAAAGAATACCGCATCCAAATCGGTCTATCCGTTTGGGAGCTACGATGCCACAGACAGACACACATACACAGATGCACACACACACACACACATATATTTACAGATACACACGTTCAACTTATAACACTTTTCTTTTTTGTGAGGGGGTAAAAAAAGAAGCGACGAATGGGATTTAAAAATATAAAATTTTTAAATGTCGAAATATAAAGCTGGCCGTTCCTGTCGATTGACAACAATAGTAGTGGAAAGAAAAGAGTGTTGAAAATGAAAATGGAACGGATTCGTTGTCTATTCCCAACCAATTTAACTTTACAGGTAAGTTTAAATCATGCGAAATAATTTTGAACCAATTCCCGTTATTGAGATGGGATGATATTAAGGGATACATTATGCAAACCCGATGATACGTAATTCCGAATTGATCAAAATTCCGAAATTTTGTTATTCCGAATGAATGTTTTAATAGAAGACTTTATTTTTTAATATTACTTATAAATCAAACCTAACCTAACATACTTATAGCAATTGAATTTTGCATTTTAATCTTATATAGCTCCAGCATGACAAAAAATTCAGAAAAATGAATACTTGAAAAAAAATATGGAAGATAAAGTGTTCCCTATATTAAGATGGGTATCCTTTAATCGATCAGCAAAATATTCTTATTTTGGTGAGCAGAAATATGTATTTGGTCAGCCAAAATAGCTAGTTGGTAAGCAACTAAGGGTTAGCAAACATTTATAAATCTGTCTGCAATTAATAATATACTGAACTGCTCTAAATCATTTTGGTCAGCAAATTAAATATTTGAGCTGCATTGAGCGATCCGCAGTTAATCAAATTTTGGTAAGCAATCAGTAGGTAAGCAAAATATTTCATTTTGCCCATCAAAAAAAAGGGGGCAAATATACTGCCGTGCCGGCAACGCACATATGCCAAACCCACCATCAAATTTACAAATTTAACAGAGTCGACGGAGCTCCGCTTACGCGGAGCTCCTCTTTCTGGCTTGTTCTGGCCCTCCGGGCCTGATATAAAAACGAACCTAACCTAACCTACCTCATATTTATGATACAAATTTTGGTTAATCTAGGGTGTGATTGTGATTCCTAAATTTGTGTGACAAAACGTAACTTGCAATTACTACTAGCCTCAAAAATACAAACGCTTGGGTGCTCGCATCACGTGGTCTGAGTTCGCTCCGCCCGCAAATAACGAACACTGCTGATTTTTCAAACTAAACGCAATCCACTTATTTATATAGATAACCATTATTTTAATATGCACACCTCTCAATTAAACTGCTTACAGACATGTTTTCTCTGCTGGCCAATTGTAAAATCTTGCTGCCCAAGTAATTATTTTGCAGCTCGACTGTTTATTAGGCAGACAAATGACCAAAGAAGCAGATTGATATTGTTTAAAATGTTAACCGTTTGTACATTGTTTGCTGAACAAGAGTTGCAGCCCGATTTTTATTTATTGCCTGCCAAATCTTTGTATGCTGCCCAAATGAGTAAATTGCTTCTTTTTTTTTGCGAATCAATTTGAATAACGGCTGACCATTTAATTACTTCCCTATTAAGATGTCTAATGCCCGCCTAACACAGCGACCGGAGCGAGTTCCGTACGTTACAACGTAGACTTCAATTGTTTCCACCGCGAGTACTATTGAAGACACTGTTGTAAGTCAAACAGAGTCCGTTCGGGGCATGCTTCGCTCATAGTAGAAGGTGGGCATTAGGCAGCCTGTCCACGCGGAGCGAGGCTGCAGAGCAGTGAGCGAGATAAAAATCCACCAATAGGAATACTTCATTCTCCTAGCCTCGCTCAGCGCAGCTCCCCTATTGGTGGATTTTTTCCTCGCACCGTTCGTCGTTTTTTTCCGTGGAGCTTATCCGCTGTACTTGAAGTAGACTCACCAAGTTTGCACTTATAAGTTTGATCTTGATAATCGGATGAAGTTCAGTAGCAACAAAACTTGTTTTAAACAGTCTCGTCTTTTAATATTTTAATAGGTACCTGGGAGATCGAGCGTCGCTCGGGTTAAACACGAATTTTCCCGAAGATGACCACTTGGCAAATCGATTTCTTGACCCAAAACACCCCTATTCCAGAGTTTTCATCAAAATCTTTATAGCCTTTTTAGAGAACGTGATTACAAGTATACATATAAACATTGCTTGTTTTAATAGTATATAGTAAGGCCAACGAGAGGAGATAAAGAATGTAAACAAGCTCTCAAAAATCGTGTCACTTCGGACGCAATCCAAACAGGATTGAACTTCACAAAATGGCGGCCCTAATGTTGACAACTTCTGTACTAACAGCTTTCCTGTACCACGAATCACGCAATGACAGCCGTCATCGACCAACTGACAGCTGAGGGCCCTGCCAAGGTGCATTGCGGTAACTAGTGTTTCTATTCGTTTCGTTTTTAAACCAATCGCGTCAATGGTAGATCACGTGACTTTTCGTATCACGTAATACCAGTCTACCAGTGACGCGATTGGTTTAGAAACGAAACGAATAGAAAAGCTAGTTAGCGTAGTGGATCTTGGCAGGGCCCTCAGATATAATAATCGCTCGCTAACGCAATATAACTGAGTAACGGTCAGTTTGTTTACATTCTTTGTCTCGTCTCATTGGCCGTACTTTAGAATAGGATAAAATCTTTGACTGATAGTGTGGACAAGCGCTTCATTATTTTTATTTTATAGAAAATAATAAAATGAACGTTTCCAAGTGCGATTATTCTCACGGATAAAACGGCTGTAGTCTGATTTACGGGCAAACTTTCAAGGCGGTTCTTTTCTTCTTTTATTTTGCAAATTGGAACTTCGCAAAATGTAGTTCGCTGAGCACTTTATAATCCAATCATCAATTTTATTTCTCTCAAGTATAGAAAATACAGGGTATCCCAGAACTTAACGTAAATAAAACAGCGTAAGAAATATCCTGTTCCAATTACGACCTTATCGCAACTATAATAATATAACAAACCATTTATTTCAGACAACACGGATCCATATATTTGTTAGTAATCATTTTGCTTACCGTAACTAAATTAGTTCTTAACTACTTAGAATACTATATACAAGCAATGGAGATCAGCATAGCGACAAGAAAAGGGTTGTCTGTTCTATCCCTAATAGCTTCGTGGATAGAAATCACCATACCAACAGCACTCTTACAGGAGATACGATACTTTACATACCGGAAAATGTTATAGCTCATGAAGAGAAACAAAAAAAGTTCAACAGAAAGTCGCTGGAAAATATAGTACCTAATTGAAATGCAATAAAAAACATGCGCTGCAAGAAACAAAAGGTCTCGTTCTTCTAAACTTCACATGTTTTTCTTTCATTCAAAGTATTAAAACTTTGTCTAAAAACATCACTTTCTAAAGCCCATTGTCCTCCATACTTTGTTTGCCGGGGTTTGTTAAGTAAATTATTTTGGAACAAAAGTTCCAACTGAACAACAGTGTTCATTTCGGGTAAACAGCATTTAGTGACGTGAAAGCCTTACTTAAACTCGACTAAGTACTTGATAAATATGGATTTTGGGTTAAGCATTAACAATTTCCAGATGGAAAAAAAGCGGGCATAATTTCGGATTTAAGGTTTTAAGCAAGGGCTTAAACACCATCCTGTATATATATTCGAGTTGCTAATGTTTTAAAAACAGTTCTGACAGCGTAATAGGTAATAATTAAATGGGATGGGATAATAATAATTTACCAAACGCCGATACGGATAGCCAGAGTAATAACAATGCTGTTATGGTTATTATACAACTAATATTAATATGGCAACGTCGGTGATTACATAATGCAATGGAATCGATGTCGATTCTGTTAACGATATCAAAATTAGCGGTCTAGAAAAACAGGTCAGTGAGAGTAGAAAACAGTTATTTATGCAACTGCCACATAATGAAGATTATTGAAGCACCGATAATTGGCTACCACGCATTCTGCAAGTGGATGGATCTTGCTCGTCCGGAATTCTGCCACCATCCTGCTTGCTAACCCCGCTGCTAAGCAGCAGTATTCGCGTTGTTGTGTTTTGGTATTAAAAGGCATCCGGTGAAATTACTAGCATAGATATATTCTATCTTAGGTGACCTGTGTGTCTTTATAATGTCTTAAAAAACCCATTTGGCGTTTAAAAACTACATTGTTCGTTCCCCTTAAACTGTCGGAGAAAAAAACGTAATTAATTAAACCCAACTCTCAAGCATTTTGCTTAGAAATTCTATACACACACATTTTCCCTCTCACTAACCCTCTCAAGCATTTCTCATTGTACACATATGGATTTCTTTTTCCTTAACCATTTTCCCTTGAATCTACGCAAAGGGCGCGTGGTAAAAACGGTATCCCGGTCGTTTAAAAATAATTAGCGCGCCTGTCGTTCCCGAGACGCACTTTTTCTTACACCCTCCTCGCCGGGTTCTGGGACAATATTATCTTCGCAAAAAAAAACTGTGCTTGTAGTAAAAAATACGATATGAAGAAGCCACTGTGCAAAAGTATGTTTTCTCGGTTAAATTTGGGAAAGTTTCTTGATATTAAGTTTACATAACATTTTTGCGTACGTTTGGCGTGTTATAGTATTATCAACATATTCATAGCTCTTATTTACTTGGGCTCTAGCTTAGATGCGTTACGCTAACTAGCGTTTCGCGACTCTTCGTATCACGTCATACCAGAGGGCTCAGACAAGATGCACTACGCTAACTAACGTTTCTATTCGATTCGTTTTTAAACCAATCGCGTCACTGGTAGACCACGTGACTTTTCGTATCACGTCATCTTCCAGTGACGCGATTGGTTTAAAAACGAATCGAATAGAAACGTTAGTTAGTGTAATGCGTCTTGGCTTGGGTCTTTAGATAGTAATGGCAATGGCGAGTGGTTCGATGGTCAAATGGTGCTGTAGGCACTGATTCTTGAGAGTATCCCCCATTTAAGAACTTATATAACACACGCAGCGACCCAAAGCATAGTATAAAAAGAAAAGTGCCTACTTCGTCTTTTACTAGTGTTACCTATTACCCCTCGTGTATTCATTTGTACAACAAAAAACCATCCTTCGATTTCAAAACAATAGTTTGGTTAAGAAGAAAACACAATAATAGTAATGAGGGCGCCACGGGACGCTTTATGCATTCTTAATTAATGACTTTCACCCTTTGTTTTAACTAGGTTTATTTCGCTAATGTCCAGTTTTAGACAATCACCGTGAACTTATTAGAGTAATACACACGCGAGGACAACTGTTCGGTTAATCGGGAATATGGATGGATTTTTTTATCGCATTTCTCGACAAAATAAGATTATAACGTAAAAGATATCGCCAAAAGTGAAATTAAAATTAAAATTGGCAAGTAATACGGATGATACAAGCATTTAAACTGCTAATTAGACAGCGATTAGACAGAGAGATCCGATATGCACTGATACGTCATAACAGGTCGGACATATAAACTCCATGTCTTTTGTTTTGCAAGAAAAAGATAAATAGGAACAAATATTTGTTGGCTTAATTAAAAAAAAGTCATGAATATTTATTCTGGTGGGCATATGGGGGTAAGCTCCATGAGCTTCAGTCACGTCCATTCTATTTTCTTATTCAGAAATAGTAATCAGCTGTAAAGAAGTCCCCCACCAACCGTGTCTGCTCCCCGAGGTTGTAATTGGCTGGTTGCTGTTAATCTGGGTTATTGCGTCTGTAAAAGAGCCCCACGTTTACGATAACGCGTGTTCCCGCGTTAAGGGTTTACGTTAAGATGCAGACTGCGACATTACGAGATTTGGAAGACAACGGGCTGTGCCAAAGTCAAATGACATTTTTTCTAAATGCCATATACAAATAGTATATTCACTCCATATTACTGATGTGGAAAATTGGCCTTGTGTGGCGAATTTACTGTGTAAATACTTTGAAATTTAAATTTTTGTCTAATATTTTTTCATGTATTAAAAATTGAAATTTAAGTCAAACGTCGAAGCAAAAATAAATCCAATTAATTGCATAGTCTTGGTAAGTTAATGTTTTATATGATGACCCACTAGGTGTAACATACTAAATGTCAACAACCGCCTCCAATTTTCGAAAGGAGAGGAGGGTTATAAGGTGCTACTTTTAGAATATCTCAAATAATCAGCGTCCTAGAAAAAATGTTTAAGTAATAAGGCTGATTATATTACTGGTCCTATGTAATACCTACAGGTCATGGGGGTGACGAATAAAACATTAACATAAATTCTCGATTAATAGCATTTATTGTCAAATTTCGAGTGTTCATTGACGAGGTAAATTAGTTAGGGCCTGTTGTTTGATCAGTAGTTAACTCAACTAATTGTTAAAATTCGAAAAAGGAATCGAAAATTTGACACATTTCCTTGAGATTTAACCATTAGTCACTATTTTTAACAATTAGTTAGTTTAACTACTGATCAAACAACAGGCCCTAATAGCCCGTTAAAACGAATTGTTAAAATTTGAAAAAGCAATCGAAAACTTGACACATTTCCTTGAGATTTAACCATTAGTTACGGGTTTTAACGATTAGTTAGTTTAATTACTGATCAAACAACAGGCCCTAAGTGTAACAAAAAAATTAATTACTTTTTTACCATTTGTCTGTAAGACTTGCAAATATTTTTTCAGATTGTGAAAGCCTTACCAATTCGATCCTCGTTACGTCATTCGTAAGTTTCACGCTTTCGGCTAATCGATCAATTAGCTATATTACAGCGCCGAATAAACCTTTTTGTCTTGCTTTCTTTTGATACTTTGTTTTCACACGGAGTATCAACAAACAGCCATATTTTGGTAATTTACTGTATTCTGTATTGCAGAAATATAAATTGTGTAAGGTTAAAAAATACAGGTTTTTTAAATATCCCGGAAACACACACACTCACACACACACACACACACACACACACACACACACACACACACACATACACACACATACACCCGCACACACTCGCATATACAACAACTTCACTTTAACCCGCAGAATCTAGAAATTATTGCACACAACGGGCCTGAATCTACTTTTAATCGAGTGAGTTACTTTCCAAGAAACAATGCTTTTACTCGCTTTATTACTTTTATAAATAACTTTGAATACTAGTTTAGCAATCGTGGAGGCAGTTGAATTAAGTTGTAAACCCATTTGGTTTCCGTTCTTTGCCCTCTCTTTAGCAGACCTAAGCACGAGTTTTCTGACATAATGGAAACTCGTCTACAAAGGAAACGGGTACGTGCTTGCTCGGGGCTTGTTGTTTCGATCAGTTAAAATATCGTTTAAGGAAATGTGATTTTATACTACAAACTACTATGACTTACATATATTGGTAACCAGCATTTTATCGAATTGTACTTCATCAATTGTACAATTTTATCGAATTTCATTTCATCTAACGCTTTTTTCTGCTGAAACGATGATGTTTTCAGGATATCTGAAACATTAATTACGTAGGTTAGGTTAGACTTGTGAGTACCGTAAAACGGGGTGAGAAGGGATTAAGGGGTGAGTAGGGACACAACCTAAAACAAGTCATAACTTGTTACAAATAAGAACAATTATTAAATAGACAATAACGTTACGTCTATTGAAAATAATTTCAGTCTTATAATTAGTAACATATGGTTCATTTTAGGTTGTGTCCCTACTCACCCCTTAATCCCTACTCAGCCCGTTTTACGGTACCAAAAAAAAAACTCATGTAATAGAGAGAAATGCCTTTTGATGAAATGAAAATTCTTCGTAATGATACGTTCTTTGAAAAGTGTTTCGATAAAATAATAGCTACCCATATATATTTACTAATTAAAGTTCGTGATTTTTTTGTAGGTAGAGTTGACATCATCTTGATTTTCTGATTGCGTTATCTGTAATGTTTTGTGCTTATCCTCATGTTTATATTGTGTATGTATTTTATAATAGTGCAATTATGCATGTATTTAAATATTAATTTAATACATTGATGTGTAGGTATATATTATTATATATAAGTTATATATTTATACGTTAGACCCTATGTTGCACCGCCACCACAATCACTGCTTTGCCTAAAGGTTAACTGGGAGAGAATGCCTTACGGCTTTAAGTTCGCCTTTTGTATATAAAGTGTATTCTTTTGTACAATAAAGAATAAATAAATAAAATAAATATAAGCTACTGTAAAATCAGCAAGTACCCGCTTTCTTACTAAAGTGGTGTAGGATAATCGGCTAAATAGTCAGTTACAATCTTAGGTAGTACATAAGTATCCTCGCCCGTCCCGCGGGAGACCGGGGTTCGATTCTCCACCTAAGAGCATGTTAGTGGTGGGTGATAGAGTTAATCACTATTTCAGTCAGTTACAAACTTATTTAATTACATTAACACTTAGGTATATACACAAGATTAGCTTAACTAATACGCAGCTTAACACACGTACAGATAATTCCTAATCCAAACAACATTCATCAAAACGTGCATCAATATAATTATGTAACGTGTCGACCGACTCAGTCTTTAACTGCTATTGTAATTTTACATTTGTCGAAAAGTGTTAAATAAGGAATTTCTTGACTATACCTATTAACAAAACGTAGGTACATTTTCACATAACTTCAAACATCAGACAGCGACGTGTCGCAGGCGACTTACTCGTATCGATCGCTAACCGCAGAAATTATTTGAGCGTCGGTTCGTGCATAGAAATGATACATTAAAACATATCACTATCTCCTATAACCTGGCTTATGAACCCTACTATAACATTGCCCTTACATTGTGGCGCCCTTGCAGGGTATCGCATGGACTAACCTATACTTAAGTTTCAAAGATACTAACAACAATCTGTACAACTTCTGTGCCATGTGATGACAATGAATAAATGAATATGAATATGAATATGAATATGAATATGGATATGAATATGAATATGAATATGAATATGGATATGAATATGAATATGAATCCCTTTGTATTGACTCAAAGAGAATCATTCAGGATTTACTGCAATGACAGTTACTGGATTGTTTTTTTTACGCTAATTTTCTTAACACCGACCTTAATTTTTGATTGGTTGACTGATAGAGGATGCCATTGGCCATTAAGTCCACTAGTTGTACTTTCCTATAGTTAAATTAAAATAAATAATACTAAATAAACGAGGACAGGCAATAAACCAAGATTACCAAGGTATGTATGTATGTAAACTCTTTAATGCACAAAAAACCAATTACAAGTAAATTCGTACAATGGCGAACTTATCCATTATTAAGATTGTATATCTGACCAGTTTAATATCCAAACCGAAATCTATGATATTACTAGCTTCTGCCTGCGACTTAGTCCGCGTAGATTTCGATTATTGTAACTCCCTTGGGAACTTTAAAATTTTCCGAGGTAAAAAGTAGCCTATGTGTTAATCCAGTGCATAAGCTATCTCCATTCTAAATTTCATCCAAATCCGTCCAGCCGTTGCAGCATGAAGGAGTAACAAACTAACACACACACACACACACAAACTTCCGCATTTATAATATTAGTAGGATAGGATAATTACGTGTGTTGTATGTATATAATATGATCAGTCTCTTAAATAAAGTTTCAGGAAATTCGAAAACTTGATACCATAATTATTTTCATTGGAAGTTATCAGATTAAACGAAAACGTAACGAGAAAAGAACGAAATAAAAATGAGAAAACTTTGAAATTAACTTACCAAGTGTGACATAATATTTCAGGTCCTTAAAGTAATTCTAAACTTATCTTATTCTAAAAACAGAATTAATCACAAAGCCGGTATAATTTAAATTGGAAGCATCAATAAAACGCATAATAGGTAAGTACTTAATGAGTTACTTTTAATTTCAATTTCCTTTGCTACGCATTATTATTATTTTTTTCTTCTAATCGTACCTATACTCGTAAATATAATTAAAGACCAACGTGGGTTGCAACTAAAAAAAAAATATTTGCCTTAGTATATTTCCACTTTTTAAAAGACCGCACTTAGAATATTTATTTGTAGGTAGTTTTAAACCTGCGATTTAAATAAACAAGTTAATTCAAGTTACTTACACAAATACAAGATGGCCTATTAAATATTTAACCGTAGAAGATTTTTGGTAGCAAAACTGTTATTGCACTTGTAATACTTCAGGTATTAATAACATTTGGTACGATAAATAAACAATAGTTGTAAACAACGTTAGATGCAATTTAAATATTACATACGTTTAGCTATTCAACAAAATAACAAGTCAAAAGTGTGTAGCTCACTTTATAATGACAATCATCGGGCATTTTACCAGCCATGACACCATGGGGTCCATGGGTTATTGTCAAGTTTAAATCAAGCATAAGTGTAAGGCATCCGAATTCAGCTTGTCATCTTTTTTTAGCTGATAATAAAATCGCCATTGAACAAGCACACCCGCCATTTAGCGACTTAACACACTATATGACAAAATATTTGTTTTGGGATATTTTAATGTTTTGAATATCGGGTAGAAAAAACATTGAATGCATATTCCCTATTGTTAAATATAACTTTTGATATTGAAAATGTTAGAATTATCTACAAATATTTACAATAATTTGATTATTAATGCAAAAAGGTTGGCGTACTCTGAAATGTTCGATTGACACTGACATAAGTGACTTTGACACTTATGACAGTGACGTATCTGTCGTAGTTTTTTTGGTCTTAAATTAGATTTTCGAGTATAGTCAAACAAAATTGCTTGGTATGTATTCACGCATTTTTACACTATTTTAAAATATTTATTCAATTTCAGTCTCAATAATATTACGTTCTCGTGCCTATATTGACAGCCATTATGAACACGCTAAGAAAACACATGAAGATATAGTACATTGTTGCAGAGGATAGAAAGTACGCGATTTTTGGACGAGTCATATAGAGGGCCGAAACGTAGTTGAGGCCCTCTAGTGTACGAGTCCAAAAATTGTTCTTTCTACCGAGGCAGACATAGTGCTTTTCACAACTACTGAGAGGAAATAAAATAAAAATTCATATTCAAAACTCAAATTTTAATTCATGTTAATGTGACATCACCGCCAATTTTACCATAGATAACTTCTTTTTAATCTGGACTTCTTTTTAAACTAACATGCGAGATCCCATATAAAATTGTATTTGTTTCGCCATATCTCCCATGTAATTTCATATCTAGTGGTTCGAGAGTAGGTGCCAAGTTTGAATTGCACGCAGTGACAGTTTTTAGTCTGTGTATCTTTTAGCAAAAATACGCCTAATATTTTACGACACAAAATGGTGTGTTCTGATTGGTCGATTTCAATTTTTCATTTTAAGTTGCTATGACACAAAAATTGATTGATTGATTTTCATTATTCTTATAGTTGGACAACAATGTTCTCGACCAATCAGCAAACACGCCGACAAAAACATTCTTGGTCTGTCCTTATAAGTGACGTTTTGTGACCCCAAAAAAGAGCATCTATGGCCATATTTCAGAGCAGTGTTGTGAAAAAAATTTACTTCAATTCAAGTCCATAAAGAACTACGAACTTTTTTTTGTTAAAAAAAGAAAGATGTAATGGAATTAACCCAAAAATATTCAATTATAGAGGTTGATTAGTCGCTGGCCGACACCGAAGGTGTCACATTAAGCTACTTCGAATTCCAAATTTAAAATTCAAATAGCGTTCGAGTTCCCAAAATGGCTGCTGCCCTCAAAATTAGATACAACGCCAATTGGAGATTTTATTAGCTAACGACTGGGAGTTGTATTTTTATTTTTTATTTTATTGTTGGTAACATTTATTTTTTAAAAGTTGATGATCAGCTTTTACGAGTATAATGTCAAACTATTTTAAGTTTGTAACTAGCTTCAATAAACGAGATTGCATACATTTTAAATTAACAATTCCACTAACAGTTTGATAAAGTTTAAAATAGTTTCAAGACCACTACAATTGTTTTTGCAACCGCTGTAGAAGGACTGTAATGTTTTTGAGCCGTATGTATGTCTGCGGGTATGTATGTATGAGTCTTATTTTCCTTGTAGAGTCTAACGATTGGCCCGATTTCATCAACCGAATTCTCGTTAGATAGAGTTAAAAGGCCAAAATCTCTTACTTATTGACATATACATACATGCCGTTGGGTTTTTAAAGGTTGCTCTTTGTTAGACTAGCTAGCAACTAAGCACTTTATTGCATTACTTATTCTAATTCGACTGCCAAAGTTTTTTTTTTTAAATTATTGCTTTCACATCTTTTGCAATAGATGTATTTTGCCAACGTCTGAGTAGACTTCGGTCACGTCCAGAGAGTTGGGTTCAAAAGTATTGACGATTTGTGGGAGGGTCGGACCGGAACCTAAAACAAGTAATGATAAAATAACCCACAAGTTATTGTCAAAAGAGTTAACTGACAATTGCCTGACAACAAAAAAAAGTGATCACGTCATCTACGACCTTTGTGTCCTGGGGCTCATAATCCATACTAATATTATAAATGTGAAAGTGTGTATGTTTGTCCGTCTTTCACGCTTCAACCACTGAACGGATCAAGATGAAACTTGGCACACATATTGGTTAGGTCCTGGAATAGGACATAGGATAGTTTTTATCCCGGAAAATTTGACAGTCCCCGAGGGAGCAGCGATAAACGACTTCTACGCGGATGGAGTCGCGGGCGAAAGCTAGTATTGGATAAAACCATATGCTTTTGACATGATATTCTATTGTTTTTAACTCGGCCGCCATTACTGTCAAGTAAATAAGAGATATCGTAACGTTGACAAATTTGACAATGCGATAACATGTCAAAATAAGTAGGTAAACCTAAACCTTCTTATTTTAATCGTTTTGATTCTATTCGATTCGTAAATAATCTCGTCCTACAATTTCTAAACTTTAACGAAATAATTCATTTTCAAGAGCACGTTGACCACTGGAATTGGTTTGGGGTAGCAACCTTGAACCTGGTTGGAATGGAAAACCACTGAATGTTAAATTCATGTGGAAATATTATTCGTCATTGTAATTCTTCGCGAGGCGCCATCCCGAATGGACCGAATCTCCCTTATAATTTGGAACATTCAATTGAAGGCAGATTTGAATTTGGAATATTTATTTCAATCCTCCGCAATAATTTTATTGAGGTTATCGAATATTTATGAATCGTGTGAAAATAACGGGAATAAGTTATATTTTTAAACTCGGAATTCAGAATATTTCGTAAGCCATAACAATCCTTTGACCAACGTTAAAATATTCGTCCATATATTTTGCAGTTGAACAATGGACAATGGAATAGACACGTTTAAAACCTGCTAGAGATTCTTTTATTTCCATTATCTGTGGTCTAAATATAGTTCATAAACACAACCACAAAGATTGGATTAGGAGTTAGGCGAAGTTTCTCAACGTGGGCAGTTATTTCTGGCCGTATTCCCCTAGATCCCAGGGGATTATTCTTCGAGACTTCATCCCGGGTGTTCTTATTACAAACAAAGAAAAACGTTAGCGCGCTCGATATTGAGGATTCTCTTTTTAAATTGTAGCTGGCCATTGATAAAACGCTGGTGAACCACTAGGGATACAGGGATAATGTTGGGTCTGTTCGCTTGAGTGATTGAAGCTTTCAGAGTAATGTTCAAGTTGTTTGAGTCAATCAGGGTAAAGTGTCATTTTAACTTGTAAAGTGTTGTTGTCGAACTTTTTAATTTGCTTGGTAAATTCTTAAGGATTAATACATTTGTATATTTTAAGGTTATGGTACTAATAATTTGAAAACAACTGACTTCAATTCAATTTCAATTTATTTTGTTACTAAATAGACATTGGCGAGTTCGTGATGAAATCTAATACTATATTTAAAGATACAAATGTTCTTGATATGATGGTTAGGAGAATATTTAACTTATATCTTACAGATAGAGCTAAGGTCTAGTTAAAGATATGTATTTCATCTTTAATTCAGACTACACTCTATTACTTTTTAGTACAAAGACTTTATTTACATCCAACTAAGTACAGAATTCGACATTAATACAATTAAAAATTAAAATTAAACGTATTTAAATTAAAATTAAACTAAACTACTCAAATATTAAATATATAAATAATAATCACCACTATAAAAAGGTCCGCTCGCGGCATGGTCCCCATGACACTGGCTGCATTACCTCTCTGGATAGCTAGCCCAATTCTTTGGGAGAGGTAAGCACCAGCTCTAGGATCTCCGGAGGATTCTATGAGCCGAGAGCACAGGGCCTTAATAAAGCTTTTCATATCAGCTGACCAAGGTCCCATGGTTTCCACTGCAAGCGCCATAAATTCGTAATTATTTAATAATGACGAATATTTGCGGCGCTTGAGTGTTTTACACTTGTACGCTAGAGAAGTGTTATCAGTATTTTGGATTTTCTATTATTTATTTTAGTACCAGTATTCAAGTCACTGATGGTAAGAGGCCTATTAACATCTTAAGACTGCGATCCAAAAATTGCCAATGGGTACTTTTCTACTCTCCCGTAAGCCAACTAGATGACTAAGATGAAACGCCTCTTTGCTAGTTTATTTCACCGGTTGTCTTACCGGAACACAGCAATTCAAACACTGCTGCAAGACGGCAAGATAAAGAGCCTATTTTTATGGCTGTTTAACTTGAGTATTTAAAGTTAGTTTGTTATCTCGTTCAATTTTACTAATCATCAACACTTTTGCCGTACCAGGCTCGCATAACTTTCAGAATATTGATTACTCCCTGCATCTGCGAGAAGCAGAACGAATGAACCCCCGAGTTCAAACTATCATTTTATTCGCCGTAATACTGGCTGCGATTTTATTAAATTACATCGCAGCGCATCGATTCACTTTGAGAGCGAAAGATTTCACGTCGGCTCTCCATCGGAGAAAATCGAGAGCAATTACCGCGCGTATTCTTGATAGTTGCGTGGGCATCAATTCATTAGCTTCTCTTAAAGCTGAAAGGATTCATTACTTCGTTTTAAACTAGGTGTTAACTTAAATCGATTGAGAGATGGTTTCTTCGGGTGTGGCGGTAAAGGAACACCATAACGATTCGATTCCTGAACAAAATGGATGCACATGCACATATAGTTGCGATTAATAATAATAATAAATAATAATATCGGGGGACAATCTCACACAAATTGACCTAGTCCCAAACTAAGCTCTAGGCTTGTACTATGGGTACTAGACAACGATATAAACACTTATATAGAGAAATAAATACTTAAATACATAGAAAACATCCAAGACTCAGAAACAAATACTCGTGCTCATCACACAAATACCTCCCCTTACCGGGATTTGAACCCAGGACTGCTAGCGTCATAGGCAGGGTCACTACCAACTAGGCTAGCGCGTCGTCTTGTCTCTTGTTTTACATGTATCTTGTTATTATTGTTATTGCTATGCAGTTCTGTTTACGGTGAGCGTAAAGGACAGACCTATAGCAGATATATAGCTCTGTCCTTTTCTCTCAGCGTAAAGAACTGCATAGCTATGTCATAATAACCCCCCAGTTTGATTTACCATTTGATATTTTTAGCATGTTAATCTTTTAATCCAATTTCGGCGGCAGTCATTTTCCGAAAAAAATTGATAGTTGTAAAATAAATGTTGGCCCAATTTTGCGAATCTCGTTACGGATGGAAATACGTGGTGTCGTGCTACAGACAATTTTACGTGTTTGCTGTGGCGGTTGTTATCCGATCGGCAGCCAGTCGCGCGCGCTATTGCAGCGCGTTTATTCCTCTCGCGCCATGATGTCCTGGTACATTTTACCGTGAAAGTGGAATTTAAAAGGACAATCTGCTTTTGTGGAGTTTACAGCAAAAAGTGCCCTAGGGCAGTAAGAAGTTAAATGAGCCATTGTATTTCGATGCCTATTAAAACGTCCCTTATCGTATTTAAAGTCATTAGGCCGCACAGTTAATGACAATTAAGTCTTCCCTTAGTGACGATTTTTCATTCACAAAGAAAAAGGAACGAGTTAATTTTGTTTAAAATGTCTCTGAGTACAGCTGATAATTTTCAACGAAACCGGGTAGTCTTAGAAATGCGCATAATTTTCAGATTCTGATCGACGTACTATCGCGATCGTTAATTTGTGAGCCATTTCAAGAAAAATAGGTTTGAAGTCGCCGATGTCATTAGAGATACCATATATAACTACAAAAATGGTTTACAACTAATGGCTTACTTCTAAATCTGTCCAAGACACAAGTAATACCCATCAATCTGGGCGGTCGACCTCCTAGACCTCTCTGTGTTAGTATAGATGGAGTCTCACTCCCACAAGTACACGACACGAAATTTCTGGGGGTCACTCTCGACTCTGCTCTAAAGTGAGACGCACACATTGGCACTCTGTGTAACAAACTCTCCGGTGCTTGCTTTGCTCTGAGTAGGCTTGCAAAGGTTATACCACAACAACAACTAAGATCAAGCTACTTCTCGTTGTTCCACTCCGTGATGAGCTACGGACTCGAGTTGTGGGCCACTGCAGCGGAGTGGCGACGTGTTTTTGTCCTACAAAAGCGCGTCGTTTGCATCATCTCTTTCGCCTCACCTGGTACTCCTGCACGAGAACTCTTTAGGACTCAAAGCATCCTAACATTACCCTCTCAGTACGTGTACGATGTAGCTAAATTCGTTAGGTACAACATAGATAGTTTTCCCACTAGAACACTAACCCGCACGCGACTAGGATCCACAAATCGCTTACTAATCGCAAGCTCCAGACTGACCAAGTCGACCAAAACTATGCACATTTTGGGACCGAAGGTCTACAACAGGCTACCTTCACACATTAAAAGCTTAGAAGGCAATGCAGGATTCTGTAATAAATTAAGGAAATGGCTTATTGACAATTCTTTCTACGATTTTAATGAATTCATCTTAGACTAACGAATTATAAAATGACATTTTAATTTCAAATTGTGTAATATAACCAAAACTAACTATAACATAACCAAAGTTTTGTAATTATTTTGACATGTAATATTTTATAATATTATAAATAAATGAGTATAAGTATGAGTTTGAGTATCATTAGTAACTTATAGGAGACTCAGCCTTATTGTTGTAGAATGTCAGAATGACTTTGGACCTAAGGTGGGTCCCAAATTTAAGTTCGTGACTGTACCTATACCAAATTTTGTGGAGCTGAGTAAAGGAATATGCTATTATAACTAGTAACGTAGTGGTCAGTATCTTGCAAGTGGAGGTAGGGATTGGTAACGAAGTGGTAATTTAAGCAGCAAATTCTTATACAGGTTATATACAAGGTGTCCCTAAAAGCAAGGGCTGATAGAGCAGCTAAAAAGCTATCGATTCCCTTGTTTTCTCCATACAAAGTGAAAAGCAAACACTGGGACCCCTAGTATGGAGAAACAAACTTTATGTGATTACTTAAAAAAAAAACTGGAAAAAAAACGGGCAAATAGGTTTAAAAACTTCGCTGATTCGTAATGATTTTAATTATGAAATTAATGATTTTTCGTGACTCCATGTCCCCCAGGGAAAATTACAAAAATTCAGATTAAAATGATCAATATCTCCGAAACTAGTAACAATCGCTGAACATACAGATGGGTTAAATCGATCGGGGATAGATCGAGATTTTAGCTGCTCTATCAGCCCTTTCAGTTTGATGTTGGTTCTAGGGACAACCAGTATACACAAAAAGAACGAAAATAGTAGATAAATTTATAGTGTAAAGTGAGTTGTCTATTTTTTTAATTATTTGAGAAGGCAAATGAGCTCACAGACCACCTGATGGTAAGTGGGATCCGTGACCCATAGGCATTTGCTTTCTCAAGACTACAATCTGAAGACTGCAATCCGAAGATCGAAGATGAAATTTCTCTATGCTAGTAATTTCACCGGCTATCTTATCCCCACACCACCGCAGCCCAATAATGCGAACACTACTGCTTAGCGGTAAGAATAAGAATTAACGTGAAAGTGCTTTTAAATTATGTATAGATCTTAAATTTTCATTGCATCCTGCATCGAAGAATTGCCTAAATCTAGATCAAGGCATACGTTTAGTTGTATGGAACTGTTAGTATTAATTCTACTTGTAATAATCTATTTCGTGCAAGTAGCACCGCGGGATATATCTACTTATATCGTAAAAGCACCGCTGAAAGGGCTGCAGGATAAAGCTTCCTCTAAGCTTTGTGATGTTTATTGGTTTAACTTAAACTCCTCCGAGCACGATATCCTAAGAAGATTTTCCTCCTCAATGTTCAAGGAGCTTTGCTAAATATAATTTCATGACATTCATTGGCATCCATTATAAAGCCTCTATCACTCTCGAGTTGCTCGCACAGATCAAAGTTACAACGTATTATCCTATAATCATAATGGATAAACGTTTAAAAGGTTAGGAATTACCATTATAAGCCAAAACGGTCAGGACGTTTATTACATTAAAACTTGTTTCATCAACATCAATCAGTAAAAATAAATAAATAAATATCCGGGGACAATCTCACAAAAATTGATCTATTTAGTCTCTCTAGGCTTGTAAAGTCACGAGATTAAATTTGGTACCCACCTTAGGTCCAAAGTCAATTTGACATTTTACAACAATGAAGTTGAGTTTCCTAAAAGTTACAAATGACTTGACATCTCTAATGACATTGACGACATTAAGAATATTTTTCTTGAGATGGGTACTAAACAATGATATAAATACTTAAATAGAGAAACAAATACTTAAATAAATACTTAAAAGGATGGTGAAGCACCGCTTAAATCGCGTAGCTGTCAAAATGTTTACATGCTAATTTTGCTCCAGGCGATAACGTTTCTCACGCCCTAAAATTCGATTGCCACGTTTTTTGAATATATTGAAGATATTATTAAAAACTAGGTCTGTATGTTTCTGGTTTTTGTTTTTTTGGTGATGGGGGATTTTGTATGGACATGGATGTTTTATTAAAACTACGAAATTGAATACATTATGAGTAAACATCGGTATCAACGTTCAACGTTCATGGCACCCGGTAAGGGTTGCACAAAAAGAAATACATTCGAATATTTAATGAATAATAACTTTTATTTTCTGTCTTATTTTTTATTTATATTATGCTGCAGCTAACTGCACCTATATTTATACTGTGCATATACTTAAAGTACATAATTCTAAATAATGTTATAGAACCTTAATACTCATTTAGCATTCAAAAAATAAAATATACCAAATAGGTAACAAATATCAATTTAATTGTCACACCAAATAAATATCAGTCAGTGTGGAAAGGTCATTTTAGTCATTTAAAATGGATATATTATAACAGACGTCAAAGGTTGACTGAAAAATCCATGGACCCAATTTTAGTAATTTATTCAAAACCTTAATTCATTTTTAGCGTCTTTCTATTTGTTTATAAAAAATAAAGGTTCATAATACTAGATGTATTTGTTTGTATTTATTTTTCTGCAAACCGTACTCTGCCATGAAAGTTGAACGTTGATACCGATGTTTAATTATGAGAGATTTCTAAAAATTTCAAGCCGACAAAGTGCGTGTGTTTACACGTGAATATGTAATACATACTGTTGATGATGATGATGATGATGATGATGATGATGATAATGATGATTATTATGATGATGATGATGATGATGATGATGATGATGATGATGAAGATGTCCTCCTAAACGTATCCGTCAAACGGCGAACCCAGCAAATTCCAGAGGTATGAGCGAAGGTGACTGGCAAAGTCAAATTTGGTCTTTAAGGTACGGTTGCAAGGCGTACAATACAACTGACTTGATGAATTGTACGTGTAGGTTTAGGACGGCTTTGTACGGTTCGTTTTATTAGAAAAGTTTGAAAGATTTCGTGTTGCAGGTTTGAAATAATACATACTGTTAGACTGATCCTGTAGGTACTTAGCACGCTACAAACCTCTTGCACGCTACAAACCCTCAAAACCAGCGCTGTATCTGACCTCAGACGACATCTCATTAGTATTTCAGTCTCCAACCACCTCCTGCCTTCCTATTGACTTATTGAACACGACAGAACTTGTAAAATACGAGATATGAATGCAAAAGCGAAAGTAAATTACGTGGTTTGGCCCATTCCACGCGAGGCCATGTAAAACTTGTATTACACTCGATACAAATGGGATTAGGCGGTCGTTAACTTGGCTGGGAAACCGTACAACGGTGCCAATTGCTGCTAGCCTGGTATCCGGTCGTCTTAAGCCGTACGGTGGACCTGAAGTTTCTGTGCACCTAGTGTGACCTAATAGTGCAGGAAGTACGCTTATCACGTTCTGCATACGAGTGACGAAGTGCCTTAAGGCTATGGCGCCTTAGTAACTTCCAAGTTAATTAAACTTTATGTACCTACTCATAAACCTCCTACTTCCAAGTTTGGTTGATTCGTCTAACAATTTAAACTTGTTTACTAAATTAAAATATTATTCTAATAAATATATGATTCACAAATAAAGAAAGAAAGAAAAGGTTTATTTACATACGTCTAACAAAAGTACAAGAACAAAATAAACAACCAAAAACATAAATTAGGATATAAAACCTAACACACTTAATAATTTAACCTTTCGCGCGTGAGGTTTACAATGAAATTACTTCATATTCGCGAACAATTTGGTTAATTATTTTTGTATAAAGCGCTCATCAGCTTAAATTACACTCGAATTATAATGTGTTACAATTAGCACGAACGGAGCGGGAAATGGGACAGAGGGATTATTTTAAACCGAGTTTTTCGAATAAATACGAAAACGTGCTCAACGTGTGCTTAACGTGCTCATGATTTAACACGTGTGACGTTTTCAAAAACACGGCAATAGCGTGCGCGGTAAAGCGACCGTAAAAAGTTTACAATTACTGTTTATGCTCCATTTTACAATCGTTGTTTACGCTTATACGTAAATGATTGTAACGGTGCACTTCTCAAGGTTACTTATTAAGTTATTTCTAGCGACCCGCTATGGCTCCGCTCCGGTTTCAAAAAATGCTTATGCATAATATAGCTGCCAATTGGTATTTTTTTAATGGGTTCAGTCAATGATATAATATAAAAAGAGGTAGATATGTTACCTATACGGTATTCCGCGTGTAAAAATGGCCCGGCTTACGCACAGATAATCAGTAAATATTGCAATTACACAATAATTCATAAATGACAAGTGAAAGCAGGATGGTATGCTAATTTCCGGGAGCGAAACAGAGACGAGTGTATTTGCTCTGCAGACTAGTTCACAGTTCCGTTGACGGCGCAAGACTAAGTAAAGGTGTACCAATTGGCTTGGTTGTAGGGTGCCACTATCGAAGTGCGCATAACATATCTACCTCTGTTTACTATTATTATATCATTGGGTTCAGTATATTAGATATTACGGCATAAGAAAGCCACTTCTATACCAGCCCAGAGGGCCCTGCCAAGATGCACTACGCTAACTAAAGTTTATATTCGTTTCGTTTTTAAACCAATATCGTGTCACTGGTAGATGACGTGATACGAAAAGTCACGTGGTCTACCATTGACGCGATTGGTTTAAGAACAATTCGAATAGAAATGCTAGTACGCTAACTAGCTTTTCTATTATATTGCATCTTGTCAGGGCCCTCTGAACATAGAAAAAAAATTCCAATATGTAAATTACTTTAGGAATTATTAAAGTTTTAATGATACTGGCCAAGAACGCTACCTTGAGGTACACTTTTACCTTCCTTGATCTTGGAATGTATTGAAATACACCATAATTTAAAAATATTCCAAAATCCAGACTTTGTAAGCAAATCATTTTCAGTACAAAGAGTCAAAGCTGAAGAATACAAAACAAGAAATGCTTTAGTGGCTTGGAAAGTATGGATTTACTAGCAAACACACCTACCTCTTCATAAAATTAGTATACCTAAATAGCGCATCACTTTAAGGGAGAAAGATATTTGTAGTGGCCTCGTGTGGTTGCCGAGTTAGAATAGTGCCACTCCATGTCTTCCCGTGGATGTCGTAAGAGACGACTAAGGGAATAAAGGCTTGTAGTACTGTTAGGCGATGGGCTTGCAACCTGTCACTAATACGCAGGTAAACATCTTAGCCTAATTGTGCAAATTGTGGTTATAGAATTATCAACAAGTTTTTAGAGATGTTTGTAATTCTGTAGCTCTGCCTACCCCACTCTGGGAACGAAGGCGTGAGATTATGATGATGATGATGACATTTGTAGTAATCCGCACGTCGCATTTTGCGTTGCAAATATGCATTTCCATAGTATATAACCGATGTATTGCAGATTTCCGAGAAAGCACTACGCTTTACTTTCTCAGTATTGATTAGCGCACTGAAAAAGCCAGAAAGTTTTAGCAGAATAAGAATTAATATTGTTGTATAATAAAACAATCTATTTCTATACTACATATTAGTATTGTATTACTATTACTTCAATATTATAAAGAGAGAGTGCGAATTTTGTGACTTTGTACCCACCGGGTAATCTCAGAAACTACGGAACCTATTCGAAAAATTGTTTCACCATTTTTAAAGGTTTGCTTATTCCAGATGGGAATGGGCTATTTTTTCATTCGTTTAAACCAAAGCGAAGCGAGGGCGGGACGCTAAAAACATTATAAAGTTGAAAGAGGTTAGTTTTATATCGGATGTATAAAAACATAACCCTTTCCTAGCTAATATCATTTTCTTTTAGCAAACTTACGCTGTTGCTATATTTTGCAAAATCTCATGAGAAATCCCTATTTTAGAGTTCATGCAAGACAGTTACGTGATCTTGGACCTCCAAAATATTTTTCAGATACTCCAAAACTGAAGAGTCAGGTAACATAATTCCTTAGAGACAGTTTACTCGTTCTTTTTTCAAACTTGGGCTGGCAAATCGTCACTAAGGGATGGCTTAATCGTCATTCTGACTCAGCTTTAGTTATAACGTCACTAGCAGTGACACGTGACAAAGGCCTTTAACAAACGACCCCTTGACGCTGAAATATAAGAGCTACCTGGAAACCTGTAAACTTAATCTCTTTAACAGCTTTAGCGAAGCACATTATATCGAAGGGTTTAATCAAATCGGGCTCGAGTTGCAGGCTTTAGGATTAAGTGTACTTAATTTGGAGAAAATCCAGAAAAGGCTGTTTGCGAAGGTTTTGGATTACCGTGTCTTCTGATTTGTTCACGGTGGGGTTAGTCGTGTTGCTAAGGGATTACGCCTTTGTTTCTCTTTGAAACCATATCGTTGTCATATTGTAAACGTAACGGGAGCTCTTATTCGATTTAGACAAAAATACGGCCGAGTAAGAACAATATGGTTAGCAAAGTTTATTTTGCTATGGCAAGGAGAAAGCAAACAAAAACACAGGCCGACTGATAAAGTAAGTGGGATCTCAGACCCATAGACATTTGTATCGTCAAGACTACAATCTCATGACTAAAAATCGTTACAACTTTAGAAAAAACTCGTATTTGATATTTCGAGACGTATGAGTTTGAACTTAATTATTTTGACGTTTAAGTTCAAAATCGTAGGTCACGAAATATACGGGTTTTTTCAAAGCAATGACGAAATGCGTTGCAAACCCTGAAGACGGAATGCCTCTATGCTAGTAATTCCACCGGTTGTCTTATCCCCACACTGAAACACAAAAATAAGGATAAGATGGTGATCCAGACGGATCCTGCACTCCTACCAATACTTAACCTAGGGTCAATAGCCCAGACTATGCATGCATAAATCATTGTTTCGTCTCATGTATTTTTCAAGTCGATAGAACTGTTTCTAAGTTGGCAGACATTTCTGAGTAACATATTAGTAGAATGCAGTTTTATACGAAGCCGGTACAAAGCTCAAGTGCAATAGATAAGCTCCAGTAGACTAAGTGCATACTTGAGTTTGCGTCGCATCTTAAGAACGGATCTTGCACAAGGGTCTATCACTACTGAAACTAAAGAGAAATAACGATATTGTAGTCATAATGACAATGTTTACGTCATCCATACACTTGAAAGTAAGAGCTTTCCTACTATAAAATCAAGATGGCTTTAACCAAAATGTAGTAGGGGATCCGAATAGGAGACGTCCTTCACCTTTTAAAAAATAGTTAATTTTCAGTTTTTTTTTTAGTCATATAAGGACTGGACTGAAATTTTTCAGTCAACCTATTCGCCATTTATTACTTAGCATATTCAATTTGATATAAAATACTTTTTATCGAATAAACAGCTAGGTGAAGGTCGTCTCCTATTCGGACCTTAGACCAATAGAATAAAGGCCTTGACGATAAATTTTACTATTAATATTTCGCCTCCTAATTCCGTGTACCTCGGTATAACATTCTTATCTTCATAGATAAGTTCCCATGGACGTAGACCCATGTCCTACCATGTCAAGGTGTTAAATCCGCTTTGCAGACATATCAGGGACATAATCCCCCGATCTGAATTGCATCGCCTTTGGAAACCATGTAATTCAGCTATGAAAGCCTCTAGACATGGATTGCGTATGGCGAGCGCAACTGTTTTGAAAGGACATTCGAACCTAAATTAATGGAGGAAGCTTCATTTCTGCTTTGGTGATCATGTGAGTTACGTTCCTTTGAGGGTAAGACGTATATGTCGTTATGGTGGTTGTGGAATACTGATCAAAGCGCTTAGGAATAAATGATTGTGTTATGGTAAGGATGGGATGGAGCCGATGGAGGGTTAGTTTTAATAGCACTAATAAATAATTTAGATAAATTGTCATCTATATACATTAATATTATAAAGAGGATAGATTTGTATATTTCTATGTTTGTAACGAATAAACTAATAGACCGATTTCAAAAATTCTTTCACCATTAGAATGCTACATTATCCCTGAGTATCATAGGCTACTATGTATCCCGGAAGAATTTTCGAGAGCGTCGGTGGCCTAGTGGCTTAGAGGGTCGACTCGTGATCGTATGGTACCGAGTTCGAACCCCCGCGGTCACCATGTACCAATGAGTTTTTCTAACTTAAGTGCATTATCCGATGCTCTTACGGTGAAGGAAAAACATCGTGAGGAAACCTGCACATTCGAACAGCTGAGTGTGTAAGAGGGTAATTGCACAAAAGATCCTAAAGGGTCGAAGTGTATCCGAAAGGGCCCATCTGTAAGATAAGATAAGATAAGATGTATCCCGGAATGATGAACGGTTCCCGTAGGATGAATAAAATTGACACGAATTCTACGAAGTCTCTGGCAGAAGATAGTAATTAATAAATTACATTATTTAAAACTCTCCGTAGATGTTCTGAATCATTTTAAAATTAGTTTAATCATTACCACTAGGAAAACAAGAATGTTTAGTCTTGAAGCAACAGTTTAGTTTTAATTTTAGTTTAGTCTTCACTCTAAGTTTTGCTTGTGTTTACCTTTAAATAGTTGTTATACTTCAACAAATGTTTTGCATGTTTTTACTAAATAAACGTACTGGTGTAAACAATTGTTGGGAAACCTGATTAAATTAAAAAAAAACAGTTGAAATATTGTTTTCATTTATATCTAAGGGTGCAAAAAGGTTATAGTCAATATTTTTAATCAGAATGAGCATCTTAGTGGACATTACATTTCAAGTAAATAGTGCATTAACAAGCGATATTCTAGCCAGCATTCTAGCGATATTTGTAGAATTAACAAAAATCTTCGATAATTTTGTTGAGCCAAGTCAAGTCTGACATGTTTTCCAAGCTGAAATTTGCACTTTTATTCCTGTTCGATATTCTGCTCTGTTCGTTGTTCGGTTAATCAAAATTTTAAAACGGCTATTGGCCGGGCATTTTGTTACAACTGAATTATTATTATTATTAAGTATTTTTTACACAATATATAATTCGCGCAACATATTATTTAGTCACAAATTATTATAAAAATACAAATGATACCCACTAAAACACTTTTTTTTTATAGCTGCCATACTCCGCCCAATTAAGTTGCGACCTGTAGGTATTTCAGCAGTCAGCGCTTATGCCTAAAGATTGAATAGTCATAGCTATTAACTACAATATGAAATTAAAGAAACCAGAAATCAGACTTAAACAGACAGAAATTTAATATGGTTATCCACATTATCTTAAATATTTCGAAGAAAAGTATTGACAACATAGAAAGAAATAAATAAAGAAAAAGAAAGAGAAAACACATTTTATTACACAAAAACTACACGGTTTACAATAAACAAAGAATTAAAACAAATAACACATTCTCATAGGATCTGGTTTTGTAAGAACACCACTGACTAGCTATCTTGCATAATGCCAAATTAATTAAAAACCCATAAGTCGGAACATTTGTTGAAGACTTTATTTTTTGATATCGTTTATAAATCATACCTAAACTTACTTAGGTTTTATTTATTTTGATAAATGAATATTCGGATTTTTTTCTAAAAATACTGGTCAACCAAATCTCCGATAACTGCAAATGACATGTGTAAATGACGTGGAACGAAGTGCAAACGGGCCTTAACCTAATCTAGCATTCGTATGCGAAACCCGTTTAAACCCAATGAAGCGAAGGTTGCTGAAAGTTTGCGCAATGTTTTCATTTCTCTTCACTGAACATTTTCATGTTAGGTCTGTTTTTACAGTATCTAGCTGAGTTGGTTTAGGGGTGGGAGATTGTTAGTGAAAACATTACAATTTAAAACTTCTATTGGTTTAATTACTTGTATTTACAGCGACTCTACTCGTTAAAACGACATCGCTTTTGAAATGTTATCGACTTATAGTATTTTCAACGTTACGATAGTCTTTATTTACTTTACAATTACGGCCAAGTTAAGACGACTACGATAACATGTCAAACGCAATATGGATTTATTAAATAGAATAGAGCGCCCTCCTGTTTGGCAAATTTTTGGACGGATGAAGACTGCATGACTATATTGCAGACCTCGAGAATTTAAGTATTTTTTGAAAGGATTGAAATTATTGGAAACTAGCTGGAATAAAAGTGCGGTTCCTAAAGGAAACTATGTTACAAAATAAATATGATTTGTAAAAATATCCTCGTAGTCTAGCATAATCATACGACATTATATTTTTTCAGATAAAGTAGTGTTTGTCTTGCTTTCTCGATGAGCTAACCATCAGTAAGTGAGAGAGGAAGACTGTTCAAATAAGGTAGCCTTTTCATCGCGTCATTATAACAAACAAGTAGTTGCGAGGGGTCATAAACATCGTTATACCTACAAGATGGCCTTTTTAAAAGTCACTTAAAAGAGATTAGTGACTTCTTATGAGACAGAAACTCGTCCATTTTTGGTACAGTTAAACAAAGATAATAAGTAGCCATGACTAGATACAGTGCCTCAAAGCCAAGTTCAGAAAGTGAATTTGTTACTTGGCAAGTTCTCATATTCAATTGTTTGGCCAAACGATAAAATTTAAGCTGCGAATATTTGCCAAGTTACAAATTTAGCAGTAAAGCTGGGCATTCACGACCGTTCTAACAAGCCGAATAGAACAGCGCCGTGCCAAAATCAATCCGTGAATGTCAAAACTATAGCGTTTAATAGTACTTGGCGCGGTCCGTTGGATTTCCAAATGGACAGAAAGCCAGCGCGACGCGCCAACGCGCAATCCGAATGGAACTATCGTGAATGTCGAAATTCAACAATGGAACACGCCACGCCTCACGCCAACCAAATGGCGTCGCCGCGAATGCGTTCTCCGGCTGCCATTTTATAATAAAGACTAGAACGTAAAGAAGCGGAACTAAATGGCGTGGCGCGCCCGTGAATGTGGTGCAAATATTACGCCCACCCAGTTGTATACACTCCATCTGTCACCGGAACAAACGGTGCGTCCGTGAATGCCCAGCTTAAGGATCAAATAAACTTCTTTTAAACTAGCGAAGAACATTATATGTTTCTGCAGCTATGCTTTAAAACCTCTTTAAGACAACTTTACTCGAAGATAGATGCGTTTATGCGCCTAGAATAACAATTCTTAAATAACATACAAGAGAGAGGTAAACAATTGTGAGAGCATCATATTACATTTTTTTTGTCTTTATTGCATTTATATCAAATTGCACGATAATAAACGAATACTATAGCTACTTAATTTTATTGCCAACCGATTGATATTTCAAGTACCAGGAGATCATGGCTTGCCTCTAGTACTCGTATTGCCGGATAGCTGTGGTTTTCTCATTTCCTACCGTCTCCTGAGATTGCCTCGTCCACTGCACACGAAAATAGATTCGCTATAGATTGAATCACCGAGTTGTCTGATCGCGTAAACAACGGTCGGGCGGGTGACATGTCTTATACTTTCTGAGTGCCTGGTAAATAGAAGTTCGTTCAGTCAGTATAAACTAAACGTTAATAAATCAACTCATTCAGAAAACGGTTTACTGATAAAGGACACCGTTATTAGAGGTTCTATACTAAGTATCTATATGTCGCAATCATATTAACTCGTTACTTTTTAGGGTTCCGTAGTCAAACTAGGAACCCTTAAAGTTTCCCCATGTCCGCCCTCCATCCGCAGCTTAGCTCAAAGACTCTTAGTTCTAGAAAGCTGTAATTTGGCATGAGTAAAAAGCCTCGAAAAAGCTCTATTTAAAACCCCCAATAAAAAAAGAGGAATGTTATAACTTTAACGTGTATGTGTGTATGTATGTGTGTCAGTCTGCGACATCATAACTTCCATACAGATGGACCTAGGACCAGGGTTTCATAAACGACAGGAGGCTAACTTCAGCGCGCGCCAACTGCCAACTTCATGTCGCTCTTTGAAAACTTTATGAGGCTCCGCTCATCTCCAAAGGAACATAAGGATGTGGTTCTCATTAGCAACTATCCAACTATCCTCTCAATTCATTAAAGAGTTATTTACCGACTAACTTAAGTTGGCCCGCGAGCTCGTCGTTCAACTTCATTACAGAGCTAGGTACTAACCCGGACTTAAATCAAAGCCACATAGAAAACTTTCATTATAACACTTTCATTATGACGACGCGCTGGCTTAGTTGCTAGTGACCCTGCCTACAAAGCTAGCGGTCCTGGTTTCAAATCCCGGTATGGGCAGATATTTGTGTGATGAGCGCGAATAATTGTTCCTGAGTCATGGATGTGTTTCACTGTATAAGTATTTATATGGTTGTCTAGTACCGATAGTACAAGACATTCCCATATTTACATATTATTATTTAATAACGTCAAGCAGACCTTTAAATAGCATTATTTTACAATAACGTTATAATATGTATATCGTTATTTCCACGCTATACCTAATGTTATTATTATAATGCTTTAAAATGCTGGGTTCCGGAGGGGTTATGGCACTAAAGCAGATTATACAGAAGTCCCAAGAGTACATATAATCTACTTTATACAAACCTAGGTTTTCATAATTAACTAACTTGATTATTCAAACATAATGGAAATCAGACTTGATTGAGGAAGCGAGAAACGTTATCGCCCGGAGCTAAATATGTATGGAACAATTTTGATAGCTACCCGATTTAAGCACACACAATCCTCTTAATCGGCTTTGCTGATTTTCATTAAAGTTAGCTAAGAAACACTTCTATAGCAATATAGATAGATAGGCACACAGATGGACACAAAGAGCAGCCATTTTATTATTACAGTGTTGTCGGTAAAGAAAATAGGTAATAAAGTTTCATATTAAATCGGAACAATACTGCTGAGTGTAGAGCATCTATTACGTAATAATAATAACGTAATAATAATGCACGTATAACGTAATAATAATGCACGTATAATTATAGTTGGACGGCGAAGTAGTGCCGTAGTTGGAAACCCTACGCACCCCTGACACTCAATACCAACGGAAGAAATATGATCACCTACACTACAAAACTTTTATACACCTTAGGGTGTGTGCGTTGTTTTTAGGGTTGCCAGAACACCATTTATAATTACTGCATTGATGGTAATTGGAATCAGAAACATCTCAAGATTTCAATTCTAACACTGCAAATGCGTTGCCGACCCTGAGGACTACCAAACTACGAACAAAATTTGTTGAAAAAAAAAGGAAAATACTTTTAAGTGAGAAAAACAGCTGTGGCATACAGACAGACACCAAAGTTTTCCTGTTTTTAGTAAAAAAAAGAAATATTTTTCTAAATATTTGAAAAGGGGTCTAGAATGGGGGATTGAAAAATGGAAGTTATTTGATTATAGCAAACGGGTTGATTATAGTAAATTCCTGATTTTAAGATAATTACATATATTTACGTGAAAAGTAAAATTAAGTCGTCAAACTTTTGGAAAAAATATCAAAGAACGTTAAAAGTCCATATTAAAATGTAGGCTAGTCAAATAAATAAAAAAGTTCATAACGAAACGAGTATTTTCTTTTGCGTTTTATAACCATATATCTTAAATACAGAACCCTCGGTGCGCGAGTCTGACTCACACTTGCTCACTCGCATCGGTATTTTTTTTTTACGCAGTCGGCACCCCTTAACAGCTGAGTCCTATTTACCGCCGACCTAATTGCGGAGCGGGAAACGCTTCCACGCACGACCTCCCTAACAGCGTTTACTTTCCTAAATAGATTTACTAGTTCGAGATGCGTGCTTTTTATTTTCACCCGCCTCTAGTTGGGAACCATGTTATTTCCGTGTTAAGTGAGAAAGTTGATGGTGTCTACTATGTAGGTACAAGGTAGTTGAAAGCAGAGATGGGCAATATTTATTCGAATTACGAATAACGAATAATAATAACCAAATTATTCGCGAATACCGAATGAAATTCTCGCGAATAAATCATTCGCAAATAAATAAAATATTAGGAATAATTTTTTATTTGAATGAATATTTGAATAAATAATTATTCAAATAATTCCCATGGTCTATAGAATTGGTCCATCATAGAATAGAATAGAACAGAATAGAATATATTTATTTGCTTGAAAACATGGTTAAAAGGTTCTTAATACTAGCAAGTCACTCACCTGACACATGTTTTGTCATACCATCCAGCCGGTACAGTCGAGTTCATAAATATGTATACACTTTAGTACCTTGTCTCTTTGATCGCTGTGTCAATTCATATATGGTAGTTTACATACAACCATTAAATCACGCCTGTTTCCCAGAGGGGTAGGCAGAGACCACTTCTTTCCACCTGTTACGACCCTGACAAATCTCTTTCGCTTCTTCCACATTCATACATCGAGTCATGCATGCACATCGGTTTCGGGTAGGTACTTAAGATCCGGCCCTTTTCCAGTATTTCTCCGATTTGATTCGAAAAAGTACGCCTAGGGCGGCCCCTTCCGACCCTAAATCTCTCGCCCTAAATCTGTATACTATCGAAAATTAATACTTTATAGGTATTGTAAGCAGTATTACTTAATCTCTCGAAATAGATTATAAACTATCGGTGTTCACAATTATACGGTGACATATACACAAACCTTATTGTCAGTCGAATAGGGGCATTTAGATATCGTCGGTCTAGCTGTGACAACTCGTATATGCAAAGTGAGAAACTTTTCAGGAGAGGCCAAAAACTGCTTTTTAGTTACGAGGTCCCACCTTAACAAAGTTGTTCCGTGATAATATTACCAAGGTTTCACGTAGATCTTACGAGGTTACACGAGTTGAATGCTTGTTACGAGGTGTCACTTCTAGTCGTTTTTTTCCGTCAAAATCAATTATAACGCAGGAGACATTTACGAGTTAACACCGGAAATACTATTTGAAACTTTCTGCATCAAAATCTCATTTTACCAAAAAAAAGTAGTTACGAGGTGTCACATCTAGACCGACGATATGTTTGACTTCTTTGGAAAGGTAACCCATCATTTTTTCACTATAAAAAAAAAAAAAATTGAATTTCACTGTTATCCAGTGTGTTATATTTCATCGAATTTAATTTCATCTAACGCCATTTTCTGGTGAAACCATGATGTTTGCAGGATATTTTAAACATTAATTACGTAGGTTAGTTTATGTTGGACTTGGGAATACCAAAAAAAAATTTACAAATGCGGCGAGAAATGCCTTTCGATGAAAAGAAAATTCTGCGAAACGATACGGTCGTTGAAAAGTGTTTCGATAAAATAATGGGTACGCCTTAGGAACGTATACATAACATTAACGACTGACGTGAAGTATATTTCTAGATCATAATGGAACTATGGCAAAGTGACGCAAAAAGTTAGCTAGTGAAGTTTATTTGCATTTAATTGATTACGCCACTTCGACATAGTTCTGTAGTAGGACAGAAAACGCGCTAGGATTTTCTCTGTTATGCTACCAGGTTACTGGGTGCTTAGATAGCAATATATACCGGATCCACATGCTTTGTATTTGCCGCAAACACTGCAGGACGCAACTATATGATAGAGTGAGCATGATGTATTTTCATCTCACTCTAACTTATAATTCCCAAACTCTAACTTATATCCCTCTCCCCTCCGGACCACCGCAAGGTGTAGACGTATATTCGAACAGTACAAAATTTATTTTATAAAATTTTACAATATTTGAAGTCAAACTATTCGACTCAAAAAAATAGGAGTGCATAAATCACCAGGAGCTGCCCGAACGAGGCAAGCGCAAATCGAATAAAATCACTCCGGTATTTATAAACAACCATTTCAAATAAGTGAAATACTAACTAACTTATGACTAGGACAACAGATATTTAAGAAGCTGAAAGGGTCAAGTTGTGCATGCTTTAGAAATTAGAGAAACAGAGACAACAATCATTTCTAACATGTTTTAGAAACTAGAGAAGCAGAGACAACATCATTTCTAACGAACAGGCCTACGGCTACTTGTATCAACTCCTTACGTGATTTCGGAAAGATGGCCGATTGAAAAATGACCGGTTTTTACTTTTGATTTATTCTATTTACTGATTATAATCTCACTCACTTGATATTGGCGAAATGGCTGCGAAGCCGCGGTGGACAGCCATTAATAAAAAAACCGGCCAAGTGCGAGTTGAACTCGGATGGACAGGGTTCCGTACATACTTTTTTTTTTAATGGAATTCTTATAATTTTTCCTGTATTATTATAACAAAATTTAAGGCTCAGTAGTTTCGGAGATCAGGGGGGGGGGGATGGTCACTTTTCGTCTTCTTTCATGAATAAAATCAAAACTACTTATTTTAAAATAATAACAAAAATATATTTGATATCCTCATAACAAGCCCTTTCATTTGATATATGACACAGTAAGGTTTGCAAAACTTTTTCCTTTAATTTCCTAATTGGTCCCACGAAAATGATGCTTATTTAAAACATTTTTTTTTACTTTGCACATCTGTCTCATCAGTTTACATATGTATCCCAAATTTCATCCCAATTGGCTGTGACAGACAGCCGGACAGACAGACGCACGAGTGATCCTATAAGGGTTCCGTTTTTTCATTTTTTGTACGGAACCCTAAAAAGAAGAACAAGAAGCTTCATAAATTTGTATTTTATTTAAATCGTTAGCATTCGTAATAACACATATTTTGAAAATAAATCCATCCCGTTATCTATTAGTGTACAAAAGGTACGGCTCCTTAAAGCTAAGACGGACAGACGGACGAACGACGGGTGACATTATTCGGATACGGAACCCTAAAAAACTAATTCCTGACCCTTTTATGATCTACATCCCGTCGTTTAGATTTAATTTCTTCGTTTAATTTCAACAAAGTAAATAACAAACAGCCACTCATCTCACTCACTCGAGGGCAATTAGTGATTAGCACGAAGGAGTACACTAACGGGCTTGTTAACGTCGCTGTTAACGGTACGATGGGCTATTACGTTCATTATTCGGTGCTTAGCGATAGTCATACATATTATCTGCATGATAAAGTCCTGCAGTTACTTTAACGCAGTTTGTACTAAACGAAGTTGTTTATAATACAGGGTGTCTCAAAGTTTATGACTTTGAAGCAGAAAGATAAATTTGGTTTAGTCTTAAGTTTAGTTGAATTATTTATTTATTTATCGTTTATTTAGAATGATGTCAATCTTTAATCTAGATTTCAGGCTAAAACTGGTTTGAACTTTTTCCTGCGAGTGGTTTTTGAGGATAGGCATCAATGATTCCGACTTAAAAGGTTTATACTACGTTCAAATTCCTTTTTTTTTGGATATTTTGTGCCGTAACTTAAACAACTTATATGGATGTAGCAACCTCGGTAGTTTATTTTTATATTCCTAATTAAAAAATCATATTCAATAATTTATTTGTAACTTTAGTTCTTTCAATGTTGCATTGTAATCTATATCTATGCTATGATAATAAAAAAAGGTAATATTGTTTGATCTCTGGAAGCAAAAGTGACAAAAACAAATTTTTCACTAATAGGAACCTGCATTATTCTTACTAATATAGTTTATATAATAATATACTTTTATTTTGATAAAAACCCAAACGAAGCGAAGAGAGGTCGCTAGTTCGTGTATTAAGCACGAAGGGCGTGTCTAATTGAATTCTGAACTGCCATTCATTGAAAGTCCTGTTTACTTTATACATTAAAAAAGAATCAAGGAACTATCGCCAGTTCAATTTACTATTTTTTTTAATTTCCGAGGCTCAAGAACACTTGTAATTTGCCGGGTAGATGAGCCGTTTGTAGAGTATCCATCCCACGTTCCCGCTATAAATTAGAGAAGTTCCGGGCCATTAGTCATCGCCCGGCACGCATACCCTACGTACTCGCTTAACTTTAAGCATTAACCGATTTATTCATTAGCTCACGACTTTAATTAATTAATATTTTGATAGGTAAAGTTAGATTAAGTTAAGAAGTTAAGTATGAATAAGTTTGTAATAAGATAACTGTTGTCATTTACTTAACGGTGTTATTTGTGGAGAGTCATTTAGTTTTCGTGTTATATTGCACTTTTACACAATTGCCAAAAAGTTTTTTAGAACACGGTAAAACTTTTTCATTGCGCTACAGCTTATTTTTACTTATTCTGTGTTTACTTTTTTCCGCAACGAACCACGTGAAACTTAATAACAATTTTCCCCAAGGTGCTATTTCTTTCCTGAGCCAAGTTTTTATTAAATCCGACTAGATATACCTAAATAAATCATAAAATACCTGCCGAAAATTTGTAAAGTCAGCATCAGCCTGTATGGTACTGTATGGTAGGTACAATAAGTGGTCTATATTCAACATTACAGCACTATACAGCCTGATGCCGACTTCACAATCTTTCACATTTAGTTCTGATTTAATGTAAAGCGTGAAAGAGATACGAAACTAAATTTAATACGGGAACGAGACGTTAACGCCATACACCTAACTTCAAGCTCCATTTCAAAGTTTCGTTTGAACTGTTTGAAGTGAACTGTCGAAGTTGGTTAACACCTTGTTAGCGGCTTAGCGCTTGGGTCTTCTGAGATTAACGTAAAATTTACAACTACCTTATCTCCCTGTATTTTGTACGTCAAATTTGGTTTAGTAGTAAAAAAAACAACAAAATTTAAAGCACCTTTTTAAGAAATAAAAAATTAGCTTAAGGCAATTAAATTCAAGAAAATAAACGATGACTATTTTAACTTTTGATGTTCATGTATAAAGAAAGCGGTTAAATTTTTTACCCTATAAAAGCTGCTGCAAGGCTTTATGTTCGTCTCGGCGCTACCGTATGTGGTAATGCACTTACTTTACCTCCCGCTGTGCATATTAAACTCCCTCTATTACGTCTATTTGTTGTTTACTATTATTGCAACAGCGCTAATATTGTATTTTGAGTTTGTGTCATGCACACTACAGACCTTTATACAATTTTACATACATACATATACACAATTCAATATATAACGACGACGACGACGACGACGTGCGACGTGCTAGCCTAGTTGGTAGTGACCCTGCCTACGAAGCTAGCGGTCCTGGGTTCAAATCCCGGTAAGGGCAGATATTTGTGTGATGAGCACGAGTATTTGTTCCCGAGTCGTGGATGTTTTCTATGTATTTAAGTATATATTTATCTATATAAGTATTTATATCGTTGTTTAGTACCCATAGTACAAGCCTAGAGCTTAGTTTGGGACTAGGTCAATTTGTGTGAGATCGTCCCTTGATATTTATTTATTTATTTATTTATTTATAAACCGAAAGATGTCCAATGATGGGCATTCTCGAGTACCAGCACAAAATAAAAAGTTTGTGAGGCGACGCGTAAATCTGCTGTTTTTTTTCCATACAAATTTAGCTCCGTTCGGTAACGTTTCTCACCCCCTAACTCAAGTTCGATTTCTACGATGTTAGAATATGTTGTAGTAGATATTATAACAAACTAGGTTTGTTTTTTGAAATTTTCTTTCTAAGTAATATTTTATTGGAAAAGAAAACGTATATACCTAATTTTTCATAATATCTAAAACATAATCAAAATATGTAAAAATTGGATTAGAAAAACGTTACTTTTTGTATGGAAATTTTCAGACTCACAATCCTTTTAACTAGTCTTGCGCTACCCTAATTTAGCAGGTTTATATTTAAAAATATACCTTGTTACACTAAAATAAACACCGTTTTATTCCAAAGTATTGACGTGACCAACAGCCCTTAATCACCCTGTATAGCACTACTTCAACTCCGAGTATTAAACAACGCCAACGTTCCGTTTCTCCGAACTGCCATTCAACCAGCTTCATTTAACTATTAGCACTGACAATGCCCAGTGTATAAAGAGACGAAATAAGTAGAAATATCCCGTTCTCGGGGGTCCGTGTCTATTGTGCCATTGTGAGAGGGACAAAGAGGCGGTCAGAGCGAATAGTTCTATAGTCTATGGTCGTTAATCGATACTCACCTATTTAGGTTCAATCTAAGGGTGAAATGGAACGTGGAAAAGGTGTGTTAATGCGGTTAACGGATTCCTGACGGTTTATTTGAATGTGTGATTGAGTCGTATAGGGTGTAATGATTCTCTACGATCGCATATCGTGGGTTAGTAAGGGACGAAGTAATGAGTAAGAGTCAGATCATGGAGAGGTACTATAATGGGTAAGCATCGGTATCAACGTTCAACTTTCATGGCAAAGTACGGTTTGCAGAAAAACAAATACAAACAAATAAATCAAGTATTTTGAACTTATATTTTTTATAAACAAAAAGAAAGACGCTAAAAATGTATTAAAGGTTTAATAAATTACTAAAATTTGTTCCATGGATTTTGCTGGTAACCTTTGACATCTCTTATAATATATAGGTGAAAAACTTAAGTAAACGACCTCTTGCATGTAGTTGTAACACATCTGTATAGACCGTTCGACATTCTATATTTGAAATTTGACGTAAATTCCATATAAATTTTGTACACATGACTTAATTACCTTTCCACACTGACTAATATTTATTTGGTGTGACAATTAAATTGACATTCGTTACCTATTTGGCATATATTCTTTTTCGAATGCAAAATAAGTATTAAGGTTCTATGACATTATTTAGAATATAAACCTCTTTAAGCTTTAAGTACAGCATAAATATAGATTCAGTTAGCTGCTGCATTATTATGTTTTAAAAAATAACAGAAAATAAAAGTTGTTATTCATTAAATATTCGAAAGTATTTCTTTTTTTGCTACCCTTACCGGGTGCCATGAAAACTGAACGCTGATACCTATGTTTAATACTGGGGTAGCCACGACTAGCTGTGGCAGTGGCAAAAGTAGCGTTTTTTAGACTAAGCTCACTTTTGTCACTGCCAGCTAACTCTAATGCCCTTGCTTAAGTATAAACGTGGAGTAACCGTGGAGTAGCTAAACCATGCTTTGTCCTTATCTGTAGAATTCAAATGTCACAATGACAGATAAGGACAACGCATGGTTTAGCTACCCCACGGTAACTCCACGTTTATAAGTAAGGGCATAAGTCACCAAAATGTGATTTTGCACTCATTCTACTGGGTAATAAGAGCTATCTAACGTTGACAATACGATAACATGTCAAAAGAAATATGACTTTACCGACTAGAATGGAGCCCCTGGAGACCGTTGATCCGATTGAAATTAAATTAATAGTAAATTGTTCAACAAGGGACTAAAACAGGCCATAATGACACGGGATGTTTAGCCACCCAACCGGAGCGCGGCTGGCTATAGTTCAAGTGTCATTATGGTTGTTTAGACTCGCGTTAAACACTCTACTTTGAGTGCGAGGAAAAAAACGACGTTCAATTTATTACAATATTGATTATAACAAAGTTTCTTACAAATCTGTTCCTTGTTTTTTTTTGTAAATGACGCTTGAAATGCTTGCATATTTAGCCAACAGGTGCAAACTTGAAAACTATTTTTAAACTAATTGGACCATGCATAATGAAATGAATTAATCCTTAATATAATAAAATAGATTCATATTCGTAATCATTATTGGTGTTTTACGAAATTTAATCGTAAGTAAATTAAAAAAAAAAAACTTTAATCCCTAGAGATTAATAAGGAGCTTTAGTCCCGATGTGCAAAGACTAAAGTAACATTTTAAGACCATGAGAAGTGAAAAAGAATTCTCTACATTTTACGAGATACATCATACAAATAAATAAATAAAGAAACAATTTAAATTCCTATAAAAGTTTCACTCCACATTGCCTTGCGAATGAATTGAAAACCGTTGAAAAACAAGATGGCGCGCGATAAATAAAAAATTACAAGAAAAATACATTTCCTCTCACAAAAACTAAAACAGAATGTTCCTCATAGGGCAAATAAGCTGATTTTCTCAGACAAACGCTAAGAGCTAACAAAATAGATTTTTCTTCCAGACAGTGTTTCGAATGAATGCTTTTAACAAAGACCATGTGGAGAAAATGCAATAAAGTGTTTTTGCGATACATGACACGTAGCAGACGGCTACGGTTTTTCAGTTGCGCTGCGATTCGAACAAGACGTTATTCTTAAGATGCGACGCGAACTCAAGTATGCACTTAGTCTACTGGAGCGTATCTGTTGCACTTGAGCTTTAAAAAAATGCATTTATTTCAGACCACAGAATCCATAATACAGGGTGGAAAAACGAACGCCACATGGACGGCCACTATCTTAAATATTGGAAATAGCAAATTCTATGCAAAAGAGACTAAATTTTATTTTTAAAAACAAAATATACTGCATTGTTAGTTTTTTGTAAAAAAAACCTCTTCCTTAACCGGAAATAGAACTGGTCAAATAAGACAAAACAATAAAGTCGTGTTTTATGATACAGATCGAAAGAGTTATGGATAGAGATCATTTTATTTACAACACACACTTTTAAATTCAATAAAGATCGTTATTATTTTGTCATATTTCACCAGTTCGATTGCCAGTTAAGGCAGACGAATTTCCAAAAATCCATAAATTCAGTAGTATTTAATGATTTCAAAAATAAAAATTAGCCTCCTTTGCGTATAATTGGCTATTTCCAATATTTAAGGTAGCCGCCGTCCATGTGGCTTTCGTTTTTTCCACCCTGTATATTGTTAGTATTCGTACCGGCTTCGTATCTAACTGTATAGTTACTCAAGAACGTCTGCGAACTTAGAAATGCCATCCAGTTAAAAAATACACGAGACGAAATAATCATTTATTCGTGCATAGTTTGGGCCGTTGACCCTAGGTTTTAGTGGGGGTAGGATCTCGAGCAAGGTCCGTCTGGATCGCTACTAAAATCTTAGGGTCTCCCCAAACCTACCGACGCGGAACCGGCTTGAACCGGTAAGAAAAAGTTTTATGTCCATGTAATAAGA
Organism: Acleris literana; assembly: GCA_946894065.1. Lineage (NCBI taxonomy): Eukaryota > Metazoa > Arthropoda > Insecta > Lepidoptera > Tortricidae > Acleris > Acleris literana. The sequence continues at coordinate 5,166,887 of OX335687.1, forward strand.
GAGAAAACGACGTCGTTCGGTTCGCAACGCCGGATCGAGCCGAGCCAAGCTGAGCGACGTCTTTTTCACTCTTACTGCACAGACATAAAACTTTTTCTTACCGAGTCATGCCGATTCCGCGTCGATAGGTCTGGGGAGATCCTTATCCTATAACCTATATTATCGCGTGACAAAGTTTGGATAAGGCATCCGTCACCTTCTGACACGTAAATAAGTACGAGAGTGACGGATGCTTTATCCACATTTGACGCGCGATATAGACGCAGCCAAACTAGGCCCGCTGGTATGGGGATAAGACAATCGAAAATTAATAGCATAGAGGCATTTTATCTCAGTCCTCAGAGTTGGCAACGCGATTTGAGTCTTAGGATAGCAGTCTTGAGAATTCAAATATCTCAGATCCCTCTTACTATCAGCGCCTCCGTTTAATTGGGTTAAACCATTGACGTGGAGTATTGTTTTAAGTCGATCGCCATGTGAAGTAAATATATAAGACCTATCAAAACTTCGACAATACGATAACACGTAAAAAACAATGTGATGGATAAAGCATCCGTCACTCTCGTACTTATTTACATGTCACAAGTCAGAAGGTGAAGGTCGGCCTAATATGGCTGCGTTTATCGCGTGACAAAGTTTGGATAAGGCATCCGTCACCTTCTGAGGGTGACGGATGCTTTATCCACATTTGACGCGCGATATACACGCAGCCATACTAGGCCCGCAGGAATCACGAAGATTGCATCAAGCCACAATAGGTACTATAATCTACAGGGTGGTACTCGATAATCTGTACATATTGAAAAGGATGAAATTTTATGTTAATTTATAGGTAAAACAATTAAAAAAAAAAAATATCCACAACTTTTTAATAAAGTTTGGGTAGTACACTTACTCGTGACGGTGTAACTTTTGATCTAATAGCCCAAAAAAGATAAAAAAAATGCATAGTATTGACATTAGTTAGGTTTATAATAATTGATAACAATATTAGACCAATTAAAAAAAATAACTGAGTAACTGCTTTTTTTGTGGAAAATTACTGCAAAAATATCATTTTGTTTTCATAAAAATACGATTTTTTCAAAATTTTGCAGATATTTTACAATTTTTTTGATCTAAAATTAAACGAGGAATAATAATAAGCAAAAAAAAATAGTGAAATATCTACAAAATTTTGAGAAAATCGTTTTTTTATGAAAACAAAATGACATTTTTGCTGTAATTTATTAAAAAAAATATGACAAAAAAAAGTGGCAATTTTTTTTTAAATTGTTTTACCGATAAATTAATCTAAAATTTCATCCCTTTCAACATATAAAGTTTATCGAGTACCACCCTGTAGATTATAGTACCTATTGTGGCTTGATGCAATCTAATTACACTTAATTATTCCAATGCAGTTGGCTTGAGCATCGCCATTTGAACTCCGCTCGCTTCACGAACCCTAATTTAAATTACACATCAATATTATTGTATTAAATTTGTGCAAACACAGCAGCTATTCAAATCACGATACCTTGATTTACTATCTCTCTGAGTTTATGTAAGGGTATACCGTAAACTGTATAGTGTAGTCTTTGGTTGTTAAATGTTTAAGGTTAAGTTCGTGCTTGTTATTATAATGAGGATTTATTTTGAACATTGCATAAGATCTTATGAGAGTGAGTGAAAGATAAGTACAAATAATTTTAAGAGTTTTTTATGGGAAGGAGAAGGCACATGAACACACAGGCCACCAGTACGGCTAGCACAAGTAGTTTCTCGCTTGTCGCTCAGTGCCTCTCTATCGTTACAGACTAGATAGAAAGGGAGATCCGAGCGACAAACAAGTCGCGGACCACTTGTGCTAGCTTTCCCGTATTATGGTCGCCTTTATCGTGGTACATAAAGCATCCGTCACTCTAGCACTTACATACTGGTTAGAAAGTGACGGATGTTTTATCCACGTTTGTCCACATCGATAAACGCGACCGTAATAGACCCGCAGGACCGAGATACTACACGGTAAAAAAATATTGTTTTTTACGTTTTATCGTATTGTCGAAGTTTTGATAGGTCTTATTTATTTGACAGTAATCGTGGTCAACTTAAAAACAATACCTACCATAACACGTCAATGATTTTACCTAATCGAACGGAGGCGGTAATGGTAAGCGGGATCTGTGATATTTAAATTCTCAAGACTACAATCTCAAGATTGCAATCATAAGACTCCATTGCGTTGCCAACCCTGAGGACTAAGATAAAAGGCTTCTATGCTATTAGTTTTCGATTGTCTTATCCCCATACCTGCGGGCCTAGTTTTTCTGCGTCTATATCGCGCGTCAAATGTGGATAAAGCATCCGTCACTCTCGTACTTATTCACGTGTCAGAAGGTGACGGAGGCCTTATCCAAACTTTGTCACGCGATGAACGCAGCCATATTAGGGCCCGTGTGTCATAGGAGGTAGACAATTAAGGCAATTTAGTTAAAACTATATTTTAATGAGTATTAAGTTAATTTTTATTTGTTTCGCCAATGTTGAGATTTGGACAGTTACCATAAACTTATTAAAGAAATAAGTCCATGGATATCACACGCGAGGACAAAGACTATTTACTCTGGTGGACTAAACAGAAGCACATGGCGTTAGCTCTACGCTTAATATTTTCAGATCTAATTATATTTTGACCTACTTTTTTATTATAATTAATGAGTTCCGGGGTTGCGTGGGTTTTTAAGCTTCCTGTAGGATGGCTCTGATATAAAACTCCATGGCGGATTGGCTAATGAATTTAAATAAAAAATAGCTATCGTGATTGAAACTGACATTTAATTACCCTGAGTGATCCACAATAGGCTACTTGACAATTTTTTTAAATCGGTTTTATTGTATGTAGAATGTGGTAAACTAAAACTTAAACCAAAAAAGATTATTTTTTTGTCTACTTATTACGAAATTCTTATTTTTCTAATTTAATTTAAAAGTATATACAGTTTCGCGTTAAAACGCGATATTCTGTGGTCGTGACGTCACACCGCTACAAACAAGCTAACCTCTTCGCGTGCCTCTCGAAGAATTATATCTCATCTAGTAAAATGCCTTTACCAGCTTATAAATTATGTGCAGTGCCTTTTTGTAACAGTACAACAATCTAAACTCCTGAAAAACTATTTATTCACTGTCCATAAACGTTGTAAATATTCATACTTACTGTGCACTTCAGCAAATTCAGCTGAACAAAAGTCGGGATTTGCAATAAACAAGTGAGCTACCATATATGAGTCCACTTTGGGCAAATTAGCACTGTCGGCTTTGCTGTAATGATTTTCCATTTTTGTTTATCTGGATTATAATAATAAATAAAAAAAACACGAATGTGGGAGAACTGAGAAGACGAATCATACAAAAACAACCTCCAATTGACAATTTTGACAGCAGAGGCCCTACTTTGAAAATCGAAGTTCGAAGTTACGTTAGCTCTATCCCTTTCTTTCGATTTAGCCTGGAATGACGAGTGACAGGGCACAGCGGTGTGACGTCACTCGCAACATGGTGTCGTTTCGATAATTTGATTCACAGATAAAACAAACATAAACTTATTAAAATAATATTAATTTATTCAATAATTTTCATTGAAATGTACTTAGTTATTAAGGCTCTAGGACTTATAAGCTATATTTAAAAATACGTTTTAGAATCATTAATTACATGTGTCAAGTACCCTATTTATGAATAATGACCCAGAAAGCCTATGAGTAGTGGACCTGCTTACGAAGTCAGCAGCCCGCGGTTAAGATTCCCGGTCAGGGCAAGTATTTGTGTGATGAGCGCGAGTATTTGTTCCTGAGTCTTGGATTTTTTCTATGAATGTCATTAATTATACTCGTATATGTATATGTATGTAAATAAGTATGATTATCGTTGCCTTGTAGCCTAGAGCTTACAAGGAAAGGTACCGAACTGTCCGGCTCCGATTTGGTTTATTTTGATGTATGTTAGAGAGTAGTCTAAAATAATAGACATGTATTTTTTTTTAGCGGTCCAAACTCACCCGGTTCGGAGAAATTGACCTCCAAAGTACTGAAAAGTGACTATAGGTACCCTCTAACTTCTATAGAGAATTAAAAAAAAAAAAGCTATTTTCTTTCCATTTTTGATAATATGTTTAAGAACATGAAAAAATAATGAGCACGTGTTTTGTTATATCGGCTAAAACTCATAATAAAAAAAAAAAAACCCTTCAAAGTTATATAGGTACTTCTTATCGAAGATACACTTTGTTTGGTATTTTTTTTATTATGAGTTTTAGCCGATATAACAAAACACGTGCTCATTATTTTTTCATGTTCTTAAACATATAATCAACAACGATAAGAAAATAGCATTTAATTTTTTAAAATTCTCTATAGAAGTTATAGGGTTTAGTCACTTTCAGTACTTTGGAGGTCAATTTCTCCGAACCGGGTGAGTTCGGGCCGCTAAAAAAAAATACGTGTCTATTATTTTAGACTACTCTCTAACATACATCAAAATAAACCAAATCGGAGCCGGACAGTTCGGTACCTTTCCTTGTTAGTTTGGAACTAGTAAATGGGTCATACACATTCCCAAAAACAAAATTTGTCTCTCCTGTGGTCAAAAGTTAAAGGCTTATGTGCATATAAGTTATGTTTTTATTTGATAGGACTAAAGTAGACGTGAGGCCGTTTATGCGGATGTGGGTCCAGCCAGAAAATTACGTCTTAAAAACGTCAACTTTGCGTATGTCCACAGGAAAGACGGTAACCTAAATCTGTGTATGACCCAAATTTGTGTGAAATTGTCCCTGGATGTTTTTTTATTGGTTTGCAATTAAGTACCTTGCCAGAGACGTGGACCTTGAGAGTGTTCACAAATTGAAAGTTGCTCAGCGAGCTATGGAGAGAGCAATGCTTGGCGTGTCATTGATGGATAAGATTCGCAACGAAGTTATCCGTATAGGACAAAGGGGTGGACATAGCTCGGAAGGCTAGCAAGCTGAAGTGGCAGTGGGCTGGTCACATATGTCGGTGAACTGATGATCGTTGGGCCAGATTGGTTTTGGAGTGGAGACCACGCACGGGCAAGCGCAGTGTGGGTAGGCCGCCAGCTAGATGGACGGACGACGTGAGGAGGTTGCTGGGAGCGGTTGGATGAGGGAGGCCCAGGATCGAGCCAGTTGGAGAGCCATGTTAGAGGCCTAGGGCCAGCTGTGGACTGCTATAGGCTGATGGTGATGATGATGATGATGAATTAAGTACTAAGTATAGGTCTAACGCATAACTGAGTCTGTTCAGACTAGTCTTTGGTAGCAAATCCCGTGTGTGTTTACGGTACGTCAAACGACGTAATAACTTCAGTCGGGCGTCAGCCTTGCTGTCGTCAATACCTGTTAATTGAACAGGTCCCTTCAAGTAAAACACACACGGGATTTGCTACCAAAGATTAGTCTGAACAGACTCAAGTAAGCGTTAGACCTATAACTCGTATTCGCCTTATGTATTTAGAAACGCGATACATAAAATGTTTATTAGTTTGCAATCACTTTTTAGTGAAGCTCTAAATACGAAACTTGAGGAGATCTTTCTAAGTATTTGACTACGTTGCTTAATTACGAGTGAAAGTAATTAATAAAGAAATGATCCCGATAACGGTGCTCGATTCCAGATGAATAATTAATAAAGTTTTCTCATGCCAGATTTTAATTAACGGTTAATCCTGTTCGCATCCGTTTTGCAGATATATCGGGCGAACGGGGTTATGAATGCATTATTATGTAAGAAGGATAAACTTATTAATCAGTTTTGGGTCATGCGCAGTTTTTTTTTTAATTTAATCTTTTTAATTTTATAAAAGAATAATTGGATACAAACTTTTTTTTAGCTAAAGTAATCTTTACATTTTTAAGATTTTGCTTAGCTAAGGAGTGCGGAGGGTGGTGCCTCCTATGATCAGTTCAATTTGGTTGACTATAAATTATTCACTATATTAAAATTAACATTTATTAACATTATATTAACATTATATCAACATTAAATACTTATGTTCATGCTATTTATTTACTTTTTAATTTGTTTTTTTTTTAAACGCCATACAGTATTTTTATTTATTGTAATATCATTGTGTTCACTGCTTCTATAGCTGAACAGCAGCATATTATATTGCAATGCAATTTAATAGATTGTCCCCAGCGGGCCTAGTATGACTGCGTCAAATGTGGATAAAGCTTCCGTCACTCTCGTAGGTAGGTACTTATTTACGTGTCAGAAGGTGACGGATGCCTTATCCAAACTTTGTCACGCGATAAACGCAGCCATATTAGGGCCCTAGCATTGACGACGCGTTGGCCTAGTTCGTAGTGACCCTGCCTATGAAGCTAGTGGTCCAGAGGGCCCTGCCAAGATGCACTACGCTAACGTTTCTATTCGATTCGTTTTTAAACCAATCGCGTCACTGGTAGACCACGTGACTTTTCATATCACGTCATCTACCAGTGACGCGATTGGTTTAAAAACGAATCGAATAGAAACGTTAGCGTAGTGCATCTTGGCAGGGCCCTCTGGGATCAAATCTTGGTAAGGGCAGATATTTGTGTCATGAGCACGAATATTATTTGTTCCTGAGTGATGGATGTTTTCTATATATTTAAATATGTATTTTTCTATACAAGTATTTGTATCGTAATCTAGTACCCATTGTACAAGCCTAGAGCTTAGTTTGTTACTAGGTCAATTGGTGTGACTTTGTCCCCTGATATTTATTTATATATTTATGGGTATCATTTAATCGATCAGCAAAATATTCTTAATTTGGTGAACAGAAATATGTAGTTGGTCCGCTAAAATAGCTAGTTGGTAAGCAACTAATGGTTAGCAAACATTTATAAATCTGTCTGCACTTAAGGATATACTGAACTGCTCTAAATTATTTTGGTCAGCAAATTAAATATTTAAGCTTCATTGAGCGACCCACAGATAATAAAAATTTTGGTAAGCAATCAGTAGGTAAGCAAAATATTTCATTTCGTCCATCAAAAAAAGGGGGCAAATTTACCACACATATGCCAAACCCCCTCCGGGCCTGAAATAAAAACGAACCTAACCTAACTTACCTCATATTTATGATACAAATTTTGGTTAATCTAGGGTGCGATTGCGATTTCTAAATTTCTGTGACAAAACTTATCTTTTAAATACTCCTAGCCTCAAAAATACGAACGCTTGGGTGCTCGCGTCACGTGGTCTGATTTCGCACCGCCCACTAATAACGAACACTGCTGATTTTTCAAACTAAACGCAATCCACTTATTTATATAGATAACCATTCTTTTACTATGCACACCTCTCAATTAAACTGCTTACAGACATGTTTTCTCTGCTGACCAATTGTAAAATCTTGCTGCCCAAGTAATTATTTTGCAGCTCGACTGTTTATTAGGCAGACAAATGATAAAAAAAGCAGATTGATATTGGTTAAAATGTTAACTGTTTGTAAATTGTTTGCTGAACAAGAGTTGTAGCCCAATTTTTATTTATTGCCAGCCAAATCTTTGTATGCTGCCCAAATGAGTAAATATGTTTTTTTTTTGCGAATCTGTTTTAATAACGCCTGACCATTTAATTACTTTCCTTTATTTATTAGCTTTTGGAGTGGGTTGGATTACCAGTGCCGTGACTACGTTCTCGTTTATACAGAGTGTCCCAAAACTAAACGTTAATCCGCCTAGGGCCGATAGAGCAGTTAAAAAGCTATCGATTGAACCCCTATGTATGTTCAGCGATTTTTAGTAGTTTCGTAGATATTGATAATTTCAGTTCAGTCTGAATTTTTGTAATTTTTCCAAATTAGCTGATTTGTCTAAGATATATGATGAGCATAACAACCTATAAAAGGCAACGAATATGGACATAATATCAGTTTCACTTAATACGTAGAAGAAGTTCCTATATAAATACAAGGCTGTAAATTATTATGAGCGGTAAAACCCATCTTACATCCAACTTCTCATCGCCCATTTCAGGACTCGCAAATTCCAACCATCTCATCTTTACAGCCGACTTAATAAAACCGTGAGACATCCGTATAATCCCCGAAAGATACGGAACCTTAAAAAGCAGTGAAACTCAAATATAACTTTCTTTTAAGTCGATTGCAAAGATCTCCCAACTCCAACGTGCCAAAATGACTTCTCAACTCACCTTTCTTTCGACCCCGCGTCGACTAATAATATAAGTTTATTATTTTTCATGACTGGCAAGTAAAATATTGGAGGCTTTTTAAGGTTACAACAAGAATATCTTTACATAGTATATAACTTTAACAAAAAGCAAGCTTTCAAAACCCGACTGTTGCTAACCAACTTTAAATCGTTATAAATCCTAAATGATCATTCGAAATGAAAAATTATGAAAGAAACCTAAAGATGATTTCTAAATCCCTATTCAATGGTACCCCGCTTGTCATACTTGGTTGACTTTTTTTTTATTTGCACAATTTGGCGTCTGGTTGCCGCCATATTGAATTTTGATTACTGTCATATCTTCAGTGACACTCACCTATGACAAATCGATTGACATAAGAATCATCGAAATCGGACAATGGGTTTAGTTTTTATAGTGACACAAAGGAACAAACATACATATATAGGCTGTGAAACACATTACACTCCTCCTTCGGCAGTCGGGTAAAAACAGAGTCGCTTCTCGCCGTCTGTCCCTCTGTATCTACACTTAGATTTTAATGTGGATTTCATCAATACCTAGATTCAAGAGAAAGGTTTTTATGTGTAATAAATTCTAGGTGACGAACGGGTGTTACCGAAAACTCGCATAAACCGAAGCGAAGCGAGGGCGGGTCGCTAGTTACATAGTATAAAACAAAGTAGCTTCCCGCCATCCGTCTCTCTGTATGTACCTACGCTTAGATCTTATAACCTCGTAAGGCCTATTGTCCAATAGGATGTACATAATCAAGGCAATTTAATTGGAACTGTGTTGCATTAAGAATAAGGTTTATTTTCCTATCTTCATAAACTATAAATGGCATTATCGAACAAACGTAATTGAACTTTATTGCCTTGATGGTAGGTTCAAAGTCCCACTGACAAAAAACTCCCTGTTTGTAGTATGGTGGGCCTTACGGGGATAAACCACTCAACGGGTTTTAATGCAGCTTTCATTAATAGATAGAATGATTCAAGAGGATTTTTTTTGTGTGTAATAAATTTTGGATTATGTAGGGGTATTACAGAAAACTCTCTGAAACCGAAGCGGTGCGAGAGCATGTCCTAGTTTAGTAATATAATAGGAAAATACTCGTATTTGAGTCATATCTTCTGAATGGAGGGCAATTTGAGGAACGAATCTCTCAATGCCGCAACTGGCAATGACACAAAGGGTCTTAAGTAGCACTGGCTGAATATTTATGGGAGTCTGTGGTACTGGCTGGAAGTCTAGGAAGTGAAATGAATTTTGAAAATCAATACAAGCACTGCATTAATATTAGAGTAGGTACTCGTATTATTGCGAAAATATGACGTAGGACAGCTGGAATTAGAAATAGGACGAGACATTGTTAGAGAAAGTGAGGAATACAGGTTTCTTTATACATTGAGATTTAAATATAGAGTCAGTGATCAACTTTCGCTGTACTTGTTAAATGAAGATCCAATTAATTTAAAAATTCAACCTGACTTAAGTTTAAAAAACCGGGCAAGAGCATGTCGGACCATGCTCAGTGTAGGGTTCCGAAGCCGTTACTACAAACGAATTAACTTTGCCGTTGGAAAACTGTTATCCACATACATCGACACAGGTCGCGGTCAGTTTACCAACACCGCAAATAAGTTTTCGGTAGATATAAACATTTAAACCGTTTGTAACTCAAGAACCAATGAAGTCTACTTAGTCGTGATAGTTTTCCTATTAAATTCATTATATGTGCTTTCATTTAAGATATTTTACAGATTTTTAGTATTTGTAGTTTTGGCTGTAGGGGGGTGGGGGGGGTGGGGGGGTACAACACTTGACTCTAACAAATATTAGCGCTTTAAAACTTTAATATTTCATAAACAGATACCTTAATCGAGAAATTGCTATCCAACGACACCCCACACTAAGGGGTAGACGAGAAAAAAAATTACATCCCCACGTTACGTGTAGGGGAGGTACATTTAAAAAAAATACAAGATTTTGTTTTACCACTTTTTTGGCGTGACTAATATGTATATTCATGCCAAATTACAGCTTTCTAGTGCTAATAATCTCTGAGCCAGGCTGCGGACGGACGGACGGACGGACGGACATGGCGAAACTATAAGGGTTCCTAGTTTGACTACGGAACCCTAAAAAATGGTTGAGCCTCGATTGACATAATTAGAAGGGTTAGTAAAATATGACTTTAGATCTCACTTAAGGCGCTTAATAAACAGATCTCAAGTATTATGCTCATTTTGAGATGCATTAAAAATGATAGTGTGCAACATTTTTTCAGCATACGAGTATAAAAGAAAAGACCCAGGCAAAGGCTTGTTACCTAACATATCCGTGTCGTTTCTGCCCTGACGAGTCTCGCTCCCTCACTACATTTGTTTTTTTATAGTTTTAGGTAAGTATGTCATTTTCTACACAGCATTATGCAACATGATAATTATGCTAAACATGATTGCCGGATCAAATGATTGCGAATTATACCATCTACGCTTTCTGTGATTATAACATTCATCGAAAAACGATTATACCTAAAACGTTATGCCAAATACGTTTCGGACCATCGATAGGATGGCACCCGCCTCGGGTTTCGTTCGATCCATAATATCGTTTGTACTAAACTTATATCCCATAGCACGTTTGCCCTAAGTAATGTTTGGCACATTACATACATTTGCCATAATGATTGTTTTGTCAACATTATTTTGCCCTAAACACCATTAACCATAATTGTAAATTAACTAAGCGTTAGGGCTAATCTGCGTTAGGGCTAATCTGCGTTAGAACAAACAATCATTATGACTTATAGACTAGTGCCCAGTCTTATATTACCCCCTTTTTTATAAACGCATAACTAACCTATTTTAGTTAAAGTATTTCTGTCCCTTTTCTTTTATAATGACTGATAAGGACAAAGCATATTTCAAGAACACTAGCTATTCCCCGTTTATGAATGGTATGTCTATTTACGATTTCTTTATTTATCTTGATATTTATCATTCCTATTGGTATTTGTAGTGCCAATAAGAAATGGATAAGCCGTAAAGAAGTCGTTTTGTGTAGTAATCGTAGTTTAACGCGCGCCGCAGGCACCAGATGCCGCCTCGCACTTGCCAACTGGGTTAAGACTCTCCCAGTCGATTAAACTACCTACTCGTGTGAAGTTGCCTTTTGATGGAGGAGAAAAATGATTTGTGACTAATACGATAGACTTTGAAAGGTTTTATCACGAAACACAGTCGTGATATCATAAACTACAGGGTGTTAAGCAGAAGGTTGGACAAACTTCAGGGACTAACTCTGTAGGTCATACTCATCAACATTTTTATAATGGGACCAACATCTAAATCGAGAAAAAAAAACCAGCTGTTCCATACATTTTGGCTGTTTAGCTCTCAAAGTTTGTATAGAACAGTTGTTTAATTTTTCGCGATTTGGATGTTGGTCGCATAATAAAAGTTGATGAGTATGACCTACAGAGTTAGTCACTGAAGTTTGTCCAACCTTCTGCCTAACACCCTTTATATATCATCATCATCATTGAACTTAAGAGCTAGGCTCTTGTTGGTGGAGTGATTGCCCCTCTCTTCTGTTCTGTGCCAGCTTTTTCACCTCCTGATATGACACGACATTGGCCTTCTGTCTTAATTGGCTAAAGTATGTAAGCCTAGGTCTTCCTCTTCCCCTTTTCCCCTCAACTTTGCCCTCCAAAATGTTCAAAAAGAAACTATCGTGCCGTATCAGGTGTCCCATGAATATATAGGTAAGTAGGCATGTTGACATGTGACACGTTTTCCTTCTCAACTATTTTTTATTCATAGTTTTGTATGCTAAGGTTATGTATTACAATTATCTTAAGTAATATGTAGAATATCTGACTGTCGAGTTTCTTGCGGCAATTCTTCTCAGCAAAGGTATCGTCTTGGGTAACGCTGGCAGATTTTTGAGTGGGGCTCACAATTTTCGAAAACCCATTTTGATTGCTAGCAAAATTTTCATTCGCAATTTTGCTCCCGCTCTTAATATTTTCCAGTTCCATATACAAGGTTTATTAATTTTAATTTCGATTTGAAGATATCAAGCAAAGACTTCAACTTTTCAAGCTGAAACTCTTGAGTCTGTAGTTCGAATTTCAAAGCTTCCCATTTCTTACAAAATCGTCAATATACAAGTACCTAAGTCAGGCGGGAAGGCTAAATTGACGTCCCAGCAAAACCAGCGCGACTGGATGAAAAATCACGCTCTAAAACAAAAATGTGCTGGTTTATGAATCGTACGATGTGTTAAAGGACGAATGGCTTAAGAAATCACATAGCAGCAGACTAAATACTCGTATTCCTGGTCATACTCAATAATACTCATTGAGTTAATTTGTACGAGCAAAGAACAATACTGTTACCTTTTGATGATGATTTTTATGGGGCTTATGTTTAACGGATCATCAGGTATAGTAAAATATAACGCCAAAAAAACAATTTTTGCTGCGGAAAATAGTAAATGATCACCAATACCTAACCTAACCTAATTTTGTGATCGTTTACTATAATTGGGTCTCGAAGATAATTTTGGTGCTCATTATATTTGTTGCCTTTTTATAGTTGTACAGTACAACCTACCAGGTTCCGATGAGGCGTACTTTTTAATTTCTGCCCAAACAAAATATGTAGACTTCAATAGAACACAGATAGGGTTAACCCACAGTGCTTCTGCTCCAAATTTCTCACACTGGCGTTAAAAAGCTTAAATTTAAACATACGGAAAAAGCTACACAGCACCAGGGAAACATAAAAACGTAGCAAACATTTACATAACCTCTCGCTTTGCGCTTACCTTACAAAACAGCAACAGCAATGTCGCTTTTAAATTACGAAAACCTGATACACCCTACACGGATGCCATTGTTCCCTACTTAGCTTAAGGCGTTTTTCATTTGAATAAATTATTCATGACGCGATTGTGAGTGTTCTGTTTCAAGATTGCGTTTAAAATTAAAATTCTTCTTTAACTGGTAAGGCCTCGAGTAATTGGAGTAGGCGCTGAAGCCCCTTTTATAATAACTTCTTGACTCCTGGTAGTTGTCGACAAGAGAATTTGTAATAATAATGGTTTTTTTTCTGTATCCTGATATAAACAAAGGTAGGTAGGTGGAACACGTGGAACTATGCAATAACCAAATGATTAATCTAATGTTTCCTACAATATTCCAATGGAAAGTTCGTTTTTTGATAGTATGATTTTCGTTTGATAATTTACTTGTTCTACTATACTTTACACAATCAGCACGAAACTTTTGGCATAGAATGTGAGTAACAAAAATAAATTTAAAACGTAATGCCCAATTTGACGAGACTCTTCATTGTCTTGTCTTGAGGTTAACACTATGGCATATTGCTCGTATGGTCACAGGTTCGAATTTACCAAATATATAAATGATGAAATAATTTAAAATTAAACGAGAAAATTAGATCTAAGAAGTATCGATTGATAAACCAACAACAACAACAATATTGATTAGACTACTTTGGCCACTTTGGAAGCTTTGCACTGACATGAACCATCATATTTTATCGCTTATTTATATATAATAAATTACTTAAGTAATAAACATAGGATTATTCCATAATTGTACCTTAGCTATATTAAAATAATCCCTCAAGGTCCAAAGTGTAAATTCTCCCCTTTGTGGTCTGGCCCACAGAAAAATCATTCCGCGGCTCATTGACAACCGTTAATTTTTTGGCCTAAATGCCAAACAAACATGTCGAAATGATTTCTGCATCACTATTTATACAAAACAAAGTAAACAAACAATTAATGTCTACAACCAACCAGCGACGTAGATTTAGATGTTTGATCCCCAATTTAATGGGATTAAGGTGGTTAGACTTGTGTCGCTAGATGTACCGTGTAATCGAATTACCCGCTGGCTGGAATCAAGGTGCGACTGATAGGTTATTCGGTAAATAACTCTTTATCTTAGTCGTTCTTCTAAAGTATCCGTATAAATACAAGGTGCTAAAATAAACTTTATTTTATTCGATACAAAGCTCAGTTTGGTAACGACAAAGTTTAGTGAGACGGTTTTTGGTAGGTACCTATGAATGATGTTTACGTTTTGGAAAGTAAAGATGTATTTTAATATGAATCGACTTGATTAAAGGCCCAGCCACACCGGATGCGTGCGCGTAGACGTGACGTGCGCGTGCGCTTTCCACTGCGGTGTATGGTATGAATTCTCATACGACATGTCACTGTACAACGAAATGGAAAGCGCACGCGCACGTGACTCCACGCGCACGCATCCGGTGTGGCTGGGCCTTTAGTCGAGATTGACGAAGTTGCTGTTGAAAGTTAATCTAAGCTGACGGGTATCAACTTTTGGAAGCAGAAACATATCCCTTTTTATGTGAAATTAAGTGGAAAAGTGTGTTTGTATGTTTGTTTCATTCATGTGAGAGTTACTACAGATGTAATATAGCTACTAATGTGTGAACCGAGCTTTTTATTTCAATGCGACATTTGAATTTAACAGAAAGTGATTCCACTTTAACACAGTACTTTAGCACGTATGTTCACTGTGCATGGGGGGTTGGAATTAAAGGCCGAAAACGGACAAAGGGTACGTTTTACGAAAAATTGTTCAATTCACGAGGGAATAGCGAAAAATTACTTCTACGCAGACGGACAGCGGACAAAACAAATGCGAAAGGGTTATTAGTTTGTTTGTTTGTCACGGACGCCTTTTATATTATTTAAAGAGTTACAATGATACTAAACTGTCAGACTGAAAATCTCGCAACCCCTTTCCCAACTACCAAAGTTGGAACCAGTTTGCGAATCTTCGGCTTTCCAAGATGATCCCAATTTAGAACAAGCAAACTTTCAAATTGCTTAACGCGCCCCCACTTAGGCTCGCCTTTGTTTGCTTAGCCCCTGGTCGGCTCGTATGTTGACATTGGCAGACATTAGCTGTCCGTTCGCAGCTACAGGGTCGCATAAACTGAAGGGGTTGTGGCAGAGCCTCCCAATGAATGATGGGCAAATTGGCCTGCATATCCAATACAAATCTCATACATATCACGTGAAAGCTCGTGACATAAGCTTAATTTTCTAATATGGGGACAAACTTCAAAAGCCCCGGAGAACCGAGTTATCAGCCCTCAAATATATGAATTTACAAGTAATTATTTTTGTATTTTTTTGAAGTGCAATATCATAAAATATGTAGATTCTCACTTCACTGACTAGTGGTCCTAATAATAATTATAGCAAATGCTGTTGTCAATAAATCTACATACGTTATAATTGTATTGGTGCTGAGGCTGGGTTCCATACATATCTGCCCATCATTATTTTCTAGTTATCGCGACGCACTTATGCTCTTCCAATAATAAAACAACGTATTCTCGGTGAAAAAATGTCATTGGGCGCAATCAATATTTATTAAATTGTATATCAAAATCAAAATATTTATTCAGTAAATTGGCCACATACGGGCTCTTTTACACGTCGGTAAAATAGAGTGAATCTACTGGCGCTTCGGACAAGACCATCATTGCGGAGAAGAAGCGCCGCAAGAAACTCCAGCAGAAGGTCATTTTTTCAAACATAAAATACAAATAATTATCTACAGGAAAGTTGACAAAGTTTGCGACGTCAAAACTTGCTCGCAGAGGGAGGTTAAAACCAAAGTTGAAACATGGTTGGACACTTTAAATTATAATGAAATGATACAGAAGAAATACTCTTAGCAAACTTACAAATACCTTTTAGCTATTAATAACCATGACAGTCGGCAGCATGACCTGAGTAGAATTGATCATAATCATGGTACGAGATTGGTGTCCGCGGGTAAGTTTGATGTGCCTAGAGTCAACAACTATTACGGAGACAGAACTTTAAAAAAACGCCTGCCTTATATTCTTAACAGTTTACCTGAGGACATCCGTCTCGAGCAAAATAAACGTATTTTTAAGAGAAAACTAAAGAAATACCTATTAGATACACTGCCTTAGAATTATTTAACTGGTACCTATAGTGTCGAACTAAGCATTGTATAATACTAAGATTATAGTACTGTTCTTTTAAAGTCTTCCTGCAGACAAACTGTACTAAAACAGTTTTGCAGGGCTTTTGTTTATTTGTAATTTTTGTTGTTGGTTTAATAAATAAATAAATAAATAATAAAATACTCTGCGCTTTAAATCAATTAATACCTAATGACTCACATGAGTACACTAATGGCCTGTTGTTTGATCGGTAGTTAAACTAACTAATGGTCAAAAAACGTTACTATGGTTAAAATCTCAAGGAAATGTGTCAAACTTTCCATTCCTTTTTCGAATTTTAACAATTAGTTTAACTACTGATCAAACAACAGGGCCTAACACACACAAAATTTACAGAAATCTTTATTACTTGGAGCATTTGTGCAGTGTTTAGTACTTAACTAGGTATTCCTACTTTTATCATGTATAGAAATAAATATTTGATTTGGTTTGATTTGATTAAGTTTTAACCGAATCTATCTGCGGTTTATATGTCAGAAACGATCGATAGTGGTAAAGCGTTTCCGATAGTTCTGTCTCAATATTTTACCATAAATAAATTTTGTGAAGCTAAATATTTCCATACAAAATGCGTAAACGTTTTTCTCCTCTTAAACCTCGTTCGATTTTTACGATTTATGAATATGTTGTAGATATCATGAAAAACTATGTTTGTACGTTTTCCTTTACGCGAAAATATTTCTTATAATGAAACAAATTTAAAAAACCAAAAACAGAAACGTACAGACTTAGTTCTTTATAATAACTACAACAAAATTCAACAATCGTGGAAATCGGACTTGATTTAGGGGGTGAGAAACGTTAACGCCCGGAGCTAAATTTGTATGGATTTTTTTTGACAGGTACGCGATTTTAGCGGCGCTTCACAATCCTCTTAAAGGCTAGGCTTTTATAGAGTTTTACTGTCATTTGACGTTTACTTTGACGTGTTTTAAGAGGCCACATATAGTGCCACGCCCGCACGAGAATCTAAAGGAATGGCTATATGTGACTATCTATGAAAAGGGACCTTATTGTCGATGGCGCTTCCGCCATTATTAAAGATGCCCCGATATAAATACAACGTCGCGGGACGCAGTGCGGCGTAAGCACCATCGACAATAAGGTCCCTTTACATAGATAATGCCACATAAATGTGCTTTTGCGCGAAGAACTTGAGATAAAGATAGTTTGCGCGCGCTTCGATTGCAGCGTCAAATTCAAATATTTCCGGTTTACTTTAAAACTATAACATTTATAAAAAACATGGTTTACCAGGATTAAGAAGTTAAAAGTAGGGGAGACTGGGTACGGTGGTAACGGGGTACGGTTGAAACAAAGCGAATATCCGAGAAAATATCAGCTATAGGGTGAGGGGTATAATGGAAGAAATGCGTGGCATGTTAGTCCGAACAAGTTCCACAGTATTGCATCAACTATCGCTCGTTGTAGTTTCCTCCCCTGTAGGAAATTACAACCCTATTATATTTTGGTAATCAAAAGTTAGTATTTTCAGTTGATATCTTTGTCGAATAACTTTTTGAATTATATCGATTGAATATTGAATATTTTTCTGGTCATTTGTCGCATGTTTATGATAAAATAACAATGATTACTTTTTGTGTTGCGTTCTTAGTCTCGCCACTATGATTTTTCTTTGACGTCAGAACGGGTACGGTTGAAACACACGTAAGTATTAATGAGTATTGATTGATTGATTTAATTTGCACTGAGTGAATTGATCCGGGAATAAGCAATAAAACAGGATCTTATAATTACTGAGGCTGTTTAGTTCCGGGTAACTTTTTTAAAGAAGAAATGCTTTGATTTCTTGTTAAATACCTTTATTTGTCTTGATGAAGTTATTTTAAGTGTTTAATACATTATAAGTGTTGATCTTATTTGAGACTGAGTTGATTAATACGAGAATGAGCAATAAAGCAGATATAAATACCCATATTGAATATTATTTCTTTGTGTTACAACCGCCCCTGGTATGGGGTCGGTTGTAACAGAGGACAGACTTTTTTAAAACTGCTCCTGAAAATGAATATATCTGGGCATAAAACAATAGTATACAATTCAAGACAAATGTATGCCCTCACATGTTTGACATTTTATTCAACCCTCAATAGCATAATGCTGATGCTATGAGCGATCAAAGAAAAATTGTTTCAACCGTACCCAGTCTACCTCAACTATTGAACCAAAAATCATCGTTAAAGATCGTAGGGTTTCGAAGATTCAATCAAAAACATGCGAAAAAGGCACCATGATTGAAATTAAAAATATCGAGGATTTTGATTCTAATCGCGTTTTCACGTTTAACAGTCTCAAGGACATATGACCAAGTTTTATACATCCAAAGAACATATACATAGGCGTTATGATTACTGAGGTCCAGGAGCACGCCGAGCACGTTTTATAAAGCTACAAGTAACAATTTTACAGGTCTAAACTGGCAACACTGCTCAAATGTCCGGTCGTCGGTTGTGTCGAATGGAAACTTGTAACCTGTAATTTGTAGCTTTATAAAACAGGCCCCAGGTCGTGGAACACTAACGTAACGGCTTCAGTAATCGATAAAGGATCAAGTTATGGTCACTGATTCTTATTTTACAGAAGATAAGGGTAATACAATCAATTCTTAACAATTATGATCTTTGAATTAAGAGTTAAGTGTCCATTATTGGTGCCTTCAGCTAAAAGTGTCAGCCATTAAGTACGTTACCTACTTTCTCATGTATGGCACGTCAGCATCTCAGCCACCATCAATTTGTTCCACTACAAAGGTGAACGTATTCCTTTAAAGGATTTATTCGTTCTATACGTACCTATGTCAACGCAGTTAGGTAACTTTTCCTCTGCATGTATCAATAAGCTCAGGTTCAGTTGACAAAATCAACTCAATTCGAAGTTACCGACTTAAAACCGTTGAAATGTAATCTGAATCTTCTTTGGTGAAGTTTAAATTGTACACAGATGAATTTTGCCAATCATCTCGGAATTGCCGGTTTTCGTCTGATCCACTGTTATTCTAAATTCAATTTTTGGTTTATGTTTAAGGCGTATAACCAAACATAGCTATGGGGGGCACGTTTTACAAGTTACAATTTTACAGGTCTAAACTGGCGACTCTGCTCAAATGGCCGGGGCACGTTTTATAAAGCTACAAGTTACTATTTTACAGGTCTAAACTGGCAACACTGCTCAAATGGCTGGTTGTCATTGACCGAGGTTGTGTCAAATGGAAACTTGTAACCTGAAAATTGTAAATGTCAATGTATTTAACATGATTTTTTTAATAAACATTTTCTTTAAAGTTCTAAACCTTTCTCTAGAAATGGCCGATATGATTGTGAAGGCCGTTTTAAACCGCTTAATATTTATTTAATATTATATTTCAAGTTATTATCATATTATTTGTCCAAAAATATTTGTATGGAAAGTTCCATTTATTTTACCAAAAACGTATAAATTTCGGTAGCAAAAAGGGAAAAACATATCGTTTTATGTATTCATTTAGAAAAACGGTGCATTAACATCAAAGAACGTGCTTTAAAATATATTACATAGTTTTAGTACCTAACACAAAAATAACTACTACATACCCTATTTAAATGTGCTCATTTTCTGTCCAAGGGCACCCAGTAAATTTATTCACGTAATATTCAATTGCGAGAAAAGTTTCAAATGGAACTTGATTTTGTATAACGTTAACTGATTGAATTTCTTCTCTGTTAAATTATGAGGGAAACTTAAATTCAAATAGACTTGTGTATATTTAAACGGTAAGTAAGTAAATAACGGATGCTATAAAGTAAACTCTTTAAGATCGAGTTAAATTAGTTTACAAAACGTTGTTCAATCAGTTTGTAAAACATCAGTTAGTTTTTTATTGGTGGCCATAAATATATTTAATAAAGTGTATAAGAATAAAATTTTATTTAATGGATTGCCTGGATCGATCGATGATTGTCCATGTGACGTAGTGGAATATAAACAAATGCTTTACTTGCAAGCGAGGGAAATAACGAAGAGTTCAAATAACTACTAGGTTTTATCAATGTGGAATTTATGTAAAAGCAATCGATATTTTATTTTTCTGCTATATAAACCATTTATATTGATATCGTTAACGGTATCAGAATACATCCTATAGCGTAACCGAAGCGTGAAAGTTCTATAATTACCGTTGCCATGGTAATTACAGTTCCTTTATACCAATTATAGCATTGTTATTACAATGGTTACGCGCATAAACAATGTCAGTTATGGTGCTTGGTGTTCAACTGACATCTCAATTACTATATTATACTTGTAAAGAACCGTTTTACAACCATTGAAATATGTAAAAATATATAACCGTGGCGGGGCCTTTTTTATCATATGTACTGATTACTGGTCCAGAACAGGGATAATAAATAAACAATTCTTAACAAAACAGCGCTTTTCAGTTTCAAATAAAATAACAAAAGAATTCCAATTCCATTACAGCCAAGTAATTTACACATGCTGTTAATTTAATTTAAGCGTTATTTATTAAGCACGTATATCACAAACAAAACGCCTCTTTATAAGTAATATTTTAAAGTCAACCATCCTTAGCAGCTGATAATGGCTATTTGTGTTTTCAGGTAAGCCGGTCGGGTCAGGCGCAGAATTAGCGAGGGTCGTAACGGTAAGCTTATTGCCTAATACATTCTGCCGAGAATTCTATTACTTTAACTTTTTTAATTTCGTGTTGGGTAATTTACCGTCGAAAGGTTTTATGGCTTGGCGTTCTTCTTTAAATTTTAGGAATTGGATTGTTGTTTTTTATAAACTAAAGGCCCATTTACATTATACAACTTTCTTGCACATTCCAAACAATAAAATTGAGGAAATAAAAAATTGCTCAGTCTAAACCTTACGTTTGGTACAATTCTTAAACACTATTATTGCAACAAAATAATTGCATACAATTATTGCCGATTCTTGTACAAGAAACTTGCATAATCTAAATGGGCCTTAAACTAAACATACATATGTATCTAGATGCTGATTGTGTTTTCGTAGGTCAGTTAGTAGAGCAAAGCAGGCCCCTATTTGGCAAGCTTTTAAGTGAATACTTTAAAAAGCTTTCAGATCTGATAAGGTTAATTATTATTTTCGATTCCTACTTTCAGAGTCTATATCTCTTAGGTTGCATTCGACCAAACTGGAATACCAGCTCCCTATTTCATCACCCTAACAATGACAGGTGACAGGTGACAGGTGACATTTCAGTGTACATGGCGCAGCTTATATGAATCCCTGTGATGTGAAAACTTGACTCTACAATATGTACCGAATTGTCACCTGTCACCTATAATTGTCAGGATGGTGAAATAGGGGCTGCTGGTATCGATAAATTAAATAAGATGCTTAAATACCTAAAATGTATCTTTAAAGACCATATATTTTTACCAACGTGTATCCCAAAATAATGTCACAAAACAAAATGGCGGAATTAAGTGGATAAAATACGCTGTGATTCAAATTTAGAATAACAATAGAGGTCGTACGGTTTTGTGCCAGCGACATATTAACGTGTTCCGACCTTTGGAATGAAATATTAAGGGCGGTATTTCCCGTTTGGTTTTCTGTCGCTCTGGTAGGGTTGAAAACGAATTGAATTCAATAATATTAAAAATTCAAATATAACCAGGGTCTTTGACGTCGAGCGAACTCTATTTAGATGTATTTATTTAATATTTATTACACAAAAACATTTAGAAATTGACGACTTAATGCCTAATGGCGTTCTTTGCCTTAAAATGAACACAGACGGTGCAAAGAAAAAGAAAAACAGGGAACAAAATAAGAACAAAATAAAGTAAGTAACCTATTCGTTTTGAACTAAATATGTCAAGTGTTCATCCAAAATACACATACTTTTTACAAGCTTTTTAGGCTTCCGTAGAAAAACTAGGAACCCTTATAGTTTCGCCATGTCCATCCGTCCGTCCGTCCGTCTGTCCGTCCGCAGTTCAGAGCCTCTTTGTACTAGAAAGCTGTAATTTGGCAAGAATATACGTATTAGTCACGCCAACAAAGTGGTAAAATAAAATCTTGATATTTTTTTTCGATTGCTGGATCCGTTTATGAAATATTAAGCTTTTAAGGGCAATTTTTTATTAGAGTCAAGTGTCCCCCCCTCCCCCTCCCCTGCAGCCAAAACTACAAATACTAAAAATCTGAAAAATATCCTAGATGAAAGCACATATAACGAATTTAAAAAAAATACTATCACGACTAAGTAGACTTACTTTTGAACCACTTCCCGCCATCATCAAAAATTTGGAATAGGTACGTAGGTATGCAAACTTGATGACTGCTGTACCTACTTAACCTTTTCAACACCCTTGACGGATATTAGCCACGCCACTGGTTTAACGCCAATCGATCGATATTTTCATCCTGGTTGCCAGCGCAAAATAGACTTGAGCGTCTATGAGGCAAGGTTTTTTTTTAAATAATGGCTTTCACTCCTTGCTTTTTTGGCAAGGTGTAAATACCAATGTTGAGTCGTGAAGGCATGATTGACATTCGCTCTGATTTTAAGCTGTCATTGGCGTGCGATTGACGTCTTTTGCGATTGTCATAGCAGCGATGACTGCGCATGACAGAGTACACTCGACCAAATCAGTAGGTATCAATCATTGTTTATGTTGACAAAAACTTATTTGTAAACCTTTATTTATTTTGCATAAATACGCCATGACACATATATCCTTACTATCATGGTAGCTGGAGTTATTTAACACAAAAAACATAATAAAAACGTAATAACATGGTAATAACAACCAAAGTTGTTAACAGTCACCAGCCAGGCCCGTATCGCACATTACATATCACGCTCGAGCAAGTTTATGGCCTACTCTATAATCCTTGTCAATGGCGGCACGATACTCAGAAATAAACAGTACCTAGCGGAATTTTCATCTTTGAAGCTGTATACTGCCCTCCTAAATAAAAAGGACGTATAAGCATTTTGATAGTCAAAGTCAATTCAACACCCGATCTTAAGAAACAAGGTCACTAATACATACGCGGTTCTATGAGACATACGCCTTTTTTTCTAAGGAGGGCAGTACCTATACATGTTGTGTTTGCACTTTTTAACCGACTTCAAAAAAAGGAGGAGGTTCTCAATTCGTCGGGATTTTTTTTTTTATTTTTTTTTTTATTTTTTTTTATGTATGTTCCCCGATTACTCGAAGACCACTGGACCGATTTGAAAAATTTTTTCGTTGTTCGAATGGGTATACTTTCTAGTTTGGTCCCATTGTCACCACGTCAGGATCTGATGATGGGATCATGGAGAAATCAAGAGAACTCCTCAAATATTATAGGCACACCTATAGCGATTTTGGTATTTTTCACTGTAACTCATGCATTTGCTTTTGAAAAGTACTATATGGTGAAGTGGAACTGATGATGAAGACCACAGATGGCCACCGGAACTCCTTAACGGTACCTATTTCAAGGGTGGCGATAAGATATTTCGATAAAGGAAGTTGAGCGACTATGACGAAGCACATTTAGGTTTAAATATGACTATGACATTCCCGCGGCGTTGTCTGCGGCGAGCTTGAAATGTTCTATAGTTTCTTATTAATATTTAGAAGTGGAGCTACGTAACAGCATAAATAGGATCACTAAAAAGTATAAAATAAAATAAATGTTTAAAAAAACAAAAAACCGCCTTCAAAAAGCAAAAAATAACTTGTTTAAAATGGTAGGTAAATAGGTCAGTCCAACTGAAGTCGGCGTCCAACAATATTTTAACCAAAAGCAGACTTCAGTTGGACTGACCTATTTACCTACCATTTTAAACAAGTTATTTTTTGCTTTTTGAAGGCGGTTTTTTGTTTTTTTAAACATTTATAGATTCACGAATGTGGTATAAAATCATCGTAATAAGCATAGGCAATTCTTCGCTGTCATTAGGGTTGATAATGCATTTGAAGGATCAAGATTCCATAGTCCATGGAGTCAATGGTCTATGGCATAGACAGAGCACTCTTGCCACCTGATAATTGCATGCGGGCCCTAAGTGAATTTCTTGAGATTAATTTAATGGAATATGGTATTGGTGAAAATAACAATTAGGCAATGGCCGTTTTCTGTTCAGTGCCTCTTTGATTAATTTAAAACAAAATAAAACTAAGCAAACAACAATACAACGGAACCGTGGTCGTAAAAAAAAAACATCATTAAATCTAATTTTATAAAATACTAGCGACCAGTCCTCGCTTCGCTTCGGTTTATGTGAGTTTTCTGTAACACCCGTACATAATCTAGAACTTACCTTCCTCTTGAATCACTCTATCTATTGCTGAAAACTCCATTAAAATCCGTTGAGTAGTTTAAAAGATTTAAGCGAACAGAGAGCGGAAGCGACTTCATTTTATACTATGTAAAGATAATGCTAATCAAAATACATTATATTTGTATTAAGTTATCAATGTTTCCGTAATAAATATTTAAGAAACTTTACAGAAGTCTTCTTTTTTACTGCACCATTGTGTACTGTGGCGGGTAAATAGATTTTTTCGCCACGGGAGGCAGACTAATTTGATGGCCGCTCTCATCCGAATAGGGTTGCCTGGATTAAGAGATTAAATGCGATAGAAATTATTCTTTACTTCCTTCAAATAGTATTTCGGCGAGCATAAAGCAACCCAATGTGAGCATAAAGTACGCTTTGAGGTTTTGGGTAGCGGCAACGAATGCTATTTTAATATTTAGAAATTATTTACCAGATAAACTTACGCACGGCTTATCTATGCGATATAAAGGTCATTTTAACGAATAAGATACCTACATGCAGTTTTTGTCTTAAAACTGACAGTTCCATACATTTCGACACATCTAAACTGATGCTTTAGCCTAATTCTTGATTTATTTTTTGCTGCAAGTAACCCTATTAAATAACTTATAATTATGACTTAGGACTATAATTTTATAAATCCTTTGAACAAAAAATCTAATATTTAATAATGGAGTTAGACCTTAAACATGCCTTTCATGTCTGACTCCACCAGAGCTTCTCACTGTTGGTAAGAAGCGTTCAGGGGTGTTATTCTCTCAAAAACTGCGGTCTGTTGGACGAAGGAGCGAATCGCAGCGGCGAGTTTAAGTAGTCCCGTCCGAGCGAACAAAACACATTTTAGCTCGTGCATTCTCAATTGGGCAGCCTTATACGTTCGATAAGCCATGCTGCCAGCTTGAAAATGCACGCGCTAAAATATGTTTTGTTCGCTCGGACGGGACTACTTAAACTCGCCGCTTGGACATTCACTCGTTCGTCCTTGCGGCCGTCGTTGTTGAGAGAATCACACTCCAGATTGCTTGGAGAAAAATTTCATTAATAAAAAAAACCTCGATTAAGGAGCAACCCTATATCTTCACTTCCGTAAACCAATTGACCGTGTTTCCTAGGCCTTCTACTCCGATTACGCCTCGTGTAGGAAATGAGTAGGTGAACTGGCTTCAGCGAATCAATTTACTTTCAACTCCTGCGGTTTGCTGCATGCCTAGTACCTGTTAGGTAATTTTATTAAACAACTCGCCTTCTCGTCATTGAAATATTAAACGGTGAACTTGAGTTTCTATCAGATCGTTTATGACATTATATCTAGGGCGTGTATTTTAATTTTAATTGCAAGTTTCATCCACACGGCAGTTCAGGCAAAGTACTTATTAGACTAATCCTGGGGTACATACACTACATACGTTCAAAGAGTCTTAATTCCGAATTGATCAAAATTCCGAATGCAACGTTTTGATCTTTTGATATCGTTTATAACCTAACCTAATCTACGTATGGTAATTTAATTATGAATTAAATGTAATATTCATCCAGCATAACAAAGCTTTCGGAAAAATTTAAATTCGGGAAAATGAAAATTAGGACAAATCAATATTAGGAAAAACATAATTCGGAACTTAAGGTATTTCCCTTATGTATCTACAAGCACGTGGGGCAATTTATGCTCCCCGGTTAAGAATTAGAAGACAAATTGGGATGTGAGTTATTTAATGTCCGTTCCCAATATTCGAACCACGGACAGAGGGCAAAGATTGACATTAGCCACGTACCAAATGTGTCAAATTTTAACCCGAAGTATCCAATCCATTCGCAGGTATATATTTAGATAGGACATAAGAGATTGCACCTTTGCACCCACGGCCACAGTTTACACGCGTTGAACTGATTAAATTATCGGCAATTTTTATCCGGATGCCCGAGAAAGACGTTTTTAATGAGAAAAACCTGTGGGTTTTCACTAGTAGTTTAATTAATTAGAAAAGTTCAATGTGTCTCGTCACCTTTGGAAAATGGGAAACCATTTTTTTTAAAGGTAAACGAATTTGGTGTAAAATTTTAGAAAATATAAACTGAATACACGTTGATGTCGTATCAATCTGGTATTTCCTGGACACGGTTAATATTAATTCTTGAGCAATAAAATCTTGTCGTAGAAAGTTCATAAATCATAATTACTTGGATAGTACTTAACTTCTAGTTTTAGCTGTTAAAGGAAAATTGCGATGGGGAATTTTCCCATTTAAACGCTATTTACCTATTTATCTTCTGTTGACCTAATTAGTATATAAGCCCTGCACTTTTATGCGCTCCTGTTAATCGTTGATTAGTATACTTAATTATACTTTTTTAAAATTTTGCCCACTGTATGTATCTACTAAGATTTATTTTTGTAGATAGGTAAGGTAAACGGTACTAATAATAATTAAATAATATCCTAATGTGTCTCGAACTATTTGTATGGAAACTTCCTTTTAATTTTATGAATTTCGGTAACAAACAAGAACTGAATATTATTATGTGTAATGAATATTTCACGACATATTAGGGATAGTATTTAATAATTATAATATAGATTTATATACCTTAACCTCGACGTATTTTTTTCAATATAGAATACAGAATTTACTTACAGTGGGTAAAATTTAGAGATCTGATCAATTCTTCAACGCCAATTTGGGTGAGGATTTTTTTTTCATCTGTAGTGAAGTCTTCCCCGTAAGGTTAAAAGTACTTTGCAAATGGATGTCCCTCGGAATCCCTAATAACGTTTGTGCTAACACATCGTTTGTCCGAATTATCATTTGTCCTAAATTGGTTTCCAGCTGAGTGAGACAACTTTTTAAGTTCTCCAAAATACCTGCGGTTAGGTTAGGTAGCGGTTGTAATGGAAACAACACTAAAATGTTTTAAAAATCAGCCGGAGTTGGCTTTAGGATACATGAAAATTCGGACAAACGATGCATTAGCACAAATGACGATAAGGGATTCCATAGGGGAACCTTTGCAAATAGGTTTCACATATTTTTACAATATGTTTCCTAAACTATTGACTAATTGAGGTAACTGTAACTTTACTCGTATTAACTAACTACTAACTAACTAACTTAATAGACTAGGCCCAAAACTGGAAAACGCGTCTCTAAACCAATGCAAGCGGCAAATCTTGGGGTGACAACGTTATCCGAGGGTTCAGACCCTGCAGAATACGGATCTGCCTGTCGCCATTCCGAAATTTGACCTTCTTCCTTAAACTATTGTTTAGCGATCCATATTACGAATACCAGTGATCATGGAAACTTTTAATTTGCAGATAATTTTGTCATAGTTATTTTGTCTTCTGAAAGATTGTACACCTACAGTTTGCGTTAAAATGCACTTAATATGGCAAGAAAACTGGAAATGGTAGAAATTTTCGTCGGTGGCTTTCCATAGATGATTCCATATTTTTGTTTCTAGAGGTCGTGGAAAAAATATTTCAATACAAAAGTTATAGCAAATTTTGTGATCTACAATATTGCTGAACTACACTTTCCACTAATATGCTCTAAAACGTAAATATGGGAGGAAAACTGGACAAAAGTAGCAATTTTCGACTGTAACTCTCCATAGATGGTTCCATACCTTCGTCCCTAGGGGTCGTGTAAAAAATCTTTGAAGGCAAAAGTTTGCAAATGTTGTATTCTACAATATTGCAGAACCATGATTAGCATTAGAATGAACGTTAATGACAATATAGGCAAAAAACTGATAAAAGTGACAGTTTTTTCAAGATGGCGGGTAAAGACATGGAGCTGGAGAGACGAAAAATTTGGATTACCATGACCATATCGACCCTTAAAGTATCAAATGTCGTAAAAGCCATTTTGGCCAAAATGAGTTTTTAATGCAGTTTTATTCAGTTTTTTGCGCTCTATCGAACTGTATATTTGAAATGTTCAAATTCGCAAAAAAATGTCTTTTACGACGCACTTAATTCACGCTTAAAACCTAGATTTCTTGTTTTTAAATGTATGATCAAGTTGGAGCGTAAAGATTTAAAATTAATGTTGTAAAAGACATATTTTTTGTTGATTTGACTAATACTACATTTTGATATTGTATTAGAAAAAAAAAAAACATGATAATTTTTGGCGTAAAAACCGGTTATTTTTTAAATTGGTATTTACGACAAAATTATTCATGGAAGATTTACCAAACACTAATGTAAATTTATGCTGTATAAGAAACGACTTTTTAATACACGGTTTCTACGACAATTTCTCATTATAAGACATGTAAAAAAATAATGCCCGTTTCGTTTTAACCTCTTAAGACCCATCAATCAACGAAATTTGTCAAAAGTAAATGTTTGATTGTTAGTCTTCAAAAAAATATATTCTACTTTTTTTTCCCTTGCACCAGATCTTTATTACAATAGCCGTATTATATACTATTTTTAGTACGAAGGATCTCAGGTTAGGAGGTTAAGTGCCACCATACGCTTTACAGCAAGGGCATCAATTGGCTTTTACAACAAACGCTCCTTTACTGCTGGGGATTCAATCGGCTTTTACTACAGACGGTCCTTCACTACTAGGGATTCAATTGGTTTTTACTACAAACTGTCCTTCACTGCTAGTGATTAAATCGGCATTTACTTGAAATGGTCCTTTACTGCTAGGGATTTAATCGGCTTTTGCTACAAACGCTCCTTCATTGCTGGACATTAAATCGGCTTTTACTACAAGCGGTCCTTCACTACCAGGGATTCAATCGGTTTTTACTACAAACTGTCCTTCACTGCTAGTGATTCAATCGGCATTTACTAGAAATTATCCTTTACTGCTAGGGATTCAATCAGCTTTTACTACAAACGGTCCTTCACTCCTAGGGATTCAATCGGCTTTTACTACGAACGTTTATATTTTTATGTGGCATACATAGCTTTTTACTACTATTCATAAAAAAATATGCATTATGGCTGAAAAAAATATGGTATTGTAAAATAATGTTTGTTTTCTAATGCAATTAGTTAACTGAAAAATATCCCTTAAAGTGATCTGAAAAACTCGCATTTATTATTTTTATTACTAAAACTGTTACGTTAAAAACTGTTACAAATTATTATAAAAAATATAAGAAATATTAGGGATGAACCTATATTTTTAAGTCATCTCTTGCAATTGATCAATGCATTAGAAAACAAACATTAATTACCATACATACATTATATTGTACATACATAAACTCACGCCTTCGTTCCCAGAGTGGGGCCAAGCAGAGCTACAGCTCCAACTCTAAAAGCTTGTTGATAGTTCTGTGACAGCATTTTGCACAATGAGGCTAAGATGTTTACCAGCGTATTGGTGACAGGTTGCAAGCCTATCGCCTAACAGTAGTACAGGGCTTTTTTCCCTTAGTCGCGTCTTACGACATCCACGGGAAGACATGGAGTAGCACTATTCTAACCCGGCAACTACACGGGCCTTGTTTTCTTCGTAGAAGGAACGAGAATCAAACAAACAGTTCAATATTTTGCGCCAAATTATACATTTCCAATGATAAATAAAACAGAGAAAGTCATAATTTAAAGCATAGCATCTTGTATTTGTAATAATAAACTCAAAATTTATGTAGATAACTCGTAGGTGCCATTTTAAGTTTTGAAGGTTTAAAACGAAAACTTCTGAGAAGGCTACTAGACTTGGCATTTGTCCGTAACTTTAAATACCAAATTTTAATCTCCGTAATATTATATTTTAGAGCTCTGTACCAAATACTGTTAAACATTATAAGATGACTTTGTTGTTCGTCTCTCCGTCTGTTCGTCGGTATGCCAAGAACCATTCTTTGAAATTTAGAATAGGTGTAATATTTCGACTTTTTAAATTATTTGCCTTTGTAGGTACTTGTTTGTTTTTATTATATTGCTTGTGTTTTTTCTTTCTTTTTTTCTTGTACAATAAAGAGTATACATTCATGCATATACGTACATATTTGCTTTATTCATTTGAATGCTGTCCAGTTTTAAAGGGTAGTCACATTTTTTAATTTCTGACATCGATGACTTTTACAAATTCTATGTAGATAATGAGCGTAAAATACTAATAATGATACGCAGTCCACTTCTTGTTTGTTTTAATTAATTATACAAATAAGACCGAGATAGGTGCTATAAACTTGATGCTCGGTTCTGACTTGCATTGCAAATGCCCATTTATATGAAAAGCGAATATTGTCGCCAGCTACCAATAAAATAGCCGTACTGTTCAGGACAGTAAGCAACCTTCTGACAAAGCTCTTCGATAAGTCGTTGGAGTTTACACGACAAGAAGTTATTGTCGTGTAGACGGCAGTTAAATCAAAGTTTTCACCGTCTTGCTTTGATATTGTATTCATAATGTTGAGATTATGACAGCTTTCATTCACGAATAGTTGTTTAATTACGATATCGAAGCAAGTTGGGTTAATTCAATATCCTTCAATGGAAATCCTTGAGCATTATTTAAATAAATCTTAACGTTTCAATACTTGATCGCTGTTATGCCTTTTAATAGAGCCGTGTCAGATATTACTAGGGCCTGGCCACAACACCACGGCACGGCGTCGTTAACGTGAAATGTCGCGGCGCCGTAGAAAGGCACGTTGCCACGTCGTGCAAATATACGGTGCCGTGTGACAACGGCTTCAACTATTTTAAACTCTACGCGCAGGATATTGGGCTTATATGTATTGAACTTTATAATGAATGATGGCACCGTGTATCTGCACGTTGTGGCAACGTGCCTTTCTACGGCGCTGCGCCGTTTCACGTTAACGACGTCGTGCCATGGTGATGTGTCCAAGCCCTTATTGTTGCGCCCAATGTTGGTTAAGATTATTATTAAGTCGTTGCATGTAGGTACTGTACCTACATGCAACAGCTTCTCTTTTTTGTATTATGATACATAGCTTTTTTGTACGCACTTATTTTTGGTTCGAAATCTCATTGAAGAGCTTTTTCCGAAGCTACCACAGGGAATCTAATTACAATATGAAAGGCTCTCAAAAATCGTTGATATATATATATTAAGTCAATGGCGTCAGAGTTGACAATAATACGATAACATATCGAATGCAATACTTATTGTTGTACCGCGTAGAATAGAGACCCTGGCTCCAAATTCTACTCAGTGAAACAATATTGCCTTTGACATGTTTTCGTATTATCAACGTTATGACAACCCTTTATTTCTAGACAGTCATGGTGGCCGTGTTAAAAACAAAACAATAAAAAGCAGATTGCAAGCTTCTGACAAAGCTCTTCGATATGTTATTTAAATTTAAATTATGTAATTAAAATGATTTTAATGACTTTTAAATTTTAATGACTAATTCTACTGTAGTTTAACAAAAGTTTATATTAATGCTAACCTAACCTAACCTAACCTTAACCGAAACCTAGATTATTCACAAAAATGTACCTAGATACTTAGTTCTCTCTATAAAGACCAATTACTTATAGATATATATTATGAGAGACGAAGCGTGTTTAAGTTTTTAGTTGAGTTTATTGCATAACAAAAAATAATTATCTGCGCATCGTTTAGACGGTAAATCTTATTTTAATTTGACTTTATAATAATTAATTATCTGTGCATCGTTAAGAGTTGAAGTCTTATTTTAATTTGTCATTCTATTAAAAAAATGTTATAAAACAAGCATATTTCTTAAAATGGGTACTGCTTTTACTACTATTAATTACATATTGTTATGATTACATAATGTCTTTTAATACAATATTACCCTCAATAAAACCACGTAGATTCCTTTTACAACAAAGGTTACAGTTGTACACTATAAAAATTTTGTCTTAAAAGCCATTTTCAATTCTTGTTGTGCGTCTTAAAAGCCATTTACATTTATTTTTTTTGTAGTAAAAGCCACACTATCTCTGGATCTATTAAAGCTACGGGATTTTAAATTTATCACTATGAAACATCTCGAAAACCTAAGCATAATGAGCTCAAGTGGTTTATAATAGCTTGAGTATTTCAAAAAATATATGCAAAAATAAAGAAACCATTTTCGTTTTTTGCTCGCCCTGAAAAAGTGCATTTTGGCTTTTACGACATTTGATACTTTAAGGGTCGATATTGTCCTTCACGACATATTAAAAAACCATAACAATCGGACCTTTTTTAGGATACCGGAACAACGATTTACAAAATGTACGTCGAAAAATGTGTTTGTTCCGGGTCAAATTTCGGAATGGCGACAGGCAGATCCGTATTCTGCAGGGTCAAAACCCTTGGATAACGTTGTCACCCCAACGGTTACATGATTTGCCGCTTGCATTCTAATTCTTCAAAAACGGTCCTGGGCTATAATTATAGTGGACGAAAAAAATAACTTAAAACCAAGTTAAATTTACATTTAGTTCAACTAAATCGTTTAAACAGGAGTTTTAAAGTTTTTACAATTATGCAATGGAGGTTGTTTACGAGAAAATAATGTTTATTTATTCCATTACGCTGTGAGCATAATATGAATATTCTTCTTGGCATCTCTTATAACGTAAAGAAAGAATAATGCTTCAATACGAATATTTTTCAAATCTTGCAGATGTAGCCGCAGCATTATAAATGATTAATTTACAGTAAAATGAATACACCATACTATTTCTATTATTATTAGTATGTCTTTACCAATCACGGGACAATTGAAGCCCCGGACCTATGGAAGGTTTACAAACACAATTCATTTAATTTAGTTAAGTGATGGTACCCATTAGTATTATTATTAGTTTGCTATACATTCATTCACTATTATAAAACCATTACTTTGGGCTAACGCTAACTTTAACCCGCGACTTTGTTAACGTAGAAGGTTGAAACATTCTTCATTGGTGCTCCGCTCCTATTGGTCTTAGCGTAATGATGTACCTATAGCCTTCCTCGATAAATGGGCTATCTAACACTGAAAGATTTTTTCAAATCGGACCAGTAGTTCCTGAGATTAGCGCGTTCAAGCGAACAAACTCTTCAGCTTTATAATATCAGTATAGATTAGACTTTGATCGGTTAGGTAATATTTTAAGAAAAAGGAGTCTTAATTTATAATGACTTGATCAAAAAATACATTATACAGTGTGTGACATCCATACGAACATATATTTTGACAATATTTAATATGCATCCTAATTAACATAAAAACATGTGTATTGTTAACATAACTTGTACTTTTTTTATAGACTAACTAATTCGCCACGCAATGTATCATAAATAGCTCAATTATCCCTCAATTAACTTGCAGTTAACTTGGACTTAATGTGTTACATTGCTGCTCGATGGACCTTTTAAAAATGAATTACAATAAATTCTGTAAAGGGTTCACAGCACTTAAAGCTATCGTTACTTAAAATTTATGTTCTTATGGATGTCATACACTGTATAGTCTTGTATATTTCATATTTCTTCAAATAAAAATGCATAGGTAATGTCAAAAGCATCTGTTGCCGTCGAAATTGTATTGAAGATTTATACAATGTTTCAATATCGAGTCGGATTGAAGCCCAGAGCTACTCGAGTTGTGCTTGTATCCACGAACTGCGTTCACGTGCCGCCGCTTTGCGCTCGTCTTTGTAATTTTTCTCTTGTACGTGTATTTGAAGCTTAAACATTATACAGTGTGTTACCGGCATGCAGGCATTTATTAAAACTGCCGATAATATGTTGCTTTAGCAATTATTTGCAAGTATTATCAATTAAAAAATAATTAAAATAACTTTACAATAAATTTTCTAAGATACTGTCCATTTTTAATGTAGTGCATGTGCTGCGTGTTCGTCGTTACCAGTATCGCTGTTGCTTAGTACAAGGCATGTCGTGGTACGGGGGCAAATCATAATAATCAAAGGATCCGTCGACTGTCATTTACACTTGTCAAATTGCTATGCTTTATATTGCTGGCAACTAAAATTATGTTAGAAAGTTAACAAAGCCTGAAAATTTGTTTATTAATTATATTAATGTCATGGTTACGTTACAGATATACGATATTTTAACCTCCTTTAAAAATAGCCAGAGTGCTGGTAACACACTGTATAGACAAACATAATGGAACATGATTTAAGTAGTAGGTACGTAACAAATGTTAGCAAGCCTTGAAAAGATCTCTTTAGCACCTCATCATAATTACCTCCAGTCTTTGACTGTCTACACGCTTATGTCTTACAATTTAATTCACGGAACTATTTTTTAACATTATTTGAACATCTATTTATCCTGAGTGCCATTTAAACGACAGCTAAAGCAATCTAAAAACTAATAACGCCATAGCGTAATATTGCCTGCAACGTTTTCCTAGAAATTAATATTGCTTATGAACTAAATGAACACTGCCGCGAGCCTACGAGCGAATCAAAAATAACTAAAGTTTAATTACTTGGATATGGTGCTCTTATTTTAGTTTTTATAATTTTGCATAAAAGCTTGTTTTTGTTTTTAATATTTCATAGCTCTATTAACCATACGTCACGTTCTCATGTTATCGAATAGCTTTTACTAATCGAAAATGTCGACCAAATTACGGAATAGGCAATTTTAGTACTAAATACTCGATAGAAGTAGAAGTTTGTGCTTAAGGTACAGATTTCTTAAAATTGGAAAAAAGAAACATCAGTAACAGTCATCAAACCGTCTACTGATTGCTTTAAACCGTCTACTGATTATTTTAATTTGATTTAATTTAATGTCGTCAATATAATGTGACCCAGTGACACCCGTGACAACATTACACTCCTTCGGCAGTCGGGTTATAAGCAAGTTTAAAAAATCTCTTATAAATTTACATTTATTAAGTATAAAATATTGGGTGAGTGTCGCGAACGACCCACGGCGTGCGTTCGATTACTTGCACCATGACAGGTTATTATACCCTTTGTTTGCTCGCTGGATAATATTTAATAACCATCAAGTCCTTGCAAAGAGAAAAGCACACAAAGCACGTCAAATGCGGTACACACAGCACAAAACACTATCGTATATATTTTATGGTAAGATATAATATAAATCGCCGTAATTACAATCCAAGTTACAGTATCTAAAGGTAGATAGCCATGTGAAAATTATATACAATACAGTACATAACACCGTTTTGAACACCAACCATAAACATGACCGCGAAACCAAATATATCATTAATGCTTATGGAGATTTCAAGACAAAGAGAACGGTTTGACCGTAAAGTAAGCAACAGATAGAAAATTATTTTCCTGTTCTTTATTGATGTGCATGTGGAGTCGGATTTATGGGTTTTTTTTCAGAACAATGACTTGCAAACGCACCGAAAGCGATAACGGCGGAGTCATGTCCACAGCCGCCAACACCTAGCTATAAAAGTAATGTTTATGTACTTTCTTCAATTTTATGTTTCCAAATCAGCCTCCATTAACTTCCTGCTGGGCATAGGCCTCTCTGTCTTGCCAAAGAGTCAATTTATGCGTTTGTTTAATTGAGCTCTTTTTCGTTGATCATTGGGCAGGTGGTCTGAGGGCCCTGCCAAGATGCACTACCCTAACTAACGTTTCTATTCGATTCGTTTTTAAACCAATCGCGTCACTGGTAGACCACGTGACTTTTCGTTACACGTCACACCAGTGACGCGATTGGTTTAAAAACGAATAGAATAGAAACGTTAGTTAGCGTAGTGCATCTTGGCAGGGCCCTCTGTACATTGACTACTTCCATTGAGTGTTATTTTTAACTTCTTTGCATATTTCAGTTCTTTTCTGCCTTCTTTGACAGCGGCACTATATAATTGTTCTTTTTTTCTTTTCTTTCCATTAGATCCGAAGCACACACATATACAAAAACATTTTCGTTCCAAAGCATGTTGTACCTTTCTTAACTCATTACCGTTAGTAAACCGTTTTCCAATATTTTAATATGCGACACCTCATGAAAGTTTCACTATAAATTTTACACTTTGGACATGTTTAAAAATGTAAGTCAATATCTACTTATCCTTCTGTGCATTTCTGTCCGAGCTAAAGTTAGCATCATTAATAGGCACTCTGGTTAAAGTTGGAGGAGTCGGAGTTCCATTAAGGACAGAGCTGTCGCCGAACTAGTGTTGCCAGACGTCCCAATTTTTGCGAGACGACCCGATGTTCCCTTGATCGGGACGCCAATTGTCCCGATTTTCAGCAAAGATAAAGATAAAAGATAAAAGAAATTTATTCAGAAAGTAGGCCGCACGGGCACTTTTACACGTCAAGAATCTACCAGCGCTTCCCAAGAGAAGACCACTGCTGAGAAGAAACGCCGCAAGAAACTCAGCAGTCAGTAATTTTTTAAACATATTTCTTATTACAATGGTACTACTTAGTCTAGCATTATATAAAGCTATAAATATTAAATTAAATATAGTATCAAATAACATGCGTAGTTCAGCAGGAAAACATGCCAATTAAGAATCTTACGGGAGAGATAGAGAGAAAAAAAAAACACATACTTATGTGTATATAAGATGGTGCGAGACGACCACATAAAAGTTTCGATATGTTTTCCTACATCAACGGTGTCCCCTAGACAAGATAAAGATTTTGCATTTGAATAAATTATTATTGACTAAGTTTCGGGTTTAGGCCATGCATTTTTGTCTGTTAGATAGTCCTCGATCCTATAATACGCTTTAGACATTAACGACCTTTTCGAGTAATTTTTAAGTGCTGGAAAGGGTAACTTTAAAACTTCGTCAGGTAATTTATTATAGAAATGAATGCATTGACCAACAAATGATTTATATACTTTACGGACTCGGAATTTTCGGATAGCGATTTTATTTTTATTTCTGGTATTTAAATTATGTATATCAGAATTTTTGGTGAAAGAATCTAAATTTCTAATAACGTAAATAATATTCTCATAAATAAATTGAGCCGCTACAGTCAAGATATTAATTTCTTTAAAAAGTTCTCTTAAAGAGTCACGGGAGTTTAAGTTGTAAATAGAACGAATGGCCCTTTTTTGTAACACAAATATAGTTTGTATGTCAGCTGCCTTACCCCAAACCAGAATACCGTACGACATGACACTATGGAAATAACTATAATAGACTAAGCGAGCTGTCTCAACATTGGTTAGTTGTCTAATTTTCCTAACGGCGTAAGCTGCCGAACTTAGTTTACCTGCCAGTACAGCTATATGAGGACTCCATTGCAAATATTTATCTCATGTTATGCCTAAGAAAATTGCCTTATCTACCATTTGCAAACACGTCATTTAGAAAAATACTAGAATGTACCGGTTTAACATTAGGCAAAGCGAACCTAACACATTTCGTTTTCTTAGCATTTAGTAGCAAATTGTTGCTAGTAAACCAATTAAGTACTTTAACTAGTGTGGTGTTAATCCTACTGTAGTCTACGGATTTTCTATCTACCTTGAAAATTAGTGAAGTATCATCAGCAAAAAGTACAATATCACAAAGTTTATCTACTGTTGGTGGCAAGTCATTTATGTAAACCAAAAATAAAAAAGGACCTAAAATAGAGCCTTGAGGCACACCTATTTTCACTGTAGCTCCAACAGATTGCCTTTTGTAGCATATCGCTAGAGTGTTTATAAGAAACTAATTTATAACAATCGAGAAGGCCAAAAACGTTTTGTTACAATTGGCATTGCAAGAGGGCTGTAATGCACGCGATTGTTTGTACTGTCCTGATTTAAAAACCAAAGTCCCGTTTTTTTTACCACAGCCTCGATTTATGATAGACTAGATCAGGCAACACTACGCCGAACTATTTGTGCTGTAACAGATTCACGATGCAATCGGAACTTCTTCTGATTCATTGATTAAGTGCTTTTGGATCTGTTTGGCATCTCCTATCGTCCCTTTACTTTCTCAACCTCGTATCTGCTCGAATAGTTTGATAGGAAAGTAGTCTTTATTCTATAGAAAACATGAGTGCTTTTCCTGTCTAACTATTCGAATAGATACGAGGTTGAGAAAGTAAAGGGACGCTATGCTAAGAACTGTGACGAACATGTGATCGTAAACCAGAGAAATTAGAATATTATGTAGTTTGTAGTACAGTCGAATAATTTAGGGGATGCCGTTGGGATGTATTCTAACGTGTGCCAAATTTTGGTTTATATCTGTTTAATTATTTATGTATGATTGAAATAGAAACATTCGGACATCACGGGCGAAAGTTTTTAAAGGACCAGTAAATAAGTACCATCACAAAACGGGAATGCTAAGCCACATCCTACTCCTCGTAATTTAGCCGAGTAATACATGCTGGATATTTATGTGTATAACTTTCGATGGTATAACTGACTAAACCCGGGTTGCATTACCCGACAAAATACGAACACTATACCTACTCATATAAAACTTATTAGCTATTATAAGCTTTGTCAAACTAAATCCTTAGGCCGCTGATTACTCAAACAATAACGAACTTCTGAATGGATTCAATTATAGCTGTCAATTTATCTTTACCGCAACTGACAAGTAGTAAAAGAAGAACAGTAAGCTGTTATTTTTTACGAGTTCTACATAAAACATTGCCGTATAAAATGATTTCAGTTATAAATATTGTATCGGAAAACCTCGCTCATCAAAATGTATAGTTAAACATACAGTGCTCAATAATATATGTGTATGGCGAAAGGTGGAGCGCGTTCAGATATGTTTAAGCATATCATATGCTCTAATACATATATTTGCTGGTAACGTCAAAATCAACCACGAACGACCAAGGTCAAAAACACGTAGGTACCAGCATTTGTTTTATACACAATCACAGATCAAGTTAGACTCGCCGGTGAGTTGCGTAAAGAAGTGTAATATACTCGTAAAAGAAGTTTTTTTTGTTTTTTACGTTTCTGAACCTAAAGCCTAAAGGATCCTATAACTAAGCGTTCTAACTTTAAAGGTTCGAGTTTTCACTCTGTAATAACTTATTACGGCGGAGTTCCTAACAAATAAAACTGTAAAATAATAAAGAAAATAACAAGAAACCTTTTTTTAAGTTTGAATAATTTGCAATGTTCATATTGCGCCTTACCGTCAAGTATCAGGTGTCTACTCCATGCCTAATGCCTAATGATTGCCTTACTATTTTTCATTTACTGTGGCCATCTTAGATCTTATTTGACCGCCCGCGGCTTCCATCATCTCTTTCCATCTTATAGAGAAATCGTGCTATCTCTTTAGTGATCTAATATGTATTGCATAGTGTTTGTATAGTCTAACTAATTGGTTACTTCATCAACTAAGAATTGACAGAAAATTATCGATATTTAGTTTGAATAGAACTTTAATATCTTTATCCTCTTATTCATTATTGTGTCTGATTCGGCCGCCATTATTATTACATAAGAGCTAGATATCAAAACGATGACAATACGATAACAGGTCAAAGACGACTTGGTATTTACCGCCTGGTATCTATGCACCTGTCTTGAGGTATTTCTTATGGCTTGTTGTTTGATCGGTAGTTAAACTAACTAATGGTCAAAAAACGTTACTAGTGGTTAAATCTCAAGGAAATGTGTCTAATTTTCCATTCCTTTTTCGAATTTTAATAATTAGTTTGTTTAACTACCGATCAAACAACAGGCCATTAGTCACTAAAATACTTCAGTTTAAGTAATTAGACTCTTAAATAAATGATATTTTGTATGACTTAGATATAAGTAGAAATGTTACGAGTTCCTGATACAAAAAAAAATGCCTTGACGACACAAAATATAGCAGCATCCGCTAATCGAATTTAAACTCAGCGAAAGCGCTTCCCAAGCGGTGTCCTGCCTAAATATAAGGTTTTTGTGTGAAATAAACTCAAGCGCAATGAAATTAGACCACTGTACGTACAAACTTACATACAAAGTGATCCGTTTGTACCGCCACTGGGTATACAATACCCGTTTCAGTCGACAGCTGTCTCCACCGAGGGGATTAAAACTTCTAGAAACATTCCATTTGACATCTGTACCATCTCAAACCAAAAGGACGTATGTGTAATAGTTGCTTAAACAAATCCGACCCTTTCCCGTTAGTAATGAGGCTGCTAGTTTTATAAATTTCCCGCAGGAGATACGTTTTCTTTTATTTAAGGCATTATGTAAGCTCATGTGGCCAAATTTTTTACCCTCTGTTTTGTTTTCACACACAAAAAAAGGGTATTTTCCTCATATTTTAAGTTTATATCAACACCACAATGCTATGCTGGATTTAATTAATTTAATTTACGACTTGATATTTCGTTTAATTATAAGTTGTTTTGAACGCTCTTTAATGAGTCTTTTGTGGAGTTGTGGTGAAATAATTTTGGACTAAGTTAATAATTACACGTGTATATATTAGGTTTTATCAGTATGAATTACTAAATTTTGTTTATACATTCGTCTGTGCGTTTAATTAAAATATTGTAGGCCACTAAGAAGACTACTAGAGACTGAATTAATCTCCCTCCTTCTTTAGACACTACTGTCAGTCTTAGGTTCACTTCTTTTTAGGTCATTATATAATCTTACTACACACTCCTTACCATTTTCTGATTGCCTGGTATGTCCTTGGATTCATTTGGTACTCCGCGAGCATAAAAAATAAAATCTTGTAAAAAAATGAAAATTAATTCCAGTAAAAATTCCCGCATATTTTCGTATCGATACTTTATTCCAGCCCATTCAATGCCCCTCATATTTTAATGGCGAGCTCTTGACCCGCGGGAGAGCCACTCCAAAACGTTTAGTAACTCTTTTACTTTGTGCCTTCGCGCTACGCTCACCACCACGCAATTTATGCGGCCCTGGTAGTCAATTATTGCAAATTGTAACTGTTTTGTTTGGTTTTGTGTGATAAAACTTTAATAAAAACACACAAAACTGAAGACTGATGTGATTAAGACTAATGCGTGCGTGTGTGTACGGGGGGGTTGTGCATTTGTGTGTGTGTGTGTGTGTGTTAGTTGTGAGTTTAATGTGCAGGTGATTTACTGTAAATTGCCGTTAATGTCCTCAAAAAATAATAAATAAATAAGATAGTGAACACCACATACAACAACAGCATACAATAAAAAGTTACGAAGTGAGTCAACAGCCGGTCTTATAGCTAAATAGCGAACTCTTCCAGACAACCTTACAAATAAAAGAAGAGAATGGTAGGTGGTGCAAACTAAAATAATAAATCTGATAAAAAAGTGGGTGAATTAATAAAATGCTAAAACACCGCCTCAACGATAACTTTTTCGAAACACGTTACAACTACTCATACCTATAACTTATTTAAGTAATTTATTATGTTTTAGGCAATCAGCGCCTCTTTTCCATATTGCCTACACCCCAATTGTTATCGTACTTATAAACAATCCTATTTCAATAGGGCTAAAAACAAAGTAGACCTTCAGACGCACAAAGGGCCTTTAAGGGCTATTAAGAAATAGAGATTCTAAGGCTATGTTCTATTCGATAAAACCATATTGCTTTTGACATGTATTATTTTTTAACGCGGCATCTATTACTGTTAAGTAAATAAGAGCTATTATAACGTTGATAATACTAGAGCTTCTGGTTGTGTAACATTTACCTGAAATATACAATCTTCTCCAATTTGTGTAAGTTTGTCTCCCGAATGTGACTTGATGTAGGTATCATCATGCTTTAAACCCGACGCCGTGATTTTTATAGTAGTTTAGCATTGTCATATACCCAGCATACAACGAAATTCGTCAATGGAATATGAATCTATTACGAATGACAAAAAGTCAATTTTCCAATTTCATCTTATGTCATAAAAACAAAAGAAATTACACTTTACTTTGCACTAGATCTTTATTTGAATGGCCGTATTTTGTACTAGTTTTAGTACAAGGAACCTCAGGAAGAAGTTAAAGAAGTTAAAAAAAAACGCGTCCAACGTCCTATGACCCTGGGCCTCCATTCCACTGAATAAAACCATAATATCACTGTCTCGTGAATAAGAGCTATCGTAACGTGAACACCCAAAGGGCCTGGGGCTTCAGACAAGATGCACTACGCTAACTAACGTTTCTATTCGATTCGTTTTTAAACCAATCGCGTCACTGGAAGATGACTTGATACGAAAAGTCACGTGGTCTACCAGTGACGCGATTGGTTTAAAAACGAATCGTATAGAAACGTTAGTTATCGGGTGTACCAAAAAGTATAAGCACAGATTTAAAGTACTGGCATTTTTTTTTACAAGACTATATTATTAAAAAAAAACATTCAAACTAAGAATCTATACTTTTATTTATAACAATTATATGTCATAAAGCATGTCACTTTCTTAAAACGCAAAATGCGAGGAATATCTCCCGAAAGACGTAAGCAGATCGTGCACAATTGGTGCTCGATTGCTAACATTACCCTTAAAGAGTTGGCAAAAATGGAAGGGGTCAGCATCGGAGCTGTTCGTACAGCCATACGAAATTATGGCGAGAGTTTAACCTTTCACGACAAAC
This sequence comes from Acleris literana, assembly GCA_946894065.1. NCBI lineage: Eukaryota > Metazoa > Arthropoda > Insecta > Lepidoptera > Tortricidae > Acleris > Acleris literana. Next base: position 5,209,964 of record OX335687.1, read on the forward strand.
CTAAATGTGGGCGGAAACCGGGTCCCGTTAACCGAAATTTGGATAAGAAAATTGTACAAGCATATAATAGGAAAAAGGACCTATCTGTACGGGACGTGGCGAAAAAACTGCGGACATCAGTAAGCAACGTTCAATGTGCCAAGGCAAGAAATGATCTTAAGACTTTTAAGAAGCAGAAAAAGCCTAAGCGAAGTGACAAACAAGCGGCATCCGTCAAACCGAGGGCTCGCAAGCTATATGACCATCTGTTGTGTCGAAATAAAGTGTGCGTAATTATGGATGATGAGTCATACGTAAAATTCGACTACAAAATGCTCCCAGGGGACCAATTTTATACTGTCCGGAAAGGTCAAGACATCAGTGATGCTGAAAAATCAATTTTTACAGAGAAGTTCAGTAAAAAGGCAATGGTTTGGCAAGCGATATGTGAATGCGGTAAAATATCAAAGCCTTACGTAACAACGCAAACTATGAAGTCTGATACCTACATCTCAGAGTGTTTGAATCGTCGCCTATTGCCCATGATCCGCGAGCATGATGGCCCCGTACTGTTTTGGCCGGATTTGGCGTCGGTACATTACTCAAAGGCCACAATGGCTTGGTACAAAGACAACAAAGTCCAATTCGTGCCTAAGGAGATGAATCCACCAAACTGTCCTCAGGCCCGGCCAATTGAGACTTATTGGGCTCTCACCAAGGCGTACCTTAGAAAACATACTAGGGCAGCAAATTCAATCGATGCTTTTAAAAAAAACTGGACAAAAGCCTCCAAAGTCGTTGGAAATAAATCTGTGCTGAAGCTTATGGCAAGCGTCAGGTCCAAGGTGCGGTCTTTGGCTTATGACTGAATGTTAAGATGTATAACTTGCCTAAACTTGTAGTAATAATAACATCTTATGGATACGTTTGATTAAATATATTTGAAAACATACCAGTTACAGTTTTATTACATTTTAACTTATGCTTATACTTTCTGGTACACCCGATAGCGTAGTGCATCTTGTCTGAGCCCTCAGGACACATCACCACGGCACGACGTCGTTAACGTGAAACGGCGCGGCCCCGTAGAAAGCACGTTGCCGCGACGTGCACATACACGGTGCCGTCATTCATTATAAAGTGCAATATTAAGCCCAATGTCCTGCGCGTAGAGTTTAAAATAGTTGAAGCCGTTGTCACACGGCACCGTGTATTTGCACGACGCGGCAACGTGCGTTTCTACGGCGCTGCGCCGTTTCACGTTAACGACGCCGTGCCGTGGTGTTGTGGCCAGGCCCAAACACTCCGAAATATTTTATCCCTAATTTCATTAATCCGCTTTTTTTTGGAAAGCTATGTTATAAAAAAAAAAGAACAAGAAAAAAAAAAAAACTGTGTATTGCAGACAGTGTCCATATTTTGTTAGTAAGTACATTAGGGTTATAAAACTATATTAGTGGGTAACTATTTATATAAAAAACGAATACAATAATAAATTAATTTAAAAATCTACCGCCCTGTGGGACCCCGGGCACATGCATATGTGTTTGTACCCAGTGTCGTTGGATAGGACAGTCTGGCTTCTCACTGATGATCCTCAGGATGGTGTTGGCGCTCCCCCGCACCCTGCACATCAGCGAGGCGACCCGGCGCCGCAGCACCGCGCCGAACGACTGCGTGCGTGCGTGTGCAAACATCGCTGATGCGCTGCAATATCGGGGGAGCCCCAACAACAACCTGAAGGCGTTGTTATATTGTACTCGGAGAGCGTTGAAGGCCCGCTGCGTATAGTTGACCCACAGATTGCACGTGTATAAGGTTTGGCAAAATGCTTTAAAGAGAGTAATCTTCACATCAATGCTACATCGTGCGAATCTGCGTGCCAACATGTTGCAGCGGACCGCCATCGCCCTCCTTTCCCTCTCAATGTCCCTATCATCTTTCAAATCCTCGCTGTTATGCTGGAGCAACTTAAGATTAAATGCTTAATTCAATTGCTTCACAAAGGTTAGGTTTGATTTGATTAATAAGCGATATCAAAAAGTTAAGTCATTACATTGTATTCGGAATAGGCTAGTCGGAATCATGAAAAAATCTAATTAGTCTGTCATTTACATTATCAAAAAATATTGAACACATATTTTTTCTTTTGTCAATTAAACAAAAAATGACAAACATAAAGTGCGTTGAAGTTTCGCGTGACGTCACGCCGTGGCACACTTTAACCACGTTGTGACGTCACGAGCCCCCTCTCCCGAACTTTGATGCGCGATATATTTGTCAATTTTGATTGATTTGATAAAGCAAAAAATACGTGTTCAGTATTTTTTGATTATCTTACTGACGGACTAATTATCATAATATTTTTTACCCAGGGTACACCCATATTTTAATCAATTCGGAATTATGACTCTTCGGAGTTACGAGTACTATATATGTAGTTGACCCATGTCAAAGGCAATTTGGTTTTACAAAGTAGAGGAGACAAGAGATTCAGACAACTTTTTACTGCCGACTTAGCTTCTCGACGGCTTGTAACCAAACGACCTTAACCTTACTGACCTCGGACGACCCAACTAAAGCATTTACTGAGATAAACCTCTTCTGAAGTATGGATTTGACGGCCATAAAATATCTTTGTTGAACAACAACAATTTCTCAGAGCTAGCGCCTAAACTATGACCTGTTGTCAGAAACATGTGAGTTAGTGAACTGCGAATTGTTGTTTAAGTTTAATTAAACTACCTAACTGTGCGAAACTAAAAATCTTCGTTCGTGTGTCACGTTGGCGTCGCTGTTCATGCCGTGACTTAGTTCTGAGTGGCGTCAATTTTAACGTCACGGAATCACCCATGGCAAGAGAATGCTATTTTTTTTTACCTAAATTCCTTTTCTTTATTGTTTAATTTTGGTTTCTGAGTTGGGATTTTTTGTTTGATGTCTAATTTTTATTCTGTTCTTTTTTTTTTGTGATCGTCGAATAAATGTTTCTATTTTTATTTCTATTTTTGATAGGTGGGGCAGGGTCAAGTTAATTTTTTTAACTAGAGATATTAATGACCATTTTTCAATAAAAGCTGATTCATGTAACAAACAGTTGAGAAAAATCATTTTTTGAATAGTTATAAAAATAACTAAGATATTAGCCAACAAAGATTTGTTCTTATCTCTTTCTAGCAAAACGGAATTTGACATGGAGTTTATATTATTTATTCGCATTTAATACACTTTCGCAGAAAGTCGACGGGGCCCCTATTTCTGGGTGGTTTGCCCTCCGGGCCAGCTGAAGAACTGACATGACCTAAACCTACCTCATATTTATGATACTAAGGAGTGCCTTGGGTCCGGAATTGAAATTTTCATTAGTATAAAAACTGCGAAAATGTATAAAATGCGAATAAACGGTTTATATGACCAACCTGTTACATGACGTCACAGTGCATATCGGATCTCCCTGTCTAATTGCTGTCTAATTCGCAGTATAAAATTTCATCTGTATTTCTTGGCCGATTTAATTTTTAATTTCACATTAGGTGATCTCTTTTACGGTATTTTCATATTTTGTTTAGAAATGCGATTTAAAAAATCCATGTTTATTCAATATTGTCTCTAAGTACGGCGGTTAGTGACGATTTTTCATACACGTTTGAAAAAGGAACATGTTATTGTCTATGATGTCTCTGAGTAGGGTGGCGGTTAGATACTTACAGCATGTAACCAAAACACTTTTAAAGACCAAACAATTTCTACGGTTTCTAATAACGATGATTCTAATTGATGAACAAGATATTTCCTTTAACTAAGTTTATCCTAAAGGTTGATTGATGAACCATAAAAAATACTTGAAGTAAATCAAGGAATAGGACATCTTTTTAAATCAAATTCCTTATGCTACATTTACACGCTTGCCGAGGCTTGGCAAGCGTCTACAAGCTCCAAGCCTTTACAAACGCTTGGATGCCATTTAGACGCTTGCGAGTATGTTACTGTGTTCCGGACAGGCAAAGAAGTTCTTTTGATCTGTCTTCAAAAACCGACACTAACCCGGATCGCGACAAGCTCTTACAAGCTCACGCAAGCCAAGCCAAACAACCACGTTCACACGCTTGTGTTTGTGGAAGCTTGTCGAGACTTGCCAAGCGTGTAAACGTACCATGATATTGCAATTGTTTGAAGTGTTTACACTCGACTACGACTAAAAATAAAGCCCTAAACCTCAGAGATATAATCCCATCCTATTTGTTTTTAACCGACTTTAAAAAAAAGGAGGTTCTCAGTTTGACCTGTATGTAGAACTGTGGCAGAACCGATTTTGATGCGGTTTTGAGAAAAGTATTTGTGACACTTAGGAGAAGGTTTTAGTATTTTAACCGACTTAAAAAAAGGAGGTTATCAGTTTGAACTTTTTACAGAGCAGTCCGATTTTAAAAAATATTTAATAAACGAGTCGACTACATCTTCCGATTGGTGGGTCGGGTTCCATTTTGTTTAGTACATGTTAAACAACCTAAACTAAAAACCTTCAGCAAGCTAGAATTCGGATTTATAAACCAAACACAATTTACGCAGGTCTTTTACATAAGGCTCTATAGAGATGAAAGTTTCCTATCAAAGTTAAAGTTAGTTTAGTTGAGAACATTTTCAGTCAGAATTACAGATAAGGGTCACTAGGGTCAGGGCGGGGCCCAACCCCAGGTACCCTGCCGGGATAAGTTGATTATAGAAAATTGAGGCTTAACTAGCCGTAAACACATAGTGAGAAAGTGACATTTACGTTAAGGCAACGTCCATAACCATATCGTAAGCAATGATATTTTATTTTAAGATACGTCATCTGCGCGCAAAAGCGTTCCTCAAAATGGAAGGTAAATTGCCTTACTACCGTTTAGTTGAAGACAATAACATTTTGTTACCAAAAAGTAACAATTATATTTCATAAAAAATGCCGTGTGAATGTGTTTTTAGAGGCTGCCGAAATTATACTGTAACTGTAAAATGAAGAAAATATGTCTCATTTAATTCGTAAGTACCGTAAATATTTTTGACATTTTGTTTACATCGCCATACTTTGTTTTGCACCGGCGTCACTGTCACCTATGAAACGTGAGATACACAATTAGATATCGCATGAGTGCGATAAAGACGAGTAGCTAAATGGCGGTCATGAGCCATGAGCGGGCATGAGGTATCTAGACACGCCGCGTCATTCGGGTACGCAATTTGAAACAACTATTTATCTCTTTCTAACAAAAGCGTTCGCTACGGATTGCCGACTTTGTCTGTAGAAATATGGTAACGTACCAACTCAGTAATTGGCGACGAGTTTTGAATGCGTTTAGTATGAGCATAACGTATATAAATATAAAATATCATTGATCGTATGAACAAAGTAGTATTGTTAGGGCGCAGCGTAGAGTACAAAACTACCCACCGCATAGCATACTTGTGTCTTAGTGAGAACTGTCAAGAAGGTAAGTGCATGTTTAGAGTAATGTTTAAATTTCTGTATTGTTGTTTGTACATTTGATTCTGTTGTGCAATGCTGGCTTTATTTTGAGTTAAATATTTTTTGTAGCCAACATCGTTACATAACCGCTACCGCGCGCTTGCTAGAACAAGTTTATTAAATAGAAAATTGTTAACCAACGGATAAAGGTGAGCGTTCGAGCGAGTTAAACTCTTCTTTTCATTTGGACTAAAATAACAGCAATTAAAAATCTTCTAGATCATTGTTACGAATTTACTATTTAAGCCTAGGTCTTCTTGTTCCTCTTTTTCCTTCGACTAAGTCCTCCACAATGTCTAAAACGAAATAGTCATGTCTCATCATCAAAACAATTTTCAAAACCTCTTAGTTGGTTTTATTTCCTGTACATTCTCCACCAACACTACATCTCAAACGCTTATAATCTTTCCCTATCTCTCTATTTTACTGACAACGTCTCGTGACCGTATAATGCAATGCTCCAGGTGCACACTTTAATTTATTCTTAATTACGCAACATTATTTCTAATTTCTAACCATTAGCCGAAGCTCGAGATGCTTCGTGAGTTTTTAAATATTTATGTATCAATTATCTCAGCTTTCAGTAAAATGTATACTCATCCACACTGATGAGTTTTTTTAAACTGGGATTGTACACCATTCCGCCCTTACTCAGCTTAAGTTAATCCACCCCTTACGGTTTCATCCCTTTTGGCATTTTGATGACAAATTCCTGTAATCTAATATTCGAAGCAGTCCCCATCAATTGGAGTATGTACTCGACTCGTTTATTAAAAAACAAATAGGATGGGATTGACTTGTATGCTTGAATTATATCTGAGTTTTAGGGGCTCTGTGTGTACTCATAGTCAAACACAATAAAACAATGCAATATACAGTAATCGATAAATAAAAGATGTTATTTTCCTTCCAAATTATATTGAAGTATTTTTTTTGTTTCCTCAATCAACCTTTAGATAAAATCAGTAAAAGGAAATATTTTGTTCTTCAAATTACAATCAACGCCATCAGAACCCCTAGAAATGATTTTGCACTTGAACGGGTTTTTAAGCCTTAATCTAACCGCGGTACTCAAAGACATTATAGACAATTAACTCGTGCCTTTTTCAAACTTGTGTAAATAAAATCATCACTAACTGCCGCACTCAGAGACGTTTTAGAGACAATTACTTAACCTTGTTCCTTTTTCAAACTTGTACTGTATAAAAATCGTCACTACCTGCCGCACTCAGAGAAGATTTAGAGACAATTACTTAACCTTGTTCCTTTTTCAAACTTGTACTGTATAAAAAATCGTCACTAACTGCCGCAATCAGAGAAGTTTTAGAGACAATTACTTAACCTTGTTCCTTTTTCAAACTTGTACTGTATAAATATCGTCACTAACTGCCGCACTCAGAAAAGTTTAAGAGACAATTACTTAACCTTGTTCCTTTTTCAAACTAATCCTGTATAAAAATCGTCACTAACTGCCGCACTCAGAGACGTTTTAGAGACAATTAATTAACCTTGTTCCTTTTTCAAACTTGTACTGTATAAAAATCGTCACTAAATGCCGCACTCAGAAAAGTTTAAGAGACTATTACTTAACTTGTTCCTTTTTCGAACTTGTGTATGAAAAATCGTCACTACCCGCCGCACTCAGACACAATTTTTAGTCAGGTTAACTCGTTCCTCGACGAAAAATTGACACTAAAGAACGGCCTAATCGTCACTGATTCTGCTTGTTCCTGTTTTATCCTTTATTTTAAACTGCTGCAAAGGTGTTCAATTTTGTCGATCCCGTTCGACTGTTCTGCGTAATGTTGCGTTATTAACTCGGACGCGGATTGCCCGCAGTTAATTACGGCGGACGCGTGAAGTCGACACCTTGTTATTAATTTGACATGACGTTAGTAAATTTACTGTGTCATTGTATTAGTACTGGAGCACAATTAAACGAGCACGTGGGTTACCTGATGGGAAGTAGGTAATGACCAGCTCCCATAAACACCAGCAAATCGAAAAGAGTTGTCGTTCCGTTGCCGGCCAATTAGGTAAATGAAAGGTCTTTTCTTGAAGACTTAACTGGTTGGAAATACCGCCGAAGGGAGTTCGTTCCGGTTTCTCTGTAACCAAATAAATCATTATGGATATGAGTACTTTGTCTTTTTCACTCCTTTGGAAATTACGGCAGTAGCCTCGGAGGGTTGCCGAACTCAGCGCGCAAGGAACTCGCCGACCGCCAGAGCGGTCTAAATGTTAAATGCCCTCTCGTCTGGGGTCCAAGATACTGACGTATTTGCTGACAGTTGGCAGTCGCTGCTTAAAAATATTGATATTTATTTATTTGCGTGTTATTAATCTTTTTGCTTAATAATGTAATGTAAATTAACATGGTTACTGTAAACCTGTTACTTTGAATTATAAATAAATAATCTCAATAATTAAAACGCGAAAATAACGACACAAAAGACTTATGAAGTTGACTATACTGATGATTTATTTGGTTGGTTTGGTCTTTATAACATTATATTGTAACTAAGTTTTTGTTATTATATTGTCCTTATTTGGCGTTGTAACATTTGCATATGACAAAAAGTGACAAAGCGTAGTTACTTTACTCGTAGGGTCTGTTCATTCTTACTTGTCTTATATAGTAAACAACTTTCTAATCTCAAAAAGAACCTTTATTGGCTAAAAGAGCTATTTTAAACAAAATAAAGCAATCACAGACAATACATTGGCCAAGTGATGTCCATAATGTTAACTCGGTTTACTTTATTTACGACAAAAGAGCTGTTTTAGACAAAAAGGTTCACTTTGAGGTTAGAAAGTTGTTTACTATATAAGACAAGTAAGAATGAACAGACCTTAAATATTGTGTTTTTTTGTTGCTGGGCAAAAAAGAAGCGAAAATGTTTGTTTACACATTCTGTAATCATTTTAACTATAAAAATATTTTACACCGATGTGGTTTAAACTTATTAGTCAGCGTGCAAAGACATTTCTGAAAAATATACGTTTTTGGTTGGGCTATAAAGTTTAGATTCTTTTCAATGATGGCCATGGATTAAATAGTGCAAAAGAGCACACGCCCACCCGATCGTAAATGGGTCTTGAGTTATTTGCCGAGATATTTGCTGGGGTTAGCAATGCAGTATTCTGATTGCAATCATATTGCATTCCTCTACGAGTTTGCTAGTCAAGTCACCGCATGTCATACACGCGTGCACTACCTAGTTAATTAAAACCGGTCAAGTGCGAGTCGGACTCGCGTACCGAAGTTCTGTACCACCGCACACTAGGTATTAAGGTAAGGTGGGGCAAGCGCGTCTACGGGGCAGGTCCGTTTAACCAACAATATCTCCTACCATACTATATAACCATACACTATATTGTTGGTTATATATACTATATAACCAACAATATAGTTTGTCGCACTTACCCCGTAGACGCTCTTACCCCGTTGACGCTCTTACCCCACCTGACGGGCAAGTGCGTCTACGGGGCAAGTCCTTCTAACCAACTATTCTCCTAAAAATGTATATGGTTTGTCACACTTACCCCGTTGACGCTCTTACCCCACCTGACCTTATTATATTCCGATTGGGATACCATTTAGAATCAATTCAGCGCGAGCCCATCTCACATTTGTTTTTTTTTTTAGTATTTGTTGTTTTTCTTCAGGGTTTGTACTATAATCATACCAAATTTGACGCTTGTATGTTTTACCGTTTTTACGATAAAACAAAAATAAAAATACGTTGGAAAAAAGTTTCTTGTATGGGGACCCCCTTTATTATTTCACTTTTTTTAATTTGTTAGTAAATTCACCGTAATTATATATATTCTGAAGAAAAAAAAACCGCTATCTATTAGGGTAGAAGTACCGGTTTTGGCCACTCTAAATTTTAATTAATATGGAAAGCATTATGAAATTACAATAATATTTTTCTATTTTATCTTTATATTAATCTTCAGTCTTAACTATTTATGAATGTTATTATTAATTTTACAGTCTTTTTGATGCTCATTTCAACCTTAAGTGGCCAAAAAGGGTACAGTGGCCACAAACGGTACGTCTACCCTACTTTTCAAAGGATACAGCTCTGTAAAGTTATGACAGACAGACAGACGGACTGACAGCGTAGGCTAAGTAATAGGGTTCCGATGGCCGCCCTTCGGGTACGGACCCTACAAAATTTTGACACAAAAACTTTTATTTAGGCCTCCGGCAATACAGCGTGGCAACGGTGAAGTATATTTGGAAACTTTGAGTCTGTTGCTACCCGGCCGAGGAATAATTATAGATTTATTGACGAAAAATGTTACTGATTAATTTGTACACAGTTTACGAAGCATGTTATTGAATTAAAATTAAAGTGATTTTATGTTTACGTAAATATTATTCTTACAAGCACAAATAAGTTTCATCTTATTAATTGTCATTAATTAATGTCATACAAATCAGATTCTCCACTTTCATACAAACAGCCGTTCGGTCTCACATAGCTGAATTTATATTAGCAAGTAGTTGGATATATGAAAGTTAGCGTACACTGCGATAGCTCCTAAACGGTTCGGGTTTGTACTGTCCTCTCACTCGCTCTCATACGCCCTTATTAAAAGCAAGCGAGAGAGAAGTACAAAACAGAAGAACCTTCTAAGTGCTTAGTACACTAATAAGAAACAATTACAACTCAAATTTCATCTTATACAAGAACCGGAGCAACATGATGCTTACACATCTATTTATACATACAAAACGATTTCGTGAGTGATTGCACACCAATTGACCAGTTCCCAAACAAACCTCTAGGTTTGTACTATGTGTACTAGACAACGATATAAACTTATATAGAGAAATATATACTTAAATACATAGAAAACATCCATGACTCGGGCACAAGTATTCGCGCTCATCACACAAATATCTGCCCTTACCGGGATTTGAACCCTTCGCAGTTTTGCAGGCAGGCCACTACCAACAAGGCCAACGCGTCGTCAAATATTACGTCGCCATATATTAATCCCCTCGCAATTTCGTGGCCAGTCGGCTGCAGTCCTGTTTTTTCGCCGACCAAAGATTAGAATGCGCCCTTGACCTCTCTCAGTTCAATGTTGGGATAATGTCTTGTCACGGAAGATGGATGTGTTTGTTCTGCGGGTATAGGGTTTCTGGAAGGGGGGGCTGGGAGGGGACACTTGGGGGAGGTTACTCTTTATTGGGAATGCTTTGGACAAAAAGATATATGGTTGTCGATGTAATGACCTAGGTTAATATATCTGCATTTATTTTGATGCAATATACGTATGCACCAGTACGCGTATATGCATAGTTAATCGTGCTAAATCTAGGAAGGGTGCAATGATAGAAAAAATCTCGTTTTTTGCAGAATACAGTTGAGTTTTTTTTACTGGTGTGGAAAATGCAAACGAACACACAGACCATCGGATGATCTTGTGACCCATACACATTTGTAATCTCAAGACTACAATCTTAAGACTGCCATCCTAAGACCGCAAATGCCATCTCTGAGAACTAAAATGGAATGCCTCTATGCTAGTAATTTCACCGGTTGTCTTATCCCCACATCGGAACACAACAATTCGAATACTGCTGCTTGGCAATAGGTGAAGTTTAAGATGTTGGTACCGAACGAGCGATCTTTCATCAGCTTACTCAATCCTATAAATTTAGTCGAGTGTTATTAGAATAACTATTATCACTTTACCAACTGCTTTGCTTTAGTTTCTACATAAGGTCTGTTCATTCTTACTTGTCTTATACAGTAAACAACTTTCTAACCTCAAAATGAACCTTTTTAGGCTAAAACCGCTATTTTAAACAAAATAAAGCAATCACAGACAATACATTGGCCAGATTTGTTAGATGGATTCCGCGAAAGCGTTATTTCGTTGTAGTTTTTTTCCGATTCGCATTTTTCCGCGATCGATGAATTTCCTCTTCGCCTCTTTACTCGTAGCTTTATTTAATGTCTCGTTGCTCCGTGATAGTGTTTTACCCGCAGCGATTTTTTCCGCGGTCGATAAATTTCCTCTTCGCCTTTTTACTCATAGCTTTATTTAATATATCGTTGCTCCGTGATAGTGTTTTTTCCGCAGACCTTTTTTCCGCTATCAATAAATCTCCTCTTCGCGTTTACACACGCGTCTGTTGTTCCGTAATCGCAACTTTTTCGCCTCGCATTTACCCATAACCTGTAGGTACCTACTTACATTTTCATGCTTGTAGCCATCTTAATGCCTAAAATTTGGCAGAAGCTGAATACTTATAAAAAAACAAAAAACCGTTAGTACTATAGGTTCGTCTGATGAAACACTTATTGTGTGAATGTGATGCCCTCGCCGGAGTAAGAATGAAAATCCTTGGGTGTGGCTACCCAGAAAAATAGGGTCGAAGTGTATCCGCAAGGACCCCGCCAATAACAAGATAAGATAAGATAGATTCGTCTAACTGAAGTCAGCTTTTGGTTAAAAACATTGTGTTCATCGACTTCAATTGGACTGACTATAGGTCCTACCATTTTAAAAGAAGTTATTTTTTGCGTGTTTGAAAGCAGTTTTTGTTTTTTAAAACATTTGTGTTTCAAGTTAACCGCAAGTAACGCCGCGGGAAAGTCATAGTCCAGAGCCTGCCGTTTTGTCAAATATTTCATTTCCCAAATTTTTCATTTGCCAAACTAATTTTATATATTTTTTCCAAAATTCATTTTAGTACCATCGTGTAGAACCCTATAGGTTAGGTTAGGTTAGTTTTTATAAAATCCTGAAATATTTACGGTTACAGAAAACAAAGCGGATTGGCAAATGAAAATTTTGGGAAATGAAACATTTGACAATAAATATTTTGACGAAACATAGGTAACCCGTCATAGTCATTATTTAAACAATTATACGTTCTTTTTTTGTCACTCAACTACCTTAATCGAGATATCTTATCGCCGCCCTTGAAATAGTTACCGTTGAGGAGTTGGCCATTGGCCATCTGTGGTCTTCATCATCAGTTCTACTTCACTAAAAGATACTTTCTGAATGCAAATACTGAACTTATTACTACAAATACTGAAATTTGTATATGTATGTATGCCTATAATATTTGAGGAGTTCCCTCAATTTCTCTTGGATCCCCTCATCAGATTACAATTCTGTGTCAATGGGAGTAATGGGATCACCTCGGAAGTATACTCTATGAAACAAAAAAAGTATTTTTAAAATCAGACCATAATTGACGGAAAAATCAATCATATTTAAAGGTTAAAATGGGAAAAATATGCATGACAATGGTTTCTCATTATAGCTTGTTTTTAATTAATTCTAAATTTAACCGGCAGGAAATCAATAAACTAGACACCTATTTTGATGTGGACAGAGACGCGTGGAAAAGCTTGTATTTAGTATTTCAATTGCAACATACCTCTTCAGTAGGTAACAGAACCATTAATTAAAAAGTAATATTTATGATCGAGTCATAGAACTTATGGCTTATTATTCTGACATTGTCACTCTCTTACACCGTCTTAAATCGATTGCGATTCCGTGTCATACGTGTACTGAATAAAATTTGATTTATAATTTATAAGTCACCAATAATAATAAATGTAATTTCGTCGTTAAGGAAATAATGGAGCATATTATTGCAAGTTCCAGTGCAAATAAAAATAACTTTACTTTTATTCCAAGCACACGTGGCGGTCACATATTGATCAGATCGGGACGACGCCATTGTTTAAACCGCGTTAATAAAAATACGAAGGTTTGGAGATGTACCGTGAAAAATTGTAACGGCACTGTGACATTGGACTCACTATCGACCTACATTGTGAATGAAAAGCATCACATCTGCACACCAGACTTTGAGAGTCTTGATGTTGAAGAAAGGATTGTGAGTCTTAAAAAAAAGGTGTGCGAAGATTTTAGACCGATTCCAGAGCTATATAGTGAAGCTATGAAGGATATGAAAAACGAAACATATGCTGACAAGCTGCCCTCATTTATAAGCGTAAGAGACAGCTTGTACAGGGCACGCAATACCAATGTAAAAATGATTTTAAATTTTGAAGATGTTGACATTCCGGAAAGTATATGTAAAAATTTTTTGTGTGCAAAAGAAAAGGATATTCTTCTTTTTATATCTCCTTTATGCAAAGAGTATATAAAAAACGTCGATGTATTTTTAATGGATGGTGATTTCAAAGTATGTCCTTCGCCGTATCGACAACTTTATACTATTCACGGAGATATAGGCTCTAATACATAATGGCACTAAAGTAATACCATTCATTTATGCGTTTTTGCCAAACAAACATCAGGAAACATACACTTTTTTGTTTAATTTAATAAAAGAAAAGGTACTACACTTCAATCCAAAATTCATAAAATTAGACTTCGAAGTAGCAGTTATTAACGCTTTACGAGAAATCTTTGGATCGGCGAAAATTAGCGGATGTAATTTTCATTTTAAACAAGCTATTTGGAAACAAGCTGAAAAATACGAAATATCAGATACCCGAGAAGGTTGCGGGTATGTGAGAAAGTGCACTTGTTTGGCCTATTTACCGTCATCCAAAATTCTCGAAGGGTGGTGGATAGTATTGGCGAAAGCTCCTCGACTAAAAGAAATAGAAAAATTTAATAATTACTGTGCGTCCCAATGGTTCAACATGAAAACAATTGAGATGCTATCATGTTATGGCCAGAGACATAAAACAACAAACGTTGTTGAAGGCTGGCACAGCAAAATAAATAAAAAGCTCCGGGGAAAACAATCGCTGAATTATTGTATATCTCAACTGAGAGATGAAGCAATCGCACACGATTTTGATTTGTATCAGACAGAAATCAATTCTTCTGATTTTAGAAAAAGAAATAAGAAATCAATCGAAATGGATTTCAAAATTGACAGTATTGTTAACAGATATTTAACTGGTGACTTAGATTTGGAGACATGTATAAACAAACTATCATATTTAAAATACCAATAATGCCAATGCCAAAGTTAAAAATATAAGCGAGAAAAGCTTTACTTATTTAAGTACACACTTACACTTAAGTACTTTTTAGTTTAGAATATATTTTAAGTTATTGTTCAGTTATATTTGAGTTCTTAGTGTTTGAAGAGGAAAATAATTCGTTTGAAATAAATGAGAATTAGATGAGGGATGTTTGTTTTATTTTAACGTAGGCTCTATAGTCGATGTAAAAGTATAAAGTGTAGTAGATGTAAAGGTTAGAAAGTATAGTTACATTCCTATCATAATGTGTTCAGAAATTATTATAAGCAAAAGGCCTCGTCTTAATATTTACATTATAGTATATGTGATGATAGTGATGATTCACCAACTAATACATACAATTTCATAAATTCTTATAGTATTTACTAATCTTCAAGATATTATCTTTGTCAAATTCACAAGACCAAAACAATCCTCAATCGTCCCGTCTAGTTTTTCTCTGTCGACACTTTTCCCGCTCAAAAACGTGAAAAACTCCTGTCACGCGCTCGACCAATCAGAGCCCTCCTAAACAACAGGCCTGCTCTGATTGGCCGGTCGCATGCAGGGCGCCAGTCTTGCTTTAACATAAAACATACTAAATAAAATAAACAATCGTATATTATTAGGAGTGGCATGTTTAAATTATCAATGATTATTATAATTATAAATAATCGCTCATATAATGAGAGGCGAAAAAGTTGCGATTACGGAACAACAGACGCGTGTGTAAACGCGAAGAGGAGATTTATTGATAGCGGAAAAAAGGTCTGCGGAAAAAACACTATCACGGAGCAACGATATATTAAATAAAGCTATGAGTAAAAAGGCGAAGAGGAAATTTATCGACCGCGGAAAAAATCGCTGCGGGTAAAACACTATCACGGAGCAACGAGACATTAAATAAAGCTACGAGTAAAGAGGCGAAGAGGAAATTCATCGATCGCGGAAAAATGCGAATCGGAAAAAAACTACAACGAAATAACGCTTTCGCGGAATCCATCTAACAAATCATTGGCCAAATGATGTCCAAAATGTTTATCCAGTTTACTTTATCTATTATATAAAATGCTAAGCTGATTGTTGATATATCAACGCACAGCCCAGACCGCTGGACCTAGAGACTTGAAATTTTGCACATAGATACCTTATATAGTGTAGAGATCCACTAAGGAAGGATTTTTGGAAATTCCACCCCTAAGGGGGTAAAATAGGGGAAAAACGTTTGTATGAAAGTCCGTCAGTTTTGAAATTAGACGCTTCAAATTTTGCGTTTAGCTTGGCGATTGAATTTCAACTTATACGTGTCTCAGCGTTTATGATAATTTCAACCCTGAAGGGATGAAAAGGGGTAAAACGGATTGTTAATATATCAACGCACAGCCCAAACCTTAGGACCTAGAGACTTGACATTTTGCACATAGATACCTTATATAGTGTAAAGATCCACTAAGGAAGGATTTTTGGAAATTCCACCCCTAAGGGGATGAAAATTTGTATGAAAGTCCGTCAGTTTTAGTTTAAGTTAGGCTATTCAAATTTTGTGTTTAGGTTGAAAATTGAAAATTAATTTATACGTGTTTCAGCGTTTTTGATAATTTCATCCCCGAAGGGATGGAAAGGGGTAAAACTGACTGACTGATCGATCAACGCACAGCCTAAACCGCTGGACCTAGGGACTTGAAATTTGAAGAGAATATTCCTTGGGTACACTAAGGGTACACTAAGAAAGGATTTTTGGAAATTCATCCCCTAAAGGGATAGAAATTAGAAAATAGAAAATAGGGGGTAGAAATTTGTATAGGAGATGAGTTATTTTTAAAATAAACAGTTTGGAAATTGGTATTTAGGCTACTGATAATAAATAAAAAATACTTCTTTCAGCTATTTAGAAAAAACTACCCCTAAGAGGGGTAAAAGGGAGTTTTAGTTTGTTCCTCCTTCACGCTGAAATGGCGCTGGATGGATTTGGATGAAATTTAGAATGGAGATAGCTTATACCCTGGATTAACACATAGGAAAATCCTATTCCGGAAAATTTAAAGTTTCACGAGGGAATAACGACAATATCTTTGTGTTTTTTGAAAAAGTTATCATGGGTGTCGTTTTCTTAGGTTGCGTTAACGCAGATTTCGAAAATGATATCAAATTTGGGATTCAAAATGGCCGCCATGATGTTTATTGAAAAAGTCGTCATTGGTATCATTTTCTTACATTTTGGGGACGCAGATTATGAAAATGATGTCAAATTTAGAATTTAAGCCGGCGGCAATGATATTTTTTGAAAAAGTTGTCACGGGTAACATTTTCTTAGTTTTTGGGGACGCAAATAATTACTAATATAGAATACTATTAGTAATTATTTGACAAAATTGCGCAATTGAATAATTTATTTCTCCTATGGCTTTTGCCATCCAGTGTGACAACATGAGACAGGCTTTGTACCTACATTCAGTTTTGTTAGTCTATATGAAAAGGAGCGGTGTCAGATTGAAGTTGTCAGCGTTGAAATATCCAGATTTTAACATTTTTTTCCGCTATTTTCAATACTATTCACGGCGTATTAATTCTACGGCTGTTATTTAATATTAGGGCGGTTATTATGATCACTTGAAAATAATTACTGACAGGCATTTCATTTTTCGGCGAATTGGTCGGTTATTTAATTCTAAAATGTCATTTCAAACAATACTCAAGGGGTAAAAAAACTATACATCGATAGGTGTACATAATATTGCTGTACAAAGAAAATCCATACTAACATTATAAACGTGAAAGTAATTATGTCTGTCGTCTGTCTGTTTGTTATGCATTCAAGGATAAACCGCGGAACTGAATTAGATTAAATTTGTATCTCAAAAATCACCCCTAAGGGGGCGAGATTTGGGATGGTAGTTTGTATGACAATTTGGTCATTTATGTTAATTTTTTTAGTTGGAAACGTGGTAATTGGTGTTTAAGCTACTATTTAAGACTGTTTAACATAAAAAAAAACTTTCATTGATTTCCGTAAAACTCCCCCTCAGGCGATAAATGGGGAGTAGAAATTTGTATGGAAGATATCGAAATGGCTACATTAGGAAATCGATATTTAGGCTACTTTTTATAAATAAAATATACTGCTTTCAGCGATTTAGAAAAAACTACCCCTAAGGGGGTTTTAGTTAGTTACTCCTTAACGCTGCAACGGCTAGATGAATTAGGATGAAATTTAAAATGGAGGTAGCACCCTGGATTAACACAGAAAAATCCCATCCCGGAAAATTTAAAAGTTCCCTAGGGAATAACGACAATGTTTGGTGTTTTTTGAAAAAGTCATCATGGGTGTCATTTTCTTAGGTTGCGTTGACGCAGATTTCGAAAATGATATCAAATTTGGAATTCAAAATGGCCGTCATGATGTTTATTGAAAAAGTCGTCATTGGTATCATTTTCTTACATTTTGCGGACGCAGATTATGAAAATTATGTCAAATTTAGTATTCAAGATGAAGGCCATAATCTTTTTTAAAAAGTGGACATAATTGTCATTTTCCTAGATTTTGAGGACGCAGATTTCGAAAATGATGTGAAAGTATAGGTAGAAATTCAAAATGGCAATTCAATTATGTCTGTCGTCTGTCTATTTGTTACGCTTTCACGGATTAACCGCAGAACCGAATGAGATTAATGGGCATTGGGTAAATTTGTTTGAAGAATATAATTGTCTTTGTTTTTTCAGCGGCCACTGATGATGTTTGGGAGTTCCGCCATTTATAATGATAGATACCTACATTATAATTAGTATTAAGACTCATAATATAAAATATGTAATATTGAACTATGATGGATATTTTAAGAGCAACCAAACTATCATGGGAGGGATGGTGCTTTGAGACGGCGAATTTAGACAGATTCTCATCTACCGGTGATAACTAGGGGCACACCAGCGGATAATATAAATGCATTTCGGCATCTACGATATGAGTATATATATAAAAAATTAACCTCACTACAAATATGCCAGGAACTACGAGTACACCATGATACACAGTCGGGGCAATATATCCGGCAGCTCTACTAAAAATGGTCGAAGATCGTATGGCGAGAGATAGTAACGATTTGAATACATTAAACCGCGAATTCTGTAATATTGTACAAAACACAGATGATCTAAAAAATAACGTGTACCCCGATCTAAAAAACAATATAAAGAATAGAGAATGTTTGTGCGAGAGGGCGATATTAGCACCGACAAACGAAATTGTCGGGCGGATAAATATAAAAATATGTCTCATGTAGAAGGCGATGTTGTGGAGTATCTATTGGTAGACAATGTCATAGACACAGAGCAAGTCACGTCCTACCCTTAGAGTTCCTGAACTCTTTCGAGGTATCGGGAGTGCCCTCCCGTAAGAGTGAATGGTTAAAGTTGGTGTCCCGGTAAATTTCGATCTCAATATTGTTTGAAAGATCATTCTTGCCAGGCTGGACGTCAAACTATAGAATTACTTAAAACTATTAATTTACTTAACTGCGATAAACGAGTTCTACGCGGACGAAGTCGCGGGCAAAAGCTAGTTTACGATAAAAGAGCTGTTTTAGCCAAAAAAGTTTCATTTTGAGGTTAGAAAGTTGTTTACTATATAAGACAAGTAAGAATGAACAGACCTTACGTATCCCTGTGACTTGTTATTAGTGTTCCTTAAAAATATACTATTTGATTCAGACACAAATACATACATAAATACATACCTTCACGCTTGTAATCCCAGAGTGGGGTATCCAGAGCTGCAGAATTACCTACAACTTTGTTGATAATTCTGTAATCACATTTTGCACAAATAGGCTAATATGTTTACCAGCGTATTAGTGACAGGTTGCAAGCCCATCGCCTAACAACTTCAAGCCTATATTCCCTTAGTCGCCTCTTACGACATCCACGGGAAGACATGGAGTGGCACTATTCTAACCCGGCAACCACACGGGGGCATGCTCGTATAACATTGTTGGGAATTGTTCCATAATTTAAAATTCAAGCTTTATTGTTCTTGACCATTCGAAACAACGTAATGAGTAAGCTTATTTGTGATTAGACGCTTGGTTCAATAAATCTAACAAAACAACGGTCAGAGAACTTTGAAATGAAGCCAAACATAAAGAATTCGTAATAAAACATAAAGAGGACTCTAATAGCGAAGCTGTATTTACTGGAAATGCTCAGTAGCAATAACATGGTCAGGTTTCAAACAACTTTGTAAGTAGACTGGGCATATCATTGTGCCCTTGCGCACATTTGAATACCGCCCAATCATCCTCCATTGAATACGTTTCTTAGACAAGCGTTGTAGAGGTGATTGATGAAGATAGTTCACTGGTTATGAATAAACGCGTCTATATTCAGTGGTCGTTGGCCTGCAGTTCGGAAGAAATAAAGAAGACTATATTTGGCTCGCGACTCCGTCTACACATTACCAATATAGGCATGCGCTGAACTGTGAATTCGGAACGAATAGTACTTTCGCATTTATTATATGTATTAGAACGATAAGGTTTCACAGGGAACACCTAATTCCAAATCATGTCCTTTTATATTACTTTTCCAAATTGTTTATCTCATATCACTAGCATAATGTAAGGTTTCATGCATTTTATTTTGGTTACTTTAGGATTTAATGATGCTATATTAGAAAACAGATGTATTAAATTATAAAACAATATTGTATTTTGTCAGATTAGTTCGTATTTACCTTGTTTTCTCCGATAGCTTATCGATGGGTACTGAAGCTAACTGAGAATTGATTTATGGGGTGAGAAATGTTACCACCCGGAGCTAAATTTGTTTGGTTCTTTTTTAACAACTACGACTAACAATTTGTAAAAATCTTGTTATTTGACTTATAGAAAATGTGTCAAATTTAACTGAAATAACCAAATCTATCTGTAAATTAATATTGCAAACCGTCATAACCATAAGCTTAATTACTTAACGGCAATTTTACACAAGTGATTCAGCTGCGTCTTACCTGTGCGCAGAGTAACGACGTTTATTCCGGTCAGTGCACATCAATGATGGCGCAGCCAGACTGATCCTGAACCAGGTTTAGGCTAATGCGATACGTTATCTTAATTACGTCAGCTTAATCGGTGATAGGGAAACAAGGGGAGAATGGAAATCTATACTAATATTATAAAGCTGAAGAGTTTCTTTGTTTGTTTGTTTGCTTGAACGCGCTAATCTCAGGAACTAATAGTCCGATTTGAAAAATTATTTCAGTGTTAGATAGCCCATTGTTCGAGAAAGGCTGTATATCATCACGTTAGCGTTAGCCCAAAGTAACTATTCCACGGGGACGAAGTAGCGGGCAAAAGCTCGCATCAAGAAGCGAAATACTTCGTATCTAGGGCACGTGCTCAGGCATGACAGATATCAACTTTTGCAACGAATTATGATAGGCAAAGTTGCTGGCAAATGAAGAGTTGGGCGAAGAAAGACGTCGTGGCTTCGCAACATCGGGGAGTGGTCTGGAATTACGAGCGCGTCTGAGCTGTTCCGCCTCGCAAAAGATAGGGACAGATTCCAGCAGCTGATAACCACCTTCAGTAGGTTGGAGAGGCACTTTAAGAAGAAGAATCGGTGATAGCCTTTGAGTATATTGGCTTTAGGGTTTAGATTTAAACAAACACTATGGTAGCATTCATGGGATTTGTGATGTCAAAGACCGAATAGTAAGAACTGACGTTCAAAATACACTGGCAGGTAATACTCACCCAAAATCTATCTATATGTTTATCGCATCAAAATAGTTTAGGAGTTAGCTGTAATACAGACAGACAGAAGCGGGAAACGACATTTTTAAACTATGTTAAGATAAAGAAGATGTGTTTCTTTTTAGACTAACTAGACTAGAAGACAAAGAGACGAAGACGGAATGCCTATATGCCTCTATTGGGTTCCAATTTAACGATGAATTTCTGATACATAAGTATACTGACAATGAAATGAACACTTCGAAATACACGAAATAATAAAACTGGACTTATCTTGTGTTCTATGTAATACAATTTTTAAATGACTTAAAACCATATTTGCGTATATACTTTTTAATAAATAAGGAGCAATTGCAGCAAAATTATAAATCTAGATTAAGTCTCAAGTTCTGTTCTAGATATTGTTAGGTTTAATTTTTGGAACACTCACTAAAGACAAAAGTGGGTCTTAGTTAACACTGGAAATCGTCCAAATAGGTAGTCATCATTAAGTCAGCTTTGAGAACAACGTAATATCAGCGCCGTGGGTTGCCATGGCATTATGCTGGCACCCTATTAACAGTGTTGGATACTCGATCGCTTTGTGTTGGTTATTTGTTGGTTAATTGTTTGGATTATTAATTAAAACTGTGTGTTAAGTTAAGGAAACCTTAAGGCGAGACTTCGGTGTCCCTCTGTCTGTCTATATGTCACAGCCGTTTTTCTGTGAAACGATAGAAGCTATCAACTTGAAATTTGGCATAGTCGTATAACTTACTTGCCCGCATCTGTTTTTAGTAAAAATAAGAATTTATTTTTCTAAATAATTGAAAAGGGGTCGAGAATGGGGGGTAGAAAAATGAAAGTATTTTGATTATAGCAAACGGGATGCCATATGAAAGGTCTTAATCTGCACATTTCAAATATTTCATTTATATTTTCCGAGGTAAAAACATACAGTATTTGACCTGTTATCGTATTGTCAACGTTTTGGTTGCTTTTATTAATGACTACCGAGATAAAAACAATAGGTACCATTACACGTCAAAAACATATGGTTTTTACCGCCTAAAATATATGCCCTAATATCGTTTGCAGTAAAAAATAACATATACATACATTAAATCACGGCTATTTTCCAGGCGGTTGGCGGAGACCACTTCTTTCCACCTGCTACGATCCTGACAAATCTATTTCGCTTCTTCCACATTCATACATCGAGTTATGCACGCACGTCGATTTTGGGTACTTAAGTTTTTTTTTGGAAGACTTACAGACTAATACAGGAAAGTAAGAATTAAGTATATAGAGGTATGACAACCGTTTCGGCCCTTTTCCAGCATTTCGGCGATTTGATTCTAAAAAGTACGCCTAGGGCGGCCCCTTCCGACCCTTCCACTCACCTTCGCTCTGTATTTCTCTTTCTTCAATCTTCTTTCATCCATCCTTTCCAAATGACCGAACCATTGAAGCATGCCCTTTTCAATCTTAGTCACTACATCTTCTTTTAGTCCACATTTCTCCCTGATCTTTTCATACCTTACTCAATCAATCAGTTTCACACCTCACATACTACACAAAGAGCGCATTTCAACTGCATTTATACAAGTTTCATGCTTGTCCTGCCACACCCAACATTAAAAAGAAGGTAAAATAAACTTGCAAACAGTCAATCACTTTATTAAATACCACACAAAAAAACAAATCACGGAATGTAATTATGAAAAAGTTTAGCAAAATGAACCGTCGGGTAGCCAGTTACAAGCAGTTACTATGTAGATCAGTTTGTTAACTTTGTAACTAGCCATGAACTAGTCTGGTCTATGTTGGCAGACTTGGATGCGGGCCACTCGGCTCGTCACGGTCTCCCGCTCCGGAACATCTGCCGTAATACTATTTACGTAGTAATAGAATACGAAGAAGCATTTTAAATTTAATGTAGATACCAATAGAGTACAAAATGCTTCGACTACTACAGTTCTTCTTTGGTATTACCGCAGACATTGTACTTTGGTCTTAGACGAAGCGCCGACGCGCTAAGACTAATTGAGATGTGGCCAGAGAAAAGCGATAAAGAAAGTAAGTAACAAAGAAAGAAAGAAAGAAAATACATTTATTCACAACTAAAGCAAAAATTCTTTATATTGAGGTTAAAAAATTATTTATATTGAGTTAGATAGTTGTTGTGAAACGGCACTATCTCAGCATGTGCCGCTTAAGGCAGGGCTGGTCTTCCTTTGGGACCCCGAGAGTTTTAACGTTATTTTTTGACTAAAGGGCATTGGGTAAATTTGTTTGAAGAATATTGTCATTTTTTTTATCAGCGGCCACCGATGATTTTTACATAGTTATTTACAGGACCTCTAAATACACACATATATATATATATATATATATATATATATATATATATATATATATATAATTTATGGCGTTAAATAATATCGGAGCGGAGATTTTAAAGATTTAAATATTCAGTTTTTAGTACAAGAGTACGCCCAAGTATGAATGTTTAAATATCTCGGCTCCGATGCACTTAAGAGTATTACATTACATAACAAAATACGTTTATTTTTAATAATTCTATCTTAATTTACCAGTTTTACGAATGGCCGCTCACCTTGAAAATGTATGAATTTTACAAATGACAACACTTTTACCCAAACCCCTTTAATCTTGAATTGTATTTTTTCAAGAGCTATGATTTTTGGTTTGAGCGTAACTAATCAACTAAAGCGTAATTATAAAATATTACTAAGATAACTTTATTCGAGTCTTCAAAATAGTTTTCTGATTTCCACTGTTGCCACATTGTGTGTCAATTTATTGAAAGCGATTGCTTAAAGTGCCAGGCAGAAGTAGAAAAAAAATTACATGAGAAATAACTTCACAATCTCTGTTTTATTAAGAAAAATAAAACCGTTTCATTATTATTGATTATTTTTGATTGAAACTTTCTAACGTTTGATTTTCAAACATTAAAGCGCTACTCCTAAATGTTGGCAGCCTGGGTCGTTGCCAACCGTCAGCCTCACGTAATTGCACCGCGAATCTTCAGGTAATTCCACACTTTTTGCTCTCACTTCTAAGTAATCCTGTACCGCATCCTTTGAGAGCTTGGCCTTTGTGCCGCGAGTTAGTTTTCTAACTAAAAGAGCTGTCTGGGAAACTGGGAAGGAAAATAAGTCATTGCTAAAGGGAAGGTTTGTAACCTTTGTGTGAGATTGTCTCCTGAAATTATTATTATTTATTAAATAAATGTCATTAAATTTCATCTCTTTTATGTTATTGACACCTAAAAAGGTTCATGAAAATATTATTACTTCACTTTTAGACGTAAACCTGTTTTTTTTTTATAGTTAAAATAGTTGACATTGTACCAATTATAAGCTACATGAACTTTATCTCAAGAATATAGAGGCGATAGTTGACAACTGTTAATTTAAATGCCTATAATTGGGTATTTTACATGAATTAACACATTAATAAAGCATCTAACCATGGAATAACAAAGGCAGGAACGTAAAAAACACATTTGGAAAAAAAATATTACATCCAATTTTATGCCGCAGATTTTTTCATGAAAGCATTTCACCTTAAGCGTGCTTCCTGAAATGGTGAACGCAGTGTTTTACGAGAATAGTGATATTCGAGGATACACTGCCGTGGAAATCGGTGAAATCGGCTTACGTCCGCTTCGATCTGGGAAGCGGGACCATTTTAGAGCACCTTAGTTTATCCTTAACAGGGTGTTTCGTTTTATGTTTTACTAACAAGGACCAAGTGAAAACACGATATTATAACTATTATAAGTCAATAAAAACTTGTTATATTTATAGGATTTTTTGGGCGTTTTAAACTGGCTGTCATTATTTTCACCATAGACACAAGAAAATTGTGACTTGTATTTTGTTAAGTCAATGTTTTAACTACGAGCTTTTTTCTATGCCATGAAGAATGCAAACGATATGCTTACTGCTGATGATTTAACAAATCAGATTTTGCAAGAAATCAACGTTCTTATTTGGATAAGTGTAAAATGGTAGCAGTAACTTTGTATTTTAGTTTACCTATTTCTCAAAGTTACCTACCACGAAGTTAAATTTCAGTTACATTTTTTTTTCTCTGAAACCGTTTAACTTTCCTGGATTGGTATAATACAAACATTTTGAAAAGTTAATGAGTTCAAAAAAGAAGTTCTTGTATAAATTTTCGGATATATTAATCAGTTGGGAAACAAAGCTTCGAACTTGCGATTGAATAACATTTCCCAAAGTAATGGTTAGAGTAATTGCATTGCGTGTTAAAAATACGAAATGATAGTGAGACCGTTTTTTTTTTAGTATATCTCCGTTTCACTTTGTTGTTTGTTTATTTCAGGTAATCTACCAGCTACTTTTTAAGTAAGGAGGTTGAAGATAATCAATCAGCATTAGAATCAATAACCTGACTGGTGAGAAAAAACAGTAGTAAATTCTTTTAAAAAATATATTAAAACTATTCATAGGTTAATTATTCAGTGCTAATGGCTCCAAGCCGGGTCATTGTCCTGCACAAATATCGCTACTCGGTACTGAATCACATTCGTTCGACTCCTGAATAACCTTCCAACAAACACCTAGACGTTCCTGAACTCCTGGTCATTGACTCGGAACGAAAACATCATAAACAAAGATAAGGGTAATAAAAATGATATACAAACAAAACGCTTGCCATAACTCAACTATCGCTAAATTACCAGTTGCCCGTGACTTCGCGTAGAAGTTTTTTATCGTCATTCCCTCGGGAGTGTCTAATTTTCTGGGATTAAAAGTATCCTATGTAATTCCCCGGGACTCACTCTCAACAAACAGACAGAAAGAGTAACTTTCTCATTTATATTATTAACATATTTGTTTTATCTCACGAAAGCCATAGGTACTTGTAGTTATAATGAGTACCGTAAAATGGGGTGAATTACTAGGGATTACGGGGTGAGTAGGGACACAACATAAATGAAGCATATGTTACTAATTATAAGACTGAAATTATTCCAATAGACGTAACGTTATTGTCCTTTTAACACTTGTTCTTATTTGTAACAAGTTATGACTTATTTTAGGTTGTGTCCCTACTCACCCCGTTTTACGGTATAGACACGTACACTACTAACTGTTACTCCAGTTTTGTGGGGCAATGTTTAATTTGTAATTCTTTAATAATATTGTACTTATTAAATAAATAAATAAAAATAAATAAATAATAACCCAACCGGCGCCGGCGTCGCTAACAACGACGCCTTACACACTCAGAGACAACGCGCACGTGCATTCACACACAGTTATGGCCCACCCGCTTTCGTGAGATAAAACATCTATATGGATCATTGTGTACTTAATAAATGAATAAAATAAATATCAAGGGACAATCTTACACACATTGACCTAGTCCCAAACTAAGCTCTAGGCTTGTACTATGGGTACTAGACAACGATATAACTACTTTTATAGAGAAATAAATACTTAAATACATAGAAAACATCCAAGACCCAGAAACAAATACTCGTGCTCATCACACAAATATCTGCCCTTACCGGGATTTGAACCCAGAACCGCTAGCTTCATAGGCAGGGTCTCTACCAGCTATGCCAGCGCGTCGTGGCGATCACAGTTCATTCATTCTCATACAAAGTCCGTGACGTGTGTGTGCGATACTGCCCTCCCAAGCCAATGAGTATCTCAGATAAAACTAAAGCGTTTGTTAGAACTTTACTTAACTTGAATAATAAATTTCTTGTAGCGATTCACCGGTTCGCATTTCACCTTGGTTGAACAAAATCTCAATCGCTTGTTTACTTTACATTAGTATATTTAATTTGTATCATGTTGTTTTCAGATTCGTGTTTTATCAAAACGCATTTCACCACGATCAAGTTTCGTTTGGAACGCTGTTTTATTTGACGCCGTTATTGCTATTTGCAATTAACCTCTGTAAGTTTTTTTTAATTTGTTTCGTAGCTATAGTTTTATGATATTAAACGATTGCGGAGCAATGCTGTTACCAAATTTGCGAACGAGATATACTGCGACAAAATATATTTTGCTAAAAATAAAGGACGTCTGAGGCCAATTACGATACAATAAAATAAGCGATCGAGGTGAAATGCGACTACAGCTAATACCATTTACGTTGCGAACAAAATACACGACGACTGGGACTCAAAGCGAAAATACAATACACGATCGAGGTGAAATCCGAACCGATGATTCGCTACAAGTTTATAATTTTGAGGTATAGTTCTAACAAACGAACTACAGTTGTCCCACGCGCTTGTAAGAAGGCAAGGTTGTCGTTGTTTTGTCGACCTGCTTTGTCGATGAAAATAGCGACAAAAGTAGTTTTGCCTTTACAGCGATGATCTGGTGGGGCGTCTAAAAGATGATGACACCGTAAGCAACAGAAGAGCTTTATTGGATTTCTAATATTTAATAAAAATAAGACGTAGGTGCGGAACCCTTGGCGCTCAAGACTCTACACTCAGATTTTGAGGTTAGGTACATGTCAAACAGTACTAATTTGATAACATTTTTGCCTTTAGCTGAATCGTTGTTTGTTTTTACAACTACTTCCAAACAGCGCATCTCTCGAGAGTTACCGTTACCGTTTTGTATACAGGATGATAAACGACGCACGTGTTGGAAGGGTTGGCAAAATACCTCAACTATGTTTTTATTGCGATGTAAAGTACAAGTGATGGCGTATTATATATTTTTTCAGCATTTTTATTTAGTTTTTATTTTTATTTTAGATTAGTGCTACACTGTTTATGGTAAATGGGTCCTGTTAAGTTATTTACTATTTCGTTTATTTATTTGATGTTTTTTAGGTGTCTATAATTTTAATTATATGTTAAATCAATTAAATAGCAGGTATTTAATAAATTTACCTGTTATCCATATAAAATCTAAATGCGGAATTGTGCTATTTAGGGTTCCGTACCCAAAAGGTACCAACGGGACCCCATTATTAAGCCTCCACTGTCAGTCTATCTGTCAGTCCGTCAGTCTCCGGGCTGTATCTCATGAACCGTAACAGCTAGGCACTTGAAGTTTTCACAAAGTGTGTATAACTCAAGCTGCTGTAATTAACAAAAGTTAAAAAAAAGCCTCGTGCCTCGTGTGGTTGCCGAGTTAGAATAGTGCCACTCCATGTCTTCCCGTGGATGTCGTAAGAGACGACTAAGGGAATAAAGGCTTGTAGTACTGTTAGGCGATGGGCTTGCAACCTGTCACTAATACGCTGGTAAACATCTTAGCCTAATTGTGCAAATTGTGGTTATAGAATTATCAACATTTTTTTTAGAGATGTTTGTAATTCTGTAGCTCTGCCTACCCCACTCTGGGAACGAAGGCGTGAGATTATGTATGTATGTAAAAAAAAAGCATTTTTCGGCGTTTTTTGATCAACAATAGCACTCGCTGTATGTCTTGAACCGTAATGGGTTGACTTGCGATTTTTTTTATGAAATATGAAATAAATGAAATATGAAATGAAATGAAATGAAATATGAAATAATATTTATTTGCAATAAGTGTGGAATACATTGGTTTAATTTTTTAGATACTAGAGCACACACTTAGCTATGTCTAGCATGCAAATTCTTAAGTTGTAAAAATCCTAATATTGTTACCATTGATAATTCTTTAATCTAATCTTATATAAACATCAAGCAAGTTGTGTATAATTATTATTTATCTTTTATTATTTATTAATTAGGTCAACAATTTGGTGTCAAGGTTAAAAAACTCTTGAATGGAGTAGAAACATTTTTCTTTAAACCAAACAAATAACTCGTATTTAAACCTTGCAATCGGTGTGATTTGTCTTAGAAACTCAGGCAAATGATTGAAGACCTTTACACCTTTAAATATTATTGGAGCTATAAAAAAAAGGGTGCCATGGAATAATGGTACGGAACCGTTGGTGTGCGAGTCCGACTCGCATTTCGCCGATTTTTTGTGTCTTCACGGTTCACCGATCTGTGAAATTTACCAGCTCCCAAGTGAAAAGCCAGTAAGGTACGGGCAGAGTCGCGGGCAAAGGCTAGTAAGTCATAAATCATAATATTTTACAAAAGAAAATAGCTTCTGTTCCGCTCAAAGTCAAAGACTTGTCGGTCTCTTTAAGAATAACAATGGAGTCCCAGGCGCGCCGGCTGCCGGGAATCTCCGCTGAACTTGTTTTGGTATAAGCCCACTTTTGGAAACACATTAAGGATCAGATTTTTTAGTAATCCGCCATTTGAGTGATAATTAGATATGATTTATAACATTTTGCTCTACTGAATTTTGGATCTTGTGATTTTAAATCACCCTGTTTATGGAATCATATTGCCTTTGTCATTACTATATGACAGCTGTTTTTACTGCTAATTTAAAAATTAAAAAGATAACGTAAGATGGGTACATTAAAACAGAGCGTTATCAGAAATTTAACGATATGGTATATCATAAAGTAAAATAGAGATTCTCCATCTCGCTCGTCAACCTCACAGCTAAGCAACTGTTTCAGTGTTGAAAAAACTTAATTAGTTTGAAAACTGCAAGACCAACATGATTTTTTTTTCTACATAATATTATAAAGAGATTTGATTGTTTGTTTGTTTGCATTGAATAGGCTCCGAAAAATTATTTCACTATTAGAATGCTACATTATCCCTGATGAACATAGGCTATGGTTTAGTTTTCTGCGCGGACGGATTCGCGGGCAACAGCTAGTGTAACATGAACTGAAATGTTTAAAAGAATTGAAAATAAAGAGATACGTTGAGTAAATTTATGAATAGTTTAGACTTTTATGGTTATGTCCAATTTCGCCACTGTCAGGTCATAAAGGCCTTTCACGGCCTACGGTCGAATTTAATAGTCCTAACCCCATATTCCTAAAGCCTTGTTAACATAACTACGTAGAAGTGATACAGCGTGTTCCGTCACGATGATTCACGACGTGTCATCAAGACAATCGCGCAGACAGATTTATTCCTATATAAAAAATATGTTTTCCTTTCATCATTAATCCTTGTTGCGTGTTGTTTGGGTTTTAGCAGAGTAGTTACGATTTTAATGCATTTTTTGTTTGTTTTGTTTTATGATATTATTATTTATTCAAGCTGTATATAGATTCTCCTTCCGCGTCTTGCGTACCATGGGTAGGCTAACGTTATGCCTGTCGGAGCTATAATTTTGTTTATTGGTAGATATACTTCTAGCTTTCACTGAAGAAAAAACTTACAACACAGGCCCAGCACACATGGTGAAACGCAACTTCAACGAAACTGCAACTTCTAGTTACTTTTGAGTTTCATTTGAGTTTATGCCATAGACTCCTTTGAGAGACCGCACATGACGCAACCGTTTTGAAACTGGTGTGGAACGCGTTGCAGATCAATTGCTTTGAAACCAGCATGCAGGAGACTCGTGTTTGGGTTTCATCGGATTTGGTGTCTTTTTTGTTCAAAACCGAAATGATTGTGAATAATTTCATCACATTCTTTAATTCAAAAATTATTTAAGTAATTCAAAATTCTTTATTATAGTTACATTAGGTTGCGGCGTGTGTGGAAAACGATTGAAACTGGTTGCAAACCACTAATTTCTAAAGGGTTTCGTTGCAGTTACGTTTCACCATGTGTGCTGGGCCACAGAGTGAAGTAAAATCGTTTACTGATATTTAATTAAATTACAATATTTTACAATGCGCACACAATTTGCTATCAAGACAATAAAATTTTGCCGCAAACATCTTTTTTAGGGTCCAGTCCTATTACTATAGGTATATAAGGCTCATACAGTACGAGTATCATACAAAGCAAATGTTTTTTTTCAGCGTGACTACGACTCGTTTATCACTATATTCCGGAAACTGAATTTTTTTCTAGAATAAAAACTACTCTAACATTTGTTGATATCTAGCACTAGCTCTATTTGATCCGTGTAAATAAAATTGCAGCCGTTCAGCTTCCATATAAATGCATTTGAAATTGATTTCTTTGAAGCAGAACACCCTTTGATATAGATCCAAACTAGAACATCCTGTAGGTCACATTGCTCTAATGAAAATATTGAGAATTTGTGCACTTTATCATAGAGCTCCAAAAAAAACTTAAAATAACATAAAATAAATAAATACCAGGGGACAATCTCCCACAAATTGACCTAGTCCCAAACTAAGCTCTAGGCTTGTACTATGGGTACTAGACAACGATATAATTACTTATATAGAGAAATAAATACTTAAATACATAGAAAACATCCAAGACTCAGAAACAAATACTCGCGCTCATCACACAAACATTTGTCCATACCGGGAATCGAACCCGGGACCGATAGCTTCGTAAGCAGGGTCACTACCAACTAAGCCAGCGCGTCGTCAAACTGTACGTTGAGTGACAAACACAATTTGGCAATGGTATTTCTAATAACAGGGTAGCCCTAGAGAAGATATATTATAGTATTGTTATCTTTATTGAAAACGTGTTATCTGGGGTCACAGTAGGCATAAGGGCGACAATAAAAATTATACCTACAGGATGCTATATTATATATTGGCATTCTCATTTAAACTATTCAGGAGCAGGTTTCTGCGAAAGAACTTTGTGAGGAGGGACGATTCTTTATAGAAAAGATGAAATATATCTCGTGTGTTAATTATCAACACCTATTCATTTGTGTAACGCCCCGTTTGCTGACAGCGACACATTGAGCGGAATGGCGTACTTCATACGTATCTATACATTTGATTTTTTGCCTTAAGTCTGTACGGCCAGACACTAAATATGCATTACTATTCGTATAAAACCGTAAATCAATTCTACCAGGAGTCCATAAGACTGCAAAGCTAATCTGTTACAAAACAAAACGTTTCAAAACTTACACTTACCAAATTACAATCCTGCCGTATTAAAAGGAACCGCGTCGGCAGTTAACTTTTAAAAGACAGCGGCATTTTCAATTAGGCGGGCTGTCGCGGAGCTATTTATTACGCCCCTCGGCCCTTAGGGCGTGTACACACTCGATAGCTAACCGCGGCTCATCTTAGCTTTAAATAAATTAATAAAAATAATTAGGGGCCAATCTTACACAAATTAACCTACACCTAAACTAAGCTCTAGGCTTGTACTATGGGAATGAGGCAACGATAAAAAAAATAATATATATAGTTTATTCAGTAACTTAAGTTAGGTTACAGTATCTTTGCTGGTGCCTCTTTTTAAGAATACTAGATACTTGTGCTAAGAGAACACCGCTCTTCCACATGTTGTGACTTACAATTTTGCTTAGGTGAGGTACCTATAACTTAAATATAAATTTAAAAGTAAAAGTAAACATTTCGTATTGTTCGTTTAACAACTGTGTGTGTGTGTGCGTGCGTGCGTGCGTGTGTGCATGTTTGTGTGTGTGTGTGTGTGTGTGTGTGTGTGTGTGTGTGTGTGTGTGTGTGTGTGTGTGTGTGTGTGTGTGTGTGTGTGTGGGTTTTGGGTGTGGGTGTGTGTGTATATGTATCACATTCAACATACAGGTTTCTGGAACATACAATTTTCAATATCAAAATAGCTTTTGGTTTTTAACCATTTTGTTAAGTTAGATTTACACTCATACGAGTATGTGGTACAGGAATAAATATCTATGTGCTTATTTATAAGATTGTACAGGTTGGCAGATTGTGCTGCTTGTTGTCGCCTTGCAAATGCAGATTTCACTGTCCGAGTGTGGATTACTTTAGTCCTTTTCCTACGTGTTAATGTTGTTACCGGTGTGAATGTGGTTGCCTTGTGTGTTACGATAAACATACTTATATAGAGAAATACATAGAAAACATTCAGGACTCGGGAACAAATACTTGCACTTATTGCACAAATATCTGCCAACACCAGGAATTGAACCCGGGACCGCTAGCTTTGTAGACGAGTTACTACTACCAACTAGGCTAGCATACAACGAGAGTCGCAATGGACATACAAGGTCACACATCATCATCAATGGTCTATAACGTCTACGGCAGACGATTATTTGTGATATCTGTAAGAAGTAAAAGACATTTCCTTTGCCGGCTAAAAAGTAATACAACACAGCTAAGTTGTGCGATGCATTGCGATGCATATGTTACTGTCACAGTCGTACCTTCTCGCTTTCTTATTAGCCAGTTTGTTGAATACGGTGCTTGTGTAGGACAGGATATCCGTTACAATTGACGTCACACAAATTCTTCTTCATTTCCCCTTTTCTTTTCATTCGCGGTCCCTCACTACTGCAAAGTACGAGTACTAATAACATTTTGCCAAACTCTGCGATCGAATGCTGAGTGGGTGTAAGCTAGGGAATGCAAATTAACCGGTTATTAACCGTTTTTGTACGAAAATAACCGGTTAAAATCGGTTAAAACCGGTTATTTGCATTCCGTAGTGTAAGCGGCCGCCAAGTCAAGGAACAATAAAATCCTACTATACATACACACAGTAGAGCAAGAACAGAGTACCTAACTGATCACGAAAGATCAAGACAGTAAAATTGCCGGTGCTCTGCCTATTGTGCCTAGACAATACTATAGATTACGGGTACTTAAATATATGTACTAGTTATAAGGGCATTCGTTTGAGAGATCTTTCCCAAATAAAAGCTAGAAAAATAGTAACGAGTGGAAGCCTGCTGAAAACCAGCGCTGTGAAGACACGGCTTGTGCGCAATCGCAACAAATGCTGAGCTGGCTCCTTTTGCCGCAATGTCTGAAGGTTTTGTTACACTTTCTTTATTGTTACCTTTTGTTTTACCTTTGTTACAATTTGTAGCAACAAATATTTGGCAATAAACTCCAGTTTATTGTATTGTATTCTATTGAAACGTTAGCGATTTTCGAAAACTAAAAAAATGTACACAATAAGATAAGAATCTAACGCGATATATTGTCAGCTTACGTCGATCCTGTAACCTACATTATGTAGGTTTTCGAAGGCTACCTGTTTAAACTCCGAAAAATGTTTGACCGAATATTGTTTCGACACATATTATTCGACAATTATGGTTTGAGTTTTTTACGTTTGCTCGAAAGATCACTTGGAATATTTTCGTTTAGTCATTACTTGGTTTCTTACCGATTTGACAAATTATTTATTCCTTATTACTGGTTTCGGCGTAAACAGTTGTCCAATGTAATGGTTTGTCAATTTATCTTTTTACCATTTCTGATTTTACCTTAGTTTTATTTGCCCAATGTAACGGCTCGGTTTATTAATAGTTTACCTATTTTTAAATCGACTTTGTTCTGTTGACGGATAAAAAAAAAAACCTCGAACCTAACCTGTCCGAATTGGTTCTGCCTTGATTCGTCTTGCTCGTTGCATTTTGTGGATATTTAAAACTAATTACAAGCAAGATTTTCTGGGCTGAAGTGAATATTTGACGTAATGTAGCGAAATCTATATGTAGCATTGATGAAGGGAAAAATGGGTTAAGAAACGAAATACGAAACGATCCCTAGGCTAGTTGTAGCACTGGTGTAATGAAAAATAGGCTTTGAAATAAAATACGTAACAATACATAGGGCAAGTGACTACAAGGAGAAAAGTTGCTCGGACTAAAGATATGTTTGCTTAGTGCCGAATAGTGAAATAAAAAATTGACAAATAGTGCCATCAGAGAAACGTTAAAAAACGAAACATTTTCGGTCAAATGAAGTTTGATTAAAAAACTTTTGCGATTGCGATCGGTTACCGTTTTTGAAAATTGCTAACGTGAAAGATTCTAACCCATAAACATCACTTTATTTACACTAAACTTGTTTGACAAATTGTAGACAGTAGCTTTGTTTAAAACAACAATAACTCAAACGAAATCATTGTTTACCATACATATGTGTCGTATCAGGTGGTGGAGAAGAGAGAAAAACAATTACTTCACCGATAAAAACCCAACTCTTAACTTAAATGATGATGAAGACCACACAAATATTGACTTTACCGATCGAAACCTCTCAAATTTCAATTAGACTTTTAATAAGCCAAAATAAGATTGAAAGAAGAAAGAAAGAAAGAAAAACATTTTATTCGTGACAAACATAACCAAGAACAGATAAAAACGTACAAGAAGGAAGTAGCCACGGTTAAATATCAAGTGAGAATGAGCCCTTACGCGTACGTCCGCCACTTATCCGAGCATGCGAATATCTCGAAAGATGGATTACTCAAGGAAACGGAATAAGAACCCTGAGATATACGTCTGCGGTTAATGTGTTTTTTAGGACTTACAAGGCTTTTGCTTGCTAAGACTGTGATTTTAGGATTCCGTACCCGAATTGTAGCCTAAAGGCACCCTATTGATATGCCGCCACTGTCCGTCTGTCCGTCCGTTCGTGCGTCCTAACTTTAAAGAGCTATCTTTTGAACCGTAATATATCTATAGCGGTTTAATATTCTAACAAAATATATATAAGTATTTAACAATTTAAGGGGTCCCCATACATGAATAGTAGTTTACGTGACGGTTGCGTAATGCTAATTACGCAGAATCTCGTACAATACTTTATCTACACACATATTAAAAGTACTCTAAGATGGGTTCAGAAGCCGAAAGGCAAATGACCAGCATTACCTTACCTGTGGTAGTAGGTGACAGCGATGACAGCTGTAACGTAATTTTGAAATTACGTTATCGAATATTGTAAGGTAATGAGATCCAAATTTGGAACATCTTCCAAAATGAATAGCTGTCATCGCTGTCACCTACTACCACAGGTAATGCTGGTCATTGCCTACGGGTTTGAACGCATAATAGAGGACATATGATATGAGTGGAGATAAACGTTTTTTGTTGACGTATATTTATTTTAGTTGTGTCGTAAAAACGGTAAAAAATACAAGCGTCAAATGTGGTATGATTATGATTGTAATATAATGATACTGTGGGGATATATAAAATTTACATTCAAAGTATAATAAGCTACTTTATTATACATATAAAAGGTTTAAATAATAATAAAAACTATTACAAAAAGAACACCCATCCTGCGCCGCTATTCTAGACGGTAAAATCCAAATCGTATTTGACCTGTTATGATATTGTTTTTAACTCAGCCGCCATTACTGTCAAGTAAATAAGAGCTCTCAAAACGTTGGCAATACGGTAACAGATCAAAAACGACATCGTTTTTATCGTGTTGAATAGAGGCCCAGCAGGTTCGTTGCGGGATAATCTTTATTTTACTTGTTTACGAACTAGTTGGATTAAAGATTGAACGGGAATCATTTGCTTAATCTTATTGCTTATTAGGTATTAACCGTTATAATTATTTATATTGCGTATATGTCTTATTATTCCCCGTATAAGACTGAATATGCTGTAGCTTTCAAGTTACAGATGAGACCTTTTAACCTAGAAGGCACAATAGATTGCTCTATCGTGCTGGGAAAGCTTAAGGCATGGGGACTCTTAATTGGGCCCATTTAAGAAGGGTGCCAGGGGACTGACCACAAAGTCGAATCAGTGGTTAGGAGTTGATCTGTACCCTTACCATGAGTTACAATTACATTAGTCGAATGATCTGTCCCTCGCACTCTATAAGAATACTATGAAGGACAGAGCATTCGACTCGCGAGCGAGTACGGTAATTGTAACTCATGGTAAGGGACAGAAGATTGCAAACCGCAGTAATGGCTCTAACGTAGAAACAAGGGTGTACCAATTTTGTAAAGTCAACGTCTTTAGTTAGTGAGGCGCGTTTCGTATAACAACGTTTGATATAATTCCATTTTAGAAACGTTCATACAATATAACATAGGTTAGATATCAACAAACACTATAATTTCATTTAGTAATATATTATATTATAATATATTATATCGTATGGTATAAAGTTCATTTGGACTAATTATATTTCCTATAATACACATAGGATATATGTTTTGCAATATTAATTATTATTCTAGTTATGGATTATCACGTAGAGACCTCGTCGTGTTGTTCTCATAGTCATGATTTTTAGTTCTATAGCGGCCTGCACACGTAGAGTTCGGACCGCGGGAAACGCCACGCGCCATTCCAATCTTCGTTCCGAACCGTACGTGTAAATGCAACTGTAATAGTAAAATAGTAAAAAATCTACGGTTCGGACTGGGGCGTGGATTGGCGCGTGGCGTTTCCCGCGGTCCGAACTTTACCGTGTAAAGGCCGCTAATGTTTATTGACCTTACATTTGTAATAATTAGAATTTTGCTAGTTTTAAGAATTCATTATTTATTACTTTATTACCTTATTATTACTTAATGTAAGTACTTTTAAGAATTATTATATTTTAAGATTGAAAAAATGATCTCCTGCTGGAGTTTCTTGCGGTGCTTCTTCTCCGCAATGATGGTCTTGTCCGAAGCGCTGGTAGATTCACTCTATATTACCGACGTGTAAAAGAGCCCTCATGTGACCAATTTATTGAATAAATATTTTGAATTTTTTGAATACATAACAACATAAGATATAATGATCATTATGATATAATTCAGACATCTAACATAAATTGTAACATACGTCGGCGACTTTATTTAGACTAATAACCTATTACCTATAATTTTAATAGAAGTTATTTTTTGCGTTTTTGGAGGCGGTTTTTTGTTTTTTAAAACATTTATGGCGAGCTGTAATCATCAAATGAAATTCAAGAATCGATCGAATGGAAAAAATGAGGCCCTGCTTTAAAAATAGAATTTCGAAGTTACGTTAGCTCCATCTCTGTCACCAGTCCTTCGAGACTAAATCGAGAGAAAGGAATGGAGCTAACGTAGCTTCGAACTTTGATTTTCAAAGTAGGGACTATGATTTTTCTTAACTGTTTGTTACATGAATCAGTTGTTATTGAAGCTGTGAAAAAAAGACATGAATATTCTCTATTGTTACTCATGGTACCTACACTGTATACTGAGAGGGACGCTGTTACGCAAAAATGGGTCATCCAACAATTATTCTCATATAAGTGTTTTTTGTGAAACGATTCCGTTTTGTGCAATAAAGAGTTTACTTAGGTACATACTTACTATCTTAAAATGGCCAATTCTTAAAAATATATTATGTAACATTTTTAAGGCATTTATAAATGGGTAGCAATGAAAATAACGAATATTAAATCGAGACAATTTTAGAGGGCCTATATCTAAAAATATGTTTCGATCTACCATACTGTTAGACAGAAAATATCGATTAGGAACATTACTAATTTCGGAACGCATCCCTATCGCGTTTGACAGGTAAAAAGTTGGCTCTCGGAGTTTCCTTTTGGCGCACAATAGTGTGCTCTTGATAGTTAAGTTGTGTTTTTACTAATAAATAGTTATACAATTAATGACATTCAAGAAACGATGAAATGGAAAAAATGATTTTTCTTAACTGTTTGTTACATGAATCTGCTTTTATTAAAGCTGTCAAAAAAGTCATGAATATTCCCTATTGTTACTCATGGTACCTACACTGCATAATGAGAGGGACGCTGTTACGTAAAAATGTGTCATCCCACAATAAAATGTCAACCCACAACGATAGCACTGAGGGTTGACACTTTATTGCTAAATACTTGTGGGTTGACACATTATTGCGTAACACGTCCTTATTGCATTAAATGTCCGGTACCCTTACTGGACATTTAATGCATAACTCTTAGTATTGCTTCCCTGGTCGCCATATTTCTACCCGTCGACTCGATCCAGGTCATCAATTCTAGGTAGTTACGCAACTTGACGCTGAGGCACTGGAGAACTGAGATACGACGCAAGATAGTTAGGTTTATTTTATGAGCTATCCTTTACATACATACATACAAATAAATGTCAAGGGACTAGCTTACACATCATTGTAGGCCCAAACTTAGCTCTAGGCTTGTACAATATCGTGCCGATTATGGACGATCAGACGATCAACGATCATCACCGATTGTGTAGTCTGGGCATTAAGCTTATAACACCATGTTTGCAACGGGCGTAAAAATACCACATACCTACACTAAACTTCTTCCAAAAAAAACACCTAAAGAATCTGTATCTTTTAAGTTTTTGAGTTTCAGTGAGGTCAGGGCTGTCGTGTGGCGACTAAGGCGAGGATTGGTTGTTTGGTTACTTTGTGAAGTTCTCGCCCGGATTCGAAGTTTGTTGGTTTCTTTGTCGCTCTCGTTAAATTCAGCCACAGATCAACGGAATTTGCACAAAGTTAGAAGGATAGCAATAAAGTAACAAAGGCAACATTTTCATCTTGAATGTTTCTAAGTGTAAGTAGGTATCTATTAATATAAGTGATATGTCTTTTTAGTATGTTATTTTAATTTTACGCGCTTCATCTGCAAATTCCAAATAATTTACTATTTTAAAATTTGTATAAGTAAGTACCTATTATTGACTGCATTGCAAAATTCGTATCAATCAATGTGGCTTATTATTTTACAAGAAGTAATGCATGTTCGTCTGTATATGTCACGCTATCTTATCTTGTACATTTTAATTAATAATAAATAATAAATAAATAAAAATAAATAAATATCAAGGGACGATCTCACACAAATTGACCTAGTCCCAAACTAAGCTCTAGGCTCGTGCTATGGGTGCTAGACAACGATATAAATACTTATATAGAGAAATATATACTTAAATACATAGAAAACATCCAAGACTCAGGAACAAATACTCGGGCTCATCACACAAATATCTGCCCTTACCGGGATTTGAACCCAGGACCGCTAGCTTCGTAGGCAGGGTCACTACCAACTAGGCCAGCGCGTCGTCAAATATGTGCTTACATTAAAAATACTTGACAGTGCATGTTTAATATAATTTATTACAAGTATCAAATTGCTGCGGTCGACGACTACGAAGTATATCAAATAGTATTGTGAAAATGCAAACCAGAACACAAAGTAAA
The DNA here is from genome assembly GCA_946894065.1 of Acleris literana. Taxonomy (NCBI): domain Eukaryota; kingdom Metazoa; phylum Arthropoda; class Insecta; order Lepidoptera; family Tortricidae; genus Acleris; species Acleris literana. Next base: position 5,250,093 of record OX335687.1, read on the forward strand.
CCGACGGTTTATTACTCGTTGAAAAGTTTTATGCGACCAACAATGTAAAAATAGGAGACATTTTCACAAAATAAAATTTTATCTCTCGTTCTATGTAAGTACCACAGAGCTTGAAACAAGAGCAGTAACTGAGTAAGTATTTGAAAGAATAGTAAAATAAGTTGAATCGTGTTTAAACCTTGTTTAAACATATCGTTTCAACATTACTTTTGCAAACGTGTGTGTAAACGTTTATAACAATGTCCGTCAGTCAATCCCACAATGAAATTATAAATAATAATATACTCAATGCGTTTTCTATGTCTGTCACTAAAAAAATGTTTTGCTGCCATAATTCAATTAATTGATTACAAATCTGACGTTTAATATTTTTTGAGGGACATATCGATGCTTGCATTTTTTAATTTTAAATAACGGGTTCTAAAATTATTAACTATGCGTTATCCTCACCCAGTCATTCCAAGAGATCCCTTTAAGTGTTTTTTGTGAAACGATTCTGTTTTGTGCTTAAAAGAGTTTACTTAGGTACTTACTATCCTCAAATGGCCAATTCTCTCAAAAATATAATAAATAACATTGTTAATGAAAATAACGAGTATTAAATCGACTGGAGACAATTTTAGGAAGCCTATTTCTCGAAATGTGTTTCGATCCACCAACACATTGTAAAAAAATGACCTATCTGAATTGGGGCACCAGAGGAATTCTTTTGACAGACAGAATGGAATGGCACTAAAATCAGTTGTAAAGCGATAGCTATAAACTCTTTTAAGTCTCGATTTAGTTCCCAACTCTAACTTTCAGATCGCGTCGGCGTCGTTAAGAAGTTCGGCAAGTCTCAAGCGGCGATCTGGGATATTAAAGACCGCAACTTCCAGAAAATAGACTCCATTTAGATAATCTAGAATGCTGAACCCTTTCGATGTTGACCGACTGTTTCTGGACTACTTTGAAGAAAGAATATGTCTTTTTAAACTTTTTTGTAGGGAGACGGAACCAGTAATGGACAAGGCACCAATAATGGACACCTGATTCTTATTTTACAGAAGATAAGGGTTATTCATTTGTTTTGCAACAATCAATTTACGACCGTATGAAATTTGAATTAAGGTTTAAGTTTAAGTGTCCAACACTGGTGCCATCACCCTAACTGCGACTTTAATATTATCCTTAGAAGATAGAGTTTGTTTTGAAAATTAAATTGCGTTGCGTTGTTTCTTAGAATGATAGTTATTTCCAAGTGGACATACCAATTAGGTTTAAGTGTTTGGGTAGTAAATGATTGCTTTACCTAAGACTGATTACTTTTTAGGTTGTGATCAGAAATAACGATTTGAATCGTGGGATGTGCTGATGTTACATCGAGTTTTTTTTTTTAATATTTAAATATTTTTATTTATTAGATTTAAATCCAACGCCAAAATAATTAAATTTTGGAGTCTTTTTCCTGCTTACGATTATAAACGGTCGATGTTTTTCTTGTTTATATTGGTCCACCGCAACTTTTTTACTGTATTTGACTTTGTTGACTTAAAACAATTAATCTTTCTTTACAAACAGCAGCTACTGAATTAAAACAAAGGACACTTTTTATCCAGAATAATTGGATAGTTTCGGTCGGAATAAGTTCATAACGAGTGTTACGCGTACAAAGTGGCAAGTCATTTATATTTTGCTTATGAATTGGCTTTTAGCTAGTTATTCCGTAGAATTGTTTTATCGCTGTTCCCTCGGGAACTTTTAAATTTCGCCTTATGAAAGTAGCCTAAATGTTAATCCAGGGTATAAGCTATCTCCATTTTAAATTTCATCCATATCTGTCCAGCTAATGCAGCGCGAAGGAGTAACAAACTAACACATAAACTTTCGCATTTATTCAATATTACTAGCGACCCGCCCCCGCTTCGCTTGGGTTTATGTGACTTTTCTGTAAAACCTGTTTATATTCCAGAACTTATTAAACATAAAAACCTCTTGAATCACTCTATCTATTGCTGAAAAGTGCATTAAAATCTGTTGAGTAGTTTAAAAGATCTAAGCGAAAAGTTAGCGGGAGCGACTTCATTTTATACTATGTATAGATATTAGAATACGAGATTGATTATTACTGCATAATAAGATCAATCGACTCAATTGATAAATCCCCAATACCGATAGCTGATTTCGTTACGCCTTCGTTCCTTGTCTTCAAGAAGGCAGGCCTCCATCAGTCCCGAAGGTCAATTAAAGAGATAGCCCATCAATCCTCCGTCACTCGATCTGACGGCAGCCGATCCGCCATTATCGCTCAAGGAATTTAATTTATACGATTTTCGGCGTTATTGGGTTTTGTTTCTAGTCCAGTGAGATGCGGTTTTTTGGTAAATAGGTTTGACTTTGATCAAGTTATACTTCGGACATAGAGACCAATATTCTTAGAATATTTATTGCAATAAAGTTGTCTTCTCTAGGCACAGAGCTACTAGTGTCTTAATATCGTATTTTTTTTGAGTGCGAGTGTTAGGGTCTCCCCAGACCTATCGACGCGGAATTGGCTTGAGCTGGTAAGAAAAAGTTTTATGTCCATGCACTAAGAGCGAAACCGACGTCGTTCCGTTCGCAACGCCGAATCGAGCCGAGCCGAGCCGAGCGACGTCGTTTTCGCTCTTATTGCATGGACATGAAACTTTTTCTTACCGGCTCAAGCCGATTCCGCGTCGATAGGTCTGGAGAGACCCTTATAGTGGTAGACAGCCGAACGCTTCGCTTCAGTTTGTTTTGTGTAACTTTCGTAAATAAACCAGTATTTATTATAACCGACATTTCCATGTCCATGCTATAAACAGAACTGGCGGAATCGATCTGGATGAAATTTGGAATGGGCACATTGGACACCGCTCTTTCCCCGGATACCTTATAAGTATGCCGAAAAAACTATCCCCGTTTGATGGTAAATTATTAATTCAACGCAGACGAAGTGGCGGGCAAAAGCAGTATGCAATAAACCAACAACGCGCAAAACTCCGCCAGAAATGTCATTAAGCGTGACCCGCCGTGCAAAGACATAACTCGTGCACACTGCTCTCAAAACTGCACGATCGCATCTGCATTTTAAAGCCAAAGCAGACTCATTCCTCTGCTCTAGATAATAAAGTCGCATACGCAATGTCCATTTTATTACACATTCGTCTTTTAGGAAGCATATCTAGCACACGGTGCAGCAAATTATCAAGGTTCATTCAGTGGAAAAATTGAGAGCGACTCGTATAAGCGTGCGTTTGATCTTAACGGTGACGGTGATATTATAGAACGCAATTACTTTTTTAACGGTATAATGCTGCCGTACGCTTGGAATATGCAAGAATAAAAAGTAATGTGAAATATCACAAAAGTTTTATAGTAAAACCTTTGTGATATTTCTCATCGTGGTCGAAGTGTACTTATATGAATTCATGCTTTCGAACACTTTCGAACAGCACCGTTCACTTTTTTTTTATTTATTTGCCCGAACTTCAACTGGTATGAAATGCCATTAGGCATTAAGTTCACCTTTTGTATCTTTTTAGTGTGCAATGAAAAAAAAAGTGTATGTTCACGACAGTCCAATAGTTTTGCTCCAGTCGTGTAGGTCTGTCCCTAGTCGCTGATTGGGACTTCGCAGGCTTTAACAGCACTTTATACCGCTTCTGTACCTTTACCATGAGTTACAATTACCGTACTTGCTAGCGAGTCGAATGCTCTGTCCCTCGCACTAACAATACTGTGAGGGACAAAGCATTTGATTAGCTAGCGAGTACGGTAATTGTAACTCATGGTAAGGCTACAGACCGTTTTCTATAACGCTATGTTTCCTCCAATTATTGATTTGTATGAATGTAGAAAGGAAAGAGTAGGAAAAGACATAAAATGGAGTTCCATTTTACTCAACATAACCTAACTTTTTTTGACATGTTATCGAATTGTTTCTACCACAGAATAAGAACATATAGCATAGAAACCGGACTATAAGACGTACATTGCGTCAGCTATCTATCTCTGCTTTTTAGATTACGTATTACATGAGAAAAAGTGAAACCAAGAGTAGCTGTTTTTTCTTCTTTAACTGTCATTGTCACAAGGTTTTACACAGGGACTTTTTTGGCCTTCCAATACTATAGGTGCTTATAGGTCCAAATCGCGCCTTACTTGTGATGATGTACAAAATAACGAAAGAACAGCTATAGATGCATCTCTTTCCAACTCACTATGAAAACCATAAGTAAAAAGAAGTGAACCATAATGTATTTTCTGCTTATTTAGTACGCTTTCTATGCCTTTAGTCTTTATTCTGTGGTTTCTACTTCAGCCGCCATTACTGTCAAGTGTAATTCATAACGTCACAATTCAAAAGCAATTAGGGTTTACAAAGTAGATCCATTTCTCAAATTAATTAGCGTACCTTGTACTGAATAAGTTTGTCTTGGTTCACAGAATTCATTACTTCGACTTGATATATTCGTACGTTACCCAGAACCTTAAATACCGTAATAACAAAATTCCACTTACTCACACGTAAGTACAGTGCGACGCTTCTCGGGATTGTCCTCTCTCTCTCTCGCTTTCATACGCTATTATGCGAGTCTAACCGACTTTACATACTAGCTGTTCCCCGCGACTCCGTCCGCATAGCAGTCGTTATGGCTACTCACGGGTAAAAAGTACCTTATATCCTTGGTATCTTATATCTTACATTTATAATATGAGTATATAGGTATAGTCACAGTAAAAAAAGGTTCGTCACTTTTCGACTCTATTTCAACGCCCATAAGCTCCAAAACCTTTTCTTACCTTGACTACACATATAGATTTAGTCTCAGCGACCCGATAATTAGGTCTAAGGCAGAGTCCCACCGCCGGCGAGGAAACGATTAACTATCAACTATTTTCTCGCACAAGAAACGAACAAAAGATATTGATCCCGTGTCAATAAAAGAGACACATAATATTAATAGTTGATTGCTGGCTGTTCACACTGCCGGCGAGAACTCTCTCCATCTAATTTAGCGAAACGAAAGATATAGATCCCGTGTCGATAAAAGAGAAACATATTAATAAAAAGTTGATCGCTGGCTGTTCACACTGCCAGCGAGAACTCTCTCCACTAGTTTGTCGAAACAAAAGATATAGATCCCGTGTTAATAAAAGAGACACATATATTATTAGTTGATCGCTGGCTGTTCACACTGCGGCGAGAACTCTCTCCATCTAGTTTAGCAAAACGAAAGATATAGATCCCGTGTCAATAAAAGAGACACATATAATAATAGTTGATCGCTGACTGTTCACACTGCCGGCAAAAACTGTCTCCACTATTTTGTCGAAACAGAAGATATAGATCCCGTGTCAATAAAAGAGAAATATAATTATATTAATAGTTCGTCGTTGGCTCTACTCGCTTCTCGCTCATCGTCGGCGGGTGGGACAAGCGCCCAATGTTCGTAGCTGATTTCCGCTCATACTCGTAGCGAAACAATGCTGCTACAGCGTAGCACTCGTAGCATTGCTGGCACTGAATCTGCGGCTCTATTCAAGACGGTAAAAACAATATCGTATTTGATCTGTTATCGAATTGTCAACGTTTTGATAGCTCTTATTTTCTTGACAGTAATGGCGGCTGACGTCATAACCAAGGACCGGAATTCTTCATAGCAAAAATCAAACTGTCATAGGGTTTGACCAAAGTGTTTTATCGACTATCGATAAATAAATATCACTTAATGAGTCATTAACATGATATCGGTAGATGTAGATCGATCATTTTCCACTCATAAATGGATCTTCAATAAATTAAGAAACCGATTTACTCCGAAAAACCAGGAACAAGTGGCCATAGTCCATTCATTTTATAACATGGATACGCACTTAACTCAAGACAGTGACGAGGACCTCGAACACTTAATTCTAGTCACCAATAATTGAAGGGATTTTAAATATAATATATACACACTCTTTTGAGTAGGTTGTGTAACAGGCCACCATTAAGTGCACAAATGTGAAAAAAGAAATTGGAACCAAATATATTACGATTGGTTGACGTATCCAGAAATCTCGTTTACATGTTAAAAATGGGTGGAAATCATTTTAGTAACACGGCACGGAAATTACTTATGACAATCAAGCGACGTAAATGACATATGTGACGTGGGCACGATTTATTTTAATATGGAGATGCAGGTTGCTTACCAAAGAGGTCAAATGTTACAGAATAATCGTATAAGTCGATATGCGATAATATTCCGTAACATCGATAAGTGAAATTGTCGATAAAACAATTTGGTCAAACCCTATGAAAGTTTGATTTTTGCTATGAAGAATTCCGGTCCTTGGTCATAACAATACCATAACAGGAAAACTACGATATCGGTTTTACCGCCTAGAATAGAGGCGGTATCTCTATTCTAGGCAGTAAAAATTATTATTGTCTTCGACTTGAGGGCCCTGCCAAGATGCATTGCGCTAACTAACGTTTCTATTCGTTTCGTTTTTAAACCAATCGCGTCACTGGTAGACCACGTGACTTTTCGTATCACGTCATCTACCAGTGACGCGATTGGTTTAAAAACGAATCGAATAGAAACGCTAGGCCCTCTGTTAACGTTTTGATAGCTCTTATTTACTTGTGGACGCGTTAAAAACAATACCTTAACACGTGAAAGATAATATGGATTTTGAGTTGAATAGAGGCACAGGTACCACCTAGGCTAATCGTGACGTCATCCAAAGCTTTAGTTTAATAAATCCCAGTGCAAATGGAATTGTAAAATGCATTATGCTCTGTTCTCGAAACTGATGTTACCTGAGTTCCTGTTACCTAGGTTTCGTCTATCCGCAGTAAATTATAGAGCCACTCAGTGCGGAAATTCTGAGAATAATTGGAGCGTTAGGAATTCCCAGAATTCAGACGCAGGTTTATTTTACGTTGTCGTTAGCGTTGAAGCCATCGTTAGCGTTTATTTATTATTGAAGACGCGCTAGCCTAGTTGGTAGTGACTCTGCCTATGAAGCTAGCGGCCCTGGGTTCAAATCCCAGTAAGTGCAGATAATTGTGTGATGAGCGCGAGTATTTGTTTCTGAGTCTTGGATGTTTTCTAGGTATTTAAGTATTTATTTCTCTATATAAGTATTTATATTGTTGTCTAATACCCATAGTATAGCTCTTGCAATTTACGATGGCGAATGGGCTTTACTTGTGGTAAACACATATCTGTATACGTGTCAAAGTGTGAGTGACAGCGAAAGTGGGTATGGTACGCATAAAAACATAAAGAGAAAATTATATTATTCTTGAACATAGTGAAAACTTTGGCGACCATTATTGCTCGTCCCTATAAACAATATAAAATAAGATAAAACATCGAAAACAACAAACAATTTTTTTTTCTTTCCGTGATATGCGACCTCCTTGGTCGCATCTTCTACGAAATTGTTCTCTATCTTGTCGCGAAGATGATATTTGTAATGTCCCCGTATTTTGTCTCCTAATATTACGTACAATTTTATGTGAATTAATACCTATCTGTATGTTTTGTCTTTATTTCAGAGGGCTTAATATGGCCGTTATTATCGTTTGACTAAACGTGGATAAATCATCCGTCACTCTCCTACTTATATTCTTGTCAGAAAGTGACGAATATTTTATCCACGTTTTGACACGCGATATAGCTCTGTCACGCGATAAAAACGGATAGGCCCACAGTTCTACCTGATAAATTGACTATTTTTATTTTAGCGTTCTTCAAAATAAAAATATGTTATATCAATATGAATTGCACCTTGCGTTTTTTTCCGGAGATCAGACATGCTGATGGTACTTTGTGGCAGTTATCGTCGTGGAAACAATATGCACAAGTGACTTGAGCGACGGCGCGCTCGCGACTGATCGCTCTGTCAGACACGCACACTACCGCAATGTCCAGGTACACGTTCAACCACTAATAAAGCCCACTCGCCATCGTGAATTGCAAAAGCTATACAAGTCTAGAGCTTAGTTTGGGACTAGGTCAATTTGTATGAGATTGTCCCCTGATATTTATTTATTATCACTATTTTACTAGGTTGGAGTGTCCCACTGCTGGGCATTTTTGGCTTGTGGAGCCTCTTCTGCCAGCCAGCCAGCCAGTCCCTTTTGAAAGCATGAAGCAAGCAAAGCAAGCTGTTTGTGCTACCTGCGCCTAGGTCCCCGGGTGGTAAAAAAGAAAGAAAGAAAGAATTAAATAAAGAAAGGAAAAAAGGAAGAAAGAATGAAATGTAGTTTATTTGACACACATTTTCAAAAATTTATAATTGGCAAGCCACAGATTTCAAAGTGGTCCGTACTTGAATGCCCTCAAGAACGTTGGCGCCAACATAATAAAAAAAATCAATAAATAATGTCAATAAAAAAAAAAGAGAACTAACTCTCTTATTAATAAACGCGCAGTAACAAAAGTGCGCTTGAAATATGCTCTGTCCTTATCTGTCATTGTGACATTTGAGTTTGACGGAAAGGGACAAAGAACAATTTAACTAAAATTAGTTTATAGTGAGTTTATTAAACTAGTGTAAAGTAGTGTAGTAAGTAGTAGTTATACTTCGTTTTTTTTAACATTAGAATAATAAAGTTCAAATTCGCACACATTTCCTTTAATAGTAGTTATTACTGAAAAAAAATTATAAATATTGTAATTCTTGTTATTAATTACTCGTACTTATATAAAACAGACAATTGTTTATAATTTCGAATATTCACTTCATTAAAGGCGAAATAATAGTTGAAAATCATAGCCTCTAGTTAAATCTGAGTAAATTGTGTCACAAAAATAACATTACCAATGCCACTTCGATTTATCCCAAACCATACTACCTACTATATACCTATACCCACCGACTCCCCAAACGGGCAACAGATAAGATAGACTGACCGCCTTCTGAAGTTACATCACTCTGTGCTCGAGCTTTGGAAATTAATCGAAGAGCCAGGGGACTCTTTGACTTGTACCTACACATGCACGCTATACGTACCTAACTGTAGGCAATCGTTGGCAATACAAGATAACGCAGACAATTGAAATTGACGCAGGGCAAGCATGAGGAAGGATTTAGTTGCTAAAACTAAAAGTATCCATGGCATGGTTTGGTTGGTTATCACATCTTTTCGGTTGTCTTTTTGATGTCTAATATTGTATGTGTGAAAACAATGAAATTATTCAAGTAATTTATATTGTCGATAGAAGACGCCCGTAATTTTGTATGCGTAGAATTAGGGTACAGTTGGCCAAAAATGTGGTCTTATGTACCACCCTACGTTTGAAATTCATTTGCACGTCATTTTACATCAAGTTCGAATTTCCCTTGCAATAATATTATGACAGTGACAAGTGTCAACCTTAGCGATAATAAGATCTCACAGGAACTTTTTTTCAAAACTCGTAGACCGACCGTACCCAATAACTTTCCGATTTTCAAGTCTTTAGGTACAGTTGTTTAGGCTGTGCGTTGCCTGTCATTTAGCCAGACAGTCTGTCACCGGTGATTTTATATGTTTAGAAGCGTATCCAATCACTTACTGAACATTTCACAAACTGATTCATTTCCCAACATCATTTTGCAAAATGGTTTATTCCGAAACTGTAAATATTTCAGGATTTATTTCCGGACCATCTTGTAGAACCCTATAGGTTAGGTTAGGTTAGTTTTATAAAAAAAAATACAGTTCCGGAAAAACGTTTTGAAAAAATATATGGTTGTGAAAAGAATCAGTTTTTGAAACGTTATAAAGCAAATAAGGGTAAGTTAAGACGATAAGTTACTTAAGGAGCGTCCCCACTAAGAGCATTCGCGTGTAATGAGCATTCGCCGCGAACATCGAGTGGTGTGTAAGTTTTGTAACGCTCGGCTCAACGTCCACACCACTCGAATATTCACGCGAATGCTCCTTTAGGTATGTGTTTCTGCGAGCGAGATGCTTGATGCAAGAGTCCAAGGAACGTCAAAGTCATTTTGGCATTGTAAAGGCTAATGAGCGCTCAGCGCCTCTATTCTAGGCAAACAATATCGTATTTGATCTGTTACGGAATCGTTATTCACTTGGCCGCCATTACTGTCAAGTAAATAAGAGCTATCAAAACGATGACAATACGATAACAGATCAAACACGATATGGTCTTTTACGTCTTAAATAGAGGCCCAGGGCGGATGGTGAAATGGGGTTCTGATGGTAAGTGGGATCTGAAACCCATAAATATTTGCATTCTAAAAACAATCTAAAGACTGCAATCCTAAGACTGCAAATTCGCTGCCAACCCTGAGGACTAAGATGGAAAGCCGATGCCTTATACCCACACCGGAACAATTTGATGGATCCTGCTGCTAAAATGGGCATACTTATACTGAACTAAAAATCTGTTTTTAATTGGCCCTTAGAGTCCACGTGGAGTCAACACATACTTTATATCTGATACACAACGTTCTATTAAGGTTTACGTAGGTGAAGCACCAAGGCAACAGAAATTGTTAGAAACGTTGAGAATTCAATTGTGTGACTGAGAATTGTGAAGAATATATATTTTAGACTGTAGCTACTCGTGGGTATGTTATGTGGGTATTCTTTGAAGCTTTAGACTTTTATTTATAGATAAAGTCGTCTACCAACGTTATTAATTATATTACATAACTTGGTTCAATAATAACTGTTTAGTATAATCTTGATATTTTTAGATAAGTTCTTTGTAAAACTTTATTTTACACAAGCAATAGGTATGTGAGAATATAATGTATGTATGTGTGTATATAAAGTCTTTATTGCACAAAAATAAAATATTGCAAAATAAAATAAAGTTAGAAAACCATTTTATTTTTTGGTGATCAAACGCGCACAGAAATATTCACATATAAATTCTTTCAATTAATTGCTTCGCTCATTATTTGTAAACGATAGCCTAAGGTGATTTATTCATAGATGTTTTGGATTAAAATTCCGTGAGGAGGAATATTGCTTTGTCTCGTTGTTGTCTCTTTAGCAATAAAAAAGCGGCCAAGTGCGAGTCGGACTCGCCCATGAAAGGTTCCGGGATAGGTTAATTGCGGTTTACGATTTAAGACGTATTAAAAAAAACTACTTACTAGATCTCGTTCAAACCAATTTTCGGTGGAAGTTTGCATGGTAATGTATGAAAAAAAATATTTTGAGTTTCAGTTCTAAGTATGGGGAACCCCCAAAATTTATGGTTTTTTTTTCTATTTTTGTGTGAAAATCTTAATGACTTAATGAGGTTCACAGAATACATCTACTTACCAAGATTCAACATTATAGTTCTTATAGTTTCGGAAAAAAGTGGCTGTGACATACGAACGGACAGACAGACAGACAGACATGACGAAACCATAAGGGTTTCGTTTTTTGCCATTTGGCTACGGAACCTTAATAAAAATGGACTTGGTTGTTCACACGTTCGGTAGAACAAAGGCACAATGTACAATATGACACAAAGTGCAGTAGTGCCCTTCTCCTACCAAAGGTGCGGTTCTGTAACTGTAACAGCTAGAGATCGGATATTTGGAAGTTAATTAACCTTATGTCACCGTAATAATAAGAAAATATAACGCACTGCTAGATCAAAACAGTATCAACTCAAAATCCTTACTAGTTTTGTTTCAAGTTTATAGAAGTTGCATTAAAGTTGATTTTTAAATACAATTGTATTTTGAGTTACTTCTTTTATGATCTAGCAGTACGACAAGTGAATGTTGCGGCTGTTGCTTAGCCCGAAGTTGGTAGTGAGCCTGCCTACGAAGCTAGCGGTCCCGGTTTCGATTCTCGGTATGTGAAAATGTTTCTGTGATGAGTCTGATGAGTGCAAGTGATTGTTCTTGAGTCTTTGAGGTTTTCTATGTATGTATTATCTCTATATAAGTGTGTTTATCGTAATCTAGTACCCATAGTACAAGCCTTGAGCTTCGTTTGGGAGTAGGTGAATATGTATGAGATTATCTCCTGATATTAAGTATTTATTAAACAACAGCATCCACAAATATAAATTAATTACATCCACAACAAACGTCAGTCGTCGTGTAACGTCAAAAAGTTACATAAACTATGACCCTTTCCACAACAAGCCTTAACTACTGCCTCTTTGTACAGTATTCCCATCTTCTTGATAGCTTTCAGCTGCCTATCGTTATCACGCTTGCACTCGGAACTGACAGTATATTTGTCATTCGTGATTCATAGAAAAACCAAGATGGCCGATCGCTATTAATATGCACTGTACATCGGTGAAAATCGTTAACAAGTTTCGACATATTATAATTATCTACAACTCATGTATTGAAAGTTTTTGGAAATCCAAATTTTCTTGCGTGCCAAATCACTACCTAAACGCTGTTATACAAAGTTTCGACGAATAGCGTCGCCACAATTCTCTGAAAAGCAGTCTCAACGTACTCAAAGGTCTAAAGAATAAATAAACATAATTCACCGTAGTTGTGTTATTGTTGGCTCGGTACTAGATTTACAAGGGAAATGCAGACCCCAAGTTTGGGGAAAAATACATTTGGTATTCCGTTCACTTCCCAGCACTTATCGAGGGGGGGGGGGGGGGGGGATTGGGGGCGCCGTCGCCTGATTGTGCTCACTTCACTTTATAATTTGCTATGTATTTGTTAGTTCACGTCTGCGGCATTCAGCGAATATTCGTGATGATGTCTCTTTCTTTATTTATGTTAAAGTAAGAGATGCCAGCACGTTTCTGGATTCTGTAGATGTAGTTTCGACATGAAACGTTGTACCGTGTAAGTGACTGAGCGAGTGAGTGAAAAGTAAGTAGTTTCGATCTTGTGACATGTATGTCTATTTTTAGGACGACAGTGACGCAAAAAGGCACAGAATAACTCACGCCTTACTTGTGACGATGTACCAAATAACGAAAGAACAGCTATAGATTCATCTCTTTCCAACTCACTATGAAAACCATAAGTAAAAGAAGTGAACCATAATGTATTTTCTGCATATTTAGTACGGTTTCTATGCCTTTAGTCTTTATTCTGTTCAAAAAGGTCTAGAAGAGGACTTTAGCAGTCTATGTTCGGTTGTAATAAAAAGGTTGTTATTTTGCCTGATCTTACGAGTACTTATAACGTTTCAGAAAAGTAATTTTTTAAACTTGGTATTGAGTTCGCCGTGCCTTGAGACGGATATCAATCAACTGAACCTCACTCAAGATATACATATAATGTTTGTTTGTCAGTATTTTCCTGTGCACTTGTAATTCTTGCGAGTTCGCTTTGTGTTCGTTTTCCCCGTGTTATAAGCTATGTGACGTCATCTTTAATCCAATATGGCGGGTATGTTTTTTGACAGGTTTATATTTTTATCTACACACATATCATAAGTCCTCTATTATGCGTTCAAAACCCGTAGGCAATGACTAGCATTACCTGTGGTAGTAGGTGACAGCGATGACAGCTGTTAATTTTGGAAGATGTTCCACATTTGGATCTCATTACTTTACAGTATTCGATAACGTAATTTCAAAATTACGTTACACCTGTCATCGCTGTCACCTACTACGACAGATGCTGGTCATTTCCCTTTCGGCTTCTGGACCCATCTTAGAGTACTTATAATCGCACCTTCAGAACAATAGTGACCTAATTCAAAATTTCTGCTTTCAAACTTCAAGTCATAAATTTATTACGATAGAGACCTAATTCGAAATTTAAAATTTCTGAATTACGTCACTATTGTTTTAAAGGTGCGACGCACCTTCAGAACAATAGTGACCTAATTGAGTTGCGTATGTGTGTAGATAAAGTATTGTACGCGACTCTGCGTAATTATCATTACGCATACGACACGTAAACTACTATTACCTCATCGCGTGGGGAGCCTGCCGTTTAGCCGAAGTATTTTTGGGTAAAAGTTTTATTTCGCAAGTTGTTTTAACCCGGGATACCGAAACACCCTGTTACGTCTATTAGGTTATGTTAGAGTTGTGACTAAGGACAGAAAAAATATATCAAACGCGATGGGAAATAACTTTCTGGCACTTATTATTTTGGAAATGATGCATTAGGGCAAAATTATTTCGCCTAAACAGAATAGACCCCATCGCATGTCAGGGCGGGTACACATAGCGATCCGTTTTACAGGTCCGTTATTTGATGGCGTATGTAGTTGTATGAGCCAGTTCACACCCAAAACAGTATTCTGGATCCAGTAAAAAAGAAGATTACAAGATGAAAATATCCCTTAAAACGGATCCTCTAAAAACGGACGTTCTATGTGTACGCGCCCTTAGAGGACATCATGTCAAGTCTAGCATGTCGGATATCATTTTAACAGGTTTATAGATTAATATAATGAGAGTCGCTTCTTTAGTAACGTTTTTCATTAAAGAAATATCCAAGAACATATAATTTTCCTTAGTAACTGACAGGATGGAGCCCCGGAATTTCCACGAAATACTAAGATTTTCCCTCAAGCTCATATGATATCGTTGTGACTAAGAGTGACAGCGGCGGTGCTATAATGTACGACCTCTAACAGTGAAAAGTGTTAATACAGTAACACGTTGTTGTTTTGAGCGTTCACGCTGACATACTGAAAGTGTAGACTTCTCTACTGAGGGCTTAGACAAGATGCAGTTCGCTAACTAACGTTTCTATTCGATTAATTTTTAAACCAATCGCGTTACTGGAAGATGACGTGATACGAAAAGTCACGTGGTCTACCAGTGACGCGATTGGTTTAAAAACGAATCGAATAGAAACACTTAGCGTAGTGCATCTTGTCTGAACCCTCTGGTGTATACGACGCTGAATATCACGACGCTTAACGTCGTGATATTCGTGATCAGAGGAAGAGCGGGGCGTTGTTGTTGAGCGTTCGATTGGTCAATGTACTAAGACGGCCTGTTCTGGCGAAAACGTTGCTCGCGACAATGCATGTTCAATGGCAAACATGTCTGCTGTAGGTACCTCAAGCAAATTTTTTTTTCTTCAATCATGTAACGTTAAAAATAACAACGAGAAAAGTTTTATGGCGATTAGGATTAGCGCCCCATTTAATCAGCTGACTTTGACTTTCGTATGGTCGTCAAGGCATAAAAGTGAAATATACGCAAAATAAAATAGACGTAAAAGTGGGCTTGTTGTAGGGGTTCATGCTACGGACAGATTCCGTAAAAGTATTATTGTACACGTTTTCGAATAGTAAAGGCAATCCTAAAACGTGATATTTGATAGAATCGTTCACGCTAGGCCTACTGTTTTGCCGGCGGCACTGTGTGGCGACCGTCGATTCCGCCACGTTGATTTTTGCCTCGGGCAGCGACGTGTCGGATTTAGTTCGTGATGTGTGAGTGCGAACGTTTTGATAACAGCTTAACACTTCGAATGCCGGTGACGGAATATTGTGCTCATTTCGTTGGCATCGACGTTAGGGATGTTCTCTAAAACTCGCACGAGCTCTAGGACCAGGACCTTTATGTCAATGGCCGTAGTCATACTCATTTGAAATATGAAAACGCAAGCTTTGCTTACCTGAAACTACTAATACTCATCATTCTCCTGCCCTTATCCCAATTATTTGGGGTCGGCGCAACATGTATTTTTCTTCCATACTTCTCTATTAGTCGTCATCTCGGTAGACACTCCCTTTCTAGCCATATCATCTTTCACACAGTCCATCCATCGTTTCTTTGGTCTTCCCCTCCTCTTATAGCCATCCACATTCATACTCAAAACTTTCCTGACGATATTTTCCTCATTCCTCCGCATCCCCATACCATGACAACCGATTTCCACATAACTTTTCAGTCACCGGTGTCACTTTCAGACTTCCTCTTATATACTCATTTGTTATTCTATCCATTCGCGGAACACCACACATCCCTCTTAGCATTCTCAGCTGCATGCAACTGCCTTTCATTCATCCCTTTCGTGGCCCAACAGTCTGATCCATGCAAGACAGCAGGTCTAACTATTGATACTGCCAAGTTGAAACATGTTACGCGTAGACCAAGCGTCTCTCGGGTTAAAATAAGATCTAGTTTTCATACGTAAAAGGTTTTAATTGCGTTCGAAAAGGAAGAAGCTCTTCAAATCTATTGTACCGCCAAGGAATTAGAATGTTTAGCAGTTCGATATAATACGACAATTAGCCATGTTATTTGTTTCTCGACGTGAGACGAGTAATGATACGTGGAAAAAGTATAACCTCAGCAAACTTACGTATTATGTCAAACAGTCAAATCAAGCAAATACCAAATGGCCAAGGAGACAAGATTTTTTAATTATATTTCACTTTAAACACAAAACGCTGAGACATCACCACTATCATTACGAAATTACAAAAAATATACACAAATAATGCACCGTAAATGACGACGAGAACATACCTAAACTACATTTCGTACATGCAATCAGCCTACAAGCTGGCATCTGAATATTCCTCAGCGCGGTCGATATCGCGTCCAATCTATCACGGCGGGCTCCGCCTCTCGACACCTCGGCGCGACGCTCCGATAATTATTTCCTATTAATTGTAGATGCCAGACGAGGCTAGGAGTCAAACTTGCCACAGTTATTAATAGTGCTGACACAATGTTCGAATAATAATTTTACGACATCCACCGCTGGATATATACGTTTCCCAAGGATCTCTACGACCCTCGATTTTGTGCTTCTTGCTTCTTGCAATAGACGTCTTAAGCCGGCAATAATACATTCGGGGCTAAGTTTAAACTAAAAAAAGGGAGTCCCGCAAAGCGGAGCTTTCTGAATCCGATGCACACAAAAATTTATTAATTAGTTTACTGTACAATACAGAACACTTCATTGTACAGACAAAAACATTATAGAGAAACAGCATAATTAAAAGGTAACTAACAGGCGGTCTTATGGCTGATTAGAAATGTCTTCCAGACAACCTTATGGTCTGTGCCAATTGAAATTGGCAAACATGTAAACACAACCAAAGAACCGATTTACCATTATCACTCGATAATCACGTGCTTTTAAGGATGAATTGAGGTCTTAGAAATGATTTATACTCGTACACTTGCCACCTTACTAATAAACGTTGAGTAACGGTGGTATAGCTATACAATGTTTTGTTTTTATCTGTCAAATTCAAATGTCACAATGACAGATAAGGACAAAACATTGTATAGCTATACCACCGTTACTCAACGTTTATTAGTAAGGGGGTTAATCTTTACTTTCACAAGTATAAGATTGAATAACTATTTATTATACGTTAATTTAAATAAAAACACGCGTGATGTATAATTGAGGTTATGTGTCAAACATTACTAATTTGTTTACATCTTTGGCAATTTCAATTGACAATTGACATAGACTATGGAAGGAATATGATGACTAATTAACATTAGCTTATTTATTATTATGTATTAGAATTTATACTAAGCGGTCGATATTAAATCGGGTATGAAAATTATAAATTGGGACAATGGTGAAATGGACACAGGAGAAAAAAAGATGGATACATAAAGTTTTAATTGGCACACAGTTGCGGTCGCAAGGTCAATGGCATTCCATTAAGGTCAATGGCATTCCATTAATTTCACACGTGTCGTTACGGAGGCCAGACCTCATATATTTTTATTGCTTAGGTAAAGCACCTGTCACTTACCAACTTGATTGCCTTGTTTCCTTGTGTGACAGAGACAGATCCGCTATAAACGCAGTGTATGATGTTCCATTATTACATTAATAATAAGTAACTTTTTTCGGATAGTATCATGAGTTGTTTAGAACGCATCCAAAACGCAGCTTTCGTGACGTCACCTCGGGGCGGTTGGAACATTCAAATTTGACAGCGGGTCAAGGGATTCGTAATCTTACCATCAAGGAACGAACACGCATACTACTACATCTGATTCGCCTGTACTTTAAATTACTATAAAGTCTAATAAACCATTGTAAATGAATATAATAAAATCATTCACTGAAAACAGCCCTAGGATCCCTGCATCATCTCCCATAGGAGCCTAGGGCCGTAACAATGAGTAATTGTTTAAATTAGAACCCCAGCGTTTCGAGGCCTTTTGTGTCAGTCACAAAAAACCTGACATGTAGAGAATATATTCTTAAGGCAAAAATATTACAGCCAGCCCCAAATTGATCTAAAAAGTATCGCATGAGACCTAAAAACGGCTGAAGACGTCATAATTTTCATTTAATTTTCTGCGGGCCTACTATGATGTCGTTTATCGCGTGACAAAATGTGTATAAAGCATCTTTCACTCACGTACTTACATACGTGTCAGCAAGTGACGGAAGTTTTATCCATATTATGAGTGGGACAATATATGTGCATTTGATCAAAGAAATTGGATGACTTCATCAAATTTTCCAGAAACACCTACATTTGATCAAATGTTACGAATGACATTTAATTGAAAATGGCTACGCAAATAGTATAAAAACTTGAACCAAGATGTTGGATAAGTGGAATGGGCCTCCATCAAAGAAATTTGATTAAATA
Organism: Acleris literana; assembly: GCA_946894065.1. NCBI lineage: Eukaryota > Metazoa > Arthropoda > Insecta > Lepidoptera > Tortricidae > Acleris > Acleris literana. The sequence continues at coordinate 5,268,598 of OX335687.1, forward strand.
TTGGATATAGAAATTGGACAAAGATATTGGACAGGTGGAATACCTCCCTTAGGTACATTTTATTTTGTCCCACTCATAATATACTGCGACAGTTACAAAAAGAAAACTTAGTTCGTTAATGCACATTTCTCACAATTTAATTTCTCTTTGTTCTGTAACTACGTTTGAAAAACTGCGTTACGAAATGAAAGTTCTTTGAAACTGCAATTCTAAAATTTAAACAACATGTACGAGATATAAGTATACTAAATTATACAGAGAAGTAAAACTGAAATGAATACATCTAACATATTGAATTGTAAATCGTGACCTCGAGATAATTTGCATAATGTATTCATTCATAAAGTTAATATCACTTTGCGGGTATTCAGAGATTGGTGTAGGTACGACTGCGAAACTTGACTCATCATTTCCTTTAATGAATACTTTTTTCACAACACTGCTCGGAAATATGGCCATAATGGTCTTGTTTGGGGTCATAAAACGTCACTTATAAGGACAGACCAAGAATGTTTTTGTCGGCGTGTTTGCTGATTGGTCGAGAACATTGTTGTCCATCTTTAAGAACCAATGAAAATCAATCAATAAATTTTTGTGTCATAGCTCCTTAAAATGAAAAATTGAAATCGACCAATCAGAACCATTTTGTCTCGTAAAATATTAGGTGTATTTTTGCTAAAAGATACACAAACTAAAAACTATGTCACTGCTTTTTTTTAAATGTAATTCAAACTCGGCCCCTAATCTCGAACCACTAGAGATGAAATTACATGGGAGATATGGCGAAACAAATACAATTTTATATGGAGTTGACATCTTCATCTCGCATGTTAGTTTATTAATCTCGAGTGCCACGAGAATAGGGGTCAAGATTAAAAAAAAGTTATCTATGGTAAAATTGGCGGTGATGTTACATTGACATGAATTAAAATTTGAGTTTTGAATATGAATTTTTTATTTTATTTCCTCTAAGTAGTTGTGAAAAGCACTATGTCTGCCTCGGTAGAAAGTGCAATTTATGGACTCGTACACTAGAGGGCCTCAACTACGTTTCGGCCCTCTATATGACTCGTCCAAAAATCGCGTACTTTCTATCCTCTGCAACAATGTACTATTGTGACTCGCAGAGCTTATTTTAGAAATGCTTTTGCGTATGTGTATATTGTAAATGATATTCAAACACCGATACGTGTGTGCGTTAAATAGGTACATACTAAACGATTAGTTCTACCACTGCATACGCAAAGTGTAATTGTAGGTACGTAATTTAATTTTACGTTTTTTTACGGTTTCCTAGTCAACAAGGAACCCTTATAGTTTCGTCAAGTTAGATCCTCTTGGTATTACAAAGGTGTAATTTGGCATAGTTATACATTCAATTACGCCGACAAAGTGGTCAATATTTTTTTTGAAAAAATATTTAAAATCTGGTACCTACTTCCCGTCCATCTAAAGCAAAAGTATATTTTTTTACATAACAAAATTGCTTTGGCCTGGCTTTGGAAACCTAAACTGAACATGGTCCGACATGCTGTTGCCCGGTTTCTTATATGTATTACTTTGCTTCTTAAAAAGTGTCCATTTCAACTGACAAATTGAAGCAGTTTAAACATTTTCAGTGCCTTTATAAGCAGAAACTTTCAGGAACGTTTAAAAAAAACAGTAGCATGTGAATTGCTGATTTCCCATATTCTAATAGTAGTTTATGCAACTGATACATAATGAGAGGCCTTAAAATAAGAGTGTGGTTTTATGAAACGAGCGTCAGCAAGTTTCATAATAGGATCACACGAGTGTTTTAAGGCCTAATTATGTACAGTTGCATACACTACTTTATCTAGCCACATATCATAAGCCTCCATGATGCATTCATGAGCCGCATATTAAATTTTAACCGGTAATGGCCGTAGTGAAAAGTTTGAATAGTTTTCTGGCAGCTGTCATAGTTTTTTTTTAAATTCAGAGCCAAACTAGAGTCGGCTCCAACTATCATATCGTTCGATATCTTACTTACGCGCGACATTTGTCAAATTTGTATGCAAATTGACAATTCATTTCGAACTAAACGTCATCTCGACTGATATTAGAATAGAGGTCAAATCAAATTTCTTTGTTTTTCAGAGATGTTCGAAATTTTAATGTCATAAGAACATCGAAATTGATGTTCTTAAGAATCCATAAGATAAAAAATTTGCTCTAACAACAGAGCTGATTATTATGCTGGTCATAATTTGCAGTTTCTGAACGCATCATAGAGGGTTTATGATATGAGTGTATGTAAGACTTAGAAGGTACATTCTCTCAAATTCAAACTCAGAATGATAATTTCTAACAACTTTGAAGTTCCCTGCACTCACAAACCACCCTGTTTATACAAGCTTCCTTGGGGCGTTTTCGCGGAAAAGTGGCAATTACTTCACTCACAAAAGCGTAGCTCTTATGTCACATGAATGTGTGAATGCATCACTATATTTATCTGTACTATCACGAACGTTAATTTATGACCCATTTCAAGAAAAATAGGCTTGAAGACGTCAATGTCATTAGAGATGCCAAATCGTTTGTAAGTTATAGGAGACTCAACCTTATTGTTGTAGAATGTCAGAATGAATTTGGACCTAAGGTGGGTCCCAAATTTAAGTTCGTGACTGTATGTCTTTAAAATAAAGGACGATGGGCAAAATTGTCCCCACCCACCAATAGAAATGACACACGTCTCTGTTTATAGATATTGCCAACATGATGTTTTTTTTTACCATAACGACGATCGCCCTACGTATGGAGTTTTCTTATTATAATCGTATGGTATGAAATTTGTTTAAAAATAAACACGAATGTCTTGTTTGCTCTAGAAAGGTCTCAACAAGGTCTAGAAAACTCTCATCGATTTTGCGACTAAAAAAGGTAATTGTCTTTTTTTGGGTCCTAATGGACATGCATCCTGACTGTTGGAGGATGGGGACGGGGTTGATACAAAATTCCCCATCACATCACTCTTTATTCGCTTCTCATAACAAGAAGTAGTTTTTATCACAACTTAACGGATATCGACCATATGAAATATGTTTAAAAAATGACTGACTGCTGAGTTTCTTGGGGCGTTTCTTCTCAGCAGTGATCTTCGAAAGCGCAGGGGCACGTTTTATAAAGCTACAAGTTACAAGTCTAAACTGGCAACACTGCTCTAATGGCTGGTCGTCATTGGTCGAGGTTGTGTCAAAAGCAAACTTGTAACCTGTAAATTGTAATTTGTAGCTTTATAAAACAGGACCCTGGTAGATTCTTGACGTGTAAAAGTGCCCGTGCGGCCTTCTTATTGAATAAATTTATTTTATCTTTTATCATACCCGGTGCTCAGAATGCGTTGACGCACTGTAAACGCAGTAACGTGACTTATGCGTCACGTTTTAAACGCATACCATCCACACCGGAACCAAAAAAACGCTGACACAGCGGAAAAGTTCTTTATTGGTGTTCTTATGGACGCCACCACACTGGTGGTAAATAACGCAACTGTCGCGTAGTTGAGATCCGGTGTGGACGGTATGCATTAAAAACGTGACGTACAAGTCACTGCGTTTACGGTGCGTCAACGTATTTTGGGCATTAGTGTCGTCAAGCCTTAAAAGCAACCAAAATATTAACGTATACTAATACCTTTTGTATTTACAATGTCCTGTTTTCTGGAGTAAAAGTAATACCAGTTCTTTGGTCAACACGCTAAGTCTAATAATAAATCACGGACATCGCGCCTTATTTCCGTGATGGGCTCCTTTTGTTTTTGCTGCAACAGAAAGATTCTGAGCAATTTATAATAACTCTGTGACGTATTTCCACAAAAATTATCTGGATTGTGCATATTTTTATAATAACCAGAGATCGGACAAATGGGCGTCATTACTCGCAATAATGTGGACATAACTCCAAAGATGTTAATTATAATAACTAAGTTACATTATTTGATTTCTTATCTGAATTTTAATTTTGATCCTTTGCAAGACAGTAATAAATAAATAATAGAAAGACGTGAAGAGTATTCATTAATATGAATTTACTTAAGTTTGCTCCATTAACATCCGTGGATTGCGAAAGGAGCTTTTCACTTCATAAGTTTATTTTAGCCGTGATAAGGAATAAACTAACCACGGAAAATTTATATAAAATATTATTTATTTGATTGAATAAATGTACACAATAACAAGTTTTTGCATTATATATTTATTACTGTCTTGCAAAGGATCAAACTTATTTTTCGGGTATGTAATCAATGAATATAATTTAATTTGTTTAATTAAAATCTTTGGAGTCATGTCCACGTTATTGCGAGTAATGACGCCTATTTGTCTGATCTCTGATAATAACAAAAAATATGAATATAAATGGTATATTCGGAACTAACATTTATACTCAACAACAACCAAAATAATTTGAAAAAGAAAGAGTAATACTGAGTTACAGAACCTAGGAACTTAATCTAAAATTGACACCGAAATGGAGTGCGTGTGTGTTTTATGCGTGACGTGAGACTGTGTATGCCTATGGTTTTCCTAAATTCATACATACATACACACACATAACTTCACGCATTCATTCGCAGAGTGGGGTAGGCAGAGCTACAGAATAACCAACAACTCTAAAAACTTGTTGTTAATTCTGTAACCACAGTTTGCACGACCACGCTAAGATGTTATCCAATGTGTTTTTTTCTAAATAGTAAATAAATAATTTAATAGACTAAAATATTTCTTGGTTATAACGGTTTATTACATGATTGTGTTTATTTGGTCCACAGGTACAACACAATTATATCTACACCAGAACCATAGGTAAGATAGAGTACGAGGACTATAGTACGGTCAATGTGGGATGATCCCTGTGACAGCCTCATTTCGTAATTTCAAACACTATACTCTTGCGAGTAGGTATAGTGTTTGAAACAAGGCATACAAAACAGGTGATCAATTATTTTAGTTAGGTTAGGTTAGGTTAGGTTAGGTTATTGAATTTCGTCGCAATAAATATATTTCTAATAAGTCAAAGAAACAAGAGTAGTACGTGTTTATATGTATTAGTAAAAGGAGAAAACTGCAATAGATATACGAGAGTATAATGACAATAGTTAGTAGTACAAGATAGAATAGTAGGATGACACTGACTAATAGTATTCAAAAATATATACTCACATACACAGTATTAAAAAAGAGGCCAGGGTGTTGATAGTATAAAAGTAAACAAGAAGGTTTGACAATATGAGCTGTCACAGGGATCATGCTAGATTGATCTGCTATAGTCATACATAAACCTGAACAAATAACAGTTACTAATTACAGAATATGAATAAATGATGGCGTGTGTTTCTTCTTAATCACTACCCAAAAAACCATTCTTCGATTTCACGACAATACTTTAGTTTATTAGGAAACACAATGATAGTAATGAGGGGCACCCACTGGACGCTCAGCTCAGTGATAAGCCTGTTTGACATAAAGATAATATATAAGGATAATAGATAATAGATAAGGCTATTTGACAACATTGAAAATATAATATACAGTCATCCTATCAGATAATAGCGTAAAACAACATATTTCACTTTATTTTAATCTAAACTATGCATATTTTTTTGGAAATTACTCGAAAAAAATTGTAATATTTTTTGAAATTTTATCTGTGGCAGAAACGCTATGTGATTGGTTTGCAGCTGTGGTTACTTGCTGGTGACGTCACACGCAAGTAACTACAGATCATAAGGGCATATCTCTTCAAATGATTGTTCATTGTTTACTTGCGTGTGACGTCACACTTTTCATATGGCCAGCGCCATGACAGAAACAGCGTTTTTAGCGCGGTTTTGAAAATTTCAACTTTAACTTTGATTTTTAGTGAGAATACAGTAAAATCTCAAGGAAATATCAATGTAGTGTACTTGTTATTTAATAAAGAATCATTTAAAAAGGTTTTCTAAAATTTGTCAAATAGCCTATTCTCATCTACTTGAACTAACAAAACAACCTAGATGTCCTTAAACCTATTATCAGCCGGTATTAGCACTTATGCCCGGGCTACACGAGGCTAGTTTTTCAAGCTAGGATAGCAAGCTAGTTCTAGTAAGCTAGCAAGCTAGTACTTCTGGCTTCGTGTAGACAAAACTGTCTTAATTTCTAAGCTAGTAAGCTAGTTTACAAGCCAGGACAGTTTTTAATAGGATGGAGTTCTATTTTTAGGCTAGTAGCGTCGCCCAACCACTGATTTTACTTTCCTGGCTTGTTTACTAGCTTCACGTGGCCGGCGAAGCTAGTATCCGTTCGGCTAGTGCGCAGTGACCATGTGCTTTTGTTTATTACGTATTTTCTACTACAAGATGCCTAAACTTACTAACGAGGTTAATTTAAAATTTGTACAATTGTACCGTGAGAAGGAATGTGTATGGAATGCTACCAATAAAAAATAAAATAGAAATCATTGGTCAGTACTGTGGTTTAGTAGTGCCGTGGGGAAGGGGGGGATAAATCTATACGAGATTCAGCACTACAAAAAACATGTGGTGTCCATACACGTTTTTTCTAATACATTTTCTAGTAAATCGTCTAATACAAATTGACACAGTTTCGGAAGTAACTGCTTCAGTCGTATCGTTTCTTTTACGAATGAAGTTCATTTTACTACCGGACCGGAGTTTTTTTTTCACTAACGTGTTATTACTGTCACTGCAATGGTACCTGACTGGCTTAAATTCATGTAGACAGCACTAGCATGTGTCCAAGCGAGGACAGTATTACTAGCTTACTAGCAAGCTATCTAGCTTGCTATCCTGGCTTGAAAAACTAGCCTCGTGTATCCCGGGCATTAGAAACAAAATGACGCGCCAATCCCGAGATACGGAAGATTTAAAACGCCTATCTAACCTTTTTCTCCAAAGCCCTATAATAATGACAAGTGATTTATGAAATAGCGCGTCGTTTCGCGCGAACAAAGCGTTTGCCGTGAAGTTGCGTTGCCGTCAGATTGCATTAACATAAATAAGTAGGCAACTTTTCAGACTCTTTTCTACATAATTTGGAATTAAGACGAATTGACGCTTGTTAGACGACGGAATTGACAAAATTGGAGCGATTGTCTGAATTTTATTTATGACTAGATTTTATTTTAACTTGTATTACTGAAACCTGATTTTTTTGTGGAATTTATAATCGAATCGTCTCGAATTACATATCGTCTATGCTTTGAAAAAACCTATCTCACATTTCGTGACGTACGATTTTAAACTTAAGTGTGAAGAAAATTAAGTCAAAACTCATACATCTCGAAATGTCTGATACGAGTTTTTTCTAAAGTAGTAACGATATGTGCTCGATGACCGTACGAAACCTAATAGATCAATATTTAACATAAACAGGGTGAAATTGTAGACCGCGGGTTGAGTTTTAAAAAATCGAGCATTCGAAAGTACCACTATCTTACTAATATTATGAATGCGAAAATTAATGTGTTAGTTTGTTACTCTTTCACGATGCAACGGCTGTACGGATTTGGATGATATTTGAAACAGATATAGCTTATACCCTGGTGTAACGCACAGGCTTCTTTTCATTCCGAAAATTTAAAAGCTTGGAGGGTATAACGATAATCGAAATCTACGCGGACGAAGTCGCGGCCAGAAGCTAGTAGAAAATAAATCGCATACCTACGTCACACCGACCCTGAAGTTCAAAAATTAAGCGTTTACCGTTTCAAGTTCATTTTCGATGGTTCGAAGCTCAAAAATCGACCTACTGAACTTTTTTCTTAAAATATTGCTCAAAGAAAACAATGTTGTTTAGGCCATAACATTCTTAAATTACTTGACGGCGCGTCGATTATTATATTGATTTTTGAAAATGATTTAATCAGTTAACACAATTTATCGGACGAGAGTGTAGCGAAACGTACTCTGGCGGAACGTCAAACTGACAGCTCGGCGCGCGGGCCGCCATTATTGGTGGGAACGAGCGCGGTGCATGTCATGGCAGACGGATCGCCGACGTCCGTTATTTTGTATCCGAACTAATCTCATTGAAATTGATTCCTTATTAGATTAAAACCAATTGTAAAACATTATTAAATTCTAATCGTTCAATTGGCAGTGTTATTTATTCGATCCGAATATTAAATCCTACGCCCTACGATGAACGAAGATGGCGGTGATTGTGATGTTAATGTTGATACCGGCCCTCCGGTGCCTTCATCAGAAGTGGGATTTGATGGGAAACCATCCGATAATCCTGAAGAACGGCCCGGTAGGAACGCGAGTACGCCGAGTTTGCTGAGTAATATGGAAGCGCTGCTGACCCGACTTTTAACGGCACCGCCAGCGCCGGCAGCCACTGTGGGTACACCAACAACTACGCAACTGATACAATTCGACCCAGACGATAGTGACGCGGATATAGAAGGTTGGTGCCGAGTGACGGAAATGATTGTATCGAGTAAAAATCTTGACGGAATCGAACTACTGATGTCGCTTACAAAGGCGTTGAAGGGTCGAGCTGCAACTTGTTTAACAAAGTTGAGATTAGACCAAATGACATGGAGCCACGTGAAAGGAACGCTCATGGCAAAATTTTGTAAGCCCAAACTAATCCAGGATTATTTTGATGACATTTTGAGATTTCAAATTGGTTTAAAAGAAACGGCTTGCGAAGCGGCGTCTCGGCTATGGGATCATATCGAACGTATCCCTAACACTGAAATGACTGAAGAAGTTATTGTCGGATTTGTAATATCTGTTCTCTGCCAGAAGGACAATTTTATACGACGTGAGCTGAATTCGAATGTTATCACAAATAGAGCTCAGTTATTCCGTGTGCTTCGAGGTGTATCACTTAAACGACGATCAGAAACTATGGAGGGTGTTGACATGGATGTCAAACGGCCCCGTTTGGCCGATGCGAAGTTTACGGGAAGATGTCACTGGTGCGGGGTGACAGGTCATAAACAGACAGAGTGCAGAAAACGTCAAGACAGCTTCAACAAGTCGCCGCGCCCGGAAATTTCGACTCAACCACGTAACAACACAGAAAAGGGACATGCACTCATCTGTTTTTCATGCAAAAAGCCAGGCCACGTTTCTACTGCCTGCCCGGAGAAGAGGACCAGCGGTACAGCAGTCAAAGAAGTCAACACTTGCGGTCATAGAGCTTCCAGAGGAGTGTTGGAGACATCTACCGGTGAGAAAGTTCCTTTTCTTTTTGACAGCGGGTCATCTTGCTCACTATTAAAGCTTAGTGTTGCTTCTAAATTAACGGGTACTTTGAAAAATTGCTTTGTTTACCTTACCGGTATTGGAAATGACGACATACTTTGCACCTCGCAGATTCTCAGCACAGTTAAGGTTTTAGACATTACTTTGACCCTCCTTTTTCATATAGTACCTGACAACTGCCTTACTGAGTCTGTTATAATAGGTAGGGATATCTTTGACCAGGGTGTTCACGTTCGTATAGACAAGAACAACTTGACCTTTTTGTCCGCGACGAATAGGGAAACGGTGAAGGCCTGTGACGATAGTGCAGTAGGGTTTAATTTGTCCCAAATAGACACAGACTTGACGGGAAAGGATAAAACCGCGTTGATACAAATTCTAAATAAATATTCCAGCCACTTTATAGAAGGTACCCCTACTAGACGTGTTACTACGGGTCAGCTTGAAATAAATTTGATAGATTCTAATAAAGTAGTGCAAAGATCTCCATATCGGCTGTCTCCTAGTGAAAAGCAAGTTGTTCGAGAGAAGGTACAAGATTTGCTTGACGCCGGCGTCATTCGCGAAAGTTCTTCACCGTTTGCGAGTCCCATTTTGCTCGTCAAAAAGAAAGATGATACGTATAGGATGTGTGTCGATTTTCGTGAACTAAATTCTAATACTCACCCTGAACACTTCCCACTGCCGCGTATTGACGAGCAAATCGATAATTTAACCGGAGCTTACTACTTTTCGTCCTTGGACATGGCATCGGGATTCCATCAGATCCCGATCCATCCAGAATCCATTGAGAGGACAGCGTTCGTAACGCCAGAGGGGCAGTATGAATATCTCGCCATGCCATTTGGTTTACGCATCGCCCCCTCTGTGTATCAGAGGTGTATCAATAAGGCACTCAGGGATCTTAAAGGGAAGCCTCTCGCTTACATGGATGACGTCCTTAGTTATTCTTCTTCAGTTGAGGACGGCTTACAACGACTCGACGAAGTTTTGAAGGCCTTAACAGACGCAGGGTTTTCCTTTAATATCCGCAAGTGTAGCTTTATGATTCAGAAAGTTGATTATCTAGGTTATTATATAGAGGCAGGCAAAGTAAAACCAAATCAACGCAAAATCCAGGCTTTGGTCGATGCTCCACCACCCAAAACCGCCACGCAGGTGCGTCAATTTCTGGGGTTAGCCTCATACTTCCGAAGGTTTATTCATAACTTTTCCAACCTACTTGGTCCAATTTATCCATTGACAAAGTTAAAGGGCCCCATAAAGTGGACCGACAAACATGAAGAAGTACGCAGAAAGGTAATTAACGTATTAACATCGAAACCGGTACTTACTATATTTAACCCCGATCTCCCTGTAGAGCTCCATACTGATGCTAGCTCCGATGGATACGGAGCTATTCTAATCCAAAGGATAGAATCTCTGCCTCACGTAGTCGCATATTACAGCCGACGTACGACCGACGCAGAGTCTCGATACCATTCGTACGAGCTCGAGACTCTCGCGGTTGTACGTGCTGTGAAACACTTTCGTCATTACTTACGAGGGGCGGCTGATAAGTAATCTCCTTGGTCAGAAATATATACAAAAATAATGCTGGCTGGTATGGATTTATATTCGTTTGTTATTCTATTTTCAAAATGTATTACATTCATTTGTTTATTGCATCACGTTTATTTGTCTCCTACAATTGTTTCAAACATGTCGGTAGAAAAAGTGAAAATTGATAAAATCGAGCAGCGTGCGGTGATTAAGTTTTTGACTAAAGAAGGGAATACGCCTTCGGAGATCAGACAGCGTATGTTACGTGTGTTTGGCAGTTTGTGTTCTTCCGAATTTGTCATAAAGTTTTGGTCAAAGCAGTTTAAGTTAGGTCGTGAGAGTCTGGAAGATGATCCTCGTAGCGGAAGACCAGTTTCGGCCGTCACCGATGAAAATGTAGCCAGGGTGAAAAAAATTATATTAGAGGACCGACGAGTGAAGCAGTGGGAGATAGCTAGAGATGTGGGCGTCAGTAAAGAGCGAGTCAATGAAATAATTCATGAGCATTTGAACATGTCCAAGGTTAGTGCACGTTGGGTCCCCAGAATGTTGACTGCATTTGACATGGAGAGGCGTGTCAAATGTTGCGAAGAGTTTTTGGAGATGAGTCGAGGGAAAGAGGAAGAAATAATTTCTAGAATTGTAACATGTGATGAGACTTGGATTCGACAATGGGACCCGGAAAGTAAGCAAGAGTCGTTACAGTGGAAATTTAAGGATGAGAAGCCGCCTCGGAAATTCAAGGTCTGTCCATCGGCAGGTAAACTTATGGCTACAATCTTTTGGGACACAGAAGGGATTTTGCTCATAGATTATTTACCGAAGAAAACTACAATGAATGCTGATTATTACTCAAACTTACTATACCAACTAAGAGAGACAATAAAAGAAAAACGGCGAGGTAAACTAAACAAAGGTATTCTGATTTTGCACGATAACGCACCAGTGCATACCGCCCGCACAACGAAGCTAGCAATTAAAGACAATGGCTTCGAAACCATTGACCACCCCCCTTATAGTCCAGATTTAGCCCCCTGTGACTATTTTCTGTTTAGACTTCTCAAGAAAGACCTCAGGGGACGAAGGTTTATGACCGATGACGAAATGAAGGCTGCGGTTACTGACTTTTTTGACGACAAACCGAAAGTTTTTTTTTTTAATGGTTTAAATTCAATATTTGAAAAATTTAATAAGTGCATTTTACTAGCAGGGGACTATATAGAAAAATAAAAAAAAATTAGCCACGACAGTCTTTTGTTTCATTGTTAGGTAGATTACTTTTCAGCCGCCCCTCGTATATGGGCGTCACTTCGTTGTATTTACAGATTGCAACTCCTTAAAGGCTTCGAAGTCGAAAACTGATTTGACACCTAGAGTGCACCGGTGGTGGGCTTTCTTGCAGGCATTTGACTTCAATATCGAATATAAACCAGGTCGAAGTATGGAGCACGCGGACTATCTTTCTAGGAATCATGCTCTAGACACGACGTCCATACCTAGTGAAAATGTTGCTACTACATCTAAGGTTGTTCAGTTTGTTGAACTCCACCAAGGGTGGCTAGCTGTCGAGCAAAAACGTGATTCTGAAATACAAGACCTTATTTTGAAGCGTAACAATGGCGAAATGCCTGAGTCTCTTGCTCATACTTACGATGTTAGGGAGGGAATTATTTATAGAAAAGTTGTTCGTAACAAACTAATTTCCTGGCTTCCTATAGTGCCTCGCTCCTTGATATGGACTCTGATAAATCAAGTTCATACAGAGATCCAACATCTAGGCAGCGATAAGACCTTAGATAAGTTGTACGAACGATTTTGGTTTCCGGAAATGTCTAAACGGGTTCGTCAGTTCATCGACTCCTGTATTGTGTGCAAGGCATCTAAAGGCCCTTCTGGTGCTACCCCAGTTCAACTGCATCCTATCCCTAAAACACCAATGCCGTGGCACACGATTCACATCGACTTTTCAGGGAAGTTAAGTGGCAAGAACAACCAAAAAGAGTACTGCTCTGTAATAATTGATGCTTTTAGTAAATACGTACTTTTGGAACATACCCTTACTATAGACGCAGCGAGCGCGATTAACGCATTAAAAAAGGCGGTTTGTATTTTCGGAGCTCCAAAAAGAATTATCGCTGATCAAGGCCGTTGCTATAGTAGTGCAGACTTTAAAAACTTTTGTGCTGAATATAATATTGAATTACACTTCATAGCAACAGGTACAAGTAGGGCAAACGGGCAAGTCGAGAGGGTAATGAGAACCCTAAAAAGTTTACTTACAATTGTTGAAAACGATGGTAACAAGACTTGGCGCGACGAGCTCGGTAATATTCAGCTCGCTTTAAATAGTACAAAGTCTAGGGTAACCAGATATACACCCACGGAGTTATTATTCGGTATACGTGCAGATTCGTTAGGTATGTCGAGGATAAGAACGGGTACTGAGCAGGAAAGTAGATTAAACTTAGATTCAATCCGTGCTGATGCAGCTAGAAATATGGTTAAGGCAGGTAGATCTTAGGCACAACGATTCAATCGAGGCAAAGCTAGAGTAATAACGTATTCAGTAGGTGACTACGTTTTCCTCAAAAGTAGTGAAAGGAATCAGACCAAACTGGACCCACGGTTCAAAGGACCTTTTCTTATTTCTGCTGTGTTAGACAATGATCGGTACGAACTTAAAAATTTGAGCGGTAGTGGTCGTACGTATAAATATTCTCATGAGAATTTGCGAGCTGTGCCCAGGGGTCATGAGGGATTAACTGAGATCGCGAGTAGTTTAATGAACGAGGATTACGAACCCGAGTTGGAAAATGAGCAGTCACACCGTGATGACCATGACGGCGGTGGTTTAGTAGAACGCGAAGTTCAACCCAGCGATAGCGCCACCATAACCGCTAGTTCAGAAACTGTTAGCCTCGATTCCAACACCTTAACTGCGGGCTCGGACACATTATCTGCGCAATCGGAGGTTGAGGCGGATACACAATCTAACTACAGCGCTACTTTAACTGCCAGCTCCAAAACTTTTAGCGCAGAATCTAATACCATGACTGCTGATTCAGACACATTATCTGCATGTTCGTATGATTGGACCAACGACTGCTGTTATAATGAGCAAGATAGTTCGCAAATTAGAGGTTAGTTAGTTTCATTTGGGTAACGTGAATGTCTCTGAAGATAATTGTGTGTTGGTACTTGGAAAAACTAGCTGATCATTGGGGAGGATAGTGACGTCCGGTCTATGTCACGTCATGGTGTCTAGTCGAAGGGACGCACTGATCCGACCCAGGCCGGTGATCTGGTGGGCTGGTCGAAGGGATGATGTGGTCTTGCCGGGACATGTCGACTGGTAGTTGAGACGCATACATCCGGTCCACGCACGCCAATCGCCGAGGCCGAATTGGTGTAGTTTGGGAAAAGTTATTTTGAGAGTACAGCTGAAAATGGTGATAATGTTATATCGATGTTGAGTGCAGTGACCAGGCGATGTTAAGAAAGCTCATGTTTAGTCAGGATGAACGAGCAGCGTGCTATACAGGTGAAATCTTTATTTTGTTACAGAACTACCACACAACTAGGATCGCTCGAGGACGAGCGTATGTCAGTCCGGCTGTGACGGCGCGTCGATTATTATATTGATTTTTGAAAATGATTTAATCAGTTAACACAATTTATCGGACGAGAGTGTAGCGAAACGTACTCTGGCGGAACGTCAAACTGACAGCTCGGCGCGCGGGCCGCCATTATTGGTGGGAACGAGCGCGGTGCATGTCATGGCAGACGGATCGCCGACGTCCGTTATTTTGTATCCGAACTAATCTCATTGAAATTGATTCCTTATTAGATTAAAACCAATTGTAAAACATTATTAAATTCTAATCGTTCAATTGGCAGTGTTATTTATTCGATCCGAATATTAAATCCTACGCCCTACGATGAACGAAGATGGCGGTGATTGTGATGTTAATGTTGATACCGGCCCTCCGGTGCCTTCATACTCAAACAAAGGCTTGTTTTCCTAAGAAACACAAACATCCATGTAAACATAACCTAATTAAATTAGTATGAGTTCTGCTTATAAGTACTAGGAGAACATATCTCGTAGAATTTTTACGAACCGGCTTGTGAATTAAAATGTTAATGTCAATCACTGAAGGCAAGCTCCGTTCGCGACCCAATTACCGCGCCCCTAGTAGTTTCTGATAGCCTGATAACACGATTCCGATTTGATTACGAAGAATCTATTTCTGGAGATTGTATTTTATTTTATTCGTAATTGGTATTTGAGATTGTGTTACCCAAAAGCAGCTTAGCTGTTTACGCGTGCTTTTTAAATGTTGTATTACAAAGTAAGTGTCGTTTGTCTTTTTCAACCTTTGTGATTATGTACCTACTTAATAATATTGATTATTGGCATCCATCCAACCAAGCCCATATTAACTTATTCAGCTGCCTGGTCCTGCGCTTGTTTCATCCAACTCTTTACCTAACCTAACCTAACCTAACCTAACCAGATCATCTGACTACTGATTTCATTTGTGATTCGCCTACCAACGACCTAATCTTTAACCTTTTGAACGCCATACGTCGAATACAAAATGTACCACCCACACGCCAAACATGTTTGCTATGCTATGCAAATTACACCTTATTGCTACCAAACAAAGTCTCTTTTAATCTAGAACTCTTGTCGGCTGTAGCTGGCGTGGCGTCAGTGGCACGACTTTTAGTTGACGGCCAGAGCCGACTGTGGCGGTGAAAAGGTTAAACAAAATGAAGGAACATGGCCACCATTAAGAATTTCCTATTAACTTAACCCCGAGCAGTAAGTATTGGAAACATATTTTTCATTATAGCAAGTAGTTTATAATAGCTAAATATTTCAACATATTTTCTTACGATTATTACACCGAGTTACAAAACGCTCTTGTTTTATTTTTAAGTTTGTGCTTTAAACAGACTCTTTAAGTTCCACTGGTCATTAGTAAAATGGCATCGAAATTTCTCCTCCTTCACGGCCCTAAAAAATGTTAATACCGAAATCTGCTAAAAGCTATAGAAAACACGGTGTTATCTATAGAGCTGCCCCCTATTCCAGCAACCTAACAATTTACAGAGGTGAGAATTCCATGTACATAACCAGTGACCTAGAAACATGTCGACATTGCAGTATAAATCGTTTGTCACCTGTCATTGTCAGGTTGGTGAAGCGTAAAATGAAGGTAAGCGAGAAACATAGCATTTTGTGGCACGTGCGAAATTAATTAGAAAGTATGCTGCTTGACAAAAAGTAGCACTCTATTTTCTACATATATTATGTAATTCACTGCCGAATTTAATAATAAATAAATAACTACCTATTATTTATTATTATATCGCTGGAACCGTACACTTTTCAGAACTTCTTTAATATCTTATTTACGTGATATATAACGCTGTTATTTTTTAATTTTTTTATGAAACAAACCTAACCCTGGTTAGGTTAACAGTTTCTCAAAAAAACACGTTATAACTTGCGATAATTATCACTTATGACTTATAAAAATAACTACTAAAAATAATAGGGAATATGCATGTTTTTTTACAGCTTCAATAGAAGCCTATTCATATAACAAACAGGTGAGAAAAATCATTTTTTGAATAGCTATAAAAATAACCAAGATATAAGCCAATAAAGATTTATTCCTATCTCTTTCTAGCAAAACAGAATTTTACGTGGAGTTTATATGGCCGAACTGCACGATGACCTCACATGTACACACACAGGTACACTTCAGATCTCTCCGTCTAATTAGCATTTTAAAATGCTTGTATCATCCGTATTACTTAACCGATTTTAATTTTAATTTCACTTTTGGTGATCTCTTTTACGGTATTTTCATATTTTGTTGAGAAATGCGATTTTAAAAATCCATGCATATTCCCTATTATGGCAGACAATGTAGACCCATTGTAAGCATATACAAATACACTCACGAGCAATGAAAACGGGTACATTTCTATAGTAATTCAATGAAAAGTGACCCATTTTCATTGCTCGTGACTAGAGACGGTCTTTCTGCTAGCAACTCATTACGTATTCGCTGGCCCTCGCGATGGGAAAAGTTCAGTGTGCCGTGCTCTCCACCAAAACCGCGGAATATTAGCTACAAGCAATATCCCGCACTATCCGGAGTTTCGAGGGCTGTTCCGTTTGTATTGTACACGGGTATTGAGCTGAGGTCAGCATTGTGTACACTTTTTACATATGTACAGATTATACAGTCATCAGCAAACTTATTATGTTAAGTATTCAACGTTGCGATCAAAAACTCGATCTTATGCCTCTAGTAATACAGACAAAGTTACTTCACATTGATAATATTAGTATGGATATGGATCTACATTTGGTATGCGTTTTTGGGTGCAGTTGGTTAAGGCATCGGAGTAAATGAAGTAATGGTCGCGCAATTTATTTTCAGCTGGTTTTTTATACAGTCCGCTAAATGCGAAATCTGCCACTCTAAGGTTGAATTCTGTTTGCAGGTCAAAAAACAATAACTCCTATAAGAGGTCTGTACGTTCTGTCTGACTTTAGTGACATCAGGTGTGGATAATGAATCCGTCACCTTCCGACACGTAAATAAGTACGAGAGTGACGGATGCTTTATCTACATTTGGCACGCGATATAGACGCAGCCATACTATGCCCGCTGGAATGTGATTCTCAGCGTATCACTATTCAACTCGACGCAGCTAATATTAACCGGCGAGTTTAAGTAGTCCCTTCAAAGCGTGCAAAACACATTTTAGCGTGTTAATTCTCAATTAGGTAGCTTGATACCACATAGAACTCGACTCACATCGCTCGTTTGCCTTCTCTATGCAATAAAATAACTGGTAAATTAATCATGGTTAATAGTAGTCAGATATAACTGATACATAACGAGAGTCCCACGAGTCTTTTAAGGCTTAATTATGTATCAGTTGCTACATTACTTTATCTACATACATATATTATAAGTACTCTAAGATGGGTTCAGAAGCCGACGACTTGACGACAAAAATGGCGGCAAAATAAACTTGTGCTGTATCAGTGTCACGAATATGGTTTTTTAAACCATAGCCAAACTGATAAAGTCCTTATTCTTATGTCGTTCGAAATCATTCGTCGAACTATATTGTACTGAAAAAATATACCTAGTTTGATAACGTAATTACAATGTTACGTTACAGCTGTCATTGCTGTAACCTACTACCACAGGTAATGCTGATCATAGCCAACGGGTTTTGAACGCATAATAGGGGACTTATGATAGGTTTGTGTTTAGATAAAATAATATATGCCTGTTTGCTGTAAGGTCTGTTCACCCTTACTTGTCTTATATAGTAAACAACTTTCTAACCTCAACATGAAACTTTTTTTGGCTAAAACAGCTCTTTTATCGTAAATAAAGTAAACCGAGTTAACATTTTGGAAGTCACTTGGCCAATCTATTGTCTGTGATTGCTTTATTTTGTTTAAAATAGCTGTTTTAGCCAAAAAAAAGTTCATTTTGAGGTTAAAAATTTGTTTAATATATAAGACAAGTAAGGATGAACAGACCTTATATGCTACAGCAATGATTTCTTATTGACTATTTGAATAAGCTAATATTGCTGTTAAATATCTACCAAACGCAACATCAAAATGTACGATCATTAATGTACATCAGTTAGATTTCAATCGAATTATTTTCCCACTAAACGTTAGCGTGAATTGAAATATATTATGAAATATGATGACCACAGCACACATTATAAACGAGCATTTCAATTATTGATGAACTAATTAGTCAATGCAGTATTCAATTTTAAACTAAGAACAACAGAATATTAAATATTACATTTTACTGGGCTGATTTACTACTGCCAATAATTGGATGCCTGATCTCAATACATACCAGGACCTCATAAACACCCAAGGATTTATTTCATGTATCATTTGAATAAACTAACAAAGCCATGATATTATTATCTGCATCGACAGCCTTACTTTCTTGGCTCTCGTACAGGCTGTTAGTGCTGTAACAATATGCAACACACCATGAAAAAAATGCCGTACATATTGCTGCAATGTAACGTGCAAGGAAACGGTAACCAGAAAAAGTTCATAATCAGTTCGTACGCTTAGGCCGCATTTCACCAAACTGGAATAAAACTTACTCTGAGATTAGTCTATACAAATTCTCATAATCTAGGTATAAGACTTTATTCCAGTTTGGTCGAATGAAACCTTAATGTACTAAGACTGGTATAATACGTATAAGCACGTGCAGAATAGAGATAAAATTACTAGGACTTCATGAACAAAGTACAGCGTCGCTATTGTCTAACGCACTCGCACTCGCAATCGGCTTCAAAGCGGAACAATTGTTTTCATTTTGTATGCAGACTCGCCTTCGACTTTTAAAATGAATACGATTGCGATTGCGAGTGCGTTAGGCAATAGCCCCCCTGGGTCTAACATCAAACATTCCTGCAAACTCAAGGCATGACATTCATAACTGCACCGACAGCCTACAAACTTTCCCAGCCTTTGAACAAGAAACAACTTCCAGCATCTGTCTTTGAATCGGCGCAATAAATCAAAACTTCCTCCGCTATCATGTCAGCCTAGTACGTGTAATTCTGAAACTTCGCTGTCCCAGATGAAGGGAATATTTATTGCCTGTCATGCTGGCTTGTGTCATATTATGTGCATACATTAATCCGTCTCAAGTGGACCAGGTTACCTAGATACTTATTTATTATGCTATTTAGACTACCTATTACGATTACAACTAATTTATATATACGATTAGGTAAGCCATAACATTAGTACATTACTACAGAGGCCGGGACAAAAGGGTTTGCCGGCCGACGACATATAGACGGCCGAGCAAACCGAGGCCGGATAGGTCTCAGGCGGGCAACCCCATATTTCCCGCCGAGGTATGTATAGTGCTTTTTTCAAACATGCAATGAAATAAACAACAAAAAAATCAAAGTTTTATTTTTTTAATACGCATAGTGGCAGAATGTCATGATGCCTGTGCCACAAATTTATGTGGAATGGTAATTAAAAAAAAGGACTTTGCCGGCCTAGGCCTGCACGATTTGTATGAAATTCCATTAACGACCTCTTGTCCTAGCCGCACCTGAAACGTGCCTATTATAAGGACATAACATCAATATTTCATTGCATGTTTGAGAAAATATTTAGTAGTTCAGCAGTAAGTTAAATAGCTGGAAGCCTCAATTTTGCAACGAATATAATAAAAGAGATCAGGGGATGGTTGAAGAAATATTATTTGCACCGACGAATATTATCTGTTGGACCGGCTTATCTTTTATATTTAAATAGGGCAATAAAACAGTTAACGCCTGTAAGAATATAAAGCGTTAAGGCGAATCGGTGCAAATTATATTTCGTCAAATATTCAGTTTCATAAAAAATTACCTAGACCCAAACTAAGGTCTAGGCTTGTATAATACAGCTTACTACCCTCAAGCTCAGGAAAAAGTTGCAAAGACGTACAAAAACTGCCCTTACAGAAACAATTTCTTTCCAACTTTTTCCTGAGGAATAAGTAATTGATTGTTCTCAAGCGCTCAATTACAATTGAGATGCATATTTTTACAAGTTCAAGTTCAAGATTCTAGAAAATCTTACATGGCCTCGCTTTCCAATATATTGTTGACTTAGCTTTTATTTACTTGACAGTAGCAGTCATAATATCAACAATCTAATTACGATGTAAAAACAAGATTGGCTAAATCAAAGTGAAATAAACGTCAACTTTCTATGGTCAGATTTTTAAATTTGATATTTTTGACTTGTTATTCGTGTTGATGTCAAAAAGACGTGCTGCGCCGACTCCAAATAATTGGGATGCGTGCAAAATGATAATGATTCGTGTTGATGTTTAGTGTGAAATAGTATGTTCCAGATACTGTCAAATTTAGTCCCCTTGCTAATTCCAAAAATATACAATTATCATCAATAAAAAAGATGGAACCTATTTAATTATCACGATTCTTAACACTTTCCATGAAGACCCATTCAGGTATAACACTTAGTAAGCCGACACTGACATGGGTAAGGACTGCGGCCTATCAGGGCGGCCATCGATCTTGGGCTAATGCACGATCCTAATTCTTGGCAAAGGTCGAAGGTCGAGCTACTTGAGAGATACTTGACGACAGTGTTGACAGTTGATAAAGATAAAAGATGTCTATTCAATATCCAAAAGAAAACCACTGCTGACAAGAAACGCCGCAAGAAACTCAACAGTCAGTATTTTTTTGAATACTTAGCATAGCATCATAAAACATAGAATATAAAATAAAAATATTATGCGTAGTTGAGCAGGAAAACGTGTCAAAACTCAGAAACACAAGAGCAAATAAATAAATAAAAATATTTATACCTCTACTTATCTATGGCAGTGCAAAGAGACCCTTTGCCCAGCAGTGGGACACTTTGAAATTGCAACCTGTTTTTTTTACATTTCGAGAGACGTGGATTTTTTTGCATAATCATCGTGCACTCGATGTTAAAACTCGAGTTCTGTATCAACACCGCTTGGAAACGAGGAGTGTATCGGTTCGCGGAGAATTTGTTTTTATTCCCCGCGACGAGCTAAGGTCACGTTTCGTTCTAGAAGGAATATTAAGTCACGTTTGAAAGCATTTCTGTTTGCAGGTTTCAAGTACAGTCGTGGAAAAAGTATATATACGCTTTTGCAGCTTGCTTCAACGAAATAAGGTGCTTTGTGTATACTTTGTACTCGACTGCGTTAACTAGCTCTATAAGAGGTCGTTTGAGGGCAAAATACTATTATATAGGGAGTTTATTTAATATTAGTTTTATAGAAAAACTGACATCGATACATCGCTTTGATATCGTAATCGTTGGCAACGTTGTAGCTCTTATTTACTTAGCTGCTATGACTGAAGAATACGATCACAAGATAGGAAGAAGAGGGGCTAAACTAGAAAAGAAATTAGGTCCTGGAATATAAAGGGTGTAACTTCGGCCGAGGATCAATCGAAGCTGATCGATATAGGACACCAAGATCTATCAATTACAACCCCATTGTACGTTCAACGATTTCCTACTGTTTGGAAGTTATTTAATAAATTTTGAATAAATTTTGCTATCATTCTTCGTTACCACATTACGACGCTAATAAATGTAAACAGTTTAGTCTACAGACGTGATTTTTGTCCAGTATTTGGCCTTGAGTATCTAATTTCTAATACCCTGTTTATTTATATTGCTTACCCTGCATAATGTGTCAGATCAACTCAAAAATATTATGCAAAAATAAACAGGGGATCTCACAGGAATTGACCTAGTAGCAAACTAAGCTCTAGGTTTGTACTATGGGGACCACAATTAACTAACTTATATAGAGAAACTAGCTTCTGCCCGCTACTTTACCACGTAGACTTGGTTATAGATATTCCCTTAGGAACTTTTAAATTTTCCGGGATGAAAAGTAGCCTATGTGTTAATCCAGGGTATAAGCTATCTCCATTCCGTCTAGCCGTTGCATCGTGAAGGAGTAACAAACTAATAAACATACACACACACACACACACACACACAAACACACACAAACTTTCGCATTTATAATATTAGTAGGATACATTAAATACATAGAAAACATCCAAGACTCAGGAACAAAATATTCGCACTCATCACACAAATCTGCCGTTACTTAAGCAGTTAAGGGTAGGGAATGCAATTTAACCGGTTAAAAGACGATTTTGTATGAGAATAACCGGTTAAAACCGGTTATAACCGATTATTTCCTTTCCCTAGTTAAGGGCCAAGGCAGATTGCCGACCTTACTGCCGTTTTTGGAAGTTTGAACCCAGGACTGCTAGCTTTCTAAGTCAGGATTACTACCAACTAGGCTAACGTGTCGTCGTCGTAATTGCCTCGGCAACTTTTAAATTTTCCGGGATGAAAAAAAGCCTGTGTGTTAATCCAGGGTATGAGCTATCTCCATTCTAAATTTCATCTCAATCAGTCCAGCCGTTGCATCGTGAAAGAGTAACAAACTGACACACACACACACAAACTTTCTTATTTATAATATTAGTAGGATAGGATGAATGAGTCCGTCGACAAGCTCTACATAGCCCTACTTAACCTATAGATCTACAAGCAACTCGTAAAGAGATGTGTCAATTACGACGCCGAGAGCATGTTAATGTAAGATTACGTGTAAATAAACAAAAGTTCATCAAACACGATGTTTTCCGACTCTGGCACCTCCCAATACAAACAACGAAATCGACCGGTGGACTTAGCAAAGTTATAAGTAAACATAAATTCTGTAGGTCGTCGTAACTTGTTCGCTCTGTCATCGGAGGGTTCGATTTTGCGATGGTTTTGTAATCATCCTGTAGATGTAGGCATGGGCTTGATTTTGATGTAGGGTAAAAAAACATGGCGAAGATTCTAGATGTACACGGTAAAACCTTCTTGTTTTCGAGGTGTTTCAGTATTGTGAACGTTTTGACAGCGCTTATTTACTTGACAGTAATGGCGGCACGTCACACAACACGTAACACGTCAAATCGTCGTTAAAAAAAAAAAAAAAATTTTTTAACGAGTTGGATAGCCAAAAATACTGATAGTTTTTTAGTATAGGAGTATTATTGACTTTATACAAGATTATTTACTTCAGGAGATTGACCATCTTTGTAAAGCAGTCGGACCAAATGCTTCCAAGCTTAAAGAACATAATGCACTAGTGGTCTAAGATCCGAATAGGAGACATCCTTCATCGGGCTGTTTATTCGACAAAAAGTATTATTTATAAAATTTAATATGCTAAGTATAAGTTAGTGTAAGTGTAGTAAGTATGTGTATATGTATGGCGAATAGGTTGTCTGAAAAATTTCTGACCAGTCCATAAGGACTGAATGATTTAAAAGAAAACTGAAAATGTTTTTTTTTTTATTTGTTAAATAGACCAATTACATACTAATCGAAAGATGAAGCCTATAGAATATGCAAAAGTCAGGTTGACTATTTTTTCCCTTCATTACTATTGGGTAGGTAAGTCGGTACTAATAATTTGCATTAAACCTAACGTTTGCATATTCTATAGACTGACTGGACTGAATTTTTCAGTCAACCTATTCGCCATATATTACTTTACTTAGCATATTATATTTGATATAAAATACTTTTTATCGAATAAACAGCCCGGTGAAGGTCGTCTCCTATTCGGATCTTAAACCAGTAGTGCATTATGTTCTTTAAGCTTACACTACATTGTACACTAAAGCAGCAGACAGCATTTGATCCAAATCTTGTCAATCTCCTTTGCACCAAAACCCAAAGAAAACAATACAATGCAGCACTCTTTATTGCACCACAGAGAGTTACAATTTGAAACAAAAAGTAACAATAAAATAGCGAATAAACATAAAAACACCATTGAATTCACACGTTTAATGTACACGTGTATCAGGTTCATCATGTCATGTACCTACTAGGAGGTCTCAACAACATTGTAAACAACAACTTTACCGGAGGTATCCATGTTGATGGGGGGTGAGAGAGTAACCACTTTGTCAGTCAGTTTCAATCTAATTTAATTACAATTACACATGCGTATATATACAATGTTAACTTACTACAGTTCTAACTAATGTGCACTAGATACACGTACAGATAATATCTAATCTAAATGCAATTCATCAATACGTGAATTGATAACAATTACGAAACGTGCCTATCGGCACAGTACTCCCCCCAAGAGAAAATAAATACAAATTAAAAGGATATTCTCCAGTATAATAAGTTCCTACTGAAATATTTTCGATGGTATGACTGTGTAAAGTGTGCCGTTATGGGCAATATGTTTCATTAAAATAATAATTTACACCAAAAATTCATCGACTCTTTGTCGGTAATTGGCGTGTGGTAGCAAGTGTTTCCTCAGTTAGCGGATTTCGTGGCTCATTGTCTGATAACCTAAGAAATCAATTCGCATTAGTTAGAGGTAAACATACTTCTTCATGACCGTTGCATGAAGGCACAATACTTCTTTTCAATTTCTACGAAATTCTTGGTTCCTTGAACGATAACCTAAGAAATATTCGTATTGGAGATATTGTTTAAACATCTTCTTGGCCGTTGCATGAAGGCACAAAATATCTTTTCAATTTCTACGAAGTTCTTGGCTCATTTAACGATAACCTAAGAATTAATTCGTATTGGAGATATTAAATATCTTCATGGCCCCTGCATGAAAGCACAAACTTTTCTCAGTTGGCGACATTCTTGGCTCATTGACCGATAACCTAAGAATAAACTGCCATTTGAGATATTAAACATCTTCACGGCATTGCATGAAGGTAAAACAAAAACTTCTTAAATCGAAACTATTACACAGTCAACCAAATAAATATTTACAAAAACCAAATAATAATTACCATACTATGTTCTAATTGCTAGTTTCCTCTCGAACTTGACCTTGATTTACGAAGAACGCCTACTAGGCACATTCTGCATACCGCTGCGCCGGCGCTCGTGCCGTAGCTCATTTATGTCAAATTGCATTCTTGCGAGTTGTGACGCGACGCTAGCCAAACAGTTTGTAAAATCATCTGTTTTGTTTTGTTGACTGTTTACAGCTGATATCCAACGCTCCAACGAACCTGTACTCGTACCTGCGACAGTCTTCGGGGGCGACATTGCAGTAAATTAATAATTTGCGCTCCTTGATACCTCCTAATTTGCTGGCTTAATTTTCTTCCTGCTTCTTGTATTGATTTCTTCTTCTTGCGGCAGGACAACGGCGTTAATGTTACTTGTCGGGATGGTGTTCTTCTTCGGGTTCACCACTGTACCGGTGGTTACCCCATATTGGTGGGTCGTCAGGCAGGGTAGCGGCGATCATTGTTCAGACGGGATAGTGTTCTTTGTCGGGGTCACCACTTTACCGGAGGTATCCATGTTGATGGGGGGTGAGAGAGTAACCACTTTGTCAGTCAGTTTCAATCTAATTTAATTACAATTACACATGCGTATATATACAATGTTAACTTACTACAGTTCCAACTAATGTGCACTAGATACACGTACAGATAATATCTAATCTAAATGCAATTCATCAATACGTGAATTGATAACAATTACGAAACGTGCCTACCGGCACAACAACCAATTGTTAATGAAATAAATAATTCAAATTTGAATTTGAAATTTGTATAAACAATTTACTGCACAAGACTCCATCTAGGATTACCATTGTGTGAACCTTCAAAGACACTTAAAAATTCTGGAAAAGTCTCCTGCTATTAAGTCTCTTATTCTAAATACTCTTGGAAATTACGACACTTGAAACTACTCGACACAGTACTCACACGGAATAGAGTTAGAAATAGCATTGTACCGACGAGAAACTTTTCAAATTGTGAAAGTTTCTGATGAGGAAATTTTGGTAACTACTAAGAATAATCCTAATTTTAGTAATCAAAGAGAACATTTAGTCAATGCATTCATATTTTTGTTTGTAATGATTATATGCGGTCAAACAAGTTATAGGTGAAAAACTTAAGTAAATGACCTCTTGCATGTAGTAGTAACACATCTGTATAGACCGTTCGATATTCTATATTTGAATTTTGACGTAAATTCCATATGTTTTGTACACAACTACATGCAGCAGGTCATTTACTTAAGTTTTTCACCTATAAATGCTGTTAGGACCTTGTGCAGGGTCCATCCGGAACGCTACCACCAGTTTATCCTTTAATCTACAGTCAAACAGCAGTGTCCGCATTGTTGTGTTTCGATGGAAGGATAAGGCAACCGGTGAAATTACTAGCTTAGATGCATTTCATCTCAGTGTACTCAGGGTTGGCAACGCATTAACATTCTTAGGATTGCAGTCTTACGATGTTTGTCTTGAGAATTCATAGTATGCCTTCTCTACGCCATAAAAAAGTCGCCGTTACTATGTTATCTTGTTAGCAAAATTTATAATTTTAATGTGGTGGCATGAACTTTTCTGAACTTCATCTAGACATATGGCAACCAAGTTTGCAAAGCAAATGGGCGATGTACTAGATATTTTGGGCCACTTTTTTCGCGCTATTATGCCAGGGATACACGAGGCTAGTTTTTCAAGCCAGGATAGCAAGCTAGATGGCTTGCTAGTAAGCTGGTAATACTGTCCTCGCTTGGACATATGCTAGTGCTGTCTACGTGATGCCAGTAAATTTAAGCCAGTCAGGTACCATTGCAGTGACAGTAACAACACGTTAGTGAAAAATAAAATGAACTGCATTCGTAAAAGAAACACAATACGACTGAAGCAGTTACTTCGGAAACTATGTCAATTTGTATTAGACGAATTACTAGAAGATGTATTAGAAAAACGTAGTAAGGACACCACATATTTTTTGTAGTGCTTAATCTCGCATAGATTTATCTTTATAAGATGGAATGGTAGCACTCCATAGACATTCCTTCTCACGGTACAATTGCACAAACTTTAAATTAACCTCGTTAGTAAGTTGAGGCATCTTGTAAAAGAAAATACGTAATAAACAAAAGCACATGGTCACTGCGCACTAGCCGAACGGATACTAGCTTCGCCGGCCACATGAAGCTAGTAAACAGCCAGGATAGTAAAATCAGTGGTGGGGGGACGCTACTAGCCTAAAAATAGAACTCCATCCTATTAAAAACTGTCCTGGCTTGTAAACTAGCTTACTAGCCTACTAGCTTACTAGCTTACTAGCTTAGAAATGAAGACAGTTTTGTCTACACGAAAAAACTAGCCTCGTGTAGCCCGGGCATTAGGTAGCAAATAACATAAAAAGTCATATTATTAACATCTGAACGTTCATGACAGGAACTGTGAACTAAGGAGTTTTGAAAGATCTTGGGTTTCCTTTAGACCTCACTTCTTTTATTGGCGAAACCGTTGACGAACTTGTTTTTTTCAGATGAATTTTTTTGATGGGATTTTTATTACAAACCTGCTCTAAAACCGCTTGCGGTTCCTTTAATTTAAATTTATTCCTGTAGCGAAGTTGCAAGTCGCCGTAAACCTCTTCGTGAGCCGGCGACATAATTCTTAACATCGTTTCAACAAAATTATGTACTTAATTGAATAATTCCCGAGTTTTCTAAAGAAGGGAGAAAACTTGTTAAGACTTGCGTTTGTATTTTTGAGATAGAAAAGTTTACTGAGGCCGTGTCACGAAATAAATTTGTTTTTTTTTGCTTTTGTTGCTTGTCAAATTTAAATGAAGTACAAATGTTTTATCGTGACAACGCAAAACTTGTAATTACGACGGTGATATTGCTATCTGACTGGAAGATAAGAAAATTAGGGTATACCGGATATATTTTTTAATGAACTAATTAATAGTATTGCAAATTTAAAATTATTTCGGGACGCCTAAGTATAAGAAGGATTTACTATGCCATTATACGTCGTGTTAATAACTACGTCATGTTCTGAGATATCCTGTTTAAGATAAAAAGACGATTTATGGTCCGTCGGTCCATTTTTGAAGTTTGAGTGGTAACTCCTTGAACGAAGTCGACGTTTACAAAGTCTTTATAATCTTCATTAGTATGAAAAAACAGTAATATATTCTTATTATTTATTAATTCTTGTTATTTTGATTATCTACAACCAAATATATGTATACAGCTCTACTTAAAGAGACAAATATCGAACTGTTAAACCAAAAGGACGATTGTGCATTTCAATTACTAATTCAGATACAACCTTTTCTGTTAGGATTGAGGTTGCACGTACTATAAGAGTTCTACAGAAAATACAGCATTTTTGCGTATATGGGCTGTATGCCGGAATGAAGAAAGTTGTGGTAGCCAAGTCACGTATCGGCCGTTGACCTATGGCTTTATTGGGTTTTCTTCTCTCTCTCGCGTGTTTTCCGTCGCTGAAAGCGAATCGAACACCCTCAGAGATACGAGTAAACTGGATAATGAATGTGTACGCCACGTTTTGTATGCGAAAATCGAAGAATTGACGCTTAAGAGCTTTGGAAATGTGATCAAATTTAGGATAAAGGCAATTTTCTGTTTTGCAAGGGGCGAGATGTTTTTTCATCATTATATTAAATTTATGGGATTAGATAGGAAAATCATGAGAATCTTTATTATTTTGGGTGTCGTTTAATTAGCATAAAAACCTTTAGCATAATTTCATTTAAACTATGTTCGAAAAGCATAATAAACGTTTTGTATAATTTTATCAGGCATCCATCAAATAACATTATTTTCATGTATCATAAAAAAGATTTTTTTGGTATAATGCATTTTAATTCAATTTCTTTTGATTAGGTTAGGTTAGGTTAGACCTACTACACATGGAAGAAAAAGAAGACGTTGGACATATCTACTTTTTGACCTATGATAATTATGATTTAAGAAATTATGCATTTCGTTGCCCTGAAAAATAATTATTATATCATCGGTTTATTATAGGGATCGAGATTATGCAATTTTTGCCATGCAAAATGAGAATAAATCCATTAATTTTTATGCAAATCATTATACAACAGTTTATTTTATTAAGAAAAAAGTCGCAATCTGATGCAGTAAACCACAAAACCATTCATAAAAGAACAAACTACATTTCTTCTGGATAGACCTCTTCAATATTCGGCCTAACTCCCTAACCCTTTCACCGATCCTGCTCATATTCATTCAAACATAAACTTCCCTCAACGAATTATCAAAAAAAATCGGTAGAACGGTACTCATGTTATCGTTCGCTCAAAAAGTACATTACTACAGAGGCCTTGACAAAAGGGGTTACCGGCCGAAGACATACAGACTAGACATAATGAAATATTGATGTTATGTTCCTCATAATAAGTAGGTTGCGAAGTATATCGTTTCAGGTGCGGGTAGGACAAGAGGTCGTTAATGGAACTTCATACAAATCGTGCAGGCCTAGGCCGGCAAAGTCCTCTTTTTTAATTTCCATTCCACATAAATTAGTGGCACAGGCATCATGAAATTCTGCCACTATGCGTATAAAAAAAATAAAACATTATATATACCTTGGCGGGAAATATGGGGTTGCCCGCGTCAGACCTATCCGGCCTCGCTTTGCTCGGCCGTCTATATGTCTTTGGCCGGCAACCCCTTTTGTCCTGGCCTCTGTAATAATGTACTATTGGACGAATTCGAAACATTCGTAAACTTAACCCTTGCAAAATACTGAAGTATTCATTATTGATCAAGAATTCAATCCTTGACACATCAGTAGCTCCGTAGCCAAGCGTCGAAGCGTCAGTAAAACAGGTCTGCGGTCGAGGGTCGACCACAGCAACCTCATCCACACACCATACCTACCTAATACCTATACCCTCGAAAACATTCCTCGTGAATCCAGAAAACAACCCTTACGACCTTGTAATAAGATTGTGATGTTTGCCCTTGATTGCGGCTTGTTACTCTACTGTAATAATATCCTTTACTTTGGCATAAAGTTCTCGAATTAGATTAAAAACCCAGTTCCTTCCTGTGAAGGCTCTATCTTTGATGTTTATCTTATTACGCCGGTGATATTTGTATAGAATGACCTTCTAAAGTTCATACAGATTTTTGCTACAGTTAATACAAAATAACGGTAGATCGACACGATCTGAGGGCCTATTTTTCTTTTCTATCACTCAAAATGTATGGGATGACATTCTCGTTCGGAGAAGTATAACCACGTGGTTAATACTTGGTAGCATTTGCATCTTGGCTACAGCCTCTGGGCTGTGATTCAACACAGAAAAACTTATTGTTTTTGATAGCTTTTATTTACTTGACAGTAATGGCGGCTGTGTTGAAAATAATAATAAATCATAACGCGACAAAGACAGCAGGATCAGTTTTCAAACAACCATTGCAGATCGACCTACCGCCAAGTAATGACGATCGTTAGGCCACCTGCTGGGTGCTGGCCCCATGCAAATGTATAGCGAATTTGGTCGTGAGGCGACGTACTATCCGGCCGAGATCGCAAACCATACAGATCTTTGCTACAGACGCTACAGTTAATAAATGTATGAATTGTATAGATTTGTCAGTATCGTAGCAGGTGGAAAGAAGTGGTTTCTGCCTACCCCTCTGGGAAACAGGCGCGATTTAATGTATGTATGTATGAATTCTAATTAGAATGTTCTCTGCTCATAAAAAACTATAATTATTTTAGAACTTACCGGGAATTTCTCAAAATAAACTTTTATAATTTGGGAAGCTGCTCGTCGTCGGTACAGTTGGTCTTATAAGTAGCTACACACAGTGCAGTAGTTCAAAAATGATATTACGAAATATAGTGACGAAGCGCGAAAGTGCAGCTTATAAGGTAATCCTTATGATTGCTCCAGCTCTTTAATAAACTTCTAGATTGTACATCTTCATCGTATAAGATTGAAGATTTATGTCGCATTTGAACAATACATGGTGATATTCCTTTCTCCAAGTTTTCGAATACCAAAACTATTTCAATAAAATCCTGTGCTCCTGTTGTTTGCACGGTAGTTCGCGCTCGCTGTGACGGCACGAAGTCATTAAAAGATTACTGCATGCGTGGAATTCGTTCAAAACTTAAAATTGGATTTTGCGGACTTAAGACATAAAGGGGGCTACAACAGATAAGATAGTGGAGATGGTATTTGAACAGTGACGGTTGAGAACTTGAGATGTTAGTATTAAAGCATCCTTTAGTTTATGGTTGGTTGTCGTAAGTATTCAACTTGAAGTATCGTGTAATTTAAAATAAATCAAAGAAGTAAATTTTATTTTCGAGCCATTCTTATACGTCTATGTTTTTTCGACAGTAACTAGAGTATTGTTGGTGCGACCTTCATGAAATTTTGTCGAAGAGTTGTTGAGGCAAATATATTTTTTATATTCAAATATGAACAGTATTGGTTAGGTGGTTTAGTTAGCTAAAAGTAGTGTTGGCTAAAAATAAACACTTCAAACTATTATTTTATATAGTAATTTAATAAATGTAAACTAGAATATAGGTGTACAGTCACAGTCATAGACATGCTTACGTATTTTCTCTATATTTTAATGGGATAAGGCGAAAAAGTTTATACAGGTTTATGACCGTGAATGTATCTACACACTCTCGTCTTTATATATATATATTTATTTCGATTGCAGTCGGGGGACCTTTCGCTTCAAGATGAGCGAAGTGAAAGTGAGTGCATAAAGGTCCCCCGACAACCACACCACCTCACCACCACACTCAATAGGTACGGATGCCATTTTTTTTCTGTGCATTTTAATTTTATTTTATTAATTATCTTTCTACTAAAATAAGCTTTAAACACATAAGTTGTATATATTTTTGTAATCGTCTTTTAAAACCCTTTATTTTGATGCCCCACTTGATAGGTTTGTAATTAAAAAAAATCTTTCGGCCCCGCAATATGGAGTATATAGCCCGCCATTTTGTTTTTATTTTAACGTCACATAGCCTATGTTACTTGGGATGATGTAAGGATTCTAACGATATCTCACACATCTAAATCGGTCAAGAGATTTAGAAGTTATAGTGGAATAAAGAAACTCACATACATACAAACATGAACCCTGAAAACATTACACTCCTTTTTTGGGGCAGTCGTGGAAAAAGGTACATAAAGGTAAAACTACCGAGAAAGTGATGATTGTGATGAATAGCTTAGTGTAGGGACTGTTGTCGGCGAGCCAGTAATTGATTGATTGAAGCCGATAGATGCAAAAACTACCGACAGCCATAACATAGTCAAGAGCAATGAAAACGGGTCACTTTGTACTGAATTACCATAGGAAGTGACCCGTTTTCATTACTCCTGAGTGTAGACAACATACGGATTTTTTTGAAGGAATAGAAAAGGCAAACGAGCATAAAGCCAATGACACAGGTGACAGGTGACAATTCGCTATACATTGCAAAGTTAACAGGCTTTCACTTCACTGGGTTTCATATAAGCTGCGCCATGTACACTGAAATGTCACCTGTCACCTGTCATTGTCAGGATGGTGAAATTCCGGATGCTAAGTGGGATCTGAGACACATAGACATTTTTACAAACTCTACAAAGGCTTTTCCAAGGACAAATATGGAATGCCTCTATGTTAGTAATTTCTCTGGTTATCTCAAAAAATCTCGTCGTTAAAATGCTATAAACGATACGAGTAACCTTTTGGCCCTACGTAAAAATACGCTGGTATTTCTTATAGCGACTTGCGTCAAATATTTCACTCTTTCACTTTAATATAAAATCCAGGGTAACCCGTTAGCGTTACCTACGATATAAGGTGTACATGGGGTCGTATGCAAAGCGGGTGTCTACGTTATTAAAATAAAATCCCTCGGCTGAGGCGTCTCGTGTATAAACTTTATTTTATTTTTCCCTGATCGATATTTGTCAGCTTTTATACAATAAAATGGCATCAGCTTGACGCCTTAACATTATGAATCAAAGCTCATTGTAGTTCTTGTTTATCTGTCAGTAAAGACGGCCGTATTGTTAATTAGTTTTTGCTATTATTATTTGAAAAATCACTACTAAGCGTGACGTGACCATCAAGGTACCGTATTATTTTAATGTCGTCGAAGGTGCATACTTAATGCAAAATTTTAAGTCATTTCGATGACTAGAAATAGGCTCAAATCGACTTCTTAGATTTGTTTACATACGAGTAGTACGGTCTTCGGGTTTGACTTCTCTCTCACTCTCTCCTACACTTTTACGTGAATTTTACCCGAACCCGAAAGTCTTAAATTGTCTTGCACTGTAGTTAGTTACATGTGTACTCGTAAGTAGCTGCACGTTTTAGTACCTTGTCCCAGCTATTGATGTACTAAATTTGAACCTACTCAGTTCAATACGTTATTGTGTCAAGGTACTAAAATGTAAAGCTACTTATGAGTTCGACTGTACCATCTTAAAAGTAATAATTAAGGCTTCAAAAATAAGATGTGTTAAAAAAATGTAGAAGATTCTATTGTATTCTATTCTATTCTAAGATAACTAATGGGCATATTGAATTTCACATGTTACGTTAATGTCAACGTTACTATAGTTATTATTTACATGACAGTAATGGCGACCGAGTTAGGGACAATACGTAAAAGGCAATACGTAAATTCTGTTCCGTCAACTTTGCTAGTTTGAACATAATCATAGATACATACATACCAGAGGGCCTTGCCAAAATGCATTGCGCTAACAAACGTTTCTATTCGTTTCGTTTTGACACCAATCGCGTCACTGGTAGATCACATGACTTTTCGTATCACGTCATCTCCCTGTGACGAGATTGGTTTAAACACGAATCGAATAGAAACGCTAGTTAGCGCAATGCATTTTGGCAGGGCCCTCAGCACGTCTGTCTCCCAATGGGCTAGGTTAGGCAGGCTATAGATCACCAGATGCACTGGTTCGAACATACGTCTTTCACTTCCTTTGCGTTCATCAACCTCTTCATGCAACTACGTCGTTTTTAACGAGGACTTTCCAATAATTACCTCATAAAAGTAGAGAGCATCAAATCGTCAAATGCCTCCATTAATTTCATCTTAAAGCACCAAACGTCTGCTAAACTAAGATAAGGTAAATAAAGGGCTAATTAAAGAGGTAAAGGGGGGTTACCGGCGGCGGGTAACCCCACTAATCAGGGCCCTTCAGGCGAAGGAAATTATTCTAGAATTTTCGCTTCAATGTCGTTTGGGGGAACTCGATGGGTATGAAATAGAATTTGAAATGTGTTTGTAAAGTGTTCGAGAAACGGATTAAGTAGGTGTTTTTACTGCCGTCTAAGAAAATTGATAATCTCCTGCTGAGTTTTGTGTTAGATATTTATTTAGATGATGTATGACAAATTGCTTAAATGTCAATCAATTCCAATACGTGATAATGTTACTTAATAATTAGAGTTATGACTTTTGGTGGCAAATCGTGGTTTTAGAATCCATGGAGTCGCCATTTCCCAATTATTGTAATACATACCACTTTGATTTTGACCTTCAGTATTGTAATATTTCAAAATTCCTTTATTCATTAAACCGCTAAACCAATTTAAGTGAATTTTGGTCTGGAGGATATCTCTGCTGTGAATGCTTTACAAACAAGCAAATATTAGTAGGTATGGAATAACCTAACTAGCTATACTGAAGGTCAAAATCAAAGTGTCATGTATATAATAATTAGGAAATAGCAACTCCATGGATTCTAGAACCACGATATGCCCCCAAAATCCGAACCCTATTAATAATTTGGACAGTCATCTTTATCAAATACTACTTCAAACTAGAAATCTTCCCATATTAGTTACATACTCGTACCATAAGAATAAACAATAACTAGGCGTAGAAGCGAAACTCCCGGCTCCGGACGCGCGTTTGGCGCGTTAAATACCTACCGCCTGGCGACACCTGAGGTGACTAGTCAGTCAGGGGCGTCACAGACAAAATATATATGTATTAACCAAGATATTGTTATTGTGTCTTGAATTGGTTTTCGTATTTATGTTGATTTTAGTGTTTATGGTTGAACTAAGATAGTGTTTTAAAAAGTGAACGACTATTTACGGCAAAATAATTAGAATTGATTGAATGAAGGAGTTTTATTTGTTAAATAGTACATCCCCTAGATGTTGAAGATAAAAAAAAGGGAACATTAAAAGCGAATTAATAGATAAGAATAGTATTTTGTAATAAAGCTTTTTCAACTTAATAAAAATTTAAATTAATGGTCCGAAAAGGAACGTAAAAAGATCTCAGACTATACTTAAAACTTATTGAGCTTAAAATGTAGTTTATTTATAGTCTCGTTTCTGTATTTTATAGATGACTAGCTTTTGCCCGCGACTTCGTCCGCGTAGAACTCGTTTATCGCAGTTAAGTAAATTAATAGTTTTAAGTAATTCTATAGTTTGACGTCCTTTCTGGCAAGAATGATCTTTCAAACACATGTAATATTGAGCTCGAAATTTACCGGGACACCAACTTTAACCATTAACTCTTACGGGAGGGCACTCCCGATACCTCGAAAGAGTTCAGGAACTCTAAGGATAGGACGTGACTTGCTCTGTGTCTATGACATTGTCTACCAAGAGATACTCCACAACATCGCCTTCTACATGAGACATATTTTTATATTTATCCGCCCGACAATTTCGTTTATCGGTGCTAATATCGGCCTCTTGCACAAACATTCTCTATTCTTTATATTGTTTTTTAGATCGGGGTACACGTTATTTTTTAGATCATCTGTGTTATGTACAATATTACAGAATTCGCGGTTTAATGTATTCAAATCGTTACTATCTCTCGCCATACGATCTTCGCCAATTTTTAGTAGAGCTGCCGCATATATTGCCCCGATTGTGTATCATGGTGTACTCGTAGTTCCTGGCATATTTGTAGTGAGGTATATTTTTTATATATATACCAATATCGTAGATGCCGAAATGCATTTATTTTATCCGCTTGTGTGCCCCTAGTTATCACCGGTAGATGAGAATCTGTCTAAATTCGCAGTCTCAAAGCACCATCCCTCCCATGATAGTTTGGTTGCTCTTAAAATATCCATCATAGTTCAATATTACATATATTATATTATGAGTCTTAATACTAATTATAATGTAGGTATCTATCATTATAAATGGCGGAACATCCAAACATCATCAGTGGCCGCTGAAAAAAAAAAAGACAATATTCTTCAAACAAATTTACCCAATGCCCATTAATCTAATTCGGTTCCGCGGTTAATCCGTGAAAGCGTAACAAACAGACAGACGACAGACATAATTGAATTGCCATTTTGAATTTCTACCTATACTTTCACATCATTTTCGAAATCTTCGTCCTCAAAATCTAAGAAAATGATCATGGCCTCCATCTTGAATTTTAAATTTGACATAATCTGCATCCACAAAATGTAAGAAAATGATACCAATGACGACTTTTTCAATAAACATCATGACGGCCATTTTGAATACCAAATTTGATATCATTTTCGAAATCTGCGTCAACGCAACCTAAGAAAATGACACCCACGATGACTTTTTCAAAAAACACCAAACATTGTCGTTATTCCCTCGGGGACTTTTAAATTTTCCGGGATGGGATTTTTCTATGTGTTAATCCAGGGTGCTACCTCCATTTTAAATTTCATCCTAATCCATCTAGCCTTTGCAGCGTTAAGGAGTAACTAATTAAAACCCCCTTTTACCCCCTTAGTGGTAGTTTTTTCTAAATCGCTGAAAGCAGTATATTTTATTTATAAACAGTAGCCTAAATATCAATTTCCTAATGTAGCCATTTCGATATCTCCCATACAAATTTCTACTCCCCATTTATTTTAGGGGGAGTTTTACCGAAATCACTGAAAGTTTTTTTTTATGTTAAAAAGTATTAAACAGTAGCTTAAACACCAATTACCACGTTACCAACTAAAAAAAATAACATAAATGACCAAATTGTCATACAAACTACCATCCCAAATCTCACCCTCTTAGGGGTGATTTTCGAGATACTAATTTAATCTAATTCAGTTCCGCGGTTTATCCTTGAATGCATAACAAAGAGACAGACGACAGACATAATTACTTTCGCGTTTATAATATTAGTATGGATTTTCTTTCTACAGCAATATTATGTATACCTATCGATGTATAGTTTTTTTACCCCTTGAGTATTGTTTGAAATGTCATTTTAGAATTAAATAACCGACCAATTCGCCGAAAAATTAAATGCCTGTCCGTAATTATTTTCAAGTGATCATAATAACCGCCCTAATATTAAATAACAGCCGTAGAAATAATACGCCGTGAATAGTGAATAGTATTGAAAATAGCAGAATTTTTTTTTAAATCTGGATATGTCAACGCTGACAACTTCAATCTGACACCGCTCCTTTTGATATAGACTAACAAAACTGAATGTAGGTACAAAGCCTGTCTCATGTTGTCACACTGGATGGCAAAAGCCATAGTACCATAGGCATTCGAGTGTACTGATCTAAGTTTATTTTTGTTTGTTATTCTGTTCTACATTTGCGACTATTATGTATAGCATCGATCTGGTTTTCTCGGCGCAATGGAATACTGTAATGCCCTGTAAAATGTATTAAAAAAATAAATAAAAAAAATAGGAGAAATAAATTATTTAATTGCGCAATTTTGTCAAATAATTACTAATCTTATTCTATATTAGTAATTATTTGCGTCCCCAAAAACTAAGAAAATATTCCCCGTGACAACTTTTTCAAAAAATATCATTGCCGCCAGCTTGAATTCTAAATTTGACATCATTTTCATAATCTGCGTCCCCAAAATGTAAGAAAATTATACCAATGACGACTTTTTCAATAAACATCATGGCGGCCATCTTGAATCACAAATTTGATATCATTTTCGAAATCTGCGTCAACGCAACCTAAGAAAACGACACCGATGATGACTTTTTAAAAAAACACCAAAGATATTGTCGTTATTCCCTCGGGAACCTTTAAATTTTCCGGGATGGGATTTTCCTATGTGTTAATCCAGGGTATAAGCTATCTCCATTCTAAATTTCCTCCAAATCCATCCAGCGCCATTGCAGCGTGAAGGAGGATCAAACTAAAACTCCCTTTTTAGGGGTAGTTTTTTCTAAATCGCTGAAAGAAGTATTTTTTATTTATAAACAGTAGCCTTAAAATACCAATTTCCAAATTGCTTATTTTAAAAATAACTAATCTCCTATACAAATTTCTACCCCCTATTTTAACCCTTTAGGGGATGAATTTCCAAAAATCCTTTCTTAATGTACCCTTGGGGTACCCAAGGAATATTCCCTTCAAATTTCAAGTCTCTAGGTCCAGCGGTTTAGGCTGTGCGTTGATCGATCAGTCAGTCAGTTTTACCCCTTTCCATCCCTTCGGGGATGAAATTATCAAAAACGCTGAAACACGTATAAATTAATTTTCAATTTTCAACCAAAACACAAAATTTGAATAGTGTAACTTAAACTACAACTGACGGACTTTCATACAAATTTTCATCCCCTTAGGGGTGGAATTTCCAAAAATCCTTCGTTAGTGGATCTTTACACTGTATAAGGTATCTATGTGCAAAATGTCAAGTCTCTAGGTCCTAAGGTTTGGGCTGTGCGTTGATATA
The DNA here is from genome assembly GCA_946894065.1 of Acleris literana. Lineage (NCBI taxonomy): Eukaryota > Metazoa > Arthropoda > Insecta > Lepidoptera > Tortricidae > Acleris > Acleris literana. Next base: position 5,307,567 of record OX335687.1, read on the forward strand.
TCAACAATCTGTTTTACCCCTTCAACGGTTTCGGGGTTGAAATTATCATAAACGCTGAGACACTTATAAGTTAAAATTCAATCGCCAACCTAAACGCAAAATTTGAAGCGTCTAACTTCAAAACTGACGGACTTTCATACAAATGTTTTTCCCCTATTTTACCCCCTTAGGGGTGGAATTTCCAAAAATCCTTCCTTAGTGGATCTCTACACTATATAAGGTATCTATGTGCAAAATTTCAAGTCTCTAGGTCCAGCGGTCTGGGCTGTGCGTTGATATATCAACAATCAGCTTAGCATTTTATATAATAGATTAAAAGCCACATAAGCCATTAAATTTTCTGGAGATAATCTTAATAGCATCGAAAATGTAAAAAACTCAATTTGCAACAATGTTTCCACGTTGAAGGAAAACATAAATAACATTTCGTGACTAAACTTGTATACATCCATAAACCGATTAAAATATTTCACAAGTGACAGCCCTAACTTTGGGCGCGGAAGACAGAGGGGCGTAGCGTGGTGAAGGGGGAAATAGGTATTAACAGCGCGGCATTTGGGGCCTCCCGGCTGGGTAAAGGAGATTCGCTTCTACGTGTAGTTATTGTTTATTCTTATGCTCGTACTTATACACTTACACGAAAGATAAATTGCTCGTTTGAAATACTTATTTTTTAGTCTGTTATTTTTTACCTCAGCTTTTGTACATTTATGAGACTAATTTAATATCAATTTTACCTGCTTCATTTCCGACGAGTCTGCCGTGATCAAGCTTGATCACAGCCTCATATTTTTTAAGATTGTACCTTTTCATATAGGCAGCTTTATATTTATTCTGGAAAATTGGACCATTTCCATGGAAAAAGTTATTAGGGAATTCGTGGATTTACTCGATACTAGTATTTTTTTCCTCATAAAGTAGAAAACGGCAAACGATGCCATTGAAAAAGTTTCACATGACATCCCCTCTTTTAGCGTACCGTAGCAAAACGCCAAAAACTGAAAACTAATAATTTTCATGTAGGAAATGTAAGTCTTTAATACAGAGAAACGGAACCCTGGGCTGAATTATTTTGCCCGCCATTGATGTTTTGTATAAGTTACCGCTGAATGGGCTTTTTCTCGATGATTAATGACTCTGTGCGGTATCTGAGCAGCGATCGGATCTGCGCTAACGACTTCATATCGCGTTCTTTAAAGATGATATGAAATACGAGTTAGAAAAAGGCATTATAAAGACATAAACATTGTGTTAACAGAGGCCCTAGACAAGATGCATTTAGCGTTTGTTATCGTTATCCACAATGTATCAGGCCTGTCAGACGATCTCGTCTCGATAACATACTTTTAGTCAGTTTTCGAAAATCGTTTACGTTAGCGTTAAGCAAATTGTCTAGCCTCACTGAGTTCCCTGCCAAGATCCATTGCGCTAACGGGCGTTTCTATTCGTTTTGTTTTTAAACCAATCGCGTCACGTAGATCACGTGACTTTTCGTATCACGTCATCTACCAGTGACGCGATTGGTTTAAAAACGAATCGAATAGAAACGCTAGTTAGCGTAATGCGTCTTGGCAGGGCCCCCTGATCGTCTTATACTTGATGTTTGTGATTCAGTAGAACAGACGATCAATAGTCAGTACCCTTACCATGAGTTACAATTAACGTACTCGCTAGCGAGTCGAATACTCTGTCCCTCGCAGGCCTCGCAGATCAAAATCAAAATCAAAATCAAAATATTTATTCAGTAAATTGGCCACATACGGGCTCTTTTACACGTCGGTAATATACAGTGAATCTACTAGCGCTTCGGACAAGACCATCATTGCGGAGAAGAAGTGCCGCAAGAAACTCCAGCAGAAGGTCATTTTTTCAAACATAAAATACAATAATACTTAAAAGTAAGTTACATTACAAGGTAATAAAGCAACAAATATAAATTATTAGAACTATCACATATAAAAAAATAAAAATTCAAAATTAAAAACATTACAAATAAATGTAAAATTAAAAAGATTACATGTCAAATACATGAAACTAAAAATAATGACTAGGAGAACAACACGACGAGGTCTCTACGTCAAAAGCCATAACTGGAATAATTAACTGAGCAACAAGTCCTTGCAGACGTGAACAGACCGGACCCCACAAACAGCACCCGTTCACGAGTATGACGCATATCTCAGCCATCGTCTCCCTCAACCATGTGTTCGGGAAGGTGGCGACCCGATCAACGAAGCCGCCGTAAGCAAAGACCTTTGAGCGAGCATGACGTGCTCATGCTGCCGGACAACATAAAAGTTATATTGTGTGATATAGCTGTCCGGCGAGAAACATCACAGTGTGCTCTAATTTAAAAGCGTCTTGTACACACAAGAACTAATAAAGATAAAGTACAAAAGTAAACATACAATTTCGTGTTTGAATACACAGTTTGCCCAAAGGCATTTTTATCAAGATAGAAATAACAGAAATAACCTAGACTTAAGAAATTACCTTAAATAAGTAATAGCCTAGACACTACTTAAATACATCTTGGTCACCAATGAAGTCATTTATAGTATAGTATGCCCTACCCAACAAGCAGCGCTTGATGTGAGACTTAAATTTATTGAACGGCATATTGACGATATCAGATGGTATCTTATTGTAGAAACGTATACATTTCCCCGCAAACGAAGTGCTTACCTTACGGAGACGGTGAACTGGAAGAGCGAGCTTATCCCTATTTCTAGTATTTAAATTATGAACGTCGCGGTTATGCCTAAACTCGTGTATGTGTTTGCGTACATACATGATATTCTCAAAGATATACTGCGACGCGACTGTAAGAATATTGATTTCGTTAAATTTATAGGGTGAATATTCGGGCGTTTCAACCGCCGTCATTGTTGTCTTCAAAATATTGACGAAAAGAATGATAACTTCCAGCAACTTTTGACGTCAAAAACAGCGGACCCGGAGGTAGTATCCATTCTAATTAAAAGAACAAGAAAGTTGTTAAGTTTATACTGAAAAATATGCGAAGACAATAATGACGGCGGTTGAAACGCCGAATAATCACCCATCTCTAAGCGAAACACGAGACCCCAATTGATATATAGCACGTACAGCCCGCTTCTGTAATACAAAGATGGTCTGGATGTCAGCCGCTTTTCCCCACAGTAAAATTCCATAACTCATAACACTATGAAAATAACTATAGTACACAAGTCTCGCCGTCTCAACGTCAGTAAGATGTCGGTTTCGCTTTACCGCATAAGCCGCTGAACTTAGTTTACCTGCAAGTGTGGATATATGCGCACTCCATTGCAGTTTTGAGTCCAGAGTGACACCTAGAAATACTGTTCTATCCTCGAATTCCAGTGTCTCATCCTTCAGTCTTATTCTAGCCGCATTCACTCGCTTCACATTGGACAATGAAAATTTAATGCACTTGGTTTTTTTGGCATTTAAAAGTAAGTTGTTGGCCGTAAACCAGTCAACAATTATGGATAATGCATCATTAATGTCATTAAAATTATCCTGTTTCCTATCCGCTTTAAATATAAGTGAAGTATCGTCAGCAAACAAGACTATTTCATGTTTATCGCGCACTACATGCGGGAGATCGTTAATATAGATTAAAAACAAGAACGGACCTAGAATAGAGCCTTGAGGCACTCCCATAGCAACAGATGACCCAGAAGATTGTGTTTTGTTAATGTCTATCCGCTGAGTTCAGTGAGCAAGGTAAGATGTAATAAGATCTAGTGCAATGTTTTTGATGCCATAGTAGCAGACAGAGCATTCGACTTGCTAGCGAGTACGGTAATTGTAACTCATGGTAAGGGTAGATGTATTAGGAACGCATACTTTTATGCCGAAAAATTTGATAGTTTCCGGGTGTAAAAAGATCAGTTCCACGAAGACAAAGTCTCGTAGTTATATCTCGCTTATGGTTACCTATCTTAAGTTCGAAAAGCTTTTGTCCGTTTTCCATTTCTCCGAATGTTATTCAAGTTTTTCTCTACATCGATAGATAACCCTCGCTCTTGCATTTGTTCCATTCCATCCCACTCAAGAACAATGAACTGTGTACCGGCGGTAAACATCGTGATCAACATCGTTCGATGGTAATACCTAAGCAATTATGTAAAGGACGATTGTATATATCATCTTGCTCTATAATAAATTAATGATAATAAATATCAGAGGACAATGTCACACGCATAAACTAGGCTCTAGACTTGAGCTGAGGACAAAGAAAATTTCAATGTTCTCTACTATTCACGAGGGTTAAGACCTGCATAGTATTTGCGACCCGCATGTTTAAGTTACGTCCAATCAGCTTTACGAATCCTTACAATTTCTGATGCCATGTGCGTCACCTGAAGGATTTGCTTTAAGTTGGTAGCGTTTAATTTAAAATCATGGGGTATATGTTTGTTGTTATAAATAACGGTTTACGACGATGCGATAACCTAGTTTGTAGTGACCCTGCCTACTAAGATAGCGGTCTCGGGTTTTATGTGTGATGACCACGAGTATTTATTTCTGAGTCTTGGATGTTTTATATGTACCTATTTACGGAGCCTGCCGTTTGGCAAAAATATGTTAGCCAAATGTATCGTTTCCCAACTTTTTCATTTGCCAACCCAGTTTTATATGACAATTTCAGAATTTATTTCATTACATCGTGTAGAACCCTATAGGTTATGTTAGGTTAGTTTTTATAAAATCCTGAAATATTTACGGTTACAGAAAACGAAGCGGGTTGGCAAATGAAACGGTTGCGAAACGATACATTTGGCAAACATATTTCGCTGAAACAAAGGTAACCAACCTATGTATGTATTTATGTATTTATCTAGTACCCATAGTACAAGCCTAGACCTTAGTTTGGGACGAGGTGAATTTGTGAGAGGTTCCCTGTTTTTTTTTTGTTAAACTTTTTTAAGGTTCCGTATCCAAATGGCCAACGTGACCCTATTACAAAGGCTCCCCCGTTCGTCCGTCTGTCCGGTACAGCTCTGTGTCTTTTGAACCGTAACGGCCAGATACTTAAAATTTTCACATAATGGACCCGATTCTACGTGCACATCGCTTAAATAGCCTAAAACTAAATTGTCTAATTTTTAGACTTACTTTAGACGGCAGATTTAACAAGTGCTATTCCAGTATGTCAATATAACCGCATATGACCGCTTAAAATAAGAAGCGTCAGATTCAAGTTAGCGCTCATTTGATTATGACAGATGCTCGTAGAATAGCAAAGTGTTTTAGCGACACCTAAAGAAAATTAGGAAGTTTAGAGGCCGCTGTAGAATCGGGTCCAATATGTATCACTATAACCGTTATAATAACAAATAATAAAAATAAAATAATGTTAAAATTAAAGATGTTCCAATAAATGTGGTTTTTTTTTCAGCGTAAATATGCCGGTCCTTAATAGACTTGCAATTGACCGATTATTAGCTATTTATTACAGCAACGTATTTACAGAATTCAACATGAATACCATTATAAATTAAAATAAACTAAGCTACTCAAATATTAAAAGATATAAATAATTACCTCTATAAAAAGAACAGACCCTCTAGCAGGTCCGCGCAGTAAGTCTTCCCAAATTAACTCTCTGCTCCCCAAATCCGCTCATCTTTTATTTGCACAAAAGCAGTGGAGCAAGTGCAATGAGCTTAAATTTCAATTAGTGCTGCATGCAGCTTTGTTGCACCCGAGGGACGACGACGAATGCTCCGGTTGCTAGTCTGCTAGCTGCTAATTTAAAACTATTGAGTGAAAATAAATGGTTTAAGTCTTGCGTTTGATTTTGTATATGATTTTATTGCAAGGCACACGAAAACTCAGGCCAACCGATGGTAAGTGGCATCTGAGACGCAAAGACATTTGAGTTCTCAAGACTATAATCTTAAGATTGCAATTTTAAGACTCCAAATGCGTTGCCAACCCTGAGGACTAAGAGGTTGTCTTATCCCCACACCGGAACACAACAATGTGAATACTACTACTTGGCAGGGTACACAAGTTCCTACAACCACTGAACCTAACCTTATCTATCCGCTGTTCAAATATTTGGAACGGACATCATTGTTATATTAGTTTACGTATTTTTTTAAAGCGCCGTGCGATATTGAAACTACAGCTTCTTAAACCTAAATCTCTATCGAGAATACAGTTTCTCTTCATGACTGTTTTAACAGTTTCAAACGTCATTTCCTTTCATAGTTAAAGCGAGTCATTAAAACTTAATGCTGATTTAGTTGAGGCCCTTATTACGACCGATTACGAGAAATAGGTCAGACGAGTAACATTTCCAGTGCCAGGCCTTACCATTTCCTAGTAAAGTGGACGCCTTATTGATGTTCGTGGTACTCAACGAGGTAAACTACATCCAAGGGTCGCGGAATAAATTTAATTATCTCGTGCGTGCCTACAGAAAGGAATGGAGTCGCGTTGTATAAGAATTGGGAACTCGTTAGGGTTAATCGTGAACAGATAGCATGGAGCTGCTTTTTGCAACTCTTTGCAAATTTGCATCTTTTTTTATCAAAGAAACTGATAGCAATAGAGAAAGGGAACGTTTTTAAAAGGCGTTCTGAAAAAAAAAACATGCTTATGAGGTTAGTCTCAAAAGTACACTCTTAAAAACGGGACCCTTAAAAAGTATACTTTTGAGACAAATCTATAGATTAGCATGTTTTTACACGACTGCCCCAAAAAAGGAGTGTAATGTTTTCAGGGTTCATGTTTGTATGTATGTATGTATGTGAGTTACTTTATCACTATAACTTCTAAATCCCTTGACCGATTTAGATGTGTGAGGTATCGTTAGAATCCTTACGTCATCCCGGGTGACATAGGATACCTGAACTGTTAAAATTGAAATAACAACAATGGCAAAATGACAATTAATCATCATCATCATCATCATCATGTCAGCCGAAAGACGTCCACTGCTGGACATAGGCCTCCCCCAAGGCTCTCCACTCAGACCGGTCTTGTGCTTTTCGCATCCACCGCATTCCCGCAATTATTAATATATGTAGGTATATCGACGACAGTATAAAAATGCAGTCGGGTTTTTAAAGCTTGCTTTTTTATATTTTATCAAGGTATTAAAATGAACAGGTACTTCTAGACAGGTTCAGTAACGGCCTATTAACTCTTGTCAGGTTGAACCCCAAATTATTATAAGTATTAGCGGAAATGAGGGTGGAAAAGACGAAGAAAGGAGCCTTAAAAAAAATGCATTTATTTCGGAATATAGAATCCATAGATTGTTAGTATTACACACACCCCCTTACTTATAAACGTAGAATAACCTTGGATTAGCTAAACCATGTTTTGTCCTTATCTGTCAAATTCAGATGTCACAATAACAAATAAGGACAAAACATGGTTTAGCTACTCCATGGTTATTCCACGTTTATAAGTAAGGGGGACAGAACTTAAATAACTATGTTAGTACCTAAACTTAAATGAAGAAAAAGCAAAATGCTTTGCGCGAACGTATATAATTTCGACAGCATAATCCTGGCCCTTAATACATTGATTTCACTTATATATTGCGACTTTCTAATTTATAGTTTTTTTATAGTTTAGTTATATTCAGTAGTAACTGAACTAGGTACAGGCAACCTTGAAAATTTTATTCATCAAATAAAACTTCTAGAATAGAATAGAATAGAATAGAATAAATTTATTGCATAACTGTGTACATAGGTGTTAAATATTCAATATTAGTTCCAACAGTTACCCGTTTCGGGCATGCAACATTAAAATTAAACTTAAAAACTAGATTTTACAAATCAAAAAACTCTTTAAGGCTGTAAAATGCTTTCTCAATAAGCCATTCCTTGAGTTTTACCTTAAAAGCGTTTCCTTCGAGAACTTTTATCTGAACTGGAAGGTGGTTGAACACTCTGATGGCCGATACAAATGTACTCCTACTATATATATAGGTACTGACTTTAGGCAATCGAATGTTAAATTTGTATTGTGTTCTGACATTACACTTAGAAGACGACAGATTAGTGAAGTAGTCAGGTTGGTTTTTAACAAATAGACATATTTCCAATATATAAATGCCCGTCAATGTAAGAAAGCGTTTTTCTCGAAAAACTTCTTGAAGAGTATCCCTGACATGCAGACGAAAGATTGTCTTTATACACTTTTTCTGCAGGACAAAAGTTTTATTTACGTCGACAGAGTTACCCCAGTAAATGACCCCATAGGTAAGTAAAGGATATATATTCCCATAATAGGCACTTATACTTATTTTGTCTGAGCATGTTTCTGATAGTATTGATAGGGCATAGCAGTTTGAGGAAATCTTTTTGTTTATCAGGTTCACATGAGCCTTCCAATTTAAATGCGAATCTATATTTACACCTAAAAAGTTTATACTACTAACTTCCTCTATGGTAGTACCAGCTTCTGATACATTTAGGGTCAAGGGGATGGCTTTATAATTCCTGAACTGAATAAGCTTTGTTTTTTCCAGGTTTAATTCGAGGTTTATTGAATTAAGCCATGCTGTTATTTTTGCAAGCGTATTATTCATATCATTTTGCAGGTTAATTCCCAATTTATCTGCAGAAAAAAATATTGTGGCATCGTCAGCAAATAACACACACCGTTCATTTACTATATGGGGAAACTCGTTTAAATATATGAGGAATAATATTGGGCCTAGCACACTTCCTTGGGGCACCCCAAATAAAACTTTCTCAAAACACGACTGCACTTGCTCTATAGTTTTATTTTGTTTATTATAGCTTTCGATTTGTACAGCCTGTTGCCTATCGCATAAATAAGTTTCAAACAATTTTAGAACATTACCCCTTATTCCGATATGCTCTAGTTGTCGTAAGAGTACGTCATATACAACACAATCGAATGCTTTCGACATATCAAGCATTAACGCAACACAAGTTTCTTTGGAATTTATTCTTTCCCAGATATGTTTAAAAATTGAAAATATAGCCAAAATAGTCGATTTACCTTTTTGGAAACCGAACTGTGACGGACTTATAATATTATTTTTCAGAAGAAATCGTGTTAACCTTTCGTGAATTACCTTTTCAAATATTTTGCTGAAAGTTGGTAACAGGGCTATTGGCCTAAAATTTGCCATATCAGTTTTTGAACCCTTTTTATACAATGGTTTTATGAGAGCTTTCTTTAAATCATCCGGAAAACAACCGGACTCTAGTGTTAAGTTTATTATGTGCACCAGAGGTTCCACGATATAGTTTACACATGATTTAATAACTTGTATTGGTATATTATCATACCCCGCACTTTTTTTATTTTTAAGTTGACTTACAATCTTTTTTATTTCATGAATATCAACCGGATTTAAAAACATACTATTACAAACACATTTAGACGTAGGTTTGTATTCGTTGCTCCGGAATGCGATCTTCTTGTTGAGTTTGATATAGTGATTATTGAATGCTTTTACAATTTCAGAGGGGTTCGAAAATATTGTTCCATTGTCATCTAGGTTTTTTTACATTAATATCACAGTATTTCAGTTCAAATTTAACCATTACAATTAATTTATTATGCTAAGCAAAGCCCCACTCTTCACTCATCTCTAGATTTAGCTAATTCCTGCCAGACCCTCTAATCGTCCTGTCGTATTTAATTATTAGTTATTTTAAAACTTATCTAATAACCGCAGACGTCTGGCTACTACAATCGTACTCGTATTAGCATAATGGACGTAGCACCTAATATAAACTCGGCCCCTAACGAGTCCACATATTGCTAAACGGAGATGTTCCCATACAATTAGCACCCTCATTCCACGGATTATACATAAGGCTAGTTGCACACATTCCATTGAACGAATGAATGAATGAATGCACGAGTAAATGAATAAATGAATGAGTAGTTATATTATTTGTTAAATTAACTATACATATAAATAGTAACGAAAATATAATCTTCACAAACACAACCGCCATACTAACACAGATGTGTTTTGCGACGTTAACCGTAATTAAATACTGAAGACATTTTGTCTGTTTATTAATATTAATGTTGTAGGGCAAATGTCAATTTCAATTACTCTCGCTCACGCATCTGGAAATTTATTAGTAACTCGTGATTATTAGGTACAGTATAGTTTTTGTTTATTATTTGGTGATTATTTATTATTATATAATGCGAATATTAGCAAAAGCCCGGGAATCCAACCGCATAGCACTTAATTGTTTCATTTTCCATCTGGAGCTAAAAATAAAAATCGAAAAAATAAGTGATACTTTGGCATGGCATTTTTTATGTGGCATGAAAGAAACAAACGAGCAAACTGTATTTACAGGTATACATAAAAAAATAACATACAAATCTGTTCATCCATTCACCCTTGATCACAAAACAAACGTCCCAACATCCAAAACGTTTGAACATTCTCACAAACAACCAAAATAATAGTATGGGTGGATATATGAGTTTCAAAATGATCCTATTATAACATCGTTGCGTTACACGTGTGGTGAATGTGTACCGCGCCTATATAAAGCACCCTTCTTAACTGAAATTACTGGAGATAAATCCTCTCGCCCCTCCACAATGGCCGTTAGTACTTCAGCAATTAGTGCTAAGTAAACACGACGGCTCCCGCGATTGTGTCGAGTAAGCCGGCGCAAACTATAGCCGTCTGGATTAAGTCGGAAAGATATTCTCTTTAAACGAATTATGCACGCAGTGAAATGAAAAAACGGAAAATGAATCGCTAGAGCTTGCCAACGTTGAGTTGTGAGTGGTTTTGACAGTTAACTCTTTTAACTTACTTAAAATTATGAAGAACGTTTTCGATTTGCCACATAGATAATTGTATTGTTTGAGAATATTCCTCGCTTAATTTAAAATCATAATGGTGGTATACCTATACTGCTGAATTGGTCCCGTTGAAGTGAAGTTTTATTCATATTGTACGTTTATTAAACAAAATGAAATACCAACAGACTATTTTTAATTAGTTGTTTGTTATTGTGCTCAACAATTTAAAAAAAATAACTTTATTCTTTCTCCTCGTAATGACTTTGCCCTCTTGGTGCTCAATCAGGTAAAGTACGAAGGAGCCTTTTAGGTCTATGGAAGCGTTTAATTATTTTTTTCTCGAAATGAGAGGTTTGACAACCTGTACTTATTTTATTTATTTAAATACTTTATTGCACCAAGGTAAAATAGTTTACAAAAGGCGGATTTAATGCTACGAGCATTCTTTACTGTATTCTCTATTACGTGTAAACTTAAATAGTACATTACTACAGAGACCGGGACAAAAGGGGTTGCCGGCAGAAGACATATAGACGGCCGAGCAAAGCGAGGCCGGATAGGTCTGAGGCGGGCAACCCTAATTTCCCGCCGAGGTATGTATAGTGCTTTTCTCAAACATCAAACATAATAATAATTCAATAAAAAATTAAAACAAAGATTACAAAGTCAAATTACTAGGATTGCATAAACATTAAAAGGAACATACAGTGCTCAGTCATCCGCGCTGTGTCGTGTGCGCCCGCCTGCCCGCCGGTGCCCCGCAGCGCACCGCCCGCCTGCGATCTAAGTTGCGCTACGCACCCCTAATAACCTTTGTTCTCCTAGTACTTTAGATAAACATGCAAATGCTTTGGTTGGATGCACGGCTTAGTATATTAAAAAAAAAAAGCTATATAGCCTGTTCATAAACACAGCCGCCATGTTAACACAAAAAAAAAAGTTTAATGTTTTTATTATACATGATTCCACTATGCAGTGGCAGAATGTCATGATGCCTGTGCCACAAATTTATGTGGAATGGAAATTAAAAAAGAGGACTTTGCCGGCCTAGGCCTGCACGATTTGTATGAAATTCCATAAAATACCTCTTGTCCTAGCCGCACCTGAAACGACAAACTTGGCGGCCTATTATAAGGAACATAACATCAATATTTCATGGCATGTTTGAGAAATAGTACATTACTGCACAGACTGGGAAATAGGCCATCGCGGGACGAGTAGAGTTAGCGTGGCCGAGACGCAGTCGAAGCCGCGCTATATACGAGTCCAGCAACGGCCCTTCCCGGTCGAGGCTTGTATAGTGTTTTTCTCCAACAATGTGAGGAAATTTAACACAATTGTTCATAATATTAAATACAGTCCCAACATTTCCTTGAAAAAAGAACAGAAACGTATGATTTAGTATAACACTGAAATCAAGCATTACATAAAATCACAAATTTAAACGTAATAAATTCAATTTGAATAAAATATAGTTTAAACTATAACATTTATTACGCGTTTATGTTATTTCAGCAATTTATTTTGTTCATGAACGCAATTTCTATTTAAAAAAGTCAAACTATTTGACACACTCTTAAATACGTTGTAAACGCTGTTTGAAGAAAGGGCTTAACTTTTTGGTCTATGACATTTAAAAAGTAAAATATACAAGGAAGAATTTTGAGTGCACGAGTGTTTGGCTGTTTGGAGATAGTTATCCTAGTCCAAACATGGTTTTAAAAGTAAATCACCAGGTACGTAATGAAATTTCATACATTTTTCGCGGCCGCTGCCGTTGGTAAATAATAATTTTGTTGTTTTTAATTTTGCCTGGGCCTGGAACTTAGAACTTCGCGGGCTGATTTGACAACAGTAAGGTTAACATTTCCGAGCATGTGGGAGAAATAGTATATTATCCAACAGGACACGAACACATTAATCACATAGCGAAAACTTTCACCAACTACCAGGGCATCATAAACACGAGAGGCTCGCAGCAACAGTATCCCAGCCACTCGGCCTTGTCTGCCGCCGACGCCATCACAATGCGGCTAAGACTTCTCAACTCGCTTTGAGTCTTCCTTCAATTAATTCCGTCAGTAATTAATCATGAACTCCTAGTCGATTCGACAAAAAGATTAATGGAATATTTAATCGAAACGCCTACTCGAATATTCCTGTTTTCGTTCGAGTCAATTGAAATACTTTAAGTTATATCGTTAAGAATCGAAATTTCTAACGGGGAGTGATTTTCCGGCTTAAGGGAAATAAAATATTTGAAACTTGGTAAAGTTTTGTAAATTTTGTGGAGAAAGCAGCTGTTAAAATATCCATGACAGAAAGTACAAAGTAAAATATAAACATGTTATTGCGTTTTAGAAATATCGAGATTTAAAGAAAGACAAAACCAATAGCAGCAAACAGGGGTTTTAATTAAAAACCAGTATAATGTATACATACATACTCGTACATCTAAGTTGAGATGATAATGTTAAAAGGGTGATCGTGTATTATTATTTGTGTTCGTTGATCTCTTTAATGGTCCGATGGTCACGGGCAGTGTTAAATGAATCCAGTTAAACAACTTTAATTCTAAAGTAATCACAAAAGAGCAGATGCAATTTCAGTTCTGTGAGAATCGCGTGGCATTTAAGTTTTGTTTTAGATGCATGTCCTAATTGTAGAGAGCAGTGTTTATTAAATATCATTTAAGAACTAAAATAATAATATATGGAAGACCATAACACCACCCCTGTTCAAACTTACTTGTCTTAAGTAGTAAATGCAACTATTTTGTATGAAACAGCTATTTAACATTAAAAAATTAAGCAATCACGGACAATACATTGGCCAAGTGATATCCAAAATGTTTTCTCAGTTTACTTTATTTACGATAAAAGAGCTGTTTTAGCCAAAAAAGTTTAATTTTGAGGTTAGAAAGTTGTTTACCATATAATACAAGTAAGTCTGACAAGGGTTTACCCTTTTAAGCATAAGCTGAAATGGTTAATCATTGCTCAACAACTTTAGACGTCAATTAAAAAAAAGGGTAATGTATTATTCGCTACAAAGGGAGCAAGACTGCGGCCAGAATCAGTTGAGTTTGCTCCTTTTGCTGCGGTTAGAAAAGTTGTAGATTATAAAAAACCGTAATAATTGTGTCCTGTAGCAATAAATATAATTCATTTTGTTCTTTATTTCATTTTACTTTAGCCATCTTTTAGACAGCTGAGCAGTGGCTAAAGTTGCGGGAAACCGTTGGATTCAAGCGGCGCAGGACCGCTCCTTGTGGCAAACCTTGGGGGAGGCCTATGTCCAGAAGCGGTCGGCTGAAAGATGATGATGGTGATATTTTAGACATGCGAGGTTACTGTGCTTTCAGTTTGGTCGTTCTAAGAAGGCCGATTTGACAGCTGTCAACTCAGTACAAAATATTTGTTTGAGGTTATATTTTATACTGCGTTGACAGCTGTCAAACCGGCCCTCTTAGAACGACCAAACTGTAGTTGCGCTGTTTAATACCTTATGCCAACATTATGCACTACCCGTGGTTAAAAATAAAAGTATTGTAATACTCATATTAACTAACTATGAATGTCATAGGTCTCCTGAGAGAGACATAAGCCAAAACAACAAACATTTAAGGTCTACTTTGTAATCAGTAAAATGTAATTATTGCTTTTGACGTGTTATAATATTATGTTATATTATATGCCCTTGGAAACAGAACCTAGGACAGCTAGCTTCGCAAACAGTAACAACTAGGCTAACCACAGAGTTAAAATAGTGCACTACAAAGTGTATTAAATATTGTAGATGTATCCACTTTTGGTCCTTATTATAATGCAATAAGGAGAAAAAGTAGATATATCTCTTTGTATCTTTAAACTTTTTTTTTTAGTTCTGCCTATCCCACTCTGGGAATGAGAGCGTCAGTTTATGTATGTATGTATGTTTTAAACTTTGGCGACGTTCACAGATACTATTATAATCTAAAACGGGACTTAATCGCGTAAAAACATTATAATATACCTCGACGTTTCGATCGTGTTGCAACGGTCGTGGTCACGAGCAAACTCTAATGGCACGTGACAGGCAGGTATATATTATTTTTACGCGATTAAGTCCCGTTTTGGATTTATAACAGTATATCTCTTTGTTGACTGTACATAACAGTCATTGTACGAGTTTGAACGTCAGTTGCGATACTTATTTATTACAACATAAATACACGTGTACCAATGCTAGAATATAATAGAATATAATATCTTTATTTCAGGCAACAAGGCCCATATTAGGTTAAACTGATTTAGATATACAATTTCGGATTTCCTCCCTTTGCGAACTTTCGTTCCCGTTCCCTTTAAAACAGCAAGCCAGGCCGACTGAAGCGCCCTCTAGCCGACGTTCATTAGAGACGACACGTCGCGTCGAGTGTGTCACTCGCGACCCTTATTTTAAAGATGGCCGCGGATTTCGTTTGTGTCACGTTCGAATTTTGAAAGAGTGAAGTCTCGATGGCCAATCGGAAGTGAAGTTGGTTTTGATTGGTGGAAGAGATTTTTTAACATCGGTCTCAACATTTTTGGCTAGTACCTATAATAATATTATAGGTACTAGCTTTTGCCTGTAACTTCGTCCGCGTAGATTCGATTATCGTTATTTTCCTTTAATAACTATATGAAAAGCAAGCTTTCAAAACCCGACTGCATTTTTTATACTGTCGTCGATATACCTACATATGTTAATAATTGTCATTTGGCCATTGTTGTTATTTCAATTTTTAACCGACTTCAAAAAAAGGAGGAGGTTCTCAATTCGTCGGGATATTTTTTTTTAACAGTTTAGGTATCCTATGACACTCTCGCTGCGAAGTCGAATCCAATGATACCTCATTTGTCAAAATCGTCAAAGCCGTTTTTGCTGTAGCGGGGAACATAGAACTGGACATACATGACGGTGAAAAACATAACCCTCCTTTTGGGCTCCGCCGCAGTCGGGTAAAAAAGGGAACTTTGTCTGTGGGTTAATATAGGGTATACACTATCTCCATTCCAAATTACGAGGGGCGGCTGAAAAGTAATCTACCTAACAATGAAACAAAAGACTGTCGTGGCTAATTTTTTTTTATTTTTCTATATAGTCCCCTGCTAGTAAAATGCACTTATTAAATTTTTCAAATATTGAATTTAAACCATTAAAAAAAAAATCTTTCGGTTTGTCGTCAAAAAAGTCAGTAACCGCAGCCTTCATTTCGTCATCGGTCATAAACCTTCGTCCCCTGAGGTCTTTCTTGAGAAGTCTAAACAGAAAATAGTCACAGGGGGCTAAATCTGGACTATAAGGGGGGTGGTCAATGGTTTCGAAGCCATTGTCTTTAATTGCTAGCTTCGTTGTGCGGGCGGTATGCACTGGTGCGTTATCGTGCAAAATCAGAATACCTTTGTTTAGTTTACCTCGCCGTTTTTCTTTTATTGTCTCTCTTAGTTGGTATAGTAAGTTTGAGTAATAATCAGCATTCATTGTAGTTTTCTTCGGTAAATAATCTATGAGCAAAATCCCTTCTGTGTCCCAAAAGATTGTAGCCATAAGTTTACCTGCCGATCGACAGACCTTGAATTTCCGAGGCGGCTTCTCATCCTTAAATTTCCACTGTAACGACTCTTGCTTACTTTCCGGGTCCCATTGTCGAATCCAAGTCTCATCACATGTTACAATTCTAGAAATTATTTCTTCCTCTTTCCCTCGACTCATCTCCAAAAACTCTTCGCAACATTTGACACGCCTCTCCATGTCAAATGCAGTCAACATTCTGGGGACCCAACGTGCACTAACCTTGGACATGTTCAAATGCTCATGAATTATTTCATTGACTCGCTCTTTACTGACGCCCACATCTCTAGCTATCTCCCACTGCTTCACTCGTCGGTCCTCTAATATATTTTTTTTCACCCTGGCTACATTTTCATCGGTGACGGCCGAAACTGGTCTTCCGCTACGAGGATCATCTTCCAGACTCTCACGACCTAACTTAAACTGCTTTGACCAAAACTTTATAACAAATTCGGAAGAACACAAACTGCCAAACACACGTAACATACGCTGTCTGATCTCCGAAGGCGTATTCCCTTCTTTAGTCAAAAACTTAATCACCGCACGCTGCTCGATTTTATCCATTTTCACTTTTTCTACCGACATGTTTGAAACAATTGTAGGAGACAAATAAACGTGATGCAATAAACAAATGAATGTAATACATTTTGAAAATAGAATAACAAACGAATATAAATCCATACCAGCCAGCATTATTTTTGTATATATTTCTGACCAAGGAGATTACTTATCAGCCGCCCCTCGTAGATCCAAATCATTCCAGCCGTTGCAGCGTGAAGGAGTTACAAACTAACACACAAACTTTCGCATTTATAATATTGGTAGGATTGGTACGATTGAACTCAGAAGTAGCTGTACAATTTGGTACCTTGTCGCAGTTATTGTAATACCTAATTCAAACCACTCAGACTTTAGTATGTTATTGCGACAAGATACAAAAATATACACCCAAGGCTAAGGTTTCGTGAAGAATACATGTAATACGATCTATTTGATATTCCACCTCTAGTCTGCTGACCTATCAGTCCTATCACTTTGTCGACGTGCTGGCCTAGTTGGTAGTGACCCTGCCTACGAAGCCAGCGGTCCTGGGTTCAAATCCCGGTAAGGGCAGATATTTGTGTGACGAGCCCGAATATTTGTTCCTGAGTCATGGATGGATGTTTTCTATGTATTTAAGTAATATTTCTCTATATAAGTATTCATATCGTTGTCTAGTACCAATAGTACAAGCCTAGAGCTTAGTTTGGGACTAGGTCAATTGGTGAGAGATTTTCCCCTGATATTTATTATAACTTATATGGAGAAAGACACAAAGTTATGGAAAAGTTGACGAGCAATTTCAGCTTTTGTGTAGTGTAACACTCTACGTTATCACACGCTGAAATTGCTCGTTATATTGAATGTTGATACGAGCACGGGATAAAACAGCCAAATGATATACAAAGCATACTCGTATTTATACATAAGCGGCGAGTGGAGCTGGCAACGAGCCATGAAATATGGTTTTGCACAATTCCTATCGATTTGAGAAGACGTGAGTTAAACAGTATAAAAACTACGATTGTACTATTATCGGTATCGCGGATGTATATATGGTAAACTAAAGACTGCTAAACCTATCAGAAGGCTTATTGCCTAACGCACTCGCAATCGCAATCGTTTTCATTTTGACAGTCCGAAGGCGAGTCTGCTTTCAAAACGAAAACACTAGTGTATCATTAAGGACTATAATTAACAACCTTCTGCTGAAGTTTCTTGCAGCGGCGCTTCCTCTCCGCAATGATGGTATTGTTCAAAGCGCTATCAAATCAAATCAAATCAAAATATTTATTTGTTAAAAGTGGGTAGGTGTACAAAGTAGGTCTTAAATAATAAAATAGCTTCATCCACTTTCTACCTGTTAATAGGCGTACAAATTATAGGTCAAGTAATAGAAAATAGAATACATCCGTTACCTAATTAAAAAAAAAGTCGGAATTACGGATATTAATGACAAACATAGATTAAATTCAATTAGGTTACGTCATGCTAAATAAATGATAATTTAATCTAAAGTCTAAAATGTTAAATCGAGGAGCCAGATGATGTAATTAAAGTCATCAGTATACCGTATTATACAATAAAGTAGATAATAACAATCAATCAATTCAATTGAGTGCTAGTAGATGCACTCCATATTACCGACGTGTTAAAGAGCCCTCATGTGGCCAATTTACTTTTATTTTGAATTAAGAATTTTGGGGGATTATATCTACTTCATAATTATGTGTAATTATATTAAACACCGTATCGAATCGGCACTTGGCTGCATTAGGCCCGTATTAATAAACCGCGCCTCTATTCTAGGCGGTAAAAACGATATCTTAGTTTGCCTGTTATTGTATTGTTATGACGTCAGCCGTCATTACTGTCAAGAAAATAAGAGCTATCAAAACGTTGACAATTCGATAACAGATCACATACGATACTGTTTTTACCGTGTTGAATAGAGGCGCAGATCACGACCGAAATGCCTCAAAAATGACAGTTTTTTATGATTTGATGTTTACTTTGACGTATCATGTGAATGGCACCTCGGTCAAGATGAGTCTATTAAAGGAGCGACCACACCGGAGTTTAACGGTGCGTAAATTACGGTCCGTCAAAATTGACGCCGTGTAATTACAATGACCCATTCTTTTGTTTACACGTCACCATATTCGCTTCGGTGTGGTCGCTCCCTAAGGAACGTAGTCACGTCAAAAGGTAAAAGCCATATAACGACACATCACAATAAAATCACATCTATTAGTCGCAGATCCCTAAGGGCGCTTACGTAACCCGAATTTACCAATTTCTCGGCCTTTTGCTATAAATATGTCATTTTGATTCCGGTCCATTCGGCGTCGGATACTCATTTGTTTTGTCGAGATTTATCCCGGCGAAGCACGAAAAGGGTAATTTTTAGGGTTCCGTACCGTAAAAGGACCCCTATTGCTAAGCCTCCGCTGTCTGTCTGTCTCTCCGTCTGTTAGCGGGTTGTATGTCATGAACTGTAATGTGTAGAATTTAATGTAAAATAATAATTTGTTCCAGGTACTAACAACAACAACGATTTCCTCCACAATGTGAAACTTTAAAGGTTTGTTGACTTTACCACCCATGATTGGACATTTAAATTTTTTTTATGCCGCGCATTCGGCAAATGACCAAACACTAGAATGCTAACTGCCGCACTCAGAGACGTCAATTAAATTTAATGCTTGTTTGGTGACGTGTTGTCTTATTCTATTGCTATAGCAAAGAAAATGTCAGCAGCAACTTTAATCAAGCATTAAATTTAATTGACATCTCTGAGTGCGGCAGTAAGTGATCTTTCAATTTAGATTAAGTTAAAAACCTAAAAGATGTACTTCTAGTTAGAATGTTTTAGACTACATTACGTTTTTCCTTAATACGTAGATAAAAACCCCTGATATATAATTTCGACCCCTACTTTGAGAGCGGATAACTCTTAAACGGCCAAACAGATTTTCATAAAATCTAGCTAAAAATCACCCAGATTAGACTAGCTTTCTATTAAAAAAAAATGCGTCCAAATTGGTCCATACATTTAAGAGCTACGATATAGACAGACACACTCAAGTTAAACTTACAACACCTTTTACTTTTCTCTATCTCTCAAGGGTTAGGTGGAACAGATCATTTAAAGGCATAAATGCGCCGTTGTATATTTTTGTATTAATTGTTTTGTTTTCCTTTTATATATAAAGATAAAGGGATAAAAGATGTTTTTTTAGTAAGTAGGCCGCACGGGCACTTTTGCATGTCAAAATCTAGCAGCGCTTCCCGAGAGGAGACCACTGCTGAGAAGAAACGCCGCAAGAAACTTAACAGTCTTATACATACGTACTCAGCACCGATCCTAACTTATTTCTATTTGGCCCATTCTTTACTGGTAGAGAATTTCTTAAAGGCGTAATGTCCGCCATTCGTACCTAATTTGTGTATCCTACTAATATTATAAATGCGAAAGTTTGTGAGTGTGTGTGTGTTAGTTTGTTACTCCTTTACGCTGCAACGGTTGGACGGATTTGGATGAAATTTGAAATAGGGATAGTTTATACCCTGAATTAACACATAGGCTACATTTCATCCCGGAAAATTATAAGGTTCCCGAGGGAATAGCGATAATCGAAATCACGTCGCGGACAGAAGCTAGTTGTCCAATAAAGTTTAAATAAATACAACAACCCTCTGTTAGCATCAGCCTCAAAAATTTGCAGCTGCCTTAACTAGTTCATGTTCTTCGTAATGAGTAACTTGTAGATTGATTCATAATGTCCATCATTGCTCTATCTCTCTTCGTCCCATGTAATAAAGTTTAAGCAGATAAAATAACATAGTAGAATATAGTCGGAACCGTGACTCGACTACATACTGTAAGCCGACGTCTACAAACGGCCGCTGGCTCGAGGAGATTACACAACATAATATGTTATGTCTCTTCGCTTGTTCAAATATCGTTACGCTAGTCACTGTCTTGTTATTCTAAGGATTTAGGATAATACTTTAAGAGAGGTTTCCAGGGTCGATTATTGCCTTTGACACATGTCAATATCAATATCGTTTTATTCACAGAATAAGAACATATAGCATAGAAACCGGACTATAAGGCGTACTTTGCGTCAGCTATCTTTCTCTACTTTTTAGATTACGTATTACATGAGAAAAAATGAAACAAAAAGTAGGCTGTTTTTTCTTCTTTAACTCTCATTGTCACAAGGTTTTACACAGGGACTTCTTTGTCTTTCCTATAGGAAGGATTTGCCTTTCCTTGTCTATAGGTGCTTATAGGTCTAAATCACGCCTTACTTGTGACGATGTGCAAAAAAACGAAAGAACAGCTATAGATTAATGTCTTTCCAACTCACTATGAAAACCATAAATAAAAAGAAGTGAACCGTAATGTATTTTCTGCATATTTAGTACGTTTTCTATGCCTTTAGTCTTTATTCTGTGGTTTTATTTTAACTCCGCTATTACTGCCAATTTTATTTTAACCGACTTCAAAAAAAGGAGGAGGTTCTCAATTCGTCGGGTTATATTTTTTTTAATTTGCCATCGACATACAACCAGGCAGACGGTCCTGCGTACGTAGGGTATTAATAAGAGCTATCAAAAACGAAAACGCTCTGACCTATATTGCAACCTTTCGGGAGAAATGATTTTTAAGTTATAGTGAAAATGGCATTGAAGGCAAAATGTAGAAAAAGTAAGCGGCCATTAAGACGCACAGACGAGGGTAGAGACTACAATTATTCTATTTATTGGCGAGTTTATGTTTTAAGCAAAGATTAAATTACGGATCCTTCGCCATTTTGACACTGAAAATATTTCTAGCATATTCAAATTGATTTATAAAGTCAATAACTTAGCCACTATAATACATTGGCATCGGGTAGGCAAGTGCCTGTTATGTAAAAGAACATTTAAATGGTGATTCGGCGATGGATTCGTGGTGACTCAAAAAAAAAAAGTTTTGACTATCCAAGATCACAAAATTTTAAATATTGACTAGTTTTCCTCAAAACTAACTATGAAATGCTTTCTTCTCGATATATATTTATTACATTGCTAAATTAGGTCTTTTAAAGAGTTGATCCAGTTCCAAGCCACATAAAGTTTGAATTAGAAATTATACGTTTATAAATTATAATTTACTCCAGTTCGGAACGACTACGAAACTGCTCTTTAAATATTTTAACAGAAAGACATTAAATATTTTATCGCTTTGACAATCCCATTTCAACCATAGACATAAAGATTCCAGGAAAGGTCCAAATCGAGCTTAATCGAAGCCCAGGGCGATGGCGACCTTATCTATCGCTTTACGGGTCCGATTCGGACCGGATCAAACAGGGTTTACTGCTCCGATAGACGCAGTGGTTTTACCTTAAACGTTCCAATAAATCAGTAAGGTTTAAATGAGAAATCCGGGAACGCAGGGACATTTACTGGAACGTAACGGCACAACTAAATCGTAATTCTGGGAACATGGTACGACGAGTTGAGCTGTTGTTTACAAGCATTGTTTGATGAAAATAGAATTAATATACAAGTTTTTTTTTTAAATTGTTTTTACAAGGCAATGTATGAGTGTGTAAGGATTTGCATAAAAACGAATGTATTAATTTTTATTTCGCATAACACAAATTGCATACCTAGTTTCGATAATAGTAATAATCAAATCAAATCAAATCAAAACAATTTTATTTCAGACAATGTACGTACAGTCCATTCTTACACTAACAAGAACACTAAAATAACATAAACTAAACTAAAATTGAAGTTATACATTGCAATGAGAATGTCAAATTAATAAAATTAAATCAATAAAATATACAATTCGCTTAAATCAGTGTCATCCAGTATAAATACACTTCGTGTTTGAATGTATCATGCGGCAGTGATTTAGATACAAACCATCAAACCTGTCAGCAATCATGCCCAGGACGCTGTTGGCGCTGGCCCGGACCCTGCGCGCCAGAGACGTACATCGCTTGCGCATCGTGGCGTAGAAGCAGTCTACCCGCGCATCCGCGAACATCCCTGACGCGCTGCAGGACCGGGGCAGCCCCATCAGCACCCTGAACGCGTTGTTGAACTGAACTCGAAGCTCATTAAATTGCCTTCGCGTGAAATCTGCCCATAGGCCACTCGTGTATAAAGGCGTGCAGTAGGCTCTGAACAGAGTTGCCTTTACCGCAGCGGAGCACTTCGCAAACCTACGGGCGATCATATTTGCTCTCACTGACAATGCTCGTCGCTCCCGTTCAATATCTGCATCGTCCTTAAGGTCAGACGTCACCAGATGCCCTAGATATTTAAATTGTGTCACTACTTCCAGAACACAATAATGCATAACAACGAAATTCATAATTTCTTAAATCATAATGTTCATAGGTTAAAAAGTAAAGAGGTCTAACTTTTTTCTTTGATTACCTACTACTAATGTGGGCACAGTTGTAACCTAGCCTAACCTAATAAGAAGAAATTGACTTAAAATGCATAATAATTATGTTATTTGATCGTATGCCTGGTAGAATTATACAATTTATTTTTATGCTAAACTTTCGGTTTATTCGCATTTTATACACTTTCGCATTTTATACACTAATGAAAAATTTCAATTCCAGACCCATGGCACCCCTTAGTGCCATAAATATGAGGTAGGTTGAGGTTATGTTAGTTCTTCAGCTGGCCCGGAGGGCCAAACCACCCGAAATAGGAGCTCCGTCGACTTTCTGCGAAAATCTATAAAATGCGAATAAATCAAACTTTAATTTTTCTTTACTGTAGTTAAATGAAATTATGCAAAACGTCTTAAGACTGATTGAAGCACACCCGAAGATATTTTTTTTAATACTTTTTGTATTACGAAATTAGGAGATGGTTTAATTTTAACCTTCACTTCACACTAAGTTCGTGTGTAAAGGGTTATGTAGCTGCACACTTTCGTACCTTGTCGCTTTGACGCCTTTGACAGATTAGTGCAGTAGTTCAAGCATGACACTACAAGACAACAGCCAAAGACAAAGCACGAAAGTAAAAAGGCAAACATGTCTCTAAATGGGATGTCTTCCTCCTAATGTCGATGTTTTAGATACGTCTGGCACGTGTTTGCAAAAAACCGGCCAAGTGCGAGTCGGCCTCGCTCACGAAGGGTTCCACCACCATTATGTATAAAAATCACTTTTGCTGTATGGGGGCCCCTCTTAAATATTTATTTTAATATTTTTTTTTAAATGTGAATATACAACTTAATATTCTGTGAATATTTCAAGTGTCTTTTGCCGTTATTAATATCGAGCAAAAAACGGCAAGAAAATCACGTTTCTTGTGGGGCCCCACTTAAATATTTATTTTATTTTGTTTTTAGTATTTGTTGTAGTAGCGGCAACAGAAATACATCATCTGTGAAAATGTCAACCGTCTAGCAATCACGGTTTATGAGATTCAGCCTGGTGACAGACAGACAGACGGACAGTGGAGTAATAGGGTCCCATTTTTACCCTTTTGGTACGGAACCCTAAAACCAGATATCAAAATATAAACAATAATGAAACTATTAAAAGTCTCCGGTAATCAATAAAAAAAATATGTTTGTTTTTACACCGTAATCCTCTGAAACACAATACACTAAAGAGCCCCCTCTCAATAAATCTCTTCTCTTATTTATCAACGTGGTAACAAGTCGGATATTCCATTAAGGAAAATAAGCAGCAATGATATCTCTGATGGAAATTAATTTATCGCCACTACATGATGGCTGATATTGTAACCAATTTAGTAACAAGGAATGTTGCCGTCCTCTAAGTATATTTAGTCTCGTCGGTCCGTCGTATAATGAGGTTGCCTCCTGGCTTAAATATACTAAGGCTATATAGTATATGTATTCGATAATATGTAAATACTTTAATGTACAAAACAAAAACGATACAACGATAATTATATGATATGATAAGTTTATTGGTAAAAAGTCATATTTTACATATCGCATTTATAATATACTGAACTAAAATACAGTATTATTTTTTAGGTCTTAGTAGAATCTAATATCTAATTAATTTTTAATTTTTAGTCACATTTGTACATCAAAGATTGAAATAATAGTTTATCAGTTTTATCACAGTTTTTATCTTAAAATTAGCATCAATTAGAATTTGTCTTTCTATTAATTGAATAAAAAAAAAAGAATGTACGAAGGCGAACTTATCCCTGTAAGGGATCTCTTTTAGCTAACACTTGAGTGAAAGGTTGTGCATCGAGTAAGCTAGTGTACAAATTTATTTAGGAAAGGAGCATAATAATAAAATTAACCAATAACACCTAACTTTAAAAATAAATGCATTCAAATTTGTACATGAATAGATACAGATATAATATATTTATAAACCTATATACATACTTATGCAGATGTAGTGCATAATTGTTTTCCATCGTATTTTCTCGGAAACGCTCGTAACTGTCATACTACTTCATTCAACCTCAGTACTTTTTGTACTGTGACCGACTGAAATAGCAAGACACGTTCATACGTTTCCGTGAAAATACGATGAAAAAATAACTGTACTACATCTGTACTTACATTACCTACATAAATAACTACATTTATGTACAGGACAGTTCATAAATTATAGTAAGGAGCTAGAGTCTAGCCAGAACTTCTTCAATTTGCCTTTTAAAAAATCAATTGATTGGTAATGTCCAATGCCGGCCGTAGCCGATACCACAACCTGACATAGCCTAACTATAAAATATGGTTTGCAAATGATTTCCGCATTTTTATGTATAGCCCACTCTGTCTTTTGCAATTTAGATTAGGTACTGTATGAATGAATACAGAATATAGGAACTCGTTATATAACTAAGAATATTCGTATTTCGTCGGTGATACTGCAAAACCGAGTAACCAACATATTTATTATATAGCAAATGAAACCTTAACATCTTAGAAATAAGGTGCATTTTGCTTCTCATTACAAATGTTACTTACGCGGTTTTGCAGTTTCACTGACGATTTGATCCTGTGGTTTCATTTGAATTTATGCATTTCATGAATTCACTCACTATTCTAGGTTTTTTTAAAAATAATAAATAAAGAATTAAAAAAATTAGTTGCTACCTTTGAAATATATATAAAAAAACAGAATGTAAAGAAAATGGGCATCTTCGATGATTTCGAGAAGTTTAAAAATAGTGTCAAAATCAAATTTTATCCTACAAAATTAAATTAATGTTTGTATTTTTCTTCATAAAGAATACTTTCTTAACTTTTGTAGTATAACATCATACTTCCCTAAGTATTTAAGCTACCTACTTGACAAAATCCAAAGGTCCTCTTTTTGTTGCCAGAGGGTGTATAAAAAATGTTTTTTTCAGCCCATTATTAATATATAGAACGGTGTTAAAAAGGACATCCGTGATATCGTTTCCTAAAAGCTATATTGCTAACAGTCAGTCCCAATTCAATCCTTTGATGGCATCCAATACAACGGCTACTATCGGTCGCGCGTCATCCAATTGCACCGCAAAATGCGGTTAGTTTTCACCGAAACGTAGTTTCAATAATTGGACCGGATAATTTCACGAGGCAAGCGGTTTAAAACGTTTTATTTGGCACCTTATAAAGAAAGGTTTTAATTTGATCGGTGTTGCTGTATGGCTATACTCGTAAGGTGAAAACAAGTTAGTTTCCAGCGGTCATAAACGAGTGAGCCACGCATTTTTTTTATTAAACTCAGCGTTCATAGAAGTACGTCGGCAAGAGGTTCAGAGGGCCCTGCCAAGATGCATTGCGCTAACTAGCGTTTCTATTCGTTTCGTTTTTAAACCAATCGCGTCGCTGGTAGACCGCGTGACTTTTCGTATCACGTCATCTACCAGTGACGCGATTGGTTTAAAAACGAATCGAATAGAAACTCTAGTTAGCGCAATGCATCTTAGCAGGGCCCTGTGGGATTGTTTTCCGCGCCTTATTATCATCACAATCATAATTATACCAAAATGCACGGGACCTAGTAAAAAGGGTGTAAGTGTTCTAAAGATCAAGTGAAAAAGGGTTTAAGTCTAGTACACCGTTAATATATTATATACCCTTTTTTATTTCGAGTTAAGTAGACTTATTCCCTTTTTCACTAGGACCCCATGGACGTCGTACCTTTAACCTCGCTTTATAATTGTACTCTCACTTGAAGCTTGTTTGTGAAACGTCTGATGGCTATTTTAAAACATTATCAACAAACGGGCGGCGGGCATTGGGCTATCACCGCGGGATCGCGGGAATCCCGCTTTGTTGCTCGCATTAATCACCGGGATCTGGCTGAGCCGCCGTCCTTGAGACTCGCATTTGCCCCTGGAAATTACCATTTTAATCGAACTTGATCCAGCTTTTTTAGTAACGTGGTTTTGTGTTTTTTACCCGACTGGAGAACGCACAGGAGAGTAATGTGTTTATCAGCCTATATGTTTGAGTGTATGTTTGTTCCTTTGTGGCGTTCTAGAAACTAAACACGTGGACCGATTTTGATGTTTCTTATGTCAATCAATTTTTCTTAATCTTATGAGTGTCACAAAAGACAAGACTGTAATCAACATTCAATATGGCGGCCACCAGACGCCATATTGTAAAAAAGAAAAAAAAGAAAGTCGATGAATTATAACAAGTGGGGTATCGTTGAATAGGTATTTAAAAATCATCCTTAGATTTCTTTCATCATTTTTCATTTTTAATGATCATTTAGGATTTATAATGATGTAAACTTGGTTAGCAACAGTCGGCTTTTTAAAGCATGCTTTTTTAATTATTACCAGTTAAGTCGACTTATTTAACCTCTTTTTATAATTGTAAGCTTGTTTGGGAAACGTCTGATGGCTATTTTAAAGCATTATCAACAAATGGGCGGGCGGCGGGCATTGGGCTATCACCGCGGGATCGCGGGAATCCCGCTTTGTTGCTCGCATTAATCACCGGGACCTGGCTGAGCCGCCGTCCTTGAGACTCACATTTGCGCCTGGAAA
Source organism: Acleris literana (assembly GCA_946894065.1). Lineage (NCBI taxonomy): Eukaryota > Metazoa > Arthropoda > Insecta > Lepidoptera > Tortricidae > Acleris > Acleris literana. Next base: position 5,335,521 of record OX335687.1, read on the forward strand.
TTACCATTTTAATCGAACTTGTTCCAGCTTTTTTAGAAACGTGGTTTTGTGTTTTTGTGAGATGTGGCTTTGATGACTCGTCGTATTCACGTTTAAAATACGCGCCACACAACAATCTATTAGAATACACCTAGGACTAATGTAATTTTTCTTTTTTAGGGTTCCGTACCTCAAAAGGAAAAAAGGAACCCTTTCTGTCTGTCTATCTGTCAAGATGCTTTATCTCATGATCACGTGGAGGTATCAAGTTGAAATTTAAACCATATACTTAAGTTTCAGTCCCTTGAAGCTGTGAAAAAATCAAACTTCTAAGTTAACGTAAAAAAAAAGATACGGCCGGTTATGCCGCAAAAAACGTAAATTTCGTCACTCTCAATATGGATCAAAATTCATAGGGTATTTTCCGTTGACCTAGAACTATTAAATTTGGCAAGTAATACCGTCTTATACTACAAGTATAGGAAAAAATCTGAAATCCAACATTTTAAATTAAATCATAAAAAAGAGGGTCTTTATGCAAGGAAAGGCAGCGGTGCAAATTTTGAATTGAGTTAACCGTGTCGTGTGCGGGACCCTCGGTGGGCACGACTCGTACTTGTCCGGTTTTTTCTTTTAAGGCCAGCAGTTCATTTGTGATTCTGGTGTTACGAGTGTTCATGTGATTAAACTTTACGAAGAAGTTACCCAGGGCCCGCCTATTTGGACCAAAACTACGTCTGGGAAACTTATCATTGACCAATATTTTATTTCGCAAAAACGTTACCTACTTTATTGAGATTAAACTGTTCCATATTACCTAACTAATATATTTATTTATTTATTTATTTTATTTATTTGGGGCATCAACAGCAATACATTTCATAAGAACAAATTAAACATGGTACAAAACAGTAAGCCAATAAAAGATGTCCACAAAAATACAGTTAAGTGAAACATAAGCAACAATTTTAACAACTTGCGTAACTCATATATATTCATACATACAATAACAACAAAACTTAAAAAATAAAATTCAAAATATAAAATTGTAAAATCATACGATTAGTCACATTATGTTTAGGTAAAACATTAGTTAACGAAACTGCTTGTTCATTGCTTTTTTTTTATGAAAGGTTCTCAGCAAATATTACTTTGCAGAAATCAGAAAAAAAATGGTGAATAAAAATGTACTATTAGTCCATAAATTTAATAATAAAATCGAATCAATATGATATAAAGTCTGTCGGGCTTGCACTTTTCAAATCTATTTGTGACCCTCGTCAGTGTCAAATAAGGTTTATATTAATATGACGGCGATCGAAAAATCTAAGCCTGTTAAGCCCACTCTAGTTATAATGAATATTCTAGGCGTGACGTTAACTTTTTACCCGACAAAGGAAAATAAGTCATGTGGGCCGGTATTATGGTCGCCTTTATCGCGATCGATAAAGCATCCGTTACTTTCGCACGTAACTTATGGTCAGAAAGTGACAGGTGGTTTGTCAACGTTTATCCACAGCGATAAACACAATTATTATTAATCTAAATCTTATTATTTTTTATTTATAGCAGTTTTGTAGTGATTTCGCCAATGCAAAGTGAATGAAAATGTAATCAGCAAATTATATAAATCGAAAGTAAAAATCGAACATTTAATCGGCCATCTTCCTTCCCCGACGGTTTCCGAAATCGATTATATTTATTAACATATCAATAGATAAGTTTTTACAAGCCATTTGCTATTTTGCTTATGGCTTATCTTGGTATGGGCAAATATTCGTGTGATAATCGCGAGTGTTTATTGCTGAGTATTGGTGGTTTGGAGGTTGGCCCAAAGGCTACAATTTTATTTCGTCGAGCGCCATTTTCTGCTGAAACCATTATATTTTCAGGATATCTTGAACATACGAGTAAATTACGTAATTTAGGTTAGGTTACAAATGCCTTTTCATTAAATGAGAATTAAGCAGGTGTATCGATAAAATAATGGTTCACCCTGTTGTGGCATAATTTTGTAAGTAATAATTCTTTTGTGGTATAATCTATATCGCCATATTAGGCTTTACGCATAATCTGGTGTCGCAGAATCTACATTCGCATAGTTGGATTACGCAGAATTTCGTTAGTCCGAATACATAAATTGTCCGAATGTATGATTTCGCAGAATACTAATTTCGAATAATTGTTATTCTACTGATACCTTTGACTTTTTTTTAAAGTTATAAAATAAAACTAACCTAACCTACTCTATTCTACCAGGATTACACAAAACATAAAAAAAAATATTGTCCGTTTAATCTGGAGAAAAAATATGCGAAAACAAAATTCGGGGTAACTATACATTCGGCGTAAAAAGTTTCGGACTAACTCTTTTTTGGGATGTTACAAATTATGCTAAATAAGGTTTCTGCCACATTACCATTCGGTGAAAACCGATCATGCCAAGTCTATTATGCTAAAACAGTTTCGGACAATAAATTTTATGCCACATAGAGGGAACCATAAAATAATAGGTACGCATAAAAAGCACATGAAGTTTAAATTCAACCCAACTTATTTAACAAAATAAACGTTTAACCACACAAGAAAGAGTTAAGAGCCCCAAACTGCTTTAAAGTAGAACAAATAACCCAAACCGGTCGAGAACTGAGAACAACTTCGCTCGCAGAGTTACGAGTTACAAAGAAACTAAGTTAGGAGGAAATAATAAATAGAGGTGGTGTTTATTGTTTTCTTAAACAATTGGGCTTGAGCTGTGTGTGTTGGTTGTAAGCGGTTTGTTAAGCTTTTAAATTAAAACTTGAGATGCAAGCAAGGAAACTTTTAATGCGCTTTATGTATTACACCTTAAAAACAACATAACTCGTTTATACATTGCAATTGATACAATTCGGCCTAAACATAAAGGACATAGAAGTTCATCGATGTAATACTACACTTTTAAACCTATCACCATACCTCGGGGATTTCGGTGCGGGAATAATTTGAGAAAGTGTAGAGATAAACGGATAGGTTAGTCTGAGAAAAGTCATATTATGAACAACTACCTCTCTGCGAATTGTATACACTCTATAAATAAATAAATAAATAACAAGGGACGATCTCACACAAATTGACCTAGTCCCAAACTAAGCTCCAGGCTTGTACTATGGGTACTAGACAACGATATAAATACTTATATAGAGAAATATATACTTAAATACACAGAAAACATCCAAGACTCAGGAACAAATATTGGCGCTCATCACACAAATATCTGCCCTTACCGGGATTTGAACCCAGGACCGCTAGCTTCGTAGGCAGAGTCACTACCAACTAGGCCAGCGCGTCGTCAAGTTCAGTTTAGTTTATTTATTCATCAATGTAATGTTACAATATAAATTGCATTGCATGTCAAAAAATACGAAATTACATTGATATCGTCCGGTTCATGAGATACATCCTGGTGACAGACAGACGGACAGACGGACAGCGGAATTTTAGTAATAGGGTTCCGTTTTTACCCTTTGGGTAGGGAACCCTAAAAAAATATTTTTTACCAAAACCTGTTTGTAACTGGCGACCCGCGGTTTTCAATCAAATGCAGATCAAAGGCAAATTTGGGATTTTGTACCGAATTTAAATATTGTACTCGGCTTCATTATTGCCGGCTCCGTGGTGTTAATTAATCCTTTTGATGTTTCCACGCGACGCGAGCTGTGATTGAGTGTATGCATTATGTCCCAGGGTACTAGGATAACATGAGAGCGGGTGAATATGTTACAAATTGTTGTTCGATATGCAATGTCATTATATTCCTCTACAGGCGGGGAAGTTGAGATAGGTCAGGAAGGGAACGATATCCGTTATAGCTGCAGGAGAATCTTAAGATACAATTACTTACCTAGAAATTTATTAAGAACCAACTGCAGCTGAAAAGAAATTAATTTCCTGGAGAAAATTGCAATTGTTAACTTTTGTTCATTTAAAAATGAATGAGAAATTGTGTACTATTTTGTTTAAGTGGAAAATGAACTCTATGCTAAAAAGAAAAAAAGAATGTAACAATTGATATCTAATATTTCGAATGCAAAAGTTTGTGCGTTTGTATCTCAATCACGCCAGAACGGCTGAATAGATCGGGATAATATTTGGCACAGAGATAAAATTATAGTCCAAAGTAGTGTATAGGCTACTTTTTATCCCAGAAAATTAAACAGTTCCTGAGGGAATACCAATAAACAACTTCGATGCGGACGGAGTCGCGCGCGCAAGCTAGTTCAATATAAATATGAATTAGTTTTGCGCTTGTTTTTAGTATTCTGTACCCAAAGGGTAAAAACGGGACCCTAGTACTAAGACTTCACTGTCCGTCTGTTTGTCCGTCTGTCCGTCTGTCTGTCACCAGGCTATATCTCATGAACCTTGATAGCTAGACAGTTGAAATTTATACAGATGATGTATTTCTGTTGCCGCTATAACAACAAATACTAAAAACAGAATAAAATAAATATTCAAGGGTGGCTCCCATACAACAAACGTGATTTTATTGCCGTTTTTTGCTAATGGTTTATAGATAATGGTTTGGAACCCTTCGTGCGCGAGTCCGACTCGCACTTGGCCGGTTTTTTTCCATTTACTGGGGGGTTATTAAGACATAGCTATGCAGTTCAGTTTACGCTTAGAGAAAAGGACAGAGCTATACAAATGTTATAGGCACGTAAGATAAGATAAGATGTAATACTGCCTTTGTATAGAGAAAAGACACAAGTGTAATTAATTCATAAAAGTATATTAAACTACATTAAGCTTATAATAAGGTTGGAAGTGCAATACAATTCATATAGTAGATGTGCCTTTTTTCCGTACGAGGGCAGAATAATATCCCCTGGAAAATGTGTCGTATAATTACGATACTTAAGCTATTCGGTCTTGAAGATTTTCCCATTCGTAATAGTGAATATACATGGATTTCTGAAATAGCATTTCTCAACAAAATATGAAAATACCGTAAAAGTGATCACCAAAAGTGAAATTAAAATTAAAATCGGTCAAGTAATACGGATGCTACAAGTATTTTAAAATGCTAATTAGACAGAGAGATCCGAAGTGCACCGGTGACGTCATCGTGCAGTACGGCTATATAAACTCCACGTAAAATTCTGTTTTGCTAGAAAGAGATAGGAACAAATCTTTGTTAGTTTATATCTTGGTTATTTTTATAGCTATTCAAAATGTTTTTTCTCACCTGTTTGTTACATGAATCAGCTTTTATTCAAGCTGTAAAAAAAAACATGCATATTCCCTATTAAGTCAAAATATTATCAACTCGACGCTGGCGCTCACCGTTATTTAAATGTACGTTGTATGGATGCATCGATGTATGTACTATCACGATCGTTAATTTGTGACCCATTTCAAGAAAAATATGCTTGAATTCGTCAATGTCATTAGAGATGCCAAATCATTTGTAACTTATAGGAGACTCAACCTTATTGTTGTAGAATGTCAGAATGACTTTGGACCAAAGGTGGGTCCCAAATTTAAGTTCGTGACTGTATGTTGAATTAAGAATTAAGCGCGCCGTCGTGAATTAAACCCTTATAATAAAATGTGATTTTTGATCGTGTTTTATTCCAAAATTAAAGGCCGGATACTATTCAGCTAGTAACACTAAAGGCGTATTTCGATTGGCAGTTGACTCTAAAGCAGTGGGAGGCAGTAAATGGGTTCAATGCTGGACGATTTATCCGGACGTGGATGCAGACAGCAAAGCCATGAATCTTGTAGATAAGGCGCTTAATAGTAGAGCGGAATACAGTAGAACGGCAGACTATCAAATGAAATCAAAGTAAATCAAATTATTTATTAGTTTAGTTTAGTTAATTTATTTCATGAAATTACAATATAAGTTTGCATTACATGTCAATATTAAAAGTATCCTCATCTTGATTGTCAAAAACTAATAAAAAACTAAAAGTAATAGTTCAAATCATTTCACCAATAGAGAACGTCGTAATAATTTTATCTACACTCATATCATAAACCCTCTATGATGCGTTCAGAAACCGCAAATTATGACCAGCATAATAATCAACTCCGTGGTTATAGCAATTTTTTTATCTGCGGCAGTAATCTTATGGATTCATAAGAACATCAATTTCGATGTTATTATGACATTCAAATTTCGAACATCTCTGAAAAACAACGAAATTTGATTTGACTCTATTCTAATATCAGTCGAGATGACGCTTAGTTCGAAATGAATTGTCAATTTGCATACAAATTTGACAAATGTCGCACGTAAGTAAGATATCGAACGATATGAAAGTTGGAGCCGACTCTAGTTTGTCTCTGAATTAAAAAAAAACTATGACAGCTGCCAGAAAACTTTTCAATCTTTTCATTATCGACATTACCGGTTAAAATTTAATATGGGTTTCCTGAGTGCATCATGGAGGCTTATGATATGTGGGTAGATAAAGTAGTGTATGTAACTGTACATAATTAGGCATTAAACACTTGTGTGATGTTATTATGAAACTCGCCTTCAGCTCGTTTCATAAACCCACACTCGTGTTTAATTCCCTTCATTATGTACAGTCACATAAACTAATTTAAAAATACTATAAAATAAAAGAATAACGGAAAAATATACAATAGTAATGAAATAGTTAGTCACAGGTACAATGGTAATAAGAAAAATGTCAATAAGGAATACAGTCATGATTATGGCAACAGTATACACAACAGCTACAGTATTAATTCAATTTACTCATCTGCTGAGTACAGAGGGTTATCCAACAAAATGTTTCTCAGTCGACTCCTATTTGTTACCATACAAAATAAGGTGTTTATTATAATTATTATTGGGGGTTTGAGATAGGCCTTCGACGAATGCTGACCTTTTGTGAGCGCTTTGATAAGAGCTCACCGCGAAGGCCCGCTGCGTCCAGGAATTTCCAGATGCTTTGGGCTGTGAGGAGTTGTATCTCTTGTAAGTCTTGATATATAGCCCTAGT